>CM051829.1:91288788-93788788 GCA_028451465.1 Erethizon dorsatum | reverse complement strand
TTTTAAAAAGATAAATTTAATATTTTTTGTTACAGGGGATAGAAACCAGGGCCTTCACACTGAGCTACATCCCCAGACCCTTTTTTATTTTTTAATTTTTTATTTTGAGACAGGGTCTCACTAAGTCTCTAAGGTGCCCAGGCGGGGCTCAAACTTTTGATCTTCCTGCCTCAGCCACCTAGCATGCTTGGGATTACAGGTGTGTGCCACCACACCCAGCTAAGTTAATTTTTCACATAATAAATTTAAAACTTAAAAATTTTGTCTTTCCTAAAATACAGAAATTTAAATCTTAAATATTATTTAAAAAATCAGAATTTAACAGTAGAAGATGGAGCAATTTATGTATTAGAATAACAGGCATATTGCTTATATTTTACTTTGAAAGTGACATTTTTGTAGTAACATTCAGTTATAGAAGCTTCTGATTTTCTTTTCAGTATTTACTTCCCATCTTCTGGTCCATTTACTGACTGTCAATTGACATTGAAAGTTGGCTAAGCAAAAATAAAATTCTAATATGAGTTCAAGTATTGATAATAACTACATATCAGAATTCTAGGCAGTCGTGGCATCACAAATTTATCTTGAAATACCCATGCCAATAGAAGACTGAATTACTAAATTAATTTTTTATGGTAAAATATGTACTATATGTAATTTACCATTTTAACTAGTTTTGGATGTACAATTTCAAAGACTTTAGGTACATTCACAATGGTGCAGCCATCGCCACTACCTATTTCTGAAATTTTTCATCATTCTAAACAGAAACTTTACTTATTACTTGGGAGTCCCTAATAATTGGGAGCAAATCTCAATTATTCCCTCCCCTCCAGCTCCTGGTAACTTCTATTCTCTCTGTCTCTGAATTTGCCCATTCTAGGTACCTAATGCAAAATGAAATCATACAATACGTATTATCCTTTTGTGTCTGGCTTGATTCACTTAGTATATTTTCAAGGTTCATTCATTTTCTAGCAACTGATTATACATGATGTAATTGTAGCATGTTGGTCGTTGTGATATGTATTGGAATTTTTTTCCTTTTTAAGGCTGTGTGATATTTCTCTGTGTGTGTGTGTGTGTGTGTGTATCACACTTGGTTTATAGGCATTTGAGTTGGCTATTGTGGAAAAATACTGCTGTGAACATGGGTGTAGGAGCATCTATTTGAGGTGCTACTCTCAGTTCTTTTGGGTTGTTGGATTGTGTGTTAATTCTGTTTAATTTTGGGGGGAATTGCCAAGCTGTTTTCCACAGGAGCTACATGATTTCACATTTCCACCAGCAACGCATGAGGGGTCCAGTTTCTCTGCATCCTCACCTTGAATTTTTTGGTTTGTTTGTTTGTTTCCTGTGCTCTGAATAAAAGTATATGAAAAGGGTTACAAATGGGGGCTGGGGATGTAGTTCAGTGCATTTGTCTAAATAACTTCCTCCTATATCTCAGTATTTATAGAACTTCCTATGTATTTCCTTCTCAACTCCTGCACCGTGGTTGCTGCTTCTGATCTGTCTTCCTTTGATATCAAGTTAGACTATTTCATCAGCTCAGTTCTTTAAGCCGGGAACCACCTCTGTGTCCGTAATAGCCCTGGGGTGGTAGAGCAGTGGGTACACGGGACAGACTAGTGCCCAGGGCATAGCCAGAGTAGGCCTCGGCTAAGCTGGAAAATGGGTTAGGTTTCTATACCAAATGACCAAATGCTGCCTTTGATGGACATTGGGGTCAAGATTGGGTCATCATGTGAAAAGTGTGTCCAGGATGAAAGGAGTGATGAAGAGTTAGGATGATATAAAGGTAACGTTGGCTTCAATTGAAGGAAATGAGGGAGAACAAGTCGACCACACACAGAAGCAGCTGCGCAGTGACTTTCTTTGTGCTCTGGTCTCAAAACCAAAATATTTATAGTAGTACAACTGACTTGAGTTTAATTAGAGGAAATTTACAAGAAAATATGAAGTTTCTATGTCAGAACCAATTGTAAACTGGCTCATAATGGAGCCAAGTTATTTAGTTGTTTTCTTCTGTCTCATGCTTGGCTAGTCTAAACCTGACCAGCCCAAGGCCAGGGCATAGCCGAAAACAGTTACCCCATCCCTGGCTGCGCCTCTCAACAAGACTTTGTTAAAATCAAGACCTGTGTCTTCTTGTCACTTCAAAGTATGTATTCCATTAGCAGAGTGTCAGTGAACTTGTGCTCTCTTAGAAAATGCACTACATTACTTTCAGTAGATGTATTAGCTTCGTAAGATTTTATTTTTAAATGCTAAATACTTAAAAATGCCTGTTTTACTTCTGTTGTCTGAGATGAGGCTTTTAAGGAGTAACAGACACCATGATAAAAGCTAGCGTGGTTTTCATAGTCAATAAAAAGAAATTTGCGTGGTGTGGCTTTTTCCTCAGGAAGCGCTTGCATACAGCATCGCTTAGCAACACTGAAATCAGCACTGACACCTTATTATCTTTAATATTCAGATTCAAATCAAATCTTTCCAGAGATGGGACAGATTGAGTCTTTTAAACCAAGCAAGTGAAAGTTGTCACTTTGCAATTTTAATCTGAAGTCTGGCAGCAGTATCCGAATTTTCATTTTATAACTTATTTTGGAATTGGATTTTGGTTTTTTTTCGATTTAGCCTCTTAGGTCCTTATTCTCTGTCTTTGTTCCCCCTTCATGGTTTTTATTCCTCAAGATGCTTACAGGGTCTTCCCTTTATTCGGGGATGAATTTTAACATATCTTAATGTGGCATTATGGCCAATCATGAGTGGGCTGTCTCCTGTTTCTCTAATATCCCCTGCTTCAGCCAAATTAAACAACCTGGTTCCCCAAATATGCTGTTTTTTATATCACCATTTCTCAAGCCTATGCACATTGTTTTTTTTTGCTTTGGGGATACTTTTTTCTGGCTGAGTCTTACTATCTTTCTAGAATAGTCATGCATTGCTTAGGGACAGGGATGCATTCTAGGAAATATGTCCTTAGTAATTTTGTCATCTTGTGAACATGATAGTGTACTTATACAAACCTAGGCAGTATATGTCAGTCATTTCATGTGGTCTCTTGATGCAGCTAGGAGATGCAGTACACATGACGTATGTGAGGGTGCTGCCAGTGTAACAGGGCATATAATAATGTTTCACAGTAGATTTTTGTTGTTGTCGTTTGTGTTTTTGAGACAGGGTCTTGCCTTGTACATCAGGCTATGACTTGAACTTGCTATGTAGCCCAGGTTGGCCTTAAACTCGTGATCCTACTGCCTCAGCCTCCTGATGGGATTACCATTGTGTGCCACCATACCTGGTGACATTTTTTTTTTAATAAGTAGAAGTATCTCAAGTAGTGGTAGAAGTATAGTAAATACAAAAACCAATAAGGTGATCATTTATTATCAAGTATTGAGTACTATACATAATTGTATGTGCTATGCTTTTATATGACTGGTGTCACAGCATCATCACAAACATGTGAGTAATGTATTGCCCTGTGATATTACTACAATGATCATGCCAATAGGCATTAGGAAATTTTTAGCTCCATTATAGTCTTACAGGACTATCTGCATATATGTGGTCTGTCATTGACTGAAACATCTGTTGCGTAGTACAGAACTGTACTTCAGGATTCTTAGGGCATTTCTCTCTCGTTTCTTCAGATTGAGTTGTCCCTCTTCTGCTCGGAGCCTATGTGAATCTTGGTCATATGGCTGGATTTCAGCTGTTTACTTTTTCATCCTAAATTGAGAAATTCTTGAGGGACAAGGATTCAGTCTTTTGTGCTTACATCCTTGTCCTTCCTGTGTGTTTCATTTACCTGAATTTTTTGGCATGTGTGATAAAGCTGAATCTCCTCTTCTTTGTAGTAGCAGTTTTTTGTTACTGAGAGTTTTGACTTAGAGGCTTAGCTTACAGGCCTGAGGCATTTGCGTATTAATTAACAGTTATCTTTTGGACTGTTCTTTCTCTGTCAAGGACCATGCTATTTGTTCGCTTCTATTTGGAGGCCATGAGATTCAAGCATCAGATAATGAGTTATGCTAGATGTTGGCAGGAAGTAGAGGCTGGAATATTAAAAAGAAATGAAAGCAAGAATTTTTGAAGGTGTAGTGTTTGAGAGTCTGTCCCATGTACATTTACACAACGAAAAATGTTAAGAGCTTGTTTTGAATCCGTATTTTTATAGCTAATGTAGAAAAATTAACTGTGACTTACTCACAGTATGCCAATCTCACCAATTTATACTCAGAAATATACTGAGAGTTTTTTTTAGTTTAAACTACTTTGAATTTTAGAACAATGTTGGCCAGTATAATTAGCCTTGTATGCAGACAAAAGATTTACATCTGCAGCCTCTAAATTGTCTTTGACTGAAGTCAAGTCTTTTGAGGGGCGGTGAGGTAGTGGTATTGGGGAGGGGACCCATGGTTTTCACACTGAGCTACACCCCCAGCCCTTTTTATTTTTATTTTGAGACAGGGTCTTACTCGGTCGCTAACTTACCCAGGCTTGGTTTGAACTTGGGGTCCTTCTGCTTTAGTCTCCCAGAATACTGGGATTACACACAGGTTGAGAAATCAACTTTAAGCATTTTCCTTTCCTTTTTGTTTTATTTATAAAAACTCAAAAAGAAGCAAAAAGGAAAAGGAAATAATTACAGTACTTGCACAGTACTTGAAAGTGGGGTGGAGTAATTTATTTTAAAAACAGGAGACTTCTAACCATTCAGTCCCACCCTGTGCATTTAACCTTTTTGCAGTAATTCTATTTTCTGAACATGCTTTGTAAGCACTGTTGTTAAAAATAAATAGATATGCTCACTGCCATCTTTTATAATAACTTTAAAGATTCCTTTTGATACTTAGCTAACTTTGCTCTGATTTGATCTTTATTTTGTTTTTTTTAAGATAACTTTTTTTTTTGCAACAGTGAATGAGTTTTTTTTTTTTTTTTTTTTTTTCCTAAAGTCAAATAGTGTAGACATTATTTAGTAGACAGTGAGAGTTTTCCTTGCCACCATTCTCAGGGGTAACTAGTTAATATTTTGGTATACATTCTTCTAGATATGTGAACTTTGTTTAAACATTGCAACATCTTTTCCTCCCCAAATGGGGTCACACTTTCTATACTCTGTCACTTGTATTTTTCACTCATTAATGCTTTATTTCATGGACAGTCTTGTGTTACCACATGTAGGTCAGTCACAGGGTTTTAAGCAGCTAGTGATGTTGAATACAGTGGGTCTACTATAATCTAATAAGCTGGCTTTCTACCAGGGTGTCTACAGTGTTTTGCTATTGTAAATAATTCTTCAGTAAACACTTTTGTGTCTTATACACAGTGTGTATTTTTGTAGAAGGATACCTAAATGTGCACGGTTGGAGGTATTGCAAGTGTAAAATGTTGCTTTGATTTAAACATTAATTCTTCAAGACTTTCAACAATATTTAACCATAATGATAACTCTGATTTCAGTGTGAACTTTATTTAAAAGAGGAGATGGATTCCTTTACTAAAAGCCCAGTGAAACATTCAGGAAAAGGTTTTTAAATCTCTTTTCTCTTCATGTTACAAACCTGAATTGTATTGATATGTAGAGCCTTTGAGACAAAATATTGCTTGGTCTGCCTATGCTTTGAAAAAGATGTGTTTTTATTCATGTTATCTCTTTGGTAATGCTGTTATTTCATTGGATGTTCATATTTCTTGTGATGAACCACAGTGTCTTTATTTAATTCTAGTTTGTACAGTAGAGTATAGGATGGAAATAAAACTATTCTATGGCATAATTTACCTTTATAGAAATACATGAAGGTGGCTCTATCAATAAAGGTAGAAGCTGTAGGCTGTTATTTTGTGCATATTTTAAGTTCTCTTTAGATAGCCTTGAAAACATCTGCATTGTGCCTTGTTGAATAAAGGGAAGTTTATAGCTGATCTAGTTAAGGCAGTAAACCCAGTGGGTTTCTAAAGTCGTGTGTTGAGGGTCTTTCCTGGTGCCCCACACAAGTAGATATTTAGTGCTCTTTGAGTATTATCTCTATTTAATTCAAATTCTTTTGCCTATGTTTTCAAGTCTAGTTCATTCCAGATTTTATAAACGACATATAAAATTGCTACTTGAAAAATACCTTACAGATTTCAGATTCACATTAAAAGACAAATGGCCTCACAGTCTCTTTAGTCTGAAGTCCTCATTAGTTAAACCATGCATAGCAATATAGACAAATGTTTGGAAGGTGGATATTTGTGTTATTATTTTGTTTTATTTTTGGCATGCTGGGGGTGAAACCCAAGGCCTCACTCATGCTAGGCAAGCATTCTACCACTGAGCTACCCTCCCTCCATTTTATTTATTTATTTATTTATTTATTTATTTATTTTTTTGTGGGTGCCAGGGGTTCGACCTCAGGACCTCGCGCGCCAGCAGGCGCCCAAGCCGCTGAGCGATATCACCGGCCCCTTTTTCGTATGTGGGATCCGGGAGTCGAACTCGGGCCCTCGCGCTTGCAAGGCAGGCGCTTACGCTGCTGAGCCATCTCACCGGCCCCATTTTATTTATTTTTAATAAAATTTTATTTTTCTTTATTCTAAGATTTCACATTCTTTCTAGTCTGCTTGGTAAATATTTTTCTACCAGTCTTTTTCAAGAGATCACATTTTGAGATGATAGTAACTTATTTTAAAAACTATTTTTTCTCTTCTTAACAGAAAGCAAGCATCGTTGTGGGTCCAAGGTGACATTTTCCGATCCAAACTGAAAAACAGACCATCTAATGAAGGAAGTATTAATAAAATTCTTTCTAGCATGGATGATATGTCTATTGGTGGAAACATATCAAAAATCCAAAACATGGACAGGTTTGGAGAGGTAAGTTTTCCTCAGGAATATTCTAACCTTCTTCATTTGTCTCCCAGTTGATGCATAGAACATAGCAGTATCTTTTCTCTAAGATGCTGAGAGGACCAGATTTCGAGGTATGGAGTCATCTACCTATAAAGCAAGATACAGAGAATAGAAACCAGTTGCCCTTAAAGAGAAAAAGAAAGCTGCAACTGAAGGAGTACAATTAAATTCTGATATGATAAATATTTACAGAAAGCAAACTCTACTTTGAAAATAAAAATATCAAGAAAAATTTTAATGTTATAATTGAAGAAGTAGCATAATACAAGTGGTTCTTTTAGAGCCTCCAATTCATGTTGATTTCTAAAGTGCAGAGTTGAAAACATAATTAGGGACAACTTTTTTTTTGAGGTTTTACTACAAACAAACACTTGAAATAATTGTTATACGTGGTCTGATTTAGTCTTTATGACTATCCTGACAGTTAGGTAATATTTCCTCTACTTTATAGGAAGAACTATGTATCAGTGGTGTTCTACCCTCGTTATTAAAATGTGATTCAGTCTCTGTCTGATCCCAAACTCATGTTTTTTTCTTTTTCATTCTCTGTTACCTCTGAAGTAGCAGGAAGTAACTGAGTGTTTTTGGAACCAGAAGCAAGCTTGTCATCATTTGTTCTATTTCTTCTCTTGTATGGATAAGATACCAGAGGCCTAGAAAATTTCGTGATTAACCCAAAGTCCCAGAATTATTTAGTAGTGGTGCCACTTTGAGAACCAGGTATCCAGTTCCTAGTTCAGATCTTTGTATCATCTTGTACCTGAGGTGAAGCTAAGCACTTGGTTTATAGTTTTATATACCTAAAGCAGAAGGGAAGAAAGCTGTTAAAAATTAAGCAACAAGCATAGATTTATATGCTGTCAGACAGCGACCCATTACAACCAGACACAGGCCCTGAACAAAACGGCGTGGCCCAACCATAGCCCTCACAGAACCCAAGCGGAAGAGATGACCCAGCTCTCTTAGGTCACCACTTGGTGTCCCCAAAAGATTTCTCTTAGCAGTGAAGAGAGTCCAAGCACTTGGAGGTGGGCAGCATTAGTTTTTTTCAAGGGTAAAGGGTGAAGCCCACTGAATGAACTGAAATTTCTTCCCTGTGTATGTTCTCCAGGATAGCAGCCCACAAAGCGAAGTTTGCTTGTTTGAGTCATTTGTCCTGATGAAATGTAAATCTCAGCCAAGGTCATGTTGACTTTCAAAGTGTTCATTGACTTTTTCTTGTCTCTGTGTTACAGTCTGGCCTTTTAAAAGCCAACAGGAAGGATTGGAACTAATAATTTAATGTGATAATATTGCTAAACAGGGACATTTATTTCTTGCTTTTGTAACATTTTTCCTCAGGTTGAGTTGAAGCACTTAGGGGTTTGATTTGTGATCTCCGAAAAGACAAACATAAAATTTGTCCTTCTCTGAGGAACATACTTACAAGAATGGAATGGTTTCTATATTATAATCTATATTAGATTGATATCTGGTAATTGGAATATTTCATTTTTATCCCTTTTTAGACTTTTTTTTGCTAAACTTAAAAATAATCGACTCATTACTGGAAGAGTAAAGAACATAATATGATTGAAATTTAAAATATGTCAGTTTTAAATATAAGCACATATTTACATGTTGACCCTTTCTGCTACCCCCTCCCCCACAGCTGCATCCTGTCATAGCTCACTCCAGTTGCTGCAACAAAATACATAAACAAGGTGGCTTATAAACAGCAGAAATGTATTTCTTAGAGTTCTGGAGGCTGGGAAACCCAAGCTCAGGATGCTGGCAGATTTGGGGTGCTTCCCATTAATAGATAGTGTCTTCTCCCTATCTCCTCACATGGTGAAGGGGCAAGAAGGGGAGGAGTCCCATTTATGAGGGTTCTGCTTCATGATCTAATCACTGCCAAAGGTCCTATGTCTTACTACCATCACCTTAGGGCTTAGGATTTCAACATATGAATTTTGGGAGGCTTTTGATGGGTAACATGTACTCTACCAAATATTTTAGCTTTAGCCATTAATAAATATTATTGTTTCCACTTTATAGCTAGTTGATGCTTTGTGTGAGTAACTCCCTCAGACTCTTTTCTTGCCATGCTGACCTGGTGCCAGCCGTGGAATACTGCATGGAGAGGGGAAATTAGCTTACTCAAAAGTGGACTCGATAGAGTTAGTTAGAATAAGGAATATGCCTTACTGTTGTTGTAAATTGTAAGAAAAAGAATAAATGAAGGATACTGTAAGGATTTTATTGTGTTTCAAGTTCTGTGCTAGTGTTCAGGGTGGAACCCCATGGAAGTTCTGAATTTATAGAGTTTTTACATAAAGTGAAAAAAGCCATATTCCTCTAGAGGTTGCCTTTAAACAAATAGAAAGCTGCGATTCTAAATTATTATTATTTTTTGTTTTCTAGGCCTACCAACATTTTCTTGTGATTAATTATTAGGAAGCTCCATAATGACATGATTTAGATAATTCGAATGTACAGTACTTAGGAGGTGGGTGAAAGGAGGAATAAGCAGAACAATACACATCATAGTAATAGATTCAGCTGTGGCTTTAATGAGTTTTCCTGGCCCACTCAGAACTATGAGAGGCTTTCTCTTTATTGAGCCGGGTCCTCAGTGCTGGCGTGGGCATTGTGAAACGCACACAGCCCCAGTGTGTCTAGCTTAGGCTCCTTGCTCCAAGCTCCGGCCTTGCTCTGCGCTTTTCCTCCATGGCCTTATTTTTCCTTGTCTGCTAGATGATATGCTCTAGAGTGATAGAAATTTCTATCTGTTCTCATCATGATTCTATTTCTGGACCTATTACAGTTTCAAAGCCAAAAAAAAAAAAAAGAAGAAAAAAATAAAGGACAGAGACACGAAATTGGTAATAATATAGTTACACAAGGACAGTATATGCTTTGTACAAAATAGTACCAGCATTAGGGACTCATTTTGACATTCAGGGGCTTGAGGGTCTATTGTGGATGGGAGTTATAAAAAATGGCCTGAAGAAGATGGAATTTAAAGCACTTTATTTAAAGTGCACATATTGGAGTTAAACAATGAGCTTAGTGTGTGTGTGACAACTTCCACCTCTCTAGCACCCACTATGTGCCAGGACCTGTACTAAGCACTCAATATGGATTAAGTCCTTTAATCCTTGTGATAGCCTTATGCCACAGGCACTGGTGTGAGGTCCATTTCGAGATGACATAATGGAGGTAGAGAAAGGTGAGCCAACTATCCGAGATCATAGAGTATGTGGCGGAGATGTCATTTGAACCCAGATGTGCTGGCTTTGAGTGTGCACTCAGCTGTCTTACCAGAGCCCTCTGCCTCTTCATGAGATCTTCAGTGTGGCTTTAGTCCATTATGTCCAGTAATTTTGGACAACACTTGAGGCATATCCTTCTAATAAATTTCTCCCATCATTAAAATAGTTTTTACTTTTCCTTCTACTCTATGGCTATATTCCAATATTAGCACACCAGTCAGTAGAGGATCTTGCATTTAGAGATATTAATTAGACCCAGATGCTGCTAATGTTCAGCCAAGTTCACATAAATTGACAGCCAAGTAGACAAGAATATAGTGTTTTGATTACATCTTTGAGATATTGTGATTTATAAAATCCATCAAACATTTATAAGCAGGGTGTATCTTAGAAGAATCCATGAAGTAAAATTAAATTTCTAAGGCCCTACTTTTAAGCACCTTTTTCCCCTCTTAGACCCAGGATTCCAATGGGAGCCACTTGAGCTGTTAAACATGGAATGACAGCACTCAATTCACAGTTCGGGGAGGGAACCCTGGCTGTTGTATGGGGGGTGCTGGAGTCCACATGGGGTTTGGGTGGGAGGCCAGGGAGGTGGTGATGGGGGAGTGGCCCAGGTTTCCAAGGCCCTGGCCAGTGGCAGTAAGGAGGAGAGAAGACAGATAGGGGGCGATAAATCCTAACTTTCTGTTGATCTGAAGTAGATTATTATAGAGATATTATCCTTGCCTTTCCCCAACTTCGACATCTTATAGGTTCAATACCTGAGAGTTGAAAAGAGCTTTAGTGATCACTAACCACCTTGCATAGCCAAGTCATTTAAGTTTGACCTGTATCTCCTAACCCTTTGAATTCTATTTTTGCTCATTTGTATTTCAAACTCTATGTCTCATTTTTCTGTGATCTCTCTTCCATCTTTATTCCATCAAGTGCTATATTTTATCTAATAGATCTTTTCTTTTTGAAATTTATTTTTATTAGTACTGTATATGTTTGTAGTATATTATGTTTACATTCCTTGTGTGTAGTTGGTACATATTCATAACATGTCTCGATTCCTTTTTTCATTCCCTTCCTCTTTCCTCCCTTCTCTCTCCATCTCTTGATCCCCTTCCCATGTGATAAAAATCTATCCCCCTACTTCCTATTATCTATCTTTTATTTTGCTCTTTACTTATAATTTGGGTTTCTCGTGTAAGAGAAACCATGTGATAGTTAAGTGTATGTGTATGATGTATTTCACTTAACATTATGGTCTCAAGGTGCATCCATTTTTCTATACCTGTTTTAAGTTTATCTTTCTTTATGGCAGAGTAGTACCCCATTGTGTATAAATATCACATTTTTTATACATTCATCTTTTGACAAATGTATGTGCTGCTTCCAAGATTTTGCCATTATGAATTGTGCTGCTATAAACGTGGATATGCATGTATAACTGTAATATAATGACTAGCTCTTTTGGGAAGATATCTAGAAGGTGAGTAGGTGGTCAGGTTAGTTTTTTTATTTTTTGGTACTGGGAATTGAACTCGCCACCTCACTCTTGCCAGGCAGGCACTGTGCTGCTGAGCTATATCCCCGGCCCTTAGTTTTAGTTTTTTGAGGAATCTTCATACTGCTTTCCATAGTGATTGTACTAGTTTACATTCCTACCAACAATGTAGAAGGAGGGTTCCTTTTGCTCCACACCTTTGCCAGTATTTGTTGTTATTTGATTTTTGCACAGCAAAAGAAACAACTAACACAGCAAAAATACAATCAAGTGGTAAAATTTTTTGCCAGCTATTCCTAATAGAGGACTAATATCTAGAGTATATAAAGAACTGAAAAAAATTAGACCCCCCCAAAATAAAAGAATCAATCAAGAAATGGGCAAGTGAAATGAATAGACACTTCACAGAAGATGTACAAATGGCCAATAAGTAAATAAATAAATGTTCAACATTGCTGGCCATTAGAGAAATGCCAAATTAAGAAGACACTGAGATTCCATCTTATCACAGAAAGGATGGCCGTCACCAAGAAGTCTAAGAGATTTTTTCCTAATGGCACATTCTATAGCCTTCCCAGTAGCTTTCTCTGTCATCATTTTATTGATGTGTGGAACAGCAGTTACTTTGTTCAACTGAAATCTGTGGATACAATATAATTTATTTTATTTTGGTTTTCAGCTTGTCTATGTAGAAAGAACAATGGGTAAAATAAAATAAAGCTTCATTCTTTGCACTATTATTCTTTAGCTATACCATCATCTGTAAATAAGTGTATCTTTAAAAATTTTACTTCTCTAAGTATTTAAATTTGCTGTGACTTTCTTGTCTTTATACAGGATAATCTTGTATCTGAAGGAAAGATTGTTGATTCTTAGACTTCCACAGGGACAGCAGACCCCTTTCTTTTGGGGGACAAATATATGAAGTCTCCCTTTGTCTAGGCTTCTTTACCATTGCTCTTCAATAGTCCTGTGGCTTTTTTTCTGAATCTGCTTCTTGATCAGCTTAGGCCAACAAGAGTTTCCCTGTTGTTCTGTAGGGACAGGGGCTGGAACCCCAGGTTGGGCTCTCCACATTTGTCATTTGTAAATGGATTCTTTGTCATCGTGAAAATGGAAGTTGGTGTAAAGGAGGAAGTCTAACAGCACTGCATGAGAAAAGTCTTCAGACTGCCGTGGTCCAATAGTTCATGAGATTGATGTATGCGACACATGGAAATACATTTTCTAATGAACTTTTTCTCCCCCAGACTGTTATGACTTGCTATATACAGTATTTTAGGGTTGATCCTCTAATAAATATGGGGCTTGGTTCTATGCATATCTGTGTGTTTTATTCACTGTTCCAGGAAGCCAAAATCCTTTTCCGTGTAGCTTTTCAGTTTCATTTTTCCTGTAACTTGATGTAGATGTGTTTTGAATAACATTGTGTAACTATTTTTGTCAGGAATTTGAAGGCAATTACAGTAATCACTTTCTGATGATCTTATGGTTTATACTTTTAGTCCTACAAATACCCTGAACTTCATACAATAGCTATGGAAACAAACTAAGGGCAGATTGATTTAGACAAATAATAACATTCTAGTAGGTTCCTTCATATCTGCACTGCATGTCTATATCTTTTCCCCTTCTTCCCCCTTCCTTAAGTCTTGACTTCTAGGGAGTTTCCCAAACCCTAATCCAATCTCTCATCAGATCACTGTAGTAACCACTTAACCTTCTTCACTCCTGTTCTTTTCTATCTCCAATTCATTCTCCTTACAGTCAGAAAATGGGAGGAAATGTTTGCAACATATGCAAATCAGGTTTTTTTTGTGTGTACAAAACTCTTACAAATCAACATGAGAATGCCATGTACACAAATAAAACAAAATGGAAGCTCTCATAGCTGCTAAACATAAGAAATGTTCTACTTCCTTTGAAATGATAGAAACACAAATTGAAATTATGAGATACTGTTTTGCCTATTAAATGTTAAAGAAACATATGCATTATTAGGAAGGGCTTAGGGAACGGAAAGCTCTTAAACTTTGCTAGTTGGAGTTTAAAATGGTGCAACCATTTTGGAGGCCAATTTCATAACTTGTTGAAGACAACTTTAAAATGCAGTTAGCAGTTCTAATATGAATTTGTCTTAAGGCAAGAATAAGACTTTTCAACAAACACGTGGATGTAGAAGGGTGTTTGTTGAGGCTGTTTATAGTAATAAAAGACAGAACAGTCTGACCTAGAGTTCTTGTAAAATAATAAAATTTTGGCTTATCTAGACAATGGAATTTTATGGGACCATAAAAATGATAATGTAGAGATCTTTTTTATTTGTCCTGAAACACTTCCACAATCTGTGTTTTTAGTGAAAAGATAAATTACTAAGCAGCATGTATAATACAACTTATTTTTGTAAAAGTAAGTCAGGGGAGGGTGTGTAGCACAGGGAAAATTCTGGAAGACTATTTCCAGAGTATTAATGTGTTTGGCTTTTGATGGTAAGTATATAGGTGGTTTTTAATATGTTTTCATGCTTATCTGTACTTTGTTTCTTATGACAAATACTAGATGGTAAACACACACACACATACATAATCACTTCCTTTTTTCCTTTTCTCTTTTAAAGAAAAGGCATAATTTTCCTCTCTAGAAGTTGAGAGCTTGAACTTTATAAGCGTTGTTTTCTTCTTTGAGAGCAAGGGTGCTTAATTTAAGTAAACTTAGTGGAAGGAAGTAAAAATATATTAAATCCAGGTAATGAGGTGTGTGGTAGTGTGTTACAGTATTTTATTTTCTGTTTTTTGAGATGTGTCATAATTTACAAAAACTTTTGACCTTTAAGAGTCACAATAGAATGAGAAAAACAGATGTGATTATAATTATTAAATATACTGTTAATTTTAACTGTGTGCTCTTTAAAATTAAGTTTTTTCAAATAAGATATGACTGAAAATATAGAAATCTAATCATAAAAATATTGATCCCCTATCTCACCTCTCTATATCTCCAGACCTCTAAGCAAATCTTATTGTTACTAATATTTTCACTGCCATATTTCTAAATACTTGCTTATATTGGTATTTTTATTTATTTTTTATTTTATTTTATCTTTTTGTGGGTACCGGGAGTCAAACTCAGGACCTCGCGCTTGCCAGGCAGGTGCTTATGCCACTGAGCTATCTCACCGGCCCATGTTGATATATTTTTTTTTTTTTGTGTGGGTACCGGGGGGTCGACCTCAGGACCTCGCGCGTCAACAGGCACCCGTGCCGCTGAGCGATATCACCGGCCCCTTTTTCGTATGTGGGATCCGGGAGTCGAACTCGGGCCCTCGCGCTTGCAAGGCAGGCGCTTACGCCGCTGAGCCATCTCGCCGGCCCTCATGTTAATATTTTTAAAATCAACTGTGGGCCATTTTCTTTTGCCTCCTGGTTGTGGAAGATATGATTTATGTTTTCTGTCTCCCTGTCGCCTCCACTCCTCTTGAGCTGGCATGGAAGGGACTAAAATGGTACCTCTGCTTTTCAAATGATAAAACTAATTTTAGAAGGAAGTGGGTTTTACCAATTCAGTGACATGGGTCCATAACTCCTTCTGCAAAGAATGTGAATGCTTTTACTAGTGTTAAATGAGGTTAATAAGTTATGTTGTAGATGTCCTCAATTATTTTATCTTGTAATCTTGTTAAAAAGTTCTGGAATTTGCCATGCTGTCACCTGGTAGTGTTGGGAACATATTTATATTGTCTGTTGAGCCAGTCCGTGTTAGGCTGTGTACCATAGCATGATTGTATGTGACAGTCTCTTTGGTTGTGGTCCATTGTTAACAAATAGCTGCTTTGAAGTTCTACCATATCCGTACCCACGTTTTTTGATTTGGAATCAAATGGCAAATAGCTGAGCATTCTTTAGTGTATACTTGAAAACTGCTGAATTCATAGCCCATTTAAATGACTCAAAATAATCTATATTAACATTATATAAATATATCTATAAGCATAGGTAATCTATAATCTGTTAAGACATTCATATAAAATAAAACCATAATGACCTTTCTATGGAATGTGCATTTTTTTCTCCCAGAATAATTTAGAAGAAGATGAAGATGTGGAAATGAAAATTAATATTACCCAGGGAGACAAACTACGTGCCTTAAAAAGCCAGAGACAGCCACGCTTATCACCATCCTGTGCATTTAGGTAGATCCATTTAAAACTTTTAAAGTCTTAGTGTGCTTCCATTTATGGATAGAACATTTAATCCTCTCCTTCAAATGTCATTCTACAAATACCAAGCTTACCTCATGTTTTTTGATTTATAACTATTTTTGTTGGTTAGTTATTATGTATTTTACCACTGCTGGAAGTAGCTTAATTAGGAACTTTATTGAAAGCCACTGCTACATCTTGGTTTCTGGAATTCCACCTCAAGCTGCTAAGGAGTTATTGCTGGTAATCTTCTGTTCCAAGTTCTACTCAGAATTCTGCCTTTCTCCCAGAACTGGGTTTCTAGTCTTGTGGAAAATCCTCACAGATGTGCCAAGGATTTTGTATTGAAGCCAGAGTATTGCAGAGAAGTATTGTATGCTAAGCTTTGGTATAGCCCATTAATTCCTTAGCTTTACTTTCTGTTTTTGAGAATGAATTAAATAAATGAGTCTTATGTGTGCCTATTAAGTTAGAAACTGTCATGCTTTTGAAGTCTGTAAATACTTACCAAAATCAGTGTTGGAACTTGATTTCTGACCACAGCATTTGAAATCTGCTGATAGTTCAGATTGGGTTTTAAAAGGATTTTAATGTAGGTGAAAAACTCTGCAGATTCTTTACTGCAATATATAGAGTGGAAAGACCCTAGTCCACAAAAGAATATAATGGAACTGGCTACTTTTCTTTGACTTGAGAGAGACATGCACAGCAGGATCATTTTGCCTTTATGGTAGACATCAAATGGATTCATAAGGAATTTAGTTTTCATGTGTGAAACATTTAATTCAGACTCAATCTTCATGTACTAGTTTGCTAAGAGATGAAAGTTCAGGGCCGGTGAGATGGCTCAGCGGCGTAAGCGCCTGCCTTGCAAGCGCGAGGGCCTGAGTTCGACTCCCGGATCCCACATACGAAAAAGGGGCCGGTGATATCGCTCAGCGGCACGGGCGCCTGTTGGCGCGCGAGGTCCTGAGGCCGACACCCCGGTACCCACAAAAAAAAAAAAAAAAAAAGAAATGAAAGTTCATATTGAGGTTATGATTTTCTATAGGACAGTGACAAAAAGGTCTAGCAAGCCTGGTGCTTGGTGATAACCACCAACTACTGCTATGTGATTGAGGAAAAATACCATTTACAGAGCACCTGCTATCGGCCAGGAGCCATGTTTGGTACGTAGTTTGAATATGATGAGCCTTACTTAATAGAGTTATCACAAAAGATACGCAGCACCATCACCCACGTCTGGGTTGGCTGCTTGATGTCAGAGCACTTCTGTCATTTCCCAATGGAATGGAGTTAGAAATGCAGTTGATATTCAGACCCAGTGCTATTCAAAGGCTGTGCCCTCTTCGCTGTGTGGACTGTACATATTGTTTTTTAAATCAGTGGAAGGTTCTCCAAGATCAGTTTATATTACCACTCTTTTTTATTCACTATTTTCCTTTGAAAGTCTAAGAAATTGCTTTATATTTAAAATTCATTTGAAATAAATTTCAAACTGATTTATATTTGATTTTTAAGAATTCTTAAGGGGAAAAGAGGGATATGGTGGAAAAAAGTATAACTGCAAATAAATAGCCAAAAGAAATGAATCTCCCCTGCCCAAATCTCAAAAGTGAGTTCTCATATGGCTTTTCTGTTTTCTTTTTAATGCTCAGACATTTTCTCAGTTTTCAGTATTTAGGTTTCTTAACAGCATCATGGTAGCATGATGAAATATTTTTTTACTCTGAGTGGATATGTTACTACTGTTATTTCTAATTACAAAAAGCAAGATGCTGTAAATGCCATTCAAGTTGAAATGAAATGACTAAAACAGGTTTCCTGCTCGTTCTTGGATTTATTTCGTAAAGTAGATAAATACAAATATCCACTTGCAAGGTTTTTACTCTTTTGCCAATATAATATCTTTACCGACTTGACTCCATATGATGTGCCTTTTGGTGTTTCTTTAAATGTGTGAGTCTGGTGATGCCTGAGTCCTCGTCTTTGATTTCTGCAGGTCAGATGATGTGAAAGGGCAGCCAAGAGTGATCTTCCAGCCTTTCAGGTACTGTTAACAAGATTGAATTTGTAGTAGCTTGTAAATACATACATGCTATCTTTTAGACTCAAGCTAATGAAAATAAACTGTGCACAGCTTTTTGCTTTTTAAGTTCCTTCCTTTCTGTTCTAGATAGTTGCAGTATACTTTATTTTTTAATGCTCGCCATGCAAGGGATTTTGTCTTCCTGGCATGCACACGGGGCTGTGTGGCTGCGATGGTGACGGCAATGTACCCTGTGCTCCCAGCACATTGTGGGGTCTCTAGTAAACTGCAGGTGCTCTGCAGCTTTCCTCTCAATACAGGGATAGGGTTTGCCTTGATTTTTTTTTTTTTCATTTTATTTGTTCTCTTTCCCCCTGCTTTTGTGTGTTATTAGTTCAACTCCTTTATTTTGTGGTCTTATTTCCTTCCCTTTCTTCTGCTGAAGAACGGAGCATTAGTTTGAAACATTAGTTGAAGAATGTCCCCTGAATATTCCCAGAGTGGTACCAGCTGGTGCCAAGATCTAGCCCATAGGGCGTGGTGAGAGCAGTAGAAGGGCTTGGCCAAGACTGTTGATGGAATAGGAGAAAGAGGCCCATTCAGTCTTTACTTCCTCATTGTTACTCGTCCGTAGGTTTAAAATTGTTCAGTGGGGGCTGTTATGAGAGGCTCAAGCTTCTCTGTACAACATTTCCCATTTTTGTTTTGAGCCAAAACATGGCACGAACTGTAGTTAGGAAGGTAGATGATAAAGGAAGACGTCTGCAAGCAGATAAGCTCTTCTTGAGCAGAAAGGAAAACAAAGTCCAGCTATTCATAACATAGATGGCTAATAAAACCATGACTGGGCCTCGGCTGTCCGGATTTGAGCCAGTGTTTGCTTTGTGTTCATTTGGCAGATGGTTATTGAGCACCTGCTTTGAGTCTGGCCATGTGGCAGCTACTGGGAATTGAAAGGAGAGAAAAGGAGCATCTATGGGGGAAGGGCTGTGATTTACTTTGAGAATATGTGATGATGAGACAGCATGCTTGCCCTGCTTGGGAATTCAGTAAAGACCTGCTGTGTGAGGTGACGACTGATTAGGCCATGAAAGAGTAGGTGGTAGGAATGTCAGCTGAAGGTGGGAGATGAGAAGGGAAGGGTGGGGAGGAGATGAGAAGCTGTCATGGCAGGAAGAACAGCACAGATAAGCTGGACAAAGGTATGGACACAGTCTGTTCTGAGGTGTTTTGTGTGGCTGCTGTGGAGATGTCTAATGGGAAAGAATGGAGACTAGCACCTGCTCAGAGAGGCAAGTGTCAGATTGTTCAGCCACGGAGTTTAGGCTTTGTGGGCATGGAGGGAAGATTAAAATGTTTTAACAATGACATGACATGATTAGATATTTTAGATTTCACTGAAGCCTATTCATGATATGAATTATTAAATAATAAGACTGAAAGATGTCCTAGTACTCAAGGATAAGAAATCATGTGGCCTCACCTGGGGTAGTTGCAGGGTGAAAGTAAGAGGATGGGTTTGGGTGGCACCTGAGGACCTGCCCAAGTGTGAATGCCAGTGGCAAGGAAGGAGAGGGACAAGGACAACAGGATCACGGGTAAGGGTAGGACTCTGAATCCTGGATTCAGTCCTAGCTCTGCTACCTGCTAACCAGGTAACTTTGGAGGAGGAGCTGTTCTTTGTGCCTCTGTCTCCTTCCTGGTACAGTGGAGACAGCTATATTTGTGGCCTCCTTGGGTTGTTGTGAACATAAGCTGAGTGAACACCTTTCGGCTGCTCGGCCAGGCCTGGCACAATCAGTACCGCATAGCCACTGGCGGCTGCTGGTCTCACCAGTACTACAACTGTCATGGTTTTAATAAGATTGAGTGATTATCTTGTCCTAGCTCATTGCTAAATATTTAACAGAACATGGCTCTAGCATGATACTTCATCCATTTTGTTCCACAAAGATCAAGTTCTTCCCCACACAGACCTGTGTCTACTTTGAAGACTCCAAAAGTGGCTTTGTCCCCTTCAGCGACAGCCAAGAAGATAAACAGAGGTTCATTGTCTTCAGGCACCAGTGTAAGAAGGTAGTTTTCCTCTCCCTCTTCCAAGATACTGGCTTGAGGTAAAAGTAGAACTCTGACACCTATACTAAATCCCAGCTCCGTCACTTGCTAACTGGGTGCAGCGGGCAGTGTGTTTGGTTATTGTTTGGTCAGAGGAGGGGACAGGGAGAAGGGGAGAAACCTGAAAGGTTGAGATCTCTTGGAACTTCTGTTCCTATGTTGCTTGCAGAGACAAGGCTGAGTGGCAGAGAGGACCCTGTAGAGCATCCCATCCATCTGGTGAATCTCCAGCTTGCTTAATGTGATCCAAACACTGGAGTTCTCTAGCACATATGAATGTTAAATGGTATTATCATTTCTCACCTGATGTATATAGGCAAGAACTAAAATTGATAGGGATGTTTGATATAGTTGTGTACTAGAATATGTATAAGTTACATCTTGTATTTAAGTCTGTTTTAACTCTTTCCTTTTGTTTATTGTACTTTTCATCTACTTCATGCCTCGGAACAAATAGAACCCTGTGGTATTCTATTTCAAAACCTCTGGTCAAAGTGTTTAGCCAGCTTCTTGGGTCTTAATTAACTGATTTGACCAAGGCACTTGATGTATATGACTAAGGTCCACGTATTGTGATGTCACTGAGGGTGATGAAGAAGGCATGTGTCATCATTTGCATTGATCAGAATCATCTTCATCACATTCCCCTGATGTCGTGTGTGTCTACATTGTTGTGCGTGTTTTTCCCTCCTCACTTGTTTTCCATCCAGCTTCTCCATAAACTCCCGGCTAGCCAGTTCTCTGGGGAACCTGAATGCTGCAACAGATGATCCCGAGAATAAGAAGATCCCCTCGCCCTCCAAGGCAGCTTTTACAGCCAACCCATTCACCAACCTCTTGAACGGCAGCTCCCAGTCACCAGCCAGGAACTACCCTGAACTCAACAACAATCAGTACAACCGAAGCAGCAACAGTGGCAGTGGGGGCAACCTGAACAGCCAGCCTGGTCCCCACGGCACCAAGACCGAGGAACATGTCCCCATTGTCCGGCCCCCTTACACCGGGCTTTCTTCCTCTTCAGCAAGATTCCTGAGCCGGTCCATCCCCGTAAGTTGCCTGACACCATCTGTTGGTCCTCAGAATCCTGAACGCAACTTCTGTGCCCTCCCTTCCCACCAGAGGCTTCTACCAAAGAAGTCGAGTGGTGCCAAAGAAACCTTCTGATCACTGCCTCCCTCTGTGCTGTGAAACTCTGTGCCCTGCATTCTCCTGGCTCCTCTTCAAGTAAATGCCAAGTTTCAACCACGTTTTCTTCTTTCTTTTTCTGCCCCTCCCTTCTTTGTAAATGGTCTCTCTTAAAAGGGAATCAGCTTTCGTCCATTCATCATGAATGCTGTTGACTTAAATTCCTTTCCAGTTAAGTTTCCAGATTGCTCTGATATCTGGTACAAAGCCAGTAGCAGATCGATGCAATCAATAGCATTTGCTTTGGTTGTGGAAGTATTAGGAGTTGCGACTTTTTCCACATCATATGTCACCAGTGATAGGATATGGAGTGTTGAAATGTGGAAGGTGCTTAGTGAACAGTATTTTTCTAGAGCTATGTGTCAGGCCCTTGATTGTTCTACCCCCCCCTTCTAGAAACTGAGCCAGAATTAAGTGGCAGTGAGGCTGTTTATAAGATAGGCTTGTGGGTAGGTAGTTGGGATACAAGGGAAGGATCAGACAGAATATCAGGAAAATGATAAAAGTTAGCTCTTTGTCTTCTAGAGATAGGTCAGAAGGTCTCCAAACACATCTTACTAATTAGATCTTTATTTAAACTACCGAACTCCCTTTTTAATGATCAGCAATCTCTGTTAGGGTAAAGTCCATTGGCCAATTCCCTACTATAAGTTTAATATTTTATTTCCCCTAAGCAGTATTGAGAGCTATAGGAATGTGTTTCGATTTGATAGGAAGAAGAACAAATAGAAGGCGAACTAGATTCCACATATCAGGGAAACATGAAGCGTGGTAGACACAATGATTGCATTTGAGCAGGAGCAAACCCTTGTCCTGGGAAGGTTCTGGCCCTGACATCCTGCGCACCCACACTTTCCTCCGCGTCGTCCAGACAGAGGCTTCTTTCTGCAGGGAAAATGTTGAGGGAGGAGGGAAAGAGCTGCTGGGTGTGCTGCGTGTGGCCCACTCAGCAAAACAGTAGACCATGGTGAAAATGGGCTGTTGGGACCCCCTTTCCTTAGGATGCAGTGTGTGTGTGCGTGCATGTGTGTGTGCACACGTACATGCATGTGCATTGGACTCTTTATTATTCCCATCCCTGTCTAGCCTCTTTTCAAAAAAATTTTCCCCCTCTATCCACACACAGTCCTTTCCCTAAGAGGAGTTCTAGCACATATAATTTTCCCCATCTGATTTTATTCCCAATGATATCCACCACTGTTTTAGATTTCTTTGTAGATTAGGGCGCTGGGTAACTGTGAGCCTACTCACTCCATAATCTGATTCTAATCTCAGTATGTAAATTGAGTAGATATGTACCATAAAAACTTAAATCTCTATAACTGAGGATTAGATGTAAAAGGATAATGTATTTAAATTTTTCGTGACTGTTTACTAATCATGTACTTCACACCAGGAATTGAGCTCTGTCAATGCTGTCAGTACTGACTGTGGATCAGCCTCTCTTTTGGATCAGAATGCAGACCTTTATATTTTCAGAAAAAGTGTTATAGATAATTATATAAATATCTTGCAGATTTCATAGCTAAAGGTTCCGCATCATCCGCAGTTGTAGTCCAATGCCAGAAGCATGGGCCATTTGACAAGGATCGGGTTCTACCTTTTCAGGCATCATTTTCCTCATTGTTGGTGGTAGCATGGGGCTTTCTTTGGACAAATATTGACAACCCCCACTGATGTTTATATAACTTAGTGTTGGCCTCATCCCGTATTTTCTTTTCACCTTTCCTCCTCCTCCTCCACGTTCTTCTTTTGGCTGTAAAAGGGTGATTTTCTAATAATTGAATTTAAAGTAGCAGTCTGTGTGGGCAGTTGCTGCTACCTTCTGCTTTTCCCTCCTGAATTTGTCATCTTATTGTAAAGAAAAGTGTTTATACACATAATTGCTAGCATAGAAACGTTTTCCCTTGAAAGTAGGGAGATGCAGGTCTCTCATGGCAGACCCTCCCTCCTCTGTCCTTGCCGGGGAATCTCCTGGGATGGAAATTCCAAGTCCTCTCCCTGCTGTCTTGCTGGCAGTGAGTCCAAATGAATGTGGCCTTCCACTCTGTGGAATAAAGTAGGAGTTCGTGGGTTGTTTTCATTTATGGTCCACTGCAGCTTTTCTAATTGTTATGGGCTCGTTGTCGGATAAAGTTGGCCTCCTTTCAGTGATGGTAAACTTGGGAGACCCTTGATCACTCAAGAAAAAATGTTCTAAAATCCTTAGGGTGGAAAATGAAGTCTGCAAGTAATATCCTCCCAGTACCTTTAAGAAAGACCCAGAAACTCCTGGGGAGGAGGGTGACGGGTGTTTAGAGGGAGTCTAATATTTTAAAAGCTACAATTAGCATCTCTTTTGAAAGCTGCAATTGCTCTCTCACTTTTTGCAGCAGATCAGCCCCCAGAAAAATGTAAAAATGATTTCCTTGTTCTGTCATTAAATGCTTCCACACAGAAAACAGAAATAAATGTTAAGGAATCCTTATGGTTGTGACAGAATACTAAGAAATAGTCAGATTTTATTTTTATTAATTTGGCCTCCTGTGCTAGTCTTGCTGTCTCCACTGCCCAGTGCAATGCACAAGATTTCATTTTTGTCGATCCACTTACTGTAAAAAATTCGTTTCACTCCCTGACAGAGGAATTTTGAAATGCTTAAGAAATGAGGGACATATAATTAGGGCGTGGGTGGGGTGGAAGTATTTTATTAAATTGAAATTACTTGTGGTATCTATCTTGAATATTTGCCATGTTATATTTTTATGATACTTACCATGGAGTTGCTATTCATCTCCGCTGTCCTTACCTGACCCCCAAGGCTGTGTAGGTTATGGTGCTTCCCCCATGAGTTTTTGTATCCCACCTTGGCCTAATCATAATACTCTTCTCACTCTGAATTTTCATTGTCCACTAGACTGATTTCAGTCAGAACAGAGATGGTATCTCTGGTTTCCAAAGTTCTGGGCTTTGTGCCTGGTATAGAGTAGGCATCTCTAAAGTATCTTTTGGTTGGATAAAAGGAGGAATGAATGTTTAAATGTGGTAAGAATGATTACTTTTTGTTTTAAAGATAAAAATCTAAAGGGTATGAGAGATTAGATATTTTGTGCATAATTGTACTGCAAATGTGCAAAAGAGCCATAATTAGAACCTCGGTTAGTTTGATTCAGCGAGGCATATTCTTTTGATTGCGTTATGCTGTGTATGTGTATTATAGGTAAAAATAGAGGGCTGTCTAAGGGGTGTCTCATTTCGTTAGTAATGGTCAGTGAAAGCTGTGAAGAAAGGGTAATATTTTATTCGAGCTTTGTAAGGTGAATAGGACCCTGCTAGGGATCTAGGCATACAAGTAGAAGGGGAGGCATAGTGGGAACAGCAAGAACAGAGGTACAGCCTTAGTACTGTAGTTAAGTTCTTAGGTCTGAAGACAGGTAGGCCTGCATTCAAATTCTACCTCTGCACTTCCTTGTGGGGAGAAAATGGCAATTTATCTAGCTTCTAACCCTGAGTAAAATGGGAATCATAATAATGAGAGGCAGATCTAGTTTGTGTGTGTGTGTGTGTGTGGTACTATTGTGCCTACCTTGATGTCCTGAAGCTCAAACAGCGTTGTAGGACTTAAGGAATACAAATATTTTTTTTTTGTAGATTTTATGTAAACATATGACCATGTGCTTGAAAGGGATCGTTGATCTGTGGAGTGTTGACTCTAATGTGGTAATGATAATGGTTATAATATCTATTTAATAGGGTAGTTACAATATTTAATCGAGATAAGTCATGTGGAGTATTTTGCACTCAGTAGTGCAAAATTACTGATAGCACTCAGTAATTATTAGCTGTTACCGTTCTAAGAGCAGAGTAATCCAGTGTAACTAAAGCTGGGAGTTACACAAAGATGAGTCTGGAAAGTGAAGCTGAAGCCCAGCTGGGAAGTGTATGTGAGCCCTGGCAGTTTTGTAAGTAGGGCTGACTTGAGAGGGCTGAGGTGTGGAAGGTGACTCTGGCAGTCGTGTGGTGGAGCTCTGGGTGGAATGCCCTTGAGCTCTCTCTGTTGTCCTCAGTTTCTACCTGGGCAGGTGTCCATGCAGAATGGTATTCTTATTTAATAATTATTCTGGGGTTCAACACACATTGTAGTATTGATACTATTAAATAATTGTATGCAATATGATAAAAATGATGAATGTTTAAATTTTTAAAAATGTATTATAGTAAAAGACATGTTGCTGTTAATTCCCCACAAAATATTCCCCCCTTACTTTGGACACACTTATCCTATCATTCTTAACACATTTGGAAACAGTTCTAGAGTCCTCTTTTTTAGTTGCAGTGTCGTTGATGCCTTGATGTCTTGAATTGACTCAACATGTTTACCTTTCTCACATGGTCATTTTGACTTCGGGGAAGAGCCAGAAGTTGCACCATGCCAGGTCCAATGAATAAGTTGGATGAAGACACACCATAATATTTTTTACAAGTTTCCCTTTCCATTGGATGGCACCTGGCAGCAGCATTCACTGTATTTTTGATCACACTTCATAAAGACACTCATGAAAGAGGGTTTCCAGAACTGCTTCAGAAAGTAGCAAGAACAATAGGATAAGCGTACTCAATGGGAACTGGAGTATTTTGAAGGGTATTAATGGCAGTGTGTCTTCATTGTAGTAAGTTTTAAAAATTCAAACATTCACTGTTTGATCACACTTTGTGTATAGTCAGTAGTGCTAGCATATTATTACAAATTTTAAATGACATTTTTATAGATGAAAACTACCTAAAGAAAAATTACAGTCCTTAATAGGTCCTTTTTTTTTTTTTTTTTTTTTTTACAAAATATGAGTATAGGAATTGTAAAACAGTGTGCTTTCTTATAAAAGATGCATACATAGTCAGTTTGGTTACCAGTAATTTTTTGTCACTTCTGTTTTGTGGATCATACTGCTTTATGTAAGCAGCCTTTTAGAACAAGATTTTATTGTATTTGCCTATCGGGTTTCTAAATATATGTAATGATAAACTATCCTACATTAAATTCGTCAAAAAGCTGCTCTGGATATCACCTATTAAAATCTTTTTTGTGATTTAAAAATTATTAAATAACCTCCATTAGGTTTTGTCATTCATGGTTGTATTTTAATCTTTGAACATTTCTGGGAATATCTCATGGTAAAGGCTGTAGCTTATATCAATGATAACTATTTCTTGAAGTGTTCCCCTTTCTCTCTATTGTGCTGTTTCCCCATTCCCTTTGCGTGTGTTTGCATCTTTGATAATCTTCCTAATTCAGTCTCTTTCCACCTTTAATTCATACTTCAAAGTAGAGCTGGCAAGCTTTTTCTTTAAAGGTGCAGATGGTAAGTATTTTGTCTTTTGTCCAAATTATTCATCCCAATGCCCAAATGAATGTTGTGGCAAAGCATTGCCAGGTCATACTGATTTCAGTATCTTATTCACCTGTTCAAAAATGATCAGTGACAACAGTACTAGAAAGAAAATCCTGAATTCCTCTGTAGAACTTTCAGGTCCTGTGTGCTGTGTTCACGGTGTATTTATGCATTTGCGTTTACTCTGTCTCCAAACGTGTTCTCTTGTCCTCTTCCCACACTAGGTTCTCACCTGCTCCTGGATTGGGAAAACCTTTCTTGGAAGTCCCTGACCTTTTTTAAAAAACTAGCTTCTCATCTTTGAAGACATTTATTACCTTCTACCTCCTCTGTGAAGCTCTTCTCAACAAATTGAAGCCACCCAATGTTTCCCTTTTTAACTTTTGTTTCTATCCATGGTGAATATTTAGTACTTCATTTTTATCCATATATAGTGTTGCTATTACATACATGAACATTAATATTTATTTATGTATTGTTCATATATGCCAGATTGCCTCCAAATTTTAAATTTACTTTGTGCAGATATTTCATGAAGTTCTTTATGTCATAGTTTCTAACACATTACTAGACACAAAAAGGAATAAGAAATTAAAATACTCATTTGGCTTAAAATTGAAAGGAAAATTGAAGTTAAGTAGTATGTATTCCTTACTTTACCTTAGCATTCTTTTTCCATGGTCAAATCTGGCTTAAACATAGTTGTCTGTTCCCGGGTTGGTGGCTCTTCTTGTACTTGGCCCATTTGGGCTGCTTTTTCAGTGTGAAGACTGGATGAGTTCTCTGTCTCAAGTGTGACTAGTGTAAGAATAATCTTGGTAGCCTGTAAATAGGTTGAGTTCCTCTGTGTTCTAATATCAAGCAGTGTATTTTAGAGAATTATTGGTGCTTAAAATGGGATTTGGAATAGAATAAAAATACTGGATTCCAGTTTTGCAAAATACCCAGTTTGATGAAAATCACTGAGTGAGTAGCCTGTGCATTAAAGCACACTGCATTCTTGCTTTGGAATAAGGTGAGTGGTGACAGTGATAAACTACTTATTGAGTATTTGAACATCCATTCCCAACAAAATGCCCCTACTTCTCCGTGATATGTAATAGCATCTCCTGATTTAAACCTTATGCCTTTTCCCGCTGCTATTCTGTTTTAAATACTATCATCCTGTTCTGATTATTATTATTATTTTTTTTTTGTGGGTACCGGGGGGTCGACCTCAGGACCTCGTGCGCCAGCAGGCGCCCATGCCGCTGAGCGATATCACCAGCCCCTTTTTCGTATGTGGGTTCCGGGAGTCGAACTCGGGCCCTCGTGCTTGCCAGGCAGGCGCTTAAGCCGCTGAGCCATCTCACCGGCCCCCTGTTCTGATTTTAAATATGATATTTATTCATATTATTTATTGAGTCTTTGTAAATAGTTTTCTACAATAATAATTTATTTAAAAATAAAATTAATTAAATTCCATAAAATTTAATTTAATAAAATTAATTTGTGAATTACTAATTTAATTAATATTTAGTTGAGCATTAAATACTGTATTTAATAGTAAAGATTAATGCTAGCTTTTTAACCTTTTGTTATATATTTAAATAGCTGTAAATTTTCATCTCTCCACGGTGACATTGTGTTAGATTTGATATAGTTTTTTTTTTTTTTTTTTTGTGGGTACTGGGGGTCGAACTGAGGACCTCGCATGCCAGCAAGCGCCTGTGCCGCTGAGCAATATCACCGGCCCTTTTTTTGTATGTGGGTACCGGGAGTCGAACTCAGGACCTCGCGCTTGCCGGCAGGCGCTTATGCCACTGAGCCATCTCACCGGCCCTGATATAGATTTTCATCTCAGAAATACTAATAACAAGAACAAAACCTCAATCAGAGTAATGAACCACGTTCAACATTGGTGTCTTTTGTTACCTTCTTGAGGAGTCTTGAGATTTTTACTTGATAAAACATCAAATTGTTTTGAGATCTGCATGGTTCAGATGAGGCTTTTACATTTGTGTATAAGCTATTTATATACGTGTAATGTTTACAGATATACCTAACTAATTTAAATTTACAATTTAACAGCTAACATTAATTCTTTTGCATAGATCCTATCAGCTGTTTTCATTCACTTCATTTGAAAGGGCTTTTCAAACACAAAACTTGCTTTAAGTGACAAGGTTGATCAGAAATATGTAATGGGCAAGAATTGATTTATATTTTCAAATGCATAAGAATTATTGTCTTCATTATTCAAATGTATATATTATTTCTTAAGTTATATCAATAATACTGCTAGATCAACAGAACAGTCTTATTTTAGTCTTGCCTTCAGTAATAAAAGGAAATCCTTTATATATATGTATAAATCTTGTCCAGTTAAGAAGTACTGTATAAGATATTTATATGCCTACCATGATCTCAGTGTTGTAGTGGAGTGAGGTGAGACAAAGATGTATACCTCATTGTCATCCACCAGATTAAAAGCGCCACGCAGATAGATATCTCCTGGTTTAATTCATCTGCCTTCATTGCTTTGGTCCTTCAATGTTTGTATTTGCACTACTGCCAGAATCCACTAAAAATACCTGTTCCTAATGTAAGCCTTCGTTTAAAATCTTGTGGAGTTGTAGAATAAAACCTATTATTATAAGACTTTTGTTTTTCCTTGAAATTCTGCAGTTTTACCATAATGTACCTAGACAGGGATTCATTATAGTTTACCCTGTTTGGCCTCAGCTTGTGCTTTCAGTTTGAGGGCTAATTTTTTTTGTTTATGGAAAATTCTCAGCCTTTGTCTTTTTGGTTATTATTTTTCTGTCTTTCCTCCTACTTTTTCCTTTTACAGTACTTCCTTAAGTCTTTGTTGGAGCCTTTCAATCTATCCTCAATATTCCTTATTTTCTCTCTTACAGTTTTTAATTTGTGAACTCTGGCTGTATTTAGATTGAATTTGTCCTATTGCTTTCCACTTCACTAATCATCTTTAACATGTCCATTTTAGAGTGCATCTCCAATCCATTTCCCTTTTGATTTCAGTGGTTATATCTTTTCCAGCATTTTTAATTCATTATTCTAATTATGATTTGCCTGGTTTTGTTTCATTATCTTTTTTTAAAATGGGTATTTTGATAAGTCATTTTGATGATCTTGCTTTGTTTTTGCATTTCAGTCTGTGAGAGTTTGTTACCTGGTTGCAGCTTTATTGGTTCTCTTGGTGTTCGTTTTCTTTGTGTTTTGGAATTTTATTGGTAGGTTCATACTGGATGGGAGTTATTTATTTATTTTTTTTGTTTCTCTGATTTTCCCTCATCTGCTTGCTTTCTTTTTGTAAAGTTTATCTTTGGTTAACACATAGTAACTACACATATTTGTGGAGTTCAGTGTGATGTTTTGATGTATGTATAATCGTATAGTGATCAAATCGGGGTAACTGTTACATCCTTCACCTTAAATATTTCTCAGCTCTCATTGGCTCTCCCTGGGTCTGAGTCTTTCTGTCTAGAAACAGGTCTTACTGATCCAGGCTCCTATCCACTCGTTCGCTGGCCCCAGGGTTGCTTTTCAGGCAGGGATGCAGCTCTGCATAAGCCCTGACCTGGGGACAGGGGTTGTGGCTTCTCTCAGCCTTACACAGGTGGAGAGCCTGACCCCAGCTCTGATTTCAGGCCAGTGGCTTTTGGCCTGTGTATCTACAGGAATGAAACACCTGGCCACCTCTGCTGGCTTCCAGCTTGGTAGTTAATGGCCTGCCACTGAGTCTTGGTTTGTTTCTAGGTTACGAAGGTGTTAATCTTGCTTTTGAGTCCCTGCTGTGCCTTTTCTTGCTTCATCTTTGAAAAATATTTAATTTATACATAGAGGGGGTAGTTTGAAGCATAACTTCCAGTTCCATCTTGACATAAGAATAGGTTCAGTCCCCGCAGCTTGTCATTCAGGGCCTTTTGGAGTCTTCTTAGCTGGCTTTTGAAATTCCTTTCCCTTTTATCCTGAGTGTGAACTTTCTGTGTCTTCCAGGTAGTTTCTTTTGTCTTTGAACATGTCCTGCTCCTCCTGCCTTTGTTATTTACTTTCATGCTGTGTTCCCAACCTTCCTTTTGCCTCTCAGACTCCTTCCCGTTAGAAGTTGGCTGATGTCCTACCACCTTCTCTCTGAAGCTTTCCTTGACCTTACCTGACTCCTGCAATCATGACATTTTCTGAAGTCATCCTGTCTGTATTGGTCATTTGGCCTTCATCGTGCCTGTCTTGTATTGAGAGACACCTGTCTCATAGATGTGGGCCTTAGGTCCCTACAGAATCACCTCCCCTCCTAACTCTACTCTGTGACCTCTTTCTGATCCCTGCCTGTTCCCCCAACCTTCTTAGTTTACTTCTTTGCTTCTGTAGCCTGCTTAGGTATTTCTGCTCCTTTTCCCAACATCGTAAATCCACTGGAACATTCTGTAGTCACTTTGCTACCAGCCTCCAAAATTAGATCAATTCAGCCATCTCTTTTGTCTGTTCCTTGTCTCTTTCTGTTAAGCACTGTTGGAGAAAATCCTATAACTTTACCAATTGGCTCCATTTCAGATGTATTTCCAATTTAGTTGCCCATCCATGCTCATAATTAGTTTACTTTTCCCTTTTTGGCCCTGTTTTGCCTCCCCATACCTTACCATTCTTTATCAATACAACCTCCCTTGACCATTGACCCTGTCTTGAGATCTGCTGAGAACATAGGATTTATCAGAAGAATTTCCTTCAGTTGTTCTCATCTCTTATTTCAAAGTTTGTCTGCATCTGACTCATCCTTTTGTCCTTTCCCTTTTAAATCAAAGAAACTCTAATATTTCCAAATAACAACTTCATTTACCTGCACTGTTCTTTTCAAACTATCTGAGGAAGTTGCCTCATCCTCCTTTTTCCTCCTGTCTCTTTGATCTCCCGCCCCATCTCTTTACCTTCAAATACACTCATCTACATTGGTAGGGCTGGTGGAGGGTGGGGAGGACCCCTTCCTCGGTCCTGTCTTCTCACAGTTTCATCTTCATGGCCATCCTTGGGAAGAGAAGCTTACATTGCCACCTCTCTCATCGACCTAGTGCTTTGTTTTGTAACTGGAACACCTCCCAGGTGATGAAAGTCTCTCCCACAGGTCACCACTGGCTTTTTAAAGGCCATATCTAATGGTCTCTGATTAGTCCTTCTTAGTCTTTCTGCAGTATTTGACAATATTGACTACATTTTTCCTGTAATTTTTTCCCCTTTTTTTGGGGGGGATGTTACTTTCCCCTGTTCCTCCCCATCCTCCCTTAAATCATTGTCTTTGTCTCCCTTGCCTGGCACTAAGTAATTTCCCCCAAGGCATCAACCTTGGCTCTCATCTCTCTCAGGAGATTTCCTGAGCAGTGACTACATTCCCAGTTTCCTATGAGTTTATTACCTAGGATGGAGAGAACGAATATTCCTTCAGCTGCCTACTCCGCTTTGGTTTCTTGGCACAACAAACCCATTCTTCTTTTCCTAATTGGAATCATCTTTCACACTACTTCTGCCTTTCTTGCCACCATATTGAGGTCTCCATGAACTATTGTGTAGCCATTTACATTTCACACTATCTTAATCTCTCCTGTACTGCTATTGCTATTAAATTTCTAACACAGAGCTGATCAGATTTTTCTCACATTTGGCATTGTTTAATGGTTGCACTCTGACTAGGAGGTCAAGTCTAGCTCTCTCTGATTGTCATTTGTGGGTCTTCCCCGACCGTGTTCCTCCCTTCCTGCCCCCCTTCCGGCAGCTCTACATGGTGTCCTGCCTGCCCATCTGCAAGAGTGCCACAGCCTGCCTTGAGCCAAACATGCAATTCACTCTGCTCTCCCTCCTTTCTCTGCTTGGTTTTATATTCCCTGTTCTGGTCCAATAGTTATTTAGTGAAGCATTCATGACCCATCCACGTGGAATGCCTTTTGCTTCTTGACGCTCACAGAACTTTGTTCACACTTCTGTCATTCTTATGTCAACTGTATGAGATTCTCTCTCTCTACTGGCTTTTAATCTTCTCAGAAACATCTTTGTTTTCTGATGTTATAATATAAGAAGTGCTGATAAATAATTTATTGAACTAAAAGTTGGATAATATATCTCTGTTCATGAATTTTAAGCTAAGATGGTTAGGAGCCTAGGCGTCATTGTTAGCATATGAAGCGCTAACAAAAAGAAAACCCACCTTTCTGCTTTGGTTTTAACATATAGCAATCTGGAAGTTGTGTATTTTTTTCTAGAAATTTGGCTTTACTAAAATAAGAGAAAATAAATTTAAATTGAAATTGCATCCATATAATTTTGGTGTTCAGATGAACTGAAAACACTCATGTAATGGTTGGCTGAGTCAACAATCTGTCATCTAACAGTTGAGTTCTTTGTGATTGTTGAAAAGCATATATTAAATTTTCCCAGAAAAAGATTCTATTAAAAACCATGTAGGAAGATGAAAGAATATTTTACATAGCATTTTAATTAACTAAAATTGGGTTATTAAATCTTGGGTGGTGTCCCTGAAATGCATAGAGAACACTATAGAAAAATGTACACACCTTTTTCACAGCTGATTTTCTCACAAATCTTCACCTGTTGGTGTTAATGTGATGCCCATAAAACCATTATATTAGCAGAGGCAAGTACTTTCACCACCACATTTGTAGAAATATCTACCTATGCATACATTTGCCTGTTAATTCTTAGGCAACACAAAAAATCAGGAAACTGATTTTTCAGGAAACTCTTTATGCAAAGGCATAAAGAGACCCAAGAGTATAGTTATAGATAAAAGTTATAGATGAAATTTCCTCAGTGTTGTATATGTTCATTAAAACTTTAAGCACTGGGGTTATATATAAAATCCATAATACCAAATATGCATTTTTTCTCTTTAATTACCTATCATATTAAAACAAACAATTTTAAGTGCTTTTTGCCTCTATAGTTAGTACTGAAAGCAGGGATAATTAGTAGACTATTTTGTTTGTTTTAAGGGACTTGGGAGAATGGGGAAATTCAGCAAAGAAAAAGTGTGGCAAAAGTCCATGAAGATTTTGGAACAGGATTTTGAGCTTGTAGGAAACTGCCTTTCCAGGCTCTTGAGTCCTTTTATTCTAGTTACCTGAACATTAAGACATTGCCTCATTCATTTGCTGCCAGGGATCTGGATCTTTTCTTACCCTTTACAGTTTGCTGCTTTTGCTAGCCAACTTATGGTTATATTTGTTAACCATATGCACAGTACAATATTTATGTCAATAATTATTAGACATTTTTCTACCATGATTAGGTAACTGGGCTGTTTAAAAAAGAAACACCTCCAGAATAGCTAAAATTTTTAAAGTTAATATCTCTATCTGCCAAAACAGATTAGTAGTGAATTTCCAGAATGGAACAAGTCGTCTTGATCTCCTTACCTAACACTTTGTTTTATGTCAAATTTCACTGCTTTCAGGGAACAAGATTTCTTGATGGAAGCTTCTATTTTGACATGAAAATTTTTGAGGCTGCAAGTGTAAAGTGATTTTATCCTTGTTTTCCAGGTTAAATTTTGCTGCATTATTATTTTTATGGTATTCATGCTATAATAATACCATATATCCATAATAAACTTGACCTGGTCTTAACACATTATAGCCCTGTTGAATTTACTGGCTAAATGAGCTTGAATATATTATTTGAGAAATTAAAATCATTTGGTTACATAAATAAGTGCTAACTTACAAAATAATATGTACACCTCAGGTCCACTTCCATAACTATCTCTCTTGTTGTTGCCTTTTTTTTTTTTTAATAGCAACAAAAATATTGGCCAGGCAGAATTAAAACATTAATTAATCAGAATACTTAAACATGGATGTTCTTCTAAAAATTCTTATTTTAAAATTTAGAATATTTCTGAATATTCTTTTGGATTCAGTCTGGATGTAAAGAATCTTAAAATGTATTATCTCCTTTAGTGTAACAAATACTGAATTTGGGGGTAATTTAATTTGTTTGGTCACACATGATCATACCCTAAGACATTATATGCCTTACCTTTTTGTTGTGGCAAGAGAGAATGCTGGACTGAATATGTGGTGATCGCAAGACAAATGCTGGAAGTTATTTTAAGGCTTTAGACTAAAGTGGCTGTGGGTTTGTATTTTAGAGCCAGACTGCTGGAGTTCTATCTTAGTTAGCTTCACCACCTTCTACTTATATGATCTTAGGCAAATTACTTCATTGCTTTGTTCCTCAGTTTCTCCATCTATGAAGTGGGTTGTCTGGAGCATTTAATGAGTGAATGTGTATAAGATGTTTAGAATTGTGCCTGGCAGAAAATACACAATAAATATCTGTCTTGGAATAGTTGACCTGCCAAGTGATGTATCTAATTTATTAAGAACTCCAGATAGTTTTACTTTTAATCTATTTTAATAAATAAATGAACTGCAACAATGATAGTACTTTTCAAAAGCAAAATATATTTGCATATTTACTATAAAAATATAAAATGCTTAGGACCAGAAGTGTTATGGATTTTAGCCTGTTTTGGAAAATACATGCATATATATATTTAGTTCTCTTGGTGATGAGACCTAAGCCTAAATATGAAATTCGTTTATGTTTCATATACACTTTATACACATAGCCTGGAGGTAATTTCATGCCATGTTTTTAGTGTGTCTGTGTGTCGACTATGACCCGTCACCTAAAGTCAGGTGTGGAATTTTCTACTTGTGGCGTTATGCTGGCACTCAAAAAGTTTCTGATTTTGAAGCTTTGAAGGTTTTCAGATTGGGAGTTTTGGATTAGAGATGCCCCATCTGTAATTTTATGACACACAGGCATTTGGAAAACACTTTGTATAGCCAGCAGTCCTGTTTGTGATTGCCAAAGAAGCTTGAAATTATGCTTTGTTACGACGTGGATTAGGCCAAACCAGGAGCTAAGCTGGCCGTCTGTCCCTCTGTGCTGAGATTTCCAGTGGGGGTGCTGCTGGTTTTCCTTGATGTTTTCTTAGGGTGGCTGAGTCCAAATGACCCAGAAGAGAGCCCGTAACACAGCCCCATGATGTAAGCGTGCACTGCTTGAAATCTAAGTGTTCCGTTGCTCCTCCAGAGAAAATGCCTTGAAATGTCAGTTATGATTTGTAAATGAAGTAGATTTTATAGAGTAACTCCTTTAGCCTATGTGCATTACTATTTTTATTTTAGATTGAGAATAAAAGGAACTTAATTTGTTAAAAAAATACTGAAGTCAGAATAATTTGCTAAACCCTTTTTTACTGGGTACCATGATTCGTAAAGATTGATTTATGTTCTTTCTTTGTAATCACTGCTTGCTGCTCAAAAAATAACTATTTGGCAAACCTTTTCTATCTCTCTTTATCTTTTTCTGGTTTATAGCTATAATCCATGCATTCTGATTGCATATCCCATTCATTTGCCTTTTATGAAGTTAGTATCTAATGTGACATGGGAGGACTTCTGTCGTTTACTTAAATGTTGCCTACTGCTTATTAAGTTATTACTGCAAGACTCTTCCACATCAATGCCTTTTGGTCAAAGATCAGATTTCTAAGCTGGTAGCACTTTGTGTTCCCTTAATGGAAAATATTTGTAAGATATTTATTAAATACAGACATCCTTAAGGAATTTATTTAAATGTCTGCTAATTATTGCAAGCGTTAACATGTCATTGATATGTATTAAAGAAAAAAGCATGTATCTTTTCAAGGTTCATTCTAATTATCTTCAAATAGTTACAAGTATCATTTAATATTTTTGAGTAAAAATCAATATTATTTCCTTGAAGCTTAAGAATCACGTTTAGGCAATTCTTCATCTTCAGTTAATACTTAATTTTAAATACCATTAATAAATTAGCAAATCTTTTAAAATATAAATGTTTTCTTGCAATCGCTTTATATAACTGAATATCTCAACCTAACTTAGCAAATGCTTTATTTCCCCCATTTTTTTCATTCTCTTTTGCTTAGTTGATTTCATTTATCTTTTATGTGGTAGACCCAAACTGCCTTGTGTTGAAGGAGGAAACTACATGATTTGCTTTGCTAGCAGTTTTACACGTGATGGAATTTAACTTCCGTTTATGTCTCTCCTTGCACAGTCCCTTCAGTCTGAATATGTTCATTACTAAGGCCTTGCCACTCCAGCAAACGCTGTTCCGTTCTCAGACATCCGGATGTGCGCTGTGGAGGAAGCACCTGCTTGCTGGGAGGATATCTCTGCCTTCTTACCTTAAATTAGAGCACTAAGAGAACACTTTCAAGAGACTTGAAACCAGAAAACTGGTTAATGACTACTAGAAGTGCACTGAGACTATGTTTATTGAGATTTCAACACTTTTTAAGACAGTTTTAATGTTAAATTTGGTATTTTGAAAGGTTATTTTTAATGTATTTCAGTAATACATTTGTTATTGCATTTACATGTACAGTGTTACATTATGTATGTATTGTGAACTTTTGAAGACTTTTGATAAATTTATAAATATATAAAATTATGTAAAAACTAGACTATATTTTGATTTAGGCTTTCCTGCTGTTTGCTACCAAAAATTTGTATTTTAAACATGTGCAGTTTTAGTATGGTTTTATCTACAACGAATAAATAATTCATTCCTATTAAAAAGTAAGGAAGAAGGTTTTAAAAAGTGATTTTCCTGCTCTTATCATGAATACAGCAGGTCAGTGCATTCTTTGGAGAAGCTCTAACTTGAAGAGTTCATCTGAGTTTCTCTCCACCACAAGTGGAATAGAATTCATTTGATACCGTAAAACCCTTCCCCTTTACTTTTGTTCTTGAGCCATTTAAATGAGCTTTGCATTCTTGGAGGCTTAAAAAATTTAGCATCCAGATGATGATCAGATTTCACTGGATGTTTCTCCCGAGAGCACGGTTTTGCTCTACGAAATGACTGAACATTCCGGATGCTTCTATTTCTTTCCTCCTCTCAAAAAAGTGCTTTTTTTGGGGGAAATACCTTAAACAATTTATTTTGCTTATTTTTTTTACTCTTATACTTGTGCAGAGGAGAGTTACATACTTTAAAATCCAGGTCTAAAGTCTCTAAGAGGTCTATCACTAAATGTACAATAACAATTTCAGTGACCAAAAAGCACTTCAAAAAAACCTACTAATTCAATTTGAGTGTTTTGCTTTCGGTACGAGGTGGTTGTCATCACTTGTTTTAAATCAGTGAAGGAAAAACTGGAAAACATACTGCTAAGTAGTTCCCTATATGAAAGGAGAATACAGTATTTTTGAATGAACTACATCCCAACACACATACTAGTATATCTGGAACCTAATATGAAAATGAAAGGACCCCCGAATGGGTACTCATGCACTTTTCACCTAAGCATAGTTTATATCCAGGCTTCATTTCCATGAGGAGGAGTCCGCAACTTTGGTTCCTGACTCTCTTCCAGGCTGCATGAGAATGAACTGCTCTGCCACTGCAAGAGCTAGTTAAGTGGATTCCTATGAAGTGCTTTACTCCCTACTATTGAGCTATTTATAATGTATTTATTAGGAGGGGTACCTTGAAACTGTTATATATGCTTCAGCAAGACTTCTTGTTCATGTTTCACATTTTTAAAAAGGCATTTGAATGAATGTTTGACTCAGGTTTGTTAACATAACCTTTAATAACTGCAGTACCAAATAATCGCATCGTACTCAAAATGGAAAAAAAAAAGAATTGTGTGTTTTAGGAATCAAAGATTAAAATAAGTGGGATTAAATTGTATATCTTTTCTAGAACAGAAAAGTAAAATATTTTATTATGTGTTATTGTAAAAAAGATTAATTGTATAGGAAGATGATAGTATTTTTTCAAATTATCATTGCAGAGTAATTCAGATGACATTTGAGAAGTAGGAGAAAGGGAACCATATTGATGTTTTTAGTTCTATGAACACTAATTTGTGTGCAGCTATTAAATGATTGTAAAGTTGACTACTGTAAATTTTCCATAATTATGTGTGTATATAAGTCATGTATATCCATGTGTATGTCTTAAAATTATTTATACACATGTGCATACATAGACACATCAAAAGGGGCTGTATATAATACAGAAAGTATATAGAAAAGTAATTCTACTCTGATAATAAAAATTGTTTGACATGTATTTTGTTATGAATAGTTTATCTTTCAAAAGATATTTTGTTCTATTTTAAAGTATAGAATACACTGCTAATAAATAATAAAAGTTTTATGCAATTCACTTATTTTACTTTTGACTCAAGGTGATTGGTTCCTTTTAAGTTTTCAAGATCTTCGTTCTAAATTTTTAGTTTATCTCTGACCCTTTGAATTTCACAAAAATCGTTTCATATCAGGTTCTACCTTTCTTTTTCTTTCCCTAATTTTTCTTTCTGTTAATAAAGTTATGATCAGAACCACTGCTGTGAGCACCGATAGGTCATTTATGACTATTGATGACTACTGTGTGACAGTGGTTATCAGTTTCTTCTGAGGCAGAATCAGTTTGTTCTGAGGCATTTGTGTTAAAGGAGAAATTGTAGAAATAAATCAGATGGAACAAACCTCGTATCTGTTAGCTCTGTGCCCTGATGTGTCACCTTGGGAGGAAGAAGCTCTACTATTTATTGTCAGTATTTTATGGCTTAAACTGAATCTCTGGTTGTGATGTTTCTGAGTTGTTATTTATTTTTTCTTTTTCAGAATACAAAGAGAAGGTTGTGAGTGGGAAGGTGGTTCTATTTCTGGAGTTAGGGAATCTCCAATTAGCTGACCTTAAAACACTGCATGAAACAGTTGAGATACCAAGGTTATCATAGGCCCATAAAGAAATTTCTTATGAATCCATAAATCTGGTTAGAAGGGCAGAAAAATCTTTTCTACAGATTGAATTATTGTGAAAAATAAAGTGAGAAAAAAAAAAAAAACAATTAGTGGGCTGGGGATGTAGCTCAGTGGCACAGTGCCTGCCTGGCAAGCACGAGGCCCTGGGTTCGATTCCCGGTACAAAAAAAAAAAAAAAACCCAAAAAAACACTTAGCTAGTTTCATGGTTTGTTATCTTTAGAACAAATGATTTATAAGTCAAAACACATTTGGAAAGATTTTATATATATATATATAATTAAAATACAGCAGAAACATGAACTTACCAACTATAAAGCTACACAAATGTATTTTCAAAATTGTTCTCCCTTGTTTGCTTTCTCTAGTGACATTTAAACAATATGTTAAAAGGTTCTCTGCAACCCAATTGTCGGTGGATATGCAGCACATACTCTGTGGTTCCTGTCGTGTAAGAAGTTGTGCTCTTTCTCAGAGTAGCACCACAAGGCTGATTTAACGATGCCTACCAAAGCTTTGTACTCCTCTTTGCATTATGCAGCAAAACAAGAATTTGGTCCCTGTGTGTCTTTTTAGGGATAATTCCAGTTACAACGGGATATAATTTAAAGCATAAGATAAAACTCTTATATTCACATGGATTGCATATGGGTGGCAACTATGGCAAATAAAGGAAAGCAGAAAATAATCGTATTAAGTTATTTTGAGCTGAATTGATATGTTAATATATTCTCACCCAGTTCCTCCTCTATGGATTGAATTATGATAATCATATTAAGGAGAAAAATAGCTTTCCTAGAGAATTTTGAACTTTTTTTTATTGGTGCCAAGCAGAAGTTTATATTAAAAGGTGACTTCAATGCAAAATATATTTTGGAAGGTCTGGTTTTAAATGGACAAAAATTAGCTGAACTTTTCACTCTCTATGCCTTGTTTTAACCACCAAAATGGAGGCAAATCATATCACCGCCTCTTCCAACTGGGCCTTTGGTTTGAATCAAGTTGACCAAAACATTTTGGAGAAATTGGACTGCAAGCAAAAAACCGGGCATGGTAGGACTGTAACAGCTGCACATGTTTATATTAAGACTTCAGATCTGGGGGGAAGGAGCCATTAAATGTATTTTGTTTATTTATATTATGATACTCTTCCAAAATGGTCTGTGGTGACTTACAAAAACAGCAAGTGTTGGGCTGGGGGTGTGCCTCAGTGGTAGAGCCCTTGCCTAGCATGCATGAGGCCCTGGATTTAATCGCTAGCACAAAACAAAACGAAACAAAACAGCAGGTGTACTAATGGTGAGTGAGTTGGGGCTTTAAACACTAAATTTTGAAGCAATTTATGCTGGGACTTAAAGCTGAAATCAGTAGGCCTCTCAGACATCATAGGATATCTGTTCTCCCTAGGTTGGGAAACCGGTACACCAGATCCACGCTGTTAGTCAACGCTGGGATATTTCACTGGGACTTACTTTACTGAAAATTTTAAGAAGAGATTATCTAAAAGTATGCTGGTTAATCTCAGTTGCTACCTTGACAGGATTGGCAATTGCATCATGGGAATAATACACTTATCAGTTTGTAGCTGAATGTGCTGTTAGGAGGTGGGCCCAGTTGGAGGAGGTGGGTCACAGTGGCCATGCCTTAGAAGGATGTATCTTTTGCTGGTCTTCCCTGGTGTTCTGCTTCCTGGCCTCTGTGAAGTGAACGGTTTTGCTGCACCAGGCTCTTCTGTGATGTTTCTATCTTGGAGCCAGCCTACCATGGACTGAAACCTCTGAAATTGTGAGCCAAATTCAGCTTCTCCTTCCTAACAGTGTGGGTGTCAAGTATTTTGTCCCAGCAATTAGGAAGCTGACTGATACACAAAAGTGAGATTGTCAATCAAGATGCCCCAAAATGTGATGTACATGGAATAGTAATTTCAAAAGACAAATTGAAGGCAGAGATCAGAATAGTACCATGAGAATCTATCAACTGTCATCTACACATACTTGGCAATTACTAGAGCTAGTGTAAGTATAACATTTCCCTCAGATTATTGACAATTTAAGCTTTGGAAGAAACAGGGTCCAGAGACTTGAGATTAAAGGAGCTGCTTCATCTTTCTTTGTTTAAAAGAAAATAAATAAATAAAATTGTGGAGGAGAGGGAACTATATTCTAAAATTTAGTTTCTAGTAGGCAGATTTTAACACCATTCCAAACATTTTATGTGAGATACCATACCACAAGAAGGGCATTCCAGGCAGTTTATTCTCAAAAGATACAAGCAGTTATGTTGTCATGCAGCTTGGCACTGTGATGTGGATCTGCTATGTGTGATTAGAGAGTTGGAGAGGGCCTAGATCTTCCTAATTTGAGGAAATGTATAATATTCACTTCCTCTTTCTCCCTTGGCCACTTTTCACACCAATGTTTCACAATCATAGTAGCCACCTCTAGACTTTCCCTACTATTCGTGGTCTAGCTAGCTCTTCCTTTACCATTTGGAGCACACACCTTCAATGACCAAGGAACGAATGACCAGGAGCTGTGTATAGCAACACTGCAGAAACAGCTGTGACCTCTCACTGGCACCGGGATCACGGAGCTCTGAGCATCTCCTATAATCCTAGAGCCCAGTCTGCACCTTCTCTTTCTCAGATACTGAGCAGAGACTGAATGAGGGACATTGCCTTGTCATGACAAGTGCTGAGTGCCACCTTGAAAACTGACTAAGCTGACAAACAGTGTAGAATAGCTTGATCTATTTAAAAGTCAAATCTGTTGGGAAAATTATCCTTAATTAAGGATTTCTGTTTAAGTGACAGGTAGTTAAGGTAAACCAAAAGAGAAAAAGTTCACCTCTGTGTTGTGGAGGAGAGGTAAAAGTTAATTGTCTAGGGATTTTAGAGAGACAGGAAAACCCTGTGTGTTTGGGGACCCCAGGACCACTCCTACTTTCTTGACTCCCTAGAAATACAGGACTCAGCATAAGGCTGCATGCACAGTTAAGATTTATTGCAGTGAAAGGATATAAAGCAGAATCAAGATTTATTGCAGTGAAAGGATATAAAGCAGAATCAGCAAAGGGAAGAGGCACATGGGTTGAAGTCTAGAGAAACCAGGCATGATCTTCCTTGAGTCCTCTCCCAGTTGAACCGCACAGGACCCCTCAATCACTGAGTTGTGATATCATGTGTGAAGTGTGGTCTACCAGGAAACTCATTAGATATACTTTTTTTGTGTGTGCCTGAAATCGAACTCAGGACCTTGAGCTTGCCAGGCAGGAGCTGTGCTGCTGAGCTATATCCCCGGCAGGAAGCTCATTAGAGATAAAGCATCCAGTGTTCTTACTGAGGGCTGACCATGTGGGCACCTCGTCCAGCACAAAATGAAATTCCAGGCTCCTAGAAGGGAAGCAGATGTTCATAAAACATATTGTTTGCACAGTCTGGGCGCAGTGACCTTGCCTTATCATCTAGAGGAAGGTTTTTGTCAGCGGAGGGGACTGTTGACCAGTTAGGTCCTGTGGCACAAGCCAAAGCCAACCTTGAAAACAGGCCTTTCTAAGGACAGCAGTCCCAGGCCTGCTGTTGAAACATTTTTCCATGTAGCTTATATCTTAGTCAACCAACCTGGCAGTAACCAAAAGGACATTTAAATTAATGCACAATTTTACTGCACAAAATTGATCCAAAACCTCTGTTTTCAGATTTGTTTGAGGAGGAGAAGAGTTGTGATCTGAGATAGGAGCTGCTTCCTTTTTTGGACTCCAGGGCTCCAGAAGGGGGACAGTTTGGGTGTTTTGTTTTGTTTTTGGTTTCTCTTTTTATTTTTATTTTTTGAGACAGGGTCTCACTAAAACACTAAGTTGCCCATGCTATGTTCAACTTCCTTTCTGAGCCTTATAGAGGGCTGGGATCATAGGTGTGTGCCACCTATGATCCGTCCAAAGGCCACAATAGACACTACCGTCCAGTGTCTCCAATACCCTAGTCACTTTCAGGCCAGACTAGAGAAGAGAAAACTCACCCAATCTTTGCTCTAAGAGATGAACTATGACTGGGGGTACAGCTCAGTGGTAGAGCCCTTGCCTAGCATGTGCTAAGCTCTGGGTTCAACTCCCAGCACTGTTTAAAAAAAAAGAAAAAGAGGTGAGATAGTCTAAAATTTTCCTCACAATATCTATGCCACCTACCTGTTATTTAATAAAGGACAAAATGTATGTTAATGCAATTTTAAATATTACAATTTTTAAAAATATTAAGAAAGAATGGAAAAATAACTAAAAAGGATTGCAAGAGGCAATACTGAGGATTTAAAAATGTACTTAAAAAATATAAATTAAGATGATAAAATATTGATACAAATTGATACATCTTAAGGCTAGAGTAAGATAATACTTAGCTTACTTATGGATTTGTAACATTTAGACCCTTGTCTGGCTCACAGAAAATTATATAATTAAAATCTACAAAGCTTGAGTCTACAGATGCCAGGCTGGCACTAAGGGGGATGATTTGGAAATGACAAAATGTCTTGCTCCTAGGTCTCATCCTTTGAATATTCTGGCTGGGGGTCTGACTCACAAGACTGGTCCAGGGCCGCTCACCCTCGGGATCCGGCTGGATGAACGGCCTGTGGGGCCCCTGTAACTTTATCTGACAAATGTCCCCCTTGCTAAGAAGGTTTAAACTTTCTTGAATGTTTCCCACTTTACATTTTATGTTTTAAAATTTTAAAACCACATCTCAAAATTTATTCTTACATTTCAAGTCACCTTCACGTGCTGCTGAAAGTCAGTCCTTTTAGTAGTCACCTTGTCTTCCCCTTCAGGAAGCCTTTCACACTCTGAGTTTAGTAAAGCATAATTTTTTTTTCTCTCTCACTAAGCTGTGACATCCTTAATTAAAATTGTATGTCTTTTATTGCTGTAACCTGGGTAACTGACACATAATAAGCATAGGTTTGACTTTTTTTCACTTCGCTTTTATTTTTTTCACAGAAATTAAGTGCTATGTAGATTCATTTTCTTGAGTAGACCTCTAGCCGTTAGATCGAGGAGTCTCAGTGAAATCTGGTTTGGCAAAGCTCTCTGCTGGGAGCAGACCTTTGAAGAGGCCTTATCAGAAAGGATTTGGGGAGACTTAATAGACAGTTGCCTCTGCTGTGGGACTTGGTTGGCCCAAAGAGAATCAAGACAGCTGGAAAGGAATCGAAGGTAAGCACTCATATTTACCCACAGATTGGAAAGCCGATGATGGATTGATATTCATGTGCTCATTCAGCATAATTGAAAGGCTACTGCAGAGCAACAGATAAAAAGTTAAAACCACTGTGATTAAGTTCATAGTCTGTAGAGAAGTCAGACACCAAAATGATGGGGGAAATGATTGTTCAAAATTACATGAGATGAATCATTCTAGATATCCAACATAGCACCGACAGTTGACAATACAGTGCTGGGAACTGAAAATTTGTGAAGAGGCTGATCTCGTGTTGTGTTCTTGCACACACGCAGGGGTACAAGGAAACTTTTGGAAGTAACGGATATGTTTATTACCTTGATTTTGGTGATAGTATCACAGGTGTATGAGTATGTCCCCACTTATACAATTGTGTATATTAAACCTAAGGATTTTTAATATACCAATTATATTTCAGAATGTCTATATGAATGGAAAGATATGATGTACTTATGGTACTGCCAGTGTATCATTATGAGAATGTCAGTCCCTAAATAAATTTGCAAATTTATTGCAACTCCAATAAAAATTACAGAGTGATACCTAGGCTTTACTACAAGCAGTTAAGCCAGAAATTGGGGAACGGGGCCTAAGATAAAAAAAATTATTTTAAGCTTTCCAGGTAATTTTTGACACGCAGTAGAATTCTGAACCCACTAATATAGATAAAGGGTAACAAAATTATTTCAGATTTTCTTTCTTTTCCAATCTAAATTGCTTTCATGTCATTTAGTGAGGAGGGGAAGAGTCAAAATTTGTACCCATTTAACATTGTATCTTTAATATAAGATCTTTATTGCTTTAGAGTAGCTTTTAAAACTGAGATTTGGGTTGAGAAATAATAGATCTATCATCCCCATGCATCTTTCTTGCTGGAGGACTTGTGCCAGGAACCGTGGGGGGTACGATGACACGGAGCACAGATGAAAAGGTGTCTCCTCCATGCCTCCAGCGTGTCTTCAAGGACTTCACAGTTCTGCATTATCATGTATTGGGTGATTTTTTCGATTGTGATAGAAAGCCAATCTTTGTTTAGGCAACAGAAGTCTTGCAAAACCTGAGAAATGGTAAGTGCCTGGACCTCAGGTATCCCTGGAACCCGGCGCTCCGCACCAGCAGGCTCACCTGGTGCTTTTTCTGTGTGGCGGGAAACACTGTGATTAAGTTCATAGTCTGTAGAGAAGTCAGACACTGAAACAGTGGGGGAAACAGTTTTTCAAAATTATAGTTATATGAGATGAATTGTTCTAGATATCCAACATAGCACCTACAGTTGTGGTGCTTTCTGTGTGGTGCTTTTTCTGTATGGTCACATGTGGCAATTTAAGCTTCAGTCACCTGGAGAGATACTGCCCTGCCTCAGCCCCAAGTTGACAGCCTTGGGGAGCCACTCACATGCACCTCTGGACCCATACATGTGGCTAGATTAGGGAAGAGGGGTTGGGAGGGGCTGGGCTCATTTTTTAGGACAGGGAACCCCCTTTGAAATCAAGTAAAAGATAGTTTTTTGAATAGGGGTTTTAGTTTTTAAAAAAGTGAGTGGATGGAGGACTTTGCTGGACAGACAAAAGAAAGAAGTGTCTCCTATATATGTAGCATAGAGCAAGATACTTTGTTGGACAGCACCAGAAAACGGCATGGTATAGAATGACTGTTTATCCCACCTGAAAGAAGTTTCTTTGAGATGGTCTGGGTACACATGTTCTGACTTCCACTGCCTCAGGGTTGGGGGGTGATTACAGGGTGCTTAGCACACAGACAGCCACTGCTACTCCACACCTCAACGAGTTGGTTGTGCAGGAGAATTTCGTTTGATTTGTGTTGTTTGAGGGACATTTAAGGGGCGATGTCTAACACGCACAGCAGAAATGGAGTGATGACCGCAACTAAATTCCATGGCATAGTCCTCTAACATGCGTTTAGCCTCTGCTTTTACAGAAGCTCTGAGGACTCTGCCCAGCAAGCAGAGGTTTTTGAGGGTTATAAAATAAAGGAATATGCTTAGAAAAGGGCTTCTAGAAATTATGAGTATCAATTTGCTTCTCACAATTTGCAGACAGCAAGAGCCCTACATCTGAGATGAGGAAAATAGAAATAGAGTAGTTTTTTTGATGACCAGTGTGATTGCCTTGATGAGGTAGAAACAGGAGGATAAGAGCTTCGAGTTGTCTTGTTTCCTAATCAATGTAATTTATTACACAATTTCTTAGATATTTCTTGTGTTATTGTTTGTGATTTTCTCAATCTTGCTTAACTCTAATTTACAAGATGATAAATATAGCTAAGTGCCTAAAAGTGTATGATCATTTTTCCCATCAGAATTACACAAGAGTTCGTGCATGCACACACAAGTACACGCACACACATGCACACACACACAGTTCTTTTAAACTAATTTGATTTCTTCACTTAAATTACCTGAAATGATTCATAAGTGCATGAAACACCCTCTTCACAGGGTTCTAATTTCTATGAGGTTGAAATTTTTAAAAGCAGATTAAAAAAAAAAAACTATATTAAACCTCTTACTGGAAAAAAAAAAAAAAGTCACTTTTGGACAGAGACCAAGCCAAAGCAATTTTAGCTCAAACTGATTTTCCTGGAAAAGCTGCAAATGTAGTTCAGAAAAGAAAGCCTTGGCCACTTTACAAATCAACACTCAAAAACTAACAAGCTCAGCCTAAATATCTTGCTCTTCGGTGGTTTTCAGTTTGCCTGTTTCTTGTTTAACAACAGAGCTTGTTAAAATGCAGATTCTGGGCCCTGGCCAGTAGATCTGAAGCAGATCTGAGTGGTTTCTACAGAGGAGATTTTTCAATTAACTCAGAAAAGACAAATGTAGAGATTTCTAAATCAATAGGACTAGAACAAGGAATTGTGCTTGAGACATGATCTCCTAGCCCACTTCAAAAGAGCCACCTGTGTTATGCTTTGGGACAACCTGGTAAAAAGCACAGATCCGTCCTTATGGGTGTGACTTTGAGTAAATCATTGTCTTTAGATTTCAATTTTCTTTTTATTAGCATGAGATCAGATAGTGTTTTAGTCCATTCAGGTTGCTATAGCAAAATATCAAAAAACTGCATGTCTTATAAATGACAGAAATGTATTCCTCATGGTTTAGGAGGCTGAGAAGTCTAAGATTAAGGCACCAGTGGGTTCAGTGTCTGTTAAGTGTCCACTTCCTGGTTCACAGACCCGTAGAATTTGTCTTCTCACTGTGTGTGTCCTCCCATGGCAGAAGTGGCAAGCTACTGCTCTAAGGCATTTTTGTTTTATTTGTTTGTTTGTTTTTTGAGACAGAGTCTCACTTTGTAGTTCAGGCTGACCTTGAACTCACAATGTTCCTCCTGCCTCAGCCTCCTGAATGTTGGGATTACAGGTATGTACCACCATGCCCAGCTAAAGCCTCTTTTATATGGGCACTAATTCACCCATGGGAGCTCTCTCCTCATGACTTAATCATTTCCTCAAAGGCCCTGCCTCCTGATATCATCGCTTTGTAGATTAGGATTTCAACATATAAATTTGGAGATACACAGACATTCAGAGATGATATCCATGGTTCTTTTTGAGATTATAAACTCCTTGGAGAAGCACACAAAATTCTTTCATCTCTTCTCCAGGAAAAGGCACAAGTACATGTTTTTTTGCACACAAATGTTTAAAATGTTTACCTGGACTTCCTAAGGCAGTGACTGGGAAGGGGTAGGGATTAGGTTTCATAAGTTCCCCTACTCACAATTCAGATCCGTTCCTGCGAGTCACGTCACTTTTTGTCCTCCACTCCACTCATGTTGGGAATCACTGCTGTCACTAACGTGTGCAGCACACTTACAGTAAGTGCTGGTCCCTTTGTCAAGCTGTTATAAATGTAATCATTATAAGACCCCTCAGAGATAAATGACATCTCTATCTTACAAATAACAAAACTGAGGTACATAAAGGTGAAATAACTTGTTATTAGTTGCAAAACTAATAACAGGCCCTGGGTTTGATGCTGATCTCTTAACCTCTGTGGCAGGGTTTCTTAATCTTAGAACTGTTGGCATTTTAGGTCAGGTCATTCTTTATTGTGGGAGAGCTGTCCCGTGCATTGTCAGATGTTTGTCAGCATCCCTGGCCTTTACTCAAATAGATGCCAATAATACTCCCTCATCCAAGTTTTTAAAAATGTCTCCAGAAGTTGCCAAATTTACCCTGGAGGAACAAAATCACCCTCAGCTGTGACACACTATTCTATGGTTCACTGTGTTCTGCCACATTTATGCTGATGTATGTATCCCCATTATAATGAGCTGCTGTTCATGAGGTGAGGATATCAAAGCCTCTAAAGTCTCCTGGGGAAGAAGAAAAGGTGGGAACCACGATTATAAAGTTTTGTATGCCCCAGTGAAGGATTTTAGGGTGGGACCAAACACAAGTCATTTCCAGCTTCACTGTTCCTTAAAGTCATAACTTCTAAAAGCTCCACTGTTGGGCTTTCTTGTGATGCAGTTGAATTACTCCCAAATCTAGCTAAAAAAAATGACAATATTGTTTCTTTGAAAAACTCACTGTTTAGACGGAGCCATGCCAACACAATTCCCAGTTGTGTAACATCTGAGAGACCAAGATAGGAAGAAATACAGCTGGGTTGTGAAATGGGATTTCAGGCGGTCTGAGTGTTGTGCTTAGAGAGACTGCTCTGTGGCTTGGTTAACAGCAGAGAGGGAAGGCAACAGGAAATGAGCACGTTCTCACTGCTAATGTCCTTTGGTTTTCCGAAGTATGTGAGACAGTCACTGTATCATGTTTCGGTGGCTCATGGAATTCGGTACTGGGAAAGTTCACATTGGATCCTGTCAGGAGTGGCATGGGATTCTGTGAAATGGTTGTTTTCACCAAAAATTCTGTTTACTTTGGTGGCATAAACCACAAGGATGTGGTTACAAAAAACCCTTAAAATAAATAATAACAATACTTTGCTTCATGACTCCAAAGCTAGTTTATCTCTGGAGAAAGATAACAGAGGTTGCAGTCTTGATCTCAATATGGCAAAGGATCTATGCAGTTAGTTCCTATTTAAGTGGAAGTGTCAGGCACTCGGATTAAAAAGATAGCTTTTGCTCAACCAACTTCTCATTTGGAGAGGGAGTGCCCAATACCCAGAAGCAATTACACACTCAGGTGCTTTGGGGGTGCACTGGCTGGACAATGGGGATCATGAGAACTCCCTGCAGGAGTTGAAGCCTGAGCTCAGATGGGGGAGATGAAGAGAACTTAGCTGGGCAAGAGGAGGGCAGATTCTTGACAGGAAAAGAGGCAGCCAAGGCCCAGAGTGCTCTCAACAAAGATGCCCCAATGGGAGAAGGAGAGCGAGGGCACAGTCAGGGATGGCAAGTTGCATGGTATGGCTGGAGTGGAGTTGCAGGAGGCAGGGGAAGGGTGTAGATGGCATGTGGGGACTATGCAGAGCTGTTTAAAGAATTCTGCAGACCTAGATACTTTTAGAGTCCCCATCACACATTATATCAAACATACCCCAATTCCACATTGAAGTAATTTATATATAACGATGAGTTGAATTGCAGTTGACTACTAGGTGTTTTCATTTCTATTTTAAAGTTTTCCTTTTAATTTCAGAACGCAGTGTCTTAGTCACTTTCCTCATTTACGAGACACTATATCTAACACCTGCAGCTTGAAGGAGGAGAAGTTTATTTTGGCTCACCTTTCAGTCCATGTTCATCTGACTCCAAGGCAGAGGGGCGTGGTGGATGAAAAGCTGTTCGCATCCAGCAGCCAGGAAGCAGAGAGAGAAGGGAGGGCCCGGGAAGGGAGAGATGCCCTTCCAGATCGTGTTCCCAGTGACCTGCCTCCACCTCGGCTCCACATCCTAACATGCAGTCAGCTGTATGATTCCATCACCTTGCAAAAGCCCTGTCAGTGAGTGCATGAGGCTTTGAGGGGGTGTATTCTTGATCTAAATCATAACAGCCAGTAAGTTTTATTTTCAGACGGCAAACATTTTAAAGGGGTCTTAAAAACCTGGTAGGCACTCGGCACTCTGTTTATGGACCCCAAATGATAAAACAGTCTTGACCTCTGTGCCATCAACCTGGGAATTGGGGAAATCACCCCAATATTGAATCTCCCTTTCTTCCTTTCTTCCTGAGTTTTAGCAGGACATGTGACCACTCAGCTAGAGTCTATTTCCTTGATTCTTTTGCAGCAAGTTGCAGCCATGTGACCAAAGGTTTTTTGCCATTGGGTTGTGAGTAGGAATGATACATGAAATTTTTAAAAAGAAGCTGGCTGCCCTCATTCTTTCTTCTTCATGTTTGTGGGCTGAAATGTGGACATAGTAAGGGAATAAACAACTTCAGCCAGGTGGACAGAATAAACTTGGTGTGCACCAGAGTCACCTGACGGACTTGTTGGAATCATAGCTCTGAGCATGAGTCATTTCTGACATATTCCCAAGTGGATCTAATGCTGCTGTCCAGGTACTATGCTCTGAATCCTGCTTCCCTAGGGATAGGAGGAGTAGTGAGGTAGAAAACATTTGCTTTCTAGGTACCTTGTGGGGTGGGTCTGCCTTCCACCTAGACTCCTCATCTACTCCCACTGGAGAGAGGGAATGTATTATTTATCTTTGAACCATTGTGGGTTTCAGTCTCCTTGTTAGAGTGGTTTACTCTACAGCAGCTGAGCCATACAAAGATTAAACTTTACCAAGGGAGGCACAGTGTACTGGCTGAGAGTGGGGCCAAAAACATAGGCTTGACTGGAATAGGGAAAAGAAAGAAGGGAAAGGGGAAAAAAAATTGTATATATATATATAAGATGGTTAAGATAGATACACTACCATTTTTACTTAGTTCATTGAAGAGTAAGGTTTGTGCCAATAATGTTTGGACAATTGAATGCTAATGTCTGGTGTCCTGAATAACTAACTTAAAGATAGTAATACGTAATGTATTAACCATTGTTACCCTCCTATTATGTTGTTTTGAAAATTTGTTCTTCTTTTGATTTGTTTTGTTTTTTCTTCTCTTTAAAATAAAAATAAAATAAAATAAAATAAAATAAAAACACAAAAAACATAGGCTTGAAGCCCAGTTCTGCCACTTCTTAGCTGGGTGATCTTGGTTATTTAACCTCTTTGTGATTGTTTTCTCATTAAATGGATCTGGAGGACAAAGTCTCCCATAGCTCACTTCCTTTCCACACTATGTCCAGTATCCCCTGCCCGATGGCCATGACAATGCTTATAATATCTCCGTGAACCACTCTGGCTTTGTCTTGCAGATACTATGCTCAGTTTGAGGAGTTGCCAAAGGGAGCTGTGTGGCAGAATGTGGACGGGACTTGGATGGGCAGGTTGGAGTGTACTACATTAAACTTCTGGCCTCGCTGGCAGGTGATGGCAGAGCAGAGGGTGGGAAGAGACAGGGGTGGACTTTGGACCAGTGACAAGCTTTTAAACTGTCACATTCCAGTAGCATGAAACAATGTACGAGTTTCAGACTTCTGAGTTTGGGTCTGGATTTCCCGTTATTATGGAAGTATATTTTTCGAGTTAGGAGAATAGAACATATTTTATTGAATAGTTCCATAGCCTAACTTCTGAGTCTAGGATGTTTAGACATAGGAGGTGTGGACTTTCACTGAACTTCCACTCTGGCCTGCAAATTTAGGGGCAGGCCTGACTACCTTGTAAGCCAGCATGAGAATTAAGTGAAACGATGAAAAATATTCAAAACAACACTTGATACGTGTGGTATGTCCGCAATAACATTAGCAATAATGAGCTTATGATCCTCCTGAGGGCAACAGAGGCCCACTGAAGGGTTTTAAGCAGGATAGAGTCATTTGTTCATTCATTTTTACCACAAATTTTGAGTAAGGGTCTACTCTGTGCCTAGTCCTATTCTGGGAATTGTCAGCGATAGTAGTGAGCAGAGCAAAGCTATTTCCAAGGAATGTACATCAAAGTGGAAGGCAGAGAGACAGATAAAAATATTTCTTTTGGGTGCCACAAAAATCATTTTGGCTGGAGGCAAAAAAGATTGTGACTAGAGGTCAGTTAAGGGCTTTTTGGGATAATCTGTAGAAGAGCAGATGGTTGTGTGATGCCAGGTAGTGGCAGAATCAATAGAATTCAGTGGAAAGATTTAAAAACACTAACACTGTAGAGTAACATGTGTGGTTGATGAACACAGGGAGTAAGAGAGAACAGGAATCAAGAATGTCAGGTAGGATTCTCACGAAGGCATCAGGGTAATAATAAGGCCAGTTGATGAGATTTGGAACGTAACAAAAGGAGGGAACGTAACAAAAGCCAGTTTATCTGATTTCACATAACTCTTTTTATTTCTCTGTATTCTTCTGGCATTTACAAAGTTATACCTTAGTCAACCCAGCTGATTTCAGTCATATACAACAGAGAGAAGACTATATGTTCACTCTTTGGCCACAGTGTTGGGGGAGCAATGCTCCCTACCATACTCTAAGGAATGGATCTTATTTATCTTTATATTTTATGTCCAGCACACAATAGGGCTTAATAAATTTCTATGAGTATATGTACAGTAGGCTAGATGGCAGGTGAATGGGTAGATATTCATTTTATTTGTACCATGCCTCCTTTTACAACATATTATAAAAAGCTTCCAGTTAAAATAAATACAATAATAATAAAATATCAATGGAAACAGAAAAATAGTTTTCTGGAAAATATAAATAATCAAAATTTCCTAAGAAAAAGCTGAAACCCAAATAGATTAATAATCTTAAGAAAAATTAAAATGATAGTCAAAGTCTCTAAGAAATTGACCAGCCTCAGACAATTTATACCTAAGTTCCACAAACTATAAGCAGTTTTCTAAAGACAAAAAGCCATCTTTAATCTTACATTATCATCAGCCTTTTACCAAAAAAAGGGACAACATAGCAAATAAAATTAAGAGGATTTCACTTATGATGAAAAAAATCCTCAATAAAATATTAGCAAATAGAATCCTGCTGTTTGCTAAAAAGAATAATATGCCATAGTCAAATAGGGCTTGCCATAGGAATACATGGTGACTCGAATTTTTAAAATACATCAAATGTAACCTATTACATTAACAATTACAGGAAAAAATAATTTTATATTATCTTACTAGAATTAGGAATGTTCCTAACTTATAGGCAATATATCAGAAAAGTACAAAAAACACTATATTTGTGGTGAATTGTTAGAAACATCAGGTAATATCATTAAGCAAAGCAGTGGCTATGGGACAGAGCTGGATGGGGAGGAAGGCAGAGATTTGGGAGGAACTAAGGGCCACTGCAGGACTCTGTGGATGGTGTGTACGCAAGAGCGGAAGGCATGGAATGAGTAGAGACCAATTAGGGTGAGAAGAGAACCAAGAGCAGGGCACAGGAACAGCAAATTAAGGGGCCCATGAGAAGGGAACAGACAGAGGAACAAGAAAAGAACAAAGAGCAGCCAATGAGGAAGTGGCAGTGAGGAGGAGGGTATGACAGAGTCAAGGTAAAGAGAGCAAGGATTTCAGTCACTGGGTGTACTAATTTGAGGCTGCTGTTGACCTTAGCTAAAGATGTGGTGAGAACTAAAGACAGCATGTGTGGGCATTCAATAAGAGAATAGGAAGTAAAAGCAGCAAAAGAGCACTTTCGCCACTGTATGTGTAGGCATCTTGAGAAGGAGGTGAAGTTCAGAGGAAGCTTTCTTAGGTTCACTTTTGTAAGGCCAAAGGGGAGCAACCATGGAGAACAGAGATTAAAGATACTTTAGAAAGGGGATGATGGATAGAACCAGCTACTGCTGAGGCAGGAGGAGGAGGAAGGTGATTTTTACTGCTCATAAAAATCACCCAGTGTTGGGCCGGTGAGATGGCTCAGTGGCGTAAGCGCCTGCCTTGCAAGCGCGAGGGCCCGAGTTCGACTCCCGGATCCCACATACGGAAAAGGGGCCGGTGATATCGCTCAGCGGCACGGGCGCCTGTTGGCGCGCGAGGTCCTGAGGTCGACCCCCCGGTACCCACAAAAAAAAAAAAAAAAAAAAAAAATCACCCAGTGTTTTACCACCGCTAAAAAACAAGATCATTTATGATGTCACCCATTCATTAACTCAGCAAGTATTTACTAAATAGCTACCACGTGCCAGACACTGTTCTAGTGCTGGGAGTAAAATTAAAAAAAAAAAAATTCCTTCTTCATACTATATAAGTTTATATAAATTCAGTAATTTCACACAAAAATGAAACAATCCAAAGACAAAAGTTTGCCCTGTCATGCTGGGGCTGAAGGAGTCACGGTTTTGGTAGAAGTACAAGGCATGGAGGCCCGCAGATGGGACTGCTCATTCTCAGAGACAACGCATAAAACAGTGGCCCCCAGGACCCGAAATCTGAATACATACATCCTTTTTTGTAGTTTATTTAAGTTTTTTGTTACAATTTAGGTATACATAATGATCGCACTCATTCTAGGGAATCTGTACCTGTACACGATATATCTGGATTGCTCTTTAAAATAATTGCTTTTACGTACATCCTTTAGGACGAAGTTAAAGTGTATTTCAATGACAAGTTTTAACCGTAAGTGATTAGGGGAATCTCCGGCAGGCTCCCTGGGCTTGATGTGCTCAAAGCTTTAATAAAGACAAATGACAACAGCCAAGTGGCAATGGCAAATGCTCCTCAATCAATAAACCTGGTATCCAAACCTTCAATTATCTGCTCAGCCATTCACTGCTTCTTTTTTTGCACCCCCTCCTCCCAGCTAATTCCACCAATACAGCCTAAGCAAGTTTACAATCATCAGTTCATGCTCAGTGCTGGGCTCTATCAGTGTTCTTAGCAGTCATGAACTACATGGTGGCTTTTACTGGTTTTGAAAGAAAGGCAAAGAAGGTGTGTCCTGACTTTCACCCCAAAACATTACTTCTAGGGATAAATTGCCATACAACCCAGGGCTACATGTAAGATAGTGGCAGTGTGTGTCAAGGGCTAGAACTAGCAAGGAGATGGTAAATTAATAAGTAGAGAATCTGAAAGAGTTTGAACAGAAAGGGCCTCTGAAGTCATTGACTGGAAACTTCTTATTTGACGAGGTAAAAATAATTCATCACAAAGTCAGCTGATGGATGCCCCACTTAGTGAGTTCTAGCATTTTTCCATTATGTCATATTACCATATACCCTACTGACCTAAACTTTCAAATAAATGATTTCCCCAGTGAAAAATTGTTTATCATTGTGGAAAATGTCCCATGGGGAATGGATAAATGAGTGCTGGTACCAAAGGAGTTTTGAACATCAGACCATAAATTTCAAACAGACAGGTCCAACCTGCAGCCCATATGTGGTTTTTTTTTTTTTTTTCTTCTTCTTCTTTTGGCTTTCTTTTTAAATTTTATGATAACACAGACATGGTTGCAAATGCCTGCAATCCTAGCACTATGGAGGCTGAGGCAGGAGGATTGCCAGTTCAAGGCCAGCTTGATCTACACAGTGAGTTCAAGGCCAGTCTAAACTACATAGTGAGACCCTGTCTCAAAAAACAAAACAAAACAAACAAACCCCAAAACTGTAATAAAGAATATAAAAAAAAGGATGCTTTATTTCTTATATACATATTATATATTTTATATATGGTCAAGACAATTCCTTTTCAAACCTCCCCCACCCTAAAAGGCAGGAAAAAAAAGCAGGCCTCAGGTTGGACATGGCTGCAAGTCACACCACAAGAGAAAAAGTTCACCTTTGTTGTTCACACTATGGATTATTTAGGGCCCTTGCTTTCCCCCTGACATGCACTTTTAAAAATAATTCACTTTATACTATAGAGCAGTTTTAGATTCACAGCAAGTGTGAGCAGACGGTACAGATTTCCCATGCAACCCCTGCCCCACGAGTGCACAGCTGTCCCAGTTATCAACGCTCTCCACCAGCGGCTCACTTGTTACGGCTGATGACCGGCACTGGCTGACACAGTACTACTTGTAGTGTACATGAGGGTTCACTCTTGGTGCTGTACATTCTGTGGGTTTGGACAAATTTATAATGACAGGTATCCACCATTATAGTACCATACAGAGTAGTTTCCTTGCCTGAAAAATCCTCTGTGCTCTGCCTATTCACTCCTTCCTCTTCCCTAACCCTGGTGGCACCTACTTTAAATCTTCTGACCATTTATTTTTAAACCTCCAACCCTTTCTTCCATTACTGAGGCACAAGTTAAACTCTGGAGAGGAGTCTGATAATGAGAATAAAACACATTATGATTTAAATTACAGCTTGGAGAATTTCTGCGGATAATTACCCATGCCTTCCCTTACCAAAGGGGGAAAAAATGAATTTCAATTAGAATATAAAGTAATTCTCCTTAAGACTCTGAGAATGAAGAGACCAGCCCCGGGTATTGGGAGCATATTTATTTCTGGGAAAAATCTTGACTCCAGAATGCATCAGACTGAGATGAAATACACTGGGGGTACATTCAATTTTATTCTAAAGTTGAAGACAGAAAAAAGAAAGGGAAAATGAAGCAGAGTGAGAAATAAGGTGATCGAGAGAAAGAAAAAGAAAAATTGTTAACTACAGGGACTCTGAGCAAGATATTTTTCTTCCCTTTACAAGTTAGGAGCTGTTGAATAATTCATCCCAACACAGAAAGGCTGGCTCTTCCCTGAGTGAAGTATAACAGGGTAGGAGAGAGCTTTGAGAAGGTTCCCCACATCAGCCACCGCTCTTGCTTCTGAGCACAGGTGCGCTCTCCTCTTGAGCTCAGCTCCTGCTTTTGCAGCCAAGCATCCTTGCTGCCGTGCTGCCTGCCCACCCGCCTGGGCTCGCAGCGGCCACTTTACTTTCTCCGGCCTTGCTGCCAGCTGAGAAGTCTCCTGCAGCTGCTGCTTCCTGCTTGGTACCATGTGTGTGGATGCTGCTTGGGAGAAGTGGTGCACTTGCTCCTGGCACAGAGCCCAGCGGAGTTTCTCCTGTTGATTTCTGGACCACAGATGCTGCTGGTGAGGAGGTACTTCCTGGCATTCCTCCCTCTGCTATCGTCAGCTAAGGACCGGCTCCAAGACAAGGTACACCCCCCTCCCCGGCATTTTCCCCAGTTGGGGTATCTCTGCTTTCTCCTGCTAACTAGGGACTCCAGCTGGCATGTGGTGAGCGGTGTGTGTGCGTGCATGCTGTTGTGTCCTGGGGAAGAGGAGACTGTTCTTGGCGTTGCTCTGTCCCAGGGCTTCCCAGGTGCCCGCTGAACGCAAAGCGGCCTTTCCCTGGGCACTGGAGACATTTCCGAGGCAGGCACCTGTCATCTGCCACCCCCGTCCTCCTGGAGCTCCCTCTCTTCCCCTCCCCCAGCCCATTATTCTGCCTCAGCCTTTGTGTCGGTGGCAGACGGTTGAAGGGATGTCTTTGCCTTCCCAGCTGGCAAGTGTCAGGATGGGCAGCACTGCAAGAAGCCGACGCTAGGGCGCGAGGTGCGAAGAGTTGGCCAGAATGACCAACTCCTCCTCCACGTCCACCTCCTCCACCACCGGGGAATCGCTGCTGCTGCTCTGCGAGGAAGAGGAGTCGTGGGCGGGCCGGCGCATCCCCGTGTCCCTCCTGTACTCGGGCTTGGCCATCGGAGGCACACTGGCCAACGGCATGGTCATCTATCTCGTGTCGTCCTTCCGAAAGCTGCAGACCACCAGCAACGCCTTCATTGTGAACGGCTGCGCCGCCGACCTCAGTGTCTGCGCCCTGTGGATGCCGCAGGAGGCGGTGTTGGGGCTGCTGCCCGCGGGCTCTGCGGAGCCCCCCGGGGACTGGGACGGCGCCGGGGGCAGCTACCGCTTGCTGCGGGGCGGGCTGCTGGGCCTCGGGCTCACTGTGTCCCTCCTGTCCCACTGCCTCGTGGCTCTGAACCGCTACCTGCTCATCACCAGGGCGCCCGCCACCTACCAGGTGTTGTACCAGCGGCGCCACACGGCGGGCATGCTGGCGCTGTCCTGGGCACTCGCCCTGGGCCTCGTGCTGGTGCTCCCGCCCTGGGCGCCGCGGCCGGGCTCCGCGCCCCCGCACGTGCACTACCCCGCGCTGCTGGCCGCCGCCGCGCTGCTGGCGCAGACCGCGCTGCTGCTGCACTGCTACCTGGGCATCGTGCGCCGCGTGCGCGTCAGCGTCAAGCGGGTCAGCGTGCTCAACTTCCACCTGCTGCACCAGCTGCCCGGCTGCGCCGCCGCCGCCGCCGCCTTCCCGGCCGCCCCGCACGCGCCGGGCCCGGGCCCCGCGCAGGCCCAGCCGCTGCCGCCCGCGCTGCAGCCCCGTCGCGCGCAGCGGCGGCTCAGCGGGCTCTCGGTGCTGCTGCTGTGCTGCGTGTTCCTGCTGGCCACGCAGCCGCTCGTGTGGGTGAGCCTGGCCAGCGGCTTCTCGCTGCCCGTGCCCTGGGGCGTGCAGGCGGCCAGCTGGCTGCTGTGCTGCGCGCTGTCCGCGCTCAACCCGCTGCTCTACACGTGGAGGAACGAGGAGTTCCGCCGCTCCGTGCGCTCCGTCCTGCCCGGCGTCGGCGACGCGGCCGCGGCCGCTGCCGCCGCCACCGCCGTGCCCGCCATGTCCCAGGCGCAGCTGGGCACCCGCGCCGCCGGCCAGCACTGGTGACCCGGCGCGGCCCGAGTGAGCGGAGATGCGGGGCTCCCGAGGTCGCGGGCCACCCTCGCCTCCTCCCCTCGTAGGGTGTCCCCCGCTCCGGCGAAGACTTCCTCCGGGAAGCCAGATACACCCGCGCGAAGATTTCGCCCTCGACCTGCCTGGGGTACCCGAGTCAAGGTCTTGACCTAAATGGGGTCCCGAAATCCTTTGTGGACGACCACCTGATTTTCACTTTTGTTTCTGTGTTTTAGAGAAGTCCTTAAGTCAACACACTGGAGACAGCAAGAACTTGCAAACTGGCATTTAAAAGGGACGGGCTAATTTATTTCAACTTGTTTTTGAGAAAGCTTTCATAGCATATGACCCTTCCTATTCGTCGTCTTGTAATACATGAAGCGCCTTGAGTGTGCGTGAGTCGAAGGACATGAGGAAGGAATAATGTATAGAAAGTATTAGAAAGGAGCTTTCATCTTTGATGATGCTTCATTCTGTTTGATCTTTGTAGATAGACCTGGAATAGTGAAGCCACAGATAATGTGCACCGCACCGGTATTAATTGCCATTAAGACCTCAAGTCCTTTATTTTTAAAAGGGTTTTTATAAAGTCAAGTCATTCTTTAAGGAGATAGAATCATAGCCAGTGAGGAAAAAAGACCCCCGAATTTATCATTTTACACTCCTTTTCCACTTCTAAGATTAATATTAGCATTGAGCATTAAGTGAAAAATTTCCAGTTTGTTAATTGATGATAAGAGCCAGAAATGGAATTTAGGAAACAAACAAGGGGATTATCTATTTTAGGTACCAATTTCACATTTTCTATAGCATGCACACTTTTTGCTACCCTCATTTTGTAACCAATTTATTTGCCTTATGAGTGTGACTGCAGCTTCGAACATTCTGTACTATAATGGTTGCTAAGGAGAATAAGTCCGTCTGTTTTCTGTTTCACATTTAAAATATCTCAATGCACATGATATAATTAAACATTACTAATACCATAACTGCATAGCTAATATTAGCTGCTATTGCATGTTCCTAGATGCTAGAACTTATTGGGCATGTGAATACTAAAGCAATACCCATTAGACAAGGACATTTTATTTCTTCCAGACACCAGAGGAAGTGACCTTCAATTATTTGGGAAGAGATGCAGAGACACCTCTGGCTACCTTGAGTTCTGCTTGTCTTGATCTAACTTATGAGGAACTCCCAGTTGGGACTTTATCTCATAAATGGAGCCACAGTCAAGATGGGTCAGTAATGTGGTTTGGCTCTGCAAAGTCATCTGTGCTCTTTCATGGTTTAAACAAGCCACACGTTAGAAAGTAACACTGTTTTTACGTAGTTCATATAGATTACCGTGACATTTAACGTTGGTATAATGTCCACTGAAGGAAGTGTAATAAACTCAGCTATATGTAATGAACAGTTCAAATGGGACTCTTTTCAAATGTATTATTGGAGGTTTGTCACTTTCATGTTTAATTTACAAAATTTATTGGGGAACATTCGAAATGCAAAATGTGAAATCATAAAACTAAAATGGGAAGAAAGTAATTTTAATAATCATATATCAGGTTGCTAACTACATCAAATACGGGGTGAAATAGCTTCGATTAACTGTGCATTTCAGAAGCAAAAACAGCTTGCTTTGCTGCAGTCTTGGACATTTTAAGCCAGGATATTAGGAACAGTTGCGCATTTGAACAATTATGGAAGTAACAGAAAACCTTGTCATGTTTGTAGTAAAACAAATAAAACAAATATGTTCATTGCCAATAATAAATCAGCAGTCATTTTATTATCAATCCCCTTTATGCATGCACCATTTCTCTCTGACTAAAGTTTCATTTGTTCCCATTTTCCTTGATTCAGATATTTAATTAAAGTTCAGACAACTATTCCTTTGAGTTTTTTTTTTTTTTTTTTTTTTTTTTTTTCTTTTTTCTTCTTCTTCTTTGGTCTCTGGTTTTCTTGTGTACCCTCTTGAGGTCACTGTAGCAGAAGACATGGTCCCCAAAGCACTAGTGAGGGAAGTAACTTCCTTTTCCTGGCTGTAATTTTCAGTTTCTACAAGCATTTCTACCTTATATAATTCAATAATCTTCGTATGTCAGCATTCAGAAAAAATAGGCATAATTTCTTTTCTGTAAGTATCGGAAAATAGGCTCTAACAACAGAGAGTTGAAGATTTTGTGTTTTAGAAGACCAGGGACACTTCTAAATCTCCATCAAAAAAGTCTTTTAATTAGGCCTTTATCTTTGTTTCTCATTGTGGGAAAGTGTAAGCAAATTTTCCCATATTCCTGTAGACATTCATGACTTTTGAACAGCTTTTCTAGTGTATGCCTGGTGTCTTGCAATGTTTCTGGCTAGCGCTAGAACCATCTTCTGCTGGCTCCGTGCCATGTGGGAGACCTACTTTAGTTTAATTTGCTGGTAATTAACTCCACAGGACTGATTCACTTTTAATTTAAAAGTAGCAATGATGTATCTAAAAATGCCTTACTAGGGTATTAGCTGAGTGTTGGAGCTATTGCTTTGACAAATTAAGTTAATGGAGATTGTGTTCTTATTTAAATGAAACCACATATTATCCACTCAGGAATTAAAAAAACATCCTAACTGCTATCGTGGGCTGCCCTATTTTGCTTATTCTACTTTTTTCTTTAGGTGTATGCCTGTTAAAGCATATAGGGCCTGCCTTCCTTCCCTATGCATTGTAAAGAAAATTCTAGGATATAAAATTGTTATTCCTAGCACATCCCTCCTTCCAAAATGAAGTGTGTGACTAGACAAGAATTCTGTTTTGTACAGAGGCAGTCACAAGTCATCTTTCCTTACGTACTACAAGGAGAGTTCCGGGTCAGACAAGTTTCCCTTTGTCTCAGAATTAGGGATAAAGGTTTCTGCAGTGGGGGTGTTGTTCTTTTCAGGAGGACCCAATGAGAGGATGGATTGCAGCTGAGGAAGGGGAAAGAGGTTTACCTTAATCCACAGACAGAACCAGTTCTTGAAAAGATCTGCTCACCAGTGGCACTGGTCTGCTTTGAGCTCACTGTGCTGTGCAACTCTGTTCTTCCCATGACGGCCGCGTTGGCCAACCTCAGTGTTTCACATGTCACCTTCATTCTGTCTCCCAGGAATTCAGACCACGCTGCCCTGGCTCTTTAGCAGTCTTTAGCTGACTTGATAAAGGTCATCAGTGATAATCATTTAGATTTAAGGACATTGAGAAACATTGTAGTGTCCCTTGCTTTCAAGGCCTATCCTTAAGGTATATGGATTCTAGGGCAGGAGCGGAGCTCCAGATAAAGCTCTTGGTCTGTGGAACAGAGGAGACCCTTTCTCCCCACTACTCTCCCTTTTACTATCATGAGGGACCTGTGAATTTGTGTGCCACTCCGGCAGCAAATCTGTGCCCTGCTCCCGCTCCTCTCCAGCCAGCTGCCTCACCATCTCTGGGACTGAAAGGTGCACATACAGGGGCCAGAGTGTGCCCTGTTGAGAGAGGCAGAAGCTCTGGGTTGGCACATTTCCTTGGGATTCCTTTCCTTGTGGGGTAGGGTGGTCAGAGGAGAGTGGAAGCAAGCCCTTTAAAGTGTAAGACCCAGGTTGAGACCCCAATTTCTCTAGGGCTGATGTTGCTTTCAATACCACTGTACATAGGCTCTATCCAGGCAGCCTTTCCTAGCACGTCCCACTGCAGGGACTCAACAGGCGCTTCACATGGTTTCCCTAGATACCAAATCATACCAGGGCTAGTTCAAAAGATGAGGAGGACGGTCATAATGGAGGAGGAAGAGTACGGACGAAACAAGAGGCCACATTTTGATGGTGGTTGAAGGGGACTGATAGGCATAGGGGGATGTACTGTACAATTCTCTCTACTGTTGTGTGTCTTTGAAATTCTTCATAGTAAAAAATTTAAAAAGTAAAGCCTAAAAAGGAAGAAGGAAGGAAAGAAAGAAGAAAGGAATAAAGAAAGGAAGAGAAAGAAAACCAAAGGCTGTAATGACCACAATATAGGGTAAAAATCAGAAGTTTTTTCCTCAGTTATGGTGTTCCCTCCTCGATATGACTATTCCCTAAGCCCCAAATCTATTTCTCCTGTACACACACACACACACACACACACACACACACCCTTTGGTGTGCACACTGCCTTCTATGCATGGCCCATGGTCCATGCCTGAACCCTGGCTCATTCAAGGGCTTCCTGGTATGCCCTAGCTTTTCATCACTTACCCAGCCTCTGTTCTTCCTCCCTTGGAGGTTCATTTACTTTCTACCCCTCACTAGAGCTCCTCATCCCAGCCATGAGCTCTGCTTCCTCAGAATTCCTGCACCACTCTGTTCTTGTCACATATTCCATTCTGGTGTTATCTCTTTCTTAATATGTATATCTTGTCTTCAAAACTAGATTGGAAAGGTGGGATTTTTTCATTTATTTTTTATACTTTTTAAAAAGGGAAAATACTTTTATCTTTCTGTAGCCAGTTACCTGAAATATACTATGTATTTAATATCCACTTGCAGTTGACGATGGCAATTTTTAAAGAAAAAAGATTTGGCTCTTTCCCTGCATGTTTATTTTTCTTGTAGTGAATAAGTCCCAGACCCCAGCTCACACCTTGCCAAAGGACAGCCCTGAAAGTGGACATAGGATTATAAGCCAAGTGCGTAAGTCCCACGCCATCAGTGCTGTGGTTTGAGGGTGATTTGCGCTCCTGTTATACCCAACCTCTGTTCACAGTCTACAGCAACAAGAAGAAATTGTGGTCCTAATTATTACTTTAAATTCCAGGCTTAATTACTCAAAATGTGCAATTATTTCTCAAGTTCTTGCATTGAAAAGCTGTGTATTTTTTTTTTTTTTTTGTGGGTACCGGGGGGACGACCTCAGGACCTCGCGCACCAACAGGCACCCGTGCCGCTGAGCGATATCACCGGCCCCTTTTTCGTATGTGGGTTCCGGGAGTCGAACTCGGGCCTTCGCGCTTGCAAGGCAGGCGCTTAAGCCGCTGAGCCGTCTCACCGGCCCAAGCTGTGTATTTTTGATTTGTAGAAACCCTGAACATGGCTAATCAATACCAATGAATTTTGCCAGAACCCTGGAAGAAGTAACTATTTTGTCCTTACCTTTCTTTGTCAGTTCCCTGAATGATGGACCTGGAAAAAACACTAGAGATCTTCCAGACTGATGCCTTGCTATTTTTATTAGATAGAATGTGCATTAATTTTTAATCTTTTCTTGTATAAATTAGGCCCATTTCCCATTTTTCTATTTTCAGGGAGTAGAAAAAGTATGCAGTATCCTTTGTATGGTAATGCTATACTACTCTACTTTTAGCCAAATGGCAGTTCTGTGAAATGTCGGCGTGGTCAAATCCTTCATTACTACAAAATTTGCCCTAGTGGAAGTTTCCTTTTATAAAATAAAGGTTTTTTTTTATCTGAAGAAATATGTTTTTATGGAAAATTTGTAAAATGTAGAAGTACTGAAGAAATTATATTATCTATAGTTCTGCTTCTCAAAGATGATTACTTTTAACATTTTGCCGTGAAAATTTATTTTTTTCTCTTTTTTTATTTGTATGTTTACTTGATCATACATGATTAAAGCCATAAAGTATATATTGACATATATTTATGTATGTCTGTGTAGTCACCTATGTGAAAACAAGTTTAGGCTGATGAAAGATGTTATAAAGACGGGACTGGTGACAGATAGTATCGACAGATAGTGTCGATAACAATTAAAATATGTTCCAGTGCAAGTAACTGATTACTTAACTGAAAGTGGCTGAAACAATGAAGATATTTAAATGTCACACAAAATAGAAGTCCAGGTGTAGTTGCTTCAAGAATTTGTTCAGTAGCATAATGATGTCATCAAGGTCCCAGATACTTTGCATCCTTCTACTTCCCAACCTCAGTGTTGTTCCATCATAGTTACAAGAAAGCTGCTATCACTCTAAGTGATGATAATCACATGAAAACATCAAAAACAGAAGTGAGACAAAAAGTTTCTCCTTGGTTGTCTTTTTTTCATAAGGGAGGGAACTCTAGGAAGCTCTCCCCAAAAACTTCCTCCATCTCATGGGCCAGAAAGTGATTCACGGGGCCGCCCCTAAAGAAACTGGGCTGTGACTACATAGGATTAAGAAAAATATCTGAGAAATACACCCAGTGCTTGTCACCATACCTGATTTATGATTTTCCATTGTGCTGCTGTCTACCTGCTCAGAACTTACAGTTAGACTGCAGGTTAAAATGAATGGGTCCTTGTGCAGTTTCCAGGGTCTAGAACACATTTGTTAGAAGTCTGTTGCTTAGAAATAGGATCTTCTCTGATCTCTATTGCTTGGCTCTTTGATAGTCTGAACAGGTGCTGCATGTAAAAACTGCAACCTACCAAGCCTCTCTATTCCTACCCCTCTCACAGTTGTATTTTGATTAATGGTGGAAAAAGAACACCTGCAGCACTTGGGCTGCTCCCTGCATCAGCATCCATGCAGTAGGATGGATTCCAGATTAGGGTCAGAACATATTGGTGCCTGGAGATGGCCAGTAAATAACACTCTCTTCACCGTCTTAATTCTAAACCATGTGGCACATAAGAATAGAAAGTGTACAGATATGAAATCAAAGGTCACCTCTCTTATTGATAAGGTTAGGTTGGAAGATGAAACTTAATGCGAGTGCCAGAATAAACTCATGAACTCCCTCTCTACCAGTCTAATCCATGGAGCGAGCAGGTGCACTGTGACTCATTCAAGTAGAAAGGGAAGGAGAAAGACCACATCTCTTTCACTCAAGACCTTGTTAAATTAGCACCACACATTGAGAAACATGGACAAGTGGCTATTGCCCATCCACCACTTCATCTCCAAGGTTGGTCTAAAATATGGGGCAAGAGTCTAGGAATATCTAGCCAAAATCCCTTCTTATGGAGGAAAGACAAGTGAGAAAATGACATTTTCTTCCTAACGTACACATCTTATGATTTTGAACCAGGGCAGGCAGGCTTATCACCAGATGAGCCATGGAGCTGCATTTCTATCTGGTTTTATCAATTAAAGGAAACTCTTCCCAGTTTCTCATCATAAAAACTGCTAGTTGTAGCAAGGCACATTAACTAGGCATTATTTAATCTAGATCCTAATTGTAAAGTTAAACTGCGAACAAGTACAGCTTCCAAATCTGGGAAAGAATAATTTTACCATGCCATGATGTATGATTAAAGAAGTAAATAATCATAGTCCTTTCACAGGAAAAGACTGAGCTGAAAACCTGAGTTATTTTCATATATCTAAAAGGCTGTCAAGCACTATAGTAATGCTAGCTTCCACTTACTGGAGATGTACTACATGTCAGACACTGCACTGTGCAATTTATATACTTTACCTCATCTAATTTTCACAAGAACCTTATAAGGTAGGTGTTATAATTTTGGTTTTATAGTTGAAAATCCAGGTTCTCTGAGAGGTAGACTTGCCTAAGATCCCTGGCAAGTGAAAAGCTGACTTTTGAACTCAAGTCAGGCTGACCCCAAAGCTGAGGCTTGTAAACATGTACCAAATTGCAGAAGAGGGAGCAAACGTTTTGTGTGAGGTTTTTGAAGCAACATTTGGCTCAGTGGGTGGGAGATAGATTTCAGCTTAATATGAGAATAAACTTCTGTCTCAATTACAGGTACTCAAAATAGTCTAGGCTGTCTCAGGAAATTGTGAGTTCCCCAACACCTGAGGAATTCAAGTAGGGTGTGGAGGATTAACTCCGGAAAGGATGTCTATGCCATGTGGGAAGTGTTACCATATTAACTCTGAGATGCCTTTCAAGTCTAATTTCTATGATTATGTAATACCTCTTCTGCTGCTTGGAGGTGACAAAATCTTTCTTGCCCCAGGCATACGATATTCCAGATGATTCGTCAGAGTGAGCGTATTTGGCAAAAATCTTACCCACACCAATGAACAGAGAAGCAAACCTATGACAAAGAATGTCCTTCCTTGGGAACAGGGATGTGCATTTGCCACATTCTTGGTGACTTTGCCTTCTTTCTCCTCCTTGTCAGTCTCCTTTTTGTTCCCATTTCATTCCCAAACTATTTAAAATGGAATATAGGCTAAAAGTAGTACATTCTACTTAAGTTTTCTCAGGCTAAATATTGAGTCCTAATATATACTGCCTAACTCAAAATCTTGTATAAGTTCAATATTTTTGATTGCTTCACTGGGAGCTGAACAGTTTTAGAACAGTCTATTTGGATGAGAAATAAGCTAGAGTTTACTCCTTGAATGAGAATTGTTCCTGAGTTTTTCTCATGTAGCCAAAGTACCTATTTGTGTGTTCAGAACTGGCATAGCACAGTGACAGTCTGGTTCCTCCCAATGTTTTGACACAATGAAAGAAAGATTGATATACTAAAAGTTACCAGTACAAAAGCTCAGTACAAAGCAATTTTGGATTTGTTGAAGATCAATAATAGAGTGTAGTATATGTAAACCTAAAATCTTTAGACTGCAATTTCCAATTGAATAAAATTTTGAAACTTTCCTCAATTTATAAGTACTGAAGTATCTTGACGTTATGGTATAGAGATAATGCCACTGACCATTTTGTTTTACTAGTAGTGAGTATACTTTTCTTTATTATCTTTATCATGGTTGTAATTGCTACTGTCATCAGTGTTGTCATTAAAAATTGTCAAGCAATAGCTCAGTGCAGAACATTGAGTTATGTACAAGTTAGCTTTTGCTGTTTAACAAACTTGACTTGAAGTAACAGTCATTCATTAGCTCATTATTCTATGGGTTAGAAATTTGGATGGGGACACCCAGATAGTTCTTGTGTTGGTCTTAGCTGTATCCACTCATGAGCCTGCAGTTGGCCAGAAGTCCCTGGTCTACACACATACCTGGCATTTGGCTGTTGCCTGGACTGGCACTTGAATATCTGGACAAGCCCAGGCTCTTTCATATGATTGTGATCATGGAATCAGGTTTCTGCTTCTGCTACATTTGCTAATGGGCACTGGTGAAAAAAATCACAGGGACAACCCAGTTACAGGGGGTAGAGGAAAGTATTCCACCTTTTGATGAGAATATCTTCAGAGCCACATTGCAAGAGTGTGGATACAGAATGAGAAAGAGATTGTGACGATTTTTACAATGAACCACAGTTATGAATATATTTTAAGGATCTTAAAATCTCTTTATGTAGATATGACTCAGGTATGTGCCAAGAAAGAAGAATGGAGTAGAGAAAGATCAGTGATGTAAGGACTACTTTACACTGGATGTGAGACTTAGAAGAATGTAGGAGAGAAAAGGACATTGCAAACAAAGAAAGTTGGGAGCAAGAATAATTGTGTTAGTTTTCTTTTGTTGCCATAACAAATTGCCATAAACTGAGTGGCTTAAAGTAATACCAATTTATTATCTTAAAATTCTGCAGATCAAAAATTCAACATAGTCTCATCAAGCTGAAATCAGAAGGTTGGGATGTTAATTCTTTTCTGGAGTTCATAGGGCAAAACCTGTATCTTCCTCATTTGAATTTTTGGCAGAATTCAGCTCTTTGCAACTATAGGACTGAGATCTATGTTTCTTTCTGGCTATAAACTGAAGATTATTCCCAGCTACTAGAATCTGCTGCTTTCCTTGGTTCATTGACTCTTCTCTCTGTGTTCAGTGTCATCAGTCATGAGTTGTGATCTTCTCATGTCACTTCTTTCTATCTCTCTACCTTCTTGCACCTTCTAAGAACTCATGAGGTTAGGTTGGAGCCCTTTAGATCATGCAAGATAATCTTCCCATCTCAAGGTCTTTAACCATAATGGGATGATTCGAATGTGTTCCTCAAAGTTCACATGTTGCCAAGCATTTCTCAGGTATTCTCAGTGTTGAGGGGTAGTACCTTTAAGAGGTGATTACATCATGGGGGCTTTGCCCTCATAAGTGGGTTGATGCTATTATTTCAGCAGTGGGTTAGTTATTGTCAGAGTGGGTTCCTGGTAAAAGGATGAGTTGGGCTTCTTTTTCCCTCTCACATGCACACTCTCCTGCCCTTATGCCTTCCATATTAAATGAAGCAGCAGGAACATCCTTCCCGGATGCAGGCTCTGAAATCTTGGACTTCTTTTCTCCAGAATTCTAAGAATAAATCTCTGCTATTTACAAATTTCCAAGTCTCAGGTATTCTTTTATAGCAGCAAAAATGGAATAAGGCACTTAATGTAGGGACCATTTTGTCAGGTATGGTAACATATTCACAGATTCTTGGGATTGGGATGTGGCGGTTTTGGGTGGACCATTATTCTGCCTACTGCAGACATGGAGCCAACACTATACATGTGTTTTGGCTGCAAAGAAAAAAGTTAAGTAGGAATAAAGAGGAGAAAGGTAAGATTATACTGACCCAACTATCTTGTACTTATCCTATTTTGGGGCCAGTTTCACAATAGACCCTTTCAGGACTATGCCTTTCTTGACCAAATATAAAATCTTAGGCCTCTTTTGTGATCTGGAACTTTTCCTTCACATAATTATTAATCGAGAAATGTACACCAAGTTTTAATTTTTAGTGTTTATATTACAAAATAAAACTACAAATTATATTTCAAATACTTTTTAAAAGCTGTATGTTTTCTCTTGAGCACCAATGTAACTGTTCCCTGGGGGTGCTGATATCTAGATCCCAATTCATCTTTCCAGTCCCTATCCCCATTCCATGTGAAATAGGATTCACTCTATGAAATGGTCATCTGGGCTGACAGTTATCTTTTAACTGACAACTATGTTGACACCATTTGTTAAGCCAGGAAGCTACTTGATCTGTGCTGAACCCCCTTTGTCTTCAGGATGTTGCATAAATTGCGTTGATTTATGGGAGCTGTAGCTCATTTTTATATAATGTAATCACATTTACAAATGTGTGTAATTATAAGAGTTTGGCCTTCAACTGTATCATTGAAGAATACTATGCCCCTGATCCATTTCACAGCTAAATTTTGTTCTGTTTGTTTTGGACTGGAGTCCTCTACCCAAGCTCGCGTCTGCAGTGTCATTATGAAATGTATGGAGGACCATCCCTCTTCTTAGAAAAAGCACAAGTCCAGTAAAGGCCCTTTGAATCTCTGAGCTGGGGTGGAGATTAAAGGAGAAGTGATCTTGGTTTTAAAGACATCTTTTTTATAATAAAAATCACTCTCATTTTATTCTGAAAAATGTAAGGACAGGAGAACTCATTTGCAGAGATGAAAATCTGAAAGCATAAAGGAACAGTAATTTGCTATAGCTAAAAATATAACCTATCTTGATGTGTTTCTGTCACGTGGGCTGTTAGCAGCATGTCCAAGATTCATCTGCAAAGAAAGATATTTCACTAGAATTTGTAGTGAAGAATCAGATACCACTGGTTTAATGTGCTTTTGTTTAAGGCGAACACAAGCTAATGATTTCTCCGTTAGATTTTCCCACACAGACAGGAGGAAACACAGTTATTATATTTTTGGTTCTAGTTATTTATAGCAAGCATACCATATATATGTGCAGACTATTCAGTCCCAATCCTTGTCTTCAGGGGACTTAGATGGAGTAGGGGAGAGGAAGAAAACAAATAGTAATGAACATGATATTTTTCATTACAACTGGGATCTGGGACAAAAGAAAATTATGAAGTGCTGTGAAAACTTGAAAAAAGGGAAGACTAAATTAGTTTAAAGTTTCAGAAAAGCTTTACTAAGTGTCAAAAATAATATCACCTCAAGTTACAAAAATTTAAAAAATTTTATTGTACTGTAAAAGAAAATATAAATTGTGACCTGGGAAACCTCAAATTGAAAATGGTAAGAAGTTCAGAGACACGTCATTAGAGATGGCGTATAAAGCAACAGCGAGGATGTCATTTAACCTTTACAATAATTGGCTACTACAGCAGAGATTTCCAAGTGTCAGGGGATTGGTAAAAAATAATTATCTTATGCCAGTTTTGGAAAGAAACTTAAGTCCAAAATCATGAGCTATTCAAAAACTTACATAAAATCAGTATGCATTTATAGTTTATTTTTGGTTGACAGGCTCTAATGAGGGCAAATAATTATGCATGTTGGGCTGAAAATCAAGGAAATACTCTTTGTCATTATTTATGTTGGGTTAAAATAACATATACAGTTTGGTATGGTTTTTTAGAATTTTTAGCATAGAAGCCATTAACATAGATTGCCTGTTCTGATTACCTAATGATATATTATTAATTAGATTATAATGGTAATAGTAAATCTAGTTTAGGAGTAACACTTGACACAAGTGTCTGGTACCTGAAAAATATTAGATATATTCTCTTTTTAATAAGCTTTTTACAGAATGAAGAACATACAGACAAATCATTTCCTTGAATGACGTAGGTAAGTATTAGCAGCCACCAGCTTCAGATGATTTGGATATACTCCACCTCTGGGTCTCACTCCAGACCGTAATCAGCTCCAGGTTTATTTTTCCCTCCGCGCCCTGAGTGAAGAAGCATAAAGCCTGATTATTCCATCCATGGGCAATGTGAAGAGCGTAGAGTAATTGTGAAGTCCTAACATGGGAGGATTTTGTAAAACTCATATAAGTTCAGTAAGGACCTTTCACATTTTGTTTCCCAATGAAGAGATTGCTGAGAGTTATTTTTGGCCAGTTCGTAGAGTGGAAGAGATAATAAAGAAACTCAGGACCTGCAATAATGTCCTACGAGTTCACAGAATCCTCTCGGTTGGTGATTTTGGATTATTTTTTGATGGTTTTTTTTTTTTTTTTTTTTTTTTTTTTTTCTGGAGATAGATTCTTCTTGCAGGTTAATCATGACCTGGATAATATGCCAGTTCTTGGAAGGGAGAAAGTTTGTCTTGGGAAGCTTTATGACCTTTGCATGCCAGCTGTGCCAGAAAGGGTGTTGAATTAATTCCCGAATCAGTTCCCATGTCCTTTTTAAATGAAGCAGAAAGATGAAAATCATATACAGATTGAATCAGGGTAGAATTTTTATGGAATTGCAGTGTTTTAAAATCTTGTATGAAGGAGCCTTCACAAATCCTTGAGGTATTACTAAGTATATCATTGGTTTTTCTAAGTAAAGGCAAACAAATACTGCCTCTCTGTTTTTTTGGTACCGGGAATCGAACTCACAACTTTGTGCTTGCCAGGCAGGTCCTGTGCTGCTGAGTTATATCCCCGGCCCTCAAATATTGCCTCTCTTTGTCTACAAAAATGCCACAAAAAAAAAAAAAAAAAAAAAAAAAGTGGAGCATAATTCCACTACTGCGAACCATTTGGATTCAGCAAGCATATTTGCCATTAGGAGTTTGGGTTAGATACTACTGGAACTCTTGGAATAGCCATTTTATTTCTAGCTCTAAGATCTTGACAAATCCTCATCATCATCCATGGGGGTTTTGGACAGGTAGGATTGGAGTATTATAAAGATCAGCACAAGGGCCGGTGAGATAGCTCAGTGACATAAGTGCCTGCCTGGCAAGCGTGAGGTCCTGAGGTCGACTCCCGGTACCCACATAAAGGAAAAAAAAAAAAAAAAAAAAGATCAGCACAAGAATAATAAGCCTCTGTTTCACCAAGTCCTCTATTATAGGAGTGAGTCCTTCCTTGTACGGCATTAGGTTTTAAAGGGTTTTGAAGGATCAATATGAATTTTAATAAATTCAGTACTTTTTATTTTTTCACATTTTAGAAGAGGCTCATAAAGGATTAAGTTCTTCATTAATATTTATATTATAATGAAATTTAATAGCCCTCTCAGTGCAATCAATTTTGTCCCACAGAACACATAATATTTCAGTATAAGTCTAGGATTTCTAGTTATTTCTCCTAAGGAAATTTGATTTGACCTCTCACTTTAGAAAACAGGTTACTACCTAGGGTGGTATTACATACTAGAAAAGAATGACTTTCAGAGAAAGAGACTTGGGTGACAGTTATGTGTTCCAGGAAAGGAGCCTCTCAAATTTTGTAGAAAACTCCCAACACTGACATTTTTTAAAAAAATTACTCTGAGGATGTTCTTTTTTTTTTTTTTTTTTTTTTTTTGGTGGGTACTGGGGGTCGACCTCAGGACCTCACGCGCCAGCAGGCGCCCGTGCCCCTGAGCGATATCACCGGCCCTTTTTTCGTATGTGGGTTCCGGGAGTCAAACTCAGGACCTCGCGCTTGCCAGGCAGGCGCTTACGCCACTGAGCCATCTCACCGGCCCCATGGAAGTTCTTGATGTATCACTACGGGGTTTAAAGTAGAGAAAGATGCTCTCGTATCTACCAACACAGTGCAAATTTCATTTATTTCAAGTTTTGTTTGTCCTTGTTGATTTAGAGGAATTATTGGAAGCAGTGTGCTGGGCAATCCCTCAGAGCCCTGCCAATGATGACCACTACCAGGAGGCAAGGCGGAGGGTCTGCACGCATAACCAGTCCTACGGCTTAAACTGCTCATTTCAGGCACTCACAGGGAAAATCCTTCTACAACGTTCTTTTTGTTACAATAATAACAAGTACCTTTATTGAAAGAGTTATTGAAGGAAGGTGTTTTAACATTAGGATGGAGCTCCTACAATTATTGGAATGGCGTAGTTATAAATTTATTTGATGCTTGGTTTCTTTTTAGTTCAGATGTTTTCTTAAAATGTTCTGCTAAATGTTGTAACTCTGTCAAGGGAGGCACTTCCCATTCTAGTTTATCTTTCTTTAGTAAATCACTTATCTGTCTGCGTAGCCCATTAACAAAATGGGCTGACAAAACCACTTCATTGTTTTGCCCATTAAGACCAGAGTGCTATTTAAATATATCTTCTAAGTAGATAATGTTAGTCCAAAGCAGATTCATCTTTTTATAAGATTAGATTATGGCCCAGTCTATTCTCACAGGAAATTCCTTTGTTATAACTTCAAGGAGCAGTTGTCATATTTTCTAGCTCTTTTCTTTTATTCTTAGTGACACACTTGGCAGGAGTTACTAAATCTTTAATGGGATCTTTCATTCGATTTCTTGTGGCCATTTTTGACCATTTCTAGGACTGACTACCCTGTGAAAAATTTGATGTAAGTCAGAGAATTCTGGATTATAAACACTAAGAAAATTTTAGATACTTTCAATTTAGTTTGGTATTTTTTTTTTTTAGAAATTGAAAAACCCTTTACAGAGGCTTGCAGTTGAACTTGAGACCAATCTTTAAATTCTGCTAAGGCTGGTACCCTAGTTTAATTAGGTTCAGGTCATAAAGAACATTTGTTGCTGAGGGGGTTTGGAGGAAAGGGCAGAGGATCGAAAGGGTCCGTGGATTCCAAATAATCAGGCAATTGAGGATAGAGAGGAGTACAGGGATTAGCAAGTGGTTCCATCCCATCAGTTGAGTCCATCTGAATTTTGGCCTTTGAGTTCTCATTAGGACCCTGTAAGGATTCTTTGAGAGTCTATTTGAGAGTCAGTCTGTCTTTTAAAAGCCTTTGCATACTAAAAATATATTCCATTGTTTTTTCAGAGGTTTTATGTCTTCTATTTTCAACTGTGCTTTTAAGATGCGATATTTTATTTAAATTACAGTTTCTCCAAAGTGGGCACTGCAATTCCAAATTATTTCCAGTAATGTTAACCCATTTTTTCCCCCAAAGAGGCATAAGATCCCAGTCCATACTTTTTTTTCTTATCATTCTTATAAAATTAATGGGATTCACTGTGTGCACTGATTGTGCCCATCCACCTTTCTTCTACCTTTGATTCCCCCCCTCTCCCCCCAGCACTCTTCCCAGTCCGTGAAAGCCCCCCTTAATTTCTTTTGTCCCCTCCTTCCCTCATTGCTAGTGACTGCTATTTCATTCTGTACTTCTAAGAATTTGACCTACAGGTTTCCATAAAACAGTGAGAACAGTTGGTATCTGTCTTCCTGTGTCTCCAACCCATAGTTCTTCAACATGTCAGTGGTCAGCATCCCAGATGGAGGATTTCCAGATGCTTTGGGCTGGGAGGAATCAACCTGGCCTTTGATTTCCCTAATGTAGCCAAGAAGGTACAGGAAATCTAGCCCAAGGAGTTACTATTCTGGGATGCAAGGAAACAGGTCTCCAGTCCCACCTGTTGAATAGAAAAGGGCAACCTGCCCAAGCTTAGACAACAGAATAACCCTTTTATACAGAAGAAACAGAGATCTCAGATTCAAGACTTAACTAGGAGCTCTGGTTGTGGCGAGAAAGTGCAATGGATTACGTAGGCACCAGTATCTAGTTACACAGCAGCTCTAAGCCTCATCAGAGAACCTCTTTGGATTCCACTTCCTGTCACCATAAAGTGTCAAAAATAAAATGAGATTGAGTTAGACAAATTTTAAAGTTTATTATCGTAAAATAAAAGAAAGTACAGACCATGATCCAGAGGCCTCAAACCTAAAGTAGTAAGACGTTCAAAGGAATGTCATTATACAACAGCACATGGGACAAAAAGATGTCATGCAACTTTTACTGTTATTGGCTATTACGTTAGGGGTTCCCATATGTTAAGGTGATTATCTGATACCATTTTTGGAAGGTGAAGTTTTGTTTATGATTATCAGATGCATTACAAGAAATAAACCAAGTTTCATTCACTTTAAAAAAATCAAGCAAAGTTGATTTTCCCTTATGTAGTTTAACTGGCTTTGTCTGAGCCAGAAATTCATAAGTCTCTATTTTAGCTTTTATTGTTATTACTTTTTTATTACTACATGTTTACAATATGTAATGTTTATAATCCGTGAGTGGAATTGCTACACGTGTATAACACATTTTAATTACTATTTTCATCCCTTTTCCTTCCTCCCTCTCCCCTTCATCTCTTGATCCCCTTCTCACTTAAGAAAGATCTGTCTCCCTAGTTCCTATTATCTATCTTTTATTTTGCTTTTTATTTATAATTTGGGTTTTTCACATAAGAGACGCCATGCAATATTTAAGCTTGTGAGTCTGACTTATTTGACTTAAAATTATGGTCTCAAGATGCATCCATTTTCCTACAAATTACTCAAGTTTATCTTTATTCATGTCAGGGTAGTACTTCATTGTGTGTAAATACCACATTTTCTTTCATCTGTTGGTGGACATATAAACTACTTCTAAGATTTAGCTATTATGAATTGTGCTGCTATAAATGCTATGCATGTATCACTGTGATATGATGTCTTTAACTCTTTTGAGAAAATACCCAGAAGGGGAAAAGTGACACTTAAGAAACCTGATAAATAAGAGTTAATCAGATGAACCTAAATTAGGACACAGAAGAGGAGAGGGAAGTGGATTACAAGCAACAATGTCTGCAATCTTTAAGGTGAGGGTCATATTTCCACATTTCATTTTGCCACCCTTAATCTGGTAACTGTAGACAAAGGAGGTTCAAAGTGTCTTTTTAGGTGAAAATAGGCTTTTCTCTATTAAAAAAAAAAAACTCCCTACAAGAAGCAGTTCTAGCAACAAGTGACCCTGTCCTACTCTCTTAAATTATTTACATTATCACTGTTCTATCAAAGAATAGTTTCACTTTAAGAAGATGAGAAATTAAACCAATTTTCTAAGTCAGTGAACATTTCCTCTCTGTCTGTCTGTCTGTCTTTTTCTCTGTATTAGTTAGGGTTCACTAGAGAAGCAGACTCAATATAAAATATACATAAAATTATATAAGGAATTTATTAGGTAGGCTTACAGGGTCAGAAGGGAAGGAGTCCCAGTGGCTGCCTGCAGAATCGGAGGTGGAAGAATCCAAGGAGCCAGAGGATCCAGTCAAAGGTTGAAGGCCTGGAAACTCCCCGCAGTTTCACCCGTGTGAGTCTGTGTTGGAAAACTGAGGAGTCTGCATTGGAAGGCTGAAGAGTTTGTGCTGGAAGCCTGAAGGAACTGGAGACCAATGTGTGGAGGAAATGGTGAAGACTAGAGCTCTTATGAAGAAAAAGGACAAGCCAGGCATGATGACACATGCCTGATATCCTGGCACTTGGGAGGCTGAGGCAGGAGGATTACCGTGAGCTCGAGGCCAGCCTGGTCTACATAGGGAGACTCTGTCTCAAAAAAACAAAAACAAAAACAAGCAAACAAACAAACAAACAGGATATACTTCAGTTTTCTTTCCCTTTTTTTCCGTCCAGGCTGTAGGCCTATTAGTTGATGCCACCCACATCCAGGATGGGTATTCCCTCCCTATTTTGCAGCTTACAAATCAGTCATCCACAAACACACCCAGAGGTTTACTAATCTTCTAGGTGGTTCTTAGTCAAGTGAAGTTGAAGTATCACAATTAACGATCTTTCTTTCTTCCTTTTTCTTTCTTTCTCTTTCTTTCTTTCTTTCTTTCTTTCTTTCTTTCTTTCTTTCTTTCTTTCTTTCTTTCTTTCTTTCTTTTTCTTTCTTTCTTTCTTTCTTTCTTTCTTTCTTTCTTTCTTTCTTTCTTTCTTTCTTTCTTTCTTCTTTCTTTCCTTCTTTCTTTCTGTTCTTTCCTTCTCTTTCTATCTGCAAGCCCCTCTTTGGTATGATTGCTCACCTAGCCTCACACTCCACTTCTAATCCCAATGCCACACTGCAAAACTTGTCATCACCTAGGAAAAATTTGTAAATTTTAATAATTTCCTCTTTAACAAAAATTTTGCATTCTTCCGGTTCTTTCCTTGGATCCTGTGTATTTACCAATTCTTTGATTTTATAGGTGGTTCTTGTGAACCTGGAACTCCCCATCTTCTCCTCATTCCATCTCTCTTCTTCAGTGTTTTTCTGCTCCCACCTGGACAAATCCCCTTGACAAAGCTTTGTACTCAAGTTAGGCTGAGTATTTCCTTTTCCCTCAATGCCCATCATACCAGGTGATGTCATCCCTCCATACCCCTGTGCCTACGCCAGTGAATGTTCATGAAGGGCATCATACAAGCACAAAGACTGATGCCCTCATCTTCAGGTTAAAGCTAATGGTCTGGTTGGCAATCCTTTTATTTTGTCAACGTCAGTCCCACTCAGATCTCTTCCCTCACCACCTCCTTGTTTGCTCTTAGTCATCTTAAGGAGAATCTTGATCTCTGCCAATTGCTCCTCCCCATGCAGCTACAATTATCAGTCTAAACTTAACCTGATCGTGGCATTTATCAGTCTCTTCAGTGATACTATGATCCCAACTAATCTCTGATATACGGGCACTAATAAAATTAATCTAGAAATTGCACTTCTGAAATTCAGAAGAAAAGGAAGCATCACGATAAGGAAAAAGAGAAGATAAGGAGGGAAGATGAGAAAGCCCTGCAGGATCAGCAAATGTCTTCAGAGGCAGACAGGGTCACAGGTCGCTGGGGAGAGAAAGAAGAAAGGGCGAGGGCCAGAGGATCATTTATAAATCTTCTCTTTCTCTCACATCTCGTGTTCAGTTCTGTAACATGCTCTAGTGATTTGACCTTCAAAATATGTCCATAGTCTCCTCATTCTCACCACCTACTGCTTCCTTCCTAGCGCAAGCCACTCTCCTCTGTCTTTCTTCTCTAGCCACACTGGCTTCTCTGCTGCTCCCTTTTGACTTCCACAGGTATGGATTTTTATTAGTGTTTGTCTATCTTTTCTGTGTTTTGTTTACAAATATAAGCTCATATAATTCTTATTTTCCTTTTCTTTCTCATACGAAAAGTATACACCATATACATGGCTCTGTATTTTGCTCCTTTTCACTTAATTGATCTGAAAGATGGTTTCATATTAGTGCACAAAGAGCTTCATGCTTTTTACAGCTGTCTGGTTTTCCGCTGAACAAATGAACACACCATGATCTGTATTATCAGTCTCTTGTTGGTGAATACTTGAGCTATTTCCAAACATGTTCTAAAGCAAGCATTGCTGTAATAAATATCTTGTACAAATATCTTTTAATATGATTGCAAGTATACCTGTAAGATACATCTGTGAATTGTTTGGCCAAGGGTAAATGTATTTGATACTTAGATAAATATTTGCAACTTGTTTTTCACACTAGCAGTATGTGAGACAACCTGTTTTCCTAAATACATCAACGATAAAGTGTATAGTGACTGTTGGATTATGTCTATCTAAATTATAGCATACTAATTTTCAATGTAGATTTAGTTGCGTTTCTATTTTAAGTGATACTTATGTTTAGGTGTTTAGAGGTCACTTGTTTTTCTTCTCTAAATTATCTGGGTTCTTTACCAATTTTAAGTTTTGGGTTGTTCAATTTCTAGGAACTCTTTTCCTGGGGATTCTCTATCAAAATGAAAAGCCCTTGTCTATGACATGGTTGAAAATATATTTTCCCCAACTTGTCATTATTTTTTATCTAACAGAAATTTTTGTTTTGTTTTGTTTTCGTGCTGTTTAATTTAGGAATCTTTTAGATAGTGCTGTCTTATAGCAGTGCATTCTGAAAGAAATGCAATGTAAATCCCAAATGTAGGCAACATAGTAATTTAAAATACTTTGGAAGCCACCTTTAAAAAGTAAAAAACAAATGAGAGAAACTAATCATTGTAAATTTTTAAAGGAAAGAGTGACATGGAAAACAAACTGAGTTTTGGATATTCAAAACTGTTTGTCTATAGTCTTTATGCCTTGAGGACTGGATATAAAATTGTGAGTTACAGTGTCTGCATGAGAATCTGTCAGATTTTGTTCCTCTGTCTTCTGGCAATGGATATTGCTGGGTGCCCAAATTAACCAAGCTTCAACTTACAACTTTTCAGCTTCCTGAAAAGTGTAAAAATGATACACGTTCATTAAAAATCATACTTTGAATTTTGTTTTCTTCCTGGAATAGTGATATGTAGTATAATACTCTGCCGATGCTAGGCTGAATACAGAAGGGCTCCTGAACCAGGTTAGAAGCTGAGAGGAAGAGAAGGCATGGCCAGATGGAAGCATCGTATTGGAGCAATCAGGGCCTGGGGCAGAGAGAAAAGAGGGACTCCTTGAACAGTGAAGATGGCAAGGTACCTAACCCCTACCTCCATCCTTAGAAGTCTCCTCAAACAGCGAAAGGAAGCTGAATTCATTACAGTGTGAGAAAGAAAGGAAAAGAATATGGTCATCATATACCAAGAAAGCCACACAGTAAATAGTAGTACAACTTTCCTACAGAAAATTAAAACTTGTCTAGAAAATGTTACCACAAAACAGATAAAAACATCTGACATTGCAATATAAAAATGTGAAATTAGATGAAGCCATCGCAAGTCTCAGGGTAGATAATAAAGCAAAAGTACAAACACTTAGGGAAGATAAAATACAAAGGGACCATAAAATACAAAGATATAAAACAGAAGTTGTCAAGATTAAAGAAGGTAATAGAAGATGGGGAAAGCTTATTCCAAAATAAAAGGTAAATTATAAATAGCACCAAGGGGAATAAATAACATAATAAGTGTCATCAATTGTAGAAACTTAAAAAGCACACAGGATAAGACAGAAATAAGGATGTAAATGATATTAGCAAAAAACTTATAAAAGACAAGCAAACAAATCCAACCTGCTTATAATTGGAGTTCCCAAAGAACAAACTCAATGAAGCAAATTTTTAAAGACATAATTCAAGAAAAAATTTCCTAAAATAAAGGAAAATTTGAATTTATACATTAAAAGTGCACATTAGGTAATAAGGAAAATGGTCCCAGAATAATAGTCAATGCTAAGATATCCCAATAAAATTACTACACTTCAGTGATTAAAACTATTTAGACATCAGGGAGGAAGAAGAAGAAGAAAGAAGAAGAAGAAGGAGGAGGAGGAGGAGGAGGAAGAAGAAGAAAAAAAGAAGAAGAAGAGGAAGAGGAGGAAAAGAAGAAAAAGAAAGGGGAGGAGGAGGAGGGAGAGGAGGCAGAAGGAGAAGAAGGAGGAGGGAGGGAGGGGAAGGAGGAAGAAGAGGAAAAAGAAGGAAAAACATACAATCCAGTTAGTTGGCATTACAAATACTTTTCTACTTGTGATGGAGTTGTACGTGGACAAAACCATTATAAATTAAAAATGTTGCAAGTCAAAATGCAGCTAATGCAGCTAATCTGTCAAATATCATAGTTCAGCAAGACAGTAAAATGCAGAGTGTCAGTTGGTGATCCTTGGCTCCCTCCCCCTGCCATTCTTCTTAATGTTTTGTATATTTTCCAAAAAAGAAAGTACAAAAATAAGAATACCAATCATTGGGCTGCTGCTATGTTCCTCAGGGGGAAGGATTTCTGACCTCAAAGAATTGTGCAAAAGGCATTTTGTCAAGGGGACAAATAAATAAACAAGTAAGTTTACATTAAACAGAGTAAGTCACTAAGGATTTCCCTTTTCCGATGGCCACACATGGCTACACATGGCCACAAAACATGACCAGAGTTATTTTGGAGATTTAATTTGGAGGCAGTATGGGCAATAGAAATCCTTTGTGAGTGAAATAGATAAGAATTGAAGAGATTTGAAAGAGTAACAGAATTATTTTTTATATTTCTCTAATGTCTCTGAATATCAAAACTTCAATTCATCTTAGAAGCAAATTTTAGTACTTGTAGCTGGAAGTTTGGTCATTTTTTATGATTTTTACTTGATGATGGTTTAACTTATAAAATCTCTGAGTAGATTAATGGGATGGAATGGTTTTTTCAAGGAAATAATTATTTAACAAACAAACCCTGGTTATGCTCTACAGCAATATACTCACATTTGTTTCCGTGGTAGGGTGTTTGCCAGCACATTCAAGGGCCTTGGGTCAATTTCCAGCACTGGAAAAAAAAAGAGAATTTTTGTGTAGTAAGAAGATATTTATAATATGGAAAAATATGGCCCTCACTCTAATTTGAAGTCATTTTTTAACTCAAACATAGATGGTGAATTGATAAATAACCTATGGTACATCTAGATAATGGTTTATTATTCAGCACTAAAAAAAAATGAGCTATGAAGCCATAGAAAGAAGTAGCAGAACTTTCAAAAACATATTACTAAGTCAAAAGAAGCTGACTTTCAAAGGCTACATAGTATATGACACTTTGGAAAACACAGTGAAAAGATCAGTGTCTGCCAGGGGTTAGGGGTGGGGAAAGGAGAGAGGATAGATTTATGGAGTACATGGATTTTGATAGAGTGGTACTATTCTATATGATACAGTCACATAGACATGACATTTTACATTTGCCAAAATGCATAGAATGTACAAAACAAATAATGAAGCCTAATGCAGACTATGGATTTTTGGTCATAATAATGTATCAGTGTTGATTCATCCCTTATAACAAATTTACCATACTAGTACAAGGTGCTAATCATGGGAGAAAGTGTGCCTGTGGACACACAGAATCTGGTAAATTTTTCTCTGGTCCTAAAACTCAACAAAAATAAGTATTTTAATTTTTAAAAAACTGAATTGTCTCAGGAATTTGAGGAAGAATGACATTTGAGGAAGAATCTCTATACCGCTTCTTCCAATTTACAGAGACAGGGATAGGCAATGCAAAGAAGGAAAATGTAATACGTCACAGCCTTTGCTATTTCCTCTGAGAGTCCAAGCAAAAGCTCTGCTTATAGGAGCACATGGGAGCATATGGAAATGCCAAAGAAGACTCGGGGCCAGGGAGGAAATGAGAGAGAAAAATCTGCAAATAAGGCAAAGAGACTCTTGATGTACAGGGTGGGACAGAAAGAGGAGGAAGGCTGGGAACTCTGGAGAAAGGGAAACAGCAAGACATTTTTACACATGGGATGCTTAATATTGTGTATTCAGTTGCTTTTGTTATTGTGATATACAATCTCTGCATCCTCAAATCTTTAGTAAGTCTGCCACATATTCAATGGTTTACAGGAGTTGTTTTTAGAATTTTATGAGTGCGGGTGGGAGTTTGGGGTGAATTTCACTTGGGGAGGGGTGAGGAGAAGAGGACATGGGCCTCAGATGAGTTTGGAGGTGCAGCAGAAGCCGGGAAGCCAAAGTGACCACGAGAACATAAGCCCCTGAGATTTTGCAGATATCTTAGGCAAAACACGGAACATCTCACTGAATGAGGGGCAGAGCACCATGAAATTTCTTACCAATCTCAGAAGACACAGCGACTTTGGTTTACAGCTGGATCACATGTCTTGAAAGCATTTGGTTTCCAAATTGAACTCTTCCTTCCTTTCAGACAATGCCTTATCTTTTTATGTGAGGATAGGTGAGTGGAAAGCAGCTATAACTCAGCTATACTGTAAGTCTGACCACTGGGATAACCTATGCACGATCCAAAGTGGTAACGTCCACAGCAGGAAAAGCAATTAGCAACAGATCTTATGCCAGGCAGTGTTCAGTACTGCACCGTGCGACAGTGGCTCTCTACCAGCTATATGTATATAAAAGCATTTAATCCTGCAATCTATTTTCAAGGTTAGGAAACTGAAGCTATGAGAGGTTTTCATAAAGTCAGTTCAAATTCAAGTCCAGTTGATAAAAAAACTCTGCTCTTAACTTCAAATAAAATGGCAATGAAAGATTTGTCAAGTTTCCTTCACGCTGGCTTCACTTTGTGAAAAAGAACGCGCTCATCCGTTTGCATAGACAGACACTCTTCTCGGCAGAACGATTAAAGGCTTCATGGTAGTTCTGATAGGTCTAAGCTGGACATAAAAATCATTTTGAGATTGGAACTACAGATGAACTTCACATATTTTTAGCAGGACTTCGTAGGTATTCAGTGGAGCCTATTACTATTTTTGATTAAGAGTGGAATTTCAATTGAAAGTTGAATTTTCAAAATGCATTGTCATAAATTTTCCTCTTCCCTGGCTCCCACCCTCCACCCGGCTCCCTGTCTTTTACACAGCAAGCCCTTGAGGTGGATGCTACGGGGTTACTCGGCCAGGGCCGCATGCCCATTAGAAGCAGTGGCATCAGCCGCTGTGGCAGCAGTGTGCCAGTTTTCTGGCCATCTCTCTGAAACCTCCCAGATGTCTCTGAAACATGCAGACATGTTTCAGATGCTTCAGTGTAAGTACAGGCTCAGGTTGAAGGGAAGTCATCAATAAAAGTGATCACTGGTAATTTCCTCATCCCTTCTGTTTTGAAATGTGCAAGTAGCTTATTTAAGCCATCACCAGGACCCTCCAGATCTATCCCTCTGAAAAAGAATCACAGTTTACTTTCCTTTTCCTGATTTCAAGAGTAGCTGCACCCTCCTTAATGTTGACATGCTTTTTTCCTTCAAAGGTGCTATTTATCACACGTTCCGTATTGCACATAGCCTTCGCAGTAAAGTGTCTCTACTAGTCTTTTCACTTTAGGAAGACATAATTTGTGCATTTCACTGGCATGTAACAATAGGCATTAGGTTGTGGTATTGAAGGAAACAGGAAACAGAAAATTGGATTCTCTGGGTAGAAGAGTTTTATTCTGAAAGTTGTAAAATGATCACACACACACACACACACACACACACACAGTGGCAGTCTGAAGTTAAAACAAATTAGAAAATTACTTGTACTGGGTCTTGTTTCATCTGAGAACATCTATGTGTCCATGTCCTGTAATGTAGACTACTATGGAAATGTTTAGTTTTTTTATTGTTTCCTATGGATATGGATGAACACAATTTCACTCACAAGAAAACAATTTTGCTAAATTTTTCAATTGTTTTTAAAGGTTTAGGAATTTTTCACTTGCGTAATTCATTGAAGTCAACATTAAATATCTATCTAGAATAAACAAATTAGCAATTGTTTATCTAGACAAAGTTTTCAATTTTTTTTTAAACAAACTTGGGTCTCTCATAACTACGCCTACCCCCCAGCCACTGTTTGGACCAATTCTATCACACAGGAATCTGAGGAATACAGTTTGTCTTTTTCCTAACACATCTCTTACCCTAGAGAAACTGGTCCACCACAGTTGTTAGAACTCTGTGACTAAAATATAAAAGTAGCTTTATAAACATACAATCAAACAAAAGGAAATTGTCTACAGTTAGTAATTTAAAATCAATTGTAAAGATATAACCATTAGAATAAATGTTGATATGGAAATGAACGTTCATAAGCATGATATGCATTAAGAAAAAAGGCAATAAAAACAAGAAAGAGAAAACTGTGTTTCTAGATAACATGATTATGTAGACAATCCCAAAGGACTGTCAAAAACATCTCCTGGGCTAATTAATGATGATAGCAAGTTTGAGTATACACTTTTAATCTATAAAAGTCAGTTGCTTTCCTATATACCAGTAATAAGCAGTTGGAAATTGAACTTAAAAACACAACATCATTTACATTATCACCAAAAAAAGAAATCTCAGGTATTTACTTAAATTGATGTGTGGATACTAATTTAACAACTGTGTAAAAGATATGTATGAGAAAAGCCATAAAATTCTGATGAAAGAAATTAAAGAAGATCTAAATAAATGAAGAGATACTCCATACTCATGGTTAGGAAGCAGTATTATGAAGAGGTCAGCTCTTCCCAAACTGATCTATGGATTCAACGCAATCCCAATCAGAATTCCAGCAAGTAGTTAGGTGAATATTGACGAATTAATTCTGAAGTTTATACAGAGAAGCCAAATAGCACACCTAGGCAACACATGACTGAAGAGGAACAAATTTGCAGGGCCAATGCCACCCAACTTCAAGACTCTGTAAAAACTACAGTAATCAAGACAGGGTGGTAGCAGCAAAAGAATAGACATACAGATCAATAGAACAGAATGGAGAGCTCAGGAAGATGCTGCACACATATAGTTACATGGTCTTTGACAAAAGAACAAAGACAATTGAATAGAGAAAGGATAATCTTTTCAACAACGGTGAGGAAACAGCAGAACACACACATGCCAAAAAAATTGAGTCTAGACACATACTTTACACTTTTCACAAAAATTAACTCCATATTGATAATACATGTAAATGTACACCTCTAAACAATAAAACTTCTATAAGATATTGTAGAGAAAGCCTAAGTGACTGGGTATGGTATGATAATGACTTTCTACAGATAAGACAAAAATGTATCATCCTCGAAAAAAAAATTGCTAAGTGTAACTTCATTAAAAGTAAAACCATATGCTCTGTGATAGATGCTATTAAGGGAATACAAAACAAGCCACATATTGGGAGACAATATTTACGAAAACATGTACCTACAAAAAGATATATCCACAGTATGCAAAGAACTCTTAAAACGTAACAATAAGGAAACAAACAACTGAATTTAAAAATGGACAAAAATTCTGAACAGACGTTCACCAAGAAGAATATATAGATGGGGGGAAACCCACACACATGAAAATGTGCTCCATGTTATATGCCATCTGGGAAATGCAAATCAGAACAACAATGACATAGTACTCTAGATTTACCAGGATGACAAAAATCCAGAAGACTGACATTACTAAATGGTGGTGAAGATGTGGATCAATAGAACTCACATTTATTGTTGGTGAAAATGCAAAATGACACTGCCACTTTGGGAGACAATTTGGCACTTCCTTACAAAATGAAACAGTTCTTACCATAAAATCCATCAATGAAAAATCTCCTGGGTATTTACCCAAAGGAATAAAAAACTTAGATCCACAAAAAACCTGCACAGAACGTTTATGGCTGAACAGGAATGCTTATGGTAGCCAAACTTGGAAGCAGCTAGGATGTTCTTTAATAGGTAAAAGAATAAGTAAACTATGGTACATTCATATAATGGAATGTTATATCAGTGAAAAAAAAAAGACCCGTTAAGCCATAAAAAATAACATTGTACCAACTCCCCAGGAGGAATGCAATTATTGCCTACTGCAAGCATGTACTAATAAAAAATAAAAATTTAAAAAGAGAAAAACATGGAAGAATCTTAAATGCTTATTGCTAGATGAAAAACGTCAATCTGAAAAGGCTACATACTCTCTCTCTCCAGCTATAGGACATTTTTTTTTTTTTTTTTTGTGGGTACTGGGGGTCGACCTCAGGACCTCGTGCACCAGCAGGCGCCCGAGCCACTGAGCGATATCACTGGCCCTTTTTTCGTATGTGGGATCCGGGAGTCGAACTCGGGCCCTCGTGCTTGCCGGGCAGGCGCTTACGCCGCTGAGCCATCTCACCAGCCTGGACATTCTTAAAAAGGTAAAACAACAAAGATACTAAAGAGATCATTATTTGCCAGCGGCTGGAGCTTGGGGTAAGAGAGGGAGGAATAAATAGGTAGAAGACAGGTTTTTTTTCTCTTAAAACATTCTCATAAATCTTTAATCATGAAATAAAATTGTTTAAAATTTCAAAATTTTGTGTCTTAATAAGACATTATACAATGAAACAACACTTTGTTAGGATTTATCTCATGAAGTTATTTTTCATTGTCAAAATGCTTCATACACGTGCATTCACCATCCTTACCATAAGTCTGTGGAAATAACTGTGCAAAGGCCATAAGTGTGAATAAACAGATTTATAGCTAGGTAACATTATAGTTCTTAACCAAGTCCAAAGCAGGAAAGTATGAGCAAAAGCATGGTCAAAAGGCCCTTAGAGTAGACTTATAAGCCCATTTCAAGTAACAATATTAGCAGAAATGGATGAAGGATCACAAAACAGAAGATTTAGGAGAAAACATTTTTAAGGCCCGTTAAACTATTCTGCATGATACTGTAATGATGAATACATAAGAAACATTTGTCAAAACTCAAAAAACTGTACAAAAGTGAACTCTAAACTATGGACCTTAGTTAATAATAATGCATCAAATATTGGTTTGTCAATTATAACAAATTTGCCACATTAATGCAAAATACTGGCAATAGATAAATTGTGTATGGAGAGGGTACAGGGTATATGAGAACTGTATATTCTGCTCAATTTTTCTGTAAATCTAAAACTTCTCTAAAAATGTCTATTAATTTAAAACATTGAATCAGGGTTGTAAAAGACAAAAACAGGTGATTTGGGGACGAATGCAACTTATTTGACATAGAGCCCAGTCAGCTCTGGGTCTCTTGTAGGAACCCAAACACACTGGATTTAGCGCAGATTTTCCAAAGCTCATTGCAGATGGCAACTTGCAAACTTGGAGAAAGTACGACTAGAAAATTCTTATTGTGGAAGACAGAGATTTATAGCAGTGACCAAATTGGGTGGAAATAGCTCTTCTTTCTTTGTGGCCTTAATAAGTTTATGTGACTGCCATTCTGCCAGGAAGCTGACCTGGCCACTACCTGTAGTTACTATAATCAGCCACCTCACCTGAGGGACTGAGGATGTTTCTGTCCTGAAGTATGAAGAGAATCCTTCACAGGTATCTCAATGCTACTGGGCTCCTTTGAAGCTGCTGTTGATTTTTTTGTTTCTTTATTGCAGCTGGAAAATGTTTCCCTAGAGCTGGGGCACAGAAGGTCAAGGTGCCAGCCGAAGTTGCTCCTGAAAGCCCCCATCCCCTCCAGTGATCACTGACAGTTTTAGAAATCTGGATGCCACTATCCTCTCCTCTCATCACACATCCTCACAAAGTTGGGCTTGTGCCTCCCAACACTTTCTCTTTCAAATTTGTTGCATAGTTTGAATTGCTAGACCCAATTATCAGTTAAAAATATCATTTCTCTTTTACAAAGAAAGAAAAATATTTTATATGTGTCATATTTACTCTTGCAAGGAGCCCTGATATTTCTGAGTGACTCTGCTCATTCTTGTAGGGAAAGGCTGATTAGTCTTTTCCTTAGGTCCTCTCATCTAAGGTGAAATAAGAGATGTCTCATCTCTTTTTTAGCTTTCTATAAAAGGAAGTCTTTTCTAGTAGCAGCAAAGGTTATTTTGTGTAAGTTTACAGAAATTGCCTGTGGCCATTGAACATAATAATTCATGGATTTAAGGCTGGATTTAAGGCTCTGTTATGGAGTGTTCAAATTAACTCTCCCTTGTCCTCAACCATGGTCTTTTGTGTAGTTTAAGAACTCATTCCAACCATACAAATAGAAGTGCGGTGGTCACCTCATCGGCTTGATTTATCTCCCCAAGTGCACCAAGCCAGGGCCATCTTTCTGCTTTAGATTTCTTGTAGAAGCCTTCTTGATCCCTAAAACTTCCCTATCAGTCCAGGGCTTAAATTTAGAGTTGATCAGTAGAAATTTGGTCCATTTCCCCAAATACATAATTAAGATTTTGGGCAGACATCACATGAACCAGGAAGCAAAGCATGGAATACTGTGTTTGTGAAACTGAAAATTTCAATATGAAGTATGAAACCAGGGAAATATAATCAGCTAGGGTGGCTTTCATGTGACTGACTGGTAGAAACAAACAGTGAAATGAAGCAGATAAGTAAATAAATAAATAAATAATAAATAAATAAATAAGAAAAACTTAAGTATAGTGTTAAATAAAGTCTCCAAAAGGAAAAGGGAGGAGAGCAGCCCATGAGAGGTTTGGTGGTCCAAGAAGGCATGTCAAGTTCTCAGGGCCTTAGAGAGCTGGGAGTGACCACAAGTTCAGGGGACAGGAGACACAGGGGATGATGGTAAACACTCTCACACTTGGGCCTGCTCCAACATCAAGCACATGACTTCTGTGTAAAGCAACCTGGGCTTCTTGTCTATGTAACTTGAGAAAACTTCAGTTCCTAGGTTTGTGGAATATAGATTTGTGTTTCAAAATAATCTCAAACGCTTAATTCTACACAATATCACCTGGCCTCCTCCTGTTACCTTAACCTGCATCCTTACCCCTAGTTTCTCCTGGGCCCCTTGTGCTACCACATGGAAACTGTTTGCCTGTGGGAAAGAGGATGCTAAAAACCATTAGAATCTAAATAAGTTCCTGTTAAGTAAATCAGAATATTGAAATGTACCAACTGAGAGAAAATCCGGAGCTCCTGTGTTGGGGAAAGGCTGGAGGACTGTGTTATTTCTGTGGTCCTCTGTACCCCTCTCCTTTGAGATGAGGGAGGTGATCCTGACCCCCAGGTTTGTTTGGTTGGTGAAACTCCACAGACTTCTGCCAAACAGACCATTCCCAATTTTAGCGCAAGACCACTGAGAGAGCAAAGCTCAGCCTTTAAAACAACATCTCCGTGAACAAGTATCTGTCCACTGGGCAACGGGCCCTGTGGATTGGAAGGAGACAAAAGGTCAACATAGGATTTGGAACTTCAGCAAGTAGGAGGGAGTTGTGGGTTCAGGGAGCTGCATTTTCAGTTTTTATTTTTAGGGATTTTTTTTCTTCTTCTTTTTTAAAAGAGTGAGATGTTTATAAGTTGGTCAAGTTGTTAGCAGATTTTCAGTTATTATTGTCACATCTAGATAGTGTCTGGCAAAACAGACGGCTAACTGATGATTGCCAGGGGCTCTGATGCTCCCTCTTCAATCTCTTTATTTTGTACAGAAACATCTCAGTGAAGGTAATTGAAATGATTTTATCATCTGTGAAATCCTGGGTAAATTATTTACACTTGTAAGTCAGTTTTCTTTCTGTAAATTGGGACCAAAGCAGGGTTGATGTAAGAAATAAGTAAGATCCGAACACAAAATCCTTAGCACATAGGAAGCCCTCCGTCAATGCTAGAGGCTTCCTTTCTCCATCTCGTATGTTCCTGGACTTCATCAATTCTTCCTTCTTGTAAAGACTTGTAAATAAGAATGACACGAGCAAAGTTTACCCACTGATCTGTTCTGCTAAGAGAAAAATTCTCTTATTTAACAAGTGTTCATGGAATGCTTTTCATGTGAAAGTGCTTGCTGGGCAGTAGGGAAATGATGACATTGTACACCACACATTCAGTGTCCTCAAGGTGCTTCTGGTGTTACAGAGAGGATGATGACAGGGGTTCTGTAGATGGGTCAATATTAAATACTCCAAAACTTCACTGATTTTTGTATTCTTGATGATAACCGTTCTAGTAGTAGCTACTCTGACTGGGGTAAGATGCAATCTCACAGTAGCTTAGATTTGTGTCTCTTTAATGGCTCAAGATGTTGAACATTTTATATATTTATTGGTTATTTGTACTTTTTTTGAAAATGTCTTCAATTCTTTTGCCATTTATTGATTGGGGTATTTAATTTTTTGGTGTTAAGTTTTTTGGATTCTTAATATTCTTGAAATTCATCCTCTGTTGGAAGTGTAGCTGGGAAGGATTTTGTCCCATTCTGTAGGCTGTCTCTTTCTCTGCTGATTGTTTCCCTTATTGGACAGAAACTTTTTAATTTGATGAGAATCAGGGAAAAATGAAGCCTTCTGAATTGCTAGTGGAGATGTAAATTAGTGCGGCCACTATGAAAATAAGCATGGACTCAACTAAAAATAGACTACTACTTGATCCGGCTATACCACTTCTTTAATTTCTGAAGGGATTAAAGTCTGGATTCCATAGAAATACTGCACACCTAGTTTTATTGTAGCACAATGTACAATATCCAAGATATGGAACTAGTGTAAGTGACCATCAACTGATGAATGAATAAAGAAAATGTGAGATGTCTATCATCTATCTATCTATATTTCAGCCATAAAAAGAACAAAATTTTGTCATTTGCAGAAAAATGGATGAATCTGGAGATTATCATGTTGAGCAAAATAAGCCAGACTCAGAAAGACTATGATCACATGTTCTCCCTGATATGTGGAATCTAAAAAAGATGACAAGAAAGTAGAAGGGAGACTATTTTTAAACAAGAGGAAAGGAGGAAGGGAAAGGGAGAAGGGCCATAAATATGAACAAAATATAATATACACATTGAAATTCTCCCCAAATATGTGAAACTAGGGGGTAGGGTGGTGATGGGGATGGTTAAAGTATGTTATATTCATGTACAAATATTGCAAAATGAAACCCACCATTTGTATAACCAATATGCACTAATAAAAAATGTGGGGAGAAAAAAATGCTCCAGGAGTGGGGGGAAAAAATGCTCCAGGAGTGAGGAGAAAATGAAGCCATTTCTGGTTGGATTGAGCACAGTTAGTATTGTGGATAGATTGGAAGCAGCAATTACTGAGTGCTTACCAAGTGCCAACACTGTGATATAAGCACTTATGGAGCCTCAACAGGGGTTGCGACAGTCCTCACAACCCCGTGCAGTATCAAGTTAGGAAACTGAGGCTCAGGGAAGATAAGGAATTTACCTGAGATCAAGCAATTGGTGGTGGAGTTGGGACTCCAATCTCTAACTTCTCTGCTCCAAACATTATCCCACACTGCTTTAGTGTATTAGGACACACGAAAATTTCAGGCAAGACCTTTTTTCGTAAGTGGAGATGATGGAGATGGAAGACTGTTCTCTCTTTTGTAAATAAGAAAAGAACATAAAGAAATTTCCAACACAGGACAATGTAGTTTCACTTCTGTTTATGTAATCATATCAGGGTACTAGTTCCATGAGACACACCATTAAACAACTGAGTGGACAATTTAGGAACAGTCTAGAGCTTATGTGGAAAATGCGACTGATTGGTTCTTAAAAAAAAAAAAAAATTGAGAGGACATCTGCTTGGCACAGTCACCTAAAAGCTAAATCACAATTCTGGCTCCACCTTGGACTAACTGTGGTTTCAAGACCCCAGGAACAGTGATTATCCTCATTTACCCTCCTCTTAACCAAATGAAACATGGAGTTGCTTGTTTTTTAAAGGAATCTCCTTGAATTTTCTCGTTGGTGTTGCTGTGTTCAGAATCCAGGGCTACAGAGTCACTGGATAGTTTGGAGCCTCTCCAGGAATGCTGACCTTTTCTGAAAGGGGTTGTTCTGAAGAGGGGGAAATGCTTGCTTTTCAAAAAATACCTCCTCAGGAGGCCATCAGCTGCCTCATTTTGCTCAGTCAGGGAAATTTCATCCTCAGATAAGGGATTTGAGCATAGTTGACTGTGACTTCCTAAAAGACACAAGGACAAATGTCTAAAACATAGTCACCTCCATTACCCAGGGGCCAAGGTCTCTTTGTTTATGCTCCTTGTAGCTTTTCCTGCCTTTCTGTCCTATCTGTTCCAATCTGGTAACATTTTATGAGTCTGGAAAAATCATAGCCACTGGAAGCATGCATAGGATAATTTATAAAGAATCAATGTATGGTGCACCATTTTCTTTCATTCACTAATTTGTTAGTTGATTCATCATCTGTGTGGAATTTTCTATTACTAAGAAGCTTTTGTTATATAACATCAATGTTTTTCTAAGTGGAAGTCATGGAAAGGATGCTGACTTCCTTTGTTTTGTTCTTTTAAGGACATGTGAAAGCAGGATTTCTAAAGAGTTAACTAGTTTGATGAATGGTATTTTTACCTTTCCTCATCTGGTTGGAACCCATTTACACTAAAGGTGAACTGGCTTTCTATCTTAACTCTCCCTTCAGGATCTGTGAAAGACCAAAAAAGAATTAAGAAGATTTAAACAAATGAACGACCAATGGTTTAGGTCCAGACGTGTGCAGCTAGAATCCACTTCCATTCAACATCCAAGTTGGAATGGAATCCTCTTTCTGGCAAATAGGTTATCTGATTTGTGTTGTGGTTTGGTCTGAAGATGCAACTCATCTGGAGATCTTTCTTGGCCTCTATATCTCCATCGGTCAAAGATAGTATCATATGGTCTTTATATATAAATAAAGAGTTTTGTCCTTAATTTTGAATCTAATGCATCCTCAGGGAGGATGGCAATACAAAGACTATAAAGATATTGTATGAAGAACTTTGTCACCAATGGCATAATCATATAGAAAGAGAGCATTTGGTTATATCCTGAAGAGCTGTAAGGGAGATTTCATACTCACTTGTGAAATCAAATGTTAGCCAGTGGGAAACAGAAGTGACTCAGTGTAGAGAGCAGGCCCCAGGCAAATGTGTAATATCAAGTTGCTATTTGATGTCTTCCATGCTCCTCATTTCTGCCTTTCCCTCTCCCCTACTGTGACAGTACCATCACTACTCCGCCCTCATCTCTTTCTCTTCTTTTTTTTTTTTATCGAGTCTCTAGAAATTATCTGAAACTTACTCCCTCTAAAGAGTGGAAGAGACTCAGTGTGATTTTTCACTTCTGGGACTTTGAGCAGAATTAAAAAGGAATGAAGTATTAAATATGGATTTTCATACATTTGGGGGCTGTGTATGAGGGTCTTTCAGGGATGAGAGCTTTCTGTTGCCCCTGGAATCAGGGGATGTACTAATGGAACTCACCCCCGTTCCTTGACTTCTCAGTTGAACCTGACATAATGATGACTCCTTTCTTACGTGGCTGTCTTCCGTCCTGGATTTCCAGTCACCGTACTTTCTTACTTCCTCTAGGTCACAATCTAGAGCGTCTTGGATTCCTTTGATAAGCCCTCCATCTAACAGCCTCGAAATATTGTCGTTTTTCAGAGATTTGTCTCCAACTATCTGTGTTTCTTTCTCCTTCCGTGTTGCCTTGTTCATCTTCAAGGCTTTAAAAATCATCTTTATGCAGATATATTCTAAATTTATCCATTTGAGCTCCAGACTCTTCCAGATGTTTCCTTGACATGTCCAACTTGGGATCTAAACCCTGGCTTTTTTACCTCCAAATCTTCTCACTTCCGCAGGCTTCTTTATCTCAGCACCTGGCACCACCATCCATTTGGTTCATCGTTTATGCTAGAAATGTGAGAGCCGTCTTTTGTTCTTCACTTTCCCTCCCCTCTTGTTTCCACTGCATTAAGTCCTATCAATTTATACCAAACTGCAGTATATCTGAAATCCATCAGCTTCTCTACCTCCGTTGCTGTCATCATCATTTATGCCACGATTGGCTCTCCCCTGGGCCTCGTGATAGTTCCTTGACTAATATCTCTGCCTCTTTTTCCTGCCCCACCAATAAGATCACATAAAAAGCAACTGTAGTGGTTTTAAGTGAGTGCACTGGACTGATATGATTCGGGTTTGAATCCTGGCTCTTTTACTTACTAATCACGTGGATGTAGGTTTTTGAGTATGTTTTCTGTGATACAATTGCATCCATTATAATGTTATAATAACACCTACCTTATAGAATTATTATTATGATTAGGTGAAACTTTTTCCATTTGATTAAATGACTTTTTAAAATGAGTACCATAGTGCTTAAAGGAAAACTCATATTAATATGTAAATAAAATCATGTTGCTGCATGTTTAAAATCTTCCAAGGCTTTCCAAGTACTCATTATAAAATTCAAGCTTCAAACCAGGCCCTCTTGGTTGCATGTTACTTGGCCCTGCCTTCACCCTGGCTTCTTAGATCTCCCCTTCCTTCCTCAAGTGCTCCAGATTCCCAGGATCCTCTCCGTCGCTCAGGTTGGCTACTTTAGTCAACCCACATGATACATCTTCTTAGCAGTAGTATCTGGTCACCCTATTTAAGAAAGGTCATGTTCTTATTCAATACTATGGTTATCTTGTTTATCTCTTTCATATTGCTTCCTACAATACTTAGTAATTTTACTTGTTGTTGTTTTCTGCCATCTCCACCAAAATTTAACTTTTGTGAATCCAGAGACATGCCTATTGTGTTTGTGGTTGGGTCACTGGTGCCTAGCACAGTGCCTGGCATAGAATAAGTGCTCATTAATATTTACCTAGTGAGTAGAATGAACAGCTGCTAGGCCAACCTTGACTTTCAGTAGATAGTCAAGTAGAAGCCAGAATCCAGCTGCTGTAGGACATATCAGGTAACATACCAACCAATACTGGCCGCTTGATCTGCTCTATGGCTCCATAAAACGAACACTGAGAACAGCTGTCAGCCTAGTAAGGAGAAGGAGTTCTAGACACAGAGCCAGGTGCCTCAGGCTCTTGTCTAGAATCTGCTAGTGACATTCTCTATGACCTTGAAGAGGCCCTACCCATCTCAGAAATATACTTTTTCACTGATAAATGAGTGGTTGGAATAAGCAAACCCTAAGGTTCCTTCCAGTATAACATGCTATTTAGATGCCATGTGTCTTCACAGAGAAGATAAAATCAGTACATTAGGTTCTGGTGGAGGAGTTTAGTCACAGAGTTCTAGGAGAATCAAAGAGTCATCAGCAGGTGCTGGACAGATTCTCTTGAGGGTATTTTGAATTGGTGGCAATTCATCCCTTCAGCAACTATTTGTCGATTCCTTCAAGGTCCATGGAGTCATGCCTACTGACACCTTGCCTAAAAGCAGCTCCCCCCCACTTTTCTTTGTCCCATAGCTCACAGCTGAATCTTTCGCCATGCATACCACACACACAGGCACGTGCCCACACAAACACACAGGTGTGTGGGCACACACTTGTACCTGCACTCCTGCGCACATACATACATACTTCTTTTTTTTTTTTCAGCAAACACAGGTCACACATATTTTTACACAAAGACATAAACTTGAAGCCACAGTTGTGATGACAATAGCAAAACCAAGTAGAATGGGGAGAAAGAACTAGTATTAGAGAAGTAACCCCAGAGCCTCAAAATTTAAAATGTACGGGCCGGTGAGACGGCTCAGCGGCTTAAGTGCCTGCCTTGCAAGCGCGAAGGCCCGAGTTCGACTCCCGGAACCCACATACGAAAAAGGGGCCGGTGATATCGCTCAGTGGCACGGGCGCCTGCTGGCGCGCGAGGTCCTGAGGTCGTCCCCCCGGTACCCACAAAAAAAAAAAAAAAAAAAAAAAAAAAAAAAAATTTAAAATGTACAACTTTCTGTCTTTCTCTCTTTTCCCAAGTGGGAAAGCACTGTACTTTTCACCTCTTTCTCCCTGTGTTGCTCTGCACCAAAAGGCCAAACAATTTGAATCCTCCTGTAGAAGAAAGCCTGAGTTTGTGTGTGGAGGGGCTGGGGGGCAAGAAGACAGGAACGAGGAATTCCTCAAGGGAGAAGGGGAAGGAAAATGACCCTTGAAGAGCACTCACTCAGCGTGAGCCCATTACTCATGGCCCCTTCAAACCCCCTTGACACTAAGCAAGTGGCTGCTCAGGTTTACATGGAGCAGGACATGTTGTCAACTGCACTCCACAAAGAAAACCAATGACATTAGGTGAACCAGGCCCACATATCCCAGTATCCCATTGAACTTCAAAGAAGCTGCCTGGAGCACTCTGTCCAGGTCAAGGCATCCCAAATCCAGCTCTCCAGCCAGTTCCCTTTGGCTTGGCTACATCTCCATGGGGGCTTGGGGAACTACAGCTGCCAAGAGCAGACCCACATGCTGTGAGGGCTGTCAGTAAAATACAACTACAACTGATCCACAAGGGCCTCCTACTCTCTGCAAATGCTGAAGCCTTTTGCTCCACAATCTAGACATCTCCAAATGGTGACCAAATCAGCTGTTTGTCCCAGGAATCTGTCCTGTGCACCTGACAAGCATGCACCCAAGGGTGCTTATAAAAAGGGAAGAGAGCTGTTCTCCCCAGTCAGGGAGTTACTATCCTTTGTGGCAGGGCTTCTTCTGGCTGCTGGATGGTGACTATTGGCTCCTGGCTGATGTCTGGTGAAGTCTCTGGGCTGGCTGCTTGCCAAATGTTACCAGGTGGTGGATCTGACGGATAGATTCAAAATTCTTGTGTGCGGCAAGCAAAGTATTGCGAAGTGTACACTTGATGGTGAAGGGAAAGCGACTATGCTTATTGAGGGTCATGGAAAGAGACACAGTGGCTGGATGACCAAAAGGAACACTGCACACTGAGCAGATAGAGCAGACTCCTGGGTCAAGAGAGAAGACAGAGACCACGCATGCTTCTGTACCCCTAACTCTTGCCTTATTGTCTAGAAAAACCTCTCCTGTAAATGGATGAAAAGATGTCCCCAGTTCTATCAGCTAAGGATTACTGAGGTATACTTTACCCAGAAAGGAAAGGCATGTTTGCATCATCTTCAGTCCCTCTCACTGCTACAGCCTTTGAGGTGCCCCGGTTCCTGCTCAGAACATCTACAGGTGTCTCTGTTCACTGCTTCCTACGCCATGCATTCAATCATTTGCTCACGAGAACAATTTTAAAACAATTTTGAACTAGAGAGTAGTTAAGATTATAGTACTATCAATGTTAATATTGAAAGGACAACATTTTTCTATATTTTGTAATTTCGTTGTATATTTGGGGATGATGGGCTCTTCTAGTTCTGATAAAATGGTAGGTCTCCATGTTCCTCCTTTTATTGCTCAAATTCAACTGATTCTTCGAGGACTGAATCACATGCTGCCTCTTCCACCATAAACCTTTTTATTCCTCAGCAAGTAGTCCACCCTTCCTTTCAATTCCTGTAGCACTTCATTCACTCATTTGTTCCTCTCATTATTTATTCAATCATTCAATAAATACTGGGTATAGACAAAAATCTCTGCCCCCATTGAATTTATAATCTAGTGTGGGGAGCTGAAAAATGTTTATAGATACATTATATTAGATGGTGATAAGAATCATGGAGAAAGTGAAGCAGAAAAATGTCATAGCGAGTTGCAGGGTTGGAGTGCTGACCTCAAGGAGAAATGGTCATTAGTCAGAAACCTCTCCGAGATGATGGCTGGAGGAGGGATCCAGGGGAGGAAATAGAAAGTACAAGGCCAATGTTTTAGTTGATTTTGTGCTCCTATAATAAATTACCTTAGACTGGAAAACTTATAAGGCACAACATTTATTTCTTACAGTTCTAGAATCCAAGATTAGGGTATGAGAGATTTGGTGTCCGGTGAGAGACTGCTCTCTGTTCCTGGGTGGTGCCTTCTCTCTGCAACCTTACAGGACAGGAGGGCCAGACTAGCTCTCCAGGGCCACTTTGAAAGAGCACTATCCCCACTGTGAAGGTTCTGTTCTCATGACCTAACTACTTCTGAAGGGTCCCACATCTTAGTACAATTACATTGGGGATTAGGTTATAAATATGAAGGTTGGGGGACACAAATATTCAGACCATAGCAGCCAGTGTGTCTGGGAAGCAGTAAGTTACAGAGCTTCTAAGAGAAGATGAAAACAAGTATGCAATACACTGATGGGAAAAGAATGGAGTTCAGGTCCTGTAGCTACTTAAGGATTTTGACTTTTATGCAAGAGTGAGATGAAAGGCCATTGGAAGGGTTTGAGCAAATAGGTGGCATCATTTGGATGATGTTTCAGGAGAATTTCTCTGGTGGTTGGCTTGTAAGTAAGCTTTAGTAGGTCAAGAATGGAATGAGCATTATCAAAAGGCTAAGACTGCCAGTCAGATGGCTCAGTGGCGTAAGTGCCTGCCTGGCAAGCGCGAGGGCCCGAGTTTGACTCCTGTTACCCACATACGAAAAAAGGGCCGGTGATATTGCTCAGCGGCACGGGCGCCTGCTGGCGCACGAGGTCCTGAGGTCGACCCCCAGTACCCACAAAAAAAAAAAAAAAAGGCTAAGACCACGGTGGTAATGTTGCAGGTGACAAGATATAGTTTGATTCTGAAAGCAGAGCTGGGAGGAAATCATGCTTAGCTGTGGGGTACAAGAGAAAGATGGGAAGAGGAAGGAGCAGGCTTTGGAAGAAGATTAAAAGTTTAGTTTCAGAATACTACACTTGAGAAGTCGATATGACACTCAGGTGTGAGTGTAGGGTGGACAATTGCACATATGAGGTGAGTTTACTGCAGAAATTCAGGCTGCAGATGTAGATTTGGAAGTCATCCCTATATGGGTGGTATTTAAAGAGTGGAAAGTAGAAAGGAATCACCAAGGAATGGTGGTTTTATCTGTGCCTGACCTCCCACAGGGCCTTGCTTAGAACTTGACTCCAAGTCAGAGCATAAAGAATTTTAGTTTGAGTCAATAAAACAATTTAGCAATATCTCAAGGCTGAACATGATTAGCAGTTAAAATTGTGAGATTGATGCCAGATAATTTCAGCAAATGATACATTCAACATGGTCTGGGAAAGCCTCAGCAGAATGGGTACCAACAAAAGGAGGAGGAAAGGAAAGGAAGGAACAGAAGGGAAAGGGAAGAGAAAATGCCTGAGTTCAGAGAACAGGAAAATGAGACCTGCTCTGGTTCTATGAAGATTATGCTAATTGAAAAAGAAATTCTACATCCTGGATTTGGGATCAGGCATTGGATAAAAAGAATTACAGGATGACTGAGGAGGGTGTGGCTTAAAACAGCGATTCTCAAGTTTAAGCCTGAAGGAAGAAACAGAAACTAGTTACCTGGGATGCCTCAGAAAATTGAGGCTAATGGATATGCAAACCAACTCCTTCCCTCCCGTGGAATAAGCTGGTAGATGGGAATGGGGGTCCTATGTAATTATATGGATGGTGCTTGGCTTATTTTACTTACAATAATGTCCTCTAGGTTTGTCCATGTCATCAAGGTGAAGAAATACATTTTAAAATGTTCAATAACATGAGTAAAGTATATAAGATGCTTAACAGAATGACTAGCACATATATGCTGAATGGTATTAATAATACTAATGGCAATAGTAATGATAACAAGAATGATTTTTTTTTTTTTGTGGGTACCGGGGCTTGACCTCAGGACCTCGCATGCCAGCAGGCACCCGTGCCGCTGAGCGATATCACCGACCCTTTCTTCGTATGTGGGTTCCTGGAGTTGAAATCAGGTCCTCGCGCTTGCCAGGCAGGCGCATATGCCACTGAGCCATCTCACCGGCCCACAAGAATGATATTAACTTGTTCAATATCTCATAAATAGTGATTCTGAAGCTTGACCTCAGAAATCTCTGATGAATCTATGTATTAATTAACTTGATACAAGTGATTCTATCACTATTCATTTTTATTATAAAGTAATGTACTTATGCAGAAAGTTTGAGAGAAAATAGGTCACTAAAAATTCTACCATTTCAACACGATATAGCACTATTCTATGTGATTTCAAATTTAAAGATTGCTTTCAAAGTATTGCTGATTCTTTAATTTTTTCTCTACCTTCCAAGACATTTTTTTCAGAATAAAATCAAAGCAAATAAATTGATATTTCCTTCTCTTTCCTTCATGGCTTTAAAATATATAGATCACACATTTGCTTATTCTAAACCAGAATTATTGTGTATTAGTTATAATTCAGGGAATGGAAAAGTTAGTAATTATACAGAGAAAAATTGAAAATATTGATAGTTTTAGTTATGGAAACATCTAAATCTTCATTTAATTGAGTGTAATATTAACTTTCCTGGTAGAGCTGAACATAGTGTTATGATGAACAATTCATCCCTTCCCACTTGTTCTTTAATTAGAATTGCATTATCAGACTAGAAATCAAGGAAGTGTGTGTTTATTATTCTCTTCTTACACTCACTATCAATATGAGAATTCAATTATACCCTTCTTAATTCCCCTTGCCCACCCCAGTCATCTCTTAGCATTGATTGGAAAATAGCCTTATCCATTTAGACTGACATATATTTTTTAATGATCAGTAATAGAAATCCAGTTAGAAATTTAATTAAAATGTGACTTTGATATCCTCTCTATTCAATAGATTTCTAAGCCCCCAGATGATATTAGAGTCTTCAGCTCATCAAACACAGTAAGCATACTCATGAGACTGCAGAAAGAAGCAAGAAGTTAGCAACCACTATATAACTACTACCTTAGTTTTAGCTCCCATCCTTCAATTTTTCTTCTTGGACTTCTGCAACAATTTCCAGTTCAGCTACCTTGTATGCTTTTTTCTGCCCCTCTGCTGCCAGCATAAGGACAAGTTCTGACACACTCTGTCTAGAGGTGTTGTAACAATTCCAAATCCAAGAGGCATCTTTTCTATCAATTATAACAAAAAGATACTTAAATGTTTTCTAATTAACTACTCCTAGTTTTTATCATAGATTGTAATCTCAAGACATCTATAAAGTTTAGATGCTGTAATGGTTGATACATTGTGTCAATTTGAGAAGTCTAGAAGCTTTACTAACTCAGCAGTTCTACATCCTAGGGTACAGAGGACATGCCCTTATCACTCTCGGATGTTGTTCATTGTGTCAACTTGAGAAGTTTAGAAGCTTAATTAAATAACTCAGCAGGGGGCCAGTGTCCTCACTCTGAGCCTGTGCAAGAGGAGGGCATGGAGATGGTGTGAGTGCTACACCCACTGGAGGGCGGGTAGCTTACTTAAAATATAAGGGAGGAAAAGAGGCTTGTTCTCTCCCCTTTTTTGCTCTTGTTGCTTTTGCTGTCTTCTGTTGCCTTGAACTATTGCCCCTGTGCCAGGCCACCCTGCCTTGGAGCCAGCTGATTATGGACTGAAACCTCTACAAACCTGTGAGCTAAATACACCTTTCCTTCCTTAACCTTGGGTGTCAGGTATTTTGTCTCAGCAACGAGAGAAAAGGAACTTTGTGCACAATAAGCCCAAGTGCTTTACCAAAAATACACATACAGGCCTATGGTTATAATCTAAAATCATCCTCTAGATAAGGAGATGCTAGAAGGAGCCCTCACCACCCTCACGCTGCCCTTCACCTCTTCACCACTTCAGTGACTCAGTTCAGAACCATATCTAGCTCCAAGAGGTGGCTTTACCAAAGGACACTTCCAGAAGACAGTTCTTCCCAAAAACTAACAAAAGGACATTAATGTATGGATTATTTTGCTACTTCTAACATAACTTTGGTTGTAGGACTTATCCTTTAACACCCAACAGTATTAACTAAAATGTACACACGAACAATGGCAGGATGATCCGAACTCACTTCTCTCTCTGCAGTGTGCAAAGTGTTCAGATTTACATTTTGGGGAGAGGAATCAATGTGTGTACATCTTCTAGCTGTACTATAGGAATACATTAATAATTCAGTGGGAATAGACCTTCTTGCTAATATCTTAGGGTACTCTGTTGCTTTATGTCTCATTTTAAATTGAACATTAAGGAAATGCAGTATTGTAATTGCAACTTTGCCAATACTTCTATCTAGAGGCCTGTTGCCATTTTTATCTTTAGTGAAATTTTGTTCCAAGAAAGGCAGTATTACAATTTTTCTAACAGATTGAGTTGGTGTAGTGTATTCTTGGTTATCAAAAATACTCATGTAAGCGTTGGGATTTTGAGTTGGTGAATATTCATGATGTGTGGAAAAGCATGACACACACTGTACAAATTCAGTCACACAAAATGGCACACTGTGTGTGTACACACGGGACCTAGGACACATCCAGCTAAGTTGCTTATGACTGCAAGTGACTTTGTTCTTTGCTTCTGGTGTTTTTGTTTCTTGTAATGCACATATTAGCTGTAAAAAATAAAGATTATTTTTAAAACTCAAAAAAATCTAAGTACTTGTCTACATTTTGATATCCCAAACTTATCCTCCCTACAGTCATCAGAGTTATGTTTTTAAATAACACACATTTAATCACATTGTTCTCCAGTTCTCTCCTTTAATATCCTCCCCATTACTCTCAGGATGAGTCTGAGCCCTTTGCCATGGCATAAAGGTCCTTTCTCGTCCAGATGCTGCTTATTTTCCAAACCATATACCTTTTATTTTCAGACCATACACTCAGCCACACCTACAATCTGAAGGTTGTCAAAAGTTCTATCATTTTTATACTTCTTTGGCTTTGCACCTGCTGTTCCTTTCCCCTAAAACAATTTTCCCCCTTCCCAGGGTAATTTTCCTATCCTTTATAAATTAGAATGTGTATTACCTTTTGGTTATGCTTCATAGCAGACAGCAATATGTTACGTATTCACCAAATCCTACTTTCTTTTCCCTCCTGAAATCAAATCAGACCACTCTATCACACTTTCTAATGTAGACGTGGGCTAGTGGCTCAGTTATGATGAAAGGAATGTGGATTAAAGAGACTTATGTCGCTTCTTGACCCGATTCCTAAAACCCCTGTGTTAGGAGATCCTCTGCTCTTTTTAGCTCCTCACCTTCTGGCCAGATGCAAAGGTTGCAGTGTAGGACTCCGGGGTCCAAGGGGATGACAGAGCCACTAGATTGGGAGCTTGGTCACCCCTTGAGCCATCTGAGTGGAAGCATCCATGTTGGACTGCAACACAGGCAAGGAGCAAACCTCAACTGTAAATTCCTGAAAGTTGGGGTTTGCTATAGCAGTCAGCCCACTGTGATCCAGACACCTCCATTGGTGTTCCCTTTCTTCCACAGTCCACTCTGACAAAATGACATGTGAACAGAACACTCTTTATTTATGCTCAGACTTAGAACTGGCTTCTTGATGCAGATGAAAAAGAGAAGCAAGATAAAACTGGGTAAAAGTATGGAGAATGGAAGACGTGTCATCTGTTCCTTTATAATGTAGTTATGAAAGGCCATTCCGAGCATGTCATATTGAGCAGGATCTGTGTAAAGTGAAGGGTAAGGCGTATGGAGTCTAGGAAGTAGGCAGAGAATAAAAGAGTTAGAGATCTGAGGCAGGAACTAGCACGACAGTGTACGTCAGGAACATCAATAGCATGAGGAAGAGCAGAGGCCCCTACGGCAGGAGTGATGTGAGTGAGTGATGAAGCAAGAGGGAGTTAGTCTAGGCAAGCAGGAGAAGGCTTGCAGTGCCCAGGGTTTTCTCTCACGGAAAGGCAGAGCCATTGGAGGACTGAGAGCAGCAGACTGATATTTTAAAATGATCTCTCTGGCTAATGTGCACACAGTAGTCTGGAGTTTGGATTTCTGTGTGCAGGCTCCTACTTACCTTTGGCCCACTAAAGGCTCTATCTCTGGCTTGTTCTGTGCAGTGAAACCCATATGTGCTTCAGCACGTCTCACTTGCTGCTGTGCATCATCTGTCTCCTAGTCTCACTTCTGACCTTAGCACATTTCACTAATTTTTGTCTGTCAGCCATATTGATAGAAACTCTGACTGTTTTTCTGTGAAATCAGAAGCAAAACTTTAGTTGGGAATGAGAGTGGGAATGTTGGTGGGAGGAAAGAAAAGACTGGTTGACTCTGAGAGTAGGTGAGTAAATTCATGAGGGTTTTTGTTTTTGTTTTTGTTTTTATGAGGTAAAAAGATATTAGGCCGTGATCAGTCACTGTGTCCAGGACTATGGCAATAGAAGGATGAGCACATAATCCTTCCCCAAGAAGTGTAGATGTGTTGGAGGAACAAGTAATGCATGAAGTAAACAGTTGTATTTTGTTCAGTTAACCATTTATTCATTCACAGCAACTTATTATAAATCAGAAGATCAGGTCACAGTCCTTGCTCAGGGTGCAATGGGGGAGTTTAATAGCTACGTACGGAGCACTAGGTGAGCACCAAGCATGCTGCTACAAAGTTTATCTGAGGGAAAGTGCGTGTGGCCAAGACCAGTGGCAGACGGCGGAGCTGAGTTTTGAAGGATGAATAGATGAGCTCAGTTACAAAATGGATGGGCAGGTAACATGAATAATAGAGCTAATGAAGAACTGAAAACACAACATGATTCAGAGATGAGAGTATTATTGGGGTTTTGTGTAGTTAGGTTAGGCCGATAAAGGAAGGGAGACTTGAAGGGTTGGAAGTATCTGCAAAGGACAGCAAAGAAAGAGGAGATTTTAGCCTGGGAAAAGCATATTCAGGAATGTTCATGGCACATGATGGAGGTGTTTAGGAGAAATACATGATGTGAGTAGTCATAATAATGAGCACTGTACATGTCACAGGCTGCCTTGTCTTTGGCAGAGTTGTAGAAGAGAAAGAACTAGATAGCAGTCAGATTGCATTGTAGAGGACCTTGCTTTGATATTCAGGTGTGTTTAATGAACATGAATGCAGACCTTTCCCTTTGTCTGTTTCTGCCTTATGCAGCTTTAACAGATTGTTGAAGCTTGCTCAGTTTCTTCAGTGACTGAAGATATTCTGGGGATGGACTCATATTCCCCAGGAGGGAAGCTATGTGACACTGCATTACTGCCCAGCCACTGCTCTTTCAGGGCCCAAGGCACCTTTGGTTTCCAACAAAATTTGATAACAATAAACCATTCCTGTGGAAATAGATGACCTGGAAGCATTCTAGAGAAAAGGAATGTGTGTGTGTGTTGCAAATTTGTATGTAATAAATCATTGTTATTTGGCCCCAAATTAGTTAATGGATCTGCCTGAATTCTGCTGTCAAGGACACAGTTCTATTTGGGGATGAAGCTCTCTTTGTCTTTTGCTATTTGAGAAGTTCCTTATTGTTAAGTAAAGTGTTGAAGTAATTAAATACATGTCACATTCTCTTCCTACGCTCCAATAAGGGGGAAATGGCCACTTTGTTCTTCAGTTAGGTTCCAAAGAGAGAGAAACGAAACCGCTCACATTTCCCCCCACACTTGGCCATAGAATTAGGAATACCACCAAGGATCGATTATAGCTAAGTAAGTGTTTACCTGGGTAAACTGCTGCTGTTTTGATTTCCTCCAAGCTTTTCTTCATGGAGAAAGTAGCATTAAGAAGTGGATTAATTTAATGGCATTCTCTACCTGATATAGCCAGCCAGCAGACTTTTAAAACAAGGAAAAATGCTCACTTCTACAACAGAGTGAGTTGGAGATGGTGTCTGGACATCCTCTACTGATGGACTGCATTGGTCTAAGATGAAAATTTACTCTTGTAGAAGTTAAGTAAGGGGAAGAACATAAAATAGGTTTATCTAACAATGACCTATTGCAGAGACTTTGGACTATACATTGAAACTTTGCTCCCTCTTACCATTTTTTCTCTTGACTTCTAGTTATTCTACAAAATGAGTAAGATCAAACAAAGCATTTAGCCGCAGCCTTACTTAAAGCATCAATTTCAGCATCGTTCTTTGCAGGAAGTGAAGGCGCTCTATGTCCAGGGCCCACGGATGAGTTTTTTTGAAGGAGGGCAGGTGGGCTCAGTAGGAGCCAACTGAAGTGGAATATGGACTTTCAAAGATCCCAGAAGGTGGAGAGAACTGGGCACTCCTATGCTAATCTTTGAAGTGCTGCAGGAAGTGGAGGAGTTTGGGAGGTCACATCCAACTCCAGGACACAAAGCAGGATAAGACTGTAAATAGATAAATAGAGCTAAGAGCCCCCTGGTACAAATGGAAGCAGGAACCGATGACAGAGAAGTGTAGGATGGGCTTAAAACACAGGGTGAACCAGTTGTTTTCTGTGCTTTTTCCTGGTTGCACACTGATGTATATACTTCACACAGTGGAAATTATCACCCATGTTTACTAAGACTTTATTCCTTTCTGTATGAAGGTGAAAGAGTGATTGTGACAAACACTTTTAGGTTTGCTTGAATTATACTTTTACTACCCTCCTGTATAGTTGTATAGTTTTCTGTTTCCAGCATGGTGTTCTATTTCAGCCCTAGCACTATGAATAAGGTGGAACTTACCCTGACCAAAAGTAAAAATGAAAGGGGCCATTCAAAACTCAGTAAGATGTCAACACACACTAAAAAAAATTACAGTTAATGAAATAAACGTGGTAAGCAAATACTCTCTGAGATGAGTTTTTTTTTTTTTTTTTTATGTGAGTACCGGGAGTCGACCTCAGGATCTCGCATTTGCCAGTAAGCGCTTGTGCCACTGAGCAATATCACCGGCCCTTTTTTCCTTTATGCATGTACCAGGAGCCGAACTCAGGACCTTGCGCTTGCCAGGAAGGCGCTTATGCCGCTGAGCTATCTCACTGGCCCTGAGATGAGTTTTTTTAACAATCCCATTTTGTTTTTGTTTTTGGTTTTTTTCTTTTGTAGTGAAACATTTTAGTATAGCTCTTTCAATAGTTGGTAGACCAGCAAGACCAAAACTCAGTAATTACAGAGATCTAAACAATCTAATGTTACCCAGTTGAAATGCAAAATTACTGCGCCAAACACTGTAAAAATTCACATTTAAGAAGTGCATATATGGGCCGGTGATATGGCTCAGCGGCATAAGCACCTGCCTGGCAAGCGCGAGGTCCTGAGTTTGATTTCCGGTACCCACATAAAGGAAAAAAAGGGCCGGTGATATCGCTCAGCAGCACAAGCGCCTGCTGGCAAGTGCGAGGTCCTGAGTTCGACCCCTGGTACCCACATTAAAAAAAAAAAAAAAAAGAAAAAAAGAAGTGTGCATAAGTCATTCACCACATCTGACTTTTTGAGGGGCCATACATTTCAAAAGATTAGCCATAAATATTTAGCATATACTTAATAATATCCATGGAAGTATGCTAGAAGTAAAAATAATTAGCAAAACTCAAACTGCACAAAAATTAAACCTTTTAAATTTGATCAGATAAAGATATGGAAAAGGAAATTTTAAAATTTGTGCTAGATGACAAATATGAAGATATGATACATCAAAACATGTGAGAAGCAGCTGAAGCATATTTTAGAAAAACCAAGAGCAGTAAATGTATATACCAGAAAATGGGGTTGAAAGCCAATGATTCCAATTTCTATATAAAAAAGAAGAGCAAATGAAATGTAACAAAAGTTGACTGAGAGTAATAAATGTAAGAGTAACATTCGATTATAATAAAATATAAAATAGTGAAAGTAAATAAAGTTATGAAACTACAATAAAAATATTCATAAAATTAAAAAACTAGAAGTACTAATCAAGCCCTAGCATTCTAAAGAGGCTACAAACTTTACCCTGACCAACACAATTCCTCATTGACACAATAAATTACCAGAAAGGCAAAAGTGAAGAATTACTTTCAAAAAGGCATTGAGGAGGGCCTGTGGTAACGCTCAGCAGCACAAGCGCTTGCTGGCAAGCTCAAGGTCCTGAGGTCGACACCCAGTACCCACATTAAAAAAAAAAAAAAAAAAAAAAAAGCCATTGAGGAGCTATGGACAAAGTGGAATCTAAAAATTCTAAACTGTAGAGTGATGAACCCTTCCTTAGTGAGCAAGTGGTAGAAGTTGTTTTCATGCCTGGAGTCAGTTTTTGAAATGGTAGTAGTGTAGGCAGGGGTAGAACCAGCTGAAGAACGTTTTTTGATCAAGAAATAAAACAACTAAATCTTTCCAGCCCAGAAGGATGACATGTCTGATTTGAGTCTGGAAGCCACCCAAATAAAAATATAATTCTCTTATGTAGGTATTTTGCTGACTAAGAGACAATACCCCCATCCTCCCCCCCAAAAAAAAACAGACAGAAGGATACTGTCCACGCTCAGAGATCTTGAACTCATGACCTGATAACCTCACTGCGTAACTTCCGCTGATCTTGATATCTTACTGTCCTTCAGTATTATCATAGGCCTAGCCATAAAAGCTAAAATCCCACAGTTTGGGCCAGCGATATAGCTCAGTGGCATAAGCGCCTGCCTGGCAAGCGCAAGACCCTGAGTTCAATTCCCGGTACACACACACACACAAAAATCCCACAGTTTACAAGCTCCAAAATATATAGAAACATAGAAGAATTTGTTTTAACCATTGCTTATTTCTTATCTCACATAATCATGAAAGTCACAGAGATCTGAACCAGCCTGCAAGACTTATGGTTTTACCATAGGACCAAATCATCATCATAACTCATAATAGTAATAACAAACATTTCCAAGACAATTATTATGTGCTAGTGTCTTTGTTAAGCTCTTTATACATTTTAATTTAATCATCATGCTAATTCTTTTAGGCTGTCAATTTAGTAAAACTCAAACCAGTTTTCCAATATCATGGAGGGATTACGGGAATCTTCTAAATGTCATTAAATCATTCTTAATCTAAAGTATTCCTTTCAGATCTGCTCTGAAGAGAATGTACTAAGGACCTGTGTTCCTCCCTAATGTTTCGGTTTCCAAAGCAAAAAGCTGATTGGAAACTTAACATGAGCATTTTTATTCCTTGATTTCCAATGCAGACATCATTTTACAAGACTAGGATTTATTACCCACCTCAGCAGCTGTACTGAAAAATACATCACATTCTATTGGATGGGAAAGAACATTTGTTCTGTGTTTTAAAAAATTCACCACTGTGCATTTTATCAAAGCAAGCATTAAGGCATTTTCTCTTTTTCAGTAGGCCAAATATAGGCAATGCCTTGGCAGAAACTTTCTGTCTTGTTGGAAGATTGGATTGTGACTGTAAATTTCCCTCGACATTATCCCAGGAAACGAAGGATATCTTCAAAGTCATCCAATCCCCTTGTGTTCTCTAAAAATAAGGGCAACACCAGCATCTCAGTTATTAGGGTTACAACAGTTTCCTCATTCTGCATGACCCTAGCTTCCCGTTTCGATAACCCAGGACAGTTTGTTCTCTTTCCCTTTGGCAGAAGCCCTGCAAGGTTGCTGTCAGTAGGCTTTATCAGATGTCTGTATCCTTTCCAGGCTCACTTGTTTTTTGTATTTACATCCTACATGAAAATTGTGAGCTTCAGAGGTTGAAAATATTCAGCCTCCGCAAGATGTCCCTGAGCAGTCAGCCTTGTGTCCTGGGTCTACATCCCAGCCTTCCTTGTCATTAGTTCTGGATCATGAACAGTTGTTCCATCAGGTAGGCTAGATAAAATATTATGATATTAAAATTACTAAAAAGAGCTGACATTTACTGCATGTATTGGCAGGAGACTTGCATGGCTCTTCTCCCTGAATCTTCTTTTCCTTTTTCTTTTATAGGTACATTTTAGATATACATAGTGATCACATTCATCATAGGGGATTTGTACCTGTATGTGGTATATCTTTCTTCTTTTTTTTTGCTCATTACCCTCCCCTCCCTTCAGCCCCTCTTCTCCTCTTCATTTATAAAAGCTTTGTTTCCATTTTTCCTTCTTTTTTTTCTTGTCCCTTCTCTCTCACCCCTTATTCCTCTTCTCATTTGGACATTTTCTTCCCATTTCCCAATATCTAGTATACATTTACACTTTATACTTTTGGTTTCTCACACCAGAGAAACCATGTGATATTTACACATGTGTGTCCAATGAATTTCACTTAAGAATATGGCTGCAAGGTGCATCCATTTACCTAGAAATGTCTCAAATTTATCCTTCTTTATGGCAGAGTAGTACTCCATTATATTAAAAAACCACATCTTCTTTATCCATTCATTGGTTGATGGGCCTTTGGGCTGTTTCCAAGATTTAGCTTTTACAAACTGCTCTCACTGAATCCTTACAATGGCATGACAAAAAGGCAAGAACTATTTGTACCCTATTTGATAGAGGAGCTGACTAAACTAGGAAAGGATTAGCTCGGTTAATTGATTAACATCATGTACTCGAGGCCAGGGTGTCTGACTTTATCCTGACAGTGTGATCCCCAGGCCAACAACATCATAAGTACCAGGGAACTTGTTAAAAATGCAAATCCTTGGGTGCACTCTAGAGTGACTGAATAAACATACTTGGGTGTGGGGGTGCAGGAGCTTGGCTTTAGCAAGCGCTCTTGGTGATTCTTATGGGTATGAAAAGCTGTAGCTTTGTTCTAGAACCTTAGGTGCCCATTTGAATATTGTGATTTTCTACACTTGATGAAGTTTTCAGTGTTTTGAAAGTTGCCCAGTGGACTCTGGGTGGTTCTGTGGCTATCTTCTTGCACCCTTGCTCTTCTGTGCATCCCTTCTCTCTGCAACTGCTCTGGACCCCGAGAATGGCTCGTTGAGAAAAAGGAGAAAGAGCAGCTATGGTTATGAGAAACATGCATTCCTCCATTTTGGCAGCCAGTATCTTCCCCAGGCAGATGCATCACCCACTCAACGCACAATAAAGTTTGGTGGCTAGAAATTCATCTATTTACAATTTGCAAAGCACTGGAACTACTGGGAAATATTTTGAAGATGAGCACTTTTGCCTGTTAAATGTACAAGTTTTCTCTCATTCCTATCCAAGGGACTTAGACTTTGTCTGTTCCAAGATATTTCAAGACTTTTAGTTATGCTAATTCAACAGCAAACATTATATACTTCTCTTTCTCTTGGAAACAAGTCAAGTTATGTTTATGACTCCCAGTGATAACAGACGCTGTAAATACAACATTTTGGAGTATTGCCAGGTTGTTATATAAACCTTTAGGGACCTTTAAAAATTCTTCTAGAAAAAAGTACATAAGTGGAATTTTTCTTTTTTTCCACATGGCCTCATGTGGTACTCAATCCTAGTACGTGTGAGATACCGTATCGTCAATGTACTTCTTCAGTGAGTTTGAATTCCTCACACTTTGTAAATATGATAGGAAGTGTTGCCTTTGTAGGATGTTAACAGAAGTATGAAACAAAATAGAAAGAAAATCTCAGCAATAAAGAGAAAATTTATGTTCATATTATACATATGGAATTTTAAAAATATTAGAAAATTCAGAGAGTAAAATAGAGTGTAAGAGGAAAACAAAGATCATTTACATTCCTGCTATTCAGCACTAGCCACTAACATTTTGGTGTATATATTTTCCTAGAGTTTTTTAGTTTGTATATATAGACACACTTTAGATCTATATTTTATCAAAAACTGAATTCTACTGTGACCAAGCCCTACCTGCTTTGTACAGTTTTTCAAATGTAATAGTTGTGGGTTTCACTTTGCGTCGCAAATAGAGATGTGCATGGTTTTTCTTTCTTTTTTTTTTTTTGGTGGGTACCGGGGGTCAACCTCAGGACCTCATGTGCCAGCAGGCGCCCGCGCCACTGAGCGATATCACCGGCCCTTTTTTCGTATGTGGGTTCCGGGAGTCGAACAGGGGCCCTTGCGCTTGCCAGGCAGGTGCTTACACCACTGAGCCTTCTCACCGGCCCTCGTGCATGGTTTTTCAAGGACTGCTGTTGCAGAGGAGAATGGATAGCAGCTACCATGCACTTCTGCTGTTCTTGACTCCACATACCAGGGATGCTGTGTCACCAGAGACGCCATTCAGGGTCCTCTGTTCAGACCTGGGGACACTAACAGGCATACGTGTTTTGCCTCATGAGTGGCCGCTTCAAATCTAAATAAACTTTCAAAGGTGAAACTCCCATGTCACTCATCCTACTGCCTATATTTCTTTAAACTTACTAAGTACTATGCAGTTTCACTTTGCAAAAGTTCAATTTTATTTTATTTTATTTTTTTTTTTTGGGTACCGGGGGGTCGACCTCAGGACCTCGCGCGCCAGCAGGCGCCCGTGCCGCTGAGCGATATCACCGGCCCTTTTTTCGTATGTGGGTTCCGGGAGTCGAACTCGGGCCCTCGCGCTTGCCAGGCAGGCGCATACGCCGCTGAGCCATCTCACCGGCCCAAAAGTTCAATTTTAAGGCACATTTTCTATGATTAATATTCCCTTTCCTTTCCAACACAGACATTCCAAAATAAAGTCTAACTTGTTTCATTTGTTCTTTTTTTTTTTTTTTCAGGGAAATTCTGCCCCAGGGAAAGCACTTTTAGGGAGATTCCAAGGATCAAATTCAGGCCATTTGAACCATTTCTTAATTGTTTATTTATTAGGGATGCTTAGAAACACAAAGTTTACTGTAAATTTTAAAAGGGTCTAGGTTAAGGCTGTATCTGCACATAAATTGGTCTCAGAAGAAAGACAGCTGAATTCCAAGAAACAACCAGTAAGGAGCTAGTTATTAACTAGGTGCCATTTTTTTTTGTAAAGCTGGTTTTTGTGGTGAGGCTAAAACTAGATACTTTTCTTTGTGATAGGTTTTTCTCTCTTTCAAACAGAAAAGCTTTACAAACCTGACATGCTTTGCCAAGGGATGTTTTGTCTAAGGACTTGCCACTTCGAGAACAGAATAATTTGTCTGAATCTGATGCAAGGCACTGACAATTCTTTACTTTGATAAAGCATGCTAATCAAAGAACAAGCTTTGCAGGCATCATAGAGGAAATGTGCCCCTTTCTGCTCAGGCAATGATACTCAGATAATAATCGACACTAGAGTGGAACAGGAGGGAACAGAAGAACAAATAATTGTACTGATTTGTCCTTGATTGGCCAGGTCAAAATTCTTCTACTATCTCTCCCTAGACAGATACATATAAAACACAAATACCTGGGTTTTTGAGTAAATTTTCACTTTTTACTAACCCGAATCATTAACACATCAAGTGTTTTATTTCTCCCTTTTCTAAAGAATAGTTGTTATCCTTTGTTATATTTAAAGATTAAAGAATATAAATGATATATTTGAAATGTAATAAGTAATTCTAGTTTCAGGGATAGGCTCTAGAAAGGAAATTTAAAAACAGAATCAAATATCTATCTTTTACACTAATTCTGAGCCAACCAAAGTCCACACAATCTGCTAAGAATAATAAACCAACTGGTTATTAGGAATCTGTGAGTAAAAATAGGTATTCAAGAGAACATGTTTTAAAAATCTAACCAAATCGTTTATATAGATGCTCCCTCCTCAACAAAATGAAATATACTTCCCCTTCATTAAGTGTGAGCTACAATAGCAATTTCCTTCCGAAGAGTACAATATGTAAGAGGGACATCAGCTTTACAGCAAAGAAGCTGCAAATGCTACTTCAGCTAGGCGGTTAAGTCAACATTAACAGTGCGAAGACATGTTGATATCATCCTTGATATTCTGCAAAGAGAATGCCACTTTATTCAAACTCTGAACTCCAGTGTGATAATGAAAAAAACCCACCAGACAACTAACAGAGTGCAATTCTACAAAATATCCTACCTTTGTTAGTAGTGGAGGGGATAAAATGTTCAGTGGAAAAAATCACATCATGAATTGGACCACATGACTGCTTCCCACACCAGAAAGGGGGATGGCCTGAGAGACAATGCTGGGCAGGGCAATGTGGGGCCACTCACACAGGGTGTTATTTTCTATGCTAAGACCCGTGTCCTTTCTGTTGGTAATGAAAAGCAATCAGAGGCTGTCGACAAAGGAAGGGGCGTGATCTGGTCTTGCTCGAGAGAAATGACTTCTACTGAGAAAGGGGATAGAGGCAGAAAGAGCACATCTGTGTGTCTTCCAGTTGAATTAAGAAGACAAGTGACAAAATTAAGGCAATGAAGTGGACATGGGGAGAAGAGGTGGTTGTGGGAAAAGTTAACCTCCCTCTTCTATATGGTATTTACTCATTCAGTGTGTTTGCCCAAAGAGCATAGGGCCACTACACGCAGCCCTGAAGATGATGATCCAGCTTGAGGCTGCATGGACGCTCACCTGCGAACGGGCACCTGGAGCTGGGTAAGGGCCTGCCCGCCTCTAGGGAGTGCTTTCTGACCAGCACTGAGATAGAGGCTGAGTGACTTGTCAAGAGCAGAACATACCAGCTGCCATCCACACGGAGTCTCCTTCCAGCCAGGGCCACACCAAGATAGCTGCTACCCTGGACAGTGGAGTCATTCGGCAATTCTTCAGACTGAGAGGGAAAGAGATAAATGAGTGCTGGTTGGTAGACTTTTCCGCTCCTTCTCTTTAGTCCAGATCAATTGAGGACTGGCCACAAATTTGACAACCTCACTCAGCAAAGGAAAAGCCCCGAGATCCTTCTCCTCTCTCACCTCCTTAGAAGGCAGTCTAACTTGTCCTTGTCCTTCTTTCCTCTTTTCACATCTTGGTGAAATTTCAAGCAGTAGGTGGTTTGGGCTCTGCTTTTAGATGGATGTACTGGATTGCCACTGGCTTGAGTGCTAAAGTGGAAGATAGACATTAAACAGACTTTTATAAATATTTCATTGGCATTAAATTGATTTCGTGACTTGAAATAAATAATAGAATCACCCCGGAATTCCTAGGCAAATCTTTTCACCTTTGTTCTCCCTGTCAGTTCTTGAAGATACTCACGGAATAGCTCATGGACCTGGGGTCCTCCTTGGAGAGGGAAGAATGAGCGAGTGGGCAGAGCAGCCCGTCCATGGTTCTTCTTCTTCATGTCCTCGGTGCACAGAAGGGCAGGGTGGGAGCAAGAGCCTGGGAAAAACAAAGATTTATACCAGCTGTACATTTTTGCTGAGAAATAGACACATTTTCACAAGTAAGAAACATTTCAATAAAAATACCGATAAATAGCGGCAAGAAGGATGAGAGGCAAGGTGGGAGCTTGGTTTTGGTACTACACTAGATGTGCAAGGGTCCAAACTGGAAAGAACGGGTTGGGGCAGTTTATGCTGCCTTAGTGTCTTAAGGGGATGGGCTGATTGATATCCAGCAATTTGGTAGGTTAAGTTTGATTTCAGGGCCTACATATTCATTTTGGCATATTCTCATGGTCCCTCATTACCTCTTTATAGCTAGCTGCTTTTTCTCCTTTTTCCCTCAGTCTGCAAGAACAGCTAATCCAGATGGATCTCCATATGTGTCACAGATAGCCTAGCTCTAGTGTGAATTTAAGCCACACTTACTCTTTAAGGGGATATTTGTGTTCAGTGTCATTTTCAAAGGGACATCATAGTTTATGCCCCGGTGAAAGCCTAGAGGCGTACGGGGAGTCGGGAGGCTTGGGGGCCTGGGCAAGGACTAATGGAGAGCAGAGTTGCTGATTCTGCTATGCTCTCAGAGGCAGAAGAGACACAGTATGACCTCATGGCTGTTGAAGACTCAAGAGGATCAGCTGATCCGCTTCACCCTCGTGGCTGATGTCGTGCCTGTCCGTGAGGCTGAGGGCACAGCGGTTAGGAGACCCTCCTCTGCCAACCGTCTGAGTTCATTTTGAACTCCAATTCTCTTTCTCACTAGTTGGGCAGATTACTTAACCTTGGAGCATCAGACACTTCATCTGTAAAATGCAGATAATAATAGCTGCCACCTCCTAGGACTGTTGTGAGGAAGGTTGGATGAAATGGTGCTGCACAGTGCTTAGGATGGCGCCTAGCTCTTCGTCAGGCACGCAAGTAAGCTATTTGCTCTTATTGTAAAAAGAGAAACCAAACCAAGATTGTGCTTGCTACTGTTTTCCACTGAGTTTGAGCAAACATTGGCCCTGTCTCCCCTCAGAGGAAAGGGGAGGAGGGAGGGAGAGAAAGGGTGAGAGTTTAGCAAACTCCACGTGGTTGCATCCTGCAGCTGACGACGCTGGTGCAGCTCAGGCAATTGCAGAGAAGTTCTGAGTGACACTTCTCCTACTCCCTACAGGCTCAATGCTGAAATAATGACATGGATGACAGGTTTTCATTTTCCCCCCGATTTTCCTGCCTACGTGGTTAATCTAGGGCCTCTATCTGCACGCCGCACCTGATGAAGAATACATGATTCTAACAAAGATGTTGAAAACGTATTACATTTTTGCATCCAAGAATACTGTATTACAAATCCATCCAGAGGCTGCAACCTTGGTATATCAGATATAAAACAAACAAAATCATTCCATGTGTTAGGAATTTTAAGAAGCTGCTTTGTGGCCCCAATAATTTGAGCTCTCATTACATTTAGACAAATTCAAATAGAAAAAAAAAAAAAACAAAACCAAATGACTGCAACGGATATTAAACATTAGAATGAAATGTTTAACAGACAACAGATTCTCATTTTTCTGAGGTGATTTGGAAGTGATGTTTCCTGAAGGAAGGGAGCGATAACAGACTTACTGAGCTCTCTCCCAGCCCTTTGTCATTCCGCGCAACGTCTATTCAAGTTTTGCATCTTAGCTCTTTCACGCAGCACAGGAGACTAAACCATATATTCAACCTTCCCTCCTTTCTAAGAGAACACAGCAGTATCCAAACAGTGTTATAGAACCGCCTCTGCACACGTCTCCTCTAACGGCCAGAGTAGTTGGAAATAATACGAAGCATTTCCTATGAGTACTATGGTATGTATCAAATCTAGCTCCAAACAATTTACATGTTTCACAGCTTCTGAGTTCTAAATTTTATTTTTAACTTACTACGTGGCCATGTCCCTTAGACATCACATGGAAGTTTCAGTCTCCACAGGCGTTATGATTTGCCTCTAAAAGCCCGATCTTTTCCGTCTTAGTAAATGATCTCATTGGCCTCCCAGTTATAGAAATACATACTTGTTATCCTTGATTTTGTCATTTTGTTTACATCTACATCCAATCTCTCAGAAAGTGCTGCTGTTTCTATTTCCAACATAATTATAGAATCTTCCTGGTTCTCTCCAAATCCCCTCTCACCGTGTGATCACTGACAACACTCTTCACATTGGCATTACCTTGTACAGTCACTGCGATGACTCCTTCCACTTCCCAACTCCCTCGGGTGCTCCTCAGTCCATTACAGACTGAGAGATCAGGGGGACCCTTCCCCTCAACATTCTGCTGTGAAAATCTTCAAACATAAAGCAAAGTCGAAGTAATTTTACAGTAAGCATTCACTACCTATCACCTAGATTCTGTTATTAACATTTTACTTACACTTACTCTGTCGCATTTCTGTGTATCCATGTATCCCTCTATTTATTCATTAATTTGTCTTCATAGTGGTACATTTCAAAGAAATCACAACTATTACTGCTTTTCTTCTAAGATCTCTGACATACATATGATTAACTGGAATTCAATAATTTGTATTGACTTTTATTTTAATGCAACATTTAAACCTTAAATTTTTATTTGCTGAGTTTTGGAAATTGTATAACCCTTATAGAGGATAGATTACTATCACTCCAAAATGTTCCATTCTATCCTTCCCAGACAATCTTAGCTTTCATTCCCACCAGTGTTCTAAATTTTTCCTCTGTAAATTAGCTTCTCCTGTTATACAATGTCACGCAAATGGAATCATAGAAAATGCTGTTGCATGTATCAGTAAATTCATTCCTTTTTATTGCAGAGAAACAGTCCATTATTTGGCTTGTTTACTATTCTTTCAGTGATGGATATGGGGGCTGGTTCCAGTATGGGGCTATTATAAACAAATCTGCTATGAACATTACTACATGGACCTATTTATGAACATGTTTCTTTTGTTTTTAGTAAATGCCTAGAAGTAGCTTTGCTGAGTAGGTGCATGTTTATTTTTAAAAGAGAGTGACCTTTCAAAAATATGCCTTTTTTACAATTCTCCCAAATATATTATAATACAGGCTCTAAAGGATCAGGCCTCCTCCCTCTCTCTTTCTCTCTCTCCCTCTCTCTTTCTCTCTCTCCCTCTCTCTCTCTCATCTTATGCTATTCCCCTGAGCGCACTTTATGTCCCATCCCACCTGCAGGATTGCTCTACTTCAGTCTAATCTTTGATGAACCAAGTGTGCCCCCAACTTGCTTACACCCTTGTTATTATCCAGTCAGTTATTACCCCATTATTCTTCCAGGCCACTGCGTGGCTGACTCACAGTTCAGGCATCAGCTTAAGAATTACATCTACAGAGAACACTGAAGTTTAGAGAGGTCAAATTACTTGAGCAATGTCACACAGCTTGTGGAACCAACAGGAAAATTCATGCACACAAGCAATTTGACCACAAAACCCTGTCCTTGGCTATCTTAAAACACAAACTCTTTTTCAGTACTGTATTGTGTGATTGCTTTTTGCCTTTTCTCTCTTAGCTATCATCCACTGCCCTTTCTTTTTTCCACTTTGCTTTTCTTAGTTTCTGAAACCATACCTATCAAGGTTACCAATGACCACCTAACTGATAAATCTAATGAGATACTTTTCAGATACCACATGACTGCCTCTCTGCTGTATTTGGGACTGTAGAATATTTCCTTTTCTTGAAATGTTATATTTGGCTTATGTAAGCTTCTGTTCTCATGATTATTTCTTTTTCTATGACCCTCCATTTTTGATATCTGTGACAAGTTGGGTTGTCAGCTTGACTGACTTCAGAGCTGCATAGGGGATTAGTGAGACACATTTCTGGATGGGTCGTGGAAGTGGGACCTTAGGTACTATATCTGATCCTTCGTCCCTTCCTTTTTGGTTCTTTCCCTGCTCTTCCAGCCACCATGAGGATAGCAGCATTTCTCCACCATGCCCTTAGCCATGAGGTTCCTGCCTTGGAGCCCACCAACCATGGACAGAACTCTGAAGCCACGAGCCAAGTAAACCTCTATTCCTTCAAGTTGTAGGGGTCAGGTATTTTTCCCAGTAATGGGAAAGCTGACCAATACAGTTTTCTTTAGGGGGTCATTGTTCCATTGTTAATCCCTCAGATATTGGTGTTGCAGGGTTCTTACCCTCATCTTATTTTTGCTGTGCTATATACATTGTCTCTGGGAGATCTCATCTATGTCTGTGGCTTTAATCACCACCTACGTACTGACTGTTTTTGTAGCTTAATATGTATTAAGTCTCCCTGCTTGTATGTCCCAAGTACACTGTGTTAGTCTCTAACAATGTTCTTGGAGGAACTAGACTTCCCCATCCTCAATCTCTGTTTAGTCACCCTCTCCTTGAATCTGGGATGGCCCTGTGTCCACTCTTAACCAATGGAATGCTGGGAAAGTGGTGCTGAGTCCTGAGGCTATGTCGTTAGGAGCTTTGCAGCTTCTGTCCAGTCCTCCTGAAATGGTTATGTTGTGGATAATCTATTTTATAACCCACCTAGTCTGCTGTGAGAAGCTCAAGCCACAGAGAGAATCCACATGTAAGTGGACAAGTCCAGTGGAGCTTCGACCCAATGGCCAGCATCACCTGCCGTCCATGTGTGTAATCTATCTTGGATAATGAGACCAACTTAGCCTTCACCTGAGTGTAGCCCAGCTGATGTGTAACAGAAACTATACAAAAGACTCCAAGCAAGGGTTGTCCAGCTGGCCCGGGTCAACTCACAAAGCTATGAGAAGTAATCATAACATTGTTCTAAATTAGTAAGTTTTGGAGTATTTATTATGCAGCAATCGGTAACTGAGATAGGCACATCAGATATCATATTCTCAAACTAAACACGTGGTCTTTCTTCTAAATCAAGTCCTCCTCTTACATTTCCTGTTCTTGGTGGTGAGAGACACAGCTGTATACCCAACCTTAAAGAACAGAAGTCACTCTTCTATTTTTTTCTTCTGCATCGGCTTCTACCCAGTCATCTTCCACCCTAGTTCTACACATCCTACCATCTAAATAGCCCCTAGAGTCTCCCTTCCTCTCAGTTTTGTTCTTACTCCCCTTGACCCTACTACCTGTTCTGTGCGTAGTGAGGGTGATACTGGGGATCAAACCTAGAGGTGCTCTACCACTGAGTTCCACCCCCAGCCCTTTTCATTTTACTTTTTAAATTTTTGAGACAGGCTTTCACTAAGTTTCCCAGGCTGGCCCCCCCAACTTACAATCCTCCTGTCTCAGTTTCCTGAGTAGGTAGAATTAGAGGCATGAATCACCATGCCCAGCTGACCCTACTATCATTTGAATGTGCCCCACAAAAAACATGTGTTAGAAAGGCAAACACAATTGTAGCAGTATTAAGAAATGATTAGGCTACAAGGGCTTGTTCTCCTGAAGAGTCTAATGCCCCGACCGTTGGAGTGGGTGAGTTGTCAGGGGAGTGGGTTCCTCATTAAAGGGCGAGTTCAGACCTCCCTTGTTTTCTCTCTTGCTCTTTGATGGAGCAAGAATGCCTTTGCCAGATGTCAGCCCCTTGACTTTGGACTTCTTAGCTTCTAGAAGCAAAGTATTTCTGTTCTTTATAAATTACTCTGATATTCTGTCATGGCAGCATAGAATGGCCATTTCTCAGCTGTACAGTTACATTACTGTCCTAACCGATCTCCCTGGCACCTCCAAATCCATTCTCTACTCACTGTCAATCATCTTTCTAAAACCTGGAGCCTATTTGGGTATAAATTCTCTCATAGAGGATAAATCTGAGATATTTTAAGTAAATGAATGCACCTTGACATCATATTTTAAGTGAAAGAAATAAGACACACATGTTTAAATATTGCATTGTTTCTCTTGTATGAGAAACCAAAAGTGTAAATAAGGACCACAATGGATGATAGTTATTGGGAAGTAGGAAGAAAATGTTCAAATGGGAAGGGGAACAAGGCAAGGAAGAGGGGGAAGGGAAGGAAGGGAAAAGAAATAAAAAGGAATAGAAGGAAAAAAAATGGAAACAAAGCTTTTGTAAATAAGGAAGGGAAGAGGGTTTGAAGGGAGGGGTGGGAAATGGGGAAAAAAAGAAGAATCCAGATATATTATGTGCACAGGTACAAATTCCTTATGGTGAATTGGATCATTATGTATATCAAAAGTGTATCAACAACACTAATTTTTAAAAAATTCTTTCCTAGCTCCCAATCGCTCTCAGGGTTAAGTACAGTTTCAGAGTACATAATCCTTTACGATCTGCCCTGTCACCTCTTCATGCTCATTTCCTTTGGCTCTCCCCCATGACCACTGCTTTCTTCATTTCCAGAAGCCTGTTCTCTCTCTCCTATCTGTGAAACTTTGCACCCATCTTTGCATACCCTTTCTTGTAGTGGTTAAGATCTCTGTCTCTTGATTTCATTGTGGCTTTGTCACTTTCTAGCTACATAAATTTGACCTGTTTAATTACGCTCTCGTGTATCAGTTCCCACAATCGAATAATGGTAGGGATGACCTCATGTGGCCTGTGTGAGGATTGAATAGACTGACACAGGTTGCAAAGTTTAGTGGATTGAAAACACATCAGTGTCTAACCCCTGAGGAAGTGCTGGCCGCCGCTGTTATTTTCCCTTCCCTAGATCTCCATCTCTTATTTGCTTATTTCCTTATTTGCTCAGAAAATCCTACGTATCTGTAAGCCCCATCTCCAGTGGCTTACTTTTCAGGAGGTTATCAGTGACTGCTCTAACAGAGTTCCTCACTACCTGACCCTGTGCCTTGTTCATACCCTATTACTGTATCTACTACTCCAGACTTCAAGAATTTCATTATTAGGCAGAAAAACTGGAACTGAAACCCGGTGGCTGGTACCTGACTGGGGCTCAGTATGCACTTGGTGAGGGAATGACAGATGGTTATGCAACTGAGTGAAAGAAAACAGGGCAGAAAATATTTCCAGTTGGCTGGGGGAGGTGAGAAGTAGGGAAGAAAAGAATGAGGAAGTTTGAGTCTCATGAAGAACATTTCAATGTCGGCAAAACTTAGTCATGGCATGATTCTGCTCGTTATTATTTACTTTCCTTCCCAAATCACTGTAAGTTGTAGAGTTTGTAACATGAGTTGCATCGAGCCTGGGACTGCACTGCCTTTTGGTCCCTCCTCTGTCTGCCTCCTTGTCCTGGGGTGGCAATGCCTTCTGAATTTCTCTGGGCAAACCCAGTGGTCCAAATCAGTCCCAAAGTATGAGCAGCCGAGATGCTTGCTTCACCTGGGAAGGAGCGACAGTCTGGCTGCAGTTTGTGCCCAAGGGGCTGAGGAAAGTGCCCCGGGACTGACTGGCTTCTTGCTCCTGACCCAGGGAACTCAAAAGCTGGACGTGCTAGGCGGTATGAGTGAGGTCAGTAAAAAGAAGAACCTGAGTCCCTGAGATCTGAGACTGTCCGTACCTGAGGGGAAACAGAGTTTGTTTCAGGTGTGTTTTCACGGAAACATGACATGAACATATTTTCCTGGTTTCGGGAGAAGCACAGATTTGTTCTCTGCATCAGGAGATAATGTCATGATCCCTCCTGTCAGGGCTTGTGGGACTCTCTTAGAGCGATCTAAAGGCAGAAGTGGGGCTCTGCTTCTTACAAAGGATGACTGACGCTCACTGGCTCACTGATTTAGGGCTGCTGTTCATGCTGTGACTGTTGGAGCAACTTTTTGTTTTGTTTTGTTTTTGTTTGCAGTACCAGGGATTAACCCTAGAGGTTTGCACTGAGTTACACCCCCAAGCCTCTCTCTTTCTTTCTTTCTCTTTCTTTCTTTCTTTCTTTCTTTCTTTCTTTCTTTCTTTCTTTCTTTCTTTCTTTCTTTCTTTCTTTCTTTCTTTCTTTTCTTTTTCTTTCTTTCTTTTTTCTCTTTCTTTCTTTCTTTCCTTCTTTCTTCTTTTTCTTTCTCTTTCTTTCTTTCTTTCTTTCTTTCTTTCTTTCTTTCTTTCTTTCTTTCTTTCTTCCTTCCTTCCTTCCTTCCTTCTTTCCTTCTTCTTTCTTTCTTTTTCTTTTGATTCTTTCATTTCTTTTTATATTTATATTGAGACAGGATCTCACTAAGTTGCCCAGGCTGGTCTCAAAGTTGTGATCCTCCTGCCTCAGCCTCCCAGAGCCATGGGATCAGAGGCATGAGCCACCACACCCGGCTTATCAGAGCAACTCTTTTGGTACAAGAGCCACGCCCAGGTAAGGGAGTGTTGGAACCGAACCTTATTCTGCTGTCTTCATGTGAGGGGACCTGGGGCCTGTTAGTGACTGCAGGTCTTGCTGTCCTAAAAAGTAATGGTAAGTGTTCTTTCAGGACCTCAAAGAAGGAATTAGCCTTTTGTGAAGACTACAAAGAGTTCATAGGATAAACAAATTGCACAATCTAGTAGTAAATCCTGTATTCAAAAAACTATAATATATGTTTTGGTAAGTTCTTCACTTAAATACTGAATCTGTCTTCACTCAGTTTCCTGACGAACATTTACTGAGAAACTGCTATGTGCCTGGTTCACTGTAGCAGTAGCAACTACTTCAGAGTGAAGTCACCTACAGGAGTGCTTAGCTCAGAGCATGGGTTGCACACTGTATGTGATGTTATTTTCCTTAGCTTGGCCAGAGTTCAGGTGCAACTGATGGGTGGGACCCTGGAATTGAACTTCTTTTTCTCTCTGGAGCTAACTAGCTATTTAGGAGTCAGGAGGCTTCAGACTTTGTCCTTAATCAATTGAATTAACTAACTCGAGTCAGAGGGACAGTGATTCCTTGAATTACAACACATCATTTAATGAGGATCTTTGTGAGTAACCTCTTTGAGTTGAAACTTGAGAAAGTGATTAGCTAAAAAACCTTATTGGATAAACATTGCTGTTTTTTGAAAATTTTGGGAGTTCCAGCTTGGCCACTGACCTTTCCTTGCCATTTATCTATTTGCTTAACACTAGAGCTCCCTGTGTACACAGAACGCTGCCCTGGGTTCTGAGAAACGCGCTGACCTACACCCCCTGTCTGACAGTCAGTCACAGTTTAAGTGGGAATGTCATAAACGATACAGTCAAATATATTAACCACTATAAACAGAGAAAAAGTAACTCACAGGCCATAACTGCCAGGAACTCCAGGCACAGTTTTGGCCAAGTGCTCGGCCGTGACACTGCCTATGAGTAGAATGTAGAAAGATTGACAAAACACCAAGGAATTAGTGGTATGTTTCCTTGTTTTCTTCTTCTTTTTTTCCCCCATATTTGGGTTTTTGTACATGTTGTTTCCTCCTCTTTTTCTCTTTACCTCTCTGTCATCAGTGTAACTAAAATTCATTTTTAAAATAGCAACTATGCTTAAATTCTGGGAACCCCAGGGACCACAGCCTCTAGACACACACACACACACACACTCACACTGATTGTGGTCTCAGTAACACACTGTAATTTCTCTAACAGCATTTATTACAAAGTATTATGGTTTTTCTCTCATCTTCTCTGTACTCTTCTTCCATGATAGATTGTGAGTTCTGTGACTGTTTGGACTGCAGGAGTCTTGCTCACCAGTGTACTGCCTGGCACACAGTAGTCCTTCAATAAAAACTTGCCGAATGCATGGGTAAATGAATAAATGGGAACCAACATTAGAACAAAATTTTTATGTGCTTATTACTTTGTGCCAAAACTTCCTAAGCATTTTATGGATCTCCAGTTCTGTGGATTTGTAGATGGTATATAGTCATTGCCATGATGATATATAGTTTATTAAATATCTGTAACATTTATGCTAGGTGCAAAAGGAAGAGTACGATATTACCGATAGGCAAGTCATGGCTCCCATCCCCATGCTGGCTTCCCGTCTGGAAATCTCTGCCTTAGATTGAGCTGAGAATTGATCAGCTTTTTAAAACTATGTATCATTCCCTGTGCTAAGCAAATGGTTCAGACAGATTAGGAGATGGGATATGAGTAAATTAGAATAAGGTACAAAAATAGTCCTAGAGACACATACTCTTCAAATTCCTTTGCTATGAAAAATCAAACCAAAACCTGTGGAAACAACGGAAAATGTATTCCAGAAATACAACCATAGAAATGAAGGCTAAATGACCAACAATATTTAATCATCAGTAAATGAATTTTATTTCAAAGAGGAAAGTAGCTAAAAGTTACAATTAAGTCTCTGTTTTAAAGTGTATTTCACAAAGGTCATCAAAATAAATTTCAACTTAGCTTCCTAAGTCGTTTTTGCTCTGTTGTTAGGAATTTTTGAATAAACAATGCAGGCAGAGCTCTGATCTCTTCCCTGCTGTTGTCTACCTCAGGGTGTGGTCCTCTGGAAAAGATTTCTCCATACTTCAGGCTAGCAGTTTGGAATGTGGTACCTTGTGCCTGACGTACCTTATATGTCCCCCTATTTTAAGGATTAGGATGAATCGTGGTAAGTGAAATGACCCTAGGCAGAGAACACAAAGGGCTGGCACATGCCTGCTGTAACCTCTGGAGAGAGCTCTTCATCTTGTTTACACGTTCTTCAGAGGGTCCCTTCCCCTTCTGCACTGGGATGAATGAGCCACTGGACTGCTAGCTGTCACACAGCAATGATTTCTTTGTTATTGTTCATTTTTTACTAGTACATGTTTGCGATATGTAATGAACACATTCATTTTCAGGAGTTGGTACATATACCTATTACCTCTTAGTACTTATTATTTCCCCTTCCCCTTCCACCCTCACCTCTCGCTCTGTCCCTAGATCCCCTTCCCATCTGCAAAAGGCCTACCCCCCTGTTTCCTTTTATTTTGTTCTTTAAATTACTTAACTTTGGGCTTTTCGTATAAGAGAAACAGTGTGGTATTTAACCTTCACACACAGCAGTGACTCTGTCAGTGAGCCTGTGCTTCCGGTTACCTTGAAATCTCAGGCCATGCTGTCTGATGCAGATATTTATTTATTTATTTATTTTTTTAATTTTTTTTGTGGGTACCGGGGGTGGACCTCAGGACCTCGCATGGAAGCAGGCTCCCGTGCCACTGAGCGATATCACCGGCCCCTTTTCCGTATGTGGGTTCCGGGAGTCGAACTCGGGCCCTCGTGCTTGCCAGGCAGGCGCTTACGCCGCTGAGCCATCTCACCGGCCTTAAGGCAGATATTTAGAAAACAAGCCCATCCTCTCCGAATGACTGTCTGTGTTTCTTATTTATTTTTTATTGTGTGAAAATGATTTTGGTTTTAGTCTACTGTATTTGAATTGGTTGTTCACACTGACCATAAATTGGCAATTACTCAACTTTGATCTAATTTCATAAACTATGGACAGAAAATGTTGAAGTTAAAAAACCTTTCCATATTCTCAGGCTAGGTGTATAGATGAAGAAGTGGATGAATTAGGCCTTTTGTTATCCCCATTAATTGTTTTATCCATCAAGTATTTAAAGGGAAACTGAAAATATCTTGCATGGATGTGAAGTTCATCTGTCACCCTCTGCGATGACAGAAACTGTATGGTGTAGCTGTGAAATTCCAAATGGAGAGAGACCTAGGATCAAATCTCACCACTGCTGCTTAAGAGCTGCATCACCTTGGGCAAGTCATATGGAGCTTGTAAGATTCCAACTCCATAACTGAGTTAGAAGAAGAACGATATTCCCTATGCCCAAGGATTCCATGAAATAATACAATCCTAACTGGGTTGTCACTTAAGAATTAAATGAGAGGGGCTGGTAAGATAGCTCAGCGGCATAAGCGCCTGGCAAGTGTGAAGTTCTGAGTTCGACACTCGGTACCCACACAAAAAAAATTAAATGAGATAATGCGTAAAAATATGGCAGACAGAGTGTGTCATAGACATTATTTGTATTAATGTTGAAAGTTCTTATTTAAACGTGCCCTACACTGTCGAAATAAGTAGGTTTTTTTTTTTTTTTTTTTTTTTTGGCTGAAACCAACCGCTAAGTGATAACAGAGAAACCTGATAAAATAGAGACATGGTGGGGGGGAAGCAGAGGGATAGAGTAATATTTGTAATCTTAGAATTCAAGGGAAAATACAGTTTTTGTTATGTGGTAAATCAGATATCTTTTAGGAACACCAGAAGGCACATACTTAAAGAGTTAAAATGGTTTCTCTTAAGATGAACAAATTTCCCTCATAAAAATTTACTTAGACCAAGTAGGGAGGCAATCATTAAGAAATAAAATTCTTATCCTCACTTGGGTTATATAATCAGGCAACCAATAAATTTCCTGGAAGAGCCAATTTGCTAAATGTAACCTTTATTTAAAAATGTTTTTGCATCCATCAAAATAATCTGATTGTTATTAAATATCACTGAGATTTTATCTTTTGACAAAAACTGTGCTTAGATATAGGGAACTAAATATGAATATGATATAGCCCTGCCCTTGGAGTTTTTAAGTGGGAAAATAGAATACGTCTATTTAAAAAAATTCATATTCTGCTTGAAGGTGAAATACTTTGATGCCAGATCATTGAGAGAGAAAAAAGAGAGAGAGAAAAAAAGAGAGAGAGAGAAACTACATTGGCTCTAATTTTGATCACACCACTTATCAAGTTTGTAGCCTTGGAAAGTTCATTTAAATTCTTTGAGGTTTTGATTTTTCAAAAACAAATTGGAGATGATAATATCTTCCCTATCATTCCCATCAGGCTGACATAAGACTCAAAAGTGCTAAGACTTATGAAAGCACCTAATGGTATCATCTGGAAAGAGTTAAAGACATCACTTTACAGTGATACATGCATACCCATGTTTACAGTAACACAATTATAATAGCTAAATCTTGGAAATAGCCCTTATATCCATCAACAGATGAACGGATAAAGAAAATATGGTATTTACGCACAATGGAATACTACTCTGTCATAAAAAAGGATAAACATGAGTTATTTGTAGGAAAATGGATGCATCTTGAGACTATAATGTTATGTGAAATAAATCAGACACACAAGCTTAAATATCGCATGGCTTCTGTTATATGAGAAACCCAAAATATAAATAAATAGCAAAATAGAAGATAGATAACAGAAAATAGGGAGATCAATATTTTGCAGATGGGAAAGGGACCAAGAGATGGGGACAGGAGCTGAAAAAATAATTCATATGTGTTATGTACATGTTCCAACTCCCCAGAAGGAATTACATACTGTGAGTATATACTAATAAAAAATAAAAATTGAAAAAAAGAAAGCACATAGTGAATTATATGCCAGATCATGGGTCCTTGGTGTGATCATTTTCCTTCCTATGCTTCCTCATAGAATGAGCATTAAACAAATGTTTTCTTTTTTCTTTCCTGTCCATCTCAGCTTATAAAATATCTGAAAGTTCTATCATTGTATGTGTGTGAGTGGGGGGTGTATTTTCAAGTCTTATCAAGCCAAAGGAGCAAACTAAACACAGACATCTCGTCTCCTAAGTAATAGTCCAATATTTAATCCTGAATACACCATTGTTAGAGAAGGAAAAATGTTCTGTAAGGTTGGACCTATTTCAGAAAGAGTGTTATTCTCAATTTAAAGTGGAGGAAGCTGAGTACTCATTAATGATTCAATACATGTTTATGAGGAAGCTATCCCCCAGTAGGGCCATTTGCCTGTGATATCTTGGTATTAATAAATCATTCACCTTCTTATACTTTAGTTTCCTCCTCTGTAAATTGAAAGTTTTTAGATGCATACCACATAGCCAGTATTATGTCTGAAACATACTGAAACACAGAGACAAAGTGTAAAAAAAAGAAGGATGAGAAATCCCTTTTCACTCAGCTGGAAGAGGGACAGTGACTGTTGCTCTTGGTGTTATGAGAGTAGGCAGTGGGGAGAGCAGTTCGTTGGTGGAGGGCAGGCTCAGCACTGTAACTGTAAGCACCTGGAGAGGGTCACCCTGCTGAGTTCATTCTCTCCCTCTAACTAGTGGGGAAGGGGGTGAAGAAGGGAGGTGGGGCAAAATAAGTCTGCCAGCTTCCAGGACAGGAGCTCCTGCAGTAATTATAGGGGATGATCCAGGAAATAGTCTGTGCCAGTAGTTGGGGAATTTTAAAACTGCCAAAGAAATTTTGGTGGGGTGATGAGAGATCTCAGATTTTGTCAATATACCTAAAAGTTGGTGATGGATGACTAGGTCTTTTTCTTCATCCTGATTGTCAATAATTTTGTCCATAAGTGTCATTCTTTAGTGTACTGTGAAATACATTAAACACAGACAATTGCAATATTTAGCTAGAAGATAAAGTTAACACAATGTAATGAATTAGTATTTGGATCAGAACTGAAGTGAACCCAGGGTGAGTCTTGAGCGGAAGAGAACTAATATGGATTGAACTCATGAATGTGCCTGCTGGGCCTTGGGCACTTTCACACCCTTATGAGATGTTATATAGTTCTGAAAACTGAGGTGCAGAAAGAGTAGTGCCTTGTCTAAAGTCAGCTAGTGACTATGCTGATGAGCGCAGGCTCAAACTGTGGAGGGCGGGAAGTTATTTTCTTGTTCAAAACTCTCACAGACTCAGTCAGTTTGGCACACCCACTTTATCCTTAAAGAATGGTCTCCACTTGGAAAGGAAAGAGCCCACTTAAATATACCTGACACTGTTTACATTATCAGAAGATGTTATGAGAGCATAAGGTACCTGGACTCCGGCATAGTAGATGGAGTGTTTCCGGTTTTGTTTTGTTTTGTTTTTTCCACCTTTTGATAGCTACTGAGCTGACATTTCACTAAATCTGTTTATCCTGCTTGGTTAGAAAAACCCTTCAGGTGAAGGATGGGGATCTTTGATCCTGCTGTCATTTGGAGAAGTGTCCGAGTGAGAGAGACCATCTGCTTCCCACAGGTGAATCTTTCCAGTTGAGAAGACCTTAGAGGTAGATATTCTGCCCCACCGCTCAGTCTAAATTAGGAGGAAGCGAGGGCACGAGTTTACTTCTGTGCTCCCCTTCCTGTGCCAACGTTTTTCTGTCTCAGTATTGGGTGCATGATTAAGCTATTTACACAAGCCCTGAATTTGTAATTTATGAGCCTAGGAAAAGGGTATTTATCACTTGAATCATCCTGGAAGCATGTGTCAGAGTTAGGGAGGGAAAATTTTCTCCTAAAAATTCTTTTCTGGGTGATGTAAGGTGGCTGGCTATGCCTGCCTGCTTTGGGGAGAATCATGTGTGTCTTCCTGATCCCCGGACTGTCCTCCTAGCCCCAGTGAACTGGGAAGTACAGGCCCTGAAGCTTCTGCTTGAGGGTTCCCATCAAGGATAAACTGAAAGTAGGAAGCTTTAGTTGCTGACTGTGAGATAAACTTGCTTAAGTAGTCTGCCAAGAGCAGCCGATCATATGAAAAGCCACATGACTAACCAGAAATAATTGGAGCTTAAAAAATGCCAGGGTCGATGAGTAAGATTTCTTTCACCATAGGATCTAGTTAAAGCAAATTCACCCACTCACAAGTTCTTAGGTCCCATTATCTTTCACCCTGGAACATTTCACTTGCCCCGATGTGGCAAACTAAATGATTTCATTAACACAGAAATGTCATCCTTTATTGATGACAGCTAGCTGTTCACTTATTTCTGCTTTATTATTGATTCATTCATTTCTCTATTCAAAACATATTTAAAACCTACAGGGTGCTAGGCGTGGTAGAAGAAACAAATAACATTTCTTACTTGTAAGTTTTTATTGTGATTCTTCCAATGCAATATGATTTTTTCTTTCCTAAAACATGCTAACACTTTGTTTACAATTGTCCCAATCGATTTATGACATGCTGCTTTGTATTCTAGCAACTGAAGTACATGTTTTCTAATATTCAAAACCAAGGCAATTGCGTTATGTGTTTTGTATATTCTATGTAGTCTTGGTATAGATGATGTTCCTGGTATTATGGAATGAATGGCTCAATATTTGTTGAATTGGGTAAGTTGCCTCATCCTAAACTCAGTTATGCTTGTTATGTTTTTAGAGAGTCACTCTGACTATTGTATGGAAACAGACCACAAGAAAGCAAGATCTTCAGCTGAGGTACTAGTTAGAAAGCTGTTGGAATAACTGAGGCAAGAGAAGACATCTGAGTAAAGAGGACAGTAGTGGTGATGAGGAGAGAAAGGTTTTTGATAACAATTTTATTCATGTACTATACCACTGGTTTCTTCATTAAACATGTGTGATACATGGTGCTTCCCCATTTGATCTTTCTTGCCAGCAAAGCAACTTGGATTTCTGACATACCATTTTTATTTAATTTTTCTCTTTCAAACTGGCTTTTAAAGATATGATAGGACTTCAGCACCCAGCAGAAACAAAGTGAGGGAAAGAGAAGCACGTGGAAAAATGTCTACTATGTAACAAATATAAAATATGTTTTTGCCCACTCTTTTCCCTGTGTAACACTTTCCCTATTTTTGGACATAATGAGTATTTAAAGGTCCAGGTATTGAAAATCCAGTTACTAAAATCTGGTTACAAAGTCAGAGAGGTTAGGCAGGGAGATTTGTTTGATGTTCAGAAGCTAAGCTATGAATCTTGAAAGTTTTATATTTCTTCTACCTTGGTACTGGATCCATTTCTTAGCTATGGCAGAAGATAAATTTCTCCTGGAAGCTATGTAGCAAATTATTGTCAAGGAAATTTTCTCTAGGAAACCAGAGAGCAGATTACCGTGCTGGATATTTTTAGTGGGTCATAGAATGGCCTCTGTTAGCATGCTCTCAGGGAAAAAGAACAAGAGAATACACCACATCGTGTAAACTTGTTCAGTAAATCATTGATATGTAAAATTTGGTGATCTCCACTGGGATTCCCCACCATTAATTCCACAACCCTGATGTTGTACTTTGCCAATTGCTTTTGTGAATCCTGTGTTCTTACATAGTAAATCTACAAGTAAATTTTAAGATTTATAAGACTCAGGCTTGACAGTAATAATTCACATTCATTACTAAAGTTATGGATAAAGCAACAGGAGAAAAGCCAACTAAGTTGAACGTGGAAAGAAAAATACAGAAATAAAATTTATTAGCAGGAAGTATTTGGTCTAGATTCTTGCTTTATGTTGAACTACGAGACTCACTTGTCTCAGTAACATACTGCTGTGTCACCAATCACAACAAATACTTTGTGACTTAAAACAACACTTTATTATTTTCTCTTCTAGTTTTGTGCATTGATTGATTTAATCTGGGCAGTCTTCACTTGGGGTCTCCCACGTAATAGCAGTCATCTAGCCCCTGGAAATACAGCTATATTCAACTGAGCTGAATATCCGTGCTGGTTTCTTCATTACACATCTCTGACACTTGGTGCTCCTCAGCTTGATCTTTCTTTCCAGCAAAGCAACTTCGATTTCTGAAATAGCAGTTAAGGCCCTGAGAAGCTAAAAAAATTTGTGAAACTTCAAGTTCTCACGAAAGTAAGGTTAAGTCACTTTCACCATATTCTATTGGTTAAAGTAGTCAGAGGTCAGCCCAGAATTAAGGCATGGGAGAAATCACCTCTGTCTCTACAGGGATGGGTGGTGTGCACAAAGACGGGGCTGGGGGAAGAAGCTGGCGATAGCTATTTAGGAAATGAATTTCACTTAACTAGCTGATAACCATTCTTTTCTCATGCAGGAATTACCAAGCTTTTATTATAAAAGATTACTTTTTAAAATAGTATACTTTGATCAACTATTAGGATGGCTCCTACAAAGACAAATGGAAAATAACAAGTACAGGTGGAGGTATGGGGTAACTGGGATCCTTGTGTACCATTAATGGAAATATGGTTGTGCCTCTAAAAAGTTAAAAATTACCACGTGTTATAGCAATTCACCTACTGGGCATATACTATAAAGAATCGAAACCAGGGTCTTTAAGAGATGTAACTGTACACCCATGTGCATAGCAGCATTATTTATAATAGCTAAAAGAGGAAAGCAACTCAGTGTCCATCAATGGACGAATGGATAAGTAAATATGGCATATGTATATGAGAGAGAGAGAGAGAGAGGCCAAAAAACATATACATGCTTCAGGAAAAGAAAAACTTGTACAAATATTTTAATACTAAATTTATTGAGACATCATGAGATTAATACAAGTTACCTTCGGCCTTTACAATTTTAAGAGGTGCCCAAAGTGGTGACCATTAACTTCCAGACATTTATTAGTACAGTGAACTGCTGCTTGCATAAACTTGGTCACTGAGATTGTTGCACATGCATTTTCAGTTTCTTCTCTAAGGACCAGCAGTGTAGTGGGTTTTCTGCGACGTATGATATCCTCTAGGTCCCCCATATGAGGGTAATACCATCTGCTGAAAAAACATCACACGTTTTTCTTTCCCTGAAGTGTGTATACATTTTTTTGGCAATCTTTAAAAAGAAAGAAATTCTGATATATGGTATAACATAGATGAACCTTGAGGACATTATGCTAAACAAAATAAGGCAAATTACAAAAAGACAAATACTGTAGGATTCCACTTAGATGAGCTGCTTACAGTAGTCTATCCATGGAGACAGAAAACAGAATGGTAGCTGCTAAGGGCTGGAGGGAGGGAAAGTACAGTTTCAGCTAGGGATGAAGGAAAGAGTTCTGAAGGTGGGTGGTAGTGATGGTTGTACAACATTATGTATGTATTTGCTATCACTGAAATAGACAATAATGGTTAAGATGGTATGTTTATGTTATATTTATTTTTCCAAATAACATTTTTAAAAAGCCTTTGCTTAATTTGATCAGGAAATAAATAATAATCAAATACATTGTAACCGATAGTATATTAAATTCATTCTGTATTTCAAAAATCAGAGACTTACAATTGCTTTATATCTTACAAAACTTATCCAACATTCCAAAAGAATTTTGGCATATAGATCCTTACTTCAGAGATGAAAACAGATCATTAAATGTTATTCTTCAGAAAATAGGTAAGTGAATTTGGATTCTCCTGTAATTCTTTGTTGGTTTTCAGGATAAACCATCTGGATACTTTGCTTTTATTTTTACACCTAGATCTTTAGGCCAGTGGAAAGAATAATTACACAATTACCCTGGTCATAACTTTTGATCATTGTGTTCCATTTAATTTAACTCTACAGAGGTGTAGCAGATGTAAAGTATCCTAGGTGCCTTAATCAATCTTGTCCTTAGGTTTTAGATTCAAAGTGAGGTCCCATAAGAGTTGGAAATCAAGTGAAGTGGAACAAATCTAGAAATGACATGGAGTTGGAGAGATATCTGGAAGGAACCAGCAAAAAAAGTCACCAGGTATAAAATTAACAGGTAACCAAGCCTACTGCCAGGAATTTCTGCAAAAGTGAGAAGGGCAAACAGAATAAATATCAGCAAAACAAATGAAGGGCAACACAGGAGTAGTCTCTCAGGAGAATAGTAGCTAAATGGGATCATAGAAGCAGATAAGTAAAATTTTTTTAAATTAATTAAGTTTGTTGGTACATTTTAGGTATACATAATGAACACATTCATCATAGGGATCTTGTTCCTGAACATGATACATCTTGATTCTTTTTTTCCCCATTCTCCTCCCATCCCTTCAACCCTTCTTCTCCTTATTTACAAAGGCTTTATTTGCATTTTTCCTTCTTTTCTTGTTTTTTCCTTTCCCTTCCTCCCTTCCCCCTTCCTAGTTCCCCTTCCCATTTGAACATTTTCTTCCTATTTTGCAATCGGATAAGTAAATTATTAAAAAGCTCCTTTACATACTTAATGAGCTGGATAAGGCAAGATTAAAGAAGAAGAATTAATTGAGAAAAAAAGTTCATGCACTGAACCAATAATTATTCAAGACAGGAAAGTCTTTTCGGGTCATCCCTAAAGAAACTTCACATCAGTTTGGACAACGATCTGTACCATCTGTACGCTGTAGGTTAAGGAACTCCCCTCTTCTGGTAGTGAAAAGTTATTTCACTACTTGCCCATAATCATGACTTTTCAGTTAATCCTTGTGGTGTGTGTGCAGTGGGTTTGGCATGTGAAATTCTTAATGAATGAATCTTTTCCTTTCTAGCTGTGAGATATGCCAAAGGCCACTTAGCAAGAAGCAATCCCTGCTCCCATCTCATGAAGGCGGATCTGAGCTGGCCTTGTCCCCTACACATTGGTTACCCTCAACTAATGCAGATTTCTCATGTAGCCTCATGTTACTGATTAATTTAAAAAGAATTAATAGTCACCATAATTTTCATCATTGTACATGTAAAGCCCCATTCAGGAAGAAATTTGATAGTCATTGAAGTATGGTTGCCTACACAGTGTATATAATGGTCTGCTCTGATCTAGTTTCTTCTGAAGCAAAATTATTTTGGACCAAGGGAAGTTAAAGCTATCGACAAGGAAAAGCTTTGAAGGCCATAGTGGTCTTCATGATAAGAATTTGGAAGAACTGTGTGGAAAATGTTTAATGTTTATTTGCTCGTTTATAAGAAATCTAAATAAAGATTTATAATGAAGAAATGACCTCGGAATGAACAATACATGAGGCTGTGAGCCACAGCATCCTGTGTGAGTAGAAGCTCCCACAGCACGTCCTGACACAAAGGGCAGATGATGAACACGGTAATTCGAGCGAAGAATAGCAAAAGCAGTCTCAATTTCCAGAACTGCCCAGTTAATCAAAAAGCCTGGAACTAGTCCCAGGAATTTTTTTTTTAAGTCTAGACAAAACCGAAAGATAACCCTTGTACAATTGATGTTGTGCCAGTGGGATGTGAGAAGGTAGTTAGAAATCAGTATTATCAAAGGGGTTTTACAGAAAATGAAGCGATTTGCAACAGAACACTAGGACTGAAAAATAAACACAAATCATTGTGTGTGGCGTTGAGGGAGGGTGGGAGAAGGCAGGGGCACTCAAGGGAAAGAAGACTTACTGTAGTCCTACGGAGTGGAGGAAGTGGATCAGACTTCAACTTCCCCAGAGGATAAGCACAATTTTTTTTTATTAACTTGTATTTGGCACCAGATTTATTCTCCAGACAATTCAAACCAAGGAAAAACCCCACGAAGAGCAGACATTGTGTTTCAAGGTGGGTGCTGTGGATGCAATAATAAATTGAAGTTTTTTCCTTCTCACTGATAATGCCCAACTGGAAATCCCACAGTGCCCAGTGGAAAAGATAAAGCTAGATGAGAGCATTGTTGAATTCCCTGTGAAGCGGTATCCCTCCGAAGTCTCTGGAGTCTGTAGACAGCCATGTGTGTGCCAAAGGATGTATAGCTGAATTTATGCAATGTACTTCTGTCTTTCCAAGAATTTTAGTGACTAGAATATTTGAAACTTTGGCATTTCTTTAGAGGCCAAAATAAATTACACAAATATGTCTTATTGGCACATGTAGACTACACTAGTGGTATAGTTCAAGTGCCTTCTGACTTTTTCCACTTACTCTTTATAATTATACCTAGAAGCACATCTGTTCAACTTGACCAGCTGTGTCTATAAATATTCTTTAAGAAAGTGAAGTAATATAATAGACACTAGGAGAAGATAATTTTTCTCTCTCCTATCACCACTTTTAAAAAATTAAAGATAGATTCTAATCATAGCTTCTTCTCCAATCCATAAATTCCACTTCTAAGTGGAATTTTAGAAGAAATATATCCACCTCAAATGTGTACAAGAATGTTTATAAGGCTAGATATGGTGGCACACATTTATAATCCCAGCACTTGGGAGGCTGAGGCAGGAGGATCGCAAGTTTGAGGCCAGCCTGGACTACACAGTGAGTACTTCTCTCAACAATTAATTAATATGTATGGTAACTTTATTCATAACAACCAAAGACTGAAACCAACCCAAATGTTCACCAATAGTTGAATATTACAGGATAATTAAAAAGAGCAAGCTATTGCTAGCACAACATGGATGAATCTCACAGACATGGTCCTGAGTGAAAGAAACCAAACAAAGAATACCGTCACGATTCCATTGATAGGAAGTGTAAAGGTGGTTAAAACTAGTCTATGGTGAGAGAATAGAGGTTGTTTTTATAGAATATAAACTGGGAGCAGGGACAAGATTTCCAGGAGAATCCCAGTACTTTATGTCTTGCCTGTGTGGTAGTTGCATGGGTGGGTACACATGTCAAATGTGACTGAAGTGTGTATTTAAGATTTGAGAAATTTACCAAATGTATATCATACCTCAGCAAGAACAAAATGCATATCATACCCCAAGAAGAAAAAAAGATCATTTTAAAAATCCACTTAGAGAAGCAACACAGTGAGACAACAGGGAGTGCTGAGGAGGAAGCCATTGACCTGTGATGCTTCAGGAGGGCGCTACAGCTATGGATGTTAGTCAGAATACCGCTGAAGGAACACGGGTAAGTTGGGTTGGGAGCAGCTTCATTTCTAAATGAGTATCACTTAATTGGAGGACATTCTTTACTGGATAAAAATTCATTTAAAACGGTGTGACCAAGTGTCTAAAGCAATACAATAAGAGGTCAATTGCAGGTTCCTAACCTTTGTCCAGATTCAGTTTCAAAATCCTGTTTCTTGGCTGCCATTTCCGAATCATGAGAGAAGTTTAACTAAGTCTCAGTGGTGGTCATGGAAAAATCACAATTGGAACACAAAACAAAAAAAGCTCGAACATCTTGTGGAATCTCAGGAAGCCAAAGTTTTTAGTGAAATCCCAGTATCTAAGACTTGTGGGTGGATGGAAACTGTCAGGGGAGAGAGGTCTGGCTGACTACAGTTGAGGGTGCATTTTTAATTACCGTTTCCTGGAAAAGGCATCCTGTACTAGCTGTGGAGATTGGTAGGTAAATGTTCTAGTCAACATTATTTGTAAATTTCTGGAGAATTTATGAATATTACTAGAATATTGGAGGGAAAAGTTGTGAATACTAGTATAGAGAATTTGGCAAGCAGTTATTTAGCGGCTAAGAATGAATTTATTCTACATCTGCTTAGTTGAACACCTGCTATGTTCCAGGTACTGCTATAAGTACTGGGTGTACAAGGTAATATCTAATCTCATGGAGCTTACAGACCAGTGATAAACAAATAAACAGGAAGTGTTATGTACCTGGATAGCAGGCATTTGGGAAAGCAGAGTATTACAGATGACAAATGGTCCAAGCCAAGTGTCTTTATCTAAGATAGCAACTATCTCATACAATTGGTGTGAGGATGGAATGAGGTCACACACGTCAGCTCTTTTCACATTGTTTAGAAAGTTTGTTTAGCAAGCTCTCAGTTTATGTGTAATCACAGATGTAGTCACAGATTTATGTAGGACAGGGTGCTGTGGGAGCAGACAGGAAGAATGCAGACAACTTGAGGGCAGCACCTCACAAGACTCTTCGAGGAGGTGACTGCTATGATAAGACCTAAAGGATGAAAAAGAGACAGCCAGTAGAGACAGGATTCCCTCCAGAGGCAATGGGGGTATCCGGATAGAAAAGAGGTTGAAGGCAAAGGAGTGGGGAGGAGAACTAGTAGAACAAGTTACTTCAGATGACAGGAAGGAAAAAGGGTCAAGAGCACACGCAGAAAGAGAGGTTAACCCTGGACACGAAGGAGCATTGACATAGATAAAAAGAGGATAGAAAGCAAGGGTATACTTTTAGATAGGTTTTAGGTTTGGTGACAAGGAATAGGGAACTTTTCAAAAGGATTAAGGGAGAAATGGTCTGAAGCAGCAGTAGGTTGAACTGAATCCGATCTTTTGACCCCAAAGGTTTATATGGCATGTAGGGAAAAGAGAAGTTTCCACACAGGAGTGTCTCAGAAAAGGGCCAAGTTTCAAGTAAGTCTTGATGAAGAGGCCTGGGGTGTAGGAGAGCTTAATCATGGGATGCGACTGCAGAGGTCTAAGAGGGAAGATTTAGAAGGGAGAAGTGAGATAGAAGGTTAAGATGTGAGGAAAGGAGAGAATAGGATACACATTATCAGTGGGGCTTACATCTTGGGTGAGGATGAATAATAACAAAGTTGTCCTTACAGAAAAATGGTGAGTTTCCATGGTAGAGATCACACCAAGAAGTCATTCTCTTGGTTGGGGGAGCAGAAGAATGAGTAGGTAGGGAGGAGAGAAGAGGAAGCAAACAATGGGAGGTGGGGGTGTTCAGGAGTTAGGGCATCTTGGAAGGGTTTCACTTTCAGTGAGTCATCATTCTGCAGGATGGGATGACTTCAGCTTCTGATGGAAGCCACAGTGGTCTTGGTCCGTCTATAAAGCTTCTTGGGAAAGGCTTGTGGGAAGGCATCTAATTTGTGTGTGTGCTGAAAAAAGTCATGCTATCTAGTGTATCAAGAAGTTCTGTAACATTCTGTGCTGTGGTGCATTTCAGTGGATGGATGCTTGGAGCAAGCTTGCGCTAGTGCCTGTCAGCACTGAAGTGTTCAAGCAGCAACATCATACAGCTCCGGAGTGTCACCTTCCATCATACCACTATATTGTGCCCCCAAGTATCTGCAACACACATCAGACAAGAGGAAAATTGCCTTATCAAAAAGACACTACAAATTTTTAAAAAGACCAAAGAAACTCTAAAAGAGAAATAGGCAAAAGACATGAATGGACAATTCATAAAGAAATATGAATGACCAGTAAATGTATGACAACTAATAGTGACTTCAGTACTTTTTCATCTGTTGTACTTGCAAAGATGTAAACAATTAATACAATGGTGTTGATGTCTACTTCTAATGGAATAATAGCCATTAAAATGAGATAGATCCCAATGTATTAAGAAGAAAAAAATCAAAGTGCAGAATAGTATGCAGTATAAAGTTCCATTTACAAAAAGAATACTCTCGGTATATGTGTATGTGTGCTAGTAAAAGGTCAGAAAATATTAGAAACAATGTAGAAGAAATCATCCTGCTTAACTCTGGAGAAAGGGGTTGGGGGCATAAGGGATACAGATAATGGGGAAGAATGAAAATGTAGTTTACAAACGTTTTATTATGGAGATTTTCAATTATACACAAGGTACAAAAAATGACTTAATGACTCTCCTCCCACTTACTTGTTACCTAAATTCAGCAAATGTCAGCATTACTTCATTTTCTTTTTTTTTTTTTTTTGTGGGTACTGGTGGTCGACCTCAGGACCTCGTGGGCCAGCAGGCGCCCAGGCCGCTGAGTGATATCACCAGCCCTTTTTTTGTATGTGGATTCCGGGAGTCGAACTTGGGCCCTCGCACTTGCCAGGCAGGTGCTTACGCCGCTGAGCCATCTCACTGGCCCTACTTCATTTTCTGTTTGAAAAAAATTATAAGTATTTTCTTAAAAAGCAAGATAAGAATAAAAGTGATTTTCTCTGATACTCTTATAAATATGGCTCATTAGCCCAATATTTAGTCCCAAGAAACAGGAGGAGCCTTCAGGGGCTAATGGTCTGGAAAGCATTAGCCACTTTGCTCTCGAACTCTGTTAGATGTGTTGCCAGAGAGACAGCAAGCCTAGTCCAGATTCCATAGAACAATCCTTAATTTAAGAAGTGACATCAAAGGAAGCCTGTCTGATCCTTAAAGAAAAATTTAATATGCTTACTACGCTCTACCTACACCCCTAGTCCATGTTTTTATGAAGGAACAACATGATTTATCCTGCAGCTCATTTTCTTCTCTATTAAGGCTGACTCCATTTCCCAACAGAGCCCAAAGCTAAGAAAACAGTGCTGTCTTCCTCTTCATAGTGGTGTGCCTTGGCGACCCACTGCTGCCAAGTGTACCCTTGTCTCAGATGGGTGCCTCATGCTAGAATTTCAGGGGAGCTTGGAAAACTACACAGATTTTCAGTTTCCATTTGGGACAGAGTGCCAAATTCTGAGGACTGAAAGTGTGAATACCTGCTTCTTACTTGCATCCATTCATTTGTTCCAGCATCATTCATTCCACATTTCTTGCCCAGGCTGGGTGCTAGAGTTAGGATTCTAAAGTTGAGCAGCATTTGGCTCTCGACCTTCTGGAGTATATGGAATATAGAATCTCGATGTAGAGTGAAGTTTCCTTGATTTGCTCCGCTTCCTCTGCCAGGATTGCTCTTTCCTATCTCATATATGTAGCTTTATCCATCTTCCAGAATTTAGCTCATGAGTCATGATCAGGTTTCCTCTGCCAGAAATGCCCTTCCTGCCTTGGCCACCTACACTCACCCTGCAAAACTCAGGTCACCAGTACCCATCACCATAGCACTGCCAGACTCTTCAGATCAGAGCAAGTTACTGTGCTTATCAGCCTACATTACATATTCTCACATGTTTGCCTCCCTCGGTGGCACAATCTTTAATTTGCCAGTTCCCACACAGTGTGTGACACATACATATTCATTGAATTAATGTGTAAAGCAATGTAACATCATAATTTCTCTGGATTTTATGTTATTTAGAGTATCCTAAATGCCTTTTCAAAGATAATCTCTTTGGGCATCAGCCCATCCACAGCTGCGTCACCTTCTCTTAATGGTCTGCCAAAACACAAACCTTATCCGAGAGGCCCCAAGGCTCTATATAACAGAATGCCAATCCCAGTCCTAAGCAGCTAAAATTTATTTCTTGTCTTTTTGAAGTTTTAAATATTTTAAGTATAAGATGAAATTGGAATTACAAATGTTATCATAATGTCAACATCCTGCTACAAAGTCTTTGGATCACATGGAGATCTTCGGGGGGCTTTTGTGTGATTTCAGAGATTTTAAGAAAGACTGGCCAATATGTGCTAGGCAAAGAATCATAACAAATAAGCACTGGAACAAGAGTCAGGCAACCTGTCTTTCATTTCCTCTTAAGGTCTTCATTCACACACACACATGCACACGCACGCGCACACACACACACACACACACACACACACACACAAAGTTGGTGTCTGAATGATTTCCAAAGTCTACTTGGCTCCAAACAGCTATGAGCCAATAATCCAGGAAGCAAATATTTTCAGGAAATCAAAACAATTACCTAGTCTCATCTTTTTATCTGGCTAGGAGAATCTTTCTTATAAATAGTCACTGGGACACATTCTTATTTGTGTTATTAATCCTTTCTGTGAATTAAGACACTTACAGGTAACAAGCAAGAAAAAAATTCCCTTTGGGAAGTTGACTTCAAGAGAAAAATTCCAATGCCCATTGTTTTTCTTGATTTCTTTTTGGCAAAGGTAGCACAATTCTTACTTCCATTGCATATTTTGAATTCAATCCAATAGGAGAGGAGATTCCATCCTTATTTATAACTCCCCTGATGACAGCTCCCAGTATGGGTGGGAGCTCAGGCTTTCTGGAACCAGTCTTGGCACCTGCGCTTCTGGGAAGTGACAGTCCCAAAGGCTCCTGTGATGCTTCCTGAACCAAGACCATTGACAGTACTACTACCTTCTCCAGCAATGGGATTGTCACGACACTTTTTAAATAGCGTAGCTTGTTTAATGTGAAGTTTAAATTTCTGTTTAACATCAATGATTCTGCTAAGAGACTTCAGGTCCTACTGATTGGTAAGTATCTTCCTAATTCAGATTTACATCAAATATCTGAGGGGGAGAAGTAAGAAGAGGATTCCATCCAAAAGAAAATTAAAACAATAACTACTAGCAATTATCATGTGCTTACTATATGCCAAGATTTATCTCATTTATTCTTTATGTGTCATTATACATGGTAAGTATTATTACATACCCCTTTTTATAGATAAAGAAATCAAGGTTTAGAGTGGTTACTATCCAGTCTAAGGTCATACATTCTGCTAAAATGGTATTTAGATGCAGGATATCTGTCTCCACAGTCTATTTCTATAAACCCTATGCAATTCTATGCAATACTATCTCTCAAGAATTGCATATGTATGCTTATGTATATAATTCCTGTGTATGTGTAAGAACTGGGAGACAAGCTTTTTAATGGATTCCAAAATGGTAATAAAAACTAATAGTTTCCAAGTTATCCCCCAGTGAAGTTTTGGAGAATACCTACATAGAAGTGGTGACAAAGTAGAGGATACTAATCTCAAGAAACATCACTGAGTACTCAGAACCATTGAGTTATATTGGTTACAATAAATGACATTAGCTGATGTAACAAGCACTCACATGTTTTAGTGGCCATACAAATAAGCCCTCATATTTCAAAACCAACATATTTCTTAGGGTTTTCTATGATACTTAGTGAACAGTGAACATAAAAAGAGCTCTGGAAAAGAAGTTTTGTGCAATCAGCTTTTTTAGATGTTAAACACTCAGCATTAGTGACTCATTGTACATATACACATATTTAGGACAGATAGACGCATATAGATATGTAGATATGAGATAGAGATGCATAGATCTGTATAAGTTTCTTGACAGTAACGAGGATAAACTGGCACATCACTCAACACACGGTATTAGCATTCGCAACAGAGCTCTTCCTGCCCATTAATATGCACATCATCAAGCAGCACTTATCACCTAAACATTTGTAGTAACGTATGATCGAAATTCAGGTAATGACCACTGATTCAATATTTTAACGAACTACTCACGTATCAAAATCCATGTATTCCATTTAATTTGGTATGCTTTTAGATATTGGGTCATATTACTCCAGTAGCAGTACTCACTGAATGATACAATCAAGAATAAGAATCTACAATAAATCCATGCTGTACTGGTTCAGAGCTCACTCTTCATTTTAACATTCTTGAAATGTTAATACTTAGCATTATCTTCATTTTAACATCACTGAAATCAAAATGTCTTATCATCAGCTTCTTATGATGTAGTATTTCTTTTTTATTTTTCTTAAAAGATGTTATTAAAGTAACTATATTTTTATCAATAGCAATTGAAGATTAAGAATGTGTAGTATTTGCAAGAAACATGATAGACAAGTTTAAAATCTTAATATAGTAATAACTGGTAAAAAATGAAAAAAGAAGCAGTAAATTCTTCAGAGGTAAAAGTGCAAAGAACATGAAACCTGCATTCACAAAATAAAAATGACTAACCAGTAAGCACAAACTTCACAAAGACTCAAAGAAGCACAAATTAAAATGACTTTTTGTCTTTAAGATTAGAAAAGAATAAATTTAAAAAAATAATCCAGCACTAGAGTTAAATAGAATGGACATCCTTATTAAATGCTGGTGGGAAAATTATAAAAAAATTTCTAGAGAGCAATTTGGCAGTACAAATTAAAATTCTCCAAGTATTCACATTTATTTATTCTTTTAGGAATGTATTATGAGAACCATAAATAGGTTTAAAATACACTCACAAAAAGATAGTAACTGAAAAAAGTCATGATACAAAATTTATTAATTTATTTATTGTATTTCAGCTATGTAAAAATTAAGAAAAAAAGATAATAAATTATGCCAAGATGCTGAGGATTTTATTCCTACTCCTTTACATGTGTACATATTATAAAAAGAAATATATACAATTTTAATAATCAGGAAAAAATTTAAAATCTGAAGAAGAGAAAATAACTATAGGATATTCTGACAAAATTTCCATTTCTTCTCCAATGGAAGAGATAGAAAATTGCTCACCACAATGTTTGTCCTTCATATGAGACTTAAACACCAAAGATTATGTATGTAGGAGCTTTTACATAATTGTATTGCTTGATACACAATATTTTGTTAGATTTATAACTTAGAAGTCCTGGTCCTTGAATTTTAAATTTTGGTATATATTGTCTTGAAGATTTTTATTACTATTATCATTTGACTCTTTGTTTGAATACTGGCAATTCATTTCTTAAACTTACTTTGTTGTCTTCTTCAATGAGGATATTTTCAGTGACCTTGCTAAAAATGGGATTAGTCAGCTCTTTATTATCTTTTGCAAATAATAGTTGGCTACAGTTCATATCACATAAATGTTTATTTATCCAAAAATCCAGCAGATTATATGCTGCTAGTTAACAGTTATTTAGTAAGAATGTTACAAAATTTCCTTTAAATAAAATTTCCAATTCAATATTGCTTCAGAATAAAGCAGTCTCCTGGAGGACTTGGCTGATTTGTGTTTTCTCTCTCAACATCTTCCCCAATCTTGCAGTTTTATTTTTGTTTACAGTTCTTAAAACAAATAAACAAAAATGCAACCTGCCTTTGCTTGTGCCTTTGATATGAGGAAAGAGAAACTAGTTAAAACTGATAATATATATATGCTATATTTCTTCTATATTTCAATACTTTCCTTCCTATTACATTTAGTGTTTCATGTATTTAGGCTTTTTGTATTTTGCTTAAATATACTGATAGAAAGGATATCATTCAGGCTCTCAAGTATCTTGTAAGCCAGTTACGAGTGGTGAGATGTGGAGACTAATAAATAATAAGTATTTATAATCCAAGGTGAAGACTACAATCTTTCTTTTATTTAACACGAGTGCTGACAGTGTACCATTAGCCAAAGAAAGCTCTGGGTGATGTGATACAGAACGTTCGAGGCGTAGTTTCTGTCCCCAGGAAAGATGGGTGGCTGGAGTCAGAGCATACAAGGGAAGTGGACTTTCGCTCACTGGCAATCCCACAGTAACTCAGACTTTTGCCCGCTTACCCACCACATTCCTACTCTGAAACTCTAACTAACTGAGCTTCTCAGTCAGTAGATCTGGGGCAACAACTAGAACTTTATTTTTTCAAAGCTCACCTTGATAATTCTGATACACTATCATATGACTTAATAGCCACAAGGATCTCACACAGAAGTAGGAGAAATTGCTAGAAGGCAGCAGGTAAATCTGTGAGTCATTTTTTTTCCTCATAACAGTGCTGCTGTTAGAATTTTGGTTTAGCATGTGAAATTATTAATGGTGTTATCTATAACTTAGTATAATTATATATATAAGACTTATCCGTGCTTATATAAGACTTAGGTAAGACTTATCAACTTTTGCAAATTGTTAAATATTCAACTCATTTATTTTGCTTTTGTTATAAATTGTCTCCTTATGAAAATATTGCTGCAATCCATGTTTTTATTGTGTATCTCGTTGATACAAACCTGTGACTCTTCTGTTCCACAGTTGCCCAAATGTGCCATGCTTTATTGCCTTGGGCCTTTATAACATGCTATGTGTCCTTTTTTCACTCACTGACTCATTCATATTCATATTGAGTGTAGAAAAGTAACCAGTATTATACTTCCAAGATCTCAGACAAACGTAACTCCCATGCATCCTGTGACAGAATGACTTTGGAATCGGGTAAAACAAGAGGAAGATAAGGCTTGGAAAATATTAGCTAAGAAATAGCAGTCATGGGAAAGAAGTCTCAGAATGGGAGGATGCAGAAATTCAGAGGAGAAAGCTCCAGGGTTTAGGGAAATATAATAGTTCTTGAAAAATAGTACGGACACATATTTGAAAGATATGGTAGAATAATTAGTCATATAGAAAACAGGAAATGAAAAAAAAGCAGAACAGGTTATTGATAAAGGAAAATGTGATTCGCACATACTGTTCAGCTCAGAAGTGAATGACATTTATATCATTATTGTAGTACAAGCTTTGATTACTTCTTTTACCATAAATTGAAATATGACTTCATCAGGACAATTGTTTGAGCAATGATAGTGTAAGGGTGGTAAATTCTCTCTCAATGCAAAAAGTCAGTAGGGGAGGTATTTGTTTGATAAATCGAGAAATAATACACATATTGAAAAGTAGTATCGAGAAAGCACCAGAAGTAATGGCTGCATGGATTCAAAACAGTCGCCTCAGGCGAGGATGGTTAAGGCTGAGGAAATGTACACAGGGAACTGGTTGTTTTCCTATGACAGTCCTTTACTTTTTTAGAATGTATTCATGTTATTGTTTTGCAAGTATATATATTTCTTTGATTACGAAACAAACCATCATGTATATGCTAAGTAACTACAGTGTACCCAGCGAAGGGCTTAATCCTGCTCAGGATGTAACCGAAGTGATACACATGGTTCTGACGCTCCAGGATTGTAAGTTACTTTGGAGGCTTCAAACCCAGATACAAAAAGTAATTTTAGAAAAGATATGAGTAAATTCAAGATGAAATCTAAGAAGTTTTGTATTCATATTATATTAACCTTCATGTTTGGGAAAATGTGTAAAACAAAAAGCCTGACTGAATTTATTTTTTTTCTTGCTCAAAGGACAGGAGAATGAATGCCCATTTCAGCTCCTCTGTAAAGTTTACACGTTTGGCCCTACAGAACCTCATCTGAAAACAGGCCTATCTTGAAGAACCAGCTGATCTCCACATTGCTGCTGTAATGCCTGCGTCTTTGTTTTTAGTCTTGACTCTGCTTTAAAAGAAAAATAACTCAGTGCTTATTTTGTACTAGGTACTTTTTTTCTGACAACATGAGCATTGGATTCATGTTCCCTTTTGCCCAATAACTGTCTTAAAGGATGTGGCTGAGATAGCTAAAGAAGGACAGAAAAATAAGGAAATCAAAATAAAAGGGTCAGAAGAAAGGAGGGCAAAAAGGAAGAAAAAGAATACAAATATTGTGTTCTTCAGGACTCTGGGGGCAGTTTCATAAATGTATTTCTTGCCAGTGTTGCATATTTCACTCGGCCATCCTGTCACTTCCCCTGTTCCCTCTGTGACAGAAGTATTTGTGTGGAAGGTTAAAATCACTGAGAAGTTGTTTATGTGGCATGTTCCTTGGCAAGAGATGCATCTTCAGTACTTCTGCAAAGTTAAATTATAGTGGATAATTAAGCTTACAGCAGGATTAAGTAGACTTAGGTTAAAAGGTATCGAGTGTACTTGAATTAAAAAGAAATCTCTAGAAGAAAGACGTATCTGAGAAGTTTACTACTATGTACTGTGTGGAAATTTCTCCCAAAAGTTAACAAAACCAGGTCTTAAAGCCTGAGAACTATTTGCCTTTTTTAGACTAGTGAATTAGAAAAGTAAGATATGCACATGAGCTACATTTTGGAAAAAGAAGATAAGTATTCAGAATAAAGCAAGTATCTCTTATAGTCATACTCCTTAGATAAAATTACTGGTAATGTTTTTAATGGCGTGTGCTTGCCTGCATGTGTTTCATGCCAAAAATATACAAGAAAAGTGCTGTTGTATTCTGTATGTATGGTTTGCTCCCTTTTTCTCCACTGACACATGGATTCCCTTTGTTGTTTTTTAATCTGGATTAAGATGCTAAGAATTTGAGATATTTGTTCAGGCCTGAAAGAAACAAAGCAAAGCATTAAAGAAACCCAATTGACTTTTTCATCCCTACCTGAAAACCTGTGAGATTCATCCTCCATTAGAATTAAAGGTCAAAGTGAAAACAAATTACTCTGGGGCTGTTCATTCAATTAGATAATGTAAAACTTTAAAAAGCCAGTTGTTTTTTATTTACAGATGACCTTATCCTGGGAAGATTTGTGAATAATAGGTAGTATAGATATGGTTACACAGGGTTAAGCATCTTTATGAAAAATTAATATTTTATCATTATAAAATATACACAACATAAAATTTACCATTTTAACCATTTTTAAGTGTACAGTTCTGTGGCATTAAGTGCATTCACATTGTTTGCAACCATTACTGTCATCCACAGAACTTTTTCATCTTGCCCAACCGAAAAGCTACACCCATTATGCAGTCTTGGTAATACTCTAGGAGCCTTGCGTAAGTGGAATCATACAACATTTGTCATTTTGTAACTGACGTATGTTTTAGCATAATGTCTTTAGGGTTGATCCAAGTTATGTTAAGTGTCAGAATTTCTTTCCATTTAATGGCTATTATTCCATATTATATTTTGATTATCCATTCATTTCTTGAATAAAAAATAAATTTAAATTTATCAATTACTCATGGATAATTCTCTTCCCTTGACTTCTGTGGCATCAGAAGACCTGCCTGGGCATCAAACAAATTTGTGGTGCCCTTCCACGGTGTAGTGTTGCTGCATAGTAGCACCCAGAGGGGAGTAAGTTTCCCAGTCCCCTTGCATCTGTGTGGGTCCTGTGACTAGGCGTTGGTAATTCAATGATAAAGGAAGTGTGTGCATCACATCTCAGCATGCATGATCATTTAAACATCTGCTGGCAGGCTGACACCAGGGCTATTCTGAAACCAAGAGAGGGCAGGACCACAGGTGAAAGTAGTCGAGGTTTTTAATCATCACTTTGATAGAACCTCCCAGCAAGGCCTCCCTCCTGGGAATTACAGTAGATTTTCCATGAGTGAGAATTTTCTATGTCAAACCACTGAGATTTGGGGCTACTAGTCAGCTCTATTACAGGTTTCAAGACCCATCTATTTCGAGTTTCTTCTTTTCCACTTCTTCCTTCTCATTGCCCATTGCTGACTTTTTCTCTGCCTTTCAATCACCTTGTTTGTAGATTGTATTTTTTCAACAGCGCCTGTATTACTACTCTCCTATGTAAAAGCTCTGTTATGATTTAGTTAAGCAGAGATAGGCAAAAGGGCAAGGCCAAACCAGCTGAGAGCCTGGTGTGCTCCTCTTCAAGGAGTGTTTGAAGACCACTGGAAATCTTGCAAACACCTGGTCCTTTCGGGACATTCCTGCATTGATTGAAAGGAGTGCTTTGAAAAGCCTTTCGGTGAGGGCGGACACCTTCATGGGGCGGCTCCCGTAACAAAACATGGCCACTAAGGTGTTTTAGGAAGCAGGTAGGCTATGAGTAACACAAGGCTCTGTTTTCTCTGAGTGAACAGTAGCATCCAGTTTCTTCTCTTAAAAAATGTTAAGCAAATATATAGAAAGTATGAGTTTGTAGGGGAGGAAAATACATAGATTTCCCTCATAGCTTTTTCTGTCCTTGAGTTCAGCCCACCAACTTTTCTTGGTATTTCTGGGGTATTTCATTTCATTACAAATGGTCCTCCTACCACTTATCCTTCTTATTGCTGACTGGTTGGTCTTTTTGAAGCACGATGCTCAGCATATTATCCCTTCCTTTAAAAGTCAGAGGCCACTTGTTGCTTAGAGTAAATCTTCTTAGAAAAGATATGTCTCCCCAGCTGTCGGGAAAAGAGCAAAAGAAAAAGCCCATTTAAATGGTGCGGGCTATGATGCCACTATCCAAAACCACGAGCTCATACCAGAGAAGGAGCAGGATGTAGAAGGCATGAGTCCTATGCCTGGCTGTTTCTCTCTGCCGAATCTCTGTTCACTGTCCCTTCTTCCAAAATTCCATAATATCCTCTTGCAAGTGTCAGCTCAAGGGTTATCCCTTCTATGAAATCTTTCCCGACAAGGTTTCTACTCCTCATTATTTCCTCTTTCTTATCTCTTCCTCTCCAAATCTAGGCAAGTAGTGTCAATGCAATTAGTGTCATAATTTTGAGATGTCTTTTGTTCTCCAACTTTCATTATGAAACCATACTCGTATTGAGCATTTACAGCTAAACAATGATAGCCTCCTCATAGTATTTGCTCATCTCTGGCCTTCCAGCCATACTTCTTGGTTATCAGACAAACATTTGGACAACTTACAAATTTGGTTCTGTCACCCACTATTGATGTTTACTCCCCTGTCTGAGTGTGTGTGTGTGTGTGTGTGGCTGTGTGTGGGTGTGAGATCAGGCACTGAGATAGCATGGCCAAATTGTTCTTTATGTCTGAAGAGAAGTTTCTGGACATAAAAATACATTACTAAAACTTCACCTTCTTCCCTACCAAAACCGAATTCTTATTTGTTTTTGAGATGGGGTCTTGCTATGTAGTTCAGGCTGGCCTCAAACTTATGGCAATCCTTCTGCCTCCGCCTCCCTGGTGTTGGAATTATAGACATGGGCTGCCATACCCAGCGCAAAATCAAATTCTTTCGGCTATGGCATACTGAATAGTTTTACCCAAGGGATATATCTGGGTCCATGTGCCCTATTTTTTCCCAACTCCCATCCATGGAAGACAGCACCAATGGATCAAAACACTCTTTTTCTCTGAATCCTTGGATCTTCAACACACAGACCTCTCCATCAGCTACCAGCAGAGTATAGCTGACAAACAGTAAAATCTTTGCACTCTCCAAGGTCTTTTACTTGGGCCAAAAGCTTATACAAAAGTGAATGATGCTCTCTTTGCATTCAAGGTAAGTACCCCCTAATCTGTGAAAGACAGTTAATAGTCCTTTACCTTTACCCCTATTTCATGCAGTTTCTGTTCTTGAGAAATACATGCTTAAAAGTAAAACAGCTATGACTTTTTAAAAATTCTGAAGTCTTTACTTCTACTTACAGGTCTAAGATTGAAATATGTTCTTTAATTATCAAAAATCTCACAATTTGTGCTTGTTTTTCTACTGGTTCTGGTTTACTTACTTCTGGCCTAAAAGTAGCATAACTGCATGGTTCAGTAGGAAAATATTTTAATTTCCTTTTTTGTGGCTAGTGGTAGGGCCCTCTTACCTCAATGGGCTTTTTTTTTTTTTTTCCTCACTGATGAGATAGCCACAAAATTTCCTTCCTCAAAGTCAGATAAGTAAAGGGTACGATTTGCAACTCACAGTTGGCAAGGGAAGGGGAACTGCCCAGTTCTTTGTCCTGTAGCCCTGGGAGTAGGTGGCCTCAGTGCTGAGACTTTACAGGCCCATGAAGGACCCATAGTCACTCCAGTCACAGTTCCGCCTCTGTCTCCTTACGATCATCTGGAGGCAACTACTGAGTCTCTCAGTCAACGATTACAGATGAAGTTTCAAATGTGAGTGCCCCCAGGACAAGACTTTTCGTTTTGCTCTGAGGTATACATGATTAAAAACAGTTATGTAACCACAGCAATGAGGAAGCTGGAAACACTGGGCAGTAAGGAGAATGGGGCAGTGGGACTTTCCCAACAAGAAGATTCCAAAATACAGGAGAAGAGAAGGGAGACTTGCAGTGGCTCATCCACAATTTTAACTAATTCTTGCCTCTCCATAACACTGACAGAAAGCACTTGGCCGATGCCTTATGTATCTTTAAAACAATTCCACCACTGAGTTCAGGATCTCTTTGTCTCCACTGCTCATGGATTGCTCTTCCCTGCTGGGAAAGGCAGAGGTTCCTGGACGCTCTTGATGAACTGAACAGAAGAGACCTGGGGATTTCAGTTGTTTCCCCCCGATAAGAAAGACTGTTCCTTTGTTTCAGCATCTGGTTTCATTTTGTGTCTTCTGAGAATCCTCTATGTGATGAAGGAGGAAAATCCTCTATACATCACTGCTGAAATAGAGCATTGTGAGGAATGGTTGACAGTACAAGGCCTTTCTGTGCCATTCCTGACTACCACTGGGTGAGGATTCAGAGAGCGGGATGCCTCATTACGTTTATGACACTGCAGTTTCTTTCACTGCTCTGAGGTGCAATGAAAGCTGCCTGCTTCTCTAATTACTTCCTTACCTCCTTAAGGACTCAGGGGCCATTTCCTTTTCTAGTTTTAACTCTTTCCAGCTATCTATTCACTAGTGGATTAGAGCATTTTATAACTTACATTTTACTTGGTGAATATAGTTTTCACAGACTATTTTTAATATCAGGGTCTGATAGATATGAATTCAAAACCAGCTGTAACTGAATGATCCTGGCCAATATCTGTGGGCTCTATGACTCTCAGTGTCACTGTCTTTGAAGTGGTAATATCAATACTTAACTTTACAGGTGGCAAAAATAATAGTAAAACATGTATTTGGTGTAAGAAATGATAACATTATTATACTGAAGTTTTGTTTTTTAACACTTTTTAAGAGGAGTTTTATTTTCATAGTGAAATTGAGAGACAGGAACAGAGATCTCCTACAAACCCCACATGTACATGGCCTCCTCCATCACCCACATCCCGCAGCAGAATGGTACATTTTTTACAGTTGGCAAGTGCAGCATTGTCACCTAGAGTCCCACGGTTTACATTAGCTTTTACTCTTGGTGTCGTACAATGTGTGGATTTGGACAGATGTGTAATAATCTGTAGCCACCATCATAATATCATACAGAATAGTTTCATTGCCCTAAAAATACCCTGTATTTTGCCTATTCATTCCACTCTTTCTGGCAACTCCTAGAAACCACTGATCTTTCTACTGTTACCATAGTTTTGTCTTTACCAGAGTATCATATACTTTGAATCAGACAGTGTGTGTCTCTTTCAGATTGACTACTTTTACATAGTAATATGCATTTAAGAACCTTCCGTGCTTTTTAAAAGTGTTGAATAATATCCTATTGCCTGGATGTACCACAATTTATTCATTCACCTATGGATGAACGTCTTCATGTGGTAAATTTTAAAACAGTACACCTACACATGAGCAAATTGCCACTATAATGGTAAAAATAACAATAGTAACATTCATAGAACACAAAATCACGACAAACACTTTTACATGTATTTTCTTATTTGAGATGTACCACCCTGGGAAATTTGACCAAGCAGTTATTTTAGAATACCTATTTAGAAATTGAAAATTGAGAATCAGAGGAGCCAATTTCTAGTCACACAGTTGGTCAGTTAGGTATTGGCCATCCCAGTAGTGAGGAGGATGCTGACATTCAAGATAAGTGACTCAATGAAAAGAGCAAAGCTAGGAAGTAGAAATGAAACTGGAAACAAGATCTTCTGATATCAAATCCCACATTCTTTTCATAATCATGAGACAATTTTAATTCTCAAGGAACCATGGAACTGTGCAGAAAAGTATTAAAAATACTTTTATTTTTAATGCATTGAAATGACATTCTGTAGCTTTATTTAACTTTTGAAATTTGCTTTGTATATCACTTTCTGAGAGAGATATGTTAATATTCCCAAATATTGGGCCGGTGAGATGGCTCAGCAGCGTAAATGCCTGCCTGGCAAGCACGAGGGCCCAAGTTCGACTCCCAGAACCCACATACGTAAAAAGGGCTGGTGATATCGCTCAGCGGCACGGGTACCTGCTGGCGTGCGAGGTCCTGAGGTCGACCCCCGGTACCCACACAAAAAAAAAAAATTCCCAAATATCCATTACGATTTCTATTATTTTTATTATTATTTCTACTATTATTAATTTCCTCAGCATTATACAATAGCATTTCTATTCTTATAATGTTTTTAATTTGAATTGTATTTTAATATTGAATTGCTATCATGGTTTTCTTTTGGTTCACATTCATGTTCTATTGCTTTATTTTCAACAGTCTTTATCCATTTTTTTATCATAGCATGACTCTGGTATTAAAACATGCATTTATTCCTGTATGTTATTTATTCCTGATCTTAGTTTTGCAAACACAAACTGAAACTGTCTCCCTTCATTGTTAAGTTTATGTCTCTTTATTATAATTACTATTGTATTAAACCTCATCTCTGCTAATTTATTTCACATCTTCTAATTACTTTTTTTCCTTAAAAATAATTTCCTGTTCCTGTTTGTATAAACTAGACTATATTCTGGTCATTTAAAAGTTTTATATATATGCATATAATATACATATATGCATATGTATATATATATATATATATATATATATATATATATATATGTACTTTAGGTGATTTCCTTACACATACTTATTTTCCATCAATTTATTAATTGACACAATATTAATATTCCCCATCATGGAAGCAGATAAGCACCTTAACATTTTTTAATCTCCTTTTTTTGGTTAAATTCTGTTTTGTTTTGTTTTCCATCTTACTCTTTGCATTGTTATTTCCTAGAACTTCATTCAGGGTTGAGATAAAATATTTGAAAATTGGGATTTTAAAAATTTGTATTTTCTTTTTTTCAGATAGAAATATATTACAGTATGATTTTTAGCTTATGCATTCTTTCCATCTCCAGAGACTTAAAATGTGTCTATGAATTTGTTGCAGTCTTCTCACAAGAGGCAGATCTAACCCTCCTCTCCTGTGACATGGTCAATCTAGTGACTCAATTTTTTTCAGTAGTTGCTGTATTGAGATAAAACTAATATACAATAAACTGAACCCATCTAAGTATACAGTTGGTTAAGTTTTGACATATGTACTGCCCCATGAAATCCAGATGAGAAACAAATCTGTAATCACCATCATTGTCTCTTGCTCTGTACGTTTCCTCCTCCCAACTCTTTCTGCAATCTTTCCCCACCCTCCACGGCACCTGGCAACCACTGATCTGCAATCTGTTCTCTCTCCTCCTCTCTTCCTCCACCTCTCCTCCTCCGTTGCCCTTTCTTCCTCCCTCACTTCCTTTTCCTCTTCCTCCTCCTCTTCTCCATTCTTCCGCTTCTTCTCCTCCTTCTCCTCATTCTTTTCCTTCTCCTCCCCCTTCCTCTTCCTTCTTCTCTTCGTTTATACTATCCAATTGTTCTACCCCATTTATTGACAGGCTATTACTTCTCCATTTCATTGCCTTTGCACTATTTCATCATTGTTGAAAACTGAGTAACGCCAGCCTTATGGAATATGTGGGAAAAATTTCCTCCTTTTCAATTTTCTAGAAGAATTTGTGTAGAATGGATATGCAGTAATTTCTTATTTAGATGTTTGGTATACTGAACCGTAAAGCCATTTGGCTAATATAGGTATATTTTCTTTACCTATTTCTTTTTCTGTACACTTTGGTAATTTATGTCTTTCAAGAAATTTGTTTATTTCATTTAAATTGTCAAGTTATTTCATTGGCATAAAGTTGTTTTTACTATTCTTTATTGCCTTTTAATACCTGTATAGTAGTAGTGTATTAGCACCATCCCATAAAATTGGATGTTGTTTTAAACTTCGTTTCATTTGAAATACTTTGTAATTTTCTCATTAATGTCTTCTTTGACCAATTGAGTAATATAAAACTGTGTTAGTTGCCAAACATTTGATATATTTTTTAGAGATCTTACTTATTGATTTCTAATTTAATTCCTTCATGCTTAGAGATAAGACTTAAATCTTAGAATATATTGGAATTTGTTTGATGCTCTAGGATATGTACAAATTGGTAAATGTTCCCTGTAATTTTGTTTGTTTTTTGAGACAGTGTCTTACTATGTAATTCAGGCTGGTCTGAACTTGCTGTGTAGACCAGGCTGGCCTTGAACTCATGGTGATCCTCCTGCCTCAGCCTCCCAATTGCTGGGATTACAGGTGTGTGTCACAAACACCTGGCTTTTTCCATGTGTTCTTGAAAAGAATCTATGTTGTGCTGTTTTCATGAAAAATATTGTTCAAGCCTTCTATATTCTTATCTAACTTGTTCTATTAATTATTCTACTTATCAATTATGGGGAGAGGGTTATTAACAAATTTGACTATAATTGTGGGTATCTGTTTCTTCTGGAAGTTCTAACAGATTTTGGTTCATGTATTTTGAATCTCTGTTACTATGTTTAGGAATATTGTGTTTTCTTTATGAATTGGCATTTTTTCACATGATAAAATGAGCCTCTTTACTCCTAATAATATTTTTTTTCTCCAAAATCCACTTTGGCTGATTTAGTATAAAAACTTTATTTTGATTTCTGTTAATATAGCATCTTTTTGTGGTATTCTTTTATTTTATTTTATTTTATTTTATTTATTTATTTTTTTTGTGGGTACCGGGGGGTCGACCTCAGGACCTTGCGTGCCAGGAGGCGCCCGTGCCACTGAGCGATATCACCGGTCCCTTTTTCGTATGTGGGTTCCGGGAGTCGAACTCGGGCCCTCGTGCTTACCGGGCAGGCGCTTAAGCTGCTGAGCCATCTCACCTGCCTATTCTTTTATTTTAAACTTATTTTTGTCTTTATATTTAAAATGGGCATCTTAACTAAAGGCCCAGGTTTGTTGGGATTAACCACCACCATCATAATTCTATTGCTGGCTTGCTGGGATCAATCAACACAGATCTGGGCTCTGTCTGCCCCCTCTGTCAACCAGTGATAGTATATACATGCCCTGAAATGAACATTTATTTTCTGCTTTTGTTCCTTTCTTTGCTTTTTAATTTTTTTCTATTTCTTTTTCTTGGTTTTTGTTCTTGTTTTTTATGCAAATGAGAACATTATTTCTAGTTTTTTGTTTGTTTCTTGTTTTAGTCTGTTATTTCTTCCTCCTCTCTTCCCATCCTGTCTTCTTCGGTTCCCAAAGCTTTCATTATCTTCCTTTGCCCTCCAGCCTTCCTTCTAATCCTTTCCTCTTCTTCTATTTCTCTATTTTTCCTCATAACCCCTTTTATATTTTCTCCCCTTAAGGTAAAATCTCCATATTGAGGGGATATTTACTCTATACAATTTTCTTCTTTGTTTTAGATTTTGATATTTAACTAAAAATATAGTTCATATGGTTAAAGGAGGCAAATTAATAGTTACCACAGTGTCATTCTCTAGCGTGTGTTTGATGCTACTGTTATTACTGATTCTACTACTGTAGCCAAGATGACATAATTTTTCTAATCAGTTCTTCCTTGTATGCCAAGATTGAGATGGCCTGAAGGTCATAAACAGTCATATAGGTCTGTGAAAGAACCAGGGGCTAGGCCAAATAGGTAAGAATTTCTCATCCACAATAAATTGAAGAGGTAGAATCTTGCAACAGACTTGAAACCCAAAAGCCAGCTACACTTGCAAGACATCTCTGAGTAGTCATTTCCTAAGGGTTCTCAATGCTAGCAATAAAGATACCTAACATAAACAATTTATAAGCATCAACACAGGAATTAAACTAACAAAGAAATAGAAAATGAGAAGACATGGAAGCAAGACACAACCCCAGACTTCCAGCTAACTGGAGGCAAACCCAGAGGGCAATGAGATAGAACAATTCCAAAGCCATGCACCTGGACTATCTGAAGTGGTAACAGTGAAGGTAAAAAAGCAAATGAATGAAGCTCTAAAAAAATCAAATCAGAAATAATTTCTTAGATAACTTCAGAGATGATGACCATAAAGAAAGTCATGATTAGTAAATCAAGAGAAGATACAAATAAAAAAATAAAGGAACTTAGGAAAATGATAAAAACGATGGGTGCCCAACATAGGAAAGAAATGGAATCCATGAAACAGATTCAATCATATCTCCAGGTTACAAATTCTATTGAAAGTACATACAGCAGAATTAACCAATGTGAGGTCAGAATATCAAATCTAGAAGACAGGATTAGCTATCATGAAAGAAAGATTTCTTAAAAATAGCAAAGGGCCATGAAAAATCAATACAGCAGCTGCTAAATGGTGCAAAGAAGAATGACATAATATTGATTGGAGTCAATGAAAAAGCAAGAGATAGCACAAAGGATATATAAAAAAAAAAAAAACCTGTTCACAGAAGTAATGGCAGAAAACTTCCTAAGCATAGAAAAAGAATTTGACAGGCAGATAAGTGAAGCATATAGAATTCCAATTAGCTCTGATCAGAAAAATCTACCCCAAGTCATACAACAGTCAGGATTCCAGAAATTCAACACAAGAACAGAATACTAAAAACTGTTAGAGAAAAGAAAAAAATGACTTATAAAGAAACCCTATCAGAATTACAGCAGATTTCCCAACACAAACCCTTAAGTCAAGCAGAGCTTGGGGTAAAGTATTTTAAGCCCTAAAACAAAACAACCTACAACCCAGATTGATGTACACTGCAAAATTATCTTTCACAACTGATGGAGAAATAAGATACTTCCGTGAAAAAGAGCATCTGAAGAAATTCATGGCCACCACACCAGCACTCCAAAATGTTCTGAAGGACATTCTAGAAAGAGACAATGAAGACTACAATTCCATGAACCCCAATAGAATGAATCAATCAGGCGAGGCAAGTAATTAAACAGAAGGGTAAGAAAGAGAGCCAACAATAGGAAAATAACATGACAAGGATAAGTCAATACATATCAGTTATAACATCAATGTAAATGGTCTCAATTCACCAATCAAAAGAAACAGACTGGCAGAGCGGTTCAAGAAACAAGATCTAACAATATGCTGCATACAAGAGACACATTTAACTCTAAAAGAAATGCAATTGAGACTAAGAAAGTAATACTTAGAATCAATGAATTGAAGAGTTGGTTCTTTGAAAGATTAAATAAAATTGACAAACCCTTAGCCAATCTTATCAAAAATAAAAAGGAAAGAAAAGACTCAAATCTGCAATTAGGAATGAAAAGGGTGAAATCACAATGAATCCTACAGAAATCTAGATCATTGATACCTACTTTGAGAACCTGTATTCTAATAAGATGGAAAAAGCAGAAGAGGACAGATTCCTAGATACATATGAATTACCAAAGCTGAATCAAGAAGATATAAAGATCTAGATAACTCAATATCAGTCAACGAAATTGAATATGTAATTAAAAACCTACCAACAAAGCAAAGCCCAGGTCCTGAAGGATTTGCTACTGAATTCTACAAGAAATTTAGAGAAGATTTAATGCCAATACTCCTCAAACTCTTTAATGAAATTGAAAGGGAAGCAATACTCTCAAACTCATTCCTAGAAGCAAGTATTACCATGATACCAAAACCAGAGAAGGATCCAACCAAAAAAGACAGCTAAAACTCAGTTTCACAAATGAACATAGATGCAAAAACCTAAGATACTAGCAAACAGAATGCAGGAAATCGTCAAGAAGATTATACACCATGACCAAGTAGGATTCATTCCAGGGATGCAGATTCAACCAACACAAATCAATAAATGTAATATACCATTTAACAGAGCCAAGGACAAAAACCATATGATCATCTCAACAGATGCAGAAAAAGCATTTGAAAAAGTCCAACACCCATTCATGTTAGAAACCCTGCAGAAAATTGGCGTAGATAGTCTTTATCTCAATCTGATAAAAGCTATCTATGACAAACCAACAGTGAACATCATACTAAATGGACAAAAATTGAAAGCTTTCACTCTAAAATCAGGAACAAGACAAGGATGTACACTGTCACCACTCCTATTCAATATAGTTCTGGAAACATTAGCCAGAGCAATTAGACAAGAGAGAGAAATAAAAGAAATAAGGATAAGAAAGGAAGAAGTTAAATTATCATTATTCGCAGATGACATGATACTGTAAATAGAAGACCCCAAAAACTCCACCAAAAGATTTCTAGATTTAATAAGCAAATTCAGTTATGTAGCAGGATACAATGTTAACACTCAAAAATCAATAGCATTCCTGTACACAAACAACAAACTCACTGAGAGAGAAATTTGGGAATCCACACCCTTCATAATAGCATCCAAAAAAAAAAATAAAATACTTAGGAATCAATCTAACAAAGGAAGTAAAAGATCTATACACTGAAAATTACAGTACTATTGAAAAAGGAGATCGAAAAGGATATCAGAAAATGGAAAGATATTCCTTCCTCTTGGGTAGGAAGAACCAACATAGTGAAAATGGTCATACTCCCAAAATTGTTGTCCAGATTTAATGCAATCTTGATCAAAATACCAATAATATACTACACAGAATTAGAAAAAACAGTTCTGAAATTCATTTGGAAACAGAAGAGACCTAGAATTGCAAAAGCAATTCTGGGCAACAAAGGCAAGGCAGGAGGCATCACAATCCCTGACTTGAAATTATACTACAGAGCTACTGTGATAAAAACAACATGGTATTAGTAAAAAACAAAACAAAACAAAACAAAATAGAAAAACAAAAACAGACCTTGGATCAATGGAACAGATTAGAAGATGCAGAAACAACTCCAAACACACTCAGCCACCTTATCTTTGACAAAGGAGCTGAATACCTTCACTGGAGGAACGATAGCCTCTTTAATAAATGGTGCTGGAAAAACAGGCTTTCCACATGCCAAAGACTACAGCTGGGCTCATGTCTCTCACCACACACTAAACTAAAATCAAAATGGATCAAAGATCTAAATATTAAAACATAAACACAAAGCCTGCTGGAAGATAGAATACATAGAACTCTTGAGGCTGGGCACAGTGGTGCATGCATACAATCCCAGCACTTGGGAGGCTGAGGCAGGAGGATTGCTGTGAGTTCGAGGTCAGCCTGGGCTACAAAGTGACTTCAAGCCCAACCTGAACTGCATAGCAAAATCCTGTCTCAAAAAGACAAAAAACAAAAAATAATACAAAACAAAACAAAACAAAACTATTGAAGACATAGATGTAGGGAAAGACTTTATGAACAAAATCTTGATTGCACAGAAAATGTCACAGAGAATCAACAATTAGAATCACACCTTATCAAAAAGCTTTTGCACAGTAAAAGAAAACACCAACAGAGTGACGAGACAACCCACAGAGTGGAAAAATTTTTGTCACCTGTTCCTGGAACAAAGGATTAATATCTACAATATATATGAAGAACTCAAAAAAAGTCAGACCCCCCCAAACTTAATGACCCAATCCAAAAATGGGCATCTGAAATGAATAGACACTTCTCAAAAGAAGAAGTAGAAATGGCAAATAAATATATGAAAAAATGTTCAACATCACTGGTCATTCAAGAGATGCAAATTAAAACAACACCGAGATTTTATCTCACTGCTGAAAGAATGCTATCATCAAGAAATCAACCAATAACAAATGCTGGAGGGGCATTGGGGAAAAAAGAACCCTTCTCCACTGTTGGTGAGAGTGTAGACTGGTGCAACCACTGTGGAAATCGGTGTGAAGATTCCTCAAAAACCTGAAACTAGAGGTTTCATTTGATCCCACTCTTCCCCATCTTGGTATCTTCCCAAAAGAATTAAAAGCATCATACCACAGCGATACATGCACACTCATGTTTATAGCGGCACAGTTTGTAATAGCCAAATCTCAGAAACAGCCCAAATGTCCATCAGTGGATGAATGGATAAAGAAGATGTGGTTTATTTACACAATGGAGTACTACTCTGCCATAAGAAAGATAAACTTGAGACATTTTTAGGTAAATGGATGCACCTTGAGACCATACTCTTAAGTGAAATAAATTGGATGCACATGTAAATATCACATGGTTTTTCTGTGTAAGAGACCAAAAATGTAAATAGGGACCAAAGATGTGTAATAGATACTGTGAAATAAGAAGAAAATGTTCAAATGGGAAGGGGAACTAGGGAGGGGGGAGAGGAAAAGGAGGAAGGGAAAAGGAAAAAAACAAAATAGAAGGAAAAATGGAAACAAAGCTTTTATAAATAAGGAGGGATAGAGGGGTTGAAGGGAGGGGAGAAAAGGGGGAAAAAAGAATAATCAAGATATATCATGTACAGCTACAAATTCCATATGATGAATGTTATTATGTATATCTAAAATATACCAATAAAATTAATTTAAAAAAAGAGCAAACAAAAATAAAAAATAAAAAATAAAATGGGCTTCTTGATGGCAACATACTGTTTGTTCTTGCTTTTCTGTATTCCATAGCAATTTTTATATTCTACAGTAATTTCATACTTACAGAAGAGTTTCTAAAGTAATAGTTTTTGTCCACCTTGAACAGTTTTCCCATTTGGTAGCACATTATGTAACCATAGATCATTTATTAAAATTCAGCAATTTTCTGTGTGTTTATATTTATACTCAACTTTGAAAAAAGAAATTAGTCATTGTTTCTTCAAATACTTTTTCTTGCATGCTTGGCTTTCCTTTTCCAAAGGAGAGGTATTCCATTTATGTGTATGCCTGAAATTGTCCTTTGTGTTTATTGGTGCCTCATTCACATTTTTTTTTAGTTTTTCATGAAACCCATCTGTGTTTCATTTTGGAAACCTACTTCTTATTTTCAAGTTTATTAACTCCCCCTTGCTACTGTAGTGTCTAAAATGTCAGTAGTCTCATCCAGTGCATTTTGCATCTCCCACATAGTAATTTTTATCTCTTAGAAGTTCCTTTTATTTCTCTTCATATTTTCCATATCTCTGTTTAACATATTCATTTCATTTCTAGCTTTTAAAATTTATGGAACGGAACTGTGACAACTTTAAAAATATTTGCTAGATATGACAAGAGCAGAATTTATTCCGGGTAATTATTTACCACTACTAAAGCTAGATACCTCTAGGTATTCTACCTAATGTCCCACTAATTATAAAATTTTCCAGCTTGGGAGCATACACTCTTCCCATTCTAATTAACATTCTCTCTGATATTTACAGGTGGTTCTTTTCTCACCTTAGGTAATTTCTCCACACATATGCACTCATCAGTACTGTGCTAAGCCCTCAAGAAGGTTGCTCTTCAGACTTTTGGCTTCTTTCTCTGCAAGCAGCTTTTTTCTCACCAGCACTCTGCCCTACAAATTCTAACCACCTAGCTCCCCTGGACTCTTAGCTGTTTAAGGAAATTTGCTGCACTCTGCTTGGGCTTTCTTTCCTGATGCCAAGATCTGAAAATTCTCTCAAGTCAATACCTGGGATATTTGTTATTACCGTGTTGATTTTCCATATCTCAGGGAACTCTATCACTCATTGTCTGATTCCATTGCCTTAATAGCCATTGTTTTATATAATCTGCCAAGATTTAGGTTTCAGACAGGAGAATAAATCTGATCTTTCTTACTCCATCTTGGATGGAAGCAGAAGTCCCAGTGACTCAAGCTTCTTTGGGAAGTAAATATTTATCCTTTTGACAAATAAAATACAATAGAAATGACACTGCTGGTAGACAGTTCTCCATGGGTTTCTCCCATTTCAGCGTATCTCCCAAGCAAAGGTACTGAACAATTTTTTTCAGTCTGTTTTTTGAAAGGTATCTCTATAACAGAAAAATACTATTGTGTCTAAGTATACCAAAGGGAAGGCTTACTTAATGTCTTGGAAAATAGAAGTAGTGCATCTCTTTGGGGCAAAGAACAAACATGTTTACTGTCCAGAATAATACATTTGGACTTTCTAAGCTCAGTGCTTTTCTTGTAATGCAAGCCAGTGTGTGAGTAGTGCCACCTGGCTCTCTCTGCATCACGTCGTGGGAATTGGAGCTGGGGGAATCAGTGGGACAAAAATGCTATTGTCTATTTCTATTTTTGTGGGTAATAAACTACCCTTTGTTTCTGACTCACGTCTTGTGCCTTCTCCCAGCATCCACAAATCTGTGCAAACTAAATTGTTAGCACGCAATCAAGGTCAAATCTCATTTCCTTCATCGTTCTTTTTTTTTTTTTTTGTGGGTAGCGGGGGGTCGACCTCAGGACCTCGCGCGCCAGCAGGCGCCCGTGTCGCTGAGAGATATCACCGGCCCCTTTTTCGTATATGGGTTCCGGGAGTCGAACTCGGGCCCTCGCGCTTGCCGGGCAGGCGCTTAAGCCGCTGAGCCATCTCACCGGCCCACCTTCATCGTTTTTTGAAGAAGCTTTTTCTTTCACTTGAAATAAGCAAGATCTCTGTATCGGTCTAGATAGAATCACTAGAAGAAAATATACCCATTTCTTTATGCTAAAGTATATCTTAGGAGATTCAAACTTATATGGTTGAAGGGGCTGTTTAGAGAGTCTCTGGAAGTAGTTATTTTTATGTCTGAGGCTGGAGTTTGAAGTATTCATGGAAAGTAGTCAGAAAGGAAAGATGGGGCTGGTGAGATGGCTCAGTGGTATAAGCACCTGCCTGGCAAGTGCGAGGTCTTGTGTTCGACTCCCGGTACCCACATACGAAAAAAGGGCCGGTGTATCGCTCAGCATCACAGGCACCTGCTGGTGTGCAAGGTCCTGAGGTCAACCCCCGGTACCCACAAAAGAAAAAAAAAAGAAAGGAAAGATAGAGATGGAGTTAGGAGAACAAGGGCAATCAGAAACTTATGAGCATGAATTGAAAACCACAACAATAGACTGGCGCTCATGTCAGTTGTCATTGCCTTCAGCCTCAAGTTAGTGCAAAGCTGGGACCTTTCATCTTGGAGCTAATACATCTGGCCTATGAGTCAGAGGTGAAGGAGGGTGCAGGGCAAGTTGGATCATTTGCATATCGCTGAAGTAAGCCAGCAAAGTGACAAAGTGCCTGAGTTTCCTAAGCCCTAGTTATCATGTCCTACATTTCTGAGGGTAAAAACAAATCTTGATGCTGCTTCGTTTTCACTGTCTAATATTGCGCAAAAAGTCTTTAAGCCCTAACGGGAAATACGGGGAAGGGAATTCTTGGAAACAATCCTAGCCAAGTTGACACATTATGAAGCCACCACAACCCCTACATATGGAAGAAGAGGAGGGGAAGGGACAGAAGGAGCTCTCAGGGGCTGTTTATCTGCTGGCAGCCTTGTTATCTGCTTCTCCCCCAGCTGCACACTTCTCTGTTGTCACCCTGTTTCTGGTCAGCACTGTATTGACCTGATTACTTATCTGCTTTGCAGTGGCAACCTAGGAAAATAGCAATAGCTCTTCTAATGCAATAAGAAAGGAGAGAAAAGAGCACAACCCTAAATATCCCCCTCAGCTAGTTTCTCAGCCTTGTTTTCCTGCATCAATCCTTGGCTGATGCTGTTCCACTAACATCCTCCCCATCACCCCTCTCACTGCAGTACAGCTGCCTTCCCACAGGGCCTTCTAATTCCATTAGTGCTTTGCTCCATCTTCTGCTCTATCACATGGATGCTGACATCAAGTTTGGTAAGGAAAAGCTAGTGGCCCATGTATTTGCTATTGTATCACCTGTAAAAACTGTAGATGTAGATTTTAAATTTTCTTGCAAGAAATTGTTAAAAGTAATAAAAAGAAATGACTAACTTTGTTGGTTATATTGCCTAGCTTTTCCGGAGATTTGTTTGGCGTAGTTCTCTGCTTCTCTAACAAATCTATTTGGGGGAAAAGAGACAATTAAGACTGTGTTTTGAGGGGCCAGTGAGATGGCTCAGTGGCATAAGTGCCTGCCCAGACAGTGCGAGGTCCTGAGTTCGACTCCCAGAACCCACATAAAGGAAAAAAAAGGCTGGTGATATCGCTCAGCGGCACAAGCGCTTGCTGGCACGCGAGGTCCTGAGGTCAACTCCCAGTACCCACATTAAAAAAAAAAAAAAAAGACTGTGCTTTGAGCCAGAGGATTTTTAAAGAGTTACGCATTTTTGGCCCATTCACCAGAGTAGAAATGTGTTTAAAAAAGTTGATTGTCTCAATTGCTCCCAAAGACGAGAAAGGAAGACTATACCATGACCAACAACTGCTATTATCATTTTGTAGTATCGTTCATCTATGAAATTCTTCCTGTTGGCCCCATAAATTGCAGCAGTATTTCCTTAGAAACAAAAGGGAGGGGGGCCTACTTTCTATGTGTTTAATTTCTAACATTGGCTTGAGACTGGCTAGAGCAACCAGTGGCATTTAGCCTGGCTAACACATATGTGTTTCTCTCTGAGATGAATTTCCCAGTGTCATGTAACACTATGCCAGGAAATCTTGCAAACAATATAGATTAAGTTTTATTCTTACTTCAATATGGTAATAGAACTCAAACTCTTACTGAAATAAATTCAACCAGTTAATGCAATCTTTAAAAAGTTTTTTTTTTTTTTTTTTTTTTTTTTTTTGAGAAACTGACAACTCAATGTCTGATCTTCTTGGGAAGTCACAGAACACGCTAGCCAAATAATGACTAAAGAAATTTTCTTAGATAGTAAGCAAAAGAAAAGAGAACAGTAGATGGTAATGCTCTTACACGTTAATGTTCTCATCGTAGACTGTTTTGGGGAGATCGATCTCTTGTGCACATACTGGGTACTTTATTCCTTCCTTGCCTTATGAGGTGCTGGAGGCTGAAGGATTAGGATCGAAATAGAACACAAAGAGTGTCTGCAACACTCTAACTTCACAAAGAAGTTATATCTCTGAGGAGACAAGTGCAGTGGTTGTTCTCCCTGAAGAAACGGCAGTGTCTTGACAATGGCTATGAAAGCTTGATGACTCTTAGCATGTCATGGAACAAAGAAAATCAGTAGAATGGGGTGAAAACGTTATAGGGGGAATGTAAGAGATACAAAAGAAAGATGACAAGGTGACACATTAAACACAATCCAAGGAAAAAGAACCATTGGAAGCTGCCTTGGCTGTACACTGACAAACACTTGCCCTTCGTTAATACATGAGAGAGCCCCCACTGTAAATCCTTCTCTTCCTTCCCAGCGGGAAGTCAGATGACTATGCGGTGAGGAGATGAGGGGAGAGATCTTACCGGATAACGCACTCAGGAAGGTATAGTTTACCTCCATCAGTCTTTTACTCGTAGCTTCCAAATCCTGGTTATTCAAGGCTTCCAACTCTACCTCATTTTTTCTGTTATTGTTCCACTCACTAATCTTAAAGGAATTAATGAAGTAGACACATTTACTGAATAATCCGTGTGTTTGTTCAGGAACACAGTAGGGGGGTGGCCTTGACCTAAAAAATTGTAATTGTAGCCAATGTTCAAAGATAGCACACGATTAGCCTCTTGTGATATTCTTTCCTTAATTATATGTGATCCTGTCTGAATTTTCAATCTACGGTCGCTGATTTCTGAGGAGACTTGATTTTTTTTCTTGTGGTACTTGGGATTAAACTCAGGGCTTAACAATGAGCTGTACCCCCAGACCTCCCTTTTTAAAAACTTTTTTTTTTATTATTTAGAGATAAATTCTCGCTAAGTCACTAGATTGTCTGAACTGAGCTCAGATTTGCAATTCTACCTCACCTCCCAGTGCACTGGGATTATAGGTGTTCACCACCTTGCCTAGGCCCTTGATGTTTTTGAGGTGGCCCCAGTGGAGTATATTTCATGCTCCCAAATAGTTTCACCATTTTTATACATACCAGTTCCCCAAGATGAATGCAACTATTACATATTATAAACACATACTAATAAAAAATTTAAAAATCCCACTGTATTTTAAGCATTTCTTTTCATCTAGTAATAAAAAGTAGTATTGGCATATTAAGACAACTGGATTAAAAATAATGTAAATGAGTTATTCACTAAGTCATGAGAGTCTCTAATGGAATAAATGTGTGAGTTAAATAAGGATCAGAGTAAGGAAAATCCTTCAATGAAGTATTTAAAGAAAGAGAAGAAGAGTTTGGAGTGGGAGGCAACAGTTACCTTCTTAGAGAAGACCTGACAAAAAATGACCCTAGACTTGTCCAAAAGGAGATTTTCTGCTAGGAAGAGAAATGAAGTAAAGTTACTTTATGATGGATTCCTCAAAAATATTTTACAAATACTTTATGATAACTAAACTGAGTGCTAAAGCAATCATATTTTTAAATTCATGCCAATCATCACATATGCGTTGCCTTGTTTATTTTTAATGTTATTCTGAACAAGGCCCTTACATTCTGCTGATATGGTTGCCTGGCAGCCCCAGTGGGCACTCTGTGAAACCTCCTTATCAGCATGGGTTTCTCGGCCCTTGAGGATGCCTGATACCATCATTCCGGACATTCTCACATAGATGTTTCTGGCTTTTCCAAGGGCTTTGAGATTTGATGCTGAGTCAGAATTTGCTTCTAAGGAAGAATGCATTTTATTATCATTCATGATGGAAATTTATCAAGAGCAGAAATTAATTTCAACTTGAAAAGAGGGAGAACGAGTTTTTTTCAGTCTCCTTGGGTTGGATGTGGGTAAGTGTGTTTGAAGAGTGGGAGCCTTTTTTTTTTTTTTTTTGGTGGTTGTGGTAGTACTAGAGATTAAACCCAAGGCTTTCACACTGAACTATATCCACAATCTTTTGTATTTTTTAAGAGTAGGACTCACTAATTTGCTAAATTGTAAAGGCTGGTTTTGGACTTGTGATCCTCCCACCTCAGAGTCCCAGAGTGCTGGGATTACAGGTATGTGCTACCACAGCTGGTTGGAGAGGAGATTTTAAACCCTTAAACATTTACCAGAGAGATTCTGTGCCTTTCCTCAGAAGTTTTTGAAACATCTTCTGCATTTGCCACCTTCTATAAGTTTTAGGACAATTTCATCCATGACTCTTTGGACAATCTTCCCTAGTAGACAATGGCAATGTCACCAGTTATTTGAGCAAATGTCTTTACAGAGTTAATAAAATAAGTATTAAGAAACCGGGTAGAGTGGTAGGCCAAATGTCTTTTATAGGGTCTATAAATCAAGCATTAGGAACTGGATGGCATTATTAGCCAAAATCGAATTTTGGAAGAAAAAATTTCTTGGGTTCCCCCAATTGCCATGATATTTTTATTTTTTGAAAAGTAGCAAAATGTATTAGGACAGTGAAAAAGCAGTGGGCTCATTTAAGTCAAAGCCTGGGTTCTAAATCCTCTCTGCAGCAGTTTTATATGTTAAGGAGCATGATGATTCCTCTGGGATTTAGATAAAGTAGGAAAATGTCAAATTCTATCCAGTTAAAAACTTATGTGGCTGGATATGGTGGCACATGCCTGTGATCCCAGCACTCGGAAGGCTGAGGCAGGAGGATTGCTGCGAGTTTGAGGCCAGTCTGGACTACATAGTGAGTTCAAGGCCAGGCTGAACTGTTTAGTGAGACCTGGTCTCAAAAACAAAAACAAAAACAAAAACCAACCAACCAAACAACCAAACAAACAAAACCCCCAAATTATTATGCTATTAAACCTAGAGGAAAAAGAACTACAGTGGAACCTTAGAATTCTGTCTTCAAATTATACTCATTTTCTAATATTTTGGATAAAAACATGAAATACTATTTTTGTCTTGACACTTCTTTGGTGATTTATTTTCTTGTAGCACAAAACACACACAGGCTCTATTCTAAGAAGCAGGTTGAACCACGGGAGTGTGTTTCTGGTTCCCTTAACTTAAGAAGAAAAGATTTGGGAAGGGCTCTTCAGAGAAGAGTGGTTTGCAGACTTCAGGAGCCCTGGAATCACATGGATACTGGATACTATCCTCAGAGCTGCTGATCCAGTAGACCTACGGTGGGGTCCGACAATTTGCACTTCTAACAAGTTCCCAGGTGATATTGGACACCACACTTGGAAAACCACTCCTACATTTGTTCAGCATTGAGGCAGTGATCTGAATCTTTCCATGTCAACCTTGTCATGACCTTCTGTTTTCTTTCCAGATGATTCTGTTTTTCAGTAATAATTACCACACAAAGGAGGAAACCAAAAACAAAGAAAATCGACAACAGAGCAAACTCACATACCAGTCTTATCAAGTTTCACAACTGTAGACACTCCAGTTCACGTAAGAAAAAAGATTGATATATTTTGGATGTTACACCAACACTTTCAGCAGGACACAATAGACAAAGTCCACAAATCAGTTCACATATGGTTTAGAGTCTCTTCACTTTTCCCAGAAGTAGATAATATTTATTATTTTCGTGGTCCTCTTTACCATGAAATGTACTATGAACTTTACATTTATTAGCTCATGTAACTCTTGTGACAATCCGCTCAGATACATATTTTTTTATCCTCATTTTATAGATAAGGAAACCAAAACTTGGGCAGGGTAACTTGCATGAGATTATTCAAAAAGAAGTGTTAGAAGTAGGATTTGCTACTAAACTGCCTTCAACTATGTGGTACTGGAAAACCATAAAACACTCCTTATTGTTTACATTGTGCAAAATGGGCCCATCTCCCAGGGATAAAGTGGGAATAAATGATGGGTTTATTGGGTGGCACAGAGCAAGGACATGTTTTAGTTTCAAGAGATGACTCCAAAATATCTTAAATGTAACTCTTCTTTTCTATTAGTCAAATGTTGCATTCTACAAATTTATTATATTCTACTTTATTCTTTATATTTCTGTTCCTTAAAGAAATATGTTTATGTCCCCATCCTCAGAATGGTATGTATCCCTTTTTTCCTGCTGATACTCAAGGAAATACTCAAACTTTTCAATTATATTATGCAATCCTTCAGGCAGAGGTCCTGGTGTCACCAGAGATAAATGGAAAGAAAGCCTTGCGTCCCAGCTCTGTTGCTGCTCTCTGTGAGCCAGGCAGTCATCAATTGCTGTGTTTGCATCTGATGACTGGGCCGAACTTCACTAGAGGTGCTCAAATTTTTCTCCACCACAGTTTACATGATGGATGACTTTCATATTCACGAAGCCAGATTTGGGTGAAACTTATTAATATTTTGCAGGGATACAAAAACAAATATTATTCCAGATAATTATTTTCTAACTGTAACAAGTATAATAATTAGCAGAATGTCAGTTTACTCACTGTGTCAAAGATAAACCGACAGCAGGAATTCACAGAAAGCTTAAAAGTCCACCTTTTAACTCTGCATCAAGAAAGCACTTCAGAACGTAAGTAAGAATGATGACATTTTCCTAAAAATTATTTGGAATCCAATCTAATTTATTTTTAAGAAGAAATCATTTCCAAACAGCAGCACATTCTTATTAGTAATGAATTGTGTTGATATCACTCACACCTTGATCACTGCTTTGTGGCTAAGGAGCACAGGAATAGATGATTTTCAGATCCCTTCCCATAAACATCTCATTTCTTGGGCATGGATGTTTATCTAGTAGACTGATATCTTTTAATGCATAAATAAGATATTTAATAAGATATTTATTATGGATTGAAAATGAGTTACACTGCACGGTCCAGTTCGTTAATCTGAAAAAAAGTAAAAATAAAAAAGGGTGTTGCTGTCATTCTTTAAAACATTTAGCCTTGGGAAGGAAACTAAATGCTGGACTCCATCATTTTTTTCCCCTGCAGAAGTGCAAGAGGCGTTGAAAATGTCAGGCTGGCTAATGAAGATCGTGGCCATCTGATGCAAAGATGGGCCCAACCCGAGGTGGAAGAGGTGACAGAAACCACTGATCAAAGGCACCAGAATCCCTCAGATAAGAAATCTTTTAGGTTAAACCATTCACTTTCATTTTTACATCGAGCCTTTCCCCCCATTTACTTAGTTATTTATTTTTGCCTTGGGATTCTTAAAAGCCTAACTGCAGAATTTTTAGAAACTATTTGTAATCTCCATAAGGATAATACCATATATCTATTAAAATTTACTTTCTAAACATTTTAATCACTTACTATTTAGCCTATTTATTCTGGCACAAAGGCTACAAAAACAGGATATTCTGCTAAAGTCCTACTCCAGCTATAATGTGGCAAATCACAAGCCTACTTCTATAACTTTTTATATGCAAGTCTTGGAATTTCCACAGCTTAAATTCTGAGCCAACAAAAATATACAGAGATTGAAAGCAGGGAATTTTTAAATTTTGTTGACTTATGTCATAACATTACACTTCTGCAGATATATTTGCTTAACAGGGAGTTGATTTTAAGTATGATTTAGATACAGAAAGTTGATTTTTGTGAACTCAGAAAAAAGTGGTAAAAATAGATTGTATCTAATGATACCACATCCTAAGAGAGGGTGGTGCCTAAATTGTCTACCAGGCTTTCCTGGACATTTATCGGTACAGGAAGGCCAAAAAAGGTCTGAAGCTGAGCTGAACTGAGATGTTTTGAAAGTAGGCAGTGTACTGAAGTGGGAGGAAAACTCAGTGGAAAATCAGGAAATTTGACTTCTAGTCCTGATTTTCCTATTACCTAGCTATCTCGGTTTCCTACTCCTCTAATGGGGATAAAATAGTCACCCTGCTTACTTCCTAAGAGGAAATCTTGTTTATGAGGCTCACTGAAGATTAAAAAAAAAAACCTTAAAGAATTTTAAAAATTATAAAGCATGTTATAAATGTGAGCTTTCTCTATAAAATATCTTTCTATAATTCAATCTGAACACACCAGTGTTGAAACTGGATAGGATGGCAAGCTCGATTGGGACATTTTTGCTTGATAGGACACGGTATTTATATCGTTAGTATTTACTTACCCTGTAAATCTATCTCACTATCTCTTTGGCTCCCAAAGTATTAATGGTTCTGCTGAAGAATGTAGGGAAGCCTACTGAGTTCCCATTATTCCTATTAAGACCATGATCTTCCATTATGCTCTTCCAAAGCTCAATGAATTTCTGGGAAGACCACTCCTCCCCTTCTTGTCTTAATAGTACAAACTGCTTTGAAACTACACCCAGAAGATGAGACTAATTAAATCTGACTTCAGATATTCCTCTAACAGACCACCAAGATTAATCCCATATTTTCTTATATCTCTCTTGACAAGACCAAACTTCTGCACTCTATATCAATACAGGTCTGTAGATTCCTTATTCTGCATCTCCCAAGACTTTTAATATGCACTGTAGAATTTGAGATCTGTCATCTGGAAAATCCCTGGTGCCTACCTTCACAAATCTTTTCCCTCATCTTTTTATTCTAATGGAAGCCTGGCTTGGCTTGCTAGTACTCCACCAGGGCCCTGTCAGAAGGTGGCCGTATGTGCTACAGAGCCTGGAGATTAGATTAGGAATCCTCCTTTTTCTCATTGCAACTTCTAAAAAAGGCTTTGCACAAATACTGCCCAAAGTCTTTAACCTCCTGATACATTTCGATGCCACTACTTCATTCTTTAATGAGTTTCATTCAATCTCATCCTCTCTACCATGCCTATTTTCATCTTACTAATTTGAGTACCCTTGCAGATCTTGACTCCTTGCCTATAGTAGTTATTGTATCTGCCCAAACTTAGTCATTTTTCTCCCTTGGCCATTCTCAAACTTATCATTACCTATAATATTTCTAATTGAAAGCTTAATGGCAAAATTCCCATTTTCTGACTGTCATCTCCTTTTTTTCTAATTCACTTACTGTACTGCAATCCCAAAGTAACCATTCTTTGACTTTTTGTCTCTATATACCATATTCCAGACTCACTTTCATCTCCTGTTTCTCTCTCCTGTCTTAGCCTTGAAAAACCCTCATTTTTGGATAATCCAACATATCCTTATGCTGAATCTGCACTGTTGTATCTAAACCTCACCAAGCAAAATCAATGAGTCTTTCAGGGATGTGACACCTTAAGAAATTTATTTCATACCACCCCTATTCGATATTTCAGGCCACTAATGGTTTCCTTCAAACCCTTTCTACATAGATTGGAGGAGCAGCATCTGAAAGAAACCCCCAACTTATCACTTTTCTGTTCAAGAATTTTGTACTTCTACTTGGTGTTGGCTTTGTTTCCCTGTCCACTCTAACTTACCATCTTCTCTACTGATACATTTGCTTTTCACTTTTTTTATTCGGTTCCACTAGAATGTAAGCTATATAAAGTGAGGAGAATTTTTGCTTTGTTGTCACTGTATTCCTGAGCATCCAGCACAGTAGGTGGCACAGAGGAGGTACTTAGTGAATATTCATTTTGTCACGAACTTTAGTGTAAAGGGAAATTAGATACGTCCATGTCCAGGGGCTCAGATGGAAACACTGGTCATTCAGAGCAAACTCAAGAGCCTAGAGCCTGCAGTCAAAAACTAGAAGCCTATTTAAAGCATAAAAACATAAGAGATAAAGACGTGAAATAGCATTTTCATGAAGTTCCTGCAAAGAACTTATCCTTTGTAAGAAGACTTGTATTAGCTTCATTGGAATCATAATGCCTGGCCCACAGATATTTGGCCAATTTGTCTATGGTTATGTAGCTATTCATTAGGCTTTAATTCACAACAGTGGAAAGGAAGGACTTTAGAGACCATCCAGGCTGCCCCTTTCCTGTTTTGTAGGTGAGAAAACATGAATGCTGGAGTGAAGAGTCTTATGGCGGATTACCGTGCATTTACAGAACACAGATAAGAACCCAGGTGTCTGGCTACCTTTTTCTTCAGGATACACTGTAAATGTCAAAATGTAAAATGCTGATCCACAATTTTGATAAGACCTCTAGATTTCCAAAAGGACATCTTATGTGTTGCTTATGAATGTCAGAACTTTAATTTATGACACAAATCATCACATTTTAGAGATTTCCAAAGGGTTTACGCTTTTGCAAAAAAGTCTGTATGATAGTCACATTGCAGAGAAAATCCTTTTTACTTGTTTTATATACCAGCTCTGATCACTGCACATTATATTTCCAAATTCCACGAGTCATTTATAAATAGATAAAAAAAAATATTTGGTTTAGAATGATTTTTCCTGTCCTTGTAATTGCTCCTTTTCTCTTTTTCATGATTTACTTCCCTGTCTACTGCAAGCTCATGAAATGTCTTCTCCAACTCTCTCCTCACCAACATAAACAGATGTTTTGCAATCATTTTAGAATGGGAGGGGACCTAAATATTTTCATTTCCTCAACTTCTTAGTGTTCATGTGCAAATGAGTAATGGACTTAGGTTCATTTGGGGTGAGGAATATGGTGGGATGGGGCTCATGGGGCTGTCTTCCAAGGAAATACCACTTGGGCTTACTGGAGGCAGCTACAAAAACATAGAGAATGGGTATGTTTTGGGGCTCCGAGGCTCCATTAATTTTCCTCCTAAACTCCAACAAGGGGCAAAGGGAATTCCATTTTGGATTTACAGTCTTTAGTCCCAAGAGTGTCCTCACAGTCTGTTCATTGTTTTTCTTCCTGGATGCCCACAGCAGATTTCAAATGCTCAACATAATTTGTTCTGGTAATTAAAATTCAAAAATAACCCTGAAAGTGGTATTAAGAAACTTACAGTCATCGAGTTGAGAAGAGAGTACAGTCTTCCGGGATATTTATCCTATTCATAGTGTCATATTGGAATTAGATTTCACAGGCTGTGAGTTCTTTAATTGGCATTAATGCTTGAAGAAAAGATGTGTTACTCCAACAAATACTGAAGTAATTAGGCATAGTGCCCCGTTAGAGACCTGGGAGTGAGAACTTGGTTTAAGACACAGTTTCTGCTCCTCACTGTCTGTGTGACCCGCTCAAGTAACCAAATTTCTCCGTTTCCTGATCAACACAGCAAAGATGAAAATACTCACCTACTTCTCTCATAGGATTGCCATGAGGCTCATAGGCAAGAAGCTCAAGGTTTTTTAGGGTCTTAGAGGACCCTTTTGTTAAAGTTACACAAATGTCAGTTGAAAGAAATGTCTTGAGTTATTAGCTCAGACAACATGTACTTATTTATTTCATATAACCTCATAGGTTTGGGGATCATATAAATTATCAGATCAAGTAATCTATAAAAATTGAGCAATATTTCTATAATCAAAGAGGTAAAATCTTTGAAAAAGTAAAACCCATGCTGGAAATAGTAATAAAACAATTTGAAGGTAAGACATTTTTTAAAAAGGCCACTGAGGGGGCTTAGCAGAGAGGATGGAAGGTCATCCCAAAGAGGAGAAATGAAATACACAAAAGCACTTTGTTCACTTGAAATACTGCACTTAAACATAAGGGATAGTCAAAGCATAAATGATTGAATTCTGAATTCGGTTAAATAAATTTACAAAAGGAAAAGGAGAAATAAGTTTTACAGTGGTACTCTTCCTATTATTATTTTATGTAATAATTCAGTGCTGTATTAAAATTTAATAAATCATATCACAGATATTTTTACTGTTAATGATAAGCAACATCTTCCTCAAAATTCCAGTTATAATAAATTCATGGTAAAATGGGTTTCTTACCATGCAGTTTGTTTTTCAGAAAATCTCAAACTTATATCAGCTCACTAAAATATACTTTATTTCCTAATTCACAGATAAGTAAGTAAATAAAAGATTAGCTACGTAAAAATTCTTTACTGACACCACACAGGTCTTCTTCATTCTGATATAGGAACTAACTCTACCTATGTCTTCAGATTGCCAGTGGTAGCAGGTTATGTATAGAGTAGTTTTTCAATAATGAACTGAATTGAACTGAATTTGGAAATTTGACAGACTTCTAATTGCCTGCCTACTCATCAACCATTCCTATCTTTTTATTAATAGAATTCTGATTTCTTTGTGAGCAACAATGTATGCAAATATTCAATCTCCTATCTTTTCCATGAAGTATTAGTGGAAGTCACTGCTTGGAACTTCTTGAGAATCTCTTAAAAGAGGAAAAACTTACTGATTTTTTTTGACTTCTTGATCTTCTTTTCCCTTGTTTTCCTGCCTGAAATACAGATGATTATTGGTGATAAAGCAGCTGTATGAGGATCAGAAGTGTTAGTCATATGATAAGTATGACAAAATTAGAACTAGATTCAACCTTGGTCTTCACTGTTTTCTTCAAATAACTGATCCAACCTTGAAATGCAGAGTCTTAGACTTCTGCTTATGAAGGCTAGTATGAAAGATTCCCTTTCATAGAGCTGAATGGAGTCACATAGGCAGACTATTTGGATCTATCTAGGGTAGTAATTCTCAAATGAGGAAGGATTTGGTGAAATGAAGAAGGATTTGCAGTAATCCACCAGAATGATTTTTCACTTTCTCTGCCACAGTTGATATGACCTGCAGAAAAAAGAATTACTTCTCCTCTCACCAGGATGAGAAGCACTGTGACAATGATTCCCCATTACTGCTGAGAATGTTGCATTCTTGGCTATGGTAAGCCATTCAGAAAGAAAGGTTAGAGAATGTTGCTCCAGAGAGGCCTATGATAAATCATAAATCAAATGCTTGAAAGTCGGGCCGGTGAGATGGCTCAGCGGTTTAAGCGCCTGCCTTGCAAGTGCGAGGGCCCAAGTTCGACTCCCGGAACCCACATACAAAAAAGGGGCCGGTGATATCGCTCAGCGGCACGGGTGCCTGCTGGCGCGCGAGGTATTGAGGTCGACCCCCCGGTACCCACAAAAAAAAAAATGCTTGAAAGTCTTCAAAAACCTGGAGTTGCTACATATTCAGTCAGTCTGAAGGAAGCATGTGTGAAATATCTCAAAATGCAACCACCCAGCATCAAAAGATGCTTGTAATTTCAGTGGAGGGGTTGGTGAAGTTGGGCTAACAGGTTAGATAGGACTGATTGTGGTAAAAGAATCTTAGTGTTGGAGGCCTTAACGGCCAGCCAGTTGGATAGCTTATATAAGGCAAAACCTAGCCTCTATTACATTGTTCAGAGACGTCATTAAATGTTTGCTTGAATGCTCCCACTGATTAGTACCTGTTTAATTCATAAAGCAATCTATTGCATTGCAGAAAAGATTTGTTAACTGGAAAGTCTTTCTTTACCATGAAATTAATATGTAATATGGTTGTATCTTATTACTGTATACCATTTATAACACACTTTATTTAAACAGATCACATAATCAGTTTTGATTTAATAATCACAAAATCATATGAGTCATTTTGAAATGGTAACTTTATCTGTTTCTGAACATTTGTAGACCTACTCAGAGAATTATGTGTGAAATCTCAGAGAGATTTGTGTGAAATTTCATACTTCCTAGGTGGAGTACTAGACTTGAACTCAAGACTATTGACTTTGATCAAGCACTCTTTCAAACTGTTACAATTTATTCACTCAGAAATCGTTTGCTGAGCCCTTACTGTCTACTGGTCACTGTGTTAAGTGCAGAAGGAACAGTACATATATATTCCTGACACTTCTAGATCTAATAATTTAGTAATTGCCTATCCATGAGTCCTCCTTTTAGCTTTTGATAGAACATAGAGAAAGAAGTAAATTCTTCCTCAATCATTTGATTATCACATTGCTTCATAGGTGTCTCTTCTCAAATGAAACATGTCCCATTCCTTCAACAGCTCCTCCTAGGTAGGGATTTTGGAGCTGTCCAACATCTTCATCACTTTTTTCAGGAACTTCCTGTTTCGTCAAGTCTCTTTCTCAAGAAATTGCACCCCAAATCATATACCCCTGCTTCTACGATGGTCCAGTGAGTGTACAATGCACAAAAATTCTTTCTTTACATGATTAGAAGGCTAAATTACTATGAATGCATCTGAGCTCATCAGGGTTAGTTTCTCATGGCAATATTATCTCATGCTCATTTTATAGTTAACTAAAAACCCAAGAGCACCTTCCTATAGGTTACACTTACATGCTGGAAATTAGTGCATTCCTATTAAATTTTACCTCCTCATCTACATCATTATTAAATCTTTTGAGATCTTGTTTATCTTAATTTGGATCTGTAAGGCTAACTCTTTCCCAGTCTCACATTATAAGCAAATTAAATAATTGTGTGCTGCTCCATGTTACTGATAAAAATGTTAATCTGAACAAATTCAAAGACAAAACCTAATGATATTCTATTCAGACAAGTTAGTCTTAACTTGTTAACCGTACACTGCAACACTATGTACTCACTTACGCACTCATTTATGCCATATTATGCAACTCATTTATGCCACTCATTTATGCCACAAGTGACTAATTTTGGGCTAGATGCTGAGATGAAAAGTGAAACCATGTGAATTAGCAAGTTAAGGAATTCCATGTGGTACCAGGTGACTGCAGCATGGCAGGTGCTCTACCTGTGAGAACTAAGGAGACCACATAACAGGGTGCCCTCAACTCAGCCCAGGATCAGGCAGAACCTCAGATGGCATCCAAACTCATGGTATAATAAAGGACTTGAGCAGAAATTTGCTGAGACCACTAGGAGTTACAGAAACATATTAGCACTTTCCCAAAGTTCTAAGTTGGAATTATATCCAAACTCCTAAGTGATATAATATATCATGGCTTGGTCAATGATCCCATTTTGGATCTTATCAATCCTTTAGATCTATTCTGAAGCTGAGTAGTGAGCTTACATGATGCTGATAATCTTCCATGATACAAACATTGTAAGACACTCTAAGTTACTTGGTTACCAGCTAATTTTGCCTGAATCTACTTTTCTGGTCCCTAAACGTTTGGTAGATGAAGTCACACTTACGTATCACTATTATGTATTACAGAGGTAGATACAATGATGAGCAAGAACCTGGCCATCAAAGGAACTGATGATCCACTGGGGGAAGTAGAACTGCATGTGTATAACACAAGGAAGTGACCATTCCATTTTCTTTTCTCTGGACAAGCACTTTGTGAAGAGCTGTCCCATGTGTGTACAATACTAAAACAGCCAGTTAATTGAGCCTTTAAAAAGTCACTTCATGGGAAAGAAAAAACAATAATATAGCATTATCATCCCCTCTCCTTAACAAAAGATGAATTATTTTTTATGCTTTTTATATTTTTTTATGTTATGGGTTTGTTGTTAAACCACACAGCCCAAAAAATTTACCATGAAAGATTTATCAAATGTGTCCCATATCTTTGCATTTAAATCTGCAAAGACTTAGTTTTTCAGCAATTCAACAAAAAGTTTGGTAACTTTTATAAAACAAAAGAGAAAAACTATTTCCTTTATTTGGGTATTAATATTCAGATACATTCCTTTACATTCCACTAAAGAAAATTGTTTCAGACAGTTGATGTTTCTTAATCAAAAGAATTAGTTTTATGAATAAGAAGTATAGAATTAAGAAGTTGTGCTGTCGCTTTTAAAAAAATGACTCATCAAAAGAACCTTTTCCTTTTTCTCGTAAGAGAAAATTTAATTTCTATTTCAGGATTGCACATTTTTTTTAATGGAGAAAATCAGTTCACATGATGGGGTTATCTGGTTTAAAAAGGAGAGTATAAATTCTCTGCCTGCCCTTTAGATTCAGACAGCTCATTCTGCCATCAGCATTCTTTTATCTTTCTTGCAAAGATATCCTTTTGCAGTTGAAGACCAGGAAAAGCCTGCATTTCACAGTCTTGGAAGTGTCTTATTTTCTCAGGACCTACACAGTAACTTCAACACTAAGAGCAGCTGAAGGGGTTAACACTGGGACTTGGCTGGGTGTCAGTTAAACTTTTTCTCTGGCTCTGCCCCGGGTTTCCCCTTGAAGGGATTTCCCTCCGCCTCTGTAGCACGACCCTTTATAAAGAACGGACTTTCTATTTCACTCACACTAGCCTTTCTGGCTTTAGGAGCTGAAGACTCTTCCCAGGCACTTTCAGGTGGGGCCAAAGTTAAGGGTTTGGAACCAGTATTTTCCCATCACAGAAGCAACTTTAAAATGCCTGGGAAGATGGCCATGATCTTTGGAGCTTCAAATATACTTTGGATAGTGTTTGCAGCCTGTAAGTTCTTCTTCATTTTTCCAAATGTTAGCATTCCATTTAGCCTTGGGTTGGGCTTTAGTCAGTTCTACTGTGGTAGTGAAGAAAGGAACTAGGATTTTAAACAATAGGAAAACTTATTTCACCAACTTTTTAATGTGCTATTGAGCTCTGATATATACCATTATACTGTCATAGTTAGAGCTGCAAATTGATGCTTTTAATACCTTTTTTTCCAATGTCAAATAAGTAATTTGGATTCTATCTTAGAAGGTCTGTTGGTTTAGTTTCCTGTACTTGATAATGAGGTCAAACTTTGCAAACAACAAAATAACTTTGATAAATAAGCATCAAGACAGGAAGTGGAGTTCTTATAAGTGAAGGTGATTCTGACACCTTCTTTGGCAATGACTTCAGTGCTTTTTGGCCATGGTGGAGTTAGTTAGAAGCCGTTAGGAAAAGGTTATCCGGGCCGTATTTTGAATATTTTGCTGCAACAGAGAAAAGGGAGTAGGATACTAGACCAACCAGTGGTAAATTTGTTTCTCTCTTTTTTGCTATTACAGCTCAGGCTTTTAAAATTGAGACCTTCCCGGAATCCAGGATTCTTGCTCAGATAGGTGACTCCATCTCACTCACTTGCAGCACCACAGGCTGCGAGTCTCCACTTTTCTCTTGGAGAACCCAGATAGACAGTCCCCTGAATGCCAAGGTGAGGAACGAGGGGGCCAAGTCCACGCTCACCATGGATCCGGTTAGCTTCGAGAACGAACACTCCTATCTGTGCACAGCAACTTGTGGATCCAAGAAAGAGGAAAAAGAAATCCAAGTGGACATCTACTGTAAGTGATTTAAAGAACTTTTGGTTTTCTCTCAATTTTGCTTTAAAATGGTTTTTTAAAGATATATTTCAAAGAAAGCTTTTAAAATGATATTCACGTCCAGAATCTTGGCTGCAAAACATACAGCAATAAGAAAGCTTGAATTAGGCTAGCACTAATTCAAGTTTCTGCTTTTATTTCCATCTTAGCTGCAAGCCAGATAACATAAGATGCCACCTCTCCAGGCTCCAATTTCTTTAGCTATGAAAATGAAAATCTCTAAGGTTCACTTTTTCCAAATTTCCATTTAATTACATCCATACATGTTTATTTGCTCATGCATCTAAGTGATTTATGCATTGTATCCCACAGAGATTTTCCATTGATTTATTCTGATGCAATTTGGTGCTTTTAAAATCAGTTTAAAGATTTAGTAGAAGATCTATCAGTTAATAATATGTTTCAGTATAAAAATTTTCTCCTTAGATATAATAAAGAATACATCTAAACATTTCATTCATATGGCCTTGGCATCAATAAATTTAGGAATTTTGTTGCCATGAAACGTGGGTGCTCAGGTTCGAAGGTAATTGTTTAATGAATTGTTTGCCCCATGCATGTATAGCTCTAGTTTACCAGCCTGCAAAAATGCATTCCAATCTACTCTCAAGTCAGTAAAGAAAGTTAGTAAGAAGAGTAAGAAAACTAACTTATGTAAATTATTGGACTTTGGTTTCTGATGGCCTCTTTATTTTTCTAAAAACTGTACTCACACATTGTACTCATGTATAGTAATTTCTTCATGAGGACCTTATTTGATGAGCTGATAATTACATTGGTTTCTTTTTACTGTACTGGATTCCTGCTTTGCCCAGTAACCTTATTTCAGCAAGCCCCATGTGTTGTTAAAGCTTCCCAGGAAACTGTGCCAGGAAGGCTGCTTTCAATTATGCTGGTTGTATACACATACTTTATGTCTGTCCAGCCTCCTGAGTGCCTTGGAAAGTCCTCTTATATAAATACAAGGAAAAGTAGCAAGTTCTTATATTACCTGCCATAAAACTGAGTGGACTATAGGCATCTTTCTTACAGAATAGGAGGGAAAGAAATAATTGTTGGAAAATTAAAAATACTATATTTTCAGATAACAAAGCACTGTTTGTCTTTTGCCTGCTAGTAGCAAATAGTTGAAGATTTTAGCAAAAGAGAAATGAGGACACTTCTGGCTTTAATTATCTTGCCAGGGAGCTTTTCTCCAAGAATGTCTGTTTCTCATTATGTTTAACAGTTCTGTTTCCATTCCACATTTGATTATAATATTCTTTGAACCTTTATTTCCTTCTTACTACACAAAGTCTCTAATCCACCCAAGTGTTGCCATGATGACAGAATATAATGAGAAAGGTAACCCTCACAAAGGATGCAAGGAAACCGTGTGTTCTTCTGTACTGGAAGGGTCAGTGCAGTACTGGTTGGGACATTCAGTTAGATTTTACAAGAAGAAAATCCCAAAGTGAAGGACTGCACAAGTGTACATTTCTGGTGAATGAATTCTTGTCACAAGCTCCATTTTCAGAAGCCAACTACTTCAAGTTGCTCTTTTTATTTCTTAGCATATCTTTGGATTCCTTACATGTAAAATAGATCCATATAAGCTCTGACTAAAATAAGAGAATGATATGACATAATATTAATTCACAGTAACCATATAAAGTAATAGAAATCCTAGGTTTAAATGCCAGCTTTAACATTAGTAGTTGTGTGACTTTAAGCAAATTATACAGATGCATTAAGTTCAAGTTTTATTATCTGTGAAATGTTTTCTTTATCTCTTAGGATTACTATAAGGATGAATCATAATCATTTATGTTGAATCTATAGCGTGGAGACAGGCACATATAAGCTTCAATAGACATTAGATTTTTTTCTCCCTTCCTTTACTCTAATAAGGTACAAACTTTTTTTTTTTTTTTCTGGGTACCGGGGGTCAACCTCAGGACCTCACGCGCCAGTAGGCGCCTGTGCCGCTGAGCGATATCACCGGCCCATTTTTCGTACATGGGTTCCGGGAGTCGAACTCAGGCCCTCGCGCTTGCCAGGCAGGCACTTACGCCGCTGAGCCATCTCACCGGCCCAAAGTTACAAACTTTTATACAGGGTCAAAACTGAAGAAGTCTCTAGATGGTTGATTCTGATTCTCGCTTCTGGAGCCCGACCCAAACCACAGAAAGCTGTTTAAACGATTTGTTATGCTCATTAAGACTGTATTAACAAAACAGTAGATTTGATTTGCATTGTGTTAAAATAGTAAAAGATCTTATGAACATGAGCAGAAACTCCACTCATAATTTGTTTGACTTTGCAGCTTTCCCTAAGGATCCAGAGATTCATTTGAGTGGCCTTCTGGAGGTTGGGAAGCCCATCACAGTCAAGTGTTTGGTCCCTGATGTATACCCATTTGACAGACTGGAGATGGAGTTACTGAAAGGTGACTCTCACATGAAGAATCAGGAATTTCTGGAAGATATGGAGAGGAAGTCCCTGGAAACCAAGAGTCTCGAAGTATCCTTTACTCCTACCATTGAGGATACTGGAAAAGCACTTGTTTGCCGAGCTAAACTACACATGGCTGAAACTGATTCTGAAGAATCAAGTCCTAAAAAAAGGGAGACTAAGGAAGAACTGCAAGTCTACAGTAAGTAGTTGGGCCATATGGTCTAGTCTTTATGGGAATTCAAACTTGGAGGTATATTACAACACATTTAACAACTAGGTTAACAATAAAACTGTAGTTTTTATTCCATTTTTATTTACTGAGAACATAATTTTTTCCAATAGTACAATTCAGTGAAAAGAACAATGGATTTGGACTGAGAAGACTCAAGCTTAATTTCTGGCTCCGTTAATTGTGTGACCTTGAGTTACTTAATTTCTCTAGTTCTCTATTCAAGGGGAAACAGTGTTACTACCTGACTGGGCAGTAGGAAATAGGCTTAAATGATAAAATATTTTTAATCATGTCTTGTGAAAGTTCTCATAGTAGGCTTTGAAATATTAGTTGCATAGATACAGAAACTTGACAAGATGAGCACTTATTCTGCGTGTGTGTGCACGTGTGTATGTGTGTGTGTATGTGTGTGTACACCTATGCTCGCACATGCATATGTGCACTGGCTGGGGAGAATGTGATGCGGCTTGATTGCTTTCTACTTCCCTGAGAGGACCGGGGGACTTGAAGCAGTCTTGTTGTCCTTGGATTGGATCCGAGTGGACTCTCTGTGCTGTCTGAGACTAAAGTGCCATGTTCTTCTCTGGGTGCTACATTTAAAAGGACTCTTGCCAACTAGTGCATATTTAGCCAAAAGAAAATGTGATAGAAAGATTTTTACAATATTTTGAAAGGAACAGTCAAGATAGGATATATTTTCCCCAGAGAATACAAAATTTGGAAAGGAGAGCTCTAATTAAATATTTGAAAGACAGTTGTATGTGAAAAATTTATTTTGTAACATCAGAGGACTGACTATACTGTGACCAGTATGTAAAAGTTAGTTACGAAGAGGAAGATTTCAGCATTGAGCTGAAATAGGAGAAATTTTTCTAATAATTAAAGATGTTCAAAAATCAAGTTCACAGCCAGGTGTGGTGGCACACGCCTGCACTCTGGAGGCTCAGGCAGGGGGATTGCTGGGAGCTCAAGGTCAACCTGTACTACAGAGTGAGTTCAAGGCCAGCCTGTGCTACAAAGAGAGACCCTGTCTCAAAAAAAAAAAAAAAAAAAAAAAAAAATCAAGTTCACTCTTTTGTAAGGCAATGAGTTGCATCTCTCAGAAAATGTTGAAGCTGACTTTGATGAGGTCTTGATAAGATGCTTAGGTAGGCGACTGAGCCACATGACCCTAAGGGCCCTTCCTAATTTCTGAATATCTACAACCATCTGAAAATATCCAACATCAAAAAAGGTAACTTAAGTTAATCAGAAGCTAGGTGAACTGTTTTTATAATGACTCAGCAGTTCTTTATACTAACTTGGCAGAAGTTTGAAGTATATTAACTCTGCTGGGTGAGATGATGCTTAGCCATTGCTAACATTATGCCCTGCCTTTTCAGTCTCACCCAAGGACACAGCTATCTCTGTGCATCCCTCCACAAGTCTGCAAGAGGGCGACTCTGTGACTATGACATGTTCCAGCGAGGGTCTGCCAGCTCCTGAGATTTTCTGGAGCAAGAAACTAGATAATGGGAATCTACAGCTTCTTTCAGGGAATGCAACTCTCACATTAATTGCCATGAAAATGGAAGATTCTGGAATTTATGTCTGTGAAGGGGTCAATCTGATTGGGAGACACAGAAAAGAGGTCGAATTAATTGTTCAAGGTGAGTAGACTGTGAAAAAAAGAATGATAAAGGTTCTGTCATGGGGATTTGAGCAAAAATGACACAGCATCAATGCTGAAATTCCTTCTCTACATTTCATTGATAACCTATCTGGTTGTCATGCGCTTTAGCATAAATATATATTTATTATACTCATACTTTTTGAAAGTCTTTTTTCCCTGAGTTTCTACGGCTCTGCTTTTTGGATTAATTTTTAGCTTACATCATTCCTTTACTTCCTTAGCCATTGGTTTCTCTCTTCTTCCTGTCCTGTGAATATTGATGTTTCCGGTTACCACGTCCAGCATCCAGTCCTCTTTTCTTAGTTGAGATAGTCAAGAACTGGACTATTTAATGCTGGTTATTTCCAAATACATGTTTCCATTCTGTATCACCAAATCTGTTAGTTCTACCTCAGAAAGATTCCTGGAATCTGACCTTTTCTTCAGCCCTCTTGTTGTTGCCTTGTTGCATCACCTCTCACTGGGATTTTGGAAGACGTTCCTGAACAGCAGCATTCACTGAGCACCAGCTATGCTTCTGACACTATTTACGCTACCTGTAATTTTAAGAAATAATAACAAAGAGGTAGGGCCGGTGAGATGGCTCAGCGGCGTAAGCACCTGCCTTGCAAGCGCGAGGGCCCGAGTTCGACTCCCGGAACCCACATACAAAAAAGGGGCCGGTGATATCGCTCAGCGGCACGGGTGCCTGTTGGAGCGCAAGGTCCTGAGGTGGACCCCCCGGTACCCACAAAAAAAAAAAACCAAAGAGGTAATTATTTTATACCCATTTTACAGATGACAGAAGGGAGTCTCACAAGGATTATTAATGATATCGTCTATTGATCATATGCCTAATATTTGCCAGTTCTATATTCTATTTTATATATTATTATTGCAACCTTTACCGTAACTCTATAAGGTAGATAGAAACTCAGGCTCAACATAGTTCATAATTTTTTAAGGTCAAATAGCATTTACAAGCTCATTTTCATCTAAAATATTATGCCTTTTCAATTGTACCTAATTGTCTGTTATTAATTTTTAATTAATATTTTAAATTGACTAATCATAATGTATACATGTACAGAATACAATATGAGGTTTCGATATATTTATAAAATGTAGGATGATTAAATCAAGCTAATTAACATATCCATCATCTCACTTCTCATTTTTTTGTGGCGAGACATTTCAAATTTATTCTCTTAGCTGTTTTTAAATGTAAAGTACATTTTAAAAATTAACTATAGTCACCCTGTTGTGCAACATAGCTCAAAAACTTATTTCTCCTAGCTGAGACTTTATACTTTTGGCCAAAATCTCCCCATTTTCTTCCTGCCCCCCACCAGCCTCTGGTAAACCGCCATTCTACTCTCTACTGTGAATTTGATGTTTCTAGGTTCTGTGTGTTAGTGAGATCATGTAGTATCTGTCTTTCTATGTATGGCTCATTTCACTTCATCTAATATCCTCGAGGTTCATCTATGCTCTCCCAAATTGCAGGATATCCCTTCTTTTTTGAAGGCTCAATAGTGTTCCATTGCGTTTTATAGCTAATTGCTTTTTTTAAGTGATCTCCCTGCTCCCTGTTCCCAAGATAACCAATCCTATGCACTGGTATCATAGTTAATTACCTGAGACAAAGAAGTTGCTCATTTCTTACAACTCTAGCCATATTTCTTAAAATTGTCACATATAACTGTACAATCTGCTCAGAAAGTACCTTTGCAGCTTTGTTGGTGTTCTGTGTCTTGTTTATGCTGTTCTCCTAGCTGGGATAGCCTTTCCCCTGCCTCCAGCGGGCCACATCCTAGACGTCCTTCAGAACCAAGCTTCTGTAAGCTTCCCAGTTCCATACTGCGTCAGGCAAAGCTATTTGCTCTCTCCTTTATACACACTCAATTATTCTTATAGCCATGTATGCATTTCTGTTCAGTTCAACACATATTAAATATGAGCTTTTCTCCAAGAGAATATGCTTGGTGCTGGAACACAGGCATGAAAAACATAGGGCAGCTGCTCTGTCGAAGCTTACAAGCTAGGAAGGAAAGATGGGCATGTAATTTAGTAAGAGCTAAAATAACCTATTTAAATGTGTCAGTCCACTGAACTCTGAGTTCCTTAAAGTCAGGAACTGTGTATTTGTACTTCTGTGTGAGTGTATGTGTGTGTGTGTGTATGTGTGTGAGTGTGTGTGCACGTGAGCACACGCATTTGCTTTATGTTTGGGGACCTGGCATAGCACCTAACTGACACACAGTAGGCTTTCAGTAAATGTTTGTTGAATACATGGATACATTGTAAATACGGGCTACACAAATTTTTAAAATATAAAAATATGAAGTTTAATCTTAGATGATCAAATAAAATTCAAACTTACCATCAGTAGACTTAACTCAATTGGGCATTATGTTATCATTCTCAAGTGACCAGAAAAGTTATCATACTAATAAGAACGTGTAAAGCCAATCATCCATCCTGGCATTGTTCCATCCCATCATAAATTGGATCTCATTTCAATGAGGAAAGAAATGTGTTCTGGGATTGGGAAGGGTTGTTTTGCATTTTGCATCACATAGGATATTAACAATCTTAAATACTGAAGATACAATTGAACATTCAAAGACCTTTTAGCTACCTAAAAGAGTTCCTCCCTAAGGAGCTACAGTAATATATGTAGCCAGAACTGTTCACAGGCAGGAAGTGGATCTGCTTTAAAAGTTCCTCATTCTCACGCTAGCGTGCAAAAATTTCAGAAATTCTGCTTATTGTTCTGGATGATCTCTCTTTTAAAGTCTAATAGCATATGAGTTCATTGAGGTAATTACAGGAGAATCTTCTTTGGAAAATACTGAGATGTCGTAATTACACAAACTAAGTCAAGAAAAGTAACTTTTTCTAGCGCAGATGAGAACCATAAAAAATATATTATTGGATAGTTTGTGTGTTGAAATTTCTTCCATCTCCTGCCTGCTATTTACAAAGAAGACTTTCAGTAATTTTCTGTGGTGTTTCATCTGTCACTTTCAAGAGTTGCCCAACTGCTCCCAGTTTCTTCTGCTGACTAAAGTCAAGATCTGGAATTCACATTCTCCCAAAATTGCAGCCACCCAATCAAAACCTGTGCACCTGAATACTTCAGACTCAGGAGTTTGACCTCACCCTTCAGCTTTAAGCCCCTGAGATAACTGCAAAGTATTTTCATATTGTATCAAGCAAATTGTAGATATAATTCAGGTTATCATTTTAAGGCTTAAAATTTTACTAGGCTTTCAGTGTGACTCTCAAAGATACAACTTTATATTGTTGGAACAGAAGCTCTAAGCACTGGTCCATCATTGATATGGTATCTAATTAGATGACATTTTTGGGTAGTTTATTTCTAAAACCTCCTTTAGCTCTTGTTTTATCTTTACATGAGGATGACCTGATTTAGTTGTTTTAACAACAGAAAAGCTGGAATTTTCAATCAGACCTACCTTTCATCAAGTCCTAATTTCGTTGCTTGCAAGCTGGGTAAAGTTAATACTTCTGAGCTTAAATTTTCTATAGGAGATTTAAGATTATGGTACACAGTGCATTAGCTATTATTATTCTCTAATTATTTTGTTATGAAATTTTATATTATTTTTTCATAGAAGAGTGCTTTTAAATATTTATTAATATCTATGTATATTACATAAAAATTTTTAAAATTTCCTGTTGGAGAAAAAAGAAGGGGAGAAGAGGAAAAGAAAGAATAGAAACAGAAGGAAAATAAGAAGGCAGAAGAAATAATAATACCAGTTCAGCAATTATTGTGAGAATTAAATGAGATAATACATAAGAATTGGTGCTCCTAATGCTTGACACACAGGAACAATGGGAATTATTTGATCTATTATTCACTATTGTAATGCTCTGATAAATGCAATCAGGACACGAATTGGATTAGTGCCATGAAAAAATGCCAACCACTTTCTTGACAAATTTTTATCTACATTTATTCTAATCATCTGATTTCACAAACTCTTATTGCTTTATCCTTAAGCAATGTGGTCTCATTTTGATTGCTCCAAGTTAGAAGAGAGTAATTTCTTCTTGGCCCAGATAGCTGAAAGGAGATCAGGAAAAATAATGATGACATAGGAAGACATAATGAAAGAAGAAAAGACATTTATCTGCTATTCCTCTTGTTTGTTTTTCTTTTCAGAAAAACCATTTACTGTTGATTTCTCCCCTGGACACCAGATTGCCGCTCAGGTTGGGGACTCAGTTGTGTTGACATGTAGTGTCACAGGTTGTGATTCCCCACGTTTCTCTTGGAGAACCCAGAGAGACAGCCCTCTGAGTGGGATGGTGAGGAGTGAGAGGACCGAGTCCACAGTGACCTTGAGCTCTGTGAGTTTCGAGAATGAAGATCATTACCTGTGCACTGTGACATGTGGACGTAGGAAAGTGGAAAAGGAAATCCAAGTGAAGCTCTACTGTAAGTGGTTTTCAAAGTTATTTATTGCTTTTTTTCAATTCTCTTATAAGAAAAAGAATGTGAATTTATGGTAAGCAGTGAGATCCGTTTGCTGAGAAAGGGAATTTAGCATTGTGAATGGTTCCTAAATCACTGAACTAAAATAGTTTGATGCAACATAAATGCTCTAAACCTTAAGACTATGTTTCACATGTACACAACATGCACGATCCTTAGTTTGTGTCTCATCACAAACTAAGGACTCTCTTATGCATTTGCTCACATTCCATGCTCCCTGCTTCCCATCCCCTCTACCTGTATATGGGGTGTACAGAAGTGGTGACAATAGTGGGGTCAGTGCCCATCAAATAATTAAGTGGGAGACACTGCCACTAAGCTATCCAAATTGATGGTGAGGCCTGAGCCCACCATTTTAAAAGCACATTTGGAAAGCTGATCTGAAAGATAGGGGAAAAATGAGGCAATTGGAACACCTGAAAGCCAAAAATGAAAACAGGGAGTAGATTAGAGAGTAGATCAAGTTTCTGCTAGGTAGAATCAAGAGGCAACATCAGATATTAATATTGATACATGCTGCAAGCACATACTACATACTTTTTTTGGTCTTCTTGCAACCTAAGTAAAAAAAAAAAAAAGCTTTATAACCTCAAATCTCCACAAATCTGATATTGCTGAAGTTCCTCAGTCTGTAATGAATGCTGAACAAAATATTCAAAGTGACCATAAGATTATTTTTCGAGAAGATTTCTCTGCCTTGTTTTACTCACTGAACTCAAGAAAACATTTTGTAAAAATTTCCCACCAGAAACCTTGCCCAAACTTGTACTAACTTTCAGGATTAAGTTCAGAAGAAGAATATGATTGAAAAGAGACTTAAATCTCTCAAAAGAAGGGTAAATTTTATTGTTTTATCATATTACCTAGAGTTCTGGGCCTGATGATATAGGTACATTCCCAACAGAAATGAAAAGCCATGGTGAAAATCTTATCATAATATGGAAATCTTTGAGAATCACTTTAACATTTTGCTTAAGGGAAAAGTTAGTATTATTCTTACCCTTGATAATTATTTGAGCCTCATTTTATTGATCCGCATAGGATATAGTATAGATGTTATTATAAGGCATGATCAAAATATAAGGTGAATGTTTAAAGTTCTGAAATTTGATTACAGTAAAAGAAATGTTGCCCTTAATTTCCCTCAAAAAAACTCCTCTCACTTTGAACACACTTATCCTATTGTTCTTCCACTTTTTGAAGCAGTCCTGGAAGTCCTCTTTCATGAATACTATTTTTAGTTATGGCTGCCTTGAGGTCCCAAAACCATTCAGAGCATTTACCTTTCATGGTCATTTTGACTTTGGGCAACAGCCAGAAATCACGTGGTGCCAGATCCAGTGAATAAGGTGGACAATAATATTTTTACACCATAATATTTTTACAAGACTGCCTGTTGGATAGCACTTGGCAGCAACATTCACTATATTTTATCACATCTCATAAAGACACTCATGAAAGAAGACTTTATGAATGGCTTCAGAAAGTGGCAAGAACAATGATGTTATGATTGTGTTCAAAACTAGGGGAGTATTTTAAGGGGAAGTAATAATGGCACTGTGTCTTTTACGGTAATAAAACTTTTAAAAATGTAAATATTCTCTGCATATTTTGATTAGCCTTTGTATAAATTAGATTCAAAATAATTATATTCTAAATAATAAAGTTAAGGCAGTTCTTTTCTTGATTACAAGTGTTATCTGAGAAATATTTAAAACTCGCTACCTAAATTTCAACATTAAACTATCTAAATTGAGAATGCCTGTGTGTGCTACACAGCCCGATGGAACCAAGCCCAGATTCTGAGGTCAGAAAAATAGGTATTGTGAGCTCAGTGCAGTGACTTACGAGGTACAATGTGTAATGAAAATTCAGCCTCTGTAAGTTTCAGTTGTCTTATCTATAAAATATGTCATCTATAAAATACAGCAAAGAATACCTATTTATCAGAAATTATTTAATTGAGATAATGATGTTGGGGAACTAATTCATACTATTTAATACATCGTGAAAAATATTTAAAATATCTAAAATATATAGTTAATAAATAAGATGGTAGAAACTGATGTGTCCTTAGAAAAGATCAGGCCATGTATTCAGCAAGATAGTATCATTAGAAGGGAAAAATAAAAAGTAAGAGCATTTTTTACATGATGACTGAATGTACTATTTTTATTTCCAACAGATTTATAATTAATTTTACAATTATGTGTTTCTTCTTCTTTTTATTATTATTTATGTATTGGTTATTCTATCATAGCTTGTAAAGCTGTCATTTTGAGACCTTTGCGTATAAGAATTTAGCTCACTTTTTCCCTTATGTCACATATAAATGTCATTTTTGCTTGATATTTGCAGCATTCCCTCAAGATCCAGAAATCGAGATGAGTGGTCTACTAGTGAGTGGGGACCCTGTCACTGTAAGCTGCAAGGTTCCTCTTGTGTACCCTTTTGACCACTTGGAGATTGAAATACGTAAAGGGGAAACTCTTATGAAGTATAAATACTTTTCAGAGGAAATGAACATAAAATCCCTAGAGAACAAAAGTTTGGAAATGACCTTCACCCCCACCCCTGAGGATACTGGAAAAGTTCTTGTTTGTCGGGCTAAGTTACGTATCGGCGAAATGGAATCTGAACTCAAACAAAGGCAGAGTACACAGACACTTTATGTCAACGGTAAGTACATATGTGATGTACCCACAATTTAATATTGATTTCTTTACCATGTTTACCAGGCAATTGTTAACATAAGGTTAAAAGTTAGAACCTCTGTGAAAAAAATAACTGAAAAGAAAATTTAAAATAATTGATTATTATAGCCCTTCATGTAAAATAATATTTATTTTATTATGATTCTATGAGTTGGCATTAGGGGGCAAGCTAGCTGGGGAGTTGTTCTGCTCAGTGTGGTATCAGCTGAGCTCACTTGTGCATTTTCAGTCAGGTCCGCAGGGCTGGCTGGTCTCAGATGGCATCATTCAAATGACTGACAGGTCCAGGCCCTCCTTTCTTCCCGTGGTGTCACCCTCATGGAAGTTAGCTTAGGCTTACTCTCCAGAACGCAGAATATCAAGAAGGTGATAGTAGAAATAGCCTCTTAAAGGCCTGAGTTTGGGAGTTTGGTTCAGTAGTGTTACTTTGTCCACCTTCCATTGGTCAAAGTGAGTCACAAATCGGCCTAGATTAAAGAGAGGAAAATAGACTCCACTTCTTTGCAGATGGGATTCACATAAGTCGTGGTCATGTTTAAGGTACCATACATGGCAACACACATTATCATTCGCTCATCCAAGCTTTGGTAGCAAGAATTTCTACACGATTTACTTCCATTAGAGAATATCCATGCTTTGTCCATGTCATTCTACACCTACTGAAATAAATGGTGTCAGAAACCCAAGATTAATAACTATTCCACTGAATCTAAAGCCCACTTTTGCAATATTACTGAAACCCATTGGAACTCAGGGTATAAAGTTTCAACTAACAGGTGCCTCTATCTTTATAGTTGCCCCCACAGATACCACTGTCTTGGTCAACCCCTCCTCTGTCCTAGAGGAAGGCAGTTCTGTGAATATGACATGCACTACCCATGGCCTTCCAGCTCCAAAAATCCTATGGAGCAGACAGCTCAGTAATGGAGATCTACAGCCTCTTTCTGAGAATACCACCCTCACCTTAATTTCCACAAAAGTGGAAGATTCTGGCATTTATGTGTGTGAAGGGATTAACCAGGCTGGAATAAGCAGGAAAGAAGTTGAACTAACTATCCAAGGTAAGCAGTGTATGATTTTAAGCTATTATTCCTAGTATTTTTTGGTTGTTAGCTATGAAAAAGTTGTCTCTGAAACAATGTTTTTGCTTAAAAAAGGTACTGAGGGTTCTTAAAAAGTTCATGATGTTTCCTACGCTTGAAGCATACCAAGTCACTTATGCTGAAATTTTTTAACCTCAAGTTGGCTCCAGGAAACGTGCCAGGAAGTGACACTTATGAAACCATGGTTATGGTGCTGAAATATGGATAGGAAGAGGTATATGGACTTGCAAATTATTTAGGATTAAAACCACCACACCAGGCTGAATTAGACACTGAGGAGCAATCTCACAAGGTGACTGCTAGTATTTGCTTAGAAGCCTAAGAAGTTTAGGCAGCTTTTTAAAATCTTGATGATTAAGAATAGCAGTGATTGTGTATGACCTCTCATTTATCAGTCTGGTAGCATGGAACCACCAGAGTGGATCAAGTCATCAGATATATGCCTCTCCTCGAGTGTGGAAACCCCTAAATTGATAATACAATTTCTACTTGGCACATTGAAGCCATAGACAGCTATGAACAAGATCATGAATTGATCAGTTTGGTTTATCCCCCATCCCTTCCCTTTTGGCTATTAGAGTTACTTTCTTCACCAAGGCTTTCATTTCCTCTTGTACCCCTTGATATTATTCTCACTAAGGTATTGTGACCTCATGTTAATGAGATTTGTATTTTAGAACACCTTGGAAGGGAAATTTACAATCTTAAAGAAAACCTTTATGCTGGATGTCATGGCATTTTGGCCTTGAAGAAAAGTCTCAAATGAAGTCACAAAACTGATGACTTTAACAGAACTCTCAACTATAAAATAGTGATATAATAATACTTTCCTCCAAGAGTGACTTCATTAATGGAGATGTTGCATGTTGAGTATTTAGTCCAGTCTTTAGAACTTCATAAATAGTGATTGTGTTGTTAGGGCACCAAAAAAAAGCCATCTTTTTACAGTTTAAGTTCTTGATCTAGGAGGATATAGCTCCCTGGGAAACACCATTATTTGTCCTAGGCTGGGTAAAGAAGTGTATTAGAGGAAACGAAAGAAGCATGTCTTCTCTTGTTTAGAACATGAACATTCATGACAAACCAGGAAATGCTTGACTTCTTGCCTTTAACATTTCATGTGAACAGTAAACACAAAGAGCAGCTACTGTTGATGTCATTAAATTAATATGACATTGGTTTGAATTTCATTTAATCAGAGGCGCTTTTAAAATTCTCTTTTCAGTCGCTCCAAAAGACATACAGCTTACAGCTTTTCCTTCTGAGAGTGTCAAGGAAGGAGATATGGTCATTATCTCTTGTACATGTGGAAATGTTCCGGAAACTTGGATAATCCTGAAGAAAAAAACAGACACGGGAGACACAGTGCTGAAGTCTATAGATGGTGCATACACCATCCACAAGGTGCAGCTAGAGGATGCAGGAGTGTATGAATGTGAATCTAAAAATGAAGTTGGCTCAGAATTAAGAAGTCTAACACTGGATGTTAAAGGTTGGTTTTTTGTTTGTTTGTTTGTTTGTTTTTGGCTTTGTTTTTTGTAATTTTTTGTAATCATTCAGAGGGTCCATGGATGATAGCCAATTTCTAATATTAGATGACCAACTTAGCAAAATGAGTGAATTCCGTGTTCACTATGTTTATTTCTTAATGTCCCTCAGAATAAATAATCAGGCACAGCTGTTCTGTCCTGTAGAGTTTAGTCAGGAAGTTGATGTTAATCATTGGTGAAAGTGGAATTCCTATTTGCTTTTTTCAAAGTTAACAATTTGTCATTGGTCTCTAAGGTCTTGCTTTTACTGTGTTTAAACATATATTCAAAACCTTTCACTGGGAGTTAAAAGGAAACTATAGAAGTAACATTGGCACATCAAGAAAAATAATTCTTTCCAGACCCTCTTCCTACCTGAAGGGAACACTCTTTTCTTAACATGAAGTAACTGCATATTTTCTGGGTTGACTCTTTTCAGGATTATTATTGAAAGCAGCAGTTCTGATCCTGAGCAACATACAAAGATCTCCAGATTACAGAACAGGTTTCTTTAAAACACACACCCCCGACCATCCCACCCTTTTCTAATAGAGAGACAGGGAAGGACGATGGTCCCATCGAGAATTTTAGGGGCCCCTTAATCTCCTGTCCCCTCTTGTGGGTGCTCGTAGGTAGCATCTGTTGATCTTTTTGGTGTAAGCAGAACATGTCAACCTTGACTAATCAATCTTATGCTCCTTGCACACTGTTGAGCGCCCAGTGTGTACTGGAAGCCACACTTTGTGGTGAACACAACTGCAAATGTCAACTCTGAAGTGTTCTAACACTTGACTATCAGCAACCTCTTCTCAATGTAGAGAAAACTTGAACCTATGTCAGAAAACCGGAAAAGTGTCACTGATCTGGCCAACTTTTGTCAAGATTACAAGACTTATCATGTATTTTCTGTCTTTACAGTTCCTCCTCGAAACACGACAATATCAGTACATCCATCTAGAAATGTTAAAGAAGGGGAAAATATCACAATTACATGTAAAACTTTTAGTCATCCACCTGCAGTGATTATCCTGAAAAGAGTTGATCTGGCCAATGAAGTTACTATACGTTCAAACAATGGAACATTTACCTTGTATCATGTCACTCAAAATGATTCAGGGGTATATGTAATTAGTGCTTCCAATGAGGCTGGGGATGATTCTGGACGGATTGAGATCTCAGTTATAAGTAGGTTGAACTGCATTCATTACTGTTTTCTCTTATCCTTGATGCTTCTGGCCACATTTAACTTAGCTTAACCCCAGGAAATTGAACTCCTTACATTTCTGTAATTCTGTTTGCAATTAGTTCTCTTTTAAAGACATATTAAAGCTTCTTCATTTTTTAACTTTCTCTTTCATACACTTTCTTTTCTAATTGCTTCGTTAAATTAATCAGTCCCTTACTTGCCACTTTTCCCCCATTATTTAAATAAGCAACCAAAGAATATTAGGCACCCAAATTGAATATGACTTAAAATAACTGGATATCACTGGCGTAAAAAAACTGAAATTTTCCTGGATATTTTAAACTAGTTTTGCTTTGTGTTTTGTTAGGTTTTTAAATTGTTTTGTTTTGTTTTGGCTTGAATGCATTCCATTGATGGAAACAGTGAGGCGTTGTTAAGATTTTCAGTGTTTATATAGCCAATAAAAAATGTTATTAGGAGAACGCCCTGGCAACATACTCAGCAGCAAATTTGAGATTTTTCTGCAGATGCTTGAGGGAAAAACTGAAAGGCCAAAGATAATATTTATTAAATTTAAAAGAAAACAATAGGGACAGGAATACTTTTGCATAGTATGTCATCAATATTAATGCTTAACCATAATTATGATGATGAGTATCCTGTTAAAATATTACTCATAATCCTTGACTGGCTCAGTACTATCAGGGGAAAGCAGGAAAACAAGGGAACTATTATTACATTTAGGGTGAAGTGTTTTTTGTTCAATAATTTGTTCATATCAGCTGATACTAATGTTTTATTTACTTGAGTGACTTTCAGCATTTAGAAAGCTCTAGAAGGAGTGCAGTGGTGACCAAATTCAGATCCCTAATTCCTGCCAAGATGGAGACAATATATATGCCATTTTGTGAAACTTAACTACGAGGTCATATAACGCTGTGCAAAGTATAAATTGAAGCCAGTCTTCAGTGAATGCTATGGTTTCTTCCTCAGATATTCTCACAGGGTTCAGATGTTGAATAGTATTGCAGCTGTCAGATGATTTTTTTATTTTTAATTTTTTTGCAGTGCTGAAGACTGAACTGAGGGCCTCACACATGCTAGGCAAGCTCTCTACCACTGAGCTACACCCCCAGTCCACTAATTTTAAAGTTTTTTCACATTGTTATCTCTGTACTCCATTCACAAGTGAGGATTTAGAAAGAAAAAAAAAATTAATGTTAAAAAATATTTTGGAAGTAGCAGTTATGCCAAGTAGTGAGCCAAGTGCTGGCATTCAGTACTGGACTTACGAAGTAGTACGCATAGCTGTCTTTAGGGCCAGGGATACAGCTCAGTGGCACAAGCGCCTGACTGGCAAGCACAAGGTCCTGAGTTCGATTCCCAATACCAAAAAAAAAAAAAAAAAGACAGCTATCTTTACGTAGTTTACAGTCAGAAGTGGGAACCACATTTAACAGATAAATCTTATGGATGAACGTTTAATTGCAAGCTATGATAAGGTCTATGAAGACAAAGTGTCGTGGTGGGTTTTGAGTGTATGTTGGGATTCTTAATTTAGAGTGGGGAGATGTAGATCAGACAATGCTTCTCCGAGTAAGTAACATTTACGTGGAAATATGATACGACCCAAAGACCTTCAGTAAATCGAGAGGATATAAATGACAAAGAAAAATAATACATATTATGATGCCTTTACTTCAGACATACAACACACACACACACACACATTATCTGAAAAATCCACAATCAAAAATTCTTTGTCTTAATATCTTAATCATGCTGTTTGACTATAATGGTCATACTTTAAATGTTGTAAGGATTTTCTTGGAAAACTGGTTAGTTATCTCAACCCATGGTGACCAGAGTCTTAGTACTTTAGTAGATATTCCTATATCTCAAAACAAACACCCCTCTCTAATTTCTGCTTTTTTAAAGGATCCCTAAAATCTTGCACCCTCTCTTCCACTTTATACATGAAACTGAACCTCTTTCAATTCAAGTTTTTGAAAGTCAACAGCTGTGATCTTTAGATCCATTATGACCATAGCAACCACCAATTAATTATTTGGATAATTTAGAGAAATATGCATTTGAGGTCCTTTTGTTCTTTATCACACCAGTTTGATTCCTTTCTCTTTAGAGAACTAGTTGTACTGTTACATTAAAACATGTATTATTATCAAATGATTTCTTTTTGTGCTAGACATTAATTGCATCCATTTGCTTATTTTCTAGGAAGAGAAAATAACAAGGACTATTTTTCTCCCGAACTTCTTGTTCTGTACTGTACATCCTTCTTAATAATACCTGCCATTGGGATGATCGTTTACTTTGCAAGAAAAGCCAACATGAAAGGATCATACAGTCTCGTAGAAGCACAGAAATCAAAAGTGTAGCTAACATTTGAAATGTTCAACCAGGGACACTATTTATAAATCCAAAAATACTGCTCATCATTCCACAAGAAAAACAAGGAGCTGAGTTCAGACTTCTCCGAATGCATTAAAAACAGAAGGGAAAGACACTTGTGCCCCTTGCTGTGAGCAAGAAGCCAGCGGAAAACTCGGTGCCTGAAAAGTCACTGCTATTGAGACGAGATGACCGGGAGAGTTTCTCTGATGTGTACATACAATAATATACTCTGTAAACATGTAAAATAAAATTATGCCATAGCAAGGTTGCTTGGAAAAGCAGCACTCTATATTCAGATCATGAGAATAACTAAACTGTTTTGCTTGGACTGACTGTTGATAACTTAATACATCTGTAGGAAATTTAATTGTTAACACTGACTGGCAGGTGACCTAAGTGATCTCTCTAATATTTTATTTCCTTTAACAAAATCTTAATCTTACAAAGTTTATTGAAATAATTTCATGTTTTATGAAGAAGCTAGGGACTCACATTTATACAGGCGAATGATGAAGAGGGCACTGGTTGGCTTTCAGGTACTAAATACCTCAACCTATGGCGTACTGGCCAATGGGGCTTCTCTGTATGGTACTGACATGGTACGGAGACAATTTATAATGTTCGTTCATCAGAATCTTGTGTAACTTCACTGATGGAGTTTTAAAATGCAACTTCTTTTTATTTTCTTTTGTAAATGTTTAGTTTTTGTATAGTAAAGTGATAATTTCTGGAATTGGAAGGGTTGTGTGTTTATTTATTATAAATGCCTCCTTTAATTATGTTGTAGCTCTTTTTTTTTTTATGTGGGTACCGGAAGTCGAACTCAGGACCTCGTGCTTGCCAGCAGCTGCTTGTGCAGCTGAGTGACATCACCGGCCCTTTTTTTCCATTATGTGGGTACCGGGAACTGAACTTAGGACCTCGCGCTTGCCAGGCAGACCCTTACGCCGCTGAGCCATCTCACCGGCCCATGCTGTAGCTCTTTTTGAAATGCCACTTACAAGGGTGAAAGCGTCAAACTATGGAAATAATACACATTCTCAAAATGTGGTCTCAGATTACTTTTATCAAAATCACCATGGGAACTTGATAAAAACTCAGACCTCTTGTTGTCATCCTACCCTAATGTACTGAGACATCTGGTTTTGAGTCCCTGGAATCTGCAGCTTTTCAATTAAAATGTATATAGCAGTGATGGCGAATCTTTCAGCAAGTGCCAAACTTCAGCCCAAAATCCACTTTTTTTTAATCACAAAATGCCAACACTGGGCCGGTGAGCTAGCTCAGCGGCATAAGCGCCTGCCTGGAAAGCGTGAGGTCCTGAGTTCGACTGCCGGTACCCGCATTAAAAAAAAAAATGTCAACACTGCAATTAGGCCTGAATACTGAGGTTTTAGTTTAGAAAAAAACAAGTGTACATTAACATATGTTGTCTTAAAAGAAAAACACAATAACATGCATGCTATAGGTTCGCCACCACTGATACACAGTGCACACAAAAAGGGTGAGTGCAGACGCGCATGCACCTGCTTGTGGTCAATAAATGAACACCTCTGTACATATCACCAAGTTAGAGAGACAGAACATTACCATTTTTCGGGGCCTCCTATATGATACAAACTGGAGTGTAATAAACACACATACTGACAACTCTTACTGAGAAGTAACCAATAAATATCCAAATTATGGATTGATTATTTCCTTGCTTTCTTTATAGGTTTTATACCTATGTAAATATTCCTAAGTAGTACATTATTTAGTTTTGCCAGATTTTGAATTTTATATAAATATAACCAAATGATATATTTGCTTTATTCTTTCACTCAAAACTGTGTCCTTGCATAATTCACCCAAGGACCACTCATTTTATTGCTGTATATAGTAATCCACTATAAAACTTTGTCACAGTTTATTCATCCATTCTATTGATGTATATTTCGGCTTTTATCAGTCTTTTCTACTATGGGAAAGAGCTTCTGTAAACATTATTGTACATGTTCTTGGCTAATATTTGCAAGAATTTACCAAAGATCCAACAATTTCTCCAGCACATTTTCTGGGTTGTAGTACATATACATGTCAAAGTTTATGGGGAAAGCTAAACTGTTTTCTGAAGTAGTTGAAATAATTTGCACTTCAATGAAAGTGAATAAAAGTTCACACTATTGAGCAGCCTGCCAAATGTGGCATTTTCTGAGTTTAATCTTTTTCTTCTTTACAGGTATAAAATGATTTCTCATAATACAGTATTTTAAAATTATATTTCCCTGATTATTTGTGAGATCAAACACATATAGTCCTTCATATAGTTAAGGACATTTTGGGTTTAGTATCATTTTATCTGTGAAGTATCTGTACATTTCTTTTGCTTGTTTTCTAGAGGTTGGTAATATTTTTCTTATTAATTCACACACATACACACACACTCACACACACACACACACACACACACTTTCCCGGGACACTAGTCTCTTGTCAGTTTTAAGTTTCACAAACATTCTTATCGAGTTTGTGCTCTGCACACTTCATTATCCTGCTTGTGACCTTTTTGTGGCCTCAGTTCATTTTTGGTATCTTTTTGATGAATACTTTTATTTTTAATGTGATCAAATGTATTAATATTTCCATTTTGGCTTGTTTTTTTCTACCACAATTATGAAATCTTTTTCTACTGTGAGTCAGAAAATTCTTCCATTCTGCTTCAAAAAGTTTTGTAGCTTTACCTTTAATTTTTCAGGGATTTTTTTCCAACTTGGAATTGGTTTTTGTATACAATGCACAGTACTGATACAATTTTACTTTTTTAGATGATAAAACAATAATGCCTACACCATTTATGAAAAAAGTTTATTGTTTCTTCTCACACATCTGCAATACCAGTTTTTACACATCCAATGTCTTTGGGGGTTTATTTCTGGACTCTCTGTATTGATTTCTTAAGATATTTGTCTATTCTTGTGTCAATACTACCCAGCACTAATTCATAGTTAATAGAAAAAGTGCCCCCAACAGGGAGACAGAACTTTTGTAAAAGGGAAGAGAACCAAGAAATGGAGGGAGGAGAAAAGAAGGAGGGTGAAGGGGATAAAAAAAGAATAAAGATGTTATGTACATGTACCAACTCCCCACTACGAATGTACTCATTAAGTACTGAAAAAATGTATAAGTAAAAAAAGGGAGGAGGAGTATTTTGAGGAGGGTTGATGGCAATGTATTTTTTACTGTAATAAAATTTTAAATTAAAAAACAATAAATCAACTCTATACTTTTAATTAAAATAAAAGATTGTGAACAATTTTTTTCTTTCTACACTTTCTACAAGTGTCTTGTAATTCTAGTTTTTGTATTTTCATACAAATTTTTAAGTCATTTAGTTACATCACAGAGAGAAATATTAAGAAGTTGACTACAACTGTATTGACTCTATAGATCACTTTAGATTGAATTAACACTTCTCAAGTATAGAGTCTTCTAAACCATGAACAACATATGTTTTTAATATGTTTAGATTATCATTGATACCTTACAGAAACATTTTATTATTTTTGTAATCTTGTAAATGTCTTATTTCTCTTTTAAATATATTTCTAAGGAGTTTTTAACTTTTGCACTATTATTCTTGGTATATTAAAAATTCTAGTTATTGAATCATATTGTCATACAGTAGAATTAAGTACCCTCACAATAAGAAAAAATTCTATCACTTCAAAATTCCCTGCAGGCACCATTAGATCAAGTCTCATCTCCCACCACCATTTCCACACACACTGATTCTTGGCCAACACTGATATATTTCTGTCACTACAGACTTGTCTCTTCTAGAATTTCATATCATGAGATTGTACCGCATGTAGTCTTTTACAGCTGTCTTCCTTCACTAAGTTTAATGCTTCTGAGATTCATCTATGTTACGTGTATCAATTGTTTGTTCTTAGTGTTGGAGCGTATCACTGAGCACTTACAGCAAAAATTATTTATTCTTCAGTTGTATGAGTTGTAGACACTTTGGTTGATTACAGTTTGGGACTACTGTTAATAATTTGGTACAAACATTCAAATACAAATATTTATGTGCATGTATATTTGTAAAATATAAGGGGGAGAGGGAGAGGCAGAGACAGAGACAGAGCGGGGGAGAGACTCTAGTACCGGTCAAGTATGGACAACTGCATGATCGTATTTTTGAACTTTCTGTTTTGTTCTATGGGTTGATATGCCAATGCATATACCAATATGCAGTATGGTGCTATAACACACGTTACAACTTTGTAGTAAGTCTTGAAATCAGGTAGTATGAGGCCTCCAGTTTTACATTTCAGAAAGTGTTGGCTATGCTTGATCTTTTGGATCTCTACATAAATTGTATAATCTGCTTGCTAATTTCTATTTAAAACACCCTGCAGGTATTTTGAGTAGGGTTTTGTTGACTCTACTCATTAATTTGAGAAGAATTATAACAATACTGAGTCTTCCAACACAGTTATTAAGAAGTCTATTTTTGTTCTTCAATTTTTTTCATCAGTGTTTTGTTCTTTTTATTGTATAGGTCTTATACATTTTTGGCTAAATTTTAATTATTCCACTGTTGTCAATGCTATTGTAAATGGTACTGGTTTTTAAATTTTAATTTCTAATTACTTGTTGCAAATATATGGCTATATCATTGATTTTGTATGCTAATTGGGTAATAATAATAAGGAATGTTGATCTGCAATTTCTTTTCTAGTAAAATCTTTGTCCAGTTTTGGTATCAGGATAATACTAGACTTGTAAGATGAATTAGAAAATATTTCCTACTCAAATTTCATGAAAAGTATCTGTAAAATTATATTATTTCTTCCTTAATATCTTATAGAATTTATAAGAGAAGGCATCAGGGTCTGGAGTAGTTTTCATGGGAATGTGTTGAAGTATAAATTCAAATTTTTTCAATAGATCATGGAATATTTCAGCTCCCCGTTTTTTGTTGAGTAAGCATTTCTTTTATAGTTGGTGCTTTCAATAAATTTGGCGATTTCATCTCAGTTGATTTTCTTTGCATTAAGGTATTTATAGTATAATATTACACTTTAGTTTAGGATCTTTAGTTTTAGGCTTTTTTTCTGTGCTTAATCTTCGTAATTTGTGTTTTCTTTTTCTTTGGTCAGTCTGCCTAGAGTTTTATCTATTTTGTAGTTCTTTGAAAGAACTAGCTTTTTGTTTCTTTGATATTTATTTACTTCTTGGGGGTTTTCTGTGTGTACAAGTGAATTAAGAAAAGATCACAAGGGTTGAAGTCATTCACAACACAGCCCTGATGAAAAGGAGACTGTAGTAGCTGACACTCGCAATCAAAGTGAGGCTCCAGTGGCTAAAACACAGGGAACAAGCAATTACCCACCTGAAAAGTCATCTTTTAACTTAGCTGCTGTTGTTGCTGAGATGCTTGGACTTGGTGTTCCTTCAAGAGGGATTTGAATATCAAAGTCCCACGAGCCTTCTTGGTGATGATATCTACCACTGTCTGGAAAGGAGATCACAAGAAACAGCCTTTTGAAGAATCCATGAGAAACACTGAAGATAGTTTAAGATTTTCAAATTCTACTGCAAAGACTCCTCAAGAAGAACTGACTACTTTGGTGTCATCTCTTCTATCTGGAGTTACCTCTAAAGTGAAAAAAGTAGTTTGAGTTTGAATACAAGTTTGTCCCCTTCTCTTTTAGACATTGGGAAACAAAGCCATCAGAAAACAGTCTCTTTTAGCAGTAGGGACTTATAGGGGCAACATGGAGGAGTAAAACAAATTACATAAATGAAAGTGCAATGAAAGTGCAATGTTTCGGTCTTGAAAAGAAAAACAGCAAAGACAATATTGACTTTGCGGGGTGAAGGGGTCATTGTGCCTCACCCTTCAATTGAATTGTATTGTGAAAAATTTCAAATAACTTTCTCAAGTGAAAAGTTCAGCCTATGTAAGAGGATTCTTAAAATAAGAAATTGTAATTAAGAATGTTATGACTACTTTTCTTTATTCCAATTTGCATGAAATTAAAATTCACTCAATTACCAGCTCGTTGCATGTTATTGTGCTGAAAATCCAATGAGAACTGCTATCACATACAGATCTTTGAATGCATGATGAAAATGAACGTTATTACTTTTGCTTGAGGTCATACTTGGTAATTAGAAATTTAGGAATACAGTGATGCATCATTTAATGATAGGGTTACAAGTTCTAAGAAATGCATTGTTAGGTGATTTAATCATTGTACAAATGTCATAGAACGTACTTACACAATCTAGAAGAAACAGTAGTACATACCTAGATATAACCCATGGCTCTAAGTCTATGAATCTGTACAGTGTATTATTGTACTGAATAAGGTAGGCAATTGTAGCACAATGGTAAGTATCTGTGTTTCTAAAGGTATCTAAGACTGAAAAGGCACAGTAAAAATATAGTATAAAAGATTTTTAAAAATAGCACCCCTGTATGGAACACTTACCATGAATGGAGCTTGCGGGACTGAAAGTTTCTGTGGGTGAGTTAGTAAATAAAAGCAAAGTTAATATGAAAGCTACGATATTACCATACACTATTCTAAACATGGGTTATACTAAATTTACATAAAATTTTTCTTCCATATAAATTAACCTTAGCTTAGTGTGAATTTTTACTTTTTGAATTTTTTAACTTTAAAAACTTGACTTATTTCAATGACACTTAGCTTAAGCACATTGTACAGCTATGCAAGGTATTTTTTCTTTGTACCTTTATGTTTTTTACTATTTTAATTATTTTTTAATTTTTAAACTTTTTAAAATGAAAAACCAGGACACAAGCCCATACATTAGCTGACACCTACACAGGATCAGAATTATTAGCATCACTGTGATCCCCTCTACATCTTGTTCCACTGGAGGATCCTCAGGGGCTATAACACATGGAGCTACCATCTCCTACAAGGACACTTCCCTCTGGAAAGCCTCCGAGAGCACAGGAAGGACCTACCTGATGCTATTCTGCAATTACGTCTTTTTTTCTTAATAAGTAGAAGGGGAACACTAAAATAAAGATAAAAAGTAGAGTGTGGTAAATATAAAAAGTAGTAGTATCGTCATTTAATATCATTGTCAGGTATCACATACTGTACCTAATTGCACGTATTATACTTTTGGATGACTGTACGTTTATTTACACCAGCTCACAACAAACAAGAGCATAATGCATCTGCCCATGCTTTACAATGGCTATGACATCACTACGCAATGGGAAGAATTTGACTTCATTGTACTCTTGCTGGACCAGTGTTAAATACTGTCCATGGTCCAGCACTGATTGAACATCATCATATAGCACATGACTGTACTCACATGGTACTCACTGTACCACTTAAAAGGTAGCTGACTTTTCACTGGGGATTCTGTTGTCATCTTGCCAAGGTCTCCGGACACTTTTACCTCACTGTGAAAATCACTTCACACTTCCAGGCAAAATGTGAACAAATGAGCTCATTTTGCCTTGTGACAATCTCATAAGACTTTGCTTCTCCTTATTTGTTTGGGTTCCTCTTATTTAAGTGTCCAGGCCACTTTCCGGTTACCGTTTAATGTAACACAAATGCATCTTTATTGTGCTTTCCAGAGTTGTGGCAGTGTTTCCCAAGATCTCCTCACCATGAACATTTCACAGGATATTCATTAAAAATACCGAGAGCTGGGTCCTATCCCAAACTGACTGCAGCAGAATCTCCGGTGAAACCTAGAGATCTAAATTTATGATAAATATCCATGGTGATCCTTATGTCTGTATTTGTGAAACGCTGTTCTAATAAGACTAAGGATTTGACTATTCAATAGGTTGTCATCTTCAGAAAGCACTGACTGAGCCTTAAATTTTGTAAAGTTCTCACCTAGCCAACTAAAATTTTCTCCTTTAATCTGCAGCTATCTGACCGTATTGGAAAATTTGGTTTCTCATTTAAACACTTCTTCCTGTCCTCACCATCTGTCTCTTCTAGCACTGATAAGACTCCAATCTCTTCTATCTTAAAAAAACTAACAAAAATTTCCCAGTCTCATATTCTCTTCTAGCTGTTTGACTTTTCTTTTCCCAGAAAGATTCTAGAGACAATAGCTATATGATCCAGTAGATTCTTACCTGTCTTCTGGCTTTGCTTCTACCAAAGTCAAGAATATTGTTTTAACAGATTTAATAGTGGTAATCTTGAAATATGAAGGCACTGTATTTTCTTCCCTAATAATATTTCTATCATAGTCTCTCCTCTCACCATTTGTTGTTTTATGGAGGCAGAGAAAATCCAGGTAAGAAAGAACCATTCGTCGTTCAGCTTTAAATTTCAAACCAGACTTATTTGAATTCGCAGGAGGATAATGGTTTTAGAAGGTAGACTATACAGACACTTTAAAGCACTTTTCTACATTCCAAAAATTTCCCTAACATAACAAATGTTTAAAGCTCTAATATAATAAACTACAGCGTGAAGAAGACAAATGATACAAGAAACACCTTGATACACAGATGAAGAGAAAGCTCTTCTAGGGCTGGGAAGAGGAGCCAAGAAAAAGAAACGAATGGCAGGATATGAGACACAAATGTTCTTGCTATCCTCTGCTTTGGGGTCAAGGGCAATGTAGCAGAATTGCTCAAATCAGTTTGGAGAAAATAAAGATTCGTAAAGGCTACCACCCTCCCCTCCTCAGCAGTTTAAGCTCCTCAGTGCTTCCTAAAGGAGTATTGGTATAAAGGACTGTGGAAAAGAGCGCACCAGGAGTGCCTGGAACTAGAATTAGGAGAGCTCAAAGTGTGGGAACATTGGGCAAGCTCTACAGTTCTCAGTAGTTAATAACATGACGCCTAAAATGTCTAGCAGGGCCGGCGACTGCTGCCAGCCTGAGCGGAACGCGGGCCATCCAGCAGAGTCAGAATGAACGAACCAGCTCCTCCTGCCACTGCTTGCCAATTTTGCATAAAGTGGTTGATAGTATTGTTCACATCTTTATATTTGTCTACTTTTTATAGCAGTTATTAAATAGAGGTACTGAAATCTCCAACTATATTTTCAGGTTTGTTTCCTTTCAGTTTTATCAGTTTTGTTTCATGTACTTTTAAGCTTTTTTATTAAATGGAAAATTATTTAGAATTATTATGATCTTTTGATGGATTGACATTTTAATCATTTTGTAAGATATCCTCTTATTCCTTGCATATTTTTGCTCTGAAATCCAGTTTGCTTCATGTGAATATAGCCACTCCCACCTATCTTTCAAATAGTATTATCATGTTGTATTTTTTGCACCCATTTACTGTTACACTATTTGCTTATTTATATTTAGAGTAGATTTATTGTAGGCATAACCAGTTATCTTGATTTTGTTGCCAACATGATAACCTCTCCCCTTTGATTGGCATTTTTAGACATTTACATTTATTATTATTGATATGATTGGATTTCAGTCTACCATTATGTTATTTGTTTTTATGTGACTCATCTGTTCTTCTATTTTCATTTTTACTTAATTGTAGTAAGAACATTTAACATGAATTTAACCTCTTAACATATTTGTAAGTATATAATATTGTCAACTGTAGGAACAATGTTGTATGGTAGATCTCTAGAACTTATTTATCTTGCTTTATTGAAGTTTCATACCCATTAATAAAAAACTCCACATTTGCCCCTCATCTTAACCACTGGCACTCATCATTCTACTTTCTGCTTCTATTAGTTCAACTACTTCAGATACCTCACGTAAGTGGAATCGCATAGTATCTGTACTTCTATGTCTGGCTTATTGCATTAGCGTAAAGTAGTCAAGCTTCATCTATGTTGTCATATATTGTAGGATTGCCTTGCCTTTTAAAGTATTATAATATTCCATAGTATGTGTATACTACATTTTATTTATCAGTTCAATAAACATTTAGGTTGTTTCAAGGTATCGGTGCCTGTGAATAGTGCTGCCATGGACATAGGATAGTTAATATCATCTCAAGATCTTGATTTCAATCTTTTTTAATAAATACCAACAAATGGAATTACCTCATCATGTGGTAGTTCTATTTTTTTTTTTTTTGAGGAAATTCTATACTGTTTCCCATAATGACTGCACCATTTTATATTCCCACCTGAAATGGACAAGGGTTCATATTTGTCCACAGATACAGCAATGCTTATTCTATTTTGTTTTATAATTTTAAGCCTGGCTGGTGTGATGTGACATCTCATTGTGGTTTTGATTTACATTTCTCTGGTGATGAATGAAATCAAACATCTTTTCATATACCTGTTGGTCATTTGTGTATCTTTTTTGGACATGTCTGTTTAATTATTTCATAGATTTTACAATTAAAGTGTTAATTGCTGTTGCTATTGATATGTAGGAGTTTGTTAACATATTTTGAAAATTAACCCATTGTAAGATATATGTATTGCAAATATTTTCTCCCATTCCATAAATTGCCTTTCGTTTTTATGACCTTTACCACATATATATTTGTTTGTTGTTAATTTTCCCAGTTTTTATGTATGAGAAAGCTTTCATTTGGTATGTGCATTTCATTTGGTATAGAATTTATTTTTAGTGCTATAGAATTCTAGGTTGACAGTTGGTTGTTTTTTTTTTTTTTTTTTTTTGTCCTTCAGAAACATTCTACATCACACTGCTGACACAATTCATAACTACAGCATCTATGTGGTATTTTCATAGCCTAGTTTGTTTGAGTATTATTTTCCCTTTGCTTACATTTCTACACAAGTTTCATTTTTGTCTAGAACAAGGTCATTTACTTACATTTTATTAAACACATTTTACAGAAAACTCAGAATATAAAGCATTAAGCCAATAAATAAAATATTTGTCATGTACATGGTACCTTGAAAGCATAGCATTAATAAAATAATGATGAATTCTATATATTAGCTGACTGCTGCCTTTTGAAAAACAAGGCCCGTGGAGTTGGTGAACAGGATAAATATGTTTAGAACGGAAGACAATATCTCTCTGGAAGGTAAGAACTGTGCAATGAATAGAGGCCTAGATAAAGTTTCATACATAGACCAATGATTTCTGTGGCAGTCGGAGGGCCAGGCAACATCAGATTAGGGTTTGGAGGTTGATAAATACACTGAAGAAGAGAAGCTAGAGCTGAGTTGAGGCTTTGCCTAATTTACAATGTTGCCAGAAAAGAACACTGATTTTTTTTTGGCTAAGGGTATGTAAATGCAACTATTTCAATATATAAATTCAAAGAGGGCCAAAAACATTCTGTTACTGTGAACTCTGCCCTGAGGATTTAAAAAGGTCCATGCACTCAAATGTCTGGCAAGTGATACGCCAAAGAAAATAGACCGAACTTCCATTTTTAAGATAATTGGTACTATATCCTTCCTTTATTAAACAAATCTCTAGAAATATTAGATGTTATTTTTGAAAATATAACCTCAATCAAAAACATTGACGGGGGCTGGTGAGATGGCTCAGCGGCATAAGCGCCCGCCTGGCAAGCGCAAGGGCCCGAGTTCGACTCCCGGAACCCACATATGAAAAAGGGGCAGGTGATATCGCTCAGCGGCACGGGCGCCTGCTGGCGCGCGAGGTCCAGAGGTCGACCCCCAGTACCCACAAAAAAAAAAAACAAAAAACAACAAAAAAAAAACATTGACGGTTGGGTTGGGGATGCATGGCTTGGTGCTAAAGTGTTTGCCTAATTTGCACAAGGCCCTGGATTCCATCCCCCCACCACCACAAAAAGAACCACAAACAAATAAAAGCCCATGAAGGTTAATGATTAACAGATCAGAAATTTTGAGAGGCCTCTGAAAGGTAAAAATCACATATACTCTGTTATGGCTTGCGTCTAGATGTCCCCCCAAAGCCTCATGTGCTCACAGGTGAGAGTTTTTGGAGATGCTGCTGGAATTAAATTGTGTGATGCTGGAATTAAGGGTGGTGATTACTAAATTAATATACTGATTGGTTTAGCATAGTTCTGGGTGTGGATAATGGGAAGGCCCACCCTGGCTGTGAGTGGTATCACCCAAAAGGTGGGTAGCCTGGATGGGCCTAAAGGAACAGAAAGAGGGCAGGCTTGCTGCTGCTCCTTCGCTACTTTGCTGCTTTGCTGCCTTCTGCCTGCCCTGCTTTGCCATGAACTGTTTCTCATCTGTGATGCCCCTCTGCCTTGCCACCTCACCTTGGATCCAGCTGACTATGGACTCCAGCCTCTACATACTGTGAGCTGAAATAGACCTTTCCTTCTTTAACTTTGGGTGTCAGGTATTCTGTCTCAGCAATGAGAAAAATAACTAAGACTCGAATCTAGAACAGTTATAATAGTGCTGTAGACCGTGGAAGGGAAACTCTAACACCAATGATAATGAATGTATAGAGTCCTAAATTTAGATACATTGTAATCAAGTTTTAGAAAAGTATAATAAAGAGAAAACCCTCAGAGTTATTAAAAATCAAATAAAGATTATCTAATGGGGGAAGATAATCAGACAGACATCAGACTGACCTCAGACTTCTTATCAGTTTGATGAATAGAACGAATCAATATCTTCTGATAGCAATAACTAACTTTTATTGAATACCTATGCAGGCATTTTTTTCACTTAAGTGAAATTTCACATAAATTTCACATAACACTATTTTGTATGTACTTTATTGCTCCTATTTTACAGACAAGGAACTGGAGCATAGAGAAGCCAAATGGCCTGTTCAAGGTCACATAGCTAGTAAATGATATGGCACTGAGGCGTGGAAGTGTGCTGCACCAAGAGAGTCCCGAACTTAAGTTTGTGCTGAGGGACAGAGGGACAGGTAAAGGTTTATTAACAGGTACAATGTTTCAGTTAGATAAGAAGGATACATTCTGGATTCTATGGCATAGTAGCATGATATATTTGACAAAAACGTATTGCATATCTTAAAAGAGAAGATTTTTGAAAATAGTCACCGTAAACAAATAAAAATTTAAGATGATAGATAAGCTATTACCCTTAGTTGATCATTAATCAGTGTATGCATGAATCAAAATGTGACATTGCACCTCACAAATAGGTACAAATACGTGTCAATCCAAAAAGTAAAATTAATCAGTAAAAATTCTATAAAATGTCAGTTATACATTTATTTTTACCTTCTACTTATCATAAGTACACCGACTTTCTATTTTTGAGAGGGGTATGTGTCACCAATGTGAATTTATTTGAATAAAAACAACACTGCAGTCAGTCATACGGTGAATACAAAGATGTGCCCCAGGTTATGAAGGTTGTAGACAAAGAGCTCAAGTTTGGAAAAGCTACTCTTGGAGCTCTTCTCCCTCATGTTATATGTGGAACATCAGAGTATACAACATACAGTTCTCTGCTGGGCTACTAAATTTTTATCAACACATAGCCCTTCTTTGTTGTCATTGACTATTATTACCAGTTGCTATCATGAGGATGACTTCTGGCCACTTTTCTGAGTGGGTACTGAGACGGGAGGATTACAAATTGCTTGGAATAGGAGCTGAGAGGGATAAAGTAATATCAAGGCATTATTTGTACCAGATTGAACTATATAAACTTGCCCAATACCAGCAATTCCCATGGTTTAACTTGCAGTTAGTGTTAGTGTTACCCACTGCATAACAAACCACACCAAAATTCAGGGCTTAAACAACAGCCAGTTTATCATGGCTAGTGAGTTTTGGGCTGACTTGGGTCAGTTGTATGAGTCTGGGTTATTCTGCTCTGGTACCATTGCTGGGGCTCAGCGTTCCAGGGGCCCGGCTGGATTTGGAATATATCAGATGACTCCATCCTATGGCTCACAGTCAGGCCCGGCTGTCTGCTGGGTGCTCAGTTGTGGTTGTCAAACAGAAAGCGTAACAGATTACTCACAACACGGCCTGGACTTGGAGTCAAAATTATTATTTCACTGCATTCTACCTGTCAAAGCCAGTTAACAAAGCCAGAACAGACTTTGAAGTTGGGGTGGGAGGGGAGTTTCACATATTTACGTATGTAGAAACATGCATCCAGAGAATGGAGCAGAATTATTGGGAACCATCTTTGGTGACCCGCTACCACCGAAAACATTTATCTGATGGATAAAAGAGAGATGCATCAGGGTAGATCTACTTAAACAAAGACACAATGTGGTGAGTGAGTAGTATAATTCTATATGCTATGTATAATTCCTTAGAGTGTGCCAATAAAACTATAATGTGCAAAAGAATACTGTGACATGAAAAAGTCCAAAACATTGGTTTGTAATCTAAGAGGGGTGGTACATGACCAAATAGCCATACTTTGAGTAACAGTTGGTATAAAACAGAGAGGGGGAAAATACTAGCTATGGCCAGGAGGGACTGAAGGAATCAGGCATAGCTCCTCAGTGGAGGAACAATTCAATCTGTGTCATGAGTCAATGGGTAAAACTTAGGCAAGTTGATAGGAAGAAGGGCTGGCATTCAAAGTAGGGGAGAAAGGACAGACATAGGTATGGAGGTAGCAAAAGACTGGGTCTATGTAGAGAAGAGTAAATTGGATGATTTGACAGAAACGGGAGGAAATGTTAAAGAATACAATGACAACCAAAGTTTGAAAAACAAGTCACAGCAAATTATGGAAGGTCCTGTATGCCAGACTTTGTCCATAGTGAGGGCCATTGATGGGAACAGGAGCGGAATAGTGTCTATTGGTATAGCACAACTTATGTTTACCTGGCTGTTTTGTTTTGTTTTTGCAGTACTAGAGATTGAACCCAGGGCCTTCTCACTGAGCTACAATCCTAGCTGGCTCTATCTATCTCTGTGTATCTATGTATCTATCTATATCTATCTATCTATCTATCTATCTATCTATCTATCTATCTATCCATCTATCTATTATCTACCTATTTATTCTTTGAGACAAGGTCTTGCTAAGTCTCTAAATTGCCCAGGCTGAGCTCAATCCTCTTGCCTCAGCCTCCCAGAGTGCTGAGATTACAGGTATATACCCCCACCCCCAGTTCCGTGTGGTATTCTCTAACCACACGTCTGTTCCCTGACCATGCTCACAGGGTGGTAATTATGTTAGTTCCAAGGCTGCCATCTTAGTGAGAAATAAGAAACTTATTTTTCTCATGCTGTATATGGATACAACAGAATATTGTTTAGTTATTAAAATAATATTCTCCAAAATCATTTTTTGACATGAGGAGATGTCTGTTAATAAAGTAATAAAAGCAGAATGGCAATTAAACATAAAATTTGAAAGCATCATAATATTCTGAAGTATGTATTTATATTTGTGCACATATATGAGGGAGAAAGATGTCCAAGTGTTAATATTGATAGTAGTATTCTGAGTACCTTAACTTTCTTATTTGTTCCAATATCCACTTACCAAGTTGTAATATATTTCAGTTATAGTAAAACAAGTTATTTTTAGTGTATTAGCTATAGCAAGTAAGTCTTCAATCAACAACCAAGTAAAATTCCTATCTGAATTTGAAAACTGGAATTCTCAAAGACCTGTAAATATTTAGAGTTTGAGACCTAGATAGGAGGTGCTGTGGCTTTCTGAGTATTTGAATATATCTTCTGATGAGAATAGGAGAGGAAAGAACTCGAATAATTTGCACCACTAAGCTGCCTCTGTAGGTTTCTAAATACGGGTATGGAAGGAGGTTGGTGACATGAAAAGCCTGCACACCATCACTCCACACCCTCCCGGGGCTCGGGGTCAGGAGGACACAGACTTAATAGCTTTGTAAAAATGCTTTTTCTAGCTATTCAGCCTTGCACTGGTACCATGCATATCTGAAGAATCTTTTGTTCACTCTTTTCCACTCTTGCATAGTTTACAACTATGCAAATGTGATTATAGTTAAACAGATTAAGAGGAATTTGAGAAACTCCTACAAAAGGAGAAAAACTGCTATATTATGATTTTATGTCACTGTATATGATCAACTAGATTTATTCATTCATTCATTTGCTCAAAAATTTGGACCAAGTAAATCTGGAGTTTTGTTTATGTTTTTTGACATAAGAAAATTTTTGTCTCTTCCACACTCACTGTTGCTAAATAAGGTCTTCTTGGCTCTTCTTTCTGTTGTCAGAGGAACATGGTCTCCTCTAAGATTTAAAAAAACTAAAGAAACTTTATGAGGTGTTTTGTTCTGTTTTGTTTTTGGTACTGGAGATTGAACCCAGGGCCTTCTCACTGAGCATCATTTTCAGAATTTTTTTATTTTTTATTTTGAGACAGGGTCTTGCTAAGTTGATCAGGCTGGGCTTGAATTTGTAATCCTCCTGCTTAGCTCTCCAGAGTGTTGGGATTACAGCTGTGTACAACAAAACCTGGGTTAGGAGTCTTTATATAATAGTTTTATAGCTTTCCCACAAAGAGGAAGGAGAGATGTAACTAACAGTGATAGAAATTCTAGAGGACTGGATCTTTCTTTCTCTTATTTCCTTTTTTAAGAAATATATCCATCCTCAGGCCCATATGAAAATGACAACATAAACCAGTTTGTTTCTTTTTAATCTATAAATGAAGCTGAGGACAAAGCAAGGAAAGAGATGGTGAGTCAGGGCTTTGAAAGTTTTGTGCTGTCAGTGGTTGGTGACTCAGAGTTGCCTGTGTTGGCATGGTTTCTGACCCAACCAAAGCCAGGGAACAATATCTCTGTTTGGTATTTCTGACACATTTTTTTTTTTTTTTTTGTGGGTACCGGGGGGTCGACCTCAGGACCTCACGCGCCAACAGGCACCCGTGCCTCTGAGTGATATCACCGGCCCCTTTTTCGTATGTGGGTTCCGGGAGTCGAACTTGGGCCCTCACGCTTGCAAGGCAGGCGCTTACGCCACTGAGCCATCTCACCGGCCCTGACACATTTTTAATGGATCTGATAAAAGGTACTAATAGCTAATAGTTACTAAGAAATTATTACATAGCTCTTCTAGATTAAGGGCTTTTCATAAATTATTTTACTTAATGTTCACCACAACTCAGTTAAGTACTGTTATCTAACAGTAAGAAAACTAGAGTATGCGAATTTCCCCAGGTCAGTACACGATGGAGCTGTGCTGACCACAGCCAGCGTTGTTATTCTACGTTCTGTGCCATCTTTAATTTGCATATGTGAAGCAGATTTCCACAACCTTAGACATCTTTGAAGGACAGATGGCAAGTAATCCTAAAAAAGAAATTTATCTTAAGCCCCCAGTTTGTTATGGGAAGGAAGAAGTGCTGATAATATTGTCCAGATAAGTTTTTGCTACGTGTTTGTCTGAAAAGCATAAGAATCCCAAATTGCTTATGCTAAATATCCAAGGCTGTTCGCTGGGCACTTGCCTTCCTCCTATTGAATTTAAGAGAAACATATGGCTTACTATGTTTAAACCACCATCTGCCATCATGAGCAAATTCTTAAGAAAATTGCTTTGGAACTAAAGTACAGCACAAGTTGGATCTCTCTGTATTCCATACTTTTTCAATTTGGAAACTTTGAACGAAAGAGATAAAAAGAGTGCAACAAGGAAAATCTAAAAGCAAAAACAAACAAACAACAAGAAACTAAATAAATATTAAAGGAATTATTTTAAAAGACAAAATGAGTACTTTGTCATTTCTTGTACTAGTAAGAGGGAGAGAAGTAAACTATCCAAATAGACATAGTTTGACACAAAATCAGTGGTGCTACACTGAACAGAGAAGCAGCTAAGCAGTGCAGAAAATGTTAATAGGTGTTTGGTTGAAATTGATAACTTTGGAAGAAAAATAACTCAAATTTTATGTGTGGAAGGCTGAGTAAAGACCCTCTAAAGATGTCCATGTCCTGATCCCTGGAACCTGTGAATATATTATCTCACATGGTAAAAGGGACTTTGTGTCTGTGATTGATTGAGTTAAGGGTCTCCAGAGGGAGCTATCATGCTGCATTACTGCAGTGGTTCCAGTGGAATTACAAGAGTCCTTATTAGAGGGAGACAGGAGGGACGGGGTTAGAAAAGGAGATGTGATGGGAGAAACACAGATGAAAAAAAGGGCCACATGTCAAGAATGTAAGTGAGCTCTAGAAGCTGGAAAAGGCAAAGCAATAAGATTCTCTCCAGGAGCGCTGCGGAAGGAATAAGTGTAGTCCTACAAATTTCAGTCCTAATGACTTGAGTTCATTAAGACTCATTTTGGACTTCTTACCTGAAGAGCTTAAAGTTAATAGATTGTGTTGTATTAGGTCATTTGTTTTTTGATAATTTGCTACAGCAATAGGAAACTGATATACATTTCATCACTTTCATCACTTTCTCCCTCATCCTAATATGTAGGCCATTTCCTAAAGCCACATACTTTTCCTCCTTCCTGAGCATCTCTCCCACCCATTCTGTTCCTGCTGGCCTTCATCCCTTGAGTGACGTCAGACACCAGTCTCTGGATTATTTCCTCTGTTCCCTCCAGCCAGCCCCACACTCACTGCCAGGCTAACATTTATAAGTGTCTATGTCAAAAGTTTGCCAGAATTATGATACCTAAAGATAAAAAGGCCCAACTCTTCACAGTGGCATCCATGACACTCTACACCTCCACTTTTTGCATCTTCATCCACCATGACATAACACTACCCTCCAAAGGTGCCAATCAGCGCTACCTCCATGCCTACGGTAATATGGTCACCCCTGCCTGGCTTACTTTTCTCCACTTTGCCATCTCAACTTACCACACAACATGCTCCAAAATCCAGCTCAAGTCCCACTTCTCCTAGGTACCCTTCTCCAATGATAGCAGATCTCTGGCTTCTTACAATATTTATCTCTTGGTATTTAACCTGTTGGACTTGTGTCCTCCTTCAAAGCCTAGTGCAGATGTTTCTTGCTCCCTAAGACTTCTCCAAATCTCCCAGCAGGAACTGTTATCACTCTAGTGTTTACTTGCAGCACATTTGTTTGTATGTTTGTTAAAGCATTTAACACATTCTATCTTATATCACAGCTACTGCTGTGTATAAATATTTCCCATATATAAACCATCAAAAACAAGGAAAGTGCCTCGTATGTCATTACTGAACTTTCCAGAGCCTTGTACGTACGATGTCTGGTAAATCCTCGGTTACTTAAATCTCTGGATTTCATAGACTTTGGGACTATGACAACCTATTTGCTACTGTTCCTCTTCCAACTCCAGCTTATTTACACATCTGGAACCAAATGCTGCTAAGCATAATGGAAATCTGAGTACAGCGAGGGCTTGGGTGCCAGAGAAAGGTGCTCCTTGTGATACAGACAGCAACTGTGAGACCTGAGGAAAAGCTTGTGTATTTGTCCCTAATTCCTAAAAGATAAAAGGGATTATAAATCAGAAGGCTGAGTCTTTTGAGGGTAGAAGAGTGGAATGGACCCAAGAACGGGCACCTTGCAAGCACGTGGCAATCTGCCTGCTGCTGCATCATTAGTACCAGGGGTAACAACACCATCTACTTCTACCATTTATGGAACCATCAACACAAGAAGTACTCTACCAGTCTGAACCAAGACCCAAGGATCTGGAGGGAAAAATCTTAACTCCTTAAGGGGAAGGAGAGAGAAAAACAGACAGAAAGGAAGATGATACAGGAAGGGAGGAGACTGGAAAAGTGAGCATGCCAGCAAAACAGAGATTTTGGAGTACACAAATACTTGATCAAAAATAATAAGAACCCCTAAAGATACAAATGTGCAACACATGTGCCAAAAGAGTTTTATAAGTTAGAAAAAACGTGTGATTTCCCAACCAAGCAAAAGAGCATTTCAACTGATAAAGAGATTGACCACCGTTGAGACTTAATTAGAATCTTGTATGATCAAGTGGCAAACATACTTCAAAGCAACCAAATACTAAATGAACTACAAAGCATCTACGCAATGAGAGACTATTGGAGTATATACAACGTACATGCTGAATAAAGACTCTTAAACTATAGGTTGAGTATCCCTTAGCTGAAATGCTTCAGATCAGAAGTGTTTCAGGTTTTTTAAATTTTAGAATATTTGCATAATGTAATGAGAGATCTTAGGAATGGGACCCACCTAAACAAAAAACTTGTTTGTTCCAAATATATATCTACCTTATACTTATATATTAAAGACAATTTTATACAGTGCTTGAGTGCATTGGTATCTTGACTGTGATCTGTCACATGAGGTTATAAGTAAAATTTTCCACTTCTGGTGTCATCCCAGCATTAAAAAGATTTCAAATTTGAGAGCAGTTTTTATTCTAGATTTTTAGTTTAAGGATAATTATAAAGATCAGATCAGCCCAATATTACTTAACCAGTTGTTCTCAGTTGGCCACCACTGAGAATCACCTGGCGAATTTTTAAGTGACCCAATGCCCAGGCCCCATCCCAGATTATTTAAAACTATAAACAGAAACAATCCTAATTTGTTCATCTCCAGTGGGTCCAGTAAAAAGCCAAGTTTATGGACTACAGTTTCAGTTGTTCCAGAACACATAAACATATGGAAAGCTCATTCAATTCATTTTCATAAAGCCAACAAAGGTTGTTTAATGTAAAACTTATTTAATAAGACAGGAATTAGTGAAACAGGAGTTAGCATTCTATTAGGCAGTCCCCAGAATGCAGTCAGGAAACCCAAAATGGAGTCTGCTGAGTCATGCCTCCCGGGGTCTTGCAAAAACATCTGTCAGGTGTCCCTCAGCTGTCTGGGACCTCCCCAGAACATGATCAGGTGGGCCTTTGTAGGCCCTGCATGGGCAAGTATGTAGGCTGTAGGATAAAGATTATATTGCTGACACAATGGCCCAAGCTCCCTTCTAAGCCCCTTAAAAACCCCTAGAACAAAAGCCTCCATGGGTATCTTACTTGGGACCCCCTCCAATCAGAGTGGGGGCTCTGTTCCTTGCCTTTATATCTTTTACTTCCTTGCTTTTATATCTTTTAAATAAATGTGATTTCACTCTATGTCCTCCATCCTCAGTTTCATTCTTTGTCACTGTGGGACATGACCCTGGCATTTTGATATCATTTCTACAGAAAATCACACACTCATTCACTAACAAAAATGTCTAAATAAAATAACATAAAATTCAACAATGTAGCAAAAGAATACTCCATGACCTTATATGATGTATTTCAAAAAATTAAGGGTGACTCAAAATCCAGAAATTTATCAACTTAATCTATTACATAAATATTTTAAGTGAGAAAAAGTTATGATCAAATAGGTGGTATTCAGTACTTTTTATTAACAATGACATAAGTAAAATAAGAATTAAAAGAAAGAAAGAAATAAAAATAATTTACTAAACTCCAACAAAATAGAGTTTACATGATATAATAATAAAACATATTAGGTAAAATTATGGAGTAGACAGGCACATTCATTACCACTATTATTAATCAGCATTGTTTTAGAAGTTCCAGAGAATGTAAAGCAATAAGAATGTAAAGCAAAATAACTTCTGGAAAAATGAAATCAATTTACTCCCTTGTGTTGATGATAGATTCAGAAGTTACAGCTCCAGACAAACTTGAGTAATGGCAGCAACAAAAAGTAGTAATGGTGAGTTAGTTGGATAGAAAGTAAGTAGTCAAACATCAATAATATTTTTGGAGGAAGTAAGAGCTTTGAAATGTAAATGATGAAAAAAAAAATCTCTTTTCTAGTACCATGAAACATGACAAAATAATGAGGGATACATTTGCCAACATATAAATAAAACTATAAAATTTTGTTGAGCTGGTGATATAGCTTAGTGGCATAAGCGCCTGCCGTGGCAAGCATGAGGTCCTGAGTTTGACTCCCGGTATGCGCATATAAAAAAAAAAACTTATTGAAAGACATGAAATATGAAAAATGGGAAAGTCAACAATAAAAAAGCAGCAGAGAATATATTTGGAGAGTATTTATACGGTAAGGCTTGGCAGAAAATAAATAATCACAAAACTGGTAACAAGCAAGTAATCAGGACAATGAACAAAGCATGTGAAAATTCACATGAAGAACAAATTTAGGACTGAAATAAAAAAATTAAAATATATATGAAAATGTGTGACAAATCAACAGTGTCTTAGTCACTTTCTTTGATGCTGGGACAAATACCCACTCCCACAATTTAAAGGAGGAGAGGTTTATTTTGGCTCACAGTTACAATCCGGGTTGGCTGGCTGCAGGCAGAAACAATACCACAGAGGGGCAGAGAGGAGGAAAAACTATTTCATTCACAGGGACCTGGAAGCAGAGCCAGAAGGAAGGAGCCAGGGAGGGAGATTTACCCTTTGCTCCACCTCCCAATAGCACACACAGCAGCTGAATTCACCAGTGGACAATTCCACAGATGAGTACTGCACCCCCGTGATCCAATCCCTTTCCACAGCCTTGCCTGTGAGTGCATGAGGCCTTTTGGGGGACATTCCTGATCTAAACTGTACCAGTAAGGAGAATGTAAATATGTAGTAATGAAGTATTATTTAAAATATACATGCCTGTCAGAAATTAAAACGAGGCACAAAATACTGCTAAAAGAGTTGTAAGAACAGCAGCACACTCATAGATGACTGGTGCATACTATAAAGTCTTTTGGAAAAGGAATCTAGCAACAACACCTATTATTTAAAATAGAGCCCAGGTATGGTGGCCTGTAATCCCAGCACTGTAATCTCAGCACTTGGGAGGCTGAGGCAGAAGGATTGCTGTGAGTTCAAGGTCAGCTTGGGTTACATAGTGAGTGCAAGGCCAGTCTGGACTACCTAGCAGGACCCTGTCTCGGGGAAAAAAAAATAACACCAAAAAACATGAAATAGAAATAATTTCTTTTGGGGGACTCTACTATAGAAATAAAGGCACCCATATGGCCTCTATGCTAAGGTATTTCTTGCAACAGTATTCATAGTGGAAAAGGCTTTTAAGATGTATTCTCATTCATCCATTGAGAAAGTACCTTGTTATTTCTTCTGTGGTGCTGGGATTGAACCCAGGGTCTTTGCACTGAGATACATCCCTAGCTCTTTCTTTCTTCCTCTCTTCCTTTCTTTCTTGCTTGTTCCCTTTTTCTTTCGCTCCCTCTCTTTCCTGCCTTTGAGCCAGGTCTCACTATGTTGGTAAGTTGTCAGGATGGGCTCGAACTTGACTTTACTGAACTTCTGCCAGGTATGTGAGATCATGTGGTACATAAATGGCCTCAACCTTCAGAGAACTCTGGTTGAGCTGAGGAGTCAAGGTACACAGACACAACAGTGAAGAGCAGGACATTTCGAACTGCGGTTCTTGTAAACAAGGGTAAAGAGGGCAGGGATGGTCTGCAGTGTTCTGGCGAAGGGGAGTGGTCCCGCTAGAGCAGAGAATCACATCCAATTATTTAAAAAAGAAATTAGTAATTCTGTAGTAATCCTGGTGAATGGAGGTAGACTGCCAAAGAGGAACAGGGAGCTTGACATGGACCTTTGTTAAGATTCCAATGCTTCTGAATAAAAATGAAGCAGCAATAGCCACGATTTGAAAGGGGAAAGACAGTTATGCCAAATTAAACTAATTTTCACTTCTCACAAAGTCTCTATATAAGGAAAATGTGGTAGACATGATGAAATCATAGTCTTTCAGGCAGATGTGGAACAGTTATGATAACTGATTAAATGACTGTACCCTGGTGAAAGGGTCAGTTACAAAAAGGAAAGTTTCCTATGTGAGGGAACCTACCTCAGCAGGAGTAGATAGGTGCACAGATGTGTGTCAATCAGATACGGTAGACATACAAGATACAAATACTGAAAAGTAAATTAGCATGGGTTCAAGGCTTTCTCTCTGGTAGATATCTTGTTCATTGGTTTTCGGATGGTCCAGGTGAATGAGGAAAAAGGAAAGGGAATTAAAATTAGCAAGAAGAAATGGGCATAACCTTCAAATGCTCATAAAGCATGTGGTTGGTACTCACAGCAATGTGCCATCTGTACTATTACTTGAAACTATGGAAAACTGCTGGCCCTATGGTTAAAAGCATTGTTGTCTCTGATGCCAACATCATGATTTGGACCTGAGATGAGGCTGAAGTTGGCAGTAGCTAATATTTTATTTCCAGAAGGAAAAAAAAAAAGATCTTAAGGGATCTCAACCTGTATCATGAAAAAGAACAGGGAAATAATATTCTTTGCAAATAATATAAAGTCCCATTTTCATCCACACTTGTCAGAATATAATTGGCTTATTGTTTTGTAAAAAGGGCAATAATTAAATGATGGTAATCTGGAGGAAATCAATCAGACTTCAGACAGTGATTAAGGAACTGAGATTTTTAGATTAGAAAGAGAAGACTAGGGATATGAAATCCATCTTCAAATATATGAAGTACTGTTGTAAGAATGGAAAAATGATAGAGCACAGGGCTTTTCACTGAGATAGTGGTTGTACTCACATAGACTTTAGGATTCCTTTTAAACCCGAAATTCTAGGAAATCTATAGTGTGATTTTATCATAAATCAGAAGGGCTGGGTTTGGAATGCCCAGAGCCCATCCCTTTGGTATCAAAACCAAAGCCCAAACTGCTGGAGTCAGTGCCAGCAAGGCTTCCTGTAGAGGTAATTCTAAGGAGGGCATCCAGAGGACAAGCTAAAGAGCTAGTTAACAGGAAACAGGAAAGTTGGACAGATGCCACACAGATGAAAAAACAGAACTCCAAAAAAAAAAAAAATAATAATAAGGTGGTGGAAGTAACTAGAGAAGGCAAAAAATCAGGATGCTACAACCAGGGGTACTGCAGTAGAAGGAAGTAAAATAATGAAGCTGATGGTGGGAATGTGACAGAGTAACACGGAAGAAGTCAGGTCAGGACAAAGTTTACTTCAGGTCAAAGCTTGTGACCACAATATCAGGGACAATTTATGCTCAGCACAGAGTAAGCACTCAATAAGTGTGAACTATTATTATCTGCAGCATTGCCCTGATCAACAGAGACATGATCAGGCTTTTAAAATGACCAGGACATGATAAGTCAAGACCAGATCATGGAAGCTGTGTATACAGCCTACATGATCGATGAAAAGATACACCATCACATAGTACTCCGACCAGGATACGACAGAACAGGCTGAAAACAACCAACTCCATTCAGCACTACTCTTTCCAGCTGATCTCAAAAGGAGGGAGATTCTTTAATGAATATAAAATTTCAAGCACTTGAAACTTAAAACTTTGGGTCTTTTTCAAGGCCTCTTTTTTTCATTCAAGTGCATGAGAAAAGAAAGTTAAATTTAAAATTCTATTGAATCTGAGCTGGTCAGGAGTTATTCGGTACAGAGATAAGGAATAAAAAGAAAGAAAGAAAATTTGTTCTCACAGAGGCTAAAGGAAGAGAAAGTTTCAAGGATACACTGTCCCACAGTTTTAGATGCTGCAAAGTAGTAATCTAAGGGCTGACAAGTGGCCAAGTATTTAGAATTAAGGCATATGGCCTACAGATACACACACTGATGCCAGGATCATAGGAAATGACGTGAGCTTTTGAAAACTCGGTGGTTAATAAAATCTTGTAATCATTACTGAGGCTTGAACAGACAGAATTCAAAGTTAGAATATAAAAAAGGAAAGATACTTTAAACAATGCAATGGACTACTTCATGAGACAGAAAAACTTCATTAGTAAGGAAAAAACCTTAGAAGATACAGACATCTAAGCATATACCTAAGGCAGAGAGGTGACAGAGAACATTTACATGAGTTCAGTATGGATAATAACTGATTCAATGATTACAAGGTTAAATTCTGACACATTCTTATAAAAAATACAAGCTGTTGTGAGACTCGCTCCCTTTTTTATTTGCTCAACAAATTGTATATGATGTTATGAAATAAAACAGTCCCTTCCCTTAGGTCACTCAGCCTACCAGGGATTCCAGAGAAAGGGTCTCAGGGGCTAGTTGGGTCCTGAAAGACTGGTGAGTGTTACTCCAAATGAAAGAGGCTGAAGACGTAAAGAAAGAAATCATGTCTTTTGCAGGAAAATTGATGGACCTGGAGGTCATGATGTTAAATGAAATAAGCCAGACACAGAACTACAACACTGCATGTTTTCTTCCATATGTAGAAACTGGAGGTGAAAGTAATGAAGGGACTGCTAGGGTAGGGAAGAGGATCTGGGGGAAGAGGCTGTTGAAGGCCATTCTATATAATTTTGGGGGAAAAATCATTTCATAATTAAATTGTGATTAGGCTTGTCCAAGGCCTAGTATCTTGCCGTGCGAGCCAGCTATGGTATGTGGAAACATAACTCTGTGTGTGTCCAGTCAGAGTTGAGGCCGCAGCGGTCCCGTGATGCTGTGATGCTCCAGGGCAAGACTGCATCAGCTGAAGTCATCCTGGTTCCTTGAGAACAGAGTAATAATAAAAAAAGGGTTTCACCTGGGGGAAAGGACAAACTTCTTATTAACTTGCCATCTCTCCCCACCGTCCTCATCAACACAAGATCCTCATTAGTTTAGGATCACTGCTGCCCTCTGTGTCATCCAAAGTGATCCTCATCAACATGAGGTCCTTTTCAGCATTAGACCACCACCACCCTCCGAGTCATCTGATAATCCCCTCACCATTTTCCTCAGTGTAAATGTGATCCATAAATACTGAGGTTCTGCCTGCCTTGTGGCCTTTTGTTCTCCATGAACAACTGGCCATCCCAGATCCCTGCTGCACTGTTATTTGTCTCTTGCTCTTTCTTCTTGCCGTGTGCCATAACACACTGCAGGAAACTGGGGACTCACTGCAGGGGTCCCCGATCGGAGGCAAAGGGGGGAGTGCAAGGATAGTAGGGTGGATGAACAGGATCAAAGCACAATATATGCACTATGAAAATGTCAGTAAAACCTATTAATTTGTACAATTAATGTCAGTATCTATAACAATAATCACAATAATAATGACTTTCTAAAAAGCATTAAAATTTCTTCCATGTCATTTTATGACTTAAGAGCTCATTTCCTTATGTTGCTGAACAGGACTGCAGTATATAGATGTTTGTTCATACATTCAGACATTTTGACTGCTTCCAAATTTTGGCAATTAAGAATAAATCTACTCTAAACAGAAAAGGGAGATGGCTGGGAAGAACCCTCTAAATGAAAGTTCTGAGTTAAGAGGAACAAATGGAGGGAAATATGGCTGTAACAGTGAAGTCTCTGGTTGCAGATGCGAGAAAACCAATTTAATCTAGTAAATGAGGAATGCTTTGAACCTAAATAACTAAACCTTGGGAAGAATAGGGTTAGGTCACTGGATTCACAAATCCAGAATAGTTTTCCTCCAAGTTTTATCTCTACTCTTCTCTATGAGCCAAATTCCTACTCTCAGATGAGATTCTTTGTAAGATGGAAGGATGGGACCAGCTGTTGGAAGCTCTTACCTCAGGCAGGGGCTTATAGATTCCTGACATGAAAGAAAAGATTCTTCCTTTACTTTTAGTTTGAAGATTCCTAGGGAAAAAAACCTGATTAAATTAGATCGATCCTTCCCCTATGGCTATTCTAAATCAGGAAGTAGAATCTTCTCATTGATAAAAATCATGGTGAAAAATATACCTGATCTCTGTTTACTCCAATGGCGTATTCAGAGAATTAAATGACACATTATGACTGAATCTTTGGGAAGGTAGACACAGACATTCTTGTTAAGAAATGACTTTATTAATATAAATAGAAAAGGGATGAAGGCTTGATCTAAGGCAGTGATAGTTCAGAAAAGGGTATGGGTATGAAAAAATTTAGAAAGTAGAAGTGCTGAAACTTGGTAATTGATTCGATGTAAAAAAAATGGGGGAGAAGCTAAAATAAAGAAAAAATCCAAGGGTCCAACCCTGAAAAAGGGAAGAAGGGGATAATAGTCTCCAAAAGGGAATTAAATAAGATTTAATGACAAGATACTGGATTATATAAATAAAGATATCAATTGCATAGATGAATATACAGATCAGAGTTTAAAAACTAGAGATAAGGGGCCGGTGATATAGCTCAGTGGCGTAAGCACCTGCCTGGCAAGCGCAAGGTCCTGAGTTTGGCTCCTGGTACCCGCACATAAAAAAAAAAAAAAAATAGAGATGAGAATATAATCAGTTAATTGCGGGAGGAAATTTTCAAGCAGGGAAAATGGTCAAAGACACCACATGTTGCCACGAAATTGATAAAACAATGGTTGAAGAGTGACCACTGTACTTGGTAACTAAGCAGTATTACATAATTTTAAGAGAATCAAGAATGATGCTTAATAACAGTGATTTTAGGAGTAAAGGAGAGGTAAATGTGTGAATATAGCAAGCATACATTAACATTTAGAAAGTTTGTTTATGAAAATATTATTTAAACAGTCACAACCACCACCAAATGTGTTTTAATTTCTCTTAAATAAAAAACAGGAATAAGTTGCTGGGTCATGTGGTTGGCATATGTTTAACTTTATTTTAGAAAAACTATCAAATTTTGTGGTTGGCATATGTTTAACTTTATAAAAAAGTATCAAATTATGTTCCAAAAAGGTCATCTGTGTCCTGCCCTCTACCAAGTATGAGATCCCTCCATGTCCTCGTCAACACTTGGTAGTGTTGGCCTTTTTAATTGTAACCACTCTCGTAAATGAGAGTGGCACCTCGTGGTGGTTTCAGTTTGCATGTCTCTGAAGACTGGTGATGTTGAGAGTGTTTTCTGAGTTTATTGGCCATTCATATACTCTTTCTTGAACTGTCTCTTTGAATCTTCTATTTTTAAAAACTAGGTTGTGGGTTTTTAAAATTGTTGTTATTGTTTACTAGGGCATTTCTTTTTTTTTTTTTGTGGGTACCAGGGGGTTGACCTCAGGACCTCGTGCGCCAGGAGGCGCCCGTGCCGCTGAGCGATATCACCGGCCCCTTTTTCATATGTGGGATCCGGGAGTCGAACTCGGGCCCTCGCGCTTGCAAGGCAGGCGCTTAAGCCACTGAGCCATCTCACCGGCCCATTTCTTTATATACTTAGAAATAAGTCCTTTGCTACATGAACATATTGAAAACATTTTCTCCTAGTCTGTGGCTTATATCTTTGTTTTACTATAAGTGTGTTACTACTGAAAACTAAGTCTTTCATATTCATAAATTATGTCAATTTTTTATGGTTACTGCTATTACAGTTCTAGGAAATTTGTGTGTGTTTTATATGGGAAGATGTTTTCTATGGGTTTTTCCCTAGAAGCTTTATAATTTGAACCTTTTTAGTTTAGTCCTATCATCCATTTTCAAATAAATATTTATGTATCACGTGATGTAGTAGTTGAGATTCATTTTTCCATACAAATATTCGGTTATTTTAGCAACATTTGTTGAAAAAATTTCTTTTTTCTGTTTAATTATCTTAGCACCTTGTCAAAAATTGACTTTTTGAAAATATGTGTGTATATCTTTCATCTCTCTACCCAGTTCTATTAATCAATTTATTTATATTTTTGTCACTACTTTACTATTTCATTATGTAGCTTTTTAATTAGTAAGTTTTGGAGTCAGGGTAAGAGCTACAATTTTACTCTTTTATTTAGAGGTTATATTCTAGTGAAATTTGGGTTATCAACTTCTACTCTATTTTTAAAAATTAACCTCTGCTTAGAATTTAAATGAGAGAGCCTTGAATCTATGCATCACAGTAGGGAGGAGGACTGATATCTTAACAATTTCTCTTCAAATTCATGTGTCCATAGACACGAAAGATCTTAGCAAATAGAATCCATTATAGGTAAAACAAATCTATTTTTATCTTCCTAGAATTCTGTCAAATTTTGTTTCACGTCATCTTGAAACTCTGTTATTAGGATCATATACATTTAGGGTCATTAGATTTTCTTAATAAATTCCCTTTTTTATCATTATGAAACAATTGCATCTCTGATAGTATTCCTTGTGTTGAAGACTCCTCTTTTTGCCATTAATAGACAGGTGAAACTGTGATACTTGCTATTTTTATTGCTTATTTTTCCATCCTTTATTTTCAACGTGTTTGTGTCTTTATGCTTAAATGTTATCCCTTTTAAGTGGTATATAATGGGTTTTGCTCTTTTAAAAAAAAAAAACAGTCTGCAATCTCTGTCTTTAAACATATGATTTCATTTGTTAATATAATCAGTTTCAAATCATCTTGCTATTTGTTTTAGGTTGTTTTGTGGATTTTTGTTCATCCTTCTATTTTTCACATTTTAAAAAATCTCATTCTGTTCCTATATGTGTTTTTTAACTACCTTGTATTATTGTACAGTGGTACATTGGTTCATGAACTTAATTTGTTCCATGATTCTCGGGAAGATGGCCATGGTCTCACCCATGTGGAGTTCACCAATGGAAGCAAAATTTTGCCAAACCCTTCTGTTCACAAACTGAATTGTTTGCAAACAGAAGTATGCATGAACCGGGCTATTACTGTACTTTGCAGTTTCTCTAGGGATTACAATATTCATCCTCAATTTGTCACAATCTATGTATATTTAATATTATACTATTTCATATATAATATAAGAAGAACCTTACAACAGTACAATTTCACTTACATTCCTTCATATCACTCATGTATTGAAATCCAAAATACATCTTAAAATTATTTTTGTTTTAGTCATTTAACTTTAAAGAAATTAAGAAGAGATAGATCTTTAAATTTACCTTTCTTGGGCTGGTGAGATGGCTCAGTGGCGTAAGTGCCTGCTTAGCAAATGCAAGGGCCCGAGTTCGACTCCCAGAACCCACATACGAAAAAAGGGCCGGTGATATCGTTCAGCGGCACGGGTGCCTGCTGGTGCGCGAGGTCCTGAGGTTGACCCCCAGTACCCACAAAAATAAAATAAAATAAAATAAATTTACCTTTCTTCCTTCATTTTCATCTATATATCCATTTTGCATCATTTCCTTTCAGGCTGAAAAGCTTTCTTTGATATGTTTTGTAGTGCAGATACTAAAAAAATAGTAACTATTTTTGATTATCTAAAAGTGTTTTTGTTTGCTTTCCTTTGGCTTTACACTTCTCTTTGAAATTTTTCTTTGTACATATATATGTTACAATTTTAACCACTTTTAATTTTATAGTTATATACTTCATAATATTGTATAACTATCACCACTATTTTCAAACTTTTAAAAATCACCCCAAAAATCTCTGTAACCAACCATTAAGCCATAACTTACTATTTCATCTTTCTTCCAGGCTCTGGCAACCTCTAATCTACTTCCGTTTCTATTGTAAATATCTCCTATAAGTGGAGCTATACAGCGTTTACCTGTTTAGTCTGGCTTGTTTGGTGTGTTTTCAAGGTTCACTCATGCTATAAACTTATTAGAATTTAATTCCTTTTTGTCACTGAGTTATATGCCACATTTTGTTTATCCATTCATCTGTTGACAAAACACTTGGCTTATCTATACTTTTCAACTTTATGAGTAATACTAAAATAAATATAATGCACAAATATCTGTTGAGTCCTCATTTTCAGTATTTTTAAGTATGTATGTAATAATGGATTTGCTGGATTATATGGTAATTCTATACTTAGTTTGAGGAAAAACTAAACTGCTTTTCACAGTAACTGTATCATTTACATTTCCACCAACAGTGTACAAAGGTCAGGTTTTTTCATATTCTTGCCAACACTTGTTATTTTCTTTTGTTTTAAGTTTTAAAAATTATAACCATCCTACTATATGTGAGTTGCTGCCTCTAGTCTTTATTTGTATCGCCCTAATGACTAATGATGTTGAGCATTTTTTTTATGCATACTGGCTATACGTCTTCTTGAGGAAAATGTCTTTTCAATCCCTTCCCCATTACAAAATTCGGTTGTTTGGGGCCGGTGAGATAGCTCAGCGGCATAAGCACCTGCCTGGCAAGTGCGAGGTCCTGAGTTCAACTCCCAGTACCCACATATGAAAAAAGGGCCGGTGACATCGCTCAGCGGCACGGATGCCTGCTGGCACACAAGGTCCTGAGTTCGACCCCCAGTACACACACACACACACAAAAAAAATTAGGTTGTTTGTCTGTTTGATGTTAAGTAGATATTCAGGATAATAAACCCTGTTAGATATGACTTGAAAATATTTTCTGCCATTCTTTTTCTTTTCATTTTCTTGATAATGTTCTTTGATGCACAAAAATGTTCAATGTTGATGAAATAAAAATTATCTATTTTTTCTTTAGTTTCTTTGGTGTTTTTTGGTTTCGTGGTGTTATGGTTTATATCTGGATGCACCTCCCTCCCATAACCTCATGTGTTCATAGGTGGGGCTTTTGGTAAAAGGCGAAAGATTTATACGATCTGAAGAGAAACCAGAGTATAGGTGGGGCTTTTGGGGAGGTGATTGGCTCATCAGGGCAGGATGACTATTTCACTGATGAGTTTATAGCTAAATTTGATGTTGGGAATTGAAGCCTGGTTGGAGGAGGTGGATCACTGGGGGTGCAGCCCAGAAGGGTCTATCTTTTTCCTTCCTCCTTTGGTCTCTCCCTGCTTCCTGTTTTCCCTGCCATGGACTGTTTCTTCTCTGCCATCTCCCTCTGTCATGCTGCCCTGCCTTGGAGCCAGCCAACTACGGGCTGATACCTCCACAAGTGGTGAGCCAAAATAAACTTCTCCTCCTTTAACTTGTGAGTATCAGGTATTTTGTCCCAGCAGCAATAAAGTAACTAAGACATATGGCTAAGAATTTGTTGCCAAATCCAAGTTGTGATGATTTACCCCTATGTTTTCTTCTAAGAATTTTATAATTTTAGCTCTTACATATAGGTCATGCTGAGTTAATTTTTGTTTGTAGTGTGAGAAAGGGGTCCAACATTATTGTTTTTCAAATTTCATCATCTCAGCACAATTCGTTAGGAGACTTATTTTTTCCACATTGAATGCACTTACCATTCTTGTTTAAAACCAATAGGACATAGATGAGTTGGTGTGTTTCCAAATTCTCAATTTTACTCCTTTGTTTTAGATCTCTATCCTACTGCCAGAACCATTCTGTTTTCATTACCTTAGCTCTGAGGTAAGTCTGAAATTGGAAGGCACGAGTTTTCTTACTTTGCTCTTCCTTTTCAAATTTGTTTCAGCTACTCTGGGCTCCTTGCAAGTGTGTATGAATTTGAAAATCAGCTTTTCTATTTCTGCAAAAAAATACTAATGGAATTTTGACAAGTATTGTATTTAATCTAGAGTTTTCATTTCTGATATTCTTGATAATTTCCTTAATATAGAATTCTAAATTGACAATTTATTTTTTTCCTTAGTAGTTTAAAGATATAATTCCATTTTCTTCTAGTCTCCAATATCTCATCCAATTTACTTACTGTTATTCTTCTATATTTAACATATATTTTATTCTCCTATTTTTAGGCTTGTTTTGTTTTTAATCTCTAGTTTTCAACAGTTTGACTATGACACGCCAACTGGTTTTCCTTGTTTTTGTTCTGCTTGGCTTTACAGAGATTCTTGAATATATGGGTTGCTTTATTTGAGAAAATTTGGAAAAATTTCAGATATTTCTTCCTACATTTTTCTCCCTGTACATTCTCACTAGTCCTTCTGGGTCTCCCATTACACAAACATTTTACTGCTTGTTACTTCCAACAAACCATTTAATACGTATTTATTTACTTTTCATCTAAATTTTTTCTTTGCATACTTCATCTTCTATGATTTTATTGTCTTGACTTCAAATTTATAGATCTTTTCTAATGTTTTATGTAACTTATTGTAAATGTCATCCAAAATTACTGATTTTAGATGTTGTACTTTTCATTTTTAGGATTTCCATTGTGTTGATTTTTAATTTTGAAATATTTTCTGAAATTCTTTCCTTCATCCACTGTATTTATCTTTTCCTAAAGACTAATATATCTACTGTTATTTTAGACAGTCTCTTGCTAACTACATATCTGATCTTTCTGTTGATTGATTTCTCTCTCTCCTGATTTTTTTATATCTATTAATTTTTATTATCTTTGTACACTGTGAATAATAAACTGTAAAGACTTTGGATATTGTTCTTTTTCCTCTGAAGAGTACTTTGTTTTGTTCTAACAGAAGTTAATTACCTTAATTTATGGAAGACTGTATAATTTTGATAGAGAAATCTGTTTCAGTTTTGCCTTTGATCTTATAGTAAATCTATTTGTCTTATGATGTAGTTATTTCTAAGGCATAGCCCTATGTGCTTTCCTTTAGGAGACCAAAATCGTTATCAAATTCTCCTACTTTGGTGGCACCTGAACTCTAAATACTGTTTGGAGGAACAATAATTAAAATCTTTGTTCAGCTTTCTTGGCATTCATGCTATTACTGGAATATTGTCTATGCATGTGCAGTCATAACTTAACCAATGATGAGTTGTTTTTGATTACTCAACTTTCTTATTGCTGGAAACAATACCTGACACCCTCAACTTAAAGGAGGGGTGGTTTAATTTGGCTTACATTTTCAGAGAATTCATTCCAAGGTTAGCTGACTCCAAGGCAGAAACATTATGGTGGAAGGGTATAGTGGAACAAAACTGCTTAGTGCATAATGACTGAGAAGCAGAGCAGGGAAACAGTGCCAGAGAGGAAGAGGTGAGGGGCCAGACATACACATGGAGATGTGTTATGGTTTGTGTCTGAATGTCCCCCCAAAGCCTCATGTGGTCATGGGGGGTGGGCTTTTTAGAGGTGGCTGAATTTAGAGTTTGTGATTGATTCATGGTCTAATGCTGGGATTAAGGGTGTGAGTGCTACACCTGCCCTAGCTTACCTTCATGCAATATAAAGGGACTTCTCTCTCTCTCTCTCTCTCTCTCTCTCTCTCTCTTTCTCTCTATCATTGCTTTTGCTCTCTTCTGCCATCATGAATGGTTGCCCTATGCCATGTGCTGCCCTGCCTTGGAGCCAGCTGATTATAGACTGAAACCTCTACAAACTGTGAGCTAAATAAGCCTTTCCCCCTTTACCTTCGGTGTTGGGTATTTTGTCTCAGCGATGAGAAAAAAGTAACTAAGACAACATGCTTCCGCTTCCCACCCAGACATATCCCAGAAGTGTGCTCCACCAGTCTCCCAGGTGGATGCCAAAGCAAATCAAATTAACAATCCACCCTAACCACCATAGCCCACACTTTGTCAATGTCATACCCAAACATGCCTTCTTAAACCATATTTAATCTCCAAATAAAGACAGTATCAAGTTCGTAATTCTGTCTTACTATACTATATACAACCAGAAGCACAATAGATCCTTCCCCAAAGTCTCAGCAGTTCCAACTTTTTTCAAAAGTCCAAGTCAAAGTCTTTTCTGAGACTCAAGGCAAACTCTCAACTGTGAACCTTTGGAAAAAATCCAGAACAAGTCACATAGTCCCAAGATACAATGGTATAGGAGAAGCATTCCCATTCCAAAAAGGAGGAGTCAGGGCATAAAAAAGAATCAGGCTAAAGCAAGATCCTTATTTAGCTCAATAAGGATTTGTTGCTTGTGTCACTATATTTAGATATAATTTTGCTACTGTTTGGTTTAATTACCTACTAATTAATTAAGATGAGATGTTAGACTATCAAAGAATATTCATATATCTCCAATTTTACCAAATAGAATTTTGTTGTATTTTACATCACAACTACTAAATAGTGTTGGAGATATCTGAAAGAATGAACTTATTTAGTTTTAACTTTCTTTAGTTTGAGGAATAAATATCTGAATTTTTTGTTTTGTTTTTTTTCTGTAGAGAATGTTGATGTCAACAACTTCCATGAACTTCTCATTTGGCCCTTTGCCCTTCATATGAAAGGATACAGGAACATTTCTGCTTTCTCAGTTTACACTGTACTTCTTGTTTGCAGAAATGCTGAGTTCATGCTGAAATCTGCCTATAAAGCATGGTAGATTAACTGCCAAATCAGTGGATTTTCTACATGACATCTAGATTTTATTAAATAGGATTTATCCAGTCTATTCGATTTGAAATCTTCACATAGAAATCTGTAATCAACTTACCTAAATCTGAATTATTATATATATTTTTACTTCATTTGCATAGATTTGAATTTAACCTATCATTTAAAAACTTGAAAATGTGAATTACTTTGTATATGTGTATTTGTTAATATATACACCAATGCTAATTAACAATAAAAAGGTAAGCACCATATTTTTTATCATAGTGTGACACTGTGCTAAATGTAAGTGCTATGAGTCATTACAACTATTGCATTATAAGTGCAGTAATTCATTATATATTCTTTCTGAGTATAGCAGGATACTATTTTTTCTCAAAGTAGGTAACTGGACTGAGACAGTTTCACTGTAAGATTTCTCAAAGGGCATAGGAGTAAAACATATGTTTTATTCCACATGTAAATAGAATTTCAATTTTGTTCCCATGCATTGACACATTAGAGTAAGAAAGACTTTAGATCAGATGCTAGTTCTACCTTTTCCCTCTGCCTTTGATATTTTGTCCATATTGAATGCATTGATTCAGTTTGTAGTTTTTAAATACAAATGGTTATTTTTCTGATGCTACAGGTAATATTAACCATTGTGAGAAAACTTGAAAAGAATAATAAAATGCAAAAAAATGAAATTTTGCCTGCAAGTAGCTATATTTAGCCACTGCTACATCTTTGTGTTTTTAATATAATTTCATATATTGATTTTTTTCTAAACATTAGATGTTTTTCCTGTGTTAGTTAAAAAGAAGTTCTGTATACATTTTTAAAGTTTACATACTATGCCGGTGAGATGGTTCAGCGGCTTAAGCGTCTGCCCAGCAAGCGCGAGGGCCCGAGTTCGACTCCCGGAACCCACATACGAAAAAGGGGCCGGTGATATCGCTCAGTGGCACGGGTGCCTGTTGGCGCGCGAGGTCCTGAGGTCGACCCCCCGGTACCCACACACACACACAAAAGTTTACATAATATTCAATGCATGTATGCACTATAATATACTTGTACTATCCCTAATGTTTGAAATATTGTTCCTAAATTTAAATTTTCTAAATAATATTGAACTATATTTTATTCACAAATTTTATCACTATCTCTGATTATTAACTTAAAGACATTAATGAGAAAGATATCCTGGAAAATGCATCTTGTTTTATATTACCAAACCACTATTCCAGATCAGCTCTACTAAATTATACTTCTAACAAGATTAAATGAAAGGACTCATTTCTTCATATGTCATCAGAACTATCCCTAAACTTTTTTGATAAATGTGATGAATAGCAATGATGTCCTTTATTTCTTTATTTTGATTATATATTTTTAAAGTTGAACATTTTTTTATTTTTCTTTTGTGAATAATATTGATCTTTTGTCTGTTTAGAATTTTTTATGATTTTATGAAAATTTTATCAAGAATATTAACCCTGTTACATTTTTTTCTCAAATACATTTTCCAACAGTTTGTAGAATGTATATTGTGATAATCCTTTTAGTATACTAAAACATCATTACCATAGGTGGGTATCACTACAACTGATACAATAAAACTAGTAGTCTTTTTACCTCTTTTAGATGAAAAAAAATCCTAACTAAAATTTTAACTGAATTATTATAAGTCCTATTCATTTTAGTTGCATAACTAAAGGTACAGCTCTTAAATGGAATTTTGCTCTTCAGTGGATCCCTTTCTATTCTCTGTGGGTAGGAAGGAACCCAATTTGAAAGAATTTGACAATTGAAGGGATTTGAGAATGAAGGAAAGCAATAAACTCTACTTTGCCAAATAATGTGAAATACTAATTCTAAGTGAAAGCTACACCTTGAAAATGTTGAGGCATTTAAGACTATATTTCCATTTTTCTTGAATGGTTCACATTGTACAGTCTTTGAGAATTAGTATTTTTACTTTGAATATGTTTATGCCCATATGCCCCCTCACTGTGTGTGTTTGGCTGAATCCTTACTCAGTGTGAAAGCTTGCCATATGAAACTGTAAACAATTTATCTAAATCTGGATTATGTATGGTCTCTTATTCATGAGAATGCATTAGAAAAAAAGAGGTCTTTGATTTGCATTGGTAATCTTGAAGGGGGCTAAATTTGGAGTGCCCAGCCATTTCTAATTCATGTGGCTCGTTTTGTATAACTTTGCATGTCAATAACTAGTTCTTTTTTTGTGTGTGTGGGTACCGGGGGGTCGACCTCAGGACCTCGCGCGCCAACAGGCACCCGTGCCGCTGAGCGATATCACCGGCCCCTTTTTCGTATGTGGGATCCGGGAGTCGAACTCGGGCCCTTGTGCTTGCAAGGCAGGCGCTTACGCCGCTGAGCCATCTCACCGGCCCCAATAACTAGTTCTTGATTGTTCTCCGAAGACCTCCTTGGAAGTTTTACTCTGAAGTTATAAATCAATTATACCACCATGTATTTTCCTCTTAAAAATAAGTTTCATATTGGAGTTCAGGAGAAATCATTTTCAAGAAAAGCAAAATACGCATCTAAGGAACTAGATCAGGAACTAAGTATTGTACAGGCATGAAGTCCCTCTAAAAGTTTTACTCTTTGGCTGCTGTTTTCCCTAAACCTTAGACATAAGTAGAATAAATTTTGCAATGAGACATATGGTTAGAAATAGGCAGTTGTTCTGCAGAATATACAGTTGGAACATTCCCTAACATTCTACATTTCCTTTAATGTCCACACTTCAGTAAAATCTACAGCTTTTATAGTAGTATTGTGGAGGACAAGGAGATAGGGTGAAAAGAGAATGTAGCCTGCTCCACATTAGCCTCTTTGCAGCTCAGTAGGGAGGGCAAACAGCACCCTGTTGAAGGCTATCTAAGGGTTCCAGAGGGTGATCAGTAGCAAATGCATGTTGTCTAAGGAAAGCACATTAAGATACTCTGCCAGTGAGGTATTTCTCTAAGAAAACCTTCACTAAGGAAAACCTCTTCTTCCCTTACCTACATTTGCTAGTGAGCTGTTACCCAGTATAGATGAGAAAGGGGCACGCGCCTGGTGGAGTTACTAGGAGTTTGCATGTGTGTACGTGTGTAGAAAAGCTGTTAGCAAACCATCAACAATAGCAAGGAGTAGGCCTCAGTGGGGAAGAAGGTCACTTTTGCTTTTCCACATATATCAAAATCACTCAGATTTTTTTTATAATAAACACATATTAACATGACGATTCACAAATATGTTGTATATTAAAATATATTTCTCATAACTTGTTGTCTTCTTTTAATATTTGTTTTACATACAACAGTCCTTTATATGGTATTTTTATGTTTCTTTGTTATTTCCTACATTACATTTAAGCTTTTTCTATTGATGAATCACATTCTTATTTCATATTTATGGTTATGCAACCCACTCTGTGTCCTATGGAAAGTAAAACTTGCAGTAAAACACCATCTGTGATCTGCCAAGCAATGTATTTAAAAGCCCTATTAGCAACACAGGACAAAATGAAATGATTATAATAAGTGGACATAAATGATTATAATTAATGAATTTTTTAATCCACTGACCATGCAGTCCCAAAAGGCTGTGAGAAGGCCAGTAGTCTCCTAGGAAAGATATTATTTTATGGGCTGTCTTTGAAAGTCCTTTGTTACACAAATCTGGACCCCCTTGGGAGAAGCCCACTAACTTGCCAAAGTTGCACATAGAGTATCCCACTAGATCAAACTCTCTGTTGTCTGCAGCAGAAGTCAAAGGAAGCCAGAAGAACTCAGAAGTCAGCATTAGAAGATGAGAAAAACAGCCCAGTTCCAGCTATACACTCTGCAGAGTGATCTCATATTTCCAACCATGTCTCACTGCAAAATTTATGAACCTACCCAGGTCTGTGGCCAAATATTTTCCCGCTACTGTTATAAATCTTCCTATGCTGCTTCTCTTGCCTTTCATCTCTCTTTCCCACAGTTTCTCATAATCCCCTCCTTCCCACAGGTTTTGACTTTTCTATGCTATTTTGTTTATGTTTTCGTTGCTGTTTTAAATTTGGTGTTCCCTTTTTCCTCTCCTCCAGCCCCCATCCTGAAGTGACAGCTAGTACTATTCTTCCCTGTTTTATTTTCTCTCCTTTACTATTTTCATTCTTGCTCTTATCCACTGAGTTTCATATCAAAATTTGTTAGTGTTTAAATTTTGTTGTTGTTACCCTCTATTGACTACAAATTCCATAAAAGCAAGAAATATTCAAGTTTGTTGGTGTTTATATTATTGAACTACCATTACATTAATTCTCCTTGGTTATTGTTGAACTGTAGGTTTGGTGACATTAGGCACTTTTCAACAAAATTGAAGGTAATTGTGACTATCTGTTAACCATAAAGCAATCTCAGGAATCAGTCCCACAGTAGAGCTTTAAAAGTTCTTTCAATTATTGTCTGAATGATTTGATGTTTATGTAGAATTCCTTGAAAAACTCCTGGTTTTGAGAAATAGGCCTAATCATTCCCTGAGAACTGACAACCTTAGCAGATGATTAGTTTTATTCTGACCGATAATACACAAAATAGAATCATGTTTGTTATTTATAGAATAGAAGCAGCTGGTACCTAATCGCAAGAGTTTACTAATTAATCAAAATAGTCATTTATCAAAGAAGTAAAGTTTTTTCTTGAATGGTTTCATTTTTTGACCCATTTCCCATTTCACTTGTCTGTGTGTGTGGAAGCCAACCCCATTCCTTTCCTCTTAGCCTCGTCCACGTTAGGCACTTCCACAGATTGCCTCTAATGGATTTCTTCTACTTGACCTATGTGCTATTTTTACCCTAAAGATAACCATGATAGGCTTTATAAGGAAAGAATCTCTCCATTTCTATCTACTCTTCCTTCCTCTGGACACACTTTTGTCTTATTTTATTCATGAAAACCAAATAAAAATCTGCCTTCTTGCTCCTCCCTTTAAAAGCTATCTTGGCACCTTAATGTAACCAAAAATTCCCACTGAATGTCGCTCAGAAATACCCAATGACAGTACAGTATTGGGACACCAATCTCACTTTTACTTTACCCTTGTTTTCCCCTCCTATCTCCATCCATCTATTAGATAACAGGCTCTAATACTTCTTTGCTGGCATAATCTCATGCTTGTGACTAGCAGTTTCTTTCTTATTTCGTAAAGCATATCTCAAATCAGATGCCTCAGAGCTAAATGAGGTCTACAGTTGTGCTTGCTGGTTCATGTGTTCATGTGTTCAATCTGTTTTAAGAATCTAAGCCAATTTTTAATAATTTGACACACTTCATACAGAAATCTGGACTTTTGACTTTTCTTGAAAAACAGATCTAGCTACAGTTTTCATCTGGCCACAATCAGCCAAAGCTAAGTAGAGGCTGCAGCCTTAAGAGGGTCTCACATTGTCCAGTTCTCCAGAGTCCTTACCACTACCCTTTCCTCCTCTCAGTTGCGTGACTCACCTTGCCCTGCTGGCGTTGCTTGACCCTTAAACGCTCTTAAACCCATCAAAGAGATCTACTGTGATAGGTGCCTCAGAGGAAGACGTCTCTTAAGCTCATTTACATTCACAGGCACAGACTATTTTGAAGAAACATCAGATACTCAATAAGTAAGTACCTACTGTGTACTAGATACACTTTTTGGTGGTTGGTTATGTTAGGCACTTTTCAACAAAAATGAAAGGAATTGTGATTATCTGTAAACCATAAAGCAATCTCAGGACCTACTCCCACAAGTAGAGCTGAAAAATTTCTTCCAATGATGAATTTTCTTGCTTTTATGGAATTTCTAGTCAATAGAAGGTAACAACAACAAAATAATTTTAAATAGTGCTAAGTATATGAAATGCTGTCTTATATTTCTTATTTCGTGGAGTGGTAAGTATGTGAGAGAAAGAAGGCAAGGTTGTGGACTAGAGAACGGGGTGGAGCAAGCGTGTGTGGATGGCAGGACCAAGTGTATTAACACAGGTCAGAGGTTAAGGGAATGCATCTAAGCCATGATAAACTGGGAGCCAAACACGACATCTGAGATCATGCCAGCTTTATGAAGAGCTTAGAAAAGGATATTCTAAGCAAAGGAAACCACAAATACAAGAACCTTGAGGTGGGCATGAGACATCTTCAAAGAACTTAAGGTCAGAGTGAGTGAAGCTTAAAGAACGAGGGATGATATGTAGGAGAGAAGTTGGGGAGGTGGGTGGATACCAGAGCTTGTAAAATATTTGGGGTCCAGCGTGAGGAGTTTGGGTCTGATTCCAGTTGCTTTGGAAATTATTGAAGAGTATTAAACATGTAGGTAGTATAATCTGCTCTTCTCTTAAGAAATTATGTCTTACAGTTTATTGTTGTTATTGATTCTTCAACCTTTTCACCTGTGAAATACAATACATATAAAAAATATACAAAACATATTCAAATAATATGTTAAATAATTACATGGATCCAACATGTAGTCAAGAAATAAAAGATTGCTAACCCCCAGAAGCATCCCAGTACCTGTTGGTCCTTCAAAAGCACAACCACTCCCTCCCTCAACATCCTGACATCATCAGCATCCTGACATTCATTGTATTCAATTCCTTGATTTTCTTTGTCATCATTTTCTTTGTCACCTCTAATAATACATTTTCTTTGTCACCTCTAATAATACATCCCAATCCAGCATAGTTTAATGTTACTTATTATTAAATTGACTTTTAAGAAATGTCATTTGACATATGCATTAAGTTCATCAATAAAAACTTCCTCACAGAATTTCTCTTTCCCAATACAGAATTTTAAAAATTGTTTAAATACAACATCATTTTCACTCAGTCACCAAATAAGGGCATAACCTAATGTGTTATTTCAAAAAATAACAACAGAAAGAAAGAATTCTTGACTGAAATAACAAAAGCACAGCATTTCTGTTTCTAACCTCACTCCCACTCCCAGAAATTTCTCAATGAATAGAAAAAAAAAATTCTCAGAATACTCACTGATACCTCCAAATATTTAGAGATATAAACTGGGTACCTATCTCTTTCCTATTTTGATTAAGAAATATTGGAAAAATTTGTTACAGGGAAATGAACTCTTAGTAAACTTAGTCAACTCTTGGTGTATTCAGACTGCTGTGCAAAATACAATAAATTGGGTGGCTTGTGAACAACAGAAATTTATTTCTCTCAGTTCTGGAGGCTGGAAAGGCTAGGATCAAGGCATCAGCAAATTCAGTGTCTGGTGAAATCCCACTTTCTGGTTCACAAATAATACCCTCTCACTGGGTCCTCACTTGGTAGAAGGGGTAAAGTCCCTCATAAGGGCATTAATCCCATTCACGAGGCATCTGCCTTCTTGACCTGATCACTTCCCAAGGGCCACACCTCTTAACACAATCACCTTGCAGGTTAGGATTTCAACGTATAAACTTGAGGGGAACACGAACATACTAAGACCTCTGTGAAAAATTCCCTGGTCATAAATGATGTTAATTAATGTAAGCCAACTCTGTTAATTTCATTCTCCTTGCCAGTGACATGTTTAGCATGAGTATTTTATGTCATCTTGACCAATTAGGAGAAAGATGAGTCATCCTAGAGTTTAGTAAATCAGAAGCCAACAACAGCTTCTATGCTGGAGGCACGAAACGAGGAAGTGACATTATCAGACCTTAGAAGACAGGGTCCATATATTAGAGTTTGGAATGTGGGGGTTCTATGCATGGGGAGGCTGAAAAGGCGGTCACTACTGAGACTTAGGACAGCCACTGGGGCCGAGACAGAAGGGGACAAGACTATGGCTTCTCTGCTTCTTTTTCCTGTCCTCCATTCTGCTGCCTTTGCCCCTGTGGTAACTACAGCTGGAAGCTGGCTGCCACAGACAGACCCTGGAAAGAATAGCCTGCAGCAGTTAGTTCCTGTGAGTTACAAAACAAACTAGGGAAAAGTAAGGATTGGACTTGAAGGAGAAAAGGTGAAGATGTAGCATTTGGAAAATGAGGGAAAGAAAAGAATCAAGAATGACCCTCAAGTCCTTGGTCTGAGGATATGAGGACCTGACGTGCCCTCTTCTGAGATGGAACATACTAAAGAAATAGTTGTTGAGAGAACTAGACTCAGAAGCCTTGTTCTGTGTGTATGAAGTTTTCCATGTCTGCTATAAATATCTTAGTAAAGCTATTTAGAGGGTTCCGTCAATCTAGAAGATTATCTTTGACCACTGAAGAAGGAAAAAGCAAAGAGAAGAGAGAAGAACCCAAGTGAAAGAGAAAGAGGAGAGGGCTCCAGGGAAAGAACCATCTGTGTTCTGGGACAGGATCAGCTAAATCTGATTTCTAACAGCATTAAAGGAAGGTAGCCAGCCCCCAGTGGGAGAAAATGGATATTATTAAACTTAACAAAATATTTTTATTTACAAGAACTGAGGCACAGAATCAGGACAAACCTAAAGGCACATACAGTAGGGATGGTGAGCCCTCGGCAGTCCCCTGAAAGGGCAAATGTCCAAGCACCAAATGAGCTCGCATTTCCACCCATACTCTAGACACAATAGCGCTCCACAAACCTGAGGTTAGGGGATTTGGGGAGGGCACAGAAGGGGACTGAGGTACCTGCCACCCCACATATATGGAAATTCAGAGACAGAAATGTGTTTGCCTAAGAATTCATCTCTTTTCACCACCAGACATTTTGTGAGATAAAATCCTCCACAATGCAGCTTTCAAAGACTGATTTATTTAGTTCAGCTTGACCCACTGGCAGGCCTTTAACAAAATGGTCCAGAGAGGTTGGGCACTATAAGTGTGATCCCCTTTGAAATCTCACAGTGTGAGATTCAAAACAAAACAAAACAAAACAAAAATAAAAACAATATTTTTGTTCAATCTAAGTCAGTGAGCCAAACACACATACAGGGACAAAAGTCTCCCAAGATATTGATTTATTCTTACAAATAGTGTAACCTTGTTCAATATTATATTAATGAAGACACTTTTCCTACATGCAACAAAATCCATACGGACTCCTGCCTACAAAAGGAACATCTTTTTACAGTATGAGCGAAGGTGTCAGTCATATCCACTGACTTGTCGTCTTGCTTATTTTCTCTGATTTCTCAGCTGTGGTTAGGAATTAATCTGAATAAGTGTGCACTCCTTTAGAATCCATCTTCGTATGAAAGACCCTGCCAAACAAAACTCACGTTACCAACTTTGATCATTTAAGGTCAAATAACATTTCTAGACAGGGCATATCCTTATTATACTTTTTAAATTCAAGAGAGGGAATATGGATTTATGAGCTCTGTACTTTCAACACATCCAGGGGCAGGTTAAAGGGGAAGAATTCTGCTCTCCAGTTACATGTATTTGTGTACAATTTTACAAGCTCTCAAAGGATTCAAGGCCAAAATAATAACAACTTAAACACCATTTGGTGTCCAATCTTCTTGCTTTAAAGCTATAAAATTTTAGAAAACTAAAAATTCCAAAATTTCACAATCTAGTTTTTCTGGATCTATAATGTGTGCATTCTAACTTCTAATCCTCTAATATATTACTTTTTGATATAAAAATTGTTCTTAGCAATGGTGTTTCCAGTAACCAAATTATATAGTGAGATCTAATATCAACTTTCATCAGAGAACAAAGAAATTAGCCCTGTATTTCATCTTTTTTCACTATATAAAATAAAATTCTTCAAAATGCATCATCCTCTAATTTTAATAGGAAACTCAAACTGTTGTTGTTTGCATACAACGTTGTGTCATGAAAATGCTGATGAGTCAGCATAGTGTAGGAACATACTTTTATACGCTGAGCTGATTAATGACCTCCACATCATGCTTGCTATCTAAAACCAGAAGCATGGCAATAAAGAGCTATAAACATAAAATTAACCATCATAGCTATTAGGATTATGATAATAATTGTTCCCAAACATTCTGGCCATGTAAGCAATGAAAATATCAGCTATCTCACTTAAGGTTTAATTGGCTAAAGCAAACTTGATTCTGAATGGGCTACAGCAGAATAAGTCAGTCCGTATGTTCCCCGTCACTGAAATATGAGCACATAAACAGACTTGTCTACTAGGGGAAAACTCACAGATGACTGATAAATGAATGTTGGCAGGGAATATGATCATAATTGGCAATAACTGGGGAAAATATTGACATTGGTAAGCTCTGAACCCTTGGAAAGAGCAACTCTGAGCCTATGTCATACTCAAACTGTAACTGAGCAGCTCAGAAAGCCTTCTGGACCACAGAGCTTTTAAATTAGGCTTTTATGGATAGGAAAACAATGACAAATGGATGCAAGAATTTTTAGGAATGTGTCCAAAGTAAGTGACTAGATATGTGCGGTTTTTTGCTGTTTGTTTCTTGTTTTGAACAGAGATGTGTGTGTGTGTGTGTGCATGTGTGATTGTGTGTCTGTGTTGATGTTAATGAATATTCATGCTCCAAGGAAAGAATTATGTTAACCTGCAGCTATATAGCTTATCTGTCAAAGTCCTACATGAAGACTGTGCCATCTGTCTTGGTTTTCTCTGAATCAGGATGCCTCACACAGTGGAGAAAGCCTTCTCAAAGGGCTGTGGGTGACAAGGAGACAAACAGCAGTGGCAGCTCACAGAGCTTGAATTCCTAAGTCATCAGAGACAACACAGAGTTCATTCTCAATTGTTCTGGAGACAAGTGGGAGATGACAGGTGCCCAAAATAGCAAAGCTGCTTACCTACCTATTTGTGTCAAAATCTTGCAGGAGAACTGCCTGTTTGGTTTCAGTGGGACACTTGTGAAAATTCAGTTATCAGAAACACAAGTTATTGTTATGGGACCACTACATTTGTTTCTTCTGATTGAGTTATCATTGGAAACTAGCAATTTATATACTTATAAATTAAGGAAATGAAACTTTCTCCTTTTATTCAGCAGATATTTTAAAAGATTTACAATATACAAAGCTCTATGCAAGTTACAGGAAGTACAAAAATGCAGAAGATATTATAGATCCTGCTCTGAATGTAGTAGGAAAAAGACATATGAACAGATAAGTTAAAACATAATGAAATTCATGTAATAGGTGGGAACGAAGTGCTTTGCTGGTCCCACGAAAAGACTGATGAACTTTGCCTGTGACTCTTGGGAAAAGCTTTATGGAAGAGCTGATGTTTGAACTGGCTTTGAAGGTATTTTCTAGATGGAAAAGTGAAGGGAATGGCAGAGATGGGTATGTTTATGCCATTGATTGTGGTGGTAATTTTATGGGTGTATATTTATTTCCAAACTCACCAAATTGTAGACATTAAACATGTAAGGCATTTTTGAATGTCAATCATACCTCAAATACAAAGTTTTAAACAGAAAAAGTAAAAAAGAAAGCCTTCCAGCCATGTCCCAAACCATATAGATTTGAAAAATCATGATATAGATTAGAAAAATTAAGGCATTTTGTGATTAGCCTGCCAGGGAGGAAAGAGAAAAAGAGAAGGATTCTGGAATGGACTATCAAGAAAGGTGGTTCAAGAAGAAACCCAAGACTGGGTTGCATGGTGCCTTGTACATCAGGATAAGATGCCTGGTTACTTTCCCCTGCGGGTAGCAGGAAGCCAGTGAACATTTATACAGATGAAAGGAGCATTATTCAATTTATGTTTTAGGATGCAAATATACATCATAATGTAAAGTGAACTGAGTGGAGAAATACTGATGGCATGAAAAGCGTAAGGGCTGAAATTGAACATTTGATGATGATAATAGAGAAGCCACTGAATAGTTGGTGCAGAAAGTTTCAGAACGGTGTGCTGATAGGAAGAGATGTGTTTGGGAAACATACCACTGAGAACTCAACAAGAGGTTTGGAGCACAAATAAAAGGAGAAGATGTGACCCATGTCAATGATGCACTCATCTACCTTTATAGCTCTAGTATCTCTCAAGTCTATATTCTAAATTAAATTTCAGAGTGACTCAGCAACAGTTTTCTGCTTACATTGTATGGGTTCAGTTAAGTGAGGAGAAATAGTCACCTGCAAGGGAAGACGAAGTGATGTCCCTCCTGTACTACCAAAAGATTCTCACATGACTACATTCTCAGTCTCAGGTTCAAGTTGGGCAAATGAGAAAGAACGAAGATGCTGAGAGGATCATGGGTGGATGCAAGAGCTGAGAGCCAGTGCACAGGAGGGGGAATGAAGTAACTGGCCCTTAGTTTATGTGCAATAATTCCTTGTTAAATAAAATTAATGGCCATCTATCACTGCTGAGATGCTCTGGTTTCAACAGATGAACAATGGGGAAAAATCTCAGAGGAACAGTATTCTACAAAATGAATTTACTGGCTATGTTTTCCTTACTTTGCCAGAGGTTTTCTTAGTTTCATATTAGGAAATGTCTGTGGTATTTATTCTAATAGACATTCTAATAGACATTAAATTCTTAAGGAGCATAACCCCTCTGTACCACCCACCACAAAACTGAGGAATTACATACATTGAAATTAGACCTAGATATGAATCCTAGACCTGAAAATCATGTGTGTCTTTGGGAAACCCACGTAAACTCTGAATTTCAGCTTCATCTTCACAGGTTTGCTGCAGCCAGTGAATATGTAGGGTAAGCACTGACCAGAATGTCTTGCACATGAAATCATCAATATTATCAATTCATGGATGTCACAGTGCCTGTCCCCATAAAGTTTTAAGGATCCATTGAAGAAATATATTTAAATCCATAGTACAATATATCTGGAAACATAAGTGGAATTTTTTTCACCCACAAATTAGAGTTCTTGTGCATAAAAACGAGTCTCACCTGATGTTTGTCCTCACCATTACACTCAGCATCATGAGTTGAATTAAATTTGAAAATTGCACAGTTCACTTCAAGGCATCAATATATTTTAGTCACATTATTTGTAGGCTTCATAAATGTTATCTTGTGCATAGAGCCACACTGGGAAGCTATGAAAAACATGTTATTAGTGGTACACTTAGTGCTGAAGAATGCCACTACTAAAGAAATCTTAATGAGAGTCTGAACCAAGTAAAGATTGTGAAATTGGAGGTAAAATGTCCAGCAATCTCTATGGTCAGATATGCTCCACTATGGGCTATTTTCTTTCTCCTTTACATGCAAATAGTAATTTACAATTTTTACTTCTCCATGTGTATTGACAATGGCCAAAGTAAGTTAGAGTGACCTGAAAAGCCTAGAATAGCAAAAGGTTTATTTCTTGTTCATGTTTTATATCCATTTTGAAGGATCAGGATGAGGGGACTCATCCATATTCATCATGGAACAGCCATTATCTTAAACTCATCAGTCATCACGTAGGGAGAAAGACAAAGATCTGAGGGGTCTCACTGTAAAAATTGAGTGTTTTAACCCAAAAATGGTACATGTCATTTTACTTGCAACTCCTTGGGCAGAACTAGTCACATGGTCCCCTTCTTAACAAAAAAGGGACATGGAAGTAGAAGCCTTCAACATACCTAGAATGGGGCAGAAACAGGAATATTAGACAAATGGCACTAATGATACACTGACATTGAGCCTGTGATAAAGTGTTGTCTTGGAATAATGAACCTAAGTTTAGCTACTTATGACAATCAGTTTCAACTAGTTTTCAACTAATTTATATGATTCCACATGGGTATCAGTCAGGTTTTACTAGATAAACAGATATAACACAAGATATACAAATGTATAAGAAATTATAAGATCGGCTTACAATGGTCACCCACAGGGTTGGATGAGAAGGTGTGCAGAGGAGGTCTGCAAGCTGGAGGCTGAAAGATTCAGTCCAAGGTCTGGAGCTCCCTGCAGTGTCCATGCAAGTCTGTATCAGGAGGTCGATGGGTCTGAGATGGAAGGCCGAGGAGTCTATGCTGGAAAGCTGAAGAGTCCCGGTGGAAGCCAAACAGTCTTCACTAGAAGCCAGGAGATGACGTTCAATCTGAAGGCAAAGACTGGAGCTCCTCCAAAGAATCAGCAATCGGTCCTTCCTCACCCCCCTTCTATTGTATGCAGGCTACGCGCCCTAGGGTGGGTGCAGCACTCACAGCACTCTGTGCCCAAAGTGAGGCCCCTGGCCCCCTGCTGAGTCACTTAGACTTCTAAACTTCTCAAGTTGACACAATGAATCAACCATAACAACATGCTTCTTACAGGGATTACATAATGAGACTTTGAAAGATTCTGGTTATAAGACAGAAATGAAGCTCACCTTACGTGAGAAAACCAGTAATTCCTAGGCATGTTTCCACAGTGCGGTACTAATAGGAGCATATTGTAGAGAGCTGACAACATCACCAGCAAAACTCTGCAAACAAGAAGACTGAACATGAAATACCGCTTGGCTTCCATTTACTAGATAGGTGTCAATATAAACAAAGATATAGAGATAGATATTGAGATAGAGATACATCCTCGCTTACTCTAAATCTTTCCATTGTCACCAACACCTACTTATCAGTAGTTTCCACCACTTTTCATACTTATAAATATTAAACCTATGAACACTAAAACTGTTCTTAATAGGTCCTCACAGAATTACCGAACGGCCACAGTACAAGAAACAAAAAACACCTGCTGGTACTAGAAATGCAAGAGGACAAGTGGCAACATATGGGCAATGTGGCATGGCATTGAGAAGAATGTTTATTTTTTAATGAAAAAAATTTAAAAATTCATAGTCAGATAATAAGAGGATAGCAATAGTTATTGCACTGTGTATTGTTATCTTCAAAGTAGTTACTCAGAGTACAAGACGTCAACCAAAAAGATTCTTACAAAAAAGACACACACAGGGGCTGGTGAGATGGCTCAGGGGCATAAGCGCCTGCCTGGCAAGCACGAGGGCCCGAGTTCAACTCCTGGAACCCACATACGAAAAAGGGGCCTGTGATATCGCTCAGCGGCACAGGCGCCTGCTGGCGCAAGAGGTCCTGAGGTCGACCCCCGGTACCCACAAAAAAAAAAAAAAAAGACACACACAGTTTTTACGATGTGTTGTAACAACTACTGGAAAATGGTAGAATGCTAAAATCGGAACTTTGGTGTTTGCAACTCAGTTATATGAAGATAGCAAAACTGGTTAATAATTCCCCATTTGTCTCTCATTCCAGCTAGAAACAGAGGACTTGTTATTGAAAAGACTACTCACAACAGTCATTGAGAGATTTGCCAAATTGTGCTGAAACAGCAATCTGTAGAGAAGCGTGATGGCTCCAGGACATACTGATTCATCCTCAGCACCACAGCCTAGTTTCCTAAATACTCAGATTAGTGCTAAGTTGAAGGATGGGCCCACAGCCTGCCATGTCAGCTTGTATAAAGTTCCTTTGTCACTTCACCCAGGTACACCTAGATCCATTTTATGGTTTCTGGGTGTCTGTTTTTCTGCATCCGCATGCTTTAGCCTGAACAGCTGGCACATGTAACCTTCTTTAGAGAGCTACTGTCGGGCTATGGGAACCCATTTGCCCAGCTGCTCTGAGAGCAGAAAGAGGCTGGTGAACTACATAACTGCCTGTGCAAGAGTGCTAAACTCAGCTCTTCTGCCTCAACATGACCCGATTGGCTCTGGACCCTGGAAGACTAAGGAGTGAAAAGATACACAGAGCAGAGGGAAATACCTAGCAAAATGTGTAGTTTTGCCCTCTTCTCCTTAATGACTTACACGACTTACACGATTCTTTAAAAATAAGGCATTGTGCTGGGGTCTTGTTTTTTCACAAACGGAATCAGACAGATTTTTAAGTTTTTAGAGAATCAAGTTAGCAAACTGAAGGTGTGCAATTACCAGTATATTTGGAAGGTCAACTGGCTAGAGATTGAAAATAAGGACATTAAGGAAGTCAGAAGTCACAGCAAATCAGTTAATACACACACACACACACACATGCACATGCACACATACATACACACATGTTGAAGGCATATTCGGGTGTCAATAGACAAAAGTCTTGAAATTCTCAAGAGACATACCAGTCAGGCTGAGAACACTATGAATCAGACCTGAGTCTGGTGCTATGTTGCATATGCATACTGTAGCATATATGCATATGCTCCTGTAGCTATGTTGCATATGCATACTGTAGCATATATGCATATGCTCCTGTAGCTATGTTGCATATGCATACTGTAGCATATATGCATATGCTCCTGTAGCAGTGGATTGGCAGGGTAAGTGGGAAGACCCACACCGCAAACAAGTGCTCAACTCCTGAGATGCTGGAGATATGAGAGATATGAGAGAAACGCTTCTGAGCCAGGACTCTTATATAATTTTATATTCGTTGATAACTCCAACTTCAAACAGTGTGCCACAGGGTAGTATATAGGGACTAATAGAAAAGAGCCCTTGTGAATGGATTTATATGACTGTTTTTATCTAAATAATTTGTATTTACAGATTTCATTTTATTTACTTATTTTCCTGAGAAGCATTTTAGACTCGGGGTATCACAAGGACCAAATCGTTGTAGGTAAGATGACTTGTAATAATGAGCTAGTTCCTGTTTAAAATAATCTCATGCCTGAGGATTCTGGAATACAAAGATATCAACATATGCAGTCTTTGGAAACTAACATCCTTCCCTGGACTGAAAGTACATATATGAGGAGTAAATATAGTCAAGTTCAAGGTCAGTGCAGACCAAGTGAACAGGAGAATGCAAATAAAAATAGACCACAAGAAGATAAAGTGAAGAAAAGGAAGGAAATATGCTCAAGAAAGTAATTACCATTGTTATAGTGAATGCAACTGAATTAAAAAAATAATAATAATTTGACCCATTTAGGTAAGAAAGAAGTCATATGCAATTGTCATAAGTAAAATAACTCTAAGAAGTCTATAATATGTATGAAAAACTAAGGATAGGCTATTTCTGCTCATATAAAAAGTTTTGGAATAAATCACTAATATTTACCAAATTAATTTTTAAATGAATGGATTGAAATAAATTTAATAATCTAGCTTCTATGTAAAATGGAAGGAAAAATTATATTTGTAGCTATTTTGGTTGGATGATATTCTATTTTATAGTTTTTGTTTGTTTGTTTGTTTGTTTGTTTTTTGTGGGTTCCAGGGGTCAACCTCAGGACCTCGCGCACCAGCAGCCTGTGCCACTGAGCAGTATCACCAGCCCTTTTATCGTATGTGGGTACCGGGAGTCGAACTCAGGACCTCACGCTTGCCAGGCAGGTGCTTATGCCCCTGAGTCATCTCACCAGCCCTCTACATGTTGAAACAGTAAATAAGCAAAAAATAATGATCTACTTATTCAATCAGTCAACCCAAAATAAGTTGGATATGGGTTTCAAATAGGTAGTCTATTAGGAAGAAATTTAGAATATAAGAAAATAGCATTAATATTCGTCTCGATTTTTGAGGCCACTAAGTTGATTTTAGTGAAGAATGATTTCAGATTTTTATATCTTTTAGCTATTCCATTAAAATGAACAGTATAATTTAGATGAAGAATTAGTACTTTATGATCTGTACTTGGTGTTATATTTTGATATTGCTTTCATTTTATACCATCTTATTACTTCTTAATAACATACATTTCTGTGGATGAGATACAAAAATTTAGCCCTCCTGGGTAGAAGGAAAAAGATAATAATCTTTTAGAGTTTGTCATGACTCAAGTCCTGCGGTCTAAAAATGATGTTGTAGGGTTATAATATTCACTGATGAGACATCTCAGCCGTCTTGCGCACGACATCTATATTATCATAGAATGAGAGAAGACACAACTCTCATGAATTAACTCTCCAGTCGTGAAACTTCACTTCCGTCATATCCTATCAGATGTCACTTAACACTCTCTCTCTATGACTCAGAACCCGACCTTTCCCTGGTGTCACTTTATTCAAATTAAGAGTTACCTAAATGTCTAACCATCAACAGTATGAATAATGGTTCATTTTTATAATTATGTGTCGCCTTATTGTGCAGAAATGAAATCTATAGTGATATCCGCCTTGTTTTTCTAGAAGAGGTGTGAGATTGATCTGATCCAGGTCCACTCCCTTACCCAATTTACTGAGTGTCAACAGTCTCGACATCCAGGGTGGCAGCCCACAATCTGAGATGCAGCATAAATACAGAGCAAGGGAAGCTCCCAGGGGTTTTGAGAAGAGAGGAGCTGGGCGTGGTGGCACACGCCTGTAGTTCCAGGGCTTGGGAGGCTAAGGCAAGAGGATCTCTGTGAGTTCAAGGCCAGCCTGAACTATATAGTGAGGCCCTACCTCAAAAAAAAAGACAAAGAGAGAGAGAAGAGCGAAGAGAGGGAAGAGAGAGAGAGAAAGAAAGAGAGAGAGAGAAGGGAGGAGGTAACTCACACTCACTGCTTAATGAACTCGATGCTTTCAACCAATAGAGTTAATGGAGACATTAAGAATGACAATAATGATCATAAATATGCTATTACTATGTGTAGTTCATGCTGTTTTAGCAACAGAAATAGAAATATTAATAAAATGAAAATCAAAACAAACAAAAAACACCTCTTCACTAACCTTATCATCCACATTTTGAGACGGGAATGAGACAGAAGCCACCATGAAGACAAAGGATAGATACATTATTTGGCCTTCACTCCAGACTTATTATCCACTAAAAGTATGGTGTGTGTTCTCCCTGACCCGTCCTTCACCCAAGTAATCTTATCAGCCTCCAAAACCAGGTACAAGATTAAAGCCAAGATATCTTCACCATAGCATCGGCAGGAATAAACTAGATGAAAAAATAAAACTGTTGGAATCATCACAAAGGAACAAAGTACAAATGAACTCCTAGGCCCTTACCCTGTTACTCATTAAAAGCATGATTTCCATTTTCTTCTGAGGCAGTCAGGAACCTAACAACTGCTTTTGCTAAGAAGCAATGATTCTTCCCTTGGAAATACAGATGCCCAATGGGTAACTAAAAACAGAATGAGGCTTGGTGTATACACCTTTATTTTGTGTCTGTCTCCTTCATTACCTTAAAACTTTGAGCCAGATCCCTGCTCAGCATGGTATATAGGTAGGTTAATTAATTAGGAAATGTGTAAAAACTTGTAATATAAGGTTGATTACCTCTAAACTTACCTAAGCGATCTCAGTCCCCTGCAGGACCTGCCAGCTTTTACAACATCCTGCTCCAAACACCCTGGAATGTGCACTTGGAAGTCTCCAGTCATTGGATTGTTGGGACCTGCAGTCCCTTTGGATTTTAGCAGAGGCTCTGCAGAACAGAAGCTGCCCTCAGGAGAAGCAGACATCTCATGGAAACTATGTCACCCCCTCAGCAGGATCACTTCCTGAAGCCAGCTGCCCCCTCAAGAGCTGCCTCACAGAGCCAGGACTGAGACAGCGATCAAGCAGACCCTGGCTCACCCTAGTAACTCCACGAAAGCTTGTCCCTTTCCTTTGCTAAGGGACAAGTCTAATTTTAGAGTCCCTTCCCATTTTCTCTTCCTTCTCAATTGAAGTTTTTACTTGAAAACTCACGCTGTTGCCTCAATTTTAATTTCCACTATCACTGAAGCAAGGACCCATGACGTCCAGTGACAATTTTAAATTAATGAAATCTATTAGAAAGTTTTTTCAGTCAAATTTTAAAGTCTATATTATAAATTAAGCCTTTTCCTGCATTCTCTGTTCTTCATTCCTACCTTTCCTTATCTCTCCTTAACCCCCACTTTCTTTCCTCTGTCCTGTTTCATCCCATGTTCAATTCTCTCTCCTGCCTTCTTCTTTCTCTGACATACAATATTTTTTCTTTTTGAGAATGCTGTAAAGTGTCTTTGTAAGAGACAACTTGTAACAGACTGTGAGCCCCACTCAAATTACAGCCTCTTGGTGCAGCCTTAGGGTTAGGGCCTTTCTGGGGCTGGAGAGTGCTCCTATCATGTGAGTTAGCATCTCTCATGAAGCCTGGCCTCTTCAGCACTGGAGTGATACTCCCCAACTTCCTCACCCATATACGTGCACTGCCCTTGCTTTGGAGGTTTAGGTAATGCTTACCAAATTAACAGGACACATTTGAACACATGGAACTCCACAGGATGTACATATTTAAAATAATATGCCTGTTCAGTATTGTCCACATATGAATTCTTTCTATTTTCATTCTATTTTCTTGTTTTCTTGACTTCGTTTTCTCTGCCTATGATAAGGCTATTTTCTATTTCTCAGTTCTACTACTGCATTTGGAATGGTCATGTTCACTTAGAGATGGTAAAGTATAGAAATTCACACTGAGATGCCTGAGCTAAAGCACCTGGGTTCAAGTCCTGGTTCCATCTCTTATCACTGTGTGGCCTTGAGCAAGTTATGGCTACTGCACGTGAGCTAGTATTTGTAAAGCATTTAGAACCATGTTTGGCAAACAGTAAGCAAGCCCTCTGTATACTTTCAGGACTTAAGGAATTTTGTACCAATAGATATTGTGAAAGTGAAAGGGGAAAAAACTGCTCAAAAGGAAAGAACTGGGATTGTGGAAAGGAGAAAAGAAAGAAGGGAAAAGAATATATATATATATATATATATATATATATATATATATATATATATTCTTTTATATATATATACACACAAGATAGGCAAGATAATTATACTACTAATCTCTATTAGTTCATCAAAAGGAACGGTTTGTGCTTACATTGTTTGATCAATTTTTCATGCCTGTATCTTATAATCTGAGCAACTACTTTGAAGATAACAATATGCAATACATTACCCATTGTTAAGCTCCTCTTATCTTGTTTTGAAATTCTGGATCATCATTTTTTTTTAATAAAAAAAAGAAATTTTGTACTATAACAGGCTTATACCCTAGGGAATTCTTATTAAAATATAACTCCATGTAATCTAGACTCATTGGGCAACTCTCTAAAACACAATATAGAACAAGAAAAGCCTGCGTCTCTCTGTAAGGACCTGTTTCTGGAGGTGGATTTGGGTGTGAGAGGTGAGGCAGACTACTCCAAGAGTTACAGAATGTGTGACAAAGGGCATTGTTAAGGCAATGTGAAGAAAATCAAGGATCTAAGTCATTCTGAAAGGGAGTGGTGGGGAGACAGAATTAGCCACAGACAAAAAACAACACGAAGACCAGCAAGCAAGGAGAGCTTAGGTGAAACAGAAGTATCGATGGAGACATCAGCCTCATTTATTGATGAGAAAGTGACTGGAAGGGACCCTGGATGTCTTCGGACAGAATCAAAGTTCTTTCTAGCATTCCAGCTCTAAGATTGGAACTAAATTTGCCACAAAACCGTATGTAATGGAAGTACCCATCCTGTGACCCAATTTCAGTATCAGTACCGTCTCTTCCAAATGCAACACAATTCATTCATTTAGCACATACGTGTGGAGTGAATTAGGTGCTGAGTTCAGCACTAGGAGTACTGAAACGATCAAGATAAGCCTTGCCTCCCCAAAATGAAGAGGAGGAGACAACTTAGTTCAAGGTCAAGAATTCTCCCTTGAGGAAATGACGTTTAAGCTGAGATGTAGAGGATGTGCAGTGTTAAGAACAATAAAATGTCTCTAGATAGAGTCAGCAGCAAGTTCCCAGAAGGGTCTGAGTTAGAGGGAGCTTGGAGCCTTCTGAGAACTGAAAGGAAGTCGGCAGTGAGGGGGCACAGGAAGGACAAAGAGCAGTGGAAGGAAATGAGACTGGAAAGCAGCATTATCCCCAGAGGAGCCTTCAGCCCCCAAGCCACACAGGAGTATAAATGCATTGCCGAAGCAGTGTGTTTGCTGCTCAGATGCGTCTTTAGAGAAGCCTTGACTTCAATTCCAGATGGTTGACCCTAAAAAAAAAATCTAGAAGCACCAGAATTAATGGATCTCAAAGATTTTGTATTTTATGAGCAGCCATTAAAGAGATTTAAGCAGTGACGTGAAGTCACCAGGTTTTCACTTTAATATCACATTAGCTGTAGACCGGGAGAGGGTAGCGGGTTCATTGAGGATCCGTAAGACCAGTTGGTAGTACTGCAAAAGTAAGTAGTAATAGTCATGCACACTAGGGCAGTGGCCATGGCACTGGAAAGACTTAGACGATTAAACATATTCAGGAGGTAAAGAATAACCGGTAGGGCATTGAAGATGGGGGCTACAGATGATTGTTAAAAAGTTTCTGAAGCTCCTACAAAATGAAGACTTATATTTATAAATTCCTCATTTATACTCAGGTTAATTCATTCAACAAACACTTTTGACTGTCTAATGCACCTAAGGAATGTTTCTAGCAGTCCATGTTAGTATTAGTTGGCTAACCTTAAAAGTTGTAGCCATTACGTTATTGTGAGCTCAATAGCAGAAATATGGGTCATCATAAAATGACATCAAAGAGTTCCATAATTTGAGACTGGAGGGAGAAGGAAGGACAAAAGCATTTTCTATCTCCTTTATAAACTTGACTAGGGATTACAGTGGTGAGCAGCAGATGAATGGCCTGCACCAGATGGCTCCTGCTGTAGAACTATCCTAAAAATAAAATACGTCTTCTTAAAATAAAATTTTAAAAAAAGGTCAAGGATTTAAACTTTGGTCTCATTAATATCCAGATCTCATCAAAATGAGTTAGTCATGCTGATGACTGATTGATGACTTATTTCAATTTGGAGCCATTTCCTTTTTCATGAGCAAGACTCAGCAACATTTTATTTGGTGTAGACTGTCAAACTAAATTTTAATTTTAAATAGGGAATATTAAAATAAATGCCTTAGGAGGATTGCTGTGAGTTCTAGGCCAGCCTGGGCTACATAGTGAGTTCAAGGCCAGCTACAGAGTGAGACCCTGTCTCAACCCCCCCTCAAAAAAAACTAAAATAAATGCCTCTAACATCTATCCAAATAGAAATTCAAATTTCCAAATATAAACCAAAAATAATAGTGTGGTCCTAGAATCAGTTCATAAATGAGATTCTGTGATCAGCTTCCAATGATCGGCTGGCTAACTGGTCTCTTCAAGGGATGGGACTCAATTCCTAGCAGGGTAGACATTTGGCAGCAGCAACAATGAGATCAATTCAGGAGAATGGAAGCCCATTTAATCCCTAACTCTCCTTCATTAGTGTCTACTCCATTCAGCTGTCTCTTGTGCTAGCACAGGCGTGACAGACAATCAAGGTGGATGATGTAATGGCTGAGCCATTCTGTCTCCTTTGTTGTTCAATGATTCTTCTGTAAGAGAGAGAATCATGGGATACAAAGATTTTCACACTTCATACCCATTCCCTTAGTTTATCCATATTCCTCTTCTCCAGATTTTCTTTCTTTCTTTTTTTTTTTTTTTTTGAGACAGGGTCTCCATTCCATATGTAGTTCAGGTTGGCCTTGAACTCGCTGTGTAGCCCAGGCTGGCCTTGAGCTTGCAGCAATCCTCCTGCCTCAGCTTCCTGAGTATGGGATTACAGGTGTGAACCACCACACCTGGCCAGACTTTCTTGTCCTTGATCTTCAAGTATTTTTCCTTCCAAGCTCCTAAATATCCAGCCAAACCACCCATTTACTCACATATCTATGTATATTCTCATTTGGGGCTCTTCTTCACAGAAGTATCCACTATTTTTTATATGGCACATGACTGTTCTTGATTTTTCATCAATCTAATAATTTCTGCCTTTTAACTTAGAGCACTTAAGCCATTTATATTTAACATAATTGATTACATGATTAAAGTTTATCATTTTGTTGTTTCCTTTCTTTCAGTTCTATGTGGTCATTGTTGTTTTCCTCTGTTTCTGCCTTATTTTGGTTTATCTTTTGTGAACCCATTTTATCTAGGGACTAGCTTTATTAGCAAATTCTCTCTTTTTTAGAAATTGTTCAGTTGTTACAATATGTATCTTTAACTTATCGCACCTTATGTTTACACACGGTGTAAGAAACAGCAGGGCATTTCCCTCCCTTTGTGTTTTGTACCATTGTTATCACTTTCTACTTTTACATATGCTATAAGCCTCACACAAAATTTATTAGTGCTTCTCCTTTAAGTACATATTTTTCAAACAATTACAAATTTTAAAAATATATCTTAGATATTTACCCCCAAATTTATCACTTCTGGCACTTTTTATTCCTTTATGTTGATTCAAATTTCTATTCAGTATCATATTTCTACTGCCTACAGAACTTCTTTTAATATATATGATAAAATGGATTTTTGAAAATAACATATAGTTGAATCTTCATTTTTGTTCCACTGTAACAATCTGTTTTTTAACTGATGTACTGATATATTTAAACCATTGGTATTTAAAGTGCTTGTTGACATATTTGAATTAATATCACCATATTTGCTTTGTTTTCTATTTATCTTTATTCTTTGTTTCTGTTTCTGTTTTTTCTCCTTTTTGTGGTTTTTTTTTTTTTTTTTTTTTTTTTTTTTTGTGGGTACCGGGGGGACGACCTCAGGACCTCGCGCGCCAACAGGCGCCCGTGCCCCTGAGCGATATCACCGGCCCCTTTTTCGTATGTGGGTTCCGGGAGTCGAACTCGGGCCTTCGCGCTTGCAAGGCAGGCGCTTAAGCCGCTGAGCCGTCTCACCGGCCCCTTTTTGTGGTTTTAAGTGACTATTTTATGATTCCATTTTCCCTCTTTCTTTAGTATATCACTTAAACTTCTTTTCTTAGTTTTTTAGTGGTTATCCTGGGGTTTGTAATATACATCTACAACTAATCCAAGTTCAGTTTCGAATAACACAATACCACTTCATGCATAATACAAATACATTATGATAGCAAAATAATATTAATTCCTCCCTCTTATCCCCTGTCATTAATTTCACTTATAGATAATATATATGTGCACAATGGTATATATTGTATATAAGCATACATAATTGAAAATATTGTTGTCGTTATTATAACAAAATTTTGTTAGATGAATTTCAAATACAAATGTAATAGTTTAATTTTTACATTTCATTATTCTTTCTCTGATACTCTTCTTTTATGTGGGCCCAAGTTTCTGACTTCTGTAATTTTCCTTTTTGCTGAACAACTTCTTTTAACATTTTTTGCAATAGAAATTTCTACTGACCACAATTTTCCTCAGTTTTTATTTGTCTGAGAAAGTCTTTTTCGGTGAGATATTTTGCACTTATGAAGGATAATTTCACAGAACATAGAATTCTAGCTTGGTAAGATTTTTTTTCTCAACACTTAAAACATTTCGCTCCATGCTTTTTTTTGCTTGTCTAGCTTCCGAGAACAAGTAAAATATAACTTCTATCTTCGCAGCTGTAGAGGTTAAGATTTTTTCCCTCTGACTTTTTCTAACTTTTTTCTTACCTTCGATTCTCTACTGTTTAAATAGGATATGCCTAAGTGTAGTTTTTCAACATTTCTTTCACTTCGTGTTCTCTGAGTTTCCTGGTTTTGTGGTTTGTCCAGCACTGATTTGGAGAACATTTTTGGTCGTTGGCTTCAAATATTTCTTTTCATCTTTTTTTCTGTTCTCCTTCAGCATTCCTACTGTGCATGTGTAACACTTTTTGTTGTCCCATAGTTCTTAAATATTTTTTCATTTTTAAAATTTCGATCTTTTTTCTTTGCTTTTCCATTTTGGAAATTTTTCTTGACAGATCTGCAAGGTCAGAGATTCTTTTTTTGTTAATATCCAGTCAACCAGGATATTACCATCACACAAATTTTTCATTTCTGTTATAGTATTTTTGATCCCTTGCATTTCTTCTTTTATTCTCTTTTAGAATTTTATCTTTCTGCTTACATTGCTCATCTGTTCTTGCATGCTATCTACTTTATCCATTAGTGCTCTTAATATCTCACTCTCAGTCTGTTTATTCCATCATCCCTGCAATGTGCCAATATTCAAATCTGCTTTTGTGCTCATTTTGTCTTCGGTTTTCTTTTTTTTTCTTTTCTTTTTTTTTTGTGTGTGTCTTTTAGTATGCCCTGTAATTTTTTCTTGATAACGCATCATGAGGTACTGTTTAAAAGGAACTGTGGTAAACTGTGGTAAACTGTGAGGGGAAGAGAAACATGCTGTAGTTCCACAGTTAGGTCTCAGTTTTTGGTTGAGCCTACGCCTCTGGATTGTGAACTTCACAAGTGTTTCTATGTCCCCCCCACCCCACCTTGGGTGTGACGGAATAGATAAGTGGACAGATATTAGTATGTCCCTTATTTTATGTCAGTTAGACTCCAAAAAAAATTTAAAAATTTATAAAAAAGTTATCCAAAGACCAGGACTTAATAAGAACAGAATGCTCTGGCATATTTCAAATGGTTACGTTTCCAACCTTCTTGTCAGAAGTCTGAGGAGATTTTTCTTCCATATTAACTTTGAGAACCTGGGTGAGCTCCTAAAGGCAAAATTCAAAAAAGTGTGAGGGCTTCCTTATGTGACTGGGTCATCCTGGAGTCCTTAACTGTCATGCTTGTCCAAACTGAGCCTCCAGCAATTTGTCAGTTAGAGTTTTGCTTTTTCTGCCTCCTGCTCTAGTTCCCACAGACGTTTCTGTTCATGAGTTTCTGCTCCAGTAAGGTGTGATTCTTTATATTTGTCTGTCTGTCTTTGTAGTTTCGGGAGCAGTATTTTTCCCTACCACCTCAATTCTCTGACATATCTAAGAAGACATGTACATTTTTCAATTTATTCAGTTTTTAACTTGTTCTTAGATTGAAGTGATGTTTCCAGGCTTCCTACGTACAGGCTGGAAATGGAAGTCCCTGTTTTTGTATTATGTTTTAAAAATCTACCAAGTCTTTGCTCTGGTACTTGCTATTGCATATATAGCAAAAGCTATAATTCCAGTTGATGGGGTATAAAGGTAAAACTACATTCATAGAGAAGTGGAGACCAGAGCTAGACAGAGGAGTCCTGGGTCTGAGTATTCCTTATCATCTTTAGTAGTTTGATTTTTCTGAGCTTCTTTCTTTGATTAAGCTATTTTCAACCAAAGAGTTCTAATTAATATGGTCTCTATACTTAATGACCTTACTCTCTAAAATGATTAAAAATAAAAAAAGTTAAGGATGCAAATAAATATAACTTGAGAGTAGCTTATCTCATGTATTTATAGTTGACTTTTAAAGTCATACCTTCTCATTAAAACAATGTCAAATAGTTTTGCGGTTCATAGATATAATTGGGTTTCCGCATGATTGTGTGAGACACTTCTCTTTCGAACCTTGTGATGTCAGTATGTTACCCATCTGATGAGAACTCAGAGGGAAAATCAAAAACAAAAATGACACTCCTCTTTCTAAAATTTCCTGTGCTACATAACTTAAAAGATAAGTATCAACCAGGCTCCAGCCAATCTGGCAATAATAATAATAATCTGGCAATAATAATTGGATCTACCTAAGAATACTCTTCTGGTGATAAAGGAAGATATGGTAATACAAACTACATGGCTGATATATGCAATGACTTTCAACAACTATGGATGATCATGATTGGCATGGTTGGTAGTATCAGGCTCCTGATGATTGGGACTGATACCTCCAGCATGCTGTAGATGTAAGAGATCCATGTGTAACCACTCTGACCTTCAGCCCTGATTATTGCAAAAAGCAATATAATATACTATTACTGATCTATTCCTACTATCAGATTCATCAGATCTCTTAAATGATTGCATTCCAATATAATTGGAATGATCAAAAGAGTAGAGCTATCGATGGATGCGTGGATTTTAAAAGAATATGATAGGACCTTGTCTCCTACTTCTCTCACTTAAGAAAGCAGTCTTCTCATAGCGGATGCTGACCTTCCCCTCTATAGAGCAAGGGAGGTGAGCACGGATCTGAGGAGATGCTTAACTTCAACAGCACCCAGCAAGGTAGTCCTCTCACCAACCAACCAAACAAGCAGAAGCCCAGAAAAAGATGAAAGTAGGATCACTATAGATGGTATTAACAGAAAAGAAAGAAAAGCCACAACAATTGTGATTCAAGAAATTAAGATATTGATGTTCTTGTCCTTTTCTATGTAAGAGGCCAGCCAGGTTCTAATATTTGCTTTTTTAATTAGAAATTCTTAGAAGGACACACTAAAGAAATACATCAAATACTTACAGATTATGCCAGCAAAGACAGCCTTTAAAGATTTGTGGGGGAAAAAAGTTGATAGTACTTCTCAGAGATTTAAGGAGATAATACTTCCTCATACCAATTTGTAGATATCTTACCATAAGCCTTTGGCAAAGGCACTGAGTAGCTCTCCCCTGAAAACTGTACATGTGCACACACACACACACACACACACACACATTGTTTTGTTTGCACTGTTTTAGTTATATAGAATCCGAAAGATTCTCCCTTCATCAGTGGATCTGGGTTTGAAGGCTAAACTCTTGCTCTTCCAGTACATAAAATAATTTAAACTTACTGATTATCTCTGAAAACTCCATTTTTCATCTGAATATTCTTTGCTTTTTTCCAGATCTACTCTCATTTATGCTTAACAGATAAGTTTTGCAGATTGTTCCCCTAATTATAATGATAAACTAATGGGAGAATATAAGAAAAACCTTTCTGCCTTAATGTGCCAGGCTCCTAGTGGTGCATTAACCAGCAGTGTTAATAGCACCGTGCTCTCACAGTTGGCATTAGCTTTCATCTTAAAACTAATTACCATGTTACAAAGGAGCAGCTGAATGTAAGAACAAAGATTGTAAATGTGCTGAGTGCCATCACACCATGCACAAGCAAGGGACACAATAGATGAACAGAGGGAACTGCTAAAAATAAAGCTTTAAATTTAACAATATGATATGGAAAAGGTTTTCTCATGTTCATTAAGGTAAGAGGCTTAATTCTAACTTGTTATGATTTCTCATTAGAAATGTGATTCACTGTCACTCATGTTACGCATTTGTTAACAAGACTCCCATAACTAAATTAACTAAATGGAAAAAAAAAAAAAAAAACACTAATAGCTAACACTGGTCATAGCACTCATTTCCCAAGATTAGAGTTTTTGATTTATTGTGTTGTTTGTTTGGGGTTGGCTGGTTAATTATTCAAAGAAATGTGCATCCACACAGGACTGAGAGTAGAAGCTGACATCAGACTACTTGGGAGGAATTTTTGAAATACACATACTTATCATTTCCCCTCAGGATGCTCCCAAGCCACTCCAGCCCCACCAAATTGGAATCTTTGTCAGCAGCTCAAGTGACCATATTTACTGACTCCTCAGGTCATTCTAATGAGCAGCTTGACTTGAGTTCCTATTGTAGACTCCGCATTCAATAAGGATTAAAATGAAGTCATTTTGATGGTCTCTCTGATTACAGCCAAGTGTCTTCCTTTTAAGGCAACTAGTGAAAGCCAAATCTAATATCCCTTGTTTTTAAAATAATTTGAAGATAGAGGGATTATTCTTGACTGTCTTATAAATACAGTTATTTTAAACAAGAGAGCAGATGAAGAAATGAAACTATTTTCAGATAAAGTATGTTTAATGTACTTGAGACAGAGCTCAAAACTTATCTGAAAATGGAATGGATTTTGCATATATAAAGTAATCCAAATTTGTTGATATTCTAACAAGTATGTTGGCTTTCACTAGCACAATACAACCTTCTCTTCTCTGGTTGATACTATCTACCTACATGCTAATGAATTCTTACCATATGATCTGTTGTTTTTCATGGCATATATTCCACTTTACACTGAAAAACTTGTCCTTCATCTTTATTCATTATATAGTGTCTATTTTCTTTAAATTACTTTTCCCTGATAGCTTTTCACCTGCCTTCTTTCTCAACTTATGTCAAAAGTTATCATTTGAGGTAGGGAGGGTGCTTGTTTGCCTGTTGGTTTTAAATTCTGTCTCTAAAATATGCTAGGAGTTAAAGACAGGCATTTATCTTACGTATTTGGTGCCTATTTAATAAAATTAATGGAAAAGATACTTTTGTTTGCTTTGTGAAGGCCAAAAGAGTCTATTCTTTAGAAATGTTCGATGACTTGCTCAAATGAAAAATAAAGGTGAAAACTAGAGAGAAGCCGTTATTTCCAGAGTAGCAGTCGCTGAATTAACAGTCTACAGCCTATGATAGAACATGGATAACAGGTACAGTTGAAGTAGCTCTGTCACTAATCAAGGAGATGGAAAGATCTTTGGGCTGGGAGTTGTGTGATTTGATTTCAAAATCCAGTCTGCTAGTTGCTGGTTGTGTGATCTTGGGTAAATTCATAACTTTCCAGGGTGCATTTGTTTGCTGTGTTTTTATTTTGTTTTGTTTTGTTTTGGGGTTTTGTTTTTGTGGTGCTGGGGATTGAATTCGGGGCCTCACACGTGCCTCACACATGTTCTCACTGTCTTGCATTACATCCTCAGCCCTAGGTGCAGTCGTTCAAAAAAAGAATAGAAATTGAAGGCAGAAGATCTAAGTTCAGTCTCTTTCTACAGGCTTTAAAATATTGATCTAGCTATTTAACTTCTCTGAACCTATTGAGAATAATAGCAATCTCAATTTACTGAGTCACTGTAAAAAAATAAATAAAAAGAATTAAGATGTGTTATACACATGTAGCAATTCCCCACAATGAATGTAACCATTAAGTACAGCAAACATGTACTAATAAAAAATTTATTTAAGGGCTCACAAAAAAACTAAATGAAATAATAAAGAGAAGAATAGGAACTCAGTAAGTGTTTGGGCTATTTTAAAGAACATAACTTTTGGCAAATATGGAATAGCAAAAGTGAACAATGTTGGAGTCCAGGAGACCAGAACATCTGTGTGACTTCTGGCAAGTTATTTAACTTCTTTGAATCTGTTTCCTTTGAGAATTAAGTAAAAATATTGTGTGTGTAATGGATCATTTCCTTGGTCATTAATTCTTGATATGTGGGAATGAATGCAGGTTTCCCCCTGCCTGCTTGCTTCATATAGCACCCACCCTTTGGGGTGCAGGGATAGTTATACTTACCAAGAATGCCACCAGTCCCTTCCCATTCCCTAGGCCATGAGACTTCTGATCATTGGGCTGCAAGGAGAAGCAACATTTTAGTTATGACAACTTACCTTTTGTTGACCTATTGTCTTAGTTACTTTTCTCATTGCTGAGACAAAATACCCGACAACCAAAGTTAAAGGAGGAAAGGTTTATTTGGCTCACAGATTGAAGAGGTTTCAGGCCATGGTTGGTCCAGGCAGGGTGGCATGGCAGAGGGGCATCGCAGAGGAAAAATAGTCCATGGCAAGTGGGCAGATGAGTGCACATTAGCCCTTTTTCTGTCCCTAATATCTTATTCAGGCTACCTGTGGGTAGCACTCACACCCTTAATCCTAGCGCCCTTAATCTCAGCATTGTACTATGAATCAATCCCAGAGTCACACACTCTGGATCCAGCCACCTCTGAAAAGCTCCACCTATGACCATATGAGTCTTTGGGGGCACCTCTGAACACCACCCGTAACACTTATGTACCCTTCTCCTGGCCTAAAGACTTTCCAGAAGGAATAGTGTATTTCTACAAGTGCGAATGAATGTACCTAGTCAGCAGCTACAGGACATTCAGCTGATCCCACCAAGAGGTTTACTGTCCTGCTGAGCACTTCCATCTCTATTTTCTGTCTCCCTCACAGTGCCAAAACTGTTTGTTGTATTGTGATAAAATTTAAAAAAAGTATGTCCAGCTTGCTAGCGCATGCCTATAATCTAAGCTACTCAGGAGGCTGAGACAGGGGCATCGCAAGTTCAAGGCTAGCCTGGGCAATTTAGAAAGACCCTGTCTCATAAAAAAAAAAAAAAAAGGTTTGGGGATGTGACTCAGCATTCCCTGTGTCCAATCCTCAGTACCACATACACATTAAAAAAAAAAAAGTGTGTAGGGATATGTACTTTTACTTCTTATGTATTACACTGAATTAGTGGACTATCAAAGTTACAAGTTTTAGTGGAAATGATCTTTTAATACATACTTTTTCTCTCTCTGATCCAGACAGGATCTGTAGGGCAGGGGATAAGTCCAGAGTAAGCCTAGCTACTCAGGAGGCTGAGGCAGGAGAATCTGAAGTTTGATGTCAGATTAAGCAATTTTGCAAGACCTTGTCTCAAGTAAAAACTAAGAAGGGCTAGTGATGTGGCTCAGTGGTGCAGTGCTTGCCTAGCATGTATGACACTCTGAGCGCGATCTCCAGTAACACAAAAACAAACACAAAAGCCCAAGTGACACAATATTCTGGAGAACTGAATAACCTCGGAATCTCTCACTTCAGAGGACTAAGACTTTGGCATTGTTTGGGCACAGTGTATGACTCTTTCTTTCCTGTGGGCGAGTTGTTTTCTGGGAGGACCTCCTTAGCACCTTCATGAAAACAGATTTGTCCGCACCCATTCAGACACGCCTGAGCTGCTAAGTGAAAGCTCTTAGCCTCACACTGAGTTGCGCACTCAGACGTGTGTGGAGCACCCAGCAGAGCAGTGGGAAACGGAAGTGGCCTCAATGCCCGGTGCTGTGGGAAATGAAGGTGACCACCAGCAGTTTCCTGGCAAATTCCTTTTTCTCATTTCTAAGATTTACAAGTTCCCTTTTCTCTTCTTCAAACCTTCTCTGTTCTTCCTTTTGTTGATTCATGTTGTCAGAAAATTCAATTGGCTTTCATTTGTATGCAAAACACCAAAGCCCTTCCTGAACGCTGGGCAGCATTTATTTTTATATCTGATAGGAATCGGGTCAGAGAGGACAGCCTCAGAATGTCCACATCCGGCCTTACTTACCATTTATGATTTTAAGCTTTGTTCTTCTAAAATATTGATAAACATGATTGTTAATGAATTTTCCTTCAGTTTTCATCAGATCTAAGTCTTTAGACTTTTTTAATTTCATGGGAATTTCCCAAGGAAATGGGAGCTTTTGATGCAACAAGAAATTTAAAAACAATTTTGACCTTTCAAGGTACTCTTCAAGTGTAGTATTTAGGGAGAACTTTCACTTAGCTGATGTAATGCTGCTGAAAGTGAATTGTTTCATTTATTTTAGACAATACCAAGGGGAGTTTTTCCTGCTGGTTTTAAGTGACAAAAATCTAAAGAAAAAAGTCCCTAGTATAGTCAGGATTTGGGTGTTACTTTTTCCTCTGTTAAGAGAATGAATAATCCCATTCACAAACTATTAAATCAAACTATTAATACCAAAGGAATTTGAAACTCTAACAATAATAATTGATGAAATGTTATTTTTCTGATATTTTCTAGGCTTCTTTACTGAACTGAGTTGTTTTTTTTTTTTTCAAAATGAAAGCCTGTAGCATTTTTGAACTGAAAGAAAATTTACTTAACCGAACACTTTTTTTCTTCCCTGTGTTGCTGGGGATCGAACCCAGGGCTTCACACATGCTAGGCAAGTGCTCTATGACTGAGCAGTACCCCAAACCCAAACCAAAACACATTATTATACGTATGTATTACCATGCTGAGGTCCAGAGAGTTGATAGCATTTAACCCCAAAACACTGTCTTAGTGTACTTAGAATGCCATAGACTGTGTGGCTCCAACAATAAACATTTATTTCTGATAGTTTGGGAGGTTGGGAAGTCTAAGATCAAGGTGTCAGCTGATTATGTCTAGCAAGGGCTTGCTTCCTGGCTCACAGACTTCCATCTTCTTGATGTGTATTCATATGGCAGAAAGAACATGGGAACTCCCAGCTCTTTCATAAGGGCACAAATTCCATTCATGAGGGCTCTACCCTCAAGGCCTAATCACTTTTCAAAGGTCCCCTTCTTGATACCATCACTTTGGGGTTTAGGATTTCAATATATAAATTGGAGCCAAGGACAAATCTTTTGGCTATAGCAGACACAAAGCTAGTTAATGAAAGATCCAGTTGGTAGTCGTTTCTGTTGATTAGTGTAAAATATTTTTTACAGTAAGTATTAATTTATGCCACAAATATTTATATTCAGGCAAAATGTAAGCAAGAATTTTGCTAACATTGCACATATACTATGAATGTGTAGTGAGCACATTCTACTTTTTTGTCACCATTTTGTTACAGCTGCAGAAATCTCCTGGTGCTAAAGATGTTAAGAAAGGAAAAGAGAAGAGCTGAGTGTTTTAAAATGAGGTATCCAAACTCATTTATATGACAGAAGTATTGTTAACTTGTCTGCTTCATGCCCTCCAACTCCCAGAAGACACTGGGTTTTTAGAGACCCCAAAAGATCCTATATTATTGATTGTATTTACTTGGTGTTAGACACTATTGAACTAAGAACATTTAAATTCCAACTTCATCTTGACATGCTGAACTTTTTCAGCAACAGATGCATTGACCTCCTTACCAAATATGGATATGCAATTGAATGTGGAAATAATCCAAGACTAACATAAGTAACAAGTTTTAATAAAGAAAATATTACAGAAAACCACAGAGGAACATGACCAGAGACAAGATATTGTCCTCAAGGGCATGTATCCATGACCTACTCCTTTAAACTATGTCCCACATCCCCAACTTCCAACACCTCCCAGTAGTGCTATCAAATTATGAATCCATGAATGGATTAATCTCCTGATGAAGTTATAACCTTCATGATCCAGTCACCTTCAAAAGGTTCCTTCTCTGAACATTACCACACTGGGGGCAAGCTTTTAACACTTGACCCTTTGAGGAATATTTCACATTCAAACCATAGAGATTTTTAAGGCTATGTATACAAGAAGAAAACCAGCAACAATTTATCATATGGACACATCCTAGTTAGAGAAAAACAGTTCAACTACACACGTAAAGAATCACTGGCCATCAGGCAGGAGACTCCAACTTACAGACGTCCAAAACAATATGCCATTCTCACATACTCTTCATTCAGAAAGGCAGAGTGGGTGCTAAACTTGGTTAAGGAGGAAGTTGGACACTGTGACATCATTCATACACTACCTGAATTTTTCTGCTTTCTCTCCTGAACAAAAGCTAGGCCCTAGAGGAACAGGCTGCTCAGCACAGTCATGTGATATGTTAAGTAGAGAGGAATGTGGCAGAAGAATAAACCCACAGATAATGTCAGACATAATTATTCCAGTTTCTCCCATCTACCTGCTGCCTTCTTCCCTCGATGATGATGCATATATAATGCCATCATGATCTGAAGCAACTTTTCCTTGAATTAGTGTTTCTGGAAGTACTAGTTTTCTGTTCTTTAGGCAAATGCAAGACCACTAGTTGAAAACTTCATAGATAACAAAAAAGGAGGAGAAGGAGAAGCAGCAGAAATTTTACATGTAATGAGCTCTTACAAGGAGTCAGGAGCTATACTAACAGTTTAACATTTATTATTTCATAACATTTCCTACAAGTATGTATTACATAAAGTTTACGAATGAGGAGATAAAGTAAAGAGAGCTAAAAAAACTTGCCTAGGACACACTCTGATAACAATGGAACAGGGATTCTAACACAGTTTTATTCTAAAGCCTTTTCTCTTAAAAAAATTTTAATATTTAAAGTTTAGAAAATAAATAAAAATATATTCTAACAAACACCTGTATGCCAACCACCCAGAATGAATAGGCATTAATTCAACATGTTTGGAAAATTAGAACTCTATTTCCTAAAAAAGTTTTTTTGCCTCTCTCTTCCCTTTCTGGAAATCCATGCCATTTTATATTATTCTATAGTTCATCATACTTTCTTTATTTTTTAGAAACATTTTTATATCTTGTCTTCAATTCAGATACATTATACTGACCTGTTTTTAGGTTCACTAACTTTTTGTACAGTGTCTACCTCACTATTAAACATGTCCAGTGAAATTTTTATTTTGAATACTACATTTTTCAGTTTTAAAAATTTCCAAGGGTTTGTTTTTGTTTGAGAGTTCATTTGTGATTGACTAACATCTTCTCATGCCTCTACCTTTTTAATTTAATCACCAGTTAATCGAGGAATCAGTTGTGCTGCATTTTAAGATATATTTGGTTTACTTTTTGAACTCAGGTTGGCAGGGCCCTGGACTCCAATTACCACAAGAATGCAAAGAGCTAGGCTCCCACCCCCTCACCCCTCACTGCTCTACATGTTCTTAATAAACATTAGCAGTGGAGTTAGAAACTTGCTTAGTAATTTGTTTAGTATTTGGGGCTCTTCCAAATGCCATTCTGTTTCATCAGTGCACATTATCATTCAAGGCGAGGGCTCAGCTGACTTACCCCTATTCATGCTAAGTCTCTGTATCTGTGACAGATCGGGCACCTTCCTTCCCCCCTCCCCCCAGGTACCCAGCAAAGAGGCAGCCACAGGTGTCTGCTCAAACACGAAGGAGCTCTTTTCCCTCTGATTTAGTTTCTGAAGACTTCCTTGTGTAGCCCTACAGACAAAAACAATTTTTATTTTTTTATTTTTTTTCTGCATTGCCACCATAGAAGCAAAGTTCTTTTACATTCAGCTACTTCCCAGTCGGAAGGGAAGTCTTCTCAGAAAGTTTCCTAACACAGCACTCTCACCAGCTACTACAGATGCTGTTAGTGGAAATGTGAGGTTAAAGCCATTTATCATCTCGTACACTTGCCTGAGAATTAGGACTATGGTTCAGAACATTTCTGACGCATTGTCACTGACAGATACTGAAAACATCTCAAATAATTTTTTCATCTGTGCACTAATTATGTAACATCTGACACATCTGATTATTTATTTGTATACGCTCAATTTTATTCAGAAAGAATATATTAATATAGTAATAATAATTACTAAATTTATGAATCAGACACCATTACCAGCTTCTTCAGGTGTTTTTAGTTAAAAAATTCTAATAATAACCTTACCACAAACATTTTTTACAGATGAGAAAAAAAACTTACAAGATTATAATTAGCTTCTTAAGGTCACAGAGCTCAGAGTTGAACCCCAGTCTGTCTTAGCCACTATGTTGTTCTAACTCCTGAAACACTGGACAAGTCATGGTGATCCTTTCCCAAATCCCTTCTTCAGGGCCGACGCACCCATTCCTCAGCTGCTGAGACAATCTGCCACCGATGGTTCCTAACTGAGAATGTCTCTGGGTTCTTCTTTGCCCAAAGTGATGCTGCTCAGGGAGTGGTCAACAGCCAGTATCAATCTTCTGTGCCTTGATTCACCTCGCATCTGAAGAGCCATTGTCACTCCACAGCTCCTCGAGAGGTTAGCTGAGGTCTGAGTTGCAGTCACCTTCCTGGTCAGTTGCTACTTTTGACAACTGACTCTTCACTTCTTATAGGCAAATCACCTCTATAAGCTCTCTGCAGAGCATCTCTTACTAACTCAGTGTCTTCCTAAATGCATGTGTTCAAGCCCTAACCCTTAGTTTGATAGTATCTGGGGAAAGGCCTTGGATGTAACTAGGTTTAGATGAGGGCATGACTGTGGAACCATGGGACAAGATTAGTGCCTTTTTAAGAGACACCAGAGAACCTCCTCTCTGTCTCTCTCTCCCTCTCTCTTTCTTTCCCTCTCTCCCTTTCACCCTCACTCCATCTCTCTTTCTCTCTTTCTCTTCACCATGTGAGGACACATTGAGAAAGTGGTCAGCTGCAAACCAGAATAAAAAGCTGTCACCAGAACCTGACAATGATGGAATCCTGATCTCAGATTTCCAGCTCCCCAAATTATGAGAAAATAAATTTCTGATGCTTAATCCCATTGATCTATGGTACTTTGTTATGGCATCTTTAGCTGACTAAAGCAGTGTCCATGTCTAGATAGCCCAATCTTAGTTATGTTCTTTTGATGGATTAAATTCTGTGTTTCTAAGTAGAATAAAGTATTAAAAGTTATAAAAGTAATACAATTACACTTACAGAAAATAAATCTGCAAAGAAACAAAAGTCTTTCTTAGCCATTTTAAATTGCACAGGTTGACTAACTCCCTTGCCTCAATCCCTGCCTTCTTGCTCTTTTTATTGTTAAATTTTCCTTTCATTTAAGTTAAAACCGTACAACATAATGTTTCATGTGTAAAAAGAAATCATTTAATTTGTATCTAATTTATGAAGCAAAATAATAAAAGGAACACCTGTTACTCCATTATCCAGCCTTGGAAATTTAGTATCACTGATAGGATTGTTGCTTGCTGATCCTATTGTCCTGTCTTTTCCTAGAATTAACCACTATCTTGAGGCTTGTATATCTTTTCAGCCTTTGTGTGGTTTCACCATAAAATTTATAAAAATGACATATCACACAGCATGAATAGTTTTCAACATATCTTCACTATAATGTAATCTCCAAGCAAGCACTTCTGTCTGTTTTGTGTACTGATATATCCCAAATGACTAGAACAGGGCAGGTACAAGGTAGCACCTTAACAAATATTTGTTAACTGAATGAATGAAAGTATAAGTCTTCCAAGTAGTTTTGACATTTTCATATATGAAGCTTGGCAGTTTGGCTTAGTTGCCTAACTGATTGAACAGCATGATTGTCAAGTGGTATTTTTGATAGCTTATTATCCTATCTAATATAGCTATTTCACTGGTGTATGCATGAACTAAACTATTGTAAATAAACCCATCTCAGCTATATAAATTTTCTTTCAGTTTTTCTAATTGTTGATTATAATTAGCACAAGCCAGAACTAATTCCTCAATACAATGAATTTTGGCCTAGTAATAGAAGTACCAGGATAAAAGAAATGTTGCAATTTCCTTCTTTCTGCTGCTGAACCTCAGCTTGTCCTATGTAAAGAATATTTGTTTAACCCAATAGCTCAGTGATCCGTAAGTCTGACAAAACACTAAAATTATTACTGTCTTATAATATCTATGCTGTTTTTCTATGTCATCACTGACGTACTTTATATATTTTACTGTAATTTACACTCCATTATTTCCTCAAATCAAATGTTTTACACTGAGAACTTAAAAGATTTTTTTAAAAAATGTGTATTTCCTATGTTTGCTATTTATTTGCACTATATATTTAGTATATAGTTTTTTATTTGCTACTGCTGTTATGAATTTTTTACCAGTGGTCAGTGTGATAAAATTTCCAACTAAGGCATGTTTATGAACATTTGCTAAGGCTTTCCATCTAAAGCCTGTGGACACAATGCTAAGTTTTTAAATGAGAAAATTGTACAGTGGAGGAGAAAAGGCTGTTTGTGATTATAACAATTTTACTGACACAAGGGAAGCAGTCTTTGGTGTTTCTATCATGTTGCCACAGATTTTCATGCATTAACAAAGGATTTCTGTATATTCTGCTTTGCAAAACTGGAAATTCCCTGAGAAATTTCCAAGAAAAAATAAAAGCTGAATGCCATGTAAAGGAAAAGAAAACTGAAACTAAGAAACACAGTCTGTGGAAAAGAATCTAAGAAAATGGAACCATGTCATTTCCCAATAGGTAATGTGTTTGAAAGATATAACAATATTAGCTCTTGGACATAGACTTACATATTGTTTGTCTCTGGGGTTGCTTTTTCTTAGTCTATAATTTATGATCAAGCATCTATTGAATGCATAGTATTTGCTTAGCACTGCTTGAGACACTGTGGGATATTCTAAAGAATAATATGTGTCGGGGTGCTCTTCAAGAGACAACCATTCAGTAGGAGGAATAAAATCAACACACTTTAGCCACGAGGCAAGGCAAGATGGTACTTAATTGTTCTAAGTGCTAAATTATGAGGTACAGACTATTAGTACTATAAAATTTATTGGAAAAGGATATGTGGAGGGAAGAGGTGGGCTCCTCAGGTTCCCGTAATATTCTTTTTCCTATCTGAGTTGGATTCCTTTTATAAGCAGTTGTTAAATTGTACACGTAAGTTTTATTCACTTTTGTTTCTACTATAATTTACAATAAAAATGTTAAAGGGGAGAAAGAGGAGATGGATGAATAAGGCCTAGAATAATTGGAAAAAAAATTGTGGAGGAAATAGAACTTAAGGTAGGTTTAGAACTGGCACAGAGAAGAGAGCAGATCAATACAAATGCAAATGTAGAATAGTTGTGGGTGAGTAGGGCACAGTTAAGTTTTGGAGAGGGAGGCTGCCAGCCAGTGTGGGCTTGGAGTTTTTCTGGGTTGGATGGGAAGGTGTAGTAGATAAATTAAAGCTGGAGAATTTGAGAGTTGGGGTCTTAGGAGGTTGAAGGAGGACATGCAATGGAGGTAGACGAAGGAGCTTAGTCTAGTACAGTAGAACATCCATATGTTGTGGGCTTTAAATTAGGTGACAGGCTGATTATAGTGGAGTTAAAGGAAAATCAGTATGGCTGTAGTAGGACAGAAGCTAAAGCGAGGAAGAGAAGCAGAAATTGAGTCACATGAAGATGAGTGCCTCCTCTCAGTATTCCTGGAGAGGAAGATGTAGATGTGAGAAACATTACAGAGGAGAAAATGTCCATAACTGAGGTACCTGACAGGGTGGGGGAATAAATAGGATCAATGAACCTCATGTTTTACAATCCTGTGAAAATAACAGTGTCAGTGATAGGAGAGTTGGTAGAAGTAGCTGGTTGAGAATAGAAGGTAATTTTGGTTTGTCCAGAATTTGGTCTTTCCAGTGACAGCCAGGCAATCGCAATATGGGAACAGAGCAAAGGAACAGAGAGCCCTTTGTTGAGCCCTTTCAAATGTAAAATATCATAGCCAGTAGTAGATCCTTATATTATCTTTTATATCATGAAGTACCTGAGTAATAATAATACCTCTCACATGGAATATAATGCTAAAAATCAAGGTCATTTCCCCTCCTTGAATGCGATAGACAGATGCAGCACTCTGCCTGCCCTTTTACATTTTTGACTATTCTATAAATACCCTAGTTCTAAAAGCAAAAACCTGTGTATTTCATTGGGGGGACAAAAGCCAACATTCCAGCTGAAGGTGATGTCTATGCAAGACAAATTATCTTTACCAAAATTTAAATCATTTTGATTTTGTGTCTTTAAAAAAAAAAACTGGAGAATTATGGAAATGGAAATCTCCAGAAGTCCAAAGGGCAGATAGAATCAAGGAAGCAGATTTTGATTTAATTTTTTAAAAAAGCACTTTCTAAAAATGTGTACTACCCATAAATGGCAAAAGCTAAGTATATTCCCTCTTCTGGAAGTATTTTAGCAAAAGCTTGACTCTCAGTAGAGATTCTATTTATAGAATTCTTTCTTTGAGTTGATGATTGGACAAAAAGACCTCCACAACACTTTCTCTGTTTCTCTTCCTTGCATGTGTCCTGGTGGGGGCTTGGTGTAGGTGAGGAAAGATTTGAATAATATCAACAAATTTTTTCATTAATTCATACAACCAGGGATTTTTGTTTATTTGTTTTTAACCTTTTTCTATAAGCCAGGCAGTGGGGATGCAACAGTGAATAGACTCTCACCCTGTCCACACTAACCCTACAGGCTAACAATGGACACAGTAGCAGAGGGCTAAATGCCATCTGAGAAATAAATACTGTAACTCAGAGAGCAGGTAGCTCACTCTTGAAGGGCCAAAGAAGGGTTTTGGGAATAGATAACACATATTCTGAAGCATCAAACATCATGCTAAGTCAGATTGTTGATGACAGAAAAGGCTTCAGCTACTTCCACCAGTTTACTTGCTCATATTCAGCAGTGATCACCAGAATTCTAAAGTGTAGAGTCAGAAAATAAAGACAAGTAAAAGAACTTTCAATATGACACAATGAACTACGGTCGCAGCAATACAGTCTGGGTTTGTAAGAAACCTAAGTCCATTTGAGACTAAAATATTTAAAAACATAAACAAAATCCTAGGATGATACTGTAAAATATTAACTGCTTTCTTCAATATTATTTTGATCTTGAACATCTCTTACCCAAGGTGCTAGACTGGGATATTCCTCTGACCCAAACAGAGGCAGGAGGAAGACAGGAAGGGGATGGAGTTGCAGCACAACCAGAAAATAATGGTATCAAATCTTGGCTTCTTGTTTAAAAATGCCCAGCTTTAGAGTACAAAGATTAAATCAACTATTTACTGGTGCAGCTTTCCCTCCCAGAAGGAGATACTTTAAACTCTTTTTTTCTGAACACACACACATAGTGTTGGAATGCAGATGGAAAGCAAGATTGCTAAGATACTGCTGAAAAGCTCTAGAAAGGGTCCCCAAACCCTACTTCTTAGTATTTCTCCTTCAGTAATTATCTCTTACAGGAGGGAGAGCAATGGTATCCTTAGATAGGGTCAGGCTTTTGAGAATAAATTGAAACTGTCCTGTTACATAAATTTTACTTATAAATGTAGATGTAAGTATCCTAAAAAATATCAGCCAACTGAAACTACTAGTGTACAATGTCTAAAATTATGATACATCATGATCAAATTGGATTATTTCAAGAAAGCAAGGCTGATTAACATTAGAAAATTCTAGAATGTCATTCATAAGACTAGATTGAAAGAAATATATCCTATATATTTTTCTTGGAAATTTGACATTACCCTCAAGGAATATTTGGGAGGAAGAAAAAGTAATGAGTTGTTTGAATTTAAACCCAAAGTTCCTAAGTTTACCTTAAATTGTGTCCAGAGAACCTGGTTTTTGTAAAAGCAATTTGAAATCTGCCAACCTTTGCTTTAATGATCATAGTTTAGTCAGTTTTTGTAAAGGGTATAAGTAGAAATCACTAAGCAGAAATAGAATGTAGAGTAGGGCCTGCATGACCAGGATGGCCTTGAGGACAAGATGAGATCATTTAGGGATCTGTAGGTCACCTTAAGGACTTTGGCTTTTTATTTTGTGTAAGCCAAAGAGCACTGAAGAGCTATGAGAAGAACCATGATATGTCTGTCTTCTTAAAAGCTCCCTCTTTCTGAGGCCACGGTCAGGAGTGTAATAAAGGAAGGAGCAGAATGCTGCATTTCATTCATTTAATCTCATTTGCTGTGTTTGATAAGTGATTACTAAGTGTTAGGCACTGTGCTAGCTACTTTGGATAAATTATTTCACTTCATTTTCACCTGCTCTATGAGATATCACAATAATAATAATAGGAATAGCTGACATATGTTGACCAGTAACAATATGCTAGATATTTATGAACCTTAATCATTTATTCCAAAATGAAAACCAATGAGATAGATAAAACTATTATACATGTCTTACAAATGAGGAAACTGAAGAACAGAGATTTTAAACAACTTGTCCAAGTTCGCCGGGCTGAATCTAGGCAGTCTGGCTGCAGAGCTTTACTGCTTAGTCACTGTACAATACTGCCTCCCTTGCAATAAGCTTTACATTCAGCTTGAAGAAAGTTAAACTCAGTGATGTTAAAAAGCTTAGCAAGTTCACATCCAAGTAAGTGATGAATATGTAATTTGAGCCCATATCCACCTGACTCCCCAAACTGGGTCCCCTGCTGGAAGACAGTACCAACACATAGCCTTTCTGCAAAGTCCTGTTGGTCACAAGGGGTCGGAGTGAGACACAGTCCGTCGGTGGCATCATCTTAGAAAACAATCCCAATATATTGTTCAGGTCATGTATTGCCTCCTTTTGCTCCATTTCATTATTCAGAGAAACCTATTATACTCTCTGTAACACTTGATATTCTTGCTTTCTTCCACACCTTGACAACAGGGTCCATTTCTTACCCTTCTTTATATTGCAAGCATCTAACAGATCTAACTAGGCTGTAGCTACTTAATAAATGTTTGTGGTATGCTAAATAATTGCTTAAACTCTTTCCTAAAGAGGAAGAATGAAATACATACAGGCTTAACTTATTGCATTAATAAAAGGACATCTTAACACTCCCAGTGTCAAGTTGGATACCCCATTCTTGTCAACATATTTTTCATAATAACTAATAAGATGAGAAAACATATAGTCAAAACATTTACATTGCTCCAGACAAGGCTCAGAGAAAAAAAGCAATAAATAAATCTAAAACATTGAGCTTTAACTGAATTTTGATAAGTATTTTTAAAAGGTATTTAAAAGTTAAAAGTTATTTTTTAAAACTAGCTTTTCAGTAATAGGATGATTTATTGAAAATGGTAGGGAAATATTGAAAGAGAGATTCAGAATAAATTTATTTTTCCTTGTGATACAGAACTATATCAGTAACACTACATGCAAATTAATCAGAGCTAGCAATTTCTCATTCTTCTTTACCCACCAACCCTGCTAAGAAAACAAAAACCGGACTATAAAAGTTTTTAATTGTTAAGGGAGTAAAGACTATAGCTGACAGCTATTTAAAATGAGGAAAATTCAATAGAATATTTTTGCTTTGGTTGTTCTGACAAAAAGGACCTGTCATATTCTGCGTTTAATCTGTAAATCTGCTGGTGTGTTGGAAACTGCATTGCTTCCAAGAATATATAATGAGCTGACTGCAGTAGGAGCCAAATTACAAATGAAAATCTAGATAACCTCTTCCTCAACCCTCACTTCTCCATTTCGACCATAGGTGGGGGCAAGGAGAATTTTCCTTGGCAGAAGTAATTCGGAACACAAGACAATCCCCCTGGGGTTGAAGGCTGAGCAAAAATCACGCTCTGTTCCTTGTTCCCTCTGCCCTTGTCCTCCCTCAGCCCATTGGAAAATAAGTAAAACGGTACTTAAGTAAGCCTCAAAGAGAAGCTTGCAAGAGAAAAATCATGATTATATACACTTTAAATGGACTGTAGGTGATTTTCATTAAAATTTTTCATTAAAGTTAGCTTGAATAGGATATAAAATTCTATTTAAGAATCAGTTACATGTTATCTATGTTCTCGTGACCAATCCCCTGTGTTTCTCATTTGGTAAACATTATCAATATCCAACCTGTTGCTCAGTCCCAAAACATAGGAATCTAAGTTCAATTTGTCACCAAATCCTGAATGGTGTACTGGGTACTCTAGATATAGTTTTTTTTTTAATTTTATTTATAGAAAAAAGGTGAAACAAAATATCATAACAAGATAATCGGAGAATAACAATAGTTAATACATTGCATATTGTTATCTTTAAAGTAGTTACTCAGAGTAAAAGATATGGGCATAAAAAATTCTCCAATCGATATTAGCATAAATCTTCCTTTTCTTTGAATTAAGAGACACTAATAGTATAGCTAACTTACATTTTTTCTCCCTTTTCCCTTGCTTCCTTTCCCCTTTCCCCCCTCCTAGTTCCTTTTTCCTTTTAAAAAATTTCTTCCCATTTCATTATATCTATTGTACATTTTAGACCTTATTTACTCTTTCAGTTTCTCACACCAGGGAGACGATATGATGTGTACACATGTGAGTCTGATTTATTTCACTTATGAGTATGGTCTCAAGTTGCATCTATTTATCTATAAAAGTCTCAAGTTTATCCTTTATGGCTGAGTAGTACTCTATTGTATAAAAATACCACATCTTTTTTTTTTTTTTTTGTGGGTACCGGGAGGTCGACCTCAGGACCTCGTGCGCCAGCAGGCGCCCGTGCCCCTGAGTGATATCACCGGCCCCTTTTTCGTATGTGGGTTCCGGGAGTCAAACTCGGGCCCTCACGCTTGCCGAGCAGGCGCATAAGCCGCTGAGCCATCTCACCAGCCCCAATACCACATCTTTTTAATCCATTCTTCAGTTGATAGGCATCTGGATTGTTTTCAAGATTTAGTTATTACAAATTATGCTGCTATAAACATGGGTGCACATATATCACTATGGTATGATGTTTTTAATTCTCATGGGAAGATACCCAGAAGGGGAATAGCTGGGTTGAATGGGACCTCTAAGCTTAGCTTTTTGAGGAATCTCCACACTGATTTCCGCAGTGGTTGCACCAGTCTACCCTCCCACCAACAGTGGAGAAAGGTTTCTTTTTCCCCAGGCCCCTACAGCATTTGTTATCAGTTGATTTTGTGGTGATAGCCATTCTTTCTGGGGTGAGATGGAATCTCAGTGTACATTTTTTCATGTATTTATTTGCCATTTGTATTTCTTCATCTCAGAAGTGTGTATTCATCTCAGATGCCCATTTTTGGATTGGGCCTTTGAATTTGGAGGGTGTGATATTTTTCAGTTCTTTATATGTTCTAGATAGAAGTCCTTTGTCTGAGGGGCAGTTGGCTAAAATTTTTTCCCACTCTGTGGGTTTTCTTTTCACTCTGTTGGTGATTTCTTTTGATATGTAAAAGCTTTTTAATAAGATGAGATCTCAGTTGTTGATTCTTTGAAGTACTTCCCGTGCAGTTTGGGTTTTGTTCATGAACTCTCTGACTACCCCTATGTCTTCAAGATTTCTGCCTCCTTTCTCTTCCAGCAGATTTAGTATTTCTGTTTTAATATTTAGATCTTTGATCCATTTTGACTTTAGTTTAGTGCATGGTGATAGACATGGGTATAGTTTTAGTCTTTGGCATATAGAAAGCCAGTTTTTCCAGCACCATTTATTAAAGAGGCTATCTTTCTTCCAGTAAACATGTTTGGCTCCTTTGTCAAAGATAAGAAGACTGAGTGTGCTTGTAGTTGTATCTGCATCTTCTAATCTGTTCCACTTATCCTCAGGTCTGTTTTTTTGCCAGTACCATGCTGATTTTATCACAGTGGCTTTGTAGTATAGTTTCAAGTCAGGGATTGTGATGCCTCCTGCCTTGCCTTTGTCACCCAGAATTGCTTTTGCTATTCTAGGACTCTTCTGGTTCCAAATGAATTTTAGGAATGTTTTCTCTAGTTCTCTGAAGTATGTTAATGGTATTTTGATCAGGATTGCATTAAATCTGGACAACAATTTTGGGAGTAGGGCCATTTTCACTATGTTGGTTCTTCCTATCCATGAGCAAGGGATATCTTTCCATTTTCTGATATCCTCTTTGATCTCCTTTTTCAGACTACTGTAATTTTCAGTGTATAGATCCTTTGCTTCCTTTGTTAGATTGATTCCTAAGTATCTCACTTTTTGGATGCTATTGTGAAGGGTGTGGTTTCCCTAATTTCTCTCTCAGTGAGTTCGTTGTTTGTGTACAGAGTGCTATTGATTTTTAAGAGTTGACTTTGTATGGGCCGGTGAGATGGCTCAGTGGCTTAAGCGCCTGCCCGGCAAGTGCGAGGGCCTGAGTTCGACTCCCAGAACCCACATACGAAAAAGGGGCCGGTGATATCGCTCAGCGGCACAGGCGCCTGCTGGCGCACGAGGTCCTGAGTTCGACCCCCCGGTACCCACAAAAAAAAAAAAAAGAGTTGACTTTGTATCCAGCTACATTACTGAATTTGCTTATTAAATCTAGAAGTCTTTTGGTGGAGTTTTTGGGGTCTTCTATGTAGAGTATCATGTCATCTATGAATAATGATAATTTAACTTCTTTCTTTCCTATCCTTATTCCTTTTATTTCTTTCTCTTTTCTAATTGCTCTGGCTAAAGTTTCCAGAACTTTATTGAATAGGAGTGGTGACAGCAGACATCCTTGTCTTGTTCCTGATTTTAGAGTGAAAGCTTTCAGTTTTTGTCCATTCAGTACGATGTTGGCTGTTGGTTTGTCATAGATGGCTTTTATCAGATTGAGGTAAAGACCATCTATTCCGATTTTCTGCAGGGTTTTTCTCATGAATAAGTGTTGGACTTTATCAAAAGCTTTTTCTGCATCTATTGAGATGATCATGTGTTTTTTGTCTTTGGTTCTGTTGATATGGGGTATTACATTTATTGATTTGTGTATGTTGGACCATCCCTGCATTCCTGCAATGAATCCCAGTTGGTCATGTTGTATAATCTTCTTGATGATTTGCTGAATTCTGTTTGCTAGTATCTTATTGAGGATTTTTGCATCTATGTTCATGAGGAATATTGGCCTGTAGCTCTCTTTTTTGGTTGGGTCTTTCTCTGGTTTTGCTATCAGGGTAATACTTGCCTCCAGGAATGAATTAGGGAGTATTGCTTCCCTTTCAATTTCATTAAAGAGTTTGAGGAATATTGGAATCAAATCTTCTCTAAATTTCTTGTAGAATTCATCCATGAATCCATCAGGACCTGGGCTTTTCTTTGTTGGTAAGTTTTAAATTACATTTTCAATCTCATTAACTGATATTGGGTTATTGAGAATTTTTATATATTCTTGATTCAGCTTTGGTAATTCATACATTTCTAGGAATCTGTCCATTTCTTCTGTGTTTTCCATCCTATGAGAGTAAAGATTTTCAAAGTAGGTATAGATGATCTTCTGAATTTCCACAGGATCTGTAGTGATTTCACCATTTTCATGCCTAATTGATGCAATTTGAGTTTTTCTTTCCTTTTTATGATAAGATTGGCTAAGGATTTATCAATTTTATTTATTCTTTAAAAGAACCAACTCTTCGATTCATTAATTCTTTATATTGTTTTCTTAGTCTCAATTGCATTAATTTCTTCTCTGATCTGTATAATTTCTCCTTTCTATGGGCCTTGGCTTGTCTTGCTCTTCATTTTCTAGAAGCTTGAGGTACAACATTAGGTTGTTTATTTGTGCTCATTCTGTTTCCCTAATGTGAGAATTCACTGTTATAAATTTCCCTCTTAGGACTGCTTTCATTGTGTCCCACAGGTTGTATGTTGTATCTGCATTTTTTTTTTTTTTTGTGGGTACTGGGGGTCGATCTCAGGACCTTGTGTGCCAGCAGGCATCTGTGCCGCTGAGCAATATCACCGGCCCTTTTTTCATATGTGGGTTCTGGGAGTCAAACTCAGGCCCTTGTGCTTGCCTGGCAGGCGCTTACGCTGCTGAGCCATCTCACGGGCCCTGTATCTGCATTTTTGTTTAATTGTTAATATTGCTTAATTTCTTCTTTAATTTCATCTGTGATCCATTGTTTGTTTAGGAGGGTATTATTTAATTTCCATGTATTTATGGAGTTTTTGTGGTTTCTTTTGCCATTAATTTCCAATTTCATTACACTATGGTCTGATAATATGCATGGGATAATTTCAATTCCTTTGCATTTACTTAAGGATGTTCTGTGGGCTGGTATATTGTCTATTTTAGAGAAAGTCCTGTGTGCATCTGAGAAGAATGTGTATTCTGATGTTGTTGAGTGAAACACTCTGTAAACATCTACTATGTCCATTCGTTTACAGGTTTGGTTCAGTTCTGATATTCCTTTGCTCATTTTTTGTCTAGTTGATCTATCTCTTTGTGACAATGAGATATTAAGATCCCCCATTACAATTGTGTTCTTGCTTATTTGATTTTTCATGTCTATTAATATTTGTCTTATATAGTTGGGTCCTCCTGTATTTGGTGCATACATATTTATGATTGTTATCTCTTCCTCTTGAAGTTTTCCCCCAACAAGTATGTAATGACCTTCTCTATCTCTTTTGATCATTCTTGGTTTGAAGTTCACATTGTCTGCAAACAGAATAGCTACCCCTGCTTTTTTCTGGGTTCCTGTTGCATGGGAGATTGTTTTCCATCCTTTGACTTTCAGTCTATGAATTTCTTTTTGAGTTAAATGTGTTTCTTGTATACAGTACATTGTTGGATCTTGTTTCTTGATCCATTCTGCCAGTCTGTTTCTTTTGATTAGTGAATTGAGGCCATTTACATTGATGGTTATAACTGATATGTATTGGCTTATCTTTGTCATGTTATTTTCCTGTTGTTGGTTTCCTTCTTTCCCCCTCTGTTTAATTTCTTTCCCTTCCTGGTGGTTTCTTTCTGTTGTTGTTCTTGGAATTGTGGTCATTTATATCTCTGTCTAGAATATCTTTCAGTACTCTTTGTAGGGTTGGTTTGGTGGTCATGAAATTCTTCAGTTGTTCTTTGCCATGGAAGTATCTTATTTATCCATTAATTTTAAAAGATAGCTTTGCAGGGTACATCAATCTGGGTTGGAAGTTGTTTTCTTTCAGGACTTGAAATATTTCATTCCAAGCTCTTCTTGACTTGAGGGTTTGTGTCGAGAAGTCTGCCATGATTCTGATGGGCTTTCCTTTCTAGGTGATCTGTTTGTTTTCTCTAACAGCTTTTAATATTCTGTTCTTGTGCTGAATTTCTGGGATCTTCATTATTATATGTCTGGGTGTAGATTTATTTTGGTTATGGCTAATTGGAGTTCTACATGCCTAACTTATCTGTATGTCAGATTGTGTCCCCATGCTTGGGAAATTTTCTGCTATTACTTCTGCAAGTAGTCTTTTTATGTCATTTGTGTTGACTCCTGCCTTTTCATTGACACCTATCAGTCTTATATTGTTTTTCTTTGCATCATCTTGCAGCTGTTAAATTGTTATTTCCTGATCCCTTGTTATTTTTAAGAGATCTGTCCTTTTGTGATTGCTAGCCATGATCCTGTCTTCAAGGTCTGAAAGTCTATCTTCAGTTTCATTCAAGCAGTTTTTCCAGCTTTCAACGGAATTTTTAATTTCCTGGATATCTGTTTGAACCTGTTTCATACATTCTATTTCTTTCTTATATTGATCATTCACAGTTTCCTTTATTTTCCTATCATCCTCTTTTTTTAAAAATCTATCTCTACTCTAGATTTGCTAAGCAGTTCCTTATGATTGTTGTCATTTCTTTTTTTACCTGAGAGATTATTTTGATCTGATTTCCTCTATAGTCTCATGGATTTGTTTCTTTACCTCAGTTGCTATCATTTCAGAAATGTCAGGTGTGTGTCTTCCATTTTGCTCTATCCCATTGTCTCCTGGACTTGTTCTGGGTGGGCTGGAGGTCTGAGATTGCATTTTGCTTCTGCGTCTTTTCATTTTGTATTTCAAAAATTTTTATTTTGTTTTCTGTGTTGATCCTTGTAAGTTTTTGTAGTAGGTAGCTATATCACTATTATCAAGTCCTCTCTAGGAAATGTCTGTTCTTTAGGGATGTTTTCTGTGTGTAGGAGGTTCTTGGTTTGTGTCTGTCCCAAAATCCTACCTTCCCAGTTAGTCAAGAGTGAGATGTTGGTATCTGTTTGTTTCAGTCCTTCCCAGTATTGGCACAGAAGTGATTACAACAGATATTACATCCTAGCTAAAGTGGTATAATTAGCAATAACAATAACATCAAGCACAGTTTAGAAACTGACAAACTGTGGTAACTATTAATTTTGTACCTTAAACGATAGGAGCAAAATCCATAATAATATAACAGAACGTATCATAAATTGGGAGCTTGTATGCAAAGTGTTTCCCCTTGGTAGAGTGGTTTTACCCTGTGGTGGGGAAATTTAAGAAAGACAGTGGATAAAACAAAGATAACTGAAAAGAAAGTAGAAGCCAGGCTGGAAGACAAAGGATGATCATGTAAGCTTTGGGAAACTAGAGAAGAGGGTAGAAGAGAAAGAATGAAGGGATAAGCAAGAGATTATTTGAAATTGGTCTCTGAGTTTGGGGGATAGGATTAGTTTTCTGTGGCTGGATTTCTCCCCAGCCATTTAGAAAAGAGAAAAAATGCATGAAAAAAGAAAAGAAAAAAGAAAAAGTGAAAAAAAGAGAGAGAGAGTGAAAAGGGGCGGACCAACCCACCTGCTTCTATTCCATGTGTCTTTGTTCCCAAGTACAACGCTGCTTCACCTAACTTACCACCTGCTGGCTCATATTGTTACTGTTGCTTCTGACAATTTCACACAGTTGTCCCTCCTGTTCATCCTGTGTACCCTGGCTGGGGGCCCTACTGTGTGGCTGACATTCCTGCAGGTCTCTGTGTCTTCCCACACTTTTCACCTGAGTCCCAGCAGCTGCAATGGGAGGGGCTGGTCTCTGGGCCTTACCATGGTGCTTTTTTTCTGGATCCCAGCAGCCACCAGTCTCTGGGCCTTCCCTCGCTATTCACCTGGATCCCTAGATATAGTTTGAAGTATTTCTTACAACTTCCTTTACTACTACCCTGCTCCAAACTACCATTATTTCTCTCTAAATAACTAAATGACAGTAGTACTCCCACTCCACTAGTTTCACTAGTTGTGAAAAACAAAGATCTCTCCAGATATTGCCAATGCCCCCTGGGCTGCTTAGGGTTCAAAATCATACCCTGTTCAGAGCTATTGGTCTAGATTATTGCTAGCAGTCTCCTTACTCATCTCCCTGCTTCATGCTTGCCCTTCTAAAGTCTACACCCCGCATAACAGGTCGAGGGGATCTTATCATGAATATAAATAATCATATCCTACCCTGGCTTCAAACATTCCCCTGGCTTCCTTTGCATTTAGTACACAGCTGAGGTTTTTATTATTTTCTTCTCCTGTCACCTTTAGTCATTGCTCCACAGTCACTCTGGCATTCTTTCTATCCCTCAAACTTCCCAAGTTCATTTCTATATCAGGCCCTTTGCCTTTGATGTTTCCTCTGACTGAAATTCTCTTCCTACAGAACATGCATGTTATATCATCATTCAAACTGATTTTAAATGTCTTTTTAGGATTTCTCTGAACCTCCTGCCCCAGCCAAAGAGGTCCCCTGTGATTGCTCCCCATGATATTACCCTATTTTCTTTATTAGTACCAGAAATGAAATTATGCATTTCTACCTCTCTGTTATCTGCTAGTTAAAATTTCAACTCCAGAATAGGAGAAGCTAAATTTGGCTTTTGTTTGCCACTTTATCTTTAATATTTTGTAAAGTGCTTGGCTAAATTAGGCATTCAGAAAAATATGAACTAATAAAGTTTCAGCTGATTGCATACCTATGTGAATCAGATACTAGGTTTTGGACTGAAGCTAGAAAAATGAATTAATGAGACATGGTTCTTGCACTCAAGGAGCTCAAACAAGGGAAGTTTCAGAGAAAAAATAATTACAATACAGAATGGTAAATTCTATAATAGAGGGAGGCATGGTTAGTAGCATGAACACTTAACTCATACCTGGGGCAGCCATCCTACATGACATGAATGAATGGGTCCAGAGGAGTAAGGTGGAGTTAGCTAGATGAATGGATGTTATGGTTTAAGTCTTGTGCCCTCTTTCCCAAATTTGTATGTTAAATTACTAAACCTTAGTACCTCAGGATATGACTATATTTGGAGAGAGGGCCTTTAAAAGTTAAAATGAAGACTTTGGATTGCTCTCCAATTTAATCTGCTAATGTCCTTATAAGAAGCAGAGATTTGGACACACAGAATCAGGAATGAGAACACAAATGGAAGACCCTGTGAGGCACAGCAAGAAGGCAGCCATTCATGTGTCAAGGACAGAAGCCTGAAACAGATCCTGCCTTGTGGCCCTCAGAAGAGGCCAACCTTGCTGACACCTTGATCTCTGACTTCTCACTTCAGGAACTATGAGAAAATGCATTTCTGTTATTTAAGCCACCCAGTCTGAAGTACTCTGTTATGATAGCCTTAGCAAACTAATAGATCAGGTCAGAGAAAGAGTAGGAGGATGGGGTGGACAGCACCTGAATGTGGAGTGAAACTGGATGGGGACAAGAGAGGAGGCTGGAGAGGGAAGCAAAGGCCGGCTCATGATAGCCAGTTTCCAAATTTCAGGGCTGTAGTGAAGGTACTCAGGAACCCTGAAAACCCACAGGCAACAGATAAGGTGATCAGATTTGCCTTTGAGAGAAAGAATTTCAGTAGCAGCATGATGGGTAGATTTTAGGAAAGGAACACCAGAGTCCCTGAGAGCAAAAAGGAGGCATATAGCTTTGGACTCCAACAGACCAAGGCCTTATCCTGGCTCTTCCACTTAAAATCTCTACGGTGTTTTCCTAATTTCCTTCTCAGTGGGTTAATTACTGGTGTACAGGAACACTATTGAGTTTTGTGTGATTTTTTATCCTGCTACATTGCTGAATTTGGTTATTATTCTAGGAGTCTTTTGGTGGAATTTTTTAGATTTTCTATATATAGGATCATGTCATCTTCACATGATACTTTGACTTCTTCTTTTCCTATACATATTACTTTTATTTCTTTCTCTTGCTTGGTTCCCAGTTATTCCCCTTCTGGGTGTCTTCCCAAAAGAGTTAAACATCATATTACAGTGATATATGCATACATCTGTTCATAGCAGCACGATTCATGATAGACAAATCTTGGAAGTGGCCTATATGTCCATCATCAGATAAGTGGATAAAGAAAATGTGGTATTTACATGTAGTAGAGTACTATTTTGCTCTAAAGAAGGGTAAACTTGAGTCATTTGTTGGCAAATGGTTGCACCTTGAGACTAAAATGTTAAGTAAAATAAATCAGACACACAAGCTTAAACATTGCATGGTTTCTCATATAAGAGAAACCCAAAATATAAATAAATCAAAGAACAAAATAAAAGGTAGATAATAAGAAACAGGGAGATACATCTTTTGCAATTGGGAAAGGAACCAAGAGATGGGGAGAGAGTACAGGGGAAAGTCAGGAAAGGGGTATAAAAAGAATTAACATGTGTTATGTACATGTACCAACACCCCACAGTGAATATAATCATTATGCACCACAAACAGTACTAAGAAAAATAAAGCTCCTGCGTTCTCTCTTCACAGTAGTCCATTTTCATGCCATAGAGTGTACTTTTTTCTTACTGTTACTTAGCCCAAATTCACTCTGCAGAGCATGTTCCTCGCTCCCCCCACCCCCACTTTCTTTCTTGCTTTCTTCCTTTTTGTTTTTTTGAGACAGAGTCTTGCTTTGTAGTTCAGGCTGGTCTCGAATTCATTGTGTAGCCTAGGCTGAGCTCAAACTCATAGCCATCCTCCTTCCTCAGTCTCCCAAGTGCTAGGATTACAGGAATGTGCCACCACATCAAGCTTCTTTTGTTATCTTTAATCAATGTGAAACTTCACTACCTTTAAAATAAAAGTAAAAATTTTTAAAAAATCAAAAAGCTCTATGATCTTGGACAAGTTCTTACCCTTCTTTGGCTTTCTTTCTTCATTTGTAATTATAAGCATAATAATTTTTACCCCATGGGATGATATGAGGATTAAATAAAACAGCATGTATAAAATACTTGGAATAGGGGCCGGTGAGATGGCTCAGCGGCATAAGCGCCTGTCTGGCAAGCGCGAGGGCCCAAGTTCGACTCCCGGAACCCACATACGAAAAAAGGGCCGGTGATATCGCTCAGCGGCATGGGCGCCTGCTGGCGCGTGAGATCCTGAGGTTGACCCCAGGCACCCACAAAAAAAAAAAAAAAAAAAAAAAAAAAAAAAAACTTGGAATAATACCTGTCACATTGTAAGCAATAAATGATTGGTAATTATTAAAATATCTAAGGCAGTAATAGATCTGAGAAAACGGATGAGATTGAGAAATCTTAAAAATGAATAATCTTGAAAACATTGGCAATTATTGTTTGGAGATACGGGAGAAGTTGAAAACAGCTTTCAGACTTTTGACATGGGCAGCTTTTGGACTGCAATGTCATTCATGAAAATGTGGAACAAAAGAGAAGTATAGAGGGGAAGAGGATGAGTTTAATTTGCATAAGCTAAGTTTGAAACGTCCTGGCATATTTTAGGAAAGTTATACCATGGGTAATTGAATATAAAGATCAAGGTTCAAGAATGAGGCTTGAGGTGGATATACAGACTGATCAATAAGACTTTTCAGAGAAACTGTGCAGAGTGGGAAGATAAACAATACAGGCAAAGTTCCAGAGAACTATCCATAGGCAGAAGAGGAGACAGATTAGCAGTCTAAAAAAGGAAACTCCAAAGAAGAGGGAAAAAAAAAAAAAAAAAAGCTAAGCCAAAAGGGCAAGAAAGTTCTTAAAAGAATATTGTTAACAGTGAAAAAGTCAAAGAGAAATCAGACAAGGTAAGGACCAAGCCATGACATAAGGCGTGACTTCCAGGGAAAGGGTGCTTTTATGGAGCGACAGAGATATGATTCCTGCTATAATGGGGTAAAGAATAAGTGACAGGTGAGGAAGGGAACACTGTGAGTTTTCTGATGGAGGAGAGAAGGGGGGGACTCTACATGTAGAAGGTAAACAGTTTTGTCCCCTCATCCCTCACAGCCTGTTCTCTACCATCCTAACTCCCCTCAGCCCTTAACCTTACCCTTGGGTTCGTAAATGGAACTTAGGTGCTCTATTTATTTAGAAAGGAGAAAATAGTACAACTTTAATTTCACTAACCTGAAATCTTGAATTCTTACCAATTGTCATTTTATGCAAAAACTACAGAAGATTAACAGTAGCTGTGACTGTCAAAAATATTTTTTCATATCATTTTACAGTTGTCGCAGATTCTCAAAATATCATTTATACTCATCACTTTCATGAAATTATAGTAGCTATTTAAAACTTGCTGCTAGATCTTATAAATAAATTGTTTAAAATGTTTTGATATCTCTATTTGAATGTAATTATGTATTTGTAATCCATGATTTTATGCTTTTTAAAAACATTGTTCTGAGCAGTCTATAGGCATTCCCAGATGTCAGATTTCCAGATGTCTTTGGAATGCAAAGATAAGACTTCCTGTTCACTCATTACATAAGCTATGTATCTCTTCCATTATCCCAATTTTTTTTTTTTTTTTTTTTTTTTTGCTGCTGCCCTTCTAACTCACAATTGTCCCATATGTTCTTGTAGGGAAAGTAGCCATGTGTCTCTACATGCTTTTCAATTGTTCTGACCATCTGTTAGTCCTTTTATTTTTCACCTGGTCATAGGCATACCACCTATTGTTTTTCTTTTTGCTTTTTTTTATATGCAGGTACTGGGAGTCAAACTCAGGATTTTGAGCTTGCCAGGCAGGCACTTATGCTGCTGAGCTATATCACCGGCCCATACCACCTGTTTTGAGACATATGATTGATTCAAATATTTATTCATGTGTTTGCTCACCATCAACGAATATTGAGTATAAGATACTGTGTTACAGAGTTGGGTATGCAGCACTGTTACCTCCTAGTAATTTTATAATTTAGGGGGATAGCCAGAAAAGAAAGACTTGTACGTAATTTATAAGATGGCATGGAAGATGCTTTACATATGATATATGAGGTAGTAGAGGAAGCTTCATTTGGTGACATTAAAAATGAAGAGAATGCCATTAAAAGACTGTGTTTGCCAAGACTGGTTAAGTAATAATGTTCAGAAATCCATTCTTATATTTCTTGAAAATCTTTTGAAACACCAAACATAATGGAGTAAAATAGATTTTTCCCACGAAACAACATTCATAATCACTGCAGATAAAAATATTAGACATTCATTTAAAAAGAAATTTGATATAAATTATCAGTTTTTTCATAAATGAGTGCATGACACCTACTGGCCAAATTGCATTACAGCTAAAGTTATTAATCCCATTTCTTTACCAAAAGAATTGCACGTGAGATGTGAGTTTTCCTTTAATGACCAATGAACATGAGATTTTTTGGAATGATAAACATGGTCTTTATTTTTTTTTTTAACTTGAAAAGTTTAAAGATACTGAAAAAATTTAAACATTTACTGCAATTTCTTTAAGAGTAGGTAAACGGACTTGGAGAGAAGCAGTGCTTCGCTCAAGGTCACATGGGGGGTTGGCCAGCGGATGTTCTGCTCTACCTTCCCAGGCAAGGTGAGGATTCAGGTTGTTTGTTAACCTTTCTTTTTTCTTATTTGACTCAACTATTCAGAAATTTTATTACTGGTGATATCACAAATACATTTTATATTTCAAATGTGTTTCATTTATATTAAAGTCTGGTTCACTGAACTAAAATTTCCATAAAGTAAAATTCATCAATCGTATGCGTTTTGATGAATGTGTATAGTCACATAACCACCACCACAATGAAGATCTAGAATATTTCTATCATCCCCCAAAGTTCTCACACTTCCTTTTGTACTCAGTCCAGTCTTTCACTCCCAGGTCCTGGCAACTGTGGATCTATCTATGTCCCTATAGTGTGGCATTTTCTACAATGTCATATAGCTGGAATCATACAGTGTACAGCCTGTATGTCTGTCTTCTTTCATTTAGTTTAATACTTCTGAGATTCAGCCATGTTGTTGCAAGTATCAGCAATTTGTTCCTTTTATTGTATATAGCATCCTACTGTATTGATAAACTACACTATGTTTCCTTTAACAGTTGATGGGAATTTGAGCTGTTTTAATCTCTCTCTCTCTCTTCCGTATATATACATATAAATATACACACATAATTTTCAATGAATACATAATAATTGTACATATTTAGGTAATAGAGTGTGGCATTTCAATACATATAAGCAATGTGTAATGATCAGGTCAGGGTAATTGGTATATCTCTCTTCTTGGAGATTTATTATTTCTTTCTGTTGGGAACATTCAAAGTTCTTTCTAGTAGCTATTTTTAAATATTCAATTAATTTTTTAATTTCAAAGAGAAAAAAGATAAACAAACAATGAAACTGACTTTCAAAACAAGTTAGTAGGACAGTTACAACAGTCATTTACTGTGCCATATCCAATTGCACCCTATATCAGTTAATCATCCTCTTACAACCTGACCTCCCCCATACCCATCCCAGCCTCTGGTAACCAATATTCTACTCTTTATTATGGAATCATACTCTTTATATGTGGACTTTTAAGTTCCACATATAAATAAGATTGTTTTTCTGTGCCTGACTTATTTTACTGAACATAATATCCTGCAGTTCTATCCATGTTGCTGCAAGTAATAAGATTTCATTGTTTTTAATGGCTCAATGATATTCATATAACGTTTTCTTCATTCATCTGTTGATCAACACTTAGATTGATTCAACTTATTGATTTCATTTTCTTTACATGCATACCTAGTAGTGAGAAAGCTATATCATATGGTAGTTCTATTTTTAAAAATTTGAAGAACACTATCTTGTTTTCCATGATGGCTGTTAATTTACATGCTCACCAACAGTATATAAGAGCTCTGCTTCCTCCATATCCTCACCAACATTTGTTATTTTTTGTCTTTTTAATACCAGCCATTCTAATTGGGTTGGAAATCTGCTGTGATCCTAATGGCAATTCCCTTATACGTGACTTGATGGCTCTCTTTTTGTGATTGTAGTTTTTTTTTATTTTTTGGAACTGGAAATTGAATTCAGGACCTTGCTCTTGCCAGGCAGGTGCCATGCCGCTGAGCTTTACCTCCGGCCCTTTTGGCGCTTTTAACATTCTACTTTGTCTTTGACTTTTGACTGTTTGATTTTAATCTGTCTTGCAGACAGTCTCTTTGGGTTGAGTCTGAGGTTCTTTGAGCTTCATAAATCTTGGTGTTTATATCTCTCCCGTGACTTGGGAAGTTTTGAGCTACTATTTTGTGAAATATGCTTTCTGCACCTTTCTTATTCTCTTCTCCCTATGAAACACGGTGATGAGAATGTTTGTATGCTTAAAGGTATTCATAGGTCCCATGGTCATTCTTCATTATTTTTCATTTTTTTCCCCCACTCTGACGTTGTTAATGCAAAAGATCTGTATTCAAAATCAGAAATTCCTTCCTCTGGTTTATTTAGGCCATTGCTGATCTAAGTTATATTTCTTCATTCATTGAATTCTTCAACTACAATATTTCTGTTTTTTTTTTTAATATTGTTGAATTTATTATTCAGACTGGTATTTTTCTATAGCTTCACTGAAAAAGATGTTCTTAAAAGCACTTATAATAGGTTTTTAACTTCGTTTTTTTTTTTTTTTTTTTTTTTTTTTGAGGCAGGGTCTCACTGTGTAGCCAAGGCTGGCCTCGAACTCCAGCCTCCCAAACGCTGGGATTACAGGTGTGCACCACCACACCTGGTTTCTCTTTGCTCTTTTTTTTTTTTGGTACCAGGAACCAAACTCAGGACCTTGTGCTTGGCAGACAGGCGGTGTGCCACTGAGCTATATCCCCAGCCCTTACCTTTGCTTTTTAAAGGCTACTTTTACTTTGTTCACTTGGCAGGGCATGCAAACTGTTAAAAATGTTACTTAATTAGGTTACACTGACATCTGCTGGTAAGAAAGTAAATTTCATAAAAATTGTGTTACATGTTTAAATGGAAGTCTTTAAAACTTGTAGATGTATTCTGGGTTTACCAAATTAGTGGCTATGAATGATAATTTCTGATTCAGAGTTTAATTTGATTCCAGTGGTTTGTTAGCCTTTGGCAACTCTCTTTGTTGGCCAGTGGAATCCTTTAAACAGAAATGTGATTAAGAAGTAAAATATTTTTTAAATTGTAACCTCTTCCAATCTATTACATCTTTAAGGCCTTCAAAACTGCAATACTTGTAGTAATGTATAGTTAGAATTTATTTTGAGAAAACTCCTCTGAGGACATAAGTTTAGGCTGTAGCGGAGGCAGCAAGCTCTAACAGCTACCTTCAAGGGCAGTATTTCTTTTCTCGACAGGAAGTATAACATGGCTACTTTAAAACCTACTAATTCAACATTCTAATTTAGAGTCACAGAATTTTATAATTGGAAAGAAATTTATTAATCATTAAGTTTGCCCTCTCTTTTGTAGCTGTGGAAATTGAGATGTAGATAAATTTAAATAACTTTTATAACCAACTCATATTAGAAAAAGTTTTGTGATTCTCCCATTCCAGAATTTTCTGTATAATCTTCACTAGCTGTGTTTTGCTTGTTTGTTTAAACTAAAAATATACACACGTAAGTATGCTTAAAAATTTATATTTAGCTTATTTCAACACAAGTATCCAACTTTAGCTAGAGACATGCTAGTAAAATACAGTGTATTATATAATACTGCACGAATTCTTCAGAAATATATTTTTCCAGAAAACCAAGCTCCATTGTTAATTTCTTCAGTTGTGAAAGCAGAAGGAGGTATGTGAATCAGAGAAAAAGAGAAATAAACCTTAACTGGGGTAATTTCTGACTTTTTGACCAGAACTGGGGGGGGGGTCACAGAATCACGTACCAGATTTTATAATCATGTTTATATAAGCACAATTTCCTTAATTTTGTTCCAGTAGGCATTGTTACACAGGTCGAACTCTAGAAATACAACTTGCATTGTGAGAGATAATTAATAATCAAATATTCTATAATGTAATGCCAAGCATTTTTTTCACCTTTGGCATTGCAGACACTTTCTGATGAAGGTCTGTCCTGTGTGTTGTGTTTAGCAGCGTCCCTGGGCTCTGCTCACTAGGTGCCAGTAGCATGCCTCCTGTTGTAACAAAAATGCTTCCAAACATTGCTGGACGTACTGGAGTGTGGATGAGGGGTCAGCCCAGTTAAGAACTACTGCTACGAAGTAAGGCTGTTTTCTTCAGTTTTTGGTATTTTTCTTTAAAGACTACTTAAAAATATTTCAGTGAAGAATTTCCTTTTCATCTCCAGGTTAAATACATCATTTAACTATCTTTTCTGTGCTGCAGCTGCAGTGGGTTCCTTACTTTTTTTCCAATATCTGCAGTATTTATTCTCACTTCTCAAGCTCCCCTGTTAATTTTGACCCAGCCACACTGCACAACCAAATTTTTGTTTTCAACCCCCGGCTAAGCTGCTTTATCTGTAATGGCTTTTAAAAAATTGTTTCATTTTCCTGATACCACCACATGTTTCACAAACATTGCCACCTTAGAAAACAAAAAGGACCTGTAAAGTGTTAGGGCGGGTATTTTCATTCTCATTCTGTATATAAGAAAATTAAGTGGAGCCAGGACTCAGTGCCTGTTTCTGGTGTATCAAATGTTCTTTTCTTTTTGTCCCTAGTAAGTATATTTTTATAAATATTTGTGTTTTATACTTAGAGGGTCTTCATGAAAGGAGAAAGGGAGGAAGGGTGGTAAGGGACAAAGGATAGAGGAGGGAAAGAAAGGGGAGAAAAAACAAAGTTGGGAAACCTCTAGAGATGATAAACAAAACTGGCACAGGAGAGACAGTGATGACTTGTTTATTTGTTTGTTTGAGACAGGATCTTACTACGTATTCCAGGCTGGCTTTAAACGCATTATGTAGCACAGGCTGGCCTTGAACTAGTCCTGCCTCAGCGAGCGCTGGGATTATAGGCATGTGCCACCACGCCTGGTTAGACAGTGATCTAATCTTATCATTTAAGTCACCGTAGCATCCTTTGAGATTCAGGCCCTTTAAATTCCTCAACCATTCATAGCAGTACCCTCATCCCCTCCCTCCCTCCCTTAGGTCTTCCCAAAGGGAACAAATCTGAGAATTTTTGGTTGCTTCCAAATGGTTTATTGCTAGCAACAAGAAAAGGTCAGCAATTCATTGTTTATACTCTAAATCTGGGAGCAGCATTTCTAGAAGCACTTCAAAAGCTTCCTGAAGCTTATATTGCCCTTGAATCTCTCCTTTGACAGTTGCTTGCTTTCCTTTCTCAACACAGTTCTATGAATGAGAAGCCTTTCAAATCTTCCAGCATTCAAATATTTTGCACATGGAATAAATAAAAGAAAAATTTAAATATGTGATGGAGGGACGACTGATGGGAAGCTGGTGCTCTCAGATATAATAGTGTTGCCATGGCAACATTTCTGTAGGCATTTATGTACCAAAAACCCTAAAAACATGAATATTACTTTATTGGACTTGATTTTTTTTGTGTGTGTGTGGGTACCAGGGGTCGACCTCAGGACCTTGCGCGCCAGCAGGCGCCCGTGCCGCTCAGCGATATCATCGGCCCTGTTTTCGTACCAGGAGTTGAACTCAGGACCTCGCGCTTGCCAGGCAGGCACTTATGCCGCTGAGCTATCTCACCGGCCCTGGACTTGATTTTAAAATAATTAGATATGCTCAAAATGTGAATTCAAGGCAAGAATGCTTATCCAAATGTTGTTAGAATAGTAAGAAATTATCAAATAAAATAGTGATATGATTACATAAATCATGGTTTATTCATACAATGAAATACCAACTAAATAAATCATGGTACTGTTATGCAAATAAATATATTCCTAGAAAAGTCTGCAGGAATTGGAAGGTAGGCTATTAATGTCTTCTTTAATACGCTAAATTGCTAGAATGAGTATGTACTGCCATAATGACAATACAGGTAAAGGAAAGAATGCAAATGAGAAATCATGGCTCATTGCCTATTGTTATGCAGAAACAATTTCCTACATATCTCACCTGGCGGATGCAGGGCTTTTCTATGTGTGGGCGATGAGTTGCGGGATTAACACACTTTATGATCAACACCTGATCACCCCAAAACTTTCAAAGCATTGTGCTACATTTTATGCCAGCTGTGACCATTAATCCTGGTATGTCAACTTCAGTAAATTAAGAAATGCCTACCAGATTAGTAAAGCATGCTTCTGGGTGTATCTGGGTGTGTCACAGAGGCATGGTCTTGGGTACTATGTATGGTCCCCTTCTCTAGCACTGTTCCCTGCTCTGCTTCCCAGCTGCCTACACAAGCTATCTCCTTTATTTTATTTTATTTTTTAATGTGGGTACTGGGAGTTGACCTCAGGGGCTCCACCGGCCCCTTTTTTTCCTTTATGTGGGTTCCGGGAGTCAAACTCAGAACCTCACGCTTGCCACGCAGGCGCTTATGCTGCTGAGTTATCTTGCCGGCCCTCCTTTATTTTTTAAAGGAAAAAAAAAAAAAAAAAGAAAAAAGAAAAAACCAAGGTAGATACCACTCTCACTTTGTAGATGAGGAAATTGAGGCTCTGAGTGGTTAACGAAATGTCTAGCATGGATATGAGTCCAAGTAGTCTAGAGGCAAAGTCTGCACTTAACTCCTAAGCTACATTGCCTCTCACACACACTTTTAAGCCTGAGCATCTCTTTTTTGGACCATGTGTGTCAAGAATAAGAAGTGACGGGCTGGTGAGATGGCTCAGTGGCATAAGTGCCTGCCTGGCAAGCGCGAGGTCCTGATTTGACTCCCGGAACCCACATACAAAAGAGCCGGTGATATCGCTCAGCAGCACAGGCGCCTGCTGGCGCATGAGGTCCTGAGGTGGACCCCCGGTACCCACAAAAAAAAAAAAAAAAAAAAAAAAAAAAAAAAAAAAAGTGAAAAAAAAAAGAATAAGAAGTGTTCAAGGAAAGGTGACTTTAGTAATTATTGTCATGCTGAAGGCAAGTTTAAAGCAATATGGAAAATGAAATCTAGTATTTTCCCAAGGGGAAATTTTCTAATGGAGAATGTAGCTAATTTTTTACTTGATTCTCAGCAATATATAGAGTATACAGAAATTTGTAAAAACATACACCACAAAAAACATGAGTCTACTTAATCAACATGGAACACATGGATAGTTAAAGTTTATTTTACTTATCAGATAATGGAATACCAAGAGGCAAAAAAATACTACCAAGATTGGAGAAAGCAGATAATTTACATTATCTATTTTTAGTGAGGTTCCAAGTTTTTTCTTTATATGACTACATTAAAACACACAGTCCGATATAAAAAAAAAAGCAAAATATACTGAATGGCACGATGACCTCATAATTAGAACATCAACCATGGTTATTTTCTTATTCTCACAGCTTTGCAATTTTGAGACTGTATAGGCAAAATGTAAACAGATGAGGACAATAACCTCAACGAGAAGAAGGAAGAGGAAGATGAAGAAAAAGTGATAGAGGTTTAATAAGGTACTGCTTGCCACAGTAGTGGAAAAGGACTAAACATTAGACACTGGGTGGGACACAGATACTAATTCACCTAACAGAGAGTGGGTAACCTTAACAAGTTAACTGATCCCCTAAGGAATTCCTCTGCTATGACTCAGTTATATTTTCCTGTATCTATGTAATTGAAATTTCATCATGATGCATAGTGCCTTAGACCTTAAAAAAAAGAAAAGAAAAGAAAAGAAAAAGGTTCTGAAGGCAAGCATGTGTGATACACACAGCTGTTTAGTATATCCAGGAGATAAACTATGCTTTAAGAATAAAGATGCTTTGATGTGAAGGATTTTAACTTCTGCTACTTCCTATCATTCTTTCAGAAGTTATTTTATATGTTTCTTAAACACATACTTTATGTAAAATACAAAAATAAACATACACTCTCAGGGTCAGATTCAGTGACAAAACACAGTTACACATTTACTCCTTGCTGCATATAAGTTGCACATAAAAACCAAAGGCTGCATATTTTTGGTGATTCATGCAGTATGCTCACAAAACTCAAGCAAACAACTAGATGTCCCTAATATCCTAAAACTTACCCTCCCAGTTACAACAGACTTATCTACAAAAATAAAAGTACCGACGGTTGCATCTAAACCATGCTGGGCAGTAAATCTGGTTGGAAGGGCCACAAGGAAAACACTGGGAGCTAATCACGCATTTTCCTTGTTTTCACATGGGATGGAGATTATTCTCCCCTCACATGGCTTTTCCCTACATTGCAAGCTTTTGCTAAAGAGGCATTTCAGGCTTGAAATTAAAACAATCCCTTTTAGTGAAAAAGCTAAGAAACGCCTCCCTGGAGTTTCTGATCCTGGAAACAGCTTGCTCTAGGTCCTTAAGGCAAATGCCAGTAATCAAATAAATTGTTGAACAGTCTCAGGTTGTAAACAATAAAATTGCTGACCAAGGAGTTAACCTTGAGTGAAAACATTTTGCAAGAAGGCCTGTGTGGATAAAACCAGCTTCTTTGTTCTTGAGGTTAATGTGACTTTTATATCCTAGAAGCGCTGCATATTTTTTCTATTGTAGAGACTTCTGGACTAGATAAAAGTTCATGACATTGCTTAAAAACAAAAAATACATAGCATGGAGAAGCTATTCAAATATCAAGCAGTTTTCAAGCTTGTTTTCGTTTTACTTTCACATTTTACTTTTGTGGTTGGCATATGGAAAACCAAATTGGGAAATCATAATGTTGGAGTATTTTAATGGCATGCTGTCGTAGATTTTAACAAGCTTATTTATACAATAAGATCGCTGCAGAAAGTGCTCAGCTCGATGCCACATTCCAGAATAGCCACTGTTGGTTTCTTTTTCTGAATTGACCATGTTTACAGGTTTCACAAATATTCCTGATGTCTTCCCAATGTGCTTGGCAATAATAAAATTCATGGCAATATCATCACAGTTTTGGGTTTCATCTATTAAAGCATGGATGGCTGAAGGTTGTCTCTGAAAGAGTTCGAGATATTTGCTACTGAAGAATGAGGCTCCAATCAGCACCATAGAGTACTGGTCACCATTTCCAAACCCTGGTGTTTGCAGTTCAAAACCTCCATAACTATAGATACCTGATGAAGTAGAGACATGCTTTCTAGGAACAAATCCTACAATTTGATCAGGAAATTGCTAAAGAGAGGGGAAAAAAAGAAATTAAGTGTGGCATTTCTTTAAGCAGACAGTGAAAAAGGACATTACAGAAAGAATGAAACTGATTTGTCAACTTTTCCTTATTACCCATTTCTACATCTTAATTTCATCTAATTCCAGACAACTTTATAAATCTATGACCTAAGTTTACAGGTCAAATTCCATCACAACCCAAACCTCTGAAAGAAAAAAAGCTCTAACCTCACATATATTCTCCTAAGTTTAACATCATCTGACTTTAACAAATTCCAGCCACTGAAAAGTCTAGTCCTTCAAAGTTTGCTGCAAGAGAAGTTGTTTGCATGGATGCTATTTACTGTAGGAGATAAGATGTAATGTGATCATTTTGAAAAACTGTTCCAGTCTCTTGAGTATATAAAATTATAGTTCTCTCTCTATAATTTTACTGTTTTCCATATTGATTTTAATGTTTCTGAAAGTCACTGTTGATTTTTAATATTATAAATACTTTTATCCTTTTTAGCTTGGGTATTTCCTTTTTAAAAATATAAACAATATAAATACGTAAAATGTTAATTATATACAACTGGTTCAAACAATTTGGTTTGCAAACAGAAGTGTTTGGCAAAATTTTATTTAAAAAAAAATTTTATTTTTGTTTGCGAACTCTGTATCAGGTGACAAACAGAACCACAGCCACCTTTTCCACACAAACCCAAATGTGGCAATCTTTTCCAAAATTGTACAACAAATTAAGTTTGTGAACCAAGATATCACTGTATATGCATATAAATATAAATGCGAGATGTGTGAAGATCTTTGAAGCAAGCATAGTAGCCAAAAATTTAATAACATTAATGTCAGAGTGACTAAAAGAAAACGAAAGTCAGCAAACAAAAGAAAAACATTGACGCATGGGAAAGAGGCAAAACTTACAGGACTGAAGGCTCAGTTCATTCTTGTAAATACTTCAAGTTTCATTCATGTATTGAACAGACTCTAAACTAGTGGCACACACATTCAGCCAATTAGGGTGAGTTAAATCTCATTTCAAAGAACTCGCAGTCCAGGGAAGGTATGGTACAAACACATGAACAAGGACAATGCAAGAGAAAGCTGTAAATGTATCTGGGTAATTTGATGGAAGCATAGAGGACAGAGTGACAACTGTGTTGCTGGAAGAAAGTGGGAGGTCAGGGAAGTATCATTCACACAATCTGGAGAATGAAAGACATTTCGCAGAGGGCTAGGGGAGTAAAAAGGGAAGCAATGAAAATGGAAGTAATGGGCCCATGCAAAAGTGCAGACCAACACCCACTTGTCTTGCTGGCCGGTATCCCTCAAATCATTACATATGCGGGACACTGCTCAGACTCATCGTGAGGAGCCATATTTTCTTGGGCAATAGATTCAAACTGTTCTTGATAATTTTATGAGTAAAACCTAATATCATATTTATACCTCCTTAATTATGGTTTACTAGGATTGTTCTAATTAGCCATAGTCCTCATATTCTGCCTTCCACCATCTTTTTGAGTAAACGAAATTTTTTAACGTGTCATGGAAATCTCGCAGCTGAAGTATATTATATTAGAACTTTCTGCCTGAGAAGCTTTAATTTACAGGGCTGGAAAAACTGCTGTGACCACTTACCATAAATACCTAATGTTGTTATATCCCAAGTTGTTAATGAAGGAGAGTTACTATAGTGCAAATTAGATTGTTTATTGGGTAGCACTGTGTCTAATCATTTTACAGGGCTTCAGACTATTTGTATGCAATTCTGGGTTCAGGTGATTGTGTTGCAATTTATGAAAGTCATGTATTATTAATCCATAGCCAATAGGAAAGCTAGTGAGCAATAAGGTCCTATTTATCCAAGCTAGAATTCAGGGAAAAACAAAGAAACAGAAACCTGCCCCCATCACAATGGTACATGCAGAATTTATTACTGCAGAATTTGTAAACAACCGTCTTAGGGTCAGGATTAAATTTTGTTGAGGCAACAGATGCTTTCTTTTACAAAAATCTATATACAATAGTAATAAAAAAATACGTATCTCATCTGAGACACTTGTCTGTAGTCTGTGGAAAAAAATGACCCTGCATTCTAGTTTTTGGTTTATCAGATTATTTCATTGTTCTCTAGAAGGTAATTCCAGTTCTCCTTCCCAATTGTTATGGCTTGTGTCTGGATGTCCCCCCAAAGCCTCATGTGCTCATGGGGGGCGGGCTTTTTGGAGGTGGCTGAATCTAGAGTTTGTGATTGGTTCATTGTCTAGTGCCGGGATTGGCAGTGTGAACGCTACACTTGCCCTAGGGCAGGTACCCTGCATACAATATAAGGGAAGGAAAGAGGCTTACTCCCCCCTTTTGCTCTTGCTGCTTTGGGGTATCTTCTATTGCCATGAACTGTTGCCCCTCTGCCATGCCAGCTGATTATGGACTGAAACCTCTACAAACTGTGAGCTAAATAAACCTTTCCTTCCTTAACTTTGGGTGTTGGGTATTTTGTCTCAGCAAAGACAGAAAAGTAACCGACACATCAGTATACTAAAATATTAATTAAATATAGATAAAAATATTGTAACTTTAAGGTTGGTTTAACTAAGCTCAGGAAATCTTGATTAATCTATAACAATTTCAACTATCGTTCAGATAAATAACTAAGTACATAGTTTTGAATAACTCCTAGGTTAAACCATGTTGGCCTCAATAAGCACTAGCTAAAACCCCACACAAGTGGTTTCATAAAGGATATAGCAACATTACCTGCCAAACTGAGAAAGCAAAAACAAGGTCCTGGGCACTAATGAGTGTGTCATCATCTACCATTAACACCGCTGAAAGGAAATGAAAAAAAAAATTATATTGAACAGTTTACAAAGGAAAATAAAAGTAGTTAGGGTATAGCTATGTCTATAGAGATTGCAAATAAAGTTCCTGGCCCAATTAGTAAATAGGAAATGTATTGGAAAGATTTGTCTAGTAGAAAAAAATATTTTTGAATTATAATTGGTTTTATAACTGCCCAAGGGGGACATAATCATGTAATTATCATCCATCATCCTAGAAACAAATGAATCTATAAATAAATAAAGCCAAGTTTCTTTTAAGCAAATTACAACCTCAAGAAACTTACAAATGGAGAGTGACAAAAAACATATTAAGCTAAATAATACCTTAGTATTTTCTATAATGCAATGATATATGTATTATAGCACTTCTTTCTTTCTTTTTGCAATATCAGCATCATTATTATAAGATGTATATCATTTCCTCTCCAGTAAACTGTGTTACAGGATCTTAGAAACTGCTCCTTTAAGCTTTCCAAAGCATGTTCTTAGGATTAATTTCCCCTATTTTCCAGAATGAAGACAAGTAGAAAGTCAAAAATCTACACACCCATTCCAGTTCTGATGAACCACAGCCCTTATAGTCTCAGAACCCAGGTTCCACTCACCATTGGTTTCCACTTCCGGGAAGACCTGGAGACGATTTCTCATTCTGTTTGCTATTTGTTGTTTGAAGATCACAGGGACAGGGTGAGGCCCTAGAGAATTCCATAACTCATCTGGTCCCTTCTCCCCAACATTGTTCCATACCACAATCACTTTGTGCAGATGTGGCACTGCCTGATAATGATTTAAAAGTCTCAATAAGAGATCTGTTCTATTGTATGTCTGCATGATAAGAGTAAAAGAATCCAGAGTGGATTTGCCCTGGGATTTTATTTCTCTACGCAAAGTAAGCATCTTGTCTTCTTTGATATTGGGAAGTAAATTGGTCAAGGCCCCAGCTACCAGTAGCAACACGAGGATGACCACCAAAGAGAAACGAAGCACCCGAATCCCCATTACTCTCCCAGGAAGTTTGCAGATGTGGCAACACCTGGAACAGAAAGGAGTACAAAATACAGAATATTAACATTTTTGCCAATCACTGCATTTTTATGTTTTTTCAATGGAGAGAAATCAATCTTAGTTTAGGTGATTCAAATTTACTTTCCCTTACTCATCAAAAGATGATATGGTCTAAGAGATAAAAACTATAGCCTAATATTCCTTTCCTTTTGGCCCTGCTTGTGCAGTTATAGACAAAAGATCTTACGTACACCAAATAAGAATTAAGCATTCTAAAGTTTGACCTTATTTTATCACTGATAATCTAGATCTGAGATATGTCTAAAATGGGACTATATTTCCTGTAATAATATATTAATTTTAAATTTATATTTTGGTAGCAGACTTTTTTCCCCACATAAAATCATACAAAGAACCATAACACATGACGCAGATAACAATGGTAACAGCAGCGGCAAATAATTCTGGTGGATCCATGACTTATCAGGCTTTGCACTGTATGTTTCACAGATTATATGATGCATTTACTCGTTTACAAAATTAAACAGATACTGAGCACTTGTGGCAGGCATGGATCTAGGTTTTATTTATTTTTTACTTTTTTTGTGGGTACCGGGGGTCAAACTCAGGACCTCGCACACCAGCAGGCGCCCGTGCCACTGAGTGATATCACTAGCCCTGTTTTCATATGTGGGTACCAGGAGTTGAACTCAGGACCTTGCGCTTGCTAGGCAGGCACTTATGCCGCTGAGCTATCTCACCGGCCCTGATCTAGGTTTTATACATACAGCAATGAATAAGATAAAGTGTCTGCTGCTAGTATCAGAAGAGATAGGGAGAGACAAATAAACAAATTTGAATGATTATTTAGGATAGTGGTCATGAAGAGAATATGATTATGAGGAAAATAGAATGGTGTGATAAGCAAGGGCCAGCCTATGAAGGGCCTTGACAACCTCAACAAGGATATAGATTTTATTCTACATAAGATGGAAAGCCATTCAAGGGTTGATTAGAACACTGAGATTTATTTTTATTATTATTATTATTCTCATTTAGTAGTTCAGTTAGGTACAGAGATTAAGTAAATTTCCTAAGATCACTATCAATTTAAGTAATGGAGCTAGAATTTTCATCAGGAAAATCTGGCCCCAGAGCCCAGGCTACTGGACTGTGGTGTGCTACCTGGATTCAAATCCAGGTTGGAACTGAGGTCAGGCTCTCGAGCTTCTGAAGTTCCCTATTTGCAGTACAAATCACAAGGTAATGCACCCAGCTATTCATTCTTTTACTTTCCCTCTAATATCCAAGGATCTTCCACAGATGGCCATAAAACACCAGTGAACAAATAACTGATAAGCATGGCTTAGATATTCATAGGTCAAAATATGCTTTTTCTAATCGAACTTCTCGATTTTATATGTGAGAAAAGGTCAATCTTACAGCCAGTTTTATAGAGACCTAGAACTGATTACTCGCTTCCACACAATTGCATTTCTATGCTTACTGACTCCTACTATAGCACCACTGTCCTTCAATTATTTGTTTTTAATTCTTTTGTTATTTCTGCTTCTGACTCCAGATTACTTACTCCTCCACAAGACTCCATAACCCTTACATACATGCCCTTATTTTTTATTTTGGCAACTGCCTCATCCTTTCCATTTTAGCTATATATGGATTCATTCTGACATGACTGCAGCCATCTTAAGCTGTAACTGCCATGATTTTGTCAGGGTAAGATTAGTAGTTTTTTGCTGCAGCTTCCCAGCGTATTATAAATAGACAAAAACATCACAGTGTTAAGTGGAGCCACACAACCAGGCACAAGCAGGCAAAAGAAGAGCTGCTTCACATTGGCAGGGAACGGTCGTTGTCCCAACAGCTCTTAGTTTTCAACAGTCCAGGTTTGAAAAGCAATGTTACCTTGATAGTGAGCTTTCTGGAGAGTTTCAAAGCTATTCTCTCCTGGACTTTTTCTGCAGTTTCTTTATTTAAAAAAGCAATTTTGTGTTTCCTGGCCTGTCATGGCCTCACTCTAAGATATGAATACAACAAATTATTTCTGAAGTAACCTCAGCTTTACTATGATTACTTTTCAAGGACAGTAATTTAAGGCTTTAGAGCACATTTTCATTTTATGTACCCTCTTACTAAGACAACACATACTGTTAATACAGTCAACCAAAGACAAACCATATGAATTAATCATCTTGATTCAAAGACCTGAAAATCCTTTCAATAATGAATCGAAAGCATCTCATAAACATATTTTCAGTTCTGCATAAAAATGTCCAGTTATAAACACTCAGAGTAAAGAACATTTTGACAACCACATTAAAATATACTAGAGCAAGATCACTGTATTCAGATGAGTAGGAATAGAGTATTATAAAACTTATATGGAAGGGTTTCCAGTCTCTAAAGTGGACAATAACTTACTATGTGTCAGTTTAGTCCAGAAAAGTAATGAAGATTAATTACTATAGCTTACTGTAAGTATGCAATGTCAAAGACACTCATGAGTGACTGCTTCAATTTTATCTATACTTTGAAGTAGTGTATTCCCTGTACCCATTATAGAAACATTCTTTCAGATAGCTTCTAATCCCTTACTTTACCTCTATCAGAAAGGTTTCCAGAAATATGAATAATTTATGTGCTTTTAGAAACATATTGTAAATATTTCATTTGGTGTTTATTAAATACGGCAGTCCAATAAAATTATGCAAACTTTTTGGCTTGCATGGAAAATTGAGAGCAAGCACATCAGAGACTGTAGTACAAGTGATACACTGTACTTTAAGAACAGTGAGGTCTAGAACTCTATTATAGTTCTATCAGAAACAACTTTAGTACAGTTGGGAGAGTAATAATGACTAAGATATATGGATTTCACAGTTTACAGCTTTCATCTTTTCTTTTCTAGAGAATGAATCTATTATCTAATTCATAGCTTTGAGCTTTGAATGGAAGATATAGGAACACATCTGGATGACATGTCTTACTTGTAAAGAACCAAGAAAATTAGGCATCTCCCAGTTCTCTTGTTCTCAATTCCTAAATTTTCTGTTGAAAAATTTTAAAATTATATATATATCCTGTCTCATTCCAAAGAGGAGCTGATAGCTTTTAGTCTGTTCTTTTTCCGCCCATCTTTCATATCCGTAACTATTGAAGATGAAATGTAACTTTGATAAACAATGTAAATATCAGCAAAACAAAATAAGTATCCTTCCTCTTTTTTTATTACAGTGGTACTTCGGTTCACAAACTTAATTTGTTCCATGATTCTGGAAAAGGTGGCCATGTTTGTGTTTGTGTGGGAAAGATGGCCTTGGTCATGTTTGGTGTTTGTCACCTGATGCAGAGTTCATAAACAAAAACAAAATTTTGCCAATCCCTTCTGTTTGTGAACCAAACTGTTAGCAAACAAAAGTGTTCATGAACCAAGGTACCACTGTACTTAAAAAAATCAGATTTCTTAATGATACATATTTTTTGCACCTATGTTAACTTACTAGGTCTTCATAGGTAGAGAGTACATCCTTTAAGTTATTTAGTTATACATTATTATCTCAGCATCTTCCACATCAAAGGCTTTCAACTAGGGACAATTGTGTTCTCCAGGGAGCACAGTAAAGTATGGAGATATTTCTGACTCCCAGAACGCAAAGGGAAACACTATTGGTATCTAGTAGGTAGATGTCCAGGATGCTGCTAAACATCTACAATGCTTGGGACAGCCACCCAAAGCAAACAGTTATCTGGCCTAACATATCAATAATGGCAAGGTTAAGAAACCCTGCTCTACATATTAGTTGTCTAAGATACACTTGAACATGACAGGCAGGTAAACTCTGAAAACCCTATTTGAACAGTATTTGAACAGTAAGGGATAAAGCCATGGCTCTCAAACTGCCTCAATATTTAGGTATCTCACTATATAAACGCAAACTCAGGGAACTGGAAGAGACCTGAGAGCATTCCTAAGCCAACTTCCTTGTTTCACAGATGAACTCAGGGTCCAAGGATAAGGAACTGCCTAAGGTGATCTAGCTGCATTAGGATCATCATCAGCAGAGCCAGGGCAAGAATTTCCCTGATAGCTCAGTCCATGACTCTTTCCACACGTTGCAGTAAATTCTGCAAGGATGTGTCAAAAAAGAAATATATAATATCGTCACTATGGTACCTGCAAGATTTCCCTATCATAAAATTCACCCATAGAGTTTAGTGGTTAATATACTCAGAGTTTTAGAAACATCATCATAATTTTAAAACATTTTTAACACCGCCTAAAGAAATTCAGACCCATTAGCAGTCACTTCCTTTTCTATTGTCTCCAACTACCAACCTCTACTCTAGCCCCAGAAAGTCATGAATTTACTATCTGTCTCAATGACTTTGCCTGTTCAGCACATTTCCTAAGAATAGAATCATAGAATATATGGCCATCATATCTGGGTTTTACATTACCAAAAGTTTTTCAAGGTTCATATATATTATAGTATAGATGGATACCTCATTTTTTTTTTTTTTTTTCTTCTTGCCATTTCATTGTATGGATATATCACATTTTATCTCTTCATCAGTTGCTGGACATTTGGGTGGTTTCTACATTTTGGCTGTTATGAATACTACTGCTATGAAGATTCATGCACAAATGTTTATGTGAATATACATTATCATTTCTCTTAAAAAATGTCTAGGTGTGGAATTGCTGGGTCCTTATCTATTCAACACCTGAGAATTGAAGTATTTTTTGGAAGAGCATTATTTGAAATTATAAGAAATTTTCTTAAAATGTGGTGTTGTGGCTTGTATCTAGATCTCCCCCCAAAGTCTTACATGGTCATAGGTGGGGCTTTTCAGAGGTGGCTGGATCTAGAGTGTGTGACTAGATCAAGGATGTGATGCTGAGATGGATTCATCGTGCGCTGCCCCACTCTGGGTGTGAGTGCTACACGCCCTAAGAATGGTAGCCTGGATAGGTTATAAAGGACAGAAAGGGTCACTGTTGGTTGCTTGTCGCTTGCTGCTTCTTCACTGCTTGGCTGCCTTCTACCTGCCAAGAACTATTTCTCCTCTCTGATTCCCCTCTGGCCAGCCTGCCTTGGAGCCAGCCAACTATGAAGCGAAACCTCTTACAAACTGTGAGCCAAATAAACTTTCCAAAAGGGTATTTCGTCTCAGCAACAAGAAAAGTAACTAAGACATGTGAACATAAGATAAAGTGAGAAAATAAACATTACATAGTCTGTGAATCAACAGTTATACATTCTCTTTTGTGTGGTCTTTAAAAGACCAGGTAATTTGAATTTTCAAAGACCTGCCATTTGGTTTTATTATTACATTATCTATCAAAGTTCTCTAGAAGTTACACTGTTGAAGAATTCTTTTCTCAGGGATAGTTTCTTCAGACTGCAAAAGAAATAATTATCCAGAGAGAAGCTGTAGACAAATATGCCAGAACAGAGCACGAATAAAAAGTAGTTGAGTCCTCTGGCTCATAAGGTAGGAAAACAATGAACAACTTGGCATCATACAATGAGAAGCCATCATTTTCATTTTGACACCACAGATGGTAGAAGAATGTTAACTATTCTGCCATCTCTCTGAGATTTGTGATACTGTGGAGATTGTTTCTTCTCTGTCTCATCCTCTTAGATATGGACTTGCCTAAAATGATGATTATATGTAATACAGATGCTCGGAAAAGCCTTCAACTGCCAAGAGACAGAATCATTCCAAGATGGAATGCAATGGTTGATTCAGAAACTGCTCTTTCCTTCTATGAACACGCAAGATGACAGCTGAAAGAAACAGCTGTACAACTGATGAGCAGTTCTGACCAGGCTTACTGCATGCAGATGACATATTGTTCAAATGAAGGCAAAGGGGCACAAGGTGCCAAATTCAAAAAGGACTTTGCACTTGTTGGTACCTACACATGGCCAGCTGATCCATGTCTGCATATATTGGCATGTGCACTTACCTACAAGCAATTCTCTCTCCATCTGAAAAATTCCTCCTCATGAATCTTTCAAATATCTCCTACCCTAAAAAGATTCCCTCACCTCTCTTCATCTTCAGCACTCCCGTGAACTCTGAACACAGTGCTACCATACTAGACCACGTTGCCAGGTATTGCGACTGTGCCTCTAGCTCTTTTTCGGTCTGCATGTATACTGAGAGTAGTTTCTGTCAGATTTTATAATTCAGAACAGGATCTGGCCCATTTTTTAGGATTACTGGTAGCTGAACAGAGTGAGGGAATCTATGTTTAAATTACCCTAACCTTTACAATGGCTATTTAACATTTTATTCCTACATGTCTGCAGTACACAATGTTTACATTCCTTGTGAGGAGTTGGTACATGTACATAACACATCTTAATTCCTTTTTTCATCCCTTTCCCTCCCCTCCCTAACACCTCCCTCCATCTCTTGATCTCTCTTGATCTCTTTCCCATTTACAAAAGCTCTCTCTCCCTACTTCCTATATATTTTATTTTGGTCTTTATTTATATTTTGGGTTTCTAATATGAGAGAAACTATGCAATATTTAAGCCTGTGTGTTTGATTTATTTCAGTTAACACTATGGTCTCAAGGTAAATCCATTTTCCTACAACTTACTCGTTTGTCTTTATGACCTAGTTGTCTCCACTGTGTAAATACCACATTTTTAAAATTAATTCATCTGTTGTTGGGCATATCAGCTGCTTTCGGGATTTAGCTATTATGAACTGTGCTGCTATAAACATGGGTATGCATTTATCATTATAATATGATGTCTTTTGGGAAGATAGGTACCTAGCTGGATCAAATGGAATTTCTAGGTTTAGTTTGTTTGTTTTTAAATTTTTGGTCCTTTTTTTTTTTTCTTTTTTGGTACCAGGAACTAAACCCAGGGGCTCACACTAGCTAGGAACGTGCTGCAGTGCTGAGCTATATCCCTGGCCCTCTAGTGCTTTAACGAATCTCCACACTGATTTCCACAATAGCTGTACTAGTTTACATTCCCACCAACAATGTAGAAGGGTTCCTTTTTCCCTGTAGCTTCTCCAGCATGTATTAGTATTTGCTTTCTTCATGATGGCCATTCTTTCTGGGGTAAGACGGAATCTCAATGTGTTTTAATTTGTATTTCTCTAATTCCAGAAATGTTGAACATTTCTTCATATATTTACTGGTCATTTGTACTTCTGTGAAGTGTTTATTTATTTCACTTACCCATTTTTGATTGGGTCTTTTATTTGGGGGGGGTCTAATTTTTTGGAGGTCTTTACATAGTCTAGGTTATTAATCTGAGGAATACCTGGCAAAATTTTTTCCCTTTTCTGTACGTTGCCTTCCACTGTTGGTTGTTTCTTTCACTGTGAAGAAGCTTTTTAATTTGGTATGATCCCATTTGTTGATTACTGATACTATTTCCTATGCAACTGGGGTTCTGTTCATAAAGTGCTTGACTACTCCTAGGAAAGAGTTTTACCTATTTTAATCTTCCAGCAGGTTAAGTGTTTCTGTCTTAACATTCAATTCTTTGATCCATTTTGATTTTAGTTTAGCACATTATGAGAACTATGGGTCTAGAGTCAATCTTCTGCATGTGGATAGCCAGTTTTCCCAACACCGTTTACTAAAGAAACTGACTTTCCTCCAGTGTATACTTAACATTAATAGAATAAGCACAAATTAAATGCAAATTAAGACCTAATTATGACTAGACAAAACCCCAAAAACCTTTCTCTACATAAAAGACCTGTGACTAGGAGAGCCAGTCATAAAATGAGACCTCAAGCCTATATCACAGGAGTCACCTTTCTACTTTCAGATCTGTGGCCAACATATATGATAGGTAAAAGATGTCTCAGATCTCCGGCTTTTCGTATCTTTCCAAATACATTCTTCATTGAAATACCTTTGAACATCCTTGTTTCAATTGGAGCTCTTTGGCGTATGAACCAATTTGCTGTGGGGGGAAATATCATCCCTTTTTAGGACAATATTATCCTTATGGAGACTTAGGAAATAATAACCTGAAACTTTATTACATAATCAGGCAGGCAGCATATAAATTTTAAATGGACAAAAATGCCTTACTTGGTTGACCAGTGAAAATTTGGTTTGGGTCCTAAAAGTGACAAAACTACAGACCAGTGGTGGCCAAGCTAGGGCATGCATGCCACAGCCAGCTGTTTGTTATCACTGAAAGCTCTAAAAGGTTTGCCATTACTGCTATAGACTTTAGGATAACTGGCAGAAAAAGAAAACTAACTATAATTGCAACAGTTCCCTATTACTATTATAGTAAGCCTTTTCCATTAATATTTTTTTTCCAAGTACAGGGGACTGAACCCAGGGCCTTTACACTGAACCATATCCCCAACCCTTTTTTATTCTTTAACTTGAGACAGGGCCAACCCATTTTTATTCTTTGAGACAGAGTCTCGTTAAATTGCCTCCCAGAGTGCTGAGATTATAGTTATGTCCCACCACACCTAGCTTCCATTAAATTTTAAGCAGCATAATGTAGAATTTACTTAATTGTAAAATACTGAATGCCAGATATAGTACATAAAAGGTCATTTTTTTTTACAAGTATTTTCCAGGTGCTACACAGTATTCTGAGAAGAGTTTTAGACTTAAGGATTTATCCATATCCAGGAAATTTGTTCTTTTCACTGTTATTTTAGAAATGCCATGTAGCTCTTCTCATTTCTTACCAATTCTATCCTCACCTTCCTAAATGATTTTCTTACTGTTTTTTTTTTACTAAAGAGCCCATCTACTATTACAAGATTCTTCTAAATACACCAAAATAATTTAAATTATTTTGTGTTAATAATACATATAGAAAAAAAGCATGAATAGGAATAAATTTATAATAATAATAAAGAGTCCATCTTGAAATCTTGCTGTGTTTGTGACCTATTAATTATACAGTAGTATGTAAATGGATCATCCTAATCTGGATCAATTATATTGTGAACTATTGGGGATAACATGATCCATCTCTTCTATTTACTAGATGTGTCTCTGTGTGTGTGTGTGTGTGTATGGTAACTGGTTATCTTATACATAATTAAACTCTGTCATTTAGAAGGCCTACTCTTGCCTTTACTATGTTTTTGAAATTTTAGCTCTTGAACAATACTGCTAAAACATGTTGAGAAATAGCTATATTTACTACAGTGTCACATTTGAATAGATAAATGCTGCTGCAGCAAGTCATTTCTCAATGCAAGCTGTAGAAAAGCATTTCTTACTGATTACATTACATATCAAGTATGTAATGGCCAGCAGCCAGGTTAAGTGAGACATTTTTTCATGGATAAATTAGGTTAGAAGGAACAACAAGGGCAGCATTTAAAACAGGGATATCAGTCACTATGTACTGTGTCTCTCTATTTCTTCCTGATCTCACCCTCTTACCCATAGCAAAAGCTGCTTATCAATCTTGGCATTTTCTACTTTTCCTCTTTGTTTTCCTATACAAAGCATTATATTCTTTCTCAACACTGCTACCAATTTATTGGAGTCTATTTTATTCCCATTGGTTTATGGGGAAATAATATATAAAGATTACATGCAAAATATTTTTTAAAGCATCACCTATCCCTTTCAATCCAGTCATTTGTCACTGAGATAATGATATGCTCTCTACTTTGTAAGTATGCAAGTATGAAATATGAGATGAAAGCTCTTTCCAGCCTTGTACCCTTTCTTCTGGAATTGCCAACTAACTGTAGCTACTGATGATGGTGATGTTTGGAGATGACCAATCCAAATGACATACACTATGGCAGTAATAAGAGTGGCCTGATTCCTAAGAGGACACTGATGACCTGTAAGAATTGTAAGAATCCAAGGATTCAATGCATCTTAAGAAAAAAGCAAGAAATAGAAAAGCATTTTTAGCTTAGCACTGTACAGTGCAATGCAAAATTAGTTCCAGAAATGGGTCAAAAAGAAACCAAGTACATCTACAAATACATTACTTTTATTATTCTAAGATACTGGAACTTTTCATTGAACTGCTGAGTTAGACACAGGAAAATGGGGGGAGGGACTGCCAGGCAACAGATCCTTGGAATGTTCTACAGAACCTTGTCCCTTTTACCTTATACTGGTTTTCAACACCTTCCAAAACACTTATCTGAGATAAATAGATACCATATATACCATATACATGAATTACGGCTTATGAATAATTTCAGATAGCAAACCTAGATGGAAACAATCCCAATTTATGTGAGCGTTCTCACTTTTTTAGGGGAAGGTTAAAATGTCCATGGTCCAGTCAACAAATATTTATAGGCGCCTACCATATGCCCAGCACTGTAAGGCACAATGAGCAGGCAGACACAGCGCCTATCCTCACTGAGCTTAGCAACAGTCATGAAAATTGTCAAAGCTCTCCCTCCCTCACATTACACAATACATACCTCTAATCAGTAACGTCTCAAATTTTTAGAAAGAAAGAAAATAAAATATATCCACTCCATTTTGTAGGTGGGGAAGCTAAGGCTGAAAATGCTAAATGAACTCCCTGAGCCACAGGAAGCATAGTGGGTCAGAAGCAAACAGCTGACTTATACCTGAGCCACATTGTGTTATCTTTGTCCTTTGCCTGGGTTCTATTTTTAGCTTTATTTTAGTCTTTAAGAATATTTTAAATTCATAGGTATTGGAGTTAGTGGTATAGCGTAGTAGTACAGTTCATGCTTAGCATCTGTGAAGCCAAAAACCAAAAATAGAAACAAAATAGTACAGGTACTGATTTCATTCTATAATCAGACTAACATTTCAATAGATCCATACTGGAAGAGGTGTTACATTGCTTTCCAAGCCCTGGCCCAAGTAAGACTTTCATTTTCAAGGAAAAAACATTTTGTTGTTGTTGTTTTTTTTTTTTTTTTTTTTAAGACAGGGTCTTGCTACGTAGTTCAGGCTGGTCTGGAATTCATTATGTAGCCCACGCTGGCCTGGAACTCATGATGATCCTCCTGCCTCAGCTTCCCAAGTGCTGGGATTACAGGCATGTGTCACCATGCCCGGCCAAAAACATTTCCACAGAAATACCTTTTCTTGGGCCGGTGAGATAGCTCAGCGGCATAAGCGCCTGCCTGGCATGTGCGAGGTACTGAGTTCGACTCCCAGTTCCCACATAAAGGAAAAAAAGGGCCGGTGATATCGCTCAGTGGCACAAACGCTTGCTGGCAAGCACGAGGTCCTGAGGAGGTCGAGCCCGGTACCCACATAAAAAAAAGAAATACCTTTTCTCAGATCTAAAATACTGCTATTTCACCCATCTACTGAGGAGCATTATTTGCAATAGCCCAAAGGCAGAAGCAATCTAAATGTCCATTGATAAATGGATAATCCCTTCAGAAAATGTGGTATACATTTACAATGGAATATTATCCAACTTTAAAAAGGAAGAGAACTCTGATACCTGTGGTAATATACATGAACCTTGAGGACACTATGAAAAAAGCGCAGTCACAAAAGAGGACAAGTAATATATGATTTCACTAATATGAGGTACTAAGGACAGTCAAATTCACAGAAACAGAAAGTGGACTTGTTGCCAGGGGCAGGGGGCAGAAAGAAATAAATAGATGTTTAGTTGGGTATGAGATTTCAGTTTTACAAGATGAAAAAGTTTTGGAGATTAGTTATACAACAATGTAAAAATACTTGTCACTACTGAACTGTGTATTTAAAATGGTTAAGATGAAAAATTTTATGTTATATGTATTTTGCCACTTTTTTTTAAGCCAAAAAATTCTGCTACTTACCTCATTATGCTATTATTATTATTTTTTTAAATAACTTTCCTTAGGACTCAGTGATTGACAGGAACAGGTCCTTGTGGTACTATGAAGGGAAATAAAAAACGTTTTCTGTAATGTTTTGTTAAATCAGCAGGAAATTTTAAAAAACAATGAATTTTATGCCATTGCTCCCAGGCTTTGAATTATTCTTAAATCAGAATTTGCTATTCTGTGTTCTAATAATCACATTTAGGCAGTAAGTATATAATGACTTCTTAGTTGGTAATAATACTGCTACATGTTTTGTTTTTATCTTTCTCTTGAGGGTCAAGAAGCAGCATAAACTGATACCATCCCAGCTATCTAATGCTACACATCTGAAACCAGAGTATATATGCCATACAGTAAAAGCTCTGAACACGTGTGTATTCTGCATCTGTATTCAATTTCTAGATTTACATGTATCTGCACTCTTATCCACTACCACGAATCTGTTTTTCACCAGATGTTCACAGGACATTCAATTTGAAGCATCTAAAAAACTACTGGGTCTAAAGTAGGGCGGCAGAGAAGTGCCAGGGTAGATTATAAAGGATAACAGATGGCGTTCTTCTCATTCTCGCTGACTGCTGTTGGAAAGGAGCTTTTGGAACCATGGCTGGAGATGAGCTTCTGCTCCTTAAATCTCTCTGCTTTCATTACTCAGTCTTTTCAATCACCTGTGTGGGAAGCATTTTTTTTTTTTTTTAATTTTCCCCATAGACTATGCATATTTAGTACACAACAGAAGTACATTTACAATTTTAAAATATTCATCATATTTATTTCATCCATGTCAATCTTATACATCCATGTCTACATAATACTATAACATGTGAAGGAACTAAGAATTAGGACAGGAAGCTTTACAGATGCTGCATCTGATTAGAGACATGCAAGAGGCTGACCACCTAAACAGAGTCAAAGAATCATTTTTAATTTTTCTAAGTCATATTCTTCCACGACAAAAATTATTGTAAGGGCAAAGGAATGGTTTAGTATATATAGGAAGACGCATTGTAAGATCGATGTCCCCCTTCGCTGCTCCAAGAGCATCTCTCCTGAATCGGTTACTACCTCCCTCCCTTTACATCAGCTTCTCTTCATAAAATCCTTCCAGGGAAAGACCTTTGACTTATCTGGCTTTGTACTCCCAGTGTCAGCACAGAGCCTGGCACATGGTAGATACTCACTAAATGATTACTGAATGAATGAATCAAACCTTCCCCTGAAAACTTAAGTTAATATACATGTATGAGACAAATGTTCAAGATAACAAAAGAAATGGGGCACAAAGGAACATTTTCTATTCACAGAACTTTTCCTGATTTAAACAGTGTGTCTACACTTCATATTGAAAACAAAAATGCCCTTAGTACTGAAAATGGCCACTATGCTGTCCAAGCCTGAAAAATGCAATGTGGCATTGTCACCTTTTGAAAGAAGGTCCTTACCAGAGTACCTATCTCCTATCTTTGGGGGTGGGAAGTGGGAAAATTTGAGTCTCTGGAAACTGATATAACGGAAATTAAACTTCAGTGTCTCTAACATATTTCAAAACTATTTGAAAAAGGGTAACACAAGTTTCTCTGTAAATCAGCTGAGTAATTTCAGGTTTGTGGCAGTATAAGACAAAAGACAATTTATTTTCAAAGGCAGAATACAAAAACACAGGCTCAAATTGCAGCTAACATTGATAAGTTAAGAGAATGCTGGGAATCAGTTACTGAGATTTGATTATTCCTCTATATTTCCCCTCTCCCAGTTACACTATATTGAAAATAAAGCAGTTTTGAAGAAAAGCCCAATTGCAATGGAAATATTTACCATTAATCTACCTAGTTTGAACCCAATCAAGGTTTCTCTAGCAGTGCAGTAAAGTGAAATTCGAAGTCTGTTGCAAATACAAAAGCTTCCTTAAAAAAGTGAATGCTACCATTTGAAAGTAATTTCTGTGTTTAAATTAAAATGATGAAATAATGCTAAAAAAAGGGCGAAGACAAAAATACTCTTCTCAGAACTTAATTTCCAGATTCTAGCACTTTTGACACAGCAGTTTAAAAACATGAATATTTTTTAAATTGCAGAATAACTACATTATATTTTCAAAATCTAACCACCAAATTACTACTCCACGCAAAGTTCCAAGACTGAGAGCAAAACAAGCATACATCCTCACTGGAAAAAAAAAAAATTAATGCCAGAGCATTTTGCAGTCTCCTCACCTCGAGTGCAGAGATTGCAGAGGGGCCGGCCGATTTATCTGCTTGCAGCTTGGCTAGCACAAAACGGAAGGGACGTCTCGCTTGCTCATTTTCGTTTTTTTCTAAACCAAGAAGCGTGCATCTACCCTGCCTCACCCGCTGGATTGATAATCTGGGAAACGGCGCCGCCTGCAAAGTGTGCGCCTGGAGCAGGGGACAGTCCCCGAACGGCCACCCCTCCCTCTTGGTGACGCTCGACTTCCTGTTGGGCTAACAGACGTTCCCAAGAAGCTCGGTTTTGTAGTTCCCAGCCCACCTCCGAAAGCCAGTCCTTCCTTCTCCTAATAACTTTTAATCACTCACGTGACGGGCCACCTGACCGTCCCCGAACGCTGCCCGGAAAGGGGCCGAGGAGGGTCCCACCCGGCCGGCTGCTGCCCGCGCCTCCCTGAAGTGGGCAGCGAGGCTCGAGGGCTTGGGGATAACCTGGAAGCAAAAGGGGCGCGCAGTCTCGGGGAGTCTAGCGTCTAAGACTGTCGGGGAAGCAATGCAGTCACCAAATATCAATTCAGTCTCGTAGGCTCTCTTTATGGAGGGCTCCCTTAAATACCTTTAAGTCTTTCTTTGGAAAGACACTGAACAGTGGCCTCCTGCGTGGCAGGCTTAGAGGGTCAGGCGCTGTTTTCGGGCGTGGGTTCCCACACCGCAGGCGCCCACAGCCTCCACCTAGCAAAACTATCACTGGCACGTCTGGCACCGGGGGCGGGACACGTGGCCACCGGGATTCTTAAGCGCCGCTACCTACAGTGCCGGGATTCAGTACCCTAGGGCTTAATGACGGAGACAGCGCCGACTCCCGTGCATCCGGGTACATTGGCAGGCGGTAGGCGGTCCGGGGGGGGGCGTGAGCAGGCTCTAACCCTGCAGTCCAGCGCAGGCTGGAGGTCGCCGAGTCAGGACTTTCTTCCTGGGTCCAGTTAGCGGGACCCCATCCTGATCAGCTCCTCTACCCCGGGCTCACTTCTTCCGCAGCCCACAACAGCCCCAGGCCGCCCCGACGTAGGCCCCGCCCCGGACACGCCCCCTCCCTCTCCAGTCCCAGGACGCGTTGCGCGGCCCGGGCCGGAAGTCGGCGAGTTCCCGGGCGTGTGTCTGGGTCTGGGTCTGTGTCTCCAAGCGGCGCGCGGCCGCCGTCCACCTGTGGGGGTTTCCGTCTGAGGCGTCACTGCTGTCATTACCATCACCTCACGGAGCCGCTTCTAGAGAGGAGTAGGCCCGGCCCTTCGCCGGGCGAAGATGTTGCCCCTGTCCATCAAGGATGACGAATACAAACCACCCAAGTTCAATCTGTTTGGCAAGATCTCGGGCTGGTTTAGGTGCGGGGTGCTGTTTGTTGGGAAGGGGGTGTCGGGCAGGAGAGGAAGCCCAGACCTGAGGATGGCGAGCGCCCCCGACGCAGCCTCAGTTCCCTGCTGAGGGGAGGGGGCGTGTGGACGGGGAGGGTCTTGGAGGGGCGTTCAGCTTCGATGTCCCTGCACGCCTTTGACTCTACACCTCTTGTGTCTCTCCAGGTCTATCTTGTCGGACAAGACGTCTCGGAACCTGTTTTTCTTCCTGTGCCTGAATCTGTCTTTTGCTTTTGTGGAACTACTCTATGGCATCTGGAGCAACTGGTAACCAAAGGGGAGAGTGGTTGGGGCGGAAGCAGGAGTGGGAGAGACCAAGCCCTATTTGCTTAGTGCCACGTAGCTCCTTACCGGGACGTTCAGGTCTTACCTAGCCGCCACCTCTGCTACCAAACTGGCAGGGCCACATTTGTTAGGATCCAAGGCCTATCATGTACAGCCCACTTCTCCCTCAGCGCCTTCGGATAAGACTGACGGCCGCTGCTCGTGTTCGGAGATGGAGAGCCTTTCCTCTCTGAACTCTGCATACCTTATCTTTGCCCGCTCGAAATGGGGAAAAACCTGTGTCCTGTCTCTTTGGGGGGGGGAGTGGCATTTGGATTTCACCCTTAAGATTCTGAAAGGGAATATCTGAGGTGTTCTGCTTAATTTATTAGGTCTTTGAATGACCTTTGAAAAGATTTATAAAAAGATATGCAGGAAAATGTATGTCATTCTCTTTTTAATGCTGAAATTTTATTGTTTTTCTCTGGTCTTGACTACAGCAGAAAATTGTATATAGACTTCTAAAACATCTAAAAACATCTCTTGGCTTGATGGGTTTTAATATCACCTTTGTTTTTGTTGTTATTGCTGTTTGTATTTTGGAAACCGCTTTGGGAGAAGAAAATTTATGGAAATGAAATTAACATTAGTCAGGTATTTGCTGTTGAATATTTTGAGGTCTTATGAAATTGTTCTGTTGACAGTAAAATCATCGCTTCTAAGTGTGCTAACTCCATTTTTAGAATTTAAACCCATTTAAGAATCTGATGAAAGGCGACACTCAGAATTTTATGTAAAGCTTCAGGGTGTTCTCAGGTTCCCTGAAATAGATATTGGACCTTAGGCTAGAAAGCTGTGCTATTTATGCTTTATTTTCTATTAATTAAGTAGTCTGTCCTTTAAAGTCGATTTACAGAAAGAATTACTATTTGATCTTTATTGAAATTGAATAATGACATTAGCCACTATCACCAGGTTTGTGATATCTATATTGTTAATGTGAAAAAGTGAGCTGATAAATTCAACTGTCATTTAGTTTTATCAAATCCTCGGTAATCAGCATATTATAAAGGTTATTGGTTTAGTCACTATTGACAGGCATATGTACACAATTAAATCTTGTGTACATATTAAATTTAATAACTGTGTTGAATCCCCTGGTGTGTGCATGTGCACATGTGTGTGTTAAGGATACTCCATCAGAGATTATTTTTTAGCCCCATAAAGTTAACATTCTTGATGTATTATTACACACGTTGAGAGCGCCATAGTCTTGTATTTGAATAGGTGTAGTTTAATCACAAGTATACAATATTTTGTGTTTTTCTTTTTCTAAATTATGTCATAATTTTGGCATATGTGCTGATTGTGGTTTGCATATGCACATTTTGCCGCAGTTACTTTACGTTGCAATGCCTAATATTTTTCACTATGGCCCTTGCAGAAATCACTTCATGAAATATCTTTTTCAAGAGATTCATATTTGAAGTGCTTAAATAGTATCTTTCATGGAATGTTAAGTATACAGTGACTTTTTTGATGTGCAGAGATCAATTAAGGAAAATACTAAGGCCATTATTTTCTCAGCCATTTGTCAGGATACATCAGAACATAAGGAAAGCATTGCTGGTAGGTGACTTGATGTGCTCTTAGTTAATTTGCTTTTCTGCTCTTGGATCTTGTTCTGCTCCCCTTAGCCAACTTGTTCTGTACCCTTCTAGTTTATTCTTCCATTATATTGTTTTCTCCTCCAGATTTGAAGTATAGCTTTAGTTTCTTGTTGTATACCTCAGTCATTTAGCATGTATTCATTTTCTTTTACCCATGTGTATTAACTTCTAAATCTGCAATCTCTTACTCCCCAATATTATTTTTTATTAGTGGATTTGAAGTATAAACTTTTTCATTGATGTTTGAGCATATTTAGAAATTACTCTGGCCTTTCCCTAATCTTCCTTCCTACGTTTCGTTTAGATACCAAAATTTTCAGTTCTTTCGTTGACTGATCAATAAGATCTTGATTTGACTAGATTATCTCTATGCTTATGGGTCCCGTTAGCTTTTAAGTCCCTTTATAAATTTCTCACCAAAACCTACTTTGGTTTTCATAGTCATTTCTCTGTTCAACTTTAGTGTATAAAAATAAATTTCAAGTTGTTTGATACTTTTGATACAAAGTATCAAAATTTTTCTGATGGGGATTAAACATGAATAAAACACTATTCACTAATAATGGCTCATAGAAACAGTTGATGTGGTTACACAGCAAATATTCTAATTTGCTAGTTTTTGTTCAGAGCCTTCCTTTTAACAGAAGCACTTAATTACAATTGATTTACATTCTTGATGGTGAGAAGGTATCTTCAGTGGAAGAATAGCTAAGTTGTTTATGTGTTTTTCTTTCAGTAAATATCTATTTCCTTTCACCTTTCAGCTTGAATGTAAGCTTTCTTAAAGTAGGAATCTTTTTCTGTCTTATTTAGGCACCTTCGTACACCATGTAGTAGGTGCTTAACACTTATCAGCTGAATGAAAGAATGAGGGAAGACTTATGATATTCATCTATAGTAAACATGCTAACTACCTCATTGGGGGAAAAAAAAGCAAATATTAAACTGTCTCTCATTCTTAGAAAAAAAATGGTAGGAACATTATATGTGTTTTTTTCTTTCCTTCTACTGTTTATTTCATTCCAATATTATATTTTTCAGTCACTTATTTATTGTTGAGTAACTGTTCAGTCACAAGGTAATGTAAGAGTATAGTTTTGAACCATTGGGGATTATTTATTTTCAATTTACAGGGAAACTCCAAACTTTTGATTAAACAAGATAATATCTCATATTCAAGATGGCTGACAAAGTTCCAGCTATTCCTTGGAGCAGAATATCTATAGTGCAGAGAAGAAGAGGCAAAGAGTATGGACATTGTCTTTCAAGGAGATTTATCTAGATGTTAACAACACTTTCACTACAACTTTAATCACATGACCATGCCTATTTGCAAATGTGGTCTGTTCCTGTCAAACATGTAGTCAAGGATTCTTTATTTAAGGAAGAAAGGAAATATGTGGATACCATAGGTTCTGGAAATAGAGAGGAAGAGATAGATCTACCCTCTTCTGTAGGTGGAAAATTGAGGCCTAGAGTTTTGTATTTTCCGAAGTAGCAGCAAGGGCTATAGTAACTGTTATCCAAACTTTTCTCTACTACATTATCCTTTTTTCTAGTATCTTAATATAGTTTTCTATTTCTTTTGTTTCATTTTACTTTTCCATCCATTGGAAAAGTTTAATGTTAGTCGTGTTGTTTATCAGAACTATTGGAACCATTTTCCCTTAGGCAGAGAAGAAACTCAAAAGGTGAATTCCTTTGTATTAACAAAGTAAATATTTGTTCAAGAACTGTTTAAGGCAATATTGGGCATTTGTTTGGTCCTACTTCTAGATAATATGTCATTATAATATGCTTTAAGCCCTTGATAAAGAAAAATGCGTCCATTTAATACACACGTTTCTATTAGGTTAAAATTATTATGTAGTTCAGTCTTTTATCAGCTTTCTCTTCACAAAAGACAGCATTACTTAGTGGGTATGTTGATGGCTTTTGCTTTCCTGTAGTCTTTATTTTTCATCTTACAAACTTAGATATTTCATTTGCCGAGTAATTTTAAATAAGGGGTTATATAATGGAAAGGAATTATTTCACTGAAGCTCATTAGTTTATTAACATTACTACTGTTAAGAGTCCAAGGATTTTCTAGTTTCTTGATAATAAATTGGTAGTTAATGTATTTTCCCCTTTTTCTACCATGTGGAACCAGCTAGTAAGGGGGTTTGTAAATTATGATGATCTCTTCTATTTAATTCTGAATTGACATTTAACAACCAAAATGGATATATAATTAGCTTAGTTACAAATAGCCCTTTAAAAAAACTTTTTATCATGTAAATTTTTTGGGGGGTGGGGGACAGGGTCTTGTTGTGTAGCTCAGGCTGGCCTCGAACTAACAGTGATTCTCCTGCCTCAGCCTCCTGAGTGCCGGGATTACAGGTGTGTGCCACTATGCCTGGCTCCATGTAAAATTTTAAACATATATAAAAGTAAATAATTTAATGGGTCTCATGTACTTATCACCTGGGCTTAACCTTTAGCAACACATGGCCTATTTTGTTATATTTGTTATCCCTGTCCCAGCATTGGATCGGTTTAAGCAGTTGAAAGTTATCATTATTTCTGTAACTGCCTGGCATGGTGGCATGTGCTTCTTCTAATCCCATCACTCTGGGAGGCTGAGGCAGGAGGATCACAAGTTTGAGCTCAGCCTGGGCAACTTTGTGACTTAGTGAAACTTTGTCTAGACATAAAATAAAAAGGCTGGGGATGTCACTGAGTACAAAGGACCTGGGTTCAATCTTTACTACCACCAGAAAAAAAAAACAAAAAACAAAAAGTTTCCATTAGTACCGGGACGATTGTCAAAAAAGGTAAGAGCTTCTTCCTCGTTTTATTAACATAACCCCAAAACCATTATCACCCATAAAAATTAATGATTCATTAATATCAAATGTCCAATCAGTTAGTAAATGTTCATATTTCCCCCATTGTTTTTTTTTTTTTTTTTTGTGGGTACCGGGGGTCGACCTCAGGACCTCGCGTGCCAGCAGGCGCCCATGCCGCTGAGCGATATCACTGGCCCCTTTTTCGTATGTGGGTTCCGGGAGTCGAACTCGGGCCCTCGCGCTTGCCGGGCAGGCGCTTAAGCCGCTGAGCCATCTCACCGGCCCCTCCCCCATTGTTTTTATAAATTCTTTTTACATTTGGTTTTACAGATGAGAATTCAAGCAAGATTCATGCATAGTGTTTGGTTGATATGTCAAAATCATACAGGTCTCTCATAATTTATAGGTCCTCTTTCTCCCTTTGTTTTTGCGTCTAGGAGGCCAAAAATAAAATCCTTTTCAAGAGTTTCTTTTGCTGTAATGTTCTGTTCACATTTATCCTACTTTGCTTCAGTATTCAGATTTCTCCTTTAAATTTAAGAAATTTCCCCTTATTAAAATGTCCTTTAGTAAGTACTTAAAAAAGTTTAAAACTACATTTTAAAGAAGCTAGTAAAGAAGACCCTGAAACAAGTATGCTGATTTTAACAATTAGTTTATCATGTTTTACTAAAGTTACATTTGATGTGGAAACCATATAATCTTGTTCTGTATGCTACCTGTGTTTTTTGAACAAATTTATGCCACACAATTCAAATGATAATTCATAACCAGGAACATTTGCTGATACTGAAAACGGACAATAAAATTGACTTTCCTAAGAACAATATTTTAATGTGTGGTCAATAAGCATAGAACTAGAAGTACATGGTTTTTCACATGGGTTTCACTACGTGTTTGTAGCTAAGTAGCTTTCAAATCATAATATCAGGTTTAAGGGAAAAGATCTCATATCACACTGCTTTAAGAGGACATGATATTCTTCCATCTTAGAAAAGGAAGTGGTTTTTCAGGTAGGATCACATTTTATTAAATGGTAAAAATAAAATATTTAAATGAAAATTAAATTTAGTTAAAATTTAAACAAGATTAAAACTTCATTTTGGTAAATATTTAAATTGCCATGCTGTTTCTAAATGTCTTTATTGCTGTAGTATACTAAAGGGATTTATCTTTTCTACTTTCCTTTTAAGATATATCCTGTGAATGTATATAAAGTAAATTTATAGAAAAAATAGTTTACTTGGCTACTGTAACAAAATGCTAATAGATAGCTTAAACAACAGTAATTTGTTGTCTCACAGTTCTGGTGGTTAAAAATTTTAAGATTCAGTGTCACCAGGGTTCTTTCAGGGGTCTCTGAGAAGGTATTGCTCTGTGCTCCATCCTATACCTTCAGTTGGTTTGTTGGTAATCTTTGCCATTCCATGGCTTGTAAAAGATCGTCTGCTGTCTGATTTATCTTTACATGGTGATCTCCAGTGTGTGTCTCCCCAGATTTCCCTTTTTTATAAGGACATCTGTCTTTTGGATTAGGTACCACTTTATAACCCAATCTTAGCTAATTATATCTGTATTAAACTTTTTTCTAAATGAGGTCACATTCTGGGGTACTGACAGTAAAAATTCAATCCATGATGTAGTATTTTATTAAATATATATTTAGATCAATGAACCATTAAATTTATTTATATTTATTTAGAAAGAATATTCTATCTAAAACAGATTTATGGTCATTTAAAATAAGATTTACATATAGAATAAAATATATACATTAGAAAATAAAGACGTTAAAAACCATGCGTAGCAAGGAAAAAATAAACCCGTTAAATGTGTAAACTAATATAGTTACTAAGGTTAACTTTTAAATTTAGTTATAAAATTGATAACATCAATACAACTATGCTGTTTTATCAGAATAGAAAATACTTTTCTGAAACCAAATTTTAACATCGTGTTGCCATATTAGTTCTTTATTAAAGGATAGAAAACAAAATAGTAGATGATGTCTTCATCAATGGTTTCATAACACAGTACAGATGTTCCTCATTTAATGATTTACCTGTTTAATGACTCTTTGGATTTAGAACATACTGTTCAGACTTATGAACCATCTTTTTTTGGGGGGGGAGTTCTGTACATATTGTTTATAGAGCCTCAATATCTTTTTTTTGGTACAGTACACCTTGTTTATACAGTATGGTAATTTTTGCTCATGGTACTGTACCCTACTGTAGTTTTATGTTCTGTTATACATTACAACACTGCGTGTAAGAGTTATGCAAATAAAAGCAAGATTATCAAGTTGGAGTTTCCTTTGACCATTTCACTGTTCTGAATATTGTAATGAACATCTATATACAGTTCCTCATTTTGCAACCAATTTATTTAATGGCCTAGTCACAGGACCAAATTCGGTCATTCGACAAGTGATGTCTGTACAGAGAAATTCTTCAAGCGAGTCCTTCATACTTCAAAATATAATACAGTCAAATAATTATTTTTAGTGTTTTATGGCTGTTTTGGTTCAAGTATATAGTATTTTGGTGATATAACTGTTCAAGAACAAATCTTAAAATATCAAATCCGAGAGAACTGTATTAGTAACATGCTCCTCAGGTTTATAAATACTGTGCTTTCTTGTGAGTGAATAGCATGTTATGACTTCAGTTTCCAACTCTATAATTATTCCAATATTTTGTTATTTGAAGAAATTTAAAAATTGCTTTTTATATTTGTATGAATTATGTTTTTGAATTTTAGTTGGTAGCACTTCCAGTTGATAAAAGCTCTAGAATGTAGTTAAATGTTAAGAGCTATAGGTCATGCTTGGAAACACCAAATATTATGAGGTATTAATTATAATTAATATAACAATTTGTTATTAATAGTACTTACAGAAATATTGGTGTGGCTTTAATATGCCTAACTTGGACTGTGATATGTGTCTCATATATATCTAAAATTACAGTAATTATGATACTTTTATGCTCTTACTCTGAGTGATGGCTTAATTGAAGTGTAAAGAAGTGAGGGAAATTGATGGTTACAATTGCAGTGGTGAGATTTGAACCCAGGTACTCTGACTTCAGAAGCTTGATTAAAGACTTAATTCATATTATACGATTGCTTTCAGAATATTTTACCAACGTTTTTTCAAGTTTGTTGATCTTTTTCCTTATCTGTGTCCAATAAATCAGTTGCAAGATGGGCTGGTGAGATGGCTCAGTGGCATACGCGCCTGCCTGGCAAGCGCGAAGGCCCGAGTTCGACTCCCGGATCCCACATACGAAAAAAGGGCTGGTGATATCGCTCAGCGGTACAGGCGCCTGCTGGCTGGCGCGCGAGGTCCTGAGGTAGGCCTCTGGTACCCACAAAAAAAAAAAAAAAATCAATCGCAAGAATTCTTCATTGCTTATGCATTGTTTTTATTTCTAGCATTTGCACTTGTTGTTTTGTATTTCTCATTCTTCTCCTGAAATTATTAGTTCATGCATTTTGTTTACTTTTTTCTTAGGTCCTTTAGTATGTTAATCATAGTTGCAGTAGTTTCATTATGGAAGTTGATATGTTGGTCTGCTTCTGTTGTTTTCTTCAAAATCAGTTAAGTTCAGAATCTTTTTTTTTTTTTTTTTTTTTTTTGTCTTTTTGATATAGGGTTTTGCTATGCAGTTCAGGCTGGCCTTGAACTCACTTTGTAGTCCAGGCTGGCCTCGAACTGTCAGTGATCCTCCTACCTCAGCCTCCTGAGTGCTGGGATTACAGGTGTGTGCCACCCCCCCCCCACTCTTCTGCTTTTTTTAATGTGTCTTGAAATTTCTGATCCATGCTGGACATTGTGAGTAAAGAGCAGTAGACACTGAGTTAATAATATTTGTACCTAGCAATCAGAGTGCCTCATCCATCAGGCTATTAGTTGGTCAGACCTTGTGCATTCCGTAGTCTTTGTATACATGTGCTACAGAAGCTCTCTTCGTGCTCTTATTCCCCCTCCCCAACTATTCACTGCTGTTGCTTCATATTCAGTGCTAGGTTTGTGGTGAGAGCAGAGGGGTACTTGTTTGATTGACCTAGCCTCAGTTTTTGGTAGATCTTGTAAGTCTGGACCTTAGGAGTATACTTTCATCAATATTTTTACCCCACCTCCCATGGTAGCCAAATCTTGTATATATGGGTGTGGTCTTAGGTGGGAATAAGTTTCCTCCTTCCCCATTAGTGATGTAACATCTGCTTTGTATTAGAAGACTTTGTCCCTTCTTTACTAGCATTGTTTTAGTGGTTTTGATGCACATAATATGAATCTTTAAATTATGATAGTTAAGGTAAGCATGGCGGTGCAGACCTATAATCCCAGCACTTTGGGAGGCTAAGGCAAGAGGATCGAAAGTTTGAGCCCAGCCTGGGCAATTTAGTGATTATTCCACTTTACTGTTAGTGATCTACTCCACTATACTGTTGTTCCATTAAGGCAACTGTAAATAATACATAAACTAATAATCATAATTGTATTTCAGTAAAACTTATAAAACCAGATAGTTGCCTAGATTTTTCCTGTGGGCTGTAGCTTGCAAATACTGTAGTAGACAGTCAATTATCTGTAAAATAATTAAATCCTTACTGACATATAATTCACATACCATACAATTTACCCATTTAAAGTATATAATTGTGTGGCTTTTAGTACATAGAGTTGTAAAACTATCATAACAATCAGATTTAGAACATTTTATTACCCCAAGAGGAAATCCTTATTGGATCCCTCATCCCGTTAGGTCATTTCTAGGTACTTTCTGTTCCTATGGATTTGCCTATTTTGGATGTTTCATTTAAATGAAATCATAATAGTATATGATCTTTTCAGACTGATTTCTCTCAATTAGCATGTTTTCAGGGTTCAACTGTGTTATATTTGTGTTAACATCTCATTTACTTTTTTTGTCATGTAACATGTTAGCAGTGTCACATCTTTGCCAAAAGTTGTTATAAATCTATCTGTTCAATTATAGTCATTCTAGTGGGTGTGAAATTATTTTGCACTGTGGTTTTGATTTTCATTTCCTCTGTAGTTGATGATGTTGAATATCTTCATGTGCTTATTGGCTATTTATATTTTTTCCAGAAAATGTCTGTTCAGATCTTTTTGTCTAGTTTCAGTAGTGGGTTGTGTAACTTTTGTTGATTTTTAACAACTCTTCATATATTCTGATTACAAGCCCCTTGTCAGATACAAGAATGACAAATATTTTCTTCCATTCTGTGCATTGTCTTCTTCTGTTGATAGTGCTTTTGATTTCATATGTAAAAAATCATCACCTAGTCCAAAACTCCTATGTTCTAAGGGTTTTATAGTTTTAGCTCTTAGATTCATTTTTGAGCTCATTTTTGTATAGGATGTCAAGGATCCAGAATCATTTTTACATGTAAATAGTCAGCTGTATTAGCACAATTTTTTTAAAAGAGTATTTGTTAAAAACATTGTTCTTTCCACCATTAAATTGCTTCGCATCCATGTCAAAAATCAATCTGTCATTTATGTGAGGATTTATTTCTAGGCCCTAAATTTTACTCCATTGACTTGTATGTTTAACATTATGCCAGTATCACACTGTTTCAATTAATGTAGCTCTTCAGGTTTTAGAATTGGGAAATGAGTCCTCTAACTTTGCTTTCCTTTTTCAATATTGCTTTGGCTCTTTTTTTTGTGTGTGTGTGTGTGTGTGTGTGTACCAGGGGTCGACCTCAGGACCTTGCGCGCCAGCAGGCGCCCGTGCCGCTGAGCGATATCACCGGCCCCTTTTTCATATGTGGGTTCCGGGAGTCAAACTTGGGCCCTCGCGCTTGCCAGGCAGGCGCTTATGCCGTTGAGCTATCTCACTGGCCCCTGTTTTGGCTCTTTTAAGTCCATTGATTTACCATATGAATTTTAAGATTAGCTGGTTAATTTCTCTGAAGAAGTTAGCTTGGATTTTGATGGACAATAAATTGAATCTGTAGACTATTTAGGGAAATATGACAGCTTAAAAACACTGTTTTCTCTGTCTAGGGGCATAGCTCAGTGGTAAAGCATATGCTCACCATATACAAGGCCCTGGTTTCAGTCCTTCAAAAAGAAAATTTTCTGGTCCATAAACATGGAAGTCTTCCCATTTCTTTAGGCCATCTTTAACTTATTTAACAGTTGTAGCTTTCAGAGTATAGTTTTATGCTTTTTTGGTTAAATTTATTGGTAGGAATTTTAATTTTTCTATTTGATATTGTAAATAGAATTTTATAAATTTCATTTTGTTTTTTGTTACTTATAGGGATATAGTTCATTTTGATGCATGAGTGTATCCTGTAAATTTGCTGAATTCATTTATTTTAATTTTTTATTTAGTACTGGTATATCCTTTAAATTTTCTATATGCTATACAAGATCATGCCATCTGATAATTTTTCTTCTCTCCCAATCTGGGTTCTTTTTATTGTAGTTACTGCTTAATTGCCCTGGTTATAGTCTCCAGTAAAATGGTAACTAGTGATGACAAGAGATGTCCTTGTTTTGTTCCTGATCTTCAGGGAAAACAGATTTCTTAATGGTGGTGATGTTCACTGTGGGGATTTTTATAGATGCCATATATCAAGTTGAAGAAGCTCTTTCTATTTCAGTTTTGTTGAGTGTTTTTGTCACTAAGAGTGTTGGATTTTTGTCACATACTTCTCAGTAGTTAATGAAATGGTCATGCAGTTTTTGTCCTTTATTCTACTGATATGGCATATTACATTGATTGATTTTCATATATTAAGCTACCCTGGTATATAGGTTAAATCATCCTTTGATTTGCCTGTTTGATTGTTGAGGATTTTTGCATACGTATTTTTAAGAGATTGGTCTGTTTTTTCTTTTGAAGTTTTGTCTGGTTTTGGTATTAGGGTAGTACTGGTCTTATCCTTGGGAAGTATTCTCTCATTTTCTGTTTTTTTGGAAGAGTTTGTAAAAGATTGACATAAATTGTTCTTTTAAATGTTTAAGAGAATGTTTTAGAGTAAAACCAACATTGGATTTATTTTCTTGCTGGAAGTCTTAATATTACTAATTCAATCTTTTATCTAGTTCTTCCTCAGATTATTTTTTAGTTAGTTTTGCTAAATTGTTTCTAGGTATTTGTTTTGTCTATGCTATCTAATTTGTTGGTCTATAGTTCATAATAATATGTTTTTTCTTGGTTAGTCTAACTAAACTTTAGTAATTCTGTTGGTATTTTCAAAGAAGCAACTTTTAGTTTTATTGATTTTTCCTATTCTATTCTAAATTATCTTCAAAAGGTAACTAGAGCTCTTTAATACTTACTGACATATTCAGTGAATTTTCTCAGCTTTGGTTATTTGAAAAAAGTATCTTGCATAGAATTTTAGATTGGTAGTATTTATTATTTTATTTCTTTAAACATATCACTTCATTGATTCTGTCATGAATAGTTTCCGATGAAAACTATGCTGTGACTCTTATCTTTGTACCTTTTTAATCTAATACCCCACCCCAGTTATCAAAGATTCTCCTTTCCCTGGTGTTCAGAAGTTTATAAAGTATAAAGGGTTTCCTTGCCTGCTTGGGGTTTATTAAGCTTCTTGGATCTGTGATTTTCTTCCTTATACGAATTTTGAAAGATTCTTAAATACTTTTTCTAGCCCGTTCTTTCAACTCCTGAGACTCCAAAGACATGTTTATTTTATTTTATTCTATTCCAATTTATTTATTTATTTATTTTTGAGACAGGATCTCACCATGTAGATCAGGCTGGCCTTGAACTCACTCCGTAGCCCGTGGTCTCAAACTCATGGTGATCCTTCTCCCTCAGCCTCCCGAGTGCTGGGATTGCAGATCTGTGGCACTACATCTGGCTCTATGTTTGGTTTATTTTATCCCCTCTGACAAGTTTTGATCTCTTCTGATTTTGTTTCTATTCCTTTTCTTCTTTGTGTTTCACTTCATATAATTTCTTTTGATTTAACTGATTCATTATGTCCAGTCTGGTCAGAAGCCCATATATGTTTTAATTTTAAAAAGTTACCATTTTCATTTGATTCTTATGTATATATTCTTTTGTATATTTTTGTGGAAATTCCCCATTTGCTTATGAATATTCTCCAGCTTTACACCACATCCTTTAACATATTAATCACAGTTGTTTTAAAGTCTTTCTCCGGTAGTTCCAACATCTGAGCCAGTCTTGCTTTTGATGCTTTTGGCTGCTTTAGTTCTTGACAATTAGTCTTTTTTTACTCTACCCACTTCTGGATCTGGTAGTGTATGTTATACGTATATACTGAGTGCTGCATGGCTTAGTTACTTTTCTTGTTGCTGGGACAAAATACCCTGCACCTAAAGTTAAAGAAGGAAGGGTTTATTCAGCACATAATTTGTAGAGGTTTCAGCTGGCTTTAAGGCAGGGTGGCGTGGCAGAGGAGCAGCCATTCATGGTGGCAGAAGACACCAAAGCAACAAGAGAGAAAGGAGAGCAAGCCTCTTTCTGTCCCTTATATTGTATTCAGGCTACCCTCCCTAGGGTGGTGTGCCACTCACACCCTCAATCCCAGCATTGGACCATGAGTCAATCACAAAATCTAGATTCGGGTTTCTCCAAAAAGCCCATCCCCCATGACTACATGAGGCTTTGGGGGGACATCCAGACACAAACCATAACACTGCATATTGTGTTTAAAGAAATAATTGACTGAAGTTAGGAGTGAATGTGCTCAAAATGGGCACCACTATTTTCCTATCTGGTCAATAGTTGAACTGGGTCTAAATTAGATTTTGAATTTTGTTGTTGCTGGTTAATTTCAACAAACCACAGACTTCACATTTTTCCAGTGGTTCATATAATTCTTGCTTAGTGTAGGATTTGGAAAACTAGAGTTTTCTCAAGATTCTTGTTGCACTCTAAGCTTTCTACACATCTGAACCACACAGAATCTCTTTGTTCTCGTGGGTAGATTGCTATTGCCTTTACTTTATTCAAGGCCTGGTGAGGGGGTGATATTAGGTTCTCCTGCTTCAGCCTTAGACTTAGGCAGGCCTTGTAACCCTGAATGTCAGGGTGGGTATTTTTTTTTTTTTTTTTCAGTACAGAATAGAAGTTTATTTAGATCATGGTTCTGGAGGTTGGGAAGTCTAGTATCAAGGTGCTGATATGATGGAGGGCTTCACGTGGTGAGACAGAGCAGGTATCTCAGAATGGCTAGTAAAGATCCTGTATCTCCCCTCTCCCCCAACCAGTTCCCTCTCCATAGGCTGGTGTCAAGAGGGAGGACTAGGACACCTAATAATAGCAGACTTTTGCTTTGCGTTAGTATAAGATCTTGTGCCCAAGCAGTTTTCAGCCCCCTGCCTCCATCCCAGCAGATAGTGGTTTTTTCTACTTCTCTCTTGGTAGCAGGTTATCTTCACTGGTGACCAGGGGATGGGGAGATTCCTACCCCTTGTCCAGCAACAGGTGGCTTTTATTTCTGCCGCTTTCCACAGCAGCTGGGCATTTGCTTGTGCAGAGAGTGGGAACGTTTTCTTTTTAGATGTCTTTGATGCCTTTGTACATACTGTATTTAAATGGTGTCCTTTTAGAAGGTAATTCCTGATGAACAGAGTCCGAGTCTTAGATTTTTAGAGAAGGATGCCCACGGTTTGGTTTTTATTATAATATGCTGATGTACTTGTTCTTTTCCAGCTTGGGCTTGATCTCCGACTCGTTCCACATGTTTTTCGATAGCACTGCCATTTTGGCTGGATTGGCAGCCTCTGTTATTTCAAAATGGAGAGATAATGATGCTTTCTCCTATGGGTAAGACTTTTTAAAAATCATTTTCTTGAAGCATGGGATGTACAGAGAAATATACAAGTCTTAAGGTCAGTGAGTTTTTACAAGTTAAACATGTTTGTGTGACTTAAAGCCATGAAACCCTCATACCTCTTCCAGTTCTTTCCAACTCATCTAAGAATAACCATTTTCTCCATGGATTTGTTTTGCCTGTTTTTATTTATTTATTTATTTATTTATTTATTTTTTGTGGGTACCGGGGGTCGACCTCAGGACCTCATGCGCCAGTAGGTGCCCATGCCACTGAGCGATATCACTGGCCCTTTTTTTTTCTTTTGTGGGTTCCAGGAGTTGAACTCAGGCCCTCGCGCTTGCCAGGCAGGCACTTACGCCACTGAGCCATCTCACCGGCCCCTGTTTTGCCTGCTTTTAAAACCTATATAATTGGAATCGACAGTATATAATTTTATTCGCATCTAAATTCTTTGGGTTAGTGAATGGGCACTAAACATTTACTAAAACATTTACTAGAACATTTTAGGTGAAATCATTTCAATACAGGAAGATTTCTTATAACCTATATTTTTTAAGAAAAAGAAAAAATGTCAGTCAGTGACTAGAAATGGTGAAGTTTCTTCTTATTGAAGGTGTAATTTGCTGTTAATTTATTTAAAATCATTTTATAATACAGTTTTATATTACTTACCTTCTTCAGCTCTGCATTTATATACAGTACTTCTTATATACTCTCACTGATTTGGACAGTTTACTAAATATTTGGAGAGCATTTTTATGCTAAGGGCCTGTGTTGGATCATCTTAGAGACAGAGTTGACTTCTGCTGCTACCTCTCATTGGGAAGGCACTAGATTTTCCATTATTTGATTTATGCTTTCTGACAGTTTCCTTTGTTGAGCTCATATAATATTTTGTAACATAACTATATGCAAGCAGAACTCAGCAGTATTATCTTTTTTCTTTGTCTGTCCCTTTCTCTTTCCTGCTTATTGTTGATTCTTTCTATTTTTAAATTTCTTATCCTGTGCTCCTCCTGTGTGTGTGTGTGTGTGTGTGTGTGTGTGTGTGTGTGTGTGTGTGAGAGAGAGAGAGAGAGAGAGAGAGTGTTTTTTTGGGGGGAAAATTAAGGAATAAAAGCTGATGGATTATTTGAAACTATGAATAATTGTTATGTAGTAAGTAACAGCAGTAGTAAACTACTAGTGTCAGCACACAAAACTGGAATTTAGTGTGCTAAACCTAAGGATGAATCCCTATGAGCTCCATTTCAAGGTGATCATAGTAGCAGACCGACTCTACAATAGAAGAAATAGGCGGCTTTGAGAGCAAGCAAGACTTTTCAATATTTATTTATATAAAATCATCTTTGTGTCTTGTCATACTCTTAATTTTGAAATAGCAAAGACAGTATAAAAATAGTATGCATTCAATAGCTAGATGCATATATACATGTTTATACAATATGTCCATATAATTGTACTCTTTTTTTTTCCTTTTGCCCTAGTTGAAGAATTCAGACACCAGTCATGCTTAATTAGGTAGTAGCACTTTCCTGAATTACATGGTCTAATTTCAAGACTTGCTCTGTTTAAGTAAACATAATCATTCGTAAAGGCAAGTGTACCTACTTTTTATAAGTTTTTCCTTTTAAACCTACAACTAAGTACAGTGGTACATTGATTCTTGACGTTGATTAGTTATAGGAGGTGTGATGAGTACCAAAAACAGATTATTTTGGCTAGAAAGGGTAGTGAGTCATGAGGAAATCAACCCAGACGAGTTCTAGCTTGAGTGTCAAGTACCAAACAAACATCTAGTAGTAGGACAAAATACATCAAAATATGTTGAGTGCTAAATTTGACCAATTTCAAAGCAGTCTAGTACCAAGGAATGACTGTGCAGCCAAATATACTAAAGCTAATTAAATTACTTGAGTCCAACAATATACCAGAATTTATAGAGCACACTTACTATGCTAGGCATTAGAAACGAAAAGATACCATTCTTGCTTTTGACCTTGAAATCTAGTAGAACAACAGGACAAAAGGTTTCCAATCAAGCATTAACTATAGGACTGAAAAGGTAGTTTTTTAAAGTCCCTTTTTTATTTTTGGACAATAACCCTGGTGACTTACTAGATAAATTGCTAACTGTAGGTTATGGTAAGTTGGCTGTAAATTATTTTAATTTAATGTTCTTTTCTCCAGAAAAAAATAATACATGGTTTAACAAATAATATATTAATATAATTTACTTATATTTGATAGAAGATAGAATTATGCATTATTTCTGAATGTAGATATACATGCTATGTTAGAATGTACTTTATAGGACAAACTCCAACATAATTAGATAGAATACTTTTCAAGAATTTCTTTTCTTTACAATATATTTATAGGGGCCAGGGATATAGCTCAGAGGCCCAGCGCCTGCTTGGCAAGCATGAGGTCATGAGTTCGATTCCTAGTACAAAAAAAAAAAAAATATATATATATAGTAAAATTTAAATTTTTTTATTTATAGTAAAATTTATATAGTAAAATTTTAGTATTATTTAGAAACTGACACAGACACTAGGAAAAGCAGTTTTGGTGTTCTCATATTGTTTGAAGAGAGAGTGATTAAGTCATGGTAGCACACTTTGAATAAAGTTTGAACATAGGAAAATGTTGAGTTAAAGTTGTTTCTGTGAATTTAAGCCAGGTATACTTTGTGGAAAAATAAAATCTTTCCCCCAGTCCTTCACATAGGTAGGAAGCAGAAAGCTTTAGGAGTCCATGGAGAAAAAGACAGGTATTTTAAAAAAAAGTTTAATTAGAATTATGTTAATCTAGAATTTATTCTAAAAATAGGTGATTGAAAGTGTATGCTGATTTATTAATCTTAGAAAAAAAACGGCAAAAATATAAGTCTCAAATTATCTCTGCAATAATTGAGGAATAATTTCATTTTACTTGATAGCAAAGCTCCTCTTCCCAAAGATCTAAAAACTGAAAGGTACAAAGCAAAATATACAAGGAGTTCTTAGAAAAGGAAGAATAAGTAAGTTCTTAACACTCCAGTTTCCAGACTTTTCTACTGCTCTTTATCTGTGGATCCTTGCTTTGCCTTCTTTGTCTGATCCTGTTCTTTCTCCAGTGGGAGCCTGGGATTTAAATTTCTGTGAAAGGTCTTTATAAACCTGTTTATGCTAAAAAGCTTTTTTACTTGGCTTATAAAAATCTGTGTTTTGTGGCATTCTATTAAACATAATTCTTAATTTCCTCAATCATTTTTACAACATAGTAAAACACAACGCACTATATTATGAGTACTTGGACTTTGCTGGTACGTATAAGCATATAATATGGTTTAGAATCTCTGAAGTAAACTTACAATTTGATTTTTTAAGAAATAACAGTTGCTTGCTGTGCTTCTCTTTAGGTATGTTAGAGCGGAAGTTCTGGCTGGCTTTGTCAATGGACTCTTTTTGATCTTCACTGCTTTTTTTATTTTCTCAGAAGGAGTTGAGGTATAGTAGATAATGATTAGTCAGTAAGTTACATTTCTGTAATGTTCATTAGTTAAAGACATGTAATAAACCCGTTTTCAGCTGTCATAATTTATTGAAGACAGTCTTGGAATAGACAAAGTATTGTACGTAACAGAAGCTTACAAAATAGTTGAAAAAAATTAAATGATAAACTTGAAATTGAAAAAATGAAATGATAGTGCTTTACAAGCTATGAATAAAGTAGTGACACTCAGATGTAAAGGCACAAGCTGGGTAGTGAGGTCAACTGGGAAGTGTTATGAGAGTTTTGATAGTAAGTCTTTATGGTAATTAAAGAAAAAAGAAAATATAAAGACTCGTGATTTTATGAAGGGCAGTATTTTAAGATACCAAATAGGAACAAGTTTGGAACCAAAGATCACACAAAAATATTTATGTTTACTTAAAAATAGTAATTGTTACTTTTTCTGCAGTATGTGATCACATTGTTTATTTTTTAAAACTATTTTGGCAGAGATTTTTTGAGTGCTTTTAATTCTGAAAATTACTGTAGATTTTTAATATTGCCTTGTGTTTGTACCAGTCAATAAGAAATTATATCAATGCTGTTTGTATTTTGTATTTTCTAGAGAGCATTAGCCCCTCCAGATGTACATCATGAGAGACTGCTGCTTGTTTCAATTCTTGGATTTGTGGTAAATCTAGTAGGAATATTTGTTTTCAAGCATGGAGGTCATGGACATTCTCATGGCTCTGGTATGATGGTTAGAACCCTTTTGTTGCTTCATTTTTCTACCTAGTTTGTGTTATAATTATTTATTTTAGAATATTGATAATATGTAAACTATATATCAATTTTTAATAACAAAAGTAATATGTCAAAAGACTTATTACTGTCTTCCTGAACTGTCCCTCCTACTGCTCTGTGCCTCTCCTGTCCATTCTAGCTCCTTCTCGGAGTTGTGCCTGTTATCAGTTTGGTATGAATCCCTCCAGACTTCTCTAGCTCATTTCTTTCATTTAATACCATTCATATAACATAGCAAATATCAGAAAACCACAAAAAATTTTATATATGTGTATGTGAGAAATTTACTGTATATATGAGAAATTTACCGTATAATCTATTTTTAAGATCTTTCCATTTAGTGTATATCAGTCTACCTTGTCTTGTTAACAGCTACACTGTGGTATAAGTCACCATCATTTAATCAGTATTCTATGAATAGATCTCAAGTCATTTACATTTTTATGCTAATCCATATAAGTCCTACTCTTGGAACACATGCCAAGCATTTTTCCAGAGCTGTGTTGGCCTCTATTGTAACTATTAATCACATTTAAATAAAAATTGAAATTTAACATTTTTGTTAATTAAAATTAAGTTAAAAATTCAGTTTTGTAGTTGCATTAGTGACATTTCAAGTGCCCAGTAGCCACATGAGGATATCGTATTGGATAGGGCAGACGTAGAACTTTTACGTCATTATAGAAACTTCTTTAAATTCAGTGTGCTAGAATAAAGTGGATTGCTGGAACATAGAATATATATATATATTTTCGGTTTCAATAGATCTTTGCAAATTGCCTTCCAGAGTAACCGTCATTTACACTTATTCCCAGGATAAATGCAAGTAATAATTTCTTGCATCAACATTTACTATTGTGCTAGCAGTTTGATAAAAATGGTTTTAAATTTTATTTGGTATTTCTCTGATAAATAGTGAAGTTGAATATCTTCATGGTATTTTTCTAGGCTATTCAGGCTTTTCCTGTTCTAGAATTACCTGTTCATATTTTTTGCCTATTTTTTTTTCAAGCCACTTACACCTACTGTATTTTTACTGCTGTAAACCTTTAAGTGTGTTGTAGATATCTTTTTCCAGTCTGTGGTTTGTCTTTAAACTTTTATATAGGGTTTTTAAATTTAGGTAGAGCCTAGTGTTTGTCTTACATATTTTTTGCTTTGTTTAAGGAGTTTCCTATTCCAGGGACATAATCATAGTCTCTTATAACATATCTTAATGCTTTTCATTAGTTTAATTTTTTTCTAATCATTTTGTTTCTCCATCAAGTTGTAATTTGTATTTAACAAGGGAGAGTTGGAGCGTAAGCTTTATTTTTCCCCTTTGCTATGAATAAGAAGTTTTACCATCACCATTTATTTATTGGCGATTATTTTCTTAAGAAAACCTTAAAGGTTACCCTGGGGATAACAAGTGCCATCTTAACTTAAAACACTCTAGTTCAGATGAATTGTAAATTAATTCAGTAATACAAAAAAACAAACAAACAAAAAAACTTTGCCTCAGTGTGCTTATGTTCTTTTCGCCATCCTTTGTGTTATTGTTAAAATACGTATTTGTATAAGCCTGTCAACAGTTTATAATTCTTAGTTTATACAGCTGTATTTTATAACGGAAGAGTTAAATATAAAAATACGTATTCTGTCCTTCATAATCCTTTCTAGTTAATCTTTGTATTTACAGATTTATGTGTTATTTTTCTTTGTATGTCTTGAACTGTTGAATGTCCTTTCATTTCACCCTTGAAAACTGTAATGTATTTTTTGGCAGAGGAGAACACTTTTGTTCATCTCAAAATGTCTTAATTTCTCTTTAATGAGAGATAAATAAAATGTAGAAATTCTTGTTTGAGTCTTCATCTCCCCAACATGTGATACCCTTTCACTGTCTTTTGACCTTTGGTTTCTCTTGAGAAAGTTAATCTTGAAGTACCCACATATATAAATTACTTTTCTCTTACTGAACAACTTCCAAGATTTTTTCTTTGTGTTTGCTTTTTATCGGTTTGACTGTGATGTCTCTAGATACTGCTTTATGGAGTTTAATGAATTTCTTGAATACATTTTCATCAAATTGGAGTAGTCTCCAGATGATTTAAAGTGTGCTTGCCAAGGCCAAAATCTGGCTATCCTCAAAAATATTTTCAGTAAGCAGACTTTTTAAAATATACTGTATGGCATACTGTTCTATTTCTTTTTGGTGAAAACTGGACATTTTAGATAATGTAGCAATTCTGGTATTAGATTATGTCAGTCCTCTAAAGTTTATTCTTTCTGGTGCTTTTGTCGCTGTTGGGTTTTTCTTTCTACAAGTCTTTTGTGAGCTGATTCAGTGGATTATGTGTTTCCTGAAATTTGTGGCTATTGTGTTCTTTGCTGGTTGTTTTAAGATCTTGTTTGTGTTTTTAACCTGGCTTCCTAAGGGTCACATCTGAACCCATATAATTTAATAGAAAGGCAGTGATTAGTCAGAAGAGTTCTTTGAATCCCTTTCCTAAAATATGCCACTTTTGTAAAAGGGGTCTTCATGAGAAAGTGGACTTTTAAACTTAAGGCAATTTACAAGGCAGCTTTAGGTTTTACTTCCTGTTTATGTAGGGTCTTAAGGTCAGAGATAAACCGTAATTTCTCCTTTTTCAGGTCTTTCTTGGGCCTATGCATTAGTGTGTATGCCTCCTTTTGGATTCTAAGGAATATGTTAGTGCTTTCCAAAGTTTCTTAAAACCGTCTGATTCTCTGAGAGTCCTTATAATTCTCAGGCTCTAATTTACCCCAACTTAAACCACAGCCTTCAGCAGCTGAGGTATTGCTAGGAAGTTGCCACTGTTTTGGTTGTGCCCTATCCCCAACCCTTGTCCCCATCTCAAGGTGAGCTGAGCTCTGAATCTAAGATCCATGTGACTGGTAGAAATTTGTTGAGGCAAAGCAAGTTTAGACAAAATATTGACTGTCCAGAAAATGGTGCTTTTAAAAAGCACCAATAGGGGCCGGTGAGATAGCTCAGCGGTGTTAAGTGCCTGCCCGGCAAGTGCGAGGGCCCGAGTTCGACTTGCGGATCCCACATATGAAAAAAGGGCCGTTGATATTGCTCAGCGGCACAGGCGCCTACTGGCATGTGAGGTCCTGAGGTCGACCCCCGGTACCGACAAAAAAAAAAAAAAAAACACCAATAATGATCTGATCTCTGTATTACCTGCAATCCTTCTGGCTTTTGGCTACTTTGCTCATGGTCCAGAGAAGAAGATGGAATGGAATAACTCCAAGTTAGAATGTCAAAGGCTCTTGTCTTAACAAGTTTTAGTAGTTCCTCTTGAATAGATAGTTTTCACTTTATTCAGTAGTTTTGATTAATTGCCAGAGTTCTGAAATGGTTTGTACTGTAGTTGTTTTCCTGTATTTTTATTGTTTTAGAGGAGAGGTAGTCCACAGAGGTCTCCTCTTCACCCTTATGGAAGGTGATCTCCCACAGTTATGATCTTTTTATATGATGCAAGGCTGGATTTGATTTTCTGGTATTTAAAATTTTTACAAGCATAACTGGTATTTTAAAATTGTTTATCGTTCAGATTTTTTTTTCTCCCTGTGCTTTTGAGTAGCTAGTATAAGAAGTTTCTTGATGTTTTTTTACAGAATGTAAAGAAGATTCTTTATTCTTTTGTGTTTGTCTTTTCTACTTGCTTTCGTTTAACTTCACTGATCCTTTTACCAAAGATAGCACTTCCCTGCCTTTGCCTCACTGATTATATGCCTATATCTTGTTTTTTGTTTGTTTTTATGCTTTTTGTGATTCTGTCATATTTATTAAATGTGTGCTCATCTTTTTTGACTTTTTTCATTGGTTATACAGATTGATGGGTTTCGTTTTGGCAGATTTGTACACGCACATAACACACTTTGATCATTTTCACCCCTCACCACCCTCCTCACTAGTTCTACATTCTTTTGGGGAGATTTCAATGTGTATATTTTGCTCATATTCATTCCCCCAGGCTTAGCTTTATGATTCCCATTTTAGAGATGAAAAACCAAAATCAGAAAAAATGTATTTGTGGTAAATTGATGATAGTACTTAGACCAAATATGAAAGGGCTAGAAAATTGTATTCCACTGATAACATTCCCCACTTAGCTGTTGTCATTTACCACCTGGTGAGACAAAATATCACAAAAATATGATTCATGAAATTGCCAAGCCTACCATGATGATGCCATAGAGAATTACAAAAGCTTATTGTTGGGAGGTTGCAGCAGGAACAAGAAATGTTACTAAAAAGATACATTGCCATTAATCACCCCACCCCAATACTCCCCTTCACTTTAAACACATTTATCCCATTGTTCTTACCACTTTCTGAAGCAGTTCTGGAAGTCCTCTTTTTTGAGTGTCTTTATGAGGTATGGTAAAAAATGTGAATGCTGCTGCTGAGTGCCATCCAATGGAAATGTTACTGGGTTTTGGGGTGCTGGAGTCTCCTTCTGGAGGTGGTTTCTAGGTTCTTTCTGTCCTAAGCAAAAAATTGGTCAAGTATAAATGGTAGCAAAGTTTCATTAAAGGTAAGAAAAGAAACAGGCTCTGCAAAGGGAGTTTGGGCCAAATCAAACTAGGAAAAGAAGTACACCCTACAGCTTGAGGGTATGCCATCCATGCAAGGGGGAGCACAGTGGCAAAAACACAATGTGGATTCTCCTTTTTGTATCAGCCAGTCCTCAGGCTGATGTCAGGTCTAGGCCTAGGTCCTATCAAAAACCTGTTGTTCTCATGAGAAGTCCACATTCAGGGCTTTGGGAATTGCTCTGTACATGTGTCCTGGGGTCTCGAAGTTAACAGATCATGCCTACTTCCCCAGCCAGCTTTGCCACACCCTAGTGTCCTGTCTCATTTCCCCCTGAGAGACATATATCCCCATAATTCTTTATGGGGTGCTGAGGGAGTAGAGGCCCCTGTCTTCTATAGCTTCTTCCAGCTGGAAGGGGTTGTAGGCCCTACCTACTGAGGAATATGTGTTCTCTAACTACCTTGGTGTGTTGTGGCTCACTGGCTGGCTTGAAGGAAAATAAACGTGTCAGAAGACAATGAGAAAAGAGTTAGTGACTATTGAGCTGTTTTTTCGATGGGAGAAAGAAAGTAACTTTACTATTATGTTGTGGATGTAGAACCTAAATATGAGGAGCAGGTCAGATTTCCATGCTTCTTGTGGAGGACAAAGGAGGGAGGTTAGATAAATTATTGAGAGCCTGAGAGCCGTAGCCTTAGCGAGATTACCCACATAATGGGTCTAATTAAAAATGGGAGCCTAGATACAGGTGCCCATTTAAGCTGTGCTGAATTAGGGTCATTAGCGACTTGACTTATCTGCACCTGGAGCAGTACTGGAGTCTTCTTGCTGAAGAGAGGCTTCAGCTCTTCCAGAGGCTGTCAGGAATAGCTTTCTTCTTAATCCTCCTCAGGGTCTTGGGGTATGTCAGTGATGTCCTGCCTGCTTGCATAGGTTACCCTTTTGGCCCAGTGTTACCCAGGGTTCCTCTTAGGAGATGGTAATATCCCTGGCCAGGCATTGTAGGTTCCCTTAGGCCTCTTTAGAGCAGGAAATGACTGTTTTGGCTGGCCTAGTCCCTCTCTGGGAGCAAGGACAGTCAACCTTTCAGTGCCATGAGTCAGGCACATTGGCTGCTTCACCGTGACAGCATGGCCCAGTGACTTAGTGCAGATGTATGCCCCGTGCCCAAACTTCTTGCACTCAGTCATCCTTGGGTTTTCCCTTAGATGATTTGGGCGAGTTTAAAGCATTTATAGCAATTGTGACAGCTATACTTCTAGCTTTTCTCTTTTGACCCTCCTACAGATCCTGATTGTTGAACACAGAAAATGCCACATCCAGCATTTGGGTCATAGGTATCAGGGGGCCCATCTGAAGTTTCTTTATTAAACAGATGGGAGAGACCCATATCCCCATGAAAGACAGGTGAGGACCCAAGGACAGGATCATCAAAGATATCTTTCTTCTCCAGGGTCCACTCTACATACCATATTCTGGGCTTTTCCTGAGATAAAGGGTCACAAAAGCCTGAACATAAGGGATTTCACTCCACCTTTTATGTTTTAAGCAGAAATAGTTTACCTGGAAAATACTCTCATAATTTAAACTGCCATCCCATACCCACCTCTCACCATTTCCTAGTTCATATTGAACCCAAACCATATTGCAATAGTAGATACACGGTTTCTTTTTAAAACTTGACAGGGTCAAATCTTTCCCGTTAATCAAGGAAATGCCCTAGTAGAATCTGCAGGTGTGGTTCATGCAGTTTCCCATGGCTCATCTTGGGGCCTTTAGAGAGAGACAGCTAGCTCTTGGGTCCTTAAGATGGCATCCCCTGCAGAAGGAGGAGACTTGATGAGCCCACAGAGCATCCCTGTGAGACTCACGTATTCACTAGCAGACATTTCTGTCTGGAGATAGGACGATGCCAGAATCTTTCATAGAAGCATAGAAGAGAGCCCTTCTGAGGGCCTTTGTCTTTGTACTGGGGCCAACTAACTCCTTAGGGAGAGGGGGTTGAGCCACTTCATGGCTCTGCCTCGTCCTTCCAACTGCCATGAGATCAGAGTGGAGTCTTTTCCCTCTGAGACTCCCTTAGCCACACTGAGGCACTTGGTGACTCCATTTAAGCAGGGTGGAGCCAGTTGGGAAACAGTATCCCTCACATTTGCCCCATAGGAAAAACCTTTAAAATACCTAAGGATGAGAATGGCTATTCTTTGACTCACAGTCCCTTGAGTTAAACTTTGCTGGATGTACTTTTGTTCTGTTTAGGGTGTCAGGCATGTTTCTAAATTACCTGTATATTATTAGAAAAAACAAGGACAGAAAACAGACATGGTAGAACCCATATGGCTGCATGTGATGAGACAAAACGGCAACCTTGAGAAAACACCATCTAGTGCTCACTTTGGCACCACGTATACTAAAATTGAAATGGCCATTTAGGAGAAAAATGTAGAGAGACTTGAGCACAAAGAGGAGTAAAGTGGGGTGGGCAGCTACTTAAGCAGACTACCAAGTTACCAACAGCTATTTTTCTCCAAGAGAGTGAAAAGCTGAGTAAAGAATTGCAGAGAACAGAAACATGAGTCAAAAAGGCATACTAGGGCCGGTGAGATGGCTCAGCGGCGTAAACGCCTGCCTGGCAAGCTCTGAGGGCCCGAGTTCGACTCCCAGAACCCACGTACAAAAAAAGGGCCGGTGGTATCGCTCAGCGGAATGGGTGCCTGCTGGCGCACGAGGTCCTGAGGTCGACCCCTGGTACCCACAAAAAGAAAAAAAAAAGGCATACTAAGTGCCAGGTCGCACACATGGTACCTGAACAATCTGGTCTGCAACTGCGTAACTGGCTGTCTGGCTGTTCTTTACTGACTTGTGTCCACGATAAGTGACCAAAAATGGGAAAGAGAAGAAAAGGAAGATAAACTTCAGGGCATGTAGGACTCTGACCAGCTGAGAGAAAAAAAGAAAAAAAGAAAAAACACAGAGGCCATCATTCTCCCCCCACCCCACATGCTGGGAAACAGAATACAGTTATTGATGCCATGGGAAATCTCCCAGGTTCTCCTGACGAGGCTAGAGAGAGAAAAAAACAAAAGAATGTGCTCAAAGGGCTTTTACCTGCTCTCCTGGCTGGCTCAGCAAAATATATTATCTGGTTTTGGGGCACTGCAGTCTCCTGGAGGTGGCTTCTGGATTTTTTTCTATCCTGAGCAAAGAATTGATTTAAGATGAGTGCAAATGGTAACAAAGTTTTATTAAGGGTAGGAAAAGCAACAGGTTCTGCAGAGTGAGTTTTAGCCAAGTAGAAGTAGGAAAAGAAGTGCACCCTGTAGTGTGAGGATGGAACACTGGAATAGCAAGACAGTGGCACATCTTGTTTAATTAATATTTGTTAGCGTCTATAGTGTGTATGGTATTCTGCAAGTTTTTTTTTGTTTTTGACCTGTACTTTTTACTGCTTTATCTATAGTGCCTCTCACATAGTATGTTCCAAATACATATTTATTATGGGCAAACAGAATTATCTCTAATAAATATTTCTGTGTATTTCTAGTTAGCACTTACTTTCACTTCCAGTCAGGTCTGATACTGGCCTCTGTGCTTTCTTTTTTTTTTTTTTTCCTGTACTCCATAGTAGGAACTCAGGAGTGTTTTGGTAAATCTATAACACTTCTTTAAAGTAACTGTTTATTGTATTGAATCTGGGTTTATAGTGATTCTTTTCTCTAGTATCATCTTATTGTAATAATTCATGCATTTGTACCTACCCCTGTCTTAATCCTCTTTGTTTTCTAGGCCATGAGCACAGCCATTCCCTCTTCAATGGTGCTCTGGATCCCACACATGGCCGTGGGGATCACTGCCATAGTCATGAGGTGAAACATGGTGCTGCCCATAGCCACGATCACGCTCACGGACATGGCCACTTCCATTCTCACGGTGAGTACTGCTGAAAACCCTTTCAAACAGAAGTTGTGTAGATTACTTCTCTTCACTGAAAGGGCCTACTAAATGGATATTACAGTTGACTTTCTAATGAATCATTTGGGTCCTAGGATTGTTTTTTAGCATGTTATGAAAGTAACTTGATATAAGACAGTGGATATAGCTTTTTCCTTGGTGAGTATATCATAATAAAATGCCACTATTTTAACTGAATGTCAGTGAATGGGGAACAATTGCAATTTAGCAAATAAAAATCTTGATTTTTTTTTTAAGTATGATGAGGCCTTTTGAAAGCTATCTAGTCTTGTAAAAATACTACAGGGGTTTTTATTTTTTTATACTTTCATTGTAATGCTTTTTAGGTTTAACACCTGATGTTTACTGTGTTCCTTTAGAAGTCGCTAGATGCTAACTTGTGTAGCTTTAGATACTAAGTTATAAGGTACTTATCAACTTAATATTTAAAATTATATTTTAAGTAGTTTATTCATGAATACCAGAGGTTAGATTAATAGAAACTGTTTAGGTGACACAATTTTTTTTTTTGGTACTGGGAATTGAACTCATGACTTCATGCTTGACAGGCAGGCGCTGTGCCACTGAACTATATTCCTGGCCCCCACAATTTGTTTAATCTTTAAATTGATTATATGTTTTAGTATTATCTGTATTTGCCATATAGACAGAATCCTAAAGCTTTTGATTTGATGGGCTCTTGGAGTAGCTCAGTTGGTAGAGTGCTTGCCTGGCATGGGTAAGGCCCTGTCTTTATCTAGACAATTTGGTGCCTTGATCAAGAGCTGGATTTTTGTAATAGTTATAGTTTTCACTATCAACAGGAATTTCACGTCTGCTACATCTTTTTACAGCAGTACTTTTTACAGTAGTACATGGTACAGCAGAACCTATCTAGACAGAAAATACTGTGCAGGATTAAGCTTTTATATGAGTTGCATTGTTGTAGAGCATTGTTGCTGTGTTCTATCAGTGCTGCAGTGGTAAAGATATATATTATTGGTCTTTGGTGCTATTGGCCAAGAACCAATGGCTACAGATAGATACTCTTGTTAGTCACGATCAGAAAGCCTGCTGGTCCTCCTGGTAATTCCTTTAAACAAGGTTTGCTTATCTTTTGCCTTTTTTTACTTATATTTTCTGCTTCAATATAAAGCTGATTAGTAGTCATTAAAACACTTAAGTATAGAAATTACAGTATCTTTTCATCATACAGGCAAATTTTTATCTCTTCTGTATAAAAATCTTGCCACATCCATCTAGAAGCTATTGAAAAACTACTATTTGCCATAGTGAAGTTATCCTGGATTCTGTTCTGGCTTCATTTCTTGGATTTCTTATAGTTTCAAGCAGTACATTTAGTTTTGTCTGGATTTTGTGCTTGTAAAAGTATTAGATTTTTAAGGAATATTAGCAGATTTTCACAATGTTTTGAATTTCTTGTGCTTTTTATTTTTTTAATATAACTTCCAAAATAATCTTGTGTCCTTGCTTTTTAAAATTGCTTCCACTAAATTTACTTCTACTCGATTACTTCATTAAATTTTACAAATAATTTTGTAGGTCTGATGTGGCTATGTAGTCACACATCCTCCATGAGACATTTGAATGAAAAGGACTCTGAATTGCAAAAATTTGAATCAGGAATTGAAGACATATTTTAAAATAATTTAACTTAATTCTCTACAGATGGTCCCTCCTTAAAAGAAACAACTGGACCCAGCAGACAGATTTTACAAGGTATGATAAGCAATTTGCATGTTTTTCAATTTTATGAAACTAGTTTCATAGTTTTCAGTTGTCTGAAGTTTTCCTTTAGGAAAAATTCATAATGTATTGTTTATGTTTAAAATATTCTTTTTTTTTTTTTTTTTTTTGTGGGTACTGGGGGGTCGACCTCAGGACCTCACGCGCCAACAGGCGCCCGTGCCGCTGAGCGATATCACCGGCCCCTTTTTCGTATGTGGGATCCGGGAGTCGAACTCGGGCCCTCGCGCTTGCAAGGCAGGCGCTTATGCCGCTGAGCCATCTCACCGGCCCTAAAATATTCTTTCTAGTGATGATTTTATATATGTTATATCTGCTATTAGCAGATAGTCTTTTGTCACTTGACAGTTCAGATTTAATAAGAAAAGCACAATAGCCAGAATCTGGGCTGCTTCAATATAAACAATACTAAGACCTATGATGATAGTAACATTATAATAGTATGTTTGCCTTTGTAGCATTATTGTATAGTTTCTCCAAAATTAACATTCAATATTTTCTAATATATGATAATTAGAACTAAAAATATTAATGCAGAGAGTGGAACTTCTGTTGTATTTGTAGACATCGATTAATGATCAGTTAATCATCAATTAATTAATCATCATTAATGATACCTACATAAGAGCTTATGTGGCACCTAACATGGTACATTACAAAGCTTTACGGGCCAGGGAAATCAGTCTTGTCTACGAATTTCGCTTCCTTTTTTGGGATGTAAACCAATCTTAGGTGTTGAGTTTCCATTTAGATTTTATTGTCAAGGTTTCCTAATTCTCAGGTCTGTCTTCTTGCCTCTATTAACTTTTGATTTCAGTCTTTCTCAGTAGCTTCTGATCTATTCTCTACTGCATCTGTTTTTCTTCTGCCTACTTTTCTTCTGTTGATCTAACTCGTGCTTTTTATTTTTTCACTGAGAATATGTTCCTTCATATTGAGAAGTCCATTATGAGAAGGCTTAAGTATGTCTCCCGGTCACTAATTTTCCATTTATTAAAAATATAGAACTTTTAAGAACAGATTGCTGAAATAGTTTGTATCATGCATATTTGATGCTGCTCTATCAAGTGATATAAATTAACTTTAATTTTTAGTTTTGAAAGTCATCATAAGTAGGAAAGAAAGTTAGGTCTACTTCCTAATTATCTTTTATGCAAGCTGTTATGATTATCCACCAATTTATAGTGGCTGAAGCAGGCCAGTGGGTAGCCAAAAGAGAGAAATAACTGCCCAAGATTAAATCTTGCCTGCAAAACAACTGTGTACAAGATATTCGACAAGAAAAAAACTATGAGTTAACTGAATTTTTAACTGTTAGCTACATCTTGAGTAGGACATATGGGTTAGTAAGTTTCTGGAAAGTTAGATTATCAATATCCTACCAGATCTTCTAAGGTTTCAACTTTATATAAGCTAACAATATTGTTTATATATCCTTCTTTAGTGATTTTTTTTTAATATTAGTTACAATAAAGTAGAAAGGGCTTGGATGATGATATTTACTAATAAAACCAATTTTCAGGTTAGCAGATAATAGGTAGTCAAGGAATTTCCAATTTAAGAGAAATTAGAACAAGTTATTCTTTTCTTTTTTTCTTTTCTGTGTCTTAGAGCTATTTTCACTTCTGATTTTACCAAAACACTGATTAAAGAATATAAAAGTTTTAAAAACATGTATCACATACAAGTTTGTAATTTAGGGACCTTCAGTCCCTCTTTTTGTTTTTTACGTGGTACTGGGGATTGAAACCCGGGCCTTAGCACTGAGCTACACCCCTGGCCTTTTTTAATTTTTGTTTTGAGACAGGATCACTAAATTGCCCAAGCTGTACTCCAGCTTACGAGACTCTTGCCTCAGCCTCATAGAGTGCTGGGATCGTGTGTACCACCACATCCAGCTTGCTTGGATTCATGTGTTTTCCAGTTTTATTTTTAAAAGTTATAATATTTCATGCAGGTTACACGGTAGCAGATAATTAAAGTATAATTTCTTAGCACATATTAAGATTCAAGTGGACTTAATTGTAGTTGGGTTTTAAATTATTACAAATATTTTTTAATTTAAGTTTAAATCTGTTTCTACTCCTGGAAATAATTATAGTTAACTTTTTTTTTGTTCAGGGAATAACAAAATTTTTTTCTAAATTGGGTACTTTGCTTTTTTGCACATTAGCTGTTTCTTTTCATATAGGGTAGTCAATGATATTGAAGAATTTTGTAATTTTACCAAGGCATAGTTGAAGCTTAAAAGACAGTAAATAATTTTTTATATAGTAAATTTTACTCATTGAAGAACTAAATTAAAAATCTTGACATTTTTAGTGGTTTTCCAGGCAAGTGTCACTTATTAAATGTTAGTTTTCCAGGCAAGTGTCACTTATTAAATGTTAGTATTATAGGAGGGTTCTTGGGTAGCTACAGTATCTGTGTTCTACCAATTTAACATTTAATTATTAAAAATTCAACATGTATTTTATGTTCATTTTAAAATATTTAAATCCCTTCCTTTTCACATTAAGTTTTAGCACTTTATATATAATTTGGATAACAAAACCCTTAGATTAATTAATGAATGTATCAGGATAAGTAGATTAGAATCCATAGAAAATTCTAGTCCCAAATGGTAATAATTTTAATCACCATCAGAGGGCTCTGTGGGTCCATGTATTTGTAATTACATTTTCTTGACTAATTCTTTGATCCTAATACTGTTTCCTTCCCCAGATGACTAAGTTTTGTACTCTTTTTTAAGACAGAGGTGAATGGTCACAATTTTTAAAATCAATTAAGAGTATGGTACTAAGAATATTTTATTTTAAATGGACCAGAAGATAATTATATTTTTATTATCTTTGTCTCTAGGTGTATTTTTACACATTCTGGCAGATACACTTGGGAGTATTGGTGTCATTGCCTCAGCCATCATGATGCAGAATTTTGGTTTGATGATAGCAGATCCCATCTGTTCTATCCTTATAGCCATACTTATAGTTGTAAGGTAAGTGTTATGTTACTTTCAAGTAGTAAAATGAGTGACACATGATAAATATGCAACTTAAATTATAGAACTAAATTACAAATTATTATGTTGGTTTTCTTTTTTTTTTTTTTTTTTTTTTTTTTTTTGTGGGTACCGGGGGCTCGACCTCAGGACCTCGTGCGCCAACAGATACCCGTGCCGCTGAGCGATATCACCGGCCCCTTTTTCGTATGTGGGATCCGGGAGTCGAACTCGGGCCCTCGCGCTTGCAAGGCAGGCGCTTATGACGCTGGGCCATCTCACTGGCCCTCTCATTTCTTTTTTTTTTTTTTTTTTTTTGTGGGTACCGGGGGATCGACCTCAGGACCTTGCGCGCCAGCAGGCGCCCGTGCCGCTGAGCAATATCACCGGCCCTTTTTTCGTATGCGGGTTCCGGGAGTCGAACTCGGGCCCTCGCGCTTGCCAGGCAGGCGCTTACGCCGCTGAGCCGTCTCACCGGCCCTAGTTAGAATATTATAGTTAGCATCTGTATACTGATAGATGTTTGTATCTTATACTGTCACATGCAAAAGAATATCAAAGTCTCCTCTACTAAAATTATTTTTAATTATAAAGTCACATTATCATTGCAGAAGTCTTATAAAAATGCTTACTGAAATAAATTTATGTCAGTGTCCCCATCAAGGTTATAAAATTCTTGAGGAAACATCTGTGTCTTAGTTCTTAATCTTTTATTGCCTACCACAGTGCTAGTGTATGTATAAACGTAACTGTGTGTGTAGGTGTACGGATTCTCAGTAAATGTTTGCTGAATTAAATTGTATAGTGATTATCACCTATGCTTCTCCTACCCACTGTGCTACAACACCAGCCTTTTAGAATTTTTTCTGAGACAGGGTCTCACTAAGTTGTCTAAACTGGGCCTGAACTTGCAGTCCTACTTCAGCATCACAGAGTGCTGGCGTTACAGGTGTGTGCCACCACATCTGGCTTATTAACTTAATTTTTATCAGAATAACGGGAATATATTCTCAGGGTTTTATTTTTCCATATAATTTTACTCTCAGAACTTCTTTGCAATAGAAAAAGAGACCTATTTGAAGTCAGTCTGATGATTTTTGTAGCTCATAGCTGAGTACATTTAATAGATGGTGATAAATTATATTAAAATTGGTCATAAATAGGTATTTTTAAGTTTCTGCTAAAATAGGGTATACATTTTAAGCATACAGATTAATTTATAATGTCTTTGAATTATTTGTACAAGGAAGTAACTCTGCTGTATAAAAGTCTTTCTAAATCTTAGAATGTCTTTTTTTCATCTTTGGAAATCTTAGTACACTTCCGGTACTAAGCTTACTTCCAGTAAGTTCAGCTTAGTTATAATTTACCCTATAAAACCTAAATCTTGATAGATTTTGATAACTGTTAAATCTTTATCCTTAAGGGTACTTTCAGTTCATTTTATTATGAATTATAAATCTTAGTTGCTTCTAATATTTCTTAGAGTAGGATCTTTCTGTTCCTTTTGTCTCTACTAGTATTACCCTAACTCTGGCTAGTAGTGTGTTTTGCTTGAGAAACTATAACAGTCTCCAGGTCGACCCGTCTCTCCCTAAACTCTTCACACTCGCTAAAATTATTTTTCTTTAATAAGGATTATGTGATATATAAGCCCATCTGTGATTCTTATCCTCAGATTTAAGTCCAAATTCCTTAACTGAGTTTCATGATGTCCCTGTTTACCTCTTTAGTCACTCTGTCGGTGCTTCTCAATTCATAGTCTGCTTCCCAGCCACAGTAAATTATTTTCAGTTTCCTAAATATATTATGAGCTTTCAGGATTATGCTCATGTTTTGCTCATATTTCCTTTCTCCAAAATACTCTCAAACATCTCATGCCTTCCCCTTCCCAACCTTGCACCATTCAAATTTGAAATGGTACCTCATTGGGAACCATTTTCTGATTCTTCATCTCCTGGGATAGTTTAAGTACATCACTTTTGCACTTTCTACTAAAGTACTCTTTCATGGCATTTCCTAAATCTATGCAGATGGTCTGTATTATTGTCTCATTCAAACCCCGTGAAGGCAATATGTTTTACTGAGTGTCTAATTCTGCCTGGTAAGAAGTTGGCACACTTTGAATTTTAATCAAGAGAAAATTGTTTTTTTCAACCTTAGAGAATTACTTCTCCAATCCCAAACAGGGAATTCTTAATAATTCTGGTCTCATTCATTCATTCCACAAATAAAAATGAATAAACATACACAGCAGAGAAAACCTTTTTACTGAAATATAACACAATTTTTATTTTTTTTTTTATTTATTTTTTTTTTGTGGGTACCGGGGAGGTCGACCTCAGGAGCTCACGCGCCAGCAGGCGCCCGTGCCGCTGAGCGATATCACCGGCTCCTTTTTCGTATGTGGGATCCGGGAGTCGAACTCGGGCCCTCGCGCTTGCCGGGCAGGCGCTTAAGCCGCTGAGCCATCTCACCGGCCCACAATTTTTAGATTATTATCTTCAACACATACGTATCAGTTAGGCCTTCTTAGCCTGATGTTGAAAAAAGACAAGAACCCAAGATCTCTTCTGTTTAGATTTTATAATATATTGGAGAAGAGAGCCAAACAAATAAATAAACCATTCAAATGTCCGTTATTTGTATTGTACAGGGTTAAGATCGGATTAAGTGATGGCGATTGAGTGGTTTCTTTAAACTTTGCCATAAAGGAAGGGTTCTGAAGTGGGATCTTTAAGCTGAGATCTGCATGTCACAAGAGAGCTTGTCAGAGAAAGTGCTTTCTGGTTTAGGGACCTGGTAGGACAAAAGCCCCATGCTGAGAACAATTTTGGCACCAAAAAGAGGCCAATCTGGCTGAAGCATAGGGAGTAAGAGGAGAGTGGTTTGAGATAAAGTTGGAGAAATAGGCCACAGAAAGTTATTCAGGGTTAGCAGTTTGGAGTTGATTTCAAGTGCAGTGGAAAATTATAAAGAAGTGACAATATTTGAGTTATATTTTTAAAAGAAATTGTGACTGAAATATAGGTAGTAGTAGATTGTAAGTGGACAAAAGTGTAAACAGGCAGACGAGCTGGAAAGCTGTTATGGTGGACCAGGTAAGAGGCCATGGGAAATGGAGTGGCATAGATGAAGTTAGAAAATGCTTTGGGGGTAGATTTGCTCATGGATTTGACTGTATGAGTCAACGTTGAGTGAACAGAGAGAATCAGTGATAATTACTAGAGTTTTTATGTGGGCAGCCAGGTGAGTGACGGTGTCATTATCGAAAGAGAAAACTGGAAAAAGAGTAATTTTTTTTTTTTTTAATGTGGGTACCGGGGGTCGAACTCAGGACCTCGTGCTTGCCAGCAGGCGCTTGTGCCACTGAGCGATATCACCGGCCCTTTTTTCCTTTTTATGTGGGTACCGGGAGTCGAACTGAAGACCTCATGCTTGCCAGGCAGGCGCTTATGCCGCTGAGCTATCTCACCGGCCCTTGTTTGTTAGTTTTTGAGGGAGATTCCAGATCAGAAGTTCTGCTTTGGTTATTATAACTTTGAGATCTCTCATTAGACATTTATATGGAAATTTCAAGTAGGTAGTGAGGGTATAAATATGAAATTCTTGGTAGCAATCAAGTGAACATAAGGTATCAAAAATAGTCCATTTATAGATTTAAAGTCATGGAGTGGCATTTATCTGGCATTACTACCACCTTTCCCAATCCTATTTCTACCCCTCAACATGGGTACTTCTTCCGGCTGACATGATTAGCTTCAGAGACCCTTTCAATATAATGTTTCAAACAGCCACAAGAAGCCAGTTACACTTAGCTTCTGAGGTAAAACTTATTTCTAATCTTTGTTAGGTCCTACTGACTTATATAAGCTTTTTTCTCATTGTTGTAGTCAGGGTTTGCAAGGGAAACAATACAATACAGGACACATAATTTATAGGATTATTTTATAATAGTCACCCAAGAGTCAAATACATAAAGAGTGCAGGAAATCTGTCCACACACTAAAGACCCAAAGAATCCAGGCCCTCAGCTGAGGGCCCTGGAGTCCAACTGGAGACCCAGAGCCCACGACAATGTCTCATGCAAGTCTGTTTCATGGATCTGCGCCGGGAAGACCCTAAGGTCAGTGGCAGAAGCTAGAAAGTCTGTGCCAGTGGGATGAAGGATCTGTGCCAGAAGGCTGAGGGATCTGCACCAGAGCCAGGAAGCAATGCTCAAAGTAAGGACCAGAGCTCCCCTGAAAAGTACCACAGCCATCCTCAGTGACAACGAGTTCCCAAGCTCCTCCGACGATGAGAACAGCCCAGTTCCTACCAGGAAAGCCAGCACGACAAGCTCCTCGAGGAGAACCAACAGCACCACCTTTTCCTCTCCAGTTCTCCTTTTTATGATGTTGGCAACAGTCTTCAGGTGGGCCTTCCACACCAGCACCACACTGATTCAGTTCAGCTGGGTGTTACAAGCTGACCACCAGTTGTCAATCCCCCACAATCCACCCCTGGTCAACTTGATAACCACACACATTTCCTTAAACCATAGTCTCTAGTGGCAGATTTGTGAACAGTTAACATGTCTTGGTCTATTCAGATTTACATTAATAACATTTACACATATACAATTCTTATTGCACTCATTTCTGCACCAAAAGCAATATATTCAAAGGGTGATCAAAATTCAAGGTTAAAACTACAATACTTTAAATAATTAACCTGATTACAAACATATACCTAAAAACTACATTAAAATCAAATTAAAAGAATCATTACAATCACAGTCCTTGCTTCCCATTAACTTTTTTTTTTTTGTGGGTACCAGGGGGACGACCTCAGGACCTCGCGCGCCAACAGGCACCCGTGCCACTGAGCGATATCACCGGCCCCTTTTTCGTATGTGGGTTCCGGGAGTCGAACTCGGGCCCTCGCACTTGCAAGGCAGGCGCTTACGCCGCTGAGCCATCTCACCGGCCCCCCATTAACTTTTGACAACAGGGCATGGCAAGACTAAAAATCAGGGATCTTCTATAATTCAAATACACTCTTGTCTTCAGGTGAAAGGCTTCAGTTCATTTTTCCATTGTCCTGTTCTCAACAACCACATTCTCCTCTGTTTCATCCTTGCAACCCACAGTTCCACTGGAGCCTTTCATCTGGCCAAATGCTTCAAATCACCTTGCTGGTTCTTCACTCTTAATTTCCAACATAGATCTGGCCAAAAGCTCTCAACAGTAACCATGCCACCGTCCCAACAGTAGACTACGTTGAAATTTTTCTGCCACCCAGGTAATAGGTCTAAACACAAGCAAAATGCAGAACTTCCTGCCAAAGCACAATATACTATCTGGGATCCAGCAGCCAATGCGGTCCTTCTCAATAGAAGCCTCCTGAGCTTCACCTTAAGTGGGCAGCATTTCCATCAGTACTCTGATTTTCCAGGCTCTGACCAGAGTTTCCCATATAGTTTACAGCATATGGAGGCTGCCTCTTTGACCAATCTCTCAAAACCTTTCCAGATTAATACCCAAGGCTCTTAAGCCACATGGCCATGCAACAGCACAGCAGTGGCCCCACTCCACTACCAGTTTTGTTGTAGTCAGGGTTTGCAAGGGAAATAATACAATACAGGACACATAATTATAGGATTATTTTATAATAGTCACCCAAAAGTCAAATACAAAAAGAGTGCAGGAAATCTGTCCACACACTAAAGACCCAAAGAATCCAGCTGAGGGCCTGGATTCCACAGCGATGTCCTGCACAAGTCCAGCTGAAGACCCAGAGACCATGGCAATGCCCCTGAGTCCAAATGGAGGCCCAGAGCCCACGACGATGTCTCATGCAAGTCTGTTTCACGGATCTGCGTTGGGAAGGCCCAAAGGTCAGTGGTGGAAGCTAGAAAGTCTGTGCCAACAGGATGAAGGATCTGTGCCAGCAGGCTGAGGGATCTGCATTGGAGCCAGGAAGCAACGCTCAAAGTAAGGACCAGAGGCCCCCGAAAAGTACCACAGCCATTCTCAGCGACGAGGTCCTGAGCTCCTCTGACTGTGAGAACAGCCAAGTTCCTATCAGGAAAGCCAGCACGACAAGCTCCTCGAGGAGAACCAACAGCACACCTCTTCCTCTCCAGTTCTCCTTTTTATGTTGTTGGCAACAGTCCTCAGGTGGGCCCTCCATACCCGCACCACGCTGATTCAGTTCAGCTGGGTGTTACAAGTTGCCCACCAGTTGTCAATCCACCACACTAATTTACATGTATACCTAGTTTCTGGTTATATAATTTGATTCCTTTTCATTCCTGTGGATTCCTTTTAATTACTGTTAAGCTTTAATGTTTGTATATGGTACCAATGCTCTTTTTACCAAAGTAATCGATGGATGGTAAAAAGTTCATTACCTGAGGGCCGGTGAGATAGCTCAGCGGCATAAGCGCCTGCCTGGCAAGCGCAAGGTCCTGAGTTCGACTCTTGGTACCCACATAAAGGAAGAAAAGGGCCGGTGATATCAGTCAGCGGTACAAGCGCCTACTGGCAAGCACAAGGTCCTGAGGCCGACTCCCGGTACCCACATAAAAAAAAAAAAAGTTCATTACTGAAATATATGATTTAGCTATTTAAATGTTTCATAATTCCATCTTTGGAGACAAGAGATAACTTAGTATATCTTAATATCTTTCGACAAATGTTATCATGCCTACTCTGTGCTAGGCAGTAACAACATAGGCAAATAAAAACCCTACCTTTATGGAGCTTACATTTTAAGAGAAGTTCATAAAACAAATGAATATGCAAGTAGATAATGTAGTGTTAATTAGTGACAAATGCTATGAAGCAAGGTTAGGAGATGCTATTTTATAAGGGCCTTAGAAGTCCGCTGCATAAGGTGACCTTCGAGCAGAGGCCTGAATGGTGGAAGGAGTGCAGCATGGGACTGTTCAGAGGAAGAGCATCCCTGGTAGAAGGACCTTCATTTATAAGCTATAGTGAGGCAGGAGCGTTCCTGACATGTTTGAGGATGGAAGTGGGGCAGTGTAGCTGGAATACAATGAGCAGAGGAGAGAGTGGTGGATATATTTCTATAGTTCAGGGCACAGGATGGGTGGAAGATACAAATTTGGGTGTCATCATCTTTTATGTGGTACATAAAGCCCTGAGTTTGGGGAATGAGTATAGAGAAGAGGTCTGAGGCCTAAGCCCTATGGGGAGTGAGGAGCTAGGGGCAATGGCAGCAGAGAGTAAGGTGTGGAACACTCTGAAGTGGGAGGAAGGACCTCTAATTTAGAAGTCTTGAGAAGAAAGTTTCTCAAACAGAAGGGAATAATCGACCCTGTCACATGTTCCTGGAATAGTAATTGGTAACTTAGACCAGCCACTCGGAAGAGTGAATGAGAATGAAAGCCTGACCAGAGCACCTTCAGGAGAGAGTGGGAGGGGAGGAAGTGGAAAGGGCAGCTACAGTCAACTCCTTCTCAAGCCACTTGCTGTGAAGGGGGGAGGGGGTGTGCCTGCCTGCCAGCACTGAGGACCCACTCTGAGGTTTGTGGTCATGAATTTAAAGTGAAAACAACTAGCACAGTTGTATGTTTTTCTCTAGTCTTATTTAGCTATGGATTAGACAGAGTTGCATTTAATGGGTTTAGGGTTTTGGCAGGTGAGTGCTGACAGAAAGGGACAAATCAGAGGGAAATTAAGACTTAAATATGATGCTACATGCTTTAAAAAGTGATAGGGTCAGTGGGTTAGAGGTTCTGTGGGGAGATCATCCAGAAACAGGGAGGGTAATTCAGATCATGAAGTATTTACAATTGAGATCTTACGGTCTAAGGTGCTTTTATGGGGGTGGAGGATTAAGACATCATGTAGAGACTATAAAGGATGGATGAATTGTCCACGTGGATATTTAAATCACGAATAATGAAAGGATAGAGGTAGAAAAATGATAAACCCACTGCTAAACACTTCTGTGACTGCAGGGGAATGATGAGTTGTCACACTGGTCACAAGGTGGGTGAAGGGTGGAATAATCTGACAGGCGTGGGCTTTGCGGGCACCGTGCCGGGAAGGGGAGAGATGTGAGGGCAGCAGTGATCTGAAAGCAGTGATAAGCAAGGAAGACATCTCTGTCACCGTAAGCCCCAGTAGTACTTGGTGCGTAGGAAAGAAAATAGCACTTCTTAACTTTTTACCATAACCATTTGAATATACAAAGAAAAGCTTTGTAACCAAAGGCCAGGCTTTCTGTTAGATACAAAGGATTTTCAAATAATATATTTATTTTTTAGAGCATTGAAGATAAAACCCCTAGTTTTTAGAGGCAGACTACATAGATACTAGAAATGAAAAGGGATGGTCATAAATAGAGGTATGATAGTAGAATATGCACTAATGAAAACAAAATTATAAACTTGATATTTTAAATCGTAAGTAATTACTATTGTTCTTGCATCTAGAATTTGAACATAGTACTGATTTTGATAAATCTTACTGATTCGTATTTGTAGACTACATTAAGTAAAAAGTAAGCAGTTTTTAATGCGCAGGAGGCTACCATATCTGCAGAGAGTCACATGTGAAAAATTATAGTTATTTTATTTTTTTCAAAAATGTTTTTGGGTGTTCCCTAACAATTTCCGTTGTGGTTTGTCTTTCAAGTGGTTAAGTTTATGAACTATACTTTTGGGGACTAAAATAAAGGTAGACTGTTTGCCAGAATTTTAACTTGCTTCTGTATAGTTATTTGTCTTGTAAAATTGAACATATTGGAATATTTCTGCATGGTAAATATATTTTTAAATCATATATAAAGCCATCATAGAACATTTATACTGATTAATCTAACAGTCTTTGTCTGCTAGCATTCTAGGAGAGAATACCTGGTACTGTATATAAGACATTCCTTTGTATGTGATAATTAACTTCTCACCTGTGCCTCTGGGAAAGTACTGGCTATGCATTATTCTTGGGGAACTAAGATATATCACTAAAATTCTTTGTGTGTTTGCTGGTTCAGATGAGTTAGGAAATGCTGGCAGAGGGTCTTAATTAGAAATGTTGAAAGGAACAGACTGGAAAAGAAGTTTGAATTTAAGAATTTAATTTAAGAATATTATTTAGCTGGCATTTAGTAGTTCTTAATGAACCACCTGCTTTATCACAATACTTCCTTAGGTTCTGAAGATATAATACCCATCATTAATTTTGCCACCACCAAAGAACCACAATAAATATATTTTAAAAATTTCTGACTTTAGCAAAATCTCATTTCCTTCCCTCTGCCATTATTGTTTTCTCTTTTTCTCCCTCTTTCTCCCCTCCCTCTCTCTCTCCCTTTCTCTCTTCTTTCTTCCCTCTCTTCTTCCCTTCCTCTCCCTCCCCATAAATATGCCTTGCTAATGTGTCCAAAATGTTGCTATTACTGGCTTTATGAGTTGGCTTTTCTACGGTTGGGGTTATCTCCTGGCCAGTGAAGAGGGAGAAGGTTTTTTGGTTACTGTGATTACAGTATAGAGAAGGTGGTGATTTTCATGGTTTTTTTTTAATTTAAAAATGTTACTAGTTCAAGGGGATGCATACCTGTAAGTCCCAGCTACTTGGGAGACTCAGGCAGGAGGATCACAGGTTCAAGGCCAGCATGGACAGCTTAGCGAGATCTTGTCTCAAAAACAAAAAGCTAAGAATAAAAAATTAAAAATGGCTGAAGATGTAAATCAGTGGTAGAACATGGTAGAGGGTGGGGCCTAGCTTCACTCCCCAGCACCATAGAAGACAAACAAGCAAACCAAAAACAAAACAAAACAAAAACTTACTAGTTCAGTTATTCTAGTTTAATACCAGAGTTTATCAGTATACTCTGATATTTACCATAGACCTTAACTACTTTTTCCATTTTTTTTTTCTTGTGAAAAAATGGTGGTTTTCAATAACCAGTTTAAAAATACCTTAAAACGTAATCATTTTGTAGATCAGGAGTCACTTTAACTCCAGATAAAGAGTTAAGCACTGTACCACAAATCTAAAGTGGTTGCGTACCGAAAAGATCTTTCTGGTGTTCCAATCTGAGTTATTCAGGAATTTGTTGCTGAATTCATGTATTTCCTTTTTAAACATCAAGCACACTGTATTTTTTCCTTCTATAACAAAAAAGTAGGCTATTACTGAATTCAGTAAAAGAGAAGTATAGCTTCAGACTTACATATTACCTGATTCTTAAAATTAAAAAATAATAATTATTATTATTTTTTTTTTGTGGGTACCGGGGGGTCGACCTCAGGACCTCGTGCGCCAACAGGCACCCATGCTGCTGAGCGATATCACCGGCCCCTTTTTTTTCGTATGTGGGATCCGGGAGTTGAACTCAGGCCCTCGCGCTTGCAAGGCAGGCACTTACGCCGCTGAGCCATCTCACCGGCCCAAAAAATAATTATTAATTTGTTTCATTATTTTGTTAAAAGGTAAATTTATGGACAACCATACAGAGTATATATTTCTGATTTTAGTCTAACCCTACCACTTTTTGTAATTGACATATTTAAACTGTAACTTTTCTAGGGAATTATTGTGTATTTCATAATTGCCTTTATTGAACTAGAAAACGTAAAATACATGAAAAAATTCATAATCAGAATATTATTCCTTTACCTACAAAAGTTTTAGAACTGTCTGTCCAAGAACGGACTGTTTAATATAGCTCTTTGTGGTTTGCAATTTATATTTCTATTACAAACAAGGAAAATAAATCAATGGTAATAAAACTAATCATATATGTTAGTATTGATTTAAAGTCTAATGATCATATGCACATGCAGCTCTTTGATTAAAAATCAAAAAACTTTTTTCTTTTCCTTTATTTACATCTTACCTGAAATGTGGAATTACTTGGTTTGTGTAGCTGTGTTTGCAGATTGCAGAAGGTACATAACATTGGACAAGGTACAGATTTTTACCTTTTTGACAAAGGTTTTATTGGACTTCTCTCAGAAGTAATACTCTGTCAATATTTGGTAGATGGTAGAGGAGTTATCGTTAATTATCGTTATTCTCTCCATCCCACTTCATAATATATCTGAACCCACGACATCCTGATGTGGGCCAGAATATCTGGTTTCTAACCACTCTTTGGCCTTAATAGGAATTATAAGACAAGGAAGGCATAAAACTATATTTTAGATTTATGTTGCTTTTATCGAAGGCTTATCAGATACCAGAACTTCAGTTTTTCTTGTTCTTTTGCTACATCAAAGAGTTTTAAACTCTGGCACAGTTTGCTATATTAGTATTTTGAATGAGCAACATTCATGCTTTTCTCTTTGTTAGGTGGTGGCGGATAAATGCGAAATGAGAGGGGAGCAAGGTAGAATTGCTTACTAGATGAATTGTCTGGCCAGTTATCTCACAATTTCCATGATCAAAAGTTAGGCATAGCCTAGCTGGCTTCTCTGCTCAGGGTCTCACAAGGCTGTAACCAATGTGTTGGCTGGGACTAGAGACTCATCCGAGGCTCAGGGTCATCTTGCAAGCTTATGTGGTTGTTGGCAGATATTTACTTGCAGCTGTATAATTCATCGTGGCTTACTTTTCCAGAGTCAGCAAGAGAGCAGCTGACCTCAGGGAGGGGTTCAGATCCTCCATTAAGGACTTCCATCTGATTAAGTCAGGCCTACCCAGGACAGTCTGTCTTGTGGTTAATGAAAAATAAACTGATTTTGAATCCTACATCTACAATTTTCTTTACATTTGCCGTATTCTGTTAGGTAGAAGCAGATAAAAAGTTCTGCCCATACTTGAGGATAGGGATTATACAAGGGGTCATTTTAGGGTATTCTAGCCACACCTTGTTTTTCTCTGTAATGTGAATATTCAGCCAATGCCTAGAAAAATTGGTGTTTGTTTTTCAATGTGGAATGGAAAAATAGATGGGCATTTGGGTGAATGAATGGATGAGAAAATGAAAACACAGCCTACCTGTTACTTTTCAAGGCCTCAGTCATGTTTTCTAGACTCTTACATACTTTACTATTGTATTATATACTGTATTATATACTGTGTTCTCCTACTAAATGTTTGTACTGTTTTCTCAAGAAAGTTTCTTGCAGTACTAGTACTATGATTCTAGTCCCTACTAATGTATCAGTTTAGTCTTATTTTTATGTTTATCAAAGTCAAAGTTTAGAAAGGTTTGGTAAATTTGTCCCTAGAGATTTTAAATTTGAGGTATTTGAATATGAATAATTTGACTTTCAATTTATAAGAGTTATGTATTATTTGAGGCTATTTGAGGAAACAAATTTCATTTTTAAAAAAGTATATTGGAAATAGTACATCATGTCCAGTTGTTCATTCCAAGGATGCAAAGATGATTTGTTATTATAGAGTTCATGAATATCATTCACATTATTTAGAGGTAAAAGTGTGTTGTCATTATTGTAGATGTCACAGAGGTTTTTGAAAACATCCAATACAATTTCTGAATTTTTCTTAAGAAAATCAAATAAAATTGGAAACCAGGAGTATTTCCTTAACATGTATTACAGTCCTAAAGCCAGGAACCAGTTAAGGCTTCTTGCTGTTGCTTCTGCTATGTGACATAGTTTACTGATCATTAACCAGTAAAATTAGATAACAAATTTCATTTGACCCAGCCATCTACCTCTCTTGGCCATATTCCTGAAAGAATTAAAGATATCACACTATAGTGATATATACAGACTCATGTGTGTATCAGCACAACTCACAATAGCTAGGCTCAGGAAACAGCCTAGATACCTATCAGCACCCATCACAGATGACTGGATAAAGAAAATGTGGTATATATTCTCAATGGAATACTATCCAGCCACAAAGAAGAATGAAATCATATAATTTTCAAGAAAATGGATGGTGCTCGAGACCATGTTAAGTGAAATAAGTCAGACACAAAGTTAAATATTGCATGTTTCTGTTATGGAGACACCTAAGACAAATAAATAAGAGTAAAATAAAGGAGAGATGATAAGAAACAAAAGACAGACTTGTTGGAAATAGGAAAGGGGGTCAGAGAGAGGAGAGAGGAGAAGAGGGAGGCACAGGGGTTGGCAGGGGGGTTAAGAGAATCAAATATATATATCAGTTCCCCAAAATGACTATAGCTATTATATATTACAAACATGCAGTAATAAAAAATAAAGAAAATATTTAAGACTTAGAAATTGGACAGGAGAGTTTTTATGCAAAGTATATAATTATATGTCTATAAAACCCATAAAAATGATGGAAAAACTATAATGAATAATAAATTTATAGTTATAAAATTGATGTACAAAGATCAGTGCCCTTCATCTATATAAACAAAACCTAGTTGAAGGATATAATTAAAGAAAAGACACTTTTACATTAGCAGCATCAAAAATAACGTAAAGGTAAAATATATAAAAGTTACGTGAGGAACTTAACACTTCTAAAAATACAAAAGTAAGCTTGAACAGTTTTTTTGGAGGGAACCATGACACTTTTGAAGAATCAATATATGAATATGTCAGTTCTTCTTAGGTTTACCTACAGATTTAAAACTATCCTAATAAAAATGCCACTAGGTATCCCCCTCGCAACCCCCCCAGAGAGGAATTAGTAGAAGTTGATCGTAAAGTTGGTAAGGAAAATCAAGAGGAATAGCAAAAAAAAAAAAAAAAAAACCAAAAAACTCCCAAACTCCTGAAAGATATATAAAATGTAAAGCTCTTATAATTAAGAGATATCTGAAAAAGCAAACAAATGCAGCAGATTAGTAAGTCCAGGAATAGATTTATGTACATGTACAAATCTAGTAATGATAAAGATAACATCTCAATCAGTGAGTCAAGGATGACCTTCTAATAACTGGATAGCCATGTGGAGAAAGATAAATTTGAAACCATACTTCTTACTACACACCTGGAGAAATTACAAATGGATTAAAACTTTTTTTTTTTTATTTTTTAAATTACTAAGTTTATTGGTACAGTTTCAATATACATAATGATCACATTCAGGGAATGTGTACCTGTACATGATATAGCTTGGTTCCTCCTTTTTTCCCCATTTCCCCTCCCCTCCCTTCAACCCCTCTTCCCCTCCTTATTTACAGAGCTTTGTTTCCATTTTATTGTTTTCTCATTCTTTTTCGTTTCCCTTCCTTCCTTTCCCCCTCCCCCCTCCCTAATTCCCCTTTCCTTTTGAACAATTTCTTCCTATTTCACAAAATCTATTACACATTTTGATCCTTATTTACACTTTCATTTTCTCACACCAGAGAGACAATGTGATATTTACAAGTGTGTGACCGATTTGTTTCACTTAAGAGTATTGTCTCAAGGTCCATCCTTCGAGCTATAAATGTTCGTGATCTTAATCCATTTATAGATTAGAACTTTAAAATATGAAGACATACTAATACTATCAGAAAGCATAGCTCAAATCACTTCACAACATGAAAACATTAGGGGTAATTATGGCTCAAAACCTAGAATATTATTAATGGAAAAAATTGATGAATTAAGCTGTTTAAAAAAAAGAACTCTGGCACAAGAAAATGCCATAAGGAAAGTCGATATAAAAGGAAAGTTTATTAAAAGTAGGGGGCTGGTGAGATGGCTCAGCAGCGTAAGCGCCTGCCTGGCAAGCGCGAGGGCCCGAGTTCGACTCCCGGAACCCACATACGAAAAAGCGGCCGGTGATATCGCTCAGCGGCACGGGCGCCTGCTGGCGCGCGCGAGGTCCTGAGGTCGACCCCCCCGGTACCCACAAAAAAAAAAAAAAAGTAGGATAAATACAGGCCACTTAGATCATGAAAAGATAACCTGCTTAATATAGAGAAACCTCCTAAAGATAAAAATTAAATGATTACAAATGACTTTTAAAAATACAAAAATAGTTCAATCCCACTTGTAAGAAAAGAAATGCAAATTGAAACTACATTGAGACATCATATCTCATTGATCAGGCAGACAAATATCTGAAAGTTTACATAATCTTTGCTAAGGCTATGAGCAAATAGGCACAATCATAGTTTGCTGATAAGAAAGAGAATGGTATTGTCTCGAGAGAAATATAGCAATACTAGCAAAATTAAATATACATTTACCTTTGATTAAATAATTCTTCTAGGAATATATTCCAAAGATAAATTGGCACAAACTTAAAGGACATTTATAATTTACCAAGTTATTCTTTAGGGCTTTATTCTTTTTATAATAGGAAAAGATTGGAAAGTACATAACGTCTATCTACAAGGGAGTTCTGTGCAACCCTAAAACAATAATAAGGATGATCTCTATTTGATTTGTAACATGGTGTAATTCTCCAGGTACATTTTTAAAAAAAGATAGCACTTAATATGTGGCACATGAGATATAGTTATATAGTATGAGTTGTGTAAAAGTACTTGTCTTTTATATAAAAAAAATAGAAGGAATATACATGTAATTTGCATATTTTCATATAATTTTTAAAAGAAACACTGGAAGAATCAACCAAAAGCAAATAAGATACATATAGTTACCTCTAGGCAGAGGAAAGAGAAGGGAGTAAAAGTGAGGCTTGAAATATATTTTCAAAGTTAAGTTTTGACCTTGGAATCACGCACAATTTTAAGCCTTTTGAAAAAGGTAAAACAGGTAAGAAGCATATCAAACTTTTTCAACTCTTCATTTACTTGCTACAAAAAGAAAAATAATTTGTCAGCCCCTTTTTTTTAATCTTCAGTTTTAATGTTCATGGTTAATTTGTATGCAGTTAATTTCAATCTCTCCCCCACTAGGTATAACTGCACTTAAAAGTTATTCTGTTCTTTTGCTTAATTAGTCCTTTGAAAACATGATTTTTACTTGTACCTCAACAGCTAAATAATGTAGCCAGCATCCAATGTAATGTAGCAATTAAAAACCTACTTTGAGATATCATATATATATATATACTGAATATATCAATACATATTCTCACTGTGCTATTTTTAAAAATTTACTTTGGGTAAACAATTTTAAATGGATTCTTTTCTTTTGCTTTTTATCTCAAGGTTAAGTTCCTCGTAGCAAACATGAGGCTTTGGAAATCAGCACTGTGTTTGGGCTCATACTGGAAATTAGGTGTCAGGGATTTATTCCCGGTCATGTTTTGACCATCCCAGTCAACTGTCAGATGATGGAAAACTTTCACATTGTTAGCTATTACTGCCCCTTGCCAAGGTCCTCTAGGGTTATTTTACTGTTCATGCTTTCCTAAGTTTTTCATTTCTTTTTGTGGGCCAAGCCTCCTCTACAGTTTGAAGATTAGCCTCTCCTAAAGTCAGGATGTTCCTATAGGCAAAAGTGCTTTGAGAGAGCCAGCGAATCCACTTTCATAACTTCATTTAGAGACCATATCACAAACTGGTTAACAGCACTCACTGCAGAGCCAAACTGCTTAGGTTCAAATCCTGCTTTTACCATCTGTGTGCCTGTGGACAAATCACTTAGCCTTTCCATATCTTAATTTTTCATGTTTAAAATAAGGATGATAGGGGTGGGGATATAGCTCAGCAGCAAAGCACCTGCCTGGTAAGTGCGAGGTCGTGAGTTCAATTCCCGATACCAAAAAAAAAAAAACAAAAACCCAAAAAAACCTTAAGGATGATGATAATAGTTGTCTCATAATTTGTTGTGTGTGAATTAAATGCATTAATGTGCTATGTATAAATAGCTCTTTCCATATAGGAAAGCAAGTTTTAATTGCTTGCCTGTCCACAAGGAGGCTGTTGGGAAACACCATCAACCTAAATGTGGTTTTCTCTTAATACTGTGACGTGCTGTTTTTCATGTTAGCTACCTCAGATTCACTCATCAAATGGAGTGGGGGCAGACAGACAGAGACAGAGACAGAAAGACACAGAAAGACATCAGAGAGGCGCTGATTATCATGCTGGGCCAAAGTCTAAACCAGACCTCAGAGAGGTTCTACCTCTATCATTTAAGAGGCAAAGTTATTGCTACACTTTCACTGATGCCCTTTTCTACTTTCTCCAGTGGTATTCATGGGTGCTGATTTCTTCAGAACCCACTCAACTGTTAAGAGGCAAAGCTTGGGGCTGAGGTATAGCCCAGTGGTAGAGCACATCCTTAGCATGTGCAAGGCCCTGGGCTCAATTCCTAGCCCAGAAATTTTTTTAAAGTAGCAGAGCTCTATTGTCAGGTCATGATAATGTTTGAACACCATGTAGTTTACAATAGTTACAAGTTTACCATTTTCAAAGTAAAAGGAAATAGTTTAACTCAGATTTCTAGTTGCCTATTGAACCTAGATATTAATTAGCACACTGGTCTCTTTCCTCTTGGATTTTTCTTGCTGATCTTAAGTTTTATTCTGGGCTAAAGTTTGTGATCTCTGAAGCCACCTGAAGGATAAATTAGTTTTGATAGTCTTAATAAACATTTCTTGTTGCCTAATCTGATTTTTGTTAATAAGGTCCTATTTCTTCACTTCTGTACTTTTTAAAATATGGATTTCCCTGAAGAGCTTCATCCTAGGCTAGCCAGTGTTTTTTGGATTACATAGGTAGTGGGGTAGTTCCTCCAGTTCTCATTGTATTTTCAATACAAATGTGACCATATTTAATACACAGGAATTTATTCATACCTTATCTCTTAAAGCCATGTGTATCTTGTGGACCTTTTTGCTCTCTTCATTGATTCTATTATCTGTTCATGTTTTGATTTTTTACTTATAGTTTGGGTGTGATTTTTAGTTTTCTTATTCATAAAAATGAAGAGCTTTTATTGAGTTAATAAAGTATACATCAAGATTGGAGAATGCTGATTGTTCCTGCTTAAGTGTAATTTTTTCTTGCCTAAATGTGAGTATAGGATAAGATCCTTTGTTCTGTTTGTTAGAAGTTCTTTTTTAGCTGTAACTGACTTGGGGGGACTCTTGACTCTTTCTTTTTAGCTATTAATTTGAAGGGTTAAAGGTCTTGCAAATTAGGGGTGTTCTGTATTCCAATAATTTTTCATTATAATAGCGTTCAAACATTTTACCTAGATAGTACATTCAGCAGACATGTGTTCAGTGCTTGTTGTGTTCCAAGCATTGTGCTGGGCACTGGGAATGAAGTGAATATGATGTGACCTTGACCTTGACCGTGGAGGACTTAACTGTGAGGAGATACTACAGTATGTGCTGAGGACTTTGGTCTTGGCTTTGCCACATCCAGCCCTGTTTCTTACCCAGGTATAACAAAACAAGTTGTTTTAATCTCTCTGAGTTAGTTTTTGCCTTTGTTGAATGAGGTAGTTGCTTTAAATAATCTCTTATCAGCTTGTCTCCTTCTGATATTCTGTGATTCCAACATTTTCTTAAGGTTACGTAAGGCTGTTGTGAGGGTCAAATTAGAAATATTTTAAGAAAGCACTTTAAAAGCTATTAAGTGCTATTTAAACAAAAACGTTATTAATTATTTTCTAATTTGACATGATACACTGATATTTTGGCCTAAAGCCCAGATTCATTGGTTGTTGTAACTATACTCCAAAAACTTAAGGAAAAGGGTGATCTTTCATGACTTTGGTTTCAAGTTCTAGGATGGTTTAAGGTGTCTTATTATCCCCAGTATTGAGTAAAGTAGATACCCCATAAATATACATGATTTAAACCATAAACTTCAGAAACTCAGTGTAATTATAAAGTAAAACACATTCCCAGGTGATATACAGTGGTGCCTTAGTTCATGAACTTGATTCTTTCCACGATTCTGGTTGCAAACCGAGTTGGACGAGAACAGAATCAAATTCAGTGGTTAGGTTCAATGTTGTCCTTATGGGGAAATTTGATTCAGTTCTCATGCAGTTCAGTTTGCGACCAGAATCATGGAGAGAATTGAGTTTGTGAACTGAGGCACCACTGTAATTTGGGATTATCTGTTCTCTGTTAGCCCTATGAAATTCTAGATTAATAGCTAATTATTTATCACCATGGATTGTTTGTATCTATGCAAATGTGACTGCACATTTAGTTTTCACTGTAGATTGTATTACAATTACAGGTTAATTTTCTTTGACATTTTTTGTCCTCTAAAAGTTTTGAGTATATGACATATTCTAGATCTTCAAATTTATGTTTTTTTTTTTTTTGTCTGTACTGGGGGGCGACCTCAGGACCTTGTGCGCCAGTGGGCGCCCATGCTGCTGAGCGATATCACCGGCCCTTTTTTCCTGTGTGGGTTTCGGGAGTCGAACTCGGGCCCTCGCGCATGCCAAGCAGGCGCTTAAGCCACTGAGCCATCTCACTGGCCCAAATTTATGTTATTTTTAAAAGTACAATTTTTTTCTCTATTTGTAGATCATAAGATCCCTTGATAAAATCCAACAAGACCTAGCCCAAAAGCCAATTTATAAAGTTGGATCAATAATCATGTTTTTTTTTTTTTTTTTTAATATGGGTACCGGGAGTTGACCTCAGGACCTCCCAGCAAGCGCTTATGTCGCTGAGCGATATCACTGGCCCTTTCTTTCCTTTATGTGGGTTCCGGGAGTCGAACTCAGGATCTCGCACTTGCCAGGCAGGCGCTTATGCTGCAGAGCTATCTCACCGGCCCAATAATCATGTTTTAATTATTATTACTAAATATTTATTCTTAGATCTAAAGAATAGAAATCATGATTGTCGCTAGTCTGATTGTTATTCAAAATTTTTCAGTATGTAAACTCTTTTGTTTGCTTATAATTCCTGCTAGATAATTTTATTTACTGTTGAAATGGTGAACGTTTTTCTAAAAGCTACTCCTGAAGTATGATTTGAATATATTTTCATTTGCAAAGTTACCAGAAGTACAGAGTAATAACTTTTACTCATTCGATCTATTATAGTTTAAAGTTAAACTCAAATTAATTTTACATTTGTGATTGTATCATTATAAATTTGATTTACCTTCAGCTTTTGAAAAATAAAATCATTACCATTTTACTGGTAAACACATATCTAATGACTCATCCCCTCTTATATGTGATAGAAAGATAGTTTTTCACTGTGAAAATCAGAACTGAGTTAGTCAACCAGAAGTGAAACCCTAATTGTTTCCAGTGCCTACTTTCTGGGTTTGGACGCAGCTGTTAAGTCTTAACTCAGTCAGGAATGTGCTAAGCTTGTCTTTTTCTACATATCCTTTCATTATGGCTACATAGGTCCATGCTGAAGTCCGTTTTATGATTCTTCATTACGATAGTTAATCAGAAAAATATGGGCACAAACCCCTGAGCTAAACATAATTTTAAAAGGCAAAAACTATAGTTTCTACAGGTTGCTCTTATTTTTTTTATGACCTTTGAAATTACTGTAGAAATTGATATTGGTTCTGAATTGTGTATCATTGTGATACAGTAAGCACCTTTTTCACCCACCACAATTTCATGATCTGCTTATAACTGCTACAGCTGAAATTCTTACATTATTTTAAATTACTGTTGGAGGAAATTAATGTGGCATATCCATGTGCTGCTGTTGAATGTAAATATTTTACTTAAATTCTACCTTAAGGTGGAAACCATTTCAAATTTCATAGAATAGCCAAATCAAGAAAGACCACAACTGATCCTTTTTTAAAAAGTACTGTTTTAGTGCCTCATATTAGTTATGCTGTCTTATAGTTATTTTAAACTAAATATTTGCTTCTAATATTAATTTTACTGAGATATTTATTTATTTACCTTGTGAATTTTTTCCCAAGTGTTTTATTGAGAGTGAAAGGCCTGAACATAACATAGACTGCAGACAGTTGCCGTGTTAGAGAAAAAAAATGAGGTTATAGGCATTTCTCTGGAGAGGGGAGGTCCAAGGTAGTTAAGGTCTCAGTTAGACTTGGCCGAGGGCTTATTAGGGGTTTCATTCAATCACTTTAAAACAAAACACTGCATCCACCGAATGTGGCAGTGAGCTATTATGACAAGCAGACCTTTCTGATTCTTTAGCATGAGTCCAGAAAACCTACCCTCACCTGCCCCTGTCTCCAGATGTAATGTATGTATGCACATTTCTAATGTATTCAGGTATTTTGCTTCAAGTCTGCTATTCTCCTGGAATGCTTTATCTACATTTTGGTTTTTGAATTGAGTGTTAAAAATGAGAGATCTTTTTTTTTTTTTTTTTGTGGGCACCGGGAGTCGACCTCAGGACCTCGCGCGCCAGCAGGCACCTGTGCCACTGAGTGATATCACCGGCCCTTTTTTCGTATGTGGGTTCCAGGAGTCGAACTTGGGCCCTCTCACTTGCCAGGCAGGTGCTTACACCGCTGAGCCATCTCACTGGCCTAAAATGAGAGATCTTTAAATCCTTTTTTAATTTTTTTTGCAATATTTTTAAATTAATTACTTATTTTTAAATAATTAAAGATTTTTAAATTTTTATTAGTACATGTTTGCCGTACATAATGATTACATTTATTGTGGGGAATTGTACATGTATGTAACACATCTTTATTATTTTTTGTCCCCTTCCCCTCCCCTCCCTCCCTGTTCCCTCCAGCTCTTGATCTCCTTACCATTTGAAAAAACTCTATTTCCATTTTTTTCTTTGTGATCATGTAATGTCATTACCGGTTCTAGGATCTTCAAATTAAAGGGGCTCTTTGAAGGTGAGGTTTAGGAGAAAAGAGGAAGTACTACTAGACTCCTTTTTTTTAAATTTTTAAAAACATTTTGTTAGTACATGTTTGCAGCACATGCAGTTCACAGTCATCTTGGGGAGTGGGTACATGTACATACTATAGCTTGTTTCTTTTAGTCTCTTTCTATACAAATGATGGCAGGGAGTAGGTAACTTTGGGAGTCAGCAATCTTGGAATATACATATAAAAATTTGAACAAAGGTTTGGATAAATTTGTGGATGGGTATTTTGGGTGACTTATTAGGAAAGTGCAGAACTCCATGCAGGCATGTCCAACCTGTGGCTTGTGGGCTATTTGCCCCCCTTTTATTTTTAATGTTATAATTAAAAATATTTTAAAGAAAATTTTGTTACTTATGTATATTACCTATATTATATATTTTATTTATTTATTTGGGTTTTTTAAAAACAGGATCTTGCTCTGTAGTTCAGGATGACTTTAAACTCACTATGTAGCCCAGGCTGGCCTCAAACTCACACTGATCCTCCTGCCTCAGCCTCCTGAGTGCTGGGATTATAGGTGTGCACCCCTATACATGGGTGCTTTTTTTATATTATATGGCCAGCTTTTTTATATTATATATTTTATATGTGGCCTAAGACAATTCTTCACTCAGTGTAACCCAGGAAAACCAAAAAGTTAGACACTCATGAAATGGAATATCCTTACTGTTTTAAGGTTGATCTCCTCAAGGAGTATTGTATAGTGGACTCACTATGTCTTTCTTACTATATTTTAGCTTCTTCAGGGAAAAAAAGAAACTACACCTAAGTGCTCCTAAACAATAACTATTATAAAATCGTTTTAAAAGCTCCCTCACACTTTTGCTTGATTGCTGATCATTCTAAATGCCTCTGTTGTAGTTGAGTCTGTGTCCTCCTCTATTTCCTGCCTTTTTTTATTTTTGAAGGGACCTTTAAAAGTAAGCTACCAACATAACATTATGTGAAAACGTAAATTTTACCATAAGTTCATAGAAAGTGAAAATAGGTACAGGTATAATCTATAGTTGCTTTGAATTTATATGTGCTTTCTTCTAAAAGATGGGCTTTAAGTCAGTGTTTCTTGCCTCATTGTCACTGACATCTCCCTTTTTTTTAAGTTTTTAGTTCTCTTGAAGTGTTGTGTATTATTATTTTTTTTATTTTAAAGAGAAGAAAAAACAAAACAAATCAAAAAAGAACAAATTTTCAAAACAACATAATAGGAGGGTAACAATGGTTAATGCGTTACGTATTATTATCTTTAAGTTAGTTATTCAGGATACCAGATATTAGCATTCAATTGTCCAAACATTATTGGCACAAACCTTACTCTTCAATGAACTAAGTAAAATTGGTAGTGTATCTATCTTAACCATCTTGTATATATATATACAATTTTTTTTCCTTTCCCTTCTTTCTTTTCCCTATTCCCCTATTCCAGTCTCTCTTTGCTTTTGACCAGTTTTGTTTTGATTCACCATGTCTATTGTACATTTTGGATCTTATTTACTCTTTCAGTTTCTCATACTAGAGAGACAATACGATGCTTACACATGTGCGTCTGGTTTATTTCACTTATGAGTATTTTCTCGAGTTGCATCCATTTACCTATAAAAGTCTCCAGTTTATCCTTCTTTATGGCTGAATAGTACTCCATTGTATAAAAATACCACATCTTTCTTATCCATTCCTCGGTTGATGGGCATTTGGGTTGTTTCCAAGATCTGGCTATTACAAATTGTGCTGCTATAAACATGGGTGCATATATATCGCTGTGGTACGATGTTTTTAATTCTTCTGGGAAGATACCCAGAAGGGGAATAGCTGGGTCAAATGGGACCTCCAACCCTAGTTTTTTGAGGAATCTCCACACTGACTTCCACAGTGGCTGTACCAGTCGACACTCCCACCAACAGTGAAGAAGGGTTCCTTTTTCCCCACAGCCCCTCCAGCATTTGTTATTAGTTGATTTCTTAATAATAGCCATTCTTTCTGGGGTGAGATGGTATCTCAGTGTTATTTTAATTTGCATCTCTCGAACGACTAGTGATGTTGCACACTTTTTTGTGTATTTATTTGCCATTTGTATTTCTTCATCTGAGAAATGTGTATTCATCTCAGATGCCCTGTGTATTATTTTTTAAATCCCCTGTGACTAACACATGCTCAGCACATGGTAGGCATATAATAAATGTTTGTTGACTGGAACTTTTCAAAGCCGATCCTGTTGTTCTAGCTCTCCTGCTGACTAGCTGTGTCTGTCACCAGTTCCCTTTGGTGCTCTAGGCCTCACATCCACGACTCTTATTCTGGAACAGCACTGACCTCGTGTGTGGGGACCAGCCCTCAGGTGTTATGGGCGGGGAGTAGCCAGGTGTAGGATTGCAGAGTGTAATTTGGGGGGGACCTACCCACATTAGCATGGTCCTGGGGGACAGCAAGACCAGTTGGATCCTGGCAGTTTGGGTCAGAAAGGGATCTATTTATGGATTAGGACAGAAGTGACTTCATCCTGGCTGGAATGTACCTGGTTTATATTAAGATTATATGAAAGAGTCAGGTACATCCTTGGAGCTAGAGTCCAATTATAAAGCCCTGTGTGACTCTGATGACTTTATATATTTATAATTTGCTGAGAAACCAAAAGAAAACTAGCTATGGTTACTTGAGACAATCATGGCCCTTACAACTCAAGAGGGCTGCAGTCATGTCAAGCTGTATCTGTATAAGTCTAGAGTTAAATTTCCATCTGGTTCTAGTGATGATAAGGATATAATAGGTGTTTAGTAATTGCTTGAATTGAATTGATTGTTTAACACAGTTCATTTGTGGTATTACCTAACTAGTGATGGAGTAAATTGGTAGTTTTCCAAGTATATCTTATGTTTTGTTTGGTGATATTGCCTATTTTAATATAGAAAAGCAATTTATATGTATTTTCATTTACAAGTATATTCCGTGTTCTGGTATTCCATATAGTTTGACCACTTTTTATTAATTGAATAAGAAATATATTAAAATAGAAGAAATTGCCTGGATATTTAATCCATTTCCTCGATAAAGGAATTTCCTCCATAAATTTCCCTGAATTTCCTCCATAAATTCACCTTAGGCTTGCTTTGTTTGCATTTGATACATTCAATCAGAATCTTTGAGGGAAGGTCTAGGCATCTGCTTATAAAACTCTCCATGTGATTCCAGTGAGTCAGGGTCATAACTCACTGCCCTGTTGCTTGCAGTAGACAGAGAAGGAAGAAGGTCAGAAACACCTTCATTATGTTTAATAACTTTGGCCAGTGCTCACTTTTAAACTTAAAGAATCTCAAAATGTCCAGAGTAAAATTCTCTTGATAACTGCTGTAGGAAGTGACACATGTGTCTCAAGGAACGTCTCAAAGAAGAATAGAAGCTGAAGTGTAGCTTAAGGATTAGTGTCATTTCTGACAGATGGGAAGGAGAGAGAAGATACTAATGAAGACCAAAAGGAACAGAGACAATGCTTGTCTTACTTACTATCATATTCCCAAGGAGGACTAAAAACTGCTGGTCACAAAGAAGTTGCATGGTAACTGTTGACTGACTGAATCAAAGTTAAATAGATGTAAGGTATTTTAGAATCTGGATTAAAGAAAAAGACACAGGAAAAGGATCTAAGGTACATTCCTATACTCTAAGTATACAGTGATAAATAAAAGGATAAGAAAGAGTATAACAGAAACCAAAAAAAAAAAAAAAAGAGAGAGAAAGAACTGGTGTCTAGCTGGGTAAAGTGAAAGACACAGGAGAACTATGTGCAGGACAAACCTAGATTACTAAAAGTGTGGCGGGATGGCATTATGAAGATGAAAGGCTCAATGTGGACAAGAGTTTCAGTAATATTTAAATGAGAATATTCTTAAATAGTGATTTAGAGTCAAGAATAATTAGATGTCACCCTTAATTTCTTGTCCTTTATGACCCCAAGTTCTAAATCACCAACAGCTCATGATTTTACATCCTAAATATTTCTTAACTCCTTCATTCCACTATATGTCCACAATAATCTCCATGTCTTCCACTTGGATTATTACAGTAGCCTCTAAGTATTCCTTAGTTGCTAAGCTTATGTCATAAGTCCATTTGATGGCAGCTTCAAAGATGGCTCCCAGTGACCCCTGCCTCCCTAGTACTCATGTCCTTGTGTAGTCCTGTCCCCTCAACTGTGTATGTAGGGTAGGTAGGTCTTAGGAATTTGCAGCTATTGAGGCAATTATGACAAAAGTGATGAGATGTCGCTTCCAAGATTAGGTTAAAAACCCTGGCTTCTGACTTACCCTCTTTTGTTCTCACTTGTTCCCTCATGACTGCCATGTTGTGAGCTGTGCTACAGAGAGGCCCATGGGGCAAGACATGAGGGGATGCCTCTAGAAAGGAGGTAGACCCTCAGTCCAACAGTTCAGGAAGAACAGAATACTGTCAGCAACCACTGAGGTTGGAAGCGAATTCTCCCTCAAATGAGCCTTAGGATGGACTGTAGCCCTCACTGACAATTGATTGCTGCATTGTGAGAGACCCTGAGGCACAGTGCCCAGTTAGCCATGCCCATTGGTTCCTGAACCGCCTAAACTCCAAGATAACAATGTGTGCTATTTTAGCTACTACATTATGGTGTTATTATGTATCCATAGATAACTAAAACAGGGTACTTTTTGTTTGATTGGTTTTGCAGTACCAAGAATTGAATTCAGGGCCTTTGCATTGAGCTATATCTCCAGCCTTTTTTATTTTTTATTTTGAGATAGGATCTTGCTAAGTTGCACAAGCTGGCCTAGAACTTCTGATTTTCCTTCCTCGGCCTCCCAAGTAGCTGGGATTACAGGTTTGCACCAACATGCCTGGCTAACAACCATTATTCATAGAGCTATAAACCTAATCTATATAAAATAAGTTTCTGCGCCGCCTAAAAAAAAGTGTCAAAGCTCCCCTCTGCCTGAGAGATTAAATATAAACCCTTTAACATGATATATTTTTCAATCTGGCCCCCTCTATCTTTACCTCCTATCAATCCTTCCTTGACATTTTAAGCTTTCCAAATATAAATACTTACACTTTACCTTGTGCTGTTTCTTACTCTCATGCTTTAAAATCTCAAGTGTCTTCCCTTTCAGGGTATATTTCCTAATCCCAAACTATCCTCCAAACTGTACAAAATGTCCTCTCTGTGTGCCTATAAAAATTTATGCTTAAGTTATTGCATTGCGTGAGAATGATCAAGTGGTTTCCCTCTCTCCCCCCACTGAAAGCTGCTTTAAGGTATGGACTGTATTGTGTCTTCTTTGTGTCTCTGTCCCTGACATCTCTGTGTCTGGTATATAAGTGTATATGGAATAGAATTTATCGCTAATTCCATCAGACATAACCAATTCACAAATTTTGAAGGTATACTTAGGGTCAGGGTAAATACTAAATCTTTTAGAATGTATTGAATTATTACTGGCAGCTAGTAAAAAGTATTAGTGAAGATAACAAACACAATAAAGTAAATACAATCTCCAGAAAAAAGGGAAAGGTATTCCTAACAGCAGTAAATACCACAATGAAGAAACATACAAGTGGGAAAAGGCCTAGATTAAACAATAAAAATAATGTTTAAGGCCTTCCATTGTACCATCTTAGGAGGAATAAAAGCCAAGCTGAAAAAAGTTAGAGAAAAAAAATAAATGGGTGGAAAACAGTTGGTGGCGTTAAGGATTTTGAAAAGGAAGAATATTGGTTATTCATTCATCTAAACTGAAGAATGATACCTCTTTTTGCCTACTGTGTTATTATCAGATAGGTGAAGACTCCCTGGAATTAAAAAAAAATAATAAAACAATGAAAAACATGATGGCAGACAAATAAGGTACAATTTGCCTGTTATGATATTTTTTCTTTCCTTTCTTCATCCTTATTTCTCAGGAAAAAGAAAGGATTAGTCACAGAATGTTTTTGTATACTGAATTTAAAATATTTTGTATTTTCCTTCTTTCTTTACCGAAAATGAGGCACAACAATTGTTTTCCTTGAATATTGTTTTAAGAATAAAAAAAGTGTTTTTTTTTTTTCTGTGTGCCTCCTAAATTTAGGTATTTTGATTATATCTTCTCCAATCTTATCCTAAAGAACTGCTAATAATGTCTAGACATCTCAGGTAGAAAACACATTCAAGTGAAAATTATGACACTTATGTTCTAGTTCTACCAGTAAATAGCTTTAGGCAAGTCAACATAACTTTCAAAAGCATCAGTTTTTGTTTTGTTTTAAATGCCATTGGGAAGTGGCTTTATACTTGGTACAGCATAAGGGGATAAAGTACACAGACCCAGCTAGGTTAGAAAAATCATTGTATTTGAGTCCCTCTCACCATTATACTACTACTGTAATTGTTTGGTGTACATTTAATCATCCAAATAGCCCGCAGCAGTAGTCTCAAATGCTGGTTGAAGACCAGCCTCATGAACACGTACAGACTTTTGGTCCCCATCCACAGAGCTGTTGAGTTTACTACATCTGTGGATATAGCTGAGTTTCTCTGTTTCTTCAAATAATAAAATATGACTGACATGTAACCAGGTTTGAGAAATACTGGACTAATGGACTGATAGATTAATTTCTTGTATTTTCTTTATCACTATTGTTCAGATAAATGGATACAAATATTAAGGACCCAGGGGGCCTAATGATTACCTTGGAAGGTTGAAATCATGCTGTCTTTAGATATTTAGCTGATCAGCTAGTATTGAATTTTATGTTTAGTCTTTTATGCATCGATATATATTCTCTAGCTCTTTTACTTTAGATAATAAATTACTGATCACATGAAAACTTTAGAGCAATGGCTGGTGAATTCTTTTTCCTGATATTATTTTGATAAAACTTATTCTGTTCTATTATAGAGAAGTACATTATTACTATCTTGCAGATTGGGGTTATTAGAACATCCTTTTAATAAATTTGCCTTTCTTTCCTTTAGTGTTATTCCTCTTTTAAAAGAGTCTGTTGGAATATTAATGCAGAGAACTCCTCCCATGTTGGAAAATACTTTGCCTCACTGCTATCAGAGGGTAAGTTTCAAAGCCTCCAAACCATTGTATTTTATGTTGTTTCCAAACTGTTAGAGTTTTCAGTTTTCATAAGTATGGATAGCATGTGTGAATAATTCAGTATTTCTTCCAGCATTGAATGCTGACCATGAATGCCATTTATATAAACCAGAATAAAATCACTGGAAAATACTGAACTTAGTAAAGAAAATTGGCCGAAATTATCCTCATCTAAAGATTGAGCAGTTCTTTAAAATATAGAATATAAACAACAGATTAAATAATTTTTTTTATTCAACATATTTTTTTTAGTACCCACTATGTAGCAGAAACTTTTCTGATATATTAGGGATGTAATGGTAAGTGAAACAGTGTCTCTGTTCTCACAGAGCTTACAGTCTGCTGAAGAAACACAGACACCAAACAGTAAGTTGCTAAGTAAGAAAGTATCAATGATAACTATCACAAAAGAAATTAGATGAGGTGTTCTCATAGACATGTATGGCTTCCCTAAATTCACTGAAGTTGCAGTCAGGGAAAGTGAAACTTTGATGAAAAAAGGAGCCAGCCATGTACAAATCTGGGAGAGGAATGCTCCAGGCAAAGGAAAATGCTAATGCAAAAGCGCTCTGGAACTAATGTAGTGTATTTGGAGAATAGAAACAAAGGCCACTGTGGCTGAAGCACAATAAAGAACAGAGTGCTTGATAGTTTGGAGAGAGGCGGGGGCTGGATCAGATAGGGGTTGGTCATGCTAAGAGTGAGGCTTAGATCTAACTCTAATTCAGTGCGAAGCTTTAGAAAGCTTTAAAGCAGTGAGGTCATACTTTTTTTTTTTTTTTTTTTAGCCAGGGTCTCACTATGTAGTTCAAGTATGCCTTGAACTCATGGAGATCCTTGATCCTTGTGCCTCAGCCTCCCAAGTGCTGTGATTATAGGTGTGCACCACCACACCTGGCTCACATCTTACGTTTTTATTTTATTTTCTTTTTTCTTTTTTTTTTTTTTGGCTTTTTGAGACAGGATCTTACTATGTAGCCCAGGCTGGCCATGAACTCATGGTGATCCTCCTGCCTCAGCCTCCTGAGTGCTGCTGGGATTACAGGCTTGCACCACCATGCCCAGCTACATCTTACATTTTTAAAAGATTGTTTTCTCCATATAAAGAACAAATTCTTCTTTAAAGTATGGTCTCAAGGTGCATCCGTTTATCTAAAAGTGTCTGAAGTTTGTCCTTTATGGCAGAGTAGTACTCCATTGTGTATAAAAACCACATTATCTTTATCCATTTATCTGTTGATGGGCATCTGGGCTGTTTCCAAGATTTAGCTATTACAAATTGTCCTGCTGTGAACATGGGTATGTATATATTGCTGTGATATATTGCTTTTAACTTTCAGGAAGATAAGAAGGGGAATAGCTGGGTCGAATAGAACGTCTAGTTCTAAACTTTTGAGGAATCTCCATACTGATTTCCATAGTGGTTGTACCAATTTACACTCACACAAATAGTAGAGAAGGGTTCCTTTTTCCCCCACAGCCTTACCAGCATTTTGTTATTGGTTGATTTCTTAATGATAGCTATTGTTCTGAAGTGAGATGGAATTTCAGTGTTGTTTTAATTTGCATCTCTCGAATGACCAGTGATGTTGAACATTTTTTTCAAAAAATAAATCAGACACACATGTGTAAATATCGCATTGTTTCTCTTGTGTGAGAAACTAAAAGCATAAATAAAGACCAAAATGGGTGATAGATATTGGGAAGTAGGAAGAAAATGTTCAAATGGGAAGGGAAACAAGGGAGAGGGGAGGGGGAAGGGAAGGAAAGGAAAAGAGAAAAAAATCTTTTACAAATAAGGAGGGGAGGAAGGGTTGAAGGGAGGGGAGGGGATTGGGGAAAAAAAGAAAAATCAAGATACATTATGTACAAGTACACATTCCCTATGATGAGCGTAATCATTATGTATATCAAAAGAGTACCAATAAAATTAATTTTTTTTTTTTTTTTTGTGGGTACAGGGGGTCGACCTCAGGACCTCGCGCGCCAGCAGGCGCCCGTGCTGCTGAGCGATATCACCGGCCCTTTTTTCGTATGTGGGTTCCGGGAGTCGAACTTGGGCCCTCACGCTTGCCAGGCAGGCGCTTATGCCGCTGAGCCATCTCACTGGCCCCAAATTAATTTAAAAATAACAAATTCTAGGGAGAATGAAAACCAAGAGAACCAATTATAAAGCTGTTGTCATCTAAGTGAAAAATATGGTGGCTTAAACTACTTCACAGAGCAGTGAAGTGGAAAATAAATATACATTGGGGATATATTTTCGGAAGTAGATTATATTAGCAAGGGAGGTACATGATATTTACATTGTGTAGCCTCACACTTTGGTAGATGGCAATGCCACTTGTTAAGATTGAGGCTGAGGTAGTACATGTTTGAGAATGGAAAATCCTCCCAAATCAAGAGTTCTGTTTGGCATATGTTAAAATTGAAATGCTCTTAATATTACCTTGGGAGAGGATATAGTCTTAATTCTGCTTTCATCTTCGGATTTAGAGTATAATGGAAAAACCAGAAAGAGAGTGATTAGTAAGGGAGTTGGAAAATCGGAAGAGTGTAGTATCACAGAGTTGAAGAGAAAGCAATTAACTAACTGTGCCAAGTGTTTCTGTGGAAGTGACATTCTAGGAGCAAGAAGTGACCCTTGCCTAGATTGAAGTCATCATTAATGACCTTGGTAAGAGGAATTTCAGTAGCATATTGGGGGAGAGAACATGGTTTAAATGGATTAAGAGGAAAATAAATTGGGAAAGTAGTGACAGGAGAATCAATAAAGGGAGCAGAGAAATGAGTTGATAGTCTGCGTATAGATATAGTATCAGGAGAAAGGGCATTTCCTTTTTAAAAATATAGGATATTTTCAAAAAGCATGATCTCACAGAACTTTCCTTGGTGATGGAAATGCTTTATAACCTGCAGTACCCAGTGTGGAAACCACAGCCACCTATGGCTAGTGTAACTGATTTTTAAAAATTTGATTTAATTTTCTTTCATTAAAATAGCCACAAGTGGGCCGGTGAGATGGCTCAGCGGCTTAAGCGCCTGCCTTGCAAGCGCGAAGGCCCGAGTTCGACTCCCGGAACCCACATACGAAAAAGGGGCCGGTGATATCGCTCAGTGGCACGGGTGCCTGTTGGCGCGTGAGGTCCTGAGGTCGTCCCCCCGGTACCCACAAAAAAAAAAAAAAAAAAAAAAAAAAGCCACAAGTGTCTGGTGATTTTCGTATTACCCAGCACAGTTTTAGAACCTGTATATTACCAATGGGAATGGTGTGAGAGGAAGAAATGGATGATTTAGTAATGAAGGACATTATTGAAGGCATGAAGTTCCTGAGAAAGTGAGAGGACAAAGCCCAAAACACAGTGGAAGCATTAATGGTAAATAGATGCAAAGGCAAAAGTGCTGATGTAGATGGGGGGACTGGTAGATTTGTTGGTTCAGGATAAGGAATTTTCTCTGTTGCTTCTATTTTCTGTGTGATTTAAAAATGCAGTGTAATTTTGCAAAGAGATTAGAAGACCACAGGAAAATGAAAAAGGTATAAAATAGTCTCTTAAGATAAGGAACATTGGGGCCGGTGAGATAGCTCAGCGGCATAAGCGCCTGCCTGCAAACGCGAGGTCCTGAGTTCGACTCCCAGTACCCACATATGAAGAAAGGGCCGGTAATATTGCTCAGCAGCATGGGCGCCTGCTGGCACACGAGGTCCTGAGGTCGACCCCCAGTACCCACAAAAAAAAAGAAAAAAGGGAGCATTAAGTGTTGCCTATTTTAAATTTTAAACTTGTTAAAATTTCAAGACAGGACCAGTGTCTTGCAATTGTGGAAGAGAAAGGGATATTAAAAAGTCAGTTCCCACAGGAATTATTCCTTTGTAGATATTTAGGATAATTGCAAACGTACTAGTATTGCTTTTTCTATGGAGAAAGGAAATCTTTTCAGTCAGGTTGCTGCTTCACTAATAGTGGACCACTCCATGAGAATGCCACTTAGGAAAATGTGGAGGGATGATCGATTCAAATTACTATCTCACTTAACATGGTGGATGCAGGCCTGTAATCCTAGCACTCAGGAGGCTGAAATAGGACACTGATTAAACCGAGGCCAACCTGAGCTATATGGCAAGACCCTATCTCAAAACAACAACAAAAAAGAAATCACTATATTATCAGAGTCCTAAAAATGAAAGACAAAATCTACTTTGACCTCTTCCCAGTTTTTAAAGAAGGAAACAGAGGATATTGTCTTAAATTTCCCATCAACTCTCTTGGCATTTATAGAAAATAACGACTGCATTTCTCAAATTCTGGTAAAAACAACTATTTTTGATAGATTTAAGATCAAACTATTTTCTAGTTAACTTCTGAAGTATACTACATAAAAATCAGAGAATCTCAGATTTGAAAAAGATCTTTTGTTCATTTGGTCCAGACTTTTCTACCTATTGCAAGAATCTCCACTATGATACTGGTTGGTCATGCTACTTCTAAATGATTTCCAGTGATAATAACCCATTCATTGAGTATCCTCTTTTCCTTCTTCCCTTCCCTTCCCCTCCCCTCCTTCCCTTCCTCCTTCTGCCCCCCTCTTCCTTCCTCCCTTCATACCTCCTTCTTTACCCTTCTTTTCTTTCTTCTCTTTCTTTTCTTTTTTGATGCTGGGGATTGAACCAGGGTCTTGCACATGCTCTGCCACTGAGCTACACTCCTGTCCTTTCTTTTTTTATACTGCTGTAATTGTATAAAGATCTTTTCATATTGACCTTTCTTTTCAACTTCTGAGTATTGATTTTAATTCAGTTTCTCCAGGTCTATGAAGAGATGCTGAACAATAGCAGTAGTTTGGGCATCTTCACCCTTTTCCTGATCCTCAAGGGGATTCATTTTAAGACTTTGTTCTTAAATATTTTCTGTAGGTTTTTAGTAGGTAACCTCTATTAAAGAGATATCCTTCTAATCATAAGTGTAAATAGTTGTCATTATAACACATTTAATGAAATATCTGTGATTGTTTTCCTTTACTTCATTAACTGAGAAATAACTTTGATTTTCTGATGTTAAACCATTCTTTCCCTCTTAAGATAAACCAACTTAGTAATTACATGTTATTACTAATGACTTATACTGTCATTACATTATTGGGTTTAACTTACTTAATTCATAAAAGAAATTAATTTATAATTTATTGTCTGTCTAAGAGTCAATATAAGGTAGTAGCTGTTTTCTGAAAAAATTAAGACAGTCCTATCTCCTTGAAAAGTTTTTTCCTCTGCATCTAGGGTTTCTTTGAAAGAGAGTTTGGTTACTAATTCAGTTTTTAATGTTCCTTCCACATTCACATTTTCTTTACTTTTTCTTAGCACATTTCCTGAATTTCCAGAAATGTATCCATTCTGTATAGGTTTTCAAAATTATGGTTTTATTAATTTAATAAATATTGCTATTTATTGAGTACTTACTTGGGTCAGGTACTATTTTAGGTACTGAAAATTGAAAATCAAAGTAAGTCTGTGACTTCATTGAGTTTAAATTCTGCTGGAGTAGACAATAAGCAGTTTAAGAACAGGTTGAGTATCCCTTATCCAAAATCCTTGGGAAAGAGTTGTGTTTTGGACTGGATATTTTTAGATTTTGTAATATTTACTCTATATAATAGATCTTGGGTGTGGGACCAGAGTCTAACCATAAAATTTATTAATGTTTATTGTACCTTGTACACATAGGCTAAAGGTAGTTTTATACAGTATTTTTGGTACACCTGTGTTTTGACTGAGGCCCATCACTTTTGGATTAGGGATGCTTAACCTGTAATATGCAATGTGTGCGTGCGTGCTGCGTAATGTTATGTGCCAGACACAAGAAAGGCTTTCTGAGAAGATGACCTTTGTGTAAAGACTCGAACAAGGTGGACTGTGTAGAAATATGGAGAGAATACTTCTCCAGGCAGAGGGAACAGCAAGTACCCTGAGACAGGAACGTGCCTGGTTTTTAAAAGAGTAGAGAGGAGGCTGGAATAGCTGATGAAAGAGAAAGAAAGGAAGAAAAGGAAGAGATGAGGTGAATAAGGACAGAGGAGGACCCCATGATGTGTAAATCATTTTAAAAGTGTTGTTTGAACTCGGGAAGACAGGAAGCCGTCGGAGGAATGTGGTGAGAGGAGTGGTAGCATCTGACCCAAACTAATGGGACCTCACCTGGGTCACTGTTTTGAGAATAGATGGAAGAAGTGCAAGGCTAGAATTAAAAGGAACAGTGAAAGAGTTCTTACTATAATAACCCAGACTAGAGATGTTAGACTACTTTTGGATTAGGCTGATCACAGTGGAGGTCTCAGTGAGACTGTTTGATTCTACTTAGTTGTAATATTTTATACATTCATATATTGATACATTCAGAATTGTTCATAGGATTCCTATAGTATTCATAGGATTCCCGTTTATAGTTTTAAAAAATCTGTTGTGTCTTGTCATGGTGTCACCTGGCAAATGAGTATTCCATAGGTATCCGTCAATTCGTGCATTCTCCTCTCCATTTTTTACCCAGAGGGTGGATTACATGTTTACGGATATGTTGCATCATAATTGAAGAGTTGGGCGCTTCACACGTCACTTGATTTTGGTGATAATATCTTCCCTTTGTTTTCCAGGTGCAGGAGTTACAGGGAGTTTACAGTTTACAAGAACAACACTTCTGGACTTTATGTTCTGATGTTTACGTTGGGACCGTAAAATTAGTAGTAGCACCTGATGCTGATGCTAGGTGGATTTTAAGCCAAACGCATAATATTTTTACTCAGGTATGATTTTGTTACTGGCTTCTTTTATGAGTCTTAAAATTTACTGAGTCAACTATTTCTAAAAATATTATTCATTATGCTAAATATATAGGCCACTGAACTATAAGGAAAGCACAACACTACTTTTTTCCTCAATTATTGTCAAATTAGAGATCTTTCCTTCAGTCAGTACTCTTATGTGACATAATTCCAATTTACTCATTGTACTGATTTGATTCTCTTCAAGAAAAACTAGATTCTCCTTTACTTCCTACTGTATAAGAATGGTGGATGCTGATTGAAGCAAAGAATTCTAAAATAGGATTTGGAATTAGAATAATACTTTGTTGGTGGGTTTACCTGAAAGTCGACTATTAAGTTTTTTTGTGATAGTTACCTTCTGTGTGATTTAATAGTTACACCAGGGGTGGTGGCACACGCCTGTAATCCCAGCACTCAGGAGGCTGAGGCAGGAGGATTGCTGTAAGTGTGATAATGATATTGTGGTTTACAGAAAATGTTAGGTGATTCATGTTAATGATTCAATGGTAAAATATCAGGATGTCTAACTAATTTACAAATATTTCAGGAAAAATGAAAAGATTATAGATAAATATGTATGTAGAGAGATAAATGTGGCAAAATATTAACAGTTGGTAAATATAGATGAAGAGTATTTTTGTCCTATTCTTTTGACTTAAAAATTTTTCAAAATAACTGTTGAAAAATAAAAACTGGTGGCTCCTCATTGCAACCATGATAAAGCCCAAACTTTCTAGCATGGTCCAGTTGACTTTCTAAATATTTCTCCTGCTTTTTGTTGCCATGTATTTGATACTTCTGACCTATCAGACTGTTCAGTTTTCTGTGTGGACAAAACCTTAGTTTAACATAGTGGTCCAATTCAGTTATGCTACTTTCTCTCTGAAGCCTAAAGATCTCTCTCCCTCTCTCTTCCTCTCTCTCTCTCCCCCTCCCTGCTGGACTCCCTCCCTCTCCCTCCCCACTCATCAAGTCTTCAGACATAGGTGACAGAACATAATGTACAGTGTAGTTAGATTCAGGATATTAGCATAGAGTAATCTCTTTTGTCTAACAAAGGGACGTATATGATTAAGTTCCTTGAGGAGTAAATTAATGACATAATCCTATGTGTAATTAGGATTTACTCTAATCCTAATCTTCTATGCAATCAAGACTTGCATATAAGACTTGCATACACAACAATTTGCTGGTACTATAAATATTCCAGAATTTTGGCAACTAGGTTTATTTCTTAACAGATAATAAGTAGAAGTCTGTACCACTCTGACTTTCATAATGAAGCATGCAAGAGCTTTCTAATATGTCTGAATCCTTCTCATACCTCTTCCGTGTTATAGGGGTAAGACAAGCAGACAAACCATTATCTACTTATTACCATTTCTAGATCATTTTTCTCTTCTTTACCCTGGTTATAGTATGTTCTTCTATCCTAGTAATTTGAGTTTCTGTTGACCTCTGGAGTACCCTAGGCAGTGGTGGTGATCTAAGACACGGGTATGACTTGTTTTTCTTTTAAGACCAAAGATGTCAATGTACAAGTTGTTTTTTCCTAAACTAAACCCTCAGGATTGAGGTTTAATTGCAGTGTTGGCACTTTGCAATAAATTAGTGGGTTTTGGGTTACAGTTTGGGCACTCCTTTCTAAGAGGTTTGCCATCACTGCCCTAATATGTTGGCAGAGTCACCATTTTCTGCCTGAAGTGCCGTGCAGTTTGTAGGCTGAGAAATATGCAAGCAGCTGCCTCTGCTGAGGAACTGCCGAAGTTGTAGTTGAAGTAGGTAGAGGGAGGTTCTTCTATAACCTTAGAAATCTTGGCTTTTATGATGGTTGAAGTTACAAGTTTATTCAGCTGCTTCTTTGGTTTTGGAAACCACATTTAGGTTTTGAATACTTAAGCCTTGAAAAATATTTTAAGCCTTTTTATCAGCCAAAGTAATGGCAATTTTGTTTATTTCATTTCTTTCAGAAACCAAAGATTCCCTTTGAGGCTTACAAAAAGGATAGTTCAACACATTTTTCCCTTGGAGGGGGCAGCAAGGGGAGCACCCCACCAACGACTGAGTTTATATTTAATAATTTTGTATGATTTTTTTTTTACTCCCACATACGCAAAATTGAGATTTTTTTTAAATTTATTTGCCTTTTCTGCTTGTACCCTAGTAATACATTTTCTTATGGTATGAATATATGTCAGGACTTTTATAGCATTTTCATGTGATTTCATGAAACATAAATTTAAAAAATTTTTCAGTTCTATCTTATTCATAAATTTCACTAATCAAAAATAAAATGCAAATTGCTCTCTTTTTGAGAAAAATCACACCAATGCCTTAGATATATTTATTGTAGAAAGATTTAAAATACTGATGGTTCTAACAATCCAAAAAAAGGATTGTTTTTAGTAATGTTATACATTTTGTTTATTACATTAATAATCTTCCTTGAGAGAGGGCCTAATGTTGTTCAGGCCAGCCTTGAACTTGCTACATAGCCCATGCTGACCTCAAACTCACAATCCTCCTGCTGTAGCCTCCCAGGTGCTGTGATTACAGGAGTGCCCCAACACACCTAGCTTGGCATCTTTCTTATAGCTGATCTCAAATCATAATTTAAGTAATAGCTTTTGGTTAAATAATATGTGAAAAGAGGGCTGGGAATGTGGCTCAGTAGTAGAGCCATTTGTCTAGCATGCAGAAGGCCTCAGGTTCTATCCCTGATACTTAGGATAGATATAGATATCTATCTGTAGATAGATAGATAAATAGATACAGATAGATATCAATATCTATCTATATATCTTGATATCTGAAATATCTGTATATATCTGAAAAGAGCTAGGCTTGCTGCTGCATACCTGTAATCCCAGCTACTTGGGAGGGTGACAATAGGATTTCAAGTTCCAGGCCAGTCTTAGCAACTTAGAAGTACCCTGTTTCAAAAATATTATTTTTCAAAAAGCAGGGACTAAGGAACTCCCTGGGTTTTATTTCTAGAACTGGGAAAAAAAAAAAAAACAACAACCAAAAAGACCAACATTAAAACTTTGAGAATTACAACTTTCTCTTTTGTTTATAAAACTATAGCTTTGTGACTATTTTAGAACTGAACATTAGGTATTACCCTTTTTAATCTTATTTTCCAGAGTTTCCAGTTAATCTTTAACTGCTAAAGAAGTTGGCTTGCTATGCATGAATGTAGAATAATATAAATGAATTGCTGGAAGTCACTTCACTGCTTAGAACCTTGGGGATTATAAATTAAATGATAATCCAGTTTTTAAACTGTAAGATATTTTTGTTGGTATAGTAAAAATCTTCTTTCTCCCCATGCATAAAAATTGGGAACTGATGAAATGGAAAGTTTGTCTTTTGTGTTTAATATATGCATAGGAAAAAGAAAGAGGGTGTAAAGTAGGATACTGGATTAAAGAAGGCAATTTAACATTTTATGTTTTTTGTTTTAAACTGGCCAATATCATTTATAAATTTTTAATAACACATTTCACAATTATAACTACAATGCTAAATTTTGTTAGAAATAATGTTTGAAGGAAACACATTTGAAGAAAAATCAAATATGTTGGAAGAAAAATCTAGAACATGCTTGAGGTTCATTGTCCTCCTCAGTTCCACAAAGCACAAAAGATAGTCAAGCCTAACATATACTACTTACTCCCCCAGAGAACTTCTACCTTCATCTTTCCTATCTTTTCTGCTCTTCTGCTTTTCTCCTCCTTTATGCCTACTGAGTCACAAGCCTCCAGCTTCCTGCTGCAGCTTTTTGTGCTCTGTTCCCTGGTCTCAAAATGGAAGTTAACAGTGATACCCAGGAAGGAACCAGAAAGCCTCTTCACAGATCCCAATGGGAGTTCCCTGTTTCAGAAACCCTCCACCTCTGTCACTCTCCTGTGTTCATAATCCCTTCGTGTCTGTCATCCAGCCTTGTTCTGTCTGCTGGAGGGAAGAGCAGAGAGTAGAAAGTATGTATCTACCCTTTTCCAGGTGGATTGGGTATTTTTTCCACCCTTTCCATTTTCTCCCCTTTTGTAAAGCCTTTAATCTTTTGTAAGTACTGATTTTGCTTGTAGGCTCCACAGACTTCTCCTTATCCATCTTTCCCTTAACTTTCTTCATCCTTTGTACTGGAAGTCCACCAGAAATCAGCCTCGTCAAGAGACTGGAGTAAACAGCCACAGGATGCAAGGCCAATACCTCCCTAGGTTTGTTGTTTTTAAATGAATCCAAATGGTGATTTGTCATCAGTTGGTTGATAGTAGTGGAAATAACCGTAGCAGCAACAGTAACAACAACTAGCATTTATTAAGAGCCCACCAGGTGCCAGGCACTGTGAAAGGTACTTAACATTAATTGGGCCTTGCAAGACAATTTACAGAAAATGACATGCAAACCCATGTTATTGTTCATGACTTAGAATATGGTCATATCCACTCAACCATTTTGCTAACAATGAAATGTTTTACATCAGACAGTTTTTCAAGAATTCATTTGAAAGGAATAAAGATTAATATGTATTTAGGCATGTGAAGTAGAAAATTTCTATGGCTTTTCATTGGTAGAGAATACAAGGAAACCAGTAACTCTTTATAGTCCTATTCCTATTTACTTTTCTAACTTTACTTCTCATTTGTTTTCCTTTCCACAACAATGAATATTTGTTGAAGATATTCTAGGACTGTGGCACCAACTTGGCATTTATTTTTCTTTAGGAGTGTAGAAGTGTTCAGAGTAACTAATTTTCACATTCTAAGGACAACCTTTTAGCCAGCTTCTGATTCCTGGTATCATTCCAGTGGTAGAGTATTTGATGGAACCAAACACTGTTTTCATCTGGTAGCATATCTGTCATGTCTTTGTGGTGTGAATAAATTATAGACAACCTAGTTAACATTCATGTAGTGAGTGATTTACCATAGGGTTCTTTGGAAATTATACTCTTCTCTCTACTTTGAAGGAAATAGAGGAAAATCGAAAGCTGGGGAACTTGAAGCTGTCCCCAGTGGGACAGATGGATGAAGCAAAATGACTTTTTTTGTTGTTAGATTGAACTTTGGTGAAAAGCTGAAGCCCCTCAAGGGACTAATATCAGCTTGAGTAATTAACTCCTGATTATGCAAAGACAATTTATCTAGCCTCTTTGTTTTTCTTCTTTTTTATTGCCTTGGGCTACTTCATTTCTTATTACCATCTTTACTGTGTTAATGCTAGGGGAAAGGAAAATGACAGAGACAATAAATGGATCCCAACTTAATTTGCCCATTTTACTCTCATTAAACATTTTGCTAAAAGAGAAAAGATATTAAGAAATTTATTTGGGCAAAAGTTGTTTTTTCTTAATATTATATATACAAGAATTTTGTAAAACAGTTCCTAAGTACAGTTATTATTTTTTTTTTTTTTTTGTGGGTACCGGGGGGTCGACCTCAGGACCTCGCGTGCCAACAGGCACCCGTGCCGCTGAGCGATATCACCGGCCCCTTTTTCGTATGTGGGTTCCGGGAGTCGAACTCGGGCCCTCGCGCTTGCAAGACAGGCGCTTACGCCGCTGAGCCATCTCACTGGCCCCCTAAGTACAGTTATTTCAGGGGCCATCTGTATTGAATAAGTCAAATCATACAATTGTGATCAATTAGAATAATTTATAATAGCTTTCATCACATATGAAATCTTTCTTATACATTCACACATGACCCTTGTAATAATGCCTGGTGTTTAGCAAGAATTTTTAAAATTCTCAATACTTACTGAATATTGGATGACTATAACAGTTCTGTGAGATCAGCAGTGTTGGCATTTATTAATACTTTTTTTTTTTTTTTTTAATGCGGGTACCAGTAGTCAAACTGAGGACCTTGTGCTTGCCAGGCAGGCGCTTATGCTGCTGAGCTATATCACCGCCCCTTTATTAATACTTTTAAAATAAGAAAAACTGAGATTTGGTTTGATTTTTAGCTAATGATCATATAGATATGTAGCTCGGTTTTTTTTTTTTTTTTTGCCACAAGCCCCTTAAGCAAAAAGAAGGGTACTAGTACAGACATTTTCTGTTTTGAACAGTAATTTTGATTTACCACAGGAAGGTTTGTTTCGTTTTGTTTTGTTTTTTTAATGAGACAAAACTGCTAAAGTGTATTTTCTGGGCCGGTGAGATGGCTCAGCGGCGTAAGCGCCTGCCTTGCAAGCGCGAGGGCCCGAGTTCGACTCCCGGATCCCACATACGAAAAAGGGGCCGGTGATATCGCTCAGCGGCACGGGCGCCTGCTGGCGCGCGAGGTCCTGAGGTCGAACCCCCGGTACCCACAAAAAAAAAAAAAAAAAAGTGTATTTTCTATGGTCACAAGCTTCTTGGGTCTGTCTAGCTTTTTATCCATTAGTACAGATCCTGACTCCGCTCAGGCATGTTAGCCCGAGAACCTTCCCACCAGAAAAAAAAATCCATGGGAGAAGCAGTGTTTGGAGAAGCCTAGAAATTACTGTAAGAAGGCAGTGTTAATAGATTCCCCCTACTCTGTTTTTCTTGTTTTTGTTTTTGTTTGCTTTTATTTTAAACATTGCAGTTTACCTTTCATCCTAAGATATTGACAACAAAAGACTTTTTTTCCTGGTAAAATGTTTTAATTTTGAAAATCATTTTTTCACTTATCGTATGCTGGACACTACTTGAAGTTCTGGGAGTTGGGAGCGAAGAAAGAAAACAAAAATCCTTTCTTTGAAGAGATTACAGTATTTTATAGTGGGAAAACAACAATAAATAATAAGTAACTTGTAATATAAGGTGATGTGTTTTTGCTAAGGCGAGCAAGGTAAGACTGGGCGTGTTTGAGGCATTTACCTCCTTTTGTACTAAACTTTGTCTTTTTTCTATAGCATATATATTATCGTCTGACATACTATATCTTCTTACATATACATTGTCTCACCTCCTCCCACCCAGGTCCCCAGTAGCATAGAAACTATATGAAGGCAAGAATATTTTTTAACTGTTTTGTTTGCTTTTATATGCCCATGTAACAGAACATCACCTGGGACACAATAAATGCGTAATAAATATTTGTTGAACTAGTGAAGCGAATGTATTTTATATAAGGTGGTCAGGGTAGGCCTTGCTGTCCCCTAAGGAGGGATATAACTAGAGAGCGTATGTGATGTGATTATCTTGAGGAACACAGCTCCAAGCAGAAGGGCTGGTGTAGCAGAGGAAGAGCGAACAGGGAGGTCAGAGGTGTAATCAGCAGGCAGGTTGTGTGGGTCTCTGTAGGCCCTTATAAGGACTCTGAGCTTCTAAGGACTAAGGAGGTCGAGCTGTTGCAGTGTTTGACTGATCAGAGTGATGTCATTGTAGTTGCTCTTCTCAGAAGAGATCAATGGAAAGTGAAGGCAGAAGTGTGAAAACTAGACAAGAGGCTCTGACAAAATCTAGGCAAGAATTGATAGGGCCAGGGTGGTAGCCATGAACATGATGTAAGATGGTCAGATTCTGAGTTTGCATTATATTGGAAGTAAGGCCAACAGATTTTGTGAATGGATTGTGTGATGGGTGTGAGAGAAAGAAAGGTGTTCAGGTGGTGCTATATTGAGGATGGAACTGATCTATAAAAGACTACAGGATCAACAGGTGTGAGGGGCAGAAACAGGGTTCTGGTTAGCCATGTCGTGATGCTAGACAAATATATTACATAGAACTGTCAAACAGATGTCAGTGCCAGTCTAGAAGTACAGATTTGAGAAGTGTGAACATATAGATAGTACTTAAAGTCTGGATCCAAGATGAGATACCGAGGGGTCAAGTACAGAAAAAGAAGAGTTCTGAGGACCGGGGCTTTGAGCATCAGTTTAGTGTTCAAAGGTAGAAGAAAGACCAGCAAAGCATACTAAGAACGATTGACAAGTGAGAGAAAGGGCAGCCAGTGAATAATTTCTGGAAGAGTGGGAAAAGTGTGGTGGAGGGTCATCACCTGTATTATTGCTGATGGGTTAAGTAGTAAGATGAGGATTGAGACTTGAGCACTGGTAAGAGCACCTTGGAGGTGTCCTTGACAAACAATTTGAGGAGGTGGTGGGAGATAAATTTTGGTTGAAATGGCTTTAAGAGAATGGAAAAGGAATTATAGACAGCCAATAAGACAGTTCTTTTGAGGATTTTTGCTGTCCAGAAGAGCAGGGATTGGCACTGTACCACGAGGGAATATAGGGTTAAGGGAAGGTTTTGTTTTTGTTTTTGTTTTTTTAAGTTCATTGGTACATTTTAGGTATACATAATGGTCACATTCATCATAGGATATTTGTACCTGTACATAATATGTCTTGGTTCTTTTTTAAGAGAAGGATTTTTTAAGGTGTAAGAGATTATAATGCGTATCTGTACTAACAGAAATGATCCAATTAAGGAAAATTGATAAACAGGAGAGGGAATAGTGTAGAGAGCAGTATTCTTGAGTAGCAACTTCATATCCAAAATTGAAGAAAGGAGATGCAGTGCAAAACAATTAGCCTATAGGTGGTTATACTTATTAAATGTATGTGTTGATCATTTATGAAGGGAGGATTTAGACTGAGGTGACCTGTTTTAATAGTAACTAACAGAACGGTAGATGAGGAGCCCCACTTTTCTAATACCACTTGGACAGGAAATATGACCAGTAGCATGACTCTTTTTTGGTTGTGGTAGTGGTGGTTTTGTAGCTTACAGTTGTATTGTCTCTGAAATAATTTTCTGGTGATTTATGATGAAATAAATTATTTCTCAGATGTAAAACTTCCAAGATGTTTTTCTACCTCTTTTCTGAAATGTGTACATTATTCAGCGAAGTCGCGGTGCAGAGTTCATGGCCTTGGTCGCTCATGGATTTTTCCTTAGAACCTAACATAATGGCCCTGCAATTTTGCGGAAACTGCAGATATTCCCTGCAGTTGTTTTTTTGGTGGGAGGTTTGCAAGTAGCCAATCTGAGAGCATTATTCAGTTCTCCTTGCTGCTAACTGGCTGCTACCCTGTAACCCATCTCCAGAAGATGCACCAGCATTCCAACATCGTGACAGGTTGCTGTACTGCATGTACCTCTCTCCAGTGTTCTCGGTTTTGTTCTTAAAGCCCTAAGATGCCACCAAAATGCCTTGCACCTTCTAAGGCTTTATTAATACAGTATTTTATTAAATTACATAACTGTGGGAGAGATGGCGTATTTAGGGTTTAAACTGTAAAAATAGGCATTTATAGGCATTTTTCTGACTGTATCTGAAATTCGCAGTTTTTTACAATGCGCGGGTGCTCTAGGAATGTAACCCTGCGAATTTTGGGGTTCCACTGTAATGTATTACTATCTTAATTTTGTAATTTTTTTTTTTTTAAATTTTCAGGCTGGAGTGAGACAGCTTTATGTACAGATTGACTTTGCTGCCATGTAGTGACTAGAATTACTCTTTTTGGACCAAATTCTTCTGGTAATGTACAATCCAAAACATTGTACCCAGCTCTTTAAAATAGAGAAATCATCAGAATTCTTAGCACCAACTGACCAGGTAGTACTCTGTGGGGAGTTCACAGCTAAGGGATCACAACTAAGAGGTTATCTCCTGGACTTTTGGTCTTGTCTTTTGTGCTCTTCCCCCCAAGCCATTCTTCGCTCTGATCTCTGAGGTTTCTGGTTTTGTTTGAGGGCGTTGGCTTGTCCTTCTATGGGGGAGGGAGGGAGGTTTCACACCAAATGCCCCATCCCCACATACCTGCCGGTGAGGAATTCAGATTGTGGGCCTCCAACCATCTGGAATGTCTTCACTGAAGCTGCTGGAAATCACTGCTTTTACTCTCACAAAACCAGTGTTATTAAAAAAAAAAAAAAAAAAACAAGAAAAGAAATGGAAATCTGTTTTATATGTAATGTCACAGTTGTTGACGTTCTTCAGTATAATCATATGTTTGTAAAATTGTTTGTACCTTGCAAACTTATGAACCAAACCATATTGGGTTTTCAAAGTGCCTTTGTATCAGGAAATGTATTTGCCAGCATAGAATTGTTACCATCACAGGTCATGTATTTTTTTTTTTTTTAATGGCTATTCTGTAATCTGTACAAAATAAGACTCTTGCTAGTATACAGATTGTCATTTTGTGTACTTCAGCATAGGTTTAGATATATGAAAAGTTTTTTATTGTTTTATGTCATCAAAGAAGGTATTATCTTACTTTTTAAAACAAATTCAATAATCACACTAAATTACTTGGTGAACTGTGTTTTCAAAACTTTACAGATGCATTTATTAGTGAGAAAATCGTTTTGACCTAAATTGCTAAATTCCAAATTTCTATAAAAGCTGTGTCTGTGATTAATTTTTTACTGCTTTCCTTGCCATCTTTATACATTTTATTAATAACCAGAAGAGGCATTATAGACTGCAGGCAGAAATGGTTGTGACTGTGTTATTCTATTTTCTTTCTTCAAATGCCAAGTCATACAGTATGTTTTCCTGTTTAAGCTTTGCATGAATACCATTGCTTTTAGGAATCCTATGGCAGCATTTGGTTGAGTTTGAACTCCTAAAGGTATGGAACAAATTTGGTGAGGTAGAATCTCTTAACACAAATATCTTAGAAGTAAATAGTCTAGGTTCTTAGGTATTTGAAAAATAAAATTACAATTTGAGATGTCAAGTGCTTGAACACTCTACTTAAGTATTCCCTGTATTTTATGAAAAGATACTGATTTAGATACATATTTTCTCATTGTGTTTCATTTTATCATAACATAGGCCCCTTTTAAGTTTAAAAAATTGAAACTATTGAGGAAAAGGCTTTTCAGGGTAAAAATAACTGGTTAGAGTATAGATCAATAAAAAGTACTTTTTCAGTAAGGTGGCAGAATTCACTGTTGATTTTGCCTGGGTTTTAAAGTATATTTCCATCACTTCTGTCTTACAATTTATGAATTATTCTATTTGTATTGACAAAATGACACCACTTTCTTCATGCTTTTCTAAACTACTGTAAATAGCCATGAAATGTCTAGTTTCCCTTTTTTTTTTTTTTGGTGGGTACCAGGAGGCAACCTCAGGACCTCACATGCCAGAAGGCCCCCGTGCCGCTGAGCGATATCACCGGCCCTTTTTCCATATGTGGGTTCCGGGAGTTAAACTCGGGCTCTCGCGCTTGCCAGGCAGGCGCTTATGCCGCTGAGCCATCTCACCGGCCCATCCTTTTTTTAAAATAAGATAATTTCAAAACTATGTTTGCTCACTGCCTGGCTATTCTAAAACTAAGAATCTGTGCAGTGAATTGTGTTTAATTGGAATAAATGTCGAGGTCTTTTAGGAGGGAAAGTACAAAAGCAAATAACCTGATACTAGTATTGCTTTTTCATTACAAGTAGTCATTTAGAAGTTTGAACCACTACCAAGTCTGATAGAACTTTGGGTTATTCCATGGGTTTTGGCATATTATAGAAAATGACAGGTTAGATGAAGGCAGAGATATTGGATGTGTGCCTTTACAAACTAGTTATGTGTAACTATATTGACATTTCACATATGGAGATAATTGTTATGTTTTGTAAAACTTACTAGTGCATCTAAAAGACCCAATTCTGCCTTTTAGTGAGCCCTGCATTCCAAGCGAAGCTTGTCAGAGTATGTTATCACTTCATTTAGCTCCTCCCTTACTGCACAGATCCATGAATTTTTTCCTTGGCACGGCATAGTGTTTGATGTGACACTAATTTTGTACTTGTTACCAAGAGATCACCAGGTTACATTATTTAACAGGTTGGCATTAACATTTATGCTTTACAGCTTACCTGTGTGTACAACAGAAAAAAAAATTTAGTGAGGAAGAACAACTTTTTCCTCCCTGGAAATACTTTGTCTTATTGTTCTTGGCACAGATGTATCACTAAAGTAGATATTTCACTGAGAAACACCTGATAGTGGTTATAAATATAAAATTTAGTGTTCCTAACACTCAGCTGCCTCTTACAAAACAAAATCTATATCTGAGTACAAATTTGCTGATATTTTTAATACCCTTAGGAAAAAAAATTATTCAGGGAAAGTTTACTGTAAACTTTCCCAAACAGAAATATACTATTATTTTTCAAAATCCATTATATTACTCAAGTTGAAGGGCTTAACATATGTGCAACTTGCTCATTTTGCTAACTCCTCATGCATCCGTGTGAAGGACAGTACCTAGTTTATCTGTAGGTTAGTGTTCCCGGTATCATCATTGGTGCCATTAGTATGCAGCAGGGGCATAAGACAGTGGTGACAGATGTCACTGCTTCAACATTCTTTAAAGCCTACACATATACACCAGTAACCCAAATACTGTGACTTTTGTGTGCCTCTCCAAAGCAGTCAGATCATTAACTCAACATGCTGCTTGAATAAGTTATCTGCTATGGAGTAAGTTTTTACAAAACACATAATGGTGGGATTTAAAAGTATTACATTGCTTAACACAGACATCTTAGCAAGGACCATGCTTAGAAGTAGACCAGTTCTGTCAGTTTACAGATGAGAAAATGGAAGCCCAGAAAAGCTGTTGCTTATTCAGAGTTTCAGAGGTAATCAGTCCGCGGTAAAGCCAAGGCTAAAATTGAGACCTTCTGACTCCAAGTCAGTACTGTAGTTTTTTATTGTGCTTTCTTTCCAGTGTAACATTTGCCTTTCTGTAAATGTGGGTTAAATATTGTTTGTAAATAAAGGACATATGACCTCCATTTTTGGTACATGAAGGCACTTTATAAATGGGATTTTGTCTCATTTTTCATAATTAATTATGAAGTTTAGATTATTTCTTTAGTTTTTGAAAAATTTTTAAACTTTTTTACTTTTGTGAAGCCAGTTCCTGAATAGATAATGACATTTGATTTGTACAACGGATACTTTTAATACATGGGTGAATTTTTCTGTTAACTGCTCAAGCCTCATAAGGGCTGCTTAGTTTTCTAAATTTTTTATAGTCTGCAAAGGTGGTACTTTTTAGAAACCAGGTTAATTCACAGGTCCTGTCATTTCAGTCTAGCCACTTTGCTTTTTTATCAGTGTAAAGCTTTATTCTTCAGATTCTCAAACCTGTGCAAAAATAGGCATTAAATATTCTACAGAACAAATCTTTTAATTCAATAGGGTAAAGTTTGAAGTTTTATCAGAATTCCACATGCTAAAACACTATTTCCAACTCTTCAGACTTTTTTCCTTCTTTTTACAAGAAATCACCAATTTTGAAAAATTATTTTCCAATTCACAAGAACCTTGGGAAAAGGGAGAAATTATTTTATCCTTTGTAATACATTCATTAAAAGTTTCATCCGTGGAAGATTGTTTCAAGATGTGATTTCCTTCAGAAGCCTTGATGTTTCAGATTTCTACCATATAATCAAGTCAGATTCAAAGACAATGAAAACTTCTATCAAGAAAGTGCTGGCAGAAAAGTACAATTCTATTTAATAGCTAAATAGATGGAACCTTTTTCATGAGTGCAACTTTGGTTTATGATTACCCATTTCCTGACTTCAAATTATACACATATCAAATAAAGGGAATAACCTGTATTGAGTACATGTCATGGCCTTTCTCACGTTACCACATTTAATCCTCACATATGTATTAAGAATGACTATTACGTATGTCATTCAACTAACTCAGTGGAGCACTTCCCTAGTATGCACAGGGCCCTGGGTTCAATTCCCAGTACCACCAAAAAAACAAGTTTTCAAGAAATTCTAACAGTTCTAAGCAGGCTTTGCTAGAAAAGTGAAAAATTAGCAAAAGTTGATACAGGGGCATCAGTTGTTATAATCTATTTAGACTCACTCCTTCTTTCTTTGCATTCTGAGGTATATTTCCTACATTTGCCATTGATCTAAAACCATGCAGTGTAAAAAGACTAATCAGAACTCCTTGTGCGTTTTTAAAACCATTTTGAAAATGTCGACAGTTTCGTTGGCACTCAGAGTGAGTTGCTTAAGGGACTGGCTCACAAGATGGTGTCTGTGGGCAGCATGAGGAAGCGAACACCCCTCTCAGAGAACTGAACTTTACACTAGGAGGGAACTGTCTTCCAAGAAGGACAAATAATTTTGTGCTGCAGGAGAAAGATTAGGATTTTATTTATATTACATTTTATATCTACCTTTTCAAAACGAATCTGTTTCATAAATAAAAATCTATGTTATACTTTCACAACAGCTTTGAAAATTTAGTATTCGTAATTTTGATCATGACGTAAAGGAAAATGTCTTTGTCTTGTACATTCCTTTATCCCTAAATTTAGCATGAATTTACCATGACATGCTCACTGTTTTATTAAATAGAGATTATTGTAGATAGTAGTAGATACAAAAGTTAGGGAGAAGTAAAACCAGTAATTTACTTACTTCAGAAAACACCTCAGCATTTCTTTGGCATTTTTGCACAAGTAGGTGAATTTATGTTCGCTTTGGCTATTTTTTTTTTTCAAGTAGCCTTTGTGAGCTGCTCATTCTTTCTAATATACAAACAGTGTAAGCATGCAGATGTTATCTGTTTTGCATATTGTTGGAAAGGAATTTGGCAGAATTGGGTGTGTGCAACCTGGGTAACTTGAATTTTTGTATTTTGTATAACCAAATCAGGAATTACATTGTCTCCTTAGTTTTTCTGGAAAATTGTCATATTCATAGTAGTTTAAGTACCTATGTAGTCTGCTATTTTATCCCCAGATATATTATCATCCAAAACCCTTTCAGGGGTATTTCTTGAAGGTGCTTCTATAACACTATATTTATTAAGTGATTTCAATATTACTAGAATACTTTTTACCTCTTTTGTCTTGTTCTTCTCCAAATACTAAATTTTAGTAGGACATTCCACTGGTCACTTATTTTAAAAGTTCTTTTTTTCCTTCCATGGTAGAACTTCCACATTATACTAGTAAAAAAAGGCTTATGAATTTTAGCATTTGAGTTTTGTTTATGGATCACATATTGTGCGTCACCCTCAATGAAAATTCTACTCCGAACTGGACACATCCTTTTAAAGTCTGTCAAGTAGTTTCGATGCTTCCTCAAACAGCAACAACTTAAGTGATATTTTTCCCACCTGTGAATTTTCCCCCAACTTTCTCTAGTTTGATAAATAAACAAAATGGATGTTTTATAGTAGAAATATTCTGAATGGAAAAATGCCAAATCCATCCCTTAGTACATACATTCTAAACAACCCTAAAACATTTTACCTCCCTGCCTTTAATGATTTTTAAACATACGGTCCAGTTTGGGTTTGGTTTGATTCCTTTGGTGAGTATTACGGCATCAAAACATTTCTACAAACGTTGGTACAAGACTAAATGAGAGTATCACACTGGAGAGACACTCGTGTGGTTAGAATAGGCTAACTTAGCCACTTACGATTTGCCCAAAGTGTAATACAACAAGTCTGTTATGTGTGTTTCACGTTTTCTACTTGCACACATTCACATATGTATTTTAACTTCAGATGTATTTTAAAAGAATCATGAGCAACTGTATCAAAATTCTTTTCAATAAAATTTATCTTTAAAAATATTTGCCTCGATTGTGTCTATAAGCTTGATAAATGGAAAAGAATACTTGAATGAAGTTACTGGAATAGACTGGAGAGGAACAAGAGGAATAAAAGGTAAGAACTATTCTGGTAATATTAAGGAAAGCAAAATAATGATTCTCAGAGACAGGAAACAACGTGACTCATGAGAGAAGGGCTGTTAGAGGTCGGAAATGTCTACACTGAGCAGACACTCCGGTGGCTCTTACTCATCACTTCATCTCATAACCATGTTCCAAAGTATTTCCAGGTATTTCTGTTAACTCCAAATTGTTCTTTTACCCCTTCGCTGTATGTGATCTTGTCTTACATGAAATGAAAACTAAAGCATTTGACTTGAGACTCCATGTCCCTTCCAAAATTTTCCTTCTAATCAAACAATTCCTTTTTAAAATAATTACTTTCACAAAATCCCAGGCCCACTCACACCACCTTCTCAAAGATATTCTTTCTTATCAAAGCAACCTCTTTACTATCACTCTTAATCACACTATAAGGGTTTTATCCAAGTGAGGCATGGTTGTACACACCTGTAATCCCAGCACTCAGGAGGCTGAGGCAGGAGGATCACAAGTTTGAGACCAGCCTGAGCTACACAACAAGACTGTCTCAAAAAATTGGGGGAGGTGCCGGTGAGATGGCTCAGCAGCGTAAGCACCTGCCTGGCAAGCATGAGGGCCTGAGTTCGACTCCCGGAACCCACGTACGAAAAAAGGGCCGGTGATATCGCTCAGTGGCACGGGCGCCTGCTGGCACGCGAGGTCCTGAGGTCGACCCCCCCAGTACCCACAAAAAAGAAAAAAAAATGGAGGGGGATTTTATCCACAGCATGTCTGCTGTTGGGACTCCTCATATGTGTTAATGTGCTTCATCTCCTAGCTATCTCCACAGCTCCTAATAGTTTGGCTTTGTGCTCTATTTTGTCCAGATGTGCTCTGTTTTGCCTCACTGGCTTGTCTCATCCATGGCAGAACTACAAACAACAGCTGGGCATGGTGGTGCATACCTGTAATCCCAGCACTTGGGAGGCTGAGGCAGGAGGATCACCGTGAGTTCAAGGCCAGTATGAACTATATAGCTAGACCCTGTCTCAAAAAACAAAACTATAAGCAGCACATTCAAAATAAAGAAAAAAATTTATCTTTTCACTCAAATCTGTAATAACCAATTTCTGTCTGAATTCTTTACAGAATTCTCAGAAATCTAAACATTGTCTGCCACCTCCATTTCCAGGATCCCCTCCCTGTTACAAAGTCTCCCTTCCTCCTTTGAACTCATGCCCACTGCCCTATTCCAGAGCTTCACTGATGGCTGCAAGCAGAATCACATTTGGGAACTGCCAGTTTCCCATCTAGTCCATACCCAGCTTTAAGCACTTCCACTTCAGGTCCACATCAACCCCCACACAAAAACAATTCTGGCCTTGGCAGGGAGTAAAAGGAATTTCTGCTGAATCTGATTTTTGCCCAGGCCTGTTAAGCAGTTGCTTACCCCGGCTTCCTGACTGCCTTGTGCGGGCCCTGCTGTGTGCCGCACTTTGACTTGTTAGGTCTACAGCACCTGCCAGGGACTCCCTGCTTTTCCTGTGTTTTCTGGAATTAGCTTCTCGCCCAATAAGCCCACAGTGGCCTGTAGACACCTCTTCAGAGCAGCTCCTCTGTTTACACACAGGTTTTAGGCAAGTTGTTTACAATACTGCACAACAACTCACCCTGACAAAGTAAGCTTCCCAGTGTCCATTTTCAGTCACCCAGCTCAGGAGCTTGAGGGGGTCCTTAATGCTTATCAAGTACAACTTCCTCTGAAAAACTCTGCCAACTCATTGCCTTTCTCTGCCTGCTATTCAGCTGCCTTGATAGCTCAGTAAGAAATCTTTTCATTAGCCTAGACCAGAAAAACAGCAAAAACGGGGAAGTGAACAAGAGTTTCAGAAGGTGTAAATAGCATGACAGCAACTTACTGTTTTTCATTCTATCTAGAGGAAGGAAGGAATAGCACTTCATTGGAATTCTAGCCCATTCACTCATCATCTAGCCCTACCTCTAAGCTTAAAAAATCTTAACGCCCAGGCTTAGCACATGTTACATCATTCAAATGTACGTTTCTACTTTTTTTGCTAAATTTCTATATCCAAGAAAGGCACTGATGTGATGAAACTTGAATGCATAGAGCCTGGCATAGTAGGCAAACAATTTATTGAAAAAAATGAACTGTGCTTTTTAGTAAGTTCAAATACATTTTGAAAAATGGTTCTGTGTGGATTGTTAAAATGAATTATACTCTTTTTGTAAGCCACCCAGTGCTAAAGCTAAAGGATTAAAAATAAGACAATACAAAACAAACTTCCTAAAATTTCTTACTGAATTTTGACATGAGTATTTTAAAAGCAAACAAATTCAAATTCATATATACAAGCACTGGTTTGCTTCAAAGGAATTACAACACTCCATTTGGACTTCTGAAAATGTGATAATCACATCTAAAATTATAAATAAAATGAGAACTGTGTGTTAGGCATAATTGGTTTCCCACCCTACGCAGTAAGCTAAATTGTAACCTTCAGCTTTACAGGGCTTATCTGTCCTGTATGTATCATACTACCTCCTCTTGAGCAGTAGTTGCCACAGGCCACACTGGCTTCTAGACATCAACAGACGAGGTTAACACATTTGTAGTTATGTTCATTGGACCAAAGGCTTCCTCCTGGTTGCCAAGACTTGACCCAGGCAATCCCTTCATGGTGGCCAGCCGCTGTGGAAACCTATAGAAGCTTCAACTTTTAAGAAAGGGAACTTTCTGACTGGTAGAACTGTGGCTCCAAAAGGGTAGACCACATGACTCATGTGGGTCAGAATGTAGGCCAACCATGAAGATGTGAAATAGCAAGCAACAGAGTACAGTAACTAGAACCCCAAGTTTCTGGCCAAAAGACCAATGTACAAAGAGAATTAGGAAGTGGTGCAGAGATTGGGAGGGTAAGAATCCCAGGAGAGCAACCTAGTAAAATTGTTTATGAACATGAGGATCACCCTGAAATCATTAACACACCAAAAGACCTCAAGGTCCACACTATCCAACAGAATACTTCCTAAGTTTCAGGCTGAGTGGCACAAATCCAAGCTAGATCCAAAGAGACCTGCAGTCTGTGAAAACTGATCTTGGAACCATAGCTCACAGAAGGCAGACGTAATTGCGTCCTGACCCTCACCAGGTTGACTGCCTACTACAACTAACAGCCTGACTTCTCCATAGAACTTAAAATTCAGTCTATATATAAAATTCGAAATGTCCAAGTTACAATCCAAAATTAGTTGACAAAGTACTGCAAAAATTTCAACTTGAAGACAGTCAATCAACAGATGCCCAGGCTTAGATGACATCAAGGTTGGAATTATGTAATAAAAATCTTATAAAATGCTCAAATAAGCAATTACAAATAATCTTGTACAAATGTTAAGAAATAGGAGATATAAAAAAAGAAGCAAATGGAAATATTAGAATAACCAAAATTTTCAACATACTGAACGGACTAAGTAGAAGCAGGAGTCAATGAACTTGAAGAGAGATCAATACAAATTATCCACTCTGAGTAACAGAGAAAATAGATTTAAAGCAAAACAATAAGCCAAAAACCCAAAACATCAAACAAAACAATAATGAACAGAGCTTAGGGACCTGTGGGACAAGAATTACCTAACATTTCTATTATTGGAGTTCCAAAAAGAAAAATGTATATAATTTCAAAAAAAAAAAAAAAAAGAAAGAATGCATAGCAACTTCCCAAACTGGGTCACATAAACCTACAGATTCGAGAAGCTGAGCAAACCCCATATAGGATAAACTCCTAAAACTCTATACTGAATCAGAGTTCTAATCAAAATCTCACCAGCTCTTCTATAGCTATCAACAAGGTCATTCTTACATTTATATGGAAAGCCAAACAACTGAACTAAAACAATTTTGAAAACAGAAGTTAAAGGAATCTTACTGTTTCTAAGATTTATCACAAAGCTAAAATAATCAAGACAATGTGCCATTACAGAGGGAGAGACACAGATCAACAAAACAGCAAAAAGATCCAGAAAGCAGACCAACACAATTCAATGAGGCAAGAATAGTCATTTTACCAAATAGTGTTGGAGCAACTGGATATCCACAGTACATAAAAGAAATGAAACTCAACCTAAACGTCACACTTCATACACACAACTAAAACTGTATCACAGATATAAGTGTAAGATGTACAGCTATAAAACTTCTAGATGAAAACACAGAAGAAAGACTGGGAGTATAACTCAATGATAAAGCACCTACCCAGCATACATGATGTCCTGGGTTCAACCCTTAGCACCACAAAAATGCAAAGTAAAACAATATTAAAAAGCTAAAAACTACTAAACAAACAAATATATGTAACCTTCAAGAATTTCTACTTTAACTGCCAAACACTGGGATTTCAGGATAGGAGACTGAAAACAATACTGTTTGACATTTTCTTACTGACAAATAATGCAGTTTTCATTTATACTGAGGTTAAATTACATACAAGATAGGTTTACCAGATTTTGCAAAAAAATAAAGATTCCAGTTAAGATTTTAATTTCAAAGAAAAATTTGGTGAGTTCTCTACTACTGCCCTTTTTAGCTTTTAAAACTTTGTCTTGTTTAGTTTTCACCAGTTTTAACACTTTCCCACCACTCTGAACCACTGGTGGTACATGCATGACTGTCCCATTGGGTGGCTTGTACCACTGGTGGTACAAATTGATCTAATCACCTTTATTGGTCTTCTTACTAATGAAATTAATAAAAAGCCACCCAATGGGACAGTCATGCATGTACCATTGGTCAAGCCGCCTGGCGAGACATAAGAATTACAGCCGTGTCATGAACATGTTAGCTATGGCTTACTTTGTATTTATTTTGCTTGGGATTCACTGAGCTTATTCAATCTATATATATTGATAGTTTCACCAAATTGAGTAACTATTACCCTTTATTCATATTTTTTTGGTCCTACTTTCTTTTTGCAAACCCTGTAACTACCTGTATGTCAAACTGTTTTGACATTACCCCACATAGCATTCAGGCTTTTTTCCTCTCCAATCTTTTCTTCTTGCTTTCTCGGATTGGACGATTTCTCTCTCATCTGTACTCTGACCCTATTTGTAATGATTTGATTCTTTTTATTTTTGTTAAGTTTACGTTTTTTGGCGAGAGTACTCACCTATACTGATTTATTAAAATAACTTTTCTGTTCACCTATGAACATAGTTCTAAAGGCTGCTTCAAAATTCTGATCTAATAATTCTAATATCTAGGTTATATGAGGTTACCTGCGTTTTTAAAGTCATAAATCCATATCTCATAATATTTTATTGTCTCTGATTACTGTTGACATGTTACAGAAACTAAACTTTTTAAAATCTTACTTTGTGGTGTTAAGCTTTATTCTAAATGGCTAAATTATTAAAGGCTTAAATTATTGGCGAATCACCTTGATTTTGTGGAGACTTCATTTTATATTATGTTAAAGGTTTTGTTCTTAGAGTTAATATAAATCTCTAATCCTGTCTTTATTAACAAGTTCGTTCTGGTGTTTTAATGGATAGTTCAAGTTGTTACAGAGCACTTCTAACATATCAAAGTTCATACTGGAAAAAGTCCTCTTTCAGAATAGAAAGCAATTTCTGTTCTGCTTCTTAAGCCTTCTAGCTGTGGCTTCTACCAGGGCTTCTGGAGTCCTCCCTGCACATGCAGAGTTTAGGAGTTGGCCAAGGGTTTAAGGAGAGACATACAGGTCTGGCATCTTCTTTGGCACCTTGATTTCTAAGGTATCTTACTTCAATTTCCAATTTTATCCTCTAAAACCTCAGGCTTGTAAGACTGCAACTTTCTTTTGAGGTCCAGTTTTCACCAGAAGTATGGGAACACCTTGAGGGGAAAAGTTGTGTTTCAGCACAGTTCTCAGCCTGCTTTTTGGGACTCTCTAGTGTCTTTAGACAGTAACTGATTATACTCTGTTCAGAGTTTATAATTGGGAAGGATTGTACATTATAAGCTACACCACAGTACCAAAGCCAGAAGTTCTTTGTTTTACAATTCTGAAATGTTTGGTTTAATGCCTCAGAAGAAAATAATGTAGAACTGACTGAAAAGTATGTAGTTCTCTGTACTTTGTGCCCAGCAAACTGAAAATGGGTTATTTCAAAATCCTTTATCCCAAAGGAAATAAGTAAAAGTAATTTCTAGTTCATCAATTATACCAGGAAGTATGGAAATTTTTCTTCAACTTTCAATGAATTACTAAGCAAAGAAGTCAAACTGATTAGGCCATGGAAATACTCAGAATTTGATTAACAGAACTAGCATGAAACAAAGCTATTTTTATTCCAAACTAACAAAAATATTAAAATGATCATGAAATATAATAAATAAATGTTATTTAAAAGTGGTAAAAGTGAGATTACTTATGTATATATGATGGCACATTAACTGAATTAAGTGATATGACAAGTTTTGATCAATCTATTGTTACCTTCAATCCAAAATTTTAAAAATTTTATTTTGTAGTTAGCAAGTTTTCTATTTGTCTCTGTGGATGTGAAAGATGCTATTTAAAACCAAATAGCAACTATACATGTCTGGCTGAACATTTATAATTAAATAATTATATAACCTCCAAAATACAGCAGAATATGAGTCACATAATTAGGCTGTCAGCCACCCAGACAGTCAATTCAGAAGGGTGTCATTCTGCAGCTGGTGATCCCCTGAGCTTTAGGCAGGTGGGGTAAGGTGGAAATGTATTCTTCTCACCTCTTTTAAGTTCTAGTACCAACTCTGTCAGAAAAACTCACCGTGCAATTAGGACAGCTGACTTTTTATGGAAAAAGAAAGTTATAAAAACAATTATAACCAAAGATTGGTTACCAATCTTTCATTTGCTTTTGTGGCCATTGCTACATTTCTTATCCTTTAAAACTGGGACTCAAGTGATTCACATTCTACTTACCTTTAATTTATACTCAGTACCAACCACCTTGTATTACCTGATTTCATAAATAGAAAATTGCTTTTAAATGATTCTGTCTGTGGACATCTACCCACAAGTTTTCCAGCTTGGTCTGCTACATGGGTGTACATCCTGAAAAGTTGCTGAAACAGCACAACTGATGATATCACAGGCAAAAAACTCTTTGCCACAGGAAACCAAGCATTGTTGAGGCAACTCCTTTCTTTTTGGTCACTTGTTATTATTACTTTTAGACAAACCAAAAAGACCTGTTTCATATGTCAAACAAATATGTATACACCCATATCTGACTGAAATTAATTTGTGACCACAGAAAATGTCCATGTGCAGAGTCCATCAATTGTTTTCTGGTATGGAAAACAGACTCAGCATCTCCATCTCCAGTGGATGCATGCTGCCTCCTGTGATAATCAAGGAATGCAATGGTCCTCCCAAGTCCACAGTACACATCTGCTGTAAGGTGCCTGCTGCAATTTTCTGGTCCTCAGCTCCAACCCTGGCTAAGCCAACACAGAGTGTCTCCTCAGTGATTGCTATTAAAAAAAAAAAAAAAGATATAGCTATTTAGTTCAGCAAAGGCAGTATCTGTTTGATATTCAAAAACATTAGTACCACAAATTTATTTTTTTAAGTTCCAAATATCTTTTTTCTTTTTTTCTTTTTTGAGACAGGATCTCACTATGTAGTTTAGGATAGCCTTAAATTCACTATGTAGCCCAAGCTTGCCTGGAACTCATGGTGATCCTCCTGCCTCAGCCTCCTGAGTGCTGGAATTACAGGTGTGCACCACCACACCTGGCAAAAGCCCCAAATATCTTTAAATCCTTTAGCCACTCACTACAGACCAATTACTTTATCCCTTGAAAATTCCAAAGGCTTACATGAATCTAGGTTATTAAGGACCTGATAAACAATAACTATATCCATACTCCTTACAACTGCACAGTATTTGTCTTAAACAGATTCTGAGTGAACATGTTTATGACATACTTATATTTTTAATAAATTCTTGAAGCAGACATGGTGGCACATGCCTGTAATCCCAGCACTCAGGAGGCTGAGGCAGGTAGATCTCCATGAGTTCAAGGCCACTCTGAACTACATAGCGAGACCCTGCCTGAAAAATCAAAATTAAATAAATAAATAATAATAAATAAAAATTAAAAAATGAATTCTTCAGATATGTTCATATTGAGAGAGATATTTTAGAAAAAACATGGGGCTATGAGATAAATACATGGATTTGAATTTCTGCTTGCCTTTGTAATTAGCTATGTGTCAAACTTTAGCTTTCTCATTTTAAAAAATGTATTACTATTTCTCTGGAGTGGTAATTATGAGGGCTAAGATAATGGGTACAAGACTATTTAGTAAACTATAGAGCCCTTAACAAAAATAGGCATTTTGACATTACGTATGCTTTTAATTTCAGAATTTTAGTACAATTTACTCTGGTTCTACAGCTGAAAGGCTGCTCTTTTAACTGGTTTTACTGTCTTTTTCTTTTCAAAAGTTTATTTGAAAAAGTAAAAGTAAGAGCCAGTGATATAGCTCAGCGGCATAAGTGCCTGCCTGGCAAGCGCAAGGTCCTGAATTTGACTCCCAGTACCCACATTAAAAAAAAGGGTAAAAGTAAAGAGTGAGGGAGAAACTGGCTCTGCAAAGCAAGCTTGGTCTGAGTGAAAGAGGGAAAAGCAAGATAAAAGAATACCCTGGAAAAAGCAGGGTGGGCTATTGTGAGGAAAGCCACGATAGCTGGTTTTACTGTTTAGTTGGGAAAATTGTCCTGATTGAACAGTGATCAAAATGGGGCAATAAGCTACTCGGTATGTTAAGGCAGGAGAAACAAAAGTTCAAGGCCAGCCTGGTAACTTGGGGAGTCCCTGTCTCAAAATAAAAAATGAAAAGGGCTAGAGATATAGCTCCATGGTACAGCAATGCTGGGTTCAATCCCCAGTACTGTCCCCAACAACGATTTATACAAGAAAAAGTAGACGTGCGAGGAATACTTCACCGAGTTATGAATACGGAAAATCCTTGCAGACTATGTGTTTCACAAATGTAATAAGGTCTGCTGATGAGAGTAAAATATGCAACTGTCACTCACAAATCTTTAATGTATTTTGCTATCAGAGGATAGGTACTCAAAGGCAGTCAGCACCTTGTAACAGAATATGACAGGTTTAAGAACTTCTCTATAAAGATTTACTGAGATTACATATTTTAGTATGTTTGTAAAATCTATGGATATTAGGAATGTAAGGATAAACTCTCTTGTCTTTACCCTGAAGAAAAAGTAGAATGAATATATTTTTGCAGGACAGATTTCACCACTGATTAGGGCTAAAATGCAAGTTCTCTATTTTATGAAAATATTTATACATTAACATTTATATCAAATGTGATTATACTTAATTGGTAAAAAAGCTTTATTTTCTAGAACTGTGTTAATTTTACTGTAAAGAACTCCATTATTTCTCTTTCTGTACAACTGGAAACCTGTGGGATTTAAGTTAAAGTTGTAAAAAAATAAAGAGAAATATAGTACAAAGCAAAAGCACTGACTCTTGCTCAATTCTTGTTCACACACCCTTCTCAGTATAACCGCTAGGGAATAACATGAGGGCCCTCAGGGGGTCATGAGTACCTGGTTCTTCTCCTCCTACTCTTCGATTTTGGACAATTTCCAGAAGCTGCTGGGCTGCTTGGTTTACACTCATATACCGAGGCGGTTCATAGACATTCCTTCCCCTGTAAGTATAAAAGTAGATGCCGTCATTCTCGGTCATAAAATTACACAGCACACTCTAATGCAATTACTCCCTCACGCAGACTCACGCAGCACAGCCTACGTTCTGTTTGAAGTTTTCACACAACGGCACCCATACAACAAAACATCAGTCCAGTGATCGGTCAGTTTCTTAAACTTTTTTACATTATTCTACTTTAACATCATAGAAATGATGGTAGAAATAAAAAGCCCAACAACTGATAGAAGTCTATATGAAAGTTAATGTTTATTCAAAGCGAAGTCTTAAGCAAAAATAATTTTAAGTAAATATCAAGTTAGTCCATGCCCTAGCTTAGTTAGGTTCTAGAGTGTTATTCTTTTTTGTTAATTTTTATTTTTTGTGAGGATCGGGATCAAACACAGCATCATGTATATGCCAGGCATCTTTTATTAACATGTTTAAATTACTTATTCCTTTTTTTGCTTCTGTCTCTAAAAAAAGGAAAATAAAGCAGTAAAGACCTGAAAAGTATTGGGTAGTGATATATGTTACTTCTGAATGCCTCAAAAACCTACCAATTTTACCCAATGACTATAACAATAAAAACGTAAGCTTTTGCAAGTTATAAAACAGTTCACATTGATTACTGCACTGACCCACAAAACGATGCTTTAAGTCAGTGCCATCCAATACAATACTCTATTTATTGGAAATTTTACAGGCCACAACACAATTCCAAATTTTCCAGCCACCACATTAAAAGGTTTCAAAAAGACAAAATTAATTTTACTAATATATTTTGTTTAACCTGATAGATCCAAAACATTATATTTTAATATTTACTCACATAAAAATTAATAAAGGCAGCATGACAGAGGAGCATGGCGTGACTTATACATAGATGTCCCTCTGCCATGCTCCTCTGCCATGCCAGCTGACTATGGACTGAAACCTCTACAACTGTGAGCTAAAATAAACCTCCCCTTTCACTTGTGGGTATCAAGTATTTTGTCCCAGCAATAAGAAAGTAAGACAATTAAATGCACAACACTGTTGTCAGTGTTGAATTTATGAAATCTACTCTTATTTTTACTTTATCACATTGCCTATCATTTTAGAAGAATAACTATTTAATGTTAACTTTTAATAAAAGCTAATATTTCAACAATCTTTGGAACTCATGTCACTTAGAATTTATTGCTTTGCTTGAAGAATTAAAATAGATGTAAGCATTCTTAGAATACAACTTACTTGATTAGATTTTCCAAAGACTGCTCCTTTACTTTGATGTCTGTAGGGAGTAAAATATAGTTCTTTTAATTTAGCTAATCCCTTAAATTTCAGTTAAGAGTCATCTAAATTTTTGGAAAGCATTCTTCCCAAGTTCCCAAAATGCTGATCTGAGAGTTTATAGAGTCTCTCTACACTTATTATATCTAGCCATTCTGTTATGGAAATTAGAGAAGAATGGAAGCTTGTGGTTGTATAAAGGACGCTAGTTATAAAACAAACATGAACTTGGCTCTGAGACCATCCTGCAGGGAGCTAACTTCCTGCTAGAAAAGAAGACAAAGAAAGAATTAGATAAATATTGGCATACACACTACCCAGCAGTTAACCACATTTGTTTTTATTGCTACTAGCTTGTAACTGCATAGACTCAACTGAAGGCTTGCTACAAGTGGAACCCTGACTTACAAACTCAATTTGTTCCCAAAGGCTGGTTTAGCTCAAGTTGTCAATTGAAGGCTCAGGCTCCTCTACACAGCCTTCAAAATCTCTTTCCTTATACAGGCAGATCTCAGTGTCCTTAGAGACACTGGCCCAGGATTTCTCAGTTAGCCCCATACAAGAAAGGATGTTGTAATGCTCCTTTCAGAACTCTTTAAGGGCTAAATCAGTATCTGAGACCATCTGGAAGCACAAGTGGCCGGCATCTGGGTCATAACTCAAGACTTCGATCGTAAGTTAAAACTAAAATTCTGGTCATAACCCAAGTTGTTCGTATGTCAGGCCAGTCGTAACTTGAGGGCCCAGTCTACTACTATTTCTATGTACTTTTCAGGCATCAGAATGTAAAAGCTTCAATGGACATATTGCACTTTGAAAAGAAACATCTGCTTTCTTGTGGAAGGTAAGATATGCCATAATTATGAATAAATACTTTAATACCAAGTGCTTATACTTTTAACAATGGTTTCAGACCACTGAATATGTGTGAGACACTGTGCCAGGAACTGGACTACCATAGGGACCTTCCCAGACATAACCTCTGCTCTGGCGAAGCTTAGTGGTTCATGCATTGCAAATACTTGATTCTTTACACTTTTTAATCACTGATGCCCAGCTAAATTATTTGGTAAAAGGTAAAAATGCAGAATCACTGTATGTCCTCACAGGAACTCTGCATACAACAGTAAGAGCAACAGCTGCTTCCTGTTCGACATGCCAAAACAAATGGTTCAGCCAAAGTTTGTTTTTTCAAAAATAAATATAGCACAACTGAGGAGTCTCTGATAGACTTCTATAACTTTCTTAAGTGATTAAAGTTCTTCTTATAAAGGATACTAAAGAGTTGTATAGCATACATGCACATGTATATAGTTTTAAGTGTTCCTAGAACCACTGTTGAAATATTTTTCAAGTTTCCAATATCATTTATAATTGAACATTTCCACTTGCTGGCACATACAGGAAAATGAAAAATGAATACCTATTCTAACCTCCAATATAATTAATGGTATATGTCAACTTTTAGATTTCCTTTAAATGATATTTGTAAGATATTTAAAAGTTCAATATATTAGTTCATTCACCCTGAGCTTCTGAAATATTACTATTATTACTGGGGGGCGGGGTACCGGGAATCAAATTCAGGACCTCACACTTGCCAGGCAGGCGCTGTGCCACTGAGCTAAATCCCCAGCCCCTTGAAATATTATTTTGATAGTAAGATCTTTCATATTTTCAATTTTTTTAACTTTTTTAATGATATCGTTTCTAGAATGTGATTTTTTTTCCTCAGTAGTAGGGATTGAACCAGGGGCCTTCACACTGATCTACATGCCCAGGCATTTTTTTATTTTGAGACAGGGTCTCACTAAGTTGCTTGGGCTGGGCTCAAACTTTGAATCCTCCTGCCTCAGCCTCCCAGAATGCCGATATTATAGGTATGTACCACCACACATAACTAAGAATCTGATCTTTAAAATGAAGAGAGTTGGAAGAATTTTTCTAGGCAAGTGCTTTTTAGTTGAACATAAGGTTGCTTCAGTGAATTAGTCTTAAACTAGAAGAATTTTATTACTTGTTCTTGAATTCCCACAGGCCATAATTTTTCTCCATGCCTACTTGCTAGATTGAAAGTTTCTACTCATCTTAGTACCAGGTCATAGCATAATATCCAGTAGATACCTCGTAAGTGTCTCCTGAATAAATTTATCACATGACCCTCCTACCACCCACTCACCAGCCACTCATCCATTCACCCACTCATTCATCTTAAACTATCTACCCTTTAAGTGACATTAACTTGTGATTCCTTCATAAAGTCTTTTGTTGACTTCTCTGTTTTTTGTTCATGGAAATATTTATACAACTAATGTTATCTTTTACTAACCTCTAGTTATATTACATATATTGGTCTTATCTCTCTAAATAAAATTTAGATTCCCTGTGGTTTCCTACCATGGTTTACAGTTTATTCTCACTCATCCCTAGGGGGTTTGACCCAGAGCAAGCATTCAATAAATATTTACTAACTTAGATGATGAGAAAGCCAGATGATTAAGTGAGAAGATCTATGGTTGGAGGACTTGGAATCATGACATCCTATAGTTCATACCTCGTTCCTGCTTTTGTTAATGGAGCAAGGTCATTGTCTAACCTTGTTTGTCTCTTCCCAGGAAAGCTAAGAAAAGAGACAGCTCTTAGAGAACTCAAAAGCTGAAGTTCTGGTTTGTCCTTCCTGTCTCCCCATACAACAGAACTTAACTGTTCTTTAAACTTCCATGTGCATAATGCATTAGTTAAAAACTAGATTTCAAAACTCCCTTAGTATTTCAAAAGAACATAATTCCACACTGGGCATGGACTAATCCCTCCAAAAATACCTCAAAACTGATTTTCTACTTGCCTTTTCAAAGCTTTCCAAAATAAATACTGCTTGCTCTGCATCCCCTCATTTTAATAGATATATGGGAGGTTATCAGATAACCTACTTCTTATACTCTTTCTTTCTTCTGTCTTAAAAACTCTCACTCAGCCTTGTTATAAAACATACATCTACTCTAGTAACTCAGCTCCAACAGGTCCCTATTTTTCATCCCTCAATGAAATATACTCTACTCCTGCCATTAACAAAAGTCCCTTTAACAGCTTTCCCTCCTATATCACTACGTTGAGCTTCAACCCTCTGCTGGCTTTAATTGGACCTCAGCCTGTACTAACCAGACGGATGCATCTGATGGCATGGGCCACCCCAATTAATGAGTGCTTCATAGTGTCCTTGTTAGTGAGGACTATAAAAAGATCAGTCTCTTCTCACAGGGAAAATTCAAGGACAAAACTATAAAACTAATTAATTAATTACTAGTGAAGCAGTAAACTCCATTCACAATAAATTAAGAAAACATATGCTAGCTAATTGTGTTATATAGGCATTAACCAAAAAAGAAGAAAATGTCAGAAAACTATTCATGGTCTGAACCAGATCTAGAATTAATTTTCAACATGGACAGAGTAAAGGGAATGTATTATTCTTGCTACAACTAAATAAACTAGCAAGTGTTAAAGATTTTTTTGTGCCAATGTGTAATAAGACCAAGTATGAGAAAATTTTAAAAACTTTAACTAATGAACATTTATATTTATGGAAGAGCTATACTGCCAGACTTCTAGACACCTGGAAAAAAGAAATCACAAGCAAAGTCCCTGCTCATATGAAGCAGGAAGAAGTCAACCAAGCTAATAAGATGTGACAGTTTATCTTGATTGTCAACTTAATTGGCCTGAAAGACACCTGGGAGATTAGTAAAGCACACTAATTTCCTGGGTGGCATCAAGGTGTTACCCTGGAGAATATTATCTGGTCCCTGGCCCCTTCCTCTCTGGCTCTGTCTCATCTACTCTGCTTTCCTACCTGGCATGAGTTGAGCAACTTTCCTCCACCATGCCCTTCTGCCTTGGAGCAGGCCAACCATGAACTAAACCTCGGAAATGATGATCCAAAACAAAACTCTTTTTTTCTTTAAGTTGCAGGTATCAAGTATTTTATCCCAGCAGTAGGAAAACTGACCAATATAGACAATAACTCAGATGACTGGTAAGACTATGAAAAAAAAAAAAAATAGGGTAACGGGAAAGAGAGTCACTGAGGTAATAGGGGCTGCGGTACGTAAGATTAGGTAAAATTTCACTCTAGATCAGGAGGTGGTAAACTATGTGAAGGAACAGATAATAGGTATTTTAGGTTCTGAGCACCATAAAGTCTCTGTACAAGTATTCTTCACTGCCACAGACAATATATAGAAATGAACATGGCAATGTTCCAACAAATCTTTACGAAACAAAGAGCAGGCCAGAACTGACACACGGGCACTAGTTGGCTGAATTGTGTGCTGGACGCTAATTTCTAATTTATACCCCATAAGAAATGCCCACCATTAGTAAAATCTTTTCTATTAAGACGTAGTGATAGGGTTTGGTATTGACTGGATTACACAAAATTATATATTATTGAATAACAGAGAAGTAACTATACTGTGTAAATAAGTTAAAACTTTTTGGCAAATAAATTCTTTAAATATTCTGAATTCTGGATTGTTGTAGAGGCCATAAGCATCCATTCATCCTCTGCCCTGGTCCTGTGGAGGACCAGATATTCCGCTGGGCAGCTTCATATGCACGGTCACTAAAATAGTACAATTCACAGCATGTTCTCAGGACTAATGTCTGAGGACTTTTCATAATCAGTAAGTGAGGAAGTAACTACAGAAGTGAGAGTAAGTACTTACAAACATTTCTAGTAATCTAACACTGATATAAAAAAAATAGAAGTTTAAAAACCATTTTTAGGGCCAGTGAGATAGCTCAGCGGCATAAGCGCTGCCCGGCAAGCACAAGGTCCTGAGTTCGACTCCCAGTACCCACATAAAAAATTAAAAAAAAAATTTTTTTTTAAATATATTGACCCTGGATCTTTACCACAATAGTTTGAAAAGTACTTCTTTAAACAAACCCATAAGGCAGAAAGAATTACTCCACATTCTATAGACATGAAGACAAGGGCTAAGGTATGTTCCTCAGCATTCTCCAGCTAGTAAGAAGTGCTGAGATCTTATCTTCTGGTTGCAGCTCTAAGTATCATTTCAAAGTTATTAAAGATGTCAGTTAGCTGTATTCTGTTGACCAATCAATTGGAGATTAAATTTCTGATACCAGTATTTCTTTCTAAAACATATGCTATTAGAATAGGGGCTAAAAATGTGAATCAGTACAATTTCATGGCCTCTGCTAAAAGGCAAAGGCTTTGTCCTTTTGAAACTCAGTACCACTGTTCTGCTACACAGAGACAGCAATCCTAGCTCCTTCCATACCAAGCAGGAAATAGGATTTGGGCAGTAAGATACAGTGAAAAGAGCTGTGAATAACAGGTTATCTGTATTCTATCAGTTCTGTCACCAATTAACTGGAAATTATTTGGCATTTTCCCATTTCCAAATTCACTGGTTTCACAGATGAAGATGATTTCTAGAATGTCTTTCAGATGTGTCATCCTGTAATTCTCATAGCGTCAATACTGCAGTATTCAGAGAACATCCTAGTACAATGATGGTGAACCTTTCAGCGCTTTCAGTGATAACAAACAACCCACTGCAGCATGCATGCCATAGCTTTGCCACCACAGTCCTAGAAAATGTAACATGGAGGGAGGTGAGAATAAATGCGCAATACAAGTCTGCTGAATTGCAGTAAATTGACAAGAGGGCCTTATGCACAGATGAGTAAGACAGAATGCTGGAGAGAATCTACAGGTCACAAAGGGAAGCAGCACGGACTATGGCATGAATGTAGAAATAGCCATGTCATACACAGAGCAAGTCTCCCTCTGAGTATAGGAAAGATGTGACATGCATAGAATGGCTAGACTTTACGTCTAACTAGTTACCCATAAAACAATTTCTACCTTAACACAAAATTAAAAAAGAGAAAATGTCTGACAATTCCATTGCAACTTTAAGGAAACTCCAAAATTCTTACCTAGTAAGCATAAAGTATGCATGCCACTTTGTCTGTTCTTTTCCACTTTATCAAAGAAACTCTCTGGTCTCCAGGTGTCTGTCCAAAAAACAATAGAAACTGTCTCTCCAAAGTTATACAGCTAGAAAAAAATAAAAACATTTATGATAAAACAATTCACTACTATTTCCTAGATAAAGAATTTAAACCCTTTACAACTATAATAAAAAGTCACTTGAAAAGGCCACAGATACAGGCTATAACAAATAAAACAACTCTACAGGACCTGGTGTCTTTATGATGCCCCTTTCAGTAGTTAAGTTTCTAGTAGTTCTGCATTCAGTATAGGATATGTAACTAATTTATAATTTAGCTATGTAGCTACGAAAACTACTGAGATACAAAGTACACAGAAGAAAAAAAAATACTCGGAGGTTCCACAAGATTAATATTACTATTCTTATTTTATAGATAAGTTCACCATGGCTTAGAAAGATCAGTTGACTTACCTAAGGTCACAAAGGTAATCAGAAATAAAAAAGAAATAATTAAACTTAGGTTTGAGGGAACGTTCTTTTCCATTATATTACCTCAATAAATTTCACAAATTACAAACTCCAGCCACTGCTCAAAATCTGTACCTCCTTACTTTACAATACTCTATTAGTTCCCACACGATAAAAGGTCAAGGATGAGTACTGGGTGGGGACCAGGCTATGTAAGGGTTAAGGTGCTGACCACAATGCTCTGAAGACAAGGTAACACCACAGCTAAGGCAGCCGAGGAGGCAGGCTCTCATTCCCTATTCTAGGGCAGCAACTGTGAACCTTAGAGATAAGACAGTTCTCTTACTTTGCAAAATTTGCTGCTGGAAAAGTCTTTGTTCTAACTTCTCAAGATTCTGCTCATTTTCCCATCCTTACCTCGGCTTTTCCTTTCATTTTCCTTCACCCCCCCCCACCAATATGTCTGAAACCCAATAAATACTGGCTGCCCAGAGAAGTCTTTGTCTTAGCTCCAAGACAGTTCTGACCTTTCTGGATGCCCCCAAACCATATTACTTGCTTCTTTTATTTAAGCCTTGACCATACACTTGTTTTAGGAGATAAGGGGCCTGGCCAAGCCCTCAATATAAAGGGCATTTTCTCAAATCTTCTCCTTTCTGCCCCACTGGGCCACCTTACTTCACCATCACAACCAAGAAGCTTGCTTCTCTGCTCCAGGCTTGCCACACTAGTTCACTTAAGTGAGTCCAACTCCAAATCTAATGCTGACAAGTCACTTTTTTCTTTTTTTAAATTCTGGCTCTGCAACTTGTTTATTGTGTGACATTAGTCCTAGTCCCTTAAGAGCTGATCCAAAAATACATTATGTTTAACAAAATGAAGTACGCATAAAGACATGTTGCCATTAATCCCCCCACTATATTCCCCCTCCTTGAGAACATAATTATTCCATCATTTTTGCCACTTTTTTTTTTTTTTTGCTGAGTACCGGGGGTCGAACTCAGGACCTCGTATGCCAGCAGGCGCCCGTGCCTCTGAGCGATATCACCGGCCCTTTTTTCATATGTGGGTACCGGGAGTCAAACTCAGGACCTCGCGCTTGCCAGGCAGGTGCTTATGCTGCTGAGCTATCTCACCGGCCCATTTTTGCCACTTTTTGAAGCAGTTCTGGAAGTCCTCTTTCATGTCTTTATCAGACGTGACCAAAAATATGGTGAATGCTGCTGCTGCCACATGTCATCCAATAGAAAGGCAGGCTTGTAAAAATATCACAGCATGTCTTCATCAGGCTCATTCACTAGATCTGGCAGTATGTGACTTCTGTCAAACTGACCATGAATAGTAAACAGTTTGAATCAATTCGGAAAATCAAGGCAGCCACAACAGCATAAACAAAAAAACCCACAACAGATTTCCAGAACTGCTTTAGAATGTGACAAAAATGATGGGACAAGTGTGTTAGAAGCAAGAGGAACTATTTTGAGGTGTGTTAATGGCAATTTGTCTTTTACTGCATAACTTTTTAAAAATTCAAATAATCGGGCTGGTGAGATGGCTCAGTGGCATAAGTGCCTGCCTAGCAAGTGCAAGGTCCTGAGTTCGACTCCTGGAACCCACATATGAAAAAAGGGCCGGTGATATCGCTCAGCGGCACGGGCGCCTGCTGGCGCGCGACGTCCTGAGGTTGACCCCCGTACCCCCCCCAAAAAAAAAATTCAAACAATCACTGCATTTTGTGATCACACCTTATATGTCCCTAAAGTAGAAATAGTTGATAAAATACTGTTCTTCTGACACCTAAAGGTTATAAGGATCAAATTACATTAAAAAGTCAAATGGTGACGTGATATCCTAATTATAGTTCACATCTAGGCAATGTGCGAGGGAGACTTATTTTCAACGACAAGGAACACATAATATATATATATTTTTTTTGGAACTGGGAATCAAACTTAGGACCTCACGCTTGTCAGGCAGGCACCATGCCACTGAGCTATATCCCTGGCCCGGCACTCATAATATTAAAGTTGTTATGTAAGGATTTAATTCTTGCACTGGGGATGTGCTCAGTGGAAGAGTGCTTACCTTTCATGTGTGAGCCCCTGGGTTTGACCCCCAGTACCACAAAATGAATAAATAAACAAATAAATACTTAATTCTTCAATTTAAACAATGTTTGAAAGAATTTCTAATAGACCTGGAGAATACTAGACACTGAAAAACATACCTAGTCCTCTGCCACAAATTAAACATGTGCCTGAAACAGCTATAGGACTTCAGGAAGTCACTCAGCTTTTTAAGCCTTGTGTTCTTTTTTTTTTTTTTTTTTTGTGGGTACCAGGGGTCGACCTCAGGACCTCGCGCGCCAACAGGCACCCGTGCCGCTGAGCGATATCACCAGCCCTTTCTTCGTATGTGGGTTCCGGGAGTCAAACTCAGGACCTCGCGCTTGCCAGGCAGGCGCTTATGCCGCTAAGCTATATCACTGGCCCAAGCCTTGTGTTCTTAATATGAAAATGAAGAAACTGGTCAGAGGCAGAGACTAGGCATCCTTCATTTCCAGTAAGTAGCCTAAGATCAGTTTCAGAGTCTGCTGCAAGAGGTGATGGGAAGCAGATAGAAGGAAACAAGGGAAGGTGGGGCATACAGGACTTTTCACCCCACATCCCCTGAGAAGCTTGACATGTCTCAGGTTTTATACCTTGAGGTCGTGAAAACTATAATGATACGCCTAATGGTGACTTTGAATTCAAAGAGAAGGTTCATTACTTTCCACATAGGCTACAGCTTCCACCTCACCTATCAAGAGGCTTTATTCCCAATGTCCATGTGAAAGCTATCCAAACAAGGTATTCACTCAGAAAAGCCATGTTATTTACTAGCAGTTCTGTTCACAGAGCAGTGGACAAGACCCATGTAACTCCACGTATTCAGAGTCATGTAACATCTTGCCACATGTAACAAGATTTTTTTGTGAAAAATGTATTTTGAGTTCCAGTGTGGAATCATCTACTATGTGCCAGGTACCATGCTACATATCAGTTTAAAGTAACGAGCCAAACAGAGCTCTAATCCTTATGGAATACCCAGACACCTTATCCAGAAGACAAAGGTTCTGGAATTGTGGCACTGGTTCTTACTAGCTGGGTGATCATAGACAGGTCAATAACGTCCCTAACCTTGGGAGCAATTCTCCTGCAAAATGAATACAGTAACTATAAACCTAGTAACATTGATTTTAAGGGTTACATAACAAAAAGTATGTAGCGTGCCTATTAGTGCCTTGCACACTGTAAAGCCTCAGTAAATGACAGGTATTTGATGATGTAACAGTGATTTTTATAATGATGATATAAACATGTTCTAAAATGCTGTGCCCTGATATAACCCAACTGCTTTCTTTATTGGAGCTAAAAAATATTACCAACTCAGAATTGATTTAATTCTGACATGCTTAACTATATAGATGCTAAAAAAAAAGGATTTTTCTCCTCTCTGATTAATTCTGAAATATTAACATTATTTTATAAACACTCCATTGGAAAACTATTAAAATTATATATGCAATTACATATAAATACTTTAAATGGGTCTTAAATATTTTAAGAGTCATGGGAATAATCATAGAATAAAATAACTAAGCTCGTCATTCAAAAAGAAAGTGACAAACCCTTTAAAAAAAATTGTGATGCAAGTCACATAGAAGCACTAACCGAAGCATTCTCTGTAAAAGCATCTTTTGAATTATCTAATTTAGGAGATTAAAGAAAACCTCATGTAAGCACTGCTTTCTAGGACCCTCATTTATAAACTGTAACTACTCCTGCGGCTATGGTACAAACTGCTTCAATGAGTCCTGGAACATTATGCAAACAGTTTCACCATTTAGATGTCAATGCAGAACTTCAAGGAACAGAAGGACCAGTTCTTTGTGTTTCACAATCAAAGTGCTTACTGGTAATCTATAAAAACAAACAGGAGGAAAACTGTACAGTGACGAGAACTGAGATTGCAGAAGCCTAAATACTGAGCTGTCTTCTAATGTAAGCCTCTTTGTTATGACCATTTTCCCCAAAACATTATTATTGCAAATTTAAAGTTAAAGACCACAAAACCAGCTGTTTCCTAAGAAACAGTAGGTAGAGACAGGCCTTTTTAATTTTAACTTGGAGTAACTTAGAAAGAAAGCAGTTTATCTAACTTGACATTTGGCTGATACATTATCTACTAAAGAAAAAAAGAACCCACTAAAGCAAAAACCTCCCAACTCAAAACCATCCAGTCATTACATATAAAGACATTAACCAGTTAGAGTGAGAAGGTGCACAAGAAAAACAAATAATACATCATAAATAATAATTATTAAATTATGAGAGTCAGCATTTCTTCTACTTAAGGACCACCTCAAGGTGACTTCTGAAAAGACAAGATATGACCTAGACCTTAATTAAAGGACAGTTAAGATTTACAAAGAAGTTGTGCATAGGGGAAGAATAAGAAAATATGAACTAAGTAACAGGACGGCATTAAGCAATTATCTAGAAATAGCTAATATACCTGACTTGCCTCTAATTCCTTTTATGAAGAGTTAATTCCTGTTAGTCCCAGGTATATAATTTACACAGAAGCTGACAACTCATTTCACTCCCTGCTACCTTGCTTGCCTGAGTGACCTTAATAGCTTAATAGTCTCCTAACTCATCTCACTCCACTAATATTTCCTTTCTTTCAGATGCTTTGTAAATCTCTACTTTATAATTAATTAGGCTTTAATGCTTTTGTTATTCTGAGTTATAAATAAAAATATTTTCTATGGTTTTTAAGCTTAAAATCTGCTAAATTAAGAAATATATACCTAAGGGCCGGTGAGATGGCTCAGCGGTGTAAGCGCCCACCTGGCAAGCGTGAGGGCCTAAGTTCGACTCCCGGAACCCAAATAAGAAAAAAGGGCCGGTGATATCGCTCAGCGGCATGGGCGCCTGCTGGCACGCAAGGTCCTGAGGTTGACCCCCGGTACCCACAAAAAAAAAAAAAAAAAAAAAAAAAAAAGAAATATATACCTGGAAATATTAGAAAATTTTAACTTTTAAAGAAATCTACTAGGCTTTACATGTATTTCATACATACACACACACACACAGAGGTTTTTGGTTTTTTGGGTTTTTTTGTCTTTTTGAGACAGCATTTCACTATGTATTTCAGGCTGGCCTTGAACTCACTTTGTAGCCCAGGCTAGCCTCCAACTTGCAGTGATCCTCCTGTCTCAGCCTCCTGGGTGCTGGGATTATAGGTGTGCACCATCATGCCCAGTGATATGTATACTTTAAATCAATTAAATCTATGAGGGGTGAAGGAAAGCCAAGCCAGCAGAAATGTCAAAACATGCACCACAAAACCACATAATTGAGAGTGACTAGTTTTCTCTTCTATACAGAATATGGGTCTTGGAGTTGTTTTATTGTTGCTTTTATCCCCACATAAATTTTGCTTAACATAGATGTAATACTGATTTTTGGTGACACTAAGGAAGACTATGAGTATGGCTATACACTAAGAACACAGGCTTACAGCTGACTATCACTATGTACCTAGAAGAACTACAAAATTTAGTTCTTACATATAAATGAGTGAATTACATGAAAAAAAATTATTATTTGAAACATAATTCCAAAGAAAAGATCTGATGGGGAGGAGGGTAAAAATAAGCAATTCAATTTAGGAAACATTATATGCATGGCACTGTGATAAGTGCAAGGGAAGATATAAAAATGCATAAACCAAACAGTTTATAATACAGTAAAAACATAAAAGCATACATGTAACTATGCATTCTGTATAGGACAGGCATTTACCACAGTTGTCCGAGTAGAAAAATGGTACAATCAGATCTATAATTTAAAAAGAAAACCATGAAGTGGAAAAGGATGCCACTACCAGTGCTATTAAAATAATGATCAGAACAGTAATAAGTGGAAATGGAAAGAAAGGAAAAACATTTTCAGTATGCCAATAACTTAGCAGGTAGTCAAAGACAGTTTTTATAAAATTAAAAGAAAAGAAAGAGCTTCGGTACATTCTTCTAAGAATATTGAACCACATAGATCTCTGATGCCTTTATTATGGTTTAGTGTTCTTTGTATTAACCCAGGATAGCAAAGAAACCAACTAACGCTTTTGAAAACTAACAGTAAAAACCATGTTATGGTTTGTGTCTAGATGTCCCCTAAAGCCTCATGCGGTCACAGGTGGGGCCTTTCAGAGGTGGCTGGATACGAAGTGTGTGTGCTGGGACTGATTCATGGTGCAACACTAGGATTAAGGGTGCCCCACCCCGGGTGTGAATGCTACCCACCCTAAGGGCTGGGAGCCTGGATAGGATATAAGGCACAGAAAGAGGTTTGCTGCTTGTTGCTTGCTGCTTTTGCTCTCTTCTTCCTGCCATGAATTGTTTCTCCTCTGCCATGCCATCCTGCCTTGAAGCCAGCAGATTATGGACTAAAACGTCTCCAAACTGTGAGCCAAAATAAACCTTTCCTCCTTTAACTTTGGATGTCAAGTATTTTGTCTCAGCAACAAGAAAAGTAACTAAGACAAACCACTATAAGGTCAACAATGCTGATTATCACAATGAGTGCTGTGCTATGAGAAAACAAGGAAATGCGTTGCTACTTTTTGAAAGTAATATACATTTTCCAAAAGCAGCTGTGTGTTATATAAACCAAAGAACATATGGCAACACTCAAGGTCACTCATGCAATTGCCAGAGAAAGTGGAAGCATTTCATAATAATGAAAAAGTTACAGAACCTTTTGCCTGAAGGCAGCCACAAGTGACAAGTTTTTATCCAGAAATCACTACTACCTAATTTAATTAAGCAGACTAATTTATCTGTCCTCTAAAATATCTCAAAACCACTTCAGTTAGTAAATGTTTGCAAAGAAATCAGTATACTCTATCACACAAATGATTAATAAAAATGATAAACACAGAGGGGTGGTATGCAACCCAGTGGTAGAGCAGCTGCCTAGCATGTGTGGGGCTCTAAATTCAATCCCCAACCCGAGGGGTGGGGGATATAGAGGAGAAGGAAGAGGGGACAGGGGAGAAGGGAGACTTGAAAGAGAAAACAAAGATATAAATACCACACAAAGCAATATTTCAGAATCTGCAATTTCTTAGCCCAAGCTGTAGACATACAAAATGTTGAATAAAAAGACTGAAAGAAAATACACCAAACCACTAAAGATGGATTCCTCTAGGTCAGTGGTGGTGAACCTATGGCATACATGTTGCAGTGGGCCATTTGTATCACTGAAAGCTCTAAAGCAACTCGCCATCATGGCTCTAGGTCATGGACTACGGCTGCTTTCCATTTTCTTCTTTCTACTTTTTCTAATTTTCTATGCATATATAAGTCATTTATTAGCAAGGAAACTGTTATTTTTAAAAACCTTTCTTTCCTTCCCTCCCTCCCTCCCTCCCTTCCTCCTTTTTTTCTTTTTGAGTACTGAGGATTAAACCTAGGGCCCTCACACTGAGCTACAACCCCAATGGTTTTCTTTTTGTTTGGTTTTTTTTTTTCTTCTTCAATTTTTCATTTTGAGACAGGGTTTTGGGAAAGACCCTAAATTGCCCATGCTGGACTTGAACTTGCAATTCTCCTACCTCAGCCTCCCAGAGTGCTGGTACTACACATGTGTGCCAGCATATCCAGCTTAAAGCACTTCTTCCAAATCCAGAACAATGCTAAATGGAAGTAATTCCAATTCTATATGAGTTAGTTGCTAAGTGCTTCTGCAAAAATGTTAGTCAAAGATTCAAGACAAGGACTTTATTATTCCTTTCTTTTGTATATTGAGAAAAATCCATTATTTGTTAAGACAGATCATCAATTTACTCAGCAAATTTTTTTTTTTTTTTTTTTTTTTTTTTGGAGACAGGGTCTTGCTATGCAGTTCAGGATGGCCTTGAACTCACTACATAGCCCAACTGGCCTCAAACTCACTACATAGCCCAACTGGCCTCAAACTCACTACATAGCCCGACTGGCCTCAAACTCACTACATAGCCCGACTGGCCTCAAACTCACTACATAGCCCGACTGGCCTCAAACTCACAGCAATCCTCCCTCGTCAGTCTCCCAAGTGCTGGGATTACAGGCATGTGCCATCACAGCCAGCTAGCAAATTTTCATGACGTGAAAATCTAAACACAACAAACTTCCTTGGCTTTCAACAAGTAAATCCTTTCATTAGAATAATTCGTAAAATACAGAATACTAATGTTAGAAATACTGCTACTGAGGAATTTCACATCAGCTGATCTTATAATATATACGTTCACAACTAATGTATGAATTCAGGTTGACATGACTGTAGCCATCTTGAGTAGCCACTACCATGACTGCTGCTGAGTAACCCTGGTTGGTTTTTCCTGCACACATTTCCAAGATACTATACAGAGACAAAACCATGAGTGGTATATGGAACTTTATGACCAGACCCTGGTGCCAAGAAAGTACCTGATTCTTTAATACTAACTTGACACAAACCAGGTATATTACAGTCTGGATGAAGTCCTTTTTGTCATGACCACCTTATAAGCATCTATCTTCTGACCCAAATCATGGGGATCCACCTGGTTTTACTAGTGCCCAAGACCACACTTTTGTCAGTAAGTCAGCCAGTACATTATACTCAAAGATGCTATCCTGCATCTTTCTGCCTCTTTTCTTTGATCTCATGGCACCCTGGGGCATGTCTTGATCACTTTTCCATTGCTGGTATAAAATACCCAAAACCCACAAATTAGAAGTTTAGTTATGGTTTTAGTTCATGGGCAGTTGGCTCCAAGGCAGAAACAGGAAGGCAAAGGGCATGGCAGAGGAAAAGATGTTCAATCCATGGTGGCCTTCTAACAGGAAGCAGAGAAAGAAGGGAGGAGCCGGGGAGGAAGACATATCCTTCCAGATTATGCCCCCAGTGACCTACCGCTAACGCAGCCCCACCTCCTAACGCAACTCAGCTATGAACTTATCAATGCACTAATCCACTGATGTGTACAGTGAGCCTGTGTTCCAATCGCCTTCCAAACACATGAGGCTTTAGATCTAAACCATAACAGGGTAGGTTCTCATACACTGGGACCAGATTGTGCTGGAATAACTAATATTTTAATTGTGAAAAATCATAAATTTACTCAATGAAAATTTGAATGCCTCACTTATCTGGGTCAAGTTAACTTTTGGCAAAGGTTGGAAAATAGGCCAGCATTTTAGCTTTCAAATCTATAGGATATTAGAACTTATGTAATTTAGTAATTTTTGTACTTTCTTAGTGTCAAATCTCTTTTCCCAAAGGATTTAAGTAAAATATCAACAGAATTAAAGATAATGACGGCTTCCTCAAGGACTTACATCTTCAGTGTTATGTAGTTGGTTACCTAATTATCTGCAGAATCCCTGAAGCATTATAATATATCATGGCACAGTTTGAAAACCCATGACCTCAGCTAATCTCCCTTCCCATCTACACCCCACTCCCTTATAAGTAACACATTCACAATGGGGCTGTAATTTGTGTATCTTGCTGCTGGGAGGCTTGAACCACCAGTGGTACATGCATGACTGTCACACTGCGTGGCTTTTTATTAATTTTATTAGTAAAAAGACTGATAAAAGTGATTAAATCCACTTGGATCCCTGATGGTACAAGCCTGATGGGACAGTCATGCACGTACCACCGGTGGTTCATGCTGATGGGAGCGTGTGAAGGAACCTGACAACCAGAGAAATTAGATGACTCTCAAGGTATTGCCTGGTCAAAAATAAAATCAAGACCCTTTTATTTGTAGTGAAATTCTAAACCTTTTCCATTATAATTTTTCCCTAACCACTGTACCCAATTTGTAGCCAATTTTTATCCAACATATATATGAGTTACGTAGGCCTTACATTAACAAATATAGACAGCCAAGGTTTCTGTGATACGTGTGTCCATATGAATGCATGTGTGTGCATATGCTTGCACATGTGTGCACGTGTGTAACAGCCTGCAGATTCCCCAAAGTGCTTCTATGACTCTTTCCATTACACGCCTTTCTCTCTGCTGGAAACACTTTGATCTCTTGCCCATGTCACAAATTTCTCATAATTCATTTTTAAATACTTTATTAAGTTAAATATCATAACACTCACCTGTTTCAAGTGCATAACTTCATCTTTACAAATTTACTGAGCTGTGTCAACCACCACCGTACTCGGTAATAGAACATTTTCATCACTCCATGTCCACTGGTAGTTAATGTCTCTAATGTACAGCCCCAGGCAACCATTTATTATGTTCAGTCTCTACAGATTTGCATTTTGGAGACATTTCAAAGGAAGAGAATCATATAATACATGGTCTTCCGTATCTGGCTTCTTTCATTCAACATACATGGACTTAATTTCTATGCAGGACTACTAACTTATTTTTTTCTTTGAGACAGGGTCTCACTATGTAGTCCAGGCTGGCCTCGATCTCACGATGTAGGCCAGGCTGGTCTCAAACTCACAGTGATCCTCCTGCCTCAGCCTCCCGAGTGCTGGGATTACGAGCATGTGCCACCATGCCCGGCGGCTGGACTACTAACTTTTCACAAGAAAATAGGAAAGATTCAGGGCAACATCCATGTACTTCAGTCTCTAGTTGTAAAATAAACCTAATCAAACTCTTCTATATAATCACTTCTATGATTAGTCACAGTCCTGAAAGCACAAGAAGACTGGCACTGGGTTCTCAGTGATAGAAGACAACTATGCAAGCAATGACAAGTTAATAAAACCAATCGACATGGGAATCCAACCGAACAATGGTAACACAAATCGTTCAGTCCCACAGGCAAGTCTTTGGAGGTAAGGACCATAACTGTGGGAGTAGAGATTGCAGGTAAAGGCCTATTAGCACACAGAGCCCATCTGCTTTCCTAGGACTACCAGGAAGACAGAAATGGCTCTCTGTATCTCTCCAAATCTCAATTCACTTAATAGAAACTGCTCTTACAGGTCCACTTCTTTGATCTTCTTTTACACTACATTCTCTCTTTGCAATCCAAGCCACCATTTTCTCCCCTCAAAATGACTGCAATAGCTTCCTATTTATTTCCTCATTTTCAGTCTTGCCTGGCAGCAATTCAACCTGCACACACCAGTCATAAAATCTTTTAAAAACAGTTACCAGGTCAAATATTTCTACGGCTTAAAACTCTCCAATGGCAATCTATGTCACTTAGAATAAAAGCCAAACTCCTAATATTGGATTAGATAGTCTAGTGATCCAGTTGACACCCACCTATCCAACCTCTTCCCCTCACTCTTTGGTTTCTTTAGCAAGACAAGCTCACCTCCACATTAGGGCCTTTGCACTATTCCCTCTGACTGGAATATGAAAGTTCCTTCTCAATATGTACATAATCTTAGATGTCACCTTCTTAAGAGTGTCTTCACCCCGATCATGACAGATTTAAGTCACTTTATCAGCCTTCCTATCACTGAGACATAGCCCAGGCTGAGGGAGGAGGATCACCATGAGTTTGAGGCCAGCCTGGGCTACTTAATGAGTTCAAGACCAGCCTAAGCTACACAACAAGACCCTGCCTCAAAACAAACAAACATAGCTCAAAGAAGGTTGTTAAGTTTAAAACTTATACTTAAATTAGGAATTTCATACTGCTACTCTTTAATCTGAGGCAAAGATGATGGACAGCATGTATTGTTCAGGTCTATCACAGCATTCAAAGTGGTCTCTCTGCTCAACAATTTGGCTATTCCTGAGAGCACAAGTAACCTCTCTCACACAGATGACAGAATGCCTTGCAAAGAGACGGCTACTTCCCTTTTTAAAAAATTAAGCAAGACAACATGACAAGGTGATACGTTAACATTCTACATTTGGCAAACATATTTCTGGGAATTAAAATATACTCTTTCAATCCTGTCATGCTAAAACAAAGATAATACAGTTCGAAGTCTTTTATTTGTCTGGGTTGGTGATTCTCAATTCAAAGAACCTGTCAGTATCCCTGAGCATTTGTCAGAAATATAAATTCTCAGATGAGTGTGGCAGTGCACACCTGTAATTCCACCACTTGAGAGCCTGAGGCAGAAGGATCATAAGTTCAAGGCCAGCCTGGACTACACAGTGAGACCCTGTCTCAAAAAAAATAAAGTCTCAGACCCCATCCTAAACCTACTGCATTAAAAAAATCTCAGGATAAGGGTCACCTACCTGAGATTCTGATAAATATAAAGCCTGAGAACCACTCAGTCAGGTTTTCTTTCATAAACACTAATCCAAATAGTAAAGAGAAGGCTGGCTATTATAAGGAAGGGAAATTTGCCTAAGTTTTTGTATTATGCAGTTTATCTATAGATTTATATTAAAATGTGCCATGCATATACAGGTGACCTATGTGTCCAGGATTCCAATTTCATGTATTTAACTAACCACAGATCAAAAATACTTGGGGAGGAAAAACTTAACACGTATCAATGTTTTTTCATGTCACAGCTCCCTAGCAATAGAGTATAACAATTATTTACATAGTATTTATATTTACTAGGTATTATAAGTAATCTAGAGGTGATTTAAAGCACATAAGAGAATATTGTAGATTATATGCAAATACTATACCATTTTATAGAAGGGATCTGAGCATCTACAGATTTTAGTATCAATACGGGTCTTGGAACCAAGCCACATAGCTATTCAGGGACAACTGTAATGGTTTTTAATGTCTTTTGTATTAGAAAACTGTACAGAAAGAATCAATAATTACCTTTTTCTTGGGATATGAATAATTTGGTTAGTGTAAGAAATATACCTTCATAAACATTTCACTAGTATATAGAACAGAACTTAGAAAAGTCACTTCCTGTTTTTCACGCAAGTAGTAAATCAGTTCACATCTAGATTAAATAAAGGTGGGAGGAAAATGGTTTGTGGCTGCTTAGAGAACTTCCACATACACAACTGTGAGAAAATTAAAATATTATAAAAATATTATATTAAACATGGATATGATCATAGGGGCTTATACAGAAACTGCCAATTCTCACAGTAAATTCCTTCTCAAACATTATCATCCATTTTAAACATCAGAACAACTATTTCTCTATCAGTATAGAAGATCAGAACTAGGACAGGGATATACAGACTTAGTTCTAGCTAGTCTAGACAATAGATTTACATGGGATGTTGTTTCTTTATCTGCTTCTTTGTTTAGAAAAGCAAAAATAATTTTAAATGAAAATATTTATGGTAATTTAAAGCAACATATGATGGAGAAAGGGCTAGTTTGCTTACAAGACATAAAATTAAAACCAATATTGTAAAAATATGTTTTATTAGCTTAAGCTGTGTATGTTTATGTATCACACAATTTATTCTTTTTTTTTTTTTTCCTTTTCTTTTAGCAATCATCAATCCTTAAAAAATAGCATTGTCTAAAGGGAAGAGTATTGGACTGGGAATCAAGAGTTTCAACACTATTTTTGCACTACCTAATGAATGGCCTTGGAACACTTTTGTCCGTCCCTAGCACTCTTTGTAGACTAACATTTTAGGGTCCTGTAAGCAACGTTCACCTGCTCCAACATAGAAATCTTTAAAAGAGTTTTAAACCATTAAAAAATTACTTAAATTGGCAGTAATTGTTCATGCATTTTAAACAAAAGAACAAAATTCCATAGACTCTTCTACATAGCATTGGAGTATGATGCTAACATGTTTGTGTCTACAAATATATTTGATACATATATATATACATACATACATACACACACTTACATATGTGTGTGTATATATGTTTTGAGACAGGTCTTGCTGAGTAGTTTCTATGTAGCCCAGGCTGGCCTTGAACTCATGGCAATCCTCCTACCTCAGCCTTCTGAGTGCTAGGATTATATGTGTGCATCACCATGCCTGGCCATAGAGGCAGGAAATGTGGCTCAGTGGTAGAGCACTTACCTCACACGCTCAAGGCCATGGGTCAATCCCCAGCATCACTCCATGCCTGGCCATAAAGATCTATCTTTAAATTATGCATTTTGGGAAGACACACTGGGAAATACCTTATTTCTCAGACTCTAAGATACACATTATTTTTCTATCATAACTATTATAACGTATCTGAAATAGGAATATGTCTTAACAGTCAATGAAGTCTTATAAACCACTTTTGGTCATGTAGGAGTAATAACTGCTATAGATTATATAAGTGTGAACATTAGAACATAAACATCGAATTTGAAAAATGAGTATTAGCAGCTTAGAATAAAATCTTAGAAATAGCTATGGAGCAACCTAACCTCTACAAACCAAGATTACTGGAGTTAAAAATGACTTTACAACATCAACAACTGAAAAGATGGTTTAAAAGCCTAATATCACTGGTTTTTAATTCTTTCATTGATTCTTTTAAGAAATGCAACATCATAATGCTCTCTGTGCTACAGAAAAGTACTATTTGGAAAAATATGGGTCTCAAAAATGCTATTAAATCATTTGAAAGAATATTAAAAAGGCACAGGAATACTTTCCCAATACAGGTAGTTTATACTGTACTTTCCTTTTCATGTACTCACGTACAAATTGGATATAAAATTAAAACTGTTCTCAAGGTAAATCTAAATGGCCTATTCCAAGAAGGGGGGGAAAAAACCCAAAGTATAGAAAAATTTGATATAAAAAGTTTAGTATATATTAAATAGTATACTATCAAATAATAGTATGTTTTATAATTCATAAAATACAATTAAAATCTAGCAATTTGTAGAAAAATAAAAGTTTTGCTTAATTCCATTAAAAAAAAACTCCCTCTGTAGCATTACCTGTAAACCACAGCAGCCTACAGCATTCATTATGGAGGCATTGTGAATAACTCGATAAGGAATTCCCAGCTTTGTTGCTCTCAGAATAAGATCACTGTGTGTCGTAGCCCTGCAGTGAGAAATCAGGTTGGATTTAAAAACGGCACTAATTTATAAAACAGTGAAGTTATCCTATTTCATGAGTCAAGTCAGTCAACTGCTTTTCCTTAAATTATGCTAGGAGTCTGCACAAGGCTTTTAACTCAGCTTGCATGCTTATTTGTTTCTTTATTCATTCATTCAGTGTTGGGGATCAAGCCCAGCGCCTTGTCCATACTGGGCAAGCGTTCTACCGCTGAGCCATACTCCCAGCCCTTTGCTGGGGTTGTTAGCGACTGAGTATAAACCTACACATGTCCTTCACAAGGCTGAATTGCAACTACAACACAAACAGCTACGTACTGAAAAAAGGGGAAGTTTACTTGTTTGTTGTCCTATTAATACCTGCAAAACACATCTGTCGAATATAAACTCTGAGCTCAGCAATTTAACACTTGACCAGGGATTCTTAAACTCTTTGTCTCACGGCCCCTTGAAATTCATTTGCTTAATTTTTAACTGTATGTATTATATTATACTATGTGTATTTCAATATGAGTATACAATGTATAATGACCAAAGAAAATTATCCAAGAAAATGGCATATCTCTCACCTCTGAAATTCATTATTTCTTATGTCAGAAATATTTAAAAATCCCTTTACTAGGTATTTTAAAACTTCTATGTTGTCAACCATATTTATCCTACTGTGCTGTAGAACATTACAAGTAATTCCTCCTACCCAACTGCACCCCTTTACCCGTTAACCATCCTCACTCTATCCCCCTCCTCTACACCCTCCCAGGCTCTGGTAACCACTATTCTATTTTATACTTCTCTGAGATCAACTTTTAGCTTTGGTCGAAGTGACACCCTTTAAATTCTTATAGTTACTGCTTTAGAGTTTTACATTATGACACAAATAGACCCAATTTTTTTTTATTTCTGCACTATTTTGAGGGCTTTGTTTTTGCATTTTGAAATATAAGGAAAAATAAACATTTTCATAGCCTGACAGTCTTTCAGTCTTTATATTAGAATTCTGTCTGACAGAATTCCATTCCAAGTTTATCTCTGCTAGCAGTCATTTTATTTATAACTGTTTTCAGTCTGGTTACTGTATATAATTAGTATGTGTATTTGTATATAAATATTCTGAATATTATCTTTCCTTTCTTGAGATAAATTTCACAACTATAATTAGGTAGGTTGGAGTATGAAGAGAATATATGTAAATATGAATACAATGAGATGTAACCCCATATTGTTTAAAAGTACATCACTAAAGGTTTTTTTCTCTCTTGATAAAATTTCTACAATTAAACACTAATGCTGATATGACATACCTGAATTTATGGGACACAGTGAAAGCAGTCCTATAAATTTCCTATGAGGGAAATTTATAGAAGTGAATTCCCACATGAGAAAAACAGAGGAAGCTCAAATAAATAACCTAATTGTTGAACCTCAAAGTTCTAGAAAAAGAAGAGCGACTTAAACCCAAAGCTCATAAAAGGAAGGAATTTATGAACATTAGAGCAGAAATTAATGCAACTGAGACTAAGAAAACAATACAAACAATCAGTGAATTGAAGAATTGGGTTTTTTTGAAAGATTAAATAAAACAGACAAATCTTTAGCCAACCTTATCAAAAGAAGCAAAGAAAAGACCCAAATCCATGCAATCAGGAATGAAAAGGGTGAAATCACAACAGATCCTATAGAAATCCAGAAGCTCATTAGTACCTACTTTGAGAACCTGTACTCCAGTAAGATAGAAAATTCAGAAGAAATGGACAGATTCCTATACACATATGAACTGCAAAAGCTGAATCAAGAAGATGTTGGGGCCGGTGAGATGGCTCAGCGGCTTAAGCGCCTGCCTGGCAAGCGCGAGGGCCCGAGTTCGACTCCCGGAACCCATATACGAAAAAGGGCCGGTGATATCACTCAGCGGCATGGGCGCCTGCTGGCACGCGAGGTCCTGAGGTCGACCCCCCGGTACCCAGAAAAAAAAAAAAAAAAGAAGAAGAAGATGTAAAAACTTTAAATAAACCAATATCAGTCAATGAAATTGAAGAAGTACTGTAATAAAAAAAAGAAAAAAAAAAAAAACCAGAAAAGAAAAAACTAACAATAAAGAAAAGCCCAGATACAGATAGATTCACTGCTGAATTCTACAAGAACTTTAGAGAACATCTAATGCCACTGCTCCTTACACTCTTTAATGAAATGGAAAAGGAAGCAATGGTCCCAAAGTCATTCCTGGAAGCAAGCATTACCCTGATATCAAAATCAGAGAAGGATCCTACCCCCAAAAAAAAGAAATACAGGCCAATTTCTTTAATAAACATAGATGCAAAAATCCTCAATAAGACACTGACAAAAAGAATGCAATAAATCATTAAAAAGACCAAGTAGGATTCATCCCAAACCTGCAGGACTGATTCAACATATGTAAATCAATAAATGTAACACACCACATTAAAAGAACAGAGGACAAAAACCACATCTTAATAGATGCAGGAAAAGCATTTGACAAAATTCAACATCCATTCATGTTAAAAATGCTATAGAAAATTGGAATAAAAAGTCTTTATCTCAATCTGATAAAGACCTTCTATGACAAACCAACAGCCAACATCATAATAAATGGTCAAAAACTGAAAGCCTTTTCACTCTAAAATAAGGAACAAGACAAGGGTGCCCACTATCATCACTCCTGTTCAATATAATTCTGGAAACAGCCAGAGCCATTAGAGTAAAGAAAGAAATAAAAGGAATAAGGATAGGAAAGGAAGAAGTCAAATTATCCTTATTTGCAGTTGACATGATACTCTATATACAAGACCCCAAAAACTCTACCAAAAGACTCCTAGAATTACCAAATTCAGTAGTGTAGCTGGATAGTGTAGCAAAGTCAACACTCAAAAATTATGGCATTCCTGTACAGGAAAAAAAAAAATTTACTGATAGAGAAATTAGGGAAATAACACTTTTACAATAGCATCAAGAAAAGTGAAATACTTAAGAATCAATCTAATGAAGAAAGTAAAAGACCTTTACGGTACTCTGAAAAGGGAGAATGCAGAGGATATCAGATAATGGAAAGATATCCCTTGTTCTTGGGTAGGCAGAACTAATATAGTGAAAATGGCCATACTTAAAACTGTTAAACAGATTTAATTCAATCCCAATCAAAATACCATCAGCATACCTCACAGAATTAGAGAAAACAATCCTAAAACTCATTTGGAACCTGAAGAGACCCAGGATAGCAAAAGCAATTCTGGGCAACAAAGGCAAGGCAGAAGGCATCACAATCCCTGATTTGAAATTATATCAAAGCTTCCGTGATAAAAAGAGCATGGTACTGGGAAAAGAACAGACCTGATGGTGAATGGAACAGATTAGAAGATGCAGAAACAACTCCAAACCACTCAACTATCTTATCTTTGACAAAGGAGCCAAACACCTTCACTGGAAGAAAGATAGCTTCTTTAATAAATGGTGCTGGGAAAACTGGCTTTCCACATTTCAAAGACTGAACCTGAACCCACATCTCTCACCATGCATTAAACTAAATTGAAATGGATCAAAGATGTAAATATAAAAGCAGAAACAATCTGCTGGAAGACAGAATAGGTAGAACTCTTGAAGACACTGGTGTAGGCAAAGACTTTATGAACAAAACCCTGATTGCACAGGAAATATTATAAAGAATCTACAAGTGGGATCTCATCTTATTAAAAAGCTTTTGCACAGCACAAGAAACCATCAACATAGTGCAGAGACAACCCAGTGTGGGAAAAATTTTCTGCCAGCTGTTCCTCGAAGGACTAATATCCAGAATATATAAAGAACTCAAAAAAAGTCAGACTGCCCCCAAAATTTAATGACCGAATCCAAAAATGGGCATCTGAAATGAACAGACACTTCTCAGGTGAAGAAGTAGAAATGGCAAATAAATATACGAAAAAATGTTCAACATCACTTGTCATTCGAGAGATGCAAATCAAAATAATGCTGAGATTCCATCTCTCCAGAAAGAAGGGCTATTATGAAGACATCAACCAATAACAAATGCCTGAGGGGCTCCGGGGAAAAAGAAACCCTCCTCCACTGTTGGTGGGATTGTAGACTGGTGCAACCACTGTAGAAATCCGTGTGGAGATTCCTCAAAAAATTAGAACTAGAGGTTCCATTCGACCCAGCTATTCCCCTTCTTGGTACCTTCCCCAAAGAATTAAAAGGATTATACCACAGTGATTTATGCACACCCATGTTTATAGGGGCACAGTTTGTAGTAGCTAAATCTTACAAACAGCCCAAATGTCCATCAACTGATGAATGGATAAAGGAGATGTGTGGTTTTTTTTTTTATACAATGTAGTACTACTCTGCCATAAAGAAGGATAAGCTTGAGACATATCCAGCTAAATGGATGCACCTTGAGACCATACTCTTAAGTGAAATAAATTGGACACACGTGTTTATTTTATTTTTTAGTGGACATGTTTTACTTATCTCATTTTTTTAAAATTTAAGTGTATTGGTACAATTTAGGTATACATAATGACCATATTCATTATAGGGAATTTGTATCAGTACATGATATATCTTGATTCCTCTTTTTTCTCTTTTTTTCTTTCCCATTCCCATCTCTTCTTTTCAAACTCCCTTCCCCTCCCTGTTTGCAAAACACGGTTTTCATTTTATCCTTCTTTTCTCATTTTTATCTTTCCCTTCCTTCACCCTCCCCCCTCCTATTTCCCCTTTCCTTTGGAAAAGTTTCTTCCTATTTCATAGTATCTATTGCACATTTATGCCCTTATTTACATTTCAGTTTCTCACACCAGAGAGATAATGCGACATTTACACATGTGAGGACACACATTTAAATACTGCATTTTTTCTCTGGTGTGACAACCGAAAATGTAAATAAGGACCAAAATGTATAATAGATATTGGGAAATGGGAAGAAAATGCTCAAATGACAAGGGGAACAAGGGAGGGGGGAGGGGAAGGGAAGGAAGGAAAAAAAAACAGAACGGAAGAAAAAAATGGAAACGAAGCTTCTGTAAGTGAGGAGGGAAAGAAAGGTTAAAGGGAGGGGAGGGGAATGGGGAAAAAAAGATATATTATGTACAGGTACAAATTCTCTATGATGAATGTGAGCAATATATATTACATATGTACAAATTTTTAAAACATAAATTAAAAAAAGAGCTCATGCAGCGGCCACAATGGTCTGCAATTTTTTTACTTATTTAAGTAAATTATCCTTTAAAAATCTTTAAAAAAATGTTGTGGTTTGCGTCTAGCATAGCAGTCACAAATAGTAGCTGGAGAAAAAAGTAAAGAGACTTGAAGATATAAGGCCACAAAACCACTGAAGGTTGGGTCGGTGAGATGGCTCAGCGGCATAAGCGCCTGCCCAGCAAGCGCGAGGGCTCAAGTTCGACTCCTGGATCCCACATACGAAAAAGGGGCCAGTGATATCGCTCAGCGGCACAGGCGCCTGCTGGCATGCGAGGTCCTGAGGGCGACTCCCGGTACCCACAAAAAAAAAAAAAGTCCTGAAGGTTTTTAAGTAGGGAAGTAACTAAAGGCACTTATACTAGACCTCCGATTTTTAATTTACAATGGAATTCTCCCTTCTTTTTCTGCCCAGACCTCAATTTCCATCCGTTGAACCCTATACAGATCTAGCTCAAGTACTAACATCTCCATAAAGCTGCCTCTTAATAAATTCCAAACATCACGCCTTTAAATTCACATTCTTCTATCTTTATCTTATACTTAAACCCTCAGCAGTGTATAAAAGTTGGCCACCTTTTCCTTTTTAAAATAGTCTCTTCTTAGCTTCTGTGACAACATACTGTCTTGTTTTTCCTTTTCCTCCAACTGTGCTAGATAATGAAATGCCGAAGTGTCCTAGGGCTTGATCCTAGGTCCTCTTCTTTTTCCACTCTTCTCTTCTAAGGTGATTCTATCCTTTATTTATTTTTTTTTTTTGGTATTTAAATGCTATTTACATACTAATGACTTCAAAAGCCCTATCTCCAGGATGACCCCTCCCATGAGCTCCAGCAGCAGATTATCTAATTGCCTAGCTGGCATCTCGAATTTAAGATGTTTCAGAGCCAATTATTTCCCTCAATCTTGTTTTCTACTGCTTTTCATCATTTCAAGAAGTGGCACCATCAACCACTCAGTTGTAAAGCTAGAATCCTGGAAGTTAGGTTTATTTCTTTCCTTTTCTTCATTTACCAGATCCATCCTGGTATACTTCCTTCCAAGTACGTCCCAGACTCTTCTATTCTCTCTTCCATCAGATACGCTGCTGTCTCCCTAAAATCTAATCATCCAAGCATTTGGAGCGATCCTTTAATAATGTCAATCAGATTGTGATTTTTCTTGTTAAAACTCTTCAGAGGTTCACCATTCTATTTCAAATAAAAATTACTCCACATATTTACATGATCTAGCTCCTATCTCTATCATCTTTTCACATTCCTTTTTCCCCTCACTCACTATGCTGCAGCTGCTCTGAGCTCCCTTGGACGGTCTCACTGTTTCTTCTGCTTAGAATGATCTTCCCTCTTCCTATTCCATTTCATTCTTCACACTGATTGACTGATTAATTTGAAATACTGGGCATTAAATGCAGGGCATACACATTGAGCTACATCCCCCACCCTTTTTTATTTTTTACTTTGAGACAGAGTACTGCCAAGTCACTAAGTTACCCAGGGTGGGCTCAAATGTGATTCTTCTACCACAATCACCCAGAGCACTGGGATTACAGATACAGACATTCCTCATTTAGTTCCAGTTCTGTGACTAGATCTTTTAATGAAGTGGTTGCTAAATGAGGAACACAGTATGTATATAGTATGTACACTACAATATTCACAACAAAGAAATGGTCAAAGGAAACTCCAACTTAATGACTTTGCTTTTATTTGTGTAACTCTTACGTGCAGCTGTAATGTATAACATAAAACTATAGTACGGTACTATACAGTTCAATCAGCAAAAACTGCAGTATTGTAAAAACAAAGTGTACTGTACCAAAAAAAGACATGGAGGCTCTATAAATAAAACATACAGAACTGTAAAAAACAAACAAACAAACAAAAAGATGTGTTGTAAGTTCAAATGGTAGGTCGTAAGTCCAAATAGCATGCTCCGGTAAGTCCAGTCATTGGTAATTAAACAACGAATAACTGCATACATCACCACACCTTGTTTAAATAGCATCTCCATAGGAAGGCTCTTCCCTATGACTCTACATAAATAAATCTTGTTGTATTATTCTCTCTCTCTTTTTTTTTTTACCCTTTACAAGCCTACCTATATTTAATTTTTTTTTTCTTTCATTACATTGGCTTCCCCCACAAAAAAATGTAAACCTATGCCTTACTATTGAGTATACAAGAGTTCCTGTCACAAGATAAGCACACAAAAGGTATTCGTTGATGGATAAATGTCAGTTCAAGGTATGTCTGGTCTTTCTATCTTTGTTGACCTTAGGCAAACATCCCAACGTTCTTCAATTAATATTAACTATTACCAACTACATGTCAAGTAGTATGAAGGAAGCTAGGGACGTAAAAATGTGAAAGTTAACCTACAAATCCAAAAGAAGTGTAGATGTACAGAGCTATTTAAAAAATGTAGTCAGGTTACTACATGAAAAACAGTATGAATGATGTATGTCACCATATACATGCAGATATAACTTCAGGTTAAAGTAATAAAGAACTACAGCATGGGCAGCTAGGTTCTGAAAAATGAACAGGCCTCTGACAGTCAGATAGGTCGGGGCTTTAGGGAGGAAGGAAGTGCTTGAATAAAGATGTGAAGGTAAGAAAGCATGACAATTAGGAAAGAGCAAACTGGCCGGCAGGACTGCAGGCTCCAGAACAAGAGTGGCAGGACAGAAGGGCAAGTTGAACAGTGTTTTTCATATTTAGCTAAGGATGGAGCTAATAAAGTTCTTATATGAGCCCGGGTAGGGTTTCCAAATTGATGTACAAATATCAATTTGACCACAATATGGGCAATGAGTTCAGAGTTTATACATGGATCAAGCAAGAGATGTAGGGTATATAAAGCTGGGTTAGGTAGAGTAGTGGCAGCCAGAGTAAAAAGGAACAAAAGGATATGAAAAATGTGACAAAACAAAAGCCAATAGCAGTATTTCTTTCTTTTTTTTTTTTGTTCTAAATTTTCACAGAGCAAGTTTTGTAAAATGCAATACAATTGAAGTATTAGAAAAATAAGATATGAAGTGAAATAATACAAAATACAAGCCCCATAATTTTATTGTTAGATTCAATAGACATAAAATTTACTTTTTAAATGGCTATAAATGTTCTGAAATGCTTACTCTCAATTTCTATACTTATCTCATCATGAACTAGTAACAGTGGGTTGGCTGCTATCTGCAAACTTCACTTTGAATATCATCTTTAATATCATGAACAGTATCAATAAATGGATGATCTAAAGGTCAAAGCAATGCCAAGATTGCCTATTTAGGTAACCATAAGAACTGCAATACCATCAAATTAGGAGGTTTGATGGGGGAAGGTTTCCCTATAGAAAACTTGGATTTTATGCAGAAAAAGTCAGTGCGATGAGCAAATTTTACATGAGTTAGAACACATTCTCTACAGGATATTTTACTTTCTTTGTTTTATTTTACTATCCTACAGCAAAAAAAAAAAAGGAACTACTAATTTTCAGGAAGCCTAAATTTTACATAAAATAAGAGGTTAAAACAAACTATTTAAGTATTTTAAAATGTGTGATTATCCAAAGCCACTTGCAGTAAGGTATAATTATGATTTAGAATCTTTGGCCCTTTATATTAATATAAACTACTTTCTTTTTGACAGACACATGCACATGAAACTCCAGTTTTGAGAAATGTCCTTGATGGTGGCCCCATAGTGATTTAATTGTCCTTATGTTCCTCAAATCTGTGACATAAATCTTGGGTCACCAGCTGTAGACAAAGAACTCTTCTATTTAACTTGACATTAGAGATTGATGATGCTTGACTAGACAAGTAGAAGCCCATCTTCTTTGTAATGAGGAAGCACACAGCTCCCAATGCATGTAAGAAATTGAAATCAGTGGCATGATAAATGATAAATTCTAGGCGAGTAAAGTGACAGCAGTACTGGCAAAATTAGATGGTTAAAAAATAAAAAATAAATAAATATAGAACAAAGAAGTTAAAGATCCTTGCAATTATCTGCAGCAAATGACAGGCAGGACAATCATAATGGAATGACTTATATAATAATCATACACTAATTAAGGCAGTTGATCCCTACGTGATCTTAAAAAAAAAAACAGGTCAAAGATACAAACTTTAGAGTTGACACTTGATAGTGTAGTGATACACATGGTAGTATTTCTATCAACATTTTCTTCATTCATCTCAAAAATAATGAAAGTTTAAACTACAAAGTTTTAGAGCTTACGTAAACATAGTCCCTTAATAGGACCTGGCAGATAAATTTTAAAGGTAATAGTCATTATTGCTGATTAAAAGATAAATAAATAACTCAAAACATCTGCTTTAACTTACCCAAATGGATCACCAACCACAAGGAATGCAACTTCATTGGTATCAGCATCCTTTAAAATATTATCTGCCTGTTGTTCCACTTCTTCTCTATCAGCGAGAATCAATTTTCTGCCGTAAAACTCTTCCTACAGATTTGAGACCAGCATCAAAATGAAAGACAGCAGGTGACCATTTCAACATACACATACACACACACACACACACACAATAATCTTTGTCTGGAGCTGGTGCAACTCTTGGCAACCATCCAAACACAGATTATTCAATACAACTCATCAATGAGCTAGCACTCTATATCATGTTGCAATTAAACTCTGTCTTTGGGGCTATCTTAATATCCCAGGAGGAAGCAGACCTTTTAACATTTGAGGCTTTTTACATTTTAAATTTACCTCTAAATTTGGCTCATAATAGACCAGACAGAGCATTACAGAATGAACATAAAATATGTATGCATGAGCCCTTCAGAAACATGGTAATAGAGAATAAATATACGTATTAAACAGTAACGAGAAACATACGTGTTAGTTAGGGAAAATCTATGGTACTCTGGCTTAAAAAAAAAAAGGCAACATGAATGAGAAATAATAGAAAATTGTGACTTAGCTATTTACAGAACCAGCCTACCTTCCTACATAATCGCAGGAAAAGACCTATTTAAGATTATATTCCCTTGTTTCTGCTAAAAGACAGTTGCAGGGGAAAGAAATGAATTCTAAATATGCAGGAAGTTTCCATACAGACTACTTTGTAAATTAATCCCCTGAAGTTCAACTCCAGAAAACAAACCCAGAGGAGAGTTAGCTAGTAAGCTGGTGGTCATATGGTACTGGTTATGGGGTAGTAATCAAGATCATGAAATGCAGTAATATGCCATTCAAATGAAGTAAAAGTACATGCATAGATAAATAATACTGTCTTACATACTGAGAAACTGAAATTATTAAAAGATAAAGGGGCTACTATACAAGAGTATCTGGTATTCAATATTTGTCTAACGAGTAAATGGGGGCCAGTGAGATAGCTCAGTGGCATAAGCGACTGTCTGGCAAGCGCGAGGTCCTGAGGTCAACTCCCGGTACCCACATAAAAAAAACCAAAAAACCAAAAAAACAAGTAAATGAACAAATGGGTAAGCATCCATAAATACTGTTTCTGACTCTGATAATTATTTCCTAATACTTAACCAAAATCTCTTCCTCAAATGTGAAAAAAAAATCCTTTCCTATAGAAAAGTTCCCAAATTCAATGTTTTAATAGATGAAAAAAGCTCTCTTAATTTTCACTCCTACCATGTATTTTTTTCTTAAAAATTAATTTTTACATGGTTTACTTTGACTTTATGAACCAGGTTAATAGTTGCAGAATATTTATATTATATATCTAAGAAAAGACATACATGATTACCAGCAACTGAAGAAACCAATGGCTTTTACTGAACTTCTAACATTTCTTGGGTTTTTTGTTTTGTTTTTTTGAGATATGTTGTTCAGGCTGTTCTTAAGCTCACTACGTAGCCCAGGCTGGCCTCAAACTTGCAGCGACCCTCCTGCCTCCACCTCCCAAGTGCTGGGATTACAGGTGTGCACCACCAAGCTCGGCAATTTCTAACATTTCTTAAAGACCAAGAAGCCACGTGCAACTAGTTTAAAGCTAGCAATAATCCTAACCTGTATTTTATAAATGATCTGACAAAAAACTCACTTTCAGGATTTAACTTACCATATTTAACTTACCATTTATCCTAAGAAACAGTTCATGGTCTAAGTAAGATAACACACACTGACACATAATATTCTATTCTAACCAAACGGCTGATCCTTTTGAAAAATGTTTTAAAAAAGGAAGAGATAGAAAATGCAGTAAGACTGGTATTATATTGTTTTTATCTACTTGTTTATTCATTCATTCACTCACTGCAGAAGTATTTCTTATACATATCCTCCATGCCAAACTGTATGCTTGATGCTAGGAGACAGTGGTATTAAGACATATTTTGCTCCTGTCCTCAAGGGAGGGAGAATTAACTACTATACCGTATCACAGGTGCTATAGAAGACTCCTGCCAAGTAACGAGCCAGGGAAGGAAAAAAAAGCAGTATTAATATATGATTTTAGGGGCCGGTGAGATAGCTCAGTGGCATAAGCGCCTGCCTGGCAAGCGCGAGGTCCTGAGTTCGACTCCCGGTACCCACATAAAGGAAAAATAGGGCCAGTGATATCGCTCAGTGGCACAAGCACTTGCTGGCAAGCGTGAGGTCCTGAGGTTGACTCTCAGTTCCCACATACAAAAAACAAAAAAACAAAAAAACACAATTTTAAAGTATAATCGTATATTATCCAGTGATGGAGCCAGTTTTTGTATAATCTCAGCCCTAATCTTCTCCACTCATGAAAATGAAGGTAAAGGTAAAATTTTATTCTTGTTTTAAATTGGCAGTTGGATGGAGTATGTTAAATTTATGTTCAGGTATATGTGGAAGGATATACAAGAAATTAGTAGTGATGGCCTCCAGGAAGAGGCCCTGGGATAGAAATCTTTTGTTGTATGTATCTTTGTACTTTAATATGTCATACCATTTAGTGGATTACTTAGTCAATAAAAGTAAAAGCAGAGGTTCAAAGTAGTATAGAGAAGCAGTTGAAAGAACAAAAAATCTTAAAAGTAGTACATTTAAATAACAGAGAAATTTACCAAAGGAGTCTGAGAAACAAATGGAAACAGAAATAAATTGAGAGAAAATCATGTTACTCCCTGAAAAGCCAGTTTCTGGGAGTGGCCAACTACATCAAAATAGGTAAAACAGAATTTAAAACTATTTAGAGTTCTCGGCTAGGAAAGAACTGTTCAAATAATAAGAGAAATATTTCTGGAAATGGAAATCAGCCTTTGGGAGTAAGAGAGATGAGTGGAAATGGAGACAATAAAAGCATACTTTTTCAAGAAGCTTCGGATAGAAAAGGACAGAGAATAATGACTATGGGGAAAAGAGGTTTAAAGAAGTGACTTTTCAAATAGTCAATGCATGAATATGGTTTGAGGATGAGAGAAGAAGGATGTTAATACAGATTGCACATGAAGAAAGAAGAGTTTTAAAAACACACCTAGATGAAATTACATCTTGAACTGGAAAAGAGCCTCATCTTACAAGTCATTGTCTAAGACTGGAGAGAAGATAAATTCACATTTATTTTAAGGGCAAATGAGAAATTAATAAAAGTCGTAACTAACTGCTTCCTTTTTCTTAGTGTGAAGTCCTTTACTATCCTTTCCTCCATCTCTCAATCTCAAACCATATCAGATGAACAGGAGAACAAGGTAACAAGGGAGCTTATATCCAGGTAACTTAAGTTAGGAAGAGAAGTGAGGGAACAGATACACTAAGAGAAAAAGAAGTTATTTCAGTGAAACCCAATGTCAAATTCAGCAAATGTTTGTGCTTTCCTCCTCCACGGTCTGTTCACAATTATTTTGCCTTCAGGGCAGAATACTCTTCCTTTTCCCCTTACCAAATGTTGTTCATAATAACAATATTTGTACTAATACATTATGTTGGGATTGCTCTATGATCAGGCGCTGTTCTAAGAACTTTATGCATATGAATTTTCATTTAATCTTCACCTCAATCTGAGACACTATTTAAACACCCATCTCTCTCACATGTATTTCAACAGTAATTAATAACTAATAATTATTTCACATTTGGTACAGCTTGCTTAGTTAACAATAACTGGATTTTTGGTTTGAATAAATTCTCTCAGTTCTTTCCAGACATATAATTTCATAATCTCTCCCTTCCAATGCTGTTCTGTATTGTTACTTAAAATCTTCCATTATTATTTAAGTTTTCCTGGATTTAAGGCAGATGAATCGTGAACCAGTTGTGAACAAAGACCATAGTTTATGCTTCTTTGCATAATGCACACAGATGCATTACACTAAATATATAATACCATAATTTATCCACAGAAAGTACCTAAAAAATTTCAAGTTGCACGTACTAAAACTAAAGCTTTCCTAGATTTACTGTCTTTAGATTAATTAACTTTTGAATAGAGTACATATAAATAGTATTACCTGTTTGGCAATTCGAAAACAGCTTTCAGTGTAAGAGCAGATAAATTTCAGATTTCTGTAGCAATACCTATATCTGCCTATTATAAGATATTATGTTTACTGATAAAAGAAAGCACATGTTCACTGCAGAAAATATAATTTTCCAGCTTTTTCTCACTGTGTAATAGTTATCTGTAGTCAAGACCAGACTGTACATATAGTAATGTAAGCACATACCAATTTTTAAAACTCAGTTTGTTTTAAAGAAGAAATGTAGAAATAAAGAAAGTGGTTGAAGAAAAAGTGGCTTTGAGATCTTACCAGGCAATACAAGACATAAATATATTTATACCTTACTTTAGTCCAGAACTAATTCACTAAAGATAAATGATATTGTATATAACAAGTTGCTCAGGGAAAAACAAACTGAGGACCTAGAGGAGAACATGGAGAGCATACCAAAAAATTTTGGGATAGGGTAAGATCCAGGACAGACCATTTTGCTTGAATCCTACCTCCTCTGTAGATGTTTTCTAAAGTTATACAATTTATATTTTGTGTAGCTAATATCTATCCCTAAGAATGCAGAGACACATTACACTGCAGAAGTAGAGTGGCAGATCTCAACTCAGGACAGCTTTGGTTCACATACTTTACCAATCACTACTCATATGATCTTGAGCAAGCTTCTTAACTCCTCTTTGTCTGCCAAATGTACCTGGTAACTACAGAGTAATAACCCCACTCTACACACAAAGCATTTAAAGCAGTACAAATAAATGTTCTGTAATTATTATTATTGTGAAAGAATTAATTCTTACATCTTAACAAAGTACACATAATTACCTATAGGTGAAATTGGGCCCAGCCCCATATCTTGACTCTGTAAGTAACAACTCCACATTAAGAAAAAAAAAAAAAATTCAAAACTGATAGCAACAAAATATTTAGATAACATAAATTTTACAAAAACACTTTCACATACACCATCTTAATAAAAATCTATATAACTGCCCAATTATTTCCATTAGATAAATGAAGAAACCGATACTCAGAAATTTAGAAGTGTCCAATGATAACTACCTTTTCTAAACACTTTTCTGCCAGTCACAATGAGAAGAACCTATTAGAGATTTTTGAACCTATTTTACGCAGTAAGAAACTAAAGTTAAAGGACTTATCTAAGAACATGTAACAGAACAAAGACAAAGTAGGTCCAAACTCTCCTCTATGTCATGCTCTGACACCTTATTTATAAAATTCCTAATTTAGCTAGGCGTGGTGGTTCACACCTATAATCCCAGCACTTGGGAGACAGAGGCAGGAGGAATGCCATGAGTTTGAGGCCAGCCTGGGCTACACAGTGAGTTCAAGACTAGCCTGAATTACAGAGTGAGACCCTGTCTCAAAAAACAAACAAACAGTAAAATTCCTAATTTATTATTTGTCTCTATTCTCTTACAAAGTTTTAAATTTATTCTAGTTTTCCTTGATCACCTATTACAGAGACCTATTTCCATTACCTTGAGGTTATACATTTTGGTTCCATCTTAGTACAAAAATGGGGCCCACAAATCAAAGTTGATCATTAGACTCAAATTTTACTTCAATGCATGGCTATTTCATGTAGCAGTCCTTAATTTCTTCAAGATTTTAAAGTAACTCTGAGACCTTCAGAATTCTCTGGGCTGGGAATCTGAGAGGACTGAGACCTGAAATTCTGTGGGTCACTCTTTTGTTTGCAAGACAGAAGTGACAGACAATTCTAAAAATCTACTCCCTTCTCCCACAACATGTGCATCAATCTTTTGATTTTAACCTATATTCTCCTTGGAATTTAACAATGAACCTGAAACTAACCCTTCCTCTAAAGCCCTTAAGGCGGACCCGCTAAATGTATAATACCCTAGCAAATCCTCTGGTTACTTAGAGCCAGGCTCACTCAATACTTGCAAGTCTTACTGGGGGATGTCTACTTAAAGGTAAGCTCTCTCTGGATACCTTACATACAGAAAGGCAATCAGCATTCCCTCTGGAAACGCTTCAAAGGGGGAAAGCTTTCAGCTTGGTTTCTGAATATATAACCAACTCATTAAGACTGGGTCAGCAATTCATTAGCACTCAACTCAAAAAGGACTTCTTGGCTATCTCATGAAATAAGGGATTTTGATAACTATTCCCCCGAGGAGTGTAAAATAACGTTCCTTTTTTGTTTACTGGAGAATGCAACAAAATTAGACTTGTAAAGTAGGACAAATCACTCTTTCATTTTCCAAGTTACTTGGGCGGTGTATGATTTCCATTGTTGTACCTCTCAGATCCTTAATGAACAGGGGATACGTTTTAAAAGGTTTTAGTAAGCAGACCTGAAAAGTTTTATTCAGCTTAGGGTGCAAAAATCAGATATGAGGCGGTTTTCTTCCCAAGACACTGGGGAACCTGAATCACCTACCAGGGCTTCCTTCCCCACAGTCAGGATTGATGTGTAGGCTTCCAGATACACTCGACTGCAGCGTCTTACAACTTCCAGGCCCTTGACTGTGATGTCCTTGGCATCTCCCAGACCCAAGCCGATCAGGTAAAGCATTTCGAATCCGGGGGCAAGGAGACTGTAGAACGAAACGAAGTGAACAAGAAAAATAATGTCAACTACGCCGAGGATTCCTGAAGTCTAGACGCTCCGCAGGAGCGACAACACACGAGCGCGGTTTGAGGACCCTAACGTCACGCTTCTCAAGTACCGACTGCAGCAGTGTTTTAAACAACCCCAAGAAGCAGCTGGCCCAATTACCCGATAACAGAACTGGAACTGCTTCCCTGTCCTTCCCAAAGTGCTAAGTGCCGCCTTTAAGCAATAGCTGCTCCAAAGCCAGCCGCAGAGCCCGGGCGAAGCAGGACGCCTGCCGCCGGCCTCATCTACGGTGGCGCCGCAAAACGCCCGCGCTTTACCGCATTTTACGACTAAGCGGAGGGCGGGAGCGAGCGGCATCCTGGACGCGGGAGCCGAGCGCCCTGCTCCCTGGATAGTGAATGACCCGCAGCCCGTTGGGGCTGGAAGGCGTAGGGCTGTGGGCCGGGGGAATCGGTGGGACGTCCCGGCACGGCCTCTGGGGAAGGTCCCGGCGTTCCCACCTCGCCCTGACCCATGGCTTTAACGTCCCTTTCCTGGTCCCGGGTAAGTCCCCTGATCTTTGACCCGGAGGAGCGGTACCTGGTAGAGCGCCGCCCGCCTCTCCAGGGGCTGATGGTGGGAGGGGCTTTCCTGATTTGCTCCGGGTTTGCCCACAGGCGCAGATTTTAATCCCCGCTTTCTTCTGCTATAATTGAACCAGCAGCCTCTCTAAGTGAGTACGTAGGCAGATTGGCCAACCCCACGGTGAATGCGGTTCTGATTTCCCAGTAGGGCAGTGACTTCGGGTTTATCTCGAAGACGTTATGCTGGGATGCCCCCAAGGACCCGCTGTAGTCGTCATCAGTGTCGGGAATTCCAGACCCTCCTGTGCCTAGGGAAATGACATTTGAGAGTGCTCAAGGATTTCAGACCTCTCTCAAATGGGGAATTCTTATAAAGTTGTTGGTTGGATGTGATTCCGGTATCAGAAAGGTTTTGGCTGAAAATGCTCTTTCTGAATCCACTGGTGATGTCATCCAAATAAAAAGAAAGTTCTCATGGCTTACAATATCTTGGTAGGCAATGTTGATCAAATTTTCCTGGTTCTTTTCCCACAATGCCATGTGTCTGTGTGTCTTTGCTCAAATCTAGTTCCTTAAGTCCTGGCTCTTTTCTTTCGAGAGTTCTATCTATCTTTTGCATTTGTCATTTTTTTACACGCTTAGATGCAAATTCTATATGTACTCATTACAGGGATTTATTCCTCGCACCATATGGGGGAGGTTGGCGAGGGCACACTTGAAATCCCAGCTACTAAGGAAACAGAAACAGGAAGATCCCAAGTTGGAGGCCAGTCTGAACAACTTAGCAAGATCTTGTCTCAAAAAATAAAAAGGGCTGGAGATGTAACTTAATGGTAGTGCACCCCTGGGTTCAATACCCAGTGTGTGGGGAGTAGGGGTGGGGGTTAAACTTTACACAGATAAGAATTTTAAAAGATGCTTAACATCATTAAACATTAAGGAAATAAAAAATTAAACCAGAGTGAGATACTACTGTATATTTACTATAAAAACAAAACCCCAGAAAAATTGGCTATCCATTCTCATAAATCCAGGTATCGCTAATACTTTGCTATTTCAAGTTTCAACCTCCCATGCAGACCTCTTCCCTTGGCCTTTTACACTAACTTTTTCTAGGAAATCTTCACCCAGAGGCATATCAAATTGAACACATCCAAAGCTGATTCCATTAGCTTCCCTTCCATATTAGAGTTTCTCTCTGTAGTATCTACTTGGAACATGAGGAGGGGGTGTCATCTGTAGATTTACCCAATCCAGGCCCTTGGGAGTCACCCCCATATCCGCTCTGTCATGTCTGCTTTTCTTTCTCAATAAAAACCATGCCTAGGGCCGGTGAGATGGCTCAGCGGCATAAGCGCCTGCCTTGCAAGCGCGAGGGCCCGAGTTCGACTCCCGGATCCCACATACGAAAAAGGGGCCGGTGATATCGCTCAGCGGCAGGGGCGCCTGCTGGTGCGCGAGGTCCTGAGGTCGACCCCCCGGTACCCACAAAAAAAAAAAAATGCCTACTATCACTGCCTTGGTTCAGGTCCTCATTCTGTCACTGCTTTAGCTGGTTGTCATGTCTCCTTCACATTCATCCTTTTCTCAGTGGCCAAGGAGTTCTAATAAAGATACAATCTGAAAATGTCACTCCCTTTCTAAAATCTTTTTGAGGCCAAGAGAAAGTCCAGGTTCCTTAACATATCTTACAATATCATCCATGGTATGGTCACTGCCTATCTTTCTAGTCTCATCTCTCTCCATCTAACGAACTTTTTCTCCAGCAGTACTGATTGCCAATAGTGTTGTGCCTACAGTGTGCTGCCATTTAGGCATAGAATACCATCTCCCATTCTCTCTCCACAAGGTAACCACTACTCATCCTTAAGCCCAGGAGGTCTTCCCAAAGATCTCCAACCCCCTAAACTGTTAGGTGTCTTTTCTTTATTGCACTAATGATCTGTCTGTATAGCCACTGTCCTTCTGTATTTCTTCTTTACTTAAGCCATCAATTTCATGAAGTCAAGGACTGTGTCTTATTCATATTCTCTTTCCTAAGACTTAGCATCATGCTTGGCACATATTCAATAAATGCTTGTTATAGATCATTATATATACACTAGAAGTTGAGCATTATCTTTTGAGTTATGATGTATTTTCTGCCTTATGAAATGCAGGGGGTAATGTGTTCTACATGATTATCAAAAATTCATTGATTGAGTATTGAACATAAAGTCATGCTACTTTTAGGAAGCAATTTGTGTTGAAAGGGTCATGACACATGTCAGTTATACTTAAGAAGCACACCATTCAATGGGTAAGCAAAATTTCCAATAGGCCAAAATTTTGTTTCTGTTGTTTTCAGATTTTCTATGAGTAATTTAAGTAGAGTCACAGTGAAAAGACATTGCCAAAAAGAATAAGTAATCCAAAGAAACGTGTGCTTTATTTCCTTTAAAAAAGTAAATGTCTCCTGGAAAATGTTTTGTATAGGCAAGGAATTGAAATACTATTTTTAAATATAGAAGAAATATCAGTTTTTGGTCTTCAGAATTCAACTGAAAGAACTTACTTATGGTATAGAATTCTTAACAAACCTATTTTTCTACCTGCCTTCATTCCACACTAGGAATGTAAAGTTTTGGGACTTTGCTAGAGGTAGGTAGATACAATAAAGGGGTTATGGCAATCTTTTCCCTCCTCAGTTCAGCAAATACAAGCAGCAAGTTTTCGCCTACTCTTTTTTGCAGAACTTTTCTGTGAGATTTGGATGTTTCTCCCTTTAAAACAGGTTTCAAATATAATTTTTTAGGAAAACTTTGAAATGTAGGAAAATTGAAACACTTTTATAATAAGTGTCCATATAGCCATCTCCTAGGCTCTACAGTTGTTAACAGTCTGCTGTATTTGCCTTCTTAATCTCCCCAGAAATCAACTGTTGTCTTTCTTGATACATTTACAAAGGAGTTTCAGGCATCAGTATACATGATTATATTTTGCTTAAATGATGAACTCCTTTCTAGGTAACAGATTAATAAAATATATCCAACATATAGCTGATTAAATCATATCATTTCGGGCCGGTGAGACGGCTCAGCGGCTTAAGCGCCTGCCTTGCAAGCGCGAAGGCCCGAGTTCGACTCCCGGAACCCACATACGAAAAAGGGGCCGGTGATATCGCTCAGTGGCACGGGCGCCTGCTGGCGCGCGAGGTCCTGAGGTCGTCCCCCCGGTACCCACAAAAAAAAAAAAAAAAAAAAAAATCATATCATTTCTTCACCTTACTTAGAGTAAGCTGAGAAATGTTTACTTTAAAACAGTTACTAATCAGTTTTTAATACATTGTAGCATTATTTTAATGATAATGAAAGCAGACATAATACTAATTTATATAAAATATTGTAGCAAATTTGAAGCTTCATGTGTAGCAGGAGAGAGGGATGGTTATAGAGTACACTGACTCCAGAACAAACATCAAAAAGCAAAAAGCCTTTTTTAATTTAAAGAATAACAAGAATGGATGGGGCCTGAAGAGTTTTCTACTTTATACTCCTACTTTTAGGTAGAACCATACAAAATCATCCCTCAAAGTGAGTATTCATTCATTTTTTGAAGAGCTTTAAGATGCTTTTATAATCTTTGTCAGTAACTCATTTTTAGTTGCCTCACTATTAGAAGTTCTTCCTTAATTTACCTTCAGGCAGTAGTCATAAAATGTGTGAGAGAGTCGTAAGAAAAAGCACAGTTTTTCTCCTTGATTGTCATAAACACATATGCTGCATTTATTTTAAGTCAGTAACATAGTTGAGATGCTGCATTGCATTGTGAACAAGTTGTAATTACCTTACATCAAAAACTCATCTTTCAAATTTCCTGTTGGAGCTTGTTTTTTGTCTATTGAAAAGAAGCCATCAGGGGAACTGACTAAACTCCGTCTGACCTTATTGTGAATAGAGAATGTTATTTTACTCTGAAGCTAGCCTTTTAACCTACATGTTCCCAGAAATTGCCTTTGTTAGAAGAAATCTTGATTAATTTTCTTAGTCTAGAAACCTTGAATTGATTGTCATTATTTGCTAACAATTATTTGCTAACAGTTCACGAATAAGTGGTAATTTAAAATAGCACTGCTTTAGGAGAAGCTATGTTTATTAATGTAAAAAAAAGATTTGAAATTATTTTATTGTACATTCATTTGCTTAGAAAAAAGTCTTTTTTGTTCAGTCATCTTATTTACTTATCCACATTTTATATTATTTGGTGATGTAAAATGAATAAAAAATTTAGACCTATTTTCTATGAAAATTATGCAAAATTTTATTGTTAACCCTAGCTTATTAGGTTTGAGATTAATCACATGGAAGTCATCTAAAACCCTATATGTAAAGTAGCTCTTTGTGTGTGTGTGTGTGTAAACTCTTTTTGTTTAAGACATTTATACTTGGTAGTTCCTGCAGATTTTATTGCTAAATAGAATCAGAGATACATACTTTCACTTTTTTTATGCTTAAAAAAACTATATGGTGTCACTTTAAGTTGTATCTAGAGAAAAACTTTTAAATTAGCCAAGGTTTGATGGGAAGAGGGAAGTGGCCTTTTCAAACTGGCCTGCCAAGCTATGTAGTGGTCACATGCTTAAACCCCTACAGTTGTCTGTGTAGCTGTGGTTTCACTTTTTTAAATCTTTGCCCAAGTTTCACCTTTTCAGTGAGTTCTATCTTATGTCAGACTGCAACCAATATTTTTGATTACTTTTTGTGCTCATTTCCCTTTATAGAGAGGCCTCTTATGCTTACAGTGAAGGTTTTTTTCATGATAAATCTAGATACTGTCAACCAAAATTAAATCCCTGTCTGTATCAAGTTACAGAATTTCACAAGCAAATTTTCTTTGAATGGATTTGGTTTGCATTTCTAAATCCTTGGCAGACATTTTATATGATTGATATTAACTTTGTTTCCTTGCTGTTGTAGTCAGGGTTTTGCAAGGGAAACAATACAATACAGGACACACAATTTATAGGATTATTTTATAGCAGTCACTCAGAGAGTCATGTGCAAAAGAGTGCAGGAAATCTGTCCACACACTAAAGACCCAAAGAATCCAGCTGAGGGCCTGGATTCCACAGCAATGTCCTGCATGAGTCCAGCTGAAGACCTAGAGCCCATGGCAATGCCCCCCACGAGTCCAGCTGGAGGCCGAGAGCCCACAACAATGTCTCATGCAAGTCTGTTTCAGGGGTCTGTACCAGGAAGGCCCAAAGGTCAATGGTGGAAGCTAGAAAGTCTGTGCCAGCAGGGTGAAGGATATGTGCCAGCAGGCTGAGGGATCTGCCCTTGAGCCAGGAAGCAATGCTCAAAGTAAGGACCAGAGGCCCCCCAAAAAGTATCACAGCCATCCTCAGCAACAACAAGGTCCCGAGCTCTGATAATGAGAACAGCCAAGTTCCTATCAGGAAAGCCAGCACGACAAGCTCCTCGAGGAGAACCAACAGCACCACCTCTTCCTCTCCAGTTCTCCTTTTTATGTTGATGGCAACAGTCCTCAGGTGGGCCCTCCACACCAGCACCACGCTGATTCAGTTCAGCTGGGTGTTACAAGTTGCCCACCAGTTGTCAATCCACCACACTTGTGTTTTACTTTGGTTCCATTCACAAAGACTGCCTACAGCCTGCTTAGCTGTGCTGGTGGCCCAGTGACCAGTTGCCAATTTCTTGAACTGTTGATCCCCTGCTGTGTTCCTGCTCGATGGTCTTTGTTGGACAACCTGCATTACCGAGATCCTTGTCTCTGTGTTTACAGTCTTCAGTTTATTTAATTATGTGCTCTCTTCTAGTTTAGATCTTGCTTCTAGTTAATTTGTCTCACCTTTTGTTACCACTCATTGCTTAGTGTCATTGCCTACATCTGTAGCATACTTTTTCTACTTATAGCAATCTTATCCTTTAAATTCTCTTTTTAGTTGTTTGCTGTTTTTTTGTTTTTGTTTTTGTTTTTTGAGACAGGGTCTCACTTTATAGTGCAGGCTGGCCTTGAACTCACTATGTAGCCCTGACTGGCCTCAAACTCTCAGCTAGAGTCTACCAAATACTCGGAGTACATGCTTACACCACCATGCCCAGCTATCCTTTAAATTCTAGTTTAGAAGCCCTTTATCCATGGTGTTTTCTTACCTCATCTAAGCTGCAACTTCTTTTCTTCTCTTGATTTTCTTTAATATTTTATTGATGTCTTAATTTTTATTGTTATTACATATATTTTTCTAGTTATACTGTACACTTTAAGGGTAAGGGCAATATTTTGTCTTTATATTCTCTGTAGCATTTATATAGTGCTCTATATGAGATGTTAAGTGAATATTTGTAAAATATCTTGGTGAAAGTGCTACTGAAATAGAGGAGACAAGTAAAGGTATGTTAATGAAACAAAAAGGCAAAGTCTAGAAGTAATTTGATAAAATATTGCAGTGATCTATACATATGGTGATACTCTTCAGTATACTCAGCAGCAAAATAAATTGATTATATAATGTACATGACTGTAAGCTCTCTGCTGCTATGAGAAAATAGTTGAGCAAATCAACTTATAAGGAGGAAAAATTTATTTTGCCTCATGATATCAGAGGTATTAGTCCATGGTTGCTTGGCCACATTGCTTTGGGCCTGTGGCGGCCCAGTACATCATGGAAAGGATGGGCACTGCACACTCATGAAAACAAAGAGAGGAAAGAACCTGGGTCACTTTATCCCTTTTAAGGACACATCACCAGTGATCTAATTTTGTTCCATTAGGCCCTTCCTTTTAAAGGTTCCACCATGCAAATGCACCACAGTCTGGCAACCAAGTATTTGGCATAGGAGCCTTTGGGGGGCATTCAAGTCCCAAACCATGACAATGACCATGAATGCACTGGGGGGTAAAGGGGTCAGGAATTAATTAAAACCTTATGGGAATCCAAACTGGAGTGTGCTTCTTTTAGAAGTTTACATCAAATGTCAAGAAAATAAACATAAATTCATATGCAAATTAATATGCCATAGGGATAATACAATATGTGCAATATTGTATGTGCTTGTTTTTTTTTGTTGTTTTTTTTTTTGTGGGTACTGGGGGTCGACCTCAGGACCTTGCACGCCAGCAGGCGCCCGTGCTGCTGAGCGATATCACCGGCCCTTTTTTCGTATGTGGGTTCCGGGAGTCAAACTCGGGCCCTCGCGCTTGCCAGGCAGGCGCTTACGCCGCTGAGCCATCTCACCAGCCCTGTATGTGCTATAATAGAAGTACAAGCAGTATGTGAGAGAACTGGAATGGGGGAGATTAATTAAAATGGATATTGCCCTTGTAGCTTGGTCTAATTCTATTCTCTTTATAATATCTAGGTAATGAATGCATTGATATGTCTTTCCAGATGCTTGGTGGTTTAAAAGGCTGGTCACCAGATAACCTGTTTATTTGTGTCATGGTTTCAATCAATTGTATTGGTTGGATGTTATCCAGGGAACCCAGCTTGTTGCAGAAGGGACAGCACTGCAGATGGCTTTCATCCTTACAAACATGTTAACTGGATTTTTGAGGATTCCCACAATTCCAGTTTCTTAGCAATAGACTAATTCTATATTTTTTTCTGGAATGCAAAAATCAGCCATTTTGTCCATTTTTGTTGGGGTTTAAGGACAGGTGAGTAATATGTATTCCCAGTTAGGATGTCCTTTGTTTCTGATACCAACCTGAAAATTTCTTAATGAACATAAAATCCATACAGGTAAGTGGGCATAACATAAGGAGAGACATAGGAAATATCTGACTTCCACACAGCATACTAGTTAATGGAATTCTTTTGAACCCTATATTCCATAAGTTCCTTTTGTGAAGCCTGTTTTCCTTGACTGATTTTTTTTTTTCTTTCACTTTCTTCCTGTTTATTAAAAGCACTATTTAAGCTGTAGTCCAGTTGTTGTTCCTAAGGGCCTGGAAGAGTTCAGTCTCATATTATGTGTGAATATATTTGACTGGCTCTTAGTCATCCTAGGTTTATCCCTTCGTTGCAGTCTATCTTTTAAAATAGGAGTGTGGCACTGGGTCCAATCCCTTTTCTACTATAAATTTGTACTTTAGCATAACAGTAGCTGGCTGTGCATTTCAGTACCTTTCCCTGAGAGATACAGGAAGCAATCTGTGTTTACCCACTTGGTATGACAAATGGCAAGGTATGTGCATGTGTGCAAAAGTGGCAAAGTGGGATTTTTACTCACATTATGCTCTGCCTAACTGGTTTTGCATATGTTTACCTAAGCATCACAGAGGGTCTAGCAGACCCACAACACTCCCAAGATTTAAAAAATTTTTTTCTTTTGATTTTTTGGTAGAAGTAGCCCAATTCAGTACAATGGCACATGAAAAACCAGAATTGCAAGTTTTGGAGGAGAACAAAAGTGAATCATCAGATTACTCATGCATGAATGATGAAGATGATCTGTTCTGGTAAAATACATGCTTTCATAACAGAAGAGTGGTGTGGGTGTATGATGATGATTATGATGACTTAGACATTGGCCATGTGAGCCAAAGTTCCTGTGACAGCGAAATGGAGCAAGAATCAATTGATACAGACACAGGGGATGCAGACCTCCTTGATTCAGATGATGAAGAAAACAGCAATGTGAGTACATAATTGACTAGTTGAAATGTTGCAAAATGGCCATGCAACCAAATGTAACAATCCAATGTTAGAACTAGGTCCAAAAATATAGTGAGGGTCTTGGCAGGGGTGAAATTTACTGGACAGAATGCCAGCACTGCCATTCAGTGTTGCAAATTGTAGCAGATGAAATGATATAAGATACTATGAAATACACAAAGGCTGAAATGCAAGTAAAATATTCTGTGTGCATCAATAGCCATATTCAAAAATGTATATATTATGACACCTCACTGAAAGCAGACATAGATCTGCTGTACTTAGCAGGGATTTCTCATGGTAATCACAGGAATATAAAAGACTTATGGAAAATGATGGGTCAAAATATGGCATAAAAATATATGCTCTTGTAGATGCAAAGACTTATTATGCTTTCAATTTAGGTATTTATTCTGGAACTCAGCCATAAAGTCCTTATTAGTATAGTAATAAACAGAATGATGTTGTAAACAGACTAATTGGAATGTGACATTTGACAATTGGTTTACCAGTTTCCAATTGATGTTAACAGAGCTCAAGTTGACCAGTGCAGGAACTGTACGCAGGAACAAAGCAGAAATTCCAAATGAAATGTTGCAATTTTGAAACAGAGAATTGTATAGTACAATCTTTGGATTTCAGAAAGCTATAACATTGGCTTTGTAGATGGCAAAGAAAAACAAATTGGTACTGCTGATGTCAACATTTGACCATGATGGGTAAATATTGGTAGGGAAACCTTGACAGAACAGAAGCCTGAGATGGAAACTTTCTACAACAAAACCAAAGGTGGAGTAGATATTGTTGATCAGTTATGCAGCAACTGTGATGTCACTCAAAACACAAAGCATTGGCCAGTGGTTGTATTTTACTTGATCCTAAACATGTGTGGCTTAAATAGTTTGACAGTTTACAAAAAAATAACAAGTGCAGAATATCACCGTTGGCCCACTTGGTGGGCCCGAGGGAGATTTTCGAGGGTGAGGTCCCAAGGTTAAAGAATGCATATGCGCAAGGCATCAGCAACAACAGCAGGCAGCACGGAACAGAGCAGAGCACAAGAGTGCAAGAGCAATTTGCATCTTTATTGTATAATTTTTATAAAGGTTGTTATCTCATATTTACATTCTTACATAGTGCCATAACCAGCACATGCTTGTTTACCTGTGTTAAGTCATGGTTACATAACTGTATCCCACTGTATGCTTGCACTAGACAAGTGGGGGGTCACGTCCTCAGGTGTCCTTAGATGCCCTTGAGCTTTGAAACAGTCTGAGTGGTTCCCACAATAGCTGAGAAATTTTCTTAGAGGATTGGGACTGGAGCACATAAGAGATCTTTTATAGCAGGGAAAAACAAAATGTTTCTCCCCAAGGAACTATGAAAAAATTTTGCAGAGCACACTGGTGAGATGACAGGTGAACAAACAGGTGTAGCATCACAAAGACTTACTATGACAAGAGGAAAACAAAAAAGATGTCAACTGTGCCCTATAAGAAAGAAGAGGAGAACAAAACGTGTGTGCTATCAGTGTAAGCAATACTTGTATATGGACCATGCAGTTGTCATGTGTGAAGACTGCCTTGGGTGTGACAGTTGAAGCAAAGATTATTTCTGTGGTAGACTTTTGTTTGTGTTTACATTGTAGTTCACATAGGTTTTTTTTTATTATTATTTTTTGATGTTATCTGTTAGGTTTTGTAAGCAAGTAAACAGCTGATGTGAAAATGTTGATATCTATTATAAGCACTCACTACGTATTTGATGTTTTATTGATACCGTATTTCGCTGCTAAGTGCATGTTGTACAGTATAGTAGGAAGCTCCTGACAAAACAGGAATAGGAGAGGTGACAAGACTGCCACATAGGAAGGGAAAACTAAGCACATATGCTGTCAGTGTAAGCTAGACATGTGCATGGGACATGAAGTTGTCATGTGTGCCTTGGGTGTGACAGTTGAAGCAAAGCTTGTTTTTGTTGTACAGTTCTATTGATTTTTTCATTGTAGTCCATATAGGAATTTATTGCTGATGTTATCTTTTAGGTTTTGTAAGCAAGTACACAGCTGGTGTGAAAATGTTGATGTCTTTCTAAATGCATGATACATATTAAGAATTTAATACTTTATTTTATTGCACATTATATAATGAGAATCTCCCAACAAAATAGCAAGATCACTGAGATGTCAAGTATGTCCTACAAAAAGGCCAGGAAACCAAAACACATGTGCTGTCAGTGTAAGCGATACGTGTATATGGAACGTGCTGTTGTCATGTGTGCAGACTGCCTTACGTGTGATAATTAAGTAAATATTTTTTTTTTCTAAAGTGCTTGTGGTGGATTAACTTATGATCAACTTGTAATACCCAGCTGAACTGAATCAGCATGGTGCTAGGTATGGATGGCCCACTGAGGATTGTTGCCAACAGCATAAAAAAGAGAACTCGACAGGAAGATGGTAAGCTGTTCATTCTCCTGGAGAAGCTTGTCATGCTGGCTTTCCTTATACGAACTCGGCTGTTCTCATCGTTAGAGGAGCTCAAGTCCTCACTGTTGCCGAGGATGGCTGCAGTTCTTTTTGGGGGAGCTCTGGTCCTTACTTCTAGCATCACTTCCTGGCACCAGTGCAGATACTTCAGCCTGCTGGCACAGATCCTTCATCCACTGGTGCAGACTTTGTTGCTTCTACCACTGGCCGTTGGGCCTTCCCAGGGCAGATTCTTGATAGAGACTTGCATGAGACATTGTCATGGGCTCTAGGCCTCCAGTTGGACTCGTGGAGGACATTGCTTTAGGCTCTAGGTCTTCAGCTGGACTCGAGAAGACGTTGCCATGGGGTCCAGGCCCTCAGCTGGATTCTTTGGGTCTCTAGTGTGTGTCAGATCTCCCTCACTCTTTTGCATTTGACTCTGTGGGTGAATATTATAAAATAATCCTATAAGTTATGTGTCCTGTAGTAAATCTTTTCCCTTGTAGACCCTGACTACAGTGGTGCTATTGGTATTTTCAGTGTAGTTCATATAAAAATTTGTGTTGTTCTTTTTTAGACTTTGTACACCAAAAACAGTCACTGTTGAAAATTTTGATGCTTTTTTATACTCAATATATACTAAAAATTTAGTACTTTATTTTTGTGATATTTTTCCTGTTAACTCATTGTTTAATATAATAAAGTTCATAAAATTAAAATTAATAATTCATCAATAGACATTCTAAAAAAGAAACGTGGGTCTGACAGACCTACGTGTCTGTGCCTTTATGACAATATTAGTGTTATGCTCTGTGTTAAATTCTGATGTTTATAATTAAGATCTCCTTTGTTCTTTTTCTTTTAGTGCTAAATAAATGAAGTTTGATTAATAATAATATAAAAAAAATTCTAGCTACTGCCCAGGCCCCATTCAAAACCTTTTGTTTCATGTTAGCTTGTTGTTTGGAACTACAGTGGCACTGATATGACACTATTTAATTATGCAAAGAGTCAGCTTGAGAGCTCTCTTAATCCCCCTTCTCACTCCTACCAATTGCTGTGTCCTTCTTTCCAGGATTCTCCATGCCTGTTGCTCAAGCTTTAATTCTGACCTTTGTCATTTCTCACCTACACTATGAAATAACCTATAACAGCTCTCCCTATCTCAAGTATAGGCATAACCCATCATTTGGACTGCAGTAGTGTTTTGTCTAAAAAGAAATTTCATTTTCTCCTTAAATGAAAATCTCAAAACAGCTTAAATTTTGTGCAGTCCTTCTATAATATATAAAACTTCAAATTCCTTAGAATAATATAAAAACCCTTTTTACTTAGATTTTGCCATTCTTCCCATCATTTCTCCGTTCTCCTTTTGTGCACCTTTTACTCTAGCCGTGCTGAACTTATTCTCCAGTCAGCTGTTTCCTGCCACCACCATTTTGCACATGTGGTTCCACTCTTTGGAGAACCATCTGCCAGGTGGATTCCTATTTCTTCTCAAGAGTTAGTTTAAATATTCTTTGGCCCAGGAAACCTTTCTTATACTCTCAGACATAAAGTGGTGTCTTATCTATAGTCCCATCTCTACATCTAGTAGCACATGCCCTCTTACACTAGTTAATTACTTGCAGGTTCACCAATGGAGTTTGTACACCTGGAGGATATACAGTGTTCTCTTCGTTTTTGCAACTGGCACAATATCTAGGATATAGTAATATTTCTTTTGAATGAATGAAAGAGTAGACAGTATTCTGGATTTAATTTCCTAGTTTGCAAGCAACTTTGAATATCTATTATATGTGGTAATTGGTCATTTAATTTGAATCAGGTGTGGTTACTGCAGGGCTAAGTCACCCTGTGAAGATTCTAGCCAGCAATTTAACACCATTTCAGAGTGGCTTCTCCTCCTCCTCCTCTTCCTCCTCCTTCTTCTTCCTCCACTTCCTCCTCTTCCTCTTCTGACAATGTTCTGTTGTAAAAATTTTAGTTATACGATGAATTCATTCAATTTTTGTGACCTCAAGAGTTTTAAAAAACGCTCAGTGAACATTTCAAATTCTCCATTCCTGCTATTTGCTTAATCGATTTTATCTGATTTCCATTCACACTATAATGAAACTAATTTATACTTGTCTAGTGATTTGCATGTTGGTAAATAGGGGACATTCTACTACTGGATCTCTTCCTATACCTTTTGACACCTTTGAACAACCCAGCCATGGTTTGTGTTTTCACTTGGGATTTCTTTTCTGAAGTGCCATCCTCTATATTCAACTGTATGTCTGCTGTACTTTGATGGACCATAACACTTCAGTACGTGTAAAACTGAACTTCCCTTCCCTGCTTTTCTTTCTGATATCCCCTTGTCCTTATCCTCTCAAATTCAAAGAAATCCAATTCAATTTTACCTTCTTAGTATCTCTTGATTCTACTTCCTTCGTTTTGTCCTAATTTTTGTTTGTTTGTTTGTTTTGTTTTTTGAGACAGCGTCTCACTATTTAGTTCAGGCTGGCCTTGAACTCACACTAGTCCTTCTGCCTTAGCCTCCCAAGTACTGAGGTGTGCACCATCACTCCCAGTTTTTTTGTCCTAATTCTAAGGCCTTGCTATTTTCCTCCAGAATTACCCCTTCACTTCCTAAGACTGCTTTCAGTCTCATCTGACATTTAATACTTTCATCATTGCTCTCAAAATATTTTTCTTGAAACACATTTTAGATTGTTAATGTTTTATTCCTCTGTTTGAAATCCATCCATGCTTCCTTACAACATTAGAGATAAAACATAAGTGTGTGACACAGAATATATGTCATTTTATGCTCCGACCTCCGTGTCTCTGTCTAACTATATATATTGCCTCTGCAGTGTGCTGGTCAACTTTAGATCAGGTCTTTGGGAGCCTTCCACTCTTTACTTGCGATTATTTCCCATTTTACTATTTCCTCTTTGCTATTATCTGCTCAATTCTCATACTTTAATCCTGATATTCCTACTTTTGTGCTTCTGCTTTTCTACCCCATCCACTCATCTGACATTTTTATCACTTCCTATGTCGTTTCTTTTATATAGCACTTATTAATTCTACTCTAATGGTTTGAGTCTTTCCTGCACCATAAGCCCCCTGAGAACACAATTGTGTTCTTATCAGTGTCTTTACAACTATAGTGTGCCTATACAATATACATAATAAAAGTTTGTTGAATGAAATAAAAATTGTCTGATACTTGTTTTCAGAAATAATAGGACCTACATTTCTAGTGCTTTTTCCTCCATTATGTAATGCCGATTTGCCCTTTAAAAACTGGGGACAACTCCTACGTGAATGTAGAGATACATGAAAGTAGCGCAGGGTACAAATGACTACAAGTGACAATAGATGTGATAAAGCCTTTGTAATATAAGTGATGTCATAAGTTAAGCTATGTCATGAGTTAAGGACACAGTTCACCACATGATTGCCCTCACATCAAACACTAGCTGCAAGCCTGTTGATTTCCAGAATTATGCTCTTTTCTAACCAACTAGTAACAAATTTGAGTAGTTTCCACAATCCCATTTCAGTAATTAACTAGAACAACTTACAGAATTCACGAGAGCACTATAATTATGATTATAGTTTTATTATAGAAAAAAAGCATGCAAATGAGAATGAATTAAGTGGTCTGGAAGTCCCTAATGTGAAACTCCATATCTTCTTCCCATGGAGTCAGAAAGTGCCATCCTCTCAGAACATGGATATGTGACATTTGCTAACCAGGGAAGCATACCTGCACATTGGTGTCTACAGTGTTAATGAGGTTTCATTACATATGCATGGTTGAATCATTGACCAGATGGGTGAATGCAATCTCCATATACCCTCCCTTCCCTTTGTGGTCAAGCTTATATCCCATGGCTTAAAATCCCAGCCCTCTATCACATATTGGTCTTTTAAACTCCTGACCTGAAACATTGCAGTATAAACTGTATTTAGAAAATTTAAAGAGGAGTTAACACCAATGATTCTCAAAAGATATAACCAAAAATACTAAAGACCACTACCTCTAATGAACATAGGTGCAAAAATTTTCAACAAAATACTAGCAAATTGAATTCAACAGTGTATCAAAAAGATCATTCACCATGATCAAGCTGGTTTCATCCCAGGGGTACAAGGATAATTCGGCACATACAAATCCATAAATATAATACATCCATAAATATAATAATGCATAAATATACAGAATAAATGATAAAAATCACTTTATTATCTCAGTACATGCAGAAAAAGCATGCAACAAAATTCAACATCTCTTCCTGATAAAAGCCCTGAGCAAATTGGGTATAATAGAGTCATGCCTCAATATGAAGGTTCTGTATGGCAAACTTAAGCCAACATATTCAATGAAGTAAAGTTGAAGCTATTTCCTCTACCATCAGGGTTAAGAAGAGTATGTCTAGTCTATTTATGTTCAATATAGTACTAAAAGTAGCTAGAGCAATTAGGCAAGAAAAAGAAAAGGTATATACAAACAGGGAAGGAGGATGTGAAATTATCCCTCTTTGCATATGATATGATTCTATATATAGAAACTTAAAGTCTCCACTATTAGAACTGATAAATTCAGTAAAGAAGCAGGATATAAAACTCAGCAGCTTATTGATATGCCAATAATTTTCTGAGAGAAACATTGTGAAAGCTATCCCACTCACACTAGCTACAAAAAGTAAAATACTTATGACTAAACCAAGAAAGTGAATGACCTCCATGACGAAAATTACATGATTTTGATGATAGATTGAAGACACAAAAAAGTAAAGATTTCTCATGTTCCTGGATGGATTGAAAGAATATTGATAAAAGTACCCCTACTACAAAAAGCGATTTACAGATTCAATGTAATCCCTAGCAAAATACCAATGACATTCTTCACGAATCTAGGAAAAGCGTCCTAAAATTCATATGGAAACACAAAAGTCCTCATAGCCAAAGCAATCTTGAGCAAAAGCTAACAAAGCTGGAGGCATCATAATACCTGATTTCAAAACATACTACAGAACCATGGTAACCCAAACAGTATGATACTGGCATAAGAGACATATAGACCAGTGAAACTGAATAGAGCACAGAAATAAGCCCATATATCTACATCCAACTGATTCTCAAAAGAGCTACCAAAAAAATTCATTGGAGAAGGAACAGCCTCTTCAACAAATGATGTTGGGAAAATGATACCCACATGCAGATTAAAATTTGACACCTGTCTCTTACTCTGTACAAAAATCAACTCAAAATGAATCAAAGACCTGCCAATAAGACCTGAATCTGAAGCTACTAGAAGAAAATATAGGGAAAACACTTCAAGACAATGGTATAGGCAATGATTTTCTGGATAGGACCCCCCAAAACACAGGAAACAAGCAAAAGCAAAAGAAAAATAAATAAATAAATGGGACAACATCAAACTAAAAAAACTGCGCAGAAAAGGAACCAATCAATAGAGTTAACAGAAAATGCACACAGTTGGAGAAAATATTTGCCAATTATTCAATTGCCGAAAGGTTAATATCCAGAATATACAAGGAGTTCAAAAACAAGTAATTCAATTATAAAATGGGAAAATGATCTGAAGATACTTCTCAAATGATACTTTGAGATACTTCTCAAATGAAGAAATATAAATGGCCCAACAAATATATGAAAAAAATGCTCACTATCATTAGCTATCAGGGAAATCCAAATCAAAAATACATCGAGATAACGTCTCACCTCAACTAGAATGGCTATAATTAAAAATATTAGGAAATTCTAGTGATGATGTGGAAATAAAGGAACTCTTATACATCGTAGGTGGTAATGTAAATTAGTATGGCCACTATGGAGAACAGTTCTCAAATATTTAAAAATGGGTTTATCATATATATGATCTAGATGTCCTACTTCTGGATATATAGCCCAAGGAAATAAAACCAGCATAGCAAAGAGATACCTGCACACCTATGTTTATTGTGGCACTATTCACAATAGCTAATACTGTGTATGGAATCAGCCTACTTGCCCATCAGTGGATGCATTTAAAAAGAATATGTGGTTTTATGCACAATGAAGTATTATTCAGCCATAATGAAGAATGAAATCCTGTCATCTGCAGCAAAATAGATTGAACCGGAGATTATTATGTTAAGTGAAATAAAGCAGACGCAGAAAAGTACTACATGAGCTCTTTCATATGTGGAAGCTAAAAAAATGTCAACCTGAAAGTAGTAAAGTAGTATAGTGATCATTAGAGATTGGAAAGCATATGGTGTATGGGGTATAAAAAAGCAAGGTAGATTTGATAAGCACTATATATCACACTAAATTCCATTAATATGAACAAGTAGTAGATGTCATTAATTTTTCAAAATATATTACAATATCTTTAGTCTACCATAAGTAGCAAAGTCACTTACCATGGGGAAATTTCAAGGATTTAGAGGCCATCTCCCAGAAATCAAGGACAAAGTACAGCTGATTTTTTTTTTAAGTAACAGAGACTGAACCCAGAGCCTCCACACTGAGCTACATTCTCACCTCTTTTTTTTTAATTTTTTATTTGAAACAATCTTACTAAGTTGCTAAATTGCCAAGGATAGGCTTGGACTTGCAAACTCCTGCCCCAGACTCTCAAAAGTGCTGGGATTATAGGCGCATGCCACTATCCCTGGCTGACAGCTACTTTCTTTATTGTACAATCAACAGCTTTGGATCATTTAAAATAAAACGTGAAGATCTAAATTATATTGATAGTCCAGAATTTTTGTTTGATGTCCATTTTAATCATATGCGAGCATTCAAGAAAGCACAGAGGATTTATAATTTGTGTGCAGAAGTCTGAATGACACTTAAGACTAATTAATAGCATAAATTTCCATTTGGAAAAGTCTGTAGAGGTTGTCCACAACATAGTGCTTTTAAATAGTGTAAATAGTGTGATTAGAGGCTTTCTGTTTCTAGCAGAATGGCAAAATGCTCTGAATAATCTTACTGAAAATGGCAACAGATGCTGGATAATGTGTATAACTGAACTGACAAGTAATTTAAGACATTGAGAAGCCAAAAGCAAAATGAATACAGAAACCTAGAAATGTAAAGTACCTTTTCTCCTAAGAATTTGACAAAAGTCTTTACCTTTAACTCAGTACCACAGCTTGCGTCACTGACAGGAGGAGATAGACTGAACTCTGGACTAGAGCCTAACAAAGAATCTCGTAAGAGACCTCTGTTGTACAGAAGTCTACCTAAATGGTTGTGCCACCAGTGTACGAGTGAACTAGAAGTAAAAAGGGGACAGCAAGGAATATTAAAAGAAAAACTGAACTTTCCCTAGGTCACAAGTTAGCAAATTATCATCCCTGAGGCCAGTTGCCTGTTCTTGTACAACCCATGAACTGAGAAAAGTTTTTACATTCTTAAATGGTTGAAAAAATCAGAATAATAGTTCATGACACATGAAAATTATATACGAAATTCAAATTTCTGTGTCCATAAATAAAGTATTACAGAATATAATTATATTCATTTGTTCAAGTATTACCTATTGCTGCCTTCAACTGCTGCCAACAGTTTAGCTGAGTGTTGCGACAGACAAAACCTTAAGTATTTACTATCTAACACTTTACAGAAAAAGGCCTCATTTTAAGTTTAGGAGTTATCTTGGTTACAAATCTTTCAAGCTTTGTTCAGTTTCATATCTATAACCCATGTGTTACTATATATTTCTTTGCTTAAATAATAGATTCAAAATAAACAGTGGTGGTTCTGTGGTTGTAAAGAGCTAAAGTTACTTCAATTTATCTATCCTGTGTGACAGTTTTGACTATATTTGTGCCTAAACTGTAAAAATAGTGCAAACTCTGAGATATGATTATTTGCTTGTTGAGAATGAAATTTGTGCCTGAAATGAATTGCTGAATTTTAATATTTTTATACTTGAAATAAATTATTTTCCATTAACCGTTATTTTTTTTAAAGCTAAAGAACAAATTTTTAAAATTTCTTACAGAAGATGCAAAAAAGCACTAACCCTAAAAGGAAAAAAAATGATAAATTGGACATCAAAATTAAAAACTGCTTAAAAATTTTAATATTAAAAACTAGAAGTCAAATCACACATGGAGAGAAAATATTCAAAATATATATGTATATCTGACAAAAAAACTCATAACCCAAATAAATAATCCTACTACTCAAAAATAAAACATCACAATCTAAACAATAATTTGAATAACACTACACCAAAGAATATTTATTCATGACTAGTAAGCACGGGAAAATGTAATCAGCATCATTACTTTAGAATAATGCAAATTAAGGTTACAACAAGATATCACTTTGGGGCTGGTGATATAGCTCAGCAGCATAAGCACCTGCCTGGCAAGCGCGAGGTCCTGAGTTCAGTTCCCGGTACCCACATAAAGAAAAAAAAAAAAAAAAAAAAAAGATATCACTTTATACCTATCAGAATGGCTGAAATTAAAAACATTACCAAATACTAGAAATGATAAGGAGCACCTGGAACTCTCATACATTGCTAGTGTAAAATGATACAGTGAAAAATGATAAAGAATTTAGAGACTTATTTGCCAGAGAAACATAAATATACCCTGTGACCTCAGCCCTTTAACTCCTAGAATTTACCCAGAGAAATGTATACATAAGCTCACCAAAAGTCTGTCGCCAAAAGTCTTACAGAGTATTTGTATCAGTTTTACTCACCATATCCTTAAAGTGGAAACAATCTAAAAGTCCATTGTCAAAGAACAAAATTACAGTGCATTCAGTTTACATATCTTAATTGGCTTTAATTGCAACTCTGGAATCTGAAAGATTCATTGAGATAGAATAAACATTTCCATGAGCAGGAGAGATTGGCTTTATAGACAGAAAGCAGCTGAATAAAGCAGAGACAAACAAGAGGGGAACTGGCTATTTCAAAGTTACTTTCCCTGTAAAGTGGGGACAGGGAGACAGAACAAAGGAAAAATAACTTCAGCTTACTTTTTTGGTAAGAATTAAAGCAGAGAGAACTTTATTCATGCCAATTGAAACCAATCTATTTGGGGAATATGATTGTTATCTCTCTTTCATGAATTCTCAGGAGACCTGATGACTCTAAGTTTGGGATTGTTGCACTTCAGCCTGGGTGACTCCGTTTTGATTTTTAGCCTGGTCTGTTGAATCCTCGTCCAAAACAATGACTTTCTATAATTTTTATTTAACACAATCAAAAGGAGAATGAATTTTTAAAAAATCTATAGTCACACAATAAAGAACTATAAGCAGTTTAAAAACGAACTAGTGATACACATTGAAAGATGGAAGAATATCAGAAACATTGATCAAAAGAAGGCAGACATGGGCCGGGGATATAGCTTAGTGACACAGCACCTGCCCGGCAAGTGCAAGGTCCTGAGTTCGATTCCTGGTACCCCCCCAAAAAAAGCCAGACAAAAAGAATACATACTGTTTGGGCCAGGCATGGTGGCTCACGCCTGTCATCCCAGCACTCGGGAGGATGAGGCAGGAGGATTGCTGTGAGTTCCCAGCCGGCCTGGGCTACAAAGTGAGTTCAAGGCCAGCCTGAACTGCACAGTGAGACCCTGTCTCAAAACAAAACAAACAAAACAAACAAAACAAAACAAAATACGTATTGTTTAATCCCATTTATTTGAAACTAATCTATGGTGGTGGAATAGCTGGTTGCCTACAGAGCATAAGTTTTCCTAGAAAGTTTTTCTAGAACTTCCTGCAATGATAATTGTACCTGGTTGTTGATTATATGGGTATATGAATTCGTCTAGACCTATCCAATTTTACAGTTAAGATCTGTGAATTCCACAATATAAAATTCCACAATCAAAGCATTCCTAAGATTAATTCAACAAATTTCTTGCTCAACCTTTTAGTTACTAATAATGCTGTACTCCATTATACATTGAATTTTACATATATTGAATTTTTTCAAAATAACATGATGTGATCTAAAATAATTTTTTCCAAAGAGAAACTACTTATATAAAAATAACCATGTTCCCTCCAATTTACTTTCATCGTAAATTTCTATAATTAAATAAGTAATAAAAAGTAAAGAATATAGAACTGTCAAGTCAAAATTAGGATCACAGGAGATCCTAAGAGCCTGTTATAATATTGTTAAGAGTTTTATGTTCATTTTTCAGTTAGCCCTTAAGTTACTCATAATCCCAGTAAATAGGTTTAGGTTCCATTTCACAAATTACTATGTTGAGGTTTAGAAAGATTAAGAACGTGATCAAGAGCACAAAGCTAGTAAGTGGTGGAACCCAGTTTTTTTTTTCTTTTTACTCCAAAATTTAAGCTCTTTCCACAATACCTTTGTTTCAGAGATCAGTAAGGGATAGACAAAAAAGCAGCTCAAGATTTACAGGGTGGGACATAAATCCCACCTGAATTGTTGGTCAATTCAGTCACATTTCTATCTGTGTAATCCATCAATACTGAAAAATAGAGATGAACCAAGGGGAAGAGTGAGGGTAAATCAGTGCAGGGCACTCTTCAAAAGCAGGCAAGAGGACTGTGTCCCTGTATTTTGGTGAAAAATAGCAATAGAAAAAAGTAGAGAAACAAAGGACAAAAGGGAAAGTAAACTGAAAGGCAATTGAAATATACTAAAACAGGTATATTTTCCTAGAAAGATTAGTGTAAAAGAAAACTGTTCCAATGAAAAGCAAAGGAAAGAATTAGGTTGGGTACTACCTGTGTGACAAAATTGATATTTGTGCAAGAAATAGAGAAAATTGTGGCTTACTGTTATTGTAGTAAAAGTAGTATCAACTAATTAAATTTTTTGAATGCTTAGACTATTATGAAATATATGAAAAATATATTAGCATGCTCTCTGAAATGCTTATTTCTCAGAGTAAAGCTTAATTCTCCCAGTTAAAGCATTTTTTACTTTATTCCTAGCTGTATTCTTTGGCCTTAGACATTCTTTCAGAGTCTCAGTGTTATCTAATAAATGAGAGGTTTAGATGAAATGTTCCAGTAAAAATAATCACTAGCATTTCTGATTGTCTTCCATATACTATGGTACCTCGGTTCATGAACTTAATTTGTTCCACAATTCTGGAAAAGATGGCCATGTTCATGTTCACTTATGAAAGATGGCCGCGGTTATGTTCGTCACCCAATGCAAAATTTGCGAACAAAAACAAAATTTTACCAAATGCTTCTGTTTGTGAACCAAATCGTTTGCAAACAAAAGCATTTGTGAATCCAGGTATCTCTGTAGTACTAGGACCCATATTAGATGAATGTATATTGATACATATACTGTGTATATACTGACATATATAACTTATTAGTGACAAAACTAAAATACATAGTGTTTAGTTCTGAAATTTCACCCTGAGTACATTTGACTCCAAAGCTTTTAGCCACTATGTTATCATGCCTTCTTATGGATGTGACCAACAAACAAACCTAGAGTTAGATGTGAAACCTTGAATGTCAAAGAACTTGACTAGTAACTTTTCTCTTTATCTCCAAAGTCAAGCAAATGTATATTGATTGGTATTGGAGAATTGCCTGGCTGAATCCGAGTGAAAGGAACAACATAAACTAATAATTTTCTTAAGGAGGATTGTATTTTATTATTCCATTATGGCGGTCACACTCATTCTGCCCTCTTTCCACCATGTTTAAAATGATACTTTGCACATGATACACACTCAGCAAATTTTTTGACCACAGGCCTAAGGCTAAAAAATAATCAATTCTGCTTGATAAAAACTCTTAAGAGTTTTCTCCTGAGCCTCACAGGTGTTTAATGTGGGCAAACTGATTACTAATAGTAAGAGTTCAATGTTAAGAGCGACTGTTCAGAGCCAGGAGAGCCTGCTGCAGGTGAGGATGATGGGTGGAGGTGGGCAAGAACAGCTGGTGCTGCCAGCCAGTGGAAAAAAATTGCAGGTACCTCCTTTGGAAGCTGTCTTAGTTACTTTTCTCTCGTTGCTGAGACAAAATACCTGACACCAAAGTTAGGGGAGGAATGGTTTATTTAGCTTACAGTTTGTGGAGGTTTCAGTCCTCAATCAGCTGCCTCCAAGGTAGGGTGGCATGGCACAGGGGCAACAGTTCAAGGTGGCAGAAGACAGCAAAGCAACAAGAGCAAAGGAGGGGGGAGCAAGCCTCTTTTCCCTCCTTTATCTTGTATGCAGGCTGACCATCCTAGGGTGGGTTCCTTTACAGCCACACCCTCTCGGTGCCCTCCTCTTGCACAGGCTCAGGATATTTATGAGGTGAGGACCCTGGCCCCCTGCTGAGTTAGTTAAGCTTCTAAACTTCTCAAATTGACACAATGTATCAACCATTACAGAAGCCAAGCCTTAGTCTGTGATGGTGAACTCTTAAGTCACTTTCAGCTATGATGAATCCCTTTCTGCATTATCTCTTCATCTTTCTACTTGTTAAGATGTTCAGTCACTATTTCAGAGGCACTTGCTTTGACCTTGATTGTACTTCTGGATAGTATTTTTTTTACTTTTGCCTTGAAAAAATGTTTTTCTTGCCTCTTTCAAGTTATTTTATTGGACTTAGTCTTTTGCTTTTAAATGAGTTACAGAAAAAACAAAAGCCTGCCCTTTTACCCAAGTATTTGCACATACTGGATCTGTAGAATTATTATAATTTTCATCAACAGCACACCTAATGATTAGTTTAAAAATTAAGCGAAGGTACTCTATTCCAATCCTAGTTAAAAAAAAAATACTTTTAAGTATTTTTATTTCAATTTGTGGATATGATGACTTTTCTCTGAATGCTGGAAGAATCCCTGTGGTTAGCCACAGAGAAGTCCAAATAATTTGTGCACATATTTTTAGTTAAGAAGAAACACATAAGATTTTTTTCTCACTGAGAAGCTATTAAGATTATATGTCTGTTATTCATTCATTTAACTGTTATTTCAACTAATACTCACTGATCTCCTATCTTGAGCCAGATCCCATTGTGCATGAGGGACACAGTGGATGAATGTAACAGTCTCAGCCTTAAGAAGGGACCGGCCAAGGGTGGGGTAGTACAGTGTAGACTGCAAGTAAACACCAGTTTCAGGGATTGTGATAAAAGACCTGAACCGCCATTTGAGAGCTGAGGAAGCCATAAGTTTATTATGAGTGAAACAGACTGGGAAAAGAAGTGAGGGAGAGTAGGAAAGAAGACAGGGCCAGATAATAAAGAGCCTTGTAAATTAACAGCACCACCAAAGATAACGTCAAATAAATTTCTACCAGTTGTGAAATTTGTGTATTTTGGATGGCATTTTCATTCCCAATAATACTTCTCCTTGACTTCATTAGAGACAAATGAATATGTACCTTGGTGAACAACCACTTTAAGTTCTATGTAATTATCATAGTGAAATAATTCTATACACCTATTTGTACTAAGTGCAAATGTACTTTTATTATTAATGTGTTTGTCCTCAGTCACCCAAACCTAACAAAACTAGGCATAGTTTGATTTTCCCAGTACAAGAAAGGTACTTAAATTATAACTGTTATTTTTAAAGTAAAAATATTTAATGAAGAATACATTGGCATTTCTTTACACAAAACATTAAAGCTTTTCTATAAATGCTCTTATAGCTCCTAAAAGTATTAACAGTGTTTCTATTATAATGTCTATTTTGTCATCTGTGACACGAAGCTGATGGCATCTAAATAGCGTGACTGCACCTGTTGCTGGGCTAGCCCCTTGGCACAGTTTCAGCCTTGGGGAAGACCCAGATGAAGGAAGGGAAACATTTTTTGGAACATTTCGATTATTGTTGTTACAAAAACATATTGTAATCATTTTTTACTTCCTCAACTCTCTTTCATTTTCAAGGTACTGCAACCTACCCCCTTTCCCTAAACACCAGCAAAGCAGACCTTGCTAGGTCACAATTAACTGCTAAATATCAAAATACATGATATTATGTATTAAATCATGATTTAGGGTCATGATTTGTTTTCCCATTGAATGTTGGGTCTGTCTTCATTCCTGCGATGGTGACTTTTATGTGTCAACTTGGCTAGGCCATAGTCTCCAGTTGTTTAATCAAGCATTAATGTAGATGCTGCTATGAAAACATTTTGTAGATGTAGTTAACATCTACAATTAATGGATTTAGAAGATAATGTGGTAGGCTTCACATGATCAGCCAGAAGGCAGTAAGAACAAAAAACTGGTTTCCTAGAAAAGACATTTTGCCTCAGTACTGTAGATTTGACTCCTGCTCAAATTTCTAAATGTCTAGTCTGATTGCTCATCCTAAAAATTTCAGACTTGCCTGCCCTACAAGGTTTCAGGATGCCAGTCCCTACAATCTTGCGAGCCAGCTCCTTGAAATAAATCTTTTAAAAAATACACACTCATGTATATATACTCTGGATGGGGACCAATATTCTTTGCATGTCACCCCTAATGTTATCCATATCAAGCCTCTTCTAGAATGCCAGATATAGACAATGCCACCACATTTGAGCCTTCTTTTTATAATTTATCCATTTAATTTCTTCAACTATGTTTATATCTTTGACTCCCAAATATTTATCCTAGTCTCTTTACTGAACTCGTAATCACATTTCCAACTACTGGACATCTCCACATCGATGCCTTAGTCCTATCTTAAATATATGCAAATAAATTTCTTGCTTCGATTTTTTTCTACTTCAATACCTTTCTTTCCTTGTTACCCTACCACAGTTAATGCATCTCTTCACCTAATCATCCATAGAAAGCTCCAAGTTGCTCTGAATTCCTCCCTTTATTTCATCTTTATCTAATCAGTCTTTAAACTTGGATAGGTTTTCCCTTTTCATCTATTAGTTTCTGATAATTCCACTGCCTTAAGTTAGAAACTCCCCAATTATCCTTTGCATGGATTTTTTAAAACCTGGTTATATTGTTTTTCTAAAAATATGATTTCTTTGTTCATGTCTATCTTTTTACATTACTCTACACAATCCACATAAATTTATGGGTCTTGTTATAAATATTATATTGGATTATAATATTTCTTTACATACTTTGTCTTTCCTTCTAGGTTTAGATACAAATTGAATGAATGAACATGATGCTCACTACTCTATGACAAAGACATACTAATTTGCTAGAAGCATAAATTATGTTTTGAGGATACTAAGAGTAACAGCCTCATAAAGTTGTTGTGAATATTTAATAAGAATGTACATAACGTGAGTTAAAAATTACTGTTATTAAAACTGTAGGATGTAAAACTCAAAAGTAGGTCACAGTTGAATATTTAGGTTTAGAGTTACCTACAAAGAAGCAATGGTTGAAATCACACCAGTAGGAGTGGTCCCTGCAGGGCAAAGAATGTAAAGAAGGACAAAGGACTTCAGATTAAATTCCCAATAAGGTGAAAGAGGATGGGAAGGAGTTCATGAGGAATTGGTAGAATCTGAAAATCCAATGCAGGAATTTTACTATAAAAGTTAAGGTTAAACCTTCCTTAAGCCACAGAAGGTGTGGAATACAAAGGGACTGGATTTTGTGAGTAGGAAAATATGCTAGTTTCCTAGTAACAAATTACAATAAATTGTTGTCTTAAAAACAACAAAAGTTTATTCTCTTACTGTTCTGGAGGACAGAAGCCTGAGATCAAGATGTCATCAGGGCAGGCTTCCTCTGAAGCCCTGGTGAAGGAAGAGTCCTTTCTTGCCTTTTCTAGTTTCTGGCAGTTGGAGGCAGTCCTAGTCAGTCTTTGTTGTTCTGTGGCTTATAGCTGCACCATTCCAATTTCTGACTCCTTTTCCCTAGGGCCATTTTCCCTATGTGTCTCTGTTTCTGAATTTCCCTCTTCTTATTAGGATACCAGATACTGGATTTAATCTAATCCAGTATGACATTATTTTAACTTGATTTCATCCGTAAAGACCCTGGTTCCAAATAAGATCACATTCACAGATTCCAGGTATACATGAATTTTTGAAGGACAGTCTTCAATTCAGTGCAAATTTCTTCAGGTCGCTAGTGAGATAGAAAGTTGTACTGCAAGGCACTAAGCTATGAGTGAGTACTTGAAGTAGAAATGACATTTTTTCCTCTGGATGTTTGTTCGTAAAAGAAAAAGAAGATTGTAGTTTGAGGCAAAAGCTTTATTGAGAAAGATATAGTAATAAATTATATAGAGCAAGATTCAGAAATAGAGATGTAGACACAGATATTGATATAGTTATAAAACAAGCATAAATTTAGGCAAATGTCAGGAGAAAGAAGGAAAGTTGTCAAATACTATGGCAGAGGATTAATTGGAAGACAGAAAAACTGCTTCTCCGGGATAAAAGGATAGACTATGTTTTGCAGTTCCAATAACAGTTCAAGAAACAACTGGCTGTTATTGATCATATATTCCTTGAAATAGTACCCACCTTAGTATTTTGTTTGATTCTACATTGCAGATGCAGATATTTCTTAAGAGATTCTTTTTTTTTTTTTTTTTTTGGAAAGAAAATTCTAACAGAATTGCTTACAATGATAATTCACTATAAACAACATGTTAGAATCCAAATTTTGTTTTATAATTTTATTACAGAAAATATCATTTTAGGCACACCAGGGAACTGTATGTAGCAGTCAGAATCTATAATCTCATACTCTTTTAAGAGTAAGTGTGCTAAAAATAGTGCTTTTAATAAAAGTACTTAAGCAATAGAAAAATGTGTATGTCTGTGATGACGGATGTGTATATTGCAAACCTTTGACAATGTTAGCATGCTAGTCTGAGTACCACAATCTGAGAACTACCATATGCAATGGGAGAGAGTAGAAGTATATACTGGTAGAGTATGTTATATCTAGAATGCAGAAGAGTTTCAGTATCAATCTAAGTATTTAAGTATTTGAACTTTGTTTTGTAGGCTGTAGGAAGCTATGGAAGAATTCTAAGGCCATCACTTAAAACTATTAAAAGTATAGTGACAATTGAAACATATTTTAGGAAGGCTGATACTACATAGAGATCTATATTTAACTGCTATTAAATAACTCCATATGGATTGATGTCCAAAAGACCTTAGTCTCAACAAGTTAAAATTTTGGGATTTTTTAAAAACATAAGTTACCTTCCTTGTATATTGATTTTCTGCATTATTGGGTTCACTATATTCATATTCAGTCAAGTCAGAAACATGGGAGTCATCCTCGACCTCTTTTATCCCATTTGGTTGTCAAGCACTATTACTTTCTTTTATCTGTCTCTTCATTCCTGGCACCTGTATCATCTTCTTCCTTGGATCATTATAGAAAGTACCTATCAACTTCTGGCTTGGACCATTGTATAAAGTGCCCAATTTGTCTTGCTTTCTGTAGTCATTTTCTGTTTCTATTTCCCTTCCCTATTTGCCAATGATTCTTTTTTAAAATACACATTTGATTATGTCACTCTCAAGTTAAGTATTTTTAATGTCTTCCCATTACCTAGGGAACTAAATTTGAACCCTTTCTCATAGCATACAGGTTCCTTATAATCTAGTGCTTGCTACCTTTCTACCCTAACCTTCCACCACAGTGCCCTACAAATGAGTATACTCAGCCCAACATTACCCACTGTCTTGGTAACTTTTCTTGTTGCTAAAACAAAATTCCTGATGCCCAAAGTTAAAAGAGGAAAGGTTTCTTGTTGCTCACAGTTTGTAGTTCATAGCTGACTGGCTTCAAGGTGGAGGGCATGGCAGAGGGCATCACAGAGGAGAAACAGTTCATGGCAGGCAGAAGACAGTAAAGCAGCAAAGTAGCAAAGCAGAAAGCAACAAACAGTGACCACAGCAGTCTTCTCTCTGTCTCTTATATTAGGGTGGGGAGCATTCACACCCAGGGTAGGGCACCCTTAATCCTAGCATCACACCATGAATCAATCCCAGCATCACATCCTTAATCCCAGCATCACAAACTTTAGATCCAACCACCTCAGCAAAGGTCCACCTATGACCACATGAGGCTTTGGAGGGACATCTAGATACAAGCCATAAAATCCACTATTCACCATTCTTTAAACATGATATCAAGCTTCCCATATATTTATGTTTTTGTCTATGTGGTTCCATTTGCGTGAGAACTGCTTGTTATTTAAAATGCAGCTTAAACATCATGGCATCTCTGAAGCTTTACATGTCCCCCCTTCTCGGACAGAGTTAATTACCTCTTGTGTGTTTGTTTTATGAGGCTGTATGTGTGCATCGTAGTACCTTGATTACACTGAATGAAACTTATTTATGTAATTGTTAGTTTCTTTCACTGGACTGGAATTTTGTATAACGAACCATATTGTCTTTATCTTTGTGTCTTCAATGAAGAGTTCATTGTTTGGAATATAGTACATACTGTGTAATAATTTTGAATCAATAAGTTCATTTCTGAAAGGGGACTTAATGAAGGGGTTTTAGAAGCAAAGAGACAAATTAGGTGGAGAGTGAGAACACCTTCAGAGGGGAAACAACTCAAAATTCAAGAGGTAATATGATTTTGATAAGAGAAAAGACTGAACAGATGAGAAAAATGCTGCAAAGATTGGATTTGATGATTGACTGATTGCTGTGAGGATGAGAAATCAAAATAAGGATATGTCCTGGAACCACAGTGACTGGGAGAGTGAAATAGAAAAATCCAGAAATGTCTCTAGGTTCTGTAATTACATCTCCTTTTTCCTTTTTAATACTATTCATTGGAAAAGCCCCCCTACCCTGTTGAGTCAATTTCAAAATTTATTAATTGATTGATTTTTCCAAGCCTTTGTTTATTGGTTTTTATTTTGTTTTGCTTATTATCTATTTCATTAGTTTATACTGTTATTTTATTTATTCTTTTTTTTTTTTTGTGGGTACCGGGGGTTGACCTCAGGACCTCGCATGCCAGCAGGTGCCTGTGCCGCTAAGCGATATCACCGGCCCATTTTTCGTATGTGGGATCTGGGAGTCGAACTCGGGCCCTCGTGCTTGCCAGGCGGGCGCTTATGCCACTAAGCCATCTCACCAGCCCCTATACTGTTATTTTTATTATTATGTCTTTTTTTGTTTATTTTGAGGTTTTTTTTGTTTGTTTCTTCAGGTGTATGGTAAGGTCATTCACTTTAGAGCTTTCTTTTTTTTTCATATAATCATTAAATACTATAAATCTTCCTCTAAACACTGATTTAGCTATATCCAATGGAATTTTAATTCTTTCATTTTCACCTGGTTCAAAATACCTTTGAAATATTTCATGATTTCATATATAACTTCATTATTTAGAATTGTTTCCTTTAATTTTCAAGTATGTAGGAATTTTCATCACATTTTTTGCTTATTAACTTCTAGTTTAATGCCATTTACTATTTATTTATTGGTACATTTTAGATATACACACAATGATAACATTTATCATAGGGAATTTCTACCTGTACGTGATATATCTGCTTTTTGGTTTTTTCCCATTCCCCTCCCCTAACTTTGACCACTCTTCTCCTTATTTACAAAAGCTTTGTTTCCATTTTTTTCCCTTCTATACTTTTTTTCTTGTACTTCCTTCCTTTCCTCCTCTCCCCTCCATAGTTTCCAATTTCATTTGAACATTTTCTTCCCATTTCCTAATATCTATTATATATTTTGGTCCTCATTTACACTTTCAATTTCTCACACCAGAGAAAAAAAACCACTGTATTTAAACATGTGTGTCCGATTTGTTTCACTTAAGAGTACGGTCTCAAGGTGCATCCATTTAGCTAGAAATATCTCAAGCTTATACTTCTTTATGTCAGAGTAGTACTCCATTGTATAAAAAAAACCCCACATCTTCTTTATACATTAATCAGTTGATGGACATTTGGGCTGTTTCCAAGATTTAGCTACTACAAACTGTGCCCCTATAAACATGGGTGTGCATAAATTGCTGTGGTATAATCCTTTTAATTCTTTGGGGAATATACCAAGAAGGGGAATAGCTGGGTTGAATGGAACCTCTAGTTTTAGTTTTCTGAGGAATCTCCACACTGATTTCCACACCAGTCTACACTCTCCCCAACAGTGAAAAAGGATTCCTTTGCCCCCAAAGCCGTATCAGCATTAGTTATTGGTTGATTTCTTGGTAATAACCAATTCTTTCTGGGGTGAAATGGTATCTCAGCATTGTTTTAATTTGCACCGTTCAAATGACAAATGATGTTGAACATTTTTTCACATATTTATTTGCTGTTTCTACTTCTTCATCTGAGAAGTGTCTATTCATTTCAGATGCCCATTTTTGGATTGTGTCATTAAATTTGGGGTTGGTCTGATTTTTTTCGAGTTTTTGAGTTCTTTATATATTCTAGGTATTAGTCCTTTGTCTGAGGAATAGGAGGAGAAATGTTTTTCCCACACTGTGGATCATCTCTTCACTCTGTTGGTGGTTTCTTGTGAAAGCCTTTTAATAAGATGAGATCCAGTTGTTGATTCTTTTTGATAGTTCCTGTGCGATTGTGGTTTTGTTTATGAAGTGTTTGCCTACAGACATGTCAAGAGTCCTACCTAATCTCTATTCCAGCAGATTTAGTGCTTTTGTTTTAGTATTTAGATCTTTGATCCATTTCAATCTTAGTTTAGTGCATGGTGAAAGGTAGGGGTCCAGTTTTAATTTTTGGCATGTGCAAAGCCAGCTTTGGCAGCAGTATTTATTAAAGAGGCTATCTTTCTTCCAATGAAAGAGTTTGGCTCCTTTGTTAAAGATAAGGTGCATTAGTATGTTTGGAGTTCTTTCTACATCTTCTAATCTGTTCCATTGATCCCACAGTCTGTTTTTGCCAGTACCAGCTGTTTTTATCACAGTTGCTTTGTAGTATAAATTCATGTCAGGGATTTTGATGCCTCCTGCCTTGCCTTTGTTGTCCTTTGTTGCTTTTACTATTCTAGGTCTCTTCTGGTTCCAAATGAATTTGAGAATTGTTTTCTCTATTTCTGTGAGATATGCTATTGGTATTTTGATTGAGATTGAATTAAATCTGTATAACAATTTTGGGAGTGTGGCCATTTTCACTATATTGGTTCGTCCTACCCAAGAATAAGAGATATCTTTCCATTTTCTGATATCCTCTTCAATCTCCTTTTTCAGAGTACTGTAGTTTTCACTGTAGAGGTCTTTTACTTCCTTCATTAGATTGATTCCTTGGTGTTTCATTTTTTTGAACGCTATTGTGAAAGGTGTTGTTTCCCTAATTTCTCTCTCAGGGTGTTTGTTATTTGTGTACAGGAATGCTATTGATTTTTGAGTGTTGACTTTGTATCCAGCTATGCTATTGAATTTCATTATTAAATCTAGAAGTCTTTTGGTGGAGTTTTTGGGGTCGTCTATGTAGAATATCATGTCATCTGAAAACAATGATAATTTAACTTCTTCCTTTCCTATCCTTATTCCTTTTATTTGTCTCTCTTGTCTAATTGCTCTGGCTAATGTTTCCAGAAATATGTTGAATGAGAGTGGTGATAGTGGACATCCTTGTCTTGTTCCTGATTTTAGAGTGAAAGCTTTCAGTCTTTGTCCATTTAGTATGATGTTGGCTATTGGTTTGTCATAGATGGCTTTTATCAGATTGAGGTAAAGACCATCTATTCCGATTTTCTGTAGGGTTTTTATCATGAATGGGTTTCGGACTTTGTCAAATGCTTCTTCTGCATCTATTGAGATGATTGTGTTTTTGTCCTTGGCTCTTTTAATATGTTGTATTACATTTTTTGATTTGCGTATGTTGAACTATCCCTCCATCCATGCAATGAATCCTACTTGGTCATGGTGTATAATCTTCTTGATGATTTACTGCATTCAATTTGACATCCTATTGAGGATTTTTGCATCTATGTTCATTAGGGAGATTGGTCTATAGTTTTCTTTTTGGTTGGATCCTTCTCTGGTTTTGATATCAGGGTAATGCTTGCTTCTGGGATGAATTTGGGGGTATTGTTTTTCTTTCAGTTTCATTAAAGAGTTTGAGAAGTAGCAGCATTAGGTCTGCTCTAAATTTCTTGTAGACTTCAGCGGTGAACCCATCAGGACCTGGGCTTTTCTTTGTTCATAGGTTTTTGATTACGTCTTCAATATCATTGACTGATATTTATTTATTTAGAATTTGTATATTTTCTTGATTTAGCTTTGGTAATTTATATGTATGTAGCATTCTTTTGTGTTTTCTCTCTTATTATAATACAGGTTCTTAAAGTAGGTATTGATGATCTTCTAGATTTCTGCAGAATCTGTTGTGTCCTGCTTGCATGTATTTGGGTTTTTTCTTCCTTTTTTTTTTTTTTTTTAATAAGGTTGGCTAAGGGTTTGCAATTTTATTTGATCTTTCAAAGAACCAACTCTTCAATTCATTGCTTCTTTGTATTATTTTCTTAGTCTCAGTTGCATTAATTTCTGCTCTGATCTTTATAATTTTCTCCCTCATACCAGATTTGGGCTTGACTTGCTCTTCTTTTTCCAGAAGATTGAGGTTCAACATTAGGTTGTTTATCTCAGTTTACTTGGTTTTACTGATATGGGAATTCACCACTGTAAATTTCCCTAGTAGGACTGCTTTCCTTATTTCATATATGTGCCAGTATGTTTTATTGGCATTATCATTTAATTTTAGAAACTATCTAATTTCTTCTTTAATTTCCTCTTTGACCCATTGGTTGTTCAGGATGGTGTTATTTAATTTTCATATGTTTATGAAGCTTTTGTGGTTTCTTTTGCCATTGATTTCCAATTTCATTGCACTATGGCCCTGATGATATGCATGATATAATTTTAATTCCTTTGCATTTACTTAAGCATATTCTATGAGCAAGTATGTGGTCTATTTTGGAGAATGTTCCATACACAGCTGAGAAGAATGTGTATTCTGATGTTGTTGGGTAGAACACTCTGCAGACGTCTAATAAGTCCATTTGTTAAAAAGTTTGGTTCAGTTCTGATATTTCTTTGTTGATTTTTTTGTCTTGTTGATTAGTCCATTTGTGAAAACAGGGTACTGAATTTCCCCATTGCAATTGTATTAGTGCTTATTTGATTTTACATGTCCATTAATATTTGTTTTATATATTTAGGTGCACTAGTATTTAATGCATATATATTTATGATTGTTATCCCTTCCTCTTTTTTTGTTCTGTTTACAAGGATGTAGTGACATTCTTTATCTCTTTTGATCAGTCTTCACTTGAAATCCACTTTGTCTGCAATAGAACAGCTATCCCTGCTTTTTTCTGGGTTCCTGTCACGTGGAGTATTGTTTTCCACTCTTTGACTTTCAGGGTATGAATTTCTTTTTTAATTAAAAGTGTTTCTTGTGTGCAGCATATTGTTGGATCTTGCTTCTTAATCCATTCTGCCCATCTGTTTCTTTTGATTGGTGAATTGAGACCAATTACAATGATGGTTATAACTGATATCTATTGACTTATCCTTATCATGTTATTTTCCTGTTGATTCCCTTTCCCCCTTTGTTTAATTACTTGCCTTGCCTGTTGGAGTCATTCTGTTGGGGTTCACAGAGTTTTAATCCTTGTTCTCTCTTTCTAGAATGTCCTTCAGAACATTTTGAAGTGCTGGTTTGGTGGCCATGAATTTCCTCAGGGGTTCTTTGTCATGGAAGTATCTTATTTCTCCATCAATTTTGAAAGATAGTTTTGCAGGATACATCAATCTGCATTGGAGGTTGTTTTCTTTTAGTGCTTGAAAAACTTCACTCCAAGCTCTCCTTGACTTGAATTTGTGTTGAGAAGTCTGCCATGATTCTGATGGGCTCTCCTTTATAGGTGAGTTGTTTCTTTTCTCTAACAGTTTTTGATATTCTGTTCTTGGGTTGAATTTTTGGAATCTTGACTATTATATGCTTTGGTATAGATTTTTTTTTTAAATCATGGCTAATTGGAGTTCTATATGTCTCACTTATCGGTATGTCAAATTCTTTGTCCATGCTTAGGAAGTTTTTGCCATTACTTCTGTGAACAGTTTTATTTTTTTATATTGTTTGTGCTATCTCCTGCTTTTTCATTGACTCCAATCAACTTATGTTGTTGTTCTTTGCATCATCTAGCAGCTGTTCAGTTCAGTTTTCATGGTCCCTTACTTTTTTAAAGAAATTTTTCTTTTCATTGTCACTAACTGCAATCCTGTCTTCTAGATCTGATATTCTGTTCTCACATTGGCTCATTCTGTTACATACACTTTCTTTGGAACTTTTAATCTCTTGGATATCTGTTTTTATCTGTTTCATGGATTCTATTTCTTTCCTATGTTGGGTATTCATGGTTTCTATCATTTTCCTAGTCTCCTCTATTTTTTTTATCTGTATCTGCTCTAGAGTCACTAAGCATGTCTTTCATTATGGTCATCATCTCTTTAATTATCTGAGAAATTATTTCTGATTTGATTTTTTCTAGTGCCTCATTTGTCTGCTTTGTTACTTCCACTGTCACTACTTTTAAGAGTCCAGATGTGTGGCTTTTGAATCATTCCACCTTATCACTCCCTGGGTTTGCCTTTGATGAGCTGGAAGTCTGGGGTTGTGTCTTGCTTAAAAGTGTTTTCTCGTTTTCTATTTTTTTTTTTTTTTAGTTTAATTCCTGGGTTGATGCTTGTAAAATGCTTATGGCAGGTAGCTTTATTGCTAGTATTTAGAATTCTTAGGAGATGACTTTTTCTCAGAGATTCTTCCAGGTGTAGCTAGCTTTTCAGTTTTGAGTCTGTTGCAAGACCCTTCCTCTTCAATTTATTGGGGAAGAGAAGTTGCTGCCTAATTGGCATAGAACCTGGTTCTTTGGCACATTTATGTCCTTTAGGTAATCTCAGTCTTGGCATACTAGTAAGAACAACAGATTAGGACAGTTATGTCACCTTGGCTAAAATAGTATGATCAGCAATAACGATAGCATCAAACACAGCCTAGAAAATGACAGACTGTTGTAACTATTAATTTGCTACCTTTAACCATATGAACTATATTTTTGGTTACATATCAAAATTTAAAACAAATTAGAAAATTGTACGTAGTAAACATGCCCTCAATATGGTGATTTTATCCTCAGGGGAGAAAATTTGAAAGGGATTGGGGGAAAAATAGAGAAATAGAAGAAGAGGAAGAGATTAGAAGGAAGGTAGAGGACAAAGGAATATTACACAAACTTTAGGAAAGTGGTGAAGAAGACAGGAGGGAAAGAAGACAGATGAAATAAAAACAAGAACAGGACAGAACAACAAAAAACTAGAAACAATGTTCACACTCATATAAAAAAAAGAACAATCAAGAAAAAAGAAAAAAATAAAAACAAAACAAAACAAAAAAACAAGAAAAGAAAGAAATGAAGAATGAATAAAAAAAAAATGTTCACTTCAGAATGTGTCTCTGGGGCCGGTGATATAGCTCAGCAGCATAAGTGCCTGCCTGGCAAGTGTGAGGTCCTGAGTTCAACTCCTGGTACCCGCATATTAAAAAAATAATAATAATAATGTGTCTCTGTTGTCACTAGTAGACAGAGCAGGCAGACAGAGCCCAGATCCATGTTAATTAATCCCAGGAACCCTGCACTTTTTGTTGCACTGAAATTCAGTGTGGTTTCTGGCTGTGAGGCTGGAACCCAATTTGTTTAGCCTGCAACACTGTGTGACTCCTCCTGGCTTGAACTCAGCTCCTTGACCTCCTGCTAAAATAAAACTTCAAATGTGTGAACTTGGTCCCACCTCACCCAGACACTGGGACCACTAGATGGAGCCAGTCCACACCTGCTCTGAGTTTGAAGCTCGGTTGGCTCCTCTTCAAAATGGCTACCAGCCAATCACCCTCTCCTGGGGGATGTCTGAATCCAAATAACTCACCAGCCGCTGCAGTCCACTGTGTCCAGTGCTGTGTTCCACTGGTGGATTTTTCCATGGAGGCCTCTGGGTTCCTCCAGTATTCACCATATTTCTGCATGTTTTGAGCTGCCCCTCCCATACAGTGAGTCAGGGCTCAAGGAGAAGGCACCACTACCACTTCTGTCTTCTGCATGGAAGTCTCTCTCTTCACTCCCCCCAAGGGGTACAATTCTCATTTCAGATCCTTGCTGGGTGCCAGGGACCCACTTCCTTCCTTCTTCTCTTCCTCTCATTGCTATATTCCAGCGTCTGTATACCAAAACTTAGAGAGGTTTTTTTTTCTCTGATGTTCACCCTTCCACCATCTTCCCAGAAGTTCCTTTAATGCCATTTAATCAGGGAAACAGTCTTATATACATATGTATTTTTTTCCTGTAATGAGAATCAAACTCAAGAACTGGTGCATATTAACTACTGATCACCTTTTTAAAAACTATTGAGATGCATTTTTTGGCCCAGAATATGAGTTTTTCTTGCTGAATGTTACTTTGATATTGAAAATAATGGACATTCTTCTACTGTTGGGTAGCGTGTCCCATATGTGTAATTAGATTAATTGATTGATAATGTTTTAGAGTTTCCATATATTTATTTTTCTTTTTTTATTTAATAGGAAGGAGTATTAGCATATCCAACTATAACTGTAGGTTTCTGTTCTTTTCCTTCCAGTTCTATTAGTTTTAATTTCATACATTTGAAGTTCTATTTTAGATGCATGCACACTAAAAGCTTTATATCTGCTTGATTAATTTTTTTCTTTATCATTGTGAAATGTCCCTATTTATATCTAATATATTCTTTATTCTGAAAACTACTTTAACTGATATTAATATATCAACTCTACCTTTCATTTGAGTAATATTTACAGGATATATATTTTTCTATCCTTGTACTTTACCAATCTCCATTTAAGGTGAATATTTTGTAATAATGTATAGTAGTTAGATCCTGCTTTTTAAAAATCCAGGGCTGGTGAGATGGCTCAGCGGCATAAGCACCTGCCTGGTAAGCGCAAGGGCCTGATTTCGACTCCCGGATCCCACATACGAAAAAAGGGCCGGTGATATTGCTCAGCGGCACGTGCCTGCTGGCACGCAAGGTCCTGAGGTTGACCCCCGGTACCCACAAAATAAATAAATAGATAAAAAATTAAAAATAAAAATATAAAAAAATAAAAATCCAATCTGAAGTCTATTTTTTTTTATTTATTTATTTTTATTTTTTGGGTTTTTTTTTATTTTTAAAGTATAGTGTTTATGACATTAACCCTTAATGTAGTTATTGATACTGTTTGATTTATATCTACCGTCTCACTATTTGTTTGTATTCCATCTGATTTTTCCCTCTTTTCCCTCTTTTAAAAAAACTTATTAATTTAAAAATGTATTGGCTAATAAATATTTTAGTGGTTGATTTTAGGCTACAATGAAATATATAATAATACACACTACTGCCGTATGTTCTAATTCTATGTATTTTCTAAATGTCATGATATATTGTTTTAGATACTTTTAAGGAAATTAAAAATGAGAAAAATATATCTTTTATGTGTGTTATTTGTTTGTACACAGTATTTACTATTTCTAGTGCACCTCATTACTTGTAGATCCATATCTATCTGATTTCATTTTCCTCTGTCAGAGTCACTTCCTGTGCTAAATTACCTTTTTTTTTTTTTTTTTTTTTTTTGGCACAGTACTGGCATTTGAACTCAGGGCCTTCACATTGAGCTACATCCCAAGTCCTTTTTTTCCACACTTTTATTTTTGAGACAGGGGGTCCCTAAATTGCTAAATTATCCAGGCTAGGCTTGAACTTTTGATCACCTTGCCTAAGCCACCCAGAGTGTTGGGATTATAGTCATGTACTACCAGGCCCTGTCTGTTACATTTCTTTTTGTATGGGTCTGTTGATGATGAATGCTCTCAGCTTTGCTTATCTGAAAAGAAATCTGTAGTTTACTTACATTTTTGAAATGTTTTGCCTGATTTTTTGCTGAGTTAGAATTATAGGTTGACTCTTTTGCTTTGTTTTTTCCTTTCAGCACTTAAAAAAGGCCTTTCCATAATATTCTGGCCTGCATGGCTTCTGATAAGAAATCAGCTGTCAGCTTTCCCTTTGTCACTCTCAATACAATGTACCTTTTTCCCCCCTCTAGGCAATTAAGATATTTTCTTTATCACTGGTTTTCAGCAATTTGATTATGGCTTACCTTAAAGTGATTCCAATTTGTTTCTTTTGCTTAAAGTTATTTTGACTCTTGGATTTAAATTTATAGTTTTTATCAAATGTGGACAAATTTTAGCTATCATTTCCTCAAAAATGTATATGCTGTTATAAATTTTTGTGTCCTTCCTTCTAGTATTACTATTATATAGAGGTATTGCCTCACAGGTCACTGCTATCCTACTTATTTATTTTTTTCTAGGATTTTTTTTCTGTAAGCCTTATTTTGAATAGTTAATATTTCTATGATTTCAATTTCAATTTCACTGATTTTTCTTCTAAGGTGTTTTACTGTTAATCCTATCTTATATAGTCTTCATTTCAGATATTGCATTTTTATTTCTGTAAGTTCCTTTTGCATTTTTTAATAACTAGATATTTCTTTCCTCATCATCTCCATGTTTTCCTTTGTATCTCTGAGCATATTTGTAAACCTAAAATAGCTGTTTTTAAGATTTTTTTCTACTCATTCTATCATTGACTTCATTTATAGTGGTACCTCATTATTCACTGTTAATTGGTTCTGGGAGGCACAATGAATACTCAAAACGAGTACCAAAAATTTGTTTGGATGGCAAAGGTAGCCAGTCAGAAGGCAATAGACACCAACAAGTTCTACCTTGTAGGTTGAGTATCAAACAAATGATGAGTACTAGGACAAAATTTTCATGTCAAAGTGTGTGGAGTACCAAATTTCATGTTTCAAAGCAGTCAAGTACCAGGTTATGACTGTACAGGTATGTTCCTAATTGATTAAATTTTTGACTTGCTATAAGTTATAATGTCTTTGTATGCCTGGTAATTTTTGATTGGAAGCCAAACCTTGTGAATTTTACTGTTGTGTAGTAGATGGACATTGTTGTTAGCTACTGGATTTTGTTGCATTTCTTTAAAGAGGACTGAATTTGTCTTGGTGTGCAGTCAAGTAATTTGTGTATCAGTTTTATCCCTTCGAGGCTTGCATTGTTATTGTGGGCCTTTATTTTGAAACTAATTTAACTACTACTAGCATATGACCCTTCTTTCAAAGATCACAATTCTGTGCTGCCTTTTGTGCAATATCTGAAACTATTGTTTCATACATTTTGTCTAGTTTTCTACTTGTTTTCAGTGGGAAGGCAATGGGCATGTCAGGAGTTTTAATCTGTTTTGACTGCTGTAACCAAATACCAGAGACTGGGTGGCTTATAAACAGAAGTGACTTATTTCTCATATTTTGGGGGGATGGGAAGTCCACAATCAAGATACCAGCAGATTTAGTGTCTGGTGAGGGTCTCCTTTCTGGTTCACAGTTGTTGTCTTCTTACTGTGTCCTTACGTAGTAAAAGGAACAAGACAGCTCTCTGAGGCCCCCTTTTAAGAGTGCTAATCTCATTCATGACCTAATTACCCCCTCCCCAATGCCACACTTCTTAATACTATTATGTTAGTGTTTAGATTTCAACATATGAATTTTGGCAAAACTTATTCAAATTATAGCAGCAGGTGGTATTTCACGTATAGAACCAGAAATCCCTTTTGTTATTAATACAAAAAAAGCTTTTTAAAAAATTTTTTTCCTTGTTATTTATTGGGTCTTCTAAAATTTTGTGATTTTTGCCTAATTTAAGAAACTCTCTCTCAAATTTCTTCTTGGCTTAATCACATACTTCCAGTGCCAGGTATCATGGAACAGATCTATACCATAATATGACCTCTGAACCTTCATCTTTGTGTCATGATTCTGGATGAGTCAGTCTACAGGGTGATAAGAGTATTGCTAGAAGCCAGTGTTGAACTCACTTGGTTAATTATAATTACTACACAGAAAACTATGCAGACCACATTAGTATATGCCACAAAATCCAAGATAATAATATCCCTAACTAACCTCTCATCTTCAGGAGCTTAAGATATATGTGTCCACTTCAACCCTTCTAACATGAGAAGAGGTAATAAAGAAGTCATAATGAAAAGAGACACTGTTTTTAATGTATCATACTCAGTATTACAAAATTCACAGAAGTGTATGATCATTAAATGCATTGCTAGGGTTTCTCTCAGGGACTTGGGGGCTTGTGCAAATGCAACTGGTCACTTGTGCCTCATCTGCCTCACAGTAACTCTGCCGTTAACTTTCCCAGGGGTGTTTTAAAAGCATGGGCATTGTATGTTACATATGAACTCAAAATTTTGGAATTCTTCATTCACAACTATAATCTGGGGCTGAAATATTTTTTAAGCACTGAAAACTGGAATCAGGAGATGTGTTCTTGGTGTGACTCTTACTTCAGGTATCTAATGCAGACAAAATGAGATCGGTGCTTAGTTTCTCCAGCCCTTTGGAAGAAATTGAGTTTAGTAAGAATTCGGGTTAAAAAGGAAAAAATCCCTTGTATAAAATGGAGGTCATAATGATTATAAAACAAAAGATGTTAAGCAAAAAATTTTAATTCAAAAGTAGAAAGTGTTCGTTTGATTTTACTTTTATACTTAGTAAGTGGTAGAGTTCTCATTTGTTGTCTCATCTATCCTCCTCAGTTACTAGTAATAAAGAAAATGTAAACTTGATTTTAACAACTTGATTTGCTGCAATGTAGCCCTGGCAGTAATTGATCTTTTATTAAATATTATTACAAATATTCCATTTTAACAGCTCTGTTATCAATTGTCTATTAATATTTTTCTCTTATAGAAAATGCATAGAATCTTTTCTCTTAAGGAAATGTTTTGTTCTTTTTTTTTTTTTTTTTTTTTTGGTACCAAGAATTGAACTCAGGACCTTGTGCTTGTCAGGCAGGCACTGTGCCACTGAGCCATATCCCCAGCCCTTGTTTTGTTCTTTTAAAGATAATCTTATCAACATAATGACAATCTCCATGTCTTGGATATAGTAGAGTTTAATTCCTCATAAGGAACAAAAGGAATTCCTTTGTACACTAAATAGCAACACGCAGACTATAGTAATGTCTGGCTGATGCTAGGACATTTAGAATCCTCTTCCTGTTTTGGATGTTCATTCCTTTTTTGAATTGTTGATTAAGAGAACAGATTTATTGACACTTTTGCTTTTGAATTTCATGTAATCAGTGTTGATTAGCTGCCTTCTATTAATGTAATAGTGAAGGATAAAAGGAAATAGTAATACTTTCCAAAATGATAAATTTAAATAAATTAAAAGATAAAACGCTTAGGTAAATTTCAGAGATGGCACAATCTCTGTGACCCTAAGTAAAGATTCTAGAACTTAAACTGGGCTTTTTAGATTGAATAAATTGAAAGAAGGACAGTCCATGAGGCCAGCAATAAAACAAAACAACAAAAACAAACAAACAAACAAAAACCCTAAGAAGAGTAAAAGTAAAAAGATGTGAATATGCAAGTATTATTTAATTTTGTTTAATTTAATTAATTTATTATTTTCTGAGTATTTGGCTAATGAAGAATATGAAAATAAATGAATGGTTATATCCTTGAATAAATTAATAATCTGAGAAATGGGAAAGGACATTGACAAAATAACTAAAGAGAATGGGTTTTATGGATAGAATTTATATCATACTCTTTTATTTAAATGTTGCCTGAGCAAGACTTGGGGTCAGAAAGATTTAGGTTTAAAATTTAACTCTGCCTCTTCCTAGTGATGTGACCTTGATTCTATTGAGTCTTAATACATCTACGTCTTTCTTGCACTGAATTCCATAGATATAACCAGAAACTTTCCACCAGTAAATTTATTCCCACCAGTCTGGAAGGATTTCACTACCATTGGTACTACCAAATTAATGGAGGTTTGGCTATCTTTCCTATACAGGTTTTGATCTTATTGTTCCACAAATGCTTGGGCTGCAATCGTCCAATCCAGATTACTAGGCTGCATCGAGGTCTTACTTCACCAACTGAATTTGATTACATTGGCTCTCTATCTTCGCACAATCACAGCTACACTTATCATTCTTTTGGAAGTAGCTGCCTTAGAGGATCAGGCTCCTATAATTTGTTTCCTTCTACCTTTCAATTGAGGTGGCAAACTCTTTCTTTTCACCCAGGACTCAGAGGATTCCTGGGACAAGAAATTTCAGTGCTGAAGCTGGAAAAATCCCAAGTGGAGCAAAATGAGTTGGTCATCCTCCACTGGCCTGGTCCAGAACTCTCCCCTACACTTCTTGTCTTTGTCGCGGAAGTCTCAACATGGCTGTAGCTTAGTTTAATCAAACACCAGCAGCTTTCTCAATACTTCAAGCATTAAAAGATATAATAAGTGTGAGAGCTGAGTTCCTAAAATGTATTAGTGAGAACCAAGTGAGGATGTTAAGCCTTTTTGAAATTAAAAGCAATACCAAGTTGGAATTTAAAACACCTCACTAATTAAAAATTTTGAGACCAGTACAGGATGAAAGGTTTATAGAATGTCATAGGAAAAGCTGAAAAGTAGATTTTTACCATGATCTTTTATCAAAAGTGTGTGTGTACACATATATGTGTGGATTTGTGTATGAGGAAGAGGGTTAAGTGCTCTAGAAGATTTTTTGGAAAAATCAGTAAAGGTAAGGGAGTAACTGACTATAACAGTTTAATAACTGGAAATAATTAATAGAATATTGTCAGTTTTATTTTTAATAAGTTTAAATATGTCCTTAGTTTTTTTCATTATAGCTGTATGAGAACCTAGTATAACATAAGATATAAACCCAAAGGAGATAATCGGTTATTTCTGACTTAGTACATCAATATTTCATGAGGAAATTTGAGATACATTTTATAATTATCAGAAATAGAGAAAAAAGAAAGTGACTACTACATGTCTTTATTTATATTTGTGCAATTAATATTTTTAAAGAATCCTAAATGCCTTAGACATATTCGATATTCTTTTGCTTGACATCTTATGACAATGGGTCCCTTTTGCATTTGATAACCTTGACAAAATACATTGTAAACACTGACTTATTTTTCTCTTTTATATTTTTATTAGTACACGTTTGCAGTACATAATGTCTACATTCCTTGTGAAGAGTTGGTACATGTTCATAACACATCTTAATTTCTTTTTTATCCCCTTTCCCTCCCCTTCTTCCCAATCCCTCCATCTCTTGATGCCCTTTACCTTTGAGAAAGATCTATCCCCATACTTCCTATTATCTATCTTTCATTTTGATCTTTGTTTATATTTTGGATTTCTCATATAAGATAAACCGTGCAATATTTGATCTTGTATGTCTGACTTATTTCACTTAATATTATGGCTTCAGGGTGCCTTTTTATATATGGTTCCATTAAATGTAAATTTCCCCTAATAGCCAAAGAAATGTTTCCTAATTTAAAGCCCCCTCCAACACACATGCACACTCAGAACAAATTAGCTATGCTTGAGACTTTCTCACAAGAATTTCTCTAGAGGAAATGGTACTTTCACTTTGAAGTTCCCCATTAGAATAAAACAATTTTTGGGAAGCATCATTTTCTTGCTTCTGCCTTCACTTTCATATACACTGCTAAATGCTTAGAAGTAAGCCAGTGTCCATGAGGTCAACTGATTTGAAGCAAGATGAAGGAAACAACAAAAAAAATGCAGCAATACAGTTTTACTAGATAAGTTTGAATTTCTGAATCAGTATCAAGGTACATATCAGATGTTCAAAAGAGTAAGTTCTAGATTCATGACTTCAGGGGTTTCTACTAGCATAGTACAATGTAGAGAGTTAATAAGGAATCAATACAGAATTACTGATGAGTTGACCAAATCCATTCATTCAACAAACATTTATAGAGTATCTCCTATTTTCTGTGTATAAGACACATTTGTAATCACTAGGAATATTGTCAAATATATACTAACATTGTAGAGTCTACCCTGCAGAATTTAAAAAATAGCCTATAGAGTTTAGATTCTAACAGAGGAAACAGACAAAAAAGTATGTAAATGCCTAGTGTATTAGCTACAATTGTTACAAAGAAATTAAAAGAGGCTTCATCAGTTTAGTGAGTGAACCAGAGTTGGAGGAGGGCAGGTCTGCTGCTTGATGGAGAGGGCTGAAGGAAGTGAGGAAATGAAGGAGTGGCCCTGGAAGCTATCTGAGGAAGAGGTGTACAGGCCCAGGGAGGAGCTGCTAAGGTCCTGAGGTAGAAATGCTGAACATATTTGAGAAATAGTGGAGAGACTGGTGTGGTAGGAGCAGGGAGAGAAGGGGGGAATGGCAGGAGATGAGTTCAGAGAATTGGGGGCAGGGTAGCAGATTTTGTAGGGTCTTACATAATGCGATAGAGATCTGGGGAATTTACTTTTGGTGAGATGCCTTTGGAAGCAGAGAATTGCCTTTTTTTGATTCAAATGTCCATAAACCAAATTGCGACTATACCTGTCTTAACTGATTATAGAGATGAATTTGTTCTTTGAATTTTTTTTAACTTAAAAAGGATCAATTCTTTGAGATTACTAATTTGAGCCTGGCAAAGACTTACTTGCTAATATGGCCATGGCTTTAGTTGCCAAACATCTTAGAATAGCTTGGTCATTTCTCAGATTATCATTTTTCTCTAAAATGTTTGTCATACATTTAGTAAAGCAGTGCTGAAATTTTTGTAAAGTCATGGTATATTATTGATACTTTATAAATAGCATAGAGCCTGTTCTATTAGCTGTAATATTTTAGTTTATTTCAGTTATTTATTCAACATGCATTTACTTTGGAATTACTATATTTCAGGAATCATGCTAGATACTGGGAATATAAAGACATATAAAGGACCTTTCTTCAAAGAGCTCATCATCAAATAGAGAAAACATATTTATAAATAAATAATTGCAAGATGATATGGCAGGTGCCTAGTACATAGGAAATGCTCACCAGGTCTTGTTAAAGGGTGAATGATGCTACTACTGAGAATGAAATGATTATCTGTATCTGAGAAAGTGATGAATGGAGGAAAGATTCGTAGTTGACCATTGGTTCCAAGAGAAAGGGAAATTATCAGTCTGTTCACTCCATCATCTAGCCCAGAATCTGGCAAATGGTTGGTGTTCAGTAAAACTTTATTGAAAGAACAAGTGAGTAAGGAGATAGCTGAGCCAAGTCTGAAGGAGAAATAAGATTTGTTTGGGCAGCAGTTGCACATTATTGGCAAAGAGAACAATGGATGTAAAAAGTATAGAGAGGGAGATGTGGAAATGCGTGATCCATATCAGGAGTAAGTTTAGATTCCGATGTAAAGTAAGCTGTCAAATCTACATTTGAGACATAATTTTTAATGCATAACAAATGCCTCTTTTGGGTGTATTTCATGTGAATCTGTGCATCTACAGCATTATAGGTACATGTTTCTATATATTAGACAGTTGAAATATTTACATTTTAACACAAAAACTTCTTTGTTGTTTCACTTTTTTAAAATAGTATATTTTTAAGCCGGAATAACTCTGAAATCACAACAGATATCATTGTCCTCCAAGTACAAAGATTAATTCACTTGGGTACACTCGGTGGGGAAAAAAATTACAGATTTTGCCACATGGTAAATGTATTATCTTGTCCATTCATTGTGCAGCTAAACCTTCATCAAGGTATAACAAACCCTGGAAGTGATTTCAATGGAATTACAAAAGAAACGTAATAAAATTCATTTAAAACTGGTTCACACCAGCTCTCCTGCATGTACTATTAACTGCTAAGATCAAGTCACAAGACATTATTTGGAGGAGAAAGGGTTTAGTGAACCCTAGAAATTGGGTTTGATTTATGCCAGAAAATCTGCCTTTTCACTGCTTGAGATTTCTATGGAAGAAAGCCACAGTCTTTTACCAAATGGTTTCTAAGGAAACCCCTTATAGCACAGCATCTGAAAACAATTTGGTTGTTAATGAGAAATGGTTCTCACGGTGGGAAAGTGTTGACTGAAAGAAAAGCCTTCTGGATTTGGCAGTCAGTCTGTAAAAAGTGTTTACTGTTTTATAGTTACATTTATGAAATTTCTACGTAGAATAAAAGTTTTAGGTCTTTTTTTCACAGTCATTTTAATTTGTAAACATATTTTTAAAAAGAAGCTAAGGCAATAGAAAAGTTTTGCCCTGAAAATGTAGATACTTGGACTTGCAAATGTATTCAAACAAGTTACATTCCAGAATCTGTCCACTCCATTGAGTTTTTCCATCTGTTTTGGAATTCCAACATTTCAGAATTCATATATTAGCATTGAATTACATCTAAATTAAATTATTTTGCATAGAATATATCTAAAAATAATGAAACACTGCATGGAATTTATATATTTTTAAAATGAATTTTGAAATGTACTGTATTTTGAAATGAACCGTATTTATTTTATGTCTTTTAAGTTCTTCCCAAAAAGAAAGTAATTAATTGCAGTGTTTTAACAATAATCATTTTGTAATAATTTCAAGATTTAATTTTAATATTGAATGAAGCACTAAACCTGTGGTTAAAAAATAAATGCTGGGTATATACTAATTCCTCTAAATGTACCTATTGAAGTCAGATTCCAAGATAACCATACCTATATTTTCTAGATAACCTTTAAGTAATAAAACCAAAGGAAATTCATTTAGTAATTTTGGATAGATTTTTCTCTCTAATATGATTCAGGAATTTGAATCCACATGTGATGGGAACAAAAAAGTGACTACTTGAAGTTCAGAGGAAAACATTCAGAAATATTTCTTGCCCCAGGAACATTGTAAATTTGTGAGTCTATGCAAAAATATAATAGTTTTTCAGTCACTTGAAAACAATGGCATCGCTTTGCTCATAGTTGCCATCAGTCCATCTGTCCCTGAGTACGCGTTCTGCTTTAGACTTTTGTACAAGTCAGAGTTGCCAAGAGTCTTCTTGTTGTCCTCAGTTGTTTTCCTCATTTGACCCCTACCTCCTTTCTTTTTCTTCTCTGGTCTTTGAAATTCCTCCACTTTGGACAGTTGCTTTCATTTGAGGCTCTGCTTTGGGCAGGGAAAAAATTCTGCCAATGGAAATAGGAAAAATAAGAAAATAGGAAGAGTCGTAAGTGCTTTGCATGTGTTGCAGCCCTCTGGCTGTCCATTTTGGGGGCTTCTCATCCACTTGCTAGTAGATCAAGAGGCAATCTGCTGTTGGAGACTGGCTCTAAGTGATCAGAAATTATCCAAGAGACATTTTCTCCCCTCATTTCAGAATCAACAAATTCAAAAGTTGCTTGAGTTGAAAGAATTAAGAAGGTGATTATTTGTATTTACTTAACCCACTCCATCCCTTGAGGGCATATGTTTAGTTTGGCCAAATCTATGTTATTGTCAACATTGTCTGGTTATAATAATAATGATATATATAATACTTTCATTATGACATTTAAGAGGGAGGGAATATGACTTTTTTGTATTATCTCATTCCTTACAAAACAAAGAAACTCATCAATATTAATTCATGAACAGAATGAAGAAAACATTTTTATAAGTGAAAATAATGGCAAGAAATAATTTATAGTGTCAGTGTACTTGATTTATGCAGTGGAATGAGAACTTTTCTGAGTGGTTTAAAAAGAGAAGAGATGTAATACTTGTCTTTGTGGGTAAAGCATCAGAAAAGTTGACTGATGGAGCTCTCTGGAAGATACGCTCATCATAGAAATGTAGTTTCTGCCTCAGCACAGTGAACTTGGTTCTATTTCTCTTTTTCCTTGTACGCACTACAGCACCACAGGTGGCTCCCCAGATGTGGCAACAACCTAAGGGGGTAACTGCAGGTCTCTGTGTTAGAAAGAAGTTCTATTTATGTAACCCTCTTGACATCTCACACTGCCACATATACAGGTGAATGAAGAAATTGCTCAAGTGAAATATTTTCCCCCTTTGACCCTTTTCTGAATACCATTAATTGTTACTATTGGAGCTGACCACGTACAGGGCAGGAACCACATGTGAAAAACAAAAAAGAAGTAACTGCATTCACTGAGTCAAGATCCTTGTCAAAGAGAAAATCACATTTTCTCATCTTGGAAAACCTTTCAAGATAAATTCAATTCAAAATATTCTAGTTAAGTGACTGCTGTGTACTTGACTCTTCACTAGTGACTATAAATACCAAGATTAATAAGTGTCTTACTCAAGCAAGAGCTCACAGACTAGAATTGTGATAACCTGTCTTCTCAGAATTTGGAGTTTTAGATAATTTCCCTAGATTTTTGAGTAGTGCTACCTTTTTCATTTAAGAAGTCTCTAATGAATGCCCTATCTGATGTTACAGTGAAAAATCCTGATAAAATAAAACAAGAGACCCTACCTTTCAGAAAGTCCCAGTCTAGTGGAGGAGAGGGACATGTAACAGAGAAATTGTAAAGAGAAATTTATAGAAATGAGCACAAAATATTCTTTTTGGAACATTTAATTTCTGCAGTTGATAGATCTTGCTACTTAACAATGAGAATACATGTAAGGTGTTCAGCATGTCTCAGATTTTTGTGGCATATTGAAAGCACACAAAAGATGTTAATTATCTTCTTTATCATTATCACCTTTATCTTCCCTATTTCAGTATTCTCATGCCAGATATTAAGTACAAATCTAGCCCTTCCCTATTTGCCCTCTTTAAATGTGTCATTAACAAAAGTCAATTTGTTTTTCAGGTGAATGAGACTTTCTGTATGTTAGCATACCATTATCACTTGTGTTTTCTACAGTGGCTAAGGATTACATGTGATCATGACCACAAGATGTATGAAAAGTTGTGTTAGCTGAGAGAAAGTGGGGACCTTTTTATTTTTCCTTCCATTTCCATTTCAGCAGCTTTTCTCTTTTTGGAAAATGAGTGTTGAATCTTTTTTATTGTGAATCTTATAATGAAACTTCATTTAAACAAGGTGTATGGTTTAGTAAATTCTGCTCTGGATGACTGATGCCATTGTGAATATTCAATTAACTTTAAAAGCAGTGCCTTTGAGCCTGCACCATTGCTACTTGGGGCTGGATAACTCTTTGTTGTGGGAGGACTATCTTGAGTATTATAGGATGTTGTTATGATCTACCCACAAGATGACAGCATCCCTTCAGACAATGAGAAATGTCTGTAGACATTGCCAAATATCCCCCAGGAGTAATATTGTTACTTATTATTAAACAATGTTGAAACATTGTTTCTTATCATCTGACCATTGATTTTAAGGTGATGGTACCATGCAGCGTGGTTAAGGGGTGACCTTTCTTCTAGTATGTGTAGGTTTTCAGTCTGCCATGCTTTTTCAGTTATTTGGTGCCTATGATGTGTGAAGTAAGAGCAGAACAATGGAGTAAGGTGGTCTTTGCCCTGAAGTAACTTTTAGTCTAACAACTTGCAAATCAAGTTGATTCCTCACTTTCGGGGAACATGAGAGGTGATTCTTTGAAGCAGTGCCTTCAGCTTCCACTGGAAACCAGCCACTGGAAATCTATAATTTTCTTAAACTTTTTCATCGAAAAGTTGATTCTTGTGTGAGCAGTGTTTTGAAATTTGTTGCTTTAATTTACTAGTACATATTTACTTTTTTTTCTATGTTTAAAGTTTTTTTCTCCAAATCATTTGTAAACCAACACTTGTGTTATGGATTTAGGGGATAATAACAGCACCTGTTCTGATACATAGAGATCTTACTGTTTGGACAGCTGTCCACACTTTGAACATTTGTACAAGCACATTCAATTTTAAAAGAATAATTGTGTGATGAAACAGATCTTCAAACTGTATAATTAAAGCTAACCTAAATATTCAATTTACTACTATGAAGTATATAAAAACTTTAAAAAGTGTCAATCCTAATTCCTATAACTAAACATTATGATTTATTTAAAATCAAATATAAGACAACATATATCATTTAATGTTGAATTTGAACTGATAAGGTATTGGGACAACTTAGTTATTTATTAATAAAGAATTAATTTCCAGATGTATAGCATTTCCCTCTCATTTATCTAGTCCTTTACATGCCAAAGTGACTCAGTGAAGCTGTATTAAGAATACAAATTTTGGTTTTCTATGTTACTGGTAAAGAAGCTTCAAGGAGATATATGGTTACTTTTATTTTTAATATTACCTTTCTCATTGAAGTCTTTTCTATGAAGATTTCTATTTTACAACTCTAGAATTGTTTTTGTGTGTATCTTTATATAAATTATTTTATCTTAGGCTACTATTTATTGAGTGCTTACTGAATGTCAGCAGCCACACTAAACACTTTACATACATAATATATTTGGCCTAAGAACCTTGTCAAAAGTTATGCAGTGAGTTCCAGAATCTGAATCTGAATCCAGGCTGTCTTAACCCCAGCATTCTTGTTCTTGTAGCACATGGCTCCATTGTGCAGTATATTTGACATTGTTTGGGAGCCACAAGAAATAGGTGCTTGTTATCCAAGCTGTTTGCTGCCCTGAGATGACAATATAGACATTTCGGTCTTTACATTCCAAAAACACAAGGAGAGTTTTGATTTGTTGAACTAGGATCCAGTGATCTATCTTAATAGATTATGATGACAAGGGCAAATTGAAATTTGTCTGATTTCCAAACTTAAGAGGTTTCCCTATTGCTTCAGGTTTTATCCATCTCTAAACTAGATAGATATGTGGTAAATATATAATGTTTAAATGATAATCATATCACAATTATGAAATAACCACACTTAAATGGTTCAAGATAGTTGGCTTTAGTTTTGCTATTATAACTTTTGCAAGTCGTATGACTAAATCAGATTTATTAGAGAATTTGAATATCGAGATTTTAAAAACAACATTTTTGTATAATGGAAAAACATCTTGATATATTTCCTTATTCATTTTATACTGCAATGATCATTTGTTGCTCCCTGATAAAATATTTAACTTATAGTACAAAGCTGAGCATGTATTATAAGTTGCTCATTTTTGGAACTAATTTATGTAGCATATTTTCATGTGGATATGAAAAAGAGTATGAGAGAGATAAGTGAAAATAGTAAATCATAGTCTACAAATGTCTGATCTATAAATTTTCAAATTTCAAAACAGAACAGTAACTCAGTAGTTCATTTAATTGGGACACCTAGGAGAGGATGGGGAACTAAGAATGCTATCACTATCATTCCCATTTTACAGATGAACAAAATGAATCATAGGTTAAATAACTCTTCTAAGGTTGTGTAGCTGGGAAGTACCACCGATGAGTCTTGAGCTCCAGCTGCAGCCCTGCTAATCATTGTACTGTACTGCCTCTCAGGATTCGCTGGTTTTGTTTGAAAAAAATTGTTCCTCATAAAGTTTCACATGTAGGACAAAGCTTCACATTGATAGAGCTCTCAGGATATAACTGCTTCCAACAGATACTGGGAATGTAAGATGACCTATACATTTGAGGTGGCTTTTCTATACCAGAATTGTGTTCTGGACAGCCCAGCACATTTCTCTATTGCCAGGTTTAGTGCCTGATGTGCTCTTATGTCTGTCTCTAAATATCTGTTGCAGAATGACTTAGTGGAAAACTTTTCATTTTAAAACATATTCCTGACATTAGGCTAAAAGTGAAAAACGTAGTTCTCCTTAAAGAAATGCCTCTTACAAATGACTTTTGTGTACCAGCTGTTTCATCAGTACTCTAAACGGCACCGTGGCCTGGTGAAGAAATCAGTACACACACAAAAGTAAATGATTTCTCATTACTGGACACGGCAGATCTGTTATCGTCACTTTGGGCTTCTAGTGTAGAGATGGTTCCTAAATAATATGCAGATATGAATTGTTGAGACCTCAAGTCTTGGTTCCCTTAGGAGCTCTGTTACCTGAGAGCAGAGCAAAGTAAGGATCACCTTCTTCAGGGTCCACTGGCCCGCGGGTGAATAGTAGCTGTGAGGTACAGTAGTGGCTTGACTGTCATATTATGTAATTCCTTAATCGTCTCACCTGAAAATGAGAGTAATTATTCCTACCCATAGGATTGCTTTCTGGGTTACAGAAAAATGGTATGGGCCATTTAAGACTTATTGGTGCATGGTGCTAAAGCCTGTCCAGGAAGGTTTCTGGCCTGAAAGTCACTCAGGATTTCTTGGAGTCTGTGGAGCCATTGAGCCTTAGGCCTTACTGGAGGCTGCAGGTTCTTCTGCATGTAGACCCCTCTCCAGCTCTGATAGTGGGGCTGAGGCCTAGGGTAAACATGCCAGCTAATGGGAAATCACCCCAGAGCTTCCCTGCCCTGATTCCAGAAGAACCTGGCAGATCATTTGAGAATCATGGAATGAATTAAATTCATGAACTGAGGTGTCTCTGTACTGGGGGTTGTATTAATTTGCTCAGGCAGTGAAACACCATCTGGAACAGAAGCTGAAATTGTAGTATCCAACAGCTATACTTCACATATCTCTACTGAAGCATCACACTGTGGACTTCCAATCCTCTCTTTACAACTGGAAATAGAATCTAATCTAATCAGCTTAGAGAACTGATTCTAGGAAACTCAGAACCAATTCAGAAAACTTGTCCCTCAGATTCTGTTGTAGACACAGAACCTGGCCCCTCCCATCGTGGCTGCTGGGATCCAGGTGAACAGAGTGGAAGACACCAAAACTGGTCCCTCGGTTCCCCACTGCTGGGATCCAGGTGAACTGTGTGGGAAGACACAGAGACCCGCAGGAACGTCTGCTACACAGTAGGAGCCCCAGCCAGGATGCACAGGATGGACAGGCAGGACTAGCAGCAGGAAATTGTCAGAAGTGACAGTAACGATAGGAGCCAACAGGTGGTAAGTTAGGTAAACAGGCATTGTGCTTGGGAACAAAGACACACAGAATAGAAGCAGGTGGGTGGGGCTTCCCCTTTTCTCTCTCCTTTTTTTTTTTTTTCTTTTTTCTTATCTTTCTTCTCTTTTCTAAATGGCTGAGGAGAAATCCAGCCACAGAAAACTAATCCCATCCCCCAAACTCAGAGACCAAGTTCAGACAATCCCTCGCTTACTCCTTTATTCTTTCTCTTCTGCCCTCTTCTCTAGTTTCCCAAAGCTTGCATGATCATCTTTCATCACCCAGCCTAGCTTCTATTTTCTTTTCAGTTATCTTTGTTTTATCCACTATCTTTCTTAAATTTCCCCACCACAAGGTAAAACCTCTCTATCAAGGGGAAACACTGTTCATACAAGCTCCCAATTTTATGATTGGTTCTGTAATATAATTGTAGATTTTGCTCCCATGGTTAAATGTAGAAAACTAGTAGTTACCACAGTTCCTCAGTGTCTAAACTCTGCTAGATGCTATTGTTGTTGCTAATTATACTATTTTAGCAAGGATGTCGTATCTGTTTTAATCAGTTGTTCTCACATCTGTAACAGTACTGGAAAATTCTGGGGTAATAACCTCACCAGAGCCCAGTGCCAGGGGACTGGGAACTGAGCCAAACAGATGCCAACATCTTACTCTTAATTAATTGGAAAGGTAGGATCTTGGGACAGACACAAACCAAGAACCTCCTACACACAGAAGACATTCCCAAAGAACAAACCTTACCTAGAGAGGCCTTGATGTTGTTGATATAGGTACCTATTAAAAAAACTTACAAGGATCAACACAGAAAACAAAATAAAAACTTTTGAAATAGAAAATGACAAGATACAGAAGCAAAATGCAACCTCAGACCTCCAGCCCACCCAGAACAAGTCCAGGAGACAACAAGAAGACACACTCTTAACATTTCTAAAATGGTATCAACTGCAGTAAAGAAACAAATTTATGAGGCTATAGAGGAAATCAGATCAGAAGTAATCTCTCAAGTAAAAAAAGAAATGTCAACATTTATAGAGGAATTGCTCAGCACATCTAGAGTAGAGATAGATTAAAAAATAGACGATGATAGGAAGATGATGGAAACCATGAATGATCAATATAAGAAAGAGATGCAATGCATGAAATGGATTCAAACAGGTATCCAGGAAACTAAAAAGTACATTGAAAGCTGGCAAAACTGCTTGAATGAAACTAAACAGAGACTTTCAGATCTTGAAGACAGGATCTCGGATAGTGATCATGGAAGGAAAGATCTCTTGAAAATAATAAAATATCAGGAAATAACAATTCAACAACTGCAAGATGATGTAAAGAAAAATAATATAAGAAAAAAAAACTATTAGCAGAAGTAATAGCAGAAAATTTCCCAAGCATGGGAACACAGTCTGACATACAGTTAAGTGAGGAATATGGAACTCCAATTAGCCATAACCAAAATAAATCTACATCCAGACATATAATAATCAAGATCCCAGAAATTCAGCACAAGAACAGAATATTAAAAGCTGTTAGAGAAAACAAACAGATCACCTAGAAAGGAAAGCCCATTAAAAACATGGCAGATTTCTCAACACAAACCCTTAAGTCAAGAAGAGCTTGGAATGAAGTATTTCAAGTCCTGAAAGAAAACAACTTCCAGCCCAGATTGATGTACCCTGCAAAACTATCTTTCAAAATTAATGGAGAAATAAGATACTCCCATGACAAAAAAACAACTGAAGAAATTCATGACCACCAAACCAACACTACAAAGGGTACTGAAAGATATTCTAGACAAATTAAAAAATGACCACAATTCCAAGAACAACAACAGAAAGAAACCACCATGCAGGGCAAACATTTAAACAGAGGGGAAAAGTAGGGAACCAAGGACAATAACATAACAAATATAAGCCAATACATATCAGTTATTACCATCAATGTAAATGGCCTTAATTCACCAATCAAAAGAAACAGACTGGCAGAATGGATTGATAAACAAGATCTGACAATATGCTGTATACAAGAAACACATTTAACTCAAAAAGAAATTCATAGGCTGAAAGTCAAAGGTTGGAAAACAATACTCCATGTGACAGGAACCCAGAAAAGAGCAGGGATAGCTATCTGTTTGCAGACAGTGTGAACTTCAAACCATGAATGATCAAAAGAGATAAAGAAGGTCACTACATACTTGTTAGGGAAAAATTCAAGAGGAAGAGATAACAATCATAAATATGTGTGCACCAAATACAGGAGCATCCAACTATATAAGACAAATGTTAATAGACATGAAAAATCAAATAAGCAACAACACAATTGTAATGGAGGACCTTAATACCTCAATGTCACAAAGGGATAGATCAACTAGACAAAAAATCAGCAAAGAAATAACAGAACTGAACCAAACTTGTGAACAAATGGATTTAGTAGATGTTTACAGAGTGTTCCTCCCAACAACATCAGGATACACGTTCTTCTCAGCTGCACATGGGACGTTCTCTAAAATAGACCATATACTAGCCCAAAGAACATGCTTAAGTAAATTAAAAGGAATTGAAATTATCCCATGCATATTATCTCACCATAGTGCAATAAAATAGGAAATTAATGACAGAAGAAACTACAAAAACTCCATAAACACATGGAAATTAAATAACACCCTCCTAAACAACCAATGGGTCACAGATGAAATTAAAGAAGAAATTAAACAATATCTACAATCAAACAAATATGCAAATACAACTTACTGGAACCTGTGGGACACAATGAAAGTGGTCCTCAGAGGGAAATTTATAGCACTGAATTCTCACATCAGGAAAACAGAATGAGCACAAATAAACAACCTAGTGCTGGACATCAAGCTGCTAGGAAAAGAAGAACAAGTCAAACCCAAAGCCCATACAAAGGAAGAAATTATAAAGGTCAGAGAAGAAATTAACGCAATTCAGACTAAGAAAGCAATACAAAGAATTAATGAATTGAAGAGTTGGTTCTATGAAAGAATAAATGAAATTGATAAACCCCTAGCCAACCTTATCAAAAAAAGGAAAGAAAAAACTCAAATTCATGCAATAAGGTATGAAAATGGTGAAATCACTACAGATTCTGAGGAAATTCAGATCATGAATACCTACTTTGAAAATCTTTACTCGTGTAGGATGGAAAACAGAAGAAATGGTCAGATTCCTAGATACATATGAATTACCAAAGCTGAATCAAGAAGATATAAAAATTCTGAATAACCCAATATCAGTTAATGAAACTAAAAATGTATTTAGAAACTTACCAACAAAGAAAAGGCCAGGTCCTGAAAGATTCACTGCTGCATTCTACAGGAAATTTAGAGAAGATCTAATGCCATTACTCCTCAAACCCTTTAATGAAATTGAAAGGGAAGCAATTTTCCCTAAGTCATTCCTGGAGGCAAGTATTACTCTGATTCCAAAACCAGAGAAAGACCCAATCAAAAAAGAGAACTACAGGCCAATCTCCCTAATAAACACAGATGCAAAAATCCTCAATAAAATACTAGCAAACAGAATGCAGCAAATCATCAAGAAGATTATACACCATGACCAAGTTGGATTCATCCCAGGAATGCAGGGATGTTTCAACATATGCAAATCAATAAACAAAATACACCATATCAAAAGAGCCAAAGACAAAAATCACACGATCATCTCAATAGATGCAGAAAAAGCTTCTGATAAAGTCCAACACTCATTCATGAGAAAAATCCTACAGAAAATTGGAATAGATAGTCTTTACCTCAATCTGATAAAAGCCATCTATGACAAACCAATAGCCAACATCATACTAAGTGGACAAAGACTGAAAGCTTTCACTCTAAAATCAGGAACAAGACAAGGATGTCCACTATCACCACTCTCATTCAACATATTTCTGGAAACATTAGCCAGAGCAATTAGACAAGAGAGACAAATAAAAGGAATAAGGATAGGAAAGGAAGAAGTTAAATTATCATTATTTTCAGAGGACATGATATTCTACATAGACGACCCCAAAAACTCCACCAAAAGACTTCTAGATTTAATAATCAAATTCAATAGCAGAGCTGGATACAAAGTCAACACTCAAAAATCAATAGCCTTCCTGTACACAAACAACAAACTCACTGAGAGAGAAATTAGAGAAACAACAACCTGCACAATTGCATCCAAAAAAATGAAATATTTAGGAATCTAACAAAAGAAGTAAAAGATCTATACATTGAAAATTACAGTACTCTGAAAAAAGAGATAAAAGAAGATATCAGAAAATGGAAAGATATCCCTTGCACATGGATAGGAAGAACCAATGTTGTGAAAATGGCCATACTCCCAAAACTGTTGTACAGATTTAATGCAATCCCGATAAAAATACCATTAGCATCCCTCACAGATCTAGAGAAACCATTCCTAAAATTCATCTGGAAACAGAAGAGACCTAGAATAGAAAAGGCAATCCTGGGCAACAAAGGCAAGGCAGGAGGCATCACAATCCCTGACTTGAAATTATACTACAAAGCCACTGTGATAAAATCAGCAAGGTACTGGCAAAAAAAACAGACCTGAGGATCAATGGAAAAGGTTAGAAGATGCAGACACAACTGCAAACACACTCAGCCACCTTGGGTGTTGTGAACTGTGAGCTGACTCACCTTATACCTTTGCAAATGGGAAGCTATAGTGGTGATGGGGGGCGGGACTGAGAAAGATTAAAGTGTTATGTCTCCAACAGATGAATCATGGCAGGAAAACTCCTGAATGCACTGATAGAGATACTGAAGAGCAAGGTCTGCAAACTCCATTTAGGCCAATCACTGCTTCTTTTTGTAAGTAGTTTTATTAAAACAGCACCACTCATTTGCTTAATCATTGTCCGTGGCTGCATTTGTGCTTATAATGCCAAATTGAATACTGTGACAGAGATCCTTTGACCCTTAAGACATAGAATATTTACAATCTGACCCTTTACAGAGAAAGTTTGTGATACCTGTTCCAGAGTAAGGAGGATATGGTTCAGGTTCTAAAAGAATTGCTTATTGAACTAGAGTTTAAAAGATATTGTCTACTGTCTTAATCGCAAGGAACACTCGAGAATTACAGTAACCAGTTCTCAGGAAAAAGTTTACCTCCTTGCAAAAGGTTCTTGCAGGGCCAGTGCAGGAGGTGAAGAGGCAGAATCACTCTATTTTTTTTCAGAGTCACTCTTCTTGCGGTGAATACCTAGTCTGGTTGGGGAAGACACAAGCAGCCAGAATTTGTACTGAGTCAACATATTCAAGATCTGAGAAAAATGATGTACCTCATTCCACTTCAAAGGTGTAGGGCCATTAATCCAGACTTTCCTTTTGTTGCTATCACCTAGGAATGGAGAACAGCCTTAGTAAGGAAACAGGTCACTGAACAGGGATATTTTCTGCCAGCCCAGTATTGAATATGGTTATAGAGAGGAGAGACTCAATGGAAAAGGAAGACTTTGGGCCAGGCGTGGTGATGCATACATGTAATCCCAGCACTCAGGAGACTGAGGCAGGAGGATTGCCATAAGTTCGAGGCCAGCCTGAGCTACATAGAGAGTTCAAGGCCTGGCTGAACTACATAACGAGACCCTGCCTCAAAAAAAAAAAAAAAAAAAAAAAAAAAAAAAAAAAAAAAAAGAAAAGGAAGACTTTGCTACTATTGAACTTTACTTAGACATGTACTTCAGTGAAGTTAAACGTGCCAAAGTAATATCTTTAAGCTCCAACATGCCTGTGGAGTCTATTTCCATTTGCGTGTTACTCAGGCCCTCACAGGGATCCTTCTCTCATTTGTGTCTGTGGCTTATAACATGGTGCTTGAGTCTCTACAGACAGACTTGTCAAGTCTTCTAGCTCAAATTAATTGCTCTTTCCTCTGTGTTTGTATTTCATCTTATCATAATATAATAGTCAGCATACCTTACCTTGTATTTCAATTATATGTGCATATGAACTCTTCTCCATACCAGGCTTTACTTTAGAGCAGCATTTTAGCCTTATCCCAAATTTAATTATCCCTAAATCCTTGATAGTGAATGTCTAATTGTAATACCTATTGACTAAAATTGATTTAAATTAAATTAAATGGTATTTATTATATCCTGTTAAGATTTTAGTAGATGTAGGGCTGGAGAATGTAGCTCAGTGGTAGAACAGTTATTTGTGTTTGTGAGGCACTGGGTTCAAGTCCCAGGACTGCAGGAAAGAGGAGGGGAGAAAAGACCACAGCAGATGTGGATGTAGACATGACTCTGACTCTTCTCTTATAATTACCATTTCACCTGTGATGGATTATATCAAAATATTTAATATATTTGACATCTCCTGCAGACTAATTTGTTTTGCCCAAGCCCCAGGTGGCCATAGCTGATTAAAGTTCCCCAAAGGAATCAGCCACTTAGGATCTTTTGGTTGCAAGAGATAAGTGCTTAGGTAACAGGGACCATCTTTACTCAAGAGAATAACGAGAGTATTTCACAGAATGAAAGGAATCACTGAGCCAGTGAGCTTCAGGAATGTGAGGAAGCAGGACGTTTCCGAGGACTTGAGCATCAGGAACTTGTGAACCCTGTGAGCTAGGGTATCGTGAAGCACATCCGCTCACGATTAAATTCCCTAGAATCTGTTTAACCCAGGTTAATTCAGGAGTCCAACCCTGTGACTGGGAAACAGGATCTTTCCTTTAAATAAAGAATATGAATTAAGAGGAAAAAAGTAGTGGGCAAACTAAAACAAGTTTTATAACAATAATCTGAGGACAAACTAAGCCACCAAGATGCTCTCTCAAGCACGTGAATTTAGAGATGAAAATAAACAAATAAACAAAAGTATAAATGACTTTGGCTTAGACATACATAGACTAAGGCTGGGGCCACAGTGGGGAAGCAGAGGGAACAGAGCTGACAGAGAGAAGCAACACTGAGAGATAAGAGTGGCCGTGCATCCTCTCATAGATGGACAAAGTGGTTTCATGGCTTAGTGGTTCCTCCTCTCGCTTTTCTTAAACTTGCCAATGTACGATTCACAGTCAGCATGGCTTAACAATGGGATCACATTCTAAGTGACACATTGTTGGGTAATTTCATCATTGTGTGAATCCTGTAAAGTGAGCTTAACAATCCTAGATGATACAGATCAATCACTCGACTAGGCCTTTTAATGTAATCAAAAGCTATAGAAAACATGAGATGTGTGAGAGTGCTGCCAGAGTGACAAAACTTGTTTTATAAGTAGAAGAAGTGTTTCTAAACAATAAAAAGTAAGTATAGAACCCAGTAACATGATCATTTATTATTGTTATCAAGCACATAATTGTGTGTGTTATACTTTTACATGACTGGCAGCACAGTAGGTTTGTTTTTATAATCATCACCACAGATATATGAGTAATACATGCAAAATGAATTATAATGACTATGATGTCACTAGGCAATTGATAGGAATTTTTCAGCTCCATTATAATCTTATGGGACCCCCATGCAGTCTGTCACCGACCCAAATAGTTGGGTGACTGTATTTTCCTTCTAACTATTTTGTCCTAGGATATTCCTTCAGTTTATAAATGAGAAGTATTTAATTGTCTTATGTTTTAGAATATTCAGCTATAGGATAATTGGAATTAAAATTATCTTAGATATCAAAGGGTAAAGAAAATCAAATGATCTCAGGCAATGGGTATAATTGTCATTTGCCAATTCTGCCATTTGGTAATGATAATGATAATAGTGATTTAAAATATATTTAGCACTTTCTAAGGGCCAAGCATATGTACACACACGCACACACACACACACACACAGTCTTATGTATTCTCACAAAACACCTGAATCATGGGTAGAATTATTAGTTCCATTTTACATACAAGAGAATAAAGATATAGAGAGAATAAACTATAGGGTCAAGATTCAAATTTTCTAATTTAACATCAAAGCATCAATGTTTTTGTTTTGTTTTGTTTTTTGAGACAAGGTCTTACTATTTAGTTCAGGCTGGCCTTGAACTCACTATGTAACCTAAGCTGGCATCCAACCTGTGGTGATTCTCCTGCCTCAGCCTCTCAAGTGTTGGGATTATGAGCATGTGAACCATCAAAGCCTCAATTCTTGAAAGAACAAATGTTTTCAAAAGTTCAGGAATTAAGCAGTTTACAGGAAATCTGAGTTTTTTTTTAACTACCTCAGGATCAAAATTGTCTCCTTTATTTGATATCCTATTCAAATCTTAGAGTTACTTTGATATCTCCATTGAAAGGAATTTCTGTCTGTACCAAGCAGGAAAAGTTTGCCAGATGTGGAGATGCAAGGCTGTAACCCCAGATATTCAGGAGGCTGAGGTTAGAGAATCATGAGTGTGAAGCCAGCCTGCAAAATTTAGTGAGACCTGCCTCAAAAAAAAAAAAAAAAAAGAAAAGTTTAGAAAGTGTGCGTATGGGTTACTAGTGATAACAGCTCAGTGCAAAGACCCTGGGTTCAATCCCCAGTATTGGGGGGACAAGAAAAGAGCAAAGTTTATATGAACAGCTTCCAGAGCAGTAATAAGAATGGCCATTACCGAGCAACTGCAATGCAGCAGGATTATGATTTATGAGCATTTTTATCTCACTGAGGAACTCACTGAGGAAGATACTCTCCACAATCTGATGAGGCAGGCACTTTTATTGTTTCCGTTATAATCATATATTGTTATATAGCAAAATGGTCAGAATACATGCACATCGTTAAATACTTGCTCAATAAAAACATCAGTGATTACTTAGCAATGATCTCTCTGCCTGCTGTAGCCCTTGGGAAAGATGTGGGAAAATGAAGCTGTCCCCTGGTAGCAGAACTTCTGTTAGAGTTCTGCACTTGACTTAGTCATTCCTTCTCAGAATGATTCAGTCTCAAAATTGTTCTTTAATCCTTTATATTTCCATTAAGAAAAGTTTCTATCAAGTGTTTCAGAAGTACACAATGTGCAGGAGCATTAATGATTCCCTGCTGGTGAGCGGAGTGCAGAGGACACAGGTCCACAGCCGCCCACTGGCCTGGCTGCTGCCCGCAGTTTGGCCTGAGTCAGCATTGACAGAAATACAGGCTGGAGTGCAGGCGGATGCCAAGAACCTGTCTCCTTCCTACCTCATTACTCTCTTCTCACTGGGTTACTGTGTCTCTTTTGTAGTCCAACCTGCAAATTACTTTGAGAAGGAGAGATACATCCCTGGGCCAGCCTAGTAATATATTAGTTCCCTTGCTTAGGTGGAAAAAAAAATACTAGTGAACATTGAAATGTTGAACTTGAGGGTCAAGTAATTGGAAACTATTCCTTTCTCACTGAAATTTTTGACATGTTGTTCTGAAGCCATAGCGTTAGATTACACTTAATTCTTTGTTGCGTCAGCTGTGAATTTGGCTCCCGCAGGCATTCTGTGATATAAAGAAAGAAGTCGACAAAATGGTTACATCTAATCCCCCCAAAATAGGACCTTCGATTTAGTAATGTATTGTTGGTGACAGTGACTTAATTCTTTTTTTTTTTTTTTTGTGGGTACCAGGGGGTCGACCTCAGGACCTCGTGCGCCAGCAGGCGCCTGTGCTGCTGAGCGATATCACCGGCCTTTTTTTCGTATGTGGGTTCCAGGAGTCGAACTCGGGCCCTCGCGCTTGCCAGGCAGGTGCTTATGCTGCTGAGCCATCTCACCGGCCTCCCAGTTACTTAATTCTTAAGGCCAGTCATAGTGAGACAAGATGCTGCATCAGCCAAAGACCACACAAATTATCAATGTTAGGACCAAAAGGATGGGGAGGAAATGGGTTACAGCCTCTTTATTCTCAATTGTTGTAATGTTTTGTCTCTTAAAAAATCAGTTTAAAAAGTACATTAAGCCTGATTTATTCAGGTACAACAATAACAACAACAAAAAATTAGGTTTATTGAAATACCTTTTCCCTTCTCACGGGGACTGCTCTCTCCATTAACCTCTCTTTTCCTTTTATTTCAAGTATTATTATTTCATGTCATTATATCAAATTTAGTCTATTGGATATTCCTATTTCCTCTGTAATTTAGGTTTTAAGCAACATATGATTACTCTGCTATTAAAAAAAATCTAGCTGCCTTCCCTGAATGAGAGACTGTCTGGCATACTTAATGTTCTTGCATAGAAATCGAGATAAAAGAACAGATAAACCTAAGTAAACCCAGCATTTTAAAGGAGCTCCTTTAAATGTGAGGGCCTTGTCAACTGGTTAAAAACTAAAAGTTGGTTTTGTTCTGAATATCCTTGCTGGGCCCATTATGCATAAAAAGGGGCCACAGCCCATTTGCAAGGCCTCTGAATGAACTCTATTCATTCCCTACTTGGAAATGTCTCTTTAGCCGCAAAGAGAAACAATAGTTACAACCTAATTTCTTTGGCACCTATATCAGCAGAGGAAAAGCCAAGAGACCATTATGAGAACTGTAGAAACTTTTTTTGGTGATTATGTAATTCGGCATTCACTGGTCATATCTGTGTATTTAAGTACATTTTCTAAAAGATTATAAAGTCTTTCTATAATAGTGTAATATCACACTTCATGCGTGAAACAGTATTTTTTCAATGAAGTGCTTCAAACTAATTTGCTGCTTATGGTTGCTAAAGTCTAAAAAAAACCACACTAGCATGTATCCTGAGGCTTTAAGAAGAAAGTCTCTCTTTTTTATTACTGTGTATTTAAATCAGATGAGAATTCAAAACTACAGATAAATCCATTAATTATTTTCCATATTTACCTGTGGAAATCAGTGAAGTATATTGATCTGGAATTGGTAATGGGGATACAATGCGTGTTAATATGAACTCCAAGTAATATCTGTGAACGAACGAGAGGCAGAGACCACTTGACAAGCTTTCGTGAAGGCAATAAGACATATGATTTAATACCTGGGTGCAGGCAGACAGAGGGCGAAAAGACCATCCCTAGGGAACAAAGAGAATAGGGCTTCCTTATAGGTCTTGAAAGAACACAAGGGACATTAGGTGAGAAGATCTTAGCAAACATCAGTGGTCAAAATTCTCCAAATGTCAGGTGCCTCAGTGGTCAAAGTCCTCAGGGTATCTGGTGTAAATGTTTGGATGTTTTCAGATATCCTGGCTCTTGGAAGATTTCATGCTCCACCTTATCTCTTTTTATAACATCCTGTATTTGCCAAGGGCCACAGCACAAGTGCTGAGCTGGGTTTTCTCTGAGAATAATGCCGCTGCTGACAAACAGGTTGGGTGCTGGGAAAGACATGCCTGAATTGAGCCTGACGATATCTAGTGAACTTACTTAAGTGCAAATCTGATCTGAGCTGGTCATTCTTCCTCAAATGACCCATTGCCCTTAAAGGGAAGGCTCCTGACCTGGTCCTTGCTGCATGGCCTGCTCAGAACTCTCTCCCTCCCAACCCCATTAATCTGACCAAACTTACCCTCAAGTCTTAACTTAGGATTCACTTTTTCAAGAAGCTTTTTAGTTATACTAACTAACTAGTTAATAGTTAATGTATTTGGAACTGAGATTGTGTGGGGATTAGTTGCTAAACATTTAGAACCAGATAGTGAAGAACTTTTATACTACTCTTTCAAGGTTTTGAACAGGAAAATGATATTTGCTCTATCTTTTAAAAGTTTGGAGGGTAAATTGGATCTTAAAAGAATGTTTAACCTAGACACCTAATTAGCGGACAGTGAACTAGAAAATGTCACACTAATATCCCATCCTCACCTCTCCAAAGCACTGTGAAAGATCACTCGCTCTGATTACATTTTTTGGAGACCCTGCTAATTCATATCTGAAAAATATCAGCTGCCAGTATTTGGCCATATGTTGTAATTGCTAAATATAATATCAACTAACATTTGAAGATCATTAAATTATTACATAGTGTATATAGTACAGTGGTTCAGAGTGTAGGCTCTAGAAAGATGTAGTTTAACATTCTCCTGATACCACTTACTAGGTGATGGATGTGGACAAGCTATTTAGACAACTTACTTAGCAAAGTAAACTTGAACTGAAGGCTGAGAGATTGCGGCAAGGAAGGTAAACCCTAAAAACAACTTGCCAAGCATGATTTTCTTTGAATTTGAGCATGTTAATCTAAAAATCTATGTGAATCTTGCATTCTTTTTCACAATAAATTTCTATTTGTCTTACAAGAAAAATATTTTTTAAGTTGGAAGAGGGGGTTAAGTTGGTTGGTGCTTGTTGTCTCAAATTTTCTGTATACTTATTTCCCCAAGAAGTTATTCTATGTTTATCCTCTAGCTTCAAGCACTTTTTTTTTTCACATACTTTTATGGTATAAAAGCATGTAAACAGATTAAGGAAATTACCAGGAATGTAAATATAAAATCTCAACAGAGCTGAAGTTTTACATTATGCTTTAGCCATTGCTTCACTGTGTTCACTCCAAGAATACAATATTCTAGATAATTTTTTAAAAATCTAGCTCAACAATGTTACAAAATAAACTCATCATTTCTTTCCCCTCACCATCCCTAAATCCAGATTATCCATCTTTCTGGTTACTCCCACAGAAACCTCAGGAAGCATGCTGGCTTATCCCTTTTTCTTGTCTCCCCAAATATTTTAATCTTTTCCCACAGAATTCACTTCAAACACGTAATTCTTTCTATCCTTGATTTTCCTTTTTACTTATTTCCTGTAATCAGCAGTTCATTTTAAGAATTTATTATTTCTTCCCTATGATATTACTGAGTTAAAAAACAATTTACTGTATGTGATCACTTTCCCTTTTCATTTAGCGCATGAACAATATTCCCTTTTTTCCCCTCCTCATCAACTAGGGAATTAACTATTGATATCCAAAATAGGCTTTTCCAATACCATCTTATGCTGACCTTCCTTTCCAGCCTAATATTTTCTTACTGTCTTATATGGTCCATTCTCTACACCCAAAGTGACCTGTCTGCTCTTCCCTGAGAACCTATGGCCTAAACTGTCTTCAGGCCTCAGCACCAACTATTCCTACTATCTATCATTGTTGTTTACATGTTGCTAAATCTCACAATTTTCTCTTCCATAAATCCTTCTCTGATCATTCCAGATAATTATATAGGATTTATTCCTTTTTATTTGTTCATTCATGGAATAAATATCAAGTGATAAATTAATGTTGGTAATTTAGCAAAGACTAGGACTAAATTGGTACCCTGTAATGGAGGCTATAATGTAACACAAAAGCAAATTGATAACTAATTTCAGTCATGGGTTTTCAAGGGTCCCTATAATGTTAGAAGGATATATTGGGAGTCAAGTGCAGCCTCCCTCCTCACCATGGAAGATTTAGACAGATCTAAAGAATGAAGAGGAGCTAGCAAAGTGAGGTGGGAGGAGATTAAGGGGCTTTGGGAACATGAAAGGGTATTCTAGGTAGAGGGAAAACCGTGTGCAAAGTTCCTGAGATGGGAATGAACGGAACATTTGAAATACTGAGAGAAAGCTAGTGTGGGCAGCCAGATTGGATGTGGTATGAATAATGGAACAAGGGTAACTGAGATATTAACAAAAGAGAGATTGACAGCTCATGGGCTTGACGATGGATCAGAACTGAAGGAGAGACGGTACAGAAAAGCAAGGAAAGTGTGGAGGAAATAGAATGCTTAATAACAATTTATGAATTTGAAAAAATGATGGTGTGATAGACTTGCATAAGAAATGCCTGGTGGGTTAGTTTAGCGCAGTTCTGGATGTGTCTGGATGACTGACTCACTGAAGAGGGAAGACCCACACCAGATGTAAATGGTACCACCAGGTATGGGTGACATCCAGGCTTATAGCCTGGATGAAATAAAAATGGAAAGGAGGAGGTCTCACTTCTTCTATGGAGGAGGATCTCCAGTCTTCACCATCATCTGTGGACATCTGTCTCCAGGCTTCCAGTGTAAGCTCTTTAGCTTTGCAGAGCAGAATTTTCAGCTTTCCAGTGCATATTCTTTAGGCTTCTAGTGCAGACCTTTTGAGTTCCTGATATGGACTTGCACAAGACTCTGCAGTGAGCTTCAGGCCTGTGACTTTTGACTAGATTTTCCTGCTCTCCAGTGTGCAGATGGCCTTTTTGCATTCTTCTACACCTGACTGTACAGATGCCCATTGTAAACCTACCTTGAAAATCCTTAATATGCCACATATATATAATCCTTTATCTATCACATATTTTTATTATATTAAATCGTTCCTCTAGTGCACTTAGGTATAGATGGAGATAGGAGTCCTAGCCAACTGGAAGGGTAGAATCTTTTGGTCAGTAAGTCTTATAATTCATTTCTCACAAAACACTTTAATACATTCTTATTTCCTATATTCTGTCACATTTTATAGTTGTTTATATACTTTTCTTATTTTTATGTTAAATTACAAGTTCTTTCTGTACTTACTGAATTATGAGTTTATAATTGTATTATTATAAAAAATATGGATACATTTTTATAACTAAAAAAGTCTTTGTTGCTATATTTATAGAATTCCTTTCTTTAATCACTAAATATAGGGCCCATCCTCAGATCCATCTTATTTGTCTTTTGGTAAATATTGAATGATGTAAGCAATATGACACTAGCAAGCATACAGAAAGGCACCAAAACCAAAGTACTTGGTACAAAATAATTTTTTATTTAATAGATTTGGGCTATTTGCTGGAGTTCCTCTCTCTTTCAAAATGTAGGAAATGTTATATGTCTAGGTCCATTCACAGATTGGAAGGGGAATGGAGAGAGAAGAGAAGGCAGACAAGCAGTGTTTGGATTCAGTAGATCAAATTTCTAGTCACAGTTCCTTTGCTTTTTAGCACAGTCATTGAATTTCTCTTCATTCCTCTATTCAGAACTTCTTTTTGTTCTAGTGGGATTGCTTCTCACTCATAAGAATGAGTATTTTCATAAAGAAATCACTAAGACGATAATAACCTAAACAAATGACATTAGGTTTCTTTCACTTAAAGTGTCTCTTTTAAATACACCTTTAGTTTTCTCCTACATAGACTTCATTGAATCTCATGTGTATTTTCTTCATATATTTACCATATATAGATATGGGGAGAATGCCATTATTTTTCAGTTAGATGTTAGATAAACTCACCTGTATTTATTTCAACCTCATTTCAAAAATTAATTACAAGAAGTCATCCTCGTGTCATGAGACCCAAAATTAGTAGGAAATGATATTAAAAATGTAACTCTTCTAAAATGTTAGTGATCATCTTCCTCTTTTCTCCTTCTAGGAACTTCCTAAGGCTGATTACTCCAACGAAGCTGTGGTATAGGTTTTAAAAGAATGTGGTGCTCCTCGTACTGGAAAAGCCAAATGATTGTTGTAATCTGTCTCGGGAGAAGCCATCAAAGACAGTGCCATGAAACACAAGAATCTCTGGATCACCAAAAACCTGTGGCTTTACGAATACTATTGAGTCCTGTCTGAAGTCCCGTAGATGACCTGGAGTAGAATGCATAGTATGCCTTGTAGTCATTATCATCTTTTTGGAGATTCAATGATTTTTTTTTATTTTAGGACATAAATAATTTTGTAATGTGTGAATCTGAGCATAGCAAATAATAGTAGGGACTTTGTTACGTACTTTCATTCATGCCTGTCCTTAAATTATCCATTTGTCTTTATGTCTCTGTATGGTATGTGTATTTCAGCAGGTTTATGTGAGGTAGATGTAGACTTCTCTGCGTCCTATAGCATGAATGGCAGCTTTTCACATTTCTGCCTGTGAGTAAGGGAAAGCCTCGTTCTCAGAGCAATAGCTAATGCTCTCCTTTTCTGCCGTGCCAGCTGTGGGAGCTCCCCAGCCTCATGTTACCTTTGCCTTGGAGAGGGAACCTTCCGCGGACGAGGATCTAGTCTCCAGCTCTGTAAGTTAAGAAACTCAGTTTACCCATGAACTAAATCTTGTTTTATATCCAAAATATTATGGTCTAGGCATTATAACTATCTGAACTTATCCTACTATAATTTTGAATAAAAAATATGGCCTCATACCTAAGAGAATTTACCATATTAACATATCAAATACAGAGAATTATAGCGAAGGGATTTCTAAACCCTCAATGAATATAGTATATAGAAAGAATAGACTAGAAATAAGGAAGACTGACATTATGTTTCTGCTGCTATTACCTATGTATGTTTGACATTGTTTAAATTCTCTGGGCTTTAGTCAAGAAAGGGAAAAGTAGAGAGACTACCTGTCCTTTTGAGATTAGATACAGAATTTATATACATCATTTCCACTCACGTACCTTACTAAATTGATCTTACGTAGTCAGAACGCAGGCTAGGATATGTAGTCTTTACCTGAAACTTAGAGAATTCTATTACTCTAGACAATGGACTATCAGAGGACAACTAACAGTACTGGCTGTTGTCCTCATTTACCAGGAAACCGAATGCTCTTTCAGAATCATTCTCCCTGCCCTACCCCAACAGATGTCTGCTTCAGCCTGAATTGGGTCATATGTTTACCCCTAGCTGCAAAGAAGCTAGAGAAGCAGGAAACAGAATTGGTATAACTGGCTTTGACCAAAAGTTCTCAGACTTTCTTGGTTCACAGCTCTCTTGGGGTCTTAGTAGTTTTTTTCATGGCACACACACAAAGTTTAATTTGCAACTTAATAGCCATTTTAAAATACATAAATTGAAAGAAAAGTAATATATTTTTTAGTCTTAAATAACCACAGTTTATAATGGGATAGGTGGATAGATAGATAGATAGATAGATAGATAGATAGATAGATAGATAGATATAGCAGCTGGACACTCTACAAGTTCTCAAACCTTAGAATCATATTGGGCAATGCCATCCTTATTTCTTGCCATGCTTGCTTTTTATTGTGACAACCACTGAAAACCCAGCTTTGCAAAGATATGTCAGAGTCTAAAGGAATATAATGTACCATGATCTAATGTGGAATTCAAGCTAGTACCTTGCATGCTGTTTAACAGCCATTGAGTCCCACTGGTTCCCTTGAAAATCTGAAATATGTTATGAGCGCCTGTCCCAGTGAGTTTACTTTGACACCCGAGGGGAATGGGTACACAGTTTGGGAACCATAGAGTCATGGTTCATGATCATGACTCATTATCTAGAGCTGGACATACTGCTCCCCAGAGAAGAATTATACTTTGTTGGGACTCATAAAATCCTAACACCAAAATATGGCACCTTGGAATGTTGAATACTTGGTACTGAAGGAGATGAGAAGACCTTGGAAGTAAAATCTCCCTCTAAACTTCTCCTGCCCACCTAGCTCTCATCCCTTTTTCCTTATCTGAAGCAGAAGTTTTCTTCCCCCAAACGAGTCAAAACCCTCTCTTGCAAAGCCAACCATGAAACCTAAAAACCTTTCTCCCTTCTCCCTTCCCAGTAGAAGTCCCTCACTTCACAGGGTCCAGCTCCACACCCCAGAGGAAGGGACACTGCGGATAAAGAAAGCAGGAAGAATCTGGACAGGTTAAGCCCTGTCGTCTTCCCTCAGTTTGTCACCATTAAGTCCTACCCTTTTGTTCCATCTCACTCCTACTCAGCTGTCTATTCTTCATCAAACCTAAGCATACAAACAGTGTTCCCTGGGTCTTTCTTCACTTCTGAAAGCTCATGTAAAATTCTGATTAAATAAATTTGTATCCTTTTCTCTTGTTAACCCATCTTTCGTTATAAGAGTGTCAGCTGTGATGCTTATGTGTGAGGAAATTTATCACAGTTTACTGTACCTCCACCTTCTTTTAGAGGGGAAGAAGAGAGAAAGAAAATAATTTAGGAAACTATTTCTGCCTCAATCTGCTCCAACTGGACTACATGTTCTGGTTTTTGTTGTTATTATTGGTTTGTGGTACTCAGAGCTTTCTGCACTGAGCTATATCCTCAGCCTTTTAAAGAATTATTCTTTTAAATTTTGTGGTAGAATCTCACTAAAGCACTCAGTTTTCTGGGCTGGGCTCGACTTGCGATCCTCCTGCCTTCTGTCCCCAAATGCTAGGATTGCAAGGCATATACCACCAAGCCTCGTTACTACATGCTCTTGAATACTGGTTTGCATATAGCATAGTGTTTGGTACATACTTACTAAACAAATAAAGAAACAAAGACTATATGGTTAACTGAAATTGATTAACTGAAATTCTATAGAATGACAAATTATAGAAATTTTGTTACTTCTTCAAGCTTCTGTGTGAATTCAAGAACCTAGGCTATAACTTCTGTTTATCTTACTGCCCAATGCTTATTGTAGAAGATAGAAAACTTTAGTTGGAAGTCTCAGTGAGAGCTATTCTTTTTCCAAACACCATTACAAAGGAGTTTCATTACACCAATAATGAAAGTTCTTATTAGCGAATTCTAAATATAATTCTATTCTGGCTGTCAAAAAAGAAAAATAATCTCCCTTTTATCACCAGGGATCTAAGGCTTTTTGTTACTATAGTAACCACTAGAAAAAATGTTATAAAGAGAAAAGCAAAATTTTTGTAGAGATATGAAAAAGACTGTTTCTACAGTCATCAGCTAAACTATTTTATAATTACAGATCATTATATAAAGCCCAAAAAGTGACTTTTCAAAAAAGAACGCCCACGTTTTTTAATTATTGTAGACATTTTAGCAAAATTTGTCTTTCTCCTTTTTCCTGCTTTTAGATCAAATTTACTTTTCTGTTTTATTTTATGGTTTTGCAACATGGAAGGCCATTCAAGATCTTTGCCTTTGGTTTCCCAGGTTGTAATATCTGTACTGGGGCCAGTGAGATGGCTCAGCGGCGTAAGCGCCTGCCTGGCAAGCGCGAGGGCCCAAGTTCGACTCCTAGAACCCACATACAAAAAAAGGGCCGGTGATATCGCTCAGTGGCATGGGCACCTGCTGGCGCACGAGGTCCTGAGGTCGACCCCCAGTATCCACACACACACACACACAAATATATATATATATATACTGTATCTCCGTGACACTCTGTAGAAGAATATGCTACCATGTTAGATTATGTTTATATCTAAAAATTGCCTATGGTTATTTGGTTACTCTAGTAATATGTTTAGAAAATTTTATGTCTAGATCTAAAAATTGCCTGTGGATATTGGGTTACTCCAGTAATATATTTAGAAAATTACTCACATGTCTGTCTCTACTCATTATAACAAAAATATTTTGAGGAAAAATATTATGAATCCCCAGAGCATTGAATGGGGACTGGTACGGAGTAGACATCCAATACATAATTTTTGAATTAGTAACTATTTTTTTTATCACTTTTTTTCCATAAGCATGAACACAGTGCTTTGTTCATAATGAGTACTCGTGTGCGTTTTTATTTTGTGAGAGCCCAAATCACTTTTACTTTAATTCCTGCAGTATTTCTGAAAACTAGAGAAAATTAGGACCTATTCTCCCTTCTGTAGAAATGGCAAAATGCAATTATTTTTAATGATTAATATAAAATCTTGAATTTATACTATATAAGAAATAGTTTGGTTAAAATATCTTTAAGACATTTTATTGAAGAATGTTCATTGAACTTTTGTTGCAGTTCTTAATACATTTTTTTTTACCAGTTTAATAAAAACCTTTCACTGAGCATTTGTAGATGCAGATAATGTCCAGGTGCCATACTGATGTTACAATTTTATGTTCTGAATTTTATTCTTAAAATACATTTGTATTTATTTCTTCTGAGCATAAAAGTAATACATGCTCATCACAGATAATTAAGCCATTATAAAAATATTTCAAAGAAATACTAGAGGTAACATTTGTTGATAATACAGAGTATATTCCTACAATTTTTTCTACAGGTATGTTCACACAAATAATATTTTATGCAATCATTTAAGTGAAATTGAATCATAACACACATGCTATTTTATAATTTCCTATTTTTCACTAAATAGTGTACTAAACTTTTAAGTGTAAAAGATTTTTTGAGACTAGCAAATATAATCCAAAGAAAATGAAGTCAGTATATTGAAATTCATTTTCACTCACATACTGATTTGCTGCCGTATTCACAATGGCCAAGACATGGAATTAACCTAAGTGACTCTTACAGAAGTATGGATAAATAAAATGTGCTAAATATGCCTGAGTACTATTCAGGCACAAAAAAATTGCAATCCTGTCATTTGTAGCTGCTTGGATAGAACTGGAAGACCTTATATTAAATGAAATATGTCAGGCACAGAGAGACAAATACCACATGTTGTCACTTACAAGTGGCATTGAAAAAGCTGATCTCATGGTAGTATAGAGTGATGCTCACCAAAACCTGAGAAGAAAGGGAGCGATAGTTAAGGAGCACAGGGTGGATTGTATAGGAAGAATGACTCTTAAAGTTCTGTAGAGCAGTAGGAAAACTTATGGTTGACCACAATTAATTGAATATTTCCAAATACCTAGGAGAGAGGAATTTGAATGTTCTGACACAAAAAATTGACATACTAGGTAAAGAGAACTACTGCTAGGTCTTTAGTAACACGGTATTAAGTTGTCGGGGGAGGGAAAACATTCTGCGGTCCTGTGATTGTATTTCAGTCTTTCTGTGAGCCTGTTCCTCTGGACTGTGAATATCACAAGTGTTTCTTAGTCTTCCATCATCCTAGGTGGAGTAGGATGGCTAGAGTGGGCTGGTGTTCAATGTTTGCCTTTCCTTGGATCAGTTAACTTCTGTTAAAACCCAAGCAGGTTAGGCTCTGATTAGACAGTATCTCCTGACAGCAGATCTTGTGTAGAACAGAGTGCTTTGGTTTATATCAAAGTGATTCTTCTTTGTCTCTACCTCCCAGAAGTATGAATAGATTTTTCTCCAATATTTTCTTTTTTTTGTGGGGGGTACCAGGAATTGAACTCAGGAGCTTGCGCTTGCCAAGCAGGCACTTATGCTGCTGAGCTTTATCCCGGGCCCTCCAATATTTTCTGATAACATAGTCAAGTAGTTGATGATGAAATTCATAAAAACATGAAGATCCCCTTATAGTCAATTTCCCTAGAGTTTTGAATTCAGTGATGTATTCACACTCAGCCTCTAGCAATTCAGAAATTATAGTCTAAGTTTTCTACCCCAGCACTGGTTCCCATGGATATTAGGCTTCAGTATGTGGTGATTCTCTGTGTTTGCCTGTCTGTCTCGCCTATTCTGGGGTTAGAAGTTGACCTTGTGGCCTCATTTCTTTTAAGAACTCAAGAAGAATTGTTGATTTTTCAGTTTGTTCAGCTTTTTACTTAGAACAGAGTGGCACCTTCTAAGGTCTTTATAAGACAAATGGAAGTAATTAAATTTACTAATTTTCAAGAATAAAAAGACAATAAATGTTCACAAAGCAGCTTTATTTTATTTTCTGACATATTTCTCAGCCCATTCTTTCCCACCTTCAAGAAAAAGAAAGTTTCTAACTTTAAAATAATTAAATTAAATATCAAGTGGCAGAAGCTGCTAGTTACCCACCAGTAGTTGTTCTCATGGTGGTCAGGCCTCCAACTGTGGCCATTTGCAGTGGACACTGCATTTCCAATTTGTAGTCAGGCACAGCTTCTATTCTATTCCCCTGAAAGGTGGTGCTGTCGTCTTGGGCAGGGAGGTTGGAACCTTAAGGACAGATTATCCAGATGAATGGAGTCTGAATTCCTGAGACATGGAACACCATGCCAGGTATGAACCAGTTTCTGTGCATTCCATGAAACAAAAATAAGCATCCATCTTTTTTAATCTTTTTTTTTTTTTTTTTTTGGTGGGGGAGAGTGCTCCCATTTGCTGCTCAAACTAGTCTTAACTAACAGATATTGGATTAGAAAATCTTAAGTTTTTAGAAACTTATTCCTCCCTATGAAGAATGTGATCATTATGTACTGCAAACATGTATTAATAAAAGAATTCTAAAATCATTAAAAATAACTTATTAGTTACCACAAATAACTAGCCTCTAAAGAAACCTTATGTGGCATCGCCTGCTAAGAAGGCCTGGAGAAGGTGTTTTTTTCTGAATGGGGGAACCAGGAATCGAATTCAGGACCTTGAGCTTGCCAGACAGGTGCCCTGCTGCTGAGCTATGTCCCTGGCCCCGAGAGAAGTTTTGATTTCGAATCTATGTCCACTGTTCTTTATGTGTCTTAGTTGCTTTTCTTGTTGATGAGACAAACAAGACATCCACAAGTTAAGGGACGAAAGGTTTATTTAGCTCACTGTTTGTAGAGGTTTCAGTCTGTGTTCCACTGGCTCTAAGGCAATGCAACATGGCAGAGGGACATGGCAGAGAGGAAATAGTCCATGGTGGTGCTGGGCAGACAGCAGGCAGCAGCAGACAAGCAGCAGTAGCAAAGCACCAGAAGAAGCAGAAGCCTTCTTTCTGTTCCTTGTATTCCATCCAGGCTACCTGCCTTTTGGGAAGGTAGCACTCATGCCTAGGATGGGGCACCTTAATCCCAGCGTCACATCCTTTATCCCAGCATCACATCCTTAATCCCAGCATCACACACCCTAGATGAAGCCACCTCCAAAAAATCCCACTTAATGACTGTATGAGGCTTTGGGGGGGATGTCTAGATACCAGCCATAACAATAAGTGATTGTATGTACACACTAACTGATGAGTAATAAGAATGCAGAGTGAATGACATCTTGATTCTGTATACAGTTCTGTATTTGTTCTAGATATTAATCTCATTCAGTTCCTTGGATGAACCTGTAAAGTAAGTTCATAAAGAACAATGCTGAGGGCCAGGTGTCATCTCCACAAGATAACAAAAGTAGACAGTGGACTGGTTACTGGCTTTCCATTATTTATGCTTTCTATCGTATTCTTCACAGTCTTGTAGAGCTTTGTCATAAAGTATATTGTTTAATATTTTACTCACCAAGTTTGATAAATAACTTTTCCATGTCCATTGTAGAATACAGGATGTCCTTTCATTCGTGTATATGCACAACTGAGAGAAGAGCATAAGCATGAAAAATTTTTTTATTCAATAAGTTAATGTTTATCTCTGCCTGTGGCAAGAAGATTTTGAAGAGAAGAGTAGGTAAAATATGTATCTGACATAAAACACTCTAAGTTCAAGGCAGATCTATTAACTATTATCGATCCTATTGACTGACATAGCTGATGAGTAATAATGAATGCTTTCCAACCCTCAAAAAAAAAATCACACAGTTCATTCATTGACTGGGACAATAAAAACTAGATTGGAAAATCCACATGCAGAAAAATTCCAATGGCCATGAATCCCCTAGCTAGTTCAAGTTGAAATTTTTATTTGCACTTTGTGATTGGGTTCATGCACCAGTGCGCTCAAATTTTGGTATTATTCAGTTACTTGAGGAACCCAAATATGAAAAAAACCGCAATAAACAATATTTTCTACTTCATATATAAATGCTGTAGGTTATTGGTCAGTATTGCTTTTTCTGTAGTCTTAGATCATCAGAAGGATAATCTGTGTGGAAAGGCACTGGCCTTGACCTTTTGTCCAAACCACTTTAAAAAGAAATCTTTTTTTTTTTTTTGTTAAATCTCTGATAGCTTCTCTTTTAATTTGTCTGCTTTTCTTACTGTGTATTTTATTCCATTTTGTTTGTGTAGCAGAGGGAATGAATGTTGATGACTGAAAGTTTTGGATTTCTTCCGGCATTTATTTTGGGACAAGTTTTCAGTCTCTTGGCACTCATACCTACCTACCACCCCCAGGCTGCCTTTTCCTCCTCACAATATGATACGTACCCACTTTTTCTCCCCATGTAGTGGGAAGGCTGGGAGTTCTTTTAAGCATCTCTGTAAGCTTAGGTATTTATAGAGAGTTTTTGGGTAGATATAGTTAAGATATAGGGAGTACCTTAAAGATAACAAGATTAGCTGCTTTACTATTTTTTGAAATGAAATGCTCTTAAATCATGTCATTTCATTATTAAATTTGTCTCTACCTCGAAACTTTCCTTCATAGTCAATTCTTATGCAACTTCCTTTTCCTCTTTTGACAGTATAAATTATTTGCTTTAAATGAGTTTTCCTAGTATAAACACATTTTAAGGAACCGGGAGTTATAGCTTATTATAGTCCCCTATTCTTTTCTCTATCCCAAGATTCATTTGAAAGTCCAGGTTCTCAGTGTTTTCACTTTCATATTCCCATGCCATGATAAACTGAATATAGTTAAGTTTTAATGCATGTTAGAAGTCTTGGATGTTACTAGATAATCTTTAGGCAATTAATGACTTCTTCATTTCTTCTTGGTAAAATGTATGTATGATAATTGGAAATCAACTGATTCATACATTTGTTTGGATTAGTAGAAGTCATAAAAAGTGGTAGGTAATTAGTTCATGAAAGAATTGCAAAAGAAAGAATTCTATCATTTAACTGGACAGAATAAAAGAACAACCATTTCTTTCAATATTATCATTATCTTTAAAAGAACTTCCTCCTGTGTAGTGTAAGATATCTTTTTCATGATTCCTTGATTCTTTCTCTCGTAGGTATAATTTGAGTTCCATAGTAGGCATAAAAACTCCAGTAATTATTTCATATTGCAACAGTTTCTCCCTTTTCTGAACTGTTATTTCATATATAGAACTGAATTTTTATTTGTTGTTAAACGTATGAAACCCACCCCTCCCAAAAAACAACAAAATGGCCCCCAGTCTTACTCTCAAAATCTCTTCTATTGACACAAATAAATAAATCCTAAATTATTACTTAATTTTCTCTATGGTTCTTTGCATTGGTACATATAAACATAATTGAAGGATCAGTTTACATTAATCTCTTTAAGTAAACAGGAAGCAGTTCATGCTAATCAGTTTCTGAAAATTATAGTTATTTTCTTTAAAAAAGAATTTGTCTTGATAATTGCAATAATTAAGTGCAATACACTGTAGTATCAAAGCAAAGAATCTTTTTGAGTTATGGAGAGAGGAACAATAAGTTTTGCTATCAAAATATTTTACATTTTACAATGTTCTACATTTTTCAAAAATGTTTTCATGTGCCTTTAGAAGGTAGATGTAAAATTTTGTTATTACATAATTTAGTAATAAATATCAGGTTGTATTTGGAATTCTTTTTGTTTTTTTTTATGTCGGTACCGGGAGTCGACCTCAGGACCTCGCGCTTGCCAGCAGGCGCTTGTGCCACTGAGCGATATCACAGGCCCTTTTTTTTCCTTTATGTGGGTTCCGGGAGTTGAACTCAGGACCTCGCACCTGCCAGGCAGACATTTATGCCACTGAGCTATCTCACTGGCCCTGGAATTCTTTTAGAGATAATATGGAATGATGGAAATATTAGAATCATTGTACCTGTTTGAAACAATCATGGCTCCATCACTTATAAGCTGTGTGGGACATTTGTCACATTATTTAAACTCTGTCTCATTTTCTTCCTCTGTCAAATAGGGGTGAATATAATAATTGATTGTGATAAATTAATACATACAAAGCATGTATAGTCCACCTAGGTCTTAATTAACACTTTTTCCATTAGCACTGTTTAGGAAAATTTCAGGGTATTATGATTTCTAGTTCAGTTCAGATTTATTTCCTCAAATTTTATATAAAATAGATAAGCTATAATTGAAAAAGTAGTTTTATTTCTCTAACTATAATGTAAGAAACATAGGTATAGCCACATGTATTGAAATTTTTTGTAAACTCTCCTTCACCAAGCATAAAGGGCAATTCTTTACTATGTATTCAATAAAATACTTGCTTATTATCAGTTAACTAATTCACTTCTATTTCTGGATATTTATTGGAATGTATTCAAATTTGTTTACTCTTTTAAAAATTTATTTTACTTGCTCAAATGTCATGGGCAAGCTTTTATTTTGTTTTTTGTCAATTGAAAGCACTATATATATGTATATATATGTATATGTATATGTATATGTATATATATATGTTTAAAATATATTTTGTAGTCTGGGAGTGTGGCTCAATGGTAGAGTCCCCTTGTCTAGCGTGCATAAAGTTTGGTCCCCAGCACTGCAAAAAAAAAGCATATATATATATATATATATATATATATATATATATATATAAAATTTTAAAGAGGTGTCATATATTTTGATATATATATAGTAAATATATATAGTTATATATTTTTTAATGCTACATCATTTCTCCTGTAAGCATCTTTATAATTCTATTCTCCAGAGGTTTGTTGCATAACCTCCCTACTTTTGTATATCATATATAAACATAGCTGCATGTCCATGTATCTGTCCATGTATCTTCTCTCTTAAAATTGGAATTATGCAATGCATAATGTCATTTATAGTGTTTTTGCTTAGTATATCACATACATATTACTTGATTGATACATATAGATTTAGCCTTATTCTATAATTTTCATTTTTTCTATAAATTCAGAAGCATGTAAAAACGTATATACTGTTGCAAATTTAGAAATGTAGTAGACAACCATACATCTACTTCTCATGTTAAGAAGAATATTTTTAGAACATTGGAAACCCTGTGTATTTTAATGTCTACAATAGTGTTCTAATTTGTTGATGTCATTATTCATTTAACATTCACTTATTAATGAATATTTTAGTCATTCCTAAGTTTTGCTATTACTAACAGTTCTGTAATGAACATCCTCTATTTTATTTTCACATTTTCAAGTAACTGTGTCTATAGGATGGATTCATAGAAATGGGATTACTAGATTATAGGACATACACTTTTCAGATTTTAATAGGGAAAAGCAACTTATCTTCTAAATGATGTACAAATTTATAATTCTGTCAAATCTATAATTCTACCAATTCTATAATTTGTACAAATTTATAATTCTACAAATTTGTAGTAGCTTATTTTCCCATATCTAAACACCTATTCAACAATTGTTATCATCAATCTTTTTAATTTCTCTAATCTGATTCAAAAAATATATTTTTTGGGCCGGTGAGATAGCTCAGTGGCATAAGCGCCTGCTTGGCAAGTGCGAGGTCCTGAATTCGACTCCCTGTACCCACATACGAAAAAAGGGCCAGTGATATAGCTCAGCGGCGCGGGCGCCTGCTGGCATGCGAGGTCCTGAGGTCGACCCTCGGTAACCACAAAAAAAATATATATTTTTTTTAATTTATATTTTTTAGCTGTTGACATTCAACATTATTTTATATTTTTATTATGTATCTGGTGAATTGCCCATTCATACCTCGAACCATTTATTCTGCTGATTTATGTTTCTTTACTAATTGTAGGAATACTTTACGAAATAGATATATAAATCCTTTGTCTGTTATGAGTCACAGAGATCTTCTGGGTATGATTTTAAGCCTTACTACACATCATGGACTGCAAGAAAACATTCATGTCTTGAGATTCAAGAGGGAATACTTAACAAACTATTCACTTTTCACACTTACATTTTCTCACAGTATTTTAACCTCTCACAGCAAAGGTTATTTAAAGAGCATGAGTTGCTAAATCTAAAACTGTATTTGTCATTTTGGTTTCCATTCCTGCATATGTACCTGTGTATTAAGTCCTTTGCACTTATTTTTTTTCATTTTCACAGACAGGGAGTGTTACATTCCTACAAACTCAGGTGTCTTGGGGCACTGTTTTGGAGTTGGGTATCTAGTTTTCCAAACAGGAAATTTATTACTGTATTAAATGAATCATTATATAGAAGCTATTTTATTCTTCAGTAAAGGTGCATTGCATTAGTTAAGAGTTAAACATGTTTTCAAGATTTCAAAGCTCCCCCCCCCTTTTTTTTTTGAGACAGGGTCTTGCTACATAGTTCAGGCTGTCCTGAACTCACTATGTAGCCCAGGCTGGCCTCGAACTCGTGGCTCTCTTCTTGCCTCTGCCTCCCAAGTGCTGGGACTACAGGCGTGCACCACCATGCCCAGCTCAACTCCCTTTTGAACAAAATTCTTACATGTGGCTCTAGTGTTTCTCTTGTCATTTTATATTTCTAGAACTTTTTTGTTTAAAAAAGAAACTTTCGATGTGATAGAAAGATGAAAAGATCGCAGAAAAAGGTAGTTTATTAAATAATAAATTGGGCACTTTATAAATAGCTAAAGTAAGTGATAATTACTCCTTTTAGAAAGGAAACGGTAGTTATTCTTTTTTTTTTTTTTTTTTTTGTGTGTGTGTGTGTACCGGGGGTCAACCTCAGGACCTTGCACACCAGTAGGCGCCCCTGCTGCTGAGCGATATCACCAGCCCTTTCTTTGTATATAGGTTCCAGGAGTCAAACTCAGGCCCTCGCGCTTGCCAGGCAGGCACTTATGCCACTGAGCCATCTCACTGGTCCCTGTAGTTATTCTTACAAAAAATAGGACATGCATACTTTTGCAAAATCTATTAAATTAAAATTATGGCCAACTGTTTATTTTTTCCTTTTAGATTTATGGGTTATATGTCTCTGAAAAGGAAAGAATGTATCTTATTGACAGTGTGTAGATAGAAAAGCTCTAACTTTTGAATTTATAAAATTTAATATTTTCTAATTTAAGCTCAATATTTTTGGTTTAATATCTATAGGAAAAAAGAATAGCATATCTTTTTTTGTGTGTGTGTGTGTGCGTGTGTGTGTGTGTACCGGGAGTCGAACTCAGGACCTCACACACCAGCAGGCACCCGTGCCGATGAGTGATATCACTGGCCCTTTTTTTGTATGTGGGTTCCAGGAGTCGAACTCAGGACCTCGCACTTGCCAGGCAGGCGCTTATGCCGCTGAGCTATCTCACCGGCCCAAGAATAGCATATCTTGAGAAATGGGAAAATTTGATATATACTTTCTTAAGACTATACTTTTACAATAATTTCTTTATGTTTTAATATATTTTATGTGTTTTACATTACATTTAACATGTTAGGAAATACATATATTATCTCTATTTTTTTCACTCTGCTAATTGTATCCTGTTTGCTGTTTAGTTCATATGCATGAAGTAACTAAATTTTGGCAATAGCTTTTAGCTCGTCTCAGCTTTTAGTAAGCCAAAAGATTTTGAAAGAAGATGGGCATTCTTTGACTTCCAAAATGTTGACTTTGGATTCAGCAGCCACTGAGTAATAATAGACTACCCACTGCCTGGAAGGTCAGAATCATAGACTGATTAGAACATTGCGATTGCGTGAAGAAAGAAACATCAGGTCGCCTGATGCCAAGTTTAAATCATACTGTGTTCTGTGACCTACTTTCCCCAGATTGGTTTGTCTTCTATGAATTGAATATGTACAGATATTCTCTGGAGACTAGTAACAATCGTCATTTAAAATTTGCAGGTTTAAATAAGCCATATATTAAACATTCTAACCTTCCCAGCAATACTATTTCAATATGGTTAATTGTTAAAATTACATGTCTTACTGTGGGCAAGATGGCACACATCTGTAATCTCAGCACTCCAGGAAACTGAGGCAGAAGGATTGCAAGTTTGACCCTAATCTGGGCAATGCAGCGAATTAGTGAGATTTTATCGCAAAATAAAAAAATAAAAAAGGGCTGGGATAGCTCAGCGTGAAGCCCCTGGGTTCAATTCCCAGAAATATCTTAAAACAAACTATATCTTAGTCCATTTTCGGTTGATATAACGAAATGCCTGAGTCTGGGTAATTTATAGAAAATATTTTTTTAGCTCATGGTTCTGGAGGCTGGAAAGTCCAAGTGAGAGGCCTTCTTATTACATTATAACGTGAGGCAGGACATCATATGGTAAGAGAAATCATGTGTGCTAGCCTAGGCCTCTGCCTTCCTCTTTCACTAATGTCACCCTGGCAACCTCTCCTCGTGGCCTCGTTAATCCTCACTACCTTCCATAACCCCCATCTCCAGATATCTATAGCACATGATTCGGGAGTTAAAATTTCAACACATGAACTTTTGGGAGACACAATATAAAAGATGCTTTATTGTATAAAAACTAAACAATATTACTAAAGTCTTGATGTAGACAAATGTTATAAACTTCACTGCTACCTAGACAAATTATACAAGTTGTATTATTTATATATGTATAATATATGTATACCTAATAACAGCTCAATTGTGACAACACACATAAAATTCATTTTTAACATGTACCATTCAGTAGTTTTTAGTATATTCACAGAGTAGTATGAATTTCACCACTATATAATTTGAAAACATGCATAATTTGTCCATAATCAACGACTTGTATAATTTGTCTATAATCTAGATAGATAGATAGATAGATAAATATACTTAGAGATTGGAAAAAGTCAATAGAATTGTCATTTTGTGAATATGAATATGGTTGTGTTGAGTGAAGACTCAAAAGCATCCTACAGATAAATTATTAGAAATAACAAAGCTGAGGAACAGAACATCAGTATTAAGCAACCAGCTATCAATCTGTAAGTTCTATTTAGCACCTCAGGATCATCTCCAACTTAACAGGGGTCCAAACTCTTGATATTTGTTTCACCTCACAAACCGGTCTCCCTTCCAATCCATTGTCCCCACTTCTGTCACTGCAACACTATTTATACCCAAGCCATAAATAAAGAAATAAAGGATGTGTCTCCTTCTTGCTATGTACCATCTTTGTATAAGTCCCACCTCATGTGAGCGGATGTAGCCACATGCTGGAAGACATGGCTTGCTGAGCCACATGTGGGCTAGTTTTCGGCTCCCTCTTGCCCTTGTTGCTGCACTCTCATACAGTGAATATCCTGTACAACTACATATGGCAACGTTGTCTTCAAAATACGTCTTGACTTTCTTCTCTTCTCCACTCCTTCTACCTTGGTCCAAGCTACTATCATCTCTAACTTTGAGAACTGTACAACACCGTTCTAGGTGTTTACTCGATTTCCACTCCTGCTCCCCTGAAAACATACATCCGATAACATCAGTCTGCCATTTAAATTCTTCAGTGGCCTCCCATTTCATATAGAAAAAAAACCCAAACCCTTCACACTGAACCACACGGTCTTGTATGATCTGATCTTGTCTGTGTTTCCAGCTTCATCTTGTGGCTCTTACTAGAGCCACGCTAGAGCCCACACTGCTCTAGCCACACTAATCTTATTTTGGTTTAGTTAACATGTTAAAGATCTTTCCTGCCTCAGGCTTTTGCACATGCTGGCTTCTCTTATTGGAATAGTAAGAATAATCTCATAATAATAACTAGTATTGTTTGGCTCGTGCTGTGTGCCATGTACCCTACAAACACTAGCACATGTAATCCTTACAGACATTGTATGGAATGGGTAGTGCAGCTGTCCACACTTCATGATGAAGAAACAAAGGCACAGAGAGCTTTGATCAGTTACTCAACTTATAACTGGTGAAACTAGAATGACCTTGTCTATGTTCTTTGTGCAGCATCCTCTTCTCGTCCTCTAGATCTCAGCGCATAGTCCTGTCCTTGGGGAGGTCCTTCCTGACCACCGTGTCTCAGTTGGGTATCAATGTTAGTCACTACCTCACCTTCTAGTTATGTCTTTTATGCATACTACAGCTTACTATTTTTAGTATTATCTTTCACCCCCCACCTCCTCCACTAATACGTAAGCTTCACGAGGACAGGAGCTTAACATGCAGCATCAATATGCGAAATATGTAAAAGTACAAAAAGATGAATGAGAATACCTTTCAACATCTGCTTTGCACACAACAGCTACTCAGGCACCTGTGCCACTGAGCGATATCACTGGCCCCTTTTTCGTATGTGGGATCCGGGAGTCGAACTCGGGCCCTCGCACTTGCAAGGCAGGCGCTTACACCACTGAGCCATCTCACCGGCCCTGAATGTTTTAAAATAACATCCCTTTCCTATTCAGGTAAAAATAAATCTTTACAACCTAAAAAAATTAAAGTACTGAAATTATTCCTCAATCAACTTAATAGGATTTTATTAGAAACATCCTATTTATGCTGTAAAGAGTAGTCATGATTGAGATCTTTTCTTATATATTCAATGGCTTTAGTAGCAATCATTACTTTATTTCAGTTAGAGATTTAGTTAGAAAATAAAAACTCAGTATTTTCTTATTGATTGAATGACTTTACTTATCCTGAAGTTCAGCCAGGTTTCTTTTTTTTTTTTTTTTTTTAATTTTAAAGAGAAGAAAAAACAAAACAAATCAAAAGAAGAACAAATTTTCAAAGCAACATAATAGGAGGGTAACAATGGTTAATACATTACATATTACTATCTTTAAGTTAGTTATTCAGGATACCAGACATTAGCATTCAATTGTCCAAACATTATTGGCACAAACCTTACTCTTCAATGAACTAAGTAAAATTGGTAGTGTATCTATCTTAACCATCTTATATATATATACAATTTTTTTCCCTTTCCCTTCTTTCTTTTCCCTATTCCAGTCTCTCTTTCCTTTTGACCAGTTTCTTTTTGATTCATCATGTCTATTGTACATTTTGGATCTTATTTACTCTTTCAGTTTCTCATACTAGAGAGACAATACGATGCTTACACATGTGCTTCTGGTTTATTTCACTTATGAGTATTTTCTCGAGTTGCATCCATTTACCTATAAAAGTCTCCAGTTTATCCTTCTTTATGGCTGAATAGTACTCGATTGTATAAAAATACCACATCTTTCTTATCCATTCCTCAGTTGATGGGCATTTGGGTTGTTTCCAAGATCTGGCTATTACAAATTGTGCTGCTATAAACATGGGTGCACATATATCGCTGTGGTACGATGTTTTTAATTCTTCTGGGAAGATGCCCAGAAGGGAAGTAGCTGGGTCAAATGGGACCTCCAACCCTAGTTTTTTGAGGAATCTCCACACTGATTTCCACAGTGGCTGTACCAGTTGACACTCCCACCAACAGTGAAGAAGGGTTCCTTTTTCCCCACAGCCCCTCCAGCATTTGTTATTAGTTGATTTCTTTATAGTAGCCATTCTTTCTGGGGTGAGATGGTATCTCAGTGTTGTTTTAATTTGCATCTCTCGAATGACTAGTGATGTTGCACATTTTTTTGTATATTTATTTGCCATTAGTATTTCTTCATCTGAGAAATGTGTATTCATCTCAGATGCCCATTTTTGGAGTGGGTCTTTAAATTTGGGAGGTCTGATTTTTTTGAGTTCTTTATATGTTCTCGATAGTAATCCTTTGTCTGAGGAACAGTTGGCAAACATTTTTTCCCACATTGTGGGTTGTCTCTTCACTCTGTTGGTGGTTTCTCTTGCTGTGCAAAAGCTTTTTGATAAGATGAGATCCCAGTTATTGATTCTTTGGGATAGTTCCCGTGCGGTTGAGTTTTTATTCATAAAGTCTTTGCCTACACCAATGTCTCCAAGGGTTTTATCTATCCTACCTTCCAGCAGATTTAATGTTTCTGTTTTAATATTTAGATCTCTGATCCATTTTGAATTTAGTTTAGTGCATGGTGAAAGATATGGGTCTAGTTTTAATCTTCGGCATGTGTAGAGCCAGTTTTTCCAGCACCATTTATTAAAGAGGCTATCTTTCTTCCAGTGAATGTGTTTGGCACCTTTGTCAAAGATAAGGTGGCTTAGTATGTCTGGGGTTGTTTCAGCATCTTCTAATCTGTTCCATTGATCTTCAGGTCTGTTTTTTTGCCAGTACCACACTGTTTTTATCACAGTAGCTTTATAGTATAATTTCAAGTCAGAGATTGTGATGCCCCCTGCCTTGCGTTTGTTGCCCAGAATTGCCTTTGCTATTCTAGGTCTCTTCTGATTCCAAATGAATTTTAGAATTGTTTTCTCTAATTCTGTGAGATATGCTGTTGGAATTTTGATTGGAATTGCATTAAATCTGTATAACAATTTTGGAAGTATGGCCATTTTCACTATATTGGTTCTTCCTATCCAGGAGCAAGGGATATCTTTCCATTTTCTGATATCCTCTTCAATCTCCTTTTTCAGAGTACTATAGTTTTCAGTATAGAGGTCTTTTACATCCTTTGTGAGGTTGATTCCTAGGTATTTCATTTTTTTGGATGTTATTGTGAAAGGTATTGTTTCCCTAATTTCTCTTTCAGTAAGTTTGTTATTTGTGTACAGGAAGGCTATTGACTTTTGAGTATTGACTTTGTATCCAGCTACACTACTGAATTTGCTTATTAAATCTAGCAGAGTTTTAGTGGAGTTTTTGGGGTCTTCTGTGTAGAGTATCATGTCATCTGCAAATAATGATAATTTAACTTCTTCCTTTCCAATCATTATTCCTTTTATTTCTTTCTCTTGTCTAATTGCTCTGGCTAAAGTTTCCAGAACTATGTTGAATAAGAGTGGGGACAGTGGACATCCTTGTCTTGTTCCTGATTTTAGAGGGAAGGCTTTCAGTTTTTGGCCATTTAGTATAATATTGGCTGTTGGTTTGTCATAGATAACTTTTATCAGATTGAGATAAAGACCCTCTATTCCAATTTTCTGCAGGGTTTTTATCATGAAAAGGTGCTGGACTTTGTCAAAAGCTTTTTCTGCATCTATTGAGATGATCATGTGATTTTTGTCTTTGGTTCTGTTAATATGGTGTATTACATTTATTGATTTACATATGTTGAACCATCCCTGCATCCCTGGGATGAATCCAACTTGGTCATGGTGTATAATCTTCTTGATGATTTGTTGGATTCTGTTTGCCAGTATCTTATTAAGGATTTTTGCATCTATGTTCGTTAGGGAGATTGGCCTGTAGTTCTCTTTCTTAGTTGGGTCCTTCTCTGGTTTTGGTATCAGGGTAATGCTTGCTTCCAGGAATGAATTTGGGAGTATTGCTTCCCTTTCAATTTCATTGAAAAGTTTGAGAAGTAGGGGCGTTAGGTCTTCTCTAAATTTCTTGTAGAATTCGGCAGTGAATCCATCAGGGCCTGGGGTTTTCTTTGTTGGGAGGTTTTTAATTACATCTTCAATTTCATTGGTTGATATTGGTTTATTTAGGATTTTTATTTATTTATTTATTTTTTGTGGGTACCGGGGGGTCGACCTCAGGACCTCACGCGCCAGCAGGCGCCCGTGCCGCTGAACGATATCACCGGCCCCTTTTTCGTATGTGGGATACGGGAGTCGAACTCGGGCCCTTGCACTTGCAAGGCAGGCGCTTAAGCCGCTGAGCCATCTCACCGGCCCTATTTAGGATTTTTAAATCTTCTTGATTCAGCTTTGGTAATTCATACGAATCTAGGAATCTGTCCATTTCTTCTGCATTTTCCATCTTAGTAGAATATAAATTTTCAAAATAGGTATAGATGATCTTCTGGATTTCTGCAGGGTCCATCGTGATATCACCCTTTTCATTTTCAATTGCATGGATTTGAGTCTTTTCTTTTCTTTTTTTAATAAGGTTGGATAAGGGTTTGTCAATCTTATTTATTCTTTCAAAGAACCAACTTTTTGCTTCATTGATTCTTTGTATTGTTTTTTTAGTCTCCAATACGTTAATTTCTGCTCTGATCTTTATAATTTCCTCCCTTGTACGGGCTTTTGGCTTAACCTGCTCTTCTTTTTCTAGAAGCTCGAGGTTCACCCTTAAGTTGTTTATTTGCGCTTGCTCTATTTTCCTGATATAAGTATTTAATGCTATAAATTTCCCTGTTAGGACTGCTTTCATTGTATCCCATAAGTTCCGGTATGTTGTACTGTCATTATCATTCAGTTGTAGAAAGTGTCTAATTTCTTCTTTAATTTCATCTGTGACCCATTGGTTGTTCAGGAGGGTGCTGTTTAATTTCCATGTGTTTAGGGAGTTTTTGTGAGATCTTTTGCCATTGATTTCCAATTTCATTGCACTATGGTCTGATAATATGCATGGGATAATTTCAATTCCTTTGCATTTACTTAAGCAGGTTTTATGAGCTAGTATGTGGTCTATTTTGGAGAACGTCCCCTGTGCAGCTGAGAAAAATGTGTATTCTGATGTTGTAGGTTGGAACACTCTGTAGACATCTACTAAGTCCATTTGTTCAAAAGTTTGGTTCAGTTCTACTATTTCATTATTGATTTTCTGTCCAGTTGATCTATCTTTTTGTGACAGTGGAGTATTGAGATCTCCCAATATAATTGTATTAGTGCTTATTTGATTTTTCATGTCCTTTAGTACTTGTTTTATATAGCTGGGTGCATTGGTATTTGACGCATATATATTTATGATGGTTATCTCTTCCTCTTGGATTGTTCCCTTTACAAGGATGTAATGACCGTCTTTATCTCTCTGAATCCTTCTTGGCTTGAAGTTCACTTTGTCTGCAAAAAGAATAGCTACCCCTGCTTTTTTCTGGGTTCCTGTGGCATGGAGTATTGTCTTCCATCCTTTGACCTTCAGTCTATGAATTTCTTTCTGAATTAAATGTGTTTCTTGTATACAGCATATTGTTGGATCTTGCTTCTTGATCCATTTCGCCAGTCTGTGCCTTTTGATTGGTGAATTGAGACCGTTAACATTGATGGTTAAAACTGATATGTATTGACTTATACTTGTCATGATATTTTCCTGTTATTGGTTCCCACTCTTTGTTTTTCCCCTTTCCTGCTATTTAATTATCTGCCCTGCCTGGTGGATTCCTTCTGTTGGGGTTCCTATCTCTTTCTAGAATGTCCTTCAGAACATTTTGGAGTGCTGGTTTGGTGGTCATAAATTTTCTCAGATGTTCTTTGTCATGAAAGTATTTTATTTCTCCATCAATTTTGAAAGATAGTTTTGCAGGGTACATCAATCTGGGTTGAAAATTATTTTCCTTTAGAGCTTGAAATACATCATTCCAAGCTCTTCTTGAATTGAGGGTTTGTGCTGAAAAGTCAGCTGTGATTCTGATGGGTTTTCCTTCATAGGTGATTTGTCTCTTCTCCCTAACAGCTTTTAAGATTCTGCCCTTCTGTTGAATTTCTGGGATCTTGACTATAATATGTCTGGCTGAAGTTTTTTTTTTGATCATGTCTAGTTGGTGTTCTAAAAGCTTCACTTATAGGGGCATCAAATTCCTTTTCTCTTCCAGGAAAGTTCTCCCTGATTATGTCTTTAAACAAGGTTTTAATGTCATTGATGCTATCTCCTGCTTTTTCATTTATTCCAATTATTCTTAAGTTGTTTATCTTTGAGTCATCTAGCAGCTGCTGAATTGATTTTTCATGGTCCTTTGCTGTTTTTAAGAATTCTTTCTTTTCATGATCACTAATTGCAAGCCTGTCTTCTATATCTGAGATCCTGTCCTTGCATTGGCTTAATCTGCTACAAATACTTTCAATGGAATTTTTGTTCTCTTGGATATCTGCTTGAATCTGCCTTATGGATTCCATTTCTTTCCTATGCTGAGCATTCATGGTTTCTATAGTTTTCTTAAGCTCATCTATTTTTTTGTCTGTATCAGCTATAGTGTCCTTAAGCATGGTCTTCAATGTGGACATTATCTCTGCAGTTATCTGTGAGATTATTTCTGTTTTAATTTTTTCCAGAGCCTCATTCAGTTGCTTTGTTGTTACCAGTTCAGATAGGCTAGGTGGGTGGCTTTCGGATTGTCCCACCTCGTTGCCCCCTAGGTTTGCCTTTGGTGAATTGGATGTGTGGGGTTGCATCTTGTTTAAGTGTCGTCTCATTTTTTCTTTCTTCAATTCCTGGGGTGATGTTTGCAAATTACCTATGGTAGGTTACTTTATTGCTAGTGTTTAAGATCTTTAGAAGATGACTACTTCTCTGCAGTATCTTCCAAGTGGAGCTTGCTTTTGGGTTTTGAGCTTTCTGCCAGATCCTACCTCTTCAATTCATTGGGTATGCGAAGTTGCTACCTGTTTGGCCCAGTCCTTGATTCTTTGGTACTGTGCCACTGTATTTTCTGTGTCCCTTAGTCAATCTCAATCACGAAATATCAGGAAGGAAAGATGTTTAGAACAATTATTTCACATTTGGCTATAATGTTAACTAAAGCATCAAACACAGCCTAGAAAATGACAGACTGAGCTAACCAGTTATTTACCACTTTTAGCTGTATAGAGTTGCGGTTATATAACAAAATCTAAAACACACCAGAAAAATTATATGCAGTATACAAGTCCTATGTATGTCAATTTTTCCCTGAGGAGTTTAAATTTAAAATGAGTTAAGGAGGAAATAGAGTGTTGGGAGAATAGGAAGGAATTAGATGTAAGGTTAGAGGACCAAGAGGGATCCCACTAACATTGGGACACTGGTGCAGAGGACTGGTGGGAAAAATAGAAGGAAGAAATAAAAGGAAGAACAGATCACAACCACAATCACAAAGAAGTTAGAGGCACTGTTTACACTCATATAAAAAACCAGAGAGAATAATGAAGGAAAGAGCAAATACACATACAGAAACAAAAACGAAGATAAAAACAATAAAACAAACAAAACAAAAATAAAACCCCACCAAAAAAAAAAAAAAAAAACCTTCGCCAGAACAAAAAACAAATGAGTGAGAAAAAAATAAAAATAAAAAAAAATAAAAAATAAAAAGAATCAGTTCCAGGTGTTGACTCTGCTGTAGGCAGGCACCGTGTGGTGACAGAGTCCTGTTCTGTGCAGGTCGGTCCCAGTAAGCCAGGAGCGGCCCTCTGGCGGGTGGTGAGCAGAGGCCCGTACTTTCAGGCAGAGACCAGTCTAGCTCGCCTGCCGCTCTCAGTGCCCTTTCACTATCCCTGGGCCTGAGAGGCGCAGCGCGCTGTCCGGAGCACGGGTTCCCTGCACTGGTTTCCCGCCACTCTGATTCTCACCACGCCCCCCACAATGGCGCCGGGCCAGTTGCTCTCTGGCGCGGGACAGGTGTGGCTCAGAGACCAGTCTCATTCGCCTGCTGACCTCAGCACACTTTTGTGGGCCTGAGAGGCCCGGCGCTGCCCTGTCCGGAGCAGGAGTGTCCAGCGCTGTTTTTCTTTCGCGCCGCTCTGAGTTTTGCCACACCCCCCACAATGGCGCCCGGCCGGTCGCTCTCTGGCGCGGGGCAGCTGTGGCTGAGAGACACTCACCACCGGCCAGCGCAGTTCTCTGCCGCTCCCCCGCCTCGCCGCTGTCTCAGGATCCTCCGTGGGGGTTCCCTGGGCGCCAGCTGTCACCGTGTGTCCGTAGAATTGAGCTTCTGTCACGCTGCGATTTCTGGGATGGTAGAAGGTGCGCGCGCACGGTCTGCTCCTTCTTCATTGTTGGAAAGCACCCTTCACTGGTGCCGGGGGTCCCAGATTGCACTTCAGAACTTTTCTGGGTTCCAGGGAGGCATCTCCCCCACTCCTGCGCTTTCCCGGTCGCTATATTCCCGTGTTCCAACGGTAACTTTTAGAGTTTCGCTGCCTGCTTCTTACTCATCCACCATCTTTTTCCTCTCAAAATCCAGCCAGGTTTCTTATCAAAAGAGGCAGAAACAAATTGGCTAATTGAAGTAAGGAAAATTTATTAAAAATATATCAGTCTCATAGAACTAGATGAGAATGGGGGAGGGGATCATGAGAGGCTTAGAAGTAAAGAAGAACCAAAATGTCACCAGAGCCAAAAAGCATGAACAGTCTCATAGTACTGTTTTGTCATTAGATGGCCTGATTAGGGTGTCACTCCGCTGTTGCCAATGTCCCTGTGTGCTTGCATTGCTCATAAAATACAAAATCCCATGAGAAAGTATCTGATTAATTTAGCTCATGTGCTAGGCTGCCCAAGCCTTAATTCTCACATTAAGACTGCATGCAGGAGACAGGTGTGGTGGTGCACGCCTGTAATCTCAGCCCTTTGGGAGGTTGACCCCCAGGAGGCTCTATGTTTTAAGATTGTCTCAGTTCATCTTCTCTGGGGAGAATGGATTTCAGGGGACGAGGAGTGGAAATGGAGTGCACAGTTAAAAGGGTGTCGTATAGTTCTCAAAATGAGAAATGATGGTGGCTTGGACCAAGGTAGAAGGATTAGAAGAGAGGAAAAAGTGAAGTTCAAGACCAGTGTGAGCTACATAGTGAGTTCAATCTACATAGTACCCCAACTACATAGTAAGACCTGTGTCAAAAAGCTGACTAATGGCTGCTGGAAGCCAAAAACAAGAATGTGTTTTACACAGGGAAAAGTAGAACTGTATGTTTTCATCTTTTCTTATTTTTTAATTTTGTCAATGGCATAGATTTTAGTCAGGCACAGAGATCAGAACATTAGAAGGCCTTTCCTTTAGCTAACCACTTTTACTTGAAGTTAGGCAATTTTTTTTTTTTTTTTTTTTTTTTTGAGATAGGATCTCTCTTTGTAGTTCAGGATGGCCTTGAGCTCATTATGTAGCCAAGACTGGCCTCAAACTCCTGGTAATCTTCCTGTGTCATTCACCCTAGTGCTGGGATTACAGGCGTGTGCCACCACACCTGGCTGAATTTAGGCATTAAACAAGAAACAAAAGTATACATTGTCATTAAACAGTGAAGTACTCTACAGGGTAAATATTATGAATAAGTTGTGTGCAAAATGGCCTTGTCACAGGCAAAAAGCATGTGAGCATCATACTCATTCTTTGCAGAAGTAGAGAAGAGGATTTCATTCTAGTCATGACCCAGCCATATTTTCAGCTACATACCAGCCCCTTCATGTCATTTTCATGACCATGAGTTTAATTTTGTACATACTGAGTTGGAGCATGTGTTGGTCAGTTTTACTTGCTATAACAAATAAACAAAAAACAAACAAACAAACAAACAAACAAAATGGAGGCCAGGTAACTTATGAAGTGAGTATTTGGCCAGAAGGTCCACATGCTATGGTGCTCGCATCCTGAAAAGGGCCCCGGGTTGCCTTGCAACATGGCAGAGAAGTAAAAAGGGAAACAGCCACATCAAGGGGGAAATCAGAGGAGATGCAAGGCTCACTTACGACAACACATTAACTAATACAGTCCTTTGAGATCTGACCTACACCCATAAGACAGCACTGCTCCATTTATGAGGGTAAAGCCCCATGATGGAATTGCCTAGGCCCCACCTCATAGAGGTCCCGCCACCTCAGCTGTGCCCAGGGAGCGTGCCTCCAGCACATGAACCTCTGAGGGACAAACCGTACATACATCATAGCAGAGGTCAGGCTCAACATCTCCAAAACTGAAGTCATCTTTTCCACAACTTACTTTTTCTGCTTTTCCAGTCTTAATAAAGGCACCCCTACCTAATCTAGCCACCTAATCCAGAAACTCAAGACTCATACATAACTATACTTCACCTTATATGTGCAGTCACATTCCGAAACTTTTTCAGTGATTCCTCAATCTCGCTTTTCAAATCTGCACGTTTTGCTGAGTGTGGTGGTGCAGGACTGTAATCCCAGCAAGGGAGGAGGATCCCAAGTCCAAATGTAGCCTGGGCAACTTAGTGACTTAGCAAAACCCTGTCAGAAAAGTGTTCCTCTTTCCATGGAGTTTATTCTTCCTTCTCCCTGATATTCCAAGTGACTCTACTCTTCAGTCAGCCTTCGAGCCCTAAACCATGGGTTGAAGTTGGGCCTTATGGTTCACATGCTTTAGGGATCATGCCTAGAGGTACAGAAAGTTATCAGGCAATGTCAAAATAAATGTCAGCCTAATTTCAAGAGGAGAGAGAGATAAAGACAGACAGAGACAGAGAGACAGAGAGAGAGAGAAACAGAGAGAGAGAGAGAGACTAAAAAGAAAAAAGCCAGGGACAAGATAGAGTCCCCAAGGTCATGACCCATCCAAACACCCTCATAAACCCACAAGAGTATTTAAGTAATCTCTTAGGTATCTCTCAAGCCAATCAAGTTGACGACTTCATTATAGCCTCTTGTACGTGTACCACATGTGTACGCACATGTAGGCATCCTTCCATTCATTTTGGCATTTTTTGAGCTCTTTCCAATCACAGTAGTAGGCTGGAGAATGAAAGATTTTAGAATAAAGATGCTTTCTGTGTTCTTCAGGTTGCTCATGATCTTGGAAGGAGAGGTAGTTCCATTACTGATAATTAGGAAATAGAAAGATACATGTGTCAGTAGAAATAGGCTCCTGCACCACAATAATAGAGGAGATACATTGTCCAAAAGGGGCCTCTAGTGCCTGACAAATCCAATAATGTTAAATCGGTCATCCACCTGTCTCCATAGCCTGCTCCACCTTATCTTGTCCAATTTTATTCATTTATATTATTTTGCACTCTAGACGCCAGCCCTATGTGAAATTATCATAGAAGATCCTCATCAGGAAGTTTAGGAAGTCCTTAAGATGTTTTTCAAGATATACTAAAAGAGCCATGGCAACAGCTTGTGCTTTCTATAAAGTTTTGTAATTTAGACACCGAAGTAGAGTTGACTTACTATGGGATGGAACTTCGATAAAATAACTGTGTTAAATATAGCCACCCATCTATCAGTATTAGGTATAATCCCAAATGACAATCTAAATGTAGTTTTACAGATAATCTAGAATCATATATAGTTAGATTTAGATTGCATTTTCTGCTTGCCTGGTCTCCCACCTCTTCTAGAAGGCAGATTATAGAATTGCCCTTTTTAAGGCTGATGCCACTTAAAATTTTAAACTTAAAATTGACATACATTTCCTAACCATGTGCTAGTGCCGATAGGTTTCTGATGGATGACGAGGAAGGAAACTGTCTGAGAGCCGTCTTGCATTATCCCCAAATGAAGGACAAGCTAGGTGTTCAAATGGCACAGAAACAGCCTCACTCCTGGACTAAAGAGGCGCATGATGCACGCCCGAGATTGCAGCCTCTGCTTGCTGCATGCTGGGAACCCCCCTTTGGGTGGGGTTACCTTACTGCCAACGAATTTAGTTGCTGTGGTTTATTCTAACACCTACTGTCACTTTGAATGATCAAAGTTGTTTGATCCAGCGTTAGAAGACTGCATTTCACCAGAACCAAGACAACATCCACTACAGCTGTCGGGGCCCAGCAGTGTGCGTCACGCCAGACACTGCTTTCCGGTTCCTGTTTTTGTCTGAAAAATGGCAAATCTGGGAATTAAAGTTCAGTTGTAAAAGCAGTCCCCAAATATGATTCTCTGTACTCCAATGTGAAAGTAAACAGATACATACCTGGTTTTGAAATCAAGTTTAAAAGTGTGTACTACGTTCATTTCTTTTGAAAAGAAATTTAAACACATATGATGTGACAGTGCAGTTACACCCTCTCTCTTCATGCTCTCAACCTTTATCAGGACACGGGTTCTCTGGCTTTAGATTACAAGCGTGCTCCAGTTTCCTTTGCCTGAAACACTTTCATTGGTCACTGACTGCACTGCTACCTCTGTGTCCTCATTTTAATCTGACCATTCAACAAATGCAATCTGACTGCTCTCAAAACTGCTTAGTCAAAACCTGCCCATCTCCCAGGCACTTTAACTACTTTCAAGTTGTCATTCTACAGTTTTTGAAATCTCCAATACCAACAGTTTCTAGGCTCTCTTGTCTTATGTTAACTCTCAGATATCATTCATTCCTGCTCTTCCTCTATTTGACTTAAATTATATTTGTACTGACAGCATTTCTCAAGTTTGTATCTTTGTACATCAGCCTTACAAAATTATATACCATGCTGGTGAGATTATGTATAAAAAATATGATTATTTTGTAAAATAACTTTAAACAAGATTTAACTAATTCTTTAAGAAAGGATTTTATTGCCTAGAGCCACAGTGAAAATTCATAGCAACCAGCCTTCATAAATGAAGAATAATTGTTGTACTATGGTAATCTCCAATGCAAAATAGTATTATAGTAGAGTATTTGTATTATACTTGCCAAACGATATTGCTTACTCTTTTGATTAAAAGATCAAAGATTTTTAATCACGTCTTTGCACATTTTGCATGTAATCTTCTGAATCCAAGTAATAAGTGATAACAAACCTATCATTTATGTAAATGTTCAGAAGCTTGACAGTAATGAACCTTGGATTAGCTCTTACAGAGGAATGAGGAGTGCAAATATTCAGTCTTCTCACATGCGTGCAGGGTAGGATAATTCTCTTTTTCCAATTAAGAACACTTTATAGATGCAAAAGTGATTTTATGTTGCTTTCGGATCTTTATGTGATGCATTGATCTACAGGACAGAAAGAGTTGGAAAGAGTTGCAGAGCAACAACTGGAAACATAGGCAGCCATGAAAGAATGGTGTGATTGAGATTGGTTTTCTGTGTTTATTATAGTTAAAATAGGAAAACGAGCTTGGACTGTATAGTCAGGTAATCCTGAACTGTGATTTGTATTCTCTTAATTTTGGTTTCCTTGCTTATAGATTTTTAAAGCTTTGTTGTGAGGACTAAACCAGAAAAAAAAGATAAAGCACCTAGCACAACACTCGGCACATTATCAATAGGATGTCACTAAGTAGCAATTACCAGTGTCATCAGAATCATCATCATCATTGGAATATACTTCTTAGACTTTCCCTATTTTGTTATCGTGAATGAGGAATGATATATTGTGAATATCAGAATTTTTATGTCTATCTGTGCCCGGGCTACCAATTTTTTAATGCTTTGTAATTTGACATTGTAGCATATAACTCATACTACATTATCATGATTATGTAGATTAAACACTCCCATAGTCTTTTTAGTTTTTTATAGGTTACAAATATAGTATATAAAGTATGTAGCTATACATATACATACATCAAGCAGCAAGTATAAAGTACTATTTCTTGCTCATGTGTTCAGTATAATCCCCAGAGAAAATCACTTCTATATATTTTCAAACAAGATGTGTATGCATAATTTTTTGTGTATGCATAATTTACCCACATATACATATACATTTTATTTGAAATAAGTTGCCTCATGGTCCTTTGCCCTTATGTTTTTAAATGCATATTTTCTTTTTTGTGTGTCTATGTGTGGTTATATCATTTTGGAAATATTCTTTTTTTATGGAAAAAAGTAAATAAAATTTCACATCAAGATAATAGGAGAATAACAGTAGTGAATACATTGAGCATTATTATCTTTAAAGTAGTTAATCAAAGTACAAGATATGGGCTTAAAAAATTCTCCAAACGATATTAGCACAAATCTTTCATCTGGATATCTCACCTGGAATTTTGTAACAATCTCCTGGCTACTTGAACCACTCTTGCCTCCTCTGGTCTATTCTCTAAGTGAAAACTCAAGTGATCTTTCTAAACTGTAAATCTTCCCCATGTAAAATTCTTCAATAATTTCCCATTGCTGTCAGGGAAACAACCAGTATGTCCACACTTTCTCATGTAGCTTGTAGGCCCTTCATGATCTGAGTCTCTTTCTTCAATGGACTTTTCGAATCTTACTCTTTTACATTTTTAACTACTGAAATTCCAATTCCCTGCATAAGTAATGTTCTAACTAGATCTTTGCACTCTCCCTGCATGACTCCTGCTTGCCCTTCCAGCATCATGTTGTGACACTGTCTCCTCACCGTGGCTCTGCTCCACACTGGTCTGGAACGTACCACACATGTTCTGTCTCAGGGACGTTGGCGTCTACTGTGTCTTCGGTGCCCCCCATTCCAGTCATAAAGTGTATCTATGTGACTCCAACATGTTACACTCCGCAGATGTGTGGGGAAAAATGAAGAGAGTGAGTACATACTTAGAATACAAATTCAAAAGTTTGAACATCTGTATCTGTTTTCCATTGCCACAACTAAATCACAGACTGAATACACTAAAAGGACCATAGGTTCTGGAGACCTGAGGTTGAAGGGCCACATCTAGTAAGGGCTTTTGGTAGTGACTCTGCAAAGTTCTGAGGTGGTGCAGAGCACCACATGGCAAGATGGAGCAAACTTTCTTCATAACAACCTGCTCGCAGGGCAACTATTCCGATCTTGTGAGACCCAACTTAATCCCATGAAATAATCCAGTCTCAATGGACCAAACACAGTCTCTTGAGAGAGACATAAACCCATCTGTGAGGGCCCTGCTTCCATGATATAATCACCTGCACCAAAAGGGCCTACTTTCTGACAGTGTTTCGTTGAGGAATCAGGCCTCAGCATGAGTTTGATAAGGACAAGCCATACCACGGTAGTATCCAGACTAGAAGTGAAACAATAGAGAAACACATTTTGAGCTTCCTTCAGAAAACTGAGGAACTCAGAATCTAGATGGGTCTGCTGGTTAGTGCCAATAGTTGCAAAACAGTTCCACATGATGAATCCTTTGTACTACACTATAATTAATTGCTCTTGGTTTCTGAGCTGTTAATGTCTCCATACCAGTGGGGGAAGCAGATACATGCTCAACCAACTTACAGGTCTATACAGTAATAATCATGAATGATTGTCTTCTACTATCCACATTATTCCCCAGAATTATCTACAGATCTATATTTCTAATCATATGGTTTATCACTACTTGGGGAAGAGGGGGATCCCATAGGTTCCACAAATACAACATGTCTAGAACAGGATTTGTCGTGTTTTCCACCAGACCTGCAGCTCTGTGTTCCCACTCCTAGTTAATGGCACCACATGCACTCAGATAACAAGAGACCCAGATTTTCTGCTTTATACTTTGAACCGTTACAATCCACATTCAGCCCATCTTCCTTTCTTATAGCTACTACTTTTAAAATTTTCTAGTGATACTCAAGTCCATTTATTTCTCTTTGTCCTCATTTCCTTCATTTACAAGAAGGCTGTACTTGTCTCTTATTGTAGGCCCCCAACTGTTTTCCTTCCCTCCAATTTTATCTCACCCTCACTCACTCACCATACTCCCGCTAGAATATTTCTAAAGCTTAAATCTATTTATATTCCTACCTCTGTTTGAGACCTACGTTGCCCTCAGACTAAAGTGCGTGGTGAGTATCTGTTGAATGAATCTGCTTATCGAATTTTGTCCTAGCAATTCAGAATAATTTTAGATTGGACATTGTTCCATGGGGGTGGGGGTGGGGGTGGGGCTAAAAGAGCTTGAAGAACTTACTCCTTAGTCAAATGATTGGGTTTGTCTGACTCCCGAGATTTTATTATTTGTATGGTACACTGCCTATCCCTTTTATCAAAAGATGACCCTGTCGTGTAGTGAAGAAAAACTGCTGATTACATAGTGGATTTCTGCCAATCACTCACAAGTAAATAGTCTCTGGTCCCAGTAATGCTGCAGTAATTGCTTTACAGAATTATCTTGCACTGCAGTAAAACTGTTGATTATCCAGAATCTTCAATTATGGAAAGTTTGTTTTAAAAGCATGCAGAGGAACATCATAAACTTTCAGGCAAAATAACTGTGTTACCAAAAACAAGCTGATAGGAATTTTTAAGAGTGACTTTCAAGATATAACTTGAAATCCCTAATCTTTTTCCTTTTCTTCTTAGTGTATATTAATTATACAGAATAATATTCATCGTGGCATTTTCATACATGCATATAACATGCTTTGATCATATCTGTCAACCCAGCACCTTCCCTTCCCCTCCCTTTCCCCCTTCCCATGGCCCCCTTCTTTGTAACTAATAGTCCCCCCACATGTTCATGTTGTCTTTTTTTCTTCTAGATTGCACATATGAAAGAAAAAGTACACTATTTGTCTTTTCTGAGTCTGGCTTATTTCACTTAACATAGTCATCTCAGTTCTATCCATTTTTCTGCAAAGTACATGATTTCTTTCTGAATCTCAACTCTTTGATCTCCATGATATGTATCAGTGATAGCGAAACTTCTGGAACATTCAGTGATACAAATAGCCCCCTGCAGCATGCGTGCTATAAGATCACTACCACTATCTTCTATGGCATGTAAAATAGTTATCAAATAGCGCTGATGCATCCAAGTATGGAGGCACACACCTGTAATCCCAGCACTCAGGAGGCTGAAGCAGGAGAATCACAAGTTTGAGGCCAGCCTGTACTACAATAAAGGAAGGAAGGAAGGAAGGAAGGAAGGAAGGAAGGAAAAAAGAAAGTAAGAACGAAAGAAAAGAGAGAGAGAGAAAGGAAGAGAGGAAGAAAGAAAGAGGAAGAGAGGAAGAAAGAAAGAGGCTGAACAGTGCTTGGCACATATTAGATGCTCTTTAAGGCTTTATCAAATGAATGAATGAAGACATGGTAAATGTAAAACCCTTGGAATTCTAAGATCCGTAATTTTTTTTTTTTTTTTTTTTTTTATAGTGTGAATCAAACTCAGGACCTTGCGCTTGCCAGGCAGGTGCTGTGCTACTGAGGTATACCCCTGGCTCCATATAATCATTTTTTACAATTGTCATATTCTTCTTTCTACTTGGAAGGTACTAAAACAATATTTTTTAGTTATGTTTTCTACTATGTAAGTCAAAACAAAGAAAGATTATCTTATCCTATTTAAACTAGAAATTTTACTTAGAAGAACTTATCTCCTAAATATATTTGTAAATATGCATATGATTCTAGTTTTTAAAGTTTCTATTAAAGTTTAACTTGTTCTTGTGTTTTTTTTTTTTCAGTTATGAGTTTAGCCATAACAAGGGAGAAAACTGACATGGTTGAAATGAAAGTTTGGGTTTATTTTATGAACAAAGGGCTTAATTGTAGATTTTAAATATCAGAGTGATCCCAGTCTATATTAATATTTCAGATTTTTTTTTCTTGGTCGTCTTTGCCCCAACTTTTTTTTTTTACAATTGTATACAGTACTTTGTAGCTACCTAGCAGACATTAATTTTAATCGATGCTATCTGCCATCATATTTGTCATATCAAAAACAAAGAATATACTGCTTTTCTGGGTAAAATGTGGCACAGATAATTCTTGCTTAGTTGAGAAAAAGGTATAACTTGAATTGTTCATACCACATACTATATTTTTAGATTTTTATTTTCATAATAAAATTGCATTTATAATATTATCTTCACTATTTTAATATATAAAGTTCCAGTGTGTGGAACTTGAAGATGCACAACTAAATGAAATTAAATGCTACCTGTCTTAGTTACCTTTCTTTTTTTTTTTTTTTTTTGGTGGGTACCAGGGGTCAAACTCAGGACCTCGCGCACCAGGCAGGCGCTTATGCCCCTAAGCTATCTCATTGGCCCTTAGTTACCTTTCTTGTTGCTGAGAAAAAATACATGACACAAAGTTAAAGGGGGAAAGGTTTTTTTAGCTCACAGTTTGTGGAGGTCTGAGTTCATAGTTGGTTGACACTAAGGCAAAGTGGCAGATGGCAGAGTGGCATTGCAGAGGAGAACAGTTCATGGCACACATAAGGTGGCAAAAGCAACAAGGGACGTTAACAGCATCTTTCTGCCCCTTTTATACTCTGTCTAGGCTACCAGGATTAGGTCAATGCTAAACCGATCAGTGGACCGATTTAGTAATCACACACACTTAATCCCAGCATTGCATCATGAATCAATCACACACTCTAGATCCAGCCACTTCTGAAAAAGCTCCACTAATGACCACATGAGGCTTTGGGGGGACATCTCAACACAAGTCATCACACTACCTTTTTAACAAAAATCAGATGTTTATTTATATTACTGGTTATGATGTCTGATCTGCTTTCAACAGATACTGTAACACTTAGGACCAGAAAAATAGGGAGAAAACCGAGATTGAATTCCCATTACAATAAAATTATGATTTGGTTGTGATACACGGACAGTTTTTAGAATTCCTAATTATATAATCTGTTTACAAATGTAGATCTAATGTGCTGCATAGGGTAGAAGAGAATAGAATCTATACGGAAATGTGTATGTTTCTGATGGAAATTATGCCATCTAGAGACCTAGATAAAATTATTTTAGTACTGAAAGTTTGGGTACATTTAATTAGAATTTTTTTTCAGTTATGGCATAATTGACACATTTAGAAAATCTAGGAGAGGTGGTGACTATTAGATCAATATTGGATTCTAAAGGCTATACATGTTTCTGAGCCCCCCCCCTTTGTTTTTTACAGTAGTTGAGCTTATGTGGAACAAGAGTACAAGTGTTTTGCACTTCTGTCTTAGCTGGGGATGCACAATGTCTTACTACCTTCTGGGTGGAGATCCCTCTCTTTGGCTCTTGAATTCCATGTGGGGCAGCCATAATTAGCCTGGCAGAGAAGCACATCTTCACAACAGCTTTTCTAAGAGGAGGAAGTGCATTGCGCATTGTGTGTCTATGCAAATGCACTTTTCTGTCTGTGTGTGGGGCACTTTGGGCAGGAGAATCCATTTGTGCTGCTTTCCTCTGCTCTTTGAGGGTTGGGCTTCCTTCCTGCTATAAAATGGGGTGGGAATCTCTAAAGCCACTCTATTTTCCTGCCTTGTTTTTCACTCCTTGTGAGGTATGCAATAGATCAAGCCCATTCTCCTGGTTGACATGTTCAGCTTTGCCTTCCCACACATCTGACTTCAATGTGTTTTTCATAGTCGTCAAATGAATTGTGCACAAAATGTATAACAGCTACCTGTAACAGATAACAACAAAGCACTAGGTCATCGACCACTGTGGTCAGCCTTCCCTTCCTAAGCTGTGTGTGCTTCTTTGAGGGTCTTTGAGTTCTCAACTGCCAGGGTTCTGACTGTGTTTTAATTCTAGTGGGAGGAAAATATCCACTTAAAATTGAAAGTACCATGTAATCGTGTGTGGAATAAAAAAAATCTCTAAAACTCTGTTTTAGAGAATCAAGAAGTAAGAGGTAGGAAATGCTTGCAACAGTTTTATTTAGAAAAAAAAAATTATATCTATTCCACTTCTATATTGATGAATAAAAATATAAGTCAAGAGAAGAACATGGTGGGCATGTTTTTAATTAGATTATTAATGTTCACAGCATCAAGAGCAAGAGCACTGTACATAATCTACTCAATTATACTCCCTGCTGCGTACTTAGAAGACTTTCACACACCCTGCTGTGCCTTCTCAGGTGGCTTAGTGGTTACTGTGCATCACGAACCACACCCCTTTTGATCAGATAAAAATAAAGTGTGGTGGTGAAGAGAGGGAGAAAAACCTTACGTTCATAAGACAGAACTTATAAAAATATATGACATCAAATATCTACAAATGAAACACATTTGCTGTACTTTTCATTAAATTTGAGACATTTTAAACAATAATATTGCTTATCAGTCACCTTTCTTTCTGTACCTAAGAGTCACTTAACTGATTCCTATCATACTTTCATTTAAGTTTTTAAAACACCATAGAATTCAGGTAAATAACTGTTCTCCATAAATCAATAAAACAGATTTGTAGCATATATTATAATAAGCAGTCTACAAAAATGTATTTAATGACTCCCCAAGTCCCCTGTTCTTTTTTCTTTTTTCTAGCTCAGTTGAAATCCCTATAAAAGTTCTGAAACTGTGACTGGCACCAGGTCTTTTGATTCTATCTTTAAACCTCCCTAAAATCCCTTCTTTTCTATCCTCACCATCAGTGTCATATGCCAAACCTTCAGTGCTCTTTTCCTATAATCTTCTAAAAAGTGTCTACCTGATCTGATTACTTTCTATCCACTCTTTACAATGCTGGTCAAGTTATCCTTTTAAACATAACACAGATAACTTCATTCTTCTGCTTGGAAAACTTTAATGGTTTACAGCTCACCAGAAGGGGTTACAGATGTTTCAAGATACTTACTATCACCTTTGGGGTACTTCGGTAAGAGGAAGCTGCCAGAATCCCAGCCAAACCTCAAGCAGCTTTTTCTGGTAACCTCAGCATATTGTTCAAACATTACCTTTTTAAAAAATTAGGCCACTCCTTGAAAGGTTTCAAAGTACTGCTGTAAAGTAAATGTTCTTAACCAAGAACTGAGATCTTAGAAATGCAATGTATGGATATTTGAGAGCCTCCATAAGTTTCTGGGAAGTAGATCCGTGGAAATTATTCATACTCAAGGGGACTATACTTGTTAAACAGTTAAAAAATACAAATCCATAGTATATATTGGTTTTAATGTGTTTTATACTATCTTTACAACCTCACAGCAACTCTTTTTTCCCTTTGCACTTTATATTACATCCCCAGCAGACTACCTGGTGTTATTTCAGCGTATGGAGAGATTCTTCAGCCCCAATGCCTCTGCAATGTATCTCCCTTGCTTCCTACTTCTTACCTTAGGCTTCAGCAGTGATAAATTGTAACTCTATGAAATGTACTTCCAAGTTTTGGTGATCCATCACAGGCTATCATCAACTTGGAATGCCCTTGCAATCCGCCTGGTAAATTCCTTCACACCAGTCAAGACCCAACCTAAATACCACTTTTCTATGAACTTTCCCTTACTAATCAAAGAATTTGTTGGTTTTGTTTTTATGTTGTCACCTTACTTTACACTAATACTTACATTATTGCACAAATTTCAATTTATACTAATGAATTCAAAATATCTTTCTCCCCCTAGACCTTTCACTACTTGAAATCAAGGTCTCTAATTTATTCATTTTTATATACCCATCGTATTGCTTTGCTTTGTGCTTAATATCTGTTTTTAGGATGACCGTACTTGTGCTCTTACTTCTGTCTATAAAACTATGACTTTACTCTTGAAGAAATGATAAAAATCTCAACACTAATGAATAGCTCAGGGGAACTCTATCAGGGGAAATGTAGTATTTCATACAGAGTTCTGCTATATCAGCTACACCAGTCCCTTACCTGGGTCAGGTGTAGGACTGAGATCTTCACTTGGCAGACTCAGCCCTGCTCAACTCCTTGGCTTAATCCTGACCAAGGGAGCAGTGCAGCAGCGGTTTCAGACCTGCCAGTGGGCACCAAACCCACTGCCACCACAGTAACAGCAACAACTCCTCTCATATGGGGCTCTAATATTTTATCCTGCCTGCCCTCCTTTGTAGTAGCCATTTGGGTGTCCATTGATCTGGGAAACCTGACTCGCATGAGAGGATTTCACAGAAAGTATGACACTAGATTAGTTTTCTTTACCAGAGTAAGCCAGATCTGTTTTCTGCTCTGTTCCTTCCCCAAATAGTGTGGAGCTAACTTCCCAGTGACAATGTTTTTTAATCCCTAATGCATAACACAGTGATTTCCCAATGGTAGATACTCAACATGAATTAGGGACAAATGAACATTTAGTATAAGACTGATGAATGGACTGTGGTGACCATCTTATTTACAGGAGACAACTATTCAATTATTATTTGGCTCAAGTCATTTCTTGACACATGAGAACATGAGCCCGTGTAGAACAGCCTATCTCCATATACATAAGTTATCATGATGGGAAACAGTTAGGTTTTGAAGATTCTTGTCCATTGTTCTATCAGCGTATTATATGCCCTTGTCACAAAAGGAAGATCCAGGAAGTCAGAGTCTGGTGGCATCAGTAGCCTGAGGAACACAAAATCTGGACCATGTTGACTGAAGGATAACCATGGACTAATAAGAATATTGGATGATTGCTTTATCATCTTCTGCCAATAGTTCATGAGAAGGAAAGTATAACATAATGTGGGCTCAATTAATATTTGCTAAATGCATGAATGAACAAATAAATATATCATTTTTAATGAAAAATTTTAGAAAATGGTCAAGATCTCTTCAGTGAAAATGTTCTTTAGTCAAAAGAACCTGACTGATATCTTACTATCATTAGCTACAATTAAGACTTTATGCTAAGACTTTATCCTTTAAAATAAGGATACAAAAGGACAAATATTGCATGATTCCATTCAAAAAATACTGCATCTTGAAAAGTAAAATTCGTGAATAAAATGGAATGGTGGTTACCAGGAACCAGGTTAATGCGATAATGAGAAGTTATTGTTTGGTGGATACAGAGCTTCAACTGGAATGCTAAAAAAGTTTTAGTGATAGACAGTGGTGACATTTACACAACAACATGAATATATAGAAATAAAAATTACTTAATTGTATCCTTAAAATAGTTAAAATGATGTTTTCTGTTATATATTTTTACCCCAATAAAACGGTGACTTTATTTTAATTTATTTTTTATTGGTACAGATTTGTAGTATGTAATGACTCCATTCCTCATGCGGAATGGGTACATGTGCATAACACATCTTAATTTATTTTTTCATACCATCTCCCTCTTTCTGCCTCCTTCTATCACTTGGTCCTCTTCCCTTTTGCAAAAACCTATCTCCTTATTTCCTATTATCTTTTATTTTGCTCTTAATTTATATTTTAGTTTTCTCATATAAAAGACATCATTTATATTTAAACTTGTGTGTCTGATTTATTTCACTTAACAATATGATCTCAGGGTGCATCTATTTTCCTACAAATTACTCGTTTATCCTTTTTATGGCAGAGTAATATTCCACTGTGCATAAATACGACATTTTCTTTATCCATTCTTCTTTTGATAGACATACAGGCCACTTCCAAGATTTAACTATTCTGAGTTCTGCTGCTACAAAAATGGGTATGCATGTGTCATTGTAATATGATGTCTTTAACCCTTTGGGGAAGATACCTAGGTGGAGAATAGCAGGGTTAAATGGAATTTCTAGTTTTTAGTTTTTTGAGGAATCTCCACTAAAAAAATGAATTTCTCATAATTGTGATTGGCATTTATGGCTTATATGGGATAAAGTTTCTCTGTGCCTTTCCCCTACTTCCTCTTACATTAACTGTTCTACTCTTTCTGTATATGTATGTACATAACTCTGTGTGTGTATGTGTGTGAGTGTGCACACCTGTGTGTGTATGTAAAGGCATTAAAATAGATAGACCTAAAATTGAAATAAGTAATCAAGCTAAGATTGATCTTCATCAGTTGGTTCTTTGAAAGATTAAATAAAATTAACAAAACTTAGCCAACCTTATAAAAAAAAAAGGAAAGAAATGACTCAAATTCATGCAATTGGGAATGAAAAGGGTGAAATCACAACAGATCCTGCAGAAATCCAGAAGATTATCTATATCTACTTTGAGAAACTTTACTTTAATAAGATGGAAAACATGGAAGAAATGGACAGATTCTTAGATATATATGAATCACCAAAATTGAATCAAGAAGATATAAAAATTCTAAATAACCCATTGTCAGTCAATGCAATAAAAAAATATAATTAAAAACTTACCAACAGGGCCAGTGATATAGCTCAGTGGCAAAAGTGCCTGCCTGGCAAGCTTGAGGTCCTGAGTTTGACTCCTGGTACCAGAATAAAACAACAACAACAACAACTTACCAACAAAGAAAAGCCCAGGTCCTGATGGATTCACTGCTGAATTCTACAAGAAATTTAGAGATGATCTAATATCATTACTCCTCAAACCCTTTAATGAAATTGAAAATGAAGCAATACTCCTAAAGTCATTCCTGAGAGCAAGTATCACCCTGATACCAAAACCAGAGAAGAACCCAACCAAAAAAGAGAAATACAGGCCAATTTCCCTAATGAATGTAGATGCAAAAATCCTCAATAAGATACTAGCAAACAGAATGCAGCAGATCATCAAGAAGATTATACACCATGACCAGGTAGGAGTCATCCCAGGGATGCAAGGATGGTTCAACATATGCAAATCAATAAATGTAATAAACCATACCAACAGAACAAATATCACATAATCATCTCAATAGATGCAGAAAAAGCATTAGACAAAATCCAATACCCATTCATGGTAAAAGCCCTACAGAAAATTGGAATAGATGGTCTTCACCTCAATCTGATAAAAGCCTTCTATGACAAACCAACAGCCAACATCATACTAAATGGTCAAAAACTGAAAGCTTTCAGTCTAAAATCAGGAACAAGGCAACGATGACCACTATGACAACTCCTGTTTAATATATTTCTGGAAACACTAGCCAGAGCAATTAGATAAGAGAAAGAAATAAAAGGAATAAAGATAGCAAAGGAAGAAGTTAAATTATTGTTATTTGGAGATGACATGATACTCTACATAGAAGATCCCAAAAACCACCAAAAGACTTCTAGATTTAATAACCAAAGTAAGCTGTATGGCTGGATACAAAGTCAACACTCAAAAATCAATAGCATTCCTGTATACAAATAACAAACTCACTGAGAGGAATTAGGGAAACAACACCTTTCACAACAGCATTGAAAAAAAGGAGATATTTAGGAATCAATGTAACAAAGGAAGTAAAAGATTTCTACATTGAAAATTACAGTACTATGAAAAAAGAGACCAAAGAGGATATCAGAAAATGGAAAGACAGCCCTTGCTCATGGAAAGGAAGAACCAACATTGTGAAAATGGCCATACTCCCAAAATCGTTATACAGAATTAATGCAGTCCCAATCAAAATACCATTAGCATACCTCACAGAACTAGAGAAAACATTCCTAAAATTCATTTGGAACCAGAAGAGACCTAGAATAGTAAAAACAATTCTTGGCAACAAAGGCAAGGTAGGAGGCATCACAATCCTTGACTTGAAATGATACAACAGAGCTAGAATGATAAAAACACCATGGTACTGGGAAAAAAAAAAAGTCCTGAGGATCAATGCCCAAATGCCCATCAACTGATTAAAGGATAAAGAAGATGTGGGGTTTTTTTATACAATGGAATACTACTTAGCCATAAGGAAGGATAAACTAGAGACATTTATACCTAAATGGATGGACCTTGAGACCTTACTCTTAAGTGAAATAAATTGGACACACATGTGTAAATATCACATTGTCTCTCTGGTGTGAGAAACTGAAAGTGTAAATAAGTACCAAATTGTATAATAGATATTGTGAAATAGAAAGAAATTTTTCAAAAGGAAAGGGGAACTAAGGGGGGGGGGGAGGAAAGAAGGGAAAAGAAAAAAATGAGAAAAAAAGGGTAAAATAGAAACAAAACTTTATAAATAAGGAGGGAAAGAGGGGTAAAGGGAGAGGAAGGGAATGGGGAAAAAAAGAGGAATCAAGATATATCATGTACAGGTATAAATTCCCTATGATGAATGTGATCATTATGTATATATAAATTGTACTAATAAACTTAATAAAACAAGATTGACCTTCATATCTGTGCAATCTAATAACTTGTCTTTAAAGAGACTTGCTTCTCCAATTACCCTTTGTCCTAGCTCTAGGTATGTTTAAATATTGATGTCATGTGGCAGTTCCCATAGTACCAATATTATCTATTGGGATTTGATCATCAGGAGAAAAGTAATGGCTCTGATTTTCAGAAGAATATGAGAGAAAAAGCATGATGTTCATCTTTTTCCAGCTCTCTTTTTTTTCAAACTCCATATTTAACATTCTATTTAAGTCTCAAATGACCTCCTATAGAGATAATTGTTAGCTTCCTTCTACTTTTAATTCTTACCTCATTCTACGTATACTGCATTATTCTATCATATCGTCTTTCTGAAATATCACCTTTTTTTAGTAGATGCCTTTACTTCCTATTTCACAAAGTCTCTGTCAAGCATGAATGCTCTCAACTTCCTGTCCTTCCCCCCCTTTCAACAAACATAACTGTACACTGTAACCTTGCCTCCTTGTCCTATCCAGAAGCAGAGTTTCAACCTCCTATTTCATAGCCAAGACTGATCCAGCCACCTGTGCTCTGAATCTCATTCCCTCCCACCTCCTGTGGGGCCTGGAGCCATCGGCTGTCTCTTTTCTTTCCTGTGGTGTTAGCCTCTTTCTCTCCTTTAGTTCCTTCCCTTCTGCTTATAAACACACGCAAGTCTTTCCCAATTAAAAAACAAGTGTATCTTTCAAGCTAGCACTCAGAATTTTTCCTTATTCTTATTCCTGAACTTCTCCAAACACTGTGCTCTTTGCTTTCTCTACTTTCTTCACTCTCCACTCTTTACACTCCTGTAGGCTCCCGACCTCACTTTTCTACTGAAACTGCTGTGTAATGTTACCTGTGACCATGTTGGTGCCGATCCAGTAGACAGTTTTCATTATTTATTTAACCAATCTGCTTGTACTTTTTCCAGTGTTGGCTTTTAAAACCTTTCTTTCCTAGAACTTCTATGGAACCATTTCTTCTAACTCCGTGATTACTCCTTCTTATTTATTCCTTTGCCCACTGTAGCTATTTGTGCATCCCCCAATGTGTCCACTTCGCTGCCTTCTCAGCCAACAACAGATGATTGACTCCAGGCTGGATGACATCACCATAGGCTGATGACTACAAAATTTCTCCCTCACTACCAGATTTCTCCCATTTTCTAGGCTGAGTTGCATACTGAACATGTTCACGTATGGGGTGCAGTGTAATTTTTCACACTTCTCCTTCTCCACAGCTGACCCCCTCTCTTCTGTTTTCCACGTCTTGGTAAATGGGACCATCATTTATCAATTGCTTATACCAGAAATGTGGAAAAGAATCTTCCTTCTTCTAAATACCTAATTCAATTAGGCACAAAGTCCTGTACATCTTATTAAACTATCTCTTTGCCCTTATTTCCTTTATTCATTTGTACTAGCTAAAAATTCTTTAACTATTTACTCAATTAAGACTGCACCATGTTAAGAATCCTATAAAGTATTCTTTGTTTACAAAAAATTGTCAGTGATGAGTTGTAAATCTTTTATAAGAACATGGAAATTTACAAGAGAAACTTAACATTATTAAAAATAAGAATATAGCAATGAGATATCACTCCAAGACAATAGGATGGCTATTTAAAAAAAACAAAACAACAACAACAACAAAAAAAAGCAGAAAATAACCTGAATTGGAAAGGGCATAGAGAAATTGAACCTTTGTGCACTGTTAGTAAAAATTAAAGTGGTGCTGCTGCTAAGGAATGCAGTATAGTGGTGTCTTAGTTATTTTCTCATTGCAGAGACAAAATACCTGACACCCAAAGTTAAAGGAGGCAAGGTTTATTTAGCTCACAGTTTGTGAGGGTTCAGTCTGTAATCTGCTGGTTCCAAGGCTGGGTGGCACATGGCAGAAGGGCAACAATTCATGGTGGCAGACAACAGCAAAAGCAACCGGAGGTTAAATTCAAGACAACCTTCTTTCTGTCCCTTACATTGTATCTAGTCTACCAGGATTAGGACAATCGCCCACCCTTAATCTCAGCACCCTTAATCCCAGCATTGCAGTATGAATCAAACACACACACTAGAGTCAGCCACCTCCGAAAAAATCCCCCCCATCACTGCATGAGGCTTTGGGGGGACATCCAGACACAAACCATAACAGGTGGTTTCTCAAAAAACAAGATAAAATTGTCATATGGTCCATCAATCCCACTCTAGTTATATATCCAAAAAAACTGAAAGTAGGGACTCGAATGGATACTTGTATGCTAGTGTTCACAGTAGCATTATTTATTACAGCCAGAAAATGAAAACAACCCGTGTGTGTGTGTGTGTGTGTGTGTGTATTTAAGCTGTAAAAAGGAATAAAATTCCGACACAGACTAAAACATGAGTGAACTTTGATGATATTATGCTAAGTGAAATAAGCCATATACCAAAGGACAAATATTGCATGATTCCACTTACTGAGATACCTAGAAACAGAAAGCAGAATGTAGTTGCAAAAGATCTAGGGGGATGGGATAAAAGGCCGTTACTGTCTAGTGGCTAGCGTTTCAATTTGGAATGATAAGGTTTTGCATAGTATAGCAGTGATATTCACACAACAGTGTGATTGTATTTAACAATCAATTATAAACTTAAAACAAAGTAGTAAAATTTATGCTCTATGTATTTTACTATAATAAGTTAGAGTATATTTAGGAGATTCTAGGAGATTTTACTTGTTCTAAATGATACAAGGAGATATGAACTAACTGAAGTGGGGGTTCTCTTGCCAGATGCCATGGATTTGTTCTAAAGGCAAAGATGTCAAAGGGCACTTTGAAAGCCTTGCTGAAAAGAGATAGAAAACATCTATAAACGTGAGGGTGACCCCATTGCAGTATCTGCATCTCCACCGACCGCAGATCACGTTCTTCCTTTCTTCTCTGTTTGCATCTCTCCGGCTCCTCAAGAGCTGAAGGCAAAGTGGGCTCTCCAGTTTGAACAGGACCTTTCCTACTTCTGTTAAAAGAAACATCAACAGAATGCACTTAATAGCAAAATAGAACTATACTTGGGCCAAAAAAATTCAAAAATGCATACGTTTGTGGAGTAAATATGAAGTAATCCAAAAGTTGAATAAAAACAAAAGCAAAACTTGAATAAACACAAAGCCTTTGCAAGCTCTAACAAGGAAGTATGGGATCATTGTTAAGTGCCAAAATAAATACAGCAGGCCAATGCAAAACTGCTTATCTGCGTAGTGTGGTTTCCACAGTGTTGTTATACATGCAGAGTTGGTCTGACTGTACTGAGAGCCATTAAAGGTCATGGAAGTAAAAACAAAAGTCAGACTATCTGTGTGAACCTTTGGCAAACAAGGGCCAAGGCCAGGTTTCCTCAACATTTTCTTAGTTCTAGAGAAGTGAGCGAGAGGTGGCAGTAATGTTCCTTCTCTTTCTCTCAATCTCTTGTGAATTAAAGCATTATTTTTTTGAGTCCCAGGAAACAGAATTTAAATTTACAGTGAAAATTGCCTATGAAAGAGATGACCTGTTCCTGTAATATATATTTATTTTCACATGCTTAATTGTTCCATATTCAAAATGAGAGCTTTTTCCTTTTAAACTGACATGCTTTATGGAGGAAAATGAGCACTTTTCAAATTTTCCTCCTCTTTTTAAATCAAAATAGCTCCACATGCATGAATACTACAAGACTACTCATTGTAACAGGAAAGAAGCAGGATGCCAGAAATAGCACTTCACACATTTCTTTTTAGTTGTGCTGCAGTTTTTGAGCACAGATCAGGAGCCTGCTGAAGGAAGGTTGAAAAAGTAGTTACACTCAGTGGAATGAATTTGCCTTGATATTTAGAAGTTTAAATAGCATGTGTGTACTGGAATAGATAGGGGAGGAGATAAAGAGTGAGTCAATGCAATATTAATTCTATAGAGAATTCAAAGATAAAATGAACAGTCCTGCTCTAAAAGAACTTATGATCTTTATAAAATAGAAAATATCTGCATGCACCACACTCTTTGAAGTGTGATAACGAGTTATGTAATGCTTCCATCTGTTGATAGGCTATTGTAACTCTAAAATCCATGTTTTAAACACGTTTTCTGTCACTTCCAATTGCATTTGTTAAAAAGCCAAGGTTCTTCATTACATATCCCTGTAGCTGGACTTCTCCCATCACACCAAGTCACAGACCCTGTGCCCGACACAGTCCCATTTCACCAATCCTCCTTTGGGAACCATACCAATCAAGAGTCTCCTTAGCCGACTCCAAGTTCTACACACCTGCTAGGATTGCTACAGTAGCCACTGTTGCTACTGTAGCTAACACTACTTCTATTATAATACCACTAATACTGACAATGGTAATTGATAAAATTCATTGAGTACTTACTATGTAACTGGAACTCTTAAAATTTTTTAAGATTTACTTCATTTAATATTTTCAACAGAGATCAAAAAGGTATGCTGTAGAGATAGAAACCTCAGGAATTAGGTCCTGGCACCTTTATTTATTCTGTACAATGGAAATAATAAAAGTTTCTGTCTAAGAGAGTTGTTGGGAAAATTAAATAATATAACCCAAAGAAATGATTAGTGTATCTAACAAATATCAATTATATATTATCATTACTGACCAAAATACTAATAATAGTTTCATCCTTCAGTAAAATCCCTTCACATTCATACATCTGAGCTGTAAGGGCTATCTCCCTGGTTTACCATTTTTAAAGTTCCAGGTCCCTGCCTGGAACTGAAATCCTATTTTGAACCCCAGTCCAATTGAGTGGATCCTTAGTACCCTGTGCTCTGTTGCTGGGGATAAATCTTGTCCCTAACTGCTTCTCAGCTGCCAGCTGGGATGCTGCATGTCTCTTCCACTGGGGCAGGAAGTTCTACCACCTGATTGTTAGTATCCTCACTGTTCCCATATCCTAACAAATCAGACCTGCTTTTCCCTCTTTGATAAAGCTCTAGTTCAACATGATCCTTTAGTAACTCCAGTTTAAAGTGCTGAATGGTGATCCTGTCTTTCTCAATTCATGCTTCTTACCTTTCCCTGCTAACTACCTTGGAAATCCCTGCAAACCTTGAGGTCAAACTCTTCCTTAAGGTAGAGCATGAAATACTACCGCTATAGAGAATTCAAAAGTAAAAATGAACAGTCTTTCCCTAACAGAGCTTATGATCTTTATAAAATAGAAGATATCTTATGAAGTATAGCTTATCCATCTTCTTGGATCCCGCTGACCCGGCCTGGCCTGCCTCTCAGGTCATTAGCTCTTCCTTGAAACCTTTCTGTGGTTCACTTACTCTGTGCCTCGCATACCTGCTGCCTGGAGCAAACTAATTGCTTGTCCAGCAAAACTGAGTCAGGTAACTAGGCAGATGCCTAGAGTCTCTGGTTACTCCTGCCATTTATGGGCTTTGCTGAAACATCTCACCACAGGGCATAGGATTTGGCCTCCTGATCAACCAGACATTACACTTGGAAAATGAACACACCTATAGGTGCATATCTGCCTGTGGAGTTAATTTGAGCCAGTGAAAACCAAGAGCCTGGAGGGAAACTTTAATTCTTTCTCCACTCCCAGGCATGATTTTCCAGTGGGGTTGAGCAGACGAATATTGCAGGTGACTGCCTTATCCTCTCTATGGCTTGTTATGAAGCAGGGCAGCATGGTGACCTTTTCTTTACAACCTTTCCAGGCTCCCTCTCCTTTATCTTCACTCTTACTGCTTTGACACAGCACTTCCCATACAAAGCTTAAACACTTAATCTATGTCTCAGGCTGCTTTCTAAGGAATTTGGGCTAAGATAAATATTAAATATGAATAGAGCTACTAAGTATATTCTAATCAACTCTTTAATAGAGTTACTAAAAAGTACTTTGAGAATCTCAAAAAAAAAAGAGTTATTTAATTTAGTTGGACTTTGAATAATACCAAGAGTGGCTAATATTTACTACTTGTGAAGTGCTGGTCATTATGCTAGGCCACATGCATGCATTACAATTCTCCTAATTTTATATATGAGAAAACCAAAGTACAGCAAAGTTAAACAACTTACTTAAGATTGCATAGCATACTAGAGGAGGAGCAAGGATATAGGTCCTACTCTGAAGCCAGTGCTGCTGGAATAATGAAATACACAACGAGGGGAGATGATCAAAGAGAATAGGTAACTGGGTTCAAAAATTTCAACTTTTAAGTCAAAAAGGGATAGACTTCAGGGTTAAGAGAGAAAGCATGGGGTGGTGTGCTTTATGATTACTTCTCCCCACACAAACTTCTCTCCCCCACAACTTCCTGTCCCCCCAAAAAGCACCCTAATATAACTAAAATAGGTTTGTGATCAAGGTTAGCATTTAACTCAGCATTTCCTTCCCTCTAACTGTTTTGCCAGCAAAACAAAACAAAACAAAAATATTTTGTAGATAAATCACTTCATTCCACAATTTTAGAGATAAAGAGCTTAAAAATACTAATATCTGAACCAGTTTTAGAAATAAATGATGATATAAAATTCTTTCCTGCTTTGATGAAAGAAGAGAGTTAAAGGGCATGAAAGTAACTGGATTCTTTGGAAGGGAGTAGAGAAGTGTGGAGGCGGGAGAGAGACCTTATCCAGTCATATAATTTTCTCAACCTTCTGCACTATTCATCTTCATCTGAAAACAAGCAAGAAAATCTGGCACAGCAGTCCCATGGGGCAATGCACAAACAAATCTTAATGAAACTGTGATTTGATAATAAGCTTAGGCAGAGATCTAACCTCAGGATATAATATTTATTTGAAAATGGGCAGAATTCAGTATGGAATGTCAACTATTTTAAACAAGAGAATTCTAATCAGATATGGGGTATTATCAAACTGAATAAATATTACAGTTCGAATTTTGTTGCAACAAATGTCGTTGCAAGAAAATCTTCTATAGAAGAACATTATTTCTTAGCCTAATTCTAGAAGGAAATTCAATTAGTTAAAATCATATTTGTTACATTTTATCACTATAGAAAGGATTATAGAGTTTGCTTTATAAGGCGTAGGCCATAGGTGTGTGAGATACTAGTGAAGCAGATGAATAGGAACTGGCGACGCGTGAAGCAAAAAATTTTAATCCTATAAAATGCCCAAGCCAAGGTTTTAAAATCAGTTTCTCCATATATACTGAAATTTTTTATTTCCCTGAAATTTTTTCATTGCCTTTGTATGTGTCTGATATTCCTAGTAATAGCACTATTTTAAATGAGGTCAGCAACTTAGTATTGCTAAGACTAGGTGGGCTGAAGCTATTTGATACCACAATAATCCCCACCTTAATAAAGCTCCTCATTGTATCCTACTTCTCAAATATTTGAATATATATTTGATTTTTATCAAATTTAGTTAACCAAACTGAGAAAGAACACATGACCATATTCTATAAATATATTTCAGAAAAGAAGAGGAACCTATTTCAAGAGAGTTAAAAGTTCCCCATAGTCCCATTATCTAATTAAAATGAATTAGAGTCTCATGGTAGCAATAAGAGATTAATATTTAATTTAAAATAGCTAGTGTTAAATTGCATTTTTGTGTGGATTCCATAGTCCAATGGAAATCATTTTTATTCCAAAATTTAACAATATGAAGTGGTAGGTTTTCTATTTCCACTGTAAAATATCATCACAAATTTAGTGGCTTAAAACATACTTTAAAAAAAAATCTTCAGTTCTGCGGGCCAGAAGTCCAGTATGGGTCTCACTAGGCTAAAATCAAAGTGTCAGGCAGGTTCGCAATCCTTTCTATTGGCTCTAGGGGAGAAATCACTTCTTTGCTGAATCAGGTGTTGGCAGAATTCAATTCTATATTGTTGAAAGATTGAGGTTCCTGCCCCTCACCTCATCCCAACTGTAAACTGAAAGGGACATTCCTGGCTTTTAGAAACCACTGTATTCCTTGGCTCATGGCCTTTTTCCTGTCTCTAAAAAGCTAGAGATGATGAGTTGAGCCTTTGTTACAGCCCTCTCTGATCATAGTAGGAAGTTTTCTGTGTTTAAAGACTCATGTGGTTAGATCAGGCACATTCGAGTTGTCCAGGATAATCTGGATGGAATTATCTCCCAATATCAAGGTCTGTAACCCAAATCACATTTGCAAATTCCCTTTGCCAAGATGACACATTCACAAGTTCTGGAGATTAGGACATAGACATCTTTGGGGGCCATTATTCTGCCTACAACTCATGAGGAAGTACCTGGAGGGAGAGGAAGAAGAATAATGCTTTATACATGGGATTTTCAGCAAACTCTCTTCCCAACCTTGCCCTTGTGTCTGGTTTATTCTCTGGAAATGAAATGCTGGCTGGTTTACAGTGTAAAAGTAAAGTCAATTGAGTAAAATAATTACAAAACAAGGCCAAATGGTAGTGTTTTCCATTGTGAGAAGGCATTGTGCCAAACACCATCAATTCCTGGGTTCCTGACCTAATGTTTGGATATCTGGATGTTATAAACTGTCCTTAATGTTTAAGAGAAAGTACTCCAAAGTATATAGCTTTATTGGATGATCCACTCCAAACCTCGGCATATCCTACCAGTAGGATAGGCTAGATGTAGGCCTTCTTTCTAAGGTGGGCTTTGGTGAAAATCCTATATAATCAACTTCTTTTTTTTTTTTAATGTGGGTATCAGGAGTCGAACTCAGGACCTTGTGCTTGCCAGGTGCTTATGCAGCTGAGCGATATCACCAGCCCCTTTTTTCCTTTATGTGACTACCAGGAGTTGAACTCAGGACCTCGTGCTTGCCAGGCAGGCACTTATGCTGCTGAACCATCTCACCGGCCCTGTAATCCATTTCTAATTTACACTTCTTTAGTGATTTTTTACTTAAGACTGAACTACTGATTTCCATTACTGGACTATTGTGATAACCTTCTAGGTCATATCCCTGCTTTCAAATTTTCAACTTTTTATTTATCCTGACAATCTAAAGCATCTAATATACTTTCCTAGGTAACAGTGCCTTCTATGATGGTGCTTCTCAACACATGGTTCTATTAAGTTTATAAAAGAATCTGAGATGATTCTGAACCCTCCAGTAGATACCTCAAATGATTCTGCAACTTTCCTTTTGCATACTTTATGGAGACGCCATCATAACCTTATAATACTATTATAACATTCACATGGTCTTACTATGTGCCAGACCTTGCTCTAAGTGCTTTATATATGATAACTTCTTTAATATGTGTAAATGTTATTATTAAATCAGTTTTATATTTGAAAGGAATGAGGTTAAGTGACCACCCCTTAGCTGTATAGCTAATAAGTGACAGAGCTGTGACATAACCTTAGATTCTACACTTTTAATCTCTAAGCCACACTTCAGAACTTTCTCCATTCTATTAAGGGTCTAGAATTACCTATTTCCTAAAACATAAATATTATTTTACCTCTACCTTTCAAAACTTTCAGTCTAAAATTTTAACATAGCATTCAAGACTCTTTTTTTTTTTTTTTTTTTTTTTGGTGGGTACTGGGGGTTGACCTCAGGACCTCGCGTGCCAGCAGGCGCCCATGCTGCTGAGCGATATCACCGGCCCTTTTTTCGTATGTGGGTTCCGGGAGTCGAACTCGGGCCCTCGCGCTTGCCAGGCAGGTGCTTACGCCGCTGAGCCATCTCACCAGCCCTCAAGACTCTTTTTTAATCCATGTCTAACCTCAAAACTGATCCTAAGTAGTTGAGTCTAGCATTTCATCCTATTTGCTTCCAGGCAGTAAATATGCATTCCAGTCCATAAACCCTGTGCTACGAAGAAGGGATATGCAGACTTTACAGACTAGCAGAAAAATAAATTCATCTAGGCTTCATGAGTCCAGTACTATGCTATCATACATACTCTTTATACCTTATACTTGGCATAGCAGTAGTATAACTACGATTCCTACTGCAGCCCATGTCTACTGCTCATGGTCTTTCCATGAGACCAGCGATTCTCAATTTTTTTCTCCCATCAAGAAACATAGGCCTCTCCCTTCACCTTTCTGCTGCCGCGACCCAGGTGAACTGTTCGGGAAGGCCTAAAGAATAGCCCCTCCCATTGCTACTGCCAGGACTGAGGTGAACCTCTCAGGAAGGCCCAGAGACCAGAGGGAGCCCCAGCGACACAGCAGGGTCCCAACTAAGGCACACAGGATGGACAGGCGAGACTAGTGGTGTGAAAAGTCTGAAGCAACAATAACAACGCGAGCCAACAGGTGACTGAGGTCTTTGACAGACTGGCAACTAGCTTGGGAAGAATCCAGCACTCGGTGACTGGCCCTTTTCTCTTAGCCTTTTTTCTTGGGCCGGGGATAAGCCCAGCGGCACAAGTGCCTGCCTGGCAAGCGCAAGGTCCTGAGTTCAAGTCCTGGTACAAAAAAAAAGTGCTCTGCTACTTCAGGGAAAGTGCTGTTCCAGGACACCCTCTACCCTGGGAGGCAGAGACAGTGGCCATCAATTTTTCTTTTCTCTTCTTTGCCTTTTCTTCTTCTTCCTTTTTTCTTTTTCTTTTTTTTTTAATCTCACTTTTCTAAATGGCTGGGGAGAGCTCCAGCCACAGAAAACTAATTCCATCCCCCAACCCAGAGACCAAGTTCAGATAATCCCTCAAACACTCCTTCATGTTTTTTCTCCCATTCTCTAGTTTCTCAAACCTTGAGCAATCATCCTTTGTCCTCCAGCCTTGCTTCCACTTCCTTTCCAGTTATCTTTGTTTTAAAAACTATCCTCCCTAAATTTCCCCACCATAGGGTAAAACCGCTCTACCAAGGGGAAACACTTTGCATACAAACTCCTAGTTTATGATCGGTACTGTTATATAACTATAGACTCTGCTTTTATGGTCTGAAGTACAAAATCAGTAGTTACCACAGTTTGTCAGTTTCTAAATTGTGTGTGATGCTATCGTTATTGCTAAGTTTACTACTTTAGCTAGGATGTCGTATCTGCTGTAATCAGTTGTTCCCCCTTGTGATGATGTACCAACAGCTCACTCTTAATTAATTGGAAAAGTAGGATCTTGGGACAGACACAAACAAGAACCTCCTACACACAGAAGACATCCTTGAAGAACAGACTTTTCCTAGAGATGCCTTGATACTAGTGATATAGCTGCCTACTACAAAAACCTACAAGGATCATCACAGAAAACAAGATAAGAATTTTTTTGAAATAGAAAATAACAAGACAAAGAAGCAAAATGCAATCTCAGGCCTCCACCCCACCAAGAACAAGTCCAGGAGATATCGACATAGAAGAAACTAGAAGACACACCCCTGACATTTCTGAAATGATAGCAACTGAAGTAGAGAAGCAAATCAATGAGGCTATAGACGAAATCAAATCAGGAATAATCTCAGGTAAAAAAAGAAATGTCAACATTTATAAAGGAATTCCTTGGCAAATCTAGAGTGAAGACAGATTTAAAAAAAAAGATGATGCTAAGAAGAGGATGGAAAGAGTGAATGATCAATATAGGAAAGAAATAAAGCACATGAAACAGATTCAAACAGATATCCAGGAAGCTAAAAATTATATTGAAAGCTGGCAAAACAACTTGAATGAAATTGAAGACACACATTCAGACCTTGAAGACAGGACTGCAGCCAGCAATCATGAAAGGAAAGATCTTTTGAAAATAATAAAAGATCAGGAAGTAACAATTCACAGCTGCAAGATGATGCAAAGAAAAAATAATATAAGAATAATAGGTGTCAATGAAAAAGCAGGAGTCAACACAAATGACATAAGAAAAATTTTGCAGAAGTAATAGCAGAAAATTTCCCAAGCATGGGAACACAGTCTGATATACAGATAAGTGAGGAATATGGAACTCCAATTAGCCATAACCAAAATAAATCCACACCCAGACATATAATAATGAAGATCCCAGAAGTTCAGCACAGGAACAGAATATAAAAAGCTGTTAGAGAAAAGAAATGGATCACCTACAAAGGAAAGCCCATCAGAATCATGGCAGACTTCTCAACACAAATCCTCAAGTCAAGAAGAACTTGAAGTGAAGTATTTCAAGTCCTGAAAGAAAACAACTTCCAACCCAGATTGATGTACCCTGCAAAACTATCTTTAAAATCAATGGAGAAATAAGATACTTCCATGACAAAAGACAACTGAAGAAATTCATGACCACCAAACCAACACTACAAAGGGTACTGAATGATATTCTAGACAGAGACAAAAATGACCACCTTCCAAGAACAACAACAGAAAGAAACCACAAGCAGGGCAAGCAAATAAACAGAGGGGAAAAGTACGGAACAAACAGCAGGAAAGTAACATGACAAAGACAAGCTAATACATATCAGTTATAACCATCAATGTAAATGGCCTCAATTCACCAATCAGAAGAAACAGATTGGTAGAATAGATCAAGAAACAAGACCCAACATTGTGCTATATACAAGAAACACATTAACTCAAAAGAAATTCATAGACTAAAAGTCAAAGGATGGAAAACAATACTCCATGAGACAGGAACCCAAAAAAAGCAGGGGTAGCTATTCTGTTTGCAGACAATATGAACTTCAAACCAAGAATGATCAAAAGAAATAAAGAAGATCACTACATACTTGTTCAGGGAAAAATTCAAGAGGAAGAGATAACAATCATAAATATATATGCATCAAATACAGGAGCAACCAACTATATAAGACAAATATTAATAGACATGAAAAATCAAATAAGCAATAACACAATTGTAATGGGGGACCTTAATACCCCATTGTCCCAAAGAAGTAGATCAACTAGACAAAAAATCAGCAAGGAAATAACAGAACTGAACCAAACTTGTGAACAAATGGATTTAGTAGATGTTTACAGAGTGTTCCTCCCAACAATATCAGGATACACATTCTTCTCAGCTGCACATGGGACATTCTCTAAAATAGACCATATACCAGCCCATAGAACATGCTTAAGTAAATTAAAAGGAATTGAAATTATCCATGCATATTATCTCATCATAGTGCAATAAAATTGGAAATTAATGACAAAAGAAACTCCAAAATTTCCATAAACACATGGAAATTAAATAACACCCTGCTGAACAACCAATGGGTCACAGGTGAAATTAAAGAAGAAATTAAACAATATCTACAATCAAACAAAAATGCAAATACAAATACTGGAACCTGTGGTACGCAATGAAAGCAGTCCTCAGAGGGAAATTTATAGTGCTGAATTCTCACATCAAGAAAACAGAATGAACACAAATAAACAACCTATCGTTGAACCTCAAACTTCTAGAAGAAGAAGAACAAATCAAACCCAAAGCTCATATGAGGAAGGAAATTATAAAGATAAGAGCAGAAATAAATGCTCACTGAGAGAGAAATTAGGGAAACCACAGCCTTCAAAATAGCATCCAAAAAATGAAATATTTAGGAGTCAATCTAATAAAGGAAGTAAAAGATCTATACATTAAAAATTACAGTACTATGAAAAAAGAGACAAAGAGGATATCAGAAAATGGAAAGACAACCCTTGCTCATGGAAAGGAAGAATCAACATTGTGAAAATGGCCATACTCCCAAAACCGTTATACAGAACTAATGCAATACCAATCAAAATACCATTAGCATACCTCACAGATCTAGAGAAAACATTCCTAAAATTCATCTGGAAACAAAAGAGACCCAGAATAGCAAAAGTAATTGTGGGCAACAAAGTCAAGGCAGGAGACATCACAATCCCTGACTTGAAATTATACTACAAAGCTACTGTGATAAAATCAGCATGGTACTGGCAAAAAAACAAAAAAATAAAAAAACAAAAAATAGACCTGAGGATTGATGGAATAGATTAGAAGATGCAGACACAATTCCAGACACACTCAGCCACCTTATTTGACAAAGGGGCCAAACGTGTTCACTGGAAGAAAGATAGCCTCTTTAATAAATGGTGCTGGAAACTCTGGCTTTCCACATGCTGAAGACTAAAATTAAGCCCATGTCTATCTCCATGCACTGAACTAAAGTCAAAATGGATCAAAGGTCTAAATATTAAAACAGAAACACTAAATCTACTGAAAGAAAAAGTAGGTAGAAATCTTACATAGGGGTAGGCAAAGAGTTCATGAACAAAAACCAGACTGCACAGGGAGTACTTCAAAGAATCAATAAGTGGGATCTCATCTTATTAAAAAGTTTTTGCACATCAAAAGAAATCACAACAGAGTTAAAAGAAAACCCACACAGTGCGAAAAAATTTTAGCCAATTGTCCCTCAGACAAAGGACTTCTATCTAGAACATATAAAGAACTGAAAAAAATCAGGTCCCTCAAATTCAAGGTCCCAACCCAAAAATGGGTATCTGAGATGAATACACACTTCTGAGATGAAGAAATACAAATGGCAAATAAATATATGAAAAAGTGTTCAACATCACTGGTTATTTGAGAAATGCAAATTAAAACAACGCTGAGATTCAATCTCACCCCAGAAAGAATGGCTATCATCAGGAAATCAACCAATAACAAATGCTGGCAGGGCTGTGGGGAAAAAGGAACCCTTCTCCACTGTTGGTGGGAGTGTAGACTGGTGCAACCACTGTGGAAATCAGTGGAGATTCTTCAAAAAACTAGGAGTAGAAGTCCCATTCTACCCAGCTATTCCCCTTCTGCGTATGTTCCTGGAAGAATTAAAAACATCATATCACAGCAATATATGTGCACCCATGTGTATAGCACCCCAATTTGTAATAGCTAAATCTTGGAAACAACCCAAATTCCCATCAACTGAGGAATGGATAAAAAAGATGTGGTATATTTTATATAATGGAGTACTTCTCAGCTATAAAGAAAGATAAACTCGAGGCTTTTATAGGTAAATAGATGCAACTAGAGACCATACTCATAAGTAAAATAAATCAAACTCACATGTGTAAACATTGTATTGTCTCCCTAGTGTAAGAAGCTGAAAAAGTAAATAAGATCCAAAATCTACAATAGATATTGTGAGAGGGAAAGAAACTTCTCAAAAGGAAAGGAAAATGAGATGGGGAAAGGAGAAAAGAAGAAAGGGAAAAGAATATATATCTATGCATACATAAGATAGCTAAATTATTATACTAACTTATTTTAGTTCATTGAAAAGAAAAGTTTGTGCTTAAATTGTTTGATCAATTTTGCACGCCCATATCTTGTAATCTGAGCAACTACTTTGAAGATAACGATACGCAATATATTAGCTATAGTTAATTTCCTACTATCTTGTTTTGAAAGTCTTTATCATTATTTTTATTGTTTTTTTTCTCTCTCTAAAAAAAAAAAAAAAAGATGCAATGCCCAGGCTTACATGCCTCCCTAAGGGATGAGCAGTAACTTGGTATTATACTGTAATTAGCACCACCTGATCCAGAAAGTCCAGGAAGTCCAGATAGGAATCAGTCACCCAGATGGGTGACCAGAGCATCCAGACCCATCCCTTCCCCCAAACACCTTTGTTCTTTCCCTGTACCCTTGCTATGTGACCCATTTCCCTATTGGACCAATATTAGCTAAGTGACTATACCCGTAATCCTATAGGTTGATCCATGTTGTACCCACATTGTGACTTTGCTGTACAAATTATGAAATAAACCTCTCAGTAAACCTTTCCTACTCTTAAAAAAAAGAAGCATTATTAATATGAAAACAAGCCAACTAGATAAAAGTTGAAATGAAAATGAACTAGATAGATAAAAGCAGAAATGTTCAGATCAGTCAGAGTGTGAAACCCTGAGACTCCCACCCCCATACGCACATACTTCTTCCATCCTTGGGTCTTGGAAGGGCATGGCACACAGATTATTTTGAAAAACAGTACACTCAACAATGCTGTTTTTCTGTCAGTTGATCTTTAAACAGTGTTCAAAGTACAATAGTGTAGGACATGTGATATACTTTAGAAACAAAAAGAAAGAAGCCAGGACTGAACTTTACAAAAGGAAAGAAATTTCCACAAAAAAGGCTATATTTGTGCTGAACTTTAAGAATGAGTAGGGGTTTTCCAATGGGAGAATGAGGTAAGGACTCTTGAGGCAGATTCAGCAACATAAGTACCATGAATGTTATTGGCGTTCTTACACCGTCTTGCCCATTAAAGCAAAAATGAAAACTTTGCACATAGACAAAGTAATGTAGTAGAAAGAGACTAGACTGGAAGATGGGAGACTGGAACTAACCACTTCGGGATAGCTACTTCAAGGCCTTGTTTTTTTGTCTTTTTTTATCTATAAATTAAGAGGATCTTACCGGCAACCATAAACAAATCCTTCAAGTCATAGAAACATTATTCTATAGTTCACGAACAATATCTTTTCCACTATTTTACATACAAGCATGGAGGAAAATTATACAAGTGTCATGGTTAAGAGTTTGGCTTCTGCTACATACTTGCTACTTGGCTCAGAGAAAGTTTCTTGAATACATTGTTCTTCAATTACCTTAGCTGACCATGTAAAGTTGTCAGCATAATTACGCATGTAATAAAGTACACTGCTTGGAATATATCACAAGCTTAATAAGTGTTAAGCATAATAATACCTGTATACATATGTGTGTACACATAATACATACATATACCTGTAGAACAAGAAATTTCAAAAGATTCACCAGGCTATACAGAATAAGCAGACTTTTAAATAAAAGCAATAAAACAAGAAAAATCTGTTTGTAATCTTAACTAGAAGCAATTTTTTCCCATTTGTGGGAGGAAGGTCTTTGAGAATTGAGCCCAGTACTTCATACATGCTAGGCAAGCACTCTACCACTGAGCTACATCTCCCACCTCATTACTTTGATTTTAGTTTAAAAAGTGAAATAATTGCACATCTTAATCTGTCCTTTTACTCTCTTAATAGCTATAAAGGCTTATCTTATTTATAATAATGTATTTTTAGATGGGAATAATCTATCCAACTTCTATAACTTTGTCTTTAAATTGTTGTTTTAGTTTAAGTCAACAAGGAAAGTAAAATAAGAATGATAATTTATGGGTAATATATCTGTGTGCAATTTTAGGCACTTTCCTCAGATTGTTCTTTGTATCCTTGCAGCAATTATATAGCTAGATCTCATTATTTCCACTTTACAAGTCAAGAAATAGAGGCAGAGAGTATTAAAACCCCTTCCCAGGCCATGTGACTAAGAAGCAGGAAGCCAGAGTTGAATCCAAGGTTCTCCTTGCCAGCCAGGCTTCTCTTCCCTTACGCAGTGCAGAACCTCAGACTGCTGCTTTGGGGAGGGCTGGGAACTTCCCTGAGAGCAACACTTGGCCCTCTTCTATCAATACATGTACAGCTAATAATCAAAATCCTCTGAGGACCCACATGTTCTTCAGTGGAGGAAGGATGAATAAATTGTGATATCGTCACATGATAAAATATCACTTGGCCATAAAAAGGAATGAAGCACTAATAAATGCTGCAACTTGAGTGGCCCTTGAAAACATTAAAAAATGCACATAATATATGATTCCTTTCATATGAAATTTCAGTACAGGGAATCTATAGAGACTGAAATTTTTACTTAAAACTTGGGGGTAAGGGCATAATGATGTAATAACTAAAGAGTACGAGATTTCTTTCTTTCTCTTTCCTTCCCTCCCCTTTTCCTTTTCTCCTTCCCCTTCTTTCCCTTTCTACCTTCCTATCTTCTTACTTTATTTTCTTCTTTCCATTTTTCCTTGTTTTTCTCTTCTTCCTTCCTTCCTTCCTTCCTTCCTTCCTTCCTTCCTTCCTTCCTTCCTTCATTCCTTCTCCTTTTTCTTCTTTTCTTGGACAGGGTCGCACTAAGATTCCTTCTACTCACAATCCTCCCACCTCAGTCTCTCTATAGAGTAGCTGGGATTACAGGTGTACACCACTGTGTCTGGATGAATTTTCTATTGAGGTGATAAAAAATGTTTTAAAATTCATAGTGCTGATGGTTACACGTATCTGCAAATACACTACTAGGAACTATTGAATTTTATTTTTAAATGCATGGATTTATATCTCAAAAAATCTGGTATTTTTATCCCAACCTGATCCCAACCCCTACCTCTACATCAATAAATCTAGGTTGGTTCTCTGAAAATCTGCATTTTACTTAGGGTATGGAGTGGTTGATTGGTTGTGTCAACTTGAGAAGTTTAGAAGCTTAATTAAGTCAGCTCAGCAATTCTACACCCTAGGGTGTAGAGGACCCACCCTAGGGCAGCTCTTCACCTGGACGCTATAAAAGGGAAATGAGGAAGGATGGACTGGCTTCTGTTCTTTGGAGGAGCTCCAGTCTTTGCCTTCAGCTTGGACATCATCTCCTGGCTTCTGTTGCAGACTCTTTGGCTTCCACCTTGGATCCTTCAGCCCTCTGGTGTAGATTCTTCAGCCTTCTGTTGCAGATCCCTCAGCCTCCTGATATGGACTTGCACAGAACACTGCAGTGAGCTCCAGACCTTGGACTGAATCCTTCAGCCTCCAGTGTGCAGACACCCTCTGCATGTTTTCTCATCCAACTCTGTGGCTGACCATCATAAGCCAATCTTGTAATTTCTTATACATTTGTATATCTTGTGTTATGTCTGTTTCTCTAGTAAAACCCTGACTAATACAGTGTACCCAGGGGGATTCCTATGGTAATACATGTTTGGATATCACTGCTTCAGAAGGAGTTGTGTTGGCCAAGAACTAACCTAGAAACAAGGCCAAACTTTCAATCCAGAATTTCATGGTAGACCTAGGTCTTGGTAGGAAGCATGATATTAAGGGTAGTTGGTAGAATACCTATGTGGCTCTGAACAGAACAGAGTCACTGAACACCAAACATTACAAAGTTTGCCTGAGCACTTTTTGCCTAAGGGTAAAGTAGCATCCAATATAATCAGGAAAATTTTGGTTTTACCAAAACATCTTGAGATTTCTGCAGTGCAAGTCCTTTACTTCTTGCACAGTTTTGGTGATCCTCTTTGTGCTATTGTGAATGAGAGCCAAAAATTCTGCTTCAATTAATTTTTAAAATTTATACCACGTTTATTAATAAAGTACCCTATTTCTGAGGGATAGACATGAGGAATGAGACAGTTTGATATACCAATAAACATATTAATCCCAGGAGAAAGAAGTGTAATACAAAACACATTAACCCCAGAAGAAAGAACTATAATAGAAAAGAAGTAATGGGCAAAATTTCAGTGTCTAAAATTTTACTTTATAATGACAGGTTAGCTAAATAGCCAGAAAATACTTTTCATAAAATGGTATTAACCTGAAAGAAATGAAATAGATGAACTTTTAACTTATATTTAACCATATTTCATGATTATAAATATTTAATCAGGTGCATCTTACTATTCAATATAAAAATTTATGTTCTGAAGAGAAGTCTACATTTTATTATTCTAAAATTTTTAATGCTTTTCAGTTTCTTTAGATTGTGATAAGCTTTTGCTGACTAAACAACATCACCTCTTAGTAGAGGTCCAATGCTACAATTTGATCCCTTCTGGCAAATTAAATACAATTATGCAAACTAGTAGGATTTTGGGCTAATCTAATTAATACGGTACATATGAAGCAGATAATAATTTCCCTGGTGGAAAACTAGATTGCCTTATTTCACATTTGAACTATGGTTTGGATAAACATTTACTATGCAAGGAAAATTTCATTATCTTGTATATTCTGTCTGCTCACCTCTATAATTGACATGTTAAAAAAATAAAGTCAAAATTGTAATCTTCAAATGATATCATTTTTTCATAAATTTATAATTGCCAAAAGGGATATTCCATAAAACTAGAAAGGAAGCAGATTTCATTTAGAGGTACTGCTTTTTCTCTAATAAAGTGAAAATTTAACACTTCTGTAATTTTTCCTTTTATGTAGCTACAAGCAATGTCAAATATGACTTAATGGAGATAATTCTATTCATTTACACATTAAAGTTTAAGGGTTTAAAACTGACCTGGATTAAATGTATACCAATAAATTCCAATCACAAACTTTCTGAATGATATTTATAATACTGAGATTGAGTGCACTCTTGTTTAAATGTATGAATTCCATTAGCATTAATCAGTATGCGACATGGGTGCACTGAGCAGAAATCAGGAAAGAATTTTTTAGTTCTCCTTGCCAAGAAAATTAAAGAAATTAGTTGTCTCATGCAGAGCAAAGAGAATATTTTCTTTTTCTTTCATCCTACAAAAGTGAATTTCATAGTTAAGAGAGGTCCTGGCTTGATAGTAAATATACTGGGTACAGAAGGTTGAGAGTTCCTCAGGCCTGTGCCTTTGGTGCAGAATTATCCTTTCCAAGTCTGTGAACACAGCACTTGCTCATTTGTTCTTTAGCTTCTCAGGGGGACTGCCAACAGCTCTTGGGCTGCTTTGTGCACAATTTCTAGCCCACAAGGATCTGTACTTTCTTCAGAGGTAATGTCAGTGTTGCAGAGCCCTCAAAAACAGCGGTTAGGGAATAACAACTTTGGAAAGTGGTGTCCCTTTGGAAAGTGGTGTCCTGTGTTAGTCCTCTATTCTACTCTAGCAGAGAAACTCTCAATTTGATGGATAAAGAGGAAAAAAATTCCCTTTGAGAATTCTAATACTACACTCTCTTTCCTAATCTGCTTGTAAACTTATAATAATAAAAGTATTCCTGAGATATAAAGCAGTACAGGCAGTAATGTGTTTGTGCTGTGAGTTTTTATAAATGTGTTAATAAGTAGCATTTCCAAGTGTCATTAGTGGCTATTTCATTACACCAAGGCTTCCCACACAGGGAGGAGGTTAGGGGAGTGGCACAGAGTCATAGCAAAGAAGAGCACAGGGGACAATAATTCATATGTTCATGTAGATTTTATCACATATTATTAAAAATGCTGGGCCAGTGAGATGACTCAGCGGCTTAAGCGCCTGCCCGGCAAGCGCGAGGGCCCGAGTTCGACTCCCGGAACCCACATACGGAAAAGGGGCCGGTGATATTGCTCAGTGGAACGGGTGCCTGCTGGCGCGCGAGGTCCTGAGGTCGACCCCCTGGTACCCACAAAAAAAAAAAATGCAACCATTTTATTGTGACAGAGGAGGGGCCTCGTTTATTTTTAAGAACAAAAATAAGACATCTGATATCTTGGCTTTGCTTCAGAATAATCTGGAGTAAGATGACTAGGTGGGGCATAGAAGAAGTAAGACAAGTTGTGAATTGATAAGTATTAAAGCTGGGTGATAGATAAATGGAGATTTTTTTATAGTCTTTTCTTTAACTTTGTGTTTTATGACATTTCCCTGATAATAAGCTCAAAGTTTATACTCACAAAGGTTGGGAACCATTTTATATTAAATTTTCAAGAGTTGGGGATGTAGCCTAGCGGTAGAATTCGTGCTTAGCACGTGCACTGTCCTGAGTTTAATTCCCAACAGCAATAAAGTAGAATCTAGTTTAAAAACACTTGCATTGGATAATCAGTGACAAATTAAAAAAGCAGACAAGTTGTTAAGAGGCAAAGGTTAAAGCGGATTATTAAAAACAACCGAAGACCTGCACTGTCAATCATTTACCAATGGGAGTCCAGGTTTACTGTTTTGACACTGAACCTAGTCTTTATGTCACACTTAACGTTAAAAGGGAAAACATGGTGTTTGTGTGCTCATAATAGGTTATAAGATGTATTGATTGAGGAAAAACCCCAAAATCAAAATGCATTTCTCTTTTCCTTCAGTCTTTCGTTTCTCTTTCCCCATCTATTTTTCTCTAATGTTATCCTACTTACCCAAAGTTTGAAGATAATGAACTATTTCAAATTTAAGTGGCAAACAAAGTAGAATTCTTCCTTTTGGTCTATTATGAGCAATTCGTCTTCATCAACTGTTCCACTTTTCTTTAGTTTTGGCAAGCTATTCAGAACATTTCCTTCTTTTCATTCTGATGCAGGGTGATTGTTTGGGGCTGATAGGACATTGACTTTTCCCATAATTTAGCTTACACTGTTTTACACTGGGGAGTTAAAATGTGTTTAGACTGTAGAAATTTTTCCACACACTTTGGTAACAGAACTTCATGTTCTAATAGATCTGCTCTGAATTTTCATTAAACTTCAGTTTCATATTAACATTGATGCTTTATGGTCAGTTTTCCCCCAAATATAAATTGAAACATGCTGATTGTCATTTGCCACTTGATGTGTTGCTTGTCCTGTGTACAATGTCAGTTATTTTGTTTTATTTATTTATTTATTTATTTTTACTTAGGCATATGAGATTCCATCAGGGTAAGTAACTTCCTAATTAGTCATTAAGAACAACTCCTGGAAAACCATGATGTAATCGCACATGTTAGCCAGGTGAGTTATGTTAAGGGTCAAGGATCCTATAACCACAAGTATGTGTGTTCCTTTAGTAGATAAGAAAATTGTACTGTGACTCACCATATACATCATATAGACATGTGAGATTATTTTATATCAGCTTCTCACATTCTTTTTTTTTTTTTGTGGGTACCGGGGGTCGACCTCAGGACCTCAGGCGCCAGCAGGCGCCCGTGCCGCTGAGTGATATCACCGGCCCTTTTTTCATATGTGGGTCTGGGAGTCGAGCTCAGGCCCTCGTGCTTGCCAGGCAGGCGCTTATGCCGCTGAGCCATCTCACCGGCCCAGCTTCTCACATTCTTATGTCTTGCCTGATATGCACAATGAACTGGCCAGTAGGTTTTAAGATTCAGCAGAGAATCAGACAACAATAGACATGTCGACTGAGACAAAAATACTGCAGTTGGTTTTCTTTCCCTTAGCAATGAACTGCCATGATTTCTACTCCTGCTTTCTTCGGATTTTAGAGAGCGCTCTAGAATATTTGCATTTCTTACACAAATATTACAGATGGTGATGTGTTCTTATGGCATTATCTTATAGTCTTAAAACTTTCCTGTTCACACAGAGCCAAATAGAATTTTGAAAAGTTTTGTGTGTCCCCCTTGCGTATTGTATTTTAAGTTCAAAGAGTGGCAGAAGATGTAATTTTCCTTGTTTTGTAAATATTCTACTTAAAAATAAATGCTGTATCACTTTTAAATAGTAACTAATGTATCCTAAGTACTACAGCAATTTAATACCCTCACTAGCCATTTTAAATAAGTTTAATTAAAAAATAAATCATCAAGTTCTGTTTAATAGATATGTACATCATTTTTCATCTTAAACTCCTTTTTCCATTTTATTTCACCATGGAGTTTTATTCTAATATATGTTAATTCTTAAACAACTGGCATGATGACTCTGTCATGCCTTACTTTAACAAATATACTTATGTAAAATTTCATGGTACTCAAACTTCTTTTGGAATGAATCACTCTTATAGATAGTATTACTACTGAATTAATCCAAATGACAAGAAGTTATAATAGTCAATGATTATCAGAATTAAGAATTAAATGTAATTTTACTAGAAAGTCATCTCTTATGAAATAAATGTAAGGTGAATTGGGCTTCTCAATGGTTTTAAAATTCTGCTTCTATTTTGCTTTATAGTAATTTCGTGTATCTATTCTTGAATAGTTATTGCTTATTGCTGGGATGAGACAGGTTCAGCTTAATACAATCTCTGCTTTTTATTGTTATAGACCCATGTCCTGAAAAGTCTTGTTTATATACGTAAGTACTGAAAAAGGGATTTTTCTAGTTTTTAAATGAAAACTTTCTTAAATTTAGAATTGCTCCTGCATCATATACCCCAAATCACTCACTAATCTTTCATCAAAAATAAAATATGGATGCCTATCCATAACTCATAACTTAATGAGCCGTCCCGCTGGACCACTACTTCCTACTGTCTTTCTTCTGGGGCATCTGCAGGGAGCAACTGAGATCTCAAAGGAATGATACCTCCTTGGCAGACCTCCCAGATCCAATTTTCCTATCAGTGTGAGTGCATTTTTTCCCTTTTCCTTTTCCATTTCCATTTCTTTCTCCTTCCCCTTCTTTCCCCCTCCTCCTTCTTTTCTCTCTCTCTCTCTCAGTCTCTCTCTCTCTCTCTCTCTCAGTCTCTCTCTCTATCTCTCTATCTCTGTCTCTCCTGGAAATTGAACCCAAGGCTTTGAGCATGCTAGGAAAAAGTTCCTCCACTAAACTTCATCTGTAGCTCCTACATAAAGTTCTGATCACTGCTACTTCTCTCTAGCTAGACAATAGGGAGACAAGAGGCAGTACATCCATAGACTGGTTCTGACAAATGGAGAGGTGACCCTGCACCAAGGTGGAGCTGCACCTGCTTCTAAGAAGCCAGATGAGTGGAGGCCAAGCACTAGGTGCTCTTTCAGGACTGCTGTAACACTTTTCTGTGCTAGCTGCTTTTGTTAAATGTGGGTACTATTAATGTGTACCTCATATATTGCTTCAAGGCTCTGTTGAAATGTTATATGTGAAACTTTAAAATCTTTTTGCAAACATCAGTTGCCCTATGTTGAAAGTACTTGATCAGGTTCTCTCCCAACCCTATCAATCTCTTCATGAGATAAATTGGGTCTGTTCACACAAAATGATGCTAAGAAACAAGCAAAATAGCAGCCCACCCATTTGGACCCTCTGCTACATTTTCTTCCCTGACGAGGACCTCACTAATCATCTTAGGTCCTCTTTGAGAAACTTTGGGGCTCTGAGAGGTACTTACTTTAGCAAAGTCTCCTTTAGGTAACATTTAGTGCTTTCCCTCTTCTTCCGCACATTAAATGGCATTAGGCAAGAGGCACTTCCGTGGTCCTCTGCAGCCTAGACTGACTTGAGACAACCACTAGCTGGAGAACAGGGATTGGATAAATATGGATATAGTTGGAGATACAATGAAGAAAAGAATCTGAGTAATTCAACATGTTTATTGAATAAATTTAGATAGTGTATTAGGGATTTTAAAGAAGTGTAAGGAAAAAAATGACTAAATTTTAGTTAACAAACACCATGCTTAATGAACACCATGCAGGGCCAGTGAGATGGCTCAGTAGCATAAGCGCCTGCCTGGCAAGTGTGAGGTCCTGAGTTTGACCCCCGGTACCCACAAAAAAAAAAACCAGAACACAAACAAAAAACCATGCAGCTTTCTTTGGCATATTGATGTTTTATTTTTATTTAAATAAAATGTCAATTAGCAATATTTACATGGTGAAAACTAGACAAGAACCAAATATGTCTTAACAAAGCTTTCACTGTATCTTTTTCTATTTTTTCTTATTTCACATTTCACTTTGATTGATTGATCAAAATTTTGTTTCAAATCAATGCTACACAACAACCATTGAAATAATTCTAATTATGTGATACTGAGTGAAAACTTCCTTTCCAAACTCAGTGTCAATCAATTTGCACTTTGAAGACAGGATTTGATGACATTTAATCAGGACTATCTTGATACAAAGGTTGAGAGAAGTGTACTGAGTTCAGTTGACATTTATTCTGTACCCACTGAGAGTGTAATGGCGGTTTTAGACGTGAGGCACTTTATGGATCTGAGGGGCTCCTCAGAAGTGAGACTTATTCAATGAAGAAAACACAACCCTACCCACAAGTGGCTGTAGCCTTTAGCCCTTGTATGCTTCCTATTCAAACTCAGGCAAATATGTTAATCTTTACTTGTGCTCAGGTCAGAGGAGCTGTCACATCAATTCAGTGTTAAAGTGATCAGCCAGGAATGTAAGGAATAGAATGGATTTAACGAAAACTAGCTGTCTTAGTTACTTTCCTTGTTGCTGAGACCCAATGCCTGACACCCACAAATTAAAGGAGGAGAGGTTTGTTTTGGATCACAATTACAGTCCATAGTTGACTGGCTCCAAAGCAGGACAGCATGACAGAGGGGCATGACCCAAGGAGAAGCTGTTCTTGCCTGCTCACATCAAGGTGGTGGGGAAGCAGAGAGTGAAGGGCCCAGCCACAGAGACAGATAAACTTGTCCAGGCCAAACCCCCAGGGACCTGCCTCTTGGTCAGACCTCACCTCCTAACAGCAAGTCAGCTATACTACCCCATAATCCAACCAGATTTTAAAAGCCCCACCTTTGAATGCATGAGGCTTTGAGGGGACATCTAGATATAAACTATAGCATTTCATCCTTGGCCCCACCAAAAACTCACACACATCTCTTTATGCAAAATACATTTAGTCAGTCCATCTCTAAGGAGTTACCAATGTCCTAACAGTTCTGGCACTGCTGAAAGCCCAAGTCCAAAGTCTCCTCTGCGATGCAAAGCAAACTCTTACCATGACCCCTGTAAAAAATCAAAAAGAAAGTTAAATGCTGCCAACTTTCAATGGCACAGGGTAAATATCACTGTTCCAAAAGGGAGAAATAGAGGGATAGAAATCAATGGGACCAAAGCAAGACTGAAACTCAACAGGACAAACATTACACCCTGTAGTTCCACGTACAACACACAAAGCAAGCTGTGGTGACCTGTGAATTCCAAAGAGCTTGGGTGACCCTGCACTTACAGCATTACAGTGGTTGCAGTTCTCATAGCACATCTGTTGGGTTGACTTTACCCACTCCTGTGGCTTTCCTCTGATGTTCCACATTCTTGCCTTTTCCAACTTTCATCTTCATTGCACTTTTGTCTTCACTCTCACTCCTACATGCACTGTTTTTTCAGAGGCACATTTCCTGTCCTCCCAGACCATCTTCTGAAATCTGAGTGGGAGCCTCTGTGACCCAATAGCTCTAGCAGTAGCCAGGCCTTTTCACATCATGGCTTCAAGGGCCTCTCAGTGCCTGGATAGCTGAGCGCTGTGAACAGAATTCCAGGAAGCCAATTTCCTAGGTGGTCTTTCTCCAGCAGGATGCCCTGGGGCTCTCTTCTCAAAGCAAAATCTCACTTTTGCAATTTTGAGTCTGAGAAATGTTTAGTCTTGCAGATTCTTGATATGACCTTAAGCAATTTTTCCTATTGTCCTGATCCAAAGTACTTGTTTTTTTTGTTTTTTGTTTTTTGTTTTTTAATGCTACTCTTTTTAGCAACCAAGTTCTCCTCTGCTTCATCTTCATAGGCCCCAACTTTACAGGAGCTCCTTTTACTATGAAACTCAAAACTTTTAAAATCACTCAGTTATACCATTTGCTCTTGATTCTCAATGTTGGGCTGGCTAAAAGCTCCAGACAGTACCCATGCCACAGCTTCTACATTAGACTGCCTTGAAATTTCCTCTGCCAGATGAATTAGTCTGTTGCCCTTAATCTCAGTTTCCTGCAAAGTGTCAGGACATGAACAAAATGTAGGAAATTTTCTGCCATACCATAATACACATGACCAGGAATCCATTGTCAGTGGAGTCCCTGTTCCCAACTGAAACCTCCTGAGCCTAGTCTTTACCAACCGCCTTTTTATCAGCATTCTGATCTTCTGAGCTCTGACCATAATCTGCCATCAAGCTCAGCTTCCAGCATTGTAGGGCTGCTTCTTGAGCCAGCATCTCCATATCTTTCCAAACTGCTCCCATGAACCATTTCCTGTACCTGAATCACATGGTCAGGTAGTGTCTCAGTGACAACCCCACTTCTCTGGTACCAAAATCTGTATCATTTAGGGTTCACTAGAGGAATAATATGTATAAAAATTTTACTAAGTAGGCTTACAGTGGCCCCCTGTGAAATCAGGCATGGAAGAATGAAGAATGACTGTCTGCATGCCGCAGAGTCAGAGGATCTGAAGGTTGAAGGCCTGCAGCTCACTGCAGAGTCCAGAATGAGTCCACGTCAGAAAACTGAATGGTCTGCACCGGAAGGCTGAAAAGTCTGTCCCAGGAGCCTGAAGGAACTGCAGATGAGTGCAAATGCAATGGCAAAGATGAGAGCATCTTTGAAGAAGTAAAAGGGAAGACTTACTTCTTTCTCCTTTTTGTGCCATCCAGGCTCCAAGCACTTTGGATGGTGCTACCCACACCCAGGGTAGGTGTTCCCTCCTCAGTTTGTGGCTTACATGTCAATCACTGAGACACAAATAGAACTGTGCTCCACTAATCTAGGTATTTCTTAATCCATTTCTTAATCCATTTGACATCACAGTTAGCTATCACATTAGATCAGTGCTAGAAATCAACAGATGCTTAGTTAATATTTATTTATGAGACCATTCAAGCATCCTTACTTTCCCCAAATCCCATTGCAAGTAGCACATTGGAGGCTGTCTGACTCTGAAATTCATAACATAGTATTTCCCCTGCGCACACACACATGCACGCAAGCATGCATGCACACATAATACATTCTGAGATCTTTTGAGATGGTGTGAGAAATTTTAAACTTTTTTTTTCACTTTTATAGTCCCCATACATTTTAATTTTTTTAAGGTCTATAAATATATTCTTTTACTTAAAATTTTTTTTTCTTTTTAAGTTGTGAGACATAAACATCACATAAAATTTACCATTGTAACTATCTTTACAATTCAATGACCTTTAGTGTATTCAAAATGTTCTGTTGTTTTTTATCCCCCTACTTCAATAGGACTCCTAATGTGCCTGTGACAGAGATGGATGAAGAATTAGCTAAGACTTGTAGTCAGCTTAAAAGGGATTTCATATTGACAGGATACTGACTAAGACACACAAATACACATCACATAAGGGTTGGTTAGCCTCCAAATACCATCGGAAACACTCAGGAAAGTCCCTAACTGATGTGCAGCATTGGGCCTCTACTGGAACAGGACTGTCTTATGGCAGGCCAACAAAAACTTGGCATTGGTGCATAATTAATGAACTGGGAAATGGATTAACAAGATTTTTCCCTAATTAATGTTTCCCTAATATCTGGCATGAAAGCAAAGCTGCATTAATGAGTAGAGTGGGTGTCGTGAGTGTGCACGATTGTGTGTTGGGGTTGTGTCTCTCTGTAGGCATAGTTTGGCACATTTCATTTGCAGCCTCTTTCTCTGCTCCTGCCCTCCTTCCTCATTACCACCCCTCATCACTCCTTTTGTTCTTCTAGGCACTGTCATTATGTTTTTTCTACACGGGTGTAGGATTGGGAGAAATGACAGATTGAATGATTCCATTTTTAGATGGATGTCTCCGCATACATGAATTAATCAATATTTCATAATGTAGGTGATGAAAGCACCCTTTTTCTTAGAGCAAAGAGACATTATGCTCTGTGTGTGAAGCTTAACCACCATTAATGCTAATGAAAATCATGCAGGCAAAGCCCCTTTTTTGAGTTGATAACATGCTCCAGTGTACATCATTGTCAGTTACACATCAACTCTTACTGATCTTGGGAAGCAGGGGAGGGAAATCCCATTGCTGGGCTAAAGCACCTCATGGAGGGATTATTGGCCAGCATTAGGATCTGAACTCAAAATCTTAATTCTTTATTTTCTTTCAAACTTATTCTACTATAGTTAATTAAGTCAAATATTCCCCCAGGGAGTGCACAAATGTGTGTGTGCTTATAAATGGGGTGGGAAGAAGTGAAGATAAAGGCAGACTGAAGACAAAGAGAAAGAATGCTTCCTCATTCATTCTTTTGGATTACTAAAATGTGTGGCTCATTTCTTCCAAATCATAATTTGAGTATATTTGTACAGATACAAGATCTTTGTGATGTGCAGTTCTGGCCATAAAATAGCTGTAGTTCAACGATTCTCACTTGGGTTAATATTTCTTCATTCAATAGATACTTATGAAATCTATTATATGCCAGGTAGTAAGTGCTACAGAGATAATTAGGACAAATTTGCTTACTGACTAGTGGGGGATACGACATGCAAACAGGTACCATCATCCTTTGGTATCTATGGAGACCGGGTCTAAGATCTCTGAAGTTATCCGAATTCGCAGATGTGAAAGAACCTCATATAAAATGGCATAGCCTATGTATATCCTCCTGTACAATTAAAATAATCTCTAGGTTACTTATAAGGCCTAATGCAATGTAAAAGCTATGGAAATAGTTACTATATTGCATCATTTAGGGAATAATGACAGGAGAAAAATCTGTACATGGTACGTGGTCAGTACTGTTGTAAATTTTTTCTAAATATTTTTGATCCGTGGTTGATTGAATCCATGGATGAGGAACACATAGATATGGAAAGCCAGTGATAATTAAAATGTAACTTGCTGGGTCTCAGTTCAAGCTCTTGAGTGATGCAAGGCAAGGCTGGAGAGTTAAGGAGAAATCATACAGCAAAGCCTTGTGCTCCATGTTGAAAACTTAATCTTGCTGGGCCTGGTGGCGCATGCCTGTAATCCCAGCACTCAGGAGGCAGGAGCAGGAGGTTTACAGCAAGTTTGAGACCAGGCTGGCCTACATATTGAGATAAAGGCCAGCCTGAACTATATAGTCAGGTCCTGCCTAAAAAAAAAGAAAAGAAATGAAAAAACAATCTTGACCCTTTTTAAGCACTGCTTTTTGAGCATTTCCACATATATATATGGATATTTCTTTGATGTTTCCTAGTTTATTTTAAAAATCATCTGTTTTGCATCCTGTTTCATAATGTTTGTATTCTTCTTAAAATAAAAATGTCATTTTTTTTCAAAAATTTTCACAAGTAAATAATGCCCGAGGAATACATGCAAAAATTAAAAGGTTTTGCTCCAGCAAAAATATCATAAAGGTAGATTTGAAAAGCGATGAACCAACTTGAAAAATACTTGTAACACATGAATGATATAAAAGATGGGAGGGTTGATATCTCTAATATACAAAGAATTCTTATGAATCAATAAGAAGAAAGCATTTTAACAGGCAAATGAATGTATCAATGGATATAAACAGAGTATAAAATGCTGAACTCACCAAAGATTAAGAATAGAAATAAAAGCACAAAGCTATTTTTCATTATCAGATTAATAAAGATCACAGATACATGCACAAAGTATTAATTTCAGTTCTGTTAAAGACAATCAAAATTGAGAAATGATTTCGTCAGTGGGAAATTTATAAACTAAATAATGACATATCTCCTCAATGGAATATGATACAATCATTAAAAATGATTGTGTAGATCTATATTTATTGAAATAGCTATCAGTGACCTATTATTAAGTGAAAACACTCTGAAACAGTTGTTCCACTGTTAACCAACCCACTGCATCCTGATTCTTTACAGGTCCTTTACTTAACTGAGCAACAGAAGATTAGAGATGAGTCTTTGGAAATGACTGGCACAAATATTCTTACATGGGCAGATTGTTTGGATGCCAGCATATGCTGGAGGCCCCAAAATGGCATCAGAAGAGATGGAAGATGGAACAAGGTTTTGAGGGAACCAGTACTGGGTGGATCTACCTCGTGGTGTTCAGAACAGCTGTGAGGACCAAGGATAAAGTAAAGATTCTCAGTGGGCCACAGAACTTGGTGAGGGGCATTCTTGTTAAGACTGACTTTTGGGGGTCTGGAGAAGGAGGTTGGATAGTGGAAGCAATGGTCAGTGTGGTTAACCACTGAACTAGAACTGCTGACATATTCATTTTCTGTATTTGCAATTTTGCTTTGCAAACAAGTAAACAAGCAAAAGCCAAACAGGCAAAAAGCCAGGTTACTTGGACACAGGCATTAATGCTGTATGTGTAAATGTAAACACTAAACATAACAGCAAAGGTCAAGAACTCGGAGATTGATGAAAGATTGACGACAAGGATATGTTGCTTCCTGAATCGCGTTCTCCAGGGCCACCATTCCCCAACACATCTCTGCCTTTCTTGTCCTCATTGAGATCTTTGCCATCTGAAGCTGCCTTATCCCAGCCTTCAAGAGCCAGGGCATTTCGTAGTGTGCACCGAGCTTATGCCAAACTATTGTTTCACCTATTATTGTCTGGAAAGACAACATGTACTAGAAACGTGAAACAGGAAATGTCCATTTGACCTTATTACGGTTGAAAAAATTTTCCAGAGTCCATATGCTGATGTAATTATTTTCAATTTTGTTTGCCGTTAAAGTAGTAAGATCACTGGAACAATTGTTTCAGTGTTGCAGCTGTCATAGGTATACCATACTGCTTATTATTTTTTAGAGTTATAGTATACCATAATTGGTTCAGTAAAGTTTTATATTATTTTCTAACTAGGTTTTAGAGAGTTCCTTTTATTTATTTGGTTGGTTTGTGTGTATGAAACATATGTTATATATATATATATATATATATATATATATATATATATGCACATTATATATATTTAATTTCCTTGGAGGGTCCTTATTTTACATAGAATTTTTTCCCCATCCTCAAGGGCTTAGACCAGATCCCTTATTCCCTCCTAGTGCTCTACTCCATACAATTTTCTGAAATAGCAATAAACAATGTCAGTGTATGCTGGCTCTTGTTTCAATGTCCTTGCAATACTTACAATGAGCATTTTGCAGCATAGCTAATCTCTTTTGGTCCTGTTCTCACCAGCATTGATACGATACTTTGAGATGAAGGAAATGCTGTTCTCACCAAAGGAGTAAGGATTAAAGCCTTAACTGGGTCTAGGAGGAGGTAGCGGGAGGAAAAAAACCCTCACAAATCCAGTGTTTTCTCAGCTATACTTCATGAAAGAAAGGAAAAATGTGCTTTTCCCCAACCACTGCACACCTCTTTGGTTCAGGATAAAGCACAGCAACCAGTCATTTTGTTCCCTAGCATAAAGCATTTCAGTGTAATATGTGATCTAGACAAATATAAAGAAGTAGATGTTCATGTTTATTTCAGGTATGATCACATCTTTTTATCCTGTTTTGTTTATTGCTAATAGTTTCACATTCTTGTTTTGTATTTGCTTGAATCCATGATCTTTTTTTATCATATACCTTATGGATCTGATAGTCTCTATTTCACTCCATTTTTCAGTTGCCCTTTTTCTCCAGACGGTTTTACAGAATCTTAGAAATTCTTGTATCCAGTAAAATGTTCTCACTTACAGTAAAATGCTATAGTATTACAGTATAATTTCTAATGTTAATTTGAATTTCTTTACCCAAGAACACTCTACAGAGTGAATTCTTAAGTGTAGCTATACATAATGAATGATTAGTGTTCAGCCAAACCTTGCTTATGTCTTTCCATGACCAAAAATAATCAGATGAAAAGGGAAGAATTCAGGAGCCGGTGAGATAGCTCAGTGGCATAAGCGCCTGCCTGGCAAGCGCGAGGGCCGGAGTTCGACTCCCGGAACCCACATACGAAAAAGGGGCCGGTGATATCGCTCAGCAGCACGGGCGCCTGCTGGCGCATGAGGTCTTGAGGTCAACCCCCGGTACCCACAAAAAAAAAAGGAAAGAATTCAATTAGTCTATTGTTTTTGTCTGCCTGGCCCCAAACAACCTACATGTACATTTTAGGAATTTTTTTCCTTGTTTAATTCAGTGTGTATACATTCATGTACTTTGATGATTGATTTTTTTATTATGTAGTTAAATAGTAAAAAAGCGTTGAATGAGAAACAGTTTTGCTTTTTAGAAAAAAGAGTCATTTTAGGAGCAAATGAGGTCAGTGGGTCTCTTGTTCTAGGAGGAGGGGAGACAGTGGGATCCTGGAAGAGGAAGTCCTATGTCAGAGGGCTCGACACACATTTTCCTGTAGTATCTCAGCTATACTTAAAGGTAACCTGTTATTTTAACCAATCATAATATTTGCATTTTACCTTTTCTCACAACAGATTATAAAACTGACAATATAAATATGACAAATCTGCATTTTTAAGGGCTCCTCTCTCCAACTTTCACTATAAGTTTGAATTTCATCATTTCCAAAGACTTCAGAAAACATTAGTTTATTGGGCTTTTTTAATGGTTTTAAAGAGACTATTAGCTTGTTGGTTTTTTAAATACTATTTTCAAAAGCTACCGTCCATTTGTCAGAAGAGAAATCTCGAGTCATCCAAACGTTCTCTGTTTGACAAAGAACAATTGCAGAGCTCCTGTCCTTATGTGTGGACCTGAACATCCCTGTAAGTCAGTGTAATACATTCATGGCCTTCAGTGGAAAATGAAATGGTGCTCATTTCATACAGTATACATTGCATAAAATCATGCATAATGCAATGTATTTCTGTGCCTCAGGTTGGAATTTCATATTCAAAATATAAGGAGGCTTCATTTTTCTTCTCCAGTTTATATTTCAGTTTTGCCCTGAAACATTCTCTGAATTCATTAAACATTTAGAAACTACATTAAGGAAGAAAGACTTAAAAATCAAAGACAAGATTTACTTAATACAACTTCTGTTAGACATAACCAGGAAAGCAGGCTCTATCAAAGGCCCAGAGTTAATCAGTATCAGTTTCTCACCATGCTTTGATTTATCACTAAATGCAATGGGTAAAAGAATATTAAACAGTAAATGTTTAAAGATGTTGTCTGGGTAAATACTGATCGTAAAGTTCTGGTTTAAGATGTGATTATCATATGAAACCACAGTGAGTTGTTTTCTATCATAGCACATAGAAAAGAATATGAAGCCAGAAGATATTATTTTCTTACCTAGATCTTTTTTTTTTTTTTTTAATGTGGTTACCGGGAGTTGAACTCAGGACACTGCGCTTGCCGGCAGGTGCTTGTGCTGCTGAGCCATATCACCAGCTCTTACCTAGATCTTAATGAAAGTCCAGTTAATATTTTAATTTTTTCCTCCTTAAGGACCAAGGGGTAACAGAATTCTGTCTCAGGCTTTCAGAACAGAGGCCATCGTGGCACTCATCCTGATGACCATATGGAGTTTTGTCAGAATTCTGTTTGATGTTCATTTTGTCTTATCCCAATGGGCACCAGCCAGAGAGATGCGGTGAGTCTGAGGGTAAGTTATAAAAATTAGTCAAAATTAGATGCAGAGTGTAGAAGGGAATAGATCTGCCCCATTTAGCACAAATCCCCTTCTGCAGAGGGGTAAATAGGACAGCTTTTCGTGCACACAAACCAGGTAAGAAAACAATCTATTCCCTATTTTTATATTTGTATTACTGGGGTTGTAGACAGACCTCAGTTCTTTTGTCTTATACATGTTCATGGAGCTGAATTTCTTTCTCATAGAAATTACTATTTGAATTTAGCAACTTTGCTAAGACTGGTTCATCCCATCATTTGATGTTGAAAAGGGCTTCATGGGCAGTAACCAGCTGTGAGCCGGCTGATAGCGGCTGTGATGAACAGCCCTGTTGAGTTCTCGCCTGCCAGTGGTTAAGGATACTTTGACCACCTGGGAGGGTGGGTCTTTTTAGCCTTTCTACTTTCTCTTTCCTAAATCAGTATTTAACCTCAGGAAAGAGTCTCTCTGATGTGGCAGTGTACTGCAATATTTTAAAGACAATGTGGCACTTGGTGAAGGGTGAAAATGAAGAGTGAGACAGACCAAATTCAAAGTCTTGCTCCCACCCCTACCACACTCGGGATGTTGGAGAATATACTGAACTCTTCAACCATCAGTTTTCTCACCAGTAAACTACATACTGTTGGAAGAAATTTTTGTGTGTGTGGTACTGGCTATTGAACCCAGGGCCTTCACACTGTTTTTGTTTTTGGTACTGGGGATTGAGCCCAGGGATGCCTTACCACTGAGCTACATTCCCAGCCCTTTGTATTTTTGTTTTGAGACAAGTTCTCATTAAGATTCTCAGGTGGTCTTGAACTTATGAAAGGTATTCAATAAAAAGTTATTATTATAATTTTAAAACTCATTAAATATTTAACAACCATATAGAAAGATCATGGCCGATACAAGAAAACTGACTGCTTTTCTCTCCCTCTGTCACTACTGAACCCACTCCTGTCGCACAGCCCATCTGCCACTGATACCATGCTTGACAAGGTCACCAATGATATTCACATTGATAAATGCTGTGGCAAGCTCTCAGTCCTCATCTGAATTGAGCAATTAGCAGTGTTTGAAATAGTTAATCTTGCATTCCACTGCTTGCTACTCTCTGAACACTGGAGTGCACTAGGGCACCATCTTCTGGCCTCTTCTCTGTCCATATCACTTCTTTGGCGATCTTGGATCTTTACTCATATATGCGCTACTGATCTCTCTCTCTCTCTCTCTCTATATATATATATATGTGTGTGTGTGTGTGTGTGTGTGTTTCTAGTCCAGATCTTCCCTATAGACACCAGACTTGTGTACTCAACTGCCTGCCTGAGTTCTGACTGTCTTGGATGCTTCTCAAACTCAGCATGTCAAAAATGGAACTCTTTGGTCTTACAAATCTGTTGCCCCTGCAATGTTTTACACTTCAATAAATGATAACTCCATCATTTAATTGCTCAGCTAAGAACTTTAGAGTCATCTTTTCCTCTTTTTCTTTACTCACATTCATATCCAAACCATCAAGAAATCATGTGGGCTCAACCTTCAAAATCTATCCCCTTATTGGCCCTTTTTGCTCTGTCACTCTTGGCCTCCCTGAATTTCATCTTGATTCTTAGAAACTCCTAACCAGTCTTCCTGCTCCCACCATTGCACTTACAAACTGTTCTTTTTAAATAGCAGCTGCCATGGTTCAATTATAACATGAGATCATGTCACTTTCCTGCTCACCGCCTCCCCAGGGGCTTCCTCCCTCACTAGGAGTAGAAGCAGACAGGCCGTGCACAACCTGGCCTGTTTCCTAGTCTTCTCCTCCTCCTTTACTCTGCTCCGGCCACACTGCTGTCCTTGTTTTCCATGATCGTGCTTCACAGAATCTCCTCCTGGGGCTTTTGCACTTATTTCCCTTCTTGGAAGACTCATAGAGATTTGTGTCCCTCTTCTCCTTCAAATCCTTGTTATATGCCACTTCCTCCATGAGTGTTTTCTGACCACCCTATTCAGACATACATTTTCCCCATGCTTTATGCCTTGATTCCCCGCTTACTACATTTTTCTTCATAGTACTTACCACCATCACTCGACTTATATTTTGTGATTATTTTTCTTTTCTATTTTCTCTACTGATAAGGGAAGATATTGTCTTTTATTTTTTCACTGTTGTATACCCTGTGGCTATGCCTGGCATTGAGTAGACACTTAATAAATATGTTTGAATGAATAAATAAATGAGTGAGTGGTATTTACTACCACATCTAGTGTCAGAATATGAAAGCCCATTGTACAGGGAAATAGGAATCCAGATTCTAGTTTTGATGAGGCCTCCTATAAACAGGGTTATGTAGAGAAGACATTTTGCCTCTCTGAGCTTCATTTTCCTAACTTTTGAAACCTATCTTGCTGAGCAGCAATAGTGTTCAAATATAGGCTGTTTTAGGAAATGCAATCCTGCACTTACACAAAGAAGGAAGGCAATCCCTCCTTACCTTCCACATGCCCATAACCAACGGTGTATGTAAAGTTTACCCCAGGAAAATTACATTCTGTGTGAACAAATTTTTAAAAAATTGTCATTGAAATAAATACCCAATTAATCCAACATCTTATCTAGAGCGAGGAAGCAATAGAGTCCAGCAGAATTAGGTTCCGCTATCTTTTAAAGGCACCAAGAAGGAAATGGGAAAAGTACATTGCATCCTTCCTTGGATTCCTGCCCTCTTATTTGAGTCTGAGTTAAAGGATAAGGAATGACATGGACTTGCATTTTTTTATGTTTAACCAAGTTCCTCTGGTTTGTATGATTATAATATAATTTAAATGAGCACTTAGAAGTTTTTTCAGTGCCTTAACTTTGTGTCAGCTAGGAAACAAGGAATAGCTAGTGGTTTGTTTCTAAATATTTGCAGTATGAAAGCTAAGTAGTGCCCTAAAGATTTTAAAGATTTTTTTAAAAGTGCTTACATTCAATAAATTAATAAGACTTTATATTAAAAGTATATTTGTTCAAGTTTTCCTGATTTAATTTTCTAGTAAAAACTTCAAGATTTCTATTATATGCTGATCACTTATCCAAAAGATTCCCAATAGATACTTTTGATCGATTAACATATAACTTGGTGAGATGGCTCAGCGGCATAAGCACCTGCCTGGCAAGCGCGAGGGCCCAAGTTCGACTCCCAGAACCCACATACGAAAAAAGGGCCGGTGATACCACTCAGTGGCACGGGCACCTGCTGGTGTGTGAGGTCCTGAGGTCGACCCCCGGTACCCACAAAAAAAACAAAAAAACAAAAAACCATATAACTTGATCAGTTACTGAATTTACATTTACTTAGCGGGGGGATACTCTGAAATATAGGCAAATAATTCATGCCATAAGATTGGAGAACATAATAAAAATACTAAGCAAAACAAACTTTCAGTGGCTATTTACATACAAGCGTTTAACATGTCAAGCTAGTCAGAGCCCATGGTAAGGGGACTTAGTTCTAGATCTGCTCAACATGCACTTCAGTTCCCAGGGTGCCTTCAGCATAAGGTCTTGACTGGCCTGGCTGCTGCTGTTTCCCACATCTCTCCTGAGCTTTGCCATTTGTCATGCTCTTTACCACCATGTCTGCAATCCTTAGAGTTTCCCTGTGTTTGTAGGAAGAAGTGTGGAAGTTGTCTCATCCCTCCTTGGTCCATTGCCCTACATTTTAATTTCTGGTTTGTTTGCATTATATAATTATTGTCTCTATTCGTTCACTGTTGTATACCCTGTGCCTATGCCTGACATTGAATAGGCACTCAGTAGATAATTTGTTTGAATAAATAAATAAGTAAATAACTGAATGTCACTTGCTAACACATATTGCATCAGAATACACACACACACAGAGGGAGAAAATGATATACACATATAGACATACTACGTGAAGAGAGAGATGTATATAGATACATATTTTGTTTGTTTTTCTCCAGTGGGGAGCTCTTGAAGGTTTTCAGGATGGGAGTCAGGTAACCCCTCTGTACAGTGGAAAAAGTTGTAGTATGGCTGAAGCTAGAGACCAACTGATTGCTATAAGCAAATATTAAAAGCCTTGAACTCTAGCATAGACATACAAGAAATAGTTGAGTGCTTAATTGAAAATGCTACTGTTTAATATGTATTGTACAATTTTTAAAAAAATTCTATTAGTAAGAGATTTAAATCAGCCAGATAAGGTTTTTAGTTTTAATTTTGTAGCAACAGTAAGTATCTGACAATTTGGAATACAACAGTGAAGTGAAAAGTGGTCTCAAATTTCACCATGGGGCATTTCTCCCTCAGTGTCACTAACAGGTTCCCAAAGCAATAATACGATATAATCTTGTTATTGTGTCAATATGTGTGTGCCGCCTTCTACTGTCTTTTCACTAACCCTCCTGCTCCCTGCCGGTCTGGGTTGGTTATCAGATTGATACATCCACACTGCACTCTTTTCTCACATCTACCCAAGGATATGTACGTGTGATACTGTAGTACAAGTCTACTGTATCTTCTCTTCAAATCAAAAATCTGAAAACTCTGAAAATTAAAAGTTTATTTTGTGATTTATGCCAAACTTGATGAGCAGCCAATGTGCCCTAAAGTGCTGTGTGATGGGCCTCACTAGATGGGGAGCTTGCTGGAGGCAATGTGATTCCTCATATTTGCTTGGTGTCTAGTAGGTCTCAGCAAATGTTAAAACAGGGACTAAGAAAAGACGTATTTTTTATCGATTTAACACTTCAACTTATCAGTCATCTTCTATTTGTATTTTTAAAACGTCACTACTTTGAAAAACAAGAGTTAGGGCTAGTGAATCCCCTTTAAAAATTTTTTTTAAACTGAAAATATAAATATTTGGTCAGATTAAAAAATCAGTGATAGAACCAAGAATAATATTATGTTTCCTGACTTTCAGATTATTGTTTTCTTACCCAGATAAGATGATTATGTATATAAATGCTAGATAGCTCACAGGCCAAAAGAAACAACTTTCTGTGAAATTGGTTAAAATTTTACTAGGAAAAATGTTGGTAAAACTATCACAGTGTTCTCTCACTCCTTTGCCTGCAAACCTAGAGTCTCCCGTTGGAAAAACAAAATATGTATCTATATCTACTTATCTGTATATTTACTTACACACACATATACGCCTAGAAGATGAGAAATAAAATTGTAGGGCAATAGCCCAGGGACGAGACAGCAATATGTATACTAACTCCGGTAGGAGCACAGCAGGGAAACTTATTTACTTGTAAATGTGTTTTAAATATTTAATAGTTCTCTAATTCTTTCACTGTTTCTTTATGTGTCCTTTTTATTGGCTCAAATACACAAAGATTGTGTATGTTGTACATGAGCTTGTAGCTTTTTCTACATTTTGAGGAAAATTTTAGGCTGTAAAATTCTGCTTTTTAAAACATACTTTGAAGATACAAATAATTACCAAACAATATTTTTATAAAATATTCCAGACCTAAGTTAGGTAATATAACAATAATTACTTTGCATTTATAAGTTCCAGAATGTAAGCACTGTCACACAGATTAGAATTATGATGTAATCTAGCATTTATTATTCTGACTTGCATTATAATTCAAAATTTTAGAGCTGGGTGTGTTGGCACACACCTGTAATCCCTGCACATGGGAGGCGGAGGCAGGAGGATCACTGGGTTCTAGGCCAGCCTGGGCTACACAGTGAGTTCAAGGTCAGCCTGAGCTACATAGTGAGACCTTATCTCAAATAATAGTAATAATAACAATAATTCAAAATTTTAAAAATATTTGTTGAAGCAAAAAGATATAATATTTTTCTTTGCATTATCTAATTTACTTTCCCTGATACTGAGAAAGATGTCATTTTATTTCATTTTGTAAATTTTCTTCTGATAAAAATTTCAGTGCTTTGACCTATTTGCAAATTACTGATAATTGTCTTATGTACCAAAACAACAGCTTTCTCAATTATAATTATTTTAGAATTTATACTATTAAGATAATAAATATATGAAGTATGGTCAAACTATATGGAGAATGTGTAAATTTAAAAATTTATTACAGTTAAAGACACATTGCCAAGATACCTCCTCAAAATACTCCTCCTTACTTTGAACACACTTATTCCATCACCCTTGTCATTTTCTGAAGCAGTTCTGGAAGTCCTCTTCCATGAGTATCTTTACAGGGGTGATCAAAAATATGGTGAATGTTGCCTCTGAGTGTCATCCAACAGAAAGGCAAGCTCATTAAAATGTTATGATGCATCTTTATCCAGCTTATTCACTGTTACCATGCAATTTCTGGCTTTTCCTCAAGTCTTCCTGAAGGATAAAAGTTTTGAATCAATTTGGGACATCAAAGCAGCCATGACAGTGTAACTAAGGACGCTCACAAAAGAGAACATCCAGAATCACTTCAGAAAGAAGCAAGAATCATGGGTAAGTGTGTTTGGAGCAAGGGGGAGTATTTTGAGGAGGATTAATGACTATGTGTGTTTTACCACAATAATTTTGAAAATTTAAACACTCATCATATTTTTGGATCACACTTTGTACATATATACTTCAAATGACATTAAAGTAGGCATTAACCAACAAGAACATCCAAGAAAATTAATCTGGTAAAAGTGAATGAAATGGACTGGAAGAAAATAGGCTTAAGGCAAAGAATTGGCTAGGACTCTTGCCTTTATATAAACAAGAGTTAATGAGGTCCTCAACTAGGAAAGGACAGAAGAAAAGGCGGTTGCGAGATGTAATAGGGAGGAAGAACTGACAAATGGTTGGCTGTGAGAAACAAGGGAGATTCTAGAGAGAGGCTAATGTGGGCACATGATAAAGTTGCTGAGATAGTAAAGGAGTATACGGACAAGAGTGAGAACAGCATACATACTTCCTTGTTAAGAAGGAATGAGCAGAAAGAGAGGAGTAGCAAAAAAGCAGTTTTACAAAGCTAAAGGTAAGATTTTAAGGAGGTCATAGGTTGCAATATTCAGTGTGACAGATACTGCTTTGCATTTGTGATTAGGAAGTTTTTGTGGCCTTTAGGACGGTGAAGTTCCATAGAGGAATGAGGACAGAAATGCAATATAAAAGGACTAAAGAATGAATAAAGGATGCAAAAGTATGACAGGAGTATTCTTTTAAAAAATAATCAAAGCATGAAATGACTTGGAAGAAACTTAAATGCATATTACTGAGAGAAGCCAATCTGAAAAGGCTGCATAGTATGCAATTCCAACTACGTAACATTCTGGAAAAGGCAAAACTACGGAAATCAGTGGTTTTCAGGACTGAGTAGGGAGAGAGGGCTGAACTGGCAGAGCACAGCGGGCCTGCATGGCAGTGAAACTGTTCTGTGCAATCAGTAATGGTGGGTGTCATTAGACTTTCGTCAAGACTGCTAGGACGTACAACACCAAGAGTCAACCTGCACGTGAACTATGGACTTTTGGAGGTGATGATGTGGGTTCATCAATTGTAACAAATGAGCCCTGTTAGTGTGGGATGTTTTTTAGTGGTAGAAGATGTACATGTATGAGGGAAAGGGTGCATGCAAACTCTGTATTTTATACTCAGTTTTGCTGTCAATCTAAAATTGCTTTAAAAATAAAGGCTATTACATACTAACCATTTCCCCTTTAATATAAATTTCTATATTATATTCACATATCTATTAGTTTTATTGTATCATATTACATCACTTAGACATTTCAACAAGACCTCACACTTAATTTTGTGCCCAGTAAAATAAGTAGAGTATTATATTGCATTATGATATATATATACATATATATACATACATACATGTATATATATATATACACATATACATATATAGGGCCTGTGTAGTGAGACCCTGTCTTAAATAAACAAATAAATGCTATATATATATATGTGATATATATGAATTTAGTTACATTTATGGAGTGGTGGTAAATTTTATGGTCTTACAAATAAATTAAGAAGTATTAGATAGCTCTCCAGATGTTTTGTACATGTTCAAATTATTTACTGCTGTATGTAACATACCATAGCAAAACTTAGTAGCTTAAGATAGTGATTTTTTGTTATATTTCATTTTTCTAGGGATTGGCAGAGCTGGGCACTGGCCAGCTGGAGTCCTTCAAATGATTGCAGGAAGACGACCGCTGAGGCTACGCTCACGAGAAAGCTTCTTTACTTACGTGTCCGGCTGCTGGGCTGGGATAGTTAGCACGGCTGGGTGGGTCAGGAACCCTCTCCTCTCTGTCCATGTGGGCACGGTTGCTCGGCCTCCACACTCCAGCAGCGCACTTGCAAGTCCACTGCTGTATGCAGCTCTGATTCTGTAACTACTGATTCAACAAGCATGAAACCTTTGAACGCTGAATTGCCTTTCCCTTAATTTTCATTTCTTGTAGTTTTCTCTTTTCATGCACTTTTGATAAGAATTCATATAACTTTAATAATGTATTCTCTTTCTTTGAATTAACATTTATAAAATGATTATCACATAAACTGTTCTTTTATTTGACAAAGTGTATAATTTCTACCTTGTACAATGTTTTAAATGCTTTAGAAACTGACTGCTGTACACACAGGCAGAATGGATTGATATTTTAAGATTTCCTGTGACTAGAATGGTATGGAAAGTCTTACTGATTTATATTGTGTTCTGACTTCCTGAGCAGTTTTCCTAATGTTATTCCATTTTAGTCATAACGTGAAACAAAGCTTGTTCGTTTGTTGTTTCTTTTTAGTTAAAATTCAGTCTAGAACTTTGTATTTCAGTTTTCTTCTCTATTTCTTAAACAATTTCTGTGAAATTTTACAGTAACAGCAATTTTTTATTTTATAGAATTTCTCCTGTCATGGGTATGATTCTGAAAATTTAAGAAAAAGAATTTTCAGGTTAATGTTCAAAATTATTTTTAAAAGTAACTTGAATATTTAACATATATTATTGTTCTATAACTATATTTATTGTCTATATTGTGTAATTTAACTTTCATTGCCTATCATTTACTCTAACAGTAGTATGGTTACTACTCTTATTAAGTATGATAAGAGTTATGTCTTTTGCAATAACTGTGTTCATTTTTTGGAACAATAAATGTGTATTGCTGGATGTGGTGGTGCGTGCTTGTATCCCAGCAACTGGGGAGGCTGCAGCAGGAGGATCGCAAATTGTAGTCTAGTCTGGATTATTTAGTAACTTAGCTAGACCCTATCACAAAAACTTTTTTAAAAGGCTGGGAATATAGCTCAGTGCGAAGCCCTGAATTCAATTCCAGCACCACAAATAATAATAATAATAATAATAATAATAATAATATTAATAATAAAAGAAACATATATATATATATAGATATATATATATAGTTCTTTTGCATTCCTAAAGCTTGTACCCTTGTTCTAGACATATTGTATATAGATAGAAGCTAACTTGATAAATAAGAGTTTAGGTGGTATTCTTTTAATTTAATTCTTTTTTTTTTTTTTTTTTTTTGTGGGTACCGGGGGGGTCGACCTCAGGACCTTGCGCGCCAGCAGGCGCCCATGCCACTGAGCGATATCACCGGCCCCTTTTTCGTATGTGGGTTTCGGGAGTCGAACTCGGGCCCTCACGCTTGCCGGGCAGGCGCTTACGCCGCTGAGCCATCTCACCGGCCCCTAATTTAATTCTTATAATTTGGGTCTTACCAGTCTTTAACCAAATTCTAGAAATGTTATAAATTTTCTTTTTTTTTTGGTGGGTACTGGGGGTTGACCTCAGGACCTCGCGCGCCAGCAGGCGCCCGTGCCGCTGAGCGATATCACTGGCCCTTTTTTCATATGTGGGTTCCGGGAGTCGAACTCGGGCCCTTGCGCTTGCTGGGCAGGCGCTTATGCTGCTGAGCCATCTCACCGGCCCTATAAATTTTCTTATGGCCCAACTTAGTCTGAAGTAGCATTGCTGATTATTTGTGTATAAGGTCTTTCTAATTTGAAAATTTTCCTTAAAAATTAGAACAGAGATGGGGAAAATTAATCTTTCTGAGAAGCTCTCTCATCTGATTTTCCATGACTTTTTGTTAAGTCACAATAGAAGTTAAGAATATGGCTCTGGAACCAGACTCCCTGGCCTACCCCAATTCTCATCTTGCTACTTATGAGCTGTACATATTCATGGGAAGCCTTTCTATAGCTTTGCTTCCTCAATAGCAAAAGAGGGCTTAGAATAGCAGAAACTACCTGTCATTGTTGTGAGGGTTAAATGAGCTTGTCCATAAAGTCAGGTAGAATAGTTCTTAGTACCTGGTAATTGAGCAATAGATGTTAACTGTTATTATTGCCAGATTGTTTATTTACACTTAATAGTCTTCATGTTTTTGCTAATTGTATTATCTTCTTAATGAATTCTTGTTGATATGATCATATTTTGAGAACTGTGTAGGCAGGTAGTTTTCATTAGCAAGCTTGTCTCTAAGCTGCTTCCTGGGAGTTGAAAACATTTGTTTTTCCAGCATCAGAATTTAATTCTTCCATTATTTCTTTAGTACAGATTTTGTGTGTAAGAATACAGATTTGAATTAAATACATAGTCCATAGCCTTGGTGATCTTGCAGAGAGGCAAAACACAAGAAAGGTCTCTCAGGAGGAGGTCATAAGGTGGTGTGGAATGTGCTATTATAGTCATCTGATCAATAATCTGACTGAGCTGCCAGCTGCCTGGGAAAGACAAGAAAGCTTTGAAGTAATTGACTCACATGAGTTGAGTCTTAAGGTTGAAGAGAAATATGTTAGGCCAAGAAAAGTCATACCAGACGGAAGCCAGCATGCACAAAGGCACAGAATCTAGGCCTACTGGAGTTTACAATACCCCACCGGAGCAGAGGTAAAGAAACCTTAAGAAATAAGTAGAATTATATAAGTTTATTTTCTCTGTATGCCCGGACAAAGAGTTTTTATTTTACCCTATAAGTAAAAGGAAACCAGTGATAAAAGGGTTTTTCAGCAATGATATTTATTAAGCAGTGAGATAATATAACCAGCAAGAGAGGACAGCATTAGGACAGATAATGTCAGAATGATCCTCCATCTCCCTTAACTTCATGTTATAGAAATGCCATAATAATACAACCCTGCCGCATAGGGGTATTATAATTAGTAAAGGACATACTTATAAATGCTCAATACTGTACCTGCATATAGTTGACACTCAAAAAGTTTCTTTCCCCTAGCTATGTAAGAAGTATGTCTAAGCCAGGCATGTTGGCACACACCTGTAATGCCAACCGTCTGGGACCCCGAGGCAGGAAGATCACAAGTTCAAGCCTAACCTGGGCAATTTAGCGACTGTGTGAGGCTGTCTCACAATAAAAAAGGGATGGACATGTAACACAGCGCAAAGGGCCTTAGCTCAGTCCCCAGCAATGAAAAACAAAAAAGTTACCTCCAAGAGCCATGTGGAAGACAGACTGGAACATACCCATAGATAAGAGGAAGACAGGAATCAGGGAAGAGGCCACAACAATGACCTGAAGGGTACGGACCTGAATGTAGTGTGAGGAGTGGAGAAAAGGGTATGATTTAGAAAACACTACTCTTCTGAGGTAAAATCTACTGAAGTTCGTAGATTTTGGAAGTAGTCAATGAGAGAGAAAGGTAGGGGGGTGAGAGAAACTGAGACTGGTACTGAAGTTTTTAGCTCAGGAGGTTTGAAACACCTTCTGTTTTAGGCCCGTTGTTGGTGGTGTGGATGAGTAAGACACATTTTCAATTTCGAGGTTCTCAAAATCTACCAGGGAGCTAGATACTTACATGAATAGACAAAGTATAAGGAACCATACTCTATATGGGATTTTTGTACCAGTATCCTCCTTTTGTGGGTGGGATTGAACCTAAGAATGCTTTTGTGACTAAGCTACATCCCCAAGCCTTTTTAGCTTTTATTTTGAAGCAGGATCCCACTTAGTTGCCCAGGCAGGACTCAAATTTACAATCCTCCTGCCTCAGCCTCCCTCAGTGCTAAGAGTACAGGCATGTACACCATGCCTAGCCTGGCATCTATTTCTATATCTTTCCAAATGGGAGGAATAGTTTACTGAGAACACTGGACTGACCTATCGTTAAATTATGTAAGCTCCATCTGATCCCAGCATTTGATCTGATTAATTGTAGTTACTGGGTATTCTCTGCACTGAATTTCTTGGATCAGTCTTTTATCCTTCATTTATAACAGCTCAAATATACATTAGTATACCCATACACTTTTAAAGTTGAGACATAATTAAAGGCATCTCATTAAGATTTAAGAGAACACTTTTATCCCTTGCATTGCTTGTAATCACAAATCTCAACAGATACCAATTCTTCAAATGACACAAAACTGACAAGAAATGAAAAAAACCGTTAAGCATAATGAAAAAGAAAAGGCTAAGTTACAGTGAAATATGCAGAAATGAGACATTTCCAGAGAAGTAGTCAATTCTTGTGATCACTGATTTTTGTCCTTCTAGACTAATAGCATTTTCTGTTAATTGTACCTTTTGAAACTTTCTGAAGCAGTGCTGTTTATATCGCTCTGACATCCATATCCTGAGTATGTACGTTAAGTAGTTTGAGGTTAACCCTTTGAGGCTGTCAAGTTTCAGTTTCTTATTCTTTTGCCTGATATGCAGAAAAGTAAATCATTTTCTCTAACTCTGACATCTTTTCTACTCAGTTACTGACCCTTTTAGTACCATGTTCCCTTAATCTTTTAGTCTCAAAGAGTCCCCACTTGGACCTTATTTAAATTACTCATCAAAGCTTCAATTCATATTGGAAAACTTTTTTAAAGGATATAGTAGTGGAGGAGTTAAAATGAGAAGAGAGGTCAGAAGTTAACAGGAAATGGGTAAACTGTTTAAGTCAGGAAGAACGTGGGGGAAAAGAACAACAGTAAAAGGAGACAAAGGAAGAAGTGGGGCCCCACAGAAATAATAAAGCCGTAGAAGTGGGATGTTACAGAGTGTATTTCTTTAAGACGATGACAGAGTTTGAGAACACATGCTGTGAAAGAGAGTATGTAAGTGACTGGCAGCACATTGCCTGGCAGCCCATCAAGAAAGTAGGGTGACACATATAATCCTGGCACTTTTAGGGGTGGAGGCAGGAGGATGGCAAGTTGGAGCCCAGCCCTGGGCAACTTAGTGAGACACTGATTCAGGATAAAAACTTAAATAAATAAAAAGGGCTGGGGTTGTACCATAGTGCAAAGGCCCTGGAAGAAAGGAAAGGAAAGGGAAGGGAAGGGAAGGGAATGGGAAGGGAAAGAAAAGGGAAGGGAAGGGGAAGGGGAAGAGAAGGGAAGGGAAGGAGAGAAAAAGAAAAGTGAGGGTGAAAAAAAGCAGGATGGGAGAGTTATTTATTTTTAAAAGGAATAACCACTAAAGGCTAGGATACCTGGATTTTTGGTACAACGAGAAATACTTTATAAAGATGGATACTTGAGAGGGTACCAGAGCAGGTTCCGAAAACGTTCTGTTTCTTGACCTTGCTGGTTGTCAGGTATTCATTTCGGGTTAAGTCCTTGAGTGATAAACTCATATTGTGGACACTTTTCTATATGAGTATTATATTTCAGCTAAAAATAAAAGAGTAACAGAGAGTAAGTGTTTAGCTTCTAGCTTACCAAACTCTTATGGCGTTTTCTGAGCACATCACAAATCATCTAAACATTGACTGTGCAAGACACGAAGGATGAAAAAGCCCGGTTTTCACAAGGCTAGTGGTCTAATGGGGACAACAGTCCTGGCGCATTCACAGTATCATGGTGAAAGTGGTAAAGCAGGGGTAGCAAGGGAAAGAAAGGAAAGGCTTTGTTCCAGAGGTGATTTCTGAGCCAATGAGTCTATGCGTACTGAAATCAGCATTTCCTAATGTATGAAAAGGCACTTCACACACAGGCAAGAGCGTGTCACACACACACGCACACACCCTGCTACAGGAAATTGTAAGCAGTGTGTAGATCTGCCTCGCCGAGTTATAAATTCCTAGGTTGTATGAGTGGAGAATACAGGAGCAGGACTTCCTTAAAACCTCAGGAAACCCCAAGTAACAAGATTATGCTGTCTTCCATATCTCATCTATAAAAAGAAAAACCAATTAAATTGCAAATTAAAAACCAATGCTGTTGGGGGAGGGAAAATAAAAAAAATTAAGATGCATTATGCACATCTACCATGATGAATGTAATCATTATGTACTGCAAACATGTACTAATAAAATTAAAAACCAAAAAAAAAATCTCCAAATGCAGCTTAAACAAACAAAACAACGCAGGCCGCCTCACATGGGCTATTTCCGGTTCAGAGCACCCTGTTCTGTAGGCTGTGACTGGCAGGCTTGCATCTCAGCTTGATCTCTCCCTCTCTCTGAGCCTGCTTCCGCCCTCTCCAGTACATAGCTGTTGATTCCAGGCTCTCCCCGGTAAACATCCGGAACACCGAGCCCTGCCTCAGAGCCTGTTTCCTGGAGAACCCAAACTGCGCCGCAGCATGAAAAACCTTGATGGTTAAGATAGGGACAGGCATTCAGAAAGGCTGCGGACTCAAGGGAATGAACTGAAAAGCTGGACAAGGGTCAAATCACGAAGCACTTAGCCAGCTATTTGAAGGACTGTTCTACAGGCGGTGGGCAGCAGGAAGCCTTGGTAGGGTTTTCAGCAGGAATGACGTGATCGGCTGTGCGGTTTTGAAATATTACTTTGGCTACAGGGTGGATAGGCTGGATTGCAGGGATGCTCTGAGCACTAAACTGATACTTTTCAAAAACCATCTTTCTTCCTGTAGATATTAATGGTAAAATAAAAGTACTGATCTGTCTTCCCTGTCCTTGAGTTGTTGCTTTTCATTCCCTTTCCCCTTATCAATAGAAACTGGTAAATCTTCTCCGTGGTTTATTGAGCCACAGTCTTAGGAGATATTATGTAGCATTAGCTTTTAGAGACACCATGAGAAATAGTGTTAGATGAGGACTTGGAAAGTTATTTGTTCTGTGGCGATGAAAGCAAAGGGATCCGTGTTCCTGGACAAGCTTACAATGGTTAAGTCACCAGACACTTGACTGCCAGATACAACACCAAAAGGAGGACTTGTCCTTCCGCTGATCACGTGTCCGTGTTCTATTACCTTATTTTTATTTTTCACCTTTATCCCCAGATATACGACATATATTATAGTTGTACTAGCACCGTTCATTTTTACAGGAATAACTTCACAGTTGAGATTAGATTTTTTTAAAGCATTGTTGAGGTATAATTGACATAAATACAAGTGGCATATATTTAAAATGTACAATTTTGATAGGTTTTAATGTTTGTATACATCTGTGAAACCATCATCAACAATCAAGATGACAAATATTTCCAGCACCATCAAAGTTTCAATATTCTTTGTCGCTCTTTCCTTCCTGGGTCCCCTGCCCTCTCACCCAGGCAATTACCTGTTTTCCCTATCTCTACTTTGCATGTCTAGAATTTTATATAAACATAACTACACAGTGTACACTCATTTATATCTGGCTTCTTTCATTCAGCATAATTACTTCTAAGATTTTATGCAAAAAGTTCACCTGCACAATATTTTATATGTTATCAAACTTGTTATACATAAGAAACATTGTAAGTATTTACATATCATATACACTATAAAAATCAATAGTGAAAGTGAGCATTATTTTTAAGTATAATTATTCTTTGTGCCTCTGGCTGAAATTTTGAACTAGTAACCAAGACAACTTTTCATGAGATTATAAATCAAAACAAGTTATCTGTGATATTTTGTAACAAGCATGTATTTAAGAGAACACAAATAACGCTTGATAAAATGGCTCACCGAACTTCATCCAAATAACCTAGAAAGTTAAAAGGCGGAGGATGGCTATTAGGAGGTGCAGAAGCTAGAGAGCACAAAACAATCTGCTGGATTTCTCTGAAATAGCAAGTTACGCCGGCGGCTCCCTCCCCAACACAGGTGCACACGCCTGCTTATATTCTCCACACCCCACACTAACTACTGTATGTACAGGTAATACTATCATTTTTTCTTTCATAAATTTATTTTATTCCAGATTAGTTCAGCAATTGCTCTACAGTACCATTTTAAAGGATAAAAACTAAAGATACCTTAAAAATATCATTGTATCCAAACCTTGGCCTTATTCAGTTGTGCCTGTAAAAATGAAAATCCTAGGACGAGTCCTAAAATAACATTTTATAACTTTCTGAAGATTCTTTCACACATAGCACTACATTTCAGGTACTCAGTGTATATTTCTCCAGTGAATGAAACACAATTTTCCACTCTTTGATGGCATTTTCTCTGATACTTGTCACCTCCATCGGACATACCCGAAAAGCTAATGTTATCTCTTCCTTCAAGATATCATGCTTTTAATTTGATTGTAGTTTCTTTTTCTCTCTTTTTTTTTTTTGTTTGTTTTTTTGAGACAGGTTCTAACTATGTAGTTCAGGATGGTCTTGAACAACTCACTGTGTAGCCCATGCTGGCCTTGAACTCGCAGCAATCCTCCTGCCTCTGTCTCCTGAGTGCTGGGCTTACAGGGGTGCGCCACCATGTCCAGCCTATTTTTCTTTTTTAATGTGTGCACCTTTATATATTAGTCTTTTATTTTGAAATTAGAGATTACTATTTTTATTTAGAATTTTTTAATTTAAAAATATTTTTAGGCTAGGCATATTGGCACACATCAGTAATCCCAGGACTCAGGAGGCTGAGGCAGGAGGATCGCTGTGAGTTCATGGCCAACCTGGGCTCCTTAGTGAGTTCAAACCAGCCTGAACTACATAGCAAGACCCTGTCTCAGTCTCCCCTTCCAATTTTTTTATTAGTGCATGTTTGCAGTACATAATGATTACGTTCATTGTTGGGAGTTGGCACATGTGTATAACACACCTTAATTCTTTTTACTTCCCCTTCCTCTCCCATCCCTCCAACCTCCGTCTATCTCTTGATCCTTTTTCCATTTGCAGAAGATCTAGTGTTTCATTCTATTCCATACAATGTAGACCTTCTCATATTAATTTGGAGAAGGGATGTGTAACTACTTCTATTTCTTTTTTTTTTTTTTTTTGTGGGTACCGGGGGTCGACCTCAGGACCTCGTGCGCCAGCAGGCGCCCATGTCGCTGAGTGATATCACTGGCCCTTTTTTCGTATGTGGGATCCGGGAGTCGAACTCGGGCCCTCGCGCTTGCCAGGCAGGCGCTTATGTCGCTGAGCCATCTCACTGGCACTACTTCTATTTCTTAATTTCTCACTTACTATTCTGTACCTTTGACTAACCCAGCCTAAAGGAAGACATCTTTGAATTTCACAGTCCCACGGTGCCTCGAATCATGTACCTTGTGATAAACCCCAGTAGAATAACCCGATCCATTGTTTGCCCTATGGGTATGATAGAATGCCTTCACTAGCCCTAAACCACTGTCTTCTTGTGTGTGCATTAACTCCTACACGTCGCAAGAATGGAATCCTGCTATCTCGTGCTGCCAGGGAATATTGTGGCAGCCGGGGTTATAGCTCAAGTGTCCTTTTTCTTGTGAAACGCTTTGTTTCATTTTCACACTTATGATGATGTTTTCAAATATCCTTTTTATATGTTTTATCTTATATCTGATAATTATTTAGAAAAATTCTAAAAATGTAAGCCTCAGTACAGTAACCAGACAATCCATTGCAGACCTCTTAGTGTATACATCCGCACGCAAATTCTTATGTGTTTGGGAAATGTTCTAGGATCCTTTGAAACTACTAATAGCCAAATGAACTTTTAGTCACCAGATCTAGATGTATATTATTTGGCTTCTTAAGTAAGATATGAATAGTATTGATTTTATTCTACAGGCTGTAATACTAATTTTACTTGCAAACAAAGAAATTAAAAGAAAGAAAGTTGAAAACTTAAATCTTCCTGGAGGTTTCTTAATTCTTCTGGAATCTCTTAGAGTTTTCTCATAGGTTATAACTAAGAAACAATAGAATTTAATTTTAAGAAATAATAACAACAGAGTATAATGTTTAAGTATCAGTTAGGCCAAGATAATGATATAGTTCATGTTAAGGTCTTTTTGTTTTTGTTTTTGTTTTTGTTTTTTGTAGTACTTCAAATCCTATCTGACTCTTTCTTTCACATCAACAACTGCCCAGGTCCTATGGCACGTTGTTGGCTCTTCCCATCCCCTCCACGACGTGGGATGGGCTGCAAAAGAGCACCCTACACACACTCATCCCCTCCAAGTGGACCTGCTCACCTCTGCAGTTCTCCCACTGATTTTTCATCCCACATACATCTTAGAAAAGCTGATAAGTCAGTACTGCGTATATAAACTACATTTTCCAGCTTTTCTTGGAACATGATGCACACTACAAGAGTGGAAAGTCAATTTAAAACAATAAATAGGGAAAGCAGAAAGCGTAAACAAAATGTGGAAGGGTGAGGCTTTGTTCTGATGAATGACTAGGCTGCTTCCTGTGAACCCTTCAAAGAATTATTTTTGAAAAATGTTCTTCCCTATGAGTTCTTTGGTTTTTTTCACAGTCTATTACATATTTATTATTATACTTAGAGAAAAAGCCTTCCCCCCAAAAAAGTAATTAAAAGTAAAAACAATTGATAAGTTGAATAAAAATTATCAAAGTTATTTTCAACCTAAAATCATTGACTGCTGAGAAACTTCAAGCAAACTTCAAGTGTAACACACCAGCAAATATAAATTTTGTTAAAATTCTGCTTTTACTTCTTCTGAATTAGCATGATTGCAACTGTTAGAATAGTTTCATTCAGATTTAGAGAATTTATGATATAAGAAATATAGTTGTGTTTTTCTGAGATTGTTTAAAATTGACACTCCTACCTCTTAGAAAAACAGCAGGTAAGAAAGGGCTGTGGGAGAATGTTAAATTGCCATCTCAACTGCCCCTTCACACGTAATTTTAAATTCATTACCAAGTGACTTGTCATCATTGTTAGGGGGTCATAAGCAAATCATATTTTAAAATATATTAATTTTTAATTGGCACATAGTAATTGTACCTATTTATATATTTTTTTTAGCTCTTAGCTGGAAAGCAGACCAATTTTGTTTTTAAAAATCCTAATAATTAACTAAAGTACAAATCCATGGGGGTGTTTTTCAAATGCAAAATAGACTATGTTATTCTTATAATCATAGCGTCTGAAATCAGGCATCTTTTGCTAAATTTCAAAATAACAACTTATAGTCATTCATGATCATACAGATTTTTCGTCTACAAATTAGGTAATTGAACAAGAACATTTATGTATTGTGTAAAATATAAATTTATTTCATAATTTTTTTTTTTGTGGGTACCGGGGGGTCGACCTCAGGACCTCGCCAGCAGGTGCCCGTGCCGCTGAGCGATATCACCGGCCCCTTTTTCGTATGTGGGATCCGGGAGTCGAACTCGGGCCCTCGCGCTTGCTGGGCAGGCGCTTAAGCCGCTGAGCCATCTCACCGGCCCTATTTCATAATTTAAATCTATAATAAAACAACATCTGTTACAATTTAAAAATACCTATAGTCACACCATCAACAAGATTACTGTCGTTCTAGGTCTACCAATGTTTCTAAGTTAAATGTACATTCCATGAAAACAGTCTACATTTTACTTTTCTCTTTCCCCTACCATATCAAACTTAGGGCTATATGTGAAATTGAAGTTTAACACATATTCAATGAATTGAGTTATGTGAATGTGTCAGAAGCCATGGGCTGACAAACTTCAGAGTTCGTAAGCATAGAAATGTACACTCAGTGGAAAGAGCATGGGACCTCTTGAAATCCTTGCTTGGGAGCACGCAAGCAATATGATCCCGAACAAGTTACTTAATTTCCCTGAGCTTCAATTTCCTTAATGAAATGAGAAAATAATATCTCAGAATTCTTGCAAAGATTAGAGACAAGTGACTGAGAGTGGCTTGTCATGGGGCTGGCCCCAGCCCTGAGTTCATCATCTTATTCTCACTTCATAGATGAGGAGAGCAAGGGTCGTTGCTGAAGTTACTCACACATCACCCCACTGCCAGCAGATGCCAGAGCCAAGTTTCAATGCCAGCTTTGTCTATCTTTGAATACAATGCTTAATACTTCCTATATTGCACTTTTTTAAAAATGTAATTCCCAGGGTAGAAGATGAACAAGGGGGGGGGCAAAAATGACAACTATAAAACCTGACCAGCACATGCAGTCAGACAATTTCTATTCTATTTCATTTATTTCAAGTTTAAAATGCTGATTATAGCAGGCTGAGGGGTTGGGCCTTGCGAGTTGTTGGTGTGTGGGAGACATTTACTAATCTTCATCACAGAGCTCCCTCCTTTCTCTGTGGCCTCAGTCTCTTGGTCACGGTCCTCACCCTGCACACTGTCATGAGAATTGCTCACAGGACTGGAAAGATGAAAGTTGGCAGGAGCTGCTGGTACAGAGGCTGGGAATGACTTCTACTCAAATTCAGAAGTTGCTTCAGGAAGCAGTAAGATTTGCAGAAGGAGTAAGTACTAGATTCATTGACATTGGGGAAATTTCAGCATCCAGAAAGTTTAACTCCTGACCCAATGGTGGAATTGAAGAATAAAATTGTACTGACCAACCTGAAACATGAGCTGCCTGCTATTTCAAATCGAAGGGGGTTGCTAGAACAACATACAAAGGAAGGAGAAAAGGCATATTTCAGGTAAAAATTCCAGGAGAGCTAACCAATTGAAGTGCAGGTGACATTAGGAGTGTGGAAAACCTACAGTTGCCTAAGAAACAGCCTAAATGTCTTTCACAATTATGATGTATATATAAATAATATTAAGATTAAGTTGCCACCACATTTGATCATGCTATCCACTAAGTGGATTCACGTAGAACATTTCTCCACTTGGGTTAAGTGCATGGGGGTAGGGGCAGGCTTTTTTTTTTTTTGCAGATGTGTTTGTCCTTGCTGAAAATATTTTGAGTACTATAACCTTTACAAAAAAATGAAATACTGCCAGTAAATGTACCTATATTACTATTAATTTTTGTCCTGCTCATTTCTGCATTGTACATGTAAATTTATAATTCTTTTAAAAGCTTGTTTAATCTACAAAATTGATTTGACACTTCACTAATGGATTAAGACCTACCTTTTGAAAAATACTTGTATTGGTCAACTTTCCTATGCTGGGACAAAATGCCCAATATCTGCAATTTAAAGGAAAGATTTAATTTGGCTCATGGTTTGGGGGGATCCAGTCCATGAATGGTGACTGCAATGCAAAAGCATCATGGTGGAAGGGCATAGTGGAGCAAAGCTGCTTACTTCAAGGTAGCTAGGAGGCAGAAGGGGAAGAGTACCAGAGAGAAAGGAGTCATGGAGCAGATATGATCCCCAAGGTCATCCTTCCATGACCCATCCAGACACACCTAGAAGTGTGCTTTACTAATCCCCTAGGTGTCTCTCAAGCCAAGCAAGTTGACAACTAAGATTAACCATCACAACATTTAACTAGGTGATTATTAAATTAGTGAATGTAAGAAATGATGGTAGCCATAACTAATAGTAGCAGCAAAAACAAGAGAAATAGATGTAATAGTTAGACTCAGTATATCCTTAAGATTGTTCAAAAGGAACAGAGTGAGAGTCTGGGCAACTTTCAGTTTGGGTTACCTGTTACCATTCATCAGATAAGGAGTATTGGAGGAAGAGCGACTTTGATGGAGAATAGATTCTACTTTGAGAATGATAAACATGTTGTTTTAGTTACTTTTCTCATTGCTGAGACAAAATACCAGATACCCAAAGTTAAGGGAGGAAAGATTTATTTAATTCACAGTTTGTAGAGGTTTCAGTCCATAATCAGCCGGCTCCAAGCGGGGTGGCACATGGCGAAGGGGCAACAGTTCATGGAGGAGAAAGACAGCAAAAGCAACAAAAGGAAGAGAGGGGACAAGCCTCTTTCTGTCTCTTATATTGTATGCAGGCTACCCACCCTAGAGCAGGTGTAGCACTCATATCCTTAATTCCAGCACTCTTAGCCCCAACATTGCACTACGAATCAGTCGTATACTCTTGATTCAGCCCTTTTTCTGAAAAAACCCTGTGACTGCATGAGACTCTGGGGAGGCATCTAGATACAACCCATAACATCCCACCCATGGCTCCCCAAATACTCATGTACATTCCTTTATGCAAAAGACATTTAGTTCATCTCCAAGAGTTGCAAAAGTCCTTACAGTTTCAGCATTGCTGAAAAGTCCAAGTCGAAAGTATTATCTGAGATGTAAGACAAACTCTTAGCTTTGAGCCCCTGTACAAATGAAAAGAAAATTAAACACTTCCAACATTCAATGGCACAAGATAGACATTTCCCTTTCAAAATTTACAAACAGGGACATACAAAGGAATGGGATGAAAGCAAGTCCAGAATCTAGCAGGGAAAATATTAAGTCTTGTAGTTCCATGTGCAGCATCTGAGACTATCTGTGGCAAGATGTGAATTCCAAAGGGCTTGGGTGGCTCCACCCGTATGGCACTTCTGGTGGTTGTGGCTCCCATAGCTTCTCTCTTGGGTCCCCTCTGCTCCTTCCTTGGAGCTTTCCTCAGACAATCCACTTTCCTGGTTTCTCCAAACTTCTGCAGTCTCCACTGCACCTGTGTCTTCAACTTGCAGCTTCACACACTGCTCTCTCAGGGGCACACTGCCTGGCCTCACAGGCCTTCTTCTAAAATCTGGGTGGAAGCCTTTCTAACCCCACAACTCTTAAATTCTGCATGTGCCTAAAACCAGCACCACGTGGATGATGCCAAGGTCTGTCACTAGCTGGAGCAGTAGCCAGGCTTCCTTCTCTCTTGACTGTAGAGGTCCAATGCCTATGAACCAAATCCCAAAGAACAACTTCCCTAAGCTGCCGCCATTCTGGAACATGGTGTTTTAAGGCACTTCTCAAAGCAAAGTCTTTCACTTTTGCAATTTTGAGGCTGCAAAGCCATCTTTTCTCAAACCATCTTTTCTATTCTCCTGTTCCTTCTCAGCAATCAAAATTCCCTCTGCTCTGTCTTTGCAGCCCACAGTTTTATTGGAGCTTACTTTCTGGCCAACCTCACAATATTTTAAGTCATTCTGATGGTTCTCTTGATTCTCAACATAGATCTGGCTAAAAGCCCCCAATAGTAGCCATGCTACCATCTCAACATAAGGCTGTTTTGAAATTTCTTCTGCCAGATTAATTAGTCCACTATTCTTAATCTCAGTCTCAGGCAAAGTCTTTGGACACAATCAAAATGAAGACAAACTTTCTGCCAAGGCATACTGCACACAGTCTGGAGCCCAACAACCAATGTAGTCCTTCCTCCAAGCAGAAACCTCCTGAGCCTGGTACTTACTGACAGAATTTCTATCAGCATTCTGGTCTTCTGAGCTCTGACCAGAATCTCCCATTAAGTACTGCCTAAGGTGTTCCAGCTCTACTTTTTCAGCCAGCATCTCTGAACCTTTCCAAACTCTTCCCACAAGCCATTCCCAAAGACTCCTGATATATGGTCATGTATAGTCACAGCAATGACCCCACTTCTGGTATCAAATTCTGTCTTAGTTACTTTTCTTGTGGCTGAGATGAAAATACTCATTGCCCAAAGTTAAGGGAGGAAAGGTTCATTTAATTCATAGTTTGTAGAGGTTTCAGTCCATAATTGGCTGGCTCCAAGCAGGGTGGCACATGGCAGAGGGGCAACAATTCGTGGAGATGGAAGACAGCAAAAACAACAAGGTAGAGAAGAGAGGGGACAAGCCTCTTTCTGTCCCTTGTATTGAATGCAGGCTACCCACCCTAGGGAAGGTGTAGCACTCACATCTTTAATCCCAGCACCCGTAATCCCAGAATTGTACTATGAATCAATCACACACCCTAGATTCAGCCACCTCTGAAAAAATCCTATGACTGCATGAGGCTTTGGGGAGGCATCTAGACACAAACCATAACACATGTGATGCTCGGATACATTCAGATGGAGGATTTTAGTGGACACTTAGAAGTGTGAGTTGGGAGTGAGGCACAGTGGTGCATGCCTGTAATCCCAGCATTTTGGGAGGCTGAGGTGGGGGGAATTGCAAATTCAAGCTCAGCCTGGGCAATTTAATAAGACCTTATCTCAATTTTTTAAAATTTGAGTTGGAGAGGAAAAAAGTCTGAGGTACAGATTCCTTAACAGGTAGATGGCAGTTGAAGTAATGACTGTGGGTGACTACCTAGGGGAGCAGTGAGGAAGGTGAGTTAAGAGCAACCCCTGAGGATTAGCTTCAGGAGAGGCAGAAGTGGAAGAGGAAGAGGAAAGAAAGACTCTAGAAAGGTGGAAGTTCTATTACTTCTCATGATATCCTGCATGGCAATTATACTGGAGCACAGCCAAGTGTAGGTGGAAGAAATTGGAGGCAGTGAAGTATATAAGGAATTTGGGACAGATGGAAGATGTAGTCCAAAGTCAACCTTCACCTCTGTTGATAGTTTTCTTCTCCTGTGAAACTGGAATGCTGAGCTAAATGATTTCTGTGGTGTTTAATTTGTAGCAGAGCGTAGATGGGTGGAGAATATGGGAAGCTTAAAAAAACTAGCCTATTCATTCACTTTGACAAATATTCTTTGATTTTTGAGTTACTGTTTTATTTGCAAGGACATAATGAGGAACCAGACTGACTATGGAAATGGTCATTATAGTGAAAGAGTCAGACAATAAAAAAATAAACAATTTCATTTATAGTATTTTTAGTTACTGATAAGAACTATACGAAAAATAAGTGAGCAAATGTGGAATAGAGTAACTTGGGCAGCCTCCTTTTAGTATCTGTGTGAAGCTGGATAAAGTGAGGGTGTTTTAATATGAAGAGCTTGATGAAGGATATTCCTGTGCAGAAGGAGTGCTATTTCAAAGGCCAGGAATTACTTAGTGTATCTCAGAAACAGTCAAGGGCAAAACCAAGTACAGCCAGTGCAAGGAAAGAAGAGTAATACGGTGAATTATTGGTGAGAACCAGACTTGCATGGGTTGTGTTGCCTGTGGAAAGAACTTTGGGTTTCTTTTGCAATGGAAGCTATTGGAAGACTTTGTACAGGGAATAGCTTGATCTGATTTTTTATTTTTAAAAGTTCATCTTGGCAGCTGTGTATACCACAGAAAGCAAAAGTTGTAAAAGCAGAGAAGCTTGATGGAGGTTGATGGTTTCAGTAATCCAGGTAGGAGAAGATGATGGTTGGATTAAGACTAACAAGGTATCAGTCATCTTCCCATTACTACAGCAAAATACATGAGGTAGATAAGTTATAAAGAGAAAATTGTATTTTGACTCATAGTTCTAGGATTTCTACTCCAAGATCAAGTGACTCCATGGCTTTGGATCTCTGGTGAGGTTGGGACATCATGGTGGGAGCACATAGCAGAGCACACCATTCACCTCATGAGGCAGGAATCAGAACAAAAAAATAGAAAGAGGAATAAACTGAGGTCCCACAGTCCTCTCCTAGGCCACACCTCCAATGACTCAAGGACTTCCCTCCTGCCAGGCCCCACCTCGTTGGCTGTGGTGGTGCACTCCTGTAATCTCAGCACTCTGAGAAGCTAAGGCAGGCAGATGGCAAGTTTGAGCCCCACCTGGGCAATCTGGCAGCTTAGTGAGACCCTATCTCAAAATAAAAAATAAAAAGGGGCTGGGACATAGCTCAGTGTGAAGGCTCTGGGCTCAATCTCCAGTACTGGAAAAAAGAAGTTCTAACACCTCCCTATAGCACTACCCTGAAGACTACACCTTTGACATGTGAGCCTTTGGGGGACACTTATCTGAACCATAGCAAGAGAGGTAGCACTAACTTTAACTGAACAGTTATCTATAGCCAGATTTAATTCTAAGTAAGTTGTTTTCACTTTGTTTAAATTTTTGATTTTTTAAGACAGGGTGTTGCTATGTAGTTTAGGCTAGCATTGAAATCACTATGTAGTGCAGGCTGGCTTCAAACTCATGGGGATCCTCCTGCCTCAGCCTCCCCAGTGCTGGGATTGCAGGCATGCACTACCATGCCTGGCTGTTATCTTCATTTTACATATAAGGAAACTGAGGCAGAGAGGTCAAGTAACTTGGCTAGGATTACACAGCTAGTGAGTGGTAGAGCTAGAATTCAAACCCAAGCAATCTGCCTCAAGAGCTTGCCTGCTTAATATTTGTGCTAGATAAAATCATTACATGTTGAAGATACAGCTGACAGATTTTGATGGATCTGATATTGGGTTTGAAGGAAAGGACAAGAATCCAGGAAGGCTCCTAAGACTTTGGCATTAGCAACTGTGTGACGTTTAGTAGAACGGAGAAGAGTAGACAAAAGAGCATGGATCAAAAATTCTGATTAGCTGGTTGTGGTGGCACACACCTATAACCCCCCCCAAAAGAACACATGAAGTTCAAAATGCCACATAGACAGCTAGGTAGAGACCTTAGTAAGCACTCCCAACACACTGGGAGCTGACAATGACTGCTACATTTGAAGCTAAGTTGGAGACAACGTAGCATTATGTTAGAGAAGTATTCTGCTGGGATCAACATCTACAAGCCTTTTCACATATTCTCAGGTAAATGCAGTCCCAATTTTGGAAACTGAGTGGAAAGATCTGCTAATAACCTACAAAAATATAGACAAGGTAGCCAAGATCTCACTTTTACCAGCAGTTAGCCCAAGAGAAAATGTTTTTAAGAAGCTCCCAGAAGTGTCATCACCTCAGGACCTCAGGCAGGAGCACCACATACCTACAATCTTTAACTTCCCAAGGTTTCAAAGAGGGTGAATTCTCCCAGCTAGAGAATTAAAACTGTCTTTGATGTCACCCTCTTGCTGGCCGGTCAATGAACTTTGCTCACATGGTACACAGAATTGCACAACCTGCAACCTGTTCAGACTTACAAAATACTGTCCCTTTGTCCCCACTGACCCTGACTTCAGTATTTGACTTTTTACTTCATCTGACCTCAGATAATACAGCCTTTTTAGACAGGCCTCAAACTTTAGATTCACTTTCCTAATCGTGCCTGACCAGACCTGCCCTGTTACTACCTGTGCAGAGCCTAACGCCGGTTGAGCATTTTGTCTGAGAATACCGTGCTGGAAACACTCTGCTTTGATTAGGATGGTGCTTACATAGGGGTACACATTTTTTAACACTCATCAAACTATCCACATATTTACTTCAATTTAAAAATATCTTAATTTTAGCTGGGTGTGATGCTGTACACCTTTAATTCTGGCTACCCAGGAGGCTGAGGCAGAAGAATCATAAGTTTGAGGCTACCTTGGGCTACATAGCAAGACTATCTCAAAAAAATCATAATTTTAAAAAATGATATTTCTCTCAACAGAGAATTAATAAAGTCACTCAGTCCCTATCTTCCTTAACTCTTTGCTACATGGAGTATTGCTGATCTTCCTTCTTTTGAAATATGCCCTCTCTTAGATCCTTTGAAGGCATGAGCTGGTTCTCCTCTTCTTTCTGAGTGATCTCCACTGTCCCCCACTAACCTTCCAGCATCCTCAAAGTAAACCATTCCTCAAGACTCATCACTCTCTACATGTGCCATCAAGCAGTCATATCGATACCTATATTTTCAATAGTCTCAAGATGAATATTCAAATGGCTGAGGTTTGTTTCACTCAGGTTCCTGCCTGGAAATTCAATCTCAAAATGTGTTAAAACAAACCCATTTTCTTAGCTAAGTTTTCCTGTAACTTCTCTGTTTCCAGAAGATGGCATCATCATTTTCTAAGTATTACTCCTGAAATATTCTGTAAATCCTTCTTCTCTGCACTTCTTGCCAATGTTCGAACTCTTTTTATCCAATAAACATTGTGTCCTATGTCTTAACTATTATTTTCCTTCCATAATCTCTTCCCATTTTCACTGCTACCCAAATCTTCACTGCTAGGTCAAATCTTCATCTTCTCTTGCACCGATCATTTGGAATTCCCTAAGAAAGCTCACTTACATCCATCTAATATACTGCTGCCAAAATATTCCCTTAAGATACTGTGTCACTCCTCTACCCAAAAGGATTCTATTCACTTAAAGAAATAAAGCTAAAAGACTGAGCCCAGCATTCAGCATTCTTGGCACTCTAAATCTAGTCTACCACTCTAAGTTTATATGCACTATTCTCTTTCCATTATTCTGGGATCCAACCAAACTTAATGACTTGCTATTTTCTGAATAATTCTCAAACTTTTCTATTCTCCTGCCCCCTACCTTTGTTTATATTCCTCACTACAATTAGCTACTCAAATGGAAACTCCATCCATCCCCCACATCTAGTCAAATTCAAGTCACAGTAGCCAGAAATGAAGAAAAAGGACCTTTCCAAGAGCCTGGGTAGCTCTACATATGTTGTTCGTACCCTAAAATACCTAGTGCATTCCCTAAAGCAAGCTAGGCTTTCAATGTATGGAAAAATATTATCTGAATACAGATGTATCTCCTTTTATGTGTCTAAGTGACAGCATTTTATTTTATAGAATTTTTCCTTTGAAAAATTATGTTTAATTCATCATAGAAAAAGAAATCAAATATTTGATGAAAAGCTAAAGCACCTGCCCATCTTCAATCTAATTCTACATAGAGACGGTCACGGTAGCCTTGTTATGTGCATATTTCTGGAACTGCCTCTGCATTTGTCTTCTCATATAAGAAAATAAATTATACGCAGCAACTGCTTTGAAATAAGAATGCTGGATTCTAAACTTAATAACAAGTTACACATAGATATAAAATGTTAATAATCAGTGTAATTCTTTTAAATCATTTTAAGTATATAGATATTTGATCATGATGTTGCATTTATTGAAAAGTTTTCTGCCAGGCAGTCTCCTAAGTGCTTTGGGTAAGGTATTTAATGCTTAAAGCATGAAGTAGCTGCTGTCATTATCCTCTTTTTAGAAGTGACAAATTTTAACTCCATCAAAGTTTGATGTACCTAAGCCACACTTCCAGCCAACAGGAAAAAGACCTGGGATTCTGACCCAGGAAGTCTGACCCAGAGCTCATGCTCTTAAATGCTTCAGTCTGAGGTTGGTCACTGAGACGGGAAGCTGTGAACTGTGAATGTTTCTGTGATCCCCTGGTTTCTCCTGCGTCATGGTGGTAGCTGCTCCTTCCTTGGGCCCAGACCCCCCGCACTGCTCACATGCTTCTGCTGTTTGGTAGTGGCACTGATCTCACCCTTCAGCTAAGTTGGGAGAGGAGTCTGAAGTTAAACAAGTACTTGATTATATCCATTCGTCCCAATAGTGTCAACTCTATGAGCAGGGACCGTGTCACTATATTTCTCACACCTCTCACATAGTAAGCAGGCAACAAACGTGTTGAAAGGAATTGTGTACAGCTGACCAGGGGGCTTCTGAGTGAGTCTGTTCCCCATTCCAGCAATTGAGAACTTAGTTGCAGATCATAGGGGGAAGGAAGGACTGAAAAGAAAGAACTAAACTAGCTTTTTCCCCCTTATTTTTACCAAATGCATACATATGGTCAAAGGATAAAAGGAAAGTTGTATAACAAAAAATACCAGTTCCCTTGTTCCATGTCTCCCTACAGCTAGTTCTTTTTCCAGGGACTATCACTTGAAATTTTTCTATTTTTATAGTTCTGGTAGTTACCTCCATATTTTAAATAATGCATCTATACTGCTGCTACTTAATTAGCTTTAGACACCATCGTGGTCATCCTTGTAAGAATTATGCATATTTGACCCTTTTTCCTTAAAATATGAGTAAATGGCAGGCCTGGGGTAGTGAGAGGTAGCACTGCTTCTGGTCTAGGGATTCACAGAGCTCCCTGTGTGTAGCTTTATCAAGGCAATTTCCACATTTATGGAAATTGTTGATTGTCTTATTTGTTCCTTCATGACAGGATGAGCAGCTTGTGGAAAATTATCATCCATCTCCTTAAATTTATGGACCCCCTCAGAACTACCAGTGAATTCCCCATAGCAGGCAGACTCATTATGTCTCTTATTGAATGAATCACTGAATGATTCCTGTGATAAAGTTACTGAAATGCTCATGAGTCATGAAAAAGGGAAGATCTTAATGACTGATCATCCAAGAAGCTAGTACACAACTGGTTTTAAGGTTGATTGATCAAACCTTCCTGCCACCCCAATGGGCAAAACTTGATATTGCCAAGCCTTGTCTACACAAAGCATGGATAACCTACATCCCTAGTAAGAGGAAATGTTCTCAGTTTCTAAGTAACCATATGAGCTGATTAAATGTAAGAGTTATCCCTACCGTCCAGAAACAATCTTAAGTAATATAAAATTATAGGAGGTATATTATATTTCTAATTAACTAAGCTAATTGATAGTTTCAAAAAGGAGTTGGAGCCAGGGTTATAGCTCAGCAGCACAGCGCCTGGCAAGCGCGAGGTTGTGAGTTCGATTCCCGGTACCAAAAAAAAAAACAAAAGGAGTTGGAAATATATTCCACTTTTAACAAATATTTTATAGATCTTTTAGAAGTGGGAAGGGGGCTGGGCATAGTGGAACACACCTGTAATCCCAGCACTTGGGAGGCTGAGGCAGGAGGATCATGGTGATTTTGAGGCCAACCTGGGCTACATAGTGAGTCCAGGGCTACAGAGTGAGTCCAGGCCAGCCTGAACTACAAAGCAAGACCCTGTCTCAAAAAAAAAAAAAAAATGTAGAAAGGGGATTTAGAGATGGAAGGAGGAGGAAAGGGAGGGGAAGGCAAAGTAAAAAGAATTAAGATGTGTTATATGTATGTACCAATGAATGTAATCATTATGTACTGCAAACATGTACTAATAAAAGTAAAGAAAAATTTTAAATAAATTACTAATTTTAGTCAACTTTAATTGTATTATAGAGTTAAGACCTAAAAGTTGAATAGCCAGGGCCATTGTTAACTATGTAAAAAAAAATGTAAATACCTTTTCGATATTAATCTTTCTCTATTTTTCTGTTTCAGTGGCATCTCTATTAACTAATCAAAGTCCAAACTTACTTTAGTGTCTTGTGTCTTGTCCCTTGTCTCTTACATGCAGTTGTCCCTCAGCACCCGTGACAGTATAGGTTGCAAGACCTCCCACAGATACTAAAATCCTAGGATGCCCAAGTGCTATATATAAAATCTGTATAGTATTTGCATATAACTTCTGCACATTCACCCATGTACTTTAAATAATCTCTAGATTACTTATAATAATACAATGTAAGTACTGTGTAAATACTTATACTATTTTATTTAGGGAATAAAGAGCAAAGAAGTCTATATGTATTCAGTACAGATGCAATTTTGGGTGGAAATACTATTGATCTGCAGTTGCATGAATCCTCGGATGCTGAGCCTGCAGATGTGCAGGACAGACTGTACTCTGTGACCAGTTCCTGGTAGTTCTATTTTCATAATATCCCTTGCACCTGTTTCCTCCCACAGCCCCACTGTGACTCCCTCAACTCAGGCAGGTTCTTATCCTCTTTTTTAAGGCCTTTAAAATAGATTGCTGCTGTACCATGTCATCAAATTCCTCTGCCAGGTACCACCAGAATGGTCCTTCAAAAACACAAATCTTATGTTTTCTTAACCATACCCAGGTTGTTTGAGACCCAAGAGCTCCCTGACCCTGGAATGCCTTCTGCTTCCTTTCCTCCGTCCTCTTCTTAGGGCAGGGCCATCCTAGAACTTAGCATTCATCCTGATTAACGTGACTATTTGCCCTGGTTTGTCCAGAACAATCTCAATTTCACCTGTTATCTCAGAATATTTACTTTATTACTGTATTTATTTATTTAATTATGCACAGGGGATTGAACACAGGGCTTTTACACTGAGCTACAAATCCCATTCCTTTTAAATTTTTTTTTTTTTTTTGAGACAGGGTTTCGCTAAATTGCCCAGGTAGGACTCAAATGTGTGATCCTCCTGCCTTAGCCTCCCACAGCACCAGGATTGTATGTGGTCGCCACTACACCCAGCCCAGCATATTTATTGATAGCAACACTTTGGTCATTCTCCGAAGTTCCCAGTGTGTTAGTTCATGGCTAGCCTTGCCATAAAAAAGTGCTACAGAGTGGGTGGTTTAAGCAACAGAAACTGATTTCTCAAAAATCTGGAGGTTGGAAGTGTAAGATCCAGGTGGGAAAATTTATTTTATCCTGTGGTCTCTTTCCTTGGATTGCAGATGGCCTGGCCACCTTCTCACCATGTCTTCACACGGACTCTTCTCTCCGCATGTGTACCCCTGGTGTTCCTCGCTTCTTATAGAACACTAAGAATATTGGGCAAGGATCCCATACTAATGGCCTAATTTTAATGTAATTGTGTGTGTGTGTGTGTTTTACTAGGGACTGAACCTGGGGCCTTTGCACTGCGCTACATCCTAGGCATTGATTTATTTATTTAGAGGCAGGTTCTTGCTAAGTAGCTGAGTTTCTCAGGCTGAGCTCACATTTATAATCTTCCTGCCTCAGCTTTAGACTTCCGGGATTACAGGCATCTGCAACCATACCGGGCCTTAATTACCTCTTTAATGGGTTTATCTCCAAGTGCAGTCACATTCTAAGGTACTGGAAGTTAGGGATTCAACACATGAATGGGAGTGGGGACAAAATTTTGTCCATAACACTTGGGTTGGACCAAAAATTGCATAAAGTTACCCTACTTAAAACAGGTCTTCTTCAGATGACTTCTTAGCTCCTGTAGTCAGATAAAGGATCAGGAGGAAAGGAATGCTAAAAATCAGGGATGGGCAGTAGTCTCTGCCAATTTTTAATGTACCCCAACAGTCAAGAGACATAGAGAGCAGACTTGGTAAGCGGTAACTGTGAAGTAGATGTTCAGGATCAAGCTTATGGTTTCAGGAAACTCAGTCCATGGCTGGCTGGCTGCAAGGACAGAACATCATGGTGGAAGGACATGGCGGAGCAAAGCCACTTCAGTAACAGTGGCTGGGAAGCGGAGTAGGGGAATAGTACTGAGAGAAAAGTGCCGGGGACACCTCCATGCCCCAGCCAGACACAACCAGAAATATACTCCACCCTGGGTGGCTTCCAAGCCAATCAGGTTGACACAATCGAGCTTAACAATCACAAAAATAAGGAAAATAGTTTTACTCTCTGTAAGTTGTGATTTTTATCAATGATGTGATTAACTGCTTTCCAAAGGCAATTTGGGGAGAAAAACTCTAGGTGTTGACTCTTTAAAGCAACTATGTAACTATAATTTTATATGATTCAGTCAACCAAATGTGACTTGTTTTCCTTTGAGTTAGGTCCTCATTTCTTTTTTTAAATTTTCTTTCCTGAAAGAAGAACTTAATGAACGCCAACAAAAATCTGATCCATCTCATCTATCCATCGTGGAAAGGCAAATAGACTGTTTTTTACAGGAAAATTTTTGCTATTGTAAGATAAAGAGCATTTCTCTGTCAACTCATTCTTTTTTTCTTAAGTGCTAAATATTATTTTCCTTCTTATATGTTATATCTATATCATTCATGTGCCTTTTTTGCCTTATTTCTATATAACAGAACACTCCATTTCATTGCATTTAGTTTTTAAATTACTTTGAAAGAACTAAACCCCCTCTCCTCAATAATGGCAATAAGATGATTATTTTAAGTATTACAGTGTTCACTATTTTCTTTCTTCTCTCCTTTCTTTTTTTTTTCCAGTTCTAGGCTTCAACACAGGACTTCATACATGCTACCCATGTGCTTTACCACTGAGCTATACACCCACCCAAAGTATTTATTCTTAACTCAGCTACCATACACGATGAAAGTCTATTTGAAAGTCCTTATGCCTAACCATGGCACCTGGACAAATGAGGAGGGGAAGGTGGCATCCAGAGACAGGTTTACCTTCAATGACCCAGTTGACTTTGCTGCAGTGCTTTGATATCACAGCAGATAACAAAATCAATATTCTCGGTTCTATTCAAGAGGGGAGATGAATAAGAGTGGGGAGGCCAGAGATCTTAAAATGACTATGAATTTTTTTCTATGTAGAAATGATTGTTAATAATTTCTAAAGGGGGGAAAAAGGGAAAAAATTATTATAGAAATCTGTTTTGGTATACCTTATTAAACAGAACTTATTTTAAACTACAAATTTTGAAAAAGCATAATTTAAAAAAGACCACATCTCTTTTAGTGATCCATTTTATTGTTAATTTCTATAACTTACCAAATTATTTGAAATATATGTAGTCTAAATATTTACCCTTCTTAGTTTATTTCTATCACATATTCAAACTAACGCATTCTCTAAACCTAACCATTATAAAAGAAGTTTATTGATATTAAAAAATCATTGAAGCCAAGAGAAAAATCACCGTAGCACATACTATTTTTTTCTAATTTTCCCCTTCACGTTGTATTTGGTAATAGATACAACCCTTTTCCAATACGCTTGCTGGTTATACTGCTAGGTCATAGGATTATATGGGTTTAGGGAGTTGTAGCCCAAGTACCACTGTGTTGATCCAATTATCAGAGGATTTGGTGGAGGAACAAAATGAGCTGTGGTTGCATCGATGATACCGAAAAGCTGCATTTACTGCACAGGAAGTGTTTTTGTCTTCTAGTTTGTATAATCTGGACTCTCCTCTTAACTGGAAATCTTTTTTTCACTAGAAAGTTCAAGTAGCTAAGACTTCTCCTTTACCTTTTGTATTTATTTCCTATGTCTGCTATAATTAATCAGTACAAACTTAGTGGCTTATGACAACACAATTTATTCTCTTATAATTCTGTAGTTCAGGAGTCCCCAACTATGTTTTATGGGACTAAAAAAATCAAGGTGACAGAGGACTGGCTCCTCCTGAAGAATGTAGGAAAGAATCTGCTTTCTGCTGCGTCTGCTTCTCCAGGCTGCCTGCATTTCTTGGCTCCTGGCACCTTCCTCCTCGAGTCACCCAATCTCCTGTTTCCTTGGTCACACATCCTTCTACTGACTTGATCCTTCTTCCTCTCTCTTGTCAGGACCCTGTGGTTACACTAAGTCCACCCAGATAATCCAGATTAATCTCCCCAGCTCAAGATCTTTATCTCGATCACATGTACAAAATCTCTTTGCCATGAAAGCATCATATTCAGGGATTTTGAGGATTAGAGTGTGGACATCTTCGGTGGTGGCAGTCTGTAAGAATCTACCATATTCTTATCGACTCATCTATTTTGTCCTTTTGCATATATTTTGTACACTTATTTATTTAACCATAAAGTAGTATAACAAACATTATAGCTTGGATCTGTTTTAAAATCACCCAGTTTGTGTGACAACCCTTGGCTTCTTTTTTACTCTCTCAATGGATCAGGCTTGTAAGAGGCTGGACTCAAAATCATTTTTTTTTTCTTTTTTTTTCATGTGTGTGTGTGCTACTGGGGATTGAACCTGGGGCCCTCACACTGAGCTACATCTCCAGGCCTTTTAAATTTTTTATTTTGCGATAGGGCTTTGCTAATTTGTTAAATTGCCCAATGCTGGGCTTGAAATTTTGTTCCTCCTGCCTCGGCCCCCCAGAGCGCTGGGATTATCAATGGTGTGCCATCATATCGAGGTTCTTCTGTTGGGCTAACTGATGAACTATTATGCTTTTAAAAGTGTGCTCTGTTAAAGAGAAAAACCTATGACCTAACAGTCTTCCTATGTGTAATCATTAAATAGTTAATAGTTTCTTTTCCCCATTTTAGTGGCAGTGGGGATTGAACCCAGGGCCTTGTGCTTGCTAAGCAAGTGCTCTATTACTGAGCCACATCCCTTGCCCTTTTTAAAATTTTTAATTTAAAATAAGATAAGGTCTCATTAAATTGACCAGACTACCTTGAACTTGTAGTCCTTTTCATTCTGCCTTCCAAGTAAGATTAACGGGGTTTGTTTGATTTGATTTTGATTCTGGTTTTGGTTTTAGTTTTTTTGAGATGGGGTCTCACTAGGTAGCCCAGGGTGGCCTCAAACTCACAATCCTCTTGCCTTAACCTCAAGAGTGCTGGGTCCACAGGTGTGAACCACAGTGACTGGCTTGTATGCTAATATTCTTTTTCTGGGTTTTTGCTTGTTTTTGTTTCGTTTTTTGAGACAAGGTCTTACTAGGTAGTTCAGGCCAACCTTGAACTCACTATGCAGTCCAGGCTGGCCTCAAATTTGTGGCTTTAATTTTTGTATGAAATTCATATATGTTACCTAGAAAAGGCCAAGGAACAAGAATTTGAAGAGAACATATTTCTTTATGTTCCATCATTATGGGTATTCCAAAAATGGATCAGTAGGCATCAAAGGGTTACTCTCCCTCTGCCCTGGTACCTAGGCTGTGGCCCTATAACCTTCACTCAGCCCAAGTGGGCTTTGCTTCCTGCCATGCAGACGTCAGTGGAAGTGAGGGCAGGTGGCAGCATGTCCACTCAGACCCTTGGCCGTGTTTCCTTCTGCCTAGCCTCCCTTAATTTCTGCCATTTATTTCTGAGCCTGGGCTTCCAGCCTTCCCTTCTGAGATCTGTCCATTATTTTTCAAATGAGTTTCTTTTATGTTTAATTTAATTTCAGTTGCATTCACAGTCTTCACTGATGCAATTTTCCTGTTAAAAGTTATTTAAGATTGACTGGGCCAGGTGTGGTGGCGCATGCCTGTAATCCCAGCACTTGGGAAGCTGAGGCAGGAGGATTGCTGTGAGTTTGAGGCCATGTGGGGCTACAAAGTGAATTCAAGGCCAGCCTGAACTGCATAGTGAAACCCTGTCTCAAAAAGACAAAAAATAAATAAATAAAATTGACTGGAGCCTGGGGGGGGTCTCATCATAATTGTATATCGTTAATTGTACATAAAAAATAAATGTCAGCAACAGAGCAAGTTTTTATTAATCCAGGCTCTTAAACCCCATGGCTAGGGCCTATCCAATGATAAATGGTTCCCTAATGATACTTGTGAAACTCACATTGCTTTTTGATTATCAAGGAATGATTTATGATTTATTTGGGTATTGAGTTCACTTTTTAATTAATACTACCAAATATAGATTTAACTCAAACAAGCAGAATATTTATCAACTGGAATGCTCTAACCTTTAACCATGAAATACCTAGACATACACTCAACAGTTCTGTCACATTTGCTACAAGTTAATTTTCCTAATGCAGAAGACTTTGGTATTGTTGCAAATCTTCAGAAAATATTGCATTTGGAACCTGTCCATTTGCAAGTGAAGTGAGTGCTTCTGTTTAGACTCACTGGTGAGTAATATTTTACCCATAACACTTCTGAATGCCTGCCATGTGCTAGCCTCTTTAGGAAGTGCCGGGTACAAAGAAGAATAAGGCTATTGGCTCTGCACAATGCCTGGCAGTGGTGAGAGGCACTCAATGAATGCTTTCTGAATTAATGACATAATCCCGGCCTCTATCCTGTGGGAAAAACCGACACCTAATTGGGACATGTCATAGGCCCGAAATAGTGAATTCAAGTGAAGGTGGGTGTGGAGAGGAACTGCTGGCATGTTTCAGATGCCTTCACGAGTTCCTAACATGGTGTCAAGGACACGCTGTCCTCTCCAGTGACACCCCCAGCTCCGTCAGAATCCTTATTCAGGCCTCTGATGCCAGGCCCTCCCCGGGAAGCTTGTGACACTGTGTTTGAACTCCTATTAATAGGCTCCATCAGCTCCTTAGCAGATTGCATCTTAACATCAAACAGCCAGAATCCCCAACAATGACTTCTTGGCGCAGAGCCAATCCTCAAGCATCAAAGCCATATTCCTTGCAAATCAGCTCCACGTGATGATAAATAAAGGCATCAGATTCCAAACCAATTATCCCATGGTGAAAAGCATGTTCTTCAAGGGCACACAGGGCTTTATTTAAAAAAACAGTAACATTGCTGGTGCTTGCCTTGAAATGCCAACAATGGACACAGCAAATTGATGAAGAGAGTAATCAGGAAAGTGTTTATCATCACATCTGCTGCACTACACCAACCTGGGAAAGCACGAGAAAATGTGTGGTTAGGCACATTTTTAGTTTCTGGCTTGGGCTTTCAACAGCAAAACTACTGCAACCTCATCTTGCTTGGAACCGTATACTAGAGGAGAAGCCTGCACTTGTAAATTCAACTCTCAGAACTGTGTGATCGTAGGCAAGCCACTCTCTAAGCCTCAACCTCTATATTTGTAAAACAACGGATATTGAACCCTGACCTTAAGTCTGTTTTATGGAAAGTCCAATAAGTGGACTTATTATTCTACTTAGAGCTACTAATGCTCAATACCATACCGAAGCCCTCATAAACATTATTTTAGTCCTCATTCCAATGCTACGAAATATGTAATTTTAACCCCAATAATAGATGAATAAAGTAAGACTCACATTAACTACTCAATACCCCAGGTAGTGAGAAAGAGAAGGTTCCAATTCAGGTTTGCTGACTTCTATGGCCAGACTGTTGCCCACACTACAGTGCTTCTCTCTGAGAGCAGCAGGGTCTCCTCGTTGTGGCCTCGATCCTGTCTGTGTGTTCATGACTCCCAGTGTCTGTTTAGTGACCTCGCCAGGACAGAATGGTCATCATCATTGTGTTCGCCTGGCTCAGTGGACAGTCCACCTGATGAGGTGAACTCCCATGGTAGACATGTTACAAGGAAGCTCCATTGGGACCCTCATCGAGCTAGCTCAGTTTGAAACAAAATATTGCATTAGACTCAAGCAGCACAATACAATCCTCAGTCATCATCGGCAAAGCCATTAGCCAAAGAATATTGCAAAAAGGACTGGCTTTAGAGAGTGTGGAAACTTGTACTTAAACCCCAGATTAGATCGTGAGGTTGTAAATTTAATCAGGCATTTAACCTCTGAGTTTCTTTTCTTCTGAGTTAATGTATGTGGCTGCTTATTCTCCGGATTTCACCTCATATTCACATGCACGCAGGCACGCACAGACACCTCACCTCACTCCGGTCTGTGCTGTGGAGTCTGCTGCCTCCTGATAGCTGCTTTGTCAGGGCGCCTTTGCCATCTGGCTTCTACTTGACTTCGCGGTAGAGGAGGGGGCAGGGAGAGAGACAGAGTAAGATAATTCTCTCTCACTGCTTTTGTACCAGGTCTTGGGCAGCAGCTGGGCAGCCCCTCTTCCTTAGCTCTAGTCAGGTAACCCTGTTCTCACCCCTTATTTCTTAAGTACCTCAGTGTCCTTTGTTTGCTGTTTAACCTGCCCACAACCCTGTAAATAGCCTCTTCATTAAAGTGTCTTCATGGAACTCTTTGAAAAAATTATATTTCTTGCTTGGATCCTGAATAGTAAAGCACGCAAAAGGGTATCAGAACTATAAAGCAATATAAAAATGCAGTTTATCAAATTAGTTTCATCTGTTATTATTTAACTATAGTTTCACCAGCTGTACTATATTCTGAAGTTTATAAAACCTTCCTGGTTATCTCTAAGTATTTTACTGGCCTAGATACAAAAACTAGAAGCCAGTGATCATGGTTATTATTGACTAAAGTGTATCTAGATCTAGTTTTCTTCCTCTTTATTCACTAGGAAATGGTCAGAAAGCTGAATAGTTATAGCAACGAAAGGGTTTCCAATCTAAATGAAACTCTCCATCATCAAGGTGCCTAAAAGTAGAATCAATAGATACCAGTTCCGTACGGATCTAAGTGGATGGGTGTGTGTCTGTCTGTACAAACACAGACCTATGTTGCATTTTTAGTGAAACAACTATGGCAGTTGCCCCCACAGCTTTTACCGTGACTCATTATATTTCTGCTAGTGGTGTCTTACTTGGAAGGCAAGAGTTGAAATTCACTGTAAAATTTATTTAAACATTAATCAGATTCTTATAAAAATGTCTTGGTCTACTTATAATTCCTCCTTTAAAATATTTTTTTATAAAGATAAACTTTTTCTCAGCCATGTGGGGTAACAGGTTCCTGTAATTCCAGCACTTAAGGAGGCTCAGGCAGCAGGATCACAAATTTGAGCCTCACCTAGGCAACTTAGTGAGACTCTGCCTCAAAATTTTTAAAATTAAATCAATAAAAAGGACCAGGGCCAGGGATGTAGTTCAGTGGTAGAGTGCCCCTGGTTTTGATCCTCAGCACCATGGCAAAAATAAAAAGATAAACATTTTCTCAATACATTAAGAAAAAAATATGATTGGGGTATACATATTTAAATTGTGCTTTTGTATCTTGAGTAGTAAACTTCTGGGTAGCAATTAAAGAAAAAATGACATCCTTTTTTCAATATTCTACATATATTTAAAGGTCTAAAAATATTTAAATTATGTACTTCATCCTATTTACAAGGTAAATACATTAGGATTCTTTGGTTGCAACAGAATCCATTTCAGACATATTGAAATAAAAGAGAATTTACGAAGAGGATATATACCTATAGGGCAGTCCAGTTAAGCCAGAGGCTCTAGATGGATGATCTCTGCAGGCTTCTGCCATAAGAATGTCTTGGCTGAAAATGTTTTCTGACCTTGAGTCACCCTGTTCAAGATTCAAATCCCAGGAGAATCATTCTGGCCTGGCTTGAGTCCCAGGTGCACTGGTTGGCCAAGGGAGTTGGTTCACTTGATTGTCAGTCCTGGCATGTGGAATAGAGGGAGTGCTTTGACAAAGGAAAAGCGAGGTGTTAAGGCCAGGAGAAGGGGGAAGACATTCTGGCTGGCAAAAAGAACAGATTCTACCACAAAAATCTTTGGAACATTTTATGGCATATCATTGAGATATTAAATATGCACATTCCTTCCTTAAAATAATTTCCACAATTTTAGCATTGTGACATTAAAAATTTTGGATGAAGCTAGGGTAAAAATAAGGCCATAAAAGTGGTTCTTAAAAATTCTTATAGAAACTACAATTTCTTTTCTTATCTTTACTTTTTTTTTTTTTTTTTTTTTGACATAGAGTCTCACTGTGTAGCCTCCTCAGTGCTGGAATTATGGGTGTGTGTCACTATGCCAGGCTTGAAACTATAATTTCATCACCTGGACTGCTCTGAGGAGTATACAGTTGAAACTGGAAAACATTTTCCTGTTCATAGCTCACATCTTCGGTAAGGAGAAGTAAGGGCTACACAGCTACCGGCAAGTTTTCTTTGTTGCAGTGAAAACTAAGTAGTATGGGCAGCAGAAAAGACTATTATGTTACTCTTTCTTTACCTTTCCAGTTAGAAACAATGGTTTGGGTTTCAGAAAATTTGGGGTTGACAACACAAACATGACAAAAATCCTTGTATCAGGTTTCACTAGAGGAACAGATATAATATTAGCACATAAATGATATATAAAAGATTTACATGGTAGGGATACAATGGCTGTCTGCAGAGTCACGTATGAAGAGTACAAAAGGCTCTGTGCACTGGAGAGCTGGAGAATCCAGTCAAAAGTTGAAGATGTGGAGCTCACTGCAGAGTCCCATGTGAGTCCATTTCAGGGAACAGAGGGGTCTGCGTTTGAAGGCTGAAGAATCTGTGCTGGAAAAATCCTGGAGATGGATGTCCAGAGGTGATGGCAAAGACTGGAGATTCTCCCAAGAAGCAGAAGTGAGACTTCCTTCTTTCCCTCTTTATTCCATCCTGGCTCCAAACCTATTGGTTGGTGCCACCCACACCCAGGGTGGGTCTTTCTTCTTCAGTAAGTCAGTCATCTAGGCACAACCAGAACTATGCTAAACCAATCAGCTAGGCATTTCTTATTCAAGTTCACACCACAATTAACTATCACAGTCTTCAAAATGTAATTAACTTTAGGACAAATGTGCTGGGCAATTGATGCATGCTTTTTCAGATCTGCTTTTTTGCCATGGAATTCTTGGGCATATATAAGTTATCTGCCCACCAGAACAGGTATTGTGTGCTATTGTTTGCTGCCAGTACTCCTGCAACTAAAAGGCACTTCTTGTTTTTGACTTTGGTATTTGGGATTGAAAACCAAGTCCTTCACACTGAGCTAACCCTCCAGCCCTTTTTCAAATATTTTATTTTGTGACAGAGTCTTGGTATGTTGTTAAATTGCCCAGGCTGGGCTTGAAGTTGCAATCCTCCTGCCTCAGTCTCCCAGAGGGCTGAGATTACAGGTATGTGTCATTGTACTAAACCCTAAAAAGCAATTGACAGATATTTTTGGAACAAGTGGATCAACAGTTGAATACACACACTATTTATAAAAGAGATCTCATATGAATGGACATGGTTTTTGAAGAAAATTTAGAAGTGAATAGTTTTGCTTTCAGGGTATGTGTTGAACATTTGCAACTTTTGGAAGGAAGGAAACTATTTTTCAACCATTTACCCCTGTTCTGGATTTAGATTGATTAGTTTTAACTTCCTCTAACATACTGTATGATTTCATTATTTAGTATGTTTGTTGCCTACCTCCCCCCTGCTAGAAGCAGACTGCAAAGAAGTGGAGCTCTTCACTTGTTCTTTTCATTTCTGGGCTTCTAGTATGTGCTCAAAAAATATTCTGAATGGATTAATGCTACATAATTTGCTTATTATTATGGTTAAATTGGATGTCTCTTTTACTAAAATAACATTGCTACAAGGGCAGTGCTCTTTGTTTTGATCACCAATGTACCATGAAGTGGTATTTGTACATTTTTTGGTTTTAAATAAATATTTTATGAGTGAATAAATGAAATATGTTGGGCCGGTGAGATGGCTCAGCAGCTTAAGCGCCTGCCCGGCAAGCGCGAGGGCCCGAGTTCGACTCCCAGAACCCACATACGAAAAAGGGGCCGGTGATATCGCTCAGCGGCACGGGCGCCTGCTGGCGCGCGAGGTCCTGAGGTCGACCCCCCGGTACCCACAAAAAAAAAAAAAAAAGAAATATGTTACGAAAAGTCAATCTATCTCTGCCCCAAATAATAGAGAAATAGAAATTATTTAGAATATTGCTAAACTGGGCCGGTGAGATGGCTCAGCGGTGTAAGCGCCTGCCTTGCAAGCGCGAGGGCCCGAGTTCGACTCCTGGAACCCACATACGAAAAAGGGGCCGGTGATATTGCTCAGTGGCATGGGTGCCTGTTGGCGTGCGAGGCCCTGAGGTCGTCCCCCTGGTACCCACAAAAAAAAAAAAAAAAAAAAAAGAATATTGCTAAACTGAAGCTTTAGCATAACATTTCCTTATTAAAAATAACTTTTAAAATGAATATGTATTATTGGACTATATCTTTATGCAGTTTTCATAAGATTTCAGCCCTAGTAGAATGTAGCCCATTCCAAGAATAATTCTAGCGTGATGTCTAGCTGAGCCCCTACATTTTCAAGATCACAGATCAAAAGTTACTTACTGCATTTAATAAAACGTAAGATTTGTTTTAAAATTTCCTTTTAGGCAAAACTTAAATTTAACACTTATTAAAAATGAAAACCAATGGTGCCCATGTTCCCAAGATCAATTTGTTATCTATAGAAAATACAAAAAAAATTAGAGAGTGAAGTAGAGCCAGAACAAAAGAAAATTATTCTTCAAAGCTAGTTTGTTTTTCTGTCTCTACAAGTAAAACTACACCTAAGTAGCAGCAGCAGCCTCCCTTCTCACATAATTAATAGAGGGTGGCTGGTGGATTCTGTGTGAAAACTTTACTCAGAACCCCAAGTTGTTGGGCCGGTGAGATGGCTCAGTGGCATAAGCCCCTGCCTAGCAAGCACAAGGTCCTGAGTTCGACTTCCAGTGCCCACATATGAAAAAAGGGCCGGTGATATCGCTCAGCGGCATGGGCACCTGCTGGCGCGCGAGGTCCCAAGGTCGACCCCCGGTACCCACAAAAAAAAAGAACCCCAAGTTGTTTAGTGATATGGTTATTATTCAGAATAATTTTCTTCTCTGAAGAATTTACTATGTCAGAATAGTAAAGGGACATAATATTTCCTTTTGTACAACTTCAATGAAGTATATTTTTATGTTACCTAATTACTGGTCAAGTATATAAAATTACTCTATATGAATCTTCTTCTTGTGAATGGATTCTAATATTGAAAAGACTAGCAGGGCGAATAAGGAACATACATGCATTGTTCAAATGCACATGTGATTGTGTAGCTATGAGCTAGAGCCATGATGGTGAACCTATGGCATGCGTGTTATTCTGTTTTTCTTTTAAGACAAAAAATGTTAATGAATGAGTCGTTTTCTCTAAATTAAAACCTCAGTGTCCAAGTTTAATCGCAGTGTTGGCACTTTGTAATAAATAAGTGGGTTTTAGGTTATAGTGTGGGCACTTGTCTCTAAAAGTTTCACCATCTCTGTGCTAGAGGTTTTAACCACCCACTGCTTTCCCTAGTACAGTATTTACTGATTCCTTGCTATGCACCAGGCATTGTGCCAGGGAGACAATAGTCCAAGGATGGCAATGTCTCTAGCCTCATACAGCCTATAGTCTAATAGCAACACCCTTACCCAAAAATAGCTACACAAAGAGTAAACTAATTGTGATTAAATTTGTGCTACGAAAGAGAATGCAGGTGAAATTCAGCATGTGACATGCGTTCTTGCCCAAGTCAGGAGGGTCATGGAGGCTTCCCTGAGCAGCAGTACTCAGGCTGATACCAAACATAAACAAGGAGTTAGTCTGGAGGTGGGTGGGGGATTGGCAAGAACATTCTCTGCAAAAAGCAGCCCACATGAAGCCTTAGGTGCACAGGCACATGGGCATTTAGAGAAGAAAGGAAGTTCCCTATGACAGAAGATTAAAAAGCGAGGATGTAGAGAAAATGGGAAAAGAAAAAAAAAGGGGGGGCTGTTGGCCAAGGGTGTGAGAAGCCTTACTGAATATTTTGAACTTTATTCTTAGGACAGAAAAAGCCTTAGAAAGTTGACTAAGGTTTTTCAAAGCTCCTTCTACCAGAGGATGGAAACTAAGTAACTTTAAGACTTTCTATAGAGACAGAATAATCAAAACAGTAATATTGGCAAAAGAAGAGACAGACCCATGGAAGAGGACAGAGAGCCCAGAAATAGACCCACATAAATATAGTCGACTGATCTTGCACCAAGGAGCAAAGGCAACGCAATGGAAGGGAGATCATCTGCTTACTGAATGGTGATGGAACCCCTGGACATCCATATGCAAAACGATGAATCTAGACACAGCCCTCCACCCTTCACAAAACTGATCTCAAAATGGGTCATGGGTCTAAATGTGAAACACAGAACTATAAAATTCCTAGAAAATAACATAGGAGAAAATCTGGGTGACCTTAGTTATGATGATGACATTTTAGATACAACACCAAAGGCAAAACTCCTCCAAGAAAATAATTATTTATTTATTTTTTGTGGGTACCGGGGGGTCGACCTCAGGACCTCGCGCGCCAGCAGGCGCCCGTGCTGCTGAGCGATATCACCGGCCCTTTTTTCGTATGTGGGTTCCGGGAGTCAAACTCGGGCCCTCGCGCTTGCCGGGCAGGTGCTTAAGCCGCTGAGCCATCTCACCGGCCCCCAAGAAAATAATTAATAAGCTGGATTTCTTTAAAATTTAAAAATCCAATTTGTGAAAGACCACCTCAAAAGAATAAAAGACAAACCACAGATTGGGAGACAATATTTGCGAAAGACAGCTCTGATAAAGATTTGTTATCTGAAATATACAAAGAATTATTTGTGTGTGAGGGGGCGGGGTACTGGGGATAAAACCCAGGACATTCTACCACTGAGCTACATCCTCAGCCCTCCTTCATTTTTTATTTTGAGACAGGATTTTGCTAAATTGCCCAGGTGGAATTTAAACTTTCAGTCCTCCTGCCTTGGCCTCCCAAGTGCTGGGATTACAGGTATGTGCCACCACACCCAGTTTACAAAAAACACTTAAAATGCAACAATAAAGCACAAACAACCTGTGGGGAGGGGCCCACAAAAAAAAAAAAGAAAGAGAAAAAAGAAAAAAGAAAAAACCTATTCCAGCACTGCAAACAAAGAAAAGGAAAGGAAAGAAAAGAAAGGAACAATGTGATTTAGAAATGGGCAAAGGATGTTAACAGACACCTCACTAAAGATGATATATAGAGATGGGAAACTGAATACACAAAAAAGATACATAAGGTCATATATCATTAGAAAACTGAAAATTAAAACACCTATCAGAATGTCCAAAAGTGACTGACAAAGATATGGAGCAGCAGGATTCATTGCTGGTGGGAACCTAAAATGATATGGGAACTTTGGAAGACAGTTTGGCAGTTATTTACAATGCTAAACATAGTCTTATCGTATGATCAGACAATCACACTCCCTGGACTTTTCCCAAGTGAACAGAAAACTTACGTTCACACAAAAACCTGCACATGGACATTTATAGCAGTTTGATTCACAATGACCAAACTGTAGTACACCCAGACAATGGGATATCGTTCAGTGCTAAAAAGAAATAAGGTGTCAAGTTTTAAAAGACATCGAGAAAATTTAAATACGTATTATTAAGTGACAGAAGCTAATCTGAAAAGGTACACACTGCATGATTTCAACTATATAACATTCTGGGAAAGACAAAATTACAGAGTAAAACTATCAGTGTTTGTCAGGGTTTAGAGGACAGAGAGGAATGAATGGGCGCAGAGGATTTTTAGGGCAGTGAAATTAGTCTGTCTAAATCTTATTGGGATACATGTCATTATATATTTGTTAACACCTGTAGAATGTATACCACCAAGGAGTGAGATCTAACATGAACTCTGAACTTCGGGAGATAATGTCTGAAGGGAAGTGTGTTAGTCAGCTTTCTCGTCACTGAGACACGATTTAAAGGAGGAGAGGCTCAGTCTGCTCATGGGTTCTGTCCTTGACTGGCCGGCTGCTAGGCAGAGACATCACGGTGGAAGGGCATGGCGGAGCAAAGCTGCCCAGTTCACAGCAGCTGGCTGGGAAACAGAGCAGGAGAACAGTGCTGCAGTGAAAGGGTGGAGAGTCTGGACATAGGTCCTGAGGCCATGCTTCAGTGACCCACCCAGAAACACCTGGATTTGTGCTCCACCACATGGATCCGAAAGCCAATCAAGTTGAAACCCACCCTAAGAGCTACAGTCGGCTTCTCAGTTACAACCGAGGTGCCACTTCAGCGGTGGCGTAGACAATGGAGGAGGGCTGTGCCTGTGGGAAGGATCCTGTGTACTCTTGCTATGGATCTAAAAGTGTTGTGCAAATAGTTTATTAGTTTTTTTTTATAATGGAATTAATGGGAGAGAGAGAGAGAGAGACTGCGTTTCTTTTGGCTCCTGAGTGGAGAATAGATTAGAGATGAGTAGGAATGGACGTTGGGGAGACAAAGGCCGCTGCGATAACTCACTGAGAAGTGACAGTGGTGACTCTGAACCCAGAGTGGCAGTGAAAAAAAGAGACAGACGGACAGACTTGAGCTGTATTGTAGTGACAATTGACAGAACTTGCTGAGATACTAGACCTGCTGGAACAGAAAAGGAACAATCAGGATGACTCAGAGTGACTGATGGCACTGTTGATGGAGAACTGGCAGATGCGGGGAGCGTAGGGGGCTGAGAAGCACCAGGGTTTTAGAAGGGGAATTATGAGTTCTATTGTAGTTATATTGAGTTTGAAATCTCCTGGGTCTTCAACTAGAAATAATTAGTTTTTTTTTCTGTTCCTTCTACCTGTGCGATAATAGCAATTAATTCCCCAAAGCTACAAGCTTCTCAAAAGTGATTTTTCCTGATTTGGATTTTCACTTTTTCACACTCATGACTGAAGGGCCCATTTAGATGGTTTCTCAAAAATAATAGTAAATAAAAAAATAAAATAAAATAATCTGACTCAAAGAGGTATTAAATGTCAAATTCTGCAGAACGCTGCTGCAGTTTTGAAACAAGTTTTTCCAGCTCCATTGCTGTCCCCACTGAGGTTTCAGTGATTTTGAAGCTTAGTTTCAGACCTCTCCAGCTCAGGCAGCATGTTTTCCTCCTAGCAGTCCCCCAACGAAGGAGCGATTTCAGCATCGGGTGTGGGAAGAAACTGGCGGCACCTGGGCTTTCGAATGCAGCAGTCATTAAGCACCCTTCTGTGAGCGACACAGCGGAAATGTTAGGCGGAGCTTGAAGATGTCCACAGACCCTTTCAAAAAAGCTCTCAGCACCTGGAGCTCTCAGCACTGTGAGCTCCTGTGCACCCCAGAATGCGAGCTCAGCTGGAGCCACGCGCGCAGGTTGACTGGCATCCCAAGTGCACTGGATGATGGCACATGTCTGCGTATTTCTCACGTTGTCCCACCACACAGTGAGCACGTCAAAAACGAGGATTTTATATCTTTAGTATTAGCATCTATGCAGTGCTGAGTATTTGTGTATTGATTAATCTACAAATAAATCTTTCTTAATATCATGAAATTCGTAACTCAATACTGAAGCACAGAAAAAGAAGATATAAGGGGGAACCGAAAAGTCCAAGAAGAAAGCCAATTTTGAGCTACGAGGTTTTCCCATGAGAGATCGAATCTATCTAACCTAAAGCCGAGAAAATGGTAAAAAATGTAACCCAGCAACCACTTGTTTTTTCTACGAAATGGGAAACAACCAGTGTGACTGATTTCTTGCACAGAACTTACTGAATGCAGTAATTCAACAGTAATTAAGTATTCTTCTGTGAATGGCAGTGTTAGGCAGGTTTCTTTTTTTTTTTTTTTTTTTTTTGAGGTAAAGTTTCACTATGTAGTGCAGGCTGGCCTTGAACTCACTTATGTAACCCAGGCTGGCCTCAAACTCAGTGATCCTCCTGCCTCAGCCTCCTGAGTGCTGGGATTACAGGCGTGTGCCACTACACCTGACCTATTAGGCAAAATTTGAAGATATCCATAGACCTTGCAGGAAAGCTCTCGAGTTTACTGTAGAGATTTAGAAGTTTGGATGCATTCTTGTTTTTGTATTTGTTTTTGTTTTTGTTTTTTGTCCTTCACTGAGAGTTCCTTGACCAGAGAATTTGTACATTCTAAATTTAAGAAAAAGTCACTTGGTATTTAGGTGGAAAGAAATAACCATTAATATTTTGTGATTTTAATTCAGTCGGTCAACAAATATTTAAATTATGACTGTTCCAGGAACTCTTCTTGGCCACCATCAAGACAATTTTGTTTGCTCTCTAATGAGAGAAGAAAACAACTTAGAAACAAACTGGGTTAGTGGTATTAAGTTCTCTGAATAAAAATAAAGTATGTCTAAGGAGATGGAGTACAGAGCAGGTATGCACCTGTTTAGCTAGGGGTCAGGACTAGCCTCTCTGAGAAGGTGACATTTGATCTAATGTGAATGAAATGAGGGTATGAGCCATCTAAGAAATACTAAGACTGTCCCAAGAGAGAGAAAATTTTAAGTGCAAATCCTGGAGTTGAGGGATTGGCGTGCAATTATGATTTAGTATATTTAAATAATCAAACTTTCATTATTTTCCTTTTTATACTTCAAGCAGAAACTTGCATTTTGAGTAAACAATACCTCAGGAGAATAATTACCTCCTGAAATTCTTTTTTATTTATTTATTTATTTTTTAATTTGATGGTACTGGGACTGAATCTGGGGCTATTGCACTACCTGTATCTTCAGTTCTTTCTATTTGGGGGGCTGGGGTGGGTGGGTGGTCTTTCTAAGTTGTTAAATTACCCAGGCTGGGCTTGAATTTTTGCTCTTTGTGCCTCAGCTTCCCAGAGTGCTGGGATTACAGGTGTGCTCCACCATACCCAGCTAAATTTCTCAGTTTTTGAATAGTTTGTATTAAGTGGAAATCCTTGGCTGAATTATGGGAATATATACAAATCATGTTATCTGTTTATCTTTTAGCTTTTCCATTCAGTTGTAAACCTGCCTCTAGCTGCAAAAAAAAAAAAAAAAAAATATATATATATATATATATAAAATTACAAACAATGAAATATGTAAGAATTAGGATGGACCAATAGGCAAAATAACAGATGAAAACAGTGTTTACTAAGATGAGTCTAAAAAATACTTACAGGACACTTTAAATACTTAAAGGACTCTGAATAAACATATTAAGATCTTTAAGCACTTGAGAAGCATTTGTTTATTTCACATGTAAGAGAGCTGGTTTAGACCCAGTGGCTGCATTAGTTGAAAGCATTCCCTTGAACCTTGCTTGTAGTTTGGGAGATTTTAAAGAAAATTAGTTTCAATTTACTTTTTCACGTCTGTAATCCCAGCATTCTGAGAAACTAAGGCAGGAGGATCACAAATTCGAGACTAGGCTGGGCAACCAGGTGACTTAATGAGACCCTTTCTCAAAGTTAAAAATAAAAAGGGGGCTGAGGTATAGCTCAATATGGAGGCTCTCGGCACCAAGCCTCCTTGGAGAGGTGACCTCCTCCCTGACCCACACCCACCCTGTGCAGTGTACTTTCACTTTCAAATAAATCTTGATCTTGGTGCTCCCTTTGGATACCCTGTTCAATCCTTTTTTCAGGACACCAAGAACCTGGACAAGACCCCTATCCAGTAGCACTGTCATCCAGCTTCTCGGTGCGCATCAAAGGAAAAGAAATCAGTACGTCAAAGGGACATCTGCACTCCTATGTTCATTACAGCACTATTCACTCTTCCATAGCCAAGGTATGGAACCAACCTAAGTGTCCCTCAGTAGATAAACAGGTAAAGAAAATCTGTTAAGTATATATATATATATATATATATATATATATATATATACAGTGGGAGAGTATTCAGCCTTAAAAAAGGATGAAATCTTGTTATTTGTGACAATATGGATGGAACTGAAAGACATTAAGTGAAATAAGCCCAGGTAAGGGTTGAGCCCTTGAGAGATCAATGCAGAAGAAACCGTGGCTGGAGGTGTAGCCACTGAAGGCCAGACCTCAGGGGAAAAGGAACTACTCACTGGTACGCTTCCCCCAGGGATGAACAGCAGTGATTGATAGTCTAAGTAGGCATCAATTACCTTGGCGAGGAGGGCCAAATCTCCTTAATCCACCCCTTCCAGGAAAGTCCTTGTCTATCCCATGTGCACTTGCTACGTGACTTGCTTCCCAATTTGATCCCCATTTAATCAACATTACCCCAGGGACTATACTTGTCCCACCTCATACCCACCTTGTGATTTCCCATTGGATTAATATTACCTAAGTGACTGTATTGTAATCTTATTGATTGATTATAGTTCTGTCCTACCTTGAACCTGCCTTACCTCGTGACTTTACTCAATAAAACATCCTTGAGAAGCAGGGTTGGTGGGCAACCTACTTTCCGGGGCCCCTTCTGTCCTTCTTAGACAGAAACTTTCTTTCTCTCGATAAATTCTTCCTACTCTTTTTTTTTTTTTTTTTTTTTGTGGGTACCGGGGGTCGACCTCAGGACCTCGCGCTCCAGGAGGCACCTCTGCCGCTGAGCGATATCCCTGGCCCTTTTTTTGTATGTGGGTACCAGGAGTTGAACTCAGGACCTTGCGCTTGCCAGGCAGGTGCTTATGCCACTGAGCTATCTCACCGGCCCCTCTTCCTACTCTTAAAAATAAAAAGAAATAAGCCTAGGTATAGAAAGACAAATATTATATGATCTTATTCATATGTAGACTCTAAAGAAGTTGGTATGGAGCCAGGGATATAGCTCAGAGGCACAGGGCTTGCCTGGCAAACACAAGGTCCTGAGTTTGATTCCCTCTACCAAAAAGAAACCAAACCAAACCAAAACAAAACAAAAAAAACAACAAACAAACAAATAAAAAAATAAAGAAGTTGATATCATAGAAGTTGAGAGTACAGCAGTATTTATCAGAGGCTGGGGAGAGTGGTAGGCTTGGAAAAGGATGGGAAGAGATTGGTTAGCTGATACAAAGGTACAGATAGGACTAAGAAGCTCTGATGTGGTGTTGCACAACAGGGTGACAACAGATAAAACAAGGCACTGTACATTTCAAAAAAGATTAGAGGAAAGGATTTTGAATGCTTTCATCACAAAGTAATGATTAATGTTGGGGGAAATAGATGTGCTTACCTTGATTTGAACATTATGCAATGTCTACATGCATTAAAACATGATATGGTACCCCATGAATATGTATAATTTTGTGTCAATTAAAAATAAAAAATTACATCACTTCATCTTACAAAACTTGCTAGACAGATGGGGGCGCTGTAATTAAGATAGTCTGTCTTAAAATATATAGACTGATGTAAAACACATAGACTTGAAGCTGGGCCTGATGGCACATTCCTATAATCCCAGCTATTCAGGAGGTTGAGGCAGAAGGACTGCAAATTTGAGGCCAGCTGGGGCAATTTAGAGAGACCATATATCAAAATAAAAAGAACAGGGAAATGTAGTTCAATGGTAAAGTACACCTGGGTTCGCTGCCCCCAGTGCAAAGAACAACAACTTGGTATGACCTGGGGGACCACAGAAATATGAATAAGCATCCTTGTGTGTAAGACTAGGCATCCTTCAGTGTCAGGGGAGAATAAAGTTACTGACTATAGCAGAATGGACCATAGACAGAGACAGCAATTTTAAATTCAATTTATATTTTGAAGTTCAGTTAAAAATCAAAAGGATAATCTAATTTATGATCTAGCTGCTGTTTTCCAATGATTTGACAGCACTGAGGATAAGTATTCATTGATCAATATTTAATAAGCACCTTTTATTTACCAGTAACCGTGCTAAGTACTAATATACAACAGTAAAAGACAGATGAGGTGTCAGTCTGACACTCACATTCTGACAGGTGGCTCAGACCTGTTTGTAAACAAACAGGTACACACTGTAGAATAACAAATACTGAGTATTCTTCCCTCCCTTCCTCTTCACTAACTGCCTCCTTTCCTTTTCTTTCCCTCCCTTCCTGCATTTCCTCATCCTAACAATAAAATAGATAGACATACACAGAGATACATAGACATGAGGGGGGGACACACGCACACACATGCACGCACCCACACACACACACACACACACACAGAGATTTCTTGTTTTCCCTCATCCATCTTTTTTTGGATTGATCCTAAATACTTAGAGTTTGCCAACCTGTTAGTTTACAGAAGTGTAATCCCACAGTTGAGCAGGTGACTCACAAATTTTCCAAGAAGAAAGTGGGCTTATTGAATATTAGGGCTGCTCTCCTGGGGTTCCCTTGCCCCTGAGGCCTGGTAGAGTTGAAGGCCCCACCATGGAAGCCTTCCTGATAGAAAAGAGGCCCAGCCAGGCCTCTTATTGAGGGCCCTGCAGTTGAAACATCCTAAATTGGGAGAGAGGAGGAAGAGGGAGAGGCTTCAGGGCAGAAAATTCCCTGAGGGAAGCAGGACACAGGGAAGAAGTGTGCTAGTGCTGGACAGGACCTAGGAGGCCCAGAGACCCTGGAGTCTTGCCTTAGGCCACCGGATGATTCTACTGGGTAGGCCTGAGGGTGTTTGCTTCCAGAGCTCCCTCCCTGGGCTTGTTGTCTCCCAGGGAAGAGTAGAACCTTCTCAGGCCTGCCCCGTGCTACGCCAGGGAGCCCGAAGATGGCCCTGGGAGACTATATTCAATGCCACCCTCTCAAAGAGGCCATGCTGATCGCCCAGAGGAATAATTCAAGGCTAAAACATCCTGTGTTAATCCTCAGTATTTAGTCCTTTTCATATGATACTTTATTATGCATTGATTTATTTCTGTATTATTTGTCTTTTTATACAAACATAAATTCCATGATACTAGGGACATTATTTATCTGTTGCAAGTCTGCAACCCAGTTCCTAAAAAATCCCTGCTGGTTCATAGCAGGTGCTCAATGAATAATAGCTAAATGAATAACAAATGCCCATTTTTATCACTATAATTCCAAAACTCTTTTACCTTAGTTTCTCTTTGGAACTTAATTGCCAATGATTTGGAACATCATGGCTTTTAGTGTGTTCTGGTGTTTGTTTGTTCTGTGTGTGAGATTGTTCTTAAGAAGGTATCTAGAAAAGCAACTCTGATGGTGATGTGAAGGGTTAGAGTGGAAACCAGTAAGAGGGAAGCTGTTATGAAGAGGGAGGACCTAATAAGGCTAGGATGAGAAGGAAATGAATCCAGAACCTGGGCATGGTGGTGCAGGCTGCAGACCCAGCACTCTGGGGGTTGAGGCAGAAGGATCACAAGTTTGAGGTCAGCCTGGACTACAGAGGAAACCTCTCTCTGTCTCTCTCTGTCTTTCTGTCTGTCTGTCTGTCTCTCTCTCTCTCTGTGGAGGAGGAGGAGAAGGAGGAAGGAAGCGTGGTGAAAATGACATGGTATGGTTGAGCCTTGGATTTTTTTCCCCACAGTGCTGGGGGTTGAACCTAGGCTACTATACATGCTAGGTAAGTGCTGTACTATGGAGCTACATCCCCAACTACTTTAAAAATTTTTTTTTTATTTTGGACAGGGTCTTACTAAGTTGTCCAGACTGGCCTTGAGCTTGTGATCTTTCTACCTCAGCCTCCTAAATAGCTGGGATTACAGATGTGCACCACCACTCCTGGCTGGCTTTGGATATTTTGATCTCAAGGTGCACAAATGGAGTTTCCAAAAACTATTTGGAAATTGAGCTTGGAGCTCAGGAGAAAGGTAGGACTAGAGATGTACAGTTTAGAGTTTTCTGAGTATATGTGATCGATATAGTCCTGGGAAAAGACAGGAAAATCCAGAAAAGTGTAAATGAATAAGAAGGAAGACCAAGGTTACAGTATTTGGAGAGGCACTGTGCCCAGTAGTAAAAGCTTATGAGACTTTGGGCATGTTACTAACACTTTCCCTGTCTTGGTTTTTACATATGTAAAATGGGTTGTTTCATAAAGTCTATCTCCTTGAGTTGTTCAGAGGGTAAACTCACTATACACAAAGTACTTATTTAGTGCGGTGCCTGGCACATAATCCAGGTTATATAATTGTGTTCTATGGTTGGAGTTTGGATATTAAAAGTAATATAGAAAAAGAATCCAGTAAGCATTCTGGGAAAGAGGTATCCAGGCCAAAGGAGGACATCGGACTACAGAGATTGAAGAGGAGGGAGTGGTAGTGGGGGTGTCATGATGAGCCCTTAGATTGAGGAGCCGTGGGGTGTCTGGCTGCGCTAGTCAGGCAGTTGTTTGTGTCCTTAGAAAGGGCAAGGGTTTAAGAGAAAATAGAAATGACCTCCGCTCAGAGATGGTGAAATGGCCACTTTCACTTCCTCTTTACTTCAGTGATGATATAATGAGTGATTTTTATTCATAAACAAAGAAGAAAGAAAAACAAGAGATGACAGCAACAAAATTTTGAAGCCAAAAAGCTGATAGATGAGTAGTAATTTACTTAGTACAACTAAGAAACTGAAAGCTAAGGCTACAGTAGAAGAGGCATAGAAACAAATTGAGTTGCTCGGTAGAACTCCAGAAAAACCCAGAAATTGGCACCTCTGATGGAAGTTGAAATGAGAAGAGAAAGTCTGAGTAAGGCATGGTCATGCACACCTGTAAGCCTGCAAGTGCAGCATTTGGGTGGCTGAGGCAGGAGGATCACTAGTTGGAGGACAGCCTGCCTTATATGGGAAACTCAAGGCCAGCCAGGACTACATAGTGGAAACTTGTCTTAAAAACAAACAAATCCAAAACCAAAACAACAACAACAACAAAACAAATAAAAAATCCCCCAAACCACCAAGAAGACTGCTTAAGAAACAGACTCATCCTCTTTCCCTCATTTTACCCCACTGGCCCCCCTCCCAACCCTGAGGAACCAAGTGAACGTGGTTCCCCCCACTGGACTGGAGAAGTCTGGGCATAGAGTGAATGACTTTGACTGTGGGATACCATGATTAAAATGGAAGGCTTAAGTGGAAGGGTACCAGGTAAGATAAAAAAAAATATGATGAATGGCTGTCAAGTGCCATCCAATGGGAAGGCAAGGATCTTCAGTATGGGAAGCAGCACTTTAAACCCTAGCAACAGTGTGTGCTACAAATTTCAACTTATTTGATGCAGTCAGTTCAGTGAGAGCTAACAGTTGGTAGAAAGTGTGGTTTTTTGGTTTTGTTTTTTGAGACAGCATCTCCCTACGTAGTTCAGTTTGGACTTGAACTCACTATGTAGCTCAGGCTGTCCTCAAACTCAAGGAGATCCTCCAGTATCAGCTTCCTGAATGCTGGGATTACAAACATGCACCATTCATGCCTGGTAGAAGGTGTTTTTTTTTTGTTTTTTTTTTGTGGGTACCAGGGGTCGACCTCAGGACCTCTTGTGCCAGCAGGCGCCCGTGCCGCTGAGCGATATCACTGGCCCTTTCTTCGTATGTGGGTTCCGGGAGTCGAACTTGGGCCCTCGTGCTTGCCAGACAGGCACGTATGCCGCTGAGCCATCTCACTGGCCCGAAGGTGTGTTTTAAAGTGTGCCATAAATCATGAACATAAACAATGCATTGGGGCTGCGGACCGTGCTGCTTGAGATTTCAGCTTTTTAAGCAATGTCATCATGGGAGATGAAACTTGGATCTGTGGTTATGATCCTGAGACCAAATTTCAGAGTTCTTAATGGAATCACCCACTTCTCCTCTCTGTGAAAAAAGTGTGTTAACCAAGATCCAACATCAAAGTGATGTTGATTGTGTTTTCTGACTTTGATGGAATTGTGTGAGCTGAGTTTGCACCCAGGAACACCGCGATGAATTCTGAATAATAAAAGGCCTTATGAAAACATTTAAGAAATGTGTAGAAAACAACCTGAGAAGGGGGCAAAAGTTTCATCATCCATCACGACAAAGCTCAGTGTCACACATTACTCCTGGTACAGCAATTTCTGTCCAAAACACTGTGTGCCCTCATTGCCCTTATTCACTGCGTCTGCCACCTGTGACTTCTGGCTCTTCCCCAAAGTCAAAATGACCATGAAAGCTAAAGGTTTTTAATCAGTTTGGGACATGGAGATAGCCACAACAGCTCATGAAAGAGGACTTCCAGAACTGCTTCAGAAAGTGGCAAGAATGATGGGGTAAGTTCGTTTGAAGTGAGGGAGAATATTTTGAGGGAAATTAATGGCAATGTGTCTTTTACTGTAATACATTTTTTATTTAAACATTCACCGTATTTTTTTTTATGTGGGTTTTGGAAGTCGAACTCAGGACCTCGCCCTTGCCAGGCAGGTGCTTATGCCACTGAGCTATCTCACCGGCCCTCACCGTATGTTTTGATCACACACACACACAAAACCAAAGACAAAAAAAAAATCCCATGATGAATGGTGACTTATATCTGTCCCACTCTTTTGGTCTTCTTTCAGACTGCTGCAACCAGCTTTGTATCTTCTGGAGAGGACAGGATGTTTTTCTATGTGTAAATGAATATTCTGGAAGAAAAGACTTAAAGATACTGACAGGAGTCTCCCATTGGAATGCCTCTGAGAGAACATCTTACAGCAATGTCCTCCAGTTGGTAAACCCTGTTCAGACACACCACATCCCCACAGACTTCTAGTGTGTGTCCAGCACCTTAACAAGTGACAACCAAGGATCACTGGTGATGTCAGCTAAGCTACTAACACGAAAGTTAGAGACTAACAAACAAAAACAATCTTGGAGGAAAGCAAGAGAAAGCAGGATGAAGAAAACTTAAAAGGAAAAAAAAATGGAACATTCAGAAAACAAAAATGAGTTTATTAAATTAACTATGTGTAGGTGCTCAGGAAGCATTTGCTGAAGGACTGATTAAGGCTGGCGAAATAAAGTCAAGGTCACCCTCTGGAACATGCACACACAGTCAGAGCTTGAGCTGGGGACATTCCACAGGCTTCTCTTATGTATCTGAGGAGACTTGAACAGCTGGGGCTGAAGTAACTGTGTCATCGCGGCCATTCCTCTTTCTCTCCTTTGCTTCTATATCATGTCTATGTCATTGCTATGGTTTAAATACATGTGTTTGTTCAAAGTACTTATGCTGGAATTAAACCCCAAAGTGACTTTGTTTTGTTTTGTTTTGTTTTGTTTTTCAGTGCTGGGCACTGAACTTAGGGCTTTCATATTGAGCTACATCCTCAACCCATTTCTTTTTTATTTTTCATTTTGAGAGAGTGTCTCGCTAAGTCACTAAGTTGCCTAGGCTGGGCTTGAACTTGTGATCTTCCTGCCTTAGCCTCCCAGAGTGCCGAGATTACAGGTGTGAGCCACCAGGCCCAGCTAAGGTGACGCTGTTAAGAGGTGGGGCTGGTGAGGAGAAGGCACTGGAACAGGCAATTAAAAAAAGAAAGAGAAGTGGGGCCCAGGATCAATGCCCTTATAAAAGCAGCATCAGTGAACTGCCTGGCTCTGCCATCTCCTCTGCCGTGTGAGGATGCAGTGTTTGTCCCTTTCAGCAGAGGACAACACAGCGCCAAGGCACCAACTTGAAACTGAGAACACCCTTCACCTAATGCTGAATCTGCCTCCATCTGGTGCTTACCAGCCTTCAAAACTTTAAGTAATGAATTTCTATTGTTTATAAATTACCCTTCTAAGGTATTTTGTTATAGCAGCAGGGATCATAGGATTTTTGTGATCTGCTCTCGAAATCAGCATCACTTCATTCTGATATCACTCATTCTGGTCATAAAGGGCCACCAGTATCAAGCAGAGGCAATATAATGGATGTGGGAGTATAAATTTTATTTTGGAAGAAAGGCGAGTGGAAGGGATGGAAGAAAGCTATTATGACTTACAGAGGTTAGGAAATCATCGCGTCATCGTAGCTGTTACCAAGACTGGCTGCTGGAAGACAACGAGGCAATGCTTTACACATTTGAAGGAAATTACTTTCAGCCTGGAATTCTGTACCAGCCAAACTAGGACTAAAGAGTAAAGACAAGAAAAAGTCATTTGTGTACATCCAACTTCTCAAGAAATTTATTTTCCATATTCCTTAAACCAGGAAGCTCCTGGGAACTGTATTCTATCAATGGGAAAGTGAAAAGAATGAAGGAGACTGGATATGGTGGTGCATGCTTGAATCCCAGAACTCTGGGAGGCTGAGGCAGGAATTGTAAATTCAAGCTCAGTTTGGGCAACTTAGTGACTTAGTGAGACTCTGTCTCAAAATAAAAAATGAAAAAATGGCCAGGGATGTAGCTCAGCATGAAGGCTGTAGGTTGGATCTCCAGTACTGCCCCTCCCCCATAAAGAATTAAGGAGATCAACAAATGAGAAATTTGCCAGACACTAGAACAACAACAACAATGACAAAAAACAAAACAAAGATGAAGAAAACAATAATTAATATATAAGGAAACTATCCAGGTCTGGTGGTGCATACTTGTAATCCCAAGCACTGGAGAAGCTGAGGCAGGAGGCACACAAGATGGAGACCAGCCTGGGCTACCTAATGGGCTCTAGGCTAGACTGAGCTACACAGACCCTGTCTCAAAAAGAAAACAAGCCAAAGTGTCAACAATAACAATAAAAGTCAACTAAGCTAATCAAAAAATAATTTCAGATTGTTTTCAGAATTGCAAAGCACCTAGAAAATCAAAGTATATCATTATATCATTCTGGAACACAAAGGAAAAGAGAAGATTCTAAAAACATCCAGAGAGGGGCCGGTGAGATGACTCAGCGGCATAAGCGCCTGCCTGGCAAGCGCGAGGGCCCGAGTTTGACTCCCAGAACTCGCATACAATAAAAGGGCCGGTGATATCGCTCAGCGGCACGGGCGCCTGCTGGCGTGCGAGGTCCTGAGGTCGACCCCCGGTACCCACAAAAAAAATAAATAAATAAATAAAAATAAATAAATAAAAACATCCAGAGAGAAAAAGAAGGTTGCGGGGGGAGAGAAAACTAGACATGCAGTTTTAGAAACAGAAATTGCATATTAAAGCTGCATCTAATTCCGTCTTACTCCAAGGCTCAATCGTGTATATTTCACTACATAGGTTTTGTTTTGTTTTGGTTTGGTTTTTTTGGGATACTGGCGATTGAACCCAAGCAGGGAAGCAAGAGGGAGGAGAGAAGGGGAAGTAAAAAGAATCAAGATGTGTTACATACATGTACCACCTCCCCCTGATGAATGTAATGATTATGTGCTGCGCACATGTAGTAATAAAAATAAAATTAAAATAATTAAACCCAGAGCATTACCCGTGTTAGGCAAGCAAGCACTGTAGGGCTGAGCTACATCCTCAGCCCTTTTTATTTTATTTTGAGGCAAGGTCTTGATAGGTTGCTGTGACTCTTAGCAAGTTTGGAAGAAGCAGCACGATATTTGGGCAAGAATTTGTCTTCAAAGTTTTTACTTCTGAACATAGGTGGGAAGGAGGTAAGGGCGGCTGAGATTTTCATGCAGGTGGAACTCAGGGAGGAGGAAACTTGAGGTAGTCATGGTGTTTTCTCCATGAAGTAGGAGGCTGGTTATTTTCCCATGAAAAAAGAGGAGTAAGGGAAGGGGTGGGTCTTTACCAAGGACTGCCAGGAGGCAGGGAGCAGAGGGTGGTGAGAGGTGATGAGAGCCATTTATTTGCCAGATTTAGCAAATACAGTTTACTCAGTTACATTTGAATTGCAGGTTAACAATTTTTTTGATCTGCCCCCCAGTATTTTATCTGGCAACTCTTAAGGACAAACACTAAAACACGCATGAAGAATAGTGAAGCTAGCCAAGTGTGGCGGCTGACGCCTGTGATCCTCGGACTCTGGAAAGCAGAGGTAGGAGAATCACAAACTGATCGCAGCCTGAGCAACTTAGCGGTTTAGGGAGACGCTTTCTCAAAATGGAAAAGGGCTGGGGATGTAGCTCAGTGCCAAGGACCTGGGTTCAATCCCCAGCACTGTGAAACAAAGCAAAAGGAATGATGTAACCTTAGTGTGATAAGAAATAAGATAGGAACATTAGGTTGGGCTTCCAGACTGGTGGAAAAACAACTGGGCAAGCAGCCAGAAGATAATTTGAGGATGCAGTTCTCAGGGGCTCTCTTGGAAGAGGCATGTGGGGCCAAGAGACCTGGCACCGTCAGAAAGGGCTTTACCTGCTCTCCACTTTTGCCCGAGTGGTCATCTACATATATAATCTCATATTTCATACATATATCTTTTATGTACAAAAGACACATTTTACTAAATAATCATCTGCAAAGTATTTGGTCTCTTTAAAACATTGGATGAGCACTGAACGTTGTTCTCATCCGTGGTGTTCACAGCAGAAGGGACTGATTTCCCCCACGTGATTCTTCAACATGTTTGAGGTTTATTCTGGTGGTTTGGTGTAGCGATTACGAGTCTGCAGCCTTCTCTGGTCACATCCCACATTAACCAACTTGCTTAGTACGCCAGAGACTCAGTTTCTTTGCTTGTAAAAGTAGGATAATAATAGTACACAAGGTGTAGGGATTCAATTATAAGCATTAAATGAGTTGGTACGTGTAACACTTAGAATCTGCTACAGAAATTAAACTCAAAGTACAACTTTACATTGGATATCAAAGGCAATGAGAAGTTCATTTTTTTTTTTTTGCCAATATACAGATGAATACACTATATACACATGCAGTCAGGACCTAAGTGGTTTTTAAAGGACATTCACTAGCATACTTTTGTATATATTTTGTAGACGTGTATAGTCAGAAATAAGCACAAGTTCGGAACTTGAAATCTAGACATTGACTTCTCTTGAGGAACACACATTTCAATTCCTTAACTGTTTATTGATGAGTGGAATTTGAACTAGGTGACAAGGCATCTGCAGTACTTAAATTTTGGAACCGGGTCTGCTACTCATTGAGTGGCGTTTCCCTAGCCAATAAAATGGTCAACAGTGCTTGCCTGTTCCACAGAGCAGCAGTGTTAAATTAATCTATCACATGCTTGATACAGTCCAGGTGCGTACTTCACTGTAATTCCTTTCCCTTTGAAAAACTCATGGATTAGTGTGTGGGAGAGGGAGGTCACTAATTCTTCACTTTGGCTGTGCTGGGTAGACACAGCATTATCTTTTCTTTCTTCCTTTCTCCCTCCCAGAGACAGGGTCTCCTATGTAGTTCAGGCCTGCCTTGAGCTCCTGATACTCCTGCCTCAGCCTCCGGAGGGCTGGGATTCACAGGCCTGTGGCATCGCACCCAGGTGCTACTGCCCCTTTCATTTGAAATAATTCCTCAAACGCAGTCCATGTAGTCCGGAGTCTGGAGGGCCATTACTTATTCCATATTGTTTATGCTTACTGTCCTATGCAAGCTCTGCTGCTTTGCAGGTGTGTTAGGTGCAACGCTGTTGATGAGCTCTTCAAGGCAGCTATGAATTAACTGGCACCTTTTTTTTTTTTTTTTTTTGCTAACTCATAAAATCTCAGAAACCAGGGGTCTGTTGTTTATTCATTCACCCTCCTTCTGAGTCATTCAGGTACAGGGTGTGTCTGCACAGTAGAGGAAGTTTTGAATTCACATCTGCCTGGATAGGAAGGTAGTGCGACCAGGACTGGGCGGACACTTCATTTTAACAGTAGAGAAGGGCAGGGCAGGAGTCCTGAGTTTGCCACGTAGGCAAATCCGACGGAGGTCGGTCGACTCTGGGCTTCATGTTCTTAAATAGTATCTAAACAGACGTAAAGGGTGGGTTAGGTGAGAATATTGAGGTTTGGGGCCCTCTAAATTGCCTCTTAAGTGGAAGAGCAGGGCGCCTGCCCTTATCCCTTAGCTGGGCGGCTGCAGGCCAGGCGCTGGGCTGTGCTGGGCCACGCGGCTCTTGCACTTGTAAAATTCCTGTGCCACTCAAGGTTTTCCAATGTCTTAGGGGCCGGCCGGAGCCCCTCTCCTCAAAGGCCTCAGCCCTGGCCAGAATCTGGGTCACACTGCCTGACGTTGTGCCCATTTGAATGCGTGGAACCCCTGCCCAATATGAAGTCCGGCGCTGGCCCACTTCATCGTGAGCCAGAAAAAGCCACTTTCTGCTCCTCAGCCCACAAATGGGGCTTCGTCGGACCAGCAGTGTGTGTGTGTGTGGGGGGGGTAGAGTCCCATTTCTGCCCATTCTCCCTTTCTTGCTGCCGGCCTCCTCCATACCTCTCGCCGTCCCTTCTCAGCCTCTTCATCCCCGAGCACGGAGGACTGGCCGGGCAGCGCCGCCCGTGTCCCGGGGGCGCAGGGCCGCTAGCTCGGGACGCTTGGATCCTCCCAGGGCTGCGGGGTGGGGACCGGGGAGGTGCGCCCCTACACACGGAGTCTTTTGCTGCCCCTGAGACTTTTCGGAGAGAAGTTTTCAGAAGCGCCCCACCTCCCGTCTTCAGCAGGGCTAGGGGAACCCTCTCCAACGCCAGGGAGCCGCAACGAGCTGGCCAGGAACGTGCTTCATACATTAGAATTTAGGGGGCACCGGGCTCCGCCCCTGCCCGCCCCCTCACTTGCTGGCTGTGGAGGAGGGGTTCGCTTTCTTTTTTTTTTTTTTTTTTTTTTTTGCTGCTGCCCCACTTCTTTCCCGGACCGCGCGTCTCGTCAGTGCAGACCCGCGGGCCCCAGGGGCTGGCAGAGGGCGTGAAAGCTCGAAACGTTAACCCCTCCCAGTCCCTTCCTAAGGCCGCCACCCTGCCTCGGCGCCGCACTCGGCGACTTTGCCTTGCAGACTCGCGCGGGCGGCAGCGAGCTGGGCTGGCCATTGGAGTGCGCCGCCGTGGAGGGAGGGGACCCCGACTCCAGTAACTTTGCCAGAGCGCGACGCAGTCTGTTGGGGGCAGCAGCAAGATGCGGAGCGCACGGCGCAGACCCGGAGCTCCCCGAGCGCAGCTTCGTCCCGCCTGAGCGAGGTAGGGGCGCGGGGGCGCGGGGCGGCGCCGGCCGGGAGCGCCGGGAGGCCCCCCGCGGAGGACCTAGGTGTCAGAAACGAATTTTTAAACCGAAACAAACAAAGACTCTGAAAACGTCCATCTCGAGGGGGGCTGAAAAATACGCAGATCTGGGCTGCTATGGAGCTCAACTCGATGGGATTGTTCTTGGGGCAGTCGTTATTTATGGAGTTTGGACGGGCTCAGCCCCAATTGCAGAGCCGACTGGCTGGGGGAGAGAGTGTAAGCTGCCTTTCGTCAGACGCTTATTTTTGGAAATCCTATAGACAAAGAGCTTGGGGACAGGGGACGCGTTTAAACTCGCATTGCCTAAGGACTGGGTGTAGAATTAGGAAGGGGGAAATGCGGAGCTGCGGGAGCCGGCAGCCGGCACCCGCTGTCCGGGAGATTGGTGGGAGTTCCCTGCCTCTCCGTTCGTTTTTTTTTTTATCACACAGTTGCTTTACGTTGAAACATTTAAACAACTTAAAAGTGCACTTTTGCTGTCTAGTGCTGTGTTGTTCCTTTCCATTTTTTAGTTCTGGGAGAGATGGCACCGTGTTAGGGGAATGACAGTAAGTGAAACTGTCCAGGCAAGTTTAGCAATGCACACGTTGTTTGTTTCTGTAGAGTAGTTTTGTCCTTGAAGTTGCCAATGCGGGGGCGTATATTGTTATCATTTGTAGTGTAACTTTTCTTTTGTGTGTGCGTGTGTTAGCTAAACTAAAAACACTTATGCATTCAATTAATATATGAAACTTCTGGGGTTTGCTGTAATCTCTTATGAATGATTTTCACTGAATACTTTTAAATATAGTTGCACTGAGCTTGCAGGGGAAAAAAAAGAAGAAGAAAGAATAGGCAGTTGCTTCACGGAGGCGAGGCGCTGAGCTTTCCTGTTTACCGCAAGGCTGGGGCGCGCCTGGGGGCCCACACCTCACTGCGCCCTCGGACCCCCAGCACACCTGCTCCTAGAGAGTTATTAATAGAGCCCAGAAAATCACACTGTCAGATGATTTTCGTGCAAACCTATTTTCTTGCATGGCAATTAGGAGGTGGTGCTCTGTCTTTGAGCTGGGGAGTGGAGCTGGTAGACGGAGGAGGTGTGCGTTCCTGCCCTCAGATTTTGTAGTTGGGTCTTTTCAGAGTACAGACCTGGTGGTGAGCGCAGAGGAACTGGCGGCCACTTCAGAGAGTCTCGGAGAGCCTGGAAGTCAGGGGGGAGGGGGGCGAGCGGGAGGGAATGGAGTTGGTACTCGGCACACTTCTCTAGGTTTCCCATTTCCATTATCGTGGCTTTCACTATAGGGAGAGTTTTCCTCTCATCCAGATGGAATTTAGTCTAGGTAATTTTTTTGTTTTTTTCTCCCTCTTTTTCTAGAAATAATTTGATTTTTAAAAATTCTTGTGCTCTCCCTGAGTCTCCTTAAAACATTACCTACAACGGCAAAATTGGAGCAATGCCTTAGCTAGGATGAATGACACCTCTGTGCCGTGGCTTTTTCTCTAACCCTCTTCTCTTTGTGACTTCAGGCTGCTGTTTCTGAGGCCCTCTCCAGCCAAGGAAAAGCCACACAAAAAGCGTGGATCCCTCTCACTGAACCATCTCCCCAGCGTGGGAAGGCAGGTTTGGACCTCGCCCTCTAGCGTTGGTCTGGAGAAGTGGCATCCTCCAGGTTCCTGGGGGACACAGCCCTGCGCTATGGTGTCCACCAGCGTCCCGCTGGTCAAGGCTGTCCGCAGTTCAGTCTCTGACTATGTCAACTATGATATCATAGTCCGGCATTACAACTACACGGGAAAGCTGAATATCAGCCTTGACAAAGAGAATGGCATTAAACTGACCACAGTGGTGTTCATTCTCATCTGCTGCTTTATCATTCTGGAGAACATCTTTGTCTTGCTGACCATTTGGAAAACCAAGAAGTTCCACCGACCCATGTACTATTTTATAGGCAATCTGGCCCTCTCAGACCTGTTGGCAGGCGTGGCCTATATAGCCAACCTACTGTTGTCTGGGGCCACCACCTACAAGCTTACCCCTGCTCAGTGGTTTCTGCGGGAAGGAAGTATGTTTGTAGCTCTGTCTGCCTCGGTGTTCAGCCTCCTGGCCATCGCCATCGAGCGCTATATCACCATGCTGAAGATGAAACTCCACAACGGGAGCAACAGCTCCCGCTCCTTCCTTCTCATCAGCGCCTGCTGGGTCATCTCGCTCATCCTGGGTGGCCTGCCCATCATGGGCTGGAACTGCATCAGCTCACTGTCTAGCTGCTCCACTGTGCTGCCGCTCTACCACAAGCACTATATCCTCTTCTGCACCACGGTCTTCACTCTGCTCTTGCTTGCCATCGTCATCCTATACTGCAGGATCTATTCCTTGGTCAGGACTCGAAGCCGCAGGCTCACCTTCCGCAAGAACATTTCTAAGACCAGCCGCAGCTCTGAGAAGTCGCTGGCATTGCTGAAGACCGTGATCATCGTCCTGAGTGTCTTCATTGCGTGCTGGGCACCCCTCTTCATCCTGCTCCTGCTGGACGTAGGCTGCAAAGTGAAGACCTGCGACATCCTCTACAAAGCCGAGTACTTCCTGGTGTTGGCTGTGCTCAACTCTGGCACCAACCCTATCATTTACACTCTCACCAACAAGGAGATGCGTCGGGCCTTCATCCGGATCATGTCCTGCTGTAAATGTTCCAGTGGGGACTCCACTGGCAAAATCAAGCGGCCCATCATCGCAGGTATGGAATTCAGCCGCAGTAAATCGGACAACTCCTCCCACCCCCAGAAGGATGATGGGGAGAACCCAGAGACCATTATGTCTTCTGGAAATATCAACTCTTCTTCCTAAAGCTGGAAGCTGCCGATCTTCGGGAAGTGCTCTTACATGGCTGCCCACCACCCTAGCATATGAAATAAGTCTCTGGGCCTCAAGTGGGGCCAGCAAGGAGCTGCAGGGGTCCAGAGAGAGGGAGGAAGGAGGGGGAGAACTCAAACAGCCTGGTGGTGCCGCAGTTGGTGGGTACAGTTAGTTCCTGTGAACAATGCACTGGGAAGGGTGGAGATCAGGTCCCCGCCTGGAGCCTATTTCCTCTCCCTTTGGAGCTTTGATTTTGCACTGAGCCAAAGGTCTGGCATTGTCCAGCTCCCAAAGGGTTCACTTGGCCCGTCCTCCAAGAGTAAGACCCCCAGGAGAAAGGCTCTCTGTCTGGAGCTTAGAGGAGAAGATGTTTTCTTTCACTTCACTTTCAAACCCATGTGAGTGTGTGCACTTCTGCTTGCCAAGGGATGCTCTGCCTCTCCCACCCTCTCTTCCCCTCCACCCCCATCTCAAGATTCTTTTACTTTCTGGCATTCATCAGAGCAGCAAGTGCAGCTTGCTGTTCTTGGCCATCTGTAGCAGGCAAGCTTTGAGTAGATAGGCTGTGAAGACATGGAGATGGTTTGGAGAGGGAAAGCAATTTCATTTGCTGAGGCCAAAGTTTCCACGTAAACTGGATTAGTTTTTTTTTTTTGGGGGGGGGAATTTGCTTGAAGTCACTTTGATTTTTTTTAAACATCTTTACAATGAAACGTGTTACAGTGTCGTGTGGATTATGGCTGTAATCGGCCTAAGGAAGTCCACTTTATCTAAATGGCATCAGCCAGGACCTTTAGTGTCATAGGAGCAACAAACAAAAGGGGAAAACTGACTGGGAGTGAACTTTTGTAAACCAAGGGAGATTTCTTCATGACTGTCTAACAAATACAACATCTGTCTTTGGCACTTTTGTCGATGTTTATTTTAGAGTGTTGTGTAATTCCTTTCAACCAACAGGATGGTTGTATTTGGTTGTGTTAAAAGTACTTTCTATGATTTTTGAATGTATTTGTTTCAGCAAAGGTCTTCTATTGGATTTTTTCTAACTTGTGTTAATACCACTGAATGTGCATTTCTTAAGAAAATGGCCCTTACAAGCATTACTTTAACTGATAGGGAACAATGGAATTTTTTTCAGTACAACTGTTCATTAGCTAGTATTGAAGGTGTGTATAAATGTTACAAAGAATAAAAATGTTACCGTCTTTTTAGTATGGTTTTCAGTGCAATTAAACCAAGAAATGTCTTGTTTTTTAAAAAAAAATAGTATTTAATAGGTTTCTGACTTTTGTGGATCATTTTGCACATAGCTTTATCAACTTTTAAACATTAATAAACTGATTTTTTTAAAGATCCCTTTGTGAAGAGCATTTTTAAAAATCATGATTGAGATTTTCTCTTTGACTCTGTGGTTCTGTGGAATCAAAGTTAAGGACAAATTTATGTTATTTTTTAAAGGGTTTCACCTTGATAAACTAGGGTGTGAAAAAATTGTGGTTTGTTTAGAAACTGGTCTTTTTCAGGAAGAGAAACTTCAATAAGGTAACATTGAATCGTGAAAAAGAATGAGATAAAAAAACCACCAACATTCTAAATACCACATTGGCAAGTAAGTGTAATTTTTAAATTGCATTCAAGCCAAGCTAAATTAAGTGTAATAATTCTGTTTTAAACACAGATTTTAAAGAATTAACAATGTAGTAGTAAGTCTCATTGAAATTATGACACACAGTGATCAAACACACCAACAAAAGTGTACATTCTTTGCCTCCCACTAACACGCTGGACAGGGACTACAGGTATGAGATAATATTAAATCATTTAAATTTTTTAGGATACTGGTTTGGTTTCTCCAATCTGTCTTCTAAATATAGGAATATACAATATACATGAAGTAGCAAACTTGAATGCAGGCTGAGTAGAATAGGACCATTTATTTGAAAACTTTTTATTCATTGTTTTGGAAAACATTAGCATTCTTGGTCATTAATTTCTCCAACTATAAAATGAAAACAAGTACTTTGCAAATATCACAGAATTACAATATTAGTTAACTCTTATTTTGGTATTATTGTCATCTTTCTGGGGGATTAAATGAAAGTATTTTGATGTGTTTGGTTCTCTAGCCTTATTGTTACTTTCAGGATTTGTGCTTTCAAGTGTCATTGAATATGCACAGGACACAGTTGGGACATGGAGATAAACCTCACCTAATAGGGTAGATGTCATTTCTGGGTAAGGTTAACTGTGGGAAACAGAAATGTATTCACTAAGGAAACCTTAGGTCACAACCTCCAGTTTCCTGAAGGAAATGCCAAAAATGCTCCAAAGACAAAAGGCTGGAAACAAACTGGAATGTCTCTATCCATCTGTCTGCTGAGGCGGAAGGAATGATTTCATGTTACACTCACTTCCTAGAATTTTCATTACAGAGTGGAGCATAATGGAAAAGTGTCCATTTTGTTTCAGTGGATGATAAAATTTGTGCTCTTATCTTCATAAGTGCAGTGGTGACTCATGACATGGGGGAAGATGGGATGGGGAGCTGGGCATGCTGGGGAGTGGGGGGCTCACTTCCCCACCTGAGAGCACGTCATGGAATGACTACGTGTGCTTTCTCCCTGGAAATTCCAGGCAGTGCGTATCCAAGAAAGATGGACGGTCATGAACTGTGATTCTCCCTGGCAGATGTGTGGCAAGAAGCAAAAGCTAAGATGAAGGATTTCTTGGTTTTATCCTAACATGACTATCTGGTTTTAACTGAGCATATTCCATAAGAATTGAGAAAAATCTCAGTGTATGTTGTTAAAATATATACACATAAAATTTTTATTACAAAACGTATTGTTTAAGTGAAGTGAAGGACATACGGCAGGCAATACTTGACATTCGTATAAAATGTTCAAGTGGCGCAAAATGTTAGAACAGTTACAAAATGACATCACATAATACTTTATCCCCAACAACATTGTTTGATTACAATTTGCAGAGCTTTCAAATCAAAATCTTACGTAAGGCAAAGTATTGTTCTTGCTTTCTAATTTCTTTATAAGGAGAAAACTTCGGTTCTTTAATTAAAGTCAATCTAGTAATATTATAAATTCAGAAGTTTACAGTACTAGTTTTGAGTTTATGTCATTAGTTACTGGGTTCTATTTAATGACATCAGCCCTTAAGTTATTTATGGCATCTGTAATTTTTTCTCCAATGTAAAAATTCTGATATAAAGATCTTAATTTTAGTTCTTTTCAAATTACAGTAGATTCACTCCTGGCATGGAGATTCCTTGTGTTTAAGTTATGTCCAGTGCATATCCTTGTGCTTCCAAACCACACTGCCCTTTTTGTATGCTTTTATAAGTTTGTTTGCTTTTGCATGTTCATGTCTACTTTATCACTGAGCTCTGTCACCTTTTCTAGCCAGTTACAAATGGAGCTCTATTTGGGAGATACTACTCTGAAAGAATAACATGGGCTGCACTGGGGAAATTCTATAGAGAGGACTTGAAATTCAAGAAATTCTCAGTACTACTTGAATCCCATTTTTAAATGAGAAGTAGGGGATAGTACCAGAATGTCCCATTTGAAAATATTCTACATAAAAAACTGTCAAAGATTTGAACTCCTAAATAGTTACTGGCTCAAAAATTAATCTCTAAGAACTGTTATTCACCATGGTATTTGTGATGAGTCTTTGTAATCTCTGTGTAATGTTCAGTTATTCTTTTTTTTAAAATAGCTCATTCTATGATTCTCATCTGGAATTGAGTTTCCTGTGGACACCTAACTGGATCAAACTAGATTTGATTTCATTTATATCCATATTAGCTTTGTGTTTTCTCTAAATTTACAAGTGCTGTCGGGGGAGTAATTACAATTAACTAAAGGAATCTTTGTAGGAGCTATTAAGAGTATTCTACCCTGTGAATACAGTGAATTCTTGATGAGAAGTCATAATAAATTGCATCATTTCCTCCAATCTTCCTTCCCATTTTTTTGATGTGTATTTTACATGATCCAAAGAAAGAGACTTAAAATAATCTTTTGTATATACCTTTGCCTTCACTGCCATACTAATTGGTGCTAGAGTCATCTTTTCAGAGTACTAGCAAGGTCTACTTGAATAACTAAAAGCTTTTAGATTCTCCACAAAGAACAAGGATTTTATTATACTGTTTGTTACTGTTTGTCTCATTATATAGTTCAGGCTGGCCTTGAGTTCACTATGTATCCAGCCTGGGATCATACTCTTGGTGATCCTCCTGCCTTAGCCTCCCGTGTGGTGGTATTACAGGTGTATGCCCCTGCCCTGCAAAGGATTTCTAACCAATGATCAAAAGAGCTAGAAGAAATAGAAGGAAAATACAAGTAAGGGGCTAGACTTGTAATGAATTCACTTTCTTCACAATCTTTGATGAGAACCAAAACTCAGAGTAATTTTGGCCCATGTTGAAGGTGTATCTCCTAATAGATCTTATCTCTTGCCTCTGGTGTTTTTTTGTTTTGTTTTGTTTTTCTTTTTGTTTGTTTGTTTTGGGGTTTTTTTGGCTTTTTTTTTTTTTTTTTTGCTTAAACTCAAATGATTCCTGTTGTTTCCAAGCATTCGTTTAGATCCTTTTGAGGATGGAAGGGTTAAAACTCAGATTTAACTCTACATGCAGCCATTAGCAAAAGCCGAAGTGTGGGTTGCAGATTGGAATAACAGGAATTATTACATTTTTTGACACTGAAGCATCATCATGGACCCAACCACCAGCTTATATGTCAATAATGGACACACAGGTCACATTTTGGTACACTCATATAATGGAGCACTGTTCAACAGTTGGAGAAAGGAACCACTGCGAATACTTCCATCAGTCTGTCTGAATCCCAAAACTCTTAAATTGAACGAAAGAATTATGCCACAAAAGAGAGCATACTGCCTAATTCCATTTATGTGAAGTTTAAGAGTAACAAAATTAGCTGGGCCTGGTGGTGCATACCTGAAACCCCAGCATTCAGGAAGCTGAGGCAGGAGGATCATGAGTTCAAGACCAGCCTGGGCTGCTTTTTTGAGGCCTTGCCTCAAAAAATAAACAGAGTAGGCAAAACTAATCTACAGGTAGATATACAATGGTTGCCTGCTAGAAGGGGCTATACTGGAAAGGAAGAACTTTCCAAGTTGTCAACAATGCTCTGTCTCTTCATTTTTTAGGGTGTTCGCTTCTCAAGTGTATACATTTGGTTAAACTTATCCATCTATACTCTCAAGACTTATGAAATAAAAAAGAACAATATGTTAGATTTCTACTTCTGAGTATAAAGACTCTATGGGTCTTTCTCTGTGAAATTATGGTAAGATTCCATGGAGTTCAATACAATGTGGCCAAAGTCCCAAAGTGTTCTGTAGAAGGAACACATGCACTTTTAGTATTAGTCCATGCCCCAGAACCAAAACATTAAAATGCTAAATAATCATGACCTGATGATACCTGTGCTTCTATGAGATGAGAATTTGACTTACTATTGGTATTTGTAACCCCTCAAGAATTTCTTTATTGGAAGAGTCTAGGAATATAATGAAACTGTGACAATGAAAGTTTATTGACATTCAGATTTCACTCTTAGAAATATATGGAGGGTAGTATAATTTCAAGTCAGGGATTCTGATGCCCCCTGCCTTGCCTTTATTGCCCAGATATGCTTTTGCTAGTCTAGGTCTCTTCTGGTTTTAAATGAATTTTAGGATTTTTTTCCCTAATTCTGTGAGATATGCTATTAGAATTTTTATTGGGATTGCATTAAATCTGTATAATAATTTTGGAACTATGGCCATTTTCAGTATATTGTTCCTTCCTACCAACATCTAATATCCTCTTCGATCTCCTTTTTTTAAGAGTACTGTACTTTTCAGCACAGAGGTCTTTTACTTCCTTTGTCAGATTGATTCCCAGGTATTTCTTTTCTTTTCTTTTTTTTTTTGGATACTGTTGTGAAAAGTGTTGTTTCCCTAATTTCTTTTTCAGCGAGTTTGTTATTTGTGTACAGGAATGCTATTGATTTTTAAATGTTGACTTTGTGTCCAGCTATGCTACTGAATTTGGTTATTAAATCTAGAAGTCTTTTGGTGGAGTTTTTGGAATCTTCTATGTAGAGTCTCATGTCACCCACAAATAATGATAATTTAACTTCTTCCTTTCCTATCTTTATTCATTTTATTTCTTTCTCTTGTCTAATTGCTCTGGCTAGTGTTTCCAGAAATATACTAAACAGGGGTGGTGATAGTGGGCATCCTTGTCTTGTTCCTGATTTTAGAGTGAAGGCTTTCAGTCTTTGACCATTTAGTATGATGTTGGCTGTTGGTTTGTCATTGATAGCCTTTATCAGATTGAGATAATGATGTTCTATTCCAATTTCCTGCAGGGTTTTTATCATAAATGGGTGTTGGACTTTGTCAAATGCTTTTTCTGCGTCTACTGGGATGATCGTGTTTTTGTCCTTGGCTCTTTGATATGGTGTATTACATTTATTAATTTGCATATGTTGAACCGTCCCTGCATCCCTGAGATGAATCCTATTTGGTCATGGTGTATAGTCTTCTTAATGATTTGCTGCATTCTATTTGCCAGTATCTTATTGAGGATTTTTGCCTCTATGTTCATTAGGGAGATTGGCCTATAGTTCTCTTTTTTGGTTGGATCCTTCTCTGGTTTTGGTATCAAGGTAATGCTTGCTTCCAGGAATGAATTTGGGAGTTTTGTTTCCCTTTCAATTTCATTAAAGAGTTTGAGAAGAAGCAGCATTAGGTCTTCTCTAAATTTCTTGTAGAATTCAGCAGTGAATCTGTCAGGGCCTGGGCTTTTCTTTGTTGCTAGGTTTTTAATTACATTTTCAATTTCATTGACTGATATTGGTTTATTTTGAATTTTATATCTTCTTGATTCAGCTTTGGTAATTCATGTGTATCTAGGAATCTGTCCATTTCTTCTGTGTTTTCCATCTTATTAAAATACAGGTTCTTGAAGTAGGTGTTGATGATCTTCCGTATTTCTGCAGGATTTGTTGTGATTTCAACCTTTTCATTCCTAACTGTGTGGATTTGAGTCTTTTCTTTCCTTTTTATTTATAAGGTTGGCTAACAGTTTGTCAATTTTATTTAATCTTTCAAAGAACAAACTCTTTGATTCATTGATTCATTGTATTGTTTTCTTAGTCTCAATTGCATTAATTTCTGCTCTGATCTTTATAATTTCCTCCCTTGTATAAGCTTTGGGCTTGACTTGATCTTCTTTTTCTAGAAGCTGGAGGTTCAACATTAGGTTGTTTATTTGAGCTTGCTCTGTTTTTCTGATACGGGAATTCACCACTGTAAATTTCCCTTCTAGGACTGCTTTCATTGTGTCCCATAAATTCTAGTATGTTGTATTGGCATTATCATTTAATTGTAGAAACTGTCTAATTTCTTCTTTAATTTTATCTGTGACCCAAAGCTACTGTGATAAAAACAGCATGGTAGAAGCAAAAAAATAAACCCTAGGATCAATGGAACAGATTAGAAGATGCAGAAACAAATCCAGACATACTCAGCCACCTTATCTTTGACAAAGGGACCAAACACCTTCAGTGGAAGAAAGATAGCCTCTTTAATCAATGGTGCTGGGAAAACTGGCTTTCCACATGCCGAAGACTAAAACTAGACCCGTATCTTTCACCATGCACTAAATTAAAATCTAAATGGATCAAAGATCTAAATATTAAAACGGAAACACTAAATCTGCTGGATGATAGATTAGGTAGAACTCTTGAAGATGTAGGTGTAGGCAAAGACATTATGAACAAAACCCTGATCACACAGGAACTATCACAAAGAATCAACAACTGGGACCCCCTTATTAAAAGGCTTTTACACAGCACAAGAAACTACCAACAGAGTGAAGAGACAACACACAGTGTGGGAAAAAATTTTTGCTGGCTGTTCCTCAGACAAAGAACTAATATCTAGAATAAAGAACTCAAAACAAAAAAAAAAAAATTCAGACTCCCCACATTTAAAGACTCAATGCTAATATTGGCATCTGAAATAAATGACACATCTCAGATGAAAAATTAGAAATGGCAGATAAATATATGAAAAAAGGTTCAACATCACTTGTCATTTGAGAGATGCAAATTAAAGCAACACTGAGATTCCATCTCTCTCCAGAAAGAATGGCTATTATCAAGAAATCAACCAACAACAAATCTTGGTAAGGCTGTAGGGAAAAAGGAACCCTACTCCACTGTTGGTGGGAGTGTAGATTGGTGCAACCAATGTGGAAATCAGTGTGGAGATTCCTCAAAAAACTAAAACTAGAGGTTTCATTTGACCTAGGTATTCCCCTTCTTGGTGTCTTCCTAAAAGAATTAAAAGCATAATTCCACAGCAATTTAGGCACACCCATGTTTATAGCAGCACAGTTTGTAATAGTTAAATCTTGGAAACAGCCCAAATGTCCTTCAGCTGATGAATGGATAAAGAAGATGTGTTATTTTTATACAATGGAGTACTACTCTGCCATAAAGAAGGATAAGCTTGAGACATTTCTAGCTAAATGGATGGACCTTGAGACCATACTCTTGAAGTTATAGGTATAGGCAAAGACTTTATAAATTGGATACTCATGTTCAAATATCATATGGTTTATCTGGTATGAGAAACCAAAAGTATAAATAAGGATCAAAATGTATAATAGATATTGGGAAATGGGAAGAAAATATTCAAATGAGAAGTGAGATAGGGTGGGGGGAGAAGGGTCAAGGAAAAAAAAGAATAGAAGGACAAGTTAAATTGTATATATTCATGGTGTACAAATGATGTTTTGAGATATTATAAACTGTGGAATGGTTAAATCAAGCTATTTATCATATGTATCACTTCACATCTTTTTGTATGTATGCAGTTAGAACACTTAAAATTTACTCTTAGCAGTATTAAAGTACACAATATATTATTATTAATTATAAACAAAAAGAAATATATAGAGTGTTGTAAATCACCTTATGAAGAATAGACTTTATTTTTGCAGTACTGGAGATTGAACACAGGACCTTCATACTGTGCGCCATGCCCAAACTTTATTATTGTTATTTTTTATTTTGAGACAGGATCTTCTAAGTCAGTAAGTTTCCTGGGCTGGGCTCAGACTTGCAATCCCACTGCCTCAGCCTCCCACAGTGGTGGAATTACAGATATGCACCACCAGGTCCAGCTAAGAATGGATTTTCATGGACTGGTAAAGGTGTGGAAACACTTTAGTACTGGAAACATACAAACTGGAGTGTGCCAAAGCATTTCTCACCATAACCACATAACCAAACCTATAAGAGGCATTCAGCCAAAGCATAACACTTGCAATGGGTGTGCGCATGCTTTGTTAGAAGCAATGGGCAGAGACACAAAGGTCATGGAAAAGGGGCTTTTGCTTTTGAAGGTTTTGAAAACTTGACACTGTGTACACCATTTGCCTATTTGCAGCCCTGATTAAGGGTTTGTTCCTCCAGCCGGCTCCAGGTGTAGCTGGGCAGAGGTGGGACACTGGGCTTTGCAGGGGTGATTAGATGTGAAATAAGAATGGAAATAAGAAAGAAGGGGCAATGCTACCTGAAGTGACAGGGGCTGGGAAGGCGTTAAATTGCTTATCTGTTTCCCCACAACTCTTTTCCTGTTGCTGCTTTTCTTTTCTTTTGCTTTTTTGCTAATGGGGAAGAAGGAACAAGGCAGAGAGGGCACTGGCGTGGCTCATGTTTCCTGCTCCCCCTTCGTGTATCCACTCATGCATCCATTCAACAACAGTGTTTGCCCTGTGTTGTGTGATGTGGATGCAGGGGCACATGATGGATTTGTAGAGCTTATGAGATTTACTTTTCCAACTCTGGTCCTTCAATGGTCCCTTCCCTTTTGGGTCCAGGAATCCCGACATGGCAAGAAATAGTTCTTTTTTTTCTTTTATGAGTTTGTTCACTGCCCTACACTTCCCCAATACAGTGCATTCTTTAGCAGTGTGACAATAATTTCGCTTAGTAAGTGTGATGAATGTTGGCAGCTTTTCATCTTTGTGTTTTATTTAACTAACATTTCTAAGTAACAAAATTAAATAATGGGGAATTAATTCATCTTTGGAAAGAGAGTTATTTGTGTTATTAGACATTATTGTAAACATCAGTATTTGTATTCTATTTTTCAGATTGTTCTAGGTTCTGAAAGTCCTAGGTAGTACCTTGTTTTTTCTTTTTTGGTAATACTAGGGGTTGAATTTAGAGCTTTTGCATTGAGCTATATACCCAACCCTTTTTAAAATTTTTATTTTGAGAGACAGGGTCGCACTACATTGCTAAATTGCTAAAGAAGCAACTATAAAATCAAAGTATTCAACGTTGTTTTCAGTTTCTATCTCATCTTAGTTGTGCTTTTCTTTCTAGAGCAATAGTGTGACCTGTGCTGAGTGGAGCCACTTGAGTTATAATGTGTAAATGATGTCTACATTTGAATAAGTCCTAGGAGGCACCTTATTTTTCCTTTTTTGGTAATACTAGGGGTTGAATTTAGAGCTTTCACACTGAGCTGTATACCCAACTCTTTTTAAAATTTTTATTTTGAGAGACAGGGTCTCACAAAATTGCTAAATTGCCTAGGCTGGAATTAAATTTGTAATCCTCCTGCCTCGGCTTCTAAGAGTACTGGGATTATGGATATGGGCCACCATATCTGGCTTAGATGGTATCTTTATTCAACTCAGATTTTAAAAAGAAGGGAAATAAAGACACATAATTTAAGAGGAAACACGGTGAGTGCCTTTAATTATCAATGTTATTGTGAGATAACTTATCTCACCGTGAGCCACTGCAAATCCTAGAAGATTTCAGAAAGGAGCCCATCTAGGTCTTTTGTATATTGTGTGTTCAGTGACTACTTGATGACAGGGAAATGAGGCTAAGTCCTTGTGCAACCCAAGAATTCTGCACACCAGTCTTACTCAGCAACCCTACTGAGCACAAACGGGCTGGCTCACATGCATTTGCCATTTTTATAGGAAGGACTCTCAAAATGCCAGTAGCTAGATATGGGGGTGCGTGCCTGTAATCCCAGCACTCTGGAAGTCTGAGGCAGGAGGATCACAAGTTTGAGTCTAGCCTGGGCAACTTATTGACTCGATGAGATCCTTCCTGAAAAAATTTTTAAAAGGACTGAAGATGTAACTCAATGCTACAGCCCTAGGCTCAAGCCCCAGTACTCTCCCCCAACACACACACACACACACACACACACACACACACACACACACACGAGTGCAGTAGTGCAGAAGCCTGCTCACCAGCACCAGATCTACTCCTTATCAGGGCATAAGGTCTCCTGGCTAGTGGAAGAGTGGCTTTATTTTTTTTTTAACAAAGGAGCACATATTTATTTCTAATTTCAGAGTTTTTCTTGCTTCTGTCTAGACACTTCAGAGAGAAAAACAAATTTAGGTCACCAGTAAATTTCTGTTCTAAAATAAGAGGAGACTGGTGCTAAATTACTTGTAAAGACATCAGCTATCATATGCCTAGAGATTATTCTCTCACCAAGGACCAGAAATAGTGGTTAGGACTCACATGCTGTTCTGCTTCAGCGGGCTTCATGTGGCCACCTGCAGAAATAGTTCTTGGTTTCTCTTCCTTATCTGATGCCAGTCAAGGCGACTTTTAGAAAAACACAGATTTTCATATTCCCATTCTCGCGTGCAAAGCAAATTAAGGGTATCAATGAATTCCTAGATTATTCAATCTAGAAAACACTTTGCCTCATTTAGCTAGATATTTTATGTCAACATTTTTTCCCAGCTGAATTTTTATATTAGCACCTTGTAGTCGAACAAGGAACTTAGAAGTTGAATAAGGAACTTAGAAGACACCAAAATGATATTCTAATTTAAAGAGCAAAAGAGCCTATATAATAACGTATAATTTGGGAAATAGTTTTATGTATCATATTGTTTGATTCATTTATATTATTAATTTTTTTAAAATCATGCTTATTCAGTGTTTTACACTGTGATCTATGATTTAAAATCATAGGCCTGATTTGCAATACTTGAAATGTGTTTTAATTATTTAAACACATGTAGGGGATTTGTGTGAAAGAGATTCTGCTGTTTATTTTCTGAGGAATTTCATACAAGCTAATGTACTGAACTCGATACCAGAGTGTATGTAAAGGAGTTTCCTGGATTGCACCATTCTGTCCTCTGAGGGTTCTGTAGAGACAAGAGCTGCACCAAGTTATCTGTGACCTGTAGATGAGGAGATGACTTTGATTGCTAGGATTTGGTATCCTTTCTACACTTTACCACGTTTTTATTACATTTGTAAAAAAGCCTGTTATGGCTTGTATCCGGATGTGTCCCACAAAGTCTCATGTGGTCATAGGCGGGGCTTTTCAGAGGTGGCTGGATCTAGAGTGTGTGATATGAGGATTAAAGATGTGATACTTGGGGGGCCGGTGAGATGGCTCAGCGGCTTAAGCGCCTGCCCGGGAAGCGCGAGGGCCCAAGTTCGACTCCCGGAACCCGTATACGAAAAAGGGGCCGGTGATATCGCTCAGCGGCATGGGCGCCTGCTGGCGCGCGAGGTCCTGAGGTCGACCCCCCGGTACCCACAAAAAAAAAAAAAAAGATGTGATACTTGGATTGATTCATGGTGTGATTCTAGGATTAAGGGCACTCCACCCTGGGTGTGAGTGCTATCCATCCTAAGGGCAAGTAGCCTGGATAAAATATAAGGGACAGAAAGAGGGCTACTGTTGTTACTTATCACTTGTGGTTTGCTGCTTTACTACTTTGCTGCTTGCTGCCTTGCTGGCTTCTGCCTGCCATGAGCTGTTTCTCCCCTGTGATGTCCCTCTGTCACATCACCCTGCCTTGGAGCCAGCTGATTATGGACTGAAATCTCTACAAACTGTGAGCTGAAATAAACCTTTTCTCCTTTAACTGTGAGTGTTGGGTATTTTGTCTCAGCAATGAGAAAAGTAACTAAGACAAAGCCTATGTTTGGCATTCTCAAAAAGTCCACATTAAAAGGTGATCAAGATATTAGAGTATATATGGACAACTGGTGTCTTAAGATCTTAAATTTTCAGAGCAGCTAACTACTAGTGACTTGTTAGGATCTTGTACACCTAACTACACATCATATTTTCCATTATAGAAACAAAAATTGCTCAATATTTTGCCTGCCTTCTCAAAAATGGAGTGAATTAACTTACTAGTTCCTCCTTAAAGTGGGAATTTAGAATAAATACATTAATTCAGTGTAGTGTTCAACATTATTGGAAAACCTAAACTATTTTTAGTTTAGGGAACGGACAATAATTTTTTCTTTGTTTTTGGCAGTACTGGTGATTGAGTCCAGGGCTACTCTACCACTGAGTTACATCCCAGGTATTTTTATTTATGCTCTTTTATTTTGAGATAGGGTCTCATTAAATTGCCCAGGCTGACCTCAAAATTGTAACCCTTCTGCCTCAGCCTTCCAAGTAGCTGAGATTACAGGGATGTGCCACCATGCCCAGCTGCCTTTTTGATCTTTGGATAGGTGATGTTTATTTAGTAACTCGCAGTTCTAGAGGCTGGGGTGTCCAATATCAAAGTACTAGTATCTAGAAAGAGTCTTTTGTTCTACCATAACATAGTGGAAGGAGGATGGGACGAAGGGAGGGAGAGAGAGACAGAGAGAGAGAGAAACAAGCAGATAGTTGTCTTTTTTTTTTTTTTTTTTTGTGGGTACCGGAGTTCGACCTCAGGACCTCGCGCGCCAGCAGGCGCCCATGCCACTGAGCGATATCATCGGCCTTTTTATCATATGTGGGTTCTGGGAGTCGAACTCCGGCCCTCGTACTTGCCAGGCAGGCGCTTACGCCGCTGAGCCATCTCACAGGCCCAGATAGTTGGCTTTTTGAAAGCCATACATGTGTTGGGCTGTAATCACAGCACTTGAGAGGCTGAGGCAGGAAGATCTTGAGTTTGAGGCCAGCCTGAGCTACACAGCAAGACCTTTTCTAAAAAGGAGGAGGCATGCATAATTATCATAATTCTCTAATGACCAGCGTCTGTTCTAAGAAACAATTCTTTCTACACAGATTTTGACCCATGGATACAATAAACCCACTGGGAATTCGGAGGAATCAAATAAACATTGAAGAAAAAAAAAAGCACATGAGAGAAGAGTTTCACTTAAAAAAAAAAAAGCTATGTTGTGATCAAGCATTATGATTTATTTTCTGGTGAAGGCAGTTTTCAGGCTGCCTTTTGTCAAGTCGAGACTGAGTTCTGGCGCTGTCACTGATGTTGCTTGTGGTTACAGAATTCTCTGTCATATGAAATTGGGTGTCCGTGTTCGTACAGTGAGTTTACATTAGGCTTTGCATTTCATTATTAATTAAGAAAGCGCTGGCAACTGGCAGGAAACTTCTGTTTGGAGCAAAGTAATAGGAACATTTTATTATTGTTAAAAGTACTTGTACTTCATCTTTACTTTCGTTTAAATCTTTCCGGAGGAAAAAGAGGACTTTGTATTCCACACAAAGGAAGTTTTACACAACAGGGATTACTATAGCTTCTCTGTGTAATGGTCTATTCACGTTCTTGATATCTCACTCCATGAATTTTTCTGTAATTTGCAGCATTCACTCTTATTTCAGAGGTTGTAACATTCAAGCTAAACAAATAAAGTTGGCAGTGTTGTTTCTCTTTCCCCAATTTATTTATTTATTGGTAAGCATAAGGGGGAGCACAAATTGAGGCTGCAGCTTTGTTTCCCATATTTTTGAACTGGCAGGGAGTCCCCAGGATTTGTGGCTGCCTCCTAGGATGAACACCATGCACATTTCCTGGGTCTCACCAAATTCATTAACAGCCCAGCGCAGAGCCTCGCTTTTCACTTAACTTGTAAGAGAAAGTAGAGGCCCTGCCAAGGTTCAGAAAAGGATAACAAAGCATGAGCTCTTTAATGGGACAAACTTACATAAAAGTATAAGCACACCAAGTCCTTTCCCACAAGTAGGACCTGATAAAGGGACCAACACTCAGGCTGTGAACCTTTACGTACTGGGAAGCAGCAGTATGGAGATACAAAGTAATTTTACTGAAATGAGCAAAGTTATGGACTTTGGGAAAAGAATTTACCTCTTTAGCTTAGCTCTGCTAAGATCCAGAGCTCTATGATTGCTGGGTACCACACCAGCATGCCTGTAATCTCAGCTACCTGGGACGCTGAGGCGGGAGGATTGCAAGTTTGAGGCCAGCTTGGGCAATTGAGCCAAATCCTGTCTCAAAATATGTCCAAATCTCTAATTCAATTTTTTAAAAAAAGAAAATTGTATATAGGCCAAATGTGACACAATAGTAGTAACGAATGATCTTAGGGCTCCTATTTTGACACCTGATATACATTGGAACAAATGAGCTCTCAGAACTGAGCTACTTACCTGGGATTCAACTTCAGGTACTAAATCAGCCCCACATTTGGAGCGGTTTTCTTCCGGTGGCCTTGAGGTGTGACAGGTATGGTGGAATGGAAGAACAGGCCAGCTCGGTTTTCAGGTTTCAGGATTATAAGTTGGGGAGACCTCTTTTTTCTTTCTTTCTTTCTTTCTTTCTTTCTTTCTTTCTTTCTTTCTTTCTTTCTTTCTTTCTTTCTTTCTTTCGTTCTTTCTTTTTTTTTTTTTTTTAGGGATTTAACCTGTCACTGGAAAAAAAGCACTTTCGGATGTGTCAGTGAGAGGCAAAGTAGATTTATTAGGCAAAATCAAAGACACAGACTCGGAAGAGAAGAGGAAAGGGAGAGAGGAGAGGCTGTGCACTGTCTTGAGGGATGTCGAAGCAGATGACTAGGATGTGTGTTCCCATTGTCCGTCAGGTTACCCTTTGGGCTAAGTCAGAAAGAAAGCCTTTGCATGTGTTTGAAGTTTAGAGGTGCAGCACCCAGTTACTAGTGCCGCTTCCTTACAGGTGGGAGTCTGTGGAGCTTGAGAGTGTAGAGTACCTAAGCTCAGTAGGCTTCATTTACAGGTCAAAAGCACAGGCCCAATGTACAGGTTTATTGTACCTTTAAGAGCTGAGATTCCTGTAAGGGGAGAAAGGGCATTGTAATCTTGAATAACTGGTTGTGTCCTGAAGCTGCAGTTTTCTTACAAGTACAATTTTATTTATTTATTTATTTACTTTTATTTTTATTTTTTTTGGTGGGTACCGGGGTTGACCTCAGGACCTTGCATGCCAGGAGGCGCCCGTGCCACTGAGCTATATCGCCGGCCCTTTTCTCGTATGTGGGTACCGGGAGTCGAACTCAGGACCTCATGCTTGCTAGGCAGGCGCTTACACCACTGAGCCCTCTCACTGGCGCCGCAAGTACAATTTTAAAATAACAATTCTGTCTTCTTTGTACCTATCTTTATTTCTTCTATCCTACCTCAAACCCAGAGCCTGGAGCTCGTTAGGCAAGCGCTGTGCTACTAAACCACAACTCTATTCCTTTTATATATATATATTTTTAATTTTTTAAATTAATTTATTATTTTTTGTGGGTACTGGGAGTCGACCTCAGGACCTCCTGTGCCAGCAGGCGCCCGTGCCGCTGAGCGATATCACCGGCCCTTTTTTTCGTATGTGGGTTTCCTGGAGTCGATCTCGGGCCCTCGCGCTTGCCAGGCAGGCGCTTATGCCGCTGAGCCATCTCACTCGCCCTTTATTTTTAATTTTGAGACAGGCTATCCTCAAACTTGTGATCTTCCTGCTTCAGCCTCCACGATGGCTGGGATTCCAGGTGTGCACCACCGGGCAGGTGAGGGGAGACCTCTTGGTGGAACTATCTGACCTGATCATCAGAAGCTAACACACGTCTGTATGCGATAACTCTAGCTCTTGAATTTCCACCATCTGGTGGTGATGGACACACAAACAATAGTATCTCAACCTTTCTAAAAGGTACGCTCTTGTACATAATGGAAAAATCAGATAGGCACATGTATGCTATCTGTCACGCATGTTGGGAATGCTAATCCCCAAGTTCATCTTCCTTTATTAATATCCTTTAAAAGCTGGGCATGGTGGTACATGTCTGTGATCCTAGCAGTCTGGGAGGCTGAGGCAGGAAGATCACAAGTTTGAACCCAGCTTGGTCAACTTAGTGACTTAGTGAGATCCTGCGTCAAAAATAAGAAGTGGAAAAAAAAAAAAAAAAAAAAAAAAAAAAAAACGGCTGGGAAGTTAGCTCAAGGCAGAGGCTCTGGGTTAAATCCCCTGTACTGAAAAATAAAATTCCTTTAAAAATTAAAAGCTGAAAAAATATATTAGCAGGTCTGAGTTTCTATTTTTCAACTAGCTAAACAACATTCTACGAAGTGTATGTTACTTTCTGTCTGCTGAGCGTGAAGACTCTGAGGCTAATGAGGTTAAATAACTTCCCCTGAGCCACATGACCATGGTGACCATAGAAGCTGGGCTTTGCTTTTTCATTACACAGCGAGGCAGGAAAATTTCCTCAGGCATACTCGGGCTTATGATAGTAGATTCGTCAAGTTGGAAGGCACCTTAGAGATTACCACATCTAAGTTTCTCATTTTACAGATAAGTGACTTACTGCCGACTCCCAATCATTTCCCTTTTCCTTGCACTATTTCAAAATCATAGTTACATTAGCAAGAGCAGTGATCAAAAGTGAACCATTTGTCTTTTAGGTTATATTTCCATTTTATGCCTCCAGCTTCATTTCTTTTAGATTCAGCTAGATTTTCTCTGGGCTCCTGGGGTATTGGCCCTTGCTAATTTTTATTTCTGGGTTAAGTGGAATGCAAGTCTTTGAATTGACAATGATTTTGCTTCTGTAGCAGTGTGAATGTCTGCTGAATTTAGAGGGAACCACAGATCAAAGTAGAGGGGCATGGTAGATGTTAATGTAGGCGACAGTCTCTGACCAAACATCCCAGAGACGGTAAAAAACAGTCTATAATTTAAATAGATGGTGAAGACTTCTGTGGTTTGTAATGTCACTGGAAATCCACGAAGGGACTTATTTTTATGCAATTTGGCCCATTTTGTTTTTTTACTTTGATTACACAAAGCTCAAGGGTTCTTTTGACATTAAAAATGCTTATTTCAGCTAAAGTACTGATTAGGGTTGCAATTTCCCTTTTTAAAATTTCCCTTTTTTCTGGAATTGCATTTTGATTTCCCACATAGTTTCTATTCTAGCTCCTGTTTTCCTGCGATTTCTTTCTACTTCACTTCAACACAGACATAGCAATTACCACCACAGCAGTGTTAACGTCATAGTGTGATCACAGTAGGAAGAATTGATTGTGCAATTGAAGTCTGGTCACCATGGAAAACATCAGGATATCGAGATATTCCTTCTTCTTCTTCTTCTTCTTCTTCTTCTTCTTCTTCTTCTTCTTCTTCTTCTTCTTCTTCTTCTTCTTCTTCTTCTTTTGAGACAGGATCTCTCTGTACAGCACATGCTGGCCTTAAACTTGCTATGTAGCCCAGGCTCTGTGTGGTACATGCTTGTAGTCACAGCTATTTGGGAGGCTGAGGCAGGAGTATTGCTGGGAATGTAGCTCAGTGGAAAGGCCCTGGGTTCAATTCCTAGTACTGCAAAAACAAACAAACAACTTTCTTGCAATATAATTTGGACAGCAGAAATATCACTGGAATTTTTTCTGTACAAAGATTTTTTCTACCTAAAAGGAAGTACGTTGAGAAATCACAGTAGCCAGTTTGGCCTATGTTTAAATCCTGTTCCTGCCTCACGCTTAGGTGTGTGGGACAGTTACCAGGTTCTGAGTTTCCGAAGTCTCCTTCCAGAGGTGATTTCTAGGTTTTTCTTGTCTTGAACAAAGAATTGGACAAAACAAGCTCAAAAAACAGCAAGATTTTACATTTCTACAGGTTGGAAAGAAACATACTCTGCAGGGCAAGTTTGGGCCAAGTAAAAGTAGGAAAACTATATTCTAGAGCAGCAATAGTGAACCTATGGCATGCATGTTATTTGTTTTTCTTTTAAGACAAAAGATGTTAAGATATGAGCTGTTTTTTCTAAACTAAAACCTCAGTCTTCAGGTTTAATTGCAGTGCTGGCACTTTGTGATAAATAAGTGGGTTTTATGTTGCAGTTTGGGCACTCATCTCTAAAAGGTTCACCATCGCTGCGTCCAGAGTGTGACGGCAGACTGCTGTGAAAGGGAGAACACAGTAAGTAGCCCAGAGCTCAGTGGGGACTCCCGTTTTGTACCTCCTACTCCTCAGGCTGACCTTAGGCCATCCTATCGAAAACTTGTTCTCAAGTTCTCACGAGAAGAATTGAAGACGACACTCTGGGATTGGCTGTTACATACGCAGGGCTTTGGGAACTGTTCTGCACATGTCTCCTGGAGCTTTGTAATTACCAGCTCAAACCCACTCTGCCAGCTCTGCGATGCCCTAATCTCCTGCCTCAAGAATGGAGAAATTATTCTATTTGAATTAATTTCTTTACCTATAAAATAGTGATGATAATACCAACATCAAAGGCTATTGTGAGAATTAAGTAGAATCATGTTTCTCAATGTCTGATATAAGACAGATGCTCAAATGTTCATTTGCTTATTCATTTAACACATACATACTTTCCACCTACTATGTTCCCACATATCCCTGAATAAAATGGATGAAACCCCTCACCACAGCCAATTCCCTTTCTTCTCTGTCTCTCCTTTCCTCTGACTTTCCTCACTAAAGCCAGACCACAAAGGATAAATATTCCTGCTCTTTCAAAGAATTCATTCCTTTGGAAATTCTGCCAGTCAGCAATGACTTTTTTGCTTAGACTGCTTTTTTTGAATGAAGACAAAAAAAGAACGTGTGATGGAATTTCAAAATTGTACCTACATTACAACTCGGAAGCACAGAAAAAAGAACTTTACTTGGTCTAAACTCTCCTGGCTTCCATCTCAAGCCCTTGACTTTTGGTTAGAAGGGGGAATAATATGAACTAAGCAATTGGTTTAAAATATAGTCCTGGCTGCTGGTGTAACTCAGTAGTAGAGCATGTGATGAGCACACACAAGGCACTGGGTTCAATCCCCAGCACCCCCCTCTAAAAGTAGTCCAGTCCAGTATTTGGATACTGTTCTGTCTCCATTGAATAACAATGCTTAGACTCTCAAACTCTTCCTTTGCTTGCCTTCAGGGTGGGGAAAGGGCTGTGGCTTGTGCAATGTCCTGGCGTTGGGGAGGAGTGATCTCCTTAGGAACGGCTTCCTGCCTCCTGTGCTATTGCCCCTTTTCTGGCCATGCTGTGCTTGGCCTATGTGTGTTTGTGGCTGATGCTTGGGTGGGTGTGTCTTGTGGTTGGTGTCACAGGGTTTGGCCAAAGTCTGGTAGAGTGCTCTGGTGGACATGCCTTCATTATGGTTTCCCCTAGTGCTGGAGAGCTCTTTGAAGTCTGGCTGACCTCTCCTCCAGTGTTGGCTTCACCTGCCTTTGACAAGAAAGAGAACTGCACTTTCTAGGGCTTTGCCACAGCCCTGCACTGCAAATCTGCACTGCCTGGGGGCGGGGGTCCTGGGTCCCTAGATTTGTGTGAGAACCTATGTCAGGCAGGACTCCCTCTTTCCAGGGAGTCTTTTCAGTAGTGGCCCTGCTCTGTGTTTCAAGGAAATCTTTTCCTACCTGGGCCAAACTTGGAAAGGAGAGGAAAGAAGCAATTTGATAATCTTTATACTTTTATGTTATTCTATACCTCTCCCAGACACACAAAACAATCTTCACAATTCCCCGAACTAACAAAGAGCAGGTCTTTGTTTCTAACTCTATCTGGCTAAATCTTAGTAGCAAGCTAGTTACCTTTTATTTTTATTTACTTTTTTGACATTATTGCAGCAGAACTCTGCGATTTGAAGCTTCTGTTGTTGGTGGTGAAAATACCAGGGCTGTTACTGAGTTTTGGGGTGCTGGAGTCTCTTTCTAGAGACTAGGTTTTTTCTGTTCTAAGCAGAGAATTGGTCAAGACAAGTGCAAACTATAGCAAAGTTTTATTAAAGGCAGGAAAAGAATCAGGTTCTGCAGAGCGAGTTTGGGCCAAGTAAAAGTGGGAAAAGAAGTATACCTTACAGCATGAGGACAGGCCACCATGCAAGAGGGAACACAGTGGCCAAAACTTGATGTGGTCTGTCCTTTTTGTATCAGCCAGTTCTCAGGTCTAGTTATCCTATCAAAAACCCGAGTTCTGGGCCGGTGAGATAGCTCAGTGGCATAAGTGCCTGCCTGGCAAGTGCGAGGTCCTGAGTTCGACTTCTGGAACCCACATAAAGGATAAAAATGGCCAGTGATATCGCTCAGCAGCACAAGCGCTTGCTGGCAAGCGCGAGGTCCTGAGGTCGACTCCCAGTACCCACATTAAAAAAAAAAAAAACCCGAGTTCTATGAGAAGTCCACATGCAAGGCCTTGGGCACTACTCTAAGCATGTGTCCTGGGATTTTGTAATTAACAGGTCATGACTACTTCCCCAGCCAGCTTTGCCTCACCCTAGTGTCCTGTCCTATTTCCCCCTGAGAGAAACATATCCTCATAATTCTTTATGGGGAGCTGAGGAGTGGAGGTCTTTGTCTTCTATAGCTTCTTCCAGCTGGAAGGGGTTGTAGGCCCAACCTCCTAGGGAGTATGTTCTCTCTAACTATGTTGGCATGTTGTGGCTCACTGGCTGGGTTGAAAAGAACAACAACAACAAAAAACCTGTCAAAGACAATGAGAAAAGAGTTAGAGACTATTGATCTGTTTTTTCAATGGGAGAAAGAAAGTAACTTTACTATTATGTTGTGGATGTAGAACCTAAATATGAGGAGCAGGTCAGATTTCCATGCTTCTTGTGGGGGACAAAGGAGGGAGGTTAGATAAATTATTGAGAGCCTGAGAGCCGTAGCCTTAGCGAGATTACCCACATAATGGGTCTAATTAAAAATGGGAGCCTAGATACAGGTGCCCATTTAAGCTGTGCTGAATTAGGGTCATTAGCGACTTGACTTATCTGCACCTGGAGCAGTACTGGAGTCTTCTTGCTGAAGAGAGGCTTCAGCTCTTCCAGAGGCTATCAGGAATAGCTTTCTTCTTAATCCTCCTCAGGGTCTTGGAGGGGTATGTCAGTGATGTCCTGCCTGCTTGCATAGGTCTGGGATATCATTTGTTGACAAGAGTGGCTAACTTCTGGGCCCATGACATCCAGTGTTACCCAGGATTCCTCTTAGGAGATGGTAATATCCCTGGACAGGCATTGTAGATTCCCTTCGGCCTCTTTAGAGGAGGAAATGACTGTTTTGGCTGGCCTAGTCCATCTCTGGGGGGCAAGGACAGCCAACCTTCCAGTGCCATGAGTCAGGCACATTGGCTGCTTCACGCTGACAGCATGGCCCAGTGTCTTGGTGCAGATGCATGCCCAGTGCCCAGACTTCTTGCACTCAGTCATCCTTGGGTTTTCCCTTAGAAGATTTGGGCGAGTTTAAAGCATTGCCAATTGTGACAGCTATACTTCTAGCTTTTCTCTTTTGACCCTCCTGCAGATCCTGATTGTTGAACCTGCTAGGAAAAACACAGAGGTCATGCATTTTCCCTCTCCTCTCCCACATGGTGGAAAAAGTAGGAAGCAATTGCCATGAGAAGAGTCTCCTGAGTTCTGCAGCCTAAGGGAGAGAGATAGGGAAAGAAGAAAAAAATTTTTCATGGCATTTTAGAGTAATAGTGAGCACTTAATGGTGACTGTCTCTTTGTGTCACCCACTCCTCAGGCCGATGTCAGGTCTAGGCCATCCTACTGAAAACCTGCTTGAGTTGAAGTCCACATGCATGGCTTTGGGAACTGTTCTGTACATGTGTCCTGGGATTTTTGTAATTAACAGGCCATGCTTACTTCCCCAGCCAGCTTTGCCTTGCCCTAATCTCCTGTCTCAATAGAACAGTTTAAATCTGGGGCCAGGTCAAGTCAGTTTTAAATAAGGCAAATGCCCTAAGGTCTTATTTGCATGAGGAGTTTTTTAGTTATTTTTCTCATTGTTGGGACAAAATACCCAATGCCCAAAACTCAAGGAGGAAAGATTTATTTGGCTCACAGTTCATAGAGGTTCCAGCCATAGTTGGTTGGCTCCAAGACAGGGTGGCGTGGCAAAGGGGCTTCACAGAGGAGAAACAGTCTGTGGCGAAGCAGTGTAGGCAGAAGGCAGCAGGCAGCAAGCAAGTGAGCAGCAAGCGATAAATGACAAGCAAGGACCCTATTTCTATCCTTTATATCTTATCCAGGCTACCCACCCTTAGGATGGATAGCACAAATGCCCAGGGTGGGTCTCCTTTAATCCTACCCAGAACTGAATGAATAGGGGCATTGTCCCTACCTATGTGGATACCAAGGCACCCTCACACTGAATTCTATTTGTTCCAGGGAGCTGAGTTTTTCCTGTGAGGATTTTTTGACAAACCATCAAAAAAGAGGTAGGTTCCGATCTTGGGCTAGAGGCATCACCAGTAGTTTAATGGCTGTCAAACAAGAAGAAATAAATTTGACTAAGAGATTAAGTATGTAAGATCTAAATAGGTCACGAGAAGCATTAATGAAGTCCATGTCAGGACAGTAACCAAAATCCCTAATTTCAGATATTTGGCAAGAATATCCATGACTCAGATAGTGCTTTGCAGATCTTAGAAGGATGGTCAGCTTGTTTCTGTGCTGTATCTCTCTCTATTTCAGATTGATTGACATAGGATGTACATTTTTCTTTTAGAGACAAACATAGCTCCTCTATTTCAGTGGTTAGGAGATGGAGCCCCCTGTGCTGTTGTATGGCCATTGCTGTTAGTGATTCTATTTGATCTTGAAGGATGGTAATACTCTAGGGAAGTTCATCTAGGCTGCCTGTCAAGTTCTTAGGCAGCTGTTGATGATAGGAAAAAGATGTGATTAACTTCAAGGTCTTACATAAGTGATCATTATTTAGTATTGCTATTAGAGGCAATTTTTGAATCATCCAGGAAGATCCCAAAGGAAACAGAAAAAAAAAAAAAAAAAACCCAAAGAAGTCATGTTATAACTTGGGACAGAGCCCTAAAGTATAGGATGCAACAGAGTAGCAAGATCAGTCACACAGTTTACTTAGAGGGAGCGAAACATTTCACTTTTCTGGTGCAACAAAGTGGTTAGTGTTTTCTTTTCTGAAAAGAAGCTTGAGGTTGTCTACTTGTTCACTGGTGTACAAGGCTAGTGGTGATTCTTCTTTGTTTTCTTGTGTCTCAGGCAGCTTGGGTTTTATGCTGGAGAAGTGAATTCAGCTATCTATTCCCTGTACGGTTAATGGCAGGAGTGGTTGAAAGGGTTTGTTAAAAAGAGTTCCTCCATTTGGGTGTGAGTTGGCTCTAGGATCCAGCCTCCTTTCAGGTCTTGATGAGGACCTGGTCACCAGGGCAGATGTTGGGCTGATAATTATTGTTAGTCCCTGGGAGTGGAAGGAACTTTCTTCCATATTCCTGGAGGGCCTGTTGTAAAGTTCCCAAATGGGTCACATGTCGAACAAGCTGTGCTAAAAGGGCATATGGGTCTGCTACTAATGGAAGAATAGTTACCACTGCCTCATTGATGGCTCTGAGATCTTATACTAGGCAATATTTACCTGATGGCTTGACTATTGGTAAAATGGGTGTATTGCACAGGGGACCAGTAATCCCACAGTCAAAACTTACCAGTAATGGGCTTTAAGTCAAATACTGTTTTATTTGTGAGGATATAGATTAAGGTCCTTTAGTTGAATGACTAGTGGAATGGTCTTTTCAGACCTCCCCGGGTTGCCATCATACCGTATGTGAGGATAAACTCCAGAGACATGGGTTCTCACAGGTCAGGCTGCCTGAATCCCAAGCAGTAGGACATGGATTGTTTGAGGTCTGAGTAGTCGAATGGCCCTGAGCAGGAAGAGTTTACCTCTTCTGATTACTGGTATGGGGCACTCCAGTCTCACCACAAAGGCAGCTTGAAAAAGGAAATCATCCAAAGGGCAGTTCAGAGTAGGGGTAAAAAAAGCTATATAGTTAGCTCCTTCAAGGCTCACAACAACTTTAGAATGGGATGAAAGCTCACCCCAATAAAAAAAACTAGAATTGAATAAGTCACTCTAGTATCACAGAGAAATATAACTTGTTTGCCTACCACTTCTAGGGTCACCTGAGGCCTCTGTAAATCGATTGGAAATAGTCTTATGTGGGCAGCCTTGGGCACCATCATTCACTGTTCAGGCCTTCCTCCCTGGCCACCATGGTGCTGGCTGACTTCATCCCTTTCTGGGACCGAGAGGAGTCCCTCTTCCAGTGGCAAGGATCTTCTTCCGTGTTCCGACAGGCCTGACAAGGGTCGGGTGGTTTCTGAAAGAATTCCTTTGCCCAGAGCCCTGATCACTTGCACTTGAAACACTATGACATGGGCTGGTGAGATGGCTCAGTGGCGTAAGCACCTGCCTGGCAAGCACGAGGGCCTGAGTTCGACTCCTGGAACCCACATACGAAAAAAAGGGCTGGTGATATCGCTCAGCAGCATGGGCGCCTGGTGGCGTGCAAGGTCCTGAGGTCGACCCCTGGTACCCAAAAAAAAAAAGAAACACACCATTCTTTGGGCTACCTCAGTTTCCCCTACTGCTGTGGGCTTTTTCCTGAACCATATCAAATATAGCAAGCATGGCTTTAGTCTGCCTCTTTTCCTTGTTCAACTCTCCTTTGTCCTTTACTTCATCAAAATTATTAAAGACCAAACAAGCTATATCAACCAATTGGTGTATTTCAGTTCATGGGCCCAGTTGGAGTTTCTGGAGCATTTTCCTAATATCTGGAGCTGACTGACTAATAAAATACTGCTTTGGGATAATCTGACCTTCTCTAGACTCAGCATAACTAAAAAAGAGAGTTGTTGAGAAGCCATTTAAACAGGGAGTTGGGGGAGCTGGATGAGGGGTACCCCAAAGTGAGTTTTGTGAACAGGAGTTGTGGGAAACATAAGAGGCTTGCCCCTGAGTTAGTTCCTGACCCTTTAGGGGGGATCTAATAGGGCATCTCTTGCTCGATAGTTGTGGGATGTTAAAGGCCTATCCCTGAGGCAGTTCCTGACCCATTAGTGGGGACCTAGGCATCTTATGATAGTTTCAGAGCCTTTCAGCGACAGGGTTGTGAGCTAGTAGGGCTTAATTCCTCGGGATCAGGTCATGCAAGCATTACAGAGCCTTCCCTTGAGTAAATTCCCACAAGGGAATCTGACAGAACATCCTCTAGATTATCTATGACAGATTTCAGCTTTTATCAGCGAGTCCCCTGATAAAGCTGAGCTCCCTGGTGGGCGTCTCCAGCCTTGTGAGGGCACGTGCTACTTTCCTTTTGAACCTTAGAGTCTTCCCTGTGTTCACAAAGGTCCAGACACAGGATCCGGAAATGGGAAGCCTTATTGGCAGGGTGCTTCTTAGCCAATTCTAAACCACCTGACAGCATTCCTGTTAGGAAATGCTAGCAATCACCTTGTTCAGTAGAACCTTAGAACCCTGACAATTCCCCACAGATGTGGCTCTCTGTGCTTCTGGCTGAGAACTGGGGACTTCCACAGATGATAGCCCACTATCTGGCAGTTTTGGAAAGGGCATAAGACTTCTCCCTTGAGAAAACCTCATCTCACTGGATAAAGCCACAAAGCATACACATTTGGTGGCAAACCGCAAGATAAAGTTAGGCACAACATAAATTCAGTCAGCACATGCAGGTTACACACCCTTTTAGATAAGGGCATAAAATTGAAGCCACAGTTATTATAATGAAAGGAAAACCAAGTAAAATGGAGAGGAAAAACAAACAAATAAACAAACAACATTAGAGAACTAACCCAGGAGGAGACAGCTCTAGGTGAGCTTTAGGACCCAGAAGAATTGACTCTGTCAGAGCTACTGCTTTTCACTGACTGCTGCAGCCACAAACAGCCACAGGCAGAAGTGGCAGGAATTTAAAAATGGGCAAATTTTACTGTTCCAGTGCAGGAAGGCAACGTAGTTCCTAACTTTCCCCCTGAGTTGCTCAGCATTAAAAAGCCAAATGATCTGAACACTCCCACAGATGAAAGCCTGAGGCGTGAGGTCAACAACAAGGAGGGACCCAGAACTGAACTTCAGAGAGAGAGAGAGAAAGAGAGAGAGAATGGGAAAGGAGCCTGTGAAAAGCACTCACTCAGTGAGACCTGCGAGCAGCCTTGGCACTGCACAAGTGGCCACTGAGGTCTGTACAGTGCAGGACACATTGCCAACTGCACTCCACAAAGAGAAGCAATAACTTCAGGTGGACGGGGTCCATGTTTCCTGGTCTGCTGTACGTGGCTATGCCAAAACAGTGACACTTTCCAGCCAGCTGCCTCACTTCTCTTGGCTCAGGTCCATCCCCACAGAGGTGTGTGTCACAGCCTCTGCGATGAAATTCCCATGTTGTGTGGACCAGCAAAATACAGCCCCAACTGATCAGCAGAGACCTTCTTGCTCCCTGCAAAGGCTGAAGCCGTTTGCCACACAATCTGGTCATCTCCAAATGGTGACCAGGTCTGCTGCTCGTCCTGGGAATCGGTCCCATTCACCAACAAAGGGGCAGAGAGAGAGAAAGAGTCTCCCTGAATGAGTGGGCAGTTACCTTCCTTTCCTGCCTGGCTTCTTTTGGCGGCCGGCTGGTGGCTGGTGAGGTCTGCCAATGTCCAGCAGTATCTCCTGGTGTCCATTAATATATCTCAGTGTCCATTAAGCTCTCCTGGCTGCATCTCCAAAAACTGTCACTGTGGAATGGGCAGGTATAGTCCAGGCTCTCGTGTATGAGGAACAATGAATCGCAAGTATACACCAGGTAGAAAGTGGCAAGAAGCTGTATTTATTGAAGATCACAGGAAGTGGTCTCAGGGCAAGTCTGTGCTGACAGAAGATAAAGCACAGACAGAAAAATGGTGTTGGGGTGACAGAAAAGTAAAAGCACTGCACACAGAGATAGCAAAAACAACCCCCGATAAATCAGGCTTTCAGAATTTAAAGCAGGTGCCCCTCAGCCCAGGTACCTCCCCTCAAATCTCTAAGTGTGTTTGACAGGCATGACTGACAGGGTGCTGAGTCATCTTAGGCTTTCAACACACATGATGCTTGTCCCCAAATTCCCTCTGATCTTAATTACGTGTATGACACGCAGGACCTGTCCATGAACCCGTGGCGGGGTTTGAGTGGGGTGAAGGTGAATGAGGGTCAGGCTGGGAGATCCAACACGCATGTGCTCTCACTAGAGCATCAGAAATCTGGGTTTTTGTTATTTCATCTTCCACCTGTCTTAAGACAATGAAAGGAGGAATGTCTGTAGGATGCTGCTTAGAATTAAATGGATGGGAATAACTCCCTCAGCTCCAATGTTTCTTTTTTTGTGTGTGTGGGTACTGGGAGTCGAACTCAGGACCTCGTGCTTGCCAGGCAGGTGCTTATGCCGCTGAGCTATCTCACCGGCCCAGCTCCACTGTTTCTAACTGAACTAACTATTCTATTTTATGGGATGAAATGTTGCTGGATTCTAGAATTGCAAGTTAAGTCAATCAAGCTGGATATGGTGGCACGTACCTGTAATCCTAGGACTCTGGGCTGATGCAGAATGATTGCAAGTTTGAGCCCAGCCTGGACAGTTTAGCAGTTCAGTGAGACCTTGATTCAAAATAAAAAATTAAAAAGGACTGAGGACATTGTTCAGCACAAAGGCCCTGGATTTAATCCCCAGTAGTGAAAAAAGGCGATCAAGACCTTTAAACCAGCCTGTGCTAGTGACGTGTGCACATAAGCTCATCATTCAGGAGGCTGAGGCAGGAGAATCAAGAGTCAAGGCCAGCCTGGGATGCCTGGGACAAGTAGTGAGTTCAAGGCCAACTTGGACTACATAGTAGGATCCTGTTTCTGATAGGCCAAGTAAATGAACATGATCTCTTGGCTAAATTGTAATTTTGTCCTGTGACAGCTCTCACATGGACATGCACACGGCCCTTCCTCTTTGTCCAGATGTGCACATTTACCATTCCCTGTCCAACTCTTTTTCCAGGATCTTTTCTTTTGTCCTTCCATATACGTGATCACTGATTCTTTAATATGGTAATTGTTACTGTAATTTATTGAGCACCTACTACACACTAGAGATGAGGAAGTTTCTTTTATATTGGCTATCTTACTTAAATCTTAGCATCCCCATTGTATGTAGGAAGAAAGCGAGACTCAAAGAAATTTTAAACAAATGTATTCAAGGATAAAGAACTAGTAGTTGCGAGAGCTGATAATCATACACGGGTTTCATTGGCTTCAAAGCTATTCCACTAAAGAATACACTAAGTCCTTAATTTATGAATGAGTTCTGTTCAGGGAGAATGTTCATAAATTGGATTTGTTAATAAGTCAGATTTGTTTGTACATCTGACAGAATGAGTCTTATACACATTTGACACAAATATACAAGGTACAGCATTAAAAAAATACACAACACTGTAAATAAACTATTTTTACTTTTACATTTACCTTAAAATAGTGGTGCAGTACAATTGTAAATAAGCTATTTTTACTTTAATAGTTACCTTACAATGGTGGTATAGTCCAGTCCAGTACAATAACTGTCATATAGGAGATTTCATGTGTGAACTGACAAGAAGAGAGTTACTAACTGGAGGAGGGATGTCTTAGTTGCTTTTCTCTCATTGTGGGGACAAAATACCTGACACCCAAACTTAAAGAGGGTAAGGTTTATTTAGCTCAGTTTGTAGAGGTTTCAGTCCATAATCGGCTGGCTCCAAGGCACATGGCAGAGGGGCAACAGTTCATGGCAGCAGAAGACAGGAAAAGCAATGAGACACAGAGAGAGAGAAAGAGAGAGAGAGGGGAAGAGAGAGAAGGAGAGAGAGAGAGAGGAAGAGAGAGATAGAAGAAGGGAGAGAGAGAGGAAGAGAGAGAGAGGGGGAGAGAGAGAGACCTCTTTCTGCCCCTTATACAGTATACGGGCTACCCACCCTAGGGTAATCCCAACATTAGACCACACATGAATCAGTCACAAACTCTAGGTTCAGCCACCCCCAAAAATCCTGCATCTATAGACACAAACCATAGCATCCTGCCCCTGGGCCCCCAAAGACTCATATACATTCCTTTATGCAAAAGGTATTTAGTCCATCTCCAAGAGTTGCAAAAGTCCTTACAGTTTCAGCAAGTCCAAGTCCAAAGTCTCCTCTGAGATTTAAGTCAAACTCTTAGCTTCGAGTCCCTGTACAAATGAAAAGAAAGCTAAACACTTCCAACATTCAATGGCACAAAATAGACATTTCCATTCTGAAAGTTACAAACAGGGAGATACAAAGGAATGAGGCCAAACCATGTCCAAAATCCAGCAGGACAAACAGTAAGTCCTGTAGTTCTATGTGCAGCATCCAAGGCAATCTGTGGCAAGATGTGAACTCCGAAGAGCTTGGGTGGCTCTGCCCCTACAGCATTTCTGGTGGTTTTAGCTCCCATGGCTTCTCTCTTGGGTCCGCTGTACTCACTCCTTATAGTTTTGCTCAGATGATCTACATTCCTGGCTTCTTCAAATTTCTGTGGTTTCCACTGCACCTTTGGCTTCACACTTAGCTTCACATACTGCCTTCTCAGAGGCACACTCCCTGGCCTCATTTCCATCAGTACTCTGGTTTTCCAGGCTCTGACCAGAGTCTCCAAAATAGTTTACAGCACATGGGTGCTGCCTCTTCAGCCAGTCTCTCAAATCCTTTCCAAATTAATTCCCAAGGCTCTTAAGCCACATGGCCAGCCAACATTATAGTAACGACCCCACTCTCCTGGTACCAATTTTGTCATAGTCAGGGTTTACAAGGGAAAAGATTTAATATATGACACATAATTTATAGGATTATTTTATAATATTCACCCAAAGAGTCAAAAGCAAAAGAGCATGGGAGATCTGTCCACACACTACAGACCTAAAGAATCCAGTCGAGGACCTTGATCCCATGGCAATGTTCTGCTTAAGTCCAGCTGGAGGCCTAGAGCCCATGACAATGTCTCATGCAAGTCTCTATCAAGTCTGGGAAGGCCCAGTGGTCAGTGGTGGAAGCTAGAAAGTCTGCACCAGTGGGATGAAGGATCTGTGCCAGGAGGCTGAGGGATCTGCACTGGAGCCAGGAGGCAATGCTCAAGATAAGGACCAGAGCTCCCCCGAAAAAAACCACAGCCCTCCTCAGCAACAGTGAGGACCCAAGCTCCTCTGATGATAACAGCTGAGTTCATATCAGGAAAGCCAGTGTGACAAGCTTCTCCAGGAGAATCAACAGCACACCATCTTCCCCTCCCTCCTTTCTCCTCTTTGTGTTGTCAGCAGCAATCCTCAGGTGGGCTTTCCACACCCAGAACCATGCTGACTCAGTTCAGCTGGGTGTTACAAGTCTACCATTAGCTAATCCACCACAAGGGAGGGTAGGTGGGAGAGATGGTGAAGCTGAAGGATTATCAGCAATAGGAGATGGAATTGGCCCACACATGTCACGCTGCATAGTAAGCACACAGAAGCACAACTGTGGCAATATCTGGCAGACACATGAGCTACCTCCGTAATTTGTTCACACCTATGAATGTTCATGATGTGAGGTTCATTCGTATCTGTGAAAGTTTACAACTCTAATGTTCATAAGTCAGGGATTTACTGTATTATCATGAACAAAAATTTACTGTTTTAGGTGAAGATTTTATATAAATTGAATTATCTTATAATTATTCTGAATGCGAAACTCTAAACTTCTGATGATTGGTTTAAAAACCATTCCTTTGGGCCGGTGAGATGGCTCAGTGGCGTAAGCGCCTGCCTTGCAAGCGCGAGGGCCCAAGTTCGACTCCCGGATCCCACATACGGAAAAGGGGCCGGTGATATCGCTCAGTGGCACGGGCGCCTGTTGGCGCGCGAGGTCCTGAGGTCGACCCCCCGGTACCCACAAAAAAAAAAAAAAAAAAAAAAAAATTCCTTTGATTTTAGATACTGTGGGAGGCTGAGGCAGGAGGTTTGAAAGTTTGAGGCCAGGCTGGGCAATTTAACAAGACCTTGTCTCTCTCTGTATGTCTCTGTCTCTGTCTCTCTGTCTCTGTCTCTGTTTCTCTCTCTCTCCCCCTTTGTGATAGAGTCTTGTTTGGTAGTTCAGGCTGCCCTTGAACTCATTATGTAGCCCAGGCTGGCCTTGATCTCTGGCAATCCTCCTGCCTCAGCCTCTTGAGAGCTGGGATTACAAGCATGTGCCACCATGCCTGGCTTTTGTTTTTGTTTTTATGAGACGGGATCTTGCTATGTAGTTCAGGCTGGACTTATACTCACCATGTAGCCCAGGCTAGCCTGGAACTCATGGTGATCTTCCTGCCTCAGCCTCCCAAGTCCTGGGATTACCATATCAATTTACAAGACTGTCTCAAAATAAAAAATTTTGGTGATATAGCTCAGTGGTAGAGTGCCCCTGTGTTCAATCTTCTGAACTGAAAAAAAAAATTCTTTGAAGGAAAAATGGGGAACTATACCTCAGAGATGAGTAATCCCTGATGGAATTCTATTAAAGTGCTGACTAATGGTCTGGTGACTAATTTTTTTTTTATCTCAGTGTTGTAAGGAGGCCTTATAAGCCAAGTGGTGGAAAGACATACTTTGACTTCAGCTACTCAAAAGTGCTAACAGCAGAGTCTCTGTATTATTTTGGTTCCAGTTCTTTTTTTTTTTCTCTAGGCTAATTTAACCACTTCCTCTTCCATTCTGCTTTTTTCTTGCAGGTCAAATTGTCTTTCCATTTTCTCTTTATTTTTAAAATAATGCTTAATTTCCCATTTTAAAGCACCTTTTATTATCTGCTTTTATTTTCTCTACTTTGTCCTTCTTCAGCACCTTCATGCTGAACTACATTTCCATTCCCCCTTTTTTATTTTTTATTTTAAGACAAAGTCTTGCTAAGTTGTTAATTCATCAGGCTGGGATCAAATTCTCTCCTCTTGCCTCAGCTTCCCAGAGTAGAGGGATTACAAGGCTGGCTTTTCATCCTATTCTTGTTCATATTTGTTCCTTCTTTCCCTGCTGTTTTTTTCTTTTTCTTTTTCTTTTTTTTTTTTTTTTTTTTTTGCATTCTTCTTCACAGTTCTCTGCCCCATTAAGTTACTGAAAATAAACTGTAAAGGAATCTTAATCTCTAAAATTGTCCTTTGAAGGACAATTAGTGCCTCACAAGTAGTGTCCTTTGAAGCTTGCAGTGAACAACTGTGCCATAGTGGCATTTGGAGGTGACCTGTAGAGTTGTTAGCCCCCTAATCCTGTACTGCCTAGTAGACCTAGCTGAGTTTCTCTCCTGCCCTAATCTTATGTGTCTTAGAGGATGGGACGCCTGTAGGTTAGAGAATCCTCTTCAGCTGGGCCAGCCCAAACGGGGTGGATCTAAGATGCCTGCCAGAAAGACCCATACATTTTGTACCTTCCCTTTAACCCCATCTGCATGCTAAATGACACCCCCCCCCCCCCCCCGCCCCAGAGCCAGGAGAGTTAACAGCGGACCTGAGGAGGACTGGAAAGAACCATGAAACAGTGAAAAGAGGCAGTGCTCGAATTGCCAATCTCCGCCCATTCCTAGAAAAGTCATGAATATTCCTTTCCTTCATTAGCCTATAAGTCATGAATATTCTTTTCCTTCATTAGCCTATCCCTCCCCCTCATTTCTTTCACTCCTCAGTGGGTTAAGAAGTGATTTGCTCGTTTATCTCCCACTTCTTCTGTTCTTGGCCAAAAATAAAAGCCTCTTTCCCTGCTCAATCACTGCTCAGTCTTGTTATTGGTTCCATAATTCTGGGAAGGGAAAATGCAACAATAAGGGGTAGAATTAATAACAGAGCCCTGCTGGTATGTTTTTTATTCTGTGAAGTTTTGGTGAAAGATCATGGGAAGGTCAAGGGAAAAACTGGATTCACTCTAGAAAAAAAAGTGGCCGAGTGTGTGGGCATTCTTCATGAGTGTGTGTGTGTGTGTGTGTGTGTGTGTCTTTGGGAATTAGTAAAGAATGTCAAAGTACAGGTATTTTGACAACCATTAATTGAATATTTTACAATAGCTATTGGAATTTTAAATGTTTACAACACAAAGAAATGATATATGTCTGAGGTAATAGCTATGGCAGTTACCCTGATCTGATCATTACACATTGTGTTTATGTATTGAAATGTCACCTTGTTACCCCATAAATAGATACTATTACTGTGTACCAATTAAAAATCAGGGGGCTGGTGAGATAGCTCAGCGGCATAAGCGCCTGCCTGGCAAGCATGAGGTCCTGAGTTCGACTCCCAGAACCTATATTAAAAAAAAAAAAAAAAAAAAAAAAACACCGGGCCGGTGAGATGGCTCAGCAGCGTAAGCGCCTGCCTTGCAAGCGTGAGGGCCCGAGTTTGACTCCCGGAACCCACATACGAAAAAGGGGCCGGTGATATCGCTCAGCGGCACGGGTGCCTGTTGGTGCTCGAGGTCCTGAGGTCGACCCCCCGGTAACCACAAAACAAACAAACAAACAAACAAAAAACACCAATATATATTTTAGAAATATATAGTTATTCAATATGAGCTACTTCTCAGCATCACTTTCAAATGAAAATAGACTTTCCCATCAGATTAAAATAATGATTCAGACTATTTATGGGACTTCTTTTTGTAAACGGTCTTACCATGTAGTTCAGGTTGGCCTTGAATTCACTATGTAATACAGGCTGGCCTCAAATTTAAGGAGATCCTCCTGCCTCAGCCTCCTGCATGGTGGAATTACAGGAGAAGAATAATAGAAGGAGAGCACTCAAAGGCTCATAAACAACACTGAAATATATTTAACCTCTTTTCTTTCTCATTGCCAGACCCTGCACAGGTTACTCTGGTTGCCTCTTCCTTGAGAAAGAGAAGGGAGGATTCTTTGTCTCATAACAAAGAGAGATTTATACAAGGTCCTGTTCCAGAGGAAGGAGGGCAGTCTTTCTTTCTTTCTTAGAAGAGGCCCAGGTTAGTTCCTTGAGATTTTGTGTTATTTTAAAGGAGAGATTTTTGCCCTCAAGCTCTACTACTTTTAAAAAGTTCTTCCCTAGAGACAATGGAAGCCCTTGGAAGACATGAGCCACTGTGATCCTTGTGCAGCGCTATAGTTATGGATGGGTACAAGGTATTAAATAACTAACTTTAATGTCATTTACTAGTTGTTAAATTTTCAAAAATGATTTGTGTATAGTAGGGCCTGGTGGCACATGCCTGTAATCTCAGCACTCTGGGAGGCTGAGGCAGGAGGATTTCAAGACCAAAGCCAACCTGAGCAACATGGGGAGTTCAGGGTCAGCCTGAAACATAAGGACTCTGTCACAAACAAATGGTGTTCTGCATAAATACAAATCTACTGAATCACGTAGCATCTCTATGTGTTACCACAGGGGATGGGGATCCTGGATGGATTTCGAGGTTCTTGTGTGAGACCAACAAAGCATGGGATGTTGCACACAGTGGTATGAAAAAGCAGCTAAACTTAGTAATGTTTAAAGGGGGAAGGTACGCTCAGAGTGAGCAGGTTCATGCCAGCACAAATGGAGACAGAGCGGCATGGGCAGAAAGGAAAGATGGCACAGGGCGGTGGGGAGAGAAGCATGAAATGGAGATAAGTTAGGTTTCAGGATTTGAAAATGTGCCTCTGCCTAGGGCCCAGATCACTGGGTCTTTCAGGGTATGATTGACAGGGTGCTGAGTCATCTCAATTATTGTACTGCGCATGTTCTTTCTCATTATTCACTCGGTTATAATTTTATGCATGACGTGTGGTCCCTATGTACGAACACTTAACGAGGAAATCTCAGTGAGGAAAGGTCATTGTAAGTCATGCCAATGGACCTAACATACATGAGGCCTGGTCTGGAACTTTAGGAATTTCCTGGGGTCTTTGTTATTCTTATTTCTGCCTCCCTTACAACAAAGGAAGGTGCTGGCCCTGGGGTGTTGCCCAAGTTCAGGTGAGTGGAGGGGGAGTGGTCCTATTACCAGGTAGTCTCCAAACAAAGACAGGGTTTTGGATCGCTTGCCTCTCCTGGAGCTGGATTCCAGGTTCTTCTCGTCTTGAACAAAGAATTGAGTGAAACAAGCAAAAAGAATGGTGACAAAGTTTATTTGAAAAAGAAAAGTTTAGAGTGAGGGAGAAACTAGCTCTGCAGAGTGAGATTGGGATGAGTAAAAAAAGAAAAACAAGATAAAAGTACACCCTGGTGCACACAGGGTGGGCTACTGTGAGGAAAGCCATGATAGTGAGCTCTTCTCGGAGTCCGTGTGTCTTTATGCTGCCCACATCTCGAGGAAACCTTGAGATGAACATACAGGTCTTTTTTTTTTTTTTTTTTTTTTTTTTTTTTTTATTTTAAAGAGAAGAAAAAAACAAAACAAATCAAAAGAAGAACAAATTTTCAAAACAACATAATAGGAGGGTAACAATGGTTAATACATTACATATTACTATCTTTAAGTTAGTTATTCAGGATACCAGACATTAGCATTCAATTGTCCAAACATTATTGGCACAAACCTTACTCTTCAATGAACTAAGTAAAATTGGTAGTGTATCTGTCTTAACCATCTTATATATATATGTATATACAATTTTTTTCCCTTTCCCTTCTTTCTTTTCCCTATTCCAGTCTCTTTTTCCTTTTGACCAGTTTCTTTTTGATTCACCATGTCTATTGTACATTTTGGATCTTATTTACTCTTTCAGTTTCTCATACTAGAGAGACAATACGATGCTTACACATGTGCTTCTGGTTTATTTCACTTATGAGTATTTTCTCGAGTTGCATCCATTTACCTATAAAAGTCTCCAGTTTATCCTTCTTTATGGCTGAATAGTACTCCATTGTATAAAAATACCACGTCTTTCTTATCCATTCCTCAGTTGATGGGCATTTGAGTTGTTTCCAAGATCTGGCTATTACAAATTGTGCTGCTATAAACATGGGTGCACATATATCGCTGTGGTACAATGTTTTTAATTCTTCTGGGAAGATGCCCAGAAGGGGAATAGCTGGGTCAAATGGGACCTCCAACCCTAGTTTTTTGAGGAATCTCCACACTGACTTCCACAGTGGCTGTACCAGTCAACACTCCCACCAACAGTGAAGAAGGGTTCCTTTTTCCCCACAGCCCCTCCAGCATTTGTTATTAGTTGATTTCTTTATAGTAGCCATTCTTTCTGGGGTGAGATGGTATCTCAGTGTTGTTTTAATTTGCATCTCTCGAATGACTAGTGATGTTGCACATTTTTTTGTATATTTATTTGCCATTAGTATTTCTTCATCTGAGAAATGTGTATTCATCTCAGATGCCCATTTTTGGAGTGGGTCTTTAAATTTGGGAGGTCTGATTTTTTTGAGTTCTTTATATGTTCTCGATAGTAATCCTTTGTCTGAGGAACAGCTGGCAAACATTTTTTCCCACATTGTGGGTTGTCTCTTCACTCTGTTGGTGGTTTCTCTTGCTGTGCAAAAGCTTTTTAGTAAGATGAGATCCCAGTTATTGATTCTTTGGGATAGTTCCCGTGCGGTTGAGTTTTTATTCATAAAGTCTTTGCCTACACCAATGTCTCCAAGGGTTTTACCTATCCTACCTTCCAGCAGATTTAGTGTTTCTGTTTTAATATTTAGATCTCTGATCCATTTTGAATTTAGTTTACTGCATGGTGAAAGATATGGGTCTAGTTTTAATCTTTGGCATGTGTAGAGCCAGTTTTTCCAGCACCATTTATTAAAGAGGCTATCTTTCTTCCAGCGAATGTGTTTGGCACCTTTGTCAAAGATAAGGTGGCTTAGTATGTCTGGGGTTGTTTCAGCATCTTCTAATCTGTTCTATTGATCTTCAGGTCTGTTTTTTTGCCAGTATCACACTGTTTTTATCATAGTAGCTTTATAGTATAATTTCAAGTCAGGGATTGTGATGCCCCCTGCCTTGCATTTGTTGCCCAGAATTGCCTTTGCTATTCTAGGTCTCTTCTGATTCCAAATGAATTTTAGGATTGTTTTCTCTAATTCTGTGAGATATGCTGTTGGAATTTTGATTGGAATTGTATTAAATCTGTATAACAATTTTGGAAGTATGGCCATTTTCACTATATTGGTTCTTCCTATCCAGGAGCAAGGGATATCTTTCCATTTTCTGATATCCTCTTCAATCTCCTTTTTCAGAGTACTGTAGTTTTCAGTATAGAGGTCTTTTACATCCTTTGTGAGGTTGATTCCTAGGTATTTCATTTTTTTGGATGTTATTGTGAAAGGTATTGTTTCCCTAATTTCTCTTTCAGTAAGTTTGTTATTTGTGTACAGGAAGGCTATTGACTTTTGAGTATTGACTTTGTATCCAGCTACACTACTGAATTTGCTAAATCTAGCAGTTTTTTAGTGGAGTTTTTGGGGTCTTCTGTGTAGAGTATCATGTCATCTGCAAATAATGATAATTTAACTTCTTCCTTTCCAATCATTATTCCTTTTATTTCTTTCTATTGTCTAATTGCTCTAGCTAAAGTTTCCAGAACTATGTTGAATAAGAGTGGGGACAGTGGACATCCTTGTCTTGTTCCTGATTTTAGAGGGAAGGCTTTCAGTTTTTGGCCATTTAGTATAATATTGGCTGTTGGTTTGTCATAGATAGCTTTTACCAGATTGAGATAAAGACCCTCTATTCCAATTTTCTGTAGGGTTTTTATCATGAAAAGGTGCTGGACTTTGTCAAAAGCTTTTTCTGCATCTATTGAGATGATCATGTGATTTTTGTCTTTGGTTCTGTTAATATGGTGTATTACATTTATTGATTTATGTATGTTGAACCATCCCTGCATCCCTGGGATGAATCCAACTTGGTCATGGTGTATAATCTTCTTGATGATTTGTTGGATTCTGTTTGCCAGTATCTTATTAAGGATTTTTGCATATATGTTCATTAGGGAGATTGGCCTGTAGTTCTCTTTCTTAATTGGGTCCTTCTCTGGTTTTGGTATCAGGGTAATGCTTGCTTCCAGGAATGAATTTGGGAGTATTGCTTCCCTTTCAATTTCACTGAAAAGTTTGAGAAGTAGGGGCGTTAGGTCTTCTCTAAATTTCTTGTAGAATTCGGCAGTGAATCCATCAGGGCCTGGGCTTTTCTTTGTTGGGAGGTTTTTAATTACATCTTCAATTTCATTGGTTGATATTGGTTTATTTAGGATTTTTAAATCTTCTTGATTCAGCTTTGGTAATTCATACGAATCTAGGAATCTGTCCATTTCTTCACCATTTTCCATCTTAGTAGAATATAAATTTTCAAAATAGGTATAGATGATCTTCTGGATTTCTGCAGGGTCCATCGTGATATCACCCTTTTCATTTTCAATTGCATGGATTTGAGTCTTTTCTTTTCTTTTTTTAATAAGGTTGGATAAGGGTTTGTCAATCTTATTTATTCTTTCAAAGAACCAACTTTTTGCTTCATTGATTCTTTGTATTGTTTTTTTAGTCTCCAATACGTTAATTTCTGCTCTGATCCTTATAATTTCCTCCCCTGTACGGGCTTTTGGCTTAACCTGCTCTTCTTTTTCTAGAAGCTCGAGGTTCACCCTTAAGTTGTTTATTTGCGCTTGCTCTATTTTCCTGATATAAGTATTTAATGCTATAAATTTCCCTCTTAGGACTGCTTTCATTGTATCCCATAAGTTCCAGTATGTTGTACTGTCATTATCATTCAGTTGTAGAAAGTGTCTAATTTCTTCTTTAATTTCATCTGTGACCCATTGGTTGTTCAGGAGGGTGCTGTTTAATTTCCATGTGTTTAGGGAGTTTTTGTGAGATCTTTTGCCATTGATTTCCAATTTCATTGCACTATGGTCTGATAATATGCATGGGATAATTTCAATTCCTTTGCATTTACTTAAGCAGGTTTTATGAGCTAGTATGTGGTCTATTTTGGAGAACGTCCCATGTGCAGCTGAGAAAAATGTGTATTCTGATGTTGTGGGATGGAACACTCTGTAGACATCTACTAAGTCCATTTGTTCAAAAGTTTGGTTCAGTTCTACTATTTCATTATTGATTTTCTGTCCAGTTGATCTGTCTTTTTGTGACAGTGGAGTATTGAGATCTCCCAATATAATTGTATTAGTGCTTATTTGATTTTTCATGTCCTTTAGTACTTGTTTTATATAGCTGGGTGCATTGGTATTTGACGCATATATATTTATGATCGTTGTCTCTTCCTCTTGGATTGTTCCCTTTACAAGGATGTAATGACCATCTTTATCTCTCTGAATCCTTCTTGGCTTGAAGTTCACTTTGTCTGCAAAAAGAATAGCTACCCCTGCTTTTTTCTGGGTTCCTGTGGCATGGAGTATTGTCTTCCATCCTTTGACTTTCAGTCTATGAATTTCTTTCTGAATTAAATGTGTTTCTTGTATACAGCATATTGTTGGATCTTGCTTCTTGATCCATTTCGCCAGTCTGTGCCTTTTGATTGGTGAATTGAGACTGTTAACATTGATGGTTAAAACTGATATGTATTGACTTATACTTGTCATGATATTTTCCTCTTGTTGGTTCCCACTCTTTGTTTTTCCCCTTTCCTGCTATTTAATTATCTGCCATGCCTGGTGGATTCCCTCTGTTGGGGTTCCTATCTCTTTCTAGAATGTCCTTCAGAACATTTTGGAGTGCTGGTTTGGTGGTCATAAATTTTCTCAGATGTTCTTTGCCATGAAAGTATTTTATTTCTCCATCAATTTTGAAAGATAGTTTTGCAGGGTACATCAATCTGGGTTGAAAATTATTTTCCTTTAGAGCTTGCAATACATCATTCCAAGCTCTTCTTGCCTTGAGGGTTTGTGCTGAAAAGTCAGCTGTGATTCTGATGGGTTTTCCTTTATAGGTGATTTGTCTCTTGTCCCTAACAGCTTTTAAGATTCTGCCCTTCTGTTGAATTTCTGGGATCTTGACTATAATATGTCTGGCTGAAGTTTTTTTTTGATTATGTCTAGTTGGTGTTCTAAAAGCTTCACTTATAGGGGCGTCAAATTCCTTTTCTCTTCCAGGAAAGTTCTCCCTGATTATGTCTTTGAACAAGGTTTTAATGTCATTGATGATATCTCCTGCTTTTTCATTTATTCCAATTATTCTTAAGTTGTTTATCTTTGAGTCATCTAGCAGCTGCTGAATTGATTTTTCATGGTCCCTTGCTGTTTTTAAGAATTCTTTCTTTTCATGATCACTAATTGCAAGCCTGTCTTCTATATCTGAGATCCTGTCCTCGCATTGGCTTAATCTGCTACAAATACTTTCAATGGAATTTTTGTTCTCTTGGATATCTGCTTGAATCTGCCTTATGGATTCCATTTCTTTCCTATGCTGAGCATTCATGGTTTCTATAGTTTTCTTAAGCTCATCTATTTTTTTGTCTGTATCAGCTATAGTGTCCTTAAGCATGGTCTTCAATGTGGACATTATCTCTGCAGTTATCTGTGAGATTATTTCTGTTTTAATTTTTTCCAGAGCCTCATTCAGTTGCTTTGTTGTTACCACTTCAGATAGGCTAGGTGGGTGGCTTTCGGATTGTCCCACCTCGTTGCCCCCTAGGTTTGCCTTTGGTGTATTGGATGTGTGGGGTTGCATCTTGTTTAAGTGTCGTCTCATTTTTTCTTTCTTTAATTCCTGGGGTGATGTTTGCAAATTACCTATGGTAGGTTACTTTATTGCTAGTGTTTAAGATCTTTAGAAGATGACTACTTCTCTGCAGTATCTTCCAAGTGGAGCTTGCTTTTGGGTTTTGAGCTTTCTGCCAGATCCTACCTCTTCAATTCGTTGAGTATGCGAAGTTGCTACCTGTTTGGCCCAGTCCTTGATTCTTTGGTACTGTGCCACTGTATTTTCTGTGTCCCTTAGTCAATCTCAATCACGAAATATCAGGAAGGAAAGATGTTTAGAACAATTATTTCACATTTGGCTATAATGTTAACTAAAACATCAAACACAGCCTAGAAAATGACAGACTGAGCTAACCAGTTATTTACCACTTTTAGCTGTATAGAGTTGCGGTTATATAACAAAATCTAAAACACACCAGAAAAATTATATGCAGTATACAAGTCCTATGTATGTCAATATTTCCCTGAGGAGTTTAAATTTAAAATGAGTTAAGGAGGAAATAGAGTGTTGGGAGAATAGGAAGGAATTAGATGTAAGGTTAGAGGACCAAGAGGGATCCCACTAACATTGGGACACTGGTGCAGAGGACTGGTGGTAAAAAGAGAAGGAAGGGATAAAAGGAAGAACAGATCACAACCACAATCACAAAGAAGTTAGAGGCGCTGTTTACACTCATATAAAAAACCAGAGAGAATAATGAAGGAAGGAGCAAATACACACACAGAAACAAAAATGAAGATAAAAACAATAAAACAGACAAAACAAAAATAAAACCCCACCAAAAAAAAAAAAAAAAAAAAAACTTCGCCAGAACAAAAAACAAATGAGTGAGAAAAAAATAAAAATAAAAAAAAATAAAAAAATAAAAAGAATCAGTTCCAGGTGTTGACTCTGCTGTAGGCAGGCACCGTGTGGTGACAGAGTCCTGTTCCGTGCAGGTCGGTCCCAGTGAGCCAGGAGCGGCCCTCTGGCGGGCGGTGAGCAGAGGCCCGTACTTTCAGGCAGAGACCAGTCTAGCTCGCCTGCTGCTCTCAGTGCCCTTTCACTATCCCTGGGCCTGAGAGGCCCAGCGCGCTGTCCGGAGCGCGGGTTCCCTGCACTGGTTTCCCACTGCTCTGATTCTCACCACGCCCCCCACAATGGCGCCAGGCCAGTCGCTCTCTGGCACGGGACAGGTGTGGCTGAGAGACCAGTCTCGTTCACCTGCTGACCTCAGCACACTTTCGTGGGCCTGAGAGGCCCCGCGCTGCCCTGTCCGGAGCACGAGTGTCCAGCGCTGTTTTTCTTTTGCGCCACTCTGAGTTTCGCCACACCCCCCACAATGGCGCCTGGCCGGTCGCTCTCTGGCGGGGGGCAGCTGTGGCCAAGAGACACTCACCGCTGGCCAGCGCAGTTCTCCGCTGCTCCCCCGCCTCACCGCTGTCTCAGGATCCTCTGTGGGGGCTCCCTGGGTGCCAGCTGTGACCGTGTGTCCCTAGAATTGAGCTTCTGTCGCGCTGCGATTCCTGGGATGGTAGAAGGTGCGTGCGCGGTCTGCTCCTTCTTCTTTGTTGGAAATCACCCTCCACTGGTGCCGGGGTCCCAGATTGCGCTTCAGAACTTTTCTGGGTTCCGGGGAGGCATCTACCCCCCCTCCTGCGCTTTCCCGGTCGCTATATTCCCGTGTTCCAACGGTAACTTTTAGAGAGAGTTTCGCTGCCTGCTTCTTACTCATCCGCCATCTTTTTCCCATCGAACATACAGGTCTTGAGAGGTGGTACCGGGATCCCATGCCTCAGGCTGACATTGGGTCCAGGCCATCCTATTGAAAACCTGTTTGAGTTCTCTCAAGAAATCTACATGCAGGACTTTGGGAACTGTTTTGTGCATGTGTTCCAGAATCTTGGAATTAAAAAGTCATGCCTGCTTCCTTAGCCAGCTTTGCCATGCCCTAATCTCCTGTCTCAGCCCCATATCCCCAACTGTACTACCTATACTGAGTTTGTCTTATTTGTGTGTTTTTTTTTTTTTTTGTCTTTTTGAGACAGGGTCTCACTATGCAGTTCAGGCTGGCCTTGAACTCACTATGTAGACTAGGCTTGCCTTAAACTCGGAGCAATCTTCCTGCCTCAGCCTCCTGAGTGCTGGGATTACAGGTGTGCACCACCATGCCCGGCTGTCTTATTTGTATACATGCTTTGATATAGGAAAAATATAACTCCCAACCTGCTAGATGTCAGATGTGCCGAGTTCTTGTCCCCCAAAATCAAACAATGAATTCCAAGGAACAGTGGAGGTTAAGAGTAGGAAACGTTTATTGAGAAATAGTTCCTGAGAGACAGGAGGGGTCCTGAGTGGGATGCCACTGAGGCCCTTTGTCAGGGGTAATTTATATAGCAGTCACAATGTGGGTACAACGTCGGTCAAACTATGATCAACCTATGGAGTTATAAGTATAGCTGCTTAGCTAATATTGATCCAATAGGGAAGCGAGGCATGTAGCGAGGTTATATGGCTGGGATCATTAACCTTGGCTTATCTATGACTTCTAAAACCGGGACATTTTGGGGAAGGGATGGGTCCAGATGTTCTGGTTACCCATCTGTGCATCTGATGCACATCTGGTGGTACTCATTACAGTATAATCTCAAGTTACTATTTATCCCTTAGGGAGGCATATGGGTCTGGCCATTGCATCTTTATCTTGGGCTGGGCCTTCTTTGGATACACCTCCAGCCACAATTCTGATGTTTTCATTTTTTCTCCTGACTTCCTTGAGAGCCTACTCCATCTCTGTCTATGAATTTATTTTTTTAATCTAACTTAGCTGCCTATTATAGTTTGACCCATAGGTCCCATAAAAACAATGTGACTAGGTGATTGTCAAGCATTTAGAGCAGCCAGGATGTCGGGCAGAGGTGACATCTATCTGGCTGACAGTATTTACTCTTAAGATCCACCAAGCTTTGAGGAGAAAACTGTGATATTCACACAGATCTGCTTCTGGCAACTGCACTAAATACTCTGCTTTACTTTCTTTGGGAGCCATGTCCTTTCCTCCTGCCAGAGTTGCCTGGCAAAAAAAGACAAAGAAAAAAAGAAAAAAATGCATGAGTATGTCGACCTTTGCAGTCTGAGAAGTGGTCGACAAACCCCTTGGAACAAGGCAAACATTCTGAGTCATTTCTCTGCTTACGACAAAGGATTTAACCATTCAGCCTCCTATTCCCAGGCCTGGCCCTCCTGTCTCTAACTAATAATGAGCATTTGGATAGAAGTTGAGGAACACCAATTAACTGGTAGGAGTAATCAGATCCAAATAATGCCAGGGAAAATCAGTAATCAGCTACAAACATGAGCGCAAAGCAGATAAAAGCCAGGAAATAAAAGAGTACAATTTAGCCTCTGATTCAGAGTCTTCTAGTTTACTTTTCTTTCTTTTTCATTCAAATTAGGGTCTTATTCAAAGGGTTTAAGCAATAAGAGAGTAGCTTTCTAAAAAAAAAAAAGTTTAGGATTATAAAAAAGAGTATTCCTTTCTTCATAAGTAAAAATAAGCATAATCAGTTCAGGAAAATACCCCCTGGAAATAGCAGCAGTTAGGAAGATCAACCAATAGCGTTGCCAGAAGACCTCCGTGAAAAATCAGGAATATGATTCTAGTGGTTCTTGAGCCCCCCGCTTTTTTTTTTGGTTTGGCAGGGATTACTCCCTTTAAACTATCAGCTTCAGGGATGGATTGCGAGGCCTCTTCAGTTTTGATCTCCAGAAGAAGCAAGGAAATTTAATAGTAACCGTGGGATACCAACGTTCTGATAATTTTCAACTTCAAGAGAGGGAAATAAGAATAAATAATTGTATGAGTTTTAAAGCTATCCCTGTCATTGTCAGGAGGCTTAACCGACTCCTACGGCTGTCAGAGTTTAGGAGGCAGGCTAACTTGATAAGGAGTCTAAATTAATAGAAGACAAAGAGTAGGACTTAAAATCTAGTTGTTTGGTTGTCAAGGTAATTTTTCCTGATTGGAACAAGACAGACATGTGATGTGGAGACACACTTGGTCCTCTGAGCACACTTTCAGTGTCTTGTGGTCAAGCTTTATAGGAGAAAAACTGGAGGTCAAAGCTACAGACGTGGAAGTAATGGAAAGCCATGCCATGGAAGCCAGAGAGCTGCTTTCAGAAGAGAACAGGAATTAGATTAAGCCAATATTGCTCAACACGTGTGGGCAAATTATGGAGCCCAAGAAATAATTGGCTTCTGCAGCACATTCCAAATGCAGGCCCAAAGCGATAGCAAATGCTAAAATGAACAGGAAAAAAGATTCCAGTCAACAAAGAGCAGAATAAAAGGGAAAAAAACTCCAAATCTCATGCTGATACAATCATAGGCAAATGGAGAGGAGGAAGATAAAAATCTGTATGGCAAAGCATACCAGTGACCTGATATTAGTGCTGAAATTAAATTTTAATTTTAATTCACAAAAGTAAACCATACAAAAAAGCTACTGCTAAAATTTAAAAATAAAAATTCAGCCAGGCACGGCAGCACATGCTTGTAATTCCATCATTTGGAAGCCCAAGGCAGGAGGAACTTGAGTTTGAGGCCAGCCTGGGCTATGTGATGAGCCACTGACTCCAATTAATTAATTAAACCTTTATTTCCAAAACCTAGAGCTACCATTATAGCTAGCATAATAATCACATGAAGAATATTAACCATTAAAATTTGTGTGTGTGTGTGTGTGTGTGTATCTACATCTACACTTTTAAAAAACTTTTATTACTAAGCAGTATCTTGGGAATTTTTATTCACATAATAAATATATTTTGTTGTTTCGTTTTACTTTCTGTGTTTTACTACTTTTATGCTTTATAACATAATACGACAGACTATTGGCTCAATCTTGGCTGTATGTGTAATGCAATCAATAAACCTTATCTATAATTGCAAAGAAATGCCCTCTAGTTGGGAAAGAGGTAATAAAATAATAGAGTCTTAAAGGGGAAAAATATGGTGGAGATTGCATGTGCACATATTTATAGAAATATACAGCGGCACCTGCCTGGCAAGTGTGAGGTTGTGAGTTTGATTCCTGACACCAAAAAAAAAAAAAAAAAAAAAGAAATATATGCAAAGATATGAACTAGAGAAATGAAGATCTGTTTTGAGCCCAGAGAGGAAAGGTGAGCCCCTTCCCTTCTGGCTGCATTACTCTGTCCACCACCCCCCTCACCCATGCTTTCTCTGCAGATGTGATCTTGCTGGCTCGCTCTCTCCAGGATTTCCCTATTGCAATGAGGAAGCTCAGCTGATCACGCCAGCGAATTCAGATTGTGTTCATCACCTTTTGACCTTTTGCCCCACCCTCTGTTTACCAGTTTGAACGCTGGCACACATGACTGTAAATGGAGAAAAAAGAAAGAAGGGGAAGAAGCAAAGCAACATGTGCCAAGTGGCTGTCAACTCTGCAGAGCCCCACCTTGTTCTCTCTTCCTGTGTAATGATGAGAACCAGAGCCCTGTGCCCTTAGAGATGTGCAGTGTGCAGGCGCCGCGTACCTGCTCAGGCAATTCTATGTCACTGAGAGAAGGCACCCTGATCCTGGCTGCATCCTTCATCCTTTCTCATGGTTCTGTTCTTACCAAGAGCTGTTTTCTCTGATTCTGTCTTGGGACCGACAGCCTTCGCCTGTTGAACATTGGCCTTATCTTTTCTCTTATCATTTCTCTTTCATCATTCATCTCTTACCCCAACTACAAATATACTTTAATAGTTATCAAATTAAAACACAAGCATACAAAAAGGCAAGCACAAGTAAACACAAGACCCGAAAATCCCGAGCCCTTATCTCCCTACAGCAATCACTTCACTCATAATTTTTTTTTTTTTTTTTTCTCTTTTGAAGGCAGGTCCTCACTATGTACTTCAGGCTGGCCTCAAACTCACAGCAATCCTCCTGCCTAGCGAGTGCTAGGAGTGCAGGTGTATTCTACCAGTGTGTGTGACAGTTCCCTTATTTTTTAAAAATAAATATATAAATTTATTTATTTATCTATTTCTGTGGTACTGGGGATTGAGCTGAAGGCCTTCTCATTGAGCTACAGCCTCAGCTCATTTTTATTTTATTTTTTTAAATTTTAAGACAGGGCCTTACTAAGCTGCTAAATTGCCTTGGCTGAATTCAAAGCTGATCCTCTTGCCTCAGCTTCCCTCCTGGGATTATAGGCCTGTGCCACCACATCTTTTTTTTTTCTTTTGAGATAGCTGTTTTTGTGTTTTGTTTGGTTTTGAGGATGGCTTTGCTGTGTTGCCCAGGCTGATGACCCATATTGTGGAGACCTTTGTGTACCATGCAGGTTCTCCCTTTAGGACCAAGCCATCCATCCCCTTACTGCAGGGTAGGTGACCATTGGCAGCCCATACTGATTCCCTTCTCAAATATTGTCCTCCATCCAAGATCACCCTGCCCCCAGCGTGGCCTGCATCCAGTGCCCGTTGAAGCAAGAGTACAAAGGCCGTTGGCTCAGGACACCGTGAAGTTCCAGAGCTCCCTGTGGAGCTGGCTGGGGTCTCTGTACCACAGTCAGGCTTCTTCCTCTTCCCAGTGATGCCTCTCTTACTCCCTTCCAGGTATTATTTCCAGGGGCATTGCTGTGGCAGACACTGTGGTGCACCACACAAGTGTCCCTTCAGCAGTAGAGAGGTAATTACTATGGCTTCATGGAAAAGAAATTAAAAAAGAGAAAGTTTCAGTTGATCCCCAGAAACCAAGTGTCATCAGGGTAACTCCTGTTATACTAGAGATTTGTGGAGGCCAGGAAACAAATAAATACCTGGGTAAATTCCAGCTCAGTGGCCCAGTCTTAGAGTTATTGACAAGTGGTTTGAGGACTCCTGCTAAGCACACACACGTTGCGTCGTTGACCTGTCAGGAAAGGGATCATAACAGAGAAAGCCAAGTGGAAACCTCTGAAACTGCTCCCTTTCTCCAACCAGCCAAGATAACAAATCAAGAAAAGTTTCCAGGACTTGGTGCACGGCTCTAACTCCAACACTCAGAAGGCTGAGGCAGGAGGATCACAAGTTTAAAGTTAACCTGGCTATGTAGTGAGTTCAAGGCCAACCTGGACTACATAATGAGACACTGTCTCAAAACAACAATGAAGTTCTTGGGAAAAGAGGGAAAACGGAGTAAGACTACTATTGAAAACCTAAGGGATGTAGGGCTGGGGGTCATTACTCACTATCGTATCTTCATATAGTTCATCAGTCTGGCTCCTGCAGAAACTGGATGGTTCTGGAAAATAATTTCAGAAAACCACTAGCTCAGCTGGGCATAGTGGTGCACACCTGTAATCCCAGCACTTGGGAGGCTGAGGCAGAAGGAATGCTGTGAGTTTGAGGCCAGCCTGAACTGCATAGTGAGATCCTGTCTCAAAACGACAACAACAACAACAACAACAACAACAGCAACACAAACAACACCAACTCAAAGCGATACCCTTGATTATTTGGTGTTACTGCTAGATAAATAAGTCAAAACAAGGCAAGAAGTTTTCATGTATATTGTCTGTGGACGTTGATTTGGGGAACGTATTCTTTTCTATTCCAATCAGGAGATAGTTTAATTTCATGTGACATGAATAATATTCAGTGGCAGCTGTGACCGTTGAAGGTCCATAGAGGACAATGTTCATCCTCTACCCTTTCTCATAATCTCAAGATATTTGAATCATTTTGAAATCCTGCTGAGTAGATTTTGATTCATTCCATCAATAACATCATGTTGATTGGCCATGATGACTCTAGAAGACTTTATAAGACATATATAAGTACTAGGAATTTTCAGAGACCTATAACTTTGACATTTTCATGGATTCAGTATTCAAGGGTGTGCTGAGATATCCCTTCAAAATTAAAAGATATGTCCTGTACCCTGTACCATGAGGAAGAAAGCACAGTGCTTGGTAGGCATCTTTAGGTTCTGGGGTCAGCACATTATATATCCAAGACTTTCCAGAAAAGGAAATAACTGCACTAAGCCAAGGCTTTGATGCAAACAGTCCTGTCCTTTGGACAGAATGGCTGACACCTCATTTGGAGATGTCTATGGTGGGAGTCACTAAATCCTAAATTCAGGTGGGCTTAGCCGCAGAACATTGGAATGAAGCCCAAATACAACCAGAGGTCACATCACTCTCTGTAGTTGCACAGGGGAAGGTGTCTTCCCCTAGTTAGCACCTGTGTCAAATGAAGGGTCTCGCATTACCAGCTGAGGGAGGAGGAAAAAGCCCGATCTTCATGTATCCTAGTTACAAAGGGGCAGAAGTGGAGCTAGAGCAATCAGGGTTGACCCTGATAGTAGAGATTGAAAATATTTCCAGTGAGCAGGGACTATAGAGTAACAGGTGCACCAAGTTAGTGCCCCACTTTGTATAAGGAGAAGTTGCCCAGAATGAGAATGTGTAAAAATCCCTGGGCAGCAGCACCTGGACTAGCTGTCTAGTAAGGGCACTGGAGGGAAAAAGACTGAAAAAAGGAAGTCTGAGATAGAAATATATAGGTACAGAAAAATAGGAGGGGGCAGAAAATGTAAAGATTTTTGTATAGTACATTAATATTAGAAAAGATCCACTAATAAATGGGCACTGAACAGCCATTATTAGGAGGCTGAGGCAGGAGGTTCAAAAGTTTGAGGCCAGCCTGGTCTACACAGTGACTAAAAGGCCACCCTAAGCTATATAGAAGATCCAGTTTCCAAAAAACAGAACAAAACAAAACAAAAAACCCGCAACTATTATTAAAAATTACTTGTCCAGTTGATATTAGTTAGTCTTTGTCACTGGTCACCTGGAACTGGCAAAAGAGATGCTGTAGTGGCAGCAATGGAAGTTATATATAGGTTACCAGTGTGGACTTCCATTTATTCAGTTTATTGTAGCTATTGTTGCTTTGGATCAATGCTTGGCCCTGATATGGCAACATGGCGCTGTTCAAGATGAACAATTGATAATGTGGTGAAAAGCCTACTATATTAGACTCCTTCCATCCTGCAAAAGGCAGCATTTCACTCTCTCAGGCATCTATAACAATTCTAGAATGCATAACCTCAGCTAGTACCATTATGTGGACACTTACAGAATTACTGATACCTAGACATGGAATCTCACGAAACAAAACATCTGACCAGGAGACCCACTTCAGAAAAGGAGCTGCTGGAGTGAAGCCATCCAAATAGCATCCATGTATAGATATTTTTCCTTCTTATGCAACCTCGTCCAGAAGTAGCTGACCTCATAAACCCGGAGAGTTTCCATGATGAATTCTATCAAATATATTTAAGATAGAAATAAAATAAATCTAACAAAAATTTTTAAAAATATAGGAGAAGGGAGCTCCCTCCAATTCTTTTCATGAGACCCACATTTTGTATTGATACCAAAACCTGTCCACCAGTTGTGGTGACTAATCCCAGCAATTAGGAGACTGAGACAAGAGGATCACACGTTGTAGACGGCTCAGACTATATAGTGAGTTCAAGGCCGGCTTGAATTACATAGCAAGTCCATGTATCCCCCCCAAAAAAAAACTTGCAAGGAAATAAAAAGAGAAAAATTTGGGGGCTTCTCAAGATGGCGGATGAGTAAGAAGCAGGTAACGAAACTCTCTCTAAAAGTTACCATTGGAACACGAGAATATAGCGACCCGGAAAGCGCAGGGGGGGGGAGATGCCTCCCCGAAACCCAGAGAAGTTCTGAAGCACAATCTGGGACCCCCGGCACCAGTGACGGGTGACTTCCAACAAAGAAGACGGAAAGAAGGAGCAGACCGCGCGCGCGCACCTTCTAATATCCCGGGAGTTGGAGTGCCGGTGGAGGCTCAATTCTATGGACACACGGTGGCAGCGGGCGCCCAGGGAGCCCCCACGGAGGATCCTGAGACAGCGGCGGGGCAGGGGAGCGGCAGAGAACGGCGCTGACCGGCGGTGAGTGTCTCTCTGCCACAGCTGCCCCGCACCAGAGAGCGACCGGCCAGCCGCCATTGTGGGGGGTGTGGCGAAACTCAGAGCGGCTCGGAAACTGCTCTGGGAACTTGTGCTCCGGACAGGGCAGCACAGGGCCTCTCAATTGAGCCCACGAAAGTGTGCTGAGGTCAGCAGGTGAACGAGACTGGACTCTCAGCCACACCTGTCCCGCGCCAGAGAGCGACTGGCCCGGCGCCATTGTGGGGGGTGTGGCGAAACTCAGAGCGGCTCGGAAACTGCTCTGGGAACTTGTGCTCCGGACAGGGCAGCACGAGGCCTCTCAGGCCCACGAAAGTGTGTTGAGGTCAACAGGCGAACGAGACTGGACTCACAGCCACACCTGTCCCGCGCCAGAGAGCGACTGGCCCGGCGCCATTGTGGGGGGCGTGGCGAAAAACCAGAGCGGCGGGAACCAGTGCAGGGAATCCGCGCTAAGACAGCGCGCTGAGCCTCTCAGGCCCAGGGATCGTGAAAGGGTGCTGAGAGCGGAGGCGAGCTAGACTGGTCTCTACCTGAAAGTACGCGCCTCTGCTCACCGCCCGCCAGAGGGCGCTCCTGGCTTACTGGGACGGACCTGCACAGAACAGGTACCTGCCTACAACAGAGTCAACACCTGGAACTGATTCTTTTTATTTTTTTTTTTTATTATTTTTTTTTCTTATTTTTATTTTATTTATTATTTTTTTTCTTCTCACTGATTTGTTTTTTGTTCTGGCGAAGGGTTTTTTTGTTTTTGTTTTGTTTAGTTTTGTTTTTTGGTGGGGTTTTATTTTTGATCTGTCTGTTTTATTGTTTTTATCTTCGTTTTTGTTTCTGTATGTGTATTTGCTCTTTCCTTCATTATTCTCTCTGGTTTTTTATATGAGTGTAAACAGCGCCTCTAACTTCTTTGTGATTGTGGTCGTGATCTGTTCTTCCTTTTATCCCTTCCTTCTCTTTTTACCACCTGTTCTCTGCACTAGTGTCCCAATTTTAGTGGGATCCCTCTTGGTCCTCTAACCTTACATCTAATTCCTTCCTCTTCTCCCAATACTCTATTTCCTCCTTAACTCATTTTAAATTTAAACTCCTCAGGGAAAAATTGACATATATAGGACTTGTATACTGCATATAATTTTTCTGGTGTGTTTTAGATTTTGTTATATAACCGCAACTCTATACAGCTAAAAGTGGTAAATAACTGGTTAGCTCAGTCTGTCATTTTCTAGGCTGTGTTTGATGCTTTAGTTAACATTATAGCCAAATGTGAAATAATTGTTCTAAACATCTTTCCTTCCTGATATTTCGTGATTGAGATTGACTAAGGGACACAGAAAATACAGTGGCACAGTACCAAAGAATCAAGGACTGGGCCAAACAGGTAGCAACTTCGCATACCCAACGAATTGAAGAGGTAGGATCTGGCAGAAAGCTTAAAACATAAAAGCAAGCTCCACTTGGAAGATACTGCAGAGAAGTAGTCATCTTCTAAAGATCTTAAACACTAGCAATAAAGTAACCTACTATAGGTAATTTGCAAACATCACCCCAGGAATTAAAGAAAGAAAAAATGAGACGACACTTAAACAAGATGCAACCCCACACATCCAATTCACCAAAGGCAAACCTAGGGAGCAACGAGGTGGGACAATCCGAAAGCCACCCACCTGGCCTATCTGAAGTGGTAACAACAAAGCAACTGAATGAGGTTCTGGAAAAAATTAAAACAGAAATAATCTCACAGATAACTGCAGAGATAATGTCTGCAACGAAGACCATGCTTAAGGACACTATAGCTGATACAGACAAAAAAATAGATGAACTTAAGAAAACTATAGAAACCATGAATGCTCAGCATAGGAAAGAAATGGAATCCATAAGGCAGATTCAAGCAGATATCCAAGAGATAAAAAATTCCATTGAAAGTATTTGTAGCAGAATAAGCCAATGCGAGGACAGGATCTCAGATATAGAAGATAGGCTTGCAATTAGTGATCATGAAATGGAAAAATTCTTAAAAATAGCAAGGGACCATGAAAAATCAATTCAACAGCTGCTAGATGACTCAAAGATAAACAACTTAAGAATAATTGGAATAAATGAAAAAGCAGGAGATAACATCAACGACATTAAAACCTTGTTCAAAGACATAATCAGGGAGAACTTTCCTGGAAGAGAAAAGGAATTTGACACCTCTATAAGTGAAGCTTTCAGAACACCAACTAGACATGATCAAAAAAAAACTTCAGCCAGACATATTATAGTCAAGATCCCAGAAATTCAACAGAAGGGCAAAATCTTAAAAGCTGTTAGGGAGAAGAGACAAATCACCTATGAAGGAAAACCCATCAGAATCACAGCTGACTTTTCAGCACAAACCCTCAATTCAAGAAGAGCTTGGAATGATGTATTGCAAGCTCTAAAGGAAAATAATTTTCAGCCCAGATTGATGTACCCTGCAAAACTATCTTTCAAAATTGATGGAGAAATAAAATACTTTCATGACAAAGAACATCTGAGAAAATTTATGACCACCAAACCAGCACTCCAAAACGTTCTGAAGGACATTCTAGAAAGAGATAGGAACCCCAACAGAAGGAATCCACCAGGCAGGGCAAATAATTAAATAGCCGGAAAGCGGAAAAACAAAGAGTGGGAACCAACAACAGGAAAATATCATGACAAGTCAATACATATCAGTTTTAACCATCAATGTTAACGGTCTCAATTCACCAATCAAAAGGCACAGACTGGCGAAATGGATCAAGAAGCAAGATCCAACAATATGCTGTATACAAGAAACACATTTAATTCAGAAAGAAATTCATAGACTGAAAGTCAAAGGATGGAAAACAATACTCCATGCCACAGGAACCCAGAAAAAAGCAGGGGTAGCTATTCTTTTTGCAGACAAAGTGAACTTCAAGCCAAGAAGGATTCAGAGAGATAAAGACGGTCATTACATCCTGGTAAAGGGAACAATCCAAGAGGAAGAGATAACGATCATAAATATATATGCGTCAAATACCAATGCACCCAGCTATATAAAACAAGTACTAAAGGACATGAAAAATCAAATAAGCACTAATACAATTATATTGGGAGATCTCAATACTCCACTGTCACAAAAAGATAGATCAACTGGACAGAAAATCAATAATGAAATAGTAGAACTGAACCAAACTTTTGAACAAATGGACTTAGTAGATGTCTACAGAGTGTTCCACCCCACAACATCAGAATACACATTCTTCTCAGCTGCACATGGGACGTTCTCCAAAATAGACCACATACTAGCTCATAAAACCTGCTTAAATAAATGCAAAGGAATTGAAATTATCCCATGCATATTATCAGACCATAGTGCAATGAAATTGGAAATCAATGGCAAAAGATCCCACAAAAACTCCCTAAACACATGGAAATTAAACAGCATCCTCCTGAACAACCAATGGGTCACAGATGAAATTAAAGAAGAAATTAGTCACTTTCTACAACTGAATGATAATGACAGTACAACATGCCGGAACTTATGGAATACAATGAAAGCAGTCCTAAGAGGGAAATTTATAGCATTAAATACTTATATCAGGAAAATAGAGCAAGCGCAAATAAACAACTTAAGGGTGAACCTCGAGCTTCTAGAAAAAGAAGAGCAGGTTAAGCCAAAAGCCCGTACAAGGGAGGAAATTATAAAGATCAGAGCAGAAATTAACGTATTGGAGAATAAAAAAACAATACAAAGAATCAATGAAGCAAAAAGTTGGTTCTTTGAAAGAATAAATAAGATTGACAAACCCTTATCCAACCTTATTAAAAAAAGAAAAGAAAAGACTCAAATCCATGCAATTGAAAATGAAAAGGGTGATATCACGACGGACCTTGCAGAAATCCAGAAGATCATCTATACCTATTTTGAAAATTTATATTCTACTAAGATGGAAAATGCAGAAGAAATGGACAGATTCCTAGATTCGTATGAATTACCAAAGCTAAATCAAGAAGATTTAAAAATCCTAAATAAACCAATATCAACCAATGAAATTGAAGATGTAATTAAAAACCTCCCAACAAAGAAAAGTCCAGGCCCTGATGGATTCACTGCCGAATTCTACAAGAAATTTAGAGAAGACCTAACGCCCCTACTTCTCAAACTTTTTAATGAAATTGAAAGGGAAGCAATACTCCCAAATTCATTCCTGGAAGCAAGCATTACCCTGATACCAAAACCAGAGAAGAACCCAACTAAGAAAGAGAACTACAGGCCAATCTCCCTAATGAACATAGATGCAAAAATCCTTAATAAGATACTGGCAAACAGAATCCAACAAATCATCAAGAAGATTATACACCATGACCAAGTTGGATTCATCCCAGGGATGCAGGGATGGTTCAACATACGTAAATCAATAAATGTAATACAGCATATTAACAGAACCAAAGACAAAAATCACATGATCATCTCAATAGATGCAGAAAAAGCTTTTGACAAAGTCCAGCACCTTTTCATGATAAAAACCCTACAGAAAATTGGAATAGAGGGTCTTTATCTCAATCTGGTAAAAGCTATCTATGACAAACCAACAGCCAATATCATACTAAATGGCCAAAAACTGAAAGCCTTCCCTCTAAAATCAGGAACAAGACAAGGATGTCCACTGTCCCCACTCTTATTCAACATAGTTCTGGAAACTTTAGCCAGAGCGATTAGACAAGAGAAAGAAATAAAAGGAATAATGATTGGAAAGGAAGAAGTTAAATTATCATTATTTGCAGATGACATGATACTCTACACAGAAGACCCCAAAAACTCCACTAAAAAACTGCTAGATTTGATAAGCAAATTCAGTAGTGTAGCTGCATACAAAGTCAATACTCAAAAGTCAATAGCCTTCCTGTACACAAATAACAAACTTACTGAAAGAGAAATTAGGGAAACAATACCTTTCACAATAACATCCAAAAAAATGAAATACCTAGGAATCAACCTCACGAAGGATGTAAAAGACCTCTATACTGAAAACTACAGTACTATGAAAAAGGAGATTGAAGAGGATATCAGAAAATGGAAAGATATCCCTTGCTCCTGGATAGGAAGAACCAATATAGTGAAAATGGCCATACTTCCAAAATTGTTATACAGATTTAATGCAATTCCAATCAAAATTCCAACAGCATATCTCACAGAATTAGAGAAAACAATCCTAAAATTCATTTGGAATCAGAAGAGACCTAGAATAGCAAAGGCAATTCTGGGCAACAAAGGCAAGGCAGGGGGCATCACAATCCCCGACTTGAAATTATACTATAAAGCTACTGTGATAAAAACAGTGTGGTACTGGCAAAAAAACAGACCTGAAGATCAATGGAACAGATTAGAAGATGCTGAAACAACCCCAGACATACTAAGCCACCTTATCTTTGACAAAGGTGCCAAACACATTCGCTGGAAGAAAGATAGCCTCTTTAATAAATGGTGCTGGAAAAACTGGCTCTACACATGCCGAAGATTAAAACTAGACCCATATCTTTCACCATGCACTAAACTAAATTCAAAATGGATCAGAGATCTAAATATTAAAACAGAAACATTAAATCTGCTGAAAGGTAGGATAGGTAAAACCCTTGGAGACATTGGTGTAGGCAAAGACTTTATGAATAAAAACTCAACCGCACGGGAACTATCCCAAAGAATCAATAACTGGGATCTCATCTTATTAAAAAGCTTTTGCACAGCAAGAGAAACCACCAACAGAGTGAAGAGACAACCCACAATGTGGGAAAAAATGTTTGCCAGCTGTTCCTCAGACAAAGGATTACTATCGAGAACATATAAAGAACTCAAAAAAATCAGACCTCCCAAATTTAAAGACCCACTCCAAAAATGGGCATCTGAGATGAATACACATTTCTCAGATGAAGAAATACTAATGGCAAATAAATATACAAAAAAATGTGCAACATCACTAGTCATTCGAGAGATGCAAATTAAAACAACACTGAGATACCATCTCACCCCAGAAAGAATGGCTACTATAAAGAAATCAACTAATAACAAATGCTGGAGGGGCTGTGGGGAAAAAGGAACCCTTCTCCACTGTTGGTGGGAGTGTCGACTGGTACAGCCACTGTGGAAGTCAGTGTGGAGATTCCTCAAAAAGCTAGGGTTGGAGGTCCCATTTGACCCAGCTATTCCCCTTCTGGGCATCTTCCCAGAAGAATTAAAAACATCATACCACAGCGATATATGTGCACCCATGTTTATAGCAGCACAATTTGTAATAGCCAGATCTTGGAAACAACCCAAATGCCCATCAACTGAGGAATGGATAAGAAAGATGTGGTATTTTTATACAATGGAGTACTATTCAGCCATTAAGAAGGATAAACTGGAGACTTTTATAGGTAAATGGATGCAACTCGAGAAAATACTCATAAGTGAAATAAACCAGAAGCACATGTGTAAGCATCGTATTGTCTCTCTAGTATGAGAAACTGAAAGAGTAAATAAGATCCAAAATGTACAATAGACATGGTGAATCAAAAAGAAACTGGTCAAAAGGAAAGAGAGACTGGAATAGGGAAAAGAAAGAAGGGAAAGGGAAAAAAAATTGTAGATATATATATATAAGATGGTTAAGATAGATACACTACGATTTTTACTTAGTTCATTGAAGAGTAAGGTTTGTGCCAATAATGTTTGGATAATTAAATGCTAATGTCTGGTGTCCTGAATAACTAACTTAAAGATAGTAATACGCAATGTATTAACCATTGTTACCCTCCTATTATGTTGTTTTGAAAATTTGTTCTTCTTTTGATTTGTTTTGTTTTTTCTTCTCTTTAAAATAAAATTAAAAAAAAAAAAAAAAGAAATAAAAGCTACTGCTGCATACTATAACACAATGATTTATCAAAAAAAAAAAAAAAAAAAAAAAAAAAAAAAGAAAAATTATTACCAGAATCCCTCAAACACAGATGTAAAATTTCTCAATAGAGCATTAGCGAATCGAATTTAGTAATATCTAAAATGGACAGTATATTATTATCACACGAAGTTTATCCTAGGAATGAAGCCTGGGTAAAGTCTACTTTGAACAAATCAATATAACTCATGAATTAAAGAAAAAAAAACTGTGATGATCACCATCAAATATGCATGCATCAAAAAAGACATTCAACAAAAGGAAACTCCCAGTTTATAATTAAAATTCTCACTAAAGGAATAGAATCAAAATGATTTATTTATTTATTTATTCATTTATTTTTGAGTCAGTATCTTGTTATATAGCTCAGGCTGATCTTGAACTCACTGTGTAGCCCAAGCTGGCCTGGAACTCCCAGCAATCCTCCTGCCTCAGCCTCTTGACTGCTGCGATTATAGGATTGCTCACCTCCACACCTGGCTCAAAAGGAACTTATTTAATTTCATAAAGGGAATCTATGAAAAACTTACAGGTAACATTAAACTTATTGATGTAGTATTGAATGCTTTCACTGTAAATATTGAAAGAAGGCAAGGATGGTTGTTTTTATCATTTGTATTTTATTAGAGGCACTAGCCAATGCAATAAGGCAAGAAAAAGAAGTAAAATTGTCTTTATTTGGAGGTTACATGATTACTTATGTAGAAACCATGTTTACAAAGACTTGTGGAATATGAGTAAATTTACCCAGATTGCAGAATAAAATATTAAAATACAAAATTAACTTTACTTCTATATACTTGCAGCAAACAAATGAAAAAAACAAATTAAAGAGCAATCTAATTTGAATAACACTGAAAAGTCTAAAATGATTGAGGACACTTTTAGCAAGAGAAATAACAAACTTATGTGCTGAAAACTACATATTTCTGAGAGCAATTAAACATTATCCAAATAATTGGATCAGAATACTAAATATCATAAATATGTAGATTCTACCTCAGTTGTTTAATAATTTCAATGCAATTCCAGAAAAAAAAAACCCCTTTTTCGCAGAAATTAACATGTTGAGGGGACCAAGAGATGGAGGGAGGCAGGAGGGAAGGGAGGGGAAAGAATTAAAAGAGAATTAAGGTGCATAATGTACATATACACAATGAATGTAATCATTATGTACAGCAAACATTTACTAATAAAAATAACAGGTACATTTTCCAGTCTACCAACTCATTTTCCAGAAGTCTATCTCACAGAGGCAAAAGCACAAGGATGTAAGGATACTTGAGTATTAACATTTATCAAGGCAAAGCCAGTGACAGCAAAAGATCTGGGAAAAATATTTGTCAGTAAAGAAGCAGCCAAATAAATGATGGTAGATCTGTCCCCATGGGCAGGACACATTTATTTAAATGATAAAGTAGTTATACCAGTTGTCTTAAAGGGAATCCCACAAGTTAGTGCCCAGTGAAAAAGAAAGTATATATAATGACTTAATTTTTGCAAAACAAAGATAAAAGAATGTCAGCTATATAAATCTTTTGTATGCCTGTTTAGGATTGTGTGGTAGGAAGCACATTGAGTTCCTGACATGGGTTTCTTAGGGGTGAGCAGTTGCCGATGTAAGCAGAGGCAGAGAAAGTGAAAGAAAGAAAAAGAACAAAGCTACAACATTTCACTAAAAGAAAAGCATGCTTTTGATATCACTTTTTTCTATAGTTATATAAAAATATATTCTCATAGACATACATGTAAAGACATCTATTAGTTAATCTATTTGTTTATTAACTTTTGTTTTTGCTTTTTTTGTTTGAGATAGGATCTTGCTGTGTAGCCCAGGCTGGCCTTGAGCTTGCGATCCTCCTTCTTCAGCCTCCCAAACACTGAGATTATAGGTGGGCGCCATCCTGTCTGGCTAGTCACTTATTTTACAAGCATATATCTTACTATGTACCAAGCACTATTCTAAGTGTTTTCAAATAATAACTGATTTGATCTTTCTAACAGTCCTCTGAGGCAGTTATTGTTAGTTTCTGCATTGGAAAGATAAGGAAAATGAGGCTCAGAACGATTTTCCCATGACACAGCTAGCAAGCAGTAAACCAGGGATTTAAATGCAGGCATCTAAGCTCCAGAGTCTATACCATGAGCTATTGCTACCTCTTGTTAATAAAAAGTAAATCAGCCATCTCTGCACTGCTTAACGTGCTGCTATTGCCTTAAGACAATTCTAACTCCTTTGATGGCCATTAAGGTCTTGCATAAGTCAGCCTCTGCAGTACTGTAGGTACCGGGCCACACTGAGCCTGTGTCTACTTTGATAGGTTTCTTTTCTATCTTGTTGCTTACTCACCTTTACCTCAGTCACCTGATGGTTGGCTCTTTCACATTCTTCAGATCTTAGGATAACATCCTTTCCTTCGGGGGCCTTCCCTGACTACCTTACGTAGGTCCCTCCCACACTACTCCAGCATAACATGCAGCACGCAATGTGACCTGTCCTATTTTTGTTGATGATTTGTTGACTGTTTATCCATCTCTCATGTAAAGGATAGTTCCATGGGGAAGTCTTGGCCTCTGCTGCATCTCTAGCATTTTTCACAGTGCTTGGTTAAGAGCAGATATTCAGAAACATTTTTGAATGAATGAATACAAGTGGATAAATAAAAGCAGTACTGTGATGTGAGGCAAGGTTTGGTTCTAGAATCAAATAGAACAGGGTTTAACTCAATCCTTTGGCTTTTGGGGCCTGTGAGGTTTCTTGAAATATGTTTTATCACCTGTAAAAGGGAGGTAATAATAGTCTCTACCAGGCCCAATATTCACCCTCAAGGCAGCATGATTGTTATTATTACATCATTGCTATCATCACTCGTTGGCTACGTCAGAAACTACTGTCTAGCCTGTCGGGTGACAGTGCTTGGATAAATTCTGTCACTTCTCCACTCAGCTCCAGTGTGGCCTGACCCGGTGCCTTATGTTCGCAATTTTGCTCAAAGCCAAGAATGCTTTCGCACAACTGCTTTCTGCTTCTCTCATGTTTTTCTCAGCCTTTCTCCAGTCCCCTTTCCCTTCTTTTTATTGTTCTGAATGCTGCCTGAATTAAGCCAGGCCTTTGCTTAGCTCCACTTTGCCACTCGAAAGCACCTGTGGGAATGTAAGGGACGCATCCACAACCTAACAGGGCGGGCTTAGCACTGGCATGTATTTGATGCATTAAGATAAGTTAACCAACTTCTAGGGAAACACACAATGGCATAATCAGAATACAGAGCTGACAGATTCATGTTTTCTCTTCTTCCTGGGTCACCGGAAACAATGACTGCTCCACCCTTCCCGGGGTTGCTGGCAGAAAACACTGACGTGGATCAGTACATAAGGTACATGCACTGAAGACAGCAAAGAAAATGCGAACAGGGGTTAAAATATTTTCCTCAGTGGAAAAGCATTGGAAACTGGGAAATAAAGGAAGAGCCCTAAGAAGCCTTCCTTGACTGCTGTTTATTCAACAGGGCAGAAGCTATTGATTCTCCAGAGATCAGCCAGAGAAGATATCCTGGAAAAGTACCGAATTCTCCAGGCTCATGTCTGCCAACTCCTAAAACTTTTCCTGCCTCCAACACTTTTGAACTAATTTGTAATTGTCTGAGTGTATTGTGTATTGTGATGCTGTCCTCTCTTTCCAGAATGGCTTTTCTAGCCTTCCCCCTTCTCTTCTGCCTTAAGAACTCTTTGCGGCTGTATCTGCTCCACCACTAACCTCAGCACGCAGTACAGGGCCTGACACATTATAGGTATTTCATAAATGTTCGTCAAATGAACCAGGGCTATCCAGAAGCCTCTTGGTGCACACGGGGAATGCAAACAGTTAAAAAGTTAAATTCTAGTACCTAGAAAGGCTGTTCTACAATAGAATCGAGTCTTTAGAATTAATTATCTCCAAAGACGATATCATTTAATGTCAAACGAAAGACTGAATATAGTCTTGGAAGAGAGTGTGGTCCTGGGTGACAGAGGACAGCTGCAGCTATCAGATACTGAGGTGGGCACTTAACTAGCAGTTGTGCTCAAGCAGCCAGGCATACATTCTGAAGGGGGACTGTGCCAGCTCTGAGGAGGTGGCACCTTGGTTAAATTGGTACCTTCAGGCATCTACATTTTTGTGATTTTTCAACAATGTTCCAGGCTATGGTCAGACCTGGAGGTGTCACGTTTTGATAGTTTTTGTATGGATTTTGTAGAGAAAATTCTTGCTCTTTTCCATGCAAGTGTTGCTGCTGTGAACAGTGTGGAACCACAAACTCCATCTGGAGGAGCAATGCTTCTAGTATCTGTCTGTCTGTCTCTCTGTCTCTGCCTTTGTCTTTGTCTCTGTCTTTGTCTCTCTCTCTCTCTCTCTGTCTTTCTGTCTGTCTTTCTGTCTGTCTGTCTCTCTCTCTCTCTCTGAGGGATGGACACCTACTTGGTGAGTGAGGGGAAACAGAACAATTTTCCCTGTTGAGTTAGGTAGCTGCCCTCCACAAATCCCCTTCTCATCCTCCTTCCTTGATGGTAAAAACACCGCAGAAGAAGCGCTTTGGCTCTCCTTATCCAGGTCTTTGGAAGAAGCACTGACTGCATCCTTTCTGAGATGGCTTCTGAGATGGTTGAATTTAAGGAGAGGTATTTACCACTGTATGTCTCTTACAATCCTTTATTGTTATCTAACACTAGGATTTAAAATTTGCATGTACTGAATATTCACATATCCAATCAGCCTTTGATTATTCCGGGGCAGAGTATGTATGTTGATGGGGTTAGTGCCCCATTCACAATCACTTTTGATTTCAAGTTCTTGTTACCATAATCACAGACTCTGTTTAATTAATCCTTTGTTGAAATTATTACTAAGGGTGTTTATTCCTACATGGGAATTAATGCAAGGATGCTTTTCTTATGCAAAGGAGTGTTCCCTTTTTCCTTTCCTCCAATTGCCATTGCAGGAAGGAAGAAGGTAAATAAGACCTTTGTGTATTATTCCGAAAAGGATGCCATTTATGAGAGGCATATCATGCAGTGGAAAGGAGAGGCTAGGAATCATCGTTTAACAAATACTTATAGAGCCCAACTACTATAGTGCTGGTTAGGTGCTCTGGGTTCAAATCCTAGTCCAGTCACTTACTGCCTATGTGACTGAGGGGGACTAACCTTTCCAGTTTGGCCAGGACTGTCCTGGATTTAGTATTGAAAGTCCTGTGGTCCTAGGAACCCTAAATCCTGGAGAAATTCAATGTTTTATCATCCTAGCTCAGTCGTTTGCACTTATTTATAAAATAGAGAAGTTGATTCTTTTTCACCTCATGAGTTTGGTGTGGTGTCAAACTAGATAATGTAAAAGAACTTAACAAATTATAAACTTCCATAAAAACATAAAGTACTACTTGTTTTGCTTTGTTTCAGGTCTGTGTGGCAAAGGCTTAGCTATAGAACTGGATTTTTATACTAGGGGAAGATCCCTTGAGGAGTGGAACTCCAGGACTCAACAGGCTCTGAGGTAAATTCTTTTTTCTTTTCTCTGTAAGTGGTGGGGTTCAAACTCAGGGCCTTGCCTTTTCTAGGAACACACTCTGCCACTCAGCTACACACTCAGGGTTAAGTTTCAGTCAGACTGCCAAGTGCTGGCAAGAGTACTTCCGAGTCCCGCAGGCAGTTGTAAAGAGGTCCAGACAAGGAGGCTACGGGTTATTGGTGTGTTCTCAAGTACCTCTGTCCACAAGTAGGTACCAGCAGGGCAGCCCTGGGTACAGAGAGTTTCACACTCTCTCTGGATGTGGACTGGGGAAGACAGTCCAGAAAGTCACGCGGAGGGGCTAGGGTATGCCCTAAATATCCAGATATGTGAGCAAGTGTGTAGTGTTGCCTGCAGTGCGAACAAGACCTGAAGTCACGCATCACGGCGAACGGGGCAGTGCCAGCCGAGAAACTCCTTGGGAGTTCTGGAAGCGGTTCTTGGAAGAAGAACTGGCCGCTTGGGTTGCTCAGTACTCACGACTCTGAAACACTATTCCCCGGCAAGGAATGGCTCCTGTTGGGCCAGGAGAATGGTGGTGAACTTGGAAAGTAATTAAGTGCTGTCCGCTGTCTCCTCAAACACAGAGTGTGGACAAAGCCGCGGACAGCCAGGATGTCGGGGACCTTGCATTCAGCAGCCCTGGAGAGACAGCTTCTGGTTCTCCCTTATCCACGACAAGGGAGGCAGACTGCAGGTCACGGATTTCCACCTGGCCTCTGATAAGCAAACCTTCTGTGGGAAGAAATCCTTCTACTTTTATCAGATATAGCGAAGCATATGTCTTTTCCCCATTTCTGGGAAGCTAAGACTTATTAAAATCCGCAAATTGCCTTCCTTAGATAAAATTTACCTAAAAAGGTTCTAGTTTTCTAGCAGGTATTTAGTCTGTGGGTGAGTTCTAAAAAGAGATGAATAGTAGTTTGCCCATTTTATGTTATTAAATGCTCTACAAAGATTAACTCATTAATTCTCGCTGCCTCCTTGAGAGGATTGTTATCCTTATTTTTCAGCCATGGGATTGGGACAAAGTGCTGCACAGAGGGGCCTTGCCCAAGGCTATGCAGCTGGTCAGGGAGAGATCAGGCCCTGCTGGCAGGCTCACAGGCAGGCTTTCCCTCTGAGGTAAGGAGATGCCTTGGGCCTGTGTTAAGGTGGCTGCCAGAGCCTGAAGAGAAGCGCTCAAAAGCTGTAAGCCTCTCGGAAAGACAAAAAGCCAAGCAAACCACACTGATTGTGGATGCCAGTCACTGAGGCTGTGTGATAACACAGACGGCACTAGGTTGAAGCTGGCCTTTCAGGGTTCTGTGACAGCTGTGAAATGAAAGTCAATGAAAGGTGCTAATAGCATTGTAAGGGAATGCTTAAGCAATTTGTGTGGACATCATGGGGATGGTTATCAAGAGCCACAGTGATATTGTTTGTCCTGTTGCTTTATATGTGTACAGTGCTTTCCAATTCGAAAAGCACTGTCACATGTATAATCATTTCCCAACAATAATTCTTCAAAATAGAGTAGACATGGGCTGAATTGTGCCCTTGGGTCTGTAAGTCGAAGCACTCTCAGTGCCTCAGAATGTGACTGCGTTTGGAGATAGGGCTTTTAAAGACGGATTAAAATGAGGCCCTTAGGGTGAGCCCTGATCCAATCTGACTGGTCCATAAAAGAGGAAGAAAATTAGGATACAAAGAGGAAAAGCCATGTGAGGACACAGATGGAAGGTGCCCATCTGCAAGCCAAGGAGAGAGGTCTCAGGAGAAAGGAATCCTGCCCGCACCTTGATCTTGAACTGTGAGAAAATACATTTCTGTTGTGTAAGCCACCTACTTTATGGTCTTTTGTTATGCAGCTCTTGCAAATTAATACAGTAGGCCTTTTTGGAATATCTTTAAGCATGTTAATTATGCTCATTTCTTACCAGAAATACATTTGTAATATAACGTTCACAGATTTTTAATAATGGTAACACTAAAGATGGCTTGAATTTATGAAGACTTCACCATGTGCTGTCGACTGGTGTAAACATCCTACTTTAATCCTCATAAAAGCCTTTCAAATAAGTCAGTGGAGGAGAAGTTGAATTCCAATCAGTAAATGCAGAGGAATGAGAGGAAAGGAAGATTGCCATGGGGCAGACACCAGTAATAATTGTTGTAGGCAAGCATCATTGATGTACACTAAAATTAGTTGGTGAAATGTGAGAAATAAGATATTTGTATAGCCTCAAAGTATCTCCTTGCAAGGTGTTTATTAAAATCAAAGAAAACAAGTTTACAATGGAGGAACCCAGCATACACCAATTTAATTTGGTCATCAAGGTTAACTTCACTATGACAGTTAATGTTGACTGTCAATTTGATAAGCTTGAGAGATGCCTAGATTAGTAAAACACACTTCTAGGTGTGTCTGGGTGAGTCATAGAGGTGTAACCTTTGGGACTGTATCTAGTCCCTGATCTCTTTTCCTCTGGCTCTCTTCCTGCTCTCTCTTCTTCCTGGCTGCCATGAGTCGAGCAGTTTTTCTCCACCGTGATGTTTCTGCCTTGGAGCTGGATGACCACGGATTGAAATTGTGAGCCAAAATAACCTCTCCTCCTTTAAGTTGTGTATATCAAGTATTTTGTCCTGTTTTTAGTCAACAGAAAGGTGACTAATACAGAAAATTTGTTCTGAGAGGGAGGTTGTTGCTATGACTACATCTGACCACGTGGTTCAGAATCCTTTGGAAGTGGCTTGCAGGAGGAGTTGGAAAGGTAGCTAATATAATCACCAATAATAAGGTGTATCACCATTATATACCCCTCAGATAGGAGAAGGGCAACACTGTTACTCCTGCCAAAAATATATAGCCTCGATCTGCTCATTAAAAAACATGAAGGACATTTTGAAAAACTGGACTTCTATAAGTATTACAGATCAAAGAAGACAAAGAATTATAATTCTTGTAATTTATGATTGTTAAATGCAATATGGGGTCCTGGATTGGATTCTAGATCAGGAAAAGAGTATCAGTGGGGAAACTGATGAAATTCAAATGACGTCTGTGGCTTCAGTTAATTTTTTTTTTTTTTTTTTTTTTTGGTACTGGGAATCAAACTCAGGACCTTGGGCTTGCCAGGCAGGCACTGTACTGCTGAGCTTTATCCCTGGCCCTCAGTTAATGGTTTTATGCTAATGTCAATCCTGTTTTTTATAATTGTACTATGTTTATATAAGATGTTAACCGTAGGGAAAGCAGTATAACTTTTGTAACTTTTCTGTAAGTCTAAAGTTATTTCAAAGTGGAATGTTTTTCTTTTCAAAAAACATCCCACTCAGTGGGTATCAGGTTTCAATTATGCAAAGTGAATAACTTCTAGAGGTGGCTGTAGGACATCATGCTTTACAGTAGTCTTCTCTTCCCCACAGGGGAACATTCCAAGATCCCCAGTGGGTTTATGAAATTGTGGATAGTACTGAATACTATATGTACTATATATTTTTCCTCTATCCCCTGCAGGGTTGCACATTGTATCAGAATTAATCTGTCCTTCTATGTTTTATGTCCTGGTGCCTCCTTTGAGTCACTCCTCTTATGTTTTCAGGCTATCACTAGTTAGATAAGGGTGCTTGAAAACAAGTACTGCTATACCTGACAGTCACTCTGAAAATCAACACATCTGCTCAGTGAGTAACAGGCAGGTGGAATAAACAGCATGAATATAGCAGATGGAGGAAAGACAGGGATAGAGGAAATGCGTGAGATTTCATCACACTACTCAGAATAGTGTGCAATTTAAAACTTATGAATTGTTTATTTTTGGAATTTTCCATTTAATGTTTCAGACCACAGTTGATCACAGGTGACTAAAACCTTGGAAAGTGAATCCATGGATAAGGAAAGAGCACTGTAGTTAACAAACTGTTTTAGGGGCAGAAAGGTGTGCTACTCTTCCCTGCCCATTGTAAGGGTCACCACCAGCACTCCTATAACAAAAGATAAGTTACCAAGAAAAGCATAACAGACTTGTTTAATCAAAGTTTTACATGACGTGGGAGACTTTAGAAATTAAGACCCAGGGGAACCTGCCTATCTTTATGCTTAGATTTGATGAAAAATGGACAACTGTGTGGAAATGAGAAGGGACAAAGGGTATGTTCTTATGCAGTGGACCCCAACAGCTTTGGCACCAAAGTCCAGTTTCATTGAAACAATTTTTTCACAGAGTAGGGGTGGTTTGAGGGTGGTTCAAGCACATTACATTTATAGTGCTTCTTATTTCTATTATTATTAAATTGTAATATACAATGAAATAATTATGTAACTCACCCTAATGCAGAATCAGTGGGGATCTGTGAGCTTGTTTTCCTGCAACTACTCAGTCCCATCTGGGGCTGATGGGAGACAGTGACAACTGAAGTGTGTTGCTTATGTGCAGCCTACTTACTTCATAATCTCCTTTTGGTTACTGGGACTGCAGAAAACCATGCTTCAAAAAGACAGTTAACAATGCAGTGCAGAAAAATAAACAACAGCTAGGTAGTGGAGGCTCTGAGTTCTCTGGAAGGTCGGAGGAAAGACCTTGGATTTCAGGGTGGTGCAACAGGGAGGAAGGAAGAGGGGACATCGCCTGGAGAGGACTGAAAACAAACGGAAATGTCACGAAGAAGACAATTATAGATGGAAGTAGAGGAATGCCTTGGGCAAAGAAGAATGGATGTGGAAAAGCCCAGGAGACTTGACTAAAACAGTAAGAATGCAATGTGGAAATGTGGAGTCATTGTATGGTTGAGAAAAAGATATTTCATCAGGAATTCCCAATCCAGTGCCTTTAGGGGCCTTTCAAACATGTGGTGGTCTGAAGAATGAGACAGGAAAGAGGGATGGGAGTTCTAGCAAACTGGAGAAGGACTGGCCCACAAAAGGCATCTGAAACGAAAACAAAACAACACCAAATCACACACCACGGTGGGCAAACACGTTGCTGCTGACCAGTTTCTCCCCTGGGGCTGGTGGTTTGAGCTTATTTTATGACATAAGTGAGAACATTCTTGACTATTAGAATAGAGGATATAGCTAATGAAGAATTATTTGGAACTTTGTGTGAAAGCTGTGTAGCCAGGAGAGCCAGTTGTGAAATATTCATTGTTTCACGGAGAGCACTAGGCCTGCGGCTTTCTGAATAGTTGTTAAATTACTACTGCCACCCCGTGGTCACCGGGACTGTGCCGTACCAAAATAAAAAAAAGTTCAGAGTTGCTTTCTATGTACTGAGCTTTCACCTTCCAAATCTTTGTCTTGTGACTCATGCTACAAAATACCCCAGCAAGCTGCAGAATGCTGTATGGAATCGATTGTTACTAGCTTAAGTTTTCACATACAGTGAGGGCTGTTATTGTTATGTAATTAATAGTGTGAATTTGAGGCTTGGGCTTGTTTGTTTGGTCAGTACATTTTCTCTGCCACCGCTGGGTGTCTACTGTCATAGTATCCCTTCGGCATAGCTGCAGAAATTCAGCTAGCATTTGAGATGCTGTGTTGAAGAGATTAAATGTTTGATTGGACATGGAAACAAAAACGTGGAAAGACAGTCAGAAGATTGGGACTTATTCGTTAGTTGTTTGCCTTTGAGTCGCTTGTCTTATCTGTGCATCCACTGTGGGACTGAAAAGTTTCAGCGTTTCTCCACTGGATCTTTTTTTGGGGGAAAGGGCTTCCTTTGAGGAACTTCATGGGATTATTAATCTTCGTAGACTTTGCCTGGGTATGGGAGCTTGGGCTAAGGGGGAGAGGAGGTAAAGTAAGGTCTTGCCTGTTCTGTTCAGACCGGCTCTACTAGAAAAAAATTAATTTAAAAAATTGATTCATGCACAGGATTCCACATCCAACAGGTGGAAAAAAGTGAACATCAGACTCCTTCCTAATCTATCTTCAGTTCCCTACCCTAGAGAAAACCAGGGTCACACAATCTCTTGTCCATCTTTCTGGAGTTCTTCCTCCATTCCCTTTCTTTTTTTTTTTTTTTTTTTTTTTTATGTGGGTACCGGGAGTCAAACTCAGGACCTCGCGCTTGCCAGGCAGGCACTTATGCCGCTGAGCCATCTCTCCGACCCCTCCTTTTCTTTATTAACAGAAAAAGCAGCATATCATACACACTGTTCTATAGTGTCTCCTTTTACCAATTTATACATTGGCGTTTCATGTCAAATCCCACACACTCTAGCACAGTGAGACAATACATATATTTAGGAAACTTGACTAGATGTTGTATAAATCTCCTTTGCAAGAACGTTTCATGACTCTTAAACCCACATTTGGATCTGATATAAAATGAGTGACCCATCGACTTATAGTTATACAGAGACCAAACCCGTTTGAGCTTCGTCTTGGTGTAAGGCCTCTGACAGACACAGAGGATGTAACCCCCAAGAAGGCCTCAATCAGTGTTTCCAGCTATTGTGCTTGTTTGGCTGCTGTTAACCATAAGCTCTAGTCACGGCCCATAGTTAGCGTAGCACAGTGGGAGCACAGCAAAGGGACTGCTCCTCCAGACCTCCGGGTGCGTCTCCAGCAGTGAACTAATTTGAAGGACTAAGAAGGACTGGGCAAGAAGGCGAGGATCTGTCACTTGTTAAGTTTTGAGTTATGGGAGATAGCCTCTCATCTTCTGGATCACTTTTGAAAATAATTTTCCTCCTTTAGACGGAATCAAATTTCCCTGAGACCCATAGCACTCAGTCCTAATTGTCTATTTGGCTAATATAAGACCGCTAAAAAAATGTCACTGTCAGGGTTCTGATTTGTCTGTAGAGCATCCGAATTTGTCTGCGGATGGGCCTGGGGCCTGGCATTTCCAAAGGCTCCCTGGATGACTCTAGAGGCAGCCAGGTGCCAAGAGAGCTGTGGACTTCGAGCCACTGGCTACCGACACAGTTCTTTCTCCAGTGGGCGGTTGTCTCGGGACAAATGGACAGAGTCCTTCTTGACTTTTTTCCTTTAACTGTCCACTTCTCCCCTGTTTCTGTTGTGTTACCGCTGTCTTGGGTTGTTGCATTTAGTTATTGTTATTTAGGGTTTTGCTTTAATCTTCACTATGTGCTCCAGGCTGTGTAGCCCAGACTGGACTCAATCTTGCAATCCTCCTGCCTCAGGCCCCTGAGTGTTGGGATTATAGCCTCTTGCTTCTTGTTTTGATGCTTATCAGTTCCCTTCAGGTGATCTGTAAGCTGCCAACTCCTATTCTTCCCAGGCCCTCTCAGATTTAGCTACTGAGCATGTTTCCTGAGTGCAGTGGCCAACAAGTTCTAGGTCAGTGGTTCTCAGACCTGCAGTATCACCGCCACCAGGGAAGTCCTTAGAAAATCAAATTCTTAGCCCATCTCAGATCTACTGAGTCAGAAACTTTGGTACAGGTTCAAGCTGTCTGTTTTAATAAGCCCTCTAGATCATTCTGGTGGACCCTGGTTTGAGAGCCACAGTTCCAAGACTAATGCAAGACCAGGAGAGGGAATTGCATTGGTAGCCTTGGACCACCAGCTGATAGTACTCAGAATTAATTGTGCTGCCATGAATGCTCTTCCTTAGGCCCTTGGTTTGCATCTCAGGCACCTACAGGCTGAGCAGGCCACAGTTTTCCTATAAAAGCCCCTTCGTTTCCATCCTATCTTGGTGCTAGAGAAAAAACTGGGCTTCTTTCTTGATTTCTCTGCCTCATGTGCCAGCACTCCAGTCTGCTGGGCTTTTCCCCCATCCCACACCTATCTCCTCACTCCTGTGACTCCTGACTCTGGGAGAGAACTCTCCAGTTCTCCCAAGCTAGAAACAGATTTTCCCAAGGGGGCTTCCTGGAAGAGTTTGTCTTTATACTTGGTAATCTCATTTGACCAGCTGTTCGGCATGACTGGGCCTCCTCCTGCTTGTGGGACTGCTGGTGACTCACTTTGTGGTCAGAAGCCAATTTCTTACCTGACTGGTGCCAGCTTTTCCTCTACTGAGACACTGTAATATCAGCGGAGATTATAAAGTGATGGGAATCGATTAGGTTTCAAGCAGTTCTAGAATTTAAGAATCCCCATGGATGTTATCCTTCAAGGTCCTCCTCTCAGAAGACTCTCTCTTTATTCTGACAACGTTGTCATTGTGCAAAATATGACTGGAAGAGGTCTTCTTGGTCTGCTGCCATCCTGAGTCTGATGTTTATGCTCTTCCATGATCTGGTTTCGTCTTCCACCACTATCTCCCCAGGGCCCATTGCTCCAACCACAGAAGTATTTGCTATTTCTTGAACTTACCCTGTACTTTCACATCTCCTTGAATCTGTTGTTCTTACTCAAATCTAGAATGTTTTTTAAAACACCTCTCTTTGCTTATTAAAATTCTATTTATCCTTCGATTGCCAGCTAAAATGCTACTTTTCCTATGAAGCCTTTCTCGGTCCTCAAAATCATTGCTTCTTTTTCTTCACATGCATTTCACTTTTGCTGGTATTAAACATGTTTAAGTACATGCATCCCTCAGAGGTAAATTTCTTGGCTACAGGAAGTTCCCTTTGCAGCATCCAACACAGAGTTAGAAATCTCAGTAGTGCTCTATAAAGAGCCTCCGTAGAGAGCCACATAAGAAAATCAATCTAGTTCACTATACAAAAATGGCATTATACCCAGTTTGATCACACAGCTTAATCCCCAAAGCTAGAACCAAAGAATTTGAAGCTATTCACACAATCAACCACCTCAAAGGATATAGTTTCAACAAATTTTAGGAATAAGAAAGAGACGTATGCATGAGCACCAGCAACTGGAATTAAGTGTGGGACCTCCCAGTAAAACGCTTTGAAGGAAATACCATTCCTTTTTGTGTTAAGGCCCTTCCTGTTGCTAGGAGCTCTCTTGTGACATTTATGTTCTGTGTTTTTTGAGAGTTTTGAATCCTCGAGGCAGAAAAGTGCTACAAAGTGTAGCCCTATCTCAGAAAATTGGGACAGATGACCTCAAATTTCTCTATGTCAGAGGGGCCTGTGGTTGCACATTTTTGACCACCAAGAGAAGGAATTGAATTTGATGAACCCAGGGATTGAAGGAGCTCTAGAGAAGCAATAGGTTCAAAATTTTATGGTTCAGTTGGAATGGAGTGCCAAAGCCACAACTGGGATTATTCATTGTGGAGTTCCATCTTTTTTTCCTTTTTGTGGAACTTTGTTTATTAATGCTTCATGAGGGTATTTTCATTTCCTGATTTCTCTTCCCAGAATCTAAACTGGTCTTGCATCATGGTTGATGTTCTTGGATTTCCAACAGAGCCCACCACGCCAGAGATTTGTCTTTCTGCCATGCTAAAGAGGCCTAGATGACTGTGGTCTCCCACTTCGTGCCTTCTACCACTTTTGCCTAGTGTCTGACTCACTGTTTCCTAACTTAGTTCCCTTCCTGTTTCCCTATGACAAGCCCAGGAGAAAACCACCCCTCCACTCTTGGAAAGTTTCTATCTTCCTACCAGTTCCAGGCTTTTTTGAAAACCCACTTCTTCCAGGAACACTTCTCTGATAAATGCTGGCCTGCTGGATCAACTCTTAATTTTATTATATTGTCTAAGAATGTAAACATTCAGTTTAGAAACTTTACTGTGCAACTTCTTTTATTAGAATTATTTTAAATCTCTCTCTCTCTCTCTTTTCTTTCTATACTGGGGACTGAACCCAGAGCTTTTTCACTGAGCTTTGTCTCTAGCCCTTTTTATTTTGAGCCAGGGTCTTGCTAAGTCACTAAATTGCCTAGGCTGGGCTTGAACTTTTGATCCTCTTGCCTCAGCCTCCCAAAGTGCTGGGATTACAAACGTGTTCATCATGCCCAGCTTGTTTTGTTTTTCACATCAGTAAAGACAGGAAGTAAGATCTGACTCCTTCTGTCTCATGGGGCACCCACTTGCACACATTCGCTATTTATGCTAAAGTAACAAACATTTAGGGATTCAGGTCATTGACAAGGAGGGGCTACAGGTTGCCCTTGCTTAAAAAATTGACCCCATAGTGTGTGAGCTTTCCCCACGTGTGGGAAGCATAGTTGGTGGTAGAAATTTTTGAGGTTGTCATGGACCTGTGTCACACTCCCTCACTGCAATCAGGAGTTAATAGGGCCCTGATGGGGACATATACAAACCAGGGCTGGGAATGTTATAACTTGTAAGTAGTGGTCTTGGGGCCCACAGTAGATGATCTCAGCTTGTGCTTGGTTCAGAGAGAGTGGAATAAATTTATTTAGAAAGAGAAAAAATATAACATTTTTTGTACCTGAATAGAGTGGAATAAATAATACATATCACACATAAATTGAAGGTGTCAACCATACCTTTTCCCACCTGTCCTATAGTGGTCAGGTTATAAGCTAAGGGATGGATTCACTCGCTTGTGTCTATTTGTAGAAACTAGCACTCCAGTATGTGTACAAATCACTGTCAAAGCAGATTGCTGATTAGATGACAGTAGGAAAAGAAGAGGAGAATGCACTTGGCTAATCGTAGTTTTTTTCCAACCTCTAACAACAAACCATAAAATGTAGTTGAATTTGCATAACAACTGATTTGTTTTTAATTAATAAGCCCAGGAAACTTGGTAATGCTTGGGGATTTTAAGTGGGGTGTTTTGTCAAGCATCTTTGGGAAGATGACATATGAGTACAGACTTCAAGGAATAGAGTTAACCTGTGGATCTCTGCCACAAGAACATTCCTGGTTGATGCAAAACCAGTGCAAAGGCTAGACATCATTGTATGTATGGTTTGTTCCAGAAATTTCTGAGGGGCCAGTATACTGACTCAGAGTAAGTGAGAGACAGAGGTGTAAGACAGGAGGTAGGAATGGTCCAATCATTGCAGGTTTTGTAGACTGTTGTAAAGACTGGCTTTCCTCTGAGAGATATGGGACCTATTGGAGAGTTTTGAAGAGACAGTTATCACGATCTGACTAATGTTTAAAAGGACAACTCTGGCTGCTCTGTTGAGAATAGTGGTAGTGAAGTGAGTAGGCAAGAGGGTAGATACATGGGGACCATTTAGGAGCCTACTGTAGGAAGTCCAGGGTGGATGTGATGGCTTAGACCATCGTAATAGTGGTAGAGGTGGTGAGAAGTTGCAAGTTTCTATATATATTTTATGGAGAAGTCAAGAGGATTTCATGACATGTCAGATGTAGGATGTGGAGGAAGAGATCAGTATGAATCAGTTTCTCTTTTTTGTTAAGGTCTTACTATGTTGGCCAGGCTGGCCTTGAACTTCCGGACTCAGGTGATCCTCCTGCCTCAGTCTCTGGAGTAGCTGAGACTACAGACACATACCCCTGTGCCACACTACGACACCCAGTCCAGAATGAATCCAATTTTAGGGACAGAACAGCCAAAGGACAGAGGTGTCTTCAGCTGAAATGGAGAAGCCTTTGGAGAAAACAGGCTAATATCTGGCAGGTGGGTAGAGGTGGGTTGGAATTTCATGGGTCCAGATGTGGACATGTGATGTCAATGTCTTACTCACATTTTAGATAGCTCTGTGAACACTTGTGTGTCTGATATTCACATACACTTGGTGAAAATCCACAAAATCCTAAGTGCTTACTACTTTCTGAGCCCTTTGGGCAGGCTACGGGAGTGCCCCTTATGTACATTCCGATGGGCAGAACAGAGAGTGTGTGCATGTACGTGTGTGTGTGTGTGTGCGCACCCCAGCTGTGGGTTCTGTGGATTCCTACCTGGGAGAGTCTGAGAGGCAAGAACTCTATCCAGTAGGAGCAGCCCTTAACCGTCTTTCCAAAGAGGAAGAGTGTGATTCATACGTGTAAGGACTATAAAGAAATACATTCAACTGTTTGTTAATACATTTATCCACAGAGACTTAGTTAATATCATAGGTGAGGCCCCTGTCACATTCATTTTGGTGTTTTCATGCCTCTGAATTAGATTTTCTTGTCCCTCTGTCTCCCCTCTCCCATTTCCCCATTATTTTCTGTTTTTTTCACCCAGTTATTACTCCTTGAACCTGAATACTTTTCTCACATTTATCTCCAGCTCTGTCATGCTGATCTCAGTGAGGTCCCTTTAGGATTTAAGTAGGAGTGGGTACCTAAATAATTCCTTAGCATGGGTTCAGCATTCCTTGGATGGGGTGAAGTTTGCCATGACAGATAAAGTAAACACATCTGCAAAGCCTGAGCCTGAATGATCATGACACTTATTGCTCACAAAGCTTCAGCGACTCCCTGTCAGCCTTTGCGTGGTCTGTCACAGAAGAACTGCCCCCATGCCTTTCTATACAGGGGAACTGTGGGTCTCTTCAGGGTAGAGAAAGTGTCCTTCATTTGTGTATCTGTATTTCCACTGTGCCATGTATGCAGTGGGCACATAATAAATGACTCCAGACCATAAAGTGAAAAGAGTGGGACAAATTGCCCACTTCAACTACTACAGGGTTTAAAATTGTAGGTTGGGAAGCCAGCAGACTACCCTCGAGAAAAGAAAACATCCTTTTATCTTACAAAGCTTTAGGCAGCTGCTGATGCATACAGAGGAAGCCATGATTAAGTCTCAGGAAGCAGAAAAGGAAGATAAGACATATTTCACTTAATGAATCCGGATGGGTGGGCCTGATGTTGAAGGCTTCTGATGTCCAGACCAACTTGACTCACATGCTACTCTTTTGAATAACATCCTTTTAAATTTCTGTCTCTATCCACAGAAAAGTATGTTGCCTTAGTGTCCTATCTCCCACACCTGAAACTTGTGATGTTTTGTGAGAATTTATAGAAGGATCCGCTCCCGAGATTGTTCAAAACTGGCTGTAAGATGTCTTCTCACAGCATCAGAAGAGATTCATATCATTCTGGATGCCATCTCCAAATGACAAATTTCTACCAATCATATTTTAGAAGGGTATGGGTAAAATATAGTTACGTTACTGTATCCAGGGGTTTCATATCCATAGATTCAACCAGCTGTGGATCAAAACTATTCAGATAAAATTGTATCTGTACCAAATATGTTACAAACATTTCTTTGTTATGACTGCTCAAAACTATGATGTAACAACTATTTACATGGCATTTATATTTTATTAGATATTTCAAGTAATCTAGAGATAATTTAAAGTATATGGGAGGATGTGCTTAGGCTGTATGTAAAGGTTATATGGAAATGTTGATCTCTTTTTTATAAGGGACCGAGGATCCACAGCTTTTGGTATCCACAGGGATCTCAGAACCAATCCTTTATGGAAAGTGAAGGAAGGTTGTAATTCAGTGGGCCTATAAATAAGAAAAGAAGTCAAACAGTTGCATACTTCCTAATTCAGATTCCCTGCCCAGCATGGTATTGGATTTGCTTGGCATCATAAATAAAGTTTCCTGCTCATCAGAAAGCTGCCATTTTCTTGGCTTCATCTGTCTGAAATGATCAATTCCTGCTAGCTTTGCAGAAGTGTGAGACTACACACTCATGAGAATATTCCTAGGTGTTTTGGAGCAAGGATGGTAAAGAGCTGTAAGACTGAGAAGAGCAGATGAGTGAAGTGGTAGAGAGGATCCTGAATTCGATCTGAAGGAACTGATGCCTTATTTCTGCATATGACAGAGACAGAGCTCATTCATTCATTCGGCAAATGGGTGCTCCCCCTGATGCACATGCAAACATTATTTGCAGGGAGTTTCCTGGCACTAGAGATACGTTAGTGAACAGAACAACAGCGAAACTCCCTGGCCTCACGCAACTTACATTGCAGTGGAAAGTTCCTTCCGCCATCTATTTCTTTCTCCCTTGTGATAAGAGACTAACTTGTCAGACAAACTTGAGAAAGGAAGAGAAGATTTATGCCCATCTTCATCTCTTCTTTTGTGATCCTTTCCTCTCTATTCATGTGTCCCAAGGCCCCATAATTTTCATAGGAAACACTTCTATAAATAAAAAGCTGAGAAAGCAATTCCAACTATTTGCAGCTTCATAAAAGGATGTTCCAAAATGGCTCTTTCAGAATAGCAGTAGGAATAAACCCAAGTCAGCATTTCTTGAAAGGTTCAGAAAACCCCCCTCCACACTTCTGCAGAGGATGTGGTTCTGGGTTCTCGCAGCAGGGAGGTGAAAGTTTGAGGCTCATCCTTGATTTATTTATTTATTTATTTATTTTATGTGGGTACCGGGAGTCGACCTCAGGACCTCGTGCTTGCCAGGCAGTCACTTACACCACTGAGCCATCTCACCGGCCCTATTTATTTATTTTTTTTAAACCTCCAAATCCAGTCATTGGTCAAGCCCTGTGGACACCACATCCCATGTCTTTCTTATTCTTCCATTTCACCCCCACTGATGGCTTCATTTTTCACTTATTGTGAGAGTCTTCTACAATACCATTCAAGAACCAGCTTTCTCCATGCCACTTCTCCAGCTTTCAACAACCTTTACTGGCTTCCTGCTTCATGTATATTTAGATGCTCACTCCTAAATATCCTTTAAAGTTTAATCTTCAATTCTGACTTTTTTTTTTGGCTGTCCTGAGGACCGAACCCAGGGCCTTGGGTGTGCTAAACACACTCAATCAAACTACATCCCCAGCCCTAACTCTTGACTTATCCTAAGCTCCCACTTGGGAGGATGATATATCTTTCCTGGCATGTACCGCATGTTTCCAGAAGCTAAATCTTTGCTCTCATTCTTCCTTCCCTCTGGAATTCCCCGTTAACATCACTGTCATTTGAAATTCTATGCATAAATTGTGATGAAATCTAAATTCCACTTCCTTCTTGAAGTCTTTTCTGACTTGCTAACTGAATCCAATTTCCCTCTGAGCTCTAAGTTCTCTCTCACTGTGGTTGTCAGTCCCCACCTTCTCTTTCTCCTCTCCACTCCTAGTTACTAGGTCCTGGAGGCAGCGCTCAGGAGCTCCTCTTTGTGTTCCTCTTATAGCTTTTCATGCAGCCTGGGCTTCATAACTACATGCTGGGTTATAGAACCCTGGGGATTTGAAGCACATGGAGGTCAGGAAGGTGGGGGCATAGCTTTTGGTTGGGGCCATGTGGGTTGAAGAGATGTATATTTGTTTGCCAAGAGAGCTTTAGAGGTCACTTTTATTGGATTGGGGTCAGTCACAGCTGAAATATTCCCACTGGGAAATGAGGAAAACTTGTGTGAGTCTATGGAGACAAGGGAACAAGCCTTTGCTGTAATTTTAATATACAAGAGGGCCTGGCAAACAACAGGTACTGAATAATTCTGTCTCTCATTCTTCCTGGACAGTGCCAAAAAAAATAGTGGAGAGGGAACTGATGTTTACTGAGTGTGCAGAACGTGTAGCACAGGCACTGTGCATGGTTCTTTATGTACGATGATAACAGTGAACACTTCTGGAGTTTTTAATATGTGCCAGGCCTGTTCTAAGCAATTTACTTGTGCTAACTCATTTCATTCTCGTAACAGCGCCGTAAGGAGGCCTTATCATGATCAGGAAACTGAAGCACAGAGAAGGCAAGCAACTTGTCCAAAGTCACCTAGCTGGTAGGGAGATATTCTAGACTCAGAGAGCCTAGGACCAAAGAGCAGCTCCTAATCCCACTGCCAGCCAAATTTCCTGTAATCCTTGCAACTTGCAGTAAGGCAGATAATATTACTTCCATTTTACAGATGAGAAAGCTGAGTCTTCAAGAGGTTAAGCAACGTTCCCATTGACGCACATGTAGTAAATGGCTGACCTGGAATCCAGTGCTGGTTTAGCAGTTGCCAGCAGAGTACTTGGAATCTCCCCACCAGTGTCACCCAGTGACACTGGTATCAAATCACTAACCTCTTCTGAGAGGTTATGCAGACTAGAAGAAGTATTCCAGGCAAACAACTCTCAAGAACTAGGCACAAAGCTTCATCCTGGAGAGATCCTTATGCCCTCTTCTTCATGCTTATTATAGTAACAACGATTCAAGTTCAGTGCATTTCCTGGAAATGAGTGTCCGCTTGTGAGCTGAAGTCATGATGTAGAAAACTGGCTCAGCGAGCATCCTTGCTGGCTGTGAATTCCCAGGAAATACCCCGTGAGTTGATCACAGTTACTCAGAGAAAGATGTTCCCTTTCCCAAGTTTTTATGCATGTTACTAGAGAACTTCAGAAAGTCAATTTGATTCATTTATCAAACTGGGAAATGTTCTATAACTTCTGCCCCATTATGTCCTTATCTCTTGCTAATGTGTCCCGGATGAGATTACAGGCCTATGCCTAGCATTGTCTTGAATCCTGGATTGCTGCAGGCAGCACAGCCAATGGCAATGCCATTCATGTGTACAAATGTCCATTACTCACCAAAAAAACTAATGAAATGATCTGTTTTATTCATTCAGCATCTTGAGAATTATTTTTTAATGTAGATTTTCCTCCGTCGGGAAGGTTTAAGCATGGCCCTAATTAAAGGTGGTAGATGAACTAGCTGCCCTGGTGTCTATCTTCTGATCCCCAGACTTCTATAAAAACCTAAAGGCAGGGAGAATGAACCTGATTCTGAACTGTCTTTGAGAGTGAGAGCTGAAATAGAGTTACTATCTAGTCCAGTGTGTGTCCCTACATCTGTTCTGACCAAGACACGTGTCTCTGAGACCCAGACAGGACAATAGGTGGTGACGGTGGAGCAAGGCTGGGCTTTATGTATTTTTATTTTTACATTGGTTTTTGGCAGAGTTTTGCTATGTAGTCTTAGGCTGGCCTTGAACTCACTAAGTGGACCAAGCTGCTTTCAAACTTAAGATCCTCCTGCCTCAACCTTCTGTATTTACAGGCTTGAATCACCACACCTGGCTCAAGGCCAGGCTCTTTTATTTTATAATTTTATTTTACCCCCAGGGGTCAGGGGAGAGATTGGGATTTTTATGAGGATTTGCGGATAAGGGAGTCTAGGCAGCAAATGTGATTATCTTTTTCCTGGATCATTTAGCACTTGGAGATCTCCCAGGGAGCACCAGTATTGAGTTTAAAATTACGTTTACAGCTGGGATTCTGACACGGACATTTCCTCAGGTCTGTAGCTTTACAGAAGGAGGTGTTAAGGAGGTCTACACATATCTTTGAAAAAAGATGGGTTGGGACTCTTTGGGAGGAATAAATGGGCCTGACATCAAAGCTTTGTTGCTATGTTAGACTGCCTACTGAGAGTGCGATGTCTTTAAATGGAGTTCCTTTATTAAAGCTCTTTTGGAGACACTTTGAATGCTGCAAGGCTGAGTAAGGTCTCATCTAAAAAGAAGCATGTTGCTGGGCTTGGTGGCACACACACGTAATCCCAGCATTCAGGATGCTGAGGCAGGAAGGCCAGCCTGGGCTACATAGCAAGATCTTGTCTCAAAACACAAAAACCAAAACAACAACAACAAAAACAACAAGACGAAGCACGCACCTGAAATTTGGGCTGGCTCAGCAAGCTGGATTCAAAAGTAATTTGCACTAATGAATGGTAGGTTAGGGAAATCTATAAAGTATGAAGTATGGTAGATTAGTGCAGTTGATGTTTCAGTTAACATTCCAAGACTCTTCCTTTCAACAAGATGAACTACTTCCTGTTCTCAACTGCAGGTGAATTTCTCTTCTTTCCCCAAAATCTTTAAGGGATTTAGGTCTGTGAGGCTGGAGTTGTAAGGAAATATATTCCAGGTATATTTCCAGGTACATTTCTAATGTGTTACAGGTGTCATAAGTGGTTTGCTAATGGACAAGGCTTTACGAAATATTTGGGGACCATCTTCTAAGATAAACTTCCTCATTTTATTTTTTTCTCATCTCATCTCATCATCTCATCTCATCTCATCTCATCTCATCTTATCTCATCTTGGATTTTTAAACTAATAGGTTATAGGACATTAGAAAGTTTGAATTTGTCAATATCTTTAAGACATTCTTTTAATTCTCCTCGTACATTCCACCACTAAACTAAACACCCAGCCCTTTTTTAAATTTTACTCTGAGACGAGGACTCATTAAGTTGCCCAGGCTGGCCTGGAACTTGTGACATTTCTGCCTCAGTCTCCCTGGTAGGTTGGATCACTAGTGTGCACTGCCATGACGTGCTGTCCTAGCATTTTCAAGAGGAAACTCTGATGCAGCAGTGGGTTTGAACAGGATACATGGGAGCCAGTTTGCATTGTGAGAGGGGAAGATCTCTCTAGAGTGCTTCACCTTGTGCACTGGGGATGCTATTAGCAGGTGTCAGGGATGTGACCTTGTATGAAGACAGGTTATAGTGTAAAATTTGGAGCTAAAGAAGTTTGCTTTTAAAAATGAAATGGTGGGAGCCCCCAATTTTCTTTTCTTCACCTAAATTCCCCTCGAGTGGACTGGAGGTGTAGGCAAGTGCCAGAATGTTTGTCTAGCATGCACAAGGTCTCCCGCAAAAGGAAAAAAGTCCCTTCATATATAAAGAAAGAGTTCTAGAAATTCTTCCAGGGTAGGAAGGCAAGCAAGGTCATGTGATATATTGTTAAACCATCAGGTTTAGCAATGAAAAACAATACCTGACCCTTAATGGCACAGAAGCTGCTTTTAATGGTTCCTGTTATCTCCAAGAAAGGCCACGTTTGGGCCTCACTGACGGCCTCTGGGTTTGGTGCTCATTACTGTAATTCCCCGACTTACAAACATCCAAGTTGTGAACTTTCACAGATACTAACGGACCTTGCATTACAAAAATTCGAAGATGTGAACAAATCGTGGAAGTAGCTCACGTGCCTGCCAGACGTTGTCACAGTTGTGCTGCTGCCTGCTTACTGTGCAGTGCACAGTGCTCAGTCAGAGCCCAGGATGTCCAGAAGCAGGAGGAAAAGCAGTGCTGATGTGGAGGGGACTGCTAGGAAGCGTGAAGCAATAACCATGGAAACAAAAGTGAAAATAACTGAGAGACTGGACGGAAGTGAACAGATGGTAGACATTGTTCCACCATCTCCCACCTACTCTCCCTCCTCCAGTTAGTAATTCTCTTCTTGTCAGTTCGCTCCATGCATCCCGCAGATGCCAGTTGTACTGTATTGTACTGTACTGTACTGTACCGCCATTGCAAGGTAACTGAAAACGTAAAAACAGTTCATTCACAGTATTTGTGTGTGTGTGTTTTATGCATTACGTTGTATATTTGGGTCAAAGGTGTACAAGACTAACATTGTCAGACTTATGAACAAATCTGACTTACGAACATTCTCCCACAACAGAACTCGTTCGTAAGCCGGGGACTCCCTGTATTGGCAGCAGGACCCCTCTACCCTTGTGGTTCCCACTGTTGCCTCTGGGCACCTCATAAGGCTTTGGCTGATGTTTTGTTTATATCTTTCATGAAAGAACTGGTAAGACAGATGGAGTGAGGGTTAGAGAGGCTTAATGAGGGGTAAATCCTGTGGATGACAGGGACAAGAAACATGATGTTCAGGAAGAGCTGCAGGCTGCTGTGGAGGTCTGACTGTCTCCATCTCCCCGAGACAGGCTTGTGTGACCGCATTCCCACAGAGCGCAGCCGTGGCCAAGTCTTAGTTCGCCTGCTGTGCTGAGGCTGGGGGGCTCCGAAGATGAGTTCAACCAGGGCTTGACAATCCAGGTGAAGCCTGATGTTTCTAACAAACAGTTGCAAACTTCCACAAAGTTAATTTTATTTCTTGTTTGTATTTTTATTTGTTTACATACTTATTTTTTCAGTATTGAGGATCAAACCTAGGGTCACAAGCATGACAGACAAGCTCTCTACCACTGAGCTACACCCCCAGTCACATCCCTTCTTTCGTGGTACTGGAGATTGAACCCAGAGCCTTCTCACTGAACTACCTGCCCAGCCACATTCATTCATTCATTCACTCATTCATTCATGCATTCGTTCATTCATTGCTAGAGATTTAACACAGGGCCTTCACACTGAGGTACATCCCCAGCATTAAAAAATAAAATTTTTTTTTATGTGAGGCAGTGTCTCTTTAAGTCTCTAAATTGCTCAGGTTGTGTTCTAACTTGCATTCCTCCTGCCTCAGTGTCCCAGAAGAATAAGATTACAGGAGTGTGTGCACTGCCATTCCTAGGCCCTCTGCAGTTTAAAAACTTTTTATTTTGAGATAGGGTCTCTCTAAGTTGCCCAGGCTGGCTTCAAACTCATAATTCCCCCTCCTCAGCCTTCAAGTAGCTAGGATTACAAGGATATGCCACCATGACCAGCATCATATTTATTTTTATTTGGCACATAATAATTGCACCTATTTATGGGGTAGAGTGTGATAATTCAACATGAATATAAATGGATAATGATCAGATCAGCATTTCCACCTCCTTAAACATTTATCATTGTGTGTGTTTGTGTGTATTGGGAAGTTTTAAATTTCTTTCTTCTTTTTTTTTTTTAAAGGGTACCAGGAGTTGACCTCAGGACCTCGCGTTTGCCAGGCAGGCACTTATGCCTCTGAGCTATATCACCGGCCCCTAAATATTTTTCTTCTAATTCTTTACAGTATGTGCTATAAACTGTATTTTGGTACGTATTATCCAATCTCCCTTCACTATCCTTACCCTCCTTTCTAACTTCTAATGACTACAGTTATACACTATACTTACATGAAATCATCGTTTTAGCTTCCACATATGAGTGAAGACATGTGGTATTCATTTTTATGTGCTTAGCTGATTTTACATAACATATCCTCCAGTCCCATTCATGTTGCCACGATGACAGGAACTCATTCTTTGTTGTTAATGGATGGATAATATTTCATTACGTATATGAACTACATTTTATTTATTCTTGTTTCTATTGATGGACCCTTGGGTTGATTCTATATCTTGGCTTCTGTGAAAAACATTGTGAGTGAACACATCTCTTTGACATACTGATTTTAATTTCTTTGGATACGCTCTGTAGTGGGATTGCTGGATTGTGTGGTAATTTTTAGGTGGGGAGTGAGTTGAGACAGGGAATCATTACATAGTCAAGGTTTGCCTTGACCTTGCAATCCTTCTGCCTCACATCCCATTTGCTGGGATAACAGGCATGTGCCATGCTACTGACTATTTCTAGTATTTTGAGGACCCTCCATACTGTTCTCTATAATGCAATACTAACTTACATTGCTACCAACAGTATTTTCCCCCACATCCTTTTCCCCCACATCCTAGCCAGCATTTGTCATTTTTTCTTTTCGATAATAGCCAGTGTAATGTGGCGATGTGATATTGTGTTGTGGTTTTGATTTCCATTTCCCTGATTAGTGATGTTAAGCATTTTTTTTCATATATTTGTTGGCTATTTGTATATTCCTTTTTAAGATACATCTATTTGGATAATTTGCTTTTAATTGGAGGTTTTTCTTCTGTTTGTTTGAGTTGCTTGTATGTCTTGGATATTAGTCCATTGTTAAATGAATAGTTGGTGGACATTTTCTCCCACACTGGAGGTTTCTTCTCTTCACTTTGTTTGTTGTTGCCTTTGCTGCGCAGAAGCTTCTTAATTTGCTATAATCCCATTTGTGAAATTTTGCTTTTGTTGCCTGTGTTTTAGGGGTGTTATAAAAAAACTACTATTTATGTCAAAATGATTTGTCTATATTTTCTTCTAGTAGTTTTATGGCCTTCCACTTAGGTTTCTGATCAATTCTGATTTGATTTTTTTGTATGTGATGAGAGAGACAGGTATCCAATTTCATTCTTCTACATATAGATATTCAGTTTCCCCATGATCATCCATGGAAAAGACTGTGGTTTCTCCAGTGTATGTTTTTGACACCTTTGGTGAAGATCAACGGAGCTGTAAATGCATGTTTTTACTCTTGGTTTTTCTTTTCTGTTGCGCTGGTCTATGGTGTTTTCTGAAGGGAGATGTGAGCACCATAGTCCATGGGCCCACAGCTGGCACCACAGTGGAGAGCCCCATTTGCTGTTTTTAGCTCCATCTTTTTGTTATTGGACTTAGCCAGTGTCTTAATCATGCGTGGTGAAAATAGCATTGGATGATGAGACTGGAGACGCGAGAAACACTTCTTATTGTTTTTGCTAAAAAATTATGGGCCAGGCAATTCATACCACCTTTCCATACCTTCTTGAAACCTTTAAGGTCCTTCCCAGCCATAGCACTTGAGAGTTAATGATTTGTTCCAGGACTTCCAAGATGTGGCCTCCTGTGCCTGTGGCACCTACGTTGAGTGTGGGGCTTGAACACGGCCATGTTTCATGACCTTCAGGTACACTTTGCTCCCACTTACCATTATGGTTTGGATTTAAAATGTCTCCCAAAGTCTCATGCGTTTGGAAGGCAACTGGATGATGGGGTGGTACACTCATCAGTGAATTAGTCCACTGATGAGTCCACAGCTGCCTTGCTAGGCGAAAGTGGGGCCTGTTTATAAGTGGGGCACAGTGGGAGGGTTGCATGACCTGGAAAGGTGTAGTTTTGTGCCTCATTCTGCTCTTTCTCCCCCCCATCTCCATCCTCTCTCTCTCTCCCTCTCTCTCCTTCCTGGCTCTCATGGGTTGAGCATGTAGTCAGCCAATCATGGACTGAATTTCCTCAAAACTGTGAGCCAAAATAAACCTCTGCTCCTTTAAGTTGATGGTGTGAGTTGCTGTGTCCAGCAATAGAAAAACTGACTAATACACCCATTTTTGTTTCCTTTCAGTTTATGTGGACCTGTGACATAGAAACTGTCCACTCCATCTCCCTGTGGTCATTACATACAACCCGTGTGTTGAGGGCCCACTGTGTTCTGGTCAGTGTACTAAATCTGAAAGGACGAAGACAAGTGTGCCCTTGAGGAGTCTAATGGGAGGAACCACCATAACTTGCAGTTGCCATACTGAGTGTTCAGGATCATGTTCTACTTGGGTGCTGTGGGACACAGGACCCCAAAGTACAGCACCTTGGTACTTGAGGGAATAATAGAAGCAGGTCGTAGACTCTAGAAAGAGCTACCCTCACCCCTTATCCCCTGAAGTGGACCAAAAAATCTAGCTGATTTTTCCTTGAAATAGTTTGTAAAACCCCCCATTCTAGAGGGTTCCTCCCTCTATCCATACAAAATGAGAATCCTCATCTCTGAAGACACAGGGATACAGACCAGAGTCTGAGCAAACAGGTCTTGCTAAACCCCTCCCACTTACTACCATTAGATCGTATCCTTTTGTCCTCTAATCATGCTTCTGCACAACCATTCATAAAAGCACCCATTTCCCCCCATTCTTTTGAGTCTTCATTTTGGAAGGCTCCCATGCCGTGTAAAACATTAAATAAATGTGTACGCTGGTCTCTTATTAATCTATCTTTTATTATAGGGGTCAATCGTGAAACTTATGATAGATAGCTGGAGGAAGAACTCTTGCCTCCCTCCAGATCACTTTCCTATGAGTTCCTGTTCAGTCTTGGGGGAGGGTGCTGAAGAAAGTCTATCAGTTGAATCCTGATGGATGAGTAGGAGTTGCTCAACCAAGCATGGTGATGGGTGGGAAAAGGTATAGGTGGGCAGTTGAGCAGAGAGCTTTCTAGGGAGAACACACACACACACACACAGGTGTGGAAGGTCAGCAGGGAGCGAGGAGAAAGTATAATTACAATGCAAAGCATGCAGTGAGAAGAAAGAGGAAGTCAGGGGTGAGAGCGAAGAGCCCTGCTTTCTCCCTCTGGGCAATGAGAAGCCAGGAAATGGGTGAAAGTAGCAACAAGGAAGACTTGGCTTTCTCACATCTGCTTTTGTACACTGGGATCTAAGGAGGAATTTAGGACTGTAGGAGGTGCTACCTGTACTTTTTGCCGCTGTGCCCTTGGGCCCAGCTGTCTGGGCCAGTGGAGGGTGTGGCTGGGTGGGTGTGATCAGAAGGCAGCAGGCAGGTGACTGTGGGAGCTATGCCTCCTTCAGCCAATTTGAAAATGTTTTCCTCCTAAGGAGCAGCTAGGGGCATCACTTCTGTCACCCGCATGAGGGTTGAGGCTTGGCAAGTTGCCAGGGAAAGTACATTGGCTAAAGAGCCTGGGTTCTCATTCAGGTGGCAACATTTATTCTCTGTCATGACAGTTATGGGGTTCAGGACATGCTACCCCCAAATATGGCGCCTTAGCATTTCAGCAGAAGGTCACTCTCCCCTTTCACCTGTCTCCCCTAAGCAGGCCATGAAACCTGGGGAGAATTCTGTGGCCTTCCCTGGGAAGGTCATAGGTTCCTCATGTTAGAGGTGCTCTCCCTTTACCTGGAGGAAAGCTGTGAAAGACACAGGAATATCCAGAAGAATCTCACCACTCAGGCCTCGCCAAGTTCCCCCGCTTAGTATCACTGGGTCAAACCCCTGTGTCTAGTCACGGTTTCCCATGACTGCCTACTCTTCTTCAAACCTAAGCACAATTACACATGGCCAGGTATGCACACCTCTAATCCCAGCACCCTTGGAGGCTGAGGCAGGAGGATCATAAGTATGATCCTTAGCCTGGGCAACTAAGCAACTCAGCAAAATTCTGTCTCGAAATGAAAAATATAAAAGGACTGAGCTTGTAGGTCATCGTGAAGGCCTGGGTTCCATCTCCAGTACTGCAAAACAAACAACAACAAAAAACCCCACAGTTTTCTCTCTTCTTCTGGGTCTTCACTTCTGAAGGTAACCATGTCAGAATAGTAGTTTAGTCTATTAAATAATTTTGTGTGCTTTTTTCTTATTAATCTATCTTTGTTATATGACCCTCAGCCATGAACTCAGTGATGTCTGTGAAAAGATATTTCATCTTCTACAACATCCTGGCAAGTAGCAACCCTTTCCAGCTTGCTGATCTCTCAGCATCTTCCTGCTACAGAACAAGGCCCACTGATTTCAGTAAAGAGCCCTCCGACCTGGCCCAGGGACGTGTGTAAGGCAGTGATTGGTGGAGGATGCCCTGCCTCCATCCTCTGGGAACTTGCTAGAAATGCAAATTATTGGGGCCCACTTTATACTCAGTGCATCTGAAACTCTGGGGGTGGAGCCCACATATCCTGTTTTAATGAGCCCTCCAGGAGATTCTGGAGAGTGCTTAAGTCTGGTAACTACACACACTGGGTAAACTTTAATAAAAATATGCTGCACCTAACACGCTTTCTTTTCTTAGCTCTGTTTGCTGCAGCTTCTCGGAGTCGCCGGCAGAGGGCGGTGGCGGACCTGCCTTCGCCTTGCCGGGCCGCGGAGCTCAAGAACTGTGGAGGGTAACCCGCAGCCACAGCAAGTTCTGTGTGCTGCAGAAGTAAATTACAAATATGTACAGGAAAAGGGACTTCAAAACGCTGCGGTATCACAGTGGCAGTTAAAAAGAAGGCACCATTCGGAGTCGCAGCTGCGGCGGCGGCTGCATCAGCATCGCCAATTGCGAAGGCATTCAGAGCGGAAGCGTCTCTTCGCAGCATTTCTTCGAGCCCCCTGCCTTTGATGTACTCGAGCCTTCCGACTTCCTTTGTTCCTCCTTCCCGCGCGTCAGGCTTTAGCGCTGACAAGCTTCCCCCGTCAAAGGTGTGGGGTCTCCGGGCTGCGCCAGCTCGAGGTGTTCGTTGCTCTTCGCGGGCCCAGGGAGAGCAGGGAAAGCCCCTCCTCCCCACTTCCTCTTGGGGACCCGACCACCTTTTGATCTCTCGGGCTGCATTTGTGTCCCGCCTCTTTCTCGGGAGTCCCGCTCCCCCGGAGGTCCTGGCACCGAGGTCCTGCACCGAGGGGCTCTTGCAGGTGGGGCCGGCACTTGGCGCGGCCTTCACTACGGGGCGGGTGGGGGCTCCGGAAAGGAATCCTGCGGCGCTGGTCTTCTCTTTCCCTTCCTGGCACTGCATATCCGTCCTTTACCCGGGTCACACCCACAGCCGGAGCCTGGGGGTGGGGTGGGAGCCACAGGATGACTTGGAATTTTGCCTTTGGTTTAGCTACCCCGAAAGAGAAATAGGTGACCCTTCGAAGGAGTCAGCGTGCCAGGCGCCTTATGATGTGTTCCCGCTGTTTAGAAACCTTTCTACGGTCAGGTTCTGTGGATTTCATTCCGACCCCAGTTTGCGGTGGCACAGGCCAGTCACCCCAGCGGGGAGGCTGAGACAGAAGGGTCATTGTGAGTTGGAGGCTGGCTTTGGGCTTAATGGTGAGTTCAAGCCCGGCCCGCGCTACAGAGAGAGATGCTGTCTCAAAATTTAAAAAAGGTCAAAAAATATAACTCAATGAGGTTTCTTTTGTTTTTAAATGTTGAGAACATTTCCTACTCTTTCTTTTTTTTGTGGGTACCAGGTGGTCCATCTCAGAACTTTGCGCGCCAGCAGGCGCCCGTGCCGCTGAGTGATATCACCGGCCCCTTTTTCGTATGTGGGTTCAGGGAGTTGAACTCGGGCCCTCGCGCTTGTCGGGCAGGCGCTTAAGGCGCTTAAGGCGCTGAGCCATCTCACCAGCCCCGTATTTGCTACTCTTCAGGGGCATTTGAGTGCGGACGTGGGCTAGGAAATGAATGCCTACATAAAAAGGAGACATACTTTTATAATTTTAAGAACATAGGGGAGGCACTTTCTCAGGTTACGTTGTGACACTCGTCAGTCTCTTCCACGCAACACCCGCAGCCTGCTGACTGGTGAGTGGGGGAAGGGTGGAAAGGGAAAGCGAAGCCATTTAAAGCCTGGTTTTGTGCTGACAGAGTCAAGGCAATACTGCTTGGAGTGTTTGCTTCTGGGGCCAGGTTGTCTACAGTTTGTAGTGAGTTTACATGATGGTTTGCAACTGCAGAGTTGCTATCTTGACCTTAATTAATAAGGAAATAAGGTACAGACAAGGGCCCCTGGACCGCTATCCTGAGTTCTCATTACACTAGATGGGGCTTCTCTTTTTCGCAGTACTGGGAACTGAACTCAGCTCTTAGTACATGCTAGGCAAGTTGTACTACTGAGCTGTCTCCCCAGCCTGCCATCAGGTTTTCTTGTTTGTGTCCTTGTCTGTTTTTTGCCCATCCCTTGTAATGGTCTAAAATTCTGAAGCTGCGCCGTTGTTTTCCGGATAATAGGGCTCTTGCCTCATTCTTTGTACTTAAGCTCTGCTCATGCTCCTGTTCTGGGGACTGAGTCATTTGTCCCTCCTCGGGCCTTTGCCCTGCTCATGACTCACAGAACTTCGGGAATTTTTGATCACCTTCTCCCAACTGCCTCACGATGACCATGAGATCAGACTCTTTCTCCCGAATGCTGCACTTCTGGGTCGTCTGGGTGCTGACTTCTGGCTCCTCCTGATGCAGATTGCTGCTCTGCCTCCTTGGTCCTCCGGGACGATGCTCCAGGTACCGTCCATTCTGTCCGGCATCTGGACTCTGGGATGCTGATCTAGTCGGGTAACTGCTCCTAGCAGAGACATCGGCCAGAAAGACGTGTGTGCCACCAGGTCCCATCTGTCCTAGGTGTGGCATAGTATTCCAGTGTCGCTCCCTCCGACCTGCTTCACACACCTGAGAGAGACAAGTGTCTGTTCCCATCGTCACTCAGCATAATGCCCTTCAAATGCTCCTCCTTGTCTCTGATGCAAAATTCAGATCCCCAGGTGTTGTTGTCTTTCACCAGGCTTAGGATGGGACAACATATGTAGAGATTAAAAGCACAGATTCTGGCGTCAGATACCTGCATTTAAACACTGGCTCTGGCACATACTGACTATGTAACCTCCCTTTCTGGGCCTCGGTTTCTTTATCTATAAAATGGCAGTACTTACTTTCACAGTCATCATGAGGATTAAACAAATGAACATAACTAAAGCATTTAGAACATATTTGGGACATAGTAGGCATGATTTAAGTGTTCACTATTGTTATTTTTTCAAGACTGAGTCTCTAGCCCAGCCTTTTTACCATATACTCCATCTAGATTGCACCACTAGGACCCCCCCCCCGCAACACAACCTATTTTAGGTTTACGTCTGTGTATGTGCTGCTCCCCCTGCATGAAATACCTTTCCTTTTTCTTCATCAAGCCCAGCTTTTATTTGTCATTCAAATCCCAGCACGGTGTTTCACCTTAGGAGGAGACTTCTATCGCCTCCCATGTGATTCAGATGAATCTACCATGATGCACCAGCAACATCTACCATCCCACTGTCTTTCAACTGTGATTTACCTATGATTCCATCTGCAATGCGGGGAGCACCTCCAGAGGAAGGGGTGCTTTTTATTGTTTGAGTCTCTGGAGCATAGGACGTGCAGTGAACAGATGTCATCAACTGCGATGATTTCTTTGGCTATGACAAGTTTGACTCTTGGGCAGTGTGAGTCTAGAGTAGTTCAAGCCAGGAGCTGCCGTGACACCCACTGAGGCTCTGTGTGGTGATGTTTCCTTGCTGGGACTTCATTTTCCAGAGACTCTGCTGGATGGGGGCTCTTAAAACGTCTTCCTTACTTTCCATTGGATCTGTGATTCCAGCGCTGCCCTGCGTGATTCGGGGGAAGGCATTTGACCCTGGGGACAGAGAGGCACACAAAGACTTTCTTGCTGCTGTTGGTCATGTTCAATGTGTGAACGTGACCAACACCTTCCCAGGGGCTCAGTAGAAGATATCCAAGAAGAAACGCCTTGGTTAGCAGAGACTTCTGGTTACCATAAGTATCTCTTGTTCTTTTAGTAACAGTAACTTACTCAGAATAGCGAGGAATACAACCCAATGGTCACATTTTCCATATGCCTTACAACCTGTCATGGCCAATTAAATAGATTCTGGCTGTGATTTTTATATGGAGGTTTTGACTGATACTTCAGCAAGCCTGTGTAGAAAAGGAAGCGTATACCTGTACCCTTCTTCCTCTGTCTCATTGTTTGGAATGAGGTTGTGATGGCTGCAACTATAAGAGCCATTGTGGAGGCGAGGGCCCTCCATCCAGATGCGAAATGGGAAGCTGAAAGGAGCTTAGGTTGCTGCCTCCCATAGGGCCACGTAGCAGCCTTGGCCTCCCAACTTTTGGCTTTTGCATGACTCTTTTTGGTTCACTGTCTCATGCAACGAAACTTAATCCAACTGATCTGGTGTGTTCTTGTCTTCGCAAGACACATGGAAAGCTTCTGGGTGAGTTTGGGTTCTGTTTCAGAATCAAGCCTCACATCAACTCTCTTTGCCTATGCTGGGATTCTGTGGTTTTCCCACCAGAGGAAACCTTGTCCTGCCTCTATGTGTCCTCCTGCCTCCTGCCCCTGTTCCCATATAATTACCAACTTCATTCCTCAGCTCTTTGGTTTCTTTCACCCTTCATTTGGATTTGACTTCCTGCTTGGGGACAGGCCCAGTGCCCTGCTGGTGGTACTTTCTCAGCAAAGCTCAAGTGTCTAATCCTGGAACTTGGCTCCCTGGTCTGTATCTATCATCCTAGGTACTCTCGACCTCAGTACTGATGAGTAAAACAGTGTAAGGAGTGAGAGTGAGACTTCCAGTAGGTTCTGCTAACAAATTTCTTCTTCTCTATGCACCCAGGGGGCCTGGACTTTTGACATGAACTTAATATACTCGAGGTTGTTGTGTCCCATCTCTCAGGCAGACACTTGCTGAGTTGGATGAGCATCCAGGGACTGTGAGCCATTGAGAACCTATTGTTAAAGGTTGGGGGTTTCTGATTTATGACAGAAGCCATTTTGCAGCAATGCTAAAGAAGCCATCAACTGCAGCAAAGCCACAGCCACCTGGCTTTGTCCTCCATCGCACTTCATCAGTGTGATCCCTGGCAGTTCAGTCTCGCCCTTGGGATGCTCCCTTTCCCAATGCTAACCTTAATCACCAGCTTAATTATAGTTTCTTAGAGATGATTATAGCGTCCTTTGATGAGCACGGATCCAATCAGGCTGAGGGCTAAACATGTGTGCCCTGCCACTCACTGGAGGACAACCCTGGTGTACAAAGGTTGCGGTTGCCTCATTAGATCTCAGAGAGGGGAATTTGGGGGTGAGTAATCTGCCTTTCTTCAAAGTGCTCCCACATCTAGGGTTGTATTTTAATTAACTCTCAATTCCAGGCAAGTATTTGACAGCCCACTTGAGGGGTATAGATTTGCTTGCTTGGCAGAAGCTCCGGGGCTCCCTTTTAACTTGAAGGTTCTCAATTTGGGTCCTTGGACAATGGCCAAACAGCAGCGGCAAGCCTGTCCTATCCGGCTGCAAGAAGGTGGCACAAATTGCTATTGTTTCTATGACAACTGCTACTTTTTTTTTTTTTAATTTCCTAAAAGCCACCTGTATGATGGGCAGCAGCATGTGGAAGAAATTTGTGTGGCTGTGAATGAGCCTGGTGGATCGCCCAAGCAAATGCACACAGCGATTTCATTGTCTTTGCAGTCCTGGCTTTTTGTCTCTGTGTCCCGTTCCATCATTTGCCATGCAAGTCACATAGAAGTAGGAATAATAGCAGCTAGGCTGGAAGAAGAGAGAGCCCAGCAATTTGTATGCAATCTCATCTGAACTCTTGGATTTGGGAAGGCAGAATTGCCCACTTTGTTTTTTTTTTTTTTTTAAATTGCTGCTCAGCTTCTTGTGCTTAATGAGGTTTTTCAGAAAGGAAAACTAGCAAACAACAAAACATGAGTTCTGCCCTTTAAGCAATTGCTTTCTAAATTCTTTATCAGAACACAGTTGCGTTGTGAAGGTGAGTTGAAGAATCTTCGTGTTCGCAATCCAGAGTGCGCGCATCAGACAAGTCACACTGTAACCGCGGCGGCATGTAACAGCCCATTTCATTACATGAGGAAACTACAGGGAAAATAACTTTTCTCAAGATAATAATTATTCAGTTAGTTAAATATCTCTGCTCAGTGATTCTCGATCTGAGGGCTGAATATCTTCAGAAGGGCCTCTGCGTCAGTGCAGGCTGCGACGAATCTATGAGACAATCAGTGTTGTCCGCAGCCCGAGTAAACACAATGGACCCTGCAGGTCAGTGGTGTTTTCAGCTGTGTTCAGGTGCTGCTTCAAATAGTAAAGTGCAAATGTATTGTCAGGTGTGATTTGAATTTATGATCCTCCTGCCTCAGCCTCCCAAAGTGTTAGATTATGGGTGTATGGCACTGTGCCTGACTTCTTCTTTATTTTTATTTGAGACAGTCTTGCTAAATTTCCCAGGCTGTGCTCAAACTTGTGATTCTCCTGCTTCAGCCTCCTGAGTAGCTGGAATTAGAGATACCCAACTCAACTTTTTTTTTTTTTTTTTTTTTTTTTTTTTTGTGGGTACCGGGGGGACGACCTCAGGACCTCACGCGCCAACAGGCACCTGTGCCGCTGAGCGATATCACCGGCCCCTTTTTCGTATGTGGGTTCCGGGAGTCGAACTCGGGCCTTCGCGCTTGCAAGGCAGGCGCTTAAGCCGCTGAGCCGTCTCACCGGCCCCCCAACTCAACTTTTTAAGATGTTAGGTGAGGCAAAAATGTTTTGGGAAGTGCTCTATAAAGTGTTTTCAACTGCACAGAGGTTCCAAGAATACTTTTTGGGCAGGGGGAAGTATCAGGCCTCTGAAGAGCTGTTAGAGACTGCACAAACTGTTTGGCAGCAATTACAGATCTCATTCTGTACAGAGAGAGATTTGGGTATAGAAAGATTAAATCCCAGATCCAAGGTCACGTGGCCAGAAAGGGGCAGTGTGGGGACCAGTCTTTCACCAAGTTCTTGATCCTTGATAGGTGATGTGAAGGTTTGCATAAGACAGAGAAAACCTGGACATTGAAGAGTCTCGACTTGGAGGATCTGCCTGAGTCTTTCTAAGCTCTGATATTCCAAGGTTTCGCATGTTAGAGCAAGGACCTCGGAACTATCCAAGAGAACTGCTTTTGGGAGTGGTGAGTGTGGTGGAGGGCACAGATGTACGCAAGGACACACTGAATATTCACGCTGAAGGGAATTGAGAAACTGAGGTAGCAGGTAAGCCATACTTCGATGTCGTCTGCTTTTTTTCCCTGAAGTGAGTCATAAAAGAATTCTCTGTCGTTTCTTCCCAGAGAACAGATTCCAAATAGGCCCTGGCCTAGACACAGAGGACAGAAAGAATCTGACAAAGTGACCATCTAAGCCCACCACCCCATTGTCACTGTTAAACTACACCTTTTGTTCTCCTGTCACACCTGTATTCATGGCAGTAGGAATAGCAGTTTCCCCTGTTTCTTTGGGTCTTTATTTCTGAAGGCTCCGGTGTCATGTAGAATTTTTATTACTAATTTTGTTCTGCTTTCCTCTTGCTAATCTATCTTTTGGTAAAGGGGTGTTAGCTGTGAACCTTATGTTGGGCAAGGAAAAGATATTACTTTTTCTCTGCTGCAGCAGGAACAATTTTAAAGTGACCCCAGTTAAGCAGTACCTGCACTCGGGTGGAGAATTTATGGCTTGGGAACTCTCCCAGGGGATTCATTCATTACTGTGCACTGAGGGTCTACTTGGAAGGAGCTTTCGACCCTGCTCCCTCTTTGCTTATAATTATATTAGTAGTAGCAAGTATTGTTTGAAGGCTTAGAACTGGAGAAAACCCTCAGTTCCAAGAATGCACAATAGGCTCTGCAAAGAATGGCACAAAGCTGCTGTTAAAGACCCAATCTAAATTATCAAATGGCCTTTGTGAGTTTTACCTATAAAATGGGATTGAAGCCAGAGACCAATTTTTTGGGTTAGTGGTGGTGAATAGCATCCAATGACTTAAAAGCACTTTGGCCAATAAATGATAGTGTTCAAATTTAAGAGGTTTATATTTGTGAAGCAAGCTTGATCTAAATGATGTAATAAATAAGATCGTTTAAAACAACAAATTTCATCTGGGATGGTGGTGCACATCTGTAATCCCAGTACTCAGGATGCTGAGGCAGGAGGATCACAAGTTTGAGGACGGCCTGGGCTACCTAGAGAGTTCAAACAAGCCTGGACTATATTACAAGACCCTGTGCCAAAGCAAAACGAAACAACCTCTGCTTTTTAAAATTCACAGTAGTTCCATTAATATTAAACTTGTTATTTATAAAATTAATATACAATTATTATTAGTTCATCTAGGGAATTGCTAAAACCTCTAGTTTATCCAATTTTCCCCTTGTTGTTTCCTTCAGCTGGTAAACATTTGTAATATGTAGTATATAGTCACTACTTCCAATTTAGATTTAATGTGGCTTTATCCATGTTTATGCATATATAATTATTCTTAGAATATACAACAGAGATATTTAAATATTTTAGTATCCTGACCAAATATTATAACCCTGTTTAGGTCCTGAAGAAATGCTGTGATCTCTTTGAAAGGTATGGTACCGATATCTTCATCAAGGATGCTTTTTTGGGGGCGGTACTGGAATTTGAACCTAGGATCTCGTGCTTGGTAGACAGGTGCTCTACCACTCTCCTACATCCCCAGCCTGTTTTCACTTTTTATTTTTGGGACAGGATCTTGCTAAGGCTGGGCTTGGATTAGTGATCCTTCTCTATCAGCTTCCTGAGTAGCTGGGATTCCAGGCATGCATCACCTTGCTGGGCATCAAATAGCCTTTTCTGTTTTGCTAGTTTATGACCACAAGCCCCATTGTCAGTTCTACTGTCTGAATGTCCTAAAGTCTCATCCTCCCTCTTCATTTCTAATCCAAAGAAAGCTGTTGGGGGAACTTAAGTTGCATGCATGTATTAAAGAAAGCCTCTGCTTTTATTGTGTGAAAGAACTAGGGTGTAGTGACCCCCATTCTAAGTCTTCTTTCTTCTGCATGCAATTCAGTCCTTACAAAAAGCAAAGTCTTACTTTTATTATCTAAATTCTGTATGTCACTACCACTCCTTTCCAAATTATCAAATGGCCTTTGTGAGTTTTACCTATAAAATGGGATTGAAGCCAGAGACCAATTTTCTTAACCACTTGTTCATAAAGCTCTCCTCATGTGGCTTTCATGAAATTTAGTGGATTTTTCCATCCATACTTTTGCCTCTAGAAGCTCTCTGTTACTGCATCATCTTCTCTACACACCTTTGGGCACTAAGCAGCTTCTATAGTGTTAACTATCATCTTTTGCAGCAACTCTCAAATATTTATATCCATCCTTGCCATATCTTCCTTCTACCCTCTACCATGAACTACATCTTTCAACTTGGCTACTCCACTATTGTCTACTTTTTGAGAGGTTTCAATTTTAAGCAAAAATTGTCAATTAATTAATTCTCCCATTTATTTATCCCTTAGCAACTCTCTATTAAAAATGGCCATTCCCAGCATTGAGGTACAAATGATTAAAATTACTCTTTTTACTTAATCATATCTCTACATCTGATCTATTGCTGTGTTAGATAAAACAATGTTAATTGATAAAAAAATAAATAAGAACATGGATAATAGCTCATGACAGCAGTACCTTTCTTAATTATAGGAAGTCCTGAACAAGTGTCCCTGGTCAGTGGGTGACTCTCCTTTGAACAGGGAGAAAGGACTTGAGCTCCTCCCATTCTTTGGTTCTACCATCTTATAGATTCTACCATTGCTATAGGAAAAGGTAAGATGTGGGAGAGTCTAGCGTCAGACCAGGAAGTTGTTCCCTGATTCTCACCTACTCTTATGCTCCTTTGGCTGGAACTTAGGCAGCTTGACCAATGTAACTGCAAAGGTGCCTGGGAAATGTCATTTACCTGTGTGTCCTGGAAGAAGAGCGAATGCAGAGGTGAATAGTCTCTGCCAATTGCCAAATTTTGCTGATTGGTCTTTTGTTGTTTTTCACACATCTATATCTTTTCTGTTTCTATTGCTACTGAGCTAGTATCAACCATTTTTGTTTGTTGAATTATTTGTTTGTCTTCCTATTTCCAGTCTCTTCTTCTCTAACAGATTTTGACCCAACAAACAAAATACACTTTCTAAATGAAACAGTGACTCCACACTGCGTGGTGTTCAGAGCCCTCCAAAGTCCATCCTGGAGATCATAATGTTCAGGGAAGTAAATCAGATACATAAGTTTAAGTAGGGCCAGTGAGATGGCTCAGGAGCGTAAGCGCCTGCCTGGCAAGTGTGAGGGCCCGAGTTCAACTCCCGGATCCCACATACGAAGAAAGGGCCGGTGATATCGCTCAGCAGCACAGACGCCTGCTGGCGCGCGAGGTCCTGAGGTCGACCCCTGGTACCCACAAAAAAAAAAAAAAAAAGTTTAAATATCTCAGGGTTTCTCTTATATGAGAAATCCAAAATATAAATAGAGAGAAAAATAAAAGATAAATAATAGGAAGTAGGGAAATAGATCCTGTGCAAAAAGGAAGGGGACCAAGAGATGGTGGGAGGGAGAAAGGAGGGGAGGGGGAAGGGGATGAAAAAATAATCAAGATATGTTATGTACATGTACCAACTCCTCACAAGGAATGTAATCATTATGTACTGCAAACATGTTTTAATAAGAAAATAAAAATTAAAAAAAGACAAAGTCCACTCTTGTACCCTTTTCTACTTAAAGGGCCTAATCTTCAGGTTCTTTCTCACTTAGTTTCCTCCATCCGGAGTGGGAAGGCTGACTTAAGAGTACGAGTGTGTACAAATTATGATTCTGCCACTAAAAACTGTGTAAATTCTCTATGTCTATTTTCTTTTGGGAAGAAAAAAATCAATATACAAAACCTATCAGTTGCAAGTTTTGAAGTCTAAATAAATTAGTGTAAATAGTGCCTTGAGTTGATGGCTCACATAATCTGTACTCAGTAAATGAGTGGCTCATAATTATTAAAAATGCCCTCCTCTCTCTATAACTGATCAATACCCTCCCTTTCATCCAGATTTTACTTAAGCATCTTTAAAATTGTGGAGCCTGATCAGCTTATTCTAGCTTAAGTGATTTCTTACTGTTCTGAACTGTTGAATCTACTTATGTGACAATTAATCTTGTAATGGTTTATGATATTTGTGTGTGCACAGAACTTTTAATTATATCTTTGGCTAGAAATAACTTTCCTGCAGCATTTCCACTGCTTGCCTATGAGATTTGGAGACAAGTGACTATGACTTATGTATCCTTTAATCTCCAGTCTTTAACAGTGATTGATGGCTTCTTTCAATTAGAGCTGTTTGAGTTAATAAATACATTTGTAGTGTTTGCTGTTGTAGTCCTAGCCAGGGTTGAAGGAATCCTGCTTGGGACATGTACCTATTTGTGTGGCAGGTTTATAACATCAGTTAGAAGGTGTTGCTACTCATAATCCAAGCTCGTGGTTATGAAGGAATGGATGAAACTGTGAATCCCAAGCCTGCTGGTGTCCTTACCCCACTCCGGATCATTTGAACATTTCACATTACTGATAATTTTCTTGCAGGGAAGCGTGAGCTCCCCATGAACAGTCAATTAGGGAGAGCAGGTTCATCATTGCAAAGTGGTTGAGTTTAGAACAAGCTAAATAAGAAGATTAAAATCATTTCAGAAGAAACATTTCATGGGATAGTAATACATTGGCTGTAAATAATGAAAGAAAATGAGAGCATTAAATCCTAGCAATGGTATATTAACTGCAAGGGAACTAATTTGTAAATGCATGTTTTGCTTCTCTCTGAGATAGATTTTCATTTTCTGAGAAGAAAGCTGAGGATGGCCACCAAGGAGACACTGTCGGTAAGATGTGAGTGTAGTTCTTAACAGTGGAGTGGTCTCGGGCTCATTGCAATGTTTGGCTTGGATTTTTGACCAGTGAAAAATAAATCTGAAGGAGAACAAAGAGATGTTTTTGTTTGAAAACAATAACATTCCCTTAATAAAGATAAAAAATTTCAGTGGATTCTTTCTGACAGAATAATTTTATGTCATGTCTGGGAATGGATTACAAGTGCAGACCATTTTCCTGGCTGGGTATGGGCAGAGGTGGCATTAGTGGTGGGAGACTGTAGGGCCTAGCTTACCCTTTCTGACAAGGTGGTACTAAGAGTAGGACACACATCTTGGGGACAGAAGCTGGGAGGGAGACAGATGTGGCACCAGAGTCTTTTCCCACTGTCAAGGCAAGTGGAAGGGACAAGGGAGCCAGCAGGGGAAATGGAGAGAGATGAAATAATTACTATTACTCTGTGTGCTGGGCTTTGAGAATACTTTATAAGAAAAGGCTGACCTCTGAAGGCTATCTAATGAACAAACAGTGTTTGTGAAATCATGTTGATGGTTAAGGGGAGGTGTGAGGTTTCATTGACACTTACCTATTTCCTTTTCTGTTTATTTGTTTTTTTTTTTTTTGTGTGTGTGTGTGTGTTTTTTTTTTTTTTGTGGGTACCGGGGGGTCGACCTCAGGACCTCGCGCGCCAACAGGCACCCATGCCGCTGAGCGATATCACCGGCCCCTTTTTCGTATGTGGGTTCCGGGAGTCGAACTCAGGCCCTCGCACTTGCAAGGCAGGCGCTTATGCCGCTGAGCCATCTCACCGGCCCTGTGTGTGTGTTTTTGAGACAGGGTCTTGCTATGTAGTTCAGGCTGGCCTTGAGCTCACTATGTAGCCTAGGCTGGTCTCTAACTCACAGCTATCCTCCTGCCTCAGCTTTCCGAGTGCTGGGATTACAAGTGTGCACCACCATGCCCAGTCCTGTTTCTTTTTTGATTGACTATAGTTTAACTATACATTATAGCGATTGACTATAAACTAATATCACTTAATCCCTATTGGTGCTCTTCTTTCTAAACATCCCATAACACTTGCTTTAATTTTATGAAGAGACTTAGAATCATGAAGGTAGATTAGTGATTTTCTAGTGTAACAAATTAGTAGCAGAACAAAGAATAGAATACAAAAACAGAGAAGAGCAGTTATTTGCTTTAACCATTGTATGCTCTGTGTTACCTGTGAAGACCTTATTATGTTGCTAGGATACATTGTAGTCACTGTTCAAGTGCTTTGTTCTATGTATAACAAAGACTCCTGGTTTGATTCATTGCCCTGGAGCCTTAATAATCGCATTATTTCTTTCTCCAATTCACAACATTTTATAATTCATCTTGGATGTTTTAGTCAATTAGGTACAAATTAGAAAATTCCTGTAGGCTACACAATTGTTTCCTGCAGGACCCTGTTCAGTGATTACAAATCTAGTTTTATGAAAACCTGACAAAGATAAAGCAATTATCTTAAGTTCATAGATCACCTTACATTTCTCTCATTTTTTTTCTATATTTTTTAGTAAATGAAGCATTAGTATTTGAGTGTCAAATTATATCTTTAAAATTATACATGCCCCAATATACATGGATGAACAGAAATTTAGTAGGGTCTTCCTTTAAAGACTTAGCTTATTAACTTTAAACCCCTTCTTCATCTCTTCAACATTTAGGCAACAGGAATTTGGTCACAGAACACTTTTAAAACCAACATCACAGCTTTTTCTTGGAAAGAAATTCTAACGCAGATCTATTCTGTAATCAGATTTCATTGAAGTAGAATGCAGTTTGGTTTATAATATTTTCAAAAAATTAATTGTTTCTGTATTTTATAAGACCATTTAAATAAATAACAGTAGGTATATTTTTTTCTTCTCTGTGCAGTATAAGTGTAGCATGTTCCAAGCTTCTATAAGCATTAGTATCACTTAGAATCCTAAACGTGAATAGTTAAACATAATTAACCTAGAGTAACAGTTTGCTTCACAGCATTTTGAAATTGACATGTCATAGACAGTTGTACTAAGTCTCAGTTTGGTAACATTAATAAACAAGTGCTTGTAATTTAAGAGTAATTATGAATTCATCCATGTGTGATTTTCTAATGAAGTCAAATAAAGAAATCAGCAGTTGGGAGGCATTTTTAATTCTTAATTAGGAAGCCAGCAGCAAGTTTAACAGTCTTAATTTTCACCAAAGTCTTCCGATAGTATTGCTCTTATGTAATGATATGATCAAGTCGTAGCATTTGGAGAGTGCTGACTTTGACAGCACAGTACTCAAAGCTATGAAATCCTTTTCTCTGCCACTTTCAGAAGTGATGCTATTAATCATGTATATATTTCTACTTGGCAGAAATAAAGTTCTTTGAGATTCTGGGGAAAAAAGTGCTATAGAAATCTCTATAGGACACTCTATTCTTCCAAGGACTTTATGAGGAAGATATGTGATGAGTATCACTGGACTCAGGTTACCTCTAGAGACATTTGACATCATAATTGATTCACCCCAACCACACTGTAATATAAGAAAAGAACATAGGCTTGCCATTCAACATCTTCTAAAGATAACTAGAATAGCCCCTTGATCAAGCAAAGCTGAGTTTATGGCTTACTGAAATAAGGAGAATACACACTTAACAATGACTATGGTCTTGGAAGAGATAATTTAAGACAGAAATTTATAAGGTTTGGTGGTCTAGTTGAAAGTACATGGAATTTTGATGTGGTGATCTGATTGGGACCAGGAAAAGTTCAACTTATAGTTCTTTAGGATTTATGCATTGAGAGTTTGTGTTCTTATCTTCCTTGTCAAGAATTTTCTGGAATGAATAGTAGGAGAATAAAGATGTAAGATCTTTTGTCTTTATTCCTGATAATTCAGCCATGGAAGTGCAGCCCCATGGTACTCTGATCAGACTCTCCATCCGTGTACTTACCCACGTCTGTCAATACATTTATCCATCCTCCCACTCAACAAATATTCCTTCCCATTAACTATTTGTTAAGTTCCATGCTGGATACTAGGAATACAGAGTTTTTACCCTTAATAGGTTCACAGCCTAATCGGAATAACAAGTACCTTAAGCTATTGTTAGAACAACAAATGCTACAATGGTTAGAGTACAAATGGGAACATAGATATAAGACAGAAAATATGGATAGTTGTGTAATTGTAAAGGGCCTAGTATGCATTGCTCAGAAGGGATTTTCAACTTAACTTTAGCATCACATGGAGATCTAGAGAAGAGAGAGAGGGAGGGAGGAAAGGAGAATGAGAGAGAGAAAGAGGAGAGAGAGGAGAGAAAGAGAGAATGATGGATTCAGTCAAACCAGCAAATCAGTTACTGTTGGAATTTCTGGTATAAGACCTGAGCATTAATTCCCTAGTAATTCTAGTGTGCATTCAGGATTCGAAAACTCTGCTAAAGTGATTGAGATGTTACCATGGAGTCTTTGTCACTGTTCTCATTGCTGAGGCATGATATCAGACACCTACAATTTAAAGGAGAGGTTTATTTTGGCTCAAGGATATAGTTAATGGTCAGCTGGCTTTGAGGCAGAAATGGTAAGGTGGAAATGTCTGGCAGAGGAAGGCTGCTCACATCATGGTGTCCAGGAAGCAGAGAGAGAAAGGAGAAGCCAGGAAGAAAGATAAACTCTTCCAGGTCATGCCCTCAGTGATCTGCCTCTTCCAAACAGATCCCCCCACCTAACAGTAAGTCAGTTATGGCACCCCCATTGTTCAATCACCTCCCAAAAGCCCTAGGCCTACCTTTAATTGCATGAGGCTTTAGGGGTAATATCTAGATATAAACCACAACACATGGTTTTTGATGAAGGTAACAATGGGTTTTTTTCTTCAGTACTGCAGATTGAATCCAGGGCCTTATAAATGCTAGCCAAATACTCTACCACTGAACTGCATCTCCAATCCTTTTAAAATTTTATTTTGAGACAGGGTTTCACTAAGTTGCCCAGCCTAGCCTCAAACTTGTTATTCTCCTGTCTCAGAACCCAGAGTAGCTGACATTACAGATATGTGCTATCACACCTGGAACAACCATGGATTTTTAGCGTATACTTTAAAAATGATGAGGGATTGGAACAACTAGAGACACAGATACCACTTAGAAATTTTGCAATATTTGAGGTGGTAGTATCAATAGAGGTAGAGTCAGTGATTCTGCAGAAGCAGGTAGATTAAGAGATATTTTGGAGTTATTTTTAGTGCCGTTTTGATTACTTACATTAGTTCTTCACTTTCATCATGCCATCTAGCAAGGACATTCAGCAAGTACTCAAAAATGCATGTGCTGAATTAAACATTGACATTTTACTTGCTATTTACTATATGAACAAAAACATAATAGAGGGTGAAACCAGGCTCCCATGATATGATGTGGTTTGTGGAAAGAGTTGGACATGGGAGTCAAAGCACCTGTGTTTGGGCCTTGACTGCATTTGATGATGTGTGTCTTAGTCACTTTCCCACTGTTGGAACAAAATACCTGGTACAACTTAAAGGAGGAGAGGTTTATTTTGGTTCAAGGTTTCAATCCATGGTTGGGTGGCTACAGGGCAGAAGTGACATGGTGGAAGGGCATGGTGAAGGAAAATTGCTCATGCACGAAGGCCAGGAAGTACAGAGAGGAGGAACCAGGGATGTGAATATAGCCTTCCAGGTCATGCATCCAGTGACCTGCTCCTTCTGACCAGGAATCATCTTTGAACATGAGACTTTGGGGGACATTTTAGGTCTAAAACATAAAAGAAGCTCATATTCTTCTCATAATGCAAAATGCATTTAGTTAATTTCTATGAGTCACCAAAATCTTAATAGTTCTAGCATTGCTGAAAAGTACAAATCCAAAGTCTCCTCTGAGACTCAGGTCAAACTCTTCATTGTAAAACACTGTAAAAATAAAAAAAAGTTGAACATTTCCAACATACAATGGCACAGGGCAAACATTCCATCCAAAGGGAAGATATGGGGTAGGGTAGAAAGGAATAGAACCAAAGCAAGACTGTAACCCAGCATGGCAAGCATTAAATCTGTAGATCTCTGTTTAGTACCCGGGACAGGTTGCAGTGAGAGATGAGATCCAAAGAGCTTGGGCGGCCCCACTCCTTTGGCTTTGCTGGTTGCAGCGTTCATGGTCTCTTTCATAGGGTGACTCTGTTTACCGCCTACAGCTTCTTTCAACTGATATTTTATATTCCTGGCATCTCCAACTCCCTGTAGTCTCTACTGCAATTTCCATTTTACTCTCACAGTTTCAAACACTTCCCTTTCTGGTGCACACTGCTTGGCCTCCCAGGCTGAGATCTGGGTGGGGCCTCCATAAGCCCATAATGTGTGCATTCTGCATGTCTGTAAATACAGCTCCGCATGGATGATGTAAAGTCTGCTACCAGCTCAAGCAATATCCAGGCCCTCTTGGGCCATGACTGCAGAGGCCTCTGAGTGTTTGGATGGCTAAGCACCGTGACATGAGTTCCAAGGAACCAATTCCTTAGGTGCCCTTCTCAACCAGAGGGCATAGTGTTCTCTTCTTAAATGAGAGCTTTACGGATTTATACTCTTGATCCTATGAGTGACTGTGTCATGCTGATTCCTCAGATACTTTCAAATCATCTTCCCTATTTCCTGATACAATATAGTTCACTTTTTTTTTTTGTGGGTACCAGGGGTCAAACTCAGGACCTCTCACTTGCCAGGCAGGCACTTATGCTGATGAGCCATCTCACCAGCCCTCACTTCCTTTTAATGCTAATCCTTTCAACAACATGCTCTCTATGGCCCTAGCTTTGCAGGTGTTTCCTTTCTGCTGAATTTGAAAACTTTTCACATTGGCTTTTTGCTCATGATTTTCACTGTAGCCATAACCTGCACATTTGGGCTGCTTTGAAATTTCTTCCACCAGATTAATTATACCACTACCCATAACCTCAGTCTCCCACAGATCTCAGGACATGGGAAAAATGAAGACAAGTTTTCTGTAAGGGTGTAACACACACGACCTCTAGTACAGCTGCCAATGGAGTCCTTGTTCCTAATTGAAACCTCCAGAGCTTGGCCTTTACTGTGAACATTTCTGTCAGCATTCTGGTTTTCTTTTATTAATTTTTATTTTTATTAGTGCACTCTGAGCTCTGACCAGGATCTTCCCATCAATTAGGCTTACAGCATTCTAGGACTAATCTGGCCAACATCTACAAACCTTTCCAAACTCCTTTTATAAACCAGTTCCAAAGGCTTCTAAAGCACATGGTCTGGTACAGTCACAGCAATAATCCTACTCCTGGTACCAATATCTTCTTAATCACTCTCCTGTAGCTGGGACAAAATACCCCACATTTGCAATTTAAAGGAGAGGAACTTTATTTTGGCTCAAGGTTTCAGTCTATGGTTGGCTGGCTCCAAGGCAGAAAAGGCATGGTGGCATGGTATCATGGTAGCATGGTGGAGGAAAATAGCTCACTGCGTAGTGGCTAGGAAGCATAGAGAGAAGCGAGGATCCAGGGATGAGAATATAACCTTCTAGATCCTGTCCCCAGTATCCTGCCCCTTTCAACCAAACCTCACTTCCAAATTTTGGGCCCCCATCTCTAGTCCTTCAGTGCTCATAGCTCTCGTCCTTCAGATTTTCTGTGTTGCCCCCCCCCCAAGGACTTCTCAGTGGAAAGAGTGGCAGTCTATCTTTGGGAATGGCGTAGTGCTGCAGAGGTAAGTATCCCTTACCATGGGTCAGGTACTTGGTAATTTTTTTTTGCATTCAAAAAAGAATAGTAGCTAATGCATATGTTCTATAGCCTTCTGGTGTTGACTAGAGAAATCCATAGTGCAGTAGCCCCGTAAAGTAATCTAGAAAATTCCCTACATATCAGTGAAAGAAAGCCATAAAAGTTGGATTTATTGGACCCTCACAACAAGCCTGTAGATCATACACTATTATAATGTTCATTCTATAAATGAGGAATCTAAGAAATTTTTTCATAAACTCTGGTTTATCTCTTGGAACCAAGTTTCTGTTCTCGATACCACTTCAAAATTCTTACCAAGGCCATTTTTGTATTCTGCCCAGAACACAACATTTTCCTTCTGTCGGCTTGGCTTTCCTAGTGTACAATCTCTTCCAATTAATCCTCCTTGAGCTCGTTCTGCTACATAGACTTTTGCAAACTTCTGTAGAGTATTCTGAACGTTTACAACTCCTCTGCCTTTGTGATAGATTACTCACTCAAACATCCTGGCTAGTTCAGCTTAGGGAGTTTTCTTTCTCTTCTCCACACAATTTCCCTACCTCCGCTATTTCTTTATTAGGGCTTTGTGCAGCCTTAGAGCTAGTCTAAGATCAGTTTGGAAAGACACAACATCCTGATATCTAGGTCTGCTCAACAGCAGTGTTAATATATTCTGCAGTTCTCAAATGATGTAAAGCTATTGGAAAGCAACTTCGTAGGATTAAGTTGTGTGCTAGCTAATGCTGTATGTCTGCTTGACTGGGCCATGGTGCCCCAGATTATCTGTTCAAACATTATTCTCAGTGTGTCTATGGGTGAGATTAAGGTTTGACTTGGTAGACTAACATAATTGCTTCCCCTACTGTGAGTGGGCCTCGTTCAATCAGTTTGAGGCCTGAATATAACAAAAATGCCCAGTAAGAGAAAATTCTTTCTGACTGACTGCCTTTGAGCTGGGGCTTTTTTTTTCTGCCTTTGAATTTGAACTAAAACACTAGCTGTTCCTGTGTCTCAAACTTGAAGATCACTCCTGGGTCTCCATTTTGCTAAATTCAAATCACTGGATTAATCAGCTTCCATAATTGCATGAGCCAATTCCTTGTTCTCTCTCTCTCTCTTTCTCTTTCCTTCACACATACATCTTATTTGTGCTATGTCTCTGGAGTTCCATGATTCATACATGTATCATTAGCAGATATATATACACACATTAGTATATATATATATATATACACACACACACATATATATATATATATGTATGTATGTATACATAATGTATACATGTAATTTGTTAGCTTATTTTATGGGGTTATTACACTACATGTTGCTACGGTCAGTAGCAGAAGATTCTAGAATTTTCGTATTAGCTGATTTCCTTGAGACAGGGTCCCCATATGTAGTTGAGGCCAGTCTGGAGCTTTCTATCTAGCCCAGGCTGGACTTGAATTTGTTATTCTCCTGCCTCAGCCTCCTGAGTTCTGGATTACAGGAATGTACCACCAGTCCTGGCCATTTGGCTTCAAATTATTACTTTTTTGTTTTTGAGTAATAAAAACCCAACCATCCTATATAAAAAGATAAACTTACTGGCTCATGAAATTCAAGAAAGAATTGAGCAATATTTATGTAGACTGACTCTGTATATTGGGAAAATGACTGGTCACAGATGCATTTTACACATCATGACATCTATCTTCAGTGAGTAACTCCCTGTAAATTGCAAATAATACTTTGACTGGATTATATACCTGGCAGTTTTGGGACACAAAAGTAATTAGAATTCTAGGAAGATTTCCCTCTCACAGAAGGTTAAAAAGACTTTACCAACACAAAGTGTTGAGATATTTTATATTTCAAATTACTCAATTTCCTGTTCTCTTAGTCTCTTTGTTCCTTCCCAAATGAACAATTGCTTTCAATAAACTTGTGTGTTTAATTGGCTTCTTTACAATAAGATTGCTCATTATAACCTAGGAACTAAAGGTAATGATTACAAATACAGCATTTTAATCACTTGTCATACATAAAAATTCTGAAAAATGTATACACATCTTTCTTACTGTATACACTTTTCAAAACAGTATAAATATTTTGTTTAAAAGGTTAATGTTGAGGTGTGAAGCAATTCACTTCAGTCCTTTATAGAAGGTCATGAGTGAGCATTTGAATAAAAGAAACTGTTAATGAAGCTATTGAGAATCAAAATGAAGGTCATGGAAGATGTAAGGATATTGTGAATGTTCTTTAAAATAGGAAGAAATAATAAGGAAAGCAAAATGTCTGAGGGAAAACTTCTTTCCTCCCTAAAGCTTAGGATTGAAAGAACTACAATAACTAAATAATTTTGAGAAAGAAATCACCAGTGAACTTCCAAGAATGTATACCGTATTCTGTCTCATACTTCCTATTGCATTAGAATGACGCCTTTCCTGAACTAATTTCTGAACCCATGCTTCAGATACTTCATTCTCCCATCTCTCAACTCTCTTCTCTCCTATAAAAATAAAACTGTCCCTTTCCATTGGATCTTCCTGTCCACCATTATAGGTACTGAATATTATTCATCTTAAAAACAGTCTCCTATCCTTCTACAACACTCAAATTTTCTGCTTTCTTCTACAGATACCCTGTTAAAGTGTTTTCTGAATCTGCAGTTTCCATTTCTCACTTCCCACTCACTAAAAGTTCACACCTATATGGCCTCTATGACAAACATGGCTTTGAGATCACATTTCAATCATATGTCATTAGATTCAAAGGACATATTGTAATGTTCAGCCTGCCTAACAGAATGTAACACTTACTCTCTAACTCAAAAAATACTCTTTTGCCTTCTGTCTAGTCTATTCATGCTGCTATAACACACTATCTTAGACCAGGTACTTCACAAATAAAAATGTATTTCTCACAGTTCTGGAGTCTGAGAAGTTCAAAATGAAGGCATCATCAAACTTGGTGTCTGATGAGTCTCCTTTTTGGCTTTTAAAATCGTGCCTTGTGCCAGATGTGGTGGTATACTCCTGTAATCCCAGCATCCCAGAGACTGAGGCAAGATTAAAGTCAACCTGAGCTACATAGCAAGACCCTGACAAAAAAAAAAAAAAATCGTGCCTTCTTGTCATGCCCTCCATGGCGAATGAATGCTATATCTTCACATGGTGGAAGGGCTAGAAAGAGCTAGCTAGTTTCTTCAAACCTTTTTATAAAGTCACTAATGCCATCCATGAGATGTACCCTACACAGCTAATCATCTCCCAAGGCCTCTTAATACCATCGCCTTCAGTGTTAAGTTTCAAAATATGTATTTGAGACTGTGTGGCAGGTAGAGTGAAGCATCAACTTGATTGGCTTGGAAATCTGCTCTGGGGTTGATGTAACACACTACTAGATGTGTCTGGGTGGGTCATGGAGGCATGGCCGTGGCGGTCTATGTCTGACCCCTTGCTCATTCTACTGGGACTCTTCCTCTGTTTCCTGCCACTGTGAACTAAGCAGCTTTGCTCTGCAACACCATTCCGCCATGGTGTCTCTGTGTTGGAGCCAGCTGATCATGGACTGAACCATGAGCAAATTAAACCTCTTCTTTAAGCTGTGTATTGTGTCTCAGCAACAAGAAAGCTAACTAATATAGAAAATTGTTTCTAGAGAAGTGGGGTTGTTGCTATAAATATATCTGAATATGTGGTTTAGAAGCCTTTGCAAGAGCAGTTTGAAAGATTTGGAGATGCCAGCTAGGGAGTTCCTAGAATGATGTAAACAGAGCCTGATGGGTGTTTCTGGTCAGAGGTCAACACCAGAATGCTGATAGGGCAGGCTCAGGAGGTTTCAGGCTTAGGAGTTTGGGAATAAGGACTCCATTAGCAGTTGGACGAGAGGTCATGTGTGTTACACCCTGGCAGAAAATTTGTCTTCATTTTGCCTATGTCCTGAGACTTCGAAGGAAACTGAAATTAAGAGTGTGGGCTAATTAGTCTGGTGGAGGAAATTTCATGCAGCCAATAATTCAGGCTGTGGCATGGATAATGCTAGCTGCTTTTAAACCAGATTTATAGTGAGAATCAAGGGCAAAAGGCAGCACATAAAAAGATGAAAACTTTAAATTTTGTCCCAGAAGGAACCATGTGTACAGTTGAGGACAAAGAAAGTGTGGCTGCTACAGAGATTAGCAACATCAAAATAAATCAAGTACTTTGTACAGGGACAACAAGAAAGATGTATTGAGGGCATCTCAGCAATCAGCAAACCCCCACCCATTTCAGGATGAAGGATGAAAAAGTGCCAACCTTTCTTTCAATAAGAGAGCCCTTGGGATCCCTGCTCAAAAAGATTCTCCTAAGGAATTTTTTCCCTAGGTTTCATTTCACTATGCTCACCCTTCTAGGCACTCAGAGGCAACTCTATTCATGGTCCAAAGGGGCCTGACTACTGCTACTTCTGACAGAGGACTTTGGCATGTGATGCTAGTTTTGCTGAAATGGAGAATGCAAGAGTTATGGGGTTAAGGAGATGTACTATTGCTCACCACATTTTATGAGTCTAACAGACTATCTGACATATAAAGATCACTTAATAAATGCATGTTTAATAAACATCTTTTATTGAGGGATGTCTACCACATATATTTAATAACTGTGTTCTATGTGTATTTTAAAGTATTTTACCTGTATCTCATCTTTCTGTCATTAAATTTGTGATAAAATATCCCAGAATGGCTGTTGGATGACTCATACAACTATTTTGTGTGAAGGCTGGTATTATAAACATAGCATAGATGTTCTGAAAACTATGGTGGATAGCAAGACTCCAGTTATTTAAGAAAAAGATATTGAGAATCCATTAAGCAATTCTCTCCCAAGAGCCACTCTGCCAATGAGACAAGTTACTAACAGATATGTGTTGTGAATATAAATAGAAAAATAACTAAAAGGTTGTAATCTTATTTAAGTCTAGTCCTCTCAATTTACAAAGCAAATGAGTTTCAGAAAGATAAAAAGACTTGCCAAGTTCCTATAATGTGGCACTAAATAGCACCACTATATTTGTGTCTTTCTATGTGCACCTAATATTGGATTCTATTATGAGGAGACATATGACAATTAAAAGGAACATGATAGGTACACAATAAACATAAATTGTTCAACAAATATTTATCTGGCACATCCTATTTTAGGAGGCCTGAAAGATAATACAGAGGTGAAAACAAGACAGACATATTTTCTCTCGTGGGTCTTACACCAATTAAAATAAAGATCATTCGAACTGTCATAAGATTTATAAATAAGGAGAGGTGACAGGCTGCAGTTTCAGGAGAGTAAAGAGACACGTTAAGGAAACTGGCTAAAGTAGACCTCTCCAAAGAACATCATTAGAGTTTAGACATAAACGGTGAGAAGCAGCCAACTCTGTGTAATAAATGTGGAGTAACTCCAGTGGAAAGAAAATTCCAGGCTGAGTCATGCACATTTAGCTTGTGAAGAGTGAAAAAATTGGTCTTTCTCAAGGGAATAGGAGAATTGAGGCTGGGAGGTGATGAGAAATAAAAGCATGAAATAGCAGTGTACTGGGGAGACTGATGTTAGATCATCCAGAGGTTTGAGGGAAAGACCTTGTCCTTTGGCCTAAGAGCTATGAATAGCAATGTAAATGCTGTAGGTATATTAGTTGGGGACAGAATGGTGAAATGACATGATTTTTTTTCATTTGTGAAAGGCCAGCTTTTTTTTTTTTTTTTTTTTTGTGGGTACCGGGGGTCGACCTCAGGACCTTGCGCGCCAGCAGGCGTCTGTGCTGCTGAGCAATATCACCGGCCCTTTTTTCGTACGTGGGTTCCAGGAGTCGAACTCAGGCCCTCGCGCTTGCCAGGCAGGCGCTTACGCCGCTGAGCCATCTCACTGGCCCAGGCCAGCTATTTTGAAAAAGAATTAAAGTGGTCATTTAGGTTACTTACTGCAGTCTAAGCAAGAGACGTTGGTGAGTTGGCTTAGAGGGATGACAGAGAAGGTGAAGAAGTGAATGTTTTTGCAATATGATTTAATAAGGTAAATGGCATGAAGGAAAAGAAGTAGAGTTGGGGGAGCTAAAGTTTTCAAACGATGGATCAGGTGAATAGAAAATAGCTTGAGAACGAGTTAGTTGCTTATAGAGCTGAACACCATAAAGCAGCTCAGGGCTTTGAATGAAATAAGATAAGAAATTATTTAAATGTGATAAGAAGCAAGGAGGGCATTTACAACTTCTCATGGGACATGGGAGAAAAGAAAAAAAGAAGCAAAGAGCATTCAAGGGAGAGATTTCCAGGGGAAATGGTGTCAGAAGGAAGCAAACTAGGTTTCAATTAAGCTATGGAGATGAATTGAAGGTTCACATACAAATAGAATCTGCTGATCGTATCTGGATTTCCAAAGGACGAAGTCAAAGAATCTGAGAGAAACGAGAAAGGTGGGGGACTGGGGATTAACCTCACAATATTAGAGTGCACTTCCTTACAAAAATGGTTCATTATAGGGTATTAGATTTCTGGACAAGAATGAGATAAACTGAGACCTGAGGCATGATAGGGTACATCTTGACAGCTTTATTATTTCTTCTTATTTCAAAGAACATTCACAGTGTCCTTAAATCTTCTATGACCTTGATTTTGATTCTTAATAGCTTCATTAACATTTTCTTTTATTCAAATTCTCACTCATGACCTTCTATAAAGGACTGAAGTGAATTGCTTCACACCTCAACATTAACCTTTTAAACAAAATATTTGTGCTGTTTTGAAAAGTGTATACAATAAGAAAAATGTATATACATTTTTCAGAATTTTATATATGACAAGTGATTAAAATGCTATGTTTGAAATCATTACCTTTAGTTCTTAGGTTATAATGAGCAATCTTATTGTAAAGAAACCAATTAAACACACAAGTTTATTGAAAGCAATTGTGCATTTGGGAAGGAACAAAGAGACTAGGAGAACAGGAAATTGAGTAATTTGAAATATAAAATATCTCAACACTTTGTGTTGATAAAGTCTTTTTAACCTTCTGTGAGAGGGAAACCTTTCTAGAATTCTAATTACTTTTGTGTCCCCAAACTGCCAGGTATATAATCCAGTCAAAGTATCATTTGCAATTTGATTGGTGAACAACTGATCAGATTCATTCAGGGATGAGCTGTCTGTTTCCAAAACAACAAAGAGCTGGATTTTAAAATTACTGATCCAGTTGGTTTGATTACCCTAATGGTGAAATTTGATTGACAATCCAATATTTGACATGTGTTTGGAGATTCCTTATTAGAATCTTGGCCTTCCTCCTTTAGGAATAGCTGTGCGTACCTTTAAAAATTTCTAGCCAAGATGAATCCTTTCTGCTAATCATCTTTATGGAGAAAGCATTTTAATTTAAAAATAATTTCCTTTCTCCAAGTTCAGAATCTAAAAAATAGGCTGCAAAATAGACGTTAGGGAGTAGAAATGTTCTGCCACACAGCTGCTCTTCATCATCAATTCCCATAGCTTCATTTAAAAAAATTACCTGATTGCAAAAATATAATTATTCAAGGAGACACTTAATTCCATCTTTTTTCTACTCTTGGTCAACTGTGTGATATATTTCCAAAGAGTTCATCAGTTCATAGGTTTTTTCTTGAATGTTCCCTCGAGTATCCAATATTTTGCCCTAGGTAAAGTACCATGTTCTTCTTTACTTGTTCTTATAGCTGCACAGTTACACTGACGTGGGGCACTGTTCCTGTTTACTGCATTAGATAGTCTTTGTATTTACTCCATTTCTCTTAAGTGATAATATATATATCAAATATATATATATATTTATATCTAATATATATATATATCAAATAATAATAAATGAGTCTATCATCTGGCAAAAGAAAGAGCAGGGCTGGTCATGCTACTAAGGTATAGTTTCTAGCAGCAAATCTAATTATGTCTTATTCAGTAACAATACTTGTACTAGGATGAGGATAAAAAATTCTGGATATATGTGTATATATATATCTATATATCTATATATATATCTATATATGAATTTGTTCATAACAAAAGCCTGACACAAATACAAAAATAAAATCACACCTGCACATTAATGAAGTATATTCAATAAAAATAATATAATTTTATGTAATTTAGATTTTCCTGAAAAAGCTGGACTAGTTTTTAAGGTTGAAGTGAATCTAATTTATTTCATTTCAACTCTGCAAACATTTTTTGAGTACTAACCCCACACCTGGAACTGTGATAGGTGTTGTGAATGCAAATCTTAGCCCTCAAGGGACTAACTGCCTCCTGAGGATGAAAGACAATTAAATAGCTACATGACAATGTGATATTTACTCTAATAGAGGAAAGCACAGGATGTCTTGGGAGCTGTGGAAAGAATATTCCTAATTGAGAAGGAGATATTTGTCAGACTTCAAAGAGCAGAGAACATGACATTAGAACTTCATCTTGAAGGGCAAGTGAGAATTGCAGGGTCAAAATGAAAAGGAAGAGATTTCAAGGCTAAGAAAAACATGCAAAGACACAGAAACACTGAAGAGTATGTTTGGAGAATGGCAAATCATTAGGGATGATTTTAGACCTCTAAAATTTATGGTTGGGACAGGTCACCATGATGTCAAGTTCTAGGAGATTTCATGGAGGAAATTCGATTTGAATTTGAACTTAAAAATGACCATGAGGAGGGAAAAAAATGTGAGACGAGAAGGCATTCTTGATTGGAAAGGCATATAATTAGAGACATGTTTCTTAAAGCTTTTATTGCCCCATCACATGTTGAAAATGTGTGTGTTTCTGTAGGCTGAAAAAGCTGGCTCTCCTACTATTACCAACACAATCTGTGAATGAGACAAAGCTTGATATATTGTTTACTACCTGAAGTGAACTTAGGTTGTATATTGGAAGGGAAAAGGCGAGGTCAGAGTTTATTGAGAATTGTAATTTTTGGTATAAAGCAACTGCTTCAAAGTGGACATTTGATTAAAATTTGTTAAGCATCATGACACAAAAATGTAGAATTGGTGGTAATGGCAAGGCAAGGATTTTAAGGTAAGATTCATGCTTGCCTGAGATTTAAAGAATTTAGAGCACAGACGCTTGATGCTTCCCATTAAAGAGTTAATGTGTCATTTGGAAAGTTTCTGCAATGAACAGTCAAAACATTTACCTGGACAAGATGCTCTGAGGAAAGTAAGGTGATGCTAATTTAGTGAAATAGCAAAGTCATGGAAATGTAGGTGACAAGGTCTTATTGCTAATTTTAGTGTCCCAATTGACATAATTTTGGATCTCATTTTACATCTTGCACTGTGTGGAGCTGTTCATAGATAGAGTGGACCAGGGAGGGACCTTAGTGAGCCTAGGCCTTGACCTGGCCAATCTGGGGGAGGGGCAGGAGAGATATATTACATGGCACACCTATAAGCTTTTTGTGGCCTAAGTCAGCAGTCCCCAGCCTTTTTGGCACCAGGGACTGGTTTCATGGAAGATATTTTTTTTCATGGATGGGGGTGGTGGTGGTGGTGGTTTTAGGAGTCTTTCCTCCTTTTCAAAGAAGTTCTCCAGTGACATTTATTTATTTATTTTTGCTCATTTTTGCTGGGGTTAGGTTTTGGGCTTACCAAAAGTGTGACTGAAACAAGGGTGCAAGTATGGAGAAGAGCTGTGGATGGAAGTGGTAAATAAAGTAACAAGCAGGCCACACACAGCCTAAAATAAATGTTGGATTCCGACTTAGAGCCTGCCACCGGATACAGTTTAATTGTCACTTATCACTCACTGATAGGGTTTTGATATGATTCTGTAAGTAATTGACTTATGGTCTCTGTGCAGTCAAACCTACTTGTCAACATTAATCTGTATTGGCAGGCATTCACCAGTGCTAGCATCACCGCCTCAGCTTCACCTCAGATCATCAGACACTGGACTTTCATGAGGAGTGAACAACCTAGATGCCTCACATGTGCAGTTCACAGTGAGGTTCATGGTTCTCTGAGGATCTAATGCAGCTGCTGATCTGACAGGAGGCAGAGCTCAGGAGGTAATGCTAGGGATGGGCAGGGGCTATAAATACAGAAGGAGCTTTGCTCACTTGCATACCATTCTCCTCCTGCTGGGGGGCCCATTCCTAGCAGGCCACAGATGGGTAGCAGTCCACCGCCCAGGAGTTGGGGACCTCTGGCTTAAATGGTCAGCTGACTGGTTTAGTTTCTGTGTCTTAAAGAAAAAGATAAGTACAAGAAACTTTGTAGGAGCATTGTCTGCAAAAGCATAACATTAGAATTACCTCAGCATCTATCAACAGAAAAACAGGTAAATTGTGGCATTTTCAAATAAAATGGGATGTTGTATAATAGTGAAGAAAAATGGTTACAACTACAAATATCAATATATGGCCCATAAACATAATTTTGAGGAAAAAAATCAAGTTACAAAAGAATAGGGGCCGGTGAGATGGCTCAGCGGCTTAAGCGCCTGCCTGGCAAGCGCGAGGTCCTGAGGTCGACCCCCCGGTACCCACAAAAAAAAAAAACAAAAAAAAACAAAAAAACCCAAAAGAATATATGCAATATTCTAAACTTTATATGCCCAAAATCCTTTTATATGTTAGACATGAGACACAAGACATGAAAAATGTAATGCGAGATAAACTAAAGACAAACTGCGGATAGTTGTTACCTTTAACTGGAAAGGCTTCATAGGGGCTTCAACATAATAGTAATGTTATTTTAAAACTAGGTGATAATTCTACCCATTCATTCTATATTTTATTTTTATGCCTTCTGTTTGTTTGTCAGTTTGTTTGTTTGATTTTTGTTTCTTTGAGACAGGGTCTCACTATGTAATTCAGGCTGGTCTTGAACTCATTATGCAACTAGGCTGGCTTCAAACTTGCAGGGATGCCCTGGTCTCAGCCTCTTGGTCTCAGTTCTGGTATTACATGCATGGATCACCATGCCTGGCTTATTTTTATACCTTGTGTATACTTTAAATATTTTCTAATAGTTTTTCAAACATTTAAAAAAATTTAAAAATCGCTAAGGCTTGGATAATTGAGTGACTTTGTTAAAGCTCAACAAAGCGGGCAAGTATCTGTGTTTGCCCCTCTGGAGAAAAATGCCATAAATCTAAAAGCCCTAGTGGTGATCAAGTACATGCATATATATGCACGTATTTGTGTGTGAGTGATAGTTATAAGGTGTGATGAAAATATATTACAAATGTTTAAATTAAAAATTTTATTACAGTAAAATACACATTGCCATTTATCCCCTTCTTTACTGCTGAGTGCCATCCAATGGAAAGGCAGGCTCATAAAAGCTTTACATTGTGTCCTCACCTACCTTATTGAACAGATCTGGCACTGTGTGACCTCTGGCTCTTCCCCAAAGTCAACATGATCTTGAAAGGTAAACTTTTTGAATTGATTAAGGACATTGAGGCGGCCATGATAGTGCAATGAAAAACACTTACACAAGAGGACTTCCAGAACTGCTTCAGAAAGTGACAAGGATCATCGTATGAGTGTGTTCAAAGTGATGAGTACTTTGAGAGGAATTAATGGCAACATTAATACCTTAAAAAAAAAGTAAACATTCATCATATTTTATGATCACACCTTATAACTTTATATTTCAACATAACTGGACTAAGAGTGCCCTGATAGCTGGTAAAGCATTATTTCTGGATGTGTCTATGTGTTTCTGGAAGAGATTATCATTTGAATAGATAGACTGAGGAAAGATGGCCCTTACCTATGTGGATGGGCCTCATTCAGTCCACTGAGGGAATAGATTCTTTCTTTCTTTTCTTTTTTCTCTTTTCTTTTCCTTTTTTCCTTTTTCCTTTTTTCTTTTTTTCCTCTCCTCTCCTCTCCCCTCCCCTCCCCTCCTCTTCCCTTCCCTTCCCTTTCCTCTACCCCTTCCTTCTTTCTTCTTTTTTCGTGGAGATTGAACCCAAGACTTCCACATGATAGGCAAGTACTCTACCACTGAGCTCTATCCCTAGCCCTTTTTATTTTACTTTGAGACAGGATCTCACTAAGTTACCCAGGCTGACTTTGAACTTGCAAACCTTTTGCCTTAACCTCATAAGTACCTGGGGTTGCAGAGATTCACTGCAACATCTGGCTTCTTCTTCCCTTCCTTGCGCTAAGACATCTATTTTTTTCTGCTCATAGATAGCAGAGCTTCTGTTTCTTGGGGTTTTGGAGTTTGGGGCTTCCATCAGGAGCCCACCCAGCTCTCAGGCCTTCAGATTTAGACTAAGACTGACACCATTGGCTCCCTTTGGACTTGGAATGAATTATACCACTTGCTTTTCTGGGTCTTCAGGTGGTATACTTGGCAGGTCATGGGATTCCTTGACCTCCATAATCATGTGAGCCAATTCCTATAATCTCTTTCTTTTTATATCTCTCTCTCTCCCTTTCTACCCTCTATGTATGTATCTCTATCATTTATCTATTATTTATCAATCTATCACAGCTATCATCTATCTATCTATCTATCTATCTATCTATCATCTATCTATCATCTATCTCTATCATCTTCTTTGCTTCTAGGCCTATCAGTCTGTTTTTAATTACTACCAATGAAACACTTGAGGCTGGGTACTTAAAAAAGAAAACAGGTTCATTTAGCTCACTATTTTGAGGCTGGAAATCCAAACAGCATGGCTCTGATAAGTATCCCTTGGCTGTATCACCGTGCGTGGATGGCATCATGATGGCTGGAAGGGGAGTGAGCACATGGTGAGTCAGGCAGCCAGAGTTGGGGGTGGCTCTGTGACTTCCCAGAGGGTAGTAACTGTGAATGATGGCAGGACCTTACTCCAAAATCCTAAATCCCAATGGGCAGAATTTTGGGCAGTTCACCTGGTTGTGCACTTTGCTTGGAAGAAGAAATGGCCATACATGTGATCAATATTTGTGGATTTATGGGCTGTGGTCCATGGTTTGTTTGGATGGTCAGAGACTTGGTATAAACATGATTAAAACATTGACAAAGAAACTTGGGAAAAAGATATGTGCATATTTCTTCTCTGACGAGGCAAACAGTATGAAGATATTTGTGCTCCATGTGAATCCTCACAAATCAAAGACCTCAGTTGAGGAGGGGATGTAAATAATCAAGTGGATAAGATCACCCATTTTGTGGATACTGGTCAGCCTATTTTGCCAGTTGTTTCTGTCATTGCCCACTTGACTCATGAACAAAGATACCACAATGGCAAGAATGGACATTTTGCATTGTTTTTACAACGTGAACTTTCACTTGCCAAGGCCAACCTGGCTACAGCCACCACTGATTGTCTGCAGGAGCAGAGATCTACATGATCCCCTAGTGTGGCATCATTACTAGGAGTGATCAGTCAGGTACCTGGTGACAAGTTGGTTGCTTTAGACTGCTTTCATTGTAGAAAAGACAGTGCTTTGTTATTAGAATAGATGGTTTCTCTGGACATAGATTTGCCTTCCACACACATGATGCTTCTATCAAAACTACCATCTGTGGAATTATATAGTGTCATATCCACCATTGTAATGTTCTGTCTTGCATTGTTTCTGACCAAAGAATTCAGTTTACAGCCAAAGAAGTGTGGCGATGGGCCTGTGCTCAGGCAATTCACTGATCTCAACACATTCCCCACTGTCCTGAAGCAACTGGATGGGTAGAACAATGGAATGGCCTTTCAGTGACTCAGTTAGAACATCAAATAGGTGGCAATACCTTGTAGGGATTGAGGAAAATTCTCAAGAAGGCTGGATGTGCTCTGAATCAGCATGCAATATGAGTTAGTGTTTCTGTGGTAGCCAGGATTTATAGATTCAAGAATCAAGAGGATGGAAATGGGATTGGTACCATTCACTATTAACCAGAATGTCCCACTAGCCAAATTTTTGTTTCCTGTTCCTGTGGCTTTGTTGGCTAGAGGATTAATTCCATAAGGAATAATACTTCCACTGGGAGACACAGCAGTGATTATACTGAGCTGGAAGTTAAGACTGTCGCACAGCTATCGCTCTGAATGAGCAGGCCAAGATGGGAGTTAGAGTGTTGGCTGCGGCGACTGATCCGGACTACTATTCCATGAGAGAGGTAAGGAATGATATGTGCGGAATACGGAAGATCCCTTCAGGCACCTCCTAATATTACCACGCCCTGTGAGTAAGGTCAATGGAAAACTACAGCAACCCGATCCAAATAGGACTAAGAGTCGCTCAGATCCTTCAGGAATGAAGGTTTGGGTCACCACACCTGGTAAAGAATGAAAACGAACTGAGGTGATTGCTGAAAGCTAAGGTAACACAGAATGGGTAGTAAAAAAAAAGTAGCTATAGATATTAGCTGCAACCATGTGGCAGATTACAGAAATGAGGACCATTCATTGTTGTATTTCCTCTGTTCTGTTGGAAACAGGGTCTAGCTATGGAGCCCAGAATCCAAAGAGAAGTGGAATTTACATCAATATTTTTTTTTTTTTTTTTTTTTTTTTTTTTGGGTACCGGGTGGTCGACCTCAGGACCTCGCACGCCAGCAGGCGCCCGTGCCGCTGAGCGATATCACCGGCCCCTTTTTCATATGTGGGTTCCGGGAGTCGAACTCTGGCCCTCGCGTTTGCAAGGCAGGCGCTTACGCCGCTGAGCCATCTCACCGGCCCAACATCAATATTTAAGGGTCTCGAAACTTTACATCACAGCGTTTAAGAATAATAGACATCATTTGAAGATTTTACTTCCTTTTCCAGGGCGACAATTCATGCATCTTGTGTGCAGGACAATGATATCATGTTAAGTAGAATTATTACTTTGTTATTGTTTTTATTTTGAGATGATGGTTTAAGGAGATGCACAATGATACCAAATTGAGAATGAGTATCTTTATGGTGTTTAATTTTATGTTAACTTGACTGAAAAACGACCAGAAAGCTGGTAAAACATTATTTCCGCATGTGCCTGTGGGGATGGTGCTTAAATTGATGAACTGAGTAAATATCTGCCCTCACCAACATGGGTTAGCCTCATTCATCTTTCCGAGGACAAAGAAGCAGAGGAAGGGCCTTTTCGAGCTAGGACACTGCCTCCCTTCTTTCTTCTCGAGGTGGGACATTCATCTTTCCCTGCCTGTAAATATTGGTGCTTTTACTTCTTGGGCCTTCAGATTCTGGGACTTATGCCATCAGTTCCCCTGGTCTTTAGGCCATTTGACTTGAACTGAATTACACTACCAGCATTTTTGGGTTTTCAGCTGGCAGACATAAGGTTGAGAAATTTCTTGCTTTCATAATTGCATGAGCCAATCCCAGTAATAATGGGGTACCTGATACACAGTATCTTCTATTGATTCTGTTTCTTTGGGGAACCCTGACCAATGCAGTGTACATGTGAGTGTGTGTGTGTGCACATGTATGTGTTCTTTGGACCCATGGGGAGGGGACGCATCTGTGGTGATCCACTCAACACTATTTCTAGACTCTCAGAACAGGATTTTTGTACACAACAACTGTCTGCTACAGAGGTTGGTAGTTGATATCACTGTGTTACCCATTTTCTGTTTGTCCCTAGATTACTCGCAGGTAGCACTCATGGGGGCAGCATTTACGCCAGGTAATTTGTAGATTGCAGTGCTAACCTTACCTGAAGTTTGCCATGAAATATCTCGCTTTATTTATTATGTTCACATCACCCTAGTGTAACGATAGTCTCTGGAAACAGAAGTCATCATTCTACGTATAGCAGCCTGTTCTTAGCAGTGGTGTTTCTGTCTACGGAACACAGTAATTCTCAATAGCTGAAAATTAAACAAATGCTGATGGCGAGTTTCACTTTTTTCCCCTAAACAGGCAATGAGTAAACAACTATTCTAGCTGGGCTCAGTGGCACACACTTGTAACAAGGCTGAGGCAGGAGGATTGGAAATTTGAGGTCAGCATAGAGACTGTCTTAAAATAAAATTAAAAAAAATAGAAAAGGGCAGGAAATGTAACTCAGGGTAGAGTGCCCCTGGATTCAATCGCCAGTACTGCAAACGCAGCAACAAACAATCATCGAGGAAAGAGTTGAAGAGAGATGAGGATGGCAGGGAGATTTGAATCCCATAATATGAGCTAAAGCCATCAATTGTTCCTTGTAAATTGAGTGCTATAATTTGGGTGGCCTGAAGCTAGTGATTGACTGAGTAACAACTGCTAAGCCAGAAATCAGGTTACAGTAACCACAGTCAAGCTGCAAGTATAACATTTAAATAATAAGCATGAATAAAACAAGAAGAATCCCTGGGTTGCATTTAAATTTTCACTTAAATGTCCAGTAGAAATGCCTGCTGGAATCCTATTGATTTTTAAAATGAACTTGGTAGTGTTTATCAACACTATTTTTGTGCAATGAATCTACCACTTAACTTTCTACATCATGACAAAGGGAGAATAAGTGAGAGGTCCTGCAGAAATTGGCTTGCATCCTGATTTCACATGAAACCAGTGGAGGTGAAGCTCCTGCAAACTCTGGGTGACTGACAACACATGAAGAAAGCAATTATTTTCAGTATCTCTACTTTGCAATTGCCTTAAATTTGAAAATGGATAATTAGTTCCTAATTCTTTAGTCAATGTCAAAAAACCTCAAGGTTTGAGCTAGGCTGAGCCTGGCTGTGTTATTCTGAAATAACACAGTGTTTCCAGTGTTTCATTTAACCTTTCAAATGCCAAGTGGCTTAGCCCAAATAAATATAAAGTATTTTTCACAGTGTTGCTAAGGACCTGCATTTTAAATTGGGTTTTTACTTTTAAATTAATTGATAAATTAATTTCAACCTACTGGTTTATTTTTTAAGGTACTCGAGATTGATCCTAGGGTCTTCCCCTGAGTTACATCCTTAGCCCTTTTTTATTTTGAGACAGGGTCTCACTAAGTCCCTAAATTGCCCAGACTGGGCTTAAATTTGTGCTTCTCTTACCACAGTCATCCAGAGTGCTGGGATTACAGTAGTGAGCCTCCATGCCTGGCTAATCTAACAAAATTTTGAAAACTGTGCATTAAATGATTGTTGGAATTCCGCTGGTATTTATCTCAGGAGGATTTGTTCGGGTCTATGTGCATTTGGTCTACAGAGGAGAACAATTTTTTATTTGAACTTAACCCCAATGTTATATACCATGAGTTTATGACCCCAAAGATCCACATATATGCCTTTGAGAAGGGAGAATGCCAGGGTCATTGGAAGTTACAGCCATACTTTTCACAGATGGTTTGAATTCAGGAAAAATATGACACACGCAGAGTCCTGTTTCCCACTTAGGTTCTGCAGCCCACAATGACTTGGAGAGAAGGTTTATAGGAGTATGTGTGTGGGGGATGAAAATCTCTTCACAATATGAAGTGTATCACACTTAAGGCAATTTTGTGAAAAATTAACTATTAAATAAGGGTTATCAATTAAAAACAGCCATGAAGTTGAGGATATTTTCTTTACTGCTTTTTATTTAGCAATTTGGTGTTGCAGGGAGGCTCAGTATATTGTGTAACACGTGTTAGAAATATTTAGCATGGATTAACAACTGACAGCCGCATTGCACACAGAAAGCTTGAAATCCCTAAGCAGAGAATGGTACAATTCTTCCAGAAGAAAATGCATCACTACTGTGACATTAATTACTAATTTCCAAGTTCCAATTTTTAATGTATGGACCACCTGTCAGTGCAAGCCCTTAATTTCCCAGTTGCTTAATATAGCACTAATAATTTCAAACTTAAAATAAATTCATGTGATTTTTATCTTAAATAATCTCTTGAGTGCAAATTACTTCATGTTTACTGACTCTTCATTAAAATTCTGAATTTTACCTTTCCTCTCTATACCTTTCCCTTTTCTCGCTCTCTTTCTTGCCTTCCCCTCTTGTCCCATCTCTTACATCTTTCACTCATTTTTTTCTTTGAGTTTTATGACTAAACTCTCAACCAGAAAATAAATTTTTATTTTCAACAGGTATTTAACTCTTCAATAAACAAATGGGTAGGAGGTGGGTGTACCAAAGGGTGACAACTAGGGATCTGCCTCTACCTAGTTCTCCATGTTAGTCAGTGCCACAGTGTGGATTTAAAATGTCCCTGAAGGCCAGTGCACCACATGCTTGGTCAGCAGTCTGTGGCACCATTGGGAGTGGTTGGAACCCCTAGCAGGCTGGGCCTAGTGGAAGAAGTTAGGTCATAGGGATTGTGCCCTTGAAGGTAATATGGGATGCTGCCCCTTCCTGTCTCTTTGCTTCCCAGCCACCATGAGGTAAATGGACCTCTCTACATGCAGTTCCTGCCTCACCACAGGCCCAAAGGCAACAGAACCAAGGGATCATGGACTGAAACCTCTGAAATTGTGAGACAAAAAAATCTTTCTCTGCTGTAAGTTGATTTTCTCACTAATTTGTTACAGCAAAGGAAAGCTGATTAATATAATAAACCTGGTGCTATGGTTTGGACCTAAAACGTCCCTGCAAAGCCTCCTGTGATTGGAAGTTGATTGGATTGTGGAGGCACTGTGCTCATCAGTGGATTCATTCAATGATAAGGCCAGTAGCTGAATGTGTTGTTAGCACGTTGGGCCTGGTTAGTTGTGGGGTACTGGTGTCATAAGCTGCAAGACGTCTCACTCCCAAACTCCTCTCTGCTTTCTCTGCATCCTGGTTGTAGTGAAATAAGCACCTTTTCCTCTGCTGTGCCCCTCTGCCACCCTGATCCTGCTTTAAAGCAAGCTAACTATGGACTGAAACCAAGAAACCTCTTCTTTAAGTTGTGGGTGTTAGGTATCTTATTCTAGTGATTAGAAAGTGACAAGGAGACCTGGGTAGAGAGAAAAACTTGATAATGGCTGGTACTGTACTTGCCCATCCTGGTGAGAGGGGATATGGTTCTGAATTTGATTTGACTTTTAAAAAATTTACTTTTTCTGTGATGTCATTTATTAGAGGTTATTTTCGTAAGTTTTACATACACACAAAACAAAGCCTAAGTTTATCTAAGGACTTGTAATTTGCCCTTCTTTATTAATAAGGCAATCTAAAAATTGGTACTGAAAACAATATTAACAGATGATACAAGAAACGACTTCTGCTGACAGTGTGTTTCCCTGGAACTTAATGTTTTCTGGAACTCCTTTGGTGAATACTAATATTAGGTCCAGATCAGAAAATGTAAATCACATAAACAAAACAGTTGTTGGCCTTTTGTTTATTTTTTTCTAAGTAGGAAACAGATAATCAGCTTTCTTTGGTTACACAGTCTTCAAATCTTTGGATTTTAATATATATTTAACTAGGACTTTAAAGAGGGAAATCAGAAAAAAAATTTAGGAAACTTCTTATTGATTACTGCAGAGAAGTCAGTTTGTATCAGGAACGGGTTTGCTTTGGCCTTTCAGAAATTTTGTAATCATTTATCTTCTTGCATTTTAATAGAATGCATCATAGACATAGGATGTGAATGTTAAATTTAGATTTAAAAATAGCTAGCACAATTAAGAGAACTGTACCTGGAATATGCAAAAGAAACTGCTATAATAGAAGTTATATACACAAATGGAAATTTTACAGAGAATTATCTAGTTCCCAGGATGATTCATTAAAAATAATTTTATTCATTAAACCAACTTTTTATGACAAATTGATGACAAGCATGTGTCAAAGTTTAATTTCAAATTTCTATAGAGAAGAGGTTTCTGCAAAACCCAATTCAAAATTCTTTTTGAGTGGAGATATTTTTTATGAATGTGTAAGATGCACAGTTAGATGGGTGAGTGATAGTTAATTCCTTTTCCAGAGGAATTCTTAATTTCAATGAAGTCTATCTGAAAAATCCTTAAACATTTTATCATAGATGCTATATATTTCTTAGAAAGAGTTGTAAATTATAGCTCATAAAATCAAAGTAAATCAAATTAGTTCATTGCTTATAACCTGCAAATTGCCTCCCATAACACTTAGAATAAAATCCAAATCCTTGCAAGACCCCATACCTCTAGGGCACCCAGAGGAATTTCTCACCACTCAGCTGCTAAGAATTCCCTATGCTTCACTCTGTGCTTTCTTTTTACTTCTTACATATGCCAGTCATGCTCTGGCCTCAGGTCCGTGCACTTGCTGTTCTGTCTGCCTGAAATGCATGTCTTCTGTACAGCGAGGTGGCTTCTCACTCTGTTAACTCAAGCCTCTCTTCTAGTGTGACCACATGGAGAGCTTCAGCCCTCTCAACTCCACCCACTGCCTGGTACCCCCTACTCTTTGCCTTGTTTACATTCTAAATACCATCAGCTGGCATCACAACATATACTGATAGTTTATTGTCCATCAACCTCAGCGCTTACTAGTCCGTGGAGTCAAGGACTTTGTCTTGTTCACTGCTGTATTCTCAGGAACAAGAGCGGGACCCGGCTCGTAGTTGATGTGCACATACACACCTTTGGCAAAACTGTTTCCAATTCGTATGTTAAATTCTAACCCTGAGACCTCAGAAAGTGACTACATTTGGAATAGGATCTTTATAGAGGTAATTAAATTAAAATGAGTTCAGTAGGTGTGAGGTCTAAACCAGTTGGACTGGTGTCCTCGTAAGTAGAGCAATCTTGTACACAGACATAGATAGAGGAAAAGTAACATGAAGACACAGGAAGATGATGGTCATCTATGAGCCAATGAGAGGCCTGGACCAGACTTGTCCCTTAGGACCCTCAGAAGAAAGCAACCCCGGTGCTTTGACATTTGAACTGTGAGAAAATGAATTTTTCTTATTAAGCAGCTCCAGCCTTTGGTACTTCATTGTGGCAGCCTTGTGATACATACATAAACTGTTACATACTTATGCTATATTAATAAATAAGTGATAGAAACATTTTGTAATAATAAAAGATAGTGGCATTGTGGAACACTTATCCATAAAAGAAACAGTGATGGTTTCTTAATAGTTGACATGGAAATGAGATATGACTTGGTGGTGTGTTGAGGACACTTCAGCCACTGTGCAGCCCTTGGGACTTCTCTAATGCAACAGAAACTGCACACGGAGTAAATTGAGGTTAGGAGAGAGAAAAAAAGTAAAGGCAGATAGAAAGGAGGCAAGGGAAATAATTTTAAAATTATGCTTTTAAGGAAAGCTGTGAAAAACTAGGTTCAGGACACAAAAGTGAGACTTTTCCTTTCTAGGAAACTCACTAAAAAACAAATATCCTAATGGTTTTAAAGATAACAATCAGCCTGTAAATTGGTGAACTATGCTTTTTACCTGTAAATGGGTCATTATACTTCACCAGTAGAGAAGGCCTTTTAGCTGTAAAATGAAGCTGGGCTTTCTATAGATTCACAAATTCTGAAGACTTCCACTCTTATCCTCAAGAAAGCACACTGTTAAGTTGCGCAGCGGACCTCAGCTTCAGACAGATGTAAATGGTCGACACTCTAACATAGTCCACCAGATGGGGAAACCTGACGGACAGGAACACAGCCTACGTCACCCATCTTGAGGACCCCTCCAAAACCACAAAAATATACCCAGTTCCAGGCCTCAAGGTGCCTCTCTTGATGGCCTGCACTCTATTCTTTTTGGGTGTGAACCTTTTAAATTCTGCCTAATAAACCTCTTCATGCGCTCACTGACACACACTGAGAATTCATTTTCTGCGATGGAAGTCAGTGGCTCTGTAGTCTTCCCCATAGGTGGGTGTGTTAAGGTCCCCATCTCTGTTTTGGGGGACTTCCTCTGATCCCATCCAGTGATAATGTGTTAGAGATAATTACATCTCTTGGAAGTGTGAAAATTCAATACACCTCTACTAGGAAGTAACTATGACAGTAAAGAAGAGGATATAAGAAGAAAGTAATGGTGATGTGAATTTTAAAGGAAAATGTCCTTGTCGTGTTGGACTTTGTGGTGGTTAAAAATGCTGCTTTTTGTCAGACTTATACACCGAACTTGGGAAATCAGACCAATAAATGTGAGTAGAAAAGATAGATAATAGTTCCATTATTGAAAATACTAACTGGCAAGAAACACAGGTGGACATAAAAAAAAAATATATATATATATATAATCCAGACATTGTAATTACAACTGGCTTCAAGGAAGATGTGAAGAGTAGCTCACATAAAGGATCCACAGGCAGCATATTCACAAAACACTGAGGGAGGGACACATGGCTAAGAACGAAAACAAAAGAGTGGCGTAAATCAATAAGACCAGTGTTAGCAAACCTGTGGGCAAGAACTACTGGGACTCCCCAAGACTCCCTCAAATGCCAAGTGTCAGCGCATTTCGATTTTGACTTAGCACGCTGGAGACACAAAAACAAGGAATGTTTCTGAGCAGCTTGAGAGCTGCCTCTTGAAACAGATGGTGTCATGCTGACTGCTGATGACAAGGAAAAAGGAAACTGCTCAAGTTCTGTTTTGTTTCCATATTTTTTGCCCACGAAAATAATTTAAAAATTGGAAAGCCCAAACAAGCAACACTAAAAATGAATTGCAATCCTTACCAAGAAAGGATACTAAAAGTTGACCTAATTGTTTTTAATAAGGTCAAATTCCAGCCCTCAGTGGATCATATCCCTAGGCCAGGAGAGAATATGCAGGAGGAAAGCCAGATAGTCATCGTTCATCTCTGGGGAACAACGGTTAAGTTACTAAATAAAGACATTCTAAATCTAAGGTGCATAGTGTTGTTCCAATTCTTCCACAAAGCCCAAATGATAATTTATAAAAATTTTGCTCTATTGAGCTAACCATAGATTTTTGTTATTAAGCAGCTTGTTAAGCAGATGACTTTCAAATGCTGAGGAAATGATGTGGTGGTCATTTGTTGTCATCCATTGTGACCCCCCACTGTTGCATCCATTTTTGTGACAACTATACCACTAGAAGTTATTGATACCAAACCAAGTTCATCATCTTTAGTGAAAAGTTACCAACTAGAGAATGAAAAGTGCAGTTGAAGCATACTTGGTTGTGAATTTATTACAGTCGACTGCATACATTATTGCTGTATACAGAGCATGACTTGAGCTGAATTTATGAACCTCTCTAACAGAAAATTTTCTTCTTTTTGTTGTAGTGAGAACACCAAATTGCCAATCTTCTAGAATACAATCTTTCTATTTATCTTTGGTGCTTTGCTTTTGTTTTCCTCCTGGACTATTGTGAAAATGTCTTGCCTTTCTCTCATTGCTCTGGATCTATGTTGCTGCCTGTTATCTAAAAATCTTGTGTTTAGATCTTTGCTGGCTCTTTAACACCCATAGGTATCCCAGCACTGTAATTGAACCTGCAGAGTCCTTCACAATCTGTTCCCGGCTTTCTTAGCAAAACAGTTGCTTTTCCAAAGCTCTGTGTAAACTTCTCATTTTGCCACACTAAACTTTACATTAGTCTTGTTTCAATGCATCATATATTTAATTTTTTACCTTTACAAATAAGTGCTTTTTTTTTTTTCTATTCACTACATCCTGCCTTCCTTTTTTCACCCAGCAAGCTCTCCTTACACTTCAAAGCCATGCCAGTGACATCTCTGGGTGAAGCCTTACCTGACTTCATCTGGTAGAGCAAGCCACTCCCTTCTTCTAGGTCCACATATCAGCGTATTCATATCTTTATTATTGCAATTATCAGATGTTATAGAATTTATTTCTCTACTCTTACCTTTTCTCCAGCCATTGAGATTTTTAAGAGCTACATTTCCAAAAGCAATTTCTTCTCTTTCCACTGTTACTAACTTGTTAAATACGCGTGCCTAATTAATGTAAAAAAGAGACAAAAAATAAAAAGGATGAATGATTCCTTTTCCTGGCAAATAAAGATTTAGATTCACAACTGATCTGTAATATCCAGAGTGCATGATGGAGGCCCCAGTATCTAACCTCCTCACTTTACTTCTTTTCCATCTCAAGGTTGCTATTCATCTTCATCTATTCTGTCCAAAACTCTTTGAACTCAAGGTAAAAAGCATATTACTTCCTCTCTTACAGTTAACCTTTGTGGTTGTATTTTCATTCTGTATTTTATTTCATTTTGGGAACATGTACAGATTAATATTTTCCCCTCCTATTCCTTTCCTGGTGCCACTCCACAACCCCTATGCCATCACTGAGGACTTAAACAGGGGACATGTTTTCTGTCAGTGTTCAGGTGATGAGAGAGAGCATCACAATGTAAGTGAGAGGCTACATACCAGCAAAATCATGTAGGAATTATGTTAGCAGGCAAGCCAGGATCCTGTAAGAAAGAAACAGTAAGCACTGATTTTTTCAGGACAGTATGGGCTGTGTATAGTTATCAGTATTAGGGTACTTATGGAGAAAGTACAATCACTACTCCACCATGGACACCTTTTCATTATGAAGTACCAGAAATGATACTTGGAGAGAACAGTTGTCTATAACCCACGCCAGAGGTGAACACATTTGCAAGGTTAGCATTTTTGTCAGGAGAAAATACAGCAGCTTTGAAATTGGAGGGCAGGAGAGGATTCTAGGAAACAAAGAATTAAAACAGCTTGAGGAACCAGCTGGGAGAAGAAAGGGTTATGAGTAGAGAACAGGGACAGAAGGTCAAGTGAAAGTCTCAGAGCTGGTTGAGCCAGGATCCATTAGGGACTTCCTGAAAGCCTGGGTGTTGGTGCAAGTGATAAACTAGTTAGATTAGGAGTGCAACACCAAATTTATAAACAAAAACATTTTTATTGAAGTAAATATATGAAGATGGGACACCTTCATATAATGTTATTTTAAATAATCTAGTGGAATTAATTACTTTTGCAATGTTATAAGGTCATCACCATTACTTATAAACTTTTTTATTACTCCAACTCTACAACCAATAATCAATAATTTTCAATTTCTCCTCCGGCTGCTGGTAACCTTTAGTCTTTCTGTCTCTATGCACTTGCCTATTATACATATTTCATATAAATAGAATCACAATATTTTTCCTTTTGTGTTTGCTTTTTAAAAAATTTGTTTAGAGACACAATCTCAAAATAAGTTGCCCTGACTTTAAATTTTGATCCTCTTACCTCAGCTTCCTGAGGAGCAGGGGATTACAGTTAGGTACCATCATACCCAGCTCATGACGCTGTCTTGGTCTTCATTATTTTCGTTCTGTCTAGAGTTGGGACATCATTTACACCAACTCTTGGGAACTTTTTCCTTCTGTTTTCTTTATATTCCAACCCTTACCAAGCTATGATCACCAAAAGTAAACTTTTATATTTGAGTTATATGGCTTATTTGTAAAAATTCCAGTTTGAGTTTTCCTTCCCAACATTCTTTGGAAACTTTCAGGGAATTCTTTTGTTTCATAGTTTTTATGCTGATCATCATGAGTCACGTCAGCTAGCCAACCTATATGACACTGTTGTGTCACTTTTCAGCACATCCCTTCTTGCCATTTCAAGTTCAGTTCCCCCACATTGTTTCTGTTGTCCACATGTTACTTCTTTTTCTTATTGCCAGACAGATTCCTTCACTGCCAGTGGCCTTAGTGAGATCCAGTTTTGTTGGATGCAGTTGTCCTCTGCTGGAGACTGGTGCTTGTTTATTCTAACAATCTCACAGGGAACCTTCCTTCTTTTAACCGTACCATCTACAAAACATGGGGAAGATCTTCCACTTACTATTAAATTGATTTTCTTCCCGTCCAAATGTGGCTTTGAGCCTGAGCTGGCACTCCGGGAATACACTGCCCCACAAGGAGGGCTTCTGTAGGAATTCACGTCTTCACGAAAGGTGTGAGACTACCCCACTCAGGGCTCTAAAAAGCCCACCTCTGCATCCACTTTTCTGCTTTGGCTGTTTGGCTTGATTGGCTCGGGTTTACTGGACATGTGATGTGTCTACTGGATGTTTCAGGTCCCATGTTTTTAGAACTTCACAGAACATAGAGAATGAAGAGTAAACTTCTCTATTTCAGCTTCAGTTAAAAAAACAAAACAAAACAGGGATATTGGCTTGGCTTAGGTTATGAGCCAAATGGGTTTGAGCACTGCCAAACACTGTAGCAAACTCTCAAGGCACTAAGACCGGTCTGATCAGAAAGGGACCAGATTGTGCTGTGGGGATGGAATATTTTATCAGAAAAAAGGAACATGGAATAATTTTGAGCCAGATGTCCATTCCAAGTTTTATCTAAACTATTCTTCAGAACAAAAGCCATCCCCAGACAATACCCTACAAGGTAGACCCTGTAGGTAAGTTTTAAAGTGACTACTAAAATTTCCACATATGTTGCTGTAGTTTGGATTTTGAGTGTCTTGCAAAGCCCATGTATTAAAGATTTGTTCTTCCAGCATGCCATTATCAAGAATGGGTGAAAACTTCAAGAGGTGGGACCAAATGAGACGTTTTAAGTCACTGGGTTGCGCCCTTAAAAGGGACAATGGGACTCCACCTTTTTGGCTCCCCTTGCCACCATAAATGGAGCAGCTTTCTCCATCACACACCCCTGCTATGATGTGCTGCCTCTCCACAGGCCCAAAAGCAAGGGGACCAACTAATAATGGACTGAACCCCCCCCCAGATTGTGAGCTAAAATAATTATTTATTTATTTATTTTCCAGGGTAGGTGATTAAACCTGGAGTCTGGTGCCTGCTACACAAGTACTTTACCACTGAGCTGCACCTGGAGCTTACCTTTAGTCTTTTTAAGTTGACCGTTTCACGTTGTTATAGTAGTGGATAGCTGACTGACAGATTTCATACCATAACCACATGGTTTTGTTCTTCTTTCCTCCTTCTTCCTCCTTCCCTCCCTCTGTCCCTTTTCTTCCTCCCTCCTTCCTTCCTGTTCTTCCTCCCTCCTTCCCTTTCTTCCTTCTCCTTTTTTCTTTTCTTAGTTCCTTCCATTTATTTACTTATTCATTTACAAAACTGTTCTTCATCTTCTTCCTTTTCTGCCTTTCTGGTCTTCTGTTCTGTAGAAACAAGATTCTTTCCTAGCTTCTCTTACCTTTACTTTTTGTTAGCTTTTCTATCTCACTACTTCAAAAGTAACCTCTGTGCATCTAATTAAATATAATTAGTTTTGTCCTTATCTTCCAGATACATATTGTAGATGTTTACCTGAAATCTCCACTCATATGTCTCAATGGCCCTTTCAATTCAGTATTATCTGGAGTTACTAATTTCAGATATAGACAGTTTTGGCATTAGTGTATACTCTGAGATTTCCAAAACTATGTTGCAGGAAGGACAATTCCTTTTATCAAATTTACCTCTAGACTTGAACCAATGACAACCCCTTTCCCTTCACAATGTCTTGTGTTCCTGGCTGATTCTGTGGTTGGGAATTTTAGACCCTGGACTTGCTCATGTTTTTGTATCCAGAGGACAGGTTCTGAAACTTGTGTCCTGTTAGTCCCTATTTCTGCCTTTTCCACATCTCCCAGTGACTGTGGATCTTCAAGCCACAGTCACCATGACCTGAAAATATTCAGGCAGACATGGGATAGTTTTATCCAAAATTACTATAGAAGGAATTCTTGCATTAAGATTCCTATCAGCTGTAAGAATTGATGATTTTATAGAATAAAATGTTCTATGTTTTCTTATATAGCTATATTCCTTTGATGTAGCTGAGAGTCTTTGTCTTTATAGATATATTTTGGGCTGATGTTAAATTTTCTTTGTGAATTTCTTTGAAACAAATGGATTGTTACTTGCAGCTCAGATAAGTTTTGGCTTACATAGATTATCCTGGCTTTGAAATTTGTTTTGGTAGAAAAAATTCCGGATTAGTACTGTGGCAGAAATCACTGGTTTTCTGGGATGCTATTATCTTTCCTTCATAGTAATAGCATTTTCTGCTGTATACATAGTAGCCTCCCTGACCTCCCAGCTTCCTTGGAGCTGGGTGCGACTGAGTTCTAAACAGGAGAGTGTGACCCCTGGCACTTCTGTGTGCCCTTAAGGGGAGGTGGCTTGCTCTTCTTCTTTGCTTTTCTCTAATGACTGCAAGAGACATGATGGGAGGCACCTCAGACTATAAAAGTGAAATGCTCCAAGGATGGAGAAATGACAACCTACAATATGCTTGGGTCCCTCGTATGGAACCACTGCTATAGAAGTTTAGTCTGTGAAAGGAAACACTTTAATTTTGTTTAAGTCACTATTTCAGATAATGATAGGTTTGGATATTTAAATTATGTATCTTAAAATATACACAGGTTGGCCTTTTTCATAATCCTGTAGCTTATCTTCTAGGTATCGTATCTGTGATTGCTATGTGGATAGGCAAACAAATAGAGCTATATAATGACAATAGATTAGATAGTCGGGTCCTAGAGCCTGGACAACAAATTTATAATAAAGGAATCGGGCTGTGGACAAAGAAATGAGACAAGGGAGTTATCATTGCTTGACACCAAGTACCACATGAGGTGCTTTGCCTAAAACTCCTCATTCAATTCCTGACATAAATATTGTCTTTGCTGCTTTGTAGCTGAGAACAATGGGACTTATTATGAGAGTTTGGCCAGTAGCCAACAAGGGTGGAATGAGAATTTAGCTGCAGATCTGTTTCTAGAGTCAGCTTTTCTGCCTCTTTGCCAGGGGTGGCATGGTGTTATCCATGTGATGAATTGCTGGAGTGGGGAGATCCCAGCAGTCACCAAGGGTCCTATTTATCTGAGGGCTTCCTGGGGAAAATGGCACAAATGAGTTTTGACTAAAAGATGAATTAGGATACTAGCATGAACTCCTCTAAGCAGGCGACAGGGAGCTGACCTGAAGTCAGGAAAGTCAAGGAGCCTGGCCCTGCCCTTAGGTCCAGTTTTATGTCCAGTGTGTTGGGGGCGGGGCAGTTCTAAGTGTAATGCTAGCTCCACTATTGGTTCTTTTCTTTTCTTTTCTTTTTTTTTTTTTTAATGCAGATCCAGAAAAGGGCAAAATAAAAACAGTGAGAAAGAGTGCAGTTGGAAGTGTAATTCAGAGCATATGCATTCCAAGTCCAAACCGAGGGAAAACTTAACAATTCAGAGGACTCCGATGAAAGCTTCATTTTTAAATCCAGGAGCAAGGGGAAAAAGCTGCCAGAGAACAGTGTCATCATGCGGTAGAGGAAAGAGTAGCAAAAGCTGGTAAGAGACACGAAGCAGTGGGCGACAGCTTGTCGGAGGCACTGTGGTGGGGGCGGGAAATGAAAGTTGGGCAGAGGAACGCTTACTTTTATACCACACTACTGATGAAGCTTCGGTATAGTCTGGGAAAATAAAGATTATATTGAAATAGGCACCTGAGCCTTTAGTTATTTCCAAGCCTGGGGAGGGAAAGTTAGTTTAGAAGCTAGAGATTGTAGAAGCTCATTCTTTAGACAGCTGGAAAACAGTTTAACTGACTGTTTTTCTTTGATTGAGGCCCGTATACCATAACTAACAATCCCTAATGGCTCAGGAAGATTAGGAAAGATTTACTTTGGGTTTAGGAAATAGAGAGAGGGCAGAGGTAAATACCAACAACGGGGGACTGGGTTGCCAAAGGCATGTCAGGAAGCTGATCTAATATTGGAATCTGGAGCCCAAAATCTATAAATAAACCCACGTAGCTCAAAACTAGACTCTAACTATATTCCGTGGCTGTGATTGCAGATGTGGGTATAGTTTATAATCTTTAACAACCTCACACTGCAGGAAAGTAGTCACTGATTTTATTACAGGCCCAATGAACATTTTGCTCTCCTTGCCTTGTACTGGAGGAGAAAAGAACTGAGACATGGCGTCAGAGGTGTCAGTCATGGAGCCTTTCAACCCTTGGTCCTTCCTCAGGGAAACTGACCTGCCTGGAGCCATTGCTGAGCAGAATTCCCTGTGTAGCTGGGCAATTTTGTTCTCCCCCATCCCTCCTTATTTTGCAACTATTGTTTGGATAGGTGTGAACGCTTGATCCAGGATTGTCTAGTGACGTATTTGACTATTGATACAAGATTAACCAAGGCTTACTATGTCAACTGCATTTCTTGTTTCAGCTGAACAGATGCATAGATGTTAGGAGGGTCCTTGTTTATACGAGGTTGGTGAGGGTCCCTGTGTGATTATGGGGTTGAGGACAGGAAGCTGGCAAAGACTTTCTGTCAGAGAGATCATATGGCCTAGGAGAGAGTGCTGGAGGCAGTTGATAGTCCCTAGAATTGCCTTCAGTTCTGATGGCTTCCTAGTTCTAGATCCCAATTCTGCTTTTACATCTGTGTTTATAATAAGGTGTTTTTTGTTTTGTGGCTCTGGGGATTGAACCCAGGGCCTTGTGTATGCTAAGTGAGAGCTATTCCACTGAGCTACACCCTCATTCCCTGCACGTCTGTATTTATAAACACATTTCCTAAGGAAAACTGAATGCATCTTTCCCTGCAACAGAAAGAGCTGAAATCAAGCAGAGAGAAAGGGAAAGTCAGGCGTGCCCAAGCTCACAGTTTAGGAAAGCCTCTAAGTCTTTGGACAGTGAGAGCACAGGTCCTCAGGTGGCAGCACATCTGGACAGAGTTGCGGAGCATTAAGGGCTGTAGACATTGTACATCTGTCACTTTATTTGGTTCTTATGATGACTTTAAAGGAAAGCAGAACAGACATAATTGTTATTCTCATGGTACCCTTGAGAAAAGTTGTGCTCAGGGGCTTAATGAGTTTCTCTGAGCCATGTAAAAGATAATTGGTGGAGATGTGACTGGAACATCAATATCCCAACTGAAGTCACCTGAATTTTCTCATTAGCCCAGGTCTTTCATCCAGGTCATTGTATCAGAGTCACATGTGGTCCTTGTCGTTCTTGCGCTTAGGCCTCAACCTTTGAGATTCTGGTTAGTAAATTTGGGGGTTGGCCTGAACAGCTGTTTTCCTTAAAAACCCATGGGTGAAAGTGAGAAGCATCCCTTGCGGAGATCCCCGCATTAGACAATGCAGGCTCATATAAGCCTTCCTGATAGCATTTGGATTTATATAGAAAACGGGTTTAGTTGTAGCAATCAACTTGAAAAAAGGAACTAAAGAACTAGCCTAGAAGTTATGTTTGCATAGTAAGTGCAGGTTTGGGGTTAGAGTATGTGTTCCAAATTGATTTTTAGCCTAGCATATTTGGGGCTGGGGGTATAGCTCAAGGGTAGAGTGCTGGCCTAGCATGAGCAACACCCTGAGTTTGATCCCCAGCAACACACACACACACACACACACACACACACACAGGGTCATATTTTCTAAAGATATAATCTATATGATACATTACATTATTTTAATTCTCCTTATTAAAGAATTGATAAGGAGAATTAGAACAAATGCTATCAGAAAGGCTTATATGTAATGCCGAAAAAGGAATTATTTCAGGGGTGACTAGAAAGATAACATTAGAAGGAACTTCAGGAGTTTTGTGACTGCAGGTCCTTTTCGATCTGACGTTAGGCTGGATCTCCAAAGACCTGGGGACTTGCCTGGGAAGAGACTGTAGGAGGACAATTCTTCCTGAGTTCCTTCTAAAAGGGTGGAGGGCGCACCAGTCTGATGCTGAAATGCAGCATAAACGTAATAGGAATCTGCCTAAATGATGAAAAGAGTATCAGAGTAAGGAAGGGAGTGTGCAGGAGATCATCATCCATTTGCATCTTTCCCCAAAAAGCTCTCCTAATTTCACCACTGTATTGTCGTTTGATCCTTGCTGTTTTGCAGGGAGGATTTTAAGCAGGAGAAGCTTGTGAGAGGAAAGGGCAGAAGGTAAGGGAACAGGGTAAGGAATCTAAGTCCCTCAACGTTTAGGAAGTTTGTTTGCTTGGATCTAGAAGGTGTGTAATGAAGTTGAAAAGAACTCTACTGCATAGGACACAAGATAAAGGAAAGTGGTGACATTAGGGAAGGTAGGACATCCTGAGGAGAGAGCTTAGAGAGGATGCCAGGGGATGCCAGAACATACAAGACAAAAGAAGGATGTTAGCTTTATTTTATTTTATTTTTTGTGGGTACCAGGAGTTGAACCCAGGACCTTGCGCTTGCCAGGCAGGTGCTTATGCCACTGAACTATCTCACCAGCCCGGATATTAGCTTTAGAAGATAGGAATTCATTAAGACAAAAAGAAGCCCTTATCCCTGGGCGTATGCTCATACAGGAACTAAGAGAAAATGCCAGAACATCAAAGTTACAATGGAACAACCAGTGGCCATGAGCCTGAGCCCAGAAACTCAGTTTTGAAAAGCAGTAACTTTGTGTTGGGTGTCTTGAATTTGAGGGCTGGCCTCTGGGTTTTACTTTACTTTCCATAGAACTATACTTCTTATCATGCTATGAAGATAAAAAATGGATATAATATAACAATGTTTCACCACTGATTTTGAGAAATAAAAAAGCAAATGACTCACTTAATTTTGCAGTATGAAACACTGCATTTAGGTGGGTGTCTTAGTCACTTCCCTGTCAGTGGACGATACCTGACATCCACAACTTAAAGGTGAAGAGTTTTATTTTGTCTCATGATTTCTAGAGAATTTAGTCCATAATTGGCTGACTCCAAGGCAGGAGTGGCATGGTGGAAGGGTCTGGTGAAGGAAAGCTGCTCACGTCATGGTGGCTGAGAAGCAGAGAGGGAAGGGAGGGGTGTGTGAGGGAGACGGTCCCTCTCAAGTCACAGCCCCAGCCAGTGACTCACCTCTTCCGGCCAGGCCCTGCCTCCTACTAGCACATCTAGCTATGGATTCCTCAGTGGATTAATCGACTGATGAGTATGGCACCCCATGATCCAATCAGCTTCTGAAAGCCCAACCTCTGAACCCCTGAGCCTTTTGGGGGACATTCAAGATCTAAACCATAACAGGGTTTAATTAGAATATTAAAACATATGAAATGGTGCTTCTTGTGTGGTATGGTTTGCACGTGGTGTCCCCTTTGATATACATCTGAAATTAATCTCCATTTTGGAGATAAAAAGAGGTAGGCCCTTTGGAGAAGTGATTCAGTCACACAGGCTCTGCCCTTGTCAGTGGACTTATGCCTTATTAAAGCTTCAATAGGAGTTCTCCTTTTTCTCTTACCTTCTAACACCATTAGAAGGCACCATTTTGGAAGCAAGAGCAGCTCTCATATACCCTGTAGGTGCATTAACCTTGAACTTCTCAAATTAAAACTGTGAGAAATACATTTCTACTGCTTATAGATTACCTAGTGCCAGGTATTTTGTTATAGTGCCTTAGTTACTTTCCTCATTGCTGAGACAAAATACCCAACACCTAAAGTTAAAGGAGGAAAGTTTTATTTCAGCTCACAGTTTGTAGAGGTTTCAGTCCATAGTCAGTTGTCTCCAAGGCAGGGTGGCATGGTAGATGGGCATCACAGAGGAGAAACAGCTCATAGTGTGGTAGGCAGGAAGCAGCAGCAAGTGAAGCAGCCTTCCCTTCTCCCTTTATATTCCATCCAGGCTCTAAGCCTATTGATTCATGCCACCCACACCCAAGGTGGGGTACCTTTAATCACGGCATCACACCCTTAATCCCAACATGGCACACCCTAGATCTAGCCACCTCCAAAAAGCTCCACCTATGACTGCATGAAGCTTTGGGGGGACACCCAGATACAAGCCATAATAGCAGCACAAATAGACCGAGATACTCAGAGACCTAGCTGATCTGCACTAAGCTTTCAAGTGGCCAAACCTGCTTGCTGGGGTTATTCTTTGTATGCTATTACCCACAAAGTAACAGATTACTAAACAAAAAACATAGTTTTAGTCCTGGAACATAGTTTTAATTCTCCAGTGAATGTTTCATTAGTGCTACCAAATGTTCAGTATTAATAAATAGGAGGTATGGATTTAATGGTTCATCTCTTTAAGAATGAGAAGATTGGACTTCTTGGTTGGTCATTACATTGGGAGTTGAGTAGTTAATTTAAATTTTTGTGTAAATAATTACCCAATGGAATTTTAGGAGATTTATATGTAGTTTAAATATGTTCAGTAATTTAGTAGGAGACAGGTCATATATGCCAGGTAGGAGGAATCTCTTCCTGTGATTTTTTTAAGGTTAGTGTTTGTTTAACCTATCTGAGTTTGCAGTCTAGGAACAGATAAAATTATTTAATCTCAAAAGGTCAGAAAGTATGAACCAGAGAGTTGGTGCAATTTTCAGCAAAATCTAGAGTCCTGAACCAGGCAATGCCTTGATTTCACAGATGCTGGTGACTTATGTATAAGGTAGAAGTTACATATATGTCAGGGCTATCTTAGATAGGTGAGGCAGAGGCATAGCCTATGCAGAAGACAGTCATCTTAGAGATCAAATATGCCAGTATATTTATATTTTCTCTAGTCTGGCTGTTTTGGAAAGGTCTATTTTCAGTTATATTGGGGAACCTGGGGCTCACAGATGGCATGCATTGCTGGTATTTTGCATGAGGGCAATTGTTATAGTTTTAAATATCAGTTTTTAGGTTTTTTTCAGAGAAAAGCCTTGCTGGCATTTATTGGAGGGCAAGTTAGTTTTCTGTAACTTTTCTGTGCAGAAGTAATGATCCAGGGCAGATGGAATTTTGCCAATAAGACAGTTTGGTTCTGCTTAACCAAATATTAACTCTTTTGAACAATCATTTGTGATTTGCTCACAATAGGGCTTTGAAAGTGAGAGAGGTACTTAGAGGGTTATTTTCCATTGGTTAGGCTACTAAAATAATAAAGAAATGTCCTAGGAGATACAAATGCTACCAGGAATTAAAGGGCTTAGCATCCTAAGTTACTGGGGATATTATGGTAGGTGCTCATCATTGCAGACTCTGGAGGTAGTAGAGATTGGACTTTGGAGTTTGATTTTTTTATATTTTATTTTGTTTGGGCAGTGCCAGGGATTGAACCTAGGGTCTTCCAAATGTTATGCAAATGCTGTATTGCTGAGCTATATCCACAGGCCTGGAGTGTGATTTTAAAAAGTGTTGAAGAGACAGTCAGGTTCATCCAGTCCAAAGATGAGGGATGTTTTTCCTCCAGCCACAGGACTAAGGGGCTAGTACTACCTAATGTGCTTTGTATATAAATTCATAAAGTAGCCAATACTAATGTTTAATATTTAATGTTTACTATGTGCTAAAACTATGGCAACGTAAAGCCAGTTATATAAATGTTCCAGCATGTAGCATACTTAAAGACATACAGCTAGGAAATAATAGAGCTGAAATTAGTGCACCCATCATAACACTCAGCTAACAATCAATAGGAAGTTTCAATAACTCTTTCGCATTCTTCTAACCATTTCTACCTCTGGTGCCTCTCTAAGAAGAACCAATACTAGAAGTGAGAAAGAAAAGTGCTAATTTGTTTTTGGAAAGGTCCAAACACAGAACAGAATGAGTACTAAAAAGCATAGGTCATAACAAGAAGCGCCAGACAGAGGAAACATGCTGGGAACACCTGATAGCCCATCTTGACATTTGAAGAGGTAGTTCTGTGGGGCTTCTTTTGCTGTCCTGGCCTCCAGACTTTCCGTGTTCTGTGGCTTGACTTTGGCATCTGATGAAGCCCAGTGTTTACAAAGGAAATTAAATACAAGGGGATGGCGACAGATGTTCCTTTTTGCCTTGAAGGAAGATAAGCATGTAATTTAATAGATCCAAATGTATGTATTAAACTCTTCAGAGGGTAAGCATATGGATGCTTCCCACCCCCTCCAAATAGACTTTGTTTATCTAAAGCCTCATTTGTGCTTTCCATTAATCGCAGGTGACAGCCTCTACCTTTCTCAGCTCTGGTAAGTGGCAGGTGTGGTGGCTCTTTAATCTGAAGTTTCTTCTGCTCTGGGGGCTGGAATTGGACCTGACCATGGGATCTGAGAAATCAGGAGGTAGTCTTGCTGTAGGCATCTCATCAACTTTGTTTATTACAGATTTTTTTTATTAGCATATGTTCGTGATACATAGTAAATACAATTATCATGGGGGTATATAGATAGCTAATAGCTAGCTAGCTAGCTAGGTATAGATATAAGTAAAAAGGATCAAAATATATATGATATATCCTTTTTACTTCCTTTCCCCTTTCCTCCCTCCTGTCTCTCCATCCCCAGATCCCTTTCCTGTCCTTAAAAACAAAACAAAACAAAACTCTGTGATTCATTGATATTTAAAATTTTTTTTAGTCTCAATTTCATTAGTTTCTACTCTGATCTTTATAATTTCTTTCCTTCTATTAGTTTCAGATTTGGATTGTTCTTGCCTTTCCAGGACTAGAAGTGCACCATTAGATTATTTGTGATTACTTTGTTCTTCTTGTGTGTGCATTCTCACCTATAAACTTCCCTCTCAGAGCTGCTTTCACTGTGTCCCATAGTTTTGATATGTTTTGTTTCCATTGTTTTCATTGATTCTGGAGACATTTTTATTTTTTTGTCTGTTTTCTTCCATGATCCATTGATTTTTCAATAATGCGTTATTTAATGTCCATATATTTGCGTAGTTTTGTGACTTTTCTGCTGTTGATTTCCAGCTTCATTCCACAATGATCTGATAGTATGCAAAGACTTATTTCAATTCTTTTGTATTTATTTAAGTGTGCTTTATGCCTAAGATATGGCCTTATTTTTATTTTTATTTTTTGAAAATGTTCAGTGTGTTCCTGAGAAAAATGTGTGTTCTGTTGTTGGATGAAACGCTCCGTAGATATTGTTTCAGTCCACTTGTTCAATGGTGTGGTTTAACTCTGATGTTTCTTTGATGATTTTTTTGTCTGGTTGACATGTCTAATTGTAAGAGAGGGATATTAAAGTCCCCCACTATGATTGTATTTGTGCCTATCTGTTAAGTACAGTAGGTTTTATTTTATAAAGTTGGTGCACCGGGATTTGGTGCATAGGTATTTGTAATTGTTACTGTTCCCTTTACCAGTATGTAGTGACCATCTTTGTCTCTTCTGATAGTTTTGGCTTGCAGTCTGCTGTGTCTGAAAATAAGACAGGGACTCCTCTTTTCTTTTGGTCTCTGGTTAAATTGACTATCATTTTCCATTATTTCACTTTCAGTCTATATGTTTCCTTTTGGATGATGTGTGTTTCATTTAGGCAATATATGGTTTCATTTTTCTTCCATATCTAATCTGCCAGTTTGTGCCTTTTGATTGGGGAGTTGAGGCCACCGACACTGAGAGTTCTTATTGTGAAGTGTTTATTGAATCCTGCCATTGTATCATTTTTCCAGTGTTTATTCCTTTATGTTTTCCTTTTGTAAACTACTCTCTCAGTTATATGTGTACTTTCCTTCAGACTCTTTGGTGCTGGTGGCCTCCTTGTCTCTGTCTAGAATTCCCTTAAGCATTTTCTGCAGTGCTGGTTTAGTGGTCATGTATTTCCTTAGGCTTTCTTTGTCATGGAAATTCATTCTTTCTATATTAATTTTGAAGCCTAATTTTGCAGGAAATAAAAGCCTGGGTTGATAATTGTTTTCTTTTAGGGTTTGAAAACTTCACTACAAGCTCTCCTGACCTTTAATCTTTGTGCTGGGAAATTCACCATTATTCTGGGATTGCATTTGTAGGTTACTTGCTATTTTTCTCTAATGGCTTTTAGTATTCCCTTTTTTGTCGAGTATCTGGAATTTTGATTAAGATGTGTCATAGAAAGCATCTTTTCTAGTCATGGCTATTTGGGGTTCTACTGACCTTTTATACTTGAATATTGAATTCTTTTCCTAGATTTGGAAAATTTTATACTATGATTTCAGTGAATACATCTTTTGAAATTTCTTTTAAATTTTCCTTCATGTCTATAATTCTGAGGTTAGTATTCTGACTCATCTAGCAGCTGTTAGGTCCAGCTGTATGCTGTCGTCATATTTTGCTCTACTACATTCACCTTGTTTGATACTTCTAATACTCTGTCCTCACACTGGTCAAGTCTGCTATCCATGCTTTCTGTTTATTTTTTCATATCATAAATTTCTGCTTGCTTTCTTTCATACTTCCTAACTCTTTTCCAAAATGTCATTTCTGTGTTATATTGTCTTGTTTAACTCAATTAGTTTATTGCTTGATTCTTTAAGTTCATTGAACATTTTATTGGTAAAATCTTTTATCTGTTTAATTAAATTCTAAGATATAAGGGATAAAAAATTGTGGTCATCCCTTTCTTTTTTTTTTTTTGTGGATACCAGGGGTCAACCTCAAGACCTCATGTGCCAGCAGGCACCTGTGCCGCTGAGTGATATCACCGGCCCTTTTTTTGTATGTGGGTTGCGGGAGTCAAACTCGGGCCCTCGCACCTGCCAGGCAGGCGCTTATGCCGCTGAGCCATCTCACCAGCCTGGTCATCCCTTTCTTGCTTGCTTTTGCTGTTTTCTGCTCACCATAAACTGTTTTGTATTCTTCAATGCCCCTCTGCCAAGCCACCCTGACTTGGACCCAGCTGACTGTAGATTGAAACCTGTACAAACTGTGAGCTAAATAAACCTTTCCTCTTTTAACTTTGGGTGTCAGGTATTTTGTCTCAACAATGAGAAAAGTAACTAAGACAGAATCTGGTATCAAGAATTTGGGGTCGTTACTGTCACTATACCTAATCATGTGATTTAAGAGCCTTTGGAGCTGTCTTGTGGGAAGGGAAAGAGTTAGAAAAGATGTGGCGATCCTGGCTAAAAAAGTACAGCTAAAATGCCTAAGGCTGTAGTTGATGAGAGATTCTGGTCAGAGCTCAGAAGACCAGAATGCTGATAGAAATTCTGCTGGTAAAGATGAGGCTCAAGAGGTTTCTGATGGGAAGAAAGAGTGCATTGGTTGTTAGGCTCCAGATGATGTGTGTAGTTATGCATTAGCAAAAAGTTTATCTGCATTTTGCTTGTGTCTGGAGAATTTGCCTAAGACTGAGATTAAGAGTGGTGCACTAATTAATCTGGCAAAAGAAATTTCAAAGCAGTCTAATATTGAGGCAATGACATGGCTACTGTTGGGAGCTTTTAGCCAGATTTATGTTGAGAATCAAGAGCGAAGAGCCCAGCAGAATGATTTAAGATGCTTTGAGTTTGGCCAAAAAGAAAGCTCCAGTAAAATTGCAGCCTACAAAGATGGAACAGAGGAAAAATTGGTCACCAAAAAGACTAGCAAAAAACAAACAGACAAGCAAACAAAACAACAACCCCAAACAAAACTCCTGCCAGCCAAAAAAAAAAAAAAAAAGGAAGAAAGAAAGAAAAAAAAAAAAGATGGCCTGAAGACATCACAAGAACCAACAGGACTCCAGCCTCTGCAGCCTCTGTTACAAAGGTAAAAGACTTTGCTTAAAAAAATAAAAAAGCCCAGGGTACCATGTACCAAAATGGCAACAGCCAAAAAAGTTGTTCCTCAAGATTTAGTTCATAGGCACTGAACACCTACAGCCAAGAAAAAAAAAATACCTGGCTACTGCTCCAGCTGGTGACAGACCTTGACACCATCCACATAGTGCTGATTTTAGGTACATGCAAAATACAAGAGTTGTGAGGTCAGAAAGGCTTCCAGCCAGATTTCAGAAAGCCTGGAGGCCAGGCAGTGTGCCTCTGAGAGGGAAGTGTGTAAAGCTGTAAGTGTAAAGCCGAAGGTGCAGTAGAGACTGCAGAAGTTGAAAAAAGACAAGAACATGGACCATCTGAAGAAAACTGCAAAAAGAAAGCAGAGCCAGCCCCAGAGAGAAGCCATGAGAGCTACAACCAACAGCAGTACTGTATGGGCAGGGCCACCCAAGCCCTTTAGAGTTCATATCTTGTTACAGATGGCCAGTGATGCTAAAAATAAAACTGTGAGACTTAGTGTTTGCCCTGGTAGATTTTAGACTTTCTTCGGTCCCATTCCTTTATATCCCCCTATTTATAACTTTTAGAATAGAAATGTCTTAACTAGTGCCATTAAATGTTGAAAGTGTTTAAATTTCTTTTCATTTGTACAGAGGCTTATAGCTAAGAGTTTTCCTTCAATCTCAGGGGAGACTTTAGACTTAGACTTTTCAACAATGCTAAAACTGTTAAGATTTGGGCAAGTCTTCGAGATAGACTAAATGCATTTTGCATAAAGAGATATGCATGAGTCTTTGGGTGGCCAGGGGCAGACTGTTATGGCTTGTGTCTAAATATCCCCCCAAAGGCTCATGCAGTCATAGGTGGGGCTTTTACAGAGGTGGTTGTATCTAGAGTGTGTGATGCTGGAATTGATTTGTGGTACAATGATAAGATCAAAGATACTAGGATTAAGGGTGTGAGTGATACCCACACTAAGTAGCCTAGGCAAGATATAAGGGATAAAAAATGTGATCTTTGCTTGCTTGCTTGATTTTGCTGTCTTCTGCCTGCTATAAACTGTTCTCTCTCTCCTCTGTGACACCCCTCTGCCAAGTCACCTTGCCTTAGAGCCAGCCAACTATAGACTGAAACCTCTACACACTGTGAGCTAAATAAATCTTTCCCCCTTTAATTTTGGGTATTATTTTGTCTCAATATTGAGAAAAGTAACTAAGACAACATCTTATGCTTTTGCTTATATATTTGTTCTTTTCTCTCTTCACACATTTTGGCCATTTAGTCTTGAGTTCTTTGCCTTAAGCTTTCTCTACTTCAGTGTCTGTAGTATCAACTTTTAGTGAAATAGTGGTATTGCTGTGTGTCTTGTTGTCTTGGTTTCTTATGTTTCTATTGTTTTCGTGCTGTGGATTAAAGGTCAGATAAAGTACAGAAATACTGTCACTACTGTGGAGATCTCTTTAGTTAGATTCTGTCTTCCTGTGATGTGTCTTTGTGTTTCACTATGTTTTAGTGTTTATACCCCTTTTCAACTTATTCAGTGTGATGTTTGAGGGTCTCAGTGTCCAATCTTCTCCTGGGGGCTTGATCTCCAACACCACCCAGAGAGGAGAAAATGAACTGCAGTAATATTGACAACACAAACTAGATATTGGCATACAGTGAAAACAAATTAAAAGCAACAGCTATCACACTATTAACAATAGAAAAGAAATCAGCATTAATAATATCCACAGACAAACCAGTTATTGACATAACATAAGAGTCAATGATAGTTACAACTATATTATCCCTAACAATAGAAAAGAAATCTGCAATAATAATTCAGGCACAAAAACAAACTAAATATTGACATATAATAAATACTAACTAAAAGCAACAACTATACCACAATTAACAATAAAAAAGATTCAGCAATAATAGCATAGAGTCAATAACTAGCTAAAAATTAATAAAGCTTAATAGTAATAATAATAATGGACTAAAGGGGTGGGAAGAGAAAAATTAAAAAAGTAAAATTTGAAAAAGAAAGAAAAGGAAGATGAGAAGACAAAAGTGAGATAAAAGTTCAATTAAAGAATAAAAGAAAGCTAATAGAATTGGGTAAAATAACAGAAAAATACAAACAAGAAAAAAAGATAAATAAGAAAAAAGAAAAACATAGAGCAAAAGATAGAAAAAAGAAACAAACAAAAAGTTCATATTCCCCCACCCCCAAGTAAAGAAAAAGAGAAGTAAGTCCAAAAAATTCCTCCATGTGTTTTGGTGAGTGGTTTCTTTTCAGGGCTTGTAGTATAGGAATCCACCAAATATGGATGGGTAGTAGTAAGTCACAATTAGGTCCTACATCATTTCCATGCTGACTTTTTGTTGTGTGAATGCTAAATCCTTCCCTGCCTTTCCTGCTGTGCTTTGTCAGTCAAAGGTGTGGTGTTTGCTTTAGGGCTGTTTTCACTCCAGCAGCTCTTATTGTTTGTGTCTTTCTGTGCTTCCCAAATCACTGTTGTCTCAGACTAGCTTTATGGTCTGTGGGCTTGTGAGATACTTCACTTCCCTTACTCCAAATACCCCTCTGTCCACACATCCCAGGATGTGGCAATGGTCCCTGATTACATTGGCAGATGAGAAAAGCAAACAGACTTCTGAGCTCTGTGCTGGAAGTAGGCAGTGAAGGGGACCAAGCAGACTGCTGGCTTTAATGTTAGCACTTTTGGACCCAGCTCCTTCAGAAAACCAAATGACTAGCCTGGCTTCTCCCCACAGATGGTGGTACCATTGTGTCCCTCACAACCATAGCTCACTGCTGCTTAAACTTCTCAGGGGGTCTGCAACTAACTTGATCCCTTGTTTGTGACTGTCTTTTTAAAATTTATTTTAATGCAATACCTGTAGATATTAATAAAGAAAATATAGTAGGTATTCTTCTTCTATAAAAAAATTCAAAATAAAATGATTAGAGAATAACAATAGTTAATACACCATTTACCATAATCTTAAAGGATAGCCAAAGTGTTACTCAGAGTACAAGTCATAGATAAAAAAAGACTCTCTTACAAAAAAGAAATAAAAGATAATAGAACAAAACTTTCTTTTTAATGAATAAGAGGAACTAATATAAATTAAATAAATTAGCATATATATTGAAATATTTTTGAAACAACAGATAGAGAACTTGGGAGAATTATTTGAACTTCTCCCTATTGCTCTATCTTCTATTATATATATTTTGCATTTCTAGTATACGAGAAACCATGCTTCTGCACATCAAAGGAAACAACCAACAGAGTGAAGAGACAGCCTACAGAATGGGAAAAATTTTTTGCCAATTATTCCTCAGTTAGAAGACTAATGTCTAGAAAATATAAAAAACTCAAAAAGATCAGACCTTGCAAAAAAAAAAAGACCCAATCAAAAAAAAAGGGCAACGAGAATTAATAGACACTTCTCAGAAGAAGTACAGGTGGCCAATAAAAACACATGACTGTCTCTTGTGTCTGTCCCCATCCAGTCACTGTAGAAGGAAACCCCAGAGATCCTGAAGTGTAGTTGTTCTGTGATTTCTGATTCCCAGAGTAGATCACTCTTTTTCTTTTTTTGTACCAGGAATCGAACTCAGGACCTTGCACTTGCCAGGCAGGCACTTGTACCACTGAGCTATATCCCCGGCGAGTAGCTCGCTCTTGAACAATAAACCCCTTACCAAAATGGCTTCTGATTATATCACTCCCAAGTATAAAGGATACTGCTATAAATTTCTTCTCCAACTCTAGAAGCCATGTGGAAAGAGCCAATTTCAGAGTAAAAACCTACACTGTATTTGTGCTTACAATAACTGTAGATTTTGAAACCACAAGGGACACCACTGAAATCCTGAAGATTATTAGTAACTACTTCAAAACTAGAGAAAACAGAAAAAAAATGCATAGATTCTTAGATACATATGAACTACCAAAACTGAATCAAGAAGGTATAAAAACTCTGAACAACCCATTAACAGGCAATCACATTGAGGCAGTAATAAAAAAATGTATCAGCTAAGAAAATCCCAGGATCTGATGGATTCACCCCTGAATTCTGCATGAACTTCAGGGAAGATTTAACACCAATACATTTCAAACATTTTAATGGAGGGGAAAGCCAAGACTTATTGGCAAACTCATGCCTAGAAGCTACAATTATCTTGATTCCAAAACCACACAAAACTGAACTGAAAAAGAAAACCATATACCAATCTATAATAAACATAGATGAAAAATCCTCAAGAAGTCACTGACAAACAGAATCCAACAAATCATTGAAAAGATCGTACATCCTGCTCAAGTATGACTCATCTAAGAATCCAAGGATGTTTCAACATACACAAAACAATATATATTATAAAACACATAAATAGAAGCAAGAACAAAAGTCGCATTATCATCTTAGTAGGTGCAGAAAAAGCCTTTGACAGAATTCAACATCCATCCATGATAAAAACCCATGATAAATATAGGTACAGAAAGATCTTATCTGAATCTGATAAAAGCCATTTATGACAAACATACTGATAACATCATGTTAAGTGGGGGAAAAATGAATTTGTTTCCTCTAAAATCAGGTACAAGCTAAGGGTGTCCACTATCACCACTCCTGTTGAATATAGTAAGTCTCTGACTTACGAACATTTGAGTTGTGAACTTTCACAGGTACTGTATAAGACTCACTTTGTTAGTTTATGAATGAATCTAACTTGTGAACAATTCTCTCAAAATAGAACTTATTCATAAATTGGAGACATACTGTATAGTACTTGAAACTTTAGCCAGAGCAATCAGGCAAGAGAAAGAAATAAAAATGATACACACAGAAAGGAAGAAGCCAAACTATCCTTATTTCAGATGACATGATCTTCTACATAGAATACCCAAAAATTCCACCAAAAGACTCCTAGAAATAATAAAAACATTCAGTAATGTAGCAGGATACAAAATCAACACACAAAACTCAATAGCATTCCTGTACACCAATAATGAACTCACTGATAAAGAGTTTAGGAAAACAATACTATTCACAATAACATCAGGATAAATGAAATACTTAGGAATTAACCTAGCAATGGAAGTGAGAGACCTCTATAATGTTAACTATAGAACTCTGAAAAGGGAGATTAAAGAAGACATCAGAAAATGGAGGGCCAGTGAGATAGCTCAGTGGCATAAGTGCCTGCCTGGCAAGCATGAGGTCCTGAGTTCAACTCCTGGTACCCACATAGGAAAAAAGGGCCGGTGATATTGTTCAGTGGCATGGGCACCTGCAGGCACACAAGGTCCTGAGTTCGACCCCTGGTGCCCACAAAAAAAAAAAAAAAGAAAATGGAAAGACATTTTGTTGCTGGATAGGAAGAACCAATATAGTCAAAATGACTGTACTTGCAGAACTGATACACAGATTTAATGCAATCCCAATCAAAATACCAGCACCATTTCTCACGGAACTAGTGAAATCAATCTTAAATTAATATGGAACAAGAAGAAACCCAGAGTAGAAAAAGCAATCTTGGGCAACAAGAGCAAAGCAGGAGGCATCATAATCCCAGATTTGAAGTTATACTACAAAGCTACAGTGACAAAAACAGTATGGTGCTGGCACAAAAACAGATACGTCAATCAGTGGAGCAGAAGAGAGGAAGCAGAAGCAACCCCAGACACATTCAGTTGTGTGTTCTTCGACAAAGGGGCCACAACTATGTGCTGGAGGAAAGATAGTCTCCTTAACAAATGGTGCTGGGAAAACTGGCTATCCATATCCAGAAGATTGAAACTAGACCCATATCTCTCACCGTATACTAAAATAAAATAAAAACAGATCAAAGACTTACATATTGAAATGGAAACATTTGATCAGGTGGAAGACAAAATAAGTAAAACTTTTGAAGACATAGGCATAGGCAAGGACTTTCTGAACAGAACCCCAATTGCACAAGAAATAATATTGGAAATCAAATGGGATTCTATCAAATTAAAATGTGTCTTCACAGCAAAGGAAATATCCAACAGAGTGAAGAGACAATGTACAGAGTGGAAATGTTTTTGCCAGCTACTTCTCAGACAGAGAATTAATATCTAGAACATATAAAAAAAACTAAAAAAAACTTAGACCACTCAACATAAAATACCCAATCAAAAGTGGGCAACTGGAATAAGTAGACAATTAATACATGAAAATATGTTCAACATTTCTAGCAATTAGAGAAATAAAAATTATAACAACACTGATAGCACATCTTACTCCAGAAAGGACAGCTATCATCAAGAAATCAAATAATAATCAGTGGTGGTGAGGATGCTGGGAAAAAGGAAGCTCTTTCACATTGTTGGTGGGAATGTAAACTAGTACAATTACTATGGAAATTATTATGGAGATTCCTCCAAAAACTAAAAACAGAAATTCCATTTGACCCTTATATTCCCTTTCTAGGTATCTTCTCAAAAGAGTTAAAGACATCATATTACAATGACACATGCATACTCATATTTATAGCAGCAAAACTCATAATAGCTGAATCTTGGAAGTGGTTTATATGTCCACCAACAAATAAATGGATAAAGACAAAGTGGCCTTTATATGCAGTGGATTACCACTGTGCCATAAAGAAGAATAAATTTTGAGTCTTTGGAGGGAAATAGATGCACCTTGAGACAATAATGCTAAATGAAATAAATCATTTGCATAAGCTTAAATATCACATGACTTCTCTTATATGAGAAACTCAAAGTATAAATAATTTAAACAGCAAAATAACACAGATAAAAGGAAACAGGGAGATACATCTTTTGGAAATGTGAAGGAGACAAAGAGATGGAGGGAGGGGGAAGAAGAGGGAAGGGGAAGTAAAAAGAAATAAGATGTGTTATGCACATGTACCAACTTTCCATAATGAATGTAGTCATCATGTACTGCAAACATTACTAACATAAATAAAATAAAAAGAATCAGAATCAGCAAAGTTCTTTTTTGTTCTAGTTGAAGGCAGATTTTGAAAATTATTCTATAATTGCCAATTTTGACAGTCTTGTATGTCTGGTCAGATTCTATTCACCATATCACACAAAATGAATATTATAATTTTTGGCATTTAGCAGATATGTTTACTTTTATCTCTGTGAGATAAGTTACTTTAACAATAGTTTGGGAAGAATGTGTCATGTATTAAAAATTTCATAGCGTGAAAAAAGAAACTGTGGGCTTTTCTTGGGGGTCGTGAGGCAGGTTCATTTCTTCCCGGGGCTGCCAGCCCTCTCCAGGCTTACCTTGTATTTGTGGAGACAGGAACTTCTCCCCAGGAAGCAGGGTTATCATTCCAGACTGCTTCATTATTTTCTGTGCATTGTTTTCCATTTTTCCTGTTTCTCTGTGGTTTCTAGTTTTTCCTTGGGTCTTTCTCGATCCCTGGAGCTCTACTTTTTCTCTTGACTAAGTTGTTTTCCAGGTGTCACAGCCTGGAGAGGCTGTGTTCTGCTGTCGGCTTTCACTCTGTCATTTGAAATCTCATTTTTTTCTGGAATAAGCAGGGTGTCTGTGAGTCCTTCAGACCTCTGGTTCCTTTCTCCTTCCCCATGCATGTGGTCTGTCTCTTATTGCATGCCAGTGCCTCTGAAGGGGCTGATATTGCTGAACACCTAAGAGTCTGGACCTATCTACTGTGTTGGCAAATTCTTGCTAGGTCTTGTTCTAAAACTTAACGAGTCAGCTAGAAACAGTATTTCTCTGCCATTTAGACTCTACTCCATCCACCCATCAGATTAAACCCCTTTGGACTCTGAGCTTGTTTGTTGAATGGCTTTGAGGCCTTTGATTTGGATTACTAATCACCTTTGCCTTGAGTGGTCAGCTCAGTAATTTGCTTCACTCCCTGTTATATATTTTCTTTCCCCTCTTCTTTATGCTTATTGTCTTACTCTGGTCAAACTTGGGTGATTTATTCATTCATTAGCTATTTTTGAGAACTCCAATTTCCATGTGTCAAGGGATGTGCTAGGCCTTGACAGGTTGAAGGTGAGCAAGTCATAGTTCCTCACAAGCAACTCACAGTTCAAGGGAGCAGTTAGTTTACTAAATAGTTAATTAGCATACAATATGGTAAGAACAAAGATAGATGTGTGTATGAGCAGATTATGGGTGATAAGGGACACTTAATTTGATAAGACATATAATGTAAGAGAGACTTTTTGATATTAAAGGATGGGATTTTTTAAATGTAAAGGGGACTCCAGACAGAGTGAAAATATGAGCAAAGACCTGTAAGTAAAAACAGCATTTTGTATGTGAGAAATCATAAGCAATTTTGTTATGCTAGAGAATAAAGATGAGTCAGGAAATAATGAATAAACTTGGAGAAGTAAGTAGGAGCAATATCATGAAGGAAGTGGATGACTGTATCATTTCTTCCAAACTCAGGCACTTTTGAGAGCAAAGGAAATATTATTAATAATTGTTCTGGTACAAAAATAAAGGACTAGGGATTGTCTCAGAAAAAACTAGGACACATTCTCACCTTAGTTCTATGCCAGGACGAGAAGGTCCAAATTTATGCCACAAAGGCAATGGAGAATTGTTGAAGAGTTTGGAGTTTGTGGCTGCTTAACATCTACATTCTTTCCTGTTTAGGGAGGCAGATGTTCCCTCCTGTAGAGATAGATGTTTCCTCCTACCTTAAGCAGGCAGATCAGGGGCAGACGTGTGACCCAGGCTCTGCTAAATGGATGGGACTTCTCATCCTCAGCATGAAAAGTGGAGCTGGCCAGAGGTGGTGACAGCTGGAGCAGAGCTGTAAGCAGATCACTCCTGGAATGGGCTTTGCTCCCTGGATTCATACCTGTGTTCTGAGTCTGGGTCTGTGAGCTAAACACTGAGTTTTCTGACCTCTCTGTAATCCTTCCAATACATCCCTTCCTTCTCTCATTAGTAAAGCAGAGTTGGTGTTGATGTCTGTTTCATGAAATCAAAAGCCTTGGTTTGTAAGATGAAGTCACAGCTTGAGTTTATTTTGCTGGAATCACCTGGCACCTGTGCTTAGGGTGAAACAGAGGGGGCCAGTTGAACACACTGCATCTCACTATGGGATGGTCCTTCTGCCATGTTCTGAGAGGAGCTGGTAAGAACATCCATAATCATCTTGCTTACCAGCAAAGCAGAAAGATAACAAGGCCCTCCTTAGTGTCCATCCTGGAGGTTTTAAGTAACCCCAAAGAATGATAATGGGCAGGAGGTGACCCCAGCTGGCCCTAAATTGCTGCTTTTGGGCAAGTTGATAACAGAGGATTGTGGGCACGTTTGTCTTGAGCTTTTCAGAGCCCAAATTATGCTGACTATAAAGAAAAGCCACAACAGCCTTGCAGTTTCCAGGGCTGTTTCTTATGTGACTGGTAAATTTTCTTCACGAGAAGGAGATGGAGAGCTGCATTAGATGAGTGTAAATAAAGATGCCATTTTGATCTTTTAAAGGTTTGGCTTAAAAAATGCCATGTGTGTTTTCTCGACTTGCCTTAATTATGAGAATCCCAGAAACTGTGCTTCCCATAGTTTTCCTTTTGGTTTGTGTGCTCCCTTTGTAAGCCATTAAATTTTATGGCATTAGTGGGGATTTGAAGCACCAGATTTAATCAATAGTCATTTCTCCTGCCTCAGCACTTTTTCACAGTGCTCTGTTTATCAGGCAGTATTTAGTGTGCTGTTTGACCTTTACCTCTTAGACTGCACTTCCTAATTATTACTTGTCCCGTTTTCCCATGATATACATCTAAGGTCAAAGCCTATTAATAGTGTTTGTGAATTTTCTCCAAAGTATCACAAAAGTTTAAATGTATAGAAATCAGGATTGTCCTTGTCTTTGGATTGGGCAAAATTCAGGCTGGCTGTCTGTATTTTCTGATGCTACATAGCCTTTTCTTTTAAAATGGTTTAAATGTTCAATCATCCCAAATATGCTATTTAGGATTCTGGCTAATCCCTGAGTACAGTCTAAGTTTTGGCCATAGAAGGCCATTATATCTGAGAAAGAGTGTTTGATTTCTCTGCATGCTGAGGTTTTCTTACTGAAAAGTTATGCTAATAACCCATTCTGTCCACTGATAACCTATCTTCTAGTGGCAGAAACCTAATCCTAAGGGACCTGCTTCATGTTTTCTCTTATGGAAAAGGGCTCCTTTCATTGCACATGGTGCTTACCAGCTTTGCAAGTGTTGAAGCTCTGTGCTGTTTTGGCCAGTAGATCTGCATTTGAGAGGACATGAAGAGGCTCATCTATGCAGCCTTTTCCCGTCTCTATGTCAAATTGGAAAGAAATGCTAGGCTAACAGATTTGGCAACTGATAAGCTTTGTTTATTTCCAGAGCAGCTTCTCAGTATGTCATGTCTAGGAGTTTGATAGGTTGCTGTATTTTCAGCTCTGAAGTAAGAATATTGCTTTGGGTGTACCTCAAGTCCTCATCAAACTAGTATCTGAGCTGCAGTAGTAGCCTTGCAAATCGGAGTCTGGCTCCTCTTCTTGCATCTAAGACTAACCCGATCTGTTCCTAATGACATTTCTTTCTTCCAATAGAATCACTGTCCAAAGTGTGACTCTCCCCAACCCTCTTCTGCCTCCACTATTGGTCTCGTCAAGTCTTACACCTCAAGGTTGATGTGTAGAGCTGAAGGTCACTCATTTCACTGAGGAAGGTCTCACTATTTCCTTGCCTGGCCTGCTGGCTCCAGGACCTTAGCCAAACTATTTTCTCAGAGACATTTCTCATGCCTATAACTTTGGACTTTTATACTTCTGAGGTAGACTCAGAATATTCATTATGAACTTTTAAAAATATTGGAAGAGGGAGAGAAGACTAGCTGTTTTAATTTGAACAGATTTTCTAATATCTCTAAGACTGGGAATCTTTATACTAAAAGTGGGGTAACATGAATGGATTATTGAGAATGTTCAGTGAAATCACATATGTAAAATACTGCTGAAGTATGAAGAATGGAGCTTTTCCTATAAGCTGACAGGTTAGCCTGTGTTGGTTTCAAGCATTCTGGCAAAAAACGCACATCTGCCTCAGAGACTGAGGATTTTATTACTCACAGCTATAGCAACAGCTAGAAGATTGGCAATTACACTGAGCTCTTTTCACAAGGCAAAGGCGTGAGGGCCAGTGATGCCTGCACATGTGGTGGCTTGCATTACAGAGAGAATCTCTACTCTTAGAAAATCCCCATTTAAAAAAAATAGGCATTAAGAAAACTTTCTCCTTTGTTCTGGAAGATTACCTCACAAGGCTGTTAGATAAAAAAAATCATTGAAAAGGAATCCTGATGAAAGGCAGCCAGAATCTCTGTTTGAAAGATATGCAGGAAAGCAAAAGACCCACTGAGAATTGTCTCCCAATGCAAAGTAGCTGGCATCTGATAAGCCACTGAATTTTGGCTGTCTATAGTCAGTAAATTGCTTCATATAGAACTTTGAATATAATACATATTGAGTAGAGTGATAACTTTTAAGAGCTGGACTTTCACTTGGCAATAATGGGGCTCAGTTTTGCCAGTGAGCAATTTAATGTAAATCCAAAATTTAGAGTCTTATACTCAGTAGACATACAACATAAAGGAGCAAGTAATGCATCATTTCCAAGTGATAAAACTTGGAAAATTATGTTAACCAAATATAAAATAATTAGCAGGCTGCAGATCATGTATCTATTTTCTCTTAGCCTTCTATCATATATATTTCTTATAGAATATCTTTCATATACCAGGCTTTTAACAAGTAATGCTTGAAGATAATAGCAAATAAATTGTGTAGAAAATCTTTAAATTTTAATTATAGCAGTGATTTATTGTTTTCCTGGCCCTATATAGCATCAAACCAATAACAAACGAAGTAATTAAGATTTCAAATTTCTCTTCATACTGTGGTGGAAGTACTACGAAATGGTGAAATCTATTCCTTGACATGTTCTTGTGAAAGATCTGAGAACACTAAAGTGGCTAAAAAGGCATACAGCTAGAGAGAGGATTAAAAATATAAATGACACACAAAATGGGTAAATAGCTCTAGAATAAATTGAAACTTGATCTAAGCTCAGGAATAGAGCTCCCATTTTCCCATGGCAATTTTCCAAAATTCATGTGTATTTCACAACAAAAAATGTCCAGTAAATCAACCCTAGTCATACATTTTCTTAACTTCTGAAATTAAAATATCCATGGGAAACTCAGGAGTCACATTAAAACAATGAATGACTCAATCCTGGTCATGATTTCCCATTGTTTAAGACTGAGAGAAGGATGCATTTGGCAGGGGTCAGTGAAGAGTTGGATGGTGATGGAGGCTTGGGTTAAGCTAAGGAGGTCAGAAGAATCTGGGGATATTTCTCTTCACAGACCTCTCCTCTGTCCTGGGAATTTCTTTGTCTCCAGTGCTCTAGATTCTTTTATCTACAAACCAGGGTGACCTACTGTGTGCTTAAGGAATATGACAATGGATGTGGGGGAAATGTTGCAGAAATCTGATATCAAACCAAATGGAAGACTCTTTGCACCTGAGGAGCTGGAAGGCAACTTTATTTTAATGTTAGAGGGCTAGTTGGAACCAAGTCCAAATCACCAGTCCAGAGTCAGCTTAGAGTTCAGCTTAAATACATTTTTGCAAGCCAGAAATGTGAAGCTGATTGCAGATTATTATATGATATGTTACATAGGCTAAGGCATATGTTGTCAGGCAGATTTGTTCTGGGCAGGCTTTGCTAGAGAGGGGGCTGTCCGAGTGGTTGGGTGAAATCAGGCAAGCATGTCCTTGGCTGGGTTATTCTGTCCCAGGTGGAAAGCTCCTGGAATAGGCAAGCAAAACAGAATATGTTTATAAGCTAGAAAGTATGGGGAGTGCAGCTGGATGCAGACAGATAAGACTGAGTCAAACTGTCTCTGAGTCATAGCTGGCGTGGCGGTCAAGGCTGCTGAGTGACAGGCAGCATGAGCTTAGGCAGAGGGTACTAATTGATCTCTAATTTCTGCTATAAAATTTCTATAAGTTTGCTATTCTATAACTTTGCTCTTACAGTGCAAAGCACAGAAGGTCAGGCTGACATTATCATTATACAGATTTGATGTTTGCTGTCACTTTGGGTAGTTTTCTCGGGGTCTCTAAGGCAAGCAATGAATAAAAAAGTAATAATGTGCTGTGTACCACCTGCTGTTCTTTAAACTATAGCTAAATTTCCCATGATAATTTCTTTCCCATTAATCCTTTTTTCTCTGTTAGAGAATCTATGGAAAATTGCTGACTTGGCAGCAGAAAATATTTTCTTGGCAAGCCCTTTGAAATTGTAATTGTATTAAAGTGCCCTTTTCTTATCTTTGCCTTTGACAAACTGTTTTTCTTTCTTTCTTTTTTCCCTCTGTTTTTTTTTTTTGTTTGTTTGTTTGTTTGGTTTTCTGCTGGAGAAAGAATAAAGTGAATGTTGCATCTTTATCCTCAACATTATCATTTATTTTTGAACCTTTGGAGACTGATGAAATTCTCCATTGTGAGAGATTTTAGCCTTAAATCAACAGCATGTCAGGAGACATTAGCTTTGGAGTAGCATCCATGCATATGCCTGGTGGCTCAGCTGGTCATCAGGCATAAATGCCTGCCAGCAAACCATGCTTGAGAACAAGAGTTCTTAATTCCTATTACTCCACCCCCACTCATTTAGGCTCTGGCGATAAATTCAATATGCCAGTTATGATAATGTTTTCTAATATCAACTTAGTAAGAAATACAGAATTAGATTTTCAATATTTTGTGAGCTACCATGTCAAAATTGATTTTAAGGAAATTCTTACTTATGATTCTTTTTGCCTCTGCTGGGAATTTGGGGTTAGGAAGAACAGTATATTTCTCTTGGTGTCTCTCTGAGATAAGTAAAAAGAAAATAGAAGGTCATTTTCTTGTTGGCCTCTATGTTTCTGTCAGGTGTCTGGACTCATTTTGTCCCACCTCTCCAGGGCTTGTGCTTGGTCTAGCTATCTTGGAGGACAGAATCATAGAACTAGACAAATGGGAAGCTGAAAATAGCCTACCCTCATTTGTAAGTTATTCTTGATTCAGGCCAAGGGGCTTCAACTCTAGATGAGACCCATGAAAATGACTCTGGTGTTTTTCTCAGCCTGAGGCTCAGTGTCCCCACAGAGAAGCAATTTTTCCAACCTGCAGCCTGTGCTTGATGAGAGCACTTACAAAGTAGTGACAGAGCAGGAGCCGGAGGAAAACCCAACAGAGCCTACATTTGTTACAAAATACTGAATTGCTAAGTGCTAAATGAGATTTCTTCCATTTCCTGCTCTCTGGCTGACAGGAAACAAATGCACCCTCAAATAGCTGGTAGAATTAGAATTAGGACTTGGAATGAATGGGCAGTTGGACACTGCACAAAAGAGTATGGGGCCAATCCTCGGGCTGTGGAAACCCAAGGCACATCACTCAAGGGAATGGTGGAGGTTTTTTCATGCTACCCACTATTCTTGTGCAGCTGTTAATTGGCTAAAAAAGTGTTGTGGAGGCCCTGAGTTCAGGTCTTAGCACTGTCATATTATTTGTTGGGTAGCCTTTGGCAAGTTATTTAACCACATTTTAGTTTCTTCATCTAAAACATGATACTCTGCAAGGTCATTTGAAGACAAAGTATGTGTTTCTGTAAAGTTTCTGGTGTGTAGTAATGTGCAGTTAGTGTCTTCATCCTTCTCTCATTCCTGTCTTAATGGTATACAGTATTAGTCACATGACACTGGTTCTTCAGAAGACCATACTTTACCCCACTTACAGTGGGTCAGCAAAATGGTTGCTCTTGTTTCATAGCTAGATTCTGTGTCATACTGCCGGCTTTTTCAAGTCCTGGAAATAGATGGAAGGTAGGTTCTTGGGATTGAAGAGTAACTCTGGGCCTGGGGTTAGGGAATGAATCCTCGTATTACTTGAAGACAAAACAGTGGGTGCAGGAGTACCTAGTGGAACAGATCTACTTGAAGTGAATGAACACCTTACAGTTTCTGGGAGCCAAAGCAGGGTGAAAAAAGGAGTAAGGAGGGCAACTGGGAAATGTAGCTGACACTTTCTGTTTGAGTGGTAGTCTGTTTTCCATTGTTGTAACAAAATACCCGAGGCTGGGTACCTTATAAAGAAAAGAGATTTATTTAACTCAGAATTTGGAAGCTGACAGTCTAATATTGGGTGGCTCCATTGATTTGGACCTGGGGAGGGCCCCACTGGCTCCATCACATCATGGCAGTTGTCATCATGGTGGGAGTATGTGTATGTGGGAAAGAGAGATCACATTGTGAGAGAGGCCAGAGAACAGAGTGTCCATTCTTGCCCTTTTATAATGGCTTACTTTCACGGGAACTAACTGGTTTCGCATGAAAACTAGAACTAGTTAATTCCTTCTGAGGGGAATTCCCCTATGACTCAATCACCTTACTCTATGCTCCACCTCTGAAAAGTTCCAGCACCTCCCAACATCACCATTCTTGGGGTCACATTTCCAACACATAAGCCCTTGCGGGACAAGCCACGTACAAACCACGGCATTCTACATCTTGACTTCCTTTTTATCAGTTGTTAAATCAATATAGGTGACACACACAGACACGCACACACACGCACTCTATGACCAGTAACAGAAAAAAAGGGATAGACTTTGGGTTTGGACAGATCATGTTAGGCATGGAATTTGCAAATAACCTTCATATATTAGAATTTAGTATTTAGTATTTTAGAATCATAAATGTGCATTTACTTACGTAATCCTCCTAGAATGTAAGATTTCTTCTGTATTAGTTTCCTATTGCTGCTGTAACAAATTACCACAAACTGAATGGATTAAAACAAGACAAATGTATTATTTTACTATTATCAAGGTCAGAAGTCCAAAATGAGTCTTATAAGTCCAAAGCAAAGTGTTAACAGAGCTATACCTCTTCTGAAGGTATTAAGGAAAAATCTATTTCCTTTTTTTTTCTTTAGCTTCTGTTTTCCTCATAGTCCCCATTCCTTGGAGTGTAACATGCCAATTGCCCCACTAAATGTGTATCTTGTCATAAGCAGTTTAAGATGCTGATTGACTAGGATCAGAGAAGGCATCAAAAGGGGTAGCATCCAAGAAAAAATGAGAAAGACATTGGGGTTTAAAAAGTGTGAGGAAAGGGCCGGTGAGATGGCTCAGTGGCTTAAGCGCCTGCCTGGCAAGCGCAAGGGCCCGAGTTCGACTCTCGCAACCCACATACGAAAAAGGGGCCGGTGATATCGCTCAGCAGAACGGGTGCCTGCTGGCGTGCGAGGTCCTGAGGTCGACCCCCGGTACCCACAAAAAAAAAAAGTGTGAGGAAAAAATCTATTTTTGGGGTAGTACTGGTGAGAAGTGAGCATATAGTGAAAACTTCTTTAGACCCTGTCTCTTGCCTGTTGGTTACAACTCCTGTTCCCCTTCATAATGCCACAGTTTCCTCCTGTTATACTTTCCAGGATTTCAGATGTGCTGGAGGGATGGGGGAGAGATGTACTACTTTGTACATGCTTAGAGGTGGGAAACTTGCAGGGGTTAGAAGAGAAGTGGTCAGTCAAAAAGAGGAAAATGTTTTTGAAGCTCAAAACCTCATGAAGTCAAACAAAACCTGGACATACTCTAAATGCAGCCTAAAGTCTTGACATGTTTGGTTGGCTTATTTTATTTTTCTTCCTCTGCCAGTGATACACATAATATGGGATAATATATATTCTTTCTGAGTCCCTGCAGCACAAGGCCAAGTAGATGGACTGCAGTGAAGTGAGTAAGTGCATGTTTTTTGCCTCATCTGTTGAAGTGGACTTTCTCAAATGACCCAAATAGCCTTTCTCAAGAGTTGTTATTTCCTCTTATCCTTTAGGTTTTTTTTTTCCTGTCAAAATGTACTCATAACTTAAAGGACAAGATATTCTGCAGCTTTTGGCCTTAAAAGAACCATTTTTAGTTTCTTGTCTGCAACTGCTCCTGCTGAGGTTATTTCATATTCAGTATGTTCTCGTGATGAGCCCTGGGCTGTCAGATTTCCAGATAAATGAAACAGCGAGCCTGAAATGTAAACTAAAAAACAATAAAATAGAAGAACAGACAATCATCTCCATTTTACTCATAAACTCTAGCATTTATCAAGGGAACCAAGTCCAAAACACGATAGTTTCAAACTTAAAGGTATTAAAAGCAGGAAACAAAGGCTAAGAACGTTTGTGTTACACATGAGTGTTTAATATTCAGTTCGTGTCAGAAGGCAGATCTCAGGGCTTCTATCTGCTCTCCTCCTCCAAGCTGCATCTTTCTGTGTAGGCTGTCGTTTTTCCTTGATGGTGTGCATTCCTCTTTTTGCTTTGTTCTTTCAATTCTTTTGACAAGTGCTTCATAAATTAACACTTAATTTAAAAAAATTGAAAACTTAAAAATTTCTAAAACATCAGGAAGAAGAGGACAATGAATTCGTATGCAACTATTATGCAGATTCAAAAGTTACCACAATTCGGCTATGTTTACTGTACTCGTTCCTCTCTTCTTCTGCCTTTTCTCTCCTCTACTCTTTCTTTGTCTTTCCTGTTTTGTTGAAAATTTTTAAAGCAAACCCTGGTGTTGTAAGCCAGGGTTTATGTTGGATGGGCTCCGCTTTGAGAGGCAGCATTCAAAATATGTAGTGAAAAATGGGTCCGATGGTGTCGTCTGTGTTGCAGACTCGAATTGCACAGGAAGATTCACGTTGGATTTTCCAGTTATTAGCCAGTATATTCCGCTTCAAGGAACAGTAAGTTAAGGCACATGCGCATTTTTTGAGTTATTTAGGAGTTTTGGCAAGTGACTTCAGAAATCTCCCACCCCGTCCCAAGATTACAGTGTCTTAGATTAGTTCTGAAGTCAACTTGCTGTTTATGTTATCATTATCCAATAGGGGAACTATTTCATTTGTAATATGCAGGTATTGATAGTTAAAAACATAAAATGATATGATTTTTAGTTTTTTTTAAAATATAGGGTTTCATAGATGTAATAAATATACTTCCTGTACAGTACCGATATAAAGATTAGGATTTGATAAGCAATAATAAATTTATTTTGTTTTATTAGGAATTGGACACATTTGATGACAAAGTGGTTACTATGTCTATTAATGACTCATTATATTCCTCCGTTAACTTTAATCCAATAGAGTAGACATGACAATTTTTGTGTCTGAACCAGTAGATGATCAAAGAGTTGCTAACTAGAAATTATACCCATGAATTAACACATTAATTTTCATGTAAGTGTAAATCTTTTAGTTTTTTTTTTTTTTAATGTGGGTACTGGGAGTTGAACTAAGGACCTCATGCTTGCCAGCAGGTGCTTCTGCCACTGAACGATATCACAGGCCCTTTTTTTCCTTTATGTGGGCACTGGGAGTTGAACCCAGGACCTTGTGCTTGCCAGGCAGGCGCTTATGCCACTAAGCTATCTCACTGGCCCTCTTAGTATTTTTATTAAGGTATTTTAACTTCATTATTGAAAATCATGATTATTTTTATAAGTCTCTTTGCAGTTTCTGCATTATATTAACAGAAAAACAGATAAATTTGATGTAAATAATTTAGAAATGCTGACAAAAATCTCTGTGTGATTGCTTTCTTATGTATCGCTGTTCTCAATGGGGTCTTTGCTGTTTGCACAGTACACAGATCCTAGAAACTTGTAGGATTTTGAATAGGTAACTTGGGTTACAGCCCTATTTTATCTTCTTAGAATTCTTATCTGAGAAGATAAGGAAATTACATTTATGATGAACAATTTACCCATGTATCTATAATAGTCTTCCCATTCATCTTATTTATACTGAACTTTACCTGATTTTAGTTATCATCTTCTGAAAAAGTCATGAAAAAAGCTTTGAGTAGTACAGACCAATGAATTTTTTCATATAACTATTTATTAATGTATAGATCTAGACACAAATGTCTTCCCCTAATGACAAAGAAAAGCATGATCCTAACTCACTTTTATCCTAATCATCTTAATTTTAATAGTAAGATGGGTAAAACTATTTAAATTGTGATTTTGATGATGGCTATAATAATTTTAATTGATAGGAATTTTGGCAAGATCTCTACTAGCTCATTTTACTAGCCTTTTACCCTTGGTACTGGTAGACTGTATTTTTCTAAGAGGGATAGGTATATATCCCATAACCTCTGTACTGCTTACAAAAAGATTGGAGTCTGTGTCCTTTTCCCTTGGACTTTTTAAGGGGGACTTGGGACTGCTATTTGTATTACAGGGAATGGTGGAAGTGATGCTATGTGATTTCTGCAGCTATAAAGATGGTTCAGGGTAGGTATGACTCTCTCTTGCAATATGTGCCTTGGAGGTCCTACTGTTTCCTGTAGGACATCCACTCATTCTGAAGCTAACACTTCAGAGACATCTGTGGAGAGACCAAATGAAGGTAGGAGAAAATGTCAGAGGATTTTCACAGCTGCTTCAGCCACCAGATGTTTCAGTCTCTCAACCTGGGTATCAGACGTGAATGAAGGAGCTATCCTCTGCTATACCCATGTGAGAAAGTCTGAGGGAGAAATGTTCAGCTGGACCCAGTTAAGTCCCAGAACCCTGAGAAAACACAACAAAATGCAGTTGTTATTTTAAGGGACATATCCCCTACCATCCCATAGCATGTTTGGGAGTAATTCATTATGCAGACTGGCACTGGGATTTTTTAAAACAAGTATCTTTTGTGGTTCCTGAGACAGAGCTATTAAAGCTCTTATAGATAGGAACACTGGAAGAATCTTTCATTCTAATATTTTGTCTTTGACTCCAGTTCCTGACATAGAGCTTCAAAGATGTGTATAATTTCCTGAGTAATAGGGATGTCTGCTAAAGACCTCCTAAATCTTTTAAAATTTCCTTGGCGATAGCACCTTTTGTTTAAATTAGGCAATTTTTGGCGGGTTCCTGGTAGCCTTGGAATGAGGACTGGATGGCTGGTTAACCAACAATGTAATTACAAGGTTGGAGCTTTTAGTACTATCCCCCTACCTCTGGGAGGGGGGAGGGTCTGAAGGTGGAGTGGATCACCAGTGGTTAATTGTACAATCAATTATTCCTACTCAATGAAGCCTCTATAAATTCCCCAAAGGACAGATCTGAGGAGTTCCAGGTAGCTGAATACATGGAGGTAAGTGCCTGGAGGAGGGCATGTTGAGAGGGCATAAAACCTCCACAACCCTCTCTATCTTTTTCCCTAAGCATCTTTTCTATGTAGTTGTTCATCTTTATTCTCTATTATACACTATATTAATGTAATAAACAGGAAAGTGTGTCCCTGAGTTCTGTGAACCATCCTTGCAAGCTAATGGAACCAGAGAAGTGATTGTGTCCATGTCACAGAAATGAACTCACACAACTCCAGCCATCTGTTTCTGGACAAAAATCCAAATATACATGGTGGAGAAAATGAAGTCTCTTTAAGAAATGGTACTAAAATAAACCCTGATATCAACTCACAGAGAATTGAAACTAGATCCCTATCTTCTCATCCTTTACAAAAATTAATTCAAGATGGATCAAAGGCCTATATAAGACCTGAAACTTTGAATCTGCTAAAAGAAAACATAGGGAAAATACTCAAAATCATAAGCACAGGAAAAAACTTCCTGAATAAAACTCTAATAGCATAAGAAATAATAGCAGAATCAATAAATGAAATAATATCAAATTAAAGTTTTTGCATAGCAAGGGAAGCAACTAGCAGAGAAAGGATATAACCTATAGATTGGGAAGAAATGTTTGCCAGGTACTCTTCTGACAAGAGGATTAATATCTAGAATATACACAAAATCTTAACACCAAAAAATCAAATACCCCAATGAATAAGGGGGCAAGTGGATTGAACAGATACTTCTCAAAATAAGTACAATGATCAATAAGCATATGAAAAAATGTTCAATATTTTTAACCAGTAGGGAAATGCAAATCAAAACTACATTGAGATTCCATCTCACCCCAATCAGAATGACTATCATGAAGAATTAAAAAACAGTAAATTCTGAGGAAAAAGTACACTTCTACATTGTTGATGGGAATGCAAATTAGTACAACCATTATGGAAGTCAGTATGGAAGTTCCTCAAGAAACTAAAAATAGAAATACAATTTGATCCAGCTATAACCACTCCTTGGAATATACCCAAAGCAATCAAAGTCAGCATACCCATATTCATTGCAGCACAATTCAGAATAGTCAAGATATGAAACCAGCCTAGGTGCCCATCAACAAATAAATGGATAAAGATAATATATATACAAAGCAGAATATTATTCAGCCAAGAAGAATGAAATTTTGTCATTTCCGGAAAATGAAAGGATTTGGCAATCATTATGTTGAGCAAAATAAGCCAGGAGCAGGCAGACAAATGTCACATGATTTTTCTAATATGTGGAATCTAAAATAGATGACATGAAAGTAGAAGGGAGACTATTATTAGACAGGAAAGAAATAATGGGGAGGAAGAGAGAGGTATAAGTGAGAGAAATGGGATGGATATAAAAATATACACATTGAAACTCAATATTTTATAAAATTAATGGGTACTCATAAAAAATAAAAAAGACATTTCTCTGCAATAAAAAAATGTTTATGGAAACCTACTGCTTGCATTTGGTGTCTGAAGTGGGGGCAGTTTTCTGAGACTGAGCTCTTAACCTGCAGGATCTGGCTATGATTCTGGGTAGACAGTGGAGGAATTGAGTTAAATTATAGGATGCCCTGTTAGCATCTTCCAGAGAATTGCTTGATGTGTGTGGAAAAGAATCCTTAAACATTTGGTGTCAGAAGGGAAGTGAGATATGGTTAGTTTAAATGAAGGAAAAACACTTTTGTCTTGTATCTGTAACACAACCATAATAATTGGAATACTGACCAGTTGACCTAAATACTCTGTGGATTCTCAATTCAGATAACAGAATTATCACTTCTATGACAATCCCCAAGTTTTCACATGGCATTATTTCATGTTTCTCTGAGATACTCACAGTGAGTTCCAGTTGCTTATACAAATTTCCGCTGCTCAGATAAACCTCTTGGGAGCAATTACAAATCATACAGTAATAGACAGGGAATTGTGCTAAGAATCCAGTAGTAGGCAAAGTAATGCAACCTATCACAGTCATTCAAACTGCATAATTCCGTTAATACACTAAGAAGATCAACATTTTCTCTATACAGTAGTTGCATTTAGTGGTGACCCAGAAAAAGGACTGGACAGAAACATATGGAAGTATTAACGTTTAATCCTCCCTTGCTTTACTTCCTTAGGTAAAAATGCGAAAGAGGTGAAGGGAAATACCAGCTTTTCTCCTTAAACTTCTGTGGTGTTTGAGTCTCTTATAATTAGGCTCCGAACAACTGAGGGATACTTGAGGCTGACAATTGCTGCGAATTTCTAGATTCAAGGTCACTTAGCCATCAGTTCTCAAGGCTGGACCTAACTCAGAATCACATGTTATGCATTGCTTCTGTCCATCTGTATGTGCCCTGCGTATTTTTCTGTCATCTGAGTCTGCACAAAGAGACGACCATATGGACTGTATTTCTCTCTGTTTTCCTATAGCCCCAGGCTCTGCATATTGGTCATAGTTACTTAATTTTGCATTGCTTCTTCCTTATATCCTTTTTCAGGTTAATGACAAAGTGTTGATGCCTAGGAGATTAAAAACTGGTGGTTTCCAAGAAAAAGAAACTGCATTCTGGGTCGAATTAACCTGTAGTCCTCTCAGAGAACTTAACACCAGCAATGGGTTTGTATGTCTTTTCCTATAAAGCTCTATGAGGTGCGATAGGAAATATATGGTAAACGTTAAATTTAAAATATTATTTACATTATTTCTGTTTTATTAGTGTATGTTTGTGATACATAGTAATTACATTCACTTTGGGGAATTTGTATACATACATACATACTGTCTTGCTCATTTGTATTCAACTTTGCCCTTTTCCTTTCTTCCCCAAATCCCCTTCTACCCCAAAGAGAATATTCCCTATTTTCTGCCATCTCTCCTTTATTTTGTTTTTAAAATTATTTATACTTTGTGTTTCTAATATAAGAGAAACAAGGTGATATTTAACTATCTTTGTTTGATTTATTTTACTTAGCATTGTCTCAAGATCCATCAATTTTCTTACGGAAGACTCAAATTTGTCCTTCCTCATGACCGAGCAGTACTCTAATATATATATTTTCTTTATCCATTCATCTTTTGATAAGTATTTAAGACACACCATAATTTAACTATTGTGAATTTTGCTACTATCAGTGTGGGTATTCCTGTATAACTGTAGTATGATGACTTTAACTCTTTCAGGAAGATACCCAAGAAAGGTATAGCTGGCTCAAGTGGAATTTCTGTTTTGGTTTTTGAGAAATCTCCATACTGATTTCCATAGTGATTGTACTAGCTTACTTTTCTACTAACAGTGTGGAAGAGTTCCTTTTCTCTAACATCATTGCCAGCATTTGTTGTTTTTTGAGTTCTTGATGGCAGCCATCCCTGCTGGAGTAAGATGAAAACTCAGTGTTGTTTTAATTTGCATTTCCCTAATGTTCAGAGATGTTGAACATTTTTTCATGCATTTCTTGGCCATTTGTACTTCTAATAAATGTCTATTCATTTCAGTTTTCCATTTTTTGATTTGGGTCTTTTATTTGGAGAAGTCTAATTTTTTTGAGTTCTTTATATTTTCTAGATATTAGTCTTTTGTCTGAGGAGTAGCTGACAAAACCTTTTTCCATTCTGTATGTTGTTTCTACACTATGTTGGTTTTTGTCTTTGCTTGCTGAAGGTTTTTTTTTTTTTTAAATGTAAGTACCGGGAACTGAACTCAGGTCCTTGCACTTGCCAGGCAGGTGCTTATGCCACTGAGCTATGTCACCGGCCCTTGCTGAAGCTTTTAAATTCAACATAATCTCATTTGTTGATTCTTGGTGTTATTTCTTGTGCAATTGGGTCCTTTTCAGAAAGCGCTATTTTGTCTCCTACCAGATTACATGTTTCTGTTTTAGTTTAGGTCTTTGATCCATTTTGATTTTATTTTAGTACAGAGTGAGAGATACGGGTTTAGATTCATTCTCCTGCATGAGGACAACAACTTTTCCTAGAACCATTTGTTAAAGAGGCTGTCTTGGGTCAGTGATATCGCTCAGTAGCATAAGCACCTGCTTGGCAAGCGCGAGGTCCTGAGGTTGACTCCTGGTACCCACATAAAAAAAAAGAGGCTATCTTTTCTCCAGTGTTTGTGCTTAGTACATTTGTCAAAGATCAGATGGTCAAAGGAGTAAAGGCTGTTTTTCTGTGTCCTAGTCTATTTCATTGGTGTATATGTCTATTTTTGTGCCAATACCATGCTCTTCTCATTACTGTAGCTTTGTAGAACAACTTGAAACCTGAGATTGTAACACATCCTGCTTTGCTCTTTTTGGCTTTGGCTATTCCAGGTCTCTTCTCATTCCATATCAATTTTAGGATTTTTTCTAGTTCTATGAAGAAGTTTTTAATATTTTGATTGACATTTCATTAAGTCTACACATCAGCTTTGGCCATATGGCTATTTTGACAATATTGATTTTGTGCATCCGGGAATGGGGGTGTCTTTTCATTTTCTAATGTCCTCTTCAATTTCCTTTGCCAGAGTATGTATTACGGTTTTCATCATAGAAATCCTTCACTTCCTTGGTTAGATTCTTTCCTAGGTATTTAATATTTTTGAAGCTACTATGAATGGGATTGTTCCTCTGATTTCATTTTCAGTAAGTTCATTATTGGCAAATAGAAATATTATTGATTTTTGTGTGCTGATATTTTATCCTGCCACTTTGCTGAATTTATTTATTAGCTCTAAGAATCTTTTGGTGGAATTTTTTGGGTCTTCAGGGTAAAGGATAATGCTGTTTGCAATTATAGGATAGTTTGACTTCTTTTTGTATTCATATTCTTTTCATTTTTCCTCTTGCCTGATTACTCAGGCTAAAGTTTTGATCACTCTGTTAAACATGGGTAGTGAGAGTGGACATCCTGTTCGGTTCTTGTTTATAGAGAAAGTGTGATACTGGTAGTGGGTTTGTCATGAATGGCTTTTATCAGTTTGAGGTAAGGTTATATATATTTTCATCAGGGTTTTTTTTTTTAATCAATGGCTGTTGGATATTGTCAAAGGTTTTTTTTGCATCTATTGAAATGATCATGTGGTTTTTGCCCTTGCTTCTGTTTATGTGATATATTACATTTATTGATTTATCTTTGTGTTGCTGGGACAAAACCCACTTGGTCATGATGTATGATCGTTTAATGATTTTTTTGGATTCTGTTTGCCAGTGTCTTGTTGAAAATTTTTACATTTGTGTTAAGTATATTTTTTTCTGGTTTAGTATCAGGATAACACTGGCTTCAAGAAATGGATTTGGTAATGTTACTTCTCTTCTAATTTCATAAAAAAGTTTGAGTGTTATTTACATTAATTCTTTTCTTATGTTCTGGTAAAATTCAGTGGTGAATATATCTGGCTTTTCTTAGTTGGTAGAGTTTTATTACTGCCTCAATTTCATTGCCTGCTACTAGTTTATTTAAGTTTTTTACATATTCATGGTTCAATTTTGGATAGTCATATGTGTTTAGGATTTTATTTATTTATTCTAGATACTCTAGTTTACAGGAATATAAGTTTTCAAAATAGTGATATTTTAATGATGTTTATTGTGATTTTGTCTTTTTTATTTCCAGTTGTACTTACATGGGTCTTTTCTCTCTTGGTTTTGGTAAGTTTGGCTGTTTATTAATCTTATTTATCCTTTAAAAAATCAGTGCTTTGATTCATTGATCCTTTATATTTTTTGTCTCAATTTCTTTGATTTCCACTATGATCTTTATAATTTCTTTCTTTCTACAAATTTTTGATTTGAATTGCTCTGGTTTTTCTAAGACCTTGAGATTCATCATTAGGTTATTAATTTGGGATTGTTCTATTTTTCTAATGTAGGCATTTATAGCTATAATCTTTTACTTTAGAACTGCTTTTATTGTATTCCATTGGCTTTGGTATAAGGCACTATGATTGTCATTTTATTCTAAAAAACTTTCAATTGTTTCCCCGATTTCTTCTGTGACTCATTGATTATTCAAGAATGTATTATGTAATCTCCACGTGTTTGTGTAGTTTTGGTGGTTTCTTTTGCTGTTGAGCTCTAGTTTTATTCTTTTATGACCCAATAGAATTCAAGAGTTTATTTCAATGCTTGTGTATTTGTTTAAGCACACTTTATGGTCAAAGATATGGTCAATTTTGGAGAAAGTTCTGCACTTCTGAGAAAATGTGCATTTTGGTGTGGTTGGAAGAAACACTCTATAGATATCTATTAAGTCCTTTTGTTCGATGATGTGGTTCACCTCTGATATTTATTTGTTGATTTCTTTGGTCTGGTTGATCTGTTTATTTGTGAGTGGGGTTTTAAAATTCCTCAGTATGATTGCATTGATATCTATCTTCCTTTTATGTCCAGCAGTTTTTTTTTTATGAAATTGAATGTGCTGACCCTTTATATATATATATATCTATATATATATCTATATATATATCTATATTTATGATCGTTATCTCTTCCTGGTAAATTATTCACTTTACCTAAATGTATTGACCTTCTTTGTATCTTCTGATCAGTTTTGGCCCAAGGTTCACTTTTTCTGAACTTAGCATAGCTACTGTTGCTTGCTTTTGAGCTTCAGTTGTATGGAATATTGTTTTCTAACCTTTGGTTTCTTCCCTCAGGGGGATTTGAACTTTTGCCAAGATGATGTGCTTGCCAGAGTTGGGCTTTTATCAGTGCTGTGATTGAGCTGCTTCTTTTACTAATCACTCCTGTTACTGGAAGTCATCTGGTGAGATTTTCCTGCAAGTTGCCTTCCCATGGTTCGATTTTTGTTTACGCCCCATCTGAGTACATGTAGACCTGGGGGACCATCTTCTTTTTTTTTTTTTTTTTTTTTATGTGGGTACCGGCAGTCGACCTCAGGATCTCGTGCTTGCCAGGCAGGCACTTATGCCGCTGAGCTATCTCACCGGCCCCTGGGAATATCTTCTGATCATCTCGTGAGTGCTGCTGCTTCTAGTCTGCCATGATGCTCTTCCTTCTATAAAAAATCTATTACAATAAGAGATTTATTGCCATTAATCCACCTCAAAATACACCCCTCTCTTTAAACACATTATTCCATCATTCTTCCCACTGTCTGAAGTAGTTCTGAAAGTCTTTTTCTTGAGTGTCTTTATGAAGTGTAATTTAAAGATACACTGGATGGTGCTGGTGAGTGGCATCCGGTGGAAAGGCAGGCATATAAAAATATTATAGTGTGTCCTCATCTCCCTATTCACCAGATCTAGCACTGTGCAAATTCTGGCTCTTTCCCAAATTTGAAATGACCATGAGAGGTTTTGAACTGATTCTGTACATCAAGGCAGCCATGACAGCACAACTAATGACACAAAGAAGACTTTCAGAACTGCTTGAGAAAGTGACAAGAGCAATGGAATTAATACATTTGAAATAAGGGGGAATGTATTTAGAGGGATTAATGGAAATTTATATTTTATAGTAATAATTTTAAAAAAATTTAAACGTACACCATGTTTTTGATTATACTTGATATTTTCAGGGTTTGAAAAAATCAATGAATTACTGCTGAATATGTGGTTGTAATTGAGAATTAAGACTCCTGAGTCAATTTATATTAATTTTCAAATTATCTCGAGATATTTCTCTGTCTTTCCTTCCTTGATGTTTATAGTAATATAACAAGAAAAATAAAAATACAGATATACCCCATTGAAAAAGAACTCATGATCAAAACAGGAAATTTATAGCTCAGATAAGTTATTGCATTGGTCTGTATGATTCCTTGATTTCTAAAAAGCTTTTATCTCAGAATTTTTCTAACTAGAATAGGACTAACATACTTAGGATTTTATTTATATATTAGAAAGAAATAGGAGGTAGTGATGGTAGAAGACAGGGCAAAGAGAGAAAAAAACTTTATGAGAAACAGTGATTAAAGATCAATAAAATGAAAATAACACTTGGAAAATTGTTTGGCCAATATAAACATATTAAATTCATAAGTTTAGGAAAAATGGGATTCAAAGTGAAAGTCTTTATGGTTTGTAATATATAAGGGATCTTTTTGCTCATAATAAAACATCTTTTTCCAGAGAAGAAAGAGGAATGGTTCTGTACCTTGTGAAAAGAAGACATGTTATGAATGATGGAGTGCTCTTTTTCAGCAAGTCACCAGCACAAAAGAAAGCCCACAACAATTAACGATGAAGCATCATTCAAAATAGGATACTATTTCATCATTCCACGTACACATTAAAATGTAAACATTATGGCTATGTATAAAAAGGTGATCTGTACATGTGTATGCTAAAAAATGTATCCTTAGTACTTTTTGGTGATTTTGTTATAAGACCATATTTAGTCCTTGTTTTCATTTTTACTACAGAAGAAAGTTAAACCATATAGCCGTAAATAGTCAAAGCTGCCTTTTTCCACTTGTCTGTGAACACTAGCTGGCTTCTTAGAAATGGACTTTGTTTTCTATAACAGTTGTATTTTGCCCAGATGGCTATAGATGCACAAGCTGCATGGAAAATATCAGGCTATGAGTCAGTGTAAAAAAGATTTAGAAACCTAGGATCTGAATTTTTAGCTGGCTGAATAGGCTGGGAATTTGTTTATGGTTTCATTTCAAAAATGGTGAAACATATACTAAATGTATGCCACAGAGCATTTGAAAAATCTTTCTTCCTTCCTAAGCAGAGACATTGTTTTGTTATGTTCTCTCAAGTATAGAAATAATACGTGCTCTTGGGGAAAAATAATTATGTATAAAGTAAAAAATAAAATCTTCTCCCTACCCCCATGGTCATCACCTTTTAGACATAACTCATTGGTAAAATTTTGTTATTAACCATTCCAAATATTTTCTATAAATGTAAACACAATTTTAACTCTGAAATAAAACCACACAAAAATTTTTGTTCTGTAGGTTATCTTTTACTTCAACATGATGTAATTGTTATGGTTTGGATCTAGAATGTCTCCCAAGTAGAGGCGGGCTACTGGGGTTATAACCTGAAAGACTATATCTCTTTCCCCAGGCTCCTCCCTTTACTCACTGCTTCCTGGCCACCATAATGTGAGCAGCTTTCCTCCACAACAGGCTGTTCCAGCATGTCATTTCTGTATTTGAGTCTGCTGAGGATGCACGGACTGAAACTTCTGAAACCGTGATCCAAAATAAACCTCTCTTCCTTCAAGTTGTGTGTGTCAAGTTTTGTGACCTAGCAATAAGAAAGGGAATAAGACAGATTTTGGTATCAGAGAAGTGGGGCCATGGCCACGACTATACCTGACCATTTGATTTAGAAGTCTTTGGAAACAGGATTCTGCAAAAGGCAGATGGAGTTTGGAGATGTTAGTAAGAGAACCCTAGAATGAACTCCGAGATTGATGGGATAGTCTGGTCAGAGCTCAAAAACCCCAAATGATGACGAAATTGCAGGGACAAAGCTCAGGATGTTTCCTTTAGGGACAAGCAGTCCATTGGTCATTGGACTTAAGAACCTATATGTTAAACTGTGGCAGAAAACTTGTCTACATTGCCCTGAGAATTTGCAGGATATTGAGACTGAAGGCACTAGACTAATTAATCTGGCAAGGAATGTTTCAAGGCAGCCCAACATGCAGACTGTAGCATGGATTATATTGATGCTTTTTAGTTACATGTTCACTGAAATTCAGGAGAAAAAGGCCCATTTGAAAAGTTTGGAGTTCCACCAAAAAGTTTTACAGTGAAGTTGGTGCTGAGGAAATCATGGTTGGGGAAAAAAAATTAGTATAAAAAAAAGCCAAATACTTAGCATCAGGACAATAGGAAAGATGCCTTGCAGGTATCCAAGGAGTCACCAAAAGCCAGTTCTTCAGAGGCTTACATATGAAAAAGTGAAACACTTTGCTTTGAGAAGGAAGCCTAAGGTCACCTTACTCAAGAGGGGCTACCTAGGGAATTGGTATCTTGGGATTGGATTCATAGTGCTCAGCCATCTAACAATCTAGAGGCACTTGGAGGTCACTGGATCTATGATGCAAGGGGGCCCAAGTATTGTTTGAAAGGGCTTCAGACCTTGGTGTCCTCTACATGGTGATGGATGTATGTACATGAAAAATGCAAGAGTTGTAGTGTCAAGGAGGCTTCCACTCAGATTTTATTTTTTTTATTTTTATTTTTATTTATTTATTTATTTTTTTATGTATATACTGGGAGTCAACCTTAGGACCTCACGCACCAGCAGGTGCCCATGCTGTTGAGCGATATCATTGGCCCTTTTTTCATATGTGGGTTCTGGGAGTCGAACTCAGGACCTCGCGCTTGCCAGGCAGGCACTTATGCCGCTGAGCTATCTCACCAGCCCTCCACTCAGATTTTAGAAGGCCTGGAAGGCCATGCAGTGTGCCCATAAAAGGGCAGTGTGTAAAGCTGCAACAGTGAAGCCAAAAGTACAATGAAGAATCCAGGAAGTTGGAGAAGCCAGGAACATGGAATGTCAGCTGAGAAATGCTGCATGCAGTAGCAGAGCCACTCCAAGAGAGAGGCCATGAGAGCTGCTACTGGCAATGCCATAGGACGGGGTTGCCCAAGCCCTTTGTATCTCATATCTCATCACAACTTGCCCCGAGTGATGAACATGGAGCTGTGGTATTTAATGTTTGCCCTGCTAGGTTTTGATTTTGCTTTGGTCAGATTTCTCTATAATCTGTCTATTTGTCCTTTTTTGAATGGGAATGGGAACCCTGTGTCATTATAGATGAGAAGTATTTATCTTTCTTTTTGTTTTTACAGAGACTGACAGCTAAGAGTTTGACTTGAGTCTCAGAGGAGACTTTGACTTTAGACTTTTCAGCAGTGCTGAAACTCTTAAAATGTTGGTGTCTCTTAGAGATGGACTAAAAGCATTTTGTATAAAGAGAGGCACATGTGTCATTTTTGGGGGAGGTCAGGGGTGGAATGGTATTGTTTAGACCTAGAATGTCTCCCAAATTCCTTGTATGTTGAGAGATGGGGCTTTGTGGAAGGTGATTAGATTGTGGGGGTACTATAGCTGACTTGATGTTAGTAAGTGGGGCCTAGCTGAAGGTGGGCTAATGGAGGATGAGCTGGAATGGTATATCTCTTTTCCCAGCTGCTCCCTTCACTCTTTGCTTCCTGGCTAGTATGATATGACCAGGTTTTCTCCATACAAGCCCTTCTATCATGCCATTTCTGTGTTTGGGCATAATGACCATGGATTGAAAATTCTGAAATTTTGAGCCAAAATAAACATCTCCTCCTTTAGATTGTGGGTATTGGGTACTGTGTTCTAGCAAAGCCAACATGATTAAGACATCTTTTTGGGTCATTAACTATAATTCTACATCCTATCTTTGAAACATCAGCTTTAACAATCCTTTATTGATGGTCACTGTCCACTGTTATACAATGTTCTGCAAGAAATAACTTCATTTACATATTTCTATACTTATTCTTTCCCATAATAAATTCTTGAAACTAGGAATTGCTGGGTCAATTTATATGTGTAATTGAAGTTATAGTACACATTGCCAGTGACACTCCAGAAATGTATTAAATACATTCCCACCAGATGTGTTTACAGTTAAATCTACAGTGTGCCAATATTGGATATTATCAATATTTTTTTAATATTTACCAAACTGACGGGCAAAGGCCAATATCTCATTTTGCTATAATTTATGTAACAAAGACAAGAAAAAAAAGGATAGAAAGAACAAGAATTTTTTTCTGAATTGAGAACCAGTTGTGTTTTCTGCAGGAAAAATCTCTATTGTTTGGCTTTATGAATTCTTTCCTCCTCGCAACATCTGTCCTCCTTCTTCTGCTCATCACAGCATTACTAGATATGGTTGGTCTTTTGCTGCAGACCACTCCCCTACCTTAGCAAAGGGATAATTGCTTCTGTCTCTGACATAGGTTCTCATTAAATTAACACACACACTCATGCACACAGCCACAAATCACTATCACACATGCATGGGGGTATATATATATATATATATATATATATATATATAGAGAGAGAGAGAGAGAGAGAGAGAGAGAGAGAGGGAGGGAGAGAGAGAGAGAGAGCAAACTATACATGCATATGCACAACACCAATATATCTTAATCATATCACATTATACCACACATAAAAGAGCACATTGTGAAGAGTTTCACAGTGTCATTGTGAAGCAATCAAAATAAAATCAGTGTTATGCCCATTAGTTCGGAGAACTATTGTATTCCTAGGACACTTCAAAAGATCCTTGATGATTGTAGCGTTTCTTGGATGTCAGCCTCATTATTTCAGTTGTCTGGATTCTCCCTCCTGGAGCATTTCTGCAAGCTGAGAGCTGTTTCCCCGTGGTTGGACACATTTACACTCTCAGAGCAGAAAGACTACAGGTAAAAATGTGTGAACAGAGGTTCTTGGATACAAACTCAAATACACAAGAAATGGTTTAAATTTGTTATTTCTGACCCCTACTGTATTATTTCCCCTTTAATTTTAACAAAATAATTTTTAAGAATTAAACTGTAGGAAGGTGTATGTAGACACAGTTTTTTTTTTTTTTTTTTTGGCACTGGGAATCAAACTCAGGACCTCTCACTTGCCAGGCAGGCGCTGTGCCACTGAGCTATATCCCCGGCCCTGTAGATACAGTTTTGCACAGTTTTTGCTTAAAATGTTCTGATTTACCATTAGATCATTGTTTCTGTATGCAGTTTTCTTTATTGATTTTTCCCTTTGTCACCAGCATTACTCAAAACAGAACTACTAAAATATGGTGACCTCTTTTCTTTCCTCAGAGTTCCTTAGCAATAAGATATACTCAGAACTGAGCCATCAAATCTGCTGTTTAATTAAAATACATTAGATTGGGGAAATATAAATAATAAAGCCTGTAAAGAATATGAACAGTACTTTTTCTGTTTAGTTTTCTGTGGATGAGATGGAATCTAATTCTAGAGCAGAGATTGCATAGCAGAGAAAACTCTGAGCAGGCTGACCTGAGTTTGCATCCTACATGGGATGTAGGTTCTGTTTGGCATTTTCTTCCAGAAGAGCCCTGTTTCATCACAGTTGAACACTTGTTGAGTGACATATTCTTCTGCCTTCATGAATTTTGTGAATTTGTTCTCGTAGGCTTCTGCAGCGGCCTTGTCAGAATTAGAAGCCTCACTATGTCTTATCGCACTGCGAATGCCACTTTTCTTGTGGAATTTATCAAACTACCCTTTACTGGCTTTAAATTCATCACTTGTTGCACTTGTAGAGGGGTTTTCTTATAGTAATCGCTGTGCAATTTCCTGGCTTTTTCACATCATACTTCACAGACACTATCGCCAGCCAGCTGTTTCTCATTCAGCCACACTAACAAAAGTTTTTCCACCTCTTCCAGCACTTGTGTCCTCTGCTTGGTTAACATCGCTACTCCTTTTGCCACACCAGCTCACTTGATGACATCTTTATTCTTCAGAATGATTGAGATTGTCAACTTTGCCATCTTGTACTCTGAAGCCAGATCAGTCACGTGAATACCACACTCCTGCTTTTCTACATTTCCTTTTTCAATTCAATGGTTATTTTCTTCAAAAACCTTCTTAGCATTATTGCTCTGCACATTCTTGTCATCTTCATAACTGCTCTGCACATTCTAGTTACCTTCATTACTGGTTTGCATGGTCTTGTCCCCTTTCATTATCAATCTGCACTTTTTATTTTTTACCAACATGCTTCCTCTGAACTTTCTTTGGAGCTGTGCTGGATTGAATAATACTGTACAGTACTGTGTGTGATAAACAGCACACAGAAAAGGTTCACATTAAGTGTGCACATGTCTGTCTGTGACTGCCAGCTCAACTGGAGGAAGCCGTGACCATGTGTCACAATGGGCAAGATGGCTGTGTTCACGTTAGCGTGGGGAAGATGGCCACGGTCGTGTTCACCCAATGCAGAGTTCTGGAATGGAAGCAAAATTTTGCTGTATGGTTCTGTTCTCAAACTGAATTGTTTGTGAACAGAAGTGTTCATGAACTGAGGTATTACTGTATTATTTTAACAGAAGTGTTTACATAGAGGAGAAAAGGAGCAGTATTGGAAGGCCCCCTCATTTTTCCCCAAATACTTCTCTGTCCAAATTCTTCCTTTCTTCTTTTTAGTTATGTAATTTTCCTCACAGTCAACTTTTTTCCTTTGGTTTTAGTCACATATGTGGTTGTCCTCATCAAAATACAAGTAGCAGTTGATAAGGCTAACCCATAGGAGTTTTTAAGTCTTAAAACATTCATTAGACCTGTAAGATGGGGAGTAAGGAAATAATCCAATGACTTTAGGTGAGGGGGAGAATCCCTGGACTGGAGAGTGGGGAGGAGGGCTGAAGCCAACCTGAAAATATGCTCTCCTGCTCCACTGTGGCTGGCTTCCTTTCCTCTCTGCCCCATTTTCATCTACTCTGTCTTTGGTCTTGGCAAAGAAGGATTAAGGATTTGAGAGATTACTTTTTCTCCTGACAAACAAAGGGCACGCATTTACAGTTATTTTTTCTGTTGATGGTCTTTTCTTAGAGGGACATCTGAAGAGGCATTCCTCAGAGACTTATTTTTAAGAAAAGTAATAAAGTTTTTTACTAAGGTTAATCTTTCATTTATGAAAGTTATATTTACTTGCTAAAGGATATTTAGGAATATATAGTTATTAAAAATCACCCTTAGCTATTATTAATAGTTTAGGATAATTCCTTTACTCATTTTAAAACATGTTGAAGAATTTTGATAAGTATTATGCAATCAATATATACATGTGTAATCATATATATGTGTGTATGTATGTATAATCACATATATAAAAACATTTTTTACACACACACACATAATGTTTTTGTTAAGATTCAATTCCTATGCACTGCTCACTTCAATCAGCCCAAGTCTATTGACGTCTGTATTGAATATCTGTCCTTGTGGTTGTATTTTAATCTAAAATGACTGCTTGGGCATTTGTTAACCTTTCAACATTTCTTTGTGATAAAGGCATAGTCTCAGATATTTCCCAATTCAGTCTTGCAAGTTTGCACTTTCTCTGACATCATTCTAATGTGTGAAAACAGAGATTTCTCTTTTCTGTGCATTGGCAAGTATCTCAGACACTAAAGGGCACCTATTATGTGGTGTTCTTCCATGTCTTTTAAGCTTTCTCTCTGTTCAATACCATACTGGAGAACTGAAACTCCGAGAAGCCACATTAGGACATAAATAGAAAAATCACTGGAAAAGTTACCATTGTCCAGATATGAGATAAATACTGTTCTCAGGAACTCGTTATAAATGACGCTGTCTTTTCCCTGGAGGATTGATTTGCTCAAAAGGATGGATGGAAAATGGCAGAGAAACACTTGGAAGCAGAGCAGATGAGCAGATATTTCATCAAAATTTGGATGCTATTTCTTAGAAAGATGACTCTAGGGCTTTAAAATAGTGATTGAAATTAAAATTAAAATGAGAAAATCCTGAACTCTTCATGTGATACCTTTTGAGTAAAGGACACTCAAAGTAGCAGCAAAAAATATTGAGAGGAATTATTTATCAAGAACAAATTTATTATAGAAAGATTTCCCCTTCTTCAATTTTTTTACTGTTACAATGTATTGTTGTCTGTGAACTATAAAATAAGAGAAAGCTCTCATTACGTAAAGATAATCGGAGTTGGAAAATTTCATGTGATCTCAGGTAGAAAATGCAGAAGCTAAAATTTATACAAAGAACAGAGATTGGGCCAAAGTGCAGTCTAGGAGGTGAAATTAAGCTCTGTCATAGCAACATGAAGAATGAAAACTTTTTCAGGTTGAAAATGCTCTTGTCTGAGAAAATCTGAGATGGATCTGGTTTGGGAAGGAGAGTGGAGTGGAAATGTTGGAAGAATCGCTTTGCAACAGATTTAGATTATCCCTTATCCTTAGCTAAACCTTATGATAAATGTGTTTTTAATCGACATTCAGACCTCTTACACTTGTCTTTTAAACTCTTTTGTTATATTGACGTCGAGTTTCCAGGATTCTTCCTTTGCTTAGGCAAAGAGCTCTACCTGTGAGCCCCAAACTCCTCCAAATATCAGTCCCTTATAAGGCAGGATGTTTTGGGCTTCATCTTTTTACTAGGGATTAATGTTAACACCTTAGTTTAGGAAGATTGTGGGCCAAATCTGACCACCACTGTTTTGAAAAATAAAGGTTTACTGGAACGCAGCATATCAGCATACTGATTTTTAACACTGTGGCTGCTTTTTTTTTTTTTTTTTGTGGGTACTGGGGGTCAAACTCAGGACCTTGTGTGCCAGCAGGCGCCTGTGCCGCTGAGCGATATCACTGACCCTTTTTTCGTATGTGGGTACTGGAAGTCGAACTCAGGACCTCATGCTTTCCAGGCAGGCGCTTATGCCGCTGAGCTATCTCACTGGCCCTGTGGCTGCTTTTGTACTGTAACAGCAGCATTTACTTGTGACAGAGGCCTTATGAACACAAAACAAAAAATCTATATCTGGCCCTTTACAGAATATTTTCTGACCACTGCTAGTGGGCGAGGCCAAAGCCCTAATTTTAATTTATATTGTATAGTCAGCCCAGAAAGCTTTCTTGCAAATGGGTGTGGATGGTGCAGTGGTAGGCCTCAGTGCCTTTCTGTTAATGCATATCCTACAGAATTCATGCAAAGTCAGTGTGATGATCTTGGTACAGGCAGCAACTTGTTTTTTAAGAAGATGGTGCATTAGTTTGTTTTTGGTGCTGTAACAAAGTACCACAAATTTAATGACTTAAAACAACACACATTTATTATCTTATTTTTCTGAAGTCAGAAGTGTAAAATGAGTTGGCAGTGTTTTTCTTCTGTAGACTTCGGGAGAGAATCTGCTTTCTTGCCTTTTCCAGCTCTGAGGATGCCTGGATTCCTTGGTTTGTAGTCTTTTCTTCCTACCATTCTAACCTCTGATGCCACTGTCACATGTCCTGTTCTGACTTTGACTTCCTGAATGTCTCTCACAAGGATCCTGTGATTACACTGGGCACATGTGGCTAACGCAGGATCATCTCCACATCTCAAAATCCTTAATTGTAGCATTCCAGCAAAGTCAACTCTGTGATATATGATGATATATTCACAGGTTTTGGGGATTAAATCATGAACCTACTTGGGGCCTATGATTCTGTCTACCACAAATGGCAAATGCTTGCTTTCACCTCTGCCCAGATGTCTTTGCCACAACAATTTCACTGATTGACAAACTGGGGAGTACTAAGGTAACTTTTTAAAGCAATGGTTTGAAAATTGCTATAGGTATTTTATTTACATTTTGAATGAGAAGCATAAAATACATTTAGTACTTCAAAGAGGACAGTAGAATATTTGGGAGATGATTGACTCTTGATTGCATTGGAAAGTTAATGAATTATTTACTACATAAGTACAATGCATATTTGTATAAATAAAGCTTTTTCTGAATGAACGTTGCCATTTTCCATTGCATGTTTTAAACAAAAGAGATTGATTTCGCATTTTCTAAACACATGACCATTCTCATCCCCTGCTAGGTATAAGACACTCTGAAAGTTATTTTATGTAAATGCAATTCATCTGAATAATTCAAAAAGAAATACACAGTTTTATAGGTAATCATTCTTGCACAGATGTTTCTAATTAATTGTATCTCTTGTACCAGTGCCATCTTTCTTTGTCTTCTAAAATGGGACTTACCTTTTGGCCAGAGTGAGTACAAGCAAAAAACAACAAAAAAATTCCTTTAGCATATATACACTATATGTATAATGAACAGTTGTCTACTTATTGAGGACCTGCAAATTGCAGTTTCACATTCTAGAGAAGTCCCTGGGGTCCTGGGGCCCAAATAGTTTCAGATTTTGTGGGTGACCAGGTTATGTCCCACAGAATATTAAGTTTCATTTGGGTGCCTTTATAGCAGTTTAACAATCTCAGATTGCTCCTTCTACATTTTCACTACAAGGTTTTGTATTTCCTTATCCCTCTCTTTTGAGCCCTAATTATCCCTTCCTTACTTTACCATACCTCTTTTCTTCCTTGCCTGTTGGCCTTCCTTGCCTGTTGGGACTTATATAAGTCCCATTTGGCATTTATCTGAACTTCTTCCATTGTTAGTCCTGCCTCTCTTACAGCTGTCTTATATTTGCTTTGGAGACTTAGCACTAAACACAACCTCCTGTGCATGGTAAGTACTTAGAAAACAGGTGCTGATGTTGCTCTTTAGTTTTCTAGTATTGTCCTTCTGATGGATTTGGTTTATCCCTGTTTATTTTGAAATCAATTTGAACCACTGATTAAATTGCTTAAACAAAGTTTTGGCTATGCTTTCTTTTTCTTTGTTTTGTTTTCTTCTTTCTTTTTACTTTATGTTGTTTATCTAATATGTATAAAACATTCTTTCCTCTTTGGAGATCAGACCTTACTGCTCCTTATCATGTTTTTTGACCATCCTTCACTCAGGAAACCTTCATGTGTTTTCATTAGCCATTTCATTTTGCCATCACTATCAGGGCCAGTTTTACCTCCAACTTGGTTCTGTAATTGTAGCTTATTCTTGGTTTTGGAAGATAAGGCTCATCTCTATGGTTGTGACAAGAAAGGCTAAGGTCGTATGTATGGTTCTTGAAGTTTTCCTCAGCCAGCTTGCTTCTCCCTCTGAGTTTCTTTCTTTTCTTTTCTTTTTTTTTTTTTGTGGGTACCGGGGGTTGACCTCAGGACCTTGTGTGCCAGCAGGCACCTGTGCCACTGAGCAATATCACCGGCCCTTTTTTTTGTATGTGGGTACCAGGAGTCGAACTCAGGACCTCGCGCTTGCCAGGCAGGTGCTTATGCCGCTGAGCTGTCTCACCTGCCCATCCCTCTGAGTTTCAAATACTCTTCACTTGTAATTCTACTTGGCATTTTCTTTATTCTGCATTGTACTCCAGTTGGTTATGTCTCCCCTTATTAGATTTTCAGAATTTTACAAAAAAGAGGGAATGGACATATTTCTGTGGCATACCATCCCAGCAATAGAAAGTAGCTAATAGTAGTAGGTACTCAACAGAATTTGGAATTGAAGTAAAACAGTTTTTACCACCCCAGATCCAAGTTTGTCTTGTGATTAAGGACAATTTCTACTACGCAAAGAGCCACTGTTGTTAAATAGTAAAACTGTCATCTAGGTTCACTGCCAGCTCAAAGCCTTACTCAGCATGAATGATTCTGCTCATTTCTTAAAGCATGTGCTCCTAAATTGTTAAAATTATAATTACTAAATACTAACTGCTTCAATTAAATGTTTAATGCGCTTCACATATTGCAAAGGTATTTATAGGAATCTTTAAAATTTAGTTGTATATTTCAGCATGTCAGGTTGGTCTAGGTTCTGTGGGTCTAGGATTTTGTGCTTTTTCTTTTCAGTAATTCTTGATGACTCTACCTACACCTTCCTTCATCCACCACATATCTGGTCTAATATTTCCGCTATTCATAAAATTGTTGAGAAATGTTCTCCTGTATATGGACAGCCCCTTTGATAAAAAACGGCAATTTCTGTGTGATTGGCAAGATAGTCTTACCAATGTGTTCATGATTTAATTGCAAAGAGAGTAAAAACTGGGAAAATCAAGGAGATGGAATTTGTCTAAGAAGGACAGAACAATTATCGGTGACACTTTACTTTTAATTAATTATTTTTTTTAGAAAAACACAAGATGTTAATTGAAATCTAAGATGTAAATTAATAGTTAAACTGCCCTCAAATTTTACAAAGAGACTTCAAGACTGAACTAAGATACCTGTTCTGGATCACCTTGGAGTGAGACTTAAAAATGGTTGACTGAGGAGAAGACGATGTGTCCCCACAGAGTTAGCATGCTTTTGCTCACAGTGACACCTGATGGTGCAGCTCTTCAAAACAAATGAGGGCTGAAGTTGTTAATGAAACTGACCCCACAGGTGCATGGCTTGTGGGTTTCAGTTCCAGTTTTGCCCTTCAGAGATCAGTGACAGCCCACCCTCGAGGCACCATCTGCAGGCCTATGGGAAAGATGTCCCATTTCAAACGTGGGAAAGGAAGAAATAAATTTGAAAGCTGACTTAATTACCTCCTGTTTTCAGAAAGCTTCCCCCTTTGTACCTCTTACCTTTTTTCTCACCCATGCTGCAAAACTATTTTGGCATCAGATTTACCCAACGTTACTGGTTCCTATTTTCAATTTCTATATCTACTTGAGAGATACTGATGGGAGGAAGGGAAGTGATTTTGTGGGTTTGGAGGTTGCCAGGCTCAGCAGATATCTTCCACGAGAGCAGGTCTGCTGCTCGTATCTGAAACCCAGGGCTGAGGAGCTCAAATTACATCACAGATGTTGCCACATTTATTTATTTATTTTTTTACCTGAGACAAGTTAGAGACAATTTTAAAATTATATTATCATAAAATTTTCTTTAAAGCTCCACTCTTAAGTAGAAGGGATGTAAATAGGAAAATGTCATCCATAAGCCAAGGACAGACATTTTATGATGACACTGAAAATAGGTAAAGTTTTAGTAATAATTTTTCTTTATTCTCTTGGGATGGGATGGGATGGGGAGGTCATTGGTGGTCGAATCATAGCATGGTTTCACTAGAGGAAGTTGTTAGAATAGGCAAGATTATAGTGCAGAGACCAGCATTTAGTTCAAGGAGTGGCAAGCTACAGATGCATTTCCATTCACCATACCCTGGGAGATGGCCATTGATATAAGACAATGTTTCCAAATTGGTAGGCTTTATACTTTCAAGCTTTGCTGACTCTATTCTTCTGCTGTTGATCAAAACAATACATATTTTTATTTTTAGTTTGGGATGGAATTAAACTGGAGATGCAGAAGAATCTTAAACGAGTGTTCTGCTGCCTCTCCTACATGTCATAAAATTATTGGATTAACAATCAACAAATATAAATGATTTTCTTGCTCTGTTGCTGTGAATTTTTACTGGGAGCAATACTACACATCCTTAAGCCTGAGTTTCTTGTGGTTCTGGAGGATGGTAAGTTCAAGGTGAAGCAGTAGTCTTTTCGTGTTGAGTGAGTACAGTTCTCTGCTTCTAAGATCACACCTTGAATGCAGCATCATCTGGAGGGGAAGAATGTTGTCCTCACATGGCAAAAGGCAGCAGGCAAAACAGGGCAAGCTCCTTCTGTCAAATCAACCTAACCCTGTTCACCAGGGAGGAGCCTTCATGACTTAGTCATCTCACGAAGGCCTCACAATTCTATTGCACTGGGGATTACAAAAACCATTTAAGCCATAGCAAAGCTCAAAGTCCCTTTTCTTTTTCTTGTCATTTGTCTTTTTTCTTTTGGGTAAATGTATAAAATCTTCCACTCTTAATTTCTTTCAGAGTTTTTACTTCTTTTTATGAAATCCCCATCTCCCCATGTCACATAAAACATTTAATAACTGAAAAATTTTCAAGCCTCTTCTCTTTATAATCTCTTTGTTAGTTTGTTTTGTAGACCTAGCTAGAGAACCCAAGAGAATAATTTTCTTTTCTATAAAAGATTCATGAGATACTATGGAGAATGGTCTCCCAAAAAATATTTGTCATTTGGTTTATATGCTAGACTGTAAGTTGCATAGAGTCAGGCACATATATTTGGTATACTGCCATATAATCTTAATCTACCATGTTGTTTTATAACTACATTTATATAATATAACAATGGGTATACTTTCTGAGATATGTGTCAGTATACGCTTCTGTTCTTGTGTAAACATCATAGAGTGTACTTACTTAAACCTGGGTGGTATAATCTCTTACACACCTCAGGAATATTATAATTTTAGGGGAACGCCATCACATACGTAGTGCATCACTGAATGAAGTGTCACTATATATATTGCATACATGACTGATTATATGATTATTATATAAATTATATATCAGTATAGTCTTATATCCCATATATAACACAAACTTGATTTAGTATAGTTTCCATATTGTTTTAGATATTTTTGGTCTATTAGCCTTGTTTTTAATCTATATATATGATAATTAATTTCATAAGAAATTACAAATAAATAAATCTGATGCTTGCAAAATAAAATGGGGGTGACGGAGGGAAGGGGAAAAAGGGAAATGAAATGTGTTACGTATATGCACCAGTTCCCTACAATAAATGCAATCATTATGTTTTATAAACACGTGCTAATAAAAATTAAAAATAGAAAAGAAAGCAAAAAAATCACAGAAGTTTGGTTTAAAAAAACTGCTTGGATAATTTATGGATAATTTAAAGTTATATTAAATTTGATTCCCTATTTAGCCTGATGTCTCAACCACATGGGTATATTCCATTTGATATTTGAAAATGGTAACGTGGCTATTACACCTTGAGGCCTGCCTTTTCTGTTGGAGATTCTAAAACATTCACAAATTTAGTTCCAAAATTCTTGAAGAACAAAGTTGATTTTAACTTTAATGTCAAAGCCCTTGAATAGACATTTCTAAAACAAACAAACAAATAAATACCAAAAGGCCAAAAAGCACATACAGAGAAGTTTACTGTTATTAATTATTAGGCTAATATGACTTGAAATCATGATGAACTATCATTTCCCACCCAATAGGAAAATAACAAGTGTATGAATGTGGATCAAGTGAGATACTCACACATTGGTAGTGTGAATGTAAAACAAAACATCCTCTGTGAAAAAGTTTTTTAATCCTCAAAGGAAAAAAAAAACAACTAGACATAGAATTAACATATTGCTCAATAATTCCACTCTTAATCATGTACCCAAAATAATTGAAAACAAATACTCGAATTCTTATAAGTGAATGTTCATAACAGTGTTATTAAAAATAGATAAAAGCTCAAAAAAAACACAAATGTCCTTAAATGGAAAAACAAATTGTGATATATACATACAATGGAATATTATTTACCCCCCAAATTGAAATAATGATGCATGCTAAAATATGTATCAGCTTTGAAAATATTATGGCATGTGAAGGAAACTAACCATTAAGGTTTACATGTTGTTTGAGTTTGCATATAAAATACCTAGGGTAGATAAATCTTAGAGAGAGAACACAGATTGACAGAGGCCAATGTGGAGGAAGGGTAAACAAGAATGACTGCTAAATGAGCATAACTATCTCTATCAGAGGGTCACCATACGATTTAGTTATTGTTCCTAGGGTCATTTGATAATGTCAATTGGGAACATTTAATTTTTAGCATGTTTTTGAAACTTGAGTATACTGTACAGACCTCTAAATGGGATTGCCAGAAAAAAGTATGAGGTTCAATTGAACTTGAATTTCAGATAAACAACACATACTTTTTAATATGTATTTCCCAAATAGAGCTTAAACATATTTAATCTTTTTTGTTCTTATATGAAAACCATATTGAACTGGGGAACTTATATTTTTATTTGTTACATTGGGCAATCCAAATTTTGAGGGCGTAGTTCCTAAAGTCCAAAGCATTTTAGATTTGAGGGTACTCTCTTAGCGCGCTTGTGCAGAGGTAGGTGGTACTTCCTGATTCCTGTATTTTGTCATTTTTACCTCTATGATACTCTTGTCCTATTCTGCTTCATCAGTTTCTGGGAAATTTGATGCTATTAAACAAACTCTTGGAGACTACTTTGTAACTCAGAGAGTTAATATTAATTTACACTGGAAGATATTTTTGGCCTATTGTATTCAGGGTTTCTCCGTGGTTGTATCCAGTTAGGAAACCAAATGGCATAAGAAAATATACCATGAAGAATTCAGATTTAGAGTAAAGAGAATGGATGCTCTTTAGGAATAACTTTGAGGTAGATAAGTCTAGTAAAGTTCTTTTTTCTTGGGAATTTTCTTGATTACATAGTTTGGATTGAAACAAACAAACAAACAAAAACCTAGAATATCCCATATATTGGACATGTTGCTTAGGCATGCAACTGACATATTATCTCCGAACCGTCCTTTCTGTAGTCCTTGTGTTGACCCAAAAGTTAGGCTCTATTTTGGTTTTCTACCTCACTGCAATACATTCCAAACATCTTTACAATGTCGACATCCAATTTTACAGCAAGTACCTTTTCAATGGACTGTCTCCTACTTGCCTTTAGGATGTTTTCTAGGTGCCAGTAGAGCTCACTTATTTTCTGTGGCTTATTTTTAGCTTCAGAGATTGTGTCCTTTTTATGTCTTTGATCTTCCTACTTGCTCTCTAATTTTTAATGTACAGAATTTAGAATATAGTGGAGCTAAATTTTACTACTGGACATTAAGTGATCACTTTCTATTCTCTAGGTGAGGTGTAAAGAACATTTTTCTTAAAAGCTGGTGTTGGATTTATGTGATTTTTTCTTTTAACAATGGCAATTTTCTCATAACCCAAATCCAGGCTCATAATTGAAAGTTCATTCTGTAAGCATAGATGAACATGCTGTTTCTTAGCATATGCATTAAAATCCATGTGATATTTTTTTCTGTTCTTTTATAAATATTCCCCTCTACAGTAAAATCTAATTTAGGTGGTGATTTAAAAGAATAAAAGCTATTAAAACCAAACAAAACTTAAAAGGTACTTTGCAAGTTAGGTATGAGAACCCCTTAATTGTTTATGATTATAAGCATTCTTAGAACACATCCTATGTATGCCAAAGGCACTTATAATATTGTTTATACATCTATATTTTTATTTGGCTTTACTCTTTATAAAAGCACTCAGTATACACTCTCTTCCCAATAATTATACCATTTTTCATTTTTAATAATTATGCCTTATATTTGCAGGTGCCTTGGCACTTACAAGTCTTGGCAGGCACATAGAACACATACAACCGTATTTTATTTTCATTTGTCTGTGAGCACCGTGAGGATCACAGAAATTAGGTGATTTGCGCAGCTAAAAAGTGGTAAAGTATGAACTACAAATACAGTTTCTTTGGCTTCAGATTCCCTTCTTCTTCCCATACAGTGAGAATTACGTGATTTCTAAGAAGTAATATGTGAAAACAATGCTATAGCATGTTAATGGTTTTAACAAGTTCTCCAGCTCAGAGCTCTCAAACCTGGCTATCATATTTCCTTGTCAATTGTACTTAGAAAATGCTGCCTGGGTGATTCTGATGATTTGCTAGAATGTGGAAAACTTCTTAGGTCCCATTCTCAGAGAACCTACACCTTGGAGATTTCACTACATGCCAGGTTGTATATTTCCTCCAAACATGTTCCCTGCTGCCTTTCTTTACTTGTAAGTCTGAATCAACTCCTGTTATGTTTTTTTTTTTTTTTTACAGTCCACGTGTAAGTGATGTGTCAGACGCTGTTGGAATTACCTAAATGTGAGTGAAATGTTACTATTTCTATCTCACAGAGCAGCATGTTGAGACTCAGGGAGAAAAAGTAACTTTTCCAAAGGAACTGCCATTGAGTAAGTTAGTTTGGCTAATCTAAGGTTGATTATTATTCGTTCATGAATGATAGCATTCTGATGCAATTGAAGCATCTTCACATCCTGCCAAAGGTTACCTTTCAAAACGAGAGGTGTGCATTCCCTAATATTCAGAGTTTTATTTAGAAAACTTTCAAAGCCCCTTCTTCTGATGGCATGTGTCCAAATGCACATGTACACACAGTTTTTTTTTAAAAGAACTGACACCTGTTTCAGAATTCTTATTCAGTAGAACAACTTATTTATGTATCTGCACGACAACTATAAAGGCCTTTCCAGACCACATTTTCTTCAAATCTTGAATATTTTAGTTCATCCTGTGAAGAAGCATTTGCTTTTTAAAAAGTCTAAAGTTTTGAATAACATACTTTGCTTTGATCCAATTTTTTGCCTGGGGAAGAACATTTCTTATCATTCAATGTGTAAAATTTTATTCTTTCTCCAGAGATAGAGGAGGAGTAAAATAACTGAGCAAACCAAAAACATGAGATAGTACCCAAGGGCTGGGAAGGAGAAGATAGGAGACGATTCTAGACTTGAAAATTATACTTCTGTTCAAAGTAGGCTCCAAAAATTATGAATTTATTTATACAGTCTCACTTTGAAAGGACAGCCTCATATCAAGATAATAGTTTTAACGTAAAGTGCTTGATTTAAAGCAATGTCTTGGCATCAGCTATAATTTGAGCAAAACAGTACTAGCTACAGCAAATACAGCTTTTCCTCAGCTTGCCCGGGGTCTTATTGCATGCAAGTTACTGAATCAGTCTTGTCAATAAGACCAGTCATCCCTGTCTCACAACAGAAATTACAAAAATCAATGTGTTGCTCCTCGCTTCCTTGGAAAGCAGCACTGAAGATCAGTCAATAGCAATGACAAGAGAAACCGCTCATGTCACCTGCCACTTCTCTGCCCCGCCATTTCTCACAGCCTAAAGAAGAGATGTCTGGGTTAGTGCCCCCCAACGGGCTCTATTTACTGTAACAATAATCAATAAGTACATATTAAACATCCATAGTGAACCTGGTATTGTGCTAGATGTTGGCTCCCATCTTATGGCCTCAGTAGTAGATGTTCCTGCCGCTTGGAGAATTCTCATTGATCTTCACATGGCTGGCTTCATCTTGTCACTCAAAACTTACATACGATTTCCAACTCACTGCTCCAAAAATCTTTCTACCTGAAGTAACTATTCAATCATATTCTACCACATCACCCTATGTAAATTTTCTACACATCACATATTATCATCTATGATCTTTCTCATTTTAAAACTTGTTGTCCTCATACAGTCTTGGTACAACAGTGGATGGAACCCTCTCTGCCTTGTTATCACTTGCTCAATCCTATGCTCAATAACCAGACTATTTCTTAGTCTGTACATATTTGTTAAATGAGGAACAGGCTTAGGATTCAGAGGTGGGATAAAAGCAGGCCTGGCTCCTGCTTTCATGTGGCTGCTGATAGTCTAGTGAGGGTAATAGATATTACTCATTCTTAAAATTATGCAGATTTATCACTCTGATAAGTGTTGGCCTGGAATGGTTTTAGGAGGACTTAGGAAAGGACGGTGGCCTACAAGAGCAATTAGTTCCTTGACAAAGGGCAATGGAGCTAGAAAAAATCTAATAGAAGAGGTAAAAGGAGGAAGTGATGAGTAGAGAGAGTGTTTGAGATCCAGAAAATTGTATTTTTCAGGGCTCTGTGGCTAGAGGAAACATGTTCTTTAAGGGGAAAAAGCCAGTGAGGTTGGCTTGCAGAGAGAAAGCGGAAGGATGGTTTGGAGATGAGGCTGGGTAGGTGAGTGAGATCCAGACTAAGGGAAGAGCTTGTGTGCTATTAAACATTTGGACTTTTAGCTTATGATTGATGTGAGTTTTAAGCTGTCGTGGGTTGATGTGATCAGCTTTATAATTTGAAACTGATCACTGCTTTGGAGACAATGCATTTGTGGTGATATGAATGGGAAAAGTACTGTCGTAGTTCAAGTAGGACCTGTGAGTAATTCGGAGTAGCATTCTATAGAGAAGAGTTAGTGCAATGGAGAGATTCAGGTATCAGGAGTGAAGGAGAAGGAGCTATCAGGGCCCATTCCTAGATTTCCTGGTTTGCTTACTAGAATGGAAGCTTGTAATGTTCACTGATAGTGCTCATGTTGGAAAAAAATCAGACGTAGAGGTGGGGTGTGGGGCTAGATACAGTGAGTTCAGTTTTGTGTTATGTTGTGCTTGAAGTGCCTTTGAGATACTGAAGTGGGGACATTTAATAGACAATTATATGTCTGGAACTCCAGAAATGTTAACAGATTTGTGATTCATATGCCAACAGGTTAAAATTAGAGCTATTGATGTGGATATAATTGACTGAATAGAAAAACTGAGAAGGAAGAAACGCTAAGACAGAGACTTGGGGAAGTACCATCATTTTATGCCATTTAATTATTGGATAAAAGATGATCATGAAAAGCAGAGATAAAAGAGAACAGGAATAAATCAAGAGATAATAATGTGATGGAGGCCAAGGGAAGATTCATTTGTGTCAATATTTGTGATGAGATAAAAAAAGTTTTATCTGTTTACCTACTATTATGTAAACAATTCCTCCCCTTGTTCATCTTCTTCCCCTTCTCCTCCCCCTCCCCTTCTGCTTTTGTATGGGGGATTGAATTTAGGGTCTTCCCATTGAGCTACATCTCCAATCTTTTAAATTTTATTTTTATTTTCAGACAGGGTCTCACTAATTTGCTGTTTCCCAGGCTGGTCTTCAATTCGCAGTCCTCCTGTTTCAGCCTCCCAGAGTAGTAGGATTACAGTAGTGAGCTACCATGCCTGACTAACTTTATGTAAACTTTTTATTTTCACTATTGTATCCAAATCAACTATCAGAGTTGGGCTTTAACAACTTTTAGGCTTTTAACAGTGGATTTTTAAATCAATGAATGAATATTGGAAAAACAGTATGACATTCTCAAAGAAGTCATGTTACTAATGGTAAATGGGAGAAGTGGTAGTACAAGGTGGGGGTGAAGAGAGAAGTGAAGATTCCCTGAAATACATCCATCATGATGTTTATGGTAAATTATTAGGGTCAGTCTTAAAATACAAGCCCTAAATAGATAACCTTTCCTCATTCTAAGAATTACGTGGATACGATGATCAATTCCAGAAAGGACAATCTGCTAAAGAGGATGAGTGGATACTGTGTGATTGAGGGGGGCTCAGAAAAGAAAAAGAGGAATTATGCTTGCCTCATACAGTACTTTACGGAACACTCTGATTTTGATCTGCATGGAATTCCACAGCTATTGCTCTGTAGACATTTTAAGGCATAGGCTTCGGCATGTTGTATAAAATGTTGCCGCTTGGGCCAGTGAGATGGCTCAGCAGCATAAGCGCCTGCCTGGCAAGCGCAAGGGCCCAAGTTCAACTCCCGGATCCCACATACGAAAAAAGGGCCCGTGATACTGGTGATACCGCTCAGCGGCGTGGGCGCCTGCTGGCATGCGAGGTCCTGATGTCGACCCCCGGTACCCACAAAAAAAAAAAAAAAAAAAGTTGCTGCTTTGGCTAAATATGCATTTACTTTACTCTGGCAAAGATTTGAATTCCACACGGTAAGCCCAAACTTCACTTTAGGCCACTGGAGTTTGAGTCTCACTGTTATAGAGTCTCTGTGTTGATGTCGGAGAGTGGCTTCCCTAGAGAGATTTGTAAACTCAGAGTCTTTTTGCCTTGTGGTTCCTGTCCCCTGGAACTGGGGACACCACTTTGAATCTTCTGCTTCCAGTCCAGTCAGCTTGAGAGGAGAGCAAAGGGAGCATTGTGAAAGGTTGGCGGCCTGGGCTAGAAGTGTTATCCTTCCCTTCCACTCATGCTCCATTGGTCAGAACAGTCATGTGGCCTTTACCACCAAGGAGGCTGGACACTGGTCTGGCCATGTATCCAAGTAGAAAGAGAAATTGGACATTTTTCATATATTCCACTAGTTTAAGGAACTGATTAAACCCTTGTATCTTCCTTGCCAGAGAATTATCTTTCTTTAAAGTTTTCTGCCTATCAAGACATTTACTTAACTTCTTTCTCTCCTCAAGAAAGAGAAAAACATTATTTGGGGATAATTTCCCATAGATGTCTCATGATTATCTTCTAGCAACTTCTGTTAATGTACAAAAGCTATTACTATTCTCTGGCTTTACCTTCACGTTTAAAAAAAATTTGTTAGTAGTTGTACTTCAACCAATTTTGAAGAATGGATTTATGTTTTATCTTTTGTCTAAAACAGAAGTTCTCAAACTTTTGGGAGCACTGAAATCCCCTGAAGGACTGGCCCCATACCCAGATGTTTGGCTGTTCCTGTTCTGGGGTGGGGATTGAGAATTTGCATTTCTAATAAATTCTCAAGTGATTCTTATGCTACTGGTTCAGGCACAATACTCAGAATCACTGTTCTAAAATAAACCACTTTTAATTGTTTAAAAAGTACATCCTGCTTTCATACACCTGAAATTTTATTCATACATGAAGGTAACATAATGGAAAATACATTTTTAAATCAGAAAAAGAAAACCACCTTAGAAATAGGAAAATCTTCATCTCTAACTGTGAACTAACCACATTTTAGCCAGCGCTTTGCAACTTGTCAAGTCATTCTGCCTCTCAAATTTTTCCATTCTTTTATTTACAAAATGATAATAACACTTACTTTGCCTGGAACAAGAGATTTTGTCCCAGACTAATCAGAAGCAGAACAGCCAGGAGATTTGCTATTTCTATAGAAAAGGAGATTTAGCAGGTATCAGAGAACTCCTGGGGGGCTGCACATTGATGGGGAGAACTGTTATTTAGCTTTGACCAATGTGGCTGCTTTGAATTATCTGGAGGCAGTGTAAACACCCACCTTGGACCAAATTTTAAAACAATGCTTTAGCATTCATGCTGAAAGGTCAGCACTGCATTCTTGTGATTTTCAACACAGCTCTGAAACAGAATCATCTGAGTAGCTTTGGAAAGGATGTCCGTGCTCTGGTCTCCCACCTTCTGAATTAGGATCTGGGCATTCACCAGAGTCTCCTGTGGGCTGGGTTAAGAATCTTCTTGTGGGTAACAGACTCTTTCCTTTTGAGCATCCTGCCTGGTGAGTGAAGCAAGTGGTACTGTGACTTCTAGCTTATAGATGACAGGCACATTCTGTGAACTGCAAAGTTTGATTGCACTGGGGATATTAAATTCCCATGCACTGAGAACTCTATCACAGGACAAATGAGAGTGTCAGAGCAGGCTTTTTAAGGCCCTGTATTATTATGTTGAGTGATAAACTGCTTGCAAGTGATTAAACTGTCTCCACAGGCTTAGGCCCTCACTTCTTTTGCTTCTCAGGTGATGCCATCTATCTTTGTATGTTTTTTCTTCACCAAAGAGAAGGCCCACACATGTTGAACTGCTGCAAAGCAGCTCAGATGTTAGAGAAGTAGACTGAATGAGATATTTCATGCATAATTTTCCAAGTCAAGCAAAATGATATCAAAACAAATGCAACATTATGGTAAGAAATTGGGCAGCTATAAATAAGCTTGCGTTTGAATATCTGATTTTCAGGTTTCATATTCACTTTTGCCACTAGGAAAAAGCAAGCAGAACCATAATTGTGAGAAGGAAGCGAAACAGGTTGTGTATGAGATTCAGACGCCATTATGGACTCCACAGCTTTCTCTGCATATTTTACTTGGGGTTTCAGTTGTTTCAGCAGAACAACGGGCCAAAGGATAAGCCTATATGTTTGATAAAGGGTTGCTTAAACTTGCTCCATGAGCTCTCCATGTTTATACTTTTAAAAAGCTATTATTATTAACATACTTGACATTAAAGTAATTTGGCATGAGTATTATTTGCCTCTGAACAACTTTAGTTTGGCTTACATGTCAGCACATAATGACTTTTGATGGTTTCTGAAAGTGGTTGTTAGAAAATCACAGAGATTCTGGTGAGTTAAATTGTATATTTGAACCTACATCTCAGGACCAAGTCTATAATTTTCTCCATATGTACTGATAAGAAAAGATATCAGTTGTGAACCAGGCCTATTATTTTGATTGTTTTGACTGGAGATAATGGAGGTTCTCATCAGATTCTGTGGGTACTGCTCTCTGATATTTCTTTTCCCCAGAAACATATTTTCTGATTACCTCCTGGATTTGCTTTTTTTGATGATCTGGGTTTGGTTTAGAGGATTCCTTTAGGAAAAACTGTGCCAGCATCTCCACAGAATATGGATGCTTCAGTGGAGGGAAAGACAAGAAGTGATTTTAGCTCCTGTATTTGTAGCTAGCAGCAAAGAAAGACTTTGAAAAAAATAGAATCAGTATTCCCAGTGGGAGAGGAAAGACACTGAGGACAAAGCTGGCTTCTGACTCCAGATAAGGCTGAGACTGGCATATGCCAGTGACAGAATCTTTCCCAAGTTCCTGCCATTCATGTTGGAAATTCCACCCCTGGGTTCCCAAGCCTGGTGCAGTGCCTACTGTACCAAAGAAAAAAGCTGTGTGCTGCTTTGTGCTAGGAACTAAATAGAAGAGGCTGTGGTAGAAACTCGATAGTGGAGGTTTTTATTGTTTTACATTTACCCACCCACAAAAGGAGAGGAAAAAACAAAACTTTGTGAATAAGATCATTTGCTTTTTTTTTTTTTTTTTTTAAGTAAAGGTGTTTGTGAAGAGACAAACAAGGCTGAATTATATTTTATTTTTAGAGGTTATGTGTAAAAGTGTAAAATAATTTATTCTTTGTCTTAAGTCGGGTCTGAAAATGTGACTTCTTATATGATTGTTATCACATTCCATAGATGAAGTACTGTTTCAGAATTGGATGTAGCATGGTGTGATTTTTCTGTCTAATTAACTCTTTTTTTTTTTTTTTTGTGGGTACCGGGGGGACGACCTCAGGACCTCGCGCGCCAGCAGGCACCCGTGCCTCTGAGCGATATCACCGGCCCCTTTTTCGTATGTGGGTTCCGGGAGTCGAACTCGGGCCTTCGCGCTTGCAAGGCAGGCGCTTAAGCCGCTGAGCCGTCTCACCGGCCCTCTGTCTAATTAACTCTTGAATGCTAAGGTAAAAGCTTCCATTGCATGACCTTTGGCATGACGTCAATCCATACTTGATTATGATTGTCATCAAGAGTCTAAATATTGGGCCGGTGAGATGGCTCAGCGGCTTAAGCGCCTGCCCGGCAAGCGCGAGGGCCCGAGTTCGACTCCCGGAACCCACATACGAAAAAGGGGCCGGTGATATCGCTCAGCGGCATGGGCGCCTGCTGGCGCGCGAGGTCCTGAGGTCGACCCCCCGGTACCCACAAAAAAAAAAAAAAAAAGAGTCTAAATATTTGTGTCAAAATATTTTGCCTAGGCTTTGTGCTTTCAGTTCGAAGAAAACTTTTCTGTAAGAGAAATACAGCTTTTGCTTTGTTTTGTTTTGTTTTTGTTCTTGTGTTTGTTTTTATGTTCCCTCTTATTTGGAATTAACACCTATTCAAACCAATTCTCTCTAACTTTTCACACTTCCCCAACTGGTATATCTCTTAAACTTCTTAGTTACCAAATTCTTTAGCTACTTTTGTAGTTAAAAAGGAATTATAGTCCTTTGTAATTAGCATTATATGCAGAAGACCCACAGCTATGTGGGTCCAAGCTATGGTAACATGGTATCTCAGCCCGAGGAGGTAGGTATACATGGGCTACTGTTCAAACACTGAAACACTGTTGATTAACCAAGATTGTTTCAGTCCTTAATATTTTTATTTTCATACTCTTATCATCTAAGTTTTGGAAGAGTTATTGAAAGTATTAAAGTTATTAAAGAATTGTTAAAGATCATTAATCTGTCTCTCCCCCATGTACACCCAATGCTGGTACCATCTACCTTTACAACAACCCCCCCCCCCAAGTGGTAGTCTTCCGTTTGAAAGAACCTGTCTAATGAAGATGAGGGAAGTAGACTCAAGCATCAATCAAACTTATAACTTACAGTTGCTCATCAAACTGTTTATTTAAAACTATTCCTGATTCATGGGCCAGTGAGATGGCTCAGTGGCATAAGTGCCTGCCTGGCAAGCGTGAGGTCTTGAGTTCAACTCCCAGTACCCACACACGAAAAAAGGGCTGGTGATATTGCTCAGTCGCACAGGCGCCTGCTGGAGTGCTAGGTCCTGAGTTCGACCCCAGGTATCCACAAAAAAAAAAAAAAAAAAACCCTAAAAACCAAAAAACAAAAAACTATTCCTGATTCAGCATTGCTAATTCATATGTATCTAGGAATCTGTCCATTTCTTCTGAATTTTCCATCTTATTAGAGTACAGATTTTCAAAGTAGGTACTCATGATCTGGATTTCTGAAGATTATGATTTCATCCTTTTCATTTCTAATTGAGTGGATTTGGGTCTTTTCTTTTTTTTCGTAAGATTGGCTAAGGGTTTGTCTATCTTATTTAATCTTTCAAAGAACCAAATATTCAATTCATATTGTTCTTTTTTTCTAGTCTGAATTGCATTAGTCTGATATCTATAATATCCTTCCTCATATGAGCTTTGGGTTAAAATTACACTCTTTTTTCTAGAAGCTTGAGGTTCAACATTAGGTTATTTATTTGAGTTCTCTGTTTTTGTGATGTGGGAATTCACCGCTATAAATTTCCTTCATAGGACTACTTTCACTGTGTCCTATTAGTTCTGGTATGTCATATTGACATTATCATTTAATTGTAGAAACTGTCTAATTTTTTCTTTAATTACATCTGTCACCTTTTGGTTGTTCAGAAGGGTATTATTTAATTTCCGTATGTTTATGTAGTTTTTCTGGTTTCTTTTGGCATTGATTTCTAGTTTTATTGCACTATGATCTGATAATACGCATGGGATAATTTCTATTCTTTTGCATATTCTATGAGCTAGTATGTGGTCTATTTTGGAGAAAGTCCTGCCTACTGCTAAGAATGTGTATTCTGCTATTTTTGAGGGGAACACTTTGTAGATATATGCCAAGTCCATTTGTTCAAGTGTTTGGTTTAGCCCTGATATTTCTGCGTTGATTTTTTGTCTAGTTGATCTGTCTGTTTGTGACAGTGGGGTATTGAGGTCCCCCATGACAATTGTATTGTTGCTTATCTGATTTTTCCTATCCATTACTGATGGTTTTTTATAGTTGTGTGTGCCTGTATTAGGTGCATATATATTTATGATTGTTATCTCTTCCTCTTGGATTGATCCTTTAACAAGTATATAGTGAACTTTTTTGTTTCTTCTGATCAGTCTTGGCTTGAAATCCACTTTGTCTGAAAATAGAATAGCTACCCATGCTTTTTTCTGGGTTCCTTTTGCATGGAGTAGTGTTTTCCATCAATTTACTTTCAGTCTATGAATTTCTAAATACTTTAATATTGGTCAATGAAATTAAAGAAGTAATAAAATTTACCAACAAAGAAGATCCCAGGTCCTGACAGATTCACTACTGAATTCTACAAGAATTTTAGAGAAGATACAATGCCACTACTGCTCAAACTCTTTAACATAATTGAAAGGGAATTGATACTCCCAAAGTCATTCCTGGAAGCAAGCATTACCTTGATATCAAAACCAGACAAGGATCCAACCAAAAAAGAGAAACATAGGCCAATCTCCCTAATGAACATAGACCCATAAATCCTCAATAAGACACTGGCAAACAGAATGCGGCAAATCATCAAGAAGATTATACACTATGACCAAGTAGGATTCATCCCAGGGATGCAGGGATGGTTCTACATATGCAAACCAATAAATGTAATACACCATATTAATAGAACCAAGGACAAAAACCACATGATCATCTCAGGAGAGTCAGAAAAACATTTGACAAAGTCCAACACCCATTCATGATAAAACCCTACAGAAAATTGGAACAGAACTTCATTATCTCAATCTGATAAAGGCTATCTATGACAAACCAACAGCCAACATCATACTAAATTGTCAAAGACTGAAAGCTTTCACTCTAAAATCTGGAAAAAGACAAGGATGCTTACTATCACCACTCCTGTTTAATAAAGTTCTGGAAACATCAGCCAGAGCAATTAGACAAGAGAAAGAAATAAAAGGAATATAGATAGGAAAGGAAGAAGTTAAATTATCATAATTTGCTCTGACATGATACTCTACATAGAAGACCCCAAAAACTCCAGCAAAAGACTCCTAGTATTAATAACCAAATTTGGTAGCATAGCAGGGTACAAAGTCAGCACTCACAAATCAGTAGCATTCCTGTACATGAATAACAAACACACTGAGAGGGAAATCAGGGAAACAATGTCTTTCATAGTAGCATCAAGAAAAATGAAATACTGAGGAATCTAACAAAGGAAGTGAAAGAGCCATACAGTGAAAATTACAGTACTCTGAAAAAGAAGAATGATGAGGATATGAGAAATGGAAAGAAATCCCCTGTTCCTGGGTAGGTGGAACCAGTATAGTGAAAATGGCCATACTTCCAAAATTGTTATACAGATTTAATGTAATCCCAATCAAAATATCAATAGTATACTGCACAGAACTATAAAAACAACTGTTCTAAAATTCATTTGGGATCAGAAGAAATCTACAATAGCAAAAGCAATTCTGGGCAACAAGTACAAGGCAGGGGACATCACAATCCTTGATTTGAAGTTATACCACAAAGCTACCATGATAAAAACAGCATTGTACTGGCAAAGAAACTGACCCAGGGATCAGTGGGACAGAACAGATGACGCAGAAGCAACTCAAAGCACACTCGGCTACCTTATCTTTGACAAAGGGGCCAAATAACTTCACTGGAAGAAAGAGAGCCTCTTTAATAAATGGTACTAGAAAAACTGGCTTTCCACATACTGAAGACTGAACCTAGATCCTTCTCTCTCACCATGCACTAAACTAAAATCAAAATGGACCAAAGATCTAAATATTAAAACAGAAACACTAAATCTGCTATTATCTGGAAGATAAAATAGGTAAAGCTCTAGAAGACATAGATGTAGGCAAAAACTTTATGAAGAAAGCCCCAATCACACAGAAAATACCACAAAGAATCAACAACTTGCATCTCATCAAATTAAAAAGCATTGCACAGTGAAAGACCCACCAACAGAGAGAAGGGACAACCCACAGACTGGGAAAACTTTTTTACCAGCTACTCCTCAGACAAAGGACTAACATCTAGAATATATAAAGAACTCAAAAAATCATACACCCTAAACTTAAAGACCCAATCTAAAAATGGGCATCTGAAATGAATAAACACTTCTCAGATGAAGAAGTAGAAACAGCAAATAAATACACAAAAAAATGTTCAATAGCACTGGTCACCAGAGAATTGCAAATGAAAACAATGCTGAGATTCCATCTCACTCCAGACAGAATGGCTACCATCAAGAAATCAATCAAAAACAAATGCTGGTGAGGCTGTGGGGTAAAAGGAATTCTTCTCCATTGTTGTTGGGTACAGACACTATGACAATCAGTATAGAGATTCCTGGGCAAACTAAAACTGGAGGTTCCATTTGACTAGCTGTGCCCCTTCCAGGTATCTTTCCAAAAGAGTTAAAAACGTCATACCACAGTGATATATGCACATCCATGTTTATAGCCACATGATTAATAATGGCTAAATCTTGGAAACAGCCCATATGCCTACCAACAGATAAGTGGATAAAGAAAATGTGTGATTTATATACAATGGAGTATTACTCTGCCATAATGAAGGATAAACCTGAGTCATTTGTGGGTAAATGGATGCAACTCAAGATCATAATGTTAAGTGAAATAAATAAGATACACAAGTTTAAATATCACATTGTTTCTCTCATGTGAGAAACTCAAAGTTTAAATAAGGAGTAAAATTGAGGATAGATATCCAGAAGTAGGAGGAACATGTTCAAATGGGAAGGGGAACATGGGAGGAGAGAGTGGAGATGGGAAGAAAGGAAAAGGGAAGACAAGAGAGAATAGAAGGGAAAAATGGAACCAAAGATTTTGTATTTGGGGAGAGGAAGAAGGGTTGAAGGGAGGGGAGGGAAATGGGGAAAAAAAGAAGAATTAAGACACTTATGTACAGGTAAGCATTCCCTATGATGAATGTCACCCATAATATGTATGGCAAATATGTACAATAAAAATAAAAAAAAAAAACACTAGAAATGCATGGGTGAGGAAAGGGGCAATAAAGATATGGAATCATTAACAAATAAAACTGTAGAAAGCTTTACCTTAAAGTAGGTTCTAAATAAATAAAGAGATAAATTGATATAAAAATTGTGAGTGCTTTGAGGTAGGCACAACTAAGTCTGCCTAGGAGAATCTTGGAAAGATCCAAAAGGGACATTTGAATGTGTCTTGGAGAATAAGTAGAAGCGTGTCTCTGTTTGGGAGTGTGAGGAAGAGTATTTCCACAGTAGCGTAGCAGGTGCAAAGACATGCACTATAGAAAACACAGAGTTAAGGCACGGTGAGAAGTTCAGAATGGCTGGATGGAGGGTTCATGTGGTGGACCAGTGAAAGCAATGGCTTGGTTTAGGCAGTTTGGAGCTCTGCTTGCTCAAACAAAAATTTAGATTTTGTCCTACAGGAAAAAACTCATTGCAAGTTTTGAAGCATGGGCATGACTGGATCAGCTTTTGAATTGAAGAAGATAATCTCTATGGCAGTTTTGAGGATTCATTTAAGGAAAAGAGGCTGAAGCAGTGTTAGAGGTTGAAAATAAAACACTCGGCCCTCCTGAAAGTCCCCATATCCTACTTTTGGCTCAGAAAGTAAGGTCACTGCATGTGAGCACAGCCAGAACTACTTGCAGTTGATTATTATAAAATGTTATACTTAATGTTGTGTAAATATACACAAAATAAAATGAAAAATTGTAATTACTTGGCTTGTGCTGGGAAACAAAAAGTGACGTGAAACACTAACATGAAAAATTTTAGGAGGGGAAATTCCTAGGTCATTGAGCAAAGGTTTCCCCCTACCTTAAGACATATTCAATTTTAATTTGACTGTATATGATCTTAGCCGCATACTTTTACAATTTGATTATTTCAACAGCGTGTTGTTATTCTGTGACATCTTTATGAATCAGAAAGACATTACTGCATAGAACAAAATGAAATTATACAAAAATATTTTATTCTAAAAAGGAAAAGTGAAATAAGATTAGGAGAGGGATTAATAGACATTTCCATGTACTTAATAACTTGTTTTTCATCCAGGTGTGATGGTGCATGCTGTGATCCCGACATTCTGGGAGGCTGAGGCAGGAGGATTGCAAGTTTGAGCCTAACCTGGGCAGCTTAGCAACTTAGTGAGATCCTGTTACAAAATAAAAATATTTTTAAAAAGGTCTGGGAATTATACTCAGTGTGAAGGCACTGGGTTAAATTCCCAGTTCTAAAGACATATATATATATATATTTTTTTTTTACATATATATGTATTTATAATGCAATGGAAGGAGAGGGATTTGAGCCATTGGATTGTTCCCCACACACAATTCTACCCTATGAGATTTATATCATTGCTCCTTTTGGCTTGCTGGTTAATCAGTTTCCATTTTCTGCATATATGGACAAATGCTCTTAGGATAGGTAAAATCAGAAACAGAACTTTGGTCTGAAAAAATGGGGAGGGGGAGAATACCCCGATTGAAACCATGAAAAAACATGCAAATATTCTTGATAATTTAATATGACAAATAGTACTTTAAAGGTTGATCTTTGCTTATATTACATGTCTATTTATTAGCATCCCAATGTTGATGGAGTTAGATTTGGTACCCAACTAAGAGAATATTTCAGTCTGGACCCTCTAAGGCTGGATGGCTCCTGTGTCTTGTTACAGCACAGCGGTTTCCCAGTAGGGAAAGTGTGCTGGCCAGAGTTGATCTGACATTATTGTCCATGGCACACCTGATTTGGCCCTTGCCAGCACACTTCTCTGAGCCCTCTCATCTTCTGGTCTGTAGCTGCTCTCTCTCATTTCATATTTGGTCCATACTCCATCAAACTAATAAAGCGGCTGTTTATTATGCAGGACCTACTCCATGGTGTGCCTGATGGCTAACTGCAGCACTAAGTCTTGTGTGAGATCTCAGCCTGCTGCCAGCCTCTCCATTATATTCCATAAAAATGTTTCTTGTTATGGACTATTGGAAGTGAAAGTGAGTTGTTTTAGGGTCAGTGCCAACTTGAATCCTATGAAGTACTGCTGGATTAGAGGGTGGGGGAAGGTGCTGAGATGCTGTCTGGAAGAAGATGAAATTAAGGGTATTAAACATGTGCACAAAGAATAGCTTTTTCTGTAGTCCAGCATCTACAGACACACAGCATCTTTTTTGGAATATGTGATGCAGTATGAGCTTGCATAGTCATTTCTGTGAGATTGTAATACTAAAGGAAAGACAAGGACAGATGATTTACATTTATTATGTATTCTGTGTCTGCTGCTTTGCTCCTATGAATATCAGATTCCAAGTGAAGTCATTGGGTTTAACACTGAAAAATGGAGCCAAGGAAGTCCAGAAAGGAGAGACCCTGGTGCATGATTTGCCTGATAACAGGAGCTGTTGAAAAATATTTTTCTAATCTACAGCTCCCTATACGAGTCACACAAACATAGGTAGCAGCATAAGAACATGTAAGTGCTTATAAAAAACACTTTGCTGTTCCACCATCTCCAAAGCCCAATCCAATGAGACAGCCTGCTGTGACTTTAAGATCACTGCTTTTATCTACCAGCTGCTGCCATTCACTAATTAGAAGTTGCCAGGCCCTGAAAGACACCAGTGGCACCAATGAACTTTCTTTCAAAACAACTTACATCGCTTTTCTCTCTTCCAGTAAAACTCCAACTTTTTCTTTATTTCTTCAGACATATTAGAGTCCATTCCAGTTTGTGGATATGACCTGAACTGCAATTCTAATCTTTAGATTATTCTCAAATAAAATGTTTTTGCTTGGAAATTAGGCCCTCTATATTTATTTAATATTGACACTATGCTGAACATATTATATCACTGACTTTCTAATAATCTTGAGAGGCAGGATTTTTAATCCCCATTTTATGGGTAACCCTGGAGGAAATAAACTCTGAGAAGCTGAGTAACTTTCTTGGGTTTTTCACGGTAGTTTATGGGTCTGGTTGGTGGTAATGTCAGTACCTTTCCATTCCCTCCTGGGCTCTTAGCTGAATGATGCCTAAGGGAAAAGCTCTGTCTTAATATAGCCCCAGAGATTTTCAAAGAGGGTTGACAGGTTGCCAAAAATTTGATACCTGATATTTTAGGGCTTCCATGGCAAGACTCATCTTAACAACATAAAAGTAGATTTCATGGTGGTTTATTTCTTTTAATAAATTATGCGCAGTATTTATGTTAGCAAATAATGTCACAAATTTTAAAAGTATAATTATTCCTTAGGGGTTTGTAGAACACAGTCTGGTTATTGCAAATTAAATATAGGAACCTATTTATTATGTGTACCTCTGTTTCCTCTTACCTTACCTTGATCATCTTGCGGTTACTCAAGTTAATTCACTAGCTTGGGGAAGAATTTTAGAGCATAGCTCTGAGAAGAGTGAAATTCTTGGCTTGTAAGTTGCAGGAACCTGGACTTTGGGCATATGGGGACTTAGTCTTCAGATCAGTGGGAAGAACAGATGCACTAAGCAATAGATTTGGAAGAGTATGTTGTTCACCAGGGGCAGTATTTCTGATATCCAGACAGAAAAGGATTCTATGGGATGAGAGAGAAGACAAATCAGAAGAGAAGCACATTGCTGATGATAGTGTCCAATGCTTCTCTCAACCTTTTGGAGTTAAATCTTAATGGACAGATAATGATGGGTTTGGAGATCACAGTGGAGGAAACTTGTGCCTTGTTTTCTGGGTAAGGCAAAGTATTCATGAGCTCCACTGGGTCTTCCACTGACTGCTTAGTGTAGAAGCAGGAAAGATGGTGGCTTGTAGAATTTCTTTGTGTCCTGTAGGTAGCTACCAAATGTTTCTTGTCCTTGGTAGGAGCACACAATGAAGGAGGGAAGGAGGGATAGAGAAAGAGGGAGCTAGAGAGGGCAGGAGATGGAAGGAGGGAGGAAGGAAGAAGGAAGGGAGGGAATGAGGGAGTGTAGGGGAGTGCAGGGTGGAGGGGAAGTGGGGGAGAATTTCAGCATGTGCTAGTGTGGATAGACAAAAACAATGTTCTCTCCATTCTCTGCCCCAATTCCCAGTCTTAACATTCTGTAAGGTCCTCTACTACTGAAATTAAAAGTGTCTTTGTAAATATGAGAGAGCAACTGTACTCAAAACATATATGCCACCTGGTGGAATGGGGTCTAAAAATTGGAAATTCAGTCTTGGTTATTATAGCATGGTGAAGTTATATTTCTTGCACACTAATTCTTGACTATCCCTGGAATTTGGGGCACTCTTCCTCAAACTCATCTTGAAGTCTTCCTCTTTCAAGAAGCACTTCATTGCCTTTCTTCACCTTCACATACTTTCTCAGTTTTTGTTCCCTCTTTGCATATTGCTGCTGGACCAGGAGAAAAAAATGTAGATTCCAGTTTCAGCTCTCTTTTACTGGAGTCTGATGGACAACAAGTCACCATCTCTGGGTCTTCATCTGATTTTCTGTAAATCAGAATCCCAGAGGAGGTTTGTGAGGTTGGTAGTGGATCATGGATGAGAGAGCTTTGAGGGTGAGAAAATTGCAGATACATGTCAGATGGGATTATGGCTGTCCAGTTTAGGAATCTGATTTTACTGTCACATATATTTAAATTAAGCTGTGTTCTACATTTAAGGATTTCTTTTCCCACTCAGTAAGGGGTTCAAATCAGAATCTTGACCTTCTCATAGGTCCCTGATCAGAAGCAGTGAGTTGGTGTAGACCATTTTCTCCTCAAAGGTAGAGAGAATAGAATTCCAAGTAAAGAAACTTCTTTGTTCTAAAAGTTCACCTGCTCCTCCCATAGACAACTCCTATACAGAGAAAATGCCAATAGCTAATCTCTAGTAAAGATTTCATGTCATTGGTGGTTCTTGATTCAAACCCATTAAATATCGTCTGAGAGCTCAGGCTTTGGATATTCAGTGCACACCAGGAGGGCAGCACAGAGCAGAGTTCCCTAGTGGCAGGTATAGTTTTATCTTTTTCAAAGGCCTAGCTAAGCAAGACTGTAGCATGACACAAACTCAACAATTCAATTTCCATTTTCCCCAGGAGTCACGTCCTAGGGAACTTAGGCAATGGTCAATTCATTACCGTAACAAACATGAATTCAACATGTGCTGGCTGTGGGGAGCACAGGATCTATGTGATGTGGTGCCAACTCATATGACATTAGGGAAAAGAGGATCACCTATATCATAAAACAAGAAGTGCTATTGTTAAAGGTAAATACAAGGTAATGCTGGTAGCATAGGCATATACAATTAATTAGCAACTTTTTAAAAATTAAAAGTGTAGTTTGACTATTTGCTCCTTTGTTTCATTAAAAATACTTGCACGAAGATTATCAAAGTTCCACTTAAAATGTTGTTTTTCTACCCTTAACTTATTTGGCCTCTAGGGTCGTTCCACACAGTGGACGTTCCCCCCATATGGAACCCTTCCTCTTGTGGCCAAGATATCACAATCTCATGATTTTCTTTTTTCTTCTTTGTCTACTTCTCAGTTTCTTTTTCAAGCTCTTCCTCTTTACCTGACACATAAAGCTTCGAGTTTCTCAGGGCTCATTCTTGGAACTTCTTTTTGTTCTCAGGTTACATTATCTTCTTAAGTATTAGAATCTATGTCCCTGTCTTTAAATTCTATTTGTTGCACTGATGAATGCTAAATTTCTGTCTCAAATAGGAGTAATTTTTGAATTTTAGCCTCATGCATGTATGACATCAATTTGACATTGCACTCAGTCATCTCACAGGTACTTTAAAATAGTGTGTCAAAATTTGAATTGCTTGTTTTCTTCATCTGTCCCTCTCTTTGTCTTCCTAATCTCAGTATTTGGCTTCAGCCAATCTTTCAAGTCAGAGTACAGTCAAATGTGACTTCTTTCTCAATCTTTATGTGTAACAACCTACCAGCAAGTCTTGTTTCTTTTTTTTTTTTTAACATGATTGAATTTATTTTAAGAATATATGCCAGCATACTTTTCATGGTTACAAATTCTGTGAATATTAACTTGAAAGTCAGAAGCAAAACAAGAACATACCACTGCTGGTTTATTTCACTTATGAGTATTTTCTCGAGTTGCATCCATTTACCTATAAAAGTCTCCAGTTTATCCTTCTTTATGGCTGAATAGTACTCCATTGTATAAAAATACCACATCTTTCTTATCCATTCCTCAGTTGATGGGCATTTGGGTTGTTTCCAAGATCTGGCTATTACAAATTGTGCTGCTATAAACATGGGTGCACATATATCGCTGTGGTACGATGTTTTTAATTCTTCTGGGAAGATGCCCAGAAGGGGAATAGCTGGGTCAAATGGGACCTCCAACCCTAGTTTTCTGAGGAATCTCCACACTGACTTCCACAGTGGCTGTACCAGTCGACACTCCATGTGTAAGCATCGTATTATCTCTCTAGTATGAGAAACTGAAAGAGTAAATAAGATCCAAAATGTACAATAGACATGGTGAATCAAAAAGAAACTGGTCAAAAGGAAAGAGAGACTGGAATAGGGAAAAGAAAGAAGGGAAAGGGAAAAAAAATTGTATATATATATATATATATAAGATGGTTAAGATAGATACACTACCATTTTTACTTAGTTCATTGAAGAGTAAGATTTGTGCCAATAATGTTTGGACAATTGAATGCTAATGTCTGGTGTCCTGAATAACTAACTTAAAGATAGTAATACGTAATGTATTAACCATTGTTACCCTCCTATTATGTTGGTTTGAAAATTTGTTCTTCTTTTGATTTGTTTTGTTTTTTCTTCTCTTTAAAAAAAAAAAAAAAAAAAAAGAACATACCACTGCTACTTCTTAATAATGTTCTGACTATTCCATGTGGAACATTTAGAAGGAGCAATAAGTCAGAGGTATAATAATTGTAAATACTGCTCCTATTTTCTGAAAATTATAGAAAACATTTCTAAATAATAATTGTAATATATACCCTTCTATATAATAATTCACTTAGATATTTAGGAATAAAAATACTCAAAACTCAATGTTTTTATATAAAAAAGATGTAACTTTTCTAATGCTAATATTCATGAGACAAAAACATGAAAATGAGAATAATAAGGGGGAAATTTACAATAAGAAAGCACCTTAAGCAGGTTTTAATAGCACCAGTAAATCAAATTAATTAAAACATTATAATATGGGTATATGAATTCAAGACAGACCAGAAAATGTAACAGGATATTATACTTATCTATGTATCTGTCTATCTCTCCTGAATAGTAAAGGTGAAATATAGTCACCAGAGCAGCATAAAATATTTGGAACTTCTGTCCAGAATAAATTCAATAACCTTTGGGCACTTGGAGAAGCAGTACCAAAAGTCATTGAGGACAACACTCAAATAAATTAAGTAAGTTAAAAAATTACATTTTTGAAATTGGCGAGAAAAGTCTTATTGAGGGCTAAGAATTATATTCTGAAATTGGAGTTTGAGCCTCCTATCATGCTCATATTCTGCTGATTAGAAGTAGACTTCCATAAGCAGCACATTCCTCGGGGGACAAAACTCTTGACTACAAGAGCCAGGTCCATGTTGAACTGTTTCTGCAACTACTTAGTCTGGTCCTTATAATATTTCCTCAGGCTCTGTGGGATTCACTGCCAACATCAGCCAGTGTCTACCACATGGTCCCACACAGTACCTGTTGTAGCTACTGTTGGAAATCCGGGTAGAACCTGTGCTATCTGTCATGATTGGATTTTTCAGCTTTCTGTGGAATTTCATCTTCTTGCAAAAGTCATAGTTTCTGGAAGGACATTGTTTCTTCTATGTTTCTTGAAACTTCTTTTGGATTTCAGTTTGGTGTTCTCTTGGGAACATCAGATTTCTTGGAGCGATGAACAAAATTAGGGTAGGCTTCACTGAGTTGAGTAGTTATTATTCAAATTTCTGTTTCTTCTGGACATTTTGAATATATTTTATTCATCTGAGAAGCTCCTTGACAGACCTTTGTCACTTCCCATTCATTCAGCTCAGGGGATATTTGGGTGTATTGGGAAATAAGCACCAAATATCCTCCTTGAGAAGTCTGATATTTCTTACATATTTTTCCTTTTTAGAAATTGTAAACATGTTCTTTAGCTTTTACTTCTTTCAAAGTGTGGAACTTTAGCAGCTTGAGAAATATGCAACCATTTAAATTTGTATTTCCTTGTAAAAATCTTTAAAAGCAGTGCAGCTTAGACATACTGAATTATTTTGAATTACGGGTTGTGTTCAGATGGAAAGTTACTGCAAAAACCCTTAAGATTTACGAAGTGAATTTGACAACACATTAAAAACATTATATACTATGATCAAGCTGACTTCACTCAAGGCTTGCAAGGATAGCACAACTCACGCAAATCAATAAATGGCAACATTCCACATAAACAGAATCAAGGCTAAAAATTACATGATCACCTAAATTGCTGCAGAAATGGCCTTCGACAAAATTTAATATATCTTCATGACAAAAGCCCTGAAGAAACTAGGTATAGAAAAATCATACCTGAACATAGTGAAGAGTATATATGATGACACACTGAATGAGGAAAAACTGAATACCTTTTTTTATAAAATCAGGAATATGACAAGGATGTTCACTCTCATCATTTCTATTCAATACTGTAGTTGAAATTTTAACTACAGTGATTAGAAAAGAGAAAGAAATGACAAGGATTCAAATAGGAAAGGGAGCTGTCAAATTACCCTTTTATGGCAGGTAATATGATCTGATACTTAGGCACTATAGATTCCACCAAAATATTTTAAGGTCTTATAAACAAATTTAACAAAGGAGTAGGCTGCAAAATCAACTTTAAAAATTAATAGCTTTCCTATACCCTAATAATGAATTTTGAGAGAAAGAAATCAGGAAAATAGTCTTGTTTGCAATAGTTGGAAAAATTTAAGAATCAACTTAATCCAGGAGGTGAAAGACCTTTACAATCGAAATTGCAAATCACTATAGAAAGAAAGTAAAGAAGATACTGATGGCTGGAAAGTCCTTCCATGTTCGTGCATTGACAGAATTAATATTATTAAAGTGGCCATACTACCAAAGGTAATGTACAATTAAATGTGTTCCCCATCAAATTACTAATGACATACTTCACATAAACAGAAAAAAACAATCATAAAAATTCACGTGGAAATACAAAAGACCCAGGATAGCCAAAGCAATAGCCTGCTGCGCATCATAATACAGAATTTCAAAATATACTACTTTGTCGTAGTAACAAAACAACATAGTATTGGGATAAAAAATAGACACATAGGCCAATAAAATAGAATAGAAGACACAGAAATAAACCCATGCAGCTACAACCATTTGGTTCTTGACAAAGGGCCGGAAGTACGTGTTGGAGAAAAGACAGCCTCTTTAACAAATGATGCTGGTATGATTGGTTATCCATAGGCAGAAAATCGAAACTAGTACCCTACTTTTAGCCCTGTATATAAAACTAAACTCAAAATTGACCAAAGACCTAATGTAAGACCTGAAACTTTGAAATTTCTAGAAGAAAACATAAAAGAGACATTTCAAATTATAGGCACAGGTAATGACTTCCTGAGTATGACTCCAATAGTACAGGAAATAAAAGCAAGAATTGACAAAGATAATTACATCAAATCAAAAAGTTTCTGGGCAGTAAAGGAAGAAATTAACAGAGTGAAGAGAACCTACAGAATGGAAGTAAGTCTGCCAGTTACTCTTTTGACAGAGAATTAATGTCCACACTATTTTTTAAAAAGTCAACAGTCTTAACTCTGAAGAATGTATAACCCAATCAAAGTGGACAAATGAATTGTAGAGACTTCTCAAAGGGACAAATAGAAATAACCAATAATTATATGAAAAATATTCAACACTTTTTGGCATCAGGAAAGTGCAGATTGAAACTACATTGAGATTCCATCGCACCCCAATCAGAATGGCTATCATCAAGCATGTAAAAAGGAATAAATGCTGGTGAGGATGTGTAGAAAAAGGAATCTTCACACAATTTTGGTAGGAAAAAAATTAGTACAGACATTATGAAAATCAATACGGAGGTTTCCTCAAAAAAACTAGAACTACCATATGATACTGGTATACTACTCTTTGGTATAGATCTGAAGGAATTGTACTCAGCTACTACAGAGATACCTGCATAACCATGTTGATTGTAGTAAAATATCCAAGATACGAAATCAGGCTATGTGTTCGTCAATGGATGAATAGATAGAGAAAATACAGTATATATCCACAATAGAGTTTATTTAGCCATAAAGAAAAATGAAATCATGTCATCTGCAGCCAAATGGATGGAACTTGAGGTCATAATGATAAACGAATTAAGCCAGACTCAAGAAGACAAATATAGCATGCTTTCCTTCAGGTGTAGAATCTGAAACAAACAGACAAGGAGAGGACATGAAAGGAGAAGGGAGCTATTAGACAAGAGAAGGGTCAGTGGAAGGGAAAGAGGGAGATAAGTGAGGGCTACAGCAGGAGTGAGTACAATCAAAGTGGGTTATACCCGTCTATGAAAATGCCACAGTGAAACTCATTCTGTATAATTAATATACAATAATAAAGAAAATAAACAAGAGACAAACAAAATTCAATTTAAAAGAAAGCAAGGGAGGAGAGAAACAGGAATATTATCTTAGTAGGACAAATAATGCGTAGGGTAGTAGATTTAAATTCAAACAATTTTTTTTTTTGTGGGTACTGGGGGTCGACCTCAGGACCTCGTGCGCCAGCAGGCGCCCCTGCCGCTAAGCGATATCACCGGCCCTTTTTTCGTATGTGGGTTCCGGGAGTCAAACTCCAGCCTTTGCGCTTGCCAGGCAGGTGCTTACGCCACAGAGCCATCTCGCCGGTCCTAAATTCAAACAATTTTTAAAATTAATTTACCTTGAATGAACCACACATCTCAGTTTGAAAGGCAAAGGTTGACAAATTTTGATTTTTTGTTAAAATCAAAATAACATGACGGTATTTGAAGCACATCTTAACAGTATAACTAGACAAATGTTGGAAATCAATATTAGCAGCAAAGAGGATCTTACAAAATGATAAAAGTTTGATTCACCAGAAGGATAACAGAGTTCTACATTATTTGTGCCTAACAATATGGCTCTGAAAGATACAAAGCAAAAACAAATATAATTATGAAGAGGTGGGTAAATTTACACTGAGAATGGGATATTTTAATATACATTTCTCAATAACTGATAGAACATGGAGGATTGCAGGATTGTAAAAAACTTGAAAAATAAATTTGGTAAACTTAACCAGTTATACACAATAAATATAATATGTAATATATGCTTACAATATAAGGATAAACATGTAAAACAATACATATTTTATAATGATATATTATCAGTCATATTTTATTTTACCACTTAAATAACTATGTTTCTTAAATAATCATATGATACATGAAATATATAGCATAATGTATAATATTTAATATACTTATCTATTTTGCAACGGCAAACAGAGACACTGAAATGACACCCAGGATTTGGAGGCAGATTTATGTATATCAACGGGCACTGATGAGGATCATTTCCAGAATATCAGGCCCTGATCTCTGGTGGTCTAGGGCTTATATGGGATAAGCAAGCAGGAAGTACAGAGGCAGAATGGCTTGTCCATTGGGGATTGGTTTATACAATGTGCATCCTAGTGACCAGCTATGCATTCCAGTGACCAGCCATTTCTAAGAGACAGAAGCAACCAGAACTGGAACAGGAACTATTACCTGGGCAACTAAGAAACTGAAGTATACTGGGTGGGGGAACATTTTCTGTTACAATATGATATATCAAGTTTCCTAAATTTGTTATTGAAATTCATTACTCAAATATAAATATACTAATGTGTTTACTATTTGTTAAGATATATAGTATATACATGTGTATGGACAAATATATAAAATTGCCAAACTTTACTAATGTATGTATATTAAAAAATCTATGTATATTTCTTAATTTTTAAGAATTTTTTTAACATGATGCTGTGCTAAACCATGCTTTGTAATTGTATTATCACCATAAAACCAATATTTTCATCATGATGAATTGTTAAATAGAATTTATGATGCCACTCATAGTAATGGCAGCTCATTTTTCTGTGAATAATGATCTTTCAAAAGTTTTATTCTAATCTTTTGAATCAAATGGAAAGAATCAAATCATTGGAATTAACTGATTTTCTCTTTACGCCATCTGTAAATACTATTGCAAAAACTGGCATGATTTAACAGTTTGCGCAGCTCCATTGCTGTTAATGGAGCCAACACGTTCACTGTTATGGCTTAACTTTTTGTGGGTGTACAGGAAAGCATGGAATCAAAGTGAGTGAAATTAACTCAGAACAGGCATTTACTTTAAATGAAAAGATATGCTTCACAGAGTCTTATGTAAATTCATTTCTGCAGCTGCACACATTGAATCGGGGTCTTTCTGTTCAGTATTTTTAGCTAGTTTGAATTTGATGCTGATAATTTTTCAGCAGATTTGTGCCTTGTTATGTGTTCAGTAATATCACGAGAGCCTTCGTGGTGGATAGTAAATGTTGAAATTAATTTTTGGAAGTTACACAATCATTAACTTCCTCAGAAATAGATATGCAGTAATTACTTTTTCATTAAATATTGTTTCTTTCTTTCAAACTAATTACTGACAACAGAATTTATTGTAAATTGAAGTGGTGGAAAATAATAAATACTTACGCATTTACAATTTATACTTCACAATGACAAAACCATTGTGGCAAACATATTCAGTTCACTCACTTTGTGTTCTATAGTTCTCATCATTTGCCTCCACACATATTTCATGTAGACCTAATCTGTAATTTCCCAGTTTTCTATGGGCTCTGCCAATTGACACTGTATGGCTTCTTGGGTATCAGGGGCAGAGGGCATGGGTCATTTAGCTGGTGAGCCAGATAGCTGCCAGTAGCTGGTGAGTGCAGTTGTATTGTCAGTGAGCTTCTACAAGCTTTCTTAGAGAGGAAGGTGTTAGAGGAAGGTGTTGCATATGAGAAATAATTGAAAAGAGAATCGGAAAAAGAGAAAGAGATTATGGCCAGCTGTCTTTCAGCTTTAACCATGTGCTAAAGTTTGTAGTACTTATATCTCTCACACACACACAGGACACCATGAGAGGAGCTGGAAGCACACAGAGGTCTACCAAGTCCATTAGACACTGGCTGCTGTAAGTGTTGATTAGATACTTTTATTAAAAAAATCAAAATAAAGAAGTTCCATTCTATTCTTTGTCCAGCCTCTTCCTTCCTCTCCCAAGACCGATCAAAGAAAAAAACAGCGAAAGTGTGAATAACAATGCATAGGAAAATATTATCACATATCTTACAGTATCAAAGAAGATGATAATGGGATATTATTAACTCCTTTATGACAAAAATCTGAAAATTTGACTGAAATGGCTACATTTCTAGAAAATTGCATTGTACTGAAATGGACATAAAAAACAGAAAACATGAATGGTTATGTAACTTCTAATTTATTTACAAAATTGAAAAGTTAATTTTAAAACTTTTATAGAGAAAATATGCCTAAAAGGATTAATCATTGTGTTCTATCAAACTTTTGGGGATATAAATAATTATAATCTTCTTAAAACTTTCAGGGGATTGAAAAATTAAGCTCAATATATTTTTTGTGAATTTCATGACTTTAATAACAAATTTTAAAAAATGGACTAAGGGTGTAGCTCAGTGCAAAGACCTTGGGTTCAATCCTCAGTAACACACACACACACACACACACACACACACACACATTCATTGAAAACAGTAGCTTCTCCTGCATTCCTTCACAGTTCACTTTGTCATAAATGAAGCTCTAACATATGCCTAGTTCTCTTTCTAGGCACTCTGTTCTTTTCATTCCCTGACTGTTCCTGTGTTAATCGGTACAAATTAATATACTTATGTTGGAGACCATAAATTCACAATGGCTAGATTTACATACGTCTCTAAGGGATGAACAGAGGCTTGGGATTATTGGTATCACCCTTTTGAGATTTCCCATTATCTCATTAGGGATTGGCCATCCTCTCCCACCTACTAAGACTAAGACTAAGACTACTAAGACTAAAGATGCTCCAGGGCAAGATCCTTCTTAGCATAAGACCACCTCCACCTTCTGAGTCATCTGATAACCCCCTCCTCAATCAATATATGCCAAGATTCTGGCTACCTATGGGCCTTTTGTTCCCCATGAATAACTGGTCATCCTGGATCCCCACTGCACCACCATTTTGTCTCTTGCTCTTTCTTTCCTCCATGCACCATAACACCTGACAGGAGATGGGAGCCTACTGCAGGGGTCTCCAATATATTAATATTAACCGGACTATTCTTTTTTTTTTGTGGGTACCGGGGGTCGACCTCAGGACCTCGCATGCCAGCAGGCGCCTGTGCCGTTGAGTGATATCACTGGCCCTTTCTTCGTACCAGGGTTCCAGGAGTTGAACTTGGGCCCTGGCGCTTGCCAGGCAGGCGCTTACACCACTGAGCCATCTCACCGGCCCAACTTGACTATTCTTTTAACTTGTATTTCTACCTAAATTTTAGAATCACAAAGTGAACTGTGAAGGAATGCAGGGGAAGCTACTCTTTTCAATACATGGTCCCGGGACTGGTGGATATCTTCATGGTAGAAAATAAAATTGGATCCCATGTCATACCTAACACAAAAATCATCTCTAGGTAAGAGTAAAAATTGTATAAATCTTAAGGGAAAAGAGTCTCATGATTTCAGATAAGCAACTTCTTAAACATGACACAAAAATACTAATTAAAATGAAAAGAGTAATAAAGTTGATTTCATTAAAATGGAAAATTTCTATTTATTGATATATGTTTTTAACATAGTGAAAAGCTAACACAGAGGGAGTATTATATTTACACCCACTCTAATTAATGCACTCAGAATATATAAAGATCTCTTATAAATCGGTTAAAAATTGATTGCCATTTCAAAAAAAAATGGGCAACAGATTCACAAAAGAGAGAATCCAATGACTCAATGTACATTTAAAATGATGTTCAACATTGTTGGGAATCAGGAAGAACATACTGACATCTGTATGAGGACCCTGGAACAGTGGCGCATGTGTGTAATCCCAGCCTTGGGACACTGAGGCAGGGGGATCGCAAGTTCAAGTCTTCCTGTACAATTTAGCAAGACCCTGGCTTGAAGTAAAAAAAAAAAAAAAAACAGGGCTGGGGATGTAGTTCAGGCATAGGGTGCCCATGGGTTCAATTCTCAGTACTAGCAAAGCAAAAACAAAAAACAAAAAGCCTCTATCCTTTATGAGAATCCACTGGAAACTCAGTAAGTTGGGAATGATTTAAAATCTCACAATACCACAGAAAGAATATGGACCAGAATAAAATTTCCAAAACTAGTAGAAGTATACATTGGCAGAAACAAGTTGCAAGTGTTTTGCTTTTATTTAGGAAATACAGATGTACACAAGTAGAAATTCCTTTCTTAGAGATATGGCTTATTACTGAAATGTATACTTATATGTGCTATGGTATATTTGACAAGAATATTCGGTGTTGCTTATAATCGCCCTATGGGATCCTACCCAAAAATCCAAACAATAAAATGAGTAGACAAATTGTTTATTTGTGTAATAGAATAAAATTCGGCAATGAAATGAACAAACTACAACTATATACGCAGCATATGTAAATTCTAAAACATAACATTCCACAAAAGAAACAAGACTAAAACAGGCAACAGTAAACCACAATGATTAGGAACTCTTGGGTATATGGCAAAATACAGAGCAAAGAAAGGACACATTATCATAACAGTCAGGATAAAGACTGCCTATAGGTGCAAAGTCTGAGATCAGGAAAGGACACAGAGAGGCATTCTCTGATGCTCATAAAGCTCACTGTGGACTGTGATGGATTTCAGGCAGGGATTCACTTTACTATAATTTGTTAAACTGTGTAGTTGTTTATAATTTGTCAAATTGTGCATTTCTATAATTTATTAAACTGTACTGAAATGTTTTGTATACTTTCTGCATTATATTTTATAATTAAAAATGTTTCAGTATGTGCAAAGAGAGGAGGAAGTAGTCAATTACCTAGGAAGGCAAGGATAGAAAAGGTTCCTTATAGAAGACTCCTTTGAGCTGAGATTTGGACCCAGCTCAAGGAACAGGAAGTCACCTCAATGTTTAATTCCTGCCACAATGCTTTCTTACGTATTCAGAATATCCAGACTGGGAGATTGTTTCAGTGTGGCTACCAGATGGGAATGAGGGAGAAAATACGCTGGTGATCAGTGCACTGGCTGAAGAAAAAGCAACCAATTTCAGGGTTTACAGTCAACAGATTGAGTATAGTTAAATGTTGTCTAGGTGGTTTATTTGCTCAATGTCTCTGGTTCATTCATTCAATTATTTATCCAACAAATAATTTCTGAGCATCCACTATATGCTGTGCTTGGTTTAATTTCCTGAGGACAAATGATATTCAGGACTGGTGTGACTTGACTGTGATTCACATAGGATTATTGTAGGCATCTATTTACTATCTAGAGTAAGTTGAGTGTTTTGGGATTCCGGCATCACTGTAGATACTTGCTTCATATTCTTCTCTACTGTAGACCAAATGAATTGTGTTCTTTCATATAAAGGCCAAAGTATACATGGATTTTTTCCTGAGTTCAGCACATGCCATCCACCTTGCCCCAGATTTTTACCTACAGAAATCTACTAAGCTTGGCCAATTCTGTTAGTTTTAGGAAATAACACAGTATTGTTATTACCTAGGTAAATCCTTAAGTGTCTCTAACACCCCAGATTCCTTCAGATTTTAACTTTACTTTCAGCAGAGCTTGTTTGGACCATAGTAGAGAAAACAGATATGTTTATAATGGCTTTCTTTATAGGATACAATTTCAAAAAATAGTGAAAAGTAAAGTGAAACTAAATCTTGAGAATAGCTCTGAAATAACTGCTACTTCAAACTATAGACTTGGGGATTCTTTTTACTCTCAAAAGTTGGCAAAGGTTTGAATTGTTTGTTTCCTCAGGAAATCTTACCATCCAATAGTGTAAAATATGGAGTATGGTGAATTTCACTGGATAGATCTGAAGAAGACCATGGGATGGGATACAATTCTTAAACAGCAATTATTTTTGGCTTACTATATGTAGTAAAAAATACTTGCATGACATACATTTTGGTCAGTAATGAACCACATATATAGTGTGTTTCCTAAAATATAGGAGATTATAATGGAATGGAAAAATTCCTGTCTCCTAGTGATGTGGTAGCCATTGTAATGTTGCAACTCAGTTCATGGCTCATATGTTTTTGGGGGGTGGTGTAGACAAAGCTACTGTTTTGCCTGCCATAGGATACAATCATGTGCTATATGGACTATTATACTTTTAATTATTATTCTAGAGTGATTGTACTCCTTATACTTACATAAAAGTTTTCTCGTAAAAGAGTACGCTGTGTTTTTCCAGCAGCAGCCTCATACATATCAGGTTTACCACATCCCTTTATTGCATCAAGAGGCCATATTGAGTAATTAGCAAATATAATCTGGGTTCATGTAAGAACACACTAGGATGGTCACACAATGACAAAATTGCCTAATGATGTGTTTGCTAGAATGTATCCACTTTCCTAAGTGATGTATGATTTTTTTGTGTGTGTGCAATGCACATGTGTGTTTTTGCTTACTTTTTCTTTATATGCAGGTACCAGGAGTCGAACTCAGGACCTCGCACTTATCAAGCAGGTGCTTATGCCGCTGAGCTATATCACCGGCCCCACATGTGTGTTTTTGTGTGTGTAGCATAATGCTTCTTTATTTCATATTTCATTGATGTACATTCTCCATTTTTAGTTTTTGTAACTGGCTTTTATTCTGATAAAAAGTGGCATGACTTAGTTTCTAATCCCATTGAACTTTTCAGCATTTGATTGGCAAGCCTAGAGTTTCCCTTAGGTTTCACAAGAGGTTTGTTTCCTAAAGTTTACAAATGTTCTTACAGGGCCATATAGATGAACTATAAATGGCAATTTCTGAATAAATTGTCCTGGAAAGGCTTTTTTTCCTCTTAGCCTTCTTTTAAAAGAAGGATCTTTTTCCATACTTTTAAGAGATTATAATGATACTGGCTAAATCAATAAAATATTTACTGAATGTCTATGATGTTCTAGATATGCTAGTTTCACAGAAAAAAAATAAAAAATAAAAACCCAGTAAGATAAACTATCTGTCCCCAGGATCTCATGACTAGTTAAGGTTTTAGAGATTTAAACTGTCAGTGACAGTATAGGGATAAATGTGATGAGAGACATTAGAATACAATGCTAGGCAAGGAAATTGGAATTAGAAAGATATTTAGCTGACATAGGAAGTAAAAATGAAGGGGTTCCTAGGAGGAAGTGACCTGGGCTGAGATTTGAAGGAAGTTAGATCCCTAAGGTCGAGTGAATCAGAAAGATGGTGATATAGCTGAAGGAGTAAAGACCCTAAGACACAGGATGTGGGACTGTAGTGAATCCAGGGCTGTGAGTGGTTTAGTGTGAAGAGTAGCCTGAGAAGAAAAGAGTGGATAAAGAATGAAACTGGTGAAATGGTTAAAATCCAGGTAATGAAGGGCTTGTACATGTCTCTTTTGTGATACTGAGGATTAAACTCAGGGCCTTTACACTGAGCTACATCCCCAGTCCCTAATAATTTTTTTTTTTAATTTTGAAGATAAGATCTCACTAAATTGCCCAGGCTGTCCTCAGACTTTTGGTATTCCTGCCTCAGCTTTCCAGGGTACTGGGATTATAGGCATGTGCCACCACATTTGCTTGTATGTCATTTTAAGGACAGTAAATTTATCTTCATAGTAATGGGCTACCATTGAATAATTTTGAGTAGAGAAATGAGGAATTGTTTGCATTTTAGAGTGACCTCTCTGGTGGTGACTTGGAGAACAAATCGTAGGCTGAACCTTGGTGTCTTGGAGATGAGGTCATCCAGAGGTAAAATTTAAATCATCAAACTGAAAAATTTGGAACCAAAAAGTTAATTTGGTTCCTCATATCTATATAACTCGGAGTTTCCTTTGAAAAATTTCAAAGTTATTCCCACCTCAACTTGCATGGTATGTCACAGACCTAAAAAAGTCAGTAGATAATGTAATGGAATTTAAATGAGTAAAAAAAATTATCCTTCTTCAAATAGGGGGTGATATTTCAAGGAAAATATCTATAATACTTTGTCAATGATGTGAGATATAATAAGAAAAACATAATGTCAAAACAGACCTGACTTAAATTATTATCAATAAGAAAAGGTGAGGTCTTGTTATAGCTTGAACTTTGTCCCAACGACCAACGCTATTTGTTTGCTAGTGATTGGTTCAATAATGGTCCAAGTGAAGGGTTAATGGCAATTTTGCAGATTATGGCAAGCATCCAATCAGTCTTCCATCTAGACAATACCATTACTTGATAATGTCACTGGTTTAATTAAGATTGATGTAGAAGGAGTGAGAAAAAACTTAAGTGAGCCTTTAGAGCATTGTATGTATTAAAAAGGGGATTTGAAAAAACTTTAAATTTTAAGTGCTTTTTCAGCTTTAGATACATTGATATATTGAAGGAGGGTAAGTGGAAAGAAATTCAGAACAGACTTCAGATACCCAATCCTGATTTTTTTCAGTACGGAGAGTTGAACGTAGGGGTCATATATTGCTAAGCTGCATCTGACACCCTTTTAATATTCATTTTGAGATAAGATCTTGTTTAAGTGTCCTAGCTGGCTTCGAACTTGCGATACTCCTGCCTTAGCCTTCTGAGTAGCTGCGATTACAGGTGCGTACCACAAATGTCGGCTTATCTTTTTGACAGTTTCTCCTATTTCAGAACAATTACCAAAACAATTTATGATGGTTGTTTAAGTTGAGACCTAAAAGCATGTTTGTTTTGAATGAGTATTCTAATATGATATTTCCCATAATAAAACAAAAACATCAACGTTATTTTTGAAGGCTTATTGACCAAGAATCTATGTGTGAATACTGTGTTATCCATCTCTTCTAGTTAAATCTGGAAAGAACCAAATGTATGATGCCTAACTTTGAATGAACACTTGACACTGCTATCAGATAAAATTACAAGTTAGAACTCTACAGAAAATCACATTGCAATTAAGCAATTATAATGGAATGTTTTATCTTTTTTGATAGTTACCTTGCCTTCAGTTTATTAGTAAACATTGTCTAATAAAGTACTCTATTGTATACGAAAGTTTGAGCAAAAGTGAAATTGTTTGGGGAAATGAGTAAGCAAAAGACAGAATCTGAAATAAATGTCTTGTAGCAGCCAGGCAATTATGCTTCTCCACAGAATAAGTGCTTAGTATCAATTTTGTGTAAGTAGAGGACATCACTGGTGATTCAGAGGAGACAGAGAGTAGTTCTTGGCACTTTTTAGTTCCATATAAACCACTGCATTGAAAGTAATAAAAACACTTAGTTAGATACTTAAAAAATACAATGAGTTTATTTCCACCACTGTCCATAAGATGATGAGTGAATCGGATGGGACTATGGGTCCTCTGGTTTCCAGCTTACAGGAAACTATCTTCAGGTTAGTTTTGCCACATTTGGTTGATTAATCTTTTGGAAGGGATAACCTAGTCTTTGATTATAATGATTTGCTCCCTGAGGTTGTGCTTCCAAACCAATACTTACCTCCTAAGATAGTTGCCTCAACTCTTATCCAAGAGAGAAGATTTTCTCATGCAAACAAAAAAATCAGTATATACAATGTGAAAAGAATGAATTAATTAAAAATGGGATTTGATCTGTATATTAACTACCACTGCTGTATAACAAATTACTGAAAATGTAATAGCTTAAGACAACAAACATTTTATTATGTGAAAGTTTCAGTGAGTGAGAAATCTGAGTGTGTTTTATTTGGATATCTCTGGCTCAGAGTCTGTCACAGGCTGAAATCATAGTCGTGGCTGGGTCTGAATCACCTTAAGACTCAACCAAGGAAGAATACTCTTCTAAATTCCTTCATGTGGCTTCTGGTTGGATTCTGTTCCTTGTGGATTGTAGGATTGAAGCTATGAGTTTCGTGCCACATTGAACTCTATAGAGGAGCTCAGAATATGGCCACTCACTTTTTTCAGAGTAGGGAAGCAAGACAGCAAAGGAGAGAATCTCAAGATGGAAGACACAGTGTTTTTGTAACTTAATCTCAGAAGTGAGATCTCATCACTTCTGCTGTTTCCAACTTATTAGAAAAGAGTCACAAGGTTCAACCCACACTAAGTGGAGACAAACACACAGGACCTGAGTCCGAGAAGGCAGGGATCACTGGGGTCATCTTCCAGGCTGCCTACTGCAAACTGAAAGATCTAGGAAGTACACATCCTTTCTAAAATCCCATCTCTTTTAGTCAAATTCTAGAGATCAAAATTCTTGGTATTTTTCACTAGGATCCCTTCCCTGGATTTCCCAATTTCTTTATTTTCAGGGATCCTCCTCCCCCACACCCTGGGAAATATTGCTGTGCGCCTGCTTTTTGGAGCTGTTAGCCTAAAATTAGACTGGTGGTGTGATCTCAGAGACAAGCAGAGAGGCTGCACCCTGTGATCCTTTGAGATAGAAGATTTTATTTGAAAAAATTTTAGAGCCAACTTTGACTGTTTATGCATTCATTATCAATTTATAGGAAGAAATGTTTCTGTAAATGTACAGAATGTTCAGTAGATTTAGTCTTTAGCTGTGTGACTTTAAGGCAAAACTCATTCTCCTTCAGCCACATTACCATTGTCCTTGAGACTTGCTTTAAGAGAGGAAGGTACAGAAGGATAAAAAATGTCTCAGATGCACTACCACAAGGCTGTTATATTTCCCAGTGAATATTAGGCCACAGATACTTGTGAACATTTCCCTCATTATGTTTGGGTTATTAATGGGTTAGTCTCGCTACTTTCTTTTGAGAAAGGGGCTGTATCTAAAATACATTTTGTAGGTAAAATTGTTCACTGCATCTGCTTTGAGAATAAATGCTTTATTTCAGAACTGCAAATCTCAATGTGTTTTAAATATTTCTACTGTGTCATGAATACAGCAAGGTCAACAGTTTAATTAGCTCAGCAATTATCAAGCATCAAGCACTGCCAAGCGTGGTGCCAGGGCCTGAAAGTGTGAAGATGAGGTGTACATACTCCTGCCCTGTGGAGCTCCCAGTCTGTTGGGAGGACGCTCAGGTAAACCACTGATAACAGGATAATGTGGTACGTGATGTTGTAGAACTGCACACGGAGTGCAAGGATGTGACTAATTTTGCCTGGGAGTTTATGTTCCCTGGCATCCCTTAGAGCAGAATTCTCAGAACCTCTGTTGTGCTCAGGAGAAGTATGTAATTTTTTACTGTGTTATGATTTTTTTGACTGCTCTATCCCCCATGGGAAATGAGAATAATATCTCCACTGAATTTTCAAGTTTTTAAAACATAAGTACTAAAGCTTTGTCTTTATTTTATTTTATTTTATTTTTTTTTGAGACAGGGTCTTGGTATATAGTTCAGGCTGGCCTTGAACTCGTGGCAGCTTTCCTAGTGCTGGGATTACAGGCATGTGCCACCATGCCTGGTAAGTTTTGTCTTTAGAGGTAGAAAATAATTTCGTTTTATCACAACTTTGTCTTTGAAACCAACTGCTAGATCTCAAATGTCAGATTGGCTTTCCTAATAAAGTATTAACCAGGAAATCCTTTCACCAAATGATACATCATGTGCATTCCTGTAGATGATGCTAAAAGAGCATGTTTAGTGCTTAGCTACCTGTACATTAATGTCAACTTCATTGCAATTTAATACATTCATTTATGCCTAGAAAATTTGTTTGAATTTTATGAAATATAGCAGCCATGCTAGTGTATTCATCTTCTAGAACTGCCATAACAAAATAGCACGAAATAAGTGGCTTAAAAACAACAGAAATTTATCCTCTTACAGTTCTAGAGATCTGAAGCCAAAATAAAGGTGGCTGCAAGGCCACATTCCTCTGAAAATTCTAGAAGGAAATGTTTCATTGCCTTTTCAGCTCCTAGCGGCACCCGGCATACCAAAGACTGCCTTCACCTCTATTTCCTTCTGGATCCTCTTTTTATCTTCTAAAGACAATAGCCATCAGATTTAGGGCCCACTCTAAGTCCAGTTTTTATCTGGAGATCATTAACTAATTATATCTGCAATGAGCCTCTTTCCAAAAAAGGTCACATTTTAGGTTCCAAGTGGATATGAATATTGAAGGGACAGATTCAACTAACTACAATTAAACTAACAGAAAAAATTGTAACTAAAAGATAACAGCTTTCTCCTTTATATTTTTAAAGCCTATTTATTTACATTTTTAATATTGAAGGGTACAAAGAAAAAGAAGGGTGAAAAGATAAAATTTTTAAGGGAATTAGGCAAATTTGAATAGAGACAAGGTAATTCAGTATGTGAGAGAATATGAAATTCTTGGGAAGAATAAAACAAAGAAAAAATCAAAAAAAACCAAACCAGAAAATCCTGTTATGTTCTATTTATTCCAAATTTGTCCATCTAAAAATTCTCATGAATTAACAGCCAGACTAATAGGGCAAACACCCCTATAAAACACGTAAGACAATTGTACTAAATCAAGGTACACTTTTGGGCACAGTATATTGTCCATGTTGGATTACAATAGCTTTTTTTCCTCTCTTTTTGTATTATTGTTTATTTCACACTTTATTTATATACTGAGTTTTTCATATAAGAGAAACCATGTGATGTTTAAGCTTGTGTGTCTGATTTACTACTTCAGTTAACACTATGGTCTCAAGGTGCATCCATTTTCCTACGAATGACTCAAGTTCATCCAAATATTTAGAATGGAAGTGAGCAACTTGTTTTAAAACAAGTGAGTTTACTGAAGGCTGAAAAATACCATTGAAAATCTCAAAACCACTGAAACTCTAAATATTAAGTTAGCAGTTTGAAATTCTGTCTGTTAGTTTCTAGAGAGAAAAAGTCTAATATGTCATCAGGTCAATCTTATTTCCACCTATTATATCTACTTACATCAAATCAAATTCATAATTGGAAAACTTCTTCTAAGGGGCGATGCTGTATTGTACATAAAGAAGTTGAAAACTCAGTCTCTTTGTTAAAGGAGTTTATGGGGATAACCTAAATACATATAGAAAGGAAATTTAGTAGCATAAGTAATTAACCCTGTTAAGACTGTAATACAGTGCAGAGGAGTGAGGCTCTTAAGTAGAAAGAGTTTAATGCAGTGATTTAGATGCTATCACCACCCATCTCCATAACTTTTTTATCTTGTAAAATGGAAATTTGGAATCCATTAAATAGGAACCCCTCATTTCGTCTTTCCTCCTTGCCCGGGCAATCCCCCATCTATCATCTTTCTCTATGATTTTTGACTTCTCTAGTTATCTTATGTAAATAGAATAATACATTATTTTTCTTTTCTGTGACTGATTTACTTCATTTAGCATAATACTAACCCATATAGCATGTATGTCAGAATTTCCTTCCTTTTAAAGTATGAATAATATTCCATTGTATGCATTTACCACGTTTTGGTTATCCATTAATGTACTGAGGAACAGTTGGGTTTTTTTTCACTCATTAGCTATTCAGGATTACGCTGCTGTGAGTGTGGTTGTACAAATACCTCTTCTAGACTCGACTTTCACTTCTTTTGCATATATTCCCAGAATAGGAATTGTTGTACCATGTAAACAGTAACTCTGTTTTTAAATTTTCTCCTCCTGCTGGGGATTGAAACCAGGGGGTTGTACATGCTAAGCACACTCTCTACCATTGGACTATAACCCCAGTTATTTTAAGTTTTTTTTTTTTTTTTTTTTTAGGAACCACCATGTTGTTCTCCACAGTGGCTGCACCATTTTACATTCCCATCAACAATGCCCAAGTACACTCCTGCACAATTTGAAATGTTGCACAATTTCTCCACATTCTTTCAAACATTTGTTACATACATACATTTTTTGTGGTATCAGTTATTCAGAAAGATCATTTTTGTTCTGCAGAGTTCTCAGTCTGGTGAGGCAAAGAGTAAGGTAAACCAATAATTAAGAGACAATGTGATAAATGATGTAATTATGTGAAAAATGCAAAATGGGAAGAAAGAAGGAAATGCCACTGGCCAAACCTCATATTTGTTATCTGAGAGTACCCACTCATCCACCTGTAGGCGCTGCAGGGGAGTAATGGCCTGTCTGCCTCTCCATTCAGTTTTTGAGTAAGTGTGCTTTATTGACAAACTCCACCAAACTCCTGCTGAAAAGAGCCTGGGAAGAGTAATTTCCAGTATTTCATCCTTTTCTGCATAGGAGAGGAGTTAGAATGGCAATGAGAGCTCTGAAAATCAGCAGACATATCCAGTACAGTGGCCAAGAAAAGAAAGTTGGTAAGAAGGATACAATGTAGGCCTTGAAGAAAGGTCTGAATTGGATGCAAGGATGAAGGAATGAATTCTAGGTGGAGCTATGTATGGTTTAAAGTAGCCCCAAATGTAGCCAGGGAACAGTGATTACAGTCATTTTAATGGAGTGAGATGAAAAGTCATGAGTGATAAGGTTATAAAGGTAGCTTTGGCCAGATGGTGGGAAGCTGAATGCGGGGATGAAAAGTTTGGAATTGATTTTAAGTCAGTGACTTCTAACTTGTGGATCTAGGACTCTGAGGACCTGTGTAGTTTCCCAGTTATTAGTATTGTGGCTTCTCTCAGATGACTACTGTCACCCGATGAAGGAAGACTCGTGACATGAGGAGAGGGCTGATGGCCACACTGTTTATTCAAGGGATGCTCTGTCTTACGCACATGAAGAGAACAAATGTTCTTAGAGAAATCCAAAAGATAGTTTGAGAAAAGTACATGTAACACTTGAGCTGATAGCACTGGGAACTGGCTCAAAGGTTAGAAAAGATAGGCTTGAAAACACTTGGAAACAACACAAAAATGTGCTTATGTCCTGGGCTGCAAGGCTATGGCCTCCCTCCAAGTCACACCACACTCCATCTGCAGAGTCCTCAGCTGACCTGCCAGGGTGGCCACATCTGCAGCCCTGATGCAAAGCGCTTCACATACACATTCAGTGCTGACTCCCACAGACCCGGAGTTCATATTGTAAGAGATTCTTGATGCAAATGTACATAGGCATAGGCCAGAAGCTGAACAGATATTTCTCATGTTATATAAGCTAATGTTTGCTATTATCTATAGATAATATACCTCAGTAAAGCATAATTGCATATTTATAAATATTTCATAGCACTTTAATCATCTATTACGTTTAATTAAAATGTTCTAATAGTAAAACTATTATGTGAGGGTCTGTACAAAATTGTCGAAATCATAAAGTGATTTTCATCTTTAAGAATTTGTCCATTATTACTCTAGGTAACATAAAATCATTGAAGACATTTTTTGTTTGAGACAGGGTCTCACTGTGTAGTTCAGGTTGGCCTTGAACTTACTATGTAGCCCAGACTGGCCTCAAACTCACAGTGATCCTCCTGCCTCAGCCTATTGAGTACTGGGATTATGGGTGTATGCCACCACTCCTGGCTAAACCATTGAAGAATCTTGAACAGCACAAAACTAGGTAAAATGGTGGTTTAGAGAAATTAATCTTGTGGTCCCCTGTCATTTTAAAAGTAAAGACTAAATGCATATAAACTATTGGGAAATCTTTAGTAAAAATTAAGTTTGCGAAATTGAGTAAAATTCTTTAGGAAAAACTAAGTTGAGTATTCTAGGGGGCTGAGAATAAGCAATTCTTAAAGCATGATATGAGGCTGTGGGTATAAAGAGTGGGGTGCCAGGTATCAACTTCTTATCTCTCAGCTCTAAATCTAGTGTTCAACGCCTGCTCTATGGCAGTGCAGCTGAGCTCTGCCAGCCGCACAGTGTTCACGTTAACATTTCACAGTGAAGCATGCTGGAGGAACACGAGAGGTGAAAAGAGTTTCTCTTGCTGGCCCTAGTATGCTCCTCTTTCCAGACTCTTGTGCACATATGGCTTCTCCAAAGTCTAGCTGCTCTTTTGTGCAATTTCTCCGGTATCTGGCTCCTACCTATAACACGAGTGGCTTCTCTAACACTGGTGGTCAACAGCTTCTTCTGGTCCCCTTTCAGGGGCTTTGCAGTAATGTCACCAGTGAAAGATCACCCTGTGGATGGTTTGCCCCAGCACCCCAGGGGGCAGATGTCCAGCAAGTTCTCTTGGCACAGTACCTCAGCAATTTCTCAGCTATCTAATGCACAACACTGTACCCTCTCCAGTGAGGTCTGGATTTCAACTCTAAAGACGCTCAGTTCCTTAGGAATATTAGCTCAGTTTTAAGAGTGGTGACTGCCTCTTTTATTCTGCTCTTTTTGTATTTCTTACAGGGTGTTTTTTTGTTTGTTTGTTTGTTTTTTTTTTGCTTTTTGCTAGTGTCCTGTTGAAGTTAATGACATTTAAATGACATTTAAATGACATTCTCTATTCAAATTCTTATGTAATTTCTATCCTTGATCAAACTCTGACAGATGTAAATGGCATCTAATTTTGGACATTTACAATTAAGGAACATTTTCCACATTTCTTCATTTGAAAATATAAGAAGTATGTGTTGTAGTCCAAGAAGGTTATGTTATTATTTCCCCATATGTTTCTTGTTTCTGGTAAGGAGTTAAAGCAACATCATATAAGCTTTTTGCAGGCTTGAAACACAATGAATTTCTTGAAAAAGCTCTTTATAAGTAGAAAGCAATAAGTTAACACTTTTTAAAATGTTTTCTGTGGTTGATAACAGTGAGATAGAAATTTAATAATTCTGGTCATTCCTTAATGTCTTCTTTGTTATAAAGTGACATATGTTATTTTACTGAAATTTATCTGGGTTTATGACATTTGGGATTTAATCATTACAACATTTGTCTATAACCTTCTACTTTAAAAACTTTAGCAAAAAATATCAGGGACTGTATTTCATATGCTTGGTGACGTTTATTTAGACCTTAAGGTATTGAAAGTACAAGAAATTTTTGAATTTAACTCATTTTGTTCAAAGACTTGTACTTAAATATATATTTTTGCTCAAAAGTTATTATGTAGTTGAGTTTTGGGTATGATAATACATATTTAATGGAAATATTGAAGTGGGGGGTTGACAGCTAGTTCCTTGTTACTTTAATGAGTACAATAACTGAGATTACAAATCACCATATTCCTTTATCAAGAAAAAAATGATATTGATGCTTTTATGAAGGAGAAAGCATTTATATATTATCAAATCATAATTTCCTGGTGTTTATTCTTTGCCAAGACACTATATCAGATCCAATACAATTGAATAATGTTTTTTCCCCTTGCCTTTGAAAGGATTATATGCAAAACTCACAATTTTGGAAAGTCTAAGGAATGCTAAATAGGATTTCCAAGGTCAGCAATTAATAGGAAATTCAAGGACTCTCAATCTTTTGTTAGTTCTAAGAGGACGTTTGTGATGTTACTTAGCATGTTTGCTAGATGGCACTAGAGTTCATGTGTCTTATCTAGGCTTCTCTCTACAGACCTCTATCTGAAAGTATTTGGAAAGCAATTTCTTATTTTTACAGGGTTGTTATTATTGGATTTAAAAACTCACTGTCTTAAAAGTGCTATTTGTTTGGCATCTATAGAATTTTACTCTAAGATAATTTAAGACAAATCATTTTCCTCCAGCCCTTATGTGACGAGATCTGACAAGACAAAATAAAAGTGTTTTCTTTGAATATTCATGTTTGGAGAATAGAAGACTAAACATGCCCAGAAACAGTTTTAACAGATAAAAAATTCTTAGTGAAAATTGAGCTTTCAGTATGTGTCTATACTTGAAAATTGAGTAGTAAAATTAAATAGTACATGCTTCTTTCAAATTTAGAAAACATCTTTGACTTAATTCCATCACTGTTGTAGTGGAAGCATAGACATAAGCATTCTCTATTGACTAGGTAAAGGATTTGAAGTGAAGAAAAAATGTAACTTACAATGTGTAGTTTTGCTTAGTTATAAATAAGGAAATGTCACATTTCAAAAGAGGCAATATCTTACATTTACTAGTTTTCTCCTTTCAGCTAAAAAATTATAATGATGCAGACATGTACATATTAAAAATTCCCTTGATGATATAACCTGACTTTGTAGAGGGAACTATAGTTAACAGTTTGATGTCTATACTTCAATAAAGTTTTCTAGATGTAAAACATAAGCATACATTTTTATATTTATAGATTATCTCTATTTTTACATAACATCTTCCATCTGCCTAGGTAACTTTTGTAACCTTTGTATACCCAGTTGTCCCATGATTTGATCATATTAATAAAAAGTAGTATAGGCTCCAGGAAGGTATTTATAAGAAAGAAATGAATTCAAGAAATAATTAGACAGTGTACAAACAGAAAGACATTAGAAATTTTCAGAAACTTTTATCTTTATAAGACTGGAAAAGCCAACTACTTCTAGATGCCAAACCTTAGAAAATAAAGACTACAAAATGTTTTGAGTGGCCAAATGCGTTAAGGCTTTCCAGATAAACAAATTACTCATCCTTGAAAAAATATCACATTATTGATATTACCTTTCAAATTATTGTTTCAGCAGTTAACTTCCATTAAGTTTGTAGAAGAACTGTGAGAAACAATGAATTATATTAGACTTAGATTTATGACTTTGTTTATGGGTACTAGGAATTCACTGGAAGCAAAAAGATCAGACGTTTAGTAAAATTTTGGGGAGATTGTATAACAGAAATTATGAACTTAACTCTCAAGAAGAATGGGATTGTAAAATAACCATTGAAATCCTAGGACTTAGACTGAAAAAAATCTATTGGAAGTCCAAAGTGTGCGCAATCGATCCGAAGCTTTGATTGTAATCACTTTTCTTTGCATGCCACCCATTTTTCCTTTTATTGATTAGTAAATGTTTGCAAAACATAATGGTTACATTCATTATGGGACACTCGTACATATATGAAATGCATCTTTTTACATTCCCTGTCTCTCCCCTCCCTTCTACTCCTGCCCCTTCATCTCTTGATCCCCTTCCATTTGCAAAAGATATATCTCACGGTTTCCTGTTATCTAGCTTTTATTTTGCTACGTAATTTATTTATACTTTGGGTTTCTCATATAACAGAAACCATGTAATATATACGCTTTTTTTTGTGTGTGTACCGGGGGTCGACTTCAGGACCTTGCGTGCCAGCAGGCGCCCCTGCCGCTGAGCGATATCACTGGCCCTTTTTTCGTATGTGGGTTCCGGGGGTTGAACTCGGGCCCTCGCGCTTGCCAGGCAGGCGCTTACACCGCTGAACTATCTCACCGGCCCCTATATATGCTCTCTAAGGGTTTTTAAAATTTCTTTTTTTGTGTCTCAAATATATTTTCACTTGTTTTTATTTTTTATTAGTATATAATTTCAGTACATAATAATTACATTCATCATGGGGACTTGGTACATGTATAAATAACATGAGTGCTTCAGAGAGAGAGAGAGAGAGAGAGAGAGAGAGAGAGAGAGAATTGTAAAGGAGATATCCGAATCTATCTCAGAGTAGCAATTGTGTTTCACAGTTAGAGATTTATAGCATGTTTCTCATTTTGCATGAGTGGCTCCAGACAAGCTGTACAAGCTGGATGTAGGGTGAAGGAAAGGGAAAGATGCTCCAGGAGACATGTACATTAATATTTCAAAATATTTTACCACTCTGTTTCCTCTCTCTACTGCAACCCTCTCTCTTTTTTATTGCTGAGCACGTACATTCATGTTTAATATAACTTGGTATATTTTATTTTTTTCCTGAAGAAAAACATTTAAACAAACTTTTTTACTTAAGAAAAGTTTACAGAAAAGTGTGAAGCTAGCGCAGAGAGTTCTTGTATGCCTCACTTTCAGTTTCCCTTATTATTCATTTTTATCTAAAGTAAAAGTAGATTAACTATTTGCTTGAGGAAATATTTGCTTCCGAATTTAAGACATTGTTCTGATTTTCTTAGTTTTCACCAGGTGTTCTTTATCTGTTTCAGGATCCAATTTATGATACTGCATTACATTTAATCATCATGATTTCAGTCTCCTCTTGACTGGGACAGTTTCTCAGACTTTCATTGTTTTTGATGATGTTAAAAGTTTTGAGAAATACTGGTCAGGTATTTTGTAGAATGTCCCTCCAAAGAAATTTGGTTAATATTCTTACGATTAGAATTGGGGCATGGATTTTTTGGAGGAAAAGTGCAGAGGTAAAGTGCCATTTTTAATAATTGCTGAGAAACCTGTGTTCGTCAGGGTTTTCAGCTGTGAAGTTCCTCTCTTCCCCTCAGCTGTTACCTTTCCATACTGAAGGAAGGCAGGGTGCTCAGTCCATGCTAACAGAGGTGAGGAGTTATGCTTCATCTCTTTAAGTGTGGAATTTCTATGTAAGTTATTTGGAATTCTTCAATTTGTCTCTTCTCCCTCATTTATTAATTTATTCAATTATTTATTTGTCATGTATATTCATATATTTACTTATATATCATATTATCACCCCACAATCATTTATTTTCTTGCTCAAATAGTTTTAACTTTTTCTATTAGGAGCTCTTTCAGTCAGCTTTTGTGTTTCTTTGACATGCCACTGTATATATTTTTAAAGCATTTCCTTATTTTCTGACACATCCAGACTCATCTTGTGTAGTTCCTATATTTTCTTTTTAATTGAAGAATAGATATCAAAGGGATAATGAGTAAGAGTATTCAGAAATACTCATTTCACCCCCAAGTAAGCTGTTCTTTTTAATACATAAACTCTTCTTGTAGATATTTTTGTATTATTTCTTTTTAAAATTATCAGAATGCAAAACCATTGGTAATGTCACAGAAATAATATGATAAACTAAGCTGGATAAATTCCTAAATTTAGAATTTAGGAATCCTGATGACTCTGCTAGGCTTTCTTTTGGAATGTTTACTCTGTTACTGGCTGTTCATACCATGGTATACTGTGACAATTAGCATAAGGCAGTAGCCTCTGTTTTCAAGAATGCCTCAACTTTCTGGTACTGAGACAGCAAAGACTGAAGGGCTCTCAGTGGACTAGAGTGCTGGAAGAGATGACTTCTATTGTGGGGAAGTGGGAAAAAGGCAGGATACAAGATAAGGCTGAGTCATATTGTAGTTTGCAGCCAGAAAATAAACAAGTGCTTAAAACACAACATAAAACAAAACAAAACAACAACAAAACAGAAGATGTCACAACTAGTCTTCGTAGCACATGTGTTTCTAGTCAAGATGTCAGCTAGGGCTGCAGCCATTTGAAGGGATTGCAGAATCCACTTCCAAGCTCATTCACATATGGTAGTTATCAGGAGACTTCAGTTCTTCTTACTATGAGGGCTTTTTACTCTAGGGTAATTTGCACTCCAGGGTAATTTACTCTAGGGCAGTTTGGTTCCTTTAGAGTGAGTGGTGTGTGTGTGTGTGTGTGTGTGTGAGAGAGAGAGAGAGAGAGAGAGAGAGGGAGAGAGAGAGAGAGAGAGAGAGAGAGAGATAGACTGAGTTATAAAAGGCTTTTTATAATTAACCTTGGAAATGATATACCATTACTTCACCTGAATTCTATTTATTAGACAAGTCTAGCCCAAATTCAAGAGGAAGAAAATTAGGCTCCACCTCTTGAAGAGTATTAAAGAATTTGTAAACAAATTTTTAAAATTACTGCAAGAACAACTGGCATCCTCTAATTTCCCATTGTTTCATTTATGATTTTCTTTTCTTTGAATGAATTAAATTTTGAAAGTGAGTCATTTCCTAGGAAAGATTCAAAAGAAATTTTAGCTGAGAGTACAAACTATTTTAATGGCATCTCCTTCATTTCTTACAATTCAGGTCTTTTTTATGTAGCATAAAATAGAATGGAAGTTTAATGATTCTTCGGCTAAATGTTTTCATATAGAATTATCTCAAGACAAACATTCTGGGTGTCTGAGATCCAATAAATGAAAAGGGCAATACTTCCTTGGAATTACTGGTCCCAGTATAGCTGGAGAATCCTGAGTTCAACAATAAGTAACTCGTGGGGCCGGTGAGATGGCTCAGCGGCATAAGCGCCTGCCTTGCAAGCGTGAGGGCCCGAGTTCAACTCCCGGATCCCACATACGAAAAAGGGACTGGTGATATCGCTCAGCGGCATGGGTGCCTGTTGGCGCGCGAGGTCCTGAGGTCAACCCCCCAGTACCCACACACACACAAAAAAAAAACAATAAGTAACTCGTATTTATCAGGGTAGTTTGAACATGGATTTGTCAGAATACTTCAGAGAAACAACCAATAGGGTATATGTATGGCATTTATATTTTATAAAATAATATGTTCATAAGTATTAATGTCTCACTTGATGATAAAGCTTGAGAAGTCCAGAGCAAGGGCTACTGTAATGTATGTTTAAGGCCGAGTATGAATGCAGGACAGACCAATGTCCTGCTCAGTGTCAGAGCTTGAAGAGAGCCAGGAAGAGAGAAATCGTTCTTGTTCCTGAGCTTATGGTTTTACTCAGGCCTTTATAATGAATTGGATGCTCCCGTGTGCACTGGGGAGGGTGATATACTTTACTCAGTATACTCATTCAAACCTTAATTTCATCTAACACCCTCGCGGACATATCCAGAATAATGTTTCACAAAACTTCTGGGCACTTGGTGGCCCAATCAAGTTTTCACATAAAATTAACCTTCACATCCAGCTACTAGCGCTTTCATCCCAGTGCTTTTACAAGTTATTACTTATTCTCAAATATCAAGAGGACATACTCACAGAGCAAGATTAAGTACTATAATTTACAAAGAAGACAGCACACAGTGAACAAGAACACCCAGCTCTAGGGTCTGTGAACAACAGTATCACCATTCATAGTTTCACTTTGTTTTAGCCCAGCCCTTGTTTATTGTGGGGGAGAATGTATCAACCAAGCCAAGTGCACTTGGATGAAATGACATAGAATTACGCTGGGTATTCCCCAAGTGCCTCCCACTAAGTTGTGGTTGTTAAATGATATCTAAAGAACCTGTGGGATACTTGACATGTACACAGTGCTGCACAATTATTTGCCATACAATAAAGGCAGATGACTTTATTCTCTACCATTGCTTAATAATATTATCTGATATAACATGAATTTGAAGTTCACTAGGTTATTATCAAGTAAGTCCCATATTTCTTGTAGTATCAAGGTTCTTTCCCCAAGGATGTTATTTTCCTCTCTTAACAGGGTTTGTGTGACTCCAATATGTTATGAAACACTCTAAGATGTTGTATCAGTTAGTGTTCATTAGAGGAATACATTTAATATGAAATATATAAAAATATTTATTTCATATATATGATATGTAAAGAGCTCACTAAGTAGGCTTATAATAGCTGCCTGCAGTATCAAGGACAGAAGAATGCAAAGTGGCTGTCTGTGTGCTGAAGAGTTGGAGTATCCAATGGAAAGTCGGAGGCCTGGAGTCACTGCCTAGTCCTGCTCAGGTCTCTATTGGAAAGCTAAAGGCTGAAAGTGTGCACTGGAAGCCTGAAGGAACTGGAGAAAAATGTCCAAAGGTGATGGTAAAGACCAGAGCTCCTCCAAAGAAGCAAAAGGGAAGACTTCTTCTTTCGCTTTTTATTCCATCCAGGCTCAAGCCTATTAGTTGGTACCACCCACATTCAGGATGGGTCTTCCCACCTCATTTTGCAGGCTATATGTCAATCATCTATAGAAATACCAGAACTGTGCTCCATTAACATGCTAGGCATTTCTTAATCCGTTCAAGTTGACATCACAATTGACTATTACAGATGTCATGCCTCTCTCTCTCCTGTCACTGATTTTTCCCTGGTTCATGGACATGTAAGTTCCTGGTTGGTTTCTGATGGACTCTTTTGACCAGTTGATGCCCATATTATATATGATAAATATTTTGACTGTCACTTCTATACTAAATGTACTAAAGTACAATAATTTCAGTCTAAATAAATCATGAAGATGAGGTATTTCACAAGTTTCCACTAGTGTTCTTCAGAATTTTTAAAGTTTCATGGAAGAAGGGTATAAGCTACATTGGAAAAGCCAAAGTGTTTTTTTCACTCTCATCTCTCATACCAACTCTATAACAGGAAAAAAATAAAGCCTGTCTCTGTCTGCCTCTCTGTCTCTGTCTCTGTCTCTGTCTGTCTCTCTGTCTCTGTCTCTGTCTCTCTCTCCCTCTCCTCTGTCTCTCCCTCTTTTTCTCCATTTTTTCTGATACCAGATGTATAGGGGATATTTCCTACTCAGTTTAATGCTGACACTGCACACCTGGAGATTATGCATACAGCCTCCACCTTGCACAGGTTGAAGGCTCAGTCCCACGAGACCGTCTCTCACTTTGGATCCCAATCACAAGCTCCAAGTTGTGGTCTACGCTTCTGACCGACAGATTGTAAATTGAGATTTCCCTCAACTTTCTTGGTGGGTTTGGTTGATTTTAGAGGGTGGCTCACAAAACTCATAGAAATACTTTACATATGCTTACCTGTTTCTTTTAAATGTTATTATGAAAGGTACAGATAAACAGCCAGATGCAAAAGATAGGTGGAGCAAGGTATGTGGCAAGGGACTTGGATTCCATGCCTTCTCGAGGTCTGCCACACTCCCAGGGGTTCAATAATCCAGAAGTTCCCTGAACCCAATCCTGATGGGCTTTGAAGACTTCATTGCAAAATCATTGCCTTTCATGACTGTCTTTTGAAAGTGTGATAAAAAGTATAGTGAATGCTGGTGTCCAATGTCATCCAACAAAAAGGCAGGCTCATAAAAAAATCACATTGTGTTCTCATCCACCTTTCAGTGGACATGGCACCATGTGACTTCTGGTTCTTCCTCAAAGTCAAAATGACCATGAAAATTAAAACATTTTGAATCAATTTGGGACATCAAGGCATCCATGACTGCACAACAAAAGACATGAAAGAGCATTTCTAGAACTGGTTCAGAAATTGCCGAGAACAATGGGATGCGTGTATTCAAAGCAGGGAGAGTATTCTGAGGGGGATTAATGACAATTTTTTCCTATAAAATTGTTTTAAATTGAAATATTCAGTGTACATTATTTTTGGGTGTGCATGCATGTATGCATGATACCACAGGAAGTGGTGGAGCAGATGAAGGTGAAGTGGTAGATGATAGAGAAGGTAGCAGAGAAGGAGCACCATGTTTCTTGTAGCTTCAACTTCAGTCATTCTGGTTTTGCCTCCTTTCAGTATTGCATTTATGTAAACTTACACATGAAATAAAATTTTCTATTGTAAGAATTAGAAAATTAGGGAAGAAAAAGATCAAGACACAACATGCACATGTATGGATTTCCTATGCTAAATGTGTTTATTATGTATTCCGAACATATACTAGAAAAAAAAGAAACTGAAAATCACTTATGTATTACACCTATCTCATCCTGCAAAGTAAGAAACTGAAGCCCATGCAAGTTAAGTAACTGTAGTATATCAATATTATATCAGTTATACTATTCGGTTGTATCAAAATTTGGGCTATTATATTATTAGGTTGTATCAAAATTTTGGCTATCACAACATTATTGCTGAGAATGTACACTAGAAAAAAAATAGTACAAATAGTAACAAGAACTTTTAAAAAAGTTGTTTAAAAAGATAAATAAGACCTGCTAAACTACAGTAAGAATTTGCACGTCCTTTGATATGCATGCTAGCATTTCTTCCGTCTGAGTCTATTTACTCACTCCTGCACAAAGATAAATATTGCAATTGTGCATGATGTAAACATTGGAAATCTGTGTTTACATTTATGTTTCCAACTGAATATGCTAATAGTGTTTAATCAACAGTGATACTGCTTTATATCAATTTTTTTTGTAGCGTACATTCTTAGTGATAATGTTGTGATAGCCAAAATTTTCCCCACATCAACACTTGGAGACAATCCCAGTTTTTGAAACAGCCATTTGGTTCCAACATATGAAAAAATCCTTTAATCTTCCTCAGGATTCTTTCTGTTTTCAGGGCGCATTAAGTATCGCCTTTGTTTCCTTAAGGGGTGACTATGGGGACTTAACAGATTTGCTCTTGCAGCAGTTCAGAGGTTTCAATATTCCAAATGAGCTCACAAGCTGGCCAGGGGAACCTGCAGGAGTGGGTTCCAAGGTGATGCTATGGGAATAAGTGGCTGTAGGCTGCTATAAATTTGATTTTTTGGAGATATTCTACAGAGAACCCTAGCAACACACTGGCCAGAAAAGCAGTAAACACAGCAGTTGAGTGAAAAGGATGTGACTGGCTTTCAGTCATGAACTTGCAACAAACTTTCCAACCTGCTAATAACCAAGATAAAGGAGGCAAAGGTCTTATACAAGACTTAGCAAGCTTCTGAATTTAGGCAAAAGAAATACTTTGTAGATGAATCTTGCCCTTGTAACACAACCTCCTCTCTCTCCTCAAAAAGACAAGAATAACCACCCCAGATTTTTTTTTTTATTTTTTTTTATTTTAAAGAGAAGAAAAAACAAAACAAATCAAAAGAAGAACAAATTTTCAAACCAACATAATAGGAGGGTAACAATGGTTAATACATGAAGGAAAGATGTTTAGAACAATTATTTCACATTTGGCTATAATGTTAACTAAAGCATCAAACACAGCCTAAAAAATGACAGACTGAGCTAACCAGTTATTTACCACTTTTAGCTGTATAGAGTTGCGGTTATATAACAAAATCTAAAACACACCAGAAAAATTATATGCAGTATACAAGTCCTATGTATGTCAATTTTTCCTTGAGGAGTTTAAATTTAAGATGAGTTAAGGAGGAAATAGAGTATTGGGAGAAGAGGAAGGAATTAGATGTAAGGTTAGAGGACCAAGAGGGATCCCACTAAAATTGGGACACTAGTGCAGAGGACAGGTGGTAAAAAGAGAAGGAAGGGATAAAAGGAAGAACAGATCACAACCACAATCACAAAGAAGTTAGAGGCGCTGTTTACACTCATATAAAAAATCAGAGAGAATAATGAAGGACCACCCCAGATTTTTAACTTGTTTTAAAATACAGGAATATTTCTTGTTCTTTGTGTATGTTCAAAGTGGGGAATCCTTCTCTTCCAGTGAACCTGTGAGAGCACAGCTGGTTTTTGGCAGAAACCTGACATACTTTTCAAAGAATATTTTCATCAGGAAAACAATCTACATTTTGCATTTTAGCCTTGTTAAATTGAATCCAGATTCTTTCTAATGCTGCTTCTCTCACAGGGCATAAAACATTTTGGTTCTTAAACACTTACGAGAGGTACACTGCTTGAGATGTACAGATAGCTTTCATTAGTGCTAATGGGAGTTATGCTTCTGTACCAGTAGAGAATAGAGCCTGCAGATTTTAAATTATGCTGGATGCAAATCTTCCAGATGGAATAAATTATGAAGAATGCTTAGGGGGAAAAGATCCAAATATCCCCTAAAGCCATAGTTTAATAGGAAAGCAATACTTCTGAGTAATGGAAGTGGAGTCAACGGTAATAGCTTTGCTGCTATCACCATGTTAAGTAGTTGGTATTGACTCTTGAAACTTCTTATTGAATTAGTGCTGCACTTGAATTCCATTATTTTCCAAAGGACCTGGGAGATAGTTCTCAATCTTGAATAGCCCACAAAAATGGATTCAGTCTGGTTCAGGTTTCAAGGCCATTTATCTTAAATTCAGTAAATTTCCAATCAACAAGAACAAAACCAACAAGATCTCTATCTCTGTTTGATAATAATCCTTTCTGAAGATGATGTTTTCTGTATGTTTCATTTGGGGTGGATGATGTTTACTTCCTCATTTTAAAAATATTTACATTTCACTTTGCTTTGAGAATTATTGCTAATTGCTCATTTTATGACACATCACTTACCTTCTTGTTATAAAATGTGTTGCATGTTAGTTGAGGCTTTTTGCTTTGAGAGTTTTTGGCCCACCCCTTTGGTTCAGATAACTTTTTAATCATTCAGTGTCTGGGATTCACTGGATTTGAGAAAGCTAATAATATCAATCAAACTGAAAAGAGACTGAAGTAGATAACCCGGATTGACAATTTATGAATATAAAATGAGATGCTGTTTCTAGAATAGGATGGTGGTGGTTGCTGTTGAGGACACCTTTCTCACCTCGGGAATCAATGTAGCCAGAAGTCAAATGAATAATTAAAAAGTTACTTGGTAATACTAAATAAAATTTATGAGAGGCTTTTGTTTGGACTGAGCTCTTCCCTAGGCTCCAACAGATCGGACCATACTAGAATAGAATCACTCATGACAGGTGACATATAATCAACTGAAATTCCAAATGGCCCAGTTTTCCCCAAACAAGAAGATTCATAGTAACCAGTCAGAAAGGGAAAAGTCAACCAGAGCTAGCATGATAAGAACGTTTATAAGGGAAATAACTTTAAAATGATCTTTCTGTTCCTCATTGTCATGCAAAAGGGCATTGCAGAAGCTGGTAACATGGGTGGTAAATATGTTTAATAGGTATGCTATAAAGCAGTGGGTGAGACACAAGGGAGATCTGTGTGCCAACCTGGAGCAATGTCATTAAAGGGAAAAGCAAAGACTGTAAGGAGGTATGGCTTTCTTTATAAGCACAGTCAATGACCCAGCTCAGATCATGTCCTGATCATGAGATTGCGAACTGATTCCCCAGGAGCATGTTGTCCATTGATTTTGTTCATTTTTTTTGGTACCAGGAATCAAACTCAGGATCTTGTGCTTCCCAGGCAGGCACTTATGCTGCTGAGCTATATCCCCAGCCCCCGAAAGTCTTTTTGAAAGACTTGCAGAATTTTCCTTAATCTTAAGGAGGAATAGATATTTTTTTGTTATTAACTACTTTTATTTTTTTGGTTATACTTTCTTGTGGAGTATTTAAGACCAAGTAGATAATAAAAATTAACCTCTTATTATTAAGGTCAGTCAAGAATCCTTAGGGGTTACTTCTGGGGACATGTAAAGAAACTTTTACCTCCTCCACCAGTTGTGGCATCTGTGAAGGTGGGTCATTGTCTTATTTAGCTACATGACTTGCTTTGGAGCATTCCCCTCTGCAATGATCCTTTTTGTTGAATGTACCTTGGTTGGTTCATGTCCTTTAAGATTTAATAATCCCCTTGTTTGCAAGGTTGAATGGCCCACCAGAGTTATAGAGCTCTTCTAGTGGGGTCCTCTCATGCCCTGGGTCCTGGATGAATTTGAAAGCAATAGTCATAATATTGATTGTCTTTTTGGCCATTTTGACTAAATCTTTTGATCTTCCTTAGCTTTAGTTTTCAAGCCTTGGTTGTTGAACATTGAACATTCAGTTACACCAGTTTTGAAGTCTTCTAATATTAACTATGGTAATTTTTTTGGATATTGGAAGTCAGTGACATATCCTATCTATCTTCTAAAGTATGGCTTATCTTAAAATACTATTTAAGTGGCGTGTTAGAAGTTATAGTCGTGAAGGATGCTTATAGACAACAGTTACAATGTTTCTTAAGGAAAAAAAATAAAGATAGTGAGAACATTATCTAATTATCATGAGACAATTAGGAACACATAAACACGGACCAAAACAGTCTATCATTACAAACATTTTTGTTTTAGAGAAGTAGTATGGCAAACTGATTTTCTTTTTCATCTTTGTATTTAGAATGCTTATATACTTGGGGAAACTAAATGTAATTAACACATCATGAAGTCAGCAATAATTAGCATTACAGTTACATAGAAGATTTTTACATATCAATTTAGCTTTTTACTTCAGAGATGAAATCTAGAATCTGGCTTGATAGTATAGCTATTTTTATGGTTTACAAAGACATTTTATGATAAGAGCAAAAGGTTTAGCAAAGAGCAGAGAGCTTAAAAAGAACCATTAGGAATCTTTGCACTGAAGAAATTAATAAATGTAATTTAAAAATTCTTAACAACAGAATTGATCAGGAAGAGGAAATAATTTCTGAGCTTGAAGACAAGTCTTTTGAAATAACCCAGTCAGATAAATAAATAAATAAAATTGAAGGAATACTAGAAGACATAGAAGACAACACTAAGCAAATGAATGTTCAAGTGACAATAGTTCTAGAAGGAAAGGAGAATGAAAAAGCATAGAAGCCCATTCAATGAAATAAATGCAAAACACTTTCTAAATCTTGGGAAAGGTAGGAATGTCCAGATCTAGGAAGCTCAAAGACACAAAATAGATTTGACCAACAAATATTCTCTCTAAAGCACATTATAATAAAAACTGTCAGAAGTATAAAATAGAGAATTCTAAAGATAGCAACAAAAAATTTTTAAATCACTTGTAAAGGAATCTGTATTAGAACAACATTGGCCTTCTCTGCAGAAAATTTCTTCTTTGCAAGAAGTGCTAAAGCAGCAAAGAAGAAGGATGACAACAACCATCAGAAAAACAAGTGAAAATGCAAAAGCACACACCTGAGCAGATACACAAAAAATAAAGGAATCAAAACCAATCAATATAGAAAACTACCAAATCAGAAAGATGAATAAAAGAGAACGAACAAATGAGGGTTATTTGAAACAACCAAAAAAAATTATAAAATGATAGGACTGTCTTTATTATCAACAATAACTTTGAATGTAAGTGAATTAAATTCTCAATTAAAAGGTATAGACTAGAAGAATGTTAAAACCAAAACTAAAACAAAGCCAAACCAAACAAAGAAAGAAAGAAACAAAAACTAGACCTAGTCACTGAAAACAAAGGGGTAGAAAAAAATATACCTTTCAAATGAAACCAAGAGTGAGCAGGGGTAGTTATATTTATATCAGATAAAATAAAGTTTAAGTCAAAAACTGCACAAAGAAACAAACATGTTAACTAAGGATAAAAGGATTATTTCAAGAAGAGGAAATAATAGTTTAACTATATATGTACCTAATGATATAAAGCACAATGTATTTGATCTAAAAGGAGAGACAGACTATAGTTCAATAAGAGTTGGAGACTTTAATACTTTCTTTCAGACCCTTTAGAAAAAAAAATCAGTAAAGAAACATCAAAATTAAGCTATACTATAGCCCAAATTAACCTAACAGATATTTACACAACTTTTTGACCCAAAGTTGCAGAGTACATGTCTGTCATGAGAATATGGAAGAGACCAAATAAAAGGCCACAAAACAAGTTGAAATCAATTTAAAAGAATTAAAATACAGCATGTGTCTTCTCTGGCCACAATGGAATAAAACTAGATTTAACAAGAGGAACTTTAGAAGTTCTAGAAATACATGAAAATTAAACAACTTTCTCTCAAACAACCCACTGATAATGGATCAATGAAGAAATCAAAAAGGAAATGACTGTTTCTTGTGTGTTTCTCGTGTGGCTCAGTAGTAGAGCGCGTGCCTAACACGTGAGGCCTGGGTTCAAAACTGAGCACAAAACAAAACAAAACTGCCCCCATCAATGGTAAAATACAACCAAAAGTCCCACAAACCCCCTTCAAACCCTAAAAAACCTACAACAACCCCACAATGCAACAAACAAAAACAAAACGTTTCTTGAAAAAAAAATGAAAACATAGCTTACCAAAACTTACAGGATCTAGCAAAAGCAGTGCTAAGAGGGGAATTTATAGCAATAAAGGACTACATCAAAAAAGAAAGATTTAAAGTTACCTAATAATATAATTATATTACCTAATAATATAAATCAAAGAACTTCTTTTTCTAGAAGCAGGAAAAAATGAACCTAAAATTAGCAGAAGGAAAGAAATGAAGATCAGAGCAGAAACAAATGAAATAGCCTAAGTGCAGAAAATCAGTGAAGCCAAGAACTAATTTTTTTTAAAAAGATCAACAAAATTGATAAGCCTTTATGAAACTAATCAAGAAACATAAAGAGAACTCCCAAATAAATAAAATCAGAGAGAAAATAGTAAGCATTACACCTGACACCACAGAAATAGGATCTTGGGGACTATTATAAACAAGTATAGGGCCGGTGAGATAGCTTAGTGGCATAAGCGCCTGCCTGGCAAGCGCGAGGTCCTGAGTTCATCTCCCGGTACCCACATACAAAGGAAAAAAGGGCCAGTGATATCGCTCAATGGCACAAGCGCCTGCTTGCAAGTGCAAGGTCCTGAGTTCGACCCCCGGTACCCACAAAAACAAACAAACAAAAAAGAACAACAACAGCAACAAAAAGCAAGTATATGTCTATACATTGGAAATGGACACATTTCTGAACATGAACAGGTAACCAAAATTGACCTAGGAAAATACAGAAAACCTGAAAAGATCGATAAAAAGCAATGGGATTGCATCAGCAATAAAAAGTCTTCCAACAAAAAAAGCTCAGGATTGATGGCTTCATGGCTGAATTTTAAAAAAAAAGAACTAAAGATAACACTTCTCAAATTATTCCAAAGTATAGAAAGGAAGGAACCCTTCCAAACTTATTGTATAGGGTCAGCATTACCCTAATACAGAACCCAGACAAAGACAACAACAAAAAAGAAAAACTACAGACTAATATTCCTGATGAACATAGATATAAACATTCTCAACAAAATACTAGCAAACTAAGTCCAACAACACATAAGCAAGATAATAAAACATGATCAAATGGCATTTCTCACAGCGATAGAAGGATGGTTCAACATATGGACATCAATAAATGCAATACACAATTCAGCAAAATGAAGAATAAAAATCACATAATCATCTTAATAGGTTCAGGGTAGACTGGAAACTATTGCCATTCTCTAGCATTTGGAATTTATTTTTCGTCTGACCATCTACCTTCAGTTGTTTAGTCCTTCTTTAGGTATGGAATAATTCATATGAAATGGCTTTTTTTTTTTTTTTTGTGGGTACCGGGGGGTCGACCTCAGGACCTCGCGTGCCAGCAGGCGCCCGTGCCGCTGAGCGATATCACCGGCCCCTTTTTTGTATGTGGGTTCCGGGAGTCGAACTCGGGCCCTCGCGCTTGCCGGGCAGGCGCTTAAACCGCTGAGCCATCTCACCGGCCATGAAATGGCTTTTGACTACCAGTATAATCATTTTTATTTCAGTTTTGAACTTTCTCAAATTCTTCAGACTTATTAGATAGAACCCACACATGTTTAATGCAGCCAAGATATATAAAATGTTCTAGTTTGGAACGCATATTCATTTTTTCCAGTCCATTTGGAAAATATTTCTTTGTCAATCATATACCGCCACAAATCTGCATTACTATACTTGAACAATTTTTTGAGCTCTTCAATTATGTCAGATACTGTTCTGATATTGTTTGAAAACCCCCAGTCTCCTTTTAATAAGTAAGGAACCTGAGGGTGAGAAGGTCTAAGAAACTTGCTGAAGACCTCATAGCAGTGGAAGTTGGGGTTCACAGCTGGGTCTTTCTGGGCATTATTACATGTCTTTGAGTATCTCAAGATTTGTTTTTGAGGATTCATCTGAAGTTGCTAAAATAAAAAATAGCATATGCTGTAGAAGAAGACACTACTGTGTTCCTTCTAGTTTTTCTTGGTAAATTTACATAATCTAGCCCCTGGGTGCTATGTTCACTTTAATCAGGTCCTTGAATTTGGTTAGTATTCATGCCTATAATGAAAATCCAGTGAGAAGGATAATGGAAGAAACTTCAATGCATATTACTAAGTGCAAGCCATTCAGCCATCCAGAAAAGATTACTATCTGCTCCTAAATGTGTAAAATTCTGGAAAAAGCAAACAAAAAATGAAACAAAAAAGACATCAGTGGTTTCTAAGGATTTGAGGTGAGGGAGAGATGAATAGTTTCAGCACTGAGAATTTTTTAGGGCAGTGAAAATACTCTTATTTTATTGTACTGTTGGATACATATCATTATACATTTCCCCAAATCCATAGAATGCACAACACCAAGAGCAAACCCTAATGTAAATTATGGACTTTGAGTGACTATGATGTGTCAGTGTAGGTCCATCAATTGTAACAAATGCAGTAGTCTGGTGGCAGGTGTTGATAATCAAGCTGGTGATGCATGTGTTAGGATAAAGGATAGATAGAAAAACTGCTCAGTTTTGCTCTGACTGTAATACTGCTCTCAAACATATAGTTTTTAAAAATGTAGTTGAAAGTAGCATGAGGCGGTGAGTGTTCTTTGAAATGATGAGGCAGACACTCTTTGGAAATGATGCCTGCTCCTTCTTTGAAGTAAATGCACATAGCACATTCAGTTCTACCCTCAGAAGCCTCCTTTCTCTTTTCCTCTCATCATTCCTCTGTTTTATTAACAAAGATTTAAGCAGAAAGTAAAGCATCTGTTGAGTGTTTGTGTATATATGTGCAGATTTCCTATTGTGGGAAGCAGGAAAAATATGATTATGATTTAGGCTGAATACAAGAATCGTTTTGGTTTCTCCTTTCTGCCATTTCAAGGCTTTTGTTGATGGAGTACAGAATGGTGAGGGAGCATTAGAGGGTCAGCTAGAATAAAATGAAATTCCCTCAGTACATTTTTGTGAAATGCTACATTTTTGTCACCTAATATTTTTCTATGTAATGATACCTGTTGTTTTTTATAAACATTAATCATCAAGAATTACAACCCACTTGTAATTCTTGGAAGCTGCTTTTATTCTCTCCCCCATAAGTCATTTCTAGGATTTAGTCTCAGTATTACATTTTATATGTCAAAGATTACAGCTGTAAAAATCCATCTACCAGAGAACTCACACTGGTATTGAAAAGGCGCATTCAAATATGTGAGCAAGGCTAGTGCCTTCTCTTGCTTTTTAAGAATATAGATGGATAATTCTTCCCAGGCACACTGCTAAAATTAAAAGAGCAGTGTGGGGTGGTGAATGGCAAAATAATGTCATGAAGTGCTTAGAGCACTTGTTTCTCATGTGGTGGAGAAATGGTGACTCAGTGGGAGTCAGAAAAAACAACAGGCCAGGCCATCAGATGATGTTCCTGGGTTAGCCCAAGAGAAGGGCTGCGGCAGCACTGACAGCTGTGCTGCAAGTTGGAGAGGATGGCAGAGGGAGGGGGGCAGGCAGGTGGACTCTCAGCTACTCCATTGGCATGTGGTTCACAAGCTCAGTCCCCATCACGCTGCACACTCTCTCCTCCCTGTCCTGGGTGATCGCTCGTTTGGATGTAGTCAGTCAGCAAGAGTTACTGGACATTGAATGGTTGAAGGATGTGTGGTACCTAGGAGATGTTCCTTTATTGATATTATATTTTAGTTGTGTTGGGATGAAATTGACTCCTCAGGACAGGTAGGAGAAGGGCATTCCAGGGTGGACAAGATGGATTTAAGGAGGGGCCTAGGTTTGTATTTGTGCCACAGAATTTACATATCCAATTGTTTGCTGGTATTTTGTGTAAAAATAAAACTGTTCCTGAGAGCTGTTGTTGAACACTGAGGACCACTGGTAATGTTTTCCTACACATCAGACTGTCTTCACTATGGATAGCATAGTTCTTAAAAGATTTCATAAGAACAGCTGGATAATTTAAAAATATTTTGGAAAAAAGGTTTAATTAAATAGCAGCCAACTTCTGTACTCCATGAGAAATTGTACTAGAAGACTTTCCCATATATACTGTAATATATTCTTTCTGTCATATATATATATATATCATATATACTGCATTATATTCTCTCTCTCTTTCATATATATCACAGATATATCTATATCTATCTATATCTATCTATCTATCTATAGATATACCTATATATATCTGTATATATACATCACAGGCCGGTATGTATATATTGGATGACTGAGGAGGAAGTAAGCCAAATGAAAAGCTATTCATGATCATGGGCTATACACGTTTAGTGGTTATCAACACTGAACTTGTAAAAATTAAGTCATAGACTGAAACATTTTTGAAAAGTATCTTTTACCATTCACTCAGGATATACATGCAGGAAGATAAGCAGGATTAATATGCCAGTCAGGAGCCAGGTAACTATTCATCTCAGTGGTAAGTAGATTAGTTTGAAAATTTCTGTTTTACATGTGTACAACCCATAAACCCACTCCCCATCCACTGCTTTTCAGGAACTGTTTTGGAATCCATAAAAGAAAGGGGCCCTTTATTTGCAAAGAAATTTATACTATACATTTGATAAGTGATTCAAGTGCTCATTTTGAAAATAGGAAGGATAATAATAAACATAGGCAAATTATAGGTCTAATCAGAATGTAGGTACATATATTTTGAAAACAAGAGCAGTCACAATGAACAACATAAGGTTTTTAAAAACAAGAGGAGTCACAATAAGCAAGGAAAGATGTTCTGATTTACTAATTTATTTAGATAGGTTTACACTATGTATTCCAGGCTGGCCTTGGACTTGCGATCGTACAATCTCAGCTTCCCAATTGCTGGAATTACAGGCATGTAACACAGAACATAGCCAGTTTTCTTATTTAGATATGCATTTGATAGTAAAGGATGTTACAGGGTTCAGAATTCACAGACTATTTTAAAGTACAAAAAATATATAGAAATTGTAAAACATTACAGATAATTTCTATTTATTGAGATTTACCTTTCAGAATATATAGCATAAAGAGGTGTGTGTGTGTGTGTGTGTGTGTGTGTGTTTGTGTGTGAGATTTCCCTTAAGCCATCACATTAAATATTTTTATTCTGGCATAACTTTATACTTGGAAATAATTTAGTTGTTTTCTCCTCATTTTGCATTAGTGCATCAACTCTACTGCATTCATTTATTTGTTTGTTTATTTATTTTATTTATTTATTTATTTATTTTTTGCAGTGCTAGGTATTGAACCCAAGGCCTTGCATATGCTATATTCTCCAGCCTAGTGCATTTATTTTAGATGGTGATTTGCAGAGCTGGGTGGTCTGCTCTAAGTCACACACTTAATATTTAAGAAAGAATATTAGATTTTGAGACAAGCTATGGATTACAGTCCATTCTCTGCCCTCAGTTATTAGGTAAACCACATTGTAATCTCATGGGTGTCTATATGTGGAGTAAGTGCTCACTGCTTAAATAAGCTGAAGTGACTGAAATGTGAACATGGTTATATGCCAAGTCTTTCTTTTAGGTGAGAACGGACAGATCCTTTCACTATCTCCGGTTGATGTATCCGGTGCGATGTATCCAGGAGGTGGCAGCAGTGAGCAATGATTAAGAGTATGGACACATCCTTGGCTGAAAAGATGGATTACCTTTTCCCAAACAAGAGGGAACTAAGTGGCTCAGATGTGGCAGATACATGAAGACATCTAAACAAATGAGGGACATTTTTCACAGGCTGGTAACTTTAACGTCAGCTGGAGGAGGCTACTTCTTCCCAAACTTTATATTGTCTCCTTGATTCATTGGACCAACATGACCACTTTAAAATATGACATCATAAAATTATTTTCTAGCCTCTATGAGGGAGGGGAAAAGCATGACAGTGGGATTAGTCATGCAGGTCTGTCTCATGCTAGCATTACCAGAGTTCTCAAGGCAATTTAATTCATTATTGTCAGTCTCATCACACTTATTTGCATGAGAGTATGTGTGTGTGTGTGTGTGTGTGTGTGTGTGTGTGTGTGTGTGTGTGTGTTTTGCAGGGATGTTTAAAGGCAGACACTGGTCACTGTATTTCCCAATGGTAATTTTCTAGTGGTGAAAAGCTATAAAGTTATGTGTGACTGAATGTTTTCTTAGTTGTCTATCACTGTGTAACACATTGCCACCCAAATTTACAGGCTTGAAAACAGCACATGTTTTCGTTAACTATTTTCCTCCACCTTTTCTGTGTCCTAGGAATCTGGGAGTAACTTGGCTGGACTGTTCTGGTTTTGAGTCTCTTGTGAGATAACAGTGAGACATCGGTAGGGGCTACAGCAACCTGAAGGCTTGCCTGACAATTGAGGGTCCTCTTCCAAGATAGCTCACTCTGACGGCTGGCAGGTTGAGCACTTCCTCTCCCGTGGATTTCTCCATAAGGATGTTTAAATGTCCTTATGGTACGATGCCTGGTTTCCACCAGTGTGATCAATCCCCTGCAAACAAGCCTGCAATATTATTTGTAATCTGGCCTCAAAAGTCACACATTCTCATTCTTGTTGCACTTTAATAACCATAGAGACAAGCTCTGTTTCCTTGTGGAAAGATGATAGGATGGGGCTTGAATACGAGGAGATACAGATCATTGAGGGCCGTCTGGGAGGCTGGCTACCAGTCTGTTAAGTGATCCTTTTCCTTTTGCAAATAGTTGGAGTAGAACACTTTTCACTGGAAGCCATTATGAATATTTGCCACTTTGTCATCAGGTTATGATGCAAAGTCATGGTGTCATATATTGAGTCACTGATATATTTCAGGAAGGACTGTGATTACCCTATGGGGCAATTATGCTAGAATTACTATCAAAGACTACTGAAGAAATTTTCCCAGTTGAAAAAATCAAAATCAAAATCAAAATACAAGCAAACAAAGAAAGAACAGATACCCTGGATGAAAAGGCTAAATTCCTTTGTCAACTTTTTGTACTGGAGGTCAGTGTGAAAAGCTTAGCCTCTTAAAAATACACCTTCTCCCTTAAAATGGAAAGGAAGAGCCCCGTAGTCTGTGAACATTCAGAAGTTTGACACAAATGATCGCCAAAAGGTTTTATTCAGCCTACTGCCAAATACCTAGGTGATAGAACTGTACTTCTTATTTGATCTTACAGTATTGTTGAAACTGTCATGCTCTGTTTGTTTCTCCACACTGGCTGATTAGTGTTTTAGGTTGGCACTGTCCTTGGCTGGCTTACATTGTGGTGTACAATGACTAATTGGCCTGAACTTGAATGATGGAGAGTTAGGATGGGAAGAGAGTGGGTGGAAACTTGTCAGTCCCCCATTGTCAGCACTGACCTCTAAATTTCTTGTTTCAGGACTCCATTTATCACCATTTGAACTTTTCTGCTCTTTGGTACCTGTTTGACAGTAAATCTCAATGTGACTGACCAAAAGCATTCTGATATGTAAGCGTTTCTTTGACCACCTATAAGAATACTTGAGCAAAGTAAGTCACCTAAGAGATTCCAGTTACCTGTGATTAGTTGGAAAATATTTTAGGGTGTAAAACTTGTGGCACTAAAAATAATTCCCAGTATGTGAGGACCTAATGAATGCTGCAAGAGAACTCTGCAGACCAGTTGTATTGATTCGTGGTTCAGTGGCAACTCTATTCACCATAGCATTTCCTTTCACTCTATATCTGTACTCTAAAGGCACACGAATATTAAATTATTCTTTGACTTAAACTACTCAGATTCCAAAGATTTTAGCCAATATGGCATACATTAGTGTTGCCAACCCTAAAAAATCTCTCTTCTCCTGAGAACCGTTGCCTTTTGCTGAGGCACATGGTAGACTGGAAGGACTGTGTTTGCAATTGGATATGGTCATGTGCCTAAGATTTGGTGAAAGGAAAATAAGTACAAGTGTGTGGTAGTTTCTATTTTTATTACACTGGGTGGTAGGTGGGTGTACTCTGACCCTGTTTCACTCTACTTGCTTCTGACGTTTGGAACTTAGATCTGTTTGTTAGTTGAAGCACCATGTTGGACCGCATGCAAGAAATCATTACATAGAGTGGGAAGCAGTGCTACTCCCAGAAGATAATGAAGTTTCCATCACAGCCCTTATTGACTTATGGGAAAAGAAACTTTTATCTGTTGAAGCTACAGTTGTTTTTTTTTTTTTTTTTTTTTTTTTGTGGGTACCGGGAGTCGACCTCAGGACCTCGCGTGCTAGCAGGCACCCGTGGCACTGAGCGATATCACCCACCCCTTTTCTGGTATGTGGGTTCCGGGAGTCGAACTCGGGCCCTCGCGCTTGCCAGGCAGGTGCTTACGCCGCTGCGCCATCTCACCGGCACTAAGCTACAGTTTTTTTGATAAAGTTTTCTTGTTGGTTCTTCGTGAAGGCTTGGGTAATTTTTAAGATGCTGATAAATGTGTCACTGCCAGTCACTTTTTACTCCATATGGAAAGAAGCTCTCTCTCTTTCCATGTGACAGGGGTAAGTTGCTTCAGTAGCACTGCAGGGGGAGTCACGGCACCCCCTCAGCCTGCCTAAACACGCGCTGCAGATGTAGTCCCTTCTGTTGCCAAGAAAGCAGCTGCTTCCCTCAGTCCTCTGGTGCAGGTTCCTGGGTGATTCATCATGCGACACACTCTGATTCATATACACTAAAATAAAGAATTCTGATTTCAATCTTTGCAATTCATTAATGTTTTCACATATGTAAAGTTATTCCTAGTTTTGTGGCAACCGCTTTATAGCATAATGAAATCAGTGGTAAAATTCTAATTTTGGTGTGTATATTAGAGGTAGCTGGATAAGTGTGAGAAACTCAAAGGTCTTGGCGTGTTCAAATGATTCAAAATTTCTGCAGACAAAAGAAAATAGACTTGGAAATAAATATGTAAAACATGAAACCTATAATGTTTGACTAACAAGCTGTAATCCTTTCCAAATCAAAGCTCATGTTTAATATGGATGCTTCAATAGCATCATATCCTTTAAATTGAAATCATCTGTTGTTCAATTAAAGAATTACATTTGTGTTCACTGTGACTATTTTCTGCAAAGTAATTGTGGAATACTTATTATGCATAAAACCCTGAGTTATAAACTATGATGGAATAAACTATATAGAAATATCTAAAGTAGCATGAATATGTCTTAGCTAGCATGCTATTATCAATATAAAATGCCATAATTCACTGAAGATTTGAAGGAAATGTGCTGGAGTTTCAGCAGTAGTTTACAGTGATGTGAGAGATATTTGGTGAATCTTTAAGATCATTTGGTAAGTTTAATTGGTGCTTGAAAAAGGCTATATTTAGATTTAAAGGGCAAATATTATAGCTCCAATTTTGCCAAAGAGAAAACAAGACTCAGAGAATTAAATGACCTTCTAGAGATTAAAATGCTGATTAATGAATTACTTGCTTCTGAACCTAAGTCTGTCAATGAAAAAATTATACTATTTCTAATGCATTGCATTAATTTCTATTAATATTAGACTTTCATTAATATGCCCTATAGCATAGTTGGGAAATTGTAGTGATTATTGCTTTGTTCTTAGTGGGTTGGGATATTTGAAGACTTTGTGATTGAGCCCCGCTGATTTACTGATTAATGTCTGGTGCACTGATAGTGCAAATAAAGTTACCTGAGAAGCTAAAAGCATCAACCAGCTTGTGAGTATATTCTGAAACCACATCCCTGATCTCTTTTGTTCAAAGATGCTTCTCATTTTTAAAGGGGACATGCTGAATGATGACATTCTAAATGCATGTCCATGGGAGATATATAAACTTTTCAATAATTTATTTCCAGGAATTTCTGCTGCAGATATTTTAGGAAGGTTTTACGGTGTTACAACTGCCTCAGCCTCCAAAGTGTTGGGATCACAGGCGTGTCCAGCAGTTTAGGAAGTTTTACTTAAGAAAGAAGAATGAATATTTTAGTCAACTGATGCAGATGCTACTATGGAAATGGATGAAAATGACCCCACTATAATAGACTGTCATTGGAATGGTTTGTAATGCGTGAACTGGTAGAGCAGGCTGTTCAACTAGTAATGGGGCAGCAGACATTACCATCAGCTTTGCGTCTCTGTCCCTAATTTGTAGAATATCAAAAGGAGAACCTGGTAGACATTTGGAATATCATTCCTTTTGGTCTTATTCAGTGATGTGCATTTAGCTCTGTTCAGATACACTCTCTTCTCTCTTTACACTGTATAGAGTTTCCAGTGGAAGGCAAACTGTGTTTTCTTACTGTCCTGTGTATAAAAATTAGGCCTTTTGCTTTTAAATGCAAATGAGTAAACTATAAGTTTGAGGATGGGTAGAGCAGTGAGTGGACTTGGATAAAATGAAATCCTGAGAGTTCCTTGAGCTCAGATGAAGCATTGGAAGGGTTAAGAGATCAGTTTCACATAAGCAATTTTAAAAATCTCACATTTTTAGACAAGTTAGCTCTCATTTGATTGCCAGCCATTTGGAGCTATCATTGAGATAAAAAATGGTGTTTGTAAAACCTTACTCATTTTTTAGGTTAGTCTCATTTGTTTAGTCATTTAGTAAAATAAGAATTCTTGGGAGATAAAATACCACAACGACCACATTACAAACAAATAAATCAATAACTAACTCTTTCTTCTTATACTTTATCATGAAAAATGTATTTGTTGCTTTCCAAATCAATTTTTTTGGTATATATGCAACTTGTGTTCTTTGAAGGTTAATAACTGTTTAAATCAGTGCAAAGTGCTATTTGGACAAAATCTTTCCCCTATTTGACCCATTCTCCTTCGAAATTAGAATCCTGAAGCAGTAAGGAATTGATTATTCTTATATTTGTATTTTAATATTAACTATTTTCCCATCTCCTACTTTCCAATCAGGTTGATAGACATTTGCTACATCTTATAGTCTTATAATCTCCCTATGGTTCTAAACTATCCAGTGAGTGAAAGATTAGTTTTCTGGATGTATAAAGTAATAATTGTACCTATATTATAGCACAGATACAAAGATAAAACAAATTAATGTAAATAAAGTGTTTATAAGGGTTCCTGACATATAACAGATGATCAATGTAATTTGGTTATAATTATTATGTCATTGTTTTAGTTGTAATCTTTACATTTACTGAGTAACAACAATAACATTTTAACTAGTTTTTCTGCCATCAATCTAGATTTCCTCCAGTCTTTTCTTCACAGAATAAGCCAAAGTGATCATTTTAAGGTGAAAATTTGCTTTGCTTTAGTTTTCTCCATTGCTTTGTTTTGACAGGTCCCTGCTCCTCACAAGATATAATCTAAACTCATTATTGTGATTTGCTTTCTCCATAGCTTTTCTGCCTCATTTCTTAATCTTCTAGGTCAAAATTCAAATCTTTTTACTTAGTATTTGTAAATCTAGTGTTAAAAATAATTATCAGCTTTAACATATTTTTTGTTTAATAATTCATGAAGTAGTGGGTTACTGCTCAACAATTAGTGTGATTTACAAACTTAGATATTTTACATACCTCTGAATGTTTGGGGTCAGGTTCAGGGTCAGGGTTAGGGTTAGGTAAATATGCTGACAGCACCGCTCACCACCATGCTTGCAAGGAAGTTCACAAGTCAAGCTTTGGTATGCTTGTCATACATGTGTCATGTATATCATTGCTTTTATTGCCTTTCTCCTTTTCATACTGTGATTTTAATAGATAGAATTAACTTTTGGCTGGTTGCAGGCAATTTAAAATTTGTTAGAATCAACAAATTTTGTATTGCCTGATTGAATTATTTCTTCTCATTTTTTGCCTTCCTCATTAGAGACCATTCTTTTATTGGTCCTCCTCTTCACTCTGCTCCAGTTCATATGGAGCAACATGCATTTCCCCAGCACACTGGCTTGTTACTTGCCCTGAGATCTTTGTATCTCAACTTGGAATCATCCTGTCCCAGCTTCTGGGATGAACTTCTTTATATTTTTTACTTTTATTAGTATATGTTTGCAGTACATAATGATTATGTTCACTGTAGGGAACTGGTACATGTACATAACATATTTCAATTCCTTTTTCCCCCTTCCCAACACTTTTATTTTATTTTATTTCCTTGTATTTTTCCAAATTCATTTATTTATCTCATAAGAACATATAAAGTTAATTCTCATATATACTGAAGGAAAACCAGATTAATAGGCCAAAGAACATATAAAAATTATGTAAGACAATTGTGTTAATTCAAAGTTCTCTTTTAGAGACACTGTCTCTGCTGGATTACAGTACCTGTTATTTGCTATCTCTTTTTTTCTATTATCTGTCTTTTGATGAACTTTGTGTGGGAAGTTTTTCCTGCTTTGGAACTCAGGCAAAAGCCCCTCTGTGCTTCTACTACAACTGTGTATAAGTCCCTCTGTGTTTCTACTACAACTGCTGGAAAAAATATTTATATATAAAATTTATCACATTAAATTGTAAATTCCTGTTTCTTTATCATCTCCACCAGATTTTTATCTCCTCCCTTTGCCTCCCTCCCTCCCTCACTCCTCCTTCCCCCTCTCTTCAGTACTGGGGATTGAACCCAAGGTCTTCTCACTGAGCTATCTCCCCAGCCCTTTTACTCAGTGTTTTATTTTGAGACAAAGTCTCACTGAATTACCTAGGCTGGGCTGGAACTTGCAAATCTCCTGCCTCACCTTCCATCAGTGTTGGAACTACATACAGCTACTTTAATCTTTTAACGATAGTGAGAATGTCTTAATATTGCAGAACACCCTCCAGCCTAAAGAAAATCGTATAGGAGGCACTTAATATATAGTTATAAAAAAAAAAAAATAGATGAAGTTTAGGGAATGGCTTTGAGACTTTAATACTGTTTTCTCATCTATAAAAGATTGAACATGATGGGGTCTAGGAAATGCTGCTCCAAAGTATGGCCCATTGCATACTGAATATTTTAAACTGAAGAAATTTGAGAAAACTGCAAAGGCAGGAATTTCTTTTTCTTCTACCCATTGCCCTGAAGTGGGTCATAAGACTACCCTGTGACAGGTGCCCTTTTATACCCAGAAAAAAGGAAAAACTTTATTACTGAAAATAAAAGGGGAGAGAGAAGAATCCAAGTATACTAACCTCGTTAAATTTCTTTCAGTTTATTACCAGTAGACTACATCCTCTCTGCCCTTCATCATCACTAACATAAAAATGCACAGGCTTAGCCATTCCTGTGGCTCTTCATTTCTTCACGAAAGCTCCCATGTCATCTAAAACTCATACTAAATACACCTGTTTGCTTTTCCTTTGTTAATCTGTTAGTATAGAGGCCCCCACCAATGAACATAAGACAGGTAGAAGTAAAAGATATTTTTCCTCCCCTACAAACGCTGTAAGGATAAATCCATATTGTTAAAGCTATTAAGGTATCTTAAGATAACTGTAACTGGATTTTTGTTAGTCTTGTGAAATTTACCTAATTCTGTATCATTGATGGAGCTGAATCATTCACTCAACTCTTCTTAGGGTACAAATGGCAAAATTCACTTTGGCCTTATTAGAAATGCTAATAATTGATGCATTGGATGAGTAACCTAAAAGCAAGAATCAAATTTTCTGTCATAGAAAACAATACCATTTTCTCACTATTGACGTGAATGAAAGAACATGATCACAATATTGATGAAGTAATTTTAAGACAAAATACTTCAGAAATTGCTACTTTGGTTGCTACTTTGGGAGCAAAAAACGTGCTCCCATGGAGTCTTGGCTAGTGTTAAAGTGAGGCCTTGACGCCAGACCATCTAGATAGGTAAAGACAAGTTTCTGGGTGTTTGTTTTTTAAATTTTGCTTTGGACCATTCAAGATTTTGTTTCTGCAGGAATCCTGTTAGATATGACCTGGAGACTATAGAGAAAACAATTAACATTTTATATTTATCTATAACTTTCAAAGTATCATACAATATTTCAATGTTTCATACAATATTTGTGCTATGTTTCTGCTGAAAGTGATTAAGCAGATATATTTCTGCTGAATGACTCCCTGACTAGTGACAGTCACAGATGCTGTTGTTAAATTCTTGGAATCACTATCTGAACAAAAATAAAGTTAATGTGCTCTTTTCTTAGTTACAATAAATTTCCAGGTACCACACACATCATGAAAATAGTCAGTGACAACAGATGTTACCAATTACTGCTTTATAGTTCAGTATTTGGAAGAAACATTTGAAGTTGAATATGCACACCAAGTTGCATTTATGTCTTTCTTTTATATTTAAATTTGGAAGGAAATGATAGCTGAAACAAGTAAAACAATGTAAAATTATGATGCTATGTGTGAAATTGTCGTGCAGAACACTTTTGTACTTCTATCAGGGAACGGGTTGACACACACGTCTATATTACTGTAGGTAATTATGGCTTTTGTTTTGAGGGACACGATTTGCCTTTGAGAGCCAAAGCGATATCTCAAAGCTTTCTCAAAAGGAAAGAATATTCTGAGATGTAATAAAGAGTCCTATTAACAAGCGTGTGTTACGTGTTTTGAGGTTTGGCATTCATACTGCTTAATACTGTCCTTTCTTAAACAGGTATAGAGGTCTGATCTAGTTTTATGTCACTCTGTTGACAATGATTTCAAATGCATTTCAATATAATACTAAATTTCATGAAATTAAAAATAAAAATTTTCACTATTTGTTTTGAAGATGAGGAAATATCTGTAGGGTGACACTTGTTAGCTAGTAAAGAATACAACTTCATACTCCACTGATATGAAGTGCTGTATTATAAAAGTAACTCAGATTTTCTTCTATCTTTTAATTAGTGTCTATTATTCCACATAGAATTTGGAAAATAGACAAATAGTGATTTTCATTTTTTTTTAGTTTGTCAAAAATTCAAAAAATATAAACCATCCTCTGGGGATAGGGTTGAGGATAATTATTAAATTGAGCATGGGCTAGAAAAAGCTGATCTGAGAATTAACAGCTATTTTTAGGAAGAATGTCTGGGACAGTCAGCCTCTAACATGACTCTCTGATGATCTTCATCTTTCAGTATTCAAGCCTTTGTGCGTTCCCTTCTGCACTGTTTGTGCAACCAATAGAATGTTGCAGAAGTCGTGGTACACCTAGTCCAGGCCTAGCTTATAAAAGCCATCGCTGCTTCTCCCTTGCCCTTCCCCCAGCTTTTCTCTCAAATAATACAGTCTGGTACAAGTCGGCTTCTGTGTTGTGAGCAGAAGCTCCTGGGGAGAAGGACTGAGGCCTCTGGACGATAGTCAGTGAGGAACCGAGGCCTTCTCACGTTTGGGCAACCTGGAAGCAGATGGCCTAACCCCGAGCAAGCATTCCAGTGAGCGTCACTGCAGCTGACATCGGAATTGCAACTTTATGAAAGACACTGAGACAGAACCCCGCAATTAAGCCACTTCAGAATCTGGAGACATTTGAGATAATGTTTTTTTGTTTTTTGTTTTTTAAGTTACTAAGTTTAAAAAAGAAATTATTATATGTTTGCGATAATAATTACATTGACCCTAGGGAATCTGTATATATACTACCACATCTCGATCGTTTTTACTCCCTCTCACTACCCTGCCCCCATTTCCCAGAATTCCTTCCCATCTCTACAAAGTCTACCTAAGCTACTAAGTTTAGGGGCCAATTTTACACAGGTATAGATTAGCAATGTAAAAGCCATCAGGAATCACACATTGGTTGTGCACAGCTTCACACATGCATGCATAAATTCACACATGATAAATTTTTTAAAGACACAAAAAATCCTCATTTGCTATATTTTTAAGGCTTGGCAATTTCTCACTTTACATTCCTAATAAGACACATGAGAAAATATAGAATCGGTTTCATTACAAGCTTTTGTGGGCTAGCCTCTCAGAAAGTGGAAGCTATAAAATTTGAATGTTACAATGGCAGGGTTTTTAATTTGTTTGTTTTTGTTTTTGTTGTCATTGGTGGTGTTTTATTGTTTGTTCTGGCAAGGACAAAATTCCTTGCTAGGGGGCGGTTGAGATGGCTCAGCGGCATAAGCGCCTGCTTGGCAAGCGCGAGGTCCTGAGTTCAACTCCCGGATCCCACATACGAAAAAAGGGCCAGTGATATCGCTCAGTGGCATGGGCGCCTTCTGGCAAGCAAGGCCCTGAGTTCGACCCCTGGTACCCACACACACACATAAAAAATTTCCTTGCCAGTATATCTCCTACTTGAAGGAATGGAATGGATTATTAAGCGACTCAGCATTATATAACTAGGACATTTATACAAGATATAGAGGTTATCTTAAAAATAAAGGCATGGTATTCAAATCCAGTAACCATTCTGTTGAACTCTATATAGATCTTGCCACTGTCCAGGTAAAATATATTAGTTTCAAAGGCCACCATAACAAATTATAACAAACTGGGTGACTTAAAACAACTGAAATTTAATCTCTCTTAATTCTGGATGCCAACAGTCTGAAATCAAGGTATTCACAAGGCACAATTCCTCTTCCCTGATGTCTTCCAGGCTTTTGTTAGTTCATTATGGCATAATGGTCCTAACAAGGCCTTTACCCCTGTGTTTTTCTGTATCTTCTGCATCTTTTTATGAAGATATCTGCTATTAGATTTAGGCCCACTTTAAATTCAGAGTAATCTGATGTCAAGATCTTTAATTGAGGGCCGGTGAGATGGCTCAGCGGTGTAAGCGCCTGCCTTGCAAGCGCGAGGGCCCGAGTTCGACTCCCGGAACCCACATACGAAAAAGGGGCCGGGGATATCGCTCAGTGGCACGGGTGCCTGTTGGCGCGCGAGGTCCTGAGGTCGTCCCCCTGGTACCCACAAAAAAAAAAAAAAAAAAAAGATCTTTAATTGACTACATCTGTAAAGACCTGTTTTCCTAATAACTTCACCTTCACAGGTTCTGAGGGTTAAAACTTGAACATATTTTTTTGGAGGTCATAATTGAATCCATTATGTAAGCCACATACAGGATTTCTCCACAGGCTGTGGTGACGGATTCCTTTGCAGCTCAGAGACTGCTGTATGCTGGGTGATCAGCTGAGGTGTGGGAGTGGAGTTAGGTGCACTGCTGCAGTGGCAGCAATGGTAGTAAACCAGGTCTCACATTTTGGGAGAACTTTTGTTACATATTCCATACGCTTAACGGGGGAGATAAAAACCCTTACTTACTGTATTAAGAAAACAAGGGAAATGAGCAGTGGAGTGAAACTCTGGAAAGAAATTGAAATACATACAGAGTGAAACAATGTAACAATCATTTCAGTAAGGAAACTTCTGAATCTTTGCCTATAATGTAGAGAAAGCAGCACCCTTGCTCATTTTCAAGGAAAAACCTATTGAAGCCAAGACAAAAAACATGGGCAAAACCTCCATGTAATTTAACATCTTTAGAATAACCCACCAATCCATCCTGCATGTCTTAGAAACTCAGGGTAGAAAGAATGGTTAAGTTAGTAGGGCTTGTGTTTTAGGGATACGAAAACAGCCTCACAATAAGCCTGATTATACTTAGCCCATCTGCAGAGTCCAACACTTATGTATATTTTCTCTTAAAAACATATGCACTTCTAATTGTACATATTTTACAAACTATTTTTATGTCGTTCTCTCAGTTTCTTATGACAACATTATCAAAAAGGTAATGACCATCACCATTTGTGAGACTTTCTTTGTAAAGACGGCTTCAATGTCCCTTCCTGTTCCTGCACCAGCACCCCCTTGTGATGCTACTTTGCCCACTAACAGTCAAGAGATGAGTTGATTTCTCTACTGCTGAATCTGCCATGGCCATGTGTCTTGCTTTGAACAACAGATTGCAGTAGAAATGATGTTTTATTAGTTCTGAGTCTAGGCTTCACGTGTTTTTGCAGCTTCTGCTCTCCCCTTCTTGGCTTTTGGGGATATTCTTCTTGAGGAGGCTTAGATACCTTGCAATAGCTGTGTTGTACAGTGCACCTGAAAATTTCTTGCACGCAGTCAGGTCAAGAAATAAACCTAAGTAGTCAGTCAATATGTAGGCTTAGTTCCTTGGGGACCGTAAAAGGTCTAGAGCTTAGACCTTTTCAGTGTGAGAGAAAGACACAGACCATTTTTTTTTTTTAAATGAGTTAGAACAAAATTTATTAAGAGCTCTTGTAAATTTCTGGGCAAAAAAGTTACTTAGAGGATAATTAAAAGTTAAAAGAATGTAGGATGCAACACTTTGGATTAGGATTCAGCCACATTTTACAGAAAACTCAAGAAGGAGTGGCTTAAACATAAAAGAGGTCCAGCGGTAAGTAGTTTGTGGCTGGTATGAGAACTCCATGGCCACAGGGCTGCAGGTTCTTCTCAGGTTCTTTTCTCCCATCCTCAGTGCTGGCTTTCATGGTAAAGGTCTCCTCACAGCCATCATGTCTGTGTCCTGTGGAGTGGCAAAAAGTACCTATCCCTCGACTGAATCAGCTCACTTCGAAGACCTTCCCTGGCTCCCATCCACTTAACTTCTCACACTTACGTGTTCACTGCTAGCAGCTGAGGAGACTGGGACACTGTCACCCCGGAACTGCATTCCACATTCTTCATAAATGAGTGAGAAGAATGGGTATTGTGTCAGCAACTCCCAGTCCCTGCCCCAATAGCAAATGAGGACAGAAATAATTGGATGGTGTTTTGTTGTATATTTGTCTAAACATGCTCATTTCTTTCTTTCTTTCTTTCTTTCTTTCTTTCTTTCTTTCTTTCTTTCTTTCTTTCTTTCTTTCTTTCTTTCTTTCTTTCTTTCTTTCTTTTTTTGTACCAGGAATCCAACTTAGGACCTTGTGCCACCAGGCGCTTGTGCCACCAAGCTATATCCCTGGCCCCATGCACATTTCTTACTCTACTTGCACTACTTTTGTATTTCCTCATTTCCTGTACATTCAGAGCAACAGCTTCTTATGAAGGTTTCTCTTCAGTGTCTTTTTTTTTAGTTTTTTAAAAATTAATTAAGTTTATTAGTACATGTTAGGTATACATAATGATCACATTCATCATAGGGAATTTGTACCTGAATATGATATATCTTGATTCTTTTTTTTTTATTCCTCTACCCTCCCTTCGATACCTCTTCCCCTCCTTATTTACAAAAGCTTTGTTTGCATTTTTTCCTTCTTTTCTCTTTTATTTTTCTTTTTCCTTCCTTCCTTTCCCCCTCTCCCCTCTCTAGTTCCCCTTCCCATTCGAATGTTTCCTTACTATTTTATAATATTTATTATACATTTTAGTCCTTATTTACACTTTCAGTTTCTCACACCAGAGAAACAGTGTGGTATTTAAACATGTGTGCTCAATTTATTTCACTTAAGAGTATGGTCTCAAGATGCATCCATTTACCTAGAAATGTCTGAAGTTTATCTTTCTTTTGGCTTGAAGAGTACTCCATTATATAAAAAAAACCCACATCTTCTTTATCCATTCATTGGTTGATGGGCATTTGGGCTGTTTCCAAGATTTAGCTATTAAAAACTGTGCTGCTACAAACATGGGTGCGCATATATCTCTGTGGTATGATGCTTTTGATTCTTCCAGAAAGATACTGAAAAGGGGAATAGCTGGGTTGAATGGAACCTCTAGTTTTAGTTTTTTGAGTAATCTCCACACTGATTTCCATAGTGGTTGCACCAGTCTACACTGCCACCACCTTATCTTTGAGAAAGGAGTCAAATACCTCCACTGGAAGAAAGATAGCCTCTTTAATAAATGGTACTGGAAAAGCTAGCTTTCCACATGCTGGAGATGAAAAATAGACACATATCTTTCACCATTTACTAAACTAAAATTGAAATGGATCAAAGATCTAAATATTAAAGCAGAAACACTAAATCTGCTGGAAGACAGAATAGGTAGAACTCTTGAGGACATTGGTGTAGGTATTGACTTTATGAGAAAAACCCCGCTTGCATAGGCACTATCACAAAGAATCAACAACTGGGGACTTATTGAAAAGCTTTCGCATAGCAAGAGAAACCACTAATAGAATGAAGAGAAAACCCACAGTGTGGGAAAAACTTTTTACCACTGTTCCTCAGCTGAAGGACTCATATCTAGAATATATAAAGAAAGGAAAAAATCAGATCTCTGAATTTAAAGACCCAATCCAAAAATTGGCATCTGAAATGAAACACTTCTCAGATGAAGAAGTAGACATCTCAGAATGAAAAGAATGGCTGTTATCAAGAAATCAACCAATAACAAATGCTGGTGGGGCTGTGGGGAAAAAGGAACAAAGATCTTTTTTTGTGTGTGTGGGTACTGGGGGTCGAACTCAAGACCTTGTGCTTGCAAGCAGGCGCTTGTGCTGCCATTGAGTGATATCACTGTTCCTTTTTCCCTTTATGTGGGTTCCAGGAGTCAAACTCAGGGCCTCACACTTGCCAGGCAGGCGCTTATGCTGCTGAGCTATCTCACTGGCCCAAAGATCATTTCTGAAGTAAAAAAAATTAACAAATTCAGTTAAGTAGCTTTTGTTTCTTATTAGTTTTGATTTTCCTGCTATAGCCATAAAATAATAAATAATTTATAAATCAATGTTTTTCTCATATGATTAATTAAATGTGAGGCTCTCAGTCAAAGTTAGCAGAAAGAATATCAATCAGAGTTGGCTTGTATCTCTGAATTATGCGTTGCAAGTGTTATCTTTCACCATACCCTACTTTACCTGTGAGTGCTGTTAATTAGAGGCTTGCACAATGTCAAATGTGACAAGGGTAGAATAGGCTCTGTTTTTATTTAAAGAACATCTTTTGGTCAATTTCATTCCTCCTTTATATTTCTTTTGAAAGATATTATCATCCCTGGGGCAACTGCAAGCCATGGTGGCACTGATGTATGCTTCTTGCTGAAGAGGAGATTCAGTGGATATATATATTGAATTAGTTACATTACTTACATTAATGACCCCAATTCTTCAACCTTCCTTCTATCTTTGATTTTGGCCTTGTGACTACAGTTCTTCTCACTTAATAGCAGAATGTCTTTCCTTTTCCCTGTATTCTGAGATTGACCATGTAGTTTGCACATGTAATATATGTGGAGGCTGGAAAAAGTGCTTGTACCCTGCTGCTTTTGCTCTTGAACCTCTGCCCTCCCCAGGGGAATATATCTGGGTGGCCTGCTGGAGGAACGGTAGAGATGCGGGGAGTAGAGTCAGGGTTTCCCACTGATGGACCTAGCCTCGGATGTGCAGGTGAGCGCAGCTGAGAGCAGAAGGCTTATCTGGTTTAAACTGCTCATGTACACACTTGGTAACTAGATAAAGACTGATTTTGAGGCCAGTTTATTAACAGCATTATTGTGGCAACAGGTAATTGATACAAATATCATTCAAGATTTACTTCTTTTGGGGAGAGTGTGAGGATCCCAAAGTGACAGCTTCAGGGACATATTTTCCCCTTGGATTCAGATGATTCAACTACTGGATTCCAGAGCCCTTGTAATTTGGATCTGATAGCATTGTAATTGTCAGCTTAACGGCGAGGATGAATAGGGCATGTGTTTTAAGGCCACAGTGCACGCTTCACGTGCAAGAAGAAGTATTAGGTCAAATGCAAAGAATATTAATTATCAGGCGACACAGACTTAGGCCTACATATGTATTTTTAACTAATGGAATAAAGTAAAACTGGTTTACATTAAACCATGGTGGGCTTGAGAAAAAAAGCTATCAGTGGCATTTTATAATGCTCTACTTGCACCAAGTCCCAAGTTAGGTCAAGAGGGGCTTAAAAGCTTTCCACCCAACCAAGGGCTTTTTTGCTACATAAATTGTTCATCAGAAATTTTCTGTGTATTTTCTATTCGCTATATAATTACATTATTTTGCTCTTTCCAGACATTTTTGGAGTAAAATTAATTTACTTTCTTTTTTTAATCTTGCTATGTGGGAATTTGGAATTTCTTTGCATTACAACAAAAATATCAAACTGCTATGCAGTACTCTGCAATTTTAACATATACTTTTAAAACAAAATATAATTTAAAATTTATCATTGTCATACTGTTTAATTATTGTATAATGTTTAATTTCACAGATAGTGTAATTTAACAATTTCTTCTTTATTCTACTTTTTCTTCACTATTCAAAATACTACCACAGCAAATTTTTTGTGTGCTTTTCTGGTAATTTCCTTCTGAAGGAATTGTAGAAGTGGAATTATTGTGTCAAATATTACAAACATTTTAAAGGTTTAAAAGTCCTGAATATGCATAGCCAAACAGTTTTTAAAGAAAGGTCGTATTGCTTTCTGCAATGTATGATACCTTGCTTACAACAACCTTGATAGCATTAAGTATATATTCTTTAAAAATTCTTTGCTAGTGCACATATGTTATGCAATTTATAAAGTTCAGTAGTGAAAATAACAAGAACATAATCATTTTTCAACTTTAAAATAATGACTTCTAAGATTAAAGATCACAGACGTGTTCATGACACTATAATGGAGCTAGGAAAACAGCAAATAGAGGGATTTCCCACCTCCTGTATGTTTCTCAAGTATTCCAGAACAGTGAATCATAATAGGGATTTTTACTTCGAGTGAACTGTGGTTTTTGTCTTGGGGTTTTTATTTTTATTATTCCAGGTATCGTCTAGGTAACAAAAAATAGGCATCACAGGGAAAAGAGCAGCTGGTGCTAAGAGAATGTTTCTTAACATGCATTTAAGGGTCATAACTCCATGTTAAAATGCTTGAGAAGAGGAGACAGTGAGATACAGGGTTATTATATGACCTTGGGATACAATAGACTACAATAGATAGGTTAGAACCCTATCTCTGTTAACTAATGAGCTCTGTTGTGTTGAGCAAGATGATTAGTCATTCTTAGCCTAGTTTCTTCTTCTTTTTCCTCCTATTTTTTTTTTGTGTTTGTGTGTGTGTGTGTTACTGGGAACTGAACACAGAACCTTGCACATAGTAAGCAAATGCTTTACTATTGAGTAACATCTCCAGTCCTTTGTATTTATTATTTTATTTTGAGAGAGGGTTTTTCTAAATTGCCCATGTTGGCCTTGGACTTGCCATCCTTCTGCCTCAGCTTCCTGGGTAGCTGGGATTACAGGTATGCACTGCCACACCTGGCTAGTTTATCCATTTAAAAAAGGACCTCAAAATCGCTACATGGTAGAACTGTTATGAGAAATAAGCAGTGTAATGTCATTAAATAAAACCACAGTATAAATGCACCTAATAATGATGATAATTATCGAAGAACAGAGAATGCTACATGGGTTCAATATCATAGTGGAGGACTGATGACAGGGTTCTGGAAAGTTTGAAGCATCAGCAAGTGGAGGGATAATAGAAATTTAGGGGAACCAGCAAGATGCTGTTGATGAAGGAATAAAGATGTTAGGTCTGTAATGGGCACTTGGGTATTTTCCTGTTGACATGTAGGTAACTCACTTTCCCAGTTGTCATGCCCAAGAAAGCAGTGACCATAAGAAAATACCTATGCTTCCTCAAATTGTGGCACATTGCACTTTATGTTCTAATGCAATGCTATTCTCCAAAGCCATGTGTCTGGAATAAGCCTAAGGAATCTTGGGCATTTATTGGAATTACTCTAAATGAGGGTACCTTAGAAAAGGGATATATTTTGGTGTTTCCAGCTGAAATTGAAGTTGAAGGTTAGGTGTTGCTAGAGCCAGGTCTTAAATTCAGCGAGAGTCTGCCTCCATACTTAGGAGACCAGAAAATAGCATTGATGGTCTTTTCAAACCTATTGTGATTAAGAGATTATAATGAGAAGCTTTGTAGCTAACAATTATCTAAAAATTGATAGAAAGGTGGGTTTTAATGAGGATTCATATGGTTGGAATTTCCCAATGTCTGTATGTCAAGTCTAGACCCATGATTTCATATTCACAAGAAAAGAAATGTAGAGTATGTGTTGACATGCAGTACCACATTTTATTAGTTTGGGTCATTATCAGGATTGTCAGCAGCTAAATTTATTGTATAGAACTATTAATTGATTATTGCAACTGAAGCATTGCTTGTGTCAGCTATGCCACAGGTAAATTATTTCAGCCCAATACAGAAAGGCAGAATTTGAGATTCTGTAAAATTCTTTTAATAAAACTCCCTATTAAAACTAGCCCTACTTAAATGGACCATCATTATTAGGAAAGGGACCTTAGTGTCCCCAGAAAGGAGGCTTCTACTAATGAGGATTAATGTAAGAATTAGAGAAATTACTTAAAGTCAGAAACAGCTAAGAGATAAAAGGTTTAAATACTTGAATTGGGTTAATCGACAGTGGCTCAAAAGTTGGAATTGCCTTTTGTGAGAAATGTTATTAACACAAACCAAATGATTAGTAGAGAATTATAAGGAAGTAAATGAGGCAGTTCTCATTAAAATATAGTCTTTTTTGACTTAGTAAAAATGAACAAAACGAACTCTTCTATTATAGATAGCTAAGTTAGGTAGAAATATTATAGACAGTCAGATAGAGCTATGCCCTCAAGGGAGTCAGTGCAGAGGATGAAAACACATTACAACTGTGGCTGGAGGTGCATCCATTGGAGGCCAGGCCTCAAGGTAAAGACAGAATGACCAGGACTACATACCTCCCCATGGGATAAGATAATTGGTATCCCTAGTCCAATAAAGTCTAGATAGACATCAGTCATTCCAGTGGGTAATTGGGACCCCCTGATCCATCCCTTCCTAAAGAGGGTCTTTGTTCTTTCCATGTACACTTGTTATGTGACCTGCTTCCCCATTGGATACCTAAGTGGCTATAATTGTAATTTTACTGGTTATTCATAGTTTTGACCCACGTTGTACTCACCTTGTGATTTTGCTCTATAAAACTTCCTTTGAGAAGTGGGCTCTTTGGCAACTCACTTTTGCATCCTCTCCTGCCTCTCAGGAGACATTTCTCTCAATAAATATTTCCTACTCTTAACCTCCATTGTTCCTTAGAATTCATTCTTCGATTTTGGGGAACATGGACTCTGCATATCTGACATATTCCAGGTTGAGAATTACATATTATTTCCCCTATATCATTTGGAGGCCCTAGTGAGATAATTGGAAGGAGATGAAAGTTTGCTTTTGTTTTATGGATTTTGGATTGTGACTCATTTAGGTAATCAGAAATTGTCATTTTTTTTTGTCAGTTGCTTATGCCTTGTCTTTTTATGCATTGTTTTTTGTTAAAATGATGATAAATTTAAATTGAGAACATGGGAAGATTATGATGTTTCCTTGATGAGATATTTTACTTTTGCAGGCTAAGACTTACATTCCTGTTTTGTATATGCTGTATTTAGACTTACTTGTTGCTGAATTTATTGCTGCCCCTTGCTTGACCTCTTTCACTTATTTTGACTGTTGTGGTTGACTGTTATCTTATCTTAGACAACAGCACTAGAGGGAAGTAATGTTTGAGCATCCCCTAGTGGATTTCGATACTAACCAAAATGTGAATTTATGAAATGCTGTAAAATGGGTCTCTTATGAAATCTAGTTTATATCTGGAAAATATACATGCCTATTAATAAATCACAGGACTCTAACTGCTAGTTAAAAGGAAATAGCCCAGCAGCCATTCTTAAGACATGGAGGACAGGTTTCACTGGGACAGTCTGGCCCGATTCCCCCTTTATACTCTAGAGGGGAATGTCAAGCCTGTTCTGCCTCAGTTTCCTTTCTGGTCTGATCTTCTGCTGGTAAGGAAGCAATCTTAGCCCTTGAGATTCCCCACTCTTGCCTTTCCATGAGCAAACTGTCTCAATTACTCACCCTAAGCCTGAGAAGAATATACTTCCTTTTTCTGATCTCATTTCTGATCTTTTCCTGTCACTTTGTACTTTCCTTTTTTGGAGGCATATTTCTGCTAAAAATTAGAGGGTGGGGGAATCCTGCACTGTCACAACTTTTCCTTCCTATCCAACAACTAAGAACTTTTAAATTGAGCCCATAGAAAATGAGCATTTGCTAATGCTGAAGAGAGGGAAGTCATCTTAGATGAGGAACACAAACCTCTCTCTAGGTCAGATGAGACATCAGAATTTTGCCTATCCAGGAGAACACACATGAAATTGTATCTCTGCTTAGTGTTCTGGACAAAAGTCTCCTGGTTGCAGGAAACTGAACCTGAGACCCCATAGAAAGAACTGACTTCTACCAGAAGGAGATATTTCCTCAAGCACAATATTTAAGGGACCCAAACACACTCAATTTAAGGGAGGCTCTTCAACCTCCTGGCTCTCTCTCCCCTCCTAGGTCTGGTTTTCATCATTTGTGTGTGTAGGGGAGGGAAGTACTTTCACTAATGTGCAAGTTGTGGTTGCTGAATGATGGGTACAGGTTTTAACCTGTTAGCTTCATAAGTGTATTTCTAAGGACGATTGCCTAGGCGATTAGGTAAACAGCACAAAGATTTTTCTGAGTCAACATTTGCCTCTATCTATCTCTGGAGGTGATCTCTTTTGAAGGCTGGGAAGTGCTCCAACCACTTCCAATTTTCCCTTTGATCTTTTTTCACCTCATTTTTTCAAAGAATTGGAAAGCATTTATTCAGGTCTCTTGATTATTGGTTTAATTTTGCTAGCAATACTTCCTTCTTTAAACATGACTGTTAGGGCTGGAATCAACTATAGCTTGTGCTTTTGGAAACGCATGCTGGAGTTAGGAGTGTGAGTTTCCAGAGAAGGTAGAGGTGTGAGTCAGTAAGGGTGGCTAGTCTGGCCAGACCTATCCTCTGGTCACTCTCCAGATAGCAACCACCAGCTCTGGAGCAGGTCACCATGGGGGATCCCTTGGGGGCACATGGAAATCAAGTAGGGAGTAAAAGGAACACCCATTTTCCTCTTGTGTTTCAGATGGGAAACTCAATGTCAAATTCTCTTACTCCTTTGGAATGTATTCTTAAGCACTGGAAATTGTTTGACACTCACATATTGAGAAAGAGCTGTTTTATATTTTTCTGCACCTGTGCATGGCCTGCCTACCCCCTAGAGGCAGAATGGAATGCAGAGGGAGGTATCAAGTATAATACTATTTCACAACTAGAATTATATGGTAAGACAGAGGGAAAATGGCCAGAATTACCTTATGTTCAAACTTTCTCTACATTAAGAGATAATCCTTACTTGTCTTCAAAATGTAAATGTGAGTCACAGGAAAACCAGACCCCTCTGGCCCTTAAGGCACAATCAGCTGCATCTACTATTACTGAGCCTGAGCTTCTCCTTTCTCGCCTTTTGGACTCTAAGGGCGAGGCTTCCAAGTGAACCCTAATTGAAGCCTCTATTGGGCTATATCCATCCCTATCTGATTTTGCTCAAGCTCCTCAAAGATAGTATCCCTTACAGGAGGAGAATGGAGATTGTGTCCATGTGTCCACGTGTCCTTTTCTCTCAGTGTCCTCAAACAGATCAAGCAAGTTCTGGGAAAGGTTTCAGATGACTCTGATAAATATATTGAAGTCTTTAGGGGACTTCCTCAAACCTATGAACTAGACTAGAAAGATGTAATGTTACTCTTGAATCAAACATTGACTTCTAATGAGAGACAAACAACATTACAAACTGCTATTGCATTTGGAGATAAGTATCATATTGTTAATTTCAAAAGGTCAGAAGACAGGCAGCCAGGGGAACATCCAGTTCCTACTGGCACCCAGGCAGTTCCTACACAAGATCACTAATGGCCTACCAACCAGATGGGAGATTGGAATAAGAAACATCTTCAGACATGTATTCTTGAAGGTCTAAGAGAATGAGAACTAAGCCCTTCAATCATTTTAAACTGTCAACTATTCATCGGGGGAAAGATGAGAACCCTTCTATCCTCTTAGATCATTTACAAGAGGCATTGATGAAACATACATCCCTGGCTCCTGATTCGGTAGAAGGACAGATTATTCTTAAAGACAAGTTTATTACCTAGTCAGCTTCAGATATTAAGAAAAAGCTGCAAAAGAGGCTTTTGCTCTAGATAGCGAAACACTTTAGTGAGAACTGCCTCCTCAATATTTTATAATCAAGACAAGGAGGAAGCCAAGGGGGGGAAAACAAAAACAAGAGAAAGTGCATGGCTTGGTTGCAGCCTTAAAAAGAATAGACTCTGATTCTCACGGCTCCAAGAAGAGCTGGATGACTAGACTCACCTGCTACTGCTGTGGAAAGTCAGGCCACCTCAGGAGACTGTGATAAAAATTGTCATAACAAGAGGCACCCTGAGCCATACCCTGATTGCAAAAGTGACACCAGGAGTCAGACTGCCTCTGAGACAGAGGTCCCAGTGATAAGAACCATCTTACCAGCTGACCCAGCAAAATTGAAGGGCCCCGGGGCACTCTCTGTCTTCTCTTTCTGGCCAGACTATTGTCTCCACAGAGGAGCCTTGGGTAATCATGACTATGGAGGGAAAAGAAACCAGCCTATCGTTGGACACTGGCGCAGTCTCTTAGTCCTTCTTTTCAACCCTGCCCTTTCTTCCAGCCATCATACTTCAGTGAAAAACATCATTGAATAGGAGGTAACTCGCTGCTTCTCACAACCCTTAGGCTATAACTGGGATGGCTTCCTCTTCTCCCAATCCTTTTTAATTATGCCTGAAAGTCCAGGTCCCCTCCAGGGGAGAGATATCTTATCTTGCTTAAACACTGTATACACATGTAACCAAGTTAGATACACTGCCTTCCCCTCATGGAGATGGAAATCAATCCTGAATTATGGGCAAAACTAAAGGTAGAATAGGAAGAGCAATAAGAATTGCCATTGTGCAAATGCATCAAAGATCCTACTATTTTTCCTCACCAGAAGCAATACCCTCTAAGGCCTGAAGTTAAAAAGGACTATTGCCTATAAGTGAAAACTTAAGGGCACAAGGTTTACTTACACCCTGTAACAGCCCTTGCAACACTCCAATCTTGGCAGTTCAAAAACCCTATGGAAAATGGAGATGGGTATAGGACCTTAGATTTGCAAATGAGGCAGTAGTGCCAATCCACTTAGTGGTACCTAACTTGTACACTCTCCTTTCTCAATTCCAGAAGAATCCAGTTGGTTTTCAGTGTTAGATTTAAAAGACGCCTTCTTTTGTATTCCTTTACATACAGATTTCCAGTTTCTTTTTGCCTTTGAAAATCCTCATGACCAGGCCTCTCAACTGACTTGGGCTGTGCTTCCTCAAGGACCCAGAGACACTCCTCATCCTTTTGGGCAAGTGCTTTCCCATGTCTTGGCATGTTTTGAAATTTTCCCAAGTCACAGTCCTGCAATATGTAGATGAGATGCTGATATATGCCCCTCAGAAAAGCTCTCTAGCCAAGGCACCTGTGCTCTGCTGAATTTTCTAACAGAGAAAGTTATAGGGTCTCTAGGTCTAAGGCACAACTTTGGAGGTAAAATACTTATGGTAAAATACTTGAGCCTTACCATATCTAAGGGAACCCAGAGGCTGGGGGAAAAGAGAATTAAACCAATACTTTCCTTCCTGCAGTCCAAGACACTAAAACAGCTAAGGGGATTCTTAGGAATTACAGGCTTTTATTACCATTGGATAATAGGGTATGGTGAGTTTGCACAACCCCTCTATCAGCTTATAAAGGAAGCCCAAAAGGTAGATACCCATATTTTAACCTGGGAACATGATTCCCAAACTGCATTCCAGAAGCTTAAATAAGTGCTTATAAATGCCCCAGAATTGAGCCTGCCAACAGGACACCATTTCAATCTATATGTTGATGAAAGGTGGGGCATGATTTTGGGAGTGCTTACGCAGGATTGAAGACCTGCCCAACAGCCTAAAGGGTATATAACTCATGAAGTAGACATTGTAGCAAAAGGGTGGCCTGCATGCCTTAGAGCTGTGGCTGCCATAGCTCTCCTGGTATTGGAGGCATCCAAGCTGAGTGTAGGCAAAGATCTATTGTATGTGCACTTCACAATGTGGCAGGACTTCTTTCTTCCAAAGGGAGCTTATAGTGATTAGGCAAATGACTCTTAAAATACCATCCTTCCTTCTAGAAGAATCAGCCATTCAAAATAAAGACATGTTCTTCATTAAAGCCTGCCAACTTTCTGCCAGAAAATAAGGAAATTGAGGCTGAAAGACATGACTGCCAACAGGTAATTCTCCACAATGTATGCAGCCAGAGAAGACTTGTTACACATACCCTTTACTGACCTGTTTTAACCCTCTACCGTGATGACAATTCATGGAGAATGTGACAAGAAAGGCAGAGTATGCCGTAGTGACTCTGCATCAGATGCTTGCAAGTTCCTCATTTGCCCCTGTGACTAGTGCCCAGTTAACAGAACTCATAGCTCTAACAAAGGCTTTAAATCTCAGTGAAGGACAAAATGTCAATATTTATAATGATTCAAAGTATGCTTTTCTAGTGCTGCATGTCCACGCAGCCATATGGAAAGAAATAAATTATCTAACAGCTAATGGATCCCCCATAAATTATCATAAAGAGATAGATGAACTCTTATCTGCCCTCCAAAGTATTGGTAATTCACAGTAGAGTACACCAAAAATGAGTTGACAAAGTATCTCAAGGTAATCACTTGGCTGACACAGCTGCAAAAGAAGCTGCTCCAACCCCCCAACTCCCCCACAGGATACCCTGAGCTGGGAATGGTCCCTTGATCATGCTTGGCTGAATATTCTCAGTCAGAAATCAAATAGGCTTTCTCCCATGGGTGTCAATTCCTTCTATCAGGATGTTTACAGTCTGATAATGGTAAATTTTTCCTTCCTAGTGCTAGTCAATGGGAAATTATTAAATCTTTTTTTTTTTTTTTTTGTGGGTACCGGGGTCGACCTCAGGACCTCACACGCCAGCAGGCGCCTGTGCCGCTGAGCGATATCACCGGCCCCTTTTTCATATGTGGGTTCAGGGAGTCGAACTCGGGCCCTCGCGCTTGCCGGGCAGGCGCTTAAGCCGCTGAGCCATCTCACCAGCCCGGGAAATTATTAAATCTTTACATCAAAACTTTCACTTAGAGAGAGACAAGACCCACCAGATGGCCTCAAAGTTCTTCATAGGAAAGGGAGTCTCAAAGACTATACAACAGATAGTTAAGACATGTGAACTCTGCCAAAAGAACAGTCCTCTTAAGTGGACCATAGCCCCTCCAGGTACATAGAGACATGGTAAATATGCTGGAGAAGATTGGCAGCTTGATTTTTGGCAGCCAAAGAGTAAAGGGTTCCAATACCTACTGGTTTGGGTAGATAATTTCACTAACTGGGTTGAGGCCTTTCCTTGTAGAACAGAAAAAATGCAAAGGGGTACTTGTGCAATTGTAAAAGCTGAATGTTGTGTGTAAAATTCCTGATCCTTCTGTGAATATCTCAATGGCTGTTCAAGATATTAAATAACAGGCTAATGCCATATTTGATTCTGAAATTCCCTGGATCTTCTCCTTATCCTCTTTGTGGAAATTTATTACTGACTCTTCTTGGTGGAAACATTTGTTGGTTGTATTCATAATAGTCTTGTTGATCTTATTATTTGGCCCATGCATACTTAATTATTTCTTTGGCCTTGTCTCTTCTGGACTCAAAGCTACATGCCTGCCATCTATTGAGGGACTCTAGATAGAACCTCTGGAGAGTATCTCTGACTGCCAATTACAACTACAACCCCCTTCAGCCAGAAGTAACCTGAACAATCATTGCCCCTTCCCCCCTCATGGCAGTTAGGAGTACCTCTTCAGAGAGGGAATATTATAGACAGGTAAGTTAGGTAGAAATATTATAGGCAGTCAGTCAGAGCTAGCCCATTGAAGGAGTCAGTGCAGATGATGAAAACACATTACAACTGTGGCTGGAGGTGCATCCATTGAAGGCCAGGCCTCAAGATAAATACAGAATGACCAGGCCTACACACCTCCTCAGGGCATAAAATAATTGGTATCATCTGGTATAACAAAGTCTGTGTGGTGGATTAACTAATGATCAATTTGTAACACCCAGCTGAACTGAATCAACATGGTGCTGGATGTGGCAGGCCCACCTGAGGATTGTTGCCAACACCATAAAATGAGAAGTGGAGGGGAAGATGGTGTGCTGTTGATCCTCCTGGAGAAGCTTGTTGTGCTGGTTTCCTGATATGAACTCTGCTGTTCTCATCATTGGAGGAGCTTGGGTCCTTGCTGTCACTGAGGATGGCTGCAGTTCTTTTGGGGGGAGGTCCAGTCCTTACCTTGAGCATCACTTCCTGGCTCCATTGCAGATCTCTCACCCTCAGGCACAGATCCTTCATCCCACTGGTGCAGACTTTCTAGCTTCCACCACTGACCTTTGGGCCTTCCCAGTGCTGATCCTTGATACAGACTTGCATGAGACATTGCCATGGGCCCTAGGCCTCCAGCTGGACTTGTGGAGGACATTGCCATGGGATCCAGGCCCTCAGCTGGGTTCTTTGGGTTTCTAGTGTGTGGACAGATCTCCTGCACTCTTCTGCATTTGACTCTTTGGGTGAATATCATAAAGTAATCCTATAAATTATGTGTCCTGTATTAAATCTTTTCCCTTTGTAAATCCTGACTACAACATTCTAGATAGACATCAGTCCCCCCAGTGGGTGACCATGGCCCATAATCTATTTCTTCCTAAAGAAGATCTTGTTCTTTCCATGTAGACTTGCTATGTGATCTGCTTCCCCACTGGATCAATATTACCTAAGTGGCTGTTCTCATAATCTTATTGGTTGATCATAATTTTGACCCATGCTATACTCACCTCATGATTTTACTCTATAAAACTTCCTTTGAGAAGTGGGCTCATTGGCAATCCACTTTTCCATCCCCTCCTGGCTCTCAGAAACTATCTCTCTCAATAAATATTTCCTACTCTTAACCTCCATTGTTCCTTAGAATTTATTCTTTAATTTTGGGGAACATAAACTCTGCATATCTGACATCTAGCAGTTTGGGAGTTATATATTATTTCCCCTATAACCTACCAATTGGTAAAGTATTAGTTGAAGAAAAGGAACCACATAGATTGATTTTTAAATTTTTTCCTACATTTTCTTTTGTACATTAAAGTGTATTTTAATGCCATGAGGAAACATTCATAGTGTTTCACTAACAATGACACAGGAACTAATAGACTAATGCACTTCTAGATTCAGAAGGAAATTTCATTTGACTTTCTACTATGTAACATTCTCCTAAATAGTAAGTCAGCTTCTGTGCTGAAATCCAGTCATGGAGGAATTAAAAAATCTCAACAATCAACCCATATTCTTTGCTGATAGCATCAAACAAAAGGATCTTCCTATATAACAAGAAAAATTATTGCTGCCCCCACTTGGGCTTTGATCTGGGTAGGAGGAGAATCAATCTTCTATTACCTATCAATCTGTTTTCCAAGCAGAATTGATGGACTCAAGCACAGCAGCTTTGACCTTCAGCCTCTTCTAGGATTTGATGGGGAATCTGCAATCCTAAACAAAACTCACAATTTAAGTCTTTAAATGGATCTTTGAATAGCTAAAGACAGAGTTCAGAAGAAAAATCTCATTTTTTTTTTTAAGGAAAACAAATTCTGAAAAATCATGCAAAGCAGGACCCAGGATGTTGTATGGAATGAGCAGGAAATAAATCAAAGAAATTAAACTTATTAAAAGAACATGAACTTTGCCTTGATTTGGTGGTGATCTAAAAGCAAGAGTTCAGAGTTCTGAACCTGAGGGAACAAATAAAACAAATATTGTCCCAAAATATGGTGGTGGGTAGAGAGACTCTAAGAACATTGCTTTTTGAAATGCAATTATAGGCTTTCTTTTGGTTTTGTACTGAAAGACTGGTGAGTGAATCAATGGTTTTAGCTCAAGTGTGTTACATAATAGCACTGTGAAATTGTTCTTCATGAAATGAGAGAGAGGTGACTGGGATGAATAAATCTAGGACAGAGGTAGGAAGATAGTGAGCCAAACAGAAATACTTAACAGAACTGGACAAAAACTGGAAGCAGAAACAAGAGATTAGTGTAAGAGAAAATGGATTGTAGAATGTAAAAATCTTCCTCCCCCCCCCAGGCAAGGGGGAGTAAAGAAGGAAGTGGAAGGATGAGTAAAGAAGGAGTGCTAATTTTATTTGAATAATAAAGTAAAAAATGATCACAGAGACCTAGGGGGACTTGCAGTCATTTGGGAGACAGTTGATTGTGATTATATAGTACTAATTTTTTTCCAGCTTTTAGAAGCCTCTTAAAATGTTTAATCCTGCATCTACAAGGACATTCCTTAAATATTTAAAAGCAGTCTCGCCTTTTACAGGTCAGACAGACACAGCTTCCTCAAGAACTCCACAAATACCTTGATTTTAGATTCTCTCTTGTCATCTTGGTCTTGGTCCACTGAAAATATATCTGTTCTCCATCTCTGTTTTAAAATACACTCCTAGAATAGAAGTTATTATCCCAAGGTTGGCTAATTAATGAGAAAAGAAGACATGCAATCTTTCTTTATCTGAGTTTTGTACTTTTAACCACGTTTAAGTGAGGCTCAATTGTGTTTTGAATTTCTTATTATACTGCTGAACCACATTCAACTTTGTCATCTGCAAATAATAGTAATTTCTTCTTCCTTTCCTACCCTTATTCCTTTTATTTCTTTCTCTTGAATAATTGCTCTGGCTAGTGTTTTCAGAACTATATTAAATAAGAGTGGTGACAGTGGACACCCTTGTCTTGTTCTTGATTTTAGAGTGAAAGCTTTCAGTTTTTGTCCATTTAGTATGAAGTTGGCTGTTGGTTCATCATAAATGGTTTTTATCAGGTTGAGTTAAAGACCATCTATTTCAATTTTCTGCAGGGTTTTTATCATGAATGGGTGTTAGACTTTGTCAAATGCTTTTTCTCATCTATTGAGATGATCATATGGTTTTTGTCCTTGACTCTGTCAATACGGCATATTACATTTATTGGTTTGAATATGTGAACAATCCCTGCATCTCCGTGTTGAATCCTGCTTGGTCATGATATATAATCTTCTTGGTGATTTGCTGCATTCTGTTTGCCAGTGTCTGACTGAGGATTTCTGCATCTGTGTTCATTAGGGAGATTGGTCTGTAGTTCTCTTTTTGGGTTAGATCCTTCTCTGGTTTTGGTATCAGGGTAATGTTTGCTTCCAGGAATGAATTTGGGAGTATTGCTTCCCTTTCAATTTCATTAAAGAGCTTGAGAAGTAGCAGCATTAGGTCTTCTCTAAATTTCTTGTAGAATTCAGCAGTGAATCCATCAAGGCCTGGGCTTTTCTTTGTTAGTAGGTTTTCAACTACATCTTAAATATCATTAATTGATATTGTTTTATTTAGAATATTTATATCTTCTTGATTCAGCATTGGTAATTCATATATATCTAGGAATCTGTCCATTTCTTCTGTTTTTTTTTTTTATTAGAATACAGGTTCTCAAACTAGATATTGATGGTCTTCTGGATTTCTGCAGGATCTGTTGTGATTTTACCCTTTTCACTCTGAATTGCATGGTTTGAGTAATTTCTTTCCTTTTTTTGATAAAGTTGGCTGTTTTATTAATTTTATTTAATCTTTCAAAGACCCAACTCTTTGATTCATTGACTCTTTTTGTTGTTTTCTTAGTCTCCACTGCAGTAATTTCTGCTTTTTATTATTTCCTCTCTTGTATGAGTTTTTGGCTTGACTTAATCTTCTTTATTCCAAAAGCTTGAGTTTCAACAGCTTGCTTTGTTTTTTCTGATTTGGAAATTCACTGCTATAAATTTCCCTTTTAAGACTGCTTACATTACATCCCACAAGTTGCAGTTTGCTATATTTGTATTATTGTTTAATTGTAGAAACTGTCTAATTTCTTCTTTGATTTTATCTGTGACCCATTAGTTGTTTAGGAGTGTGTTATTTAATTTCCATATATTTATGAAGTTCTTGTGGCTTCTTTTGACATTGATTTCCAATTTCACTATGGTCTGATAATTCCAATTCCTTCACATTTACTTAAGCATGTTCTATGAGCTATTATGTGGTTATCTAACATTTTTGAGACAAAAATATTTTATTAATATTTCCCTTCTCTCACTATTGTAGAATTCATTTTTCTAAACAATATCATAATGCACAAATAGTTCACCTTTATTTCTCCTTGAATTCACTTTGAGTACTGATTTATAAAGGTAACAGTTGGAGAATCCCTTTTCTTTTTTTTTTTTTTTTTTTTTTTTTTTTTTGTGGGTACCGGGGGGTCGACCTCAGGACCTCGCGCGCCAGCAGGCGCCCGTGCCGCTGAGCGATATCACCGGCCCCTTTTTTCGTATGTGGGTTCCGGGAGTCGAACTCGGGCCCTTGCGCTTGCCAGGCAGGCGCTTACACCGCTGAGCCATCTCACCGGCCCATTTTCTAAAATGCCCAGGAGAGGAAATACTTTGAGTTTTGGCCTGTTTGGATATACATATGAAATATCTTAGGATAGAATGTAATTTAGTAAAAATATTTTTAATAAATTTGTGCATCAAACAGCTTCTTGGTATGGTATTTTCCACTTGTAGTGTTGTGTTGGCATTCAAATTTTTTGGAATTAGGAGCATTTCAAATTTTGCATTTGTGAATTAGGGATGCTCAAGTGTAATAAACTTCCAAACTATACTTTTTGTCATTGTTGAGAATACTGAAAAGATCAAAGCAGAGGGCGAATCATTATGATAAGCATTTGTTTTGATGCAGTTATTTAGCCAACTACACAGCCATGCAGTATAGAACTGGGCCCTAATGCCTGTGTTATGCATCCAGAAATCTTAACGAAGGAAGCAGCCTCTCTATAATTAACAAACTTTATGTCACACATTCTAAAATTTTAAATTTCAGCTAATGAAGAGATCTAATGTTTTATTCAAAAGGGAAAACATTGTAACCTATATAAGGTTCTTTAATATTTTATAAATATTTTGACCTCATTCAAATTTATGCTACTAGCTTCTTTTTAAATAGCTCTTTTGACTTTTGCTAACTCAAGGCTTAAATTTCATTTTCTTTTCTCCTCAAAGTGATAAGAGGGCTCACTTTACTTATCTAAGTGTGATCAAACCATTTCTTTACTAAGTGTCATGATATCTTTTTCCCCATCTGTCATTAGAGCAATTATTAAAAGACGTCTTAGATTGTGCACTATATTGAGTTTATATTTTGATATGCTAAGAACTAAGATGTGATATTTGCACAGTTTTTTGATTGTTTTCTTTTTCTTTCATGTAAGATTTCAGTAAGTGACAAAGTTTTATTTTTAAAAATTGCAAGTCTGTAACAATCTCCCCAATAATTCTGGGCAAAGAGAGAATTTTGACTTGCATATTATAAACTTCGTGAAGGCTTTATTTATACATTATTCATTGCATAAATACTATATAAACATTGCCTTGTTCTATCAGGTTAATATGTTACTAACATAATTTTACACATTAATTATTAGGCTAATATGTTTTATAAACATATGAACATGTTTATCATGAACATGTTTATCATTTATAAGCCTGTTCTATCAGGCTTATATGTTATATAAATGTAATTTTATTCTACAAGTGTCAGCTGTATTTGCAACACTATCACCCTATAGTAGTTAACATATTTAGTTATAGTTGAATTCATTCTGCTCAATTTGAATAAAAAAGAACTTACTGCATAGTGTTGTTTATAGAATTTCTGGATATGCATTGAACCATGGCTGTGTTACACAGAGAGAAATGAAACAAGTAGGAGATATGTCCAAACACATGTGATACTGGTATAGAGAAATGAAGAAATCTTGCTGTTGCTTTGGGTTATTTTACCCCTGTTCACTGAAACCTCCTCCAAGACTCCTGCTGAAAGACCTAAGGCCTCCTTGGCCATGTGTGTCAGGTCAGTGTAGTCCCTGATTCACAATATTGTTTCCACCGTCAAAGTCTTATAAACTAGCTGCAGGGAGCCTGGGAAATGTAGACTTAGTTTTCCAACATCTAGAAAACAGAGAGACGTACTGTATGACTGCCAGAGTGGTAGAGTGTGAGCCAATTTGTACTGTATACTGAAGTACCATTTGGGCCACTCAACATGTACAGGTACTCTTCCTAGTCTTAAAATTTCCCATGGCAATGGCAATTTCTCTCTCTCTCTCTCTCTGTCCATCTCTCTCTGTCTCTCTCTGTCTATTTCTCTCCCCTCCCCTCTGTCTGTGTATGACACATATTTCCATAATTGAAGACAGGCTGACCTCTCAAAAAGGGAAGCTTTTAATCTCATTTGTTATCACATCTAATTCTTCTGAGAGATGTTCAAAACGCTGGTTCAATTACTATCCTTTATTGATAAACTTAAGCTGTGCTTAATTTTTAAGTCAATAATCAAATATTCCTACTTAAAATAGTATGGAAAATGAAAAAGGAGGAAAAGAAAAGTCAGTGAATGTATAGCAGAAATGAACTTCCTTCACTTCTTTGCCTTTATTCCTTCTGCATTGATTTTGCCCTCACCAGCACTTCTAGAAGTGAAACTATCTCTCTAATTTGGGCTGCTGTAGTTTTTCTAATTTTTACGACTGGAAAAATTGGTACTAGGATTCATCCTAGAAGAGCCAATTGGTCCTGAACTTCCTTCTTTCTACCCTCATTGCACAGTATCATGCATATTTCATCTTGATTATCAGTGTAAAGTATCTTAGTGAGCACAGTAACTTCCAGCTTACTCATCCAAGGACATCAGGAAGAAAGATTATCCAAATTACAGTCTCATTGCAATTATAGAACCAGTACATTCCCTGAAAAGCTGAAATGTTGAGCCAGTGGAACCACATATTGGCCACATCCTCTCAATTTACTTGAACAAATTTCTAACACATAACCGAGAGGTAATTCAGAGCAGTAGATAACCTCAATAAAATTTATATGTATAGAATTTCTGTTAATTGTGTTGCAATTTTCTCTACTTTCAGCTAGGTAGTTCATGATGCCATTCTTTTGTTTTTGTCATCATTTTTAAGAATTTTGCACCATGGGTCTTTCTGTGAGTCATGCCTCTCCATATACATTTCTTTCTAGTAAGGCTTAGTGCTTAATAACTAATATATAATATACACATATAGAACATTGAGGTTTTTTGGTTTCTTTTGGTGGGTACCGGGCGTCGACCTCAGGACCTTGCGCACCAGTGGGCGCCTGTGCCGCTGAGTGATATCACCGGCCCCTTTTTCGTATGTGGGTTCTGGGAGTTGAACTCGGGCCCTCGCACTTGCCAGGCAGGCGCTTATGCTGCTGAGCCATCTCACCAGCCCAGAACATTGAGTTTTAACAGTGACTTCAAATTAAATTCTCCTGTAGAGAAATTCAAAAAAAAGGAAAGAAAAAAGGAAGTAAAAATACAATTAAAAAAAAAAAACTCAAACAAAATCCCCAAACAATAACAAATAAAACACATACCTGGGCTCTACTCAAGATTGAATAAATCAGAAGCTCTTTGGATGGAGCCCAGACATCAGTATTTTTTAAAAGCAACCACTGTCACTCTAATGTGCAGCCAGATTTGAGACATGCTATATTACAGATTTAGAGAGAAACCTACAAGTCTTTTACTTTCTACTTTTTTTAACTTTTATTTGTTTATTTTTACTATTTTATTCTGTTTTTAAATAGAAATATAAAAGCAGCTCAATCTATTAATATAATCTTTTACACACATATGTAGCTACTTGTATACCCTTGATGGAGGAAACGGTCCTCCTCTATCCGGGGTGGTGTCCTGTTCTACACAGCACACAGCTTCAGGAGGGACGTGCATGGAGCGGGGAGGGAGGAAGGGGACACCCTACCAGCCAGCCAGATCAGCAGAATCAACCCTGGTGATGAATGGGGTGACAGATGTCCCAGCCAGATTGCTCTCACATGTTGTTTTTCGTAATCTTGAGGTTCAAGATACAGTAAAATATCCACTTTAAAAATATACTATTTATTTAAGTGATAACATTATTATTATAATTACTATTATTATTATTATTACTGACAGAGCTTTGCTGGAAGACCAAAACTAATTATATTAGGGAATTGGTCTCAGAAAATACTCTGAATCTGATTTTGAGAAGAAAGATATTGTTAAAAATCAAAGCTTTGGGCCAGGGATATAGCTCAGCAGCACAGCACCTGCCTGGTGAGTGCTAGGTTGTGAGTTCAACTCCCAGTGCCAAAAAACAAACAAACAAACAAACCCCCAAACGGAACTTTTTAAAAGTTATAAACCATACAACCAGCATATACAAACTTCTCTATATGGTTTTTAAGATTATCAAATACTCATAACTGATATGAATCTGAAAATCTTATTTTTTTCAATTACTATTTGTCCTTTCAGAGTGATGTATGGGGTTAGTTCTAAACAACTCCCACATAACAAGCCCAGCCATTCCTAGAGAAGAGGACTCTGTGTCCTTCGCCAAGATAGCTGGCATCATTTTCTTCCCACATATACTTTGAGATTTTTTTCATTCATGGAGTCTAGCAAATGTTTTCCTCCTTCATTGCTTATTCAAAGCCACTGAATATTGTAATTTCTTTCCGTTAATCAGCATTATACCTATATGTATGGTGTATGAACAATGGAAAGGAGTAATGAGGCATGATGTTTACTTTAATGCTTTTGGTAGGAGTGTTCATCTTAAAAAGAAATGAACTGAAGCCTGAAGCATTCTCCCAACAAGTACCTACTATGTATTCCACTGAGTTTGCTTTTCAGTTTTCTTCTTCCCTAAGAAAGAAGGTTCTCCTACCCTTTGGTCAATAAAGAATGGCATAAGGGTAATGACAACTCTAATAGATGCTGTAAACTACTACTTTTAATGTGCAATAAAATTGACTGGAATATAGTGTTTATTCTGATAGAGTCCCTGGTGCTTTAAAAACTGAAGTTATGATTAGAAAGATCCAGATAATGCTGATTTCCATTACATTTAACCACAGCATTACACAATTCTCCTTGCTGCAGCATATTCATTCTTTTCTTTTGAATTATGCAATATTTTCTTAAACAGTTTAATATTACTTTTGAATAGAATTCCAAACATTGCTGAGAGGATAGAACATTTTTTGGTAAAATAGACACAGCTTAATTTTTAGTAATATTCAATAATTTCTTTCTGTAGAGTTCTTAGGAAAAAGCCCTTTTAAATCATACCCTAAGGCAAACCTTACTGGCCCTGTGAATGGTACGGTGCGGGAAGCTGTTCTATGCCCTGTACATGGAAAGCTCATTATCCTAATTGCTGTGAGCTATGGAGAAGATGTACTTGCCCTTTTCACATTGTCAAGGGTGCAAGGTGAGAAAACAGTTTATGGATAGTAGTGAGGGGTAAGAGGGACTCTTAAAATAATGAATGCCTCATAACTCAGACCTAGTCAGGTGTGAGGGAAATACGTTGTTTTCTCCCTTTGTGAATCAAGATCATCAATTACTGCTCAGGACTCAGACACCTTTTTTTTTTTTTTTTTTTTTTTTTTTTGGTGGGTACCAGGGGGACGACCTCAGGACCTCGCGCGCCAACAGGCACCCGTGCCACTGAGCGATATCACCGGCCCCTTTTTCGTATGTGGGTTCCGGGAGTCGAACTCGGGCCCTCGCGCTTGTAAGGCAGGCGCTTACGCCGCTGAGCCATCTCACCGGCCCTCAGACACCTTTATGTGCGATCTAAAGCCATCCAAAGTACAACTCTAAAACTGTTAGTTTCACTTTCCCTTTACTGGATTATTTATAATTTACTTTAGAGGGCATTCACTCCATCTGTACATGTAATAAACAACAAAAATTATTTTGTGTCAATTACTAATAGTGTTAAGAGTTGTGATTTATTACATCGCTCTTTGTCAGGCATTTCACGTGCAGTTAAATTCAAGCTTCACATGACATAGAAGAGTTTAAGAAGGTTACCAAATGAACAACGACCCAGAATTGAACTCTGCTGTTTTCACCAAAGCCATTGTACTTTCTTACATCTGTAGTGAACCTCTGGGAGAGAACTATCTAAATTAGTAAATACCGAAGACAATTATCATTAAGCATTGGGGTATTTACTTAAGCCCTAAATATAAGTATCAAGTATACTAGAAATATAAGGACTTCTGGTACTTCAGGTCCTCTATCAGGCCAACAAGTAAATATGAAAAAATATTGTTTGATTAAAAATAGTTTACATTAAACTGAAAAAGATGGATAGAATCATCATAATCAGTGTTGCACAAGTACTATTCTTGGGCCATTATGAAATTTGAGAACAGAATAAAAGTGTGACAGTTATAATAGCTGACATTGAACCCTCACTTTATGATATGTACTGACTACATTTAAACTCACTTTCCTGCCCAGTACTATAAGGCATTAAGAAGTAAACTAGTGCAGGAAGTGGGAATGACAGAAACCACTGCAGTCATTTTAGTAAAGAGCTTAACTAATCCAAGTGACAGATGCAGGGGTGGACCCAGTGGTAGAGGCCTAGAACCCACCGTGTCAGCTTCAGTCATGATTTTGGTCCTCAGAAAAAGGCAAACAGGCAGCCTGTGTTAATAGTCTTTCATATGAGAAGAATAAGTGGGGATGAATTGCAACCGTAAATATGAAAGTGAAGTGAGAGTTGGTTATAACTTTAGTGAGCCAACCCTTTTTTATGGACAGAAAGGAAACTAGTTCTTAGACTCTGGCTTTGTTAAGAACATGAGATTTACTTGCTATGCGCAGTTTCCTGGATTAGTCACAGACAATATTCAGTCTAATTGATCATTATTTGTTTATGTGTCTACACTGCCTTCTATTCTGTGAGAATTTTGTTACATTCATTAACGTTGTTATAGGATTTCATGTACTTGTTTCTATCCCAGCACAATTTTTTTTTCAAATGAAGAATGAAAAATGAGTCTGAAAGCTGACAGGTAGGAAGAAAGAGTAAGGAAACAAGCAAGATTTGAATCTAAGTCTAAAATTTGAATTCAAGTTCAAATCCAATTGGTTAGAAGAAATATAATTTTTCATCTTTTAAAGTTTCATATAGTCAATTTTAGGTTGTAGAACCAATGTAATAGACTTTTCTTTTACAGAAAGAATTAAATATAAAAGACTGTTTACTAGATATTAGAATACTATATACACCAAAAAATTCTCATTAAAACAACATGGCAAAAGCCAGTGCAGGAAGTAGCGATCAGAGACCACACTCACTACTTTAAAAGAAAGAATTTCATTTAAATAATAGCTAACCAGGTATTAGAGAACCAAAAGTTAAACATGAAACACGAAAGCACTGCAGATATAGCAAGTGCAGCTAAAGCTGGGAGAGCAGAAGGAAGGTTAGGAACTAGGAAAAGCACGCAGATGTTTGAAAGGGGAGCCCTCTGCAACTGAAACTCAATCCTGATGAGGCCGTGTGCCTGAATGTTGGAAAACTGCCAACTGGAATAACTCCTATCACTAAAATACACTGTTTCTGCTGAGTGCAAAGAGAGACTGCACTGGAATCAGAAGCAAAAGCAGCAAGCATGAAACAAACAAGAAAGGGCAAGTCCTTTTTTTTCCTCCACTTTGTAGTCTCAGTCGATTGGCATAACCTGGCATGGGATTGGGGGACAGTGCAGAAATTGTTTGCAGAATCACAAGCAAGAATATAAAATCACAAGCAGAATATAAAAATGTGGGTTTAAGTTCAGAGCCACTGCCTTAATTATTGGGACAGCCAATCCCTGGTATTAAAGTACCGATATTCATGCAAAATTAAATATATGTTCAGAACCCATGTTCAGAATTCCTTGTACAATATTATGTGTACACTTGTGGCACAGTTTCATTTTGGGTCTGCAATTAACTAGAGAAGTTATCTCTCATCTATTTTTCATCTTATAGTTCACTTGGAGTTAGATCTTAGCACCAGATTCCTGCAGTGGCCTGTGGGCTGGCACCATTTCTCCACCATTTTCTAGGGCATCACGTGAAAAGAGGACTTTTTTGTCTGTGATCATTAACTTTTTTCTTCTTTTATTAGTATATATTTGTGATACATAATAATTACACTCATCTTGGGGAACTGTTATATGTACATATCACATTTTAATCATTTTTGCCTCCCGTTGCCCTTCTAGCCCTCTTGTCTCCGCCATACTCAGATCCCTTTCCCGTCTCTACAGATTTGACCTTCCTGTTTTCTATCATCTCTCTTTTATTTTGCTCTTTTTTTTTTATTTTTGTGGGTACTGGGGGTCGACCTCAGGACCTCGCGCACCAGCAGGCGCCCGTGCCGCTGAACAATATCACCGGCCCTTTTTTCGTATGTGGGTTTCGGGAGTTGAACTCGGGCCCTCGCGCTTGCCAGGCAGGTGCCTACGCCGCTGATCCATCTCACTGGCCCTATTTTGCTCTTTAAATTATTTGTAATTTGGGTTTCTCATGTAAGAGAAACCGCATGAGATTAACCCTTTGTGGCTGATTTATTTCACTTAGGATTATGATCTCAAGGTATATCTGTTTTTCTACAAATTTGTTTTCTTTAAATGACTCAAATTTATCCTTCTTTATTGCTGAGTAGTACTTCTGAGGAGATAGGGTGTGGCTTAGTCTGGCTGGCAAGAGAGGTGTGGCGGGATCCCAGAATCTGCACAGCACTGCCTCTCAAGACCCTATATGTAAACTTCTCACAGGTTCCTGCGAGGGGTGGACAGCATAAAAGGATACAGATGCCATGAAGAGCCCACCATCATACCTCTCCAGGATAGCCTGCCCTGTGTCCCCACGGTGTACTTTTATTTTGATTTTAACTTTTCCTTTCTTGTGTTCTACCCAAGTTTTCTCTGCAGAGCCATTTTCTCCCTATCCTCCACCCTCACTTTTTCAAATAAACCTTGGCCATTTACAAGGACTGTAGGGCTGATTAAAGTGGCTGTTTTAGGTTACCATGATGGTGAGTCTTGAGAATTTTTCAGCTCTAAGAACTAAGCCAGTTAACAGAAGCAGGAACTTGGGAGAAAAGATGAAAGCATAGTATAAGAGGAAGGTGTGGGGATAATCTTCCACCTAATCTTCCCTAAACTTACACCCATTTAATAGAGTGATTCATTCAGTGTCTTGGAGACTGACTTTAAGCCAATATTAGTCAATAGATACTTCATTTAACTTAGTTGTATGGCCATTCAGAAGGTATCTTGGTCTTAAAAATGTGAGATGATTTCATCAGCTTATTCTAACAGTGGCTAATTTTCAATTGTTGTTCCAGATGTTATCTCTTCATTGAAACACATTAACAGTCTGGCTTCTTACTATACAGCTCTTGTTTTTAACACATTCCAATATCAAAAGAACAATAGAATCAGTTTTCTTTTACCATGTATGGAGAAAAATAAATTTTCTTCTTCCCACTCTCAGGGACACATTAACTCTGCATGTTTGTGAAGTCCTCAGGTAACCTGATTTACTTGCTATTCTACAGGCCATCATTTATAGCCTTATGCTGAGAGGACTAGAGAATCAGGGAATAACAGGTATTCTAGTACTTTAATATTCAGTAGCACAGGTAGGAATAATTTGCAAGAAAATATGGAGGCCTCCAACTTCATTTATCTTTTAATGGATCTACTATTAAAATACTTCCAAACTATTCCATTCAAATTCAAAGACAAATTGTGCACTTTATACATCATGCTACTAATAAAGAGGCATATGTTTGGTGGGCTTATGTAGATACTAGAGAAATACATAGCATTTTGGACTGAGGCTCTAAATAATTTACTGGATTTGCCAAAAGACTGCCAGATTTGAGAGGGCCCCATATCAAAGGAAGGATATCCTTGTGAACCAGTTTATAGTGTAATTTATTCTACCATTTGATTCTTATGACCTAGTGGATACATTGGTGTCAATTATATGCAGCACATTGGATTGCTTGCAGAAACCACTGTTAGATGAATCATAGCAGAAATCCCTAGAATTGAGCAAATTCAAAGCCATTCTTTCTTTGAGTTTAAATGGTAGACCATTGGCCATGCTTGAGCTATTACAAATTTGGATAAATTGTTGAGCCAATAAGAAAAAGAGTTTGGCACACCCTGTAGTGCTTTATTATCAAGTAGAAGTAGCAAGTATATAGGGTAAATAAATAAGTTATCACCCAAACTAAGACGGTTTTGAAAATAAAAGCAACACCATTAGGAATTATACTGTGACAATGAATTGATTGGTATTTCAAGATGGCATTAAGAAGTGATGACATTTTTAGGAGGCATCCCTCACATGTGGCTGCCACTGCTACATCATCCTATATCAGTGACCTTTGTTCCCTATAACCTTGACTAAAGAAGACAAAAGTTTAAAGAGACTTGTTAATCAAACTCAGAGTGGACTAATGCTGTTTAGCCCCATTCTAGAAGGAGTAATCATGCCAATGTAGATCAGGTTTGGTATTACATCTCATGTCCATTTTGTCTAGTAGAACAGATGCTTAAGGTATATATTTATGATGATTCATGGAAAAGTGCTAATGACTTGGCAGGATAATCCAGAGATTTTTAGTGAACAGAAAAGAGAGATCATGAAGAGAATCTGTGGTAGACGGAAGTATGTAGATGATTCTTTTTAGCATATATAGTGTGAGAAGATATTTAAATAAATGGCAGATACCATCTATCACAGAGGAGGAAGCTCTTGATAATTAGATATGCATGATGACTACTTTGTTTTCAATTGTTTCCCAACCACATCAGTGCTTGCTCAATGAACCATTAAATAAAGGAGTCATGGTGACAGACCAGAGTGGCATTCCCTAAGGCCTATTTAAATAACATTACTGTCGAGTGCTCAGTTTTCTAGTAGCAGAGAGCAATCACATTCATGGGGGCTGATTGCTAAGGTTCCAGAAATTCTGCGTCAACTGATTTACCTCCATTTCTCTCTATGGTTCCCTTGCTATTTTACCTGTTTAATTTCAGTACCACTACTCATGGTGGTGGACTCCTCTATTTCATCCATGTGTTGCAGACGATTAGGATGAACTCAATAGGCCTTGAGCTTTAGCTGCATATAGCAACCAGTGACTCACAGGGGCATTCCTCTTTCAGGGAACTAGCAAGTACATTTTCATTTTTTCAAAAAGACTAGGCACATTATGTTAGATAACATTTGTTCTATATTTGTTGCTGAATAGTTAAGTATGGGAAAATGGAGAAAATTGATGTGAGATATGGTAGTGAACATTCATTGTTTATGGACTTCCTAGCACCTTCTGAATATCCCTCCTCAAATTTTTCATGTTATTTTAACATAGAAGAAAGAAATACTCTCCATTAAAGCTAGAATGCAGGTGGTTGGAAGGAAGCCACTTGTAACTCAGTTCAGAAGAGAAAGACATCATAGAGAAATAACTCTTATGAGGTTGATGGAGAGACAATGTGCTATCAGAAGTCAGGCAATCCCAAAATATAAATTTGAATATTCTTTTTTTGTAGATACAGAATAGGATGCACTCTGCTGTTTATAGCTAAAGACATCTTCCTGATACATGAATGTTTGAGGTAACCAAATATGCATTACCTCAAAGAGAGGAATGGGGAATTAATCTCATCAGCCATAATACAAGTGATTTTTTTGTAAAGCAGTCTACCCAGGATATAAAAGATTGAACAATCTCACCAATCCCAACTAACGGAGTTAGAATTCCTTCTTCTCCAACAACAGGTATGCCAAATTTCCCCAGTTTAAGATAATCTCATATACAAAATGGAAATTAATGAAACAGCTATACCAGAAGAATGTCTTTTAGCCAGTCATGTTGATACATGTCCGTAACCCCAACACTCTGGGAAGCTGAGAAAGGATTGCCAGTTTGAGCCTAGTTTGGACAACTTAAAGAGATCATGTCTCGAAATTAAAAAATAAAAAAATAAATAAATAAAAGGGATGTACTAGGGACATAGCTCAATGCAAAGGCCATAGGTTCAATTTACAAGATTACCTTTCCCCGAAAAGATTGTTTTCCAATTTACTGAAGGATTCATCATATGCAAGGATTTACCATATGTTTTAAATAACTAGCCAACTTCCTAGTTATTTACCACATTAAAATCTATTTAAAAATTGTAACTTTATGTATCTTTTTTACCATATCTGTAATGTAAATACAGATTTGCCTTTATTTAAATTTGAGAATTTGAATACTTGGCTGGGAAGTTGTGAAATTACTAGCCCCTAAAGGATTAGAAAGTGTTTCAAACAGAACTTTCAGGACTGTAATGCTTTTTAAAAAATATCAACATTAGGAATGTATGCTATTGAGAAATAAGCTTATTATATAGGGTTCTTAATGAAGATGATAAAAAAATATATAACTAAATAATTTGACACTACAAAATAGCATGCTGTTCAGTTCCTAAATGTTTTTTGAGGGTGAATACCTATTAACTTTGAAGAGTCACTATAATCTATTGTGTAGTTATTTTTTCAGTTGTAAATTTAAAAATATTTTTAGGATGTAAATATACTATATGGATGAATTTTACAGCAATAATCATGCAATGGCTGTGACTGCATTGGATGTGTGTGGGGTGACAGCGTACAATACTGCACTGAACTTGTAAATACTCCTTAATCCTTTCTGGGTTCACAAGTTCACAGCTGATGCGGAACACCTATTAGACATTTAAGAGCAACATAAAAAGACTATCTCTGGAAGGTTGTGTTTATGCCTGGTATAGATCTCCTCCTCCTGAGCAAGTTGAAAGCCCATTAAAAGGATTTGATCTCAGCTTTTGTGAGTTGTTTTCTTTTCCATTAGAGAGCTAGTCCTACAGCTGTAACATGGGTAGTTGTTGCCTTAATTATGGGGAGTTTGGCTTTATAATAACTACAGAACAAAACTTGGACATGTGACATGATGACACAGGTGCAGAAATTTCACAATTAAAAAAGAAAGGATTTAGCTCATCCTGCTATCCAGAATAGCTGAAAAATATGTCTGAATTACATCTTTTAACACTATCCAGAGAGGGCTAAAATTTAGATTATGTAATAAACTCTGCTATTTCAGTTCTGTCTTTCAGGCAAAACATCGGGTCATTTCACAGCCCAGGAATATTTATTTTTTTCACAAGTGGGATTGTATGATGTATTGGATCAAATAATTTTGTCTATACTTCAGATTTACCATATTTGAACAGCAACAGCAAATGGCTTTTTCAATATGTTTAATTATTAATACTCTTAATACCACTCACTCAAGCTATCAAAATCCTAACGCTAAGAACTTTTTCTCTCAGTTAACAATTTCCTAAATAGATTTCATTCAGTAATTAGCTCAAAGTAAACAAGGGTCATGGAAAACATTTAAGGAAGAGTTAAAGCACATATACTGGGTTTCTTTTGTGGGAAATTGGAATTAAGGTTGTGAAATGTATTTAGTCTGATTTTGATGATAGCTAAAGCTGAGTGTGGAGATTAGTGGTTTTACCTTTATGCTATTTGATCAAAGAACAAATATCCTAATCTGAAATTTTACATGCTTTCACCTAGTGTCTATAGATATGAATGTGGCTATGGCAACTACTGATTCAAATAGCCCTGTTAAATTTATGTCGTTTTATCTTTCAGATGTTCAAAAAGTATTTCAAATTATTTGCTTCTTGATATTTTCATGAGTAAAATATCCTGATGGTTTCTAATGGGACAAATCACCTGTATCTCTGCTTTAGGTTCTATTCATTGACCACTGGGATCATTTTCACATGGATTTCTGCATGCAAGGGAAGGGTTTCAAAATTGGGCATGTTGTGGTACTTAAGGCTGCAAGCTAAATTACTTGTCAGGCCTCTTGATCATGGCGTGTTTCAGTTCCTGTTATGTGTATGCCTCAGTAATCATCTCCCTGTCCACCCTTGTTTACAAAGCAAAAACCAATTTTACATTTTTTTTTTCCTTATGGCTTTTCCTTCCCATGTACTCATTCATTGCAAGGCAGGAGATTAGGACATGACAGGCTGGCTGAAAAACAGGATGTAACCTGTCAATTACAAAGATCCTGACAGGAAGCTAAATAGCAGGATGTGACCTGTCAATCACAGCCAGGATGTGTGAGAAGAGTGAGCAGGTCTGTGTGAGCAGACCTGAGAGGGTATAAAGGATGGTGGCCATTGACTTCATGGCCACTGCAATCTTCCTGTTGTGCTATCCTGTTTCTGCAGTGGCCTGTCCTACATGCAGGACATATCTTCACTTTTCTTGACTCTTTACACTTCTCTTTTCTTCATTTTTCTCTTTTTCTTTTGCTTTAAATAAAAATTACATTTAGCTGTTCATCAGTTGTCCCAGCCAACTCTTTGGGCAGGACTAAGAGTGCCTAGAATCACCAGACACCGTGCCATCCAGCAACAATGGGTCCTCACTGATTTCTTGGCCTGCAGTCTTGACCCTTTCAAATTATGTACTTAAAAAGTGGAAATGAATTGCCATTATCTAATCGATAAATTTCAGACTTAGAAAACAAGATTCTACATGAGATGATCTGTTAATCATTTTGGCCTTACTGTCTCTATTTTTCCTGTGGACATTAAAAGTTTCCTTGCCTTAAAAGTTTCTTTTGTTTACCTTAGTAGTTCCTGTCCATCCCTTCAAAATACAACTTAGGCAAAATATCTTTCAGCATACCCCTTTTGGTGTCTGACTTATTTAGTGCTTTGGGCATCCATAGAGTCCTGTGCACAGACTTGCTGTGTTACATTAATATTATGTACTTAAATCCCACATTCCTCTGTATCTGATTCCCATCTCTATTTCTAAACTATGTTTGACTCATGGTAGTTGCTCAATGAATGTTTACTAAAGTGAATTAAACTTAGTTTATTTCTTACCTGACTCTGGTACATTCAGCTGGCTCTATATTTTCATACTGTCAGTTCCTGGTCATTGGCTCATTTATGGTGATTTGAGCTTAATGTATTTCCAACTATCTGCTTATCTTTTTCTCCATGTAATAGCTAGTATAATTGGACATTCTTAGATGTGGATGAAAAATTTTGATTTTATAATATTTTCTTTAATGGCAAGTAGAAAACAGAAACTCCGTAAAGAAGCCTGCCTCGTTTGATCTTGTCCTGTTAGCATCTTCATGTCCAGCCTGAGGCAGTCTACCTAGGAAGAATTTTACAGGGAATTTTTGGAACTAGGGAGCTTCTGTTCTTGAGCAGAAGTCATTTTGTATTGGCTTCCTTTCTTATAAAAATAAAGACCTAATTATTGACATCGAAAGTCACTTTTTAGATATTTAGTCAAACTGGGATCTCAGTGAAATCATAACCTGCATATGAAAGCGTATTTCTGATTTTGAAACAGTCGTTACACATGCCAAGTTCATTGTCACCCATACATAGGCCTTTCTCTCAAACTGTAATTTAATACCTATATTTTTGCAAAAAATGCATAATAATCTCAAGGTATAAAATTTTAATTTTCTGCATCTCTTTTCTTTTAGTCACTTCCATTTGTACTAATTTGCCTAAGTGGTATTAAGCTCTCAAAGACATTTGACCCAAGAAATGAGCAATTAGTTCAACAGTTCTCTACAGTGAGTTGATGAATTTTTTATGCATGTGGTGATTTGTAAATTTAAGCAATCTACAACTGAATGGCTCTATCAGTTCTTCAAGTAATGAATAAAATAAAGGATGTTGCAATATTACACAGCCAAAATGTAACATTCTAGGAGTGTGGTAATGGTGTAAGTTTGTATAACCGATTCAAAGTAGTGCTTTAAACTGGAGAGTGACTTCTCTGAGAACGCGGTTTACCTCACTAAATGCAGATGCACAGATTTTCAAGTCACTGTAGAATATTCTTATTTCTAGAATCAAGACACTGATTGAAAGTGATTTTTCTTCTGAACTCAATTTGTCTTTGCTTTTCAACATCTTTATTTCATCCCAGAGGTAAACTCCCCTGGAGCTAACAGTTTTCTGTATAATTTTGATTTGTAAGCAGGTGCATTTTTTAAAAAAATAAGATTCCTCTGAGCTAGTAGAATTTTCTTACTCCCTAAGAATTCTGAAATTAACATCTAACTCAGCAGGAAGGAGAGGAAGTTTGTACATAGTTTTCTTTCCCTTCTGTTATACTTAAAGACATACCTTTGCACCTGTGTAAGGCCTACCCTCTAATTTTAGCTTGGATACTCACCAGCTTTCCTCCCACAAGTATCCCTTTCTTTCCTGAACATTTTCTCTTGAATTATTCCAAGAAGCCTGTGAACATACTCTTTCATATCTCATCTTAAAAAACAAATTATAGTAGACAAACAAAATAGAATTCTATTTTTTTTTGTGTGTGTAGGTACCAGGGGTCGAACTCAGGACGTCACGTGCCAGCAGGCGCCAGTGCTGCTGAGCGATATCACTGGCCCTTTTTTCATATGTGGGGTTTGGGAGTCGAACTCAGGACCTCATGCTTGCCAGGCAGGCGCTTATGCCACTGAGCTATCTCACCGGCCCCAAAATAGAATTCTTGACTTCAGAAAATCTCTAGCTTTTCTACCTATCTGCTGCCTTTTATAGCAAAATTCTTCAAAATAGTCTTGGCTGTGTATGTACTCTTCTATTCTCTTGTCAAATCTCATACTGACTTCTGGCAACTTAATTTCATTGTGGATTTTAGTTAATAATTCCCTGTATCATGCCCTTTGACTTTGTAATCACCATCCTCTCTGATTCTAGAATGGATTTAGACTTGCTTTTGTCAATAGGTAGTAGGGAAAATGATGGTTTGCCAATTTTCAGTCATGACTTCAGGAAATCCTGTGTCTTCTTTCTTTCTTGGAAACTTGCCACTACTCTGAGACTAAGTCAGAGCTATTCTTTGGAGGCACTATTGTCATTGTTGCAGCCGAGGACATTCTAGAACAGCTGACCCCTAGTTTATTTGTTGGGTGACTATGGGCACATGAACTAGCCAAGCTGAGATTAGCCGAGCCTGGTCCAGACTAGCAGAGCCACACAGTTAGTCTATAGAGTTGTAAGACATTATAGCTATTTTAAGCCAATGAGTTTTTGAGGTGATTTATTATATAATAATTGCTAGCTAACATATTCTGCTAATAGGGCTTTCATTGCTACCAAATATCTAAAATGTCCTTATCAAGGTCACCAGGACCCTTTAGTTCACCATATAAAAGAGGCAATATTCTATCCTCATGATACTTGTATTCTTCATCTTGCTTGCTTCTTTTCCTCTGCAAGTTTCTTTTTTTTTTTTTTTTTTTTTTTTTTTTTGTGGGTACCGGGGGGTCGACCTCAGGACCTCGCGCGCCAGCAGGCGCCCGTGCCGCTGAGCGATATCACCGGCCCCTTTTTTGTATGTGGGTTCCGGGAGTCGAACTCGGGCCCTCACGCTTGCAAGGCAGGCGCTTAAACCGCTGAGCCATCTCACCGGCCCCCTCTGCAAGTTTCTTAAATGTTGGCAGTCATGGCCATCTGTAGTATAGACTCTTTTTCTTTCTGTACACTTTTTCTTTTAAAATACCACTCAGTTTCATGGATTTATATATGATGTGTATTAGCAACTTCCAAATACAAGTCCCATGACTTTCTGTATCTTTTCTATCAATTCCAGAATCATGTTCTGAAGTCTATTTTGTGTCTTCATACTAATGTGTAACAGATATTACAAACAATATGGCAAATGCTAGCTCTAGTTTTCTGTCTTCTAAATCTTTTTCAGTTTTTTCCTGGGTTTAATATTTATAATTCTCCCAGCCCAAAACTCAATTTACAAATACATTGCTAGTTCTACTCCTAAAGTATATTGCAACTGAGATCACATTTCACAATCTCTTACAACTCTGACTCACTGTCATCTCTGCTTCGTACAATCTCTGCTCTTAACTGATTTTCCTGCTTTCATTCTTTTCTAACTATGGTCAGTTCTCTTTACAGTAACCACAACAGTTTTTCAAAGGTTAACTCTAATCACACTGCCTTGGTCATACTCCTCCAATGACTTCCCATGGCAATTCAAAGAAAATTCAAAGAAAATTGAAACCTCTTATTCTCTAATGCTCTGTATAATCTGCAGCTTTCTTTTGGGGCCTCATCTCTGCCTAGTTTCATTCTTTTTCATTATGTAACCGTGTCTTAGTTACTTTTATCATTGCTGAGAAAAAAATACCCATCACATGGAGGAAAGTTAAGGAGGAAAGGCTTATTTTGGCTCATAGTTTTTTATTTTTATTTTTTTTTTATTTATTTTTCTTTTTTTGTGTGGGTACCGGGGGCTCGACCTCAGGACCTCGCGCGCCAGCAGGCGCCCATGCCGCTGAGCGATATCACTGGCCCCTTTTTCGTATGTGGGTTCCGGGAGTCAAACTCGGGCCCTTGCGCTTGCCGGGCAGGCGCTTAAGCCGCTGAGCCATCTCACTGGCCTGGCTCATAGTTTGTAGAGGTTTCAGTCCATAGTCAGCTGACTCCAAGGCAGGATGGCATGGCAGAGGGGCATCACAGAGGAGAAACAGTTCATGGCAGAGCAGGGCAAGCAGAAGGCAGCAAAGCAGCAAAGTAGCTTCTTTCTGTCCCTTTATAGTCCATCCAGGCTTTTGGGTAGTGATGCCCACAACAAGTATGGGACACCCTTTATCCCAGCATCACATTCCTAATCCCAGCATCACACACCCTAATCCAGGCACCTTTGAAACTCATGCTTATGACCACATGAGGCTTCGGAGGGACATCTAGCTATAAGCCATAACAACCAACCACTCTGGTTTTCTTTATGTTCCTCAAGATCTCCAACATCATCTCATCATCTCTGCTAGAGTCTTTGTATGTGTTCCTTTCCCCGAGGTTTATTTTTTTAAATAAATCTTTTGTGGCTGGTATCTTTTTATCATTTCATCCCTAGACAAAAATTGTTGGGGCCAGTGAGATGGCTCAGCAGTGTAAGTGCCTGCCTGGCAAGAGCGAGGGCCTGAGTTAGGCTCCCGGAACCCACATACGAAAAAAGTGATATCGCTCAGCGGCACAAGCGCCTGCTGGCACGCAAGGTCCTGAGGTCGACCCCCGGTACCCACCAAAAAAAAAAATTGTTATACTTTTGCAAAGGTCTTTGGGGATTGTCCTAGGTAAAATAATTTTCTTCTAGAGTCAGAATACTGATTTAAAACATACAAAGTTTAATTGTGTCCATAAGTATGCTATACTCTCAGGTTTACATATCCGTGACATATGAAGGAAATACCAAATACAATCTATAGTTTTACATAGAAGTGAAAACTTATATTTTTAAATGAAAAGTCCCATTTATAAAACTATTGCTGATTTATCCTTTAAGATTTAACTTATTCATTACCTTTCTTGGCAAGCATTCCTTGTCTTATGTGAAATGTTAGTCATATCTTCCTATTGGGTACACATTGTCTGAGTACATTGACTACATTGAAATTTTAATTGCCATTTGACAAACTGTTTCCCCATTAATCTTAAAATCCTTTTAAAAGATCTCATTGCTCCTTCATCTTTCTTCTAATGGAATACAGATCCTGATTTTGGCATCTTTAGTCAATGTGTAAAACAGTAATCTTAAGAAATATCCATTGAATTGAATAGAATAAACAGGTATTATGTTTAATTCTATTGCTTTATCTGAATATCTAATCTTACCTGTGAAATATAAAACTTTGGAGGCCAGAAACCTTGTATTATGCTTCTTGTACTTCTTTTTTTAGCTTCTAGTATACTATAATGTATATATCAGCAGTGCACTCTTCAGTGTTTCCACTAGACTAGTGGTGGTGAATCTATGGCACACATGTTATTTGTTTTTCTTTTAAGACAAAAGATGTTAATGTATGAGTTGTGTTTTTTAAACTAAAACCTCAGTATTCAGGTTTAACTGCAGTGTTAGCACTTTGTGATAAATAAGTAGGTTTTGGGTCACAGTTTGGGCACTCATCTCTAAAAGGTTCACCGTCACTGATGGGCTTTTATCTCCTACAATCAGGATTAGTTTCTATGTACTACCTACATTAAATTCTCCAAAATGACAAGGTTTTCAGAATTCAGAAATCTCATTGTTTTCTTCTCATTTTAGGCATCTGGCACATCTTTTTTCTGTCCTGCTTAGAATATTAGGTTCTCCTTTGTCATTTTTAATGTTTTGATTAGGCTTTCCCTTTTTTATATTTAAAAATCTGTTAGAAAAGTGCATAGTTAGAACAAAGAAAGGTATTTCCTGGTAAGGTTTAGATCTGAGGTGTCCCATAAAAGCCTCATGTGTTTGGAAGGTGATAAGATCATGGGGGCACTGTATGCATCAATGGATGATTCCATAGGGAATCCATAGCTGAATATGCTATTAGGAGCTGAACCTGGTCAGAAGTGTTAAGTCACTGGGGGCATGACCTGGAACAGTACGTATCCTTCTTTGGCTCGTCGCTTTTCTCTGCTTTCTGGCTACCATGATATGATCCATTTTCTTCTAGGCTTTTTCACTATGCCCTTTGTGCCTTAGAGTCAGTAAACCATGCATGAACTGAGACCTCAGAAACTGTGAGCCAAACAAATTTCTCTTCCTTTAAGTTGCAGGTATCAGGTATTGTATTCCACTGAGGAGAAAGTGACTAAGACAGATTTGGTACTAGGGAAATGGAATCATTGCTGTAATTACCTGTGATTTCATGTGTTTCAAAGGCCTTTGGAACTGGTTTGCAGGAGGAGTTTGGAAAGGTTTGGAGATATGAGCTAAAGATGTCTGAGAATGTTATAATCCAAGTTTGTTCAGAGAAAAAGGTTGGAACTCAGAAGACTAGGTTGCTGATAGAAACACATATGGTAAAGATAAATCTCAGCAGGTTGTAGTTAGGAACAAGGATTCTCTTGGCACTTGGACTCGAGACCATGTGTGTTACACATTGGCAGAAAATTTGTCTAAATTCTGCTCATGTCTGAGACTGCACAAGGCTGAGATTAAGGACTGTGCACTAATTAACCTGGCAATGGAAACTTCAAGGCATCCCAGTGTTCAGGCTACAGCTTGAATACTGCGTGTTGCTTTTATTGAGATTTATAATGAGAAGCAAGAACAAAAAGGCCACTTAAAAATTTTTCAGTGCTGCCAGGAAGGAAGAGCCTACAAAGTAGCAGAGGAGAACCTGGTTGCTGTTATGGCTTGTGTTTGATGTCCCTCCAAAGCCTCATGTGGTCATAGGTGGGGGTTTTCAGAGGTGGCTGGATCTAGAATGTGTGATGCTGGGATTAAGGGTGTGTGATTACTAAACTAGTCCACTGATTGGTGTACCACCTGCCCTAAACTGGGTAGCTTAGATAGAATATAAAAGGGGCAGAAAGAAGTTGCTATTGTTGTTTGTGGCTTGTTGCTTGCCTTGCTGAGCTTCTGCCTGCACTACTTTGCCATTCATGGCTTCTCCTCTGCAGTGCCCCTCTGCCATGCCACATTGTCTTGGAGCCAGCCAACTATGAACTGAAACTGCTACAAACTGTGAGCTAAATAAGACTTTCCTCCTTTAACTTTGTCAGGTATTTTGTCTCAGCAACAAAAAAAAGTAACTAAGACAGTTGCTAAAAGGACTAGCATTAAAATGACCCAAGTACTTTATATTAGGATTATAGGAAAGATACCTTGAGGGAATCTCAAGAATCAGCAAGATTCCACCCTTTTTAGCCTCAAAGGTATAAAACAATAAAGGTAAACTCCCTAGAAGGACTTTGCTTTTAGAAAAGAGACTGAGGGCACCCTGCTGGAAAAAGGCTGCCTTGGGAGTTGGTTCCCCGGGATTTGGTTCACAGTGCTTAACCATCCTGGCATTCAGAGGTTTCTGCAGCCATGATCCAAGGGGGCCTGGATACCATTTGAGCTGGCTGCAGACCTTGGATCATCTATGTGGTTCTGATTTTACAGGCATGCAGAATGCAAAAGTTGTAGAGTCAGGGAGTCTTCCACCCAGATTTCAGAAGAGAACCTGGATGGAAAATCAGTGTGCCTGTAGGAAGGCAGTGTGTGAAGCTGTAAGAGTGACCCTAAAAGTGTAGTGGAGACTCCAGGAAGTTGGAGAAGCCAGGAATATGGAACATCTGAGAAAAATCAGTCAATAAGTGGAGTCAACTCAAGAGAGAGGCCATGAGAGCTGCAACCCACATTGCCACAGTGTTGGGCCACCCAAGCTGTTTGGAGCTTACATTTCACCACAACTTGCTGGACACAAAGCTACGAGATTTAATGTTTGCCCTTCTAGGTTCTGGTCTGACTTTGATTCCATTCCTTTCTAGTCTTATTTCTTTGCTTTGGAATGGGAATTTTTACTCTATGCCATTTTTATATTGGAAGTTTTTAACTTACTTTTTGATTTTTATATGTGCTCACAGTTTCAGAGGAAACTTTGGACTTGGGCTTTTCAGCAATACTAGAACTGTCAAAATTTTGAAGACTCTTAGAGATGGACTAAATACATTTTGCCTAAAAAGATGAACATGAATCTTTTGGGGTCCAGGAATAGAATGTTTAGATTTGGGGTGTTCCAAAAACTCCTCATGTGTTTGGAAAGTAGTAGGATCATGCAGGTACTACACTTATCAGTAGATTAGTCCACCAGTGAATCCATAGCTGAATGTGCTGTTAGGAGTTGGGCCTGGTCAGAAGAGGTGAGTTATTGGGCACTTGACTTGGAAGGGTATATCTCCCTTCCTACGTCATCCTTTCTTTCTTTTCTTCCTGGCATCATGATATGAACAGCTTTCCTCTGCCAGGCTCTTCCACCATGCTTTTTCTGCCTTGGATCCAGTTGGCCATGCATAGACTGAGACCTCTAAAACTGTGAGCCAAAATCAACCTCTTATCCTTTAAGTTATGGGTGTTAGGTACTGTGCCCAGAGACAAGAAATTGACTAAAAGACTTGCTGACAAATTTTGCTAGATCTACCCAAAGCAATAAGGCAAAGAAAAGAAATTTAAAAGATTTAAGTATGTATTATTTTCACATAACTACTATAACAAATGAACACAACAATAATATATTATCTAATACTTCTGGAGATGAGAAATTCAAAATTAATCTCACTGAGTTAAAGCTAAGATGTTAGCAGGCTGATTTCTTTTGGAGCCTTTGTTTTTCTTTGGCTTCTAGAGCTCCTCAGCATTCCCTGATTTATAGCGAGCTCCCTGAAAAACCTACACTCTCATGCTTTCTTATCACATGTACTACTTTAATCAAATCTTCCTTGGCCTCTACCTTGTGATTATTTTGGTCCTGCCTGCCTAGTCCAAGTCAGTCTTCCCTTCTCAAGATCTATAATTTAATTTACTTACAAGGCTCTCTTCCTTTTGTAAGGGTAATAAATTAACAAATACTGAAGACTTAAATTTTGATGTTTATGAGGGGCTGTTAGCCTATCATAGAGTGGAATGCACATAATTCATTTTATGGATCATCTTCTACATAGGAAACTAAAACATCTACAAATAATTTATTAGATATTGCATAATAAAAGTAGGTGACTAGATTTAAGGTCTATTTTTAAGATTTAATTACATTTTTATATATCAGGGTGTTATAATAAAAAGACAGGCAATCTAGATGATGCTGGGAAAATTGGTTAATATATGAGAAAAATCTATCTTTTCCATACTTCTTATTAAAAAATCAATCTTAAATTAATAAAGGACTTAAATGTTAAAGGAAAAATTAGAAAAGAATAGGAAGATACTATTTTAAGTGGCCTTAATAGCAATAACTATAAAACTGAAACTTTGACTACATCCAATGATACTGTATCAAAAGAAACCATAAAGTAAAAAGACCAAACCAAAATCTGAGAGAAGATATCTTCAATACATATGACTGACAAGAGATTAGAACCCAAAGTATATCTGCAACTCAGGGAGTAAGAAATAACTAAATAGAATACTGAACTAGGGTGAGCATAGACATTTTGAGGAAGAAGAATTAAAGATGGTAAATAAATGTTTGAAAATAATGGGACCTTAAACAAATTATGAGCTCATCAGGAAACTATTTACAACCATTTAATTTTGAAAACTATGGAGTTTGACAGTGTCAGCTGTGGTAAGGACTCAGAACAATGGAAACTCTCACGCAGCACACATTGTTATTGAGAGTATAAGATAGAACTACAACTGTGGAAACAATTTAATATTTTCCTGAAATTTGAAGATGCATGCAGCCTATGACCCAGTAATTCTACCAGGAATATATACTTAAGAAACTCTTGCTTTATCTTTTAAAGGACATAAGCATGAATGTTTGTAGTTATATTATTTATTATAAGAGAAAAATGTATATTTAGGTCAAATTCCCAGTAAGAAGATAGTGATTAAATGTAATGCAGTATAGTCCATCATGGGATGTTGTTCATCAGTAAGAATAAGTGACATATGGAAAAAAGGGATGAATCTGACAAATATATTATTGATGGAAAAAAACACACAAAAATTATATAGGATGATATAATTTTAATAGAACTTCAGAACAAGAAACTTAAAACACATGTCTTGATGGGCGCAGTGGTGCACACCTGTAATCCCAGCCCGCAGGAGGCTGAGACAGGAGGATCATGGCAATTTGAGACAAGCCTGGGCTACATAGTGAGTTTAAGCCTGACCCAAACTACATAGTGAGACCCTGTCTCAAAAACACCAAAACCAACCAAACAACAACAAAAATATATCTTGTTATGCTTACATATATGTGGTGCAAATTATTTTTTGAAAAAGCAAAGAAGCGATAAACAACAATATTAACATTAGTAACTCACTATAGGTGGAAACAGGCAGTTCGGTTTTGCTGGGAGCTAAGAGAGAGTTTAAACAATATGGCATGTTTTAGTTCTTCAGGTCATACTGCTTCTAGATATTTTCTTAAGAAAGGTTTTCAATATTTATATATAGACACATAGGACAGCAGTGCCAGTTTGTCTAGCCCCTGTGCTGTGCTTGGTCTTGTCTACTACTAGAGCTAAGGGAACGGGCATACTTGGGTCTCTGGTCCACATGAGAATAAATGATTACACAATATCACATTTAAACACAAGTAAATGTGGGTATTATCCAAACGTATTGTACTGGGGTACATTTTCTGACAATTTTAGTTGATTAATAGAGGTAAAAGACAACTATGGTCAGAATATGTGCTTTTTACTTCTTGAATTCATGTTGTTTCACTTTTCTTTCTAAGGAATAGAAAACTGCTTTACTTGTCTTTCTATATTCCAGAGGAATAATTTGATAACAAGAGTTCCTGGGGTTCCATAAAATCAAAACAATTGATGCTTTTCAGTAAGTCTCCAGTTTGCTTTGAAACAAGAAATTTCTTTTCGGAGACCTCAAGATGGCGGATGAGTAAGAAGCAGGCAGCAAAACTCTCTCTAAAAGTTACCATTGGAACACGGGAATATAGCGACCCAGAAAGCGCAGGAGGGGGGGAGATGCCTCCCCGAAACCCAGAAAAGTTCTGAAGCGCAATCTGGGACCCCCGGCACCAGTGACGGGTGACTTCCAACAAAGAAGAAGGAAAGAAGGAGCAGACCGCGCGCGTGCACCTTCTAATATCCCGGGAGTTGGAGCGCCGGCAGAGGCTCAATTCTACGGACACACGGTGGCAGCTGGTGCCCAGGGAGCCCCCACGGAGGATCCTGAGACAGCGGCGGGGCAGGGGAGCGGCGGAGAACGGCGCTGACCGGCGATTGACTAAGGGACACAGAAAATACAGTGGCACAGTACCAAAGAATCAAGGACTGGGCCAAACAGGTAGCAACTTCGCATACCCAACGAATTGAAGAGGTAGGATCTGGCAGAAAGCTCAAAACCTAAAAGCAAGCTCCACTTGGAAGATACTGCAGAGAAGTAGTCATCTTCTAAAGATCTTAAACACTAGCAATAAAGTAACCTACTATAGGTAATTTGCAAACATCACCCCAGGAATTAAAGAAAGAAAAAATGAGACGACACTTAAACAAGATGCAACCACACACATCCAATTCACCAAAGGCAAACCTAGGGAGCAACGAGGTGGGACAATCCGAAAGCCACCCACCTGGCCTATCTGAAGTGGTAACAACAAAGCAACTGAATGAGGTTCTGGAAAAAATTAAAACAGAAATAATCTCACAGATAACTGCAGAGATAATGTCTACAATGAAGACCATGCTTAAAGACACTATAGCTGATACAGACAAAAAAATAGATGAACTTAAGAAAACTATAGAAACCATGAATGCTCAGCATAGGAAAGAAATGGAATCTATAAGGCAGATTCAAGCAGATATCCAAGAGATAAAAAATTCCATTGAAAGTATTTGTAGCAGAATAAGCCAATGCGAGGACAGGATCTCAGATATAGAAGACAGGCTTGCAATTAGTGATCATGAAATGGAAAAATTCTTAAAAATAGCAAGGGACCATGAAAAATCAATTCAGCAGCTGCTAGATGACTCAAAAATAAACAACTTAAGAATAATTGGAATAAATGAAAAAGCAGGAGATAGCATCAACGACATTAAAACCTTGTTCAAAGACATAATCAGGGAGAACTTTCCTGGAAGAGAAAAGGAATTTGACACCCCTATAAGTGAAGCTTTTAGAACACCAACTAGACATGATCAAAAAAAAACTTCAGCCAGACATATTATAGTCAAGATCCCAGAAATTCAACAGAAGGGCAGAATCTTAAAAGCTGTTAGGGAGAAGAGACAAATCACCTATGAAGGAAAACCCATCAGAATCACAGCTGACTTTTCAGCACAAACCCTCAATTCAAGAAGAGCTTGGAATGATGTATTGCAAGCTCTAAAGGAAAATAATTTTCAGCCCAGATTGATGTACCCTGCAAAACTATCTTTCAAAATTGATGGAGAAATAAAATACTTTCATGACAAAGAACATCTGAGAAAATTTATGACCACCAAACCAGCACTCCAAAACGTTCTGAAGGACATTCTAGAAAGAGATAGGAACCCCAACAGAAGGAATCCACCAGGCAGGGCAAATAATTAAATAGCCGGAAAGCGGAAAAACAAAGAGTGGGAACCAACAACAGGAAAATATCATGACAAGTCAATACATATCAGTTTTAACCATCAATGTTAACGGTCTCAATTCACCAATCAAAAGGCACAGACTGGCGAAATGGATCAAGAAGCAAGATCCAACAATATGCTGTATACAAGAAACACATTTAATTCAGAAAGAAATTCATAGACTGAAAGTCAAAGGATGGAAAACAATACTCCATGCCACAGGAACCCAGAAAAAAGCAGGGGTAGCTATTCTTTTTGCAGACAAAGTGAACTTCAAGCCAAGAAGGATTCAGAGAGATAAAGACGGTCATTACATCCTTGTAAAGGGAACAATCCAAGAGGAAGAGATAACGATCATAAATATATATGCATCAAATACCAATGCAACCAGCTATATAAAACAAGTACTAAAGGACATGAAAAATCAAATAAGCACTAATACAATTATATTGGGAGATCTCAATACTCCACTGTCACAAAAAGATAGATCAACTGGACAGAAAATCAATAATGAAATAGTAGAACTGAACCAAACTTTTGAACAAATGGACTTAGTAGATGTCTACAGAGTGTTCCATCCCACAACATCAGAATACACATTTTTCTCAGCTGCACATGGGACGTTCTCCAAAATAGACCACATACTAGCTCATAAAACCTGCTTAAGTAAATGCAAAGGAATTGAAATTATCCCATGCATATTATCAGACCATAGTGCAATGAAATTGGAAATCAATGGCAAAAGATCCCACAAAAACTCCCTAAACACATGGAAATTAAACAGCATCCTCCTGAACAACCAATGGGTCACAGATGAAATTAAAGAAGAAATTAGTCACTTTCTACAACTGAATGATAATGACAGTACAACATACCGGAACTTATGGGATACAATGAAAGCAGTCCTAAGAGGGAAATTTATAGCATTAAACACTTATATCAGGAAAATAGAGCAAGCGCAAATAAACAACTTAAGGGTGAACCTCGAGCTTCTAGAAAAAGAAGAGCAGGTTAAGCCAAAAGCCCGTACAAGGGAGGAAATTATAAAGATCAGAGCAGAAATTAACGTATTGGAGAATAAAAAAACAATACAAAGAATCAATGAAGCAAAAAGTTGGTTCTTTGAAAGAATAAATAAGATTGACAAACCCTTATCCAACCTTATCAAAAAAAGAAAAGAAAAGACTCAAATCCATGCAATTGAAAATGAAAAGGGTGATATCACGACAGACCCTGCAGAAATCCAGAAGATCATCTATACCTATTTTGAAAATTTATATTCTACTAAGATGGAAAATGCAGAAGAAATGGACAGATTCCTAGATTCGTATGAATTACCAAAGCTGAATCAAGAAGATTTAAAAATCCTAAATAAACCAATATCAGCCAATGAAATTGAAGATGTAATTAAAAACCTCCCAACAAAGAAAAGCCCAGGCCCTGATGGATTCACTGCCGAATTCTACAAGAAATTTAGAGAAGACCTAACGCCCCTACTTCTCAAACTTTTCAATGAAATTGAAAGGGAAGCAATACTCCCAAATTCATTCCTGGAAGCAAGCATTACCCTGATACCAAAACCAGAGAAGGACCCAACTAAGAAAGAGAACTACAGGCCAATCTCCCTAATGAACATAGATGCAAAAATCCTTAATAAGATACTGGCAAACAGAATCCAACAAATCATCAAGAAGATTATACACCATGACCAAGTTGGATTCATCCCTGGGATGCAGGGATGGTTCAACATACGTAAATCAATAAATGTAATACAGCATATTAACAGAACCAAAGACAAAAATCACATGATCATCTCAATAGATGCAGAAAAAGCTTTTGACAAAGTCCAGCACCTTTTCATGATAAAAACCCTACAGAAAATTGGAATAGAGGGTCTTTATCTCAATCTGGTAAAAGCTATCTATGACAAACCAACAGCCAATATTATACTAAATGGCCAAAAACTGAAAGCCTTCCCTCTAAAATCAGGAACAAGACAAGGATGTCCACTGTCCCCACTCTTATTCAACATAGTTCTGGAAACTTTAGCCAGAGCGATTAGACAAGAGAAAGAAATAAAAGGAATAATGATTGGAAAGGAAGAAGTTAAATTATCATTATTTGCAGATGACATGATACTCTACACAGAAGACCCCAAAAACTCCACTAAAAAACTGCTAGATTTAATAAGCAAATTCAGTAGTGTAGCTGGATACAAAGTCAATACTCAAAAGTCAATAGCCTTCCTGTACACAAATAACAAACTTACTGAAAGAGAAATTAGGGAAACAATACCTTTCACAATAACATCCAAAAAAATGAAATACCTAGGAATCAACCTCACGAAGGATGTAAAAGACCTCTATACTGAAAACTACAGTACTCTGAAAAAGGAGATTGAAGAGGATATCAGAAAATGGAAAGATATCCCTTGCTCCTGGATAGGAAGAACCAATATAGTGAAAATGGCCATACTTCCAAAATTGTTATACAGATTTAATGCAATTCCAATCAAAATTCCAACAGCATATCTCACAGAATTAGAGAAAACAATCCTAAAATTCATTTGGAATCAGAAGAGACCTAGAATAGCAAAGGCAATTCTGGGCAACAAAGGCAAGGCAGGGGGCATCACAATCCCCGACTTGAAATTATACTATAAAGCTACTGTGATAAAAACAGTGTGGTACTGGCAAAAAAACAGACCTGAAGATCAATGGAACAGATTAGAAGATGCTGAAACAACCCCAGACATACTAAGCCACCTTATCTTTGACAAAGGTGCCAAACACATTCGCTGGAAGAAAGATAGCCTCTTTAATAAATGGTGCTGGAAAAACTGGCTCTACACATGCCGAAGATTAAAACTAGATCCATATCTTTCACCATGCACTAAACTAAATTCAAAATGGATCAGAGATCTAAATATTAAAACAGAAACATTAAATCTGCTGGAAGGTAGGATAGGTAAAACCCTTGGAGACATTGGTGTAGGCAAAGACTTTATGAATAAAAACTCAACCGCACGGGAACTATCCCAAAGAATCAATAACTGGGATCTCATCTTATTAAAAAGCTTTTGCACAGCAAGAGAAACCACCAACAGAGTGAAGAGACAACCCACAATGTGGGAAAAAATGTTTGCCAGCTGTTCCTCAGACAAAGGATTACTATCGAGAACATATAAAGAACTCAAAAAAATCAGACCTCCCAAATTTAAAGACCCACTCCACAAATGGGCATCTGAGATGAATACACATTTCTCAGATGAAGAAATACTAATGGCAAATAAATATACAAAAAAATGTGCAACATCACTAGTCATTCGAGAGATGCAAATTAAAACAACACTGAGATACCATCTCACCCCAGAAAGAATGGCTACTATTAAGAATTCAACTAATAACAAATGCTGGAGGGGCTGTGGGGAAAAAGGAACCCTTCTTCACTGTTGGTGGGAGTGTCGACTGGTACAGCCACTGTGGAAGTCAGTGTGGAGATTCCTCAGAAAACTAGGGTTGGAGGTCCCATTTGACCCAGCTATTCCCCTTCTGGGCATCTTCCCAGAAGAATTAAAAACATCGTACCACAGCGATATATGTGCACCCATGTTTATAGCAGCACAATTTGTAATAGCCAGATCTTGGAAACAACCCAAATGCCCATCAACTGAGGAATGGATAAGAAAGATGTGGTATTTTTATACAATGGAGTACTATTCAGCCATAAAGAAGGATAAACTGGAGACTTTTATAGGTAAATGGATGCAACTCGAGAAAATACTCAAAAGTGAAATAAACCAGAAGCACATGTGTAAGCATCGTATTGTCTCTCTAGTATGAGAAACTGAAAGAGTAAATAAGATCCAAAATGTACAATAGACATGGTGAATCAAAAAGAAACTGGTCAAAAGGAAAGAGAGACTGGAATAGGGAAAAGAAAGAAGGGAAAGGGAAAATAATTGTATATATATATATATAAGATGGTTAAGATAGATACACTACCATTTTTACTTAGTTCATTGAAGAGTAAGGTTTGTGCCAATAATGTTTGGACAATTGAATGCTAATGTCTGGTGTCCTGAATAATTAACTTAAAGATAGTAATACGTAATGTATTAACCATTGTTACCCTCCTATTATGTTTGTTTGAAAATTTGTTCTTCTTTTGATTTGTTTTGTTTTTTCTTCTCTTTAAAATAAAAAAAAAAAAAAAAAAAAAAAAAAAAAAAAAAAAAAAGAAATTTCTTTTCTAGAATAGTACTTGCCAGCTCCCCTAGTATGCAGGAGGTGATAATGAAACTACTGTTATCACTGCTCCTCAGTATCATACAACCTGTAAGTGACCAGAGCAGAGGAATAATTTTAAACACAGCTTAATGTCCTGCTAGATTTTTTACTCTTTTCTTAAAATTGATTGCAATATGAACTACATAATTTTCTTTCCTTCAGGGTGGGACCACTCAATCCATTCTTTGCTTGAGCCTTCTGCCAGAGGAGGGGCCTCTGTAGATCTATTAGGGAATATGGGATACTAGTTAGTTACATCATGTTATTTATTAGTAAATGACGTATGTTTCCCATAATTTAAAAGTATATTACTAATTATATACGCAATGCTTATTTCCCTAATATCAAAATTTATCTAAATATGTAGGGAAGAAGTTTGAGTTGTAGAAGATTTATCCTAATATACTGTTAAGGTTGTAGATTATTCTGCTTATGCTCTGCATATATTTATACAGTCACATGAAACTAATTATTACTGATATTTTTATTCCAGATGAATAAACTAGATTTAAAGAAACAAGTGATTTAGCTCAAATCGACTGGCCAGTGGATTGGAGGGTTGGAATTAAAAACAAGCTCTCTGACTTGATGCAATACTGCTTTTACTACCACGTGTAGTCTATGTGTAAAACCCAGTCCGAGGACTGATGTGGACTCTCATTTTGCTTAGGGGGAAGACGCTGTGTAGGGAGCCAGGACATGTAGTTTTGTAATGACCAATTGGCTGACTTTTCACTATTTAGTTTTCTGATCCAATAAAATACATTTCAGAATGGAAACTGTCAGTGAAGATGAGATTTGTGGAAGTCTTTTCTTCTGTTCCCATCCAGGCTTGCTGGGGCTATATCAGGCCAATTTGTCTTTTTTTATTTCTTCTTTTTTCAAAATATATGAGGATTTTTTTAGAACATGGATTGCTTAATTACTATAGGTTTCAGTGTGATTGTGGGATAACTGGCATATAACTTTAAAGTTTTTCCCCTTAGATTAGACGACATATGTGTATTCTATTCTGTATTAAAGGTAAAATAACCTTTTCCACTGTTTATCATTTCAGAAGTTTTATCACTGTGTAACACTTACTCTACTTATCTTTATTTTCATTCATTCATTCATTCATTCATTCATTCATTCATTCATTCATTCATTCAATTTTGCCTACTAGGGATTGAACCCAGTGCCTCCACATCAAGCTACTTCTGCAGCCCTCTTTATTTTGTGAGATTCTAGTTAAGTTTCTAAATTGCCAGGTCTGTGTTTGAACTTGTAATCCTCCTGCCTCAGCCTCTCAGAGTACTGGGATTATTGACATGCCCTTGGTATTTACATGCCTTGGTCTGGTGTCTGGTTGGAGCTTTTAAAATTCTGTATGTTTTCATAGTTCAGGAGGGGTATGCTTTTTTTTTTTTTAGTCTGGTATAGACTATAAGCTTATTTCCCTTGGCTTGTCTTGTTCATATTTGAAGAATATTTGAATTTACTTTCAATGTGACTTTGCACAATCTCTCTGGGCTGTTTGCATAAGAGATTTTCTAATGCGATTCTGACTTTATTGAAAATTTTAAAAAAAGACCAAATGAAACTGCCTTCAAAGTTAAATCTTAGTCACCACATCAGCTATTCATTTTTTCTCCATCTGTTATTTTTTGGTTAATTAACATATACAATAATTTATTAAATAAATATTTGATAAACATTGTGATAGTGGTTGTTATTACTGCTCTAGGAGCTTATAGTTTAGTTGAGAAGATAAGATGTTGTGAAAAAACTAAAGACCATGGCCTCAAAATGTAAAATGAAGATTTTGTTCTTAAGAGAAGGTCACTGCAAGAAGGATGGCGCAGGGTCCCCACCACCCACGTACTGGGAAACAACACTCCTTCTTCAACACAGCAAAATCCAAGTTTTCTTTTACACTTGCATATAAGAGATATGAGAGTTAACTGACTGTGTCAACTTGCATAAGAAATGCCCAACTAAATTGGATCAGCAATGTTCTGGACATGGCTGAAGAGCTTTACTGAAGACAGAAGACCCTCCCTGGGTAGGCTTGTGGACTGAATGAAATAAAAGAGAAACAAAGAAGGAAAGATTGCTTCTATTTCTTCAGAGGAGCTGCAGTCTTCACCTTCACCTTGGACATCATCTCCTGGCTTCCAGTGCAGACTTTTGAGCCTAAAGCACACAACTTTCAGCCTCCTGATGCAGACTCAGAGGGGACACTACCTTGAACTTCAGTCCTTTAAAGAGATCCTTTAGATCTCCATGTGCAGACAGCCCCTTTGTACTAGAAGAGTACAAAGAGTACACCAGACTCAGTGGGTGGAGTCTGTAAGCTAATCCTGTAAATCCTTATATATTTGTATATCTTTGTTGGTGAACTTCAGGTTGTTCGAAAGGAATATTATTGAAATTTTGAATTTAAAATGTAGTATTTGAAATTCCATTCTGGTCACAATTGTCATCTAGTAATACATTAAGCATCTATTATACAGATTATTAAATTTGTTCAGGATAATAAAGCTTTCAGGATTTCAATATTTTCCCAGAAGGGTGAAATATTAAGGTTGTTTTTGTTAGTTGGAATCTTAACATGTAGATTCTGGAACACTAATGGGAGAAAGACTGATTTCCTAATCATTGTAATCACCAACTACAATGCTAACAGAGAGTAAAGAGCAGATCAAGGAGAACAGTGAAACACTCTGGGAGGAGAGAAGAGGCATCAGAGAAAATTTTTTCCAATTGTGTTGGAAAAATGAGTATAGGGCGAAAAGATGAAAATGATGGAGATAGTTCTCCAAGAAAAATTGATGTTCATCTTGAACAATATATATATATATATTTTCTTTATGTGGGTACCGGGAACCGAACTCAGGACCTCACTCTTGCTAGGCAGGCACTTATGCGGCTGGGCTATATCATCGGTCTGGAACAATATTTCTTGAGTCATAACTGTGAGAAAGAAAATGTGTTAAATGATGGAAATTATATATAAGTATGTTTGATATTTAATAAGGCACACAGCCCATTCAAAAAGTAATAATTAAAGATCATATTAAGTGACACAGAGAGGTCTAAAAGGAGTCCAGAAGGAGTTTCTGTATAAGGTTTTATCCATTTGCCAAGTCAAAGACTAAAACACTAAAATTTACAGCGTCATCTCCCTATTAAAACTTTTCTTTTAAAGTCATCATGTCATAAATTATGACACTGTAATCATGTTGATTGGATTAGTAATTTTTACCTTATGGCATTGAATGTTCTGAAAATTACAGTAAATTTAACAAGTTAGTTTAACTTGGAAGTTGGTAAGTGTACCATGTTAGCTGGAGTCAATAAAATCATCCTGGCACATTCTTACGGTTTATCATCAGCTGTGGTTATGAGATTTGTCAATTTCTTCTTTTGCCTGCCTCTTGGAAGTTGGATGCTCTCTACCTCCAAATAGATCCAGGATTATTCTACTTCTCTGCATTTCAACTTCTTAGCCCAAGTTACCAGCATGTCTCCCCTGCCCTATTACTCTAGTAATACTAGAGTATTCCTACTCTACTGCTCCACTCTACTCCTACTCTAGCCTCATACTGATGTCCCCAGTGGTAAGCTTGAGTCCTACAGACATAGTCATATGAGGGCCAGAGTGAATTTCCTGAAAAGAAATCAAATGTCATTCCTTACTTAAAACTCTCTAGCAGCTTCCCAAACTTAGAAGTGCCTCCGGAGATCTCTGACCTTATTATTTCACACACTCTCTCCTCCATACTAACTATCCATTTGCTTTTCATGTATTTCAAACTTACTGCTTCTTCAGAGCACTTGCCATCCAGTCCTTGGTGCTCAGGTTGCTTGTCTCCAGGTTTTCTTACACCTGCTAACCTTCATTCTGGTCTCCCAGAGTGACTTTCCTTTACCTGCTTATTCTCCACTACAGTATCTTTTAAATGTCATTCATGCTTGTTATCTCTATCAAAATTATTTAATTAATTTACTTTATCTCTGTCTCTCATTAGAATATTGAGATCATGCTGTCAGGATCTTTTCCACTGCTTTTTATGTGTTTAGTTCTGACACCTAGAACAATACTTCTATTGAGTATCCCACATATATTTGTTGGATACATGTTGAATTATATTTGGGATGCTTTCTTCCCACTCATGTTCTATACTTTGAGGCAGAGTTTATAACTGTGGCTTGATTCCGATAGGCTGAAAAGAAAATTAGTTTCACCAGCATTATCATTTAACATACTCTTTAGCTCAGCATTGAGTAAAGTTTCTTTTGTGGCTTAGAAGGACTCTGATCTTATAATTTCAATACTTACTGTCCATGAGGTGAAGCTCATCAGTTGGTGGTAATTCAAAATAGCTCACAAAGCAATAAAAAAAAATGCAAGGCAAAGTTACCAATAAATTATCAGTGCTTCTAATACTATATGAAAGTAAAAAAAAAGGAAATAGTAAATATTAAGCTTTTAGGGTCTTCTAAATTATGCAGGATATATAGTATATATGAATTTAATATTATCTGTTTTTTCCTTAAAGTAACAATATTAGGTTTAATGTGGGAGCAACTATGAATTGAAAATGCACCGTGAGCAAAATTTTCTCAGCAGTTTTGATTTTACTTACACTTGTAGTGACATACATTGCACTTGAATTTATAATTATTGCTTGTTTGATCAACCCTGTTTCTGCTAGATAGTCTAATTAGTCTAGGGTTTGTCAAAACTTTAAGAAAGATTATTTTATGTCTCACAAGCTTCCTTGAACAAGTGATAGAAACTCAGGTCAGCTTTAACTAAACAGATACTTATGGGCTCACAAAAATAGAAGCTTCAGGAGGGTTTCATGGAGATTCTTTTTCATCCTTAGTTATATACGTCTCTGCTTTTCTTGTGTCTTGTCATCATTATCATTTACTGACCTGCGGAGAGCTAATAAGGACTAAAGCTAGGGTTATATTCTCCTACAGGAATAGACAAGGCTAACTTGTCCTATATGCCTATTCATTCATTTATTCAACATTTATTTAACCAATGTTGATTGAGCACCTTTTGTATCAGGTTAGTTCTGAAGTTTTCTCCTTCTTAACAGACTTGGCTTCAGCTTTCCTGGTCAGATCAGGTGGGAGAGTAAAGGATGCTACTATTTATATGGATTTGGAAAGATTCCTGAAAAAAGGAGGCATGTTATTTCAAACTATAGGAAGATGGAAAATTTGATGAGCAAACAAAAACTTGTAGCTACATAATTATGAAATTTCTTCATAACTTATAAGCTGGGTGTGAAGTTCAAGATAAGTTGACAACAAATGGTAAAAGAATCAATACTGCCTTTTCTCATTTTTAATTTTAAACAAAAAAAAAGTAAAAATAGCAATAAAATAGTTTCAAAGCAGGCTAGTAGAACAGTAAGAATAATTAATACATTGCATATTGTTATATTCATAGTAGTTATTCAGAGTACAAGATATAGGCATGAAATATTGTCCAAATAATATTAGCACAAACCTTTCTTTTCAATTAACTAAGAGAAACTAGCTGTATAACTGTCTTAACTGCTTTGTGTATATATATATATATATTTTTTCCTTTTTCCTTCCTTTCTTTACTCTTTCTCCTATCATAGTTTTTCTTTTCTTTTGAGCAGTTGCTTCACAATTCACAATATCTATTATACATTTTGGATCTTATTTGTTCAGTTTCTCACACTAGTGAGACAATATGATGTTTACATATGTGGGTCTGATTTACTTCACTTATGAGTATGGTCTCAAGTTGCATCCATTTACCTATAAAAGTCTCAAGTTTATCCTTCTTTATGGCCGCATAGTATTTCATATATAAGAAAAACATCTTTTTTTCCATTATGTGGTTGTTGGGCATTTGGGTTGTTTTCAAGATTTAGCTATTACAAATTGTGCTGCTATAAACATGGGTGTGCATATATTGCTGTGGTATGAAGTTTTTAATTCTTCTGGGAAGATACCCAGAAGCGAAATAGCTGGATAGAATGAGACCTCTAATCTTAGTTTTTTAAGAAATTTCCACACTGATTTCCTTGGTGGTTGCACCAGTCTACACTCCCACCAAAAGTGGAGCAGAGTTTCTTTTTCCCCACAGCCCCTCCATCTTTTGTTATTGGTTGATTTCTTGATGATAGCTATTCTTTCTGGTGTGAGATGGAATCTCTTTCTTTCTTTTTTAAAAATTCCATGTTAAAATATGTTGTAATTTGATGAAAATTTCTTATGAGCTTGTTTTCATTTCTGACTGGGTTTCTTATACAACTCTCTGTGCTACTTAACTGAGATATAGCTAAAGTTTTCTAAGATTGGTTAAACTTCACAGTATATAATTTTCTTTGTATAATTTAAAAAAGAAAATTCTGAAGTGAAAGTCATAAAGTGAATTCCTCTTTGTGACCTACAAAAGTAAAGTTCAATTTTATCCGTCTTTATTATAAATGAGTGAATACTCTATTTCCAACCCTTTGCCAAGCTAGTTTTTCTTCTAAACACTTATAACCCTAATTCAGAGTTTTATGTATTAATATATCAGTTCTTCCTGTAAATTTCTTAGTCTTCTCTTTTTTTCTTGCATAGTTTCTATCCTGTGTCTAAAAAGACAATTTTCTCCATTCTTTTCCATTTCCTACAACAAATATGTAATGACTCCTAGCTACAAACAAAGAAGTTGGCTAAATTAAAGGAATAAAACTTATTTTCAATAAGACACTTGGTCGTTTATTACTAGTGCTTCTTTTTCCTTACTCTCATCTCCACCGGGTTTATGTATATGGAAAGATTCCATGTGGTGTAAATGTCAAATATGTTTGAGACTTGCTAATCCCTACTAATATATTTTACTGGACTTATGTTCTTCAGTGTGCATCACATTTACTTGAGAATATTTATCCTTTAGGAAAGCATGTTCAGTAATAGTTTTAGTTTCCTCATATTTTTCTAAGTTTTCTTTTCCTCTTTATTTTCCTAACTTGTGCATGCTGTAACATACAGGTTTTGCCACTGAATCTTACTTAATGAATGAAGATTTCCTTAGTTCCTGTTAGTCCTTCCAAGGAGATGAATACCTTTCTCATTAAAAGGTGATTATTATTATTATTATTATTACTACTAGTAGTAGTAATAGTAATAGTAGTAGTAGTATTGGTCTTTCATGAAGGTATTCAAAAGGGCATCCTGAGGGCCTTTGAAGAAGTGTGCATATTTGAAATTTTATCTATAACAAAATTAACAATCTTGGGATAGTGAATGCCATTTTCATTTCTTTACCTGGATAATTACTTTGTTTTTCTACTTTGTTTCTTCTCCTTTTCCTTATGAATCCTGAAGAAAATAACTCCTCTAATTGATCCTCTTTCCTAGACCTATTTCCCAATGAGAAATACATATATTTCACTATGTGAAATACATATATTTCACTACTAATACATATATTTCACTAAATATATATATTTCACTATGAGAAATATATATATATATTTCTAAGTCAAAATTGTCCATTTAAAGTTGAATAAAAAATTATTTATTCTTAGTATTTATTTAATGAATAAAAACTAAGTAACAGGAGGCAGATCATTTCAGAGTGTTGTTACATACGGACTAGATGTTCTACCAGTAAACGGTCATAGCGTGTTCAAATCAGGCTCCTGATTTCCTCCTGCTTATCCTTATAAAACCTGAGAATAGCAACACAAGAGACTCATTTGGACTCAGCTGAAGATTGTTTTGGCAAAATAAACAAAGACCCTTCTACTGTCATTGATTTTAGATATTATAACAGAAAACAGTGAGTATACTGAAAGGAAAATTGTGACCTATTTTCCTGTCTTGGCGTCATACTGACCAAGTTACTTTCTTTAATTACTTCAAGACCTTATTGTCGATCTCAGGAGTTTTAGAGCCAGTTTTAGGTCATGTAACATTGGGCTACCCATTTTACTTCTCCGTGACTCAGTAACTGGGGTGGGAATAAGAATGACGGCCCCTACGTGGTGCTAAAATTTTTAAAAAGAGCTGGGTGTGGTGGTGCATGCCTGTAATCCCAGCTCTCTGGGAAGCTTGGCAGGAGGATCACAGGTTCCAGCCCAACCCCTGCTATTTGGTAACTAGATGAGACCCTGTCACAAATTTAGAAAGAGTAGAGGATGCAGCTCAGTGTGAAGGCCCTGGGTTCAATCCCCATTACCACAAAACAATTGATGAATGCATAATAACTAGTCTGTATTATATGCATTATCTTATATCTTTTATTTATTTACCCTTTTTTTACCCTTTATTTACCATTTTTTTTTTTTGTGGGTACCGGGGGGTCGACCTCAGGACCTCACGCGCCAACAGGCACCCGTGCCGCTGAGCGATATCACCGGCCCCTTTTCCGTATGTGGGATCCGGGAGTCGAACTCGGGCCCTCACGCTTGCAAGGCAGGCGCTTACGCCGCTGAGCCATCTCACCGGCCCTATTTACCATTTTTGATTATTTTCCCCTTACCTAATTTGTAAGTACCTCGATGGACTCTCTTCCTTTATGTTCTTATATCTAAGGATTTGCACAGAAGAATAAGTACATGTTATTGAATGAAGATGGTGATCATTCATTGGAATAATATTAAAGACTCAGGTTAACGATTCATTCTTGCCTGTGAAGGTTTGGGGATGGGAGATAATAGTAAGAATTTTCATAATTACTGCCACTCTTCCCTTTAGAAGCAGATACTGTTTGTTTTACCTCTGTCATATTCCCACAGTCCTAAACTGTCTTCATTGAAGACTTTCTGTTATTAGTTAGTGCCAGACTCTATTTCTGAAGGTTGCTTTCTAGGTGTAGAAATATATTTGGCCTAAACGAGGTTACATGTTTCCAGAAGCTATCTTCAACCAATGAAGGAACATAACACATATCAAAAGATTTCCTTGTGCTGGAAGACATGCTCACTGAAATTTCTATTGCCTGTCTCTTTTTTCACTGTTGGAAAGCCCACCAGACTGCAGAGTGTTTTATTTAACATTAACTTTATTTTTTTTTTTTTTTTCTTTTTGTGGGTACCTGGGGTCGACCTCAGGATCTCACGTGCCAGCAGGCGCCCGTGCCGCTGAGCGATATCACCGGCCCTTTTTTCATATGTGGGTTCACGGGAGTCGAACTCGGGCCCTCGTGCTTGTCAGGCAGGCGCTTAGGCCACTGAGCCATCTCACCAGCCCCTAACTTTAACTTCTAAGTAAAAAACACACAGGGAGTGAGAGGGCCCAAAAGTGTATTCATTCGTTTCTTAGCATAACAGCGTAAGTAGACCGCTGCCTTTTTTTCCTGAGCTGGAGTCACGGAAGGCAAATATGGATCTTAAACAGAGAGATGGGGGGGCGAGGAAGGAAGGTAACAATTTGAAAATAAAGGGTGCTTCAGGGAAAAGTGTTTTGTTTAGGGATCTAAAATGAGGTTGTTCTTTGGATAGTTTCTGTGCAACATGAGAGGCTAAGGTTTCATCAAGAACAGGTAGGCCTAAGAAATAAATTCTAGATGAGGTATATATTAGATTCTCAATGAATAAGATAATGAGTAAATTTTATAAGTACAGAAAGTTAGAAATATAAACAATAAATTTGCTTGTTTGTTCATTTTAAGAAAAGATATATAATGAAAGTATACTAACTTAATTTTATGGAAAAACAAAACTTTCCTTATCTTGGGCAATTTTTGGCCAAAAACTGAAATGGACGTGGTAATGAAAATTCAAATTACTTATTATTGACATATTATTTAGTATTACATATACTTATTATCTCATATTAGTAGTCTTAAATTTTCAATAATTTGGAACAGGAAAAATAAGCAAAACAAATATTATTTTTCCATACTGCTTATATAGGAGTTCAATCACTTACTTTTTCCTAAAGATTATTATCTGCCTTTTTATATATTAAATATATATTTTATATTAATTAATTAATTATATCTAGATTTATTTCAATTTAATGTTAGCAAAAAACTCAAATATTTTATTTCATGTTATCTTTTTTATTTGTAAATATAAGATTATATAAATTTTTCATTGAGGGTCTTCTTAAAATATATCTAAATTGTCAGATTACAGATAAACATGTCATTTTCTAAATATGCATTCTGATTTCCTGAGAGGAAGTTTGAAGGTCATATTTGAACTGCCATTTCCTTCTGGTTTTATGAGTATATTTATAGTTAGCTAATAATGTTGATGTGTTCCATTCACTACATATCTATTTACACCAGCTCAGGCTTTCCCCGATGATGAAATGCATGACCTAGTACCATTAAAAATGCTATTAGGAGACAGATACTGTCATAAAGTGCTAATAACGAAATTGAATAGAATCTCGTTATTATAGCATGTGCACATGCTAAATATTGACTTAAAATCATATTGGATTCACCATTCTTTCAGGAGCTGAAAAGTCAAGACAAAACACATTTCACATTTAATATTTTAAATGATCACTAATAAAAAGAGAGAATGAGGAATATAAAAACTTACATAGAGAACAAATAAGGGAAAATATAAAAGAAGACTACAAATGTGAGACTTGAAATTCTTATGTGAATTTGAAAAATCTAGTAGACAAATGACCTAAGATGAGCATAAATATAGAATAAAAAGAAATATGAACTAAGCATTCTTTGGGAATACTTGTCACGTCGTTTCTATTTGTGACCAACATTGTGGTGACTTATTAAAAGCTGCCACTTGCAGTAGATAAATACATCTACCAAAGCAACAATCTTAACAGTAGTTATGAACAAACAGCAGTTTACCCTAGTGACTTCAAAAATCAATCAAGCAATTTGTTTGATATATTACATGCTCCTTGAAAATCTGATTGCATACATAATTTCACTACTCTCTGTTTACATAAATTTTTTTTTTTTTAGCTGTGTATGAAGCTTTCCATTAGGCATCTATCAGAGGGAATGTACCCTGTTGACATAAAAAACACTCAGCAAGCTTGAGTAGTGTCTTCTCCTTTCATCTAGGACTACCCTAAATGAAGACTCAGGTTAATATCAGGTGGGGAGTACTACTGCCACCCAGCAGTATTGGTATTTATTCCTCTCCACATCTTCTTCAGAATGGATTCATGGGATATCTGACAACACTTGCATCAAATGGATATTAACCTTCTCCGTAGCTCTTGGTCTTAAGATATTGAACATAGACTACTAATGCCTTTCACTTCTGTAACTTTAATGGGCCACCTTTCTGTGACAGGTGACTTTCCCTGCCACTACTGTACTCTGTATTGACCCTAGCTCAGTTTCTGTGATCCTAGCTCAGTTTCTTCATTCTTTCTCTATCATTACTGAGATGTTTGGTTTTCTTATTCATTTAACAAATATTTAAAGAGTAGGCTTTACATGTAAGGCTTTATTCTGGATTCCATGGAAACAGCAATAAAGAAAAGAAAGTTCCTGTTTGTGAAGTTTAGTTTCTAGTGGAGGAGAAGAGATATTAAATAAATTTACTTTTCAGATATTAAAATAAAATATGTTAAAGACACTTTTATATAGAGTGGTAAGGGGATTCTCTGGTGCACTCACATTTGAACAAAGTCTGAGGCAGGTGAAGATGTAAGGCATTCTAAAATCTGTGGGGAAGAAAGTTCTAGGTGCAGCAGCAGGAGAAATACCTTAAAGTGGGAGCATCGTTGGAGATTTCAAGGGACCTAGAGTAGTTAGAGAGGAAGGGAAATAAATAGTAGGTGAAGACAAGGAAATATTGGAAGAGTTTAGCAGACAAATCAAATAGGGTCTTAAAATTTGAAGAGTTCTGAATGAGAGGAGGAGTAATTGAAGGATTTTGAGCAACACCTTAAAATTCCCCTCATGTTCATTTTTAGCCCTTATCTCAATAGCTCCTGTGCTGACTTTTAACACCATTAAGTAATTTGACTTGTACTTGAATTTTATATGAATGGAAGTATGCACTATGCCCTCTTGAATATCTAACTTATTTCACTCCAATTATATGTGAGATATTCCATATTATCAAATGTAATAATAATTATCTCATATTCATTTTTGTACCAACTTTTATTGTACTAGTATGCTGCAGTTTGTTTACACACTTTCTTAATTGACATTTAGTTTATCTTGACTATCTGGGACAGTGTTGTTATAAATTATTTCCCTCTACATTTCTTTGGGGTGACCACATGTATATATACAGTGGTACCTCAGTTCATGAATTTTTCAGTTCAGTTTTTTTTTTTCATTCTTACACAACTGAGGCTACTAGCATAACATTGATACCAGAAACATTTAAAACTTAGATATTCTAAAACCAGACAAAAGAAAATGATAGCCAAATATACACAGTCTGGGTGCAGTCATCCTTTCTGCTTTCTGACAGCCAAAGGAGTGCTCTTTCCCTTGCTCCAGGAAGATAACATTTACTTGGCTTAAAAATGGAATGTGCTGCACCAGTTCAGGCTGTTATACTTCCTCAGGATACATACATATACATCTCTCTGAACAGGTTCTAGGCATCTCCATTCCCCTGAGATCAATCTTTGGGCAAGAAAGTGGCACCAAAGCTATTAGGTCTGTAAGATATGACCAGACCCCTTGCAGGCTTTTCTTTCTGAAAAGCAAAAAAGTTCTGAAAAGATGTAACTAAGATTTTCTTCTTAGCCATAGGGATTCACTGATGTGGAATGGAAGCATCAAGAAATTTTGGGACCTGTCCCTAAGCATCGTGAGTTAGAATCTCACATCTCTTGCTCCACAGATCTCAGCAGATTCCGATATAGAGACTTAACTCTGCATTTTTCCAACTTTACTCCACTGCACTAAGAAGATAGAAAACAAATATTAGCATTATGTACACAGGTTTAATATTCTTTAAAAGAATAATGTGGAAAAAAGCAAATAATCTTTGAGAAAAAAAATGAATAACCTTCCTTTGAAGGACACTGGAGAAGATTGCAGAGAAAAAGACTACCCTGAGATTGAAATGAGGGAAGGAGAAATGAAAAAGTTATCAGAGGACTGGCAAAGAATCAATGGAATGATCTTGGTAAAGTATCTCAGAAAAGGACAGGACCCAAGTGAGAGTCCTAGCTAAGATTCTTTGGGTGCTTTCTTGCATCCAGTGACTGATGCCTGTTTTTTCTGCAGTGTTCTTGTCGGGTAACCTTCTCTATGCTAAATGCTCATCATCCCTGCCCAGGACTTTTAAATTGCACTAAGTGGACAGTGTGCTTATTTCCTAATGAGGTTGTCATAGACTAACCCTTGGACTCGTTCTTGTAAGGCAAGGAAGTGAGCAAACAGGATAACTGTTCACCTAGAAAAGTAGTTGATAGTCTTATTATCTTATCATTTTTGGAGTGCACTAAGTAATTTCAATTACTGCCGCCATGGTGACCTTTCCCATTAGATAATTCCTTTTCATTCTTGAGGATCCAGCTCGAATGTCATCTCCTCTGAGAAGCCTTTCTGAAATTTCTCAGACAGAATCTTTACCTTTTCCCTTAGTGTTCTTGTAATCCTTTTCATTTGGCCACACTTAGAGACTCTGTTACATTATTTTGTGATTTTTTGTAAATATTTGTTTGCTTCTCTGTATCCTTGAGAATGTTATCTTATTCATGCTTTTACTCCTACATGTGCTATTTGACATAGTAGGATTTTTAAAACTGTTGTAGAATGAATCCATCCATGGCTAAATATGAATAATTTGAAGATTCAAATACAAAATATAAATATGGGGCCTGATATCCAGTAATTGTTCAGAATTTCATGACAGTAACACTAGAATATTAAAATGAGTGTGAGGCCTCCTGAGTGCAGAGCCTGTGCCACTTCTTAGGTTGTACATCAATTAAGGTAACCCTGATAAGACAGACTTCTGATCAGGGCCCACTCCTAGCAGCACTTTCATCTATGAAATCGTCAGTGGATTAATTCATAGTTATAGTATCTCCATAATATAATCACCTTCCCAAATCCTCACCTCTGAACTCATGAGACCTCTAGGGGATATTTTAGATATAAATTATAACATATTGGGCTGGTGAGATGGCTCAGCGGCGCAAGCGCCTGCCTGGAAAGTGCGAGGGCCCGAGTTCAACTGCCGGATCCCACATACGAGAAAAAGTGCTGGTGATATCGCTCAGTGGCATGGGCGCCTGCTGGCGCGTGAGGTCCTGAGGTCGACCCCCGGTAACCACACACACACACAAAATTATAACATATTGACATATACGTGCATATAAATGACTGTGTTCGAATGTAATTTATAAATATTCTCCATAATGTATCAATTATTATATCCTAAGCCTTTTTGTTTATTATTATTGGGAGAAATTTTCCTTTAGTGTTAGGATGAAGAACAGTTGTGCTTTCCTTTGAGTTAATAGCTATTTACTGAATATATACCATGTGCTAGATTTTGGCCTTATGATGGACATATGTAGTTAAAATAAGACGTGAACCATCCTTGAAGAAGGTTTGTATTGAATGGAATAGATGATAAAAAGTACTCAGTAAGTTGAATCTGCTGTAAAAACTGTGGCATGACTGTGTAACATGAGACTCTGAACTTGTCTGAGGAATGAGAAAGTCTTCTCTGAAGAAATGACATTTAAACTGAGTCTGAGCTGAATAAGAAGTATCAGTGGACCAGAGATGGAGAAGACGCATTGAAATGGGTAGAAGAAACAGATAGCATGGAAGGAGTCAGTAAAATAATAATTGAAGACAGAAACAGCCGAGGTTCCTATTAAAAAAAAAGATGACAGAAATAAAATGGGCATGAGAACCTTTGAGAAGAAAATAAGAAGTAAGATGAGGACGAAAAAAACATGTGATGCTGAAGATAAAATAGAATTTTGGAAAGTAGAGCACACAGACATTGAAAATAGCTATAAGAAGCCAGAGGAACAGAGGCTAAGGTCCATGAAAACCAAAAATCTCTGGGGAAGGACATTGAAGACATCGGAGGAGAATAAAAACAAAGTTTGAAGCAAACATTGATGTTCACCATTGCTGTATTTTTTTGTGTTGCTGCTTTATCGAATGTAGTGCTTTAAAAACAACATGAATTTATTATCTTACAGTTCTGGAGAGCAGAAATCTGCAGTGAATCCCACAGAGCTAGAGACAAGGTGTTGGCGGGGCTGATACATTCAGGAGGCTCTAGGAGAGAATCTGTTTTGTTTCCCTTCCGAGCCTCAGAGGCTGCCTGCTTTCCTTGGCGCGTGGCTTCCAGCCAGCGACCGCATGACTATGACCTCTGCTTCTGTAGTCACAGCTCCTCCGTCTCCCCTGCCTCTTTCACTTCCAAGGATCTTTGATGTGATAATATTAGGCCCACCTTGACAATCCAGTTGTGCTATTCTCATTTCAAGATTCATAACTGAATCGTATCAGCAGAGTACCTTTTGCCATGAAAAGTAACCTTTTCAGTAGATCTCTAACAGTGTTTAGTAGATCTACTAACATTCATGGGTTGCAAGGATTAAGATATCCTTGAAGGAAGGAGGGGATATTATTCTGCCTACAACAGTTTTTAGGCAGAATTTAGATCTTCATATGTTTTAAAGTTAATTTGATTAGATTTTTATATAGCATATTCTATTATATCTCAAAAAGAAGAGGGGCCGGTGAGATGGCTCAGTGGCGTAAGCACCTGCCTTGCAAGCGCAAGGGCCCGAGTTCGACTCCCAGAACCCACATACGAAAAAGGGGCCGGTGATATCGCTCAGCGGCACGGGTGCCTGTTGGTGCACGAGGTCCTGAGGTCGACCCCCCGGTACCCACAAAAAATAAAAGAAGATAAGATGCAAAGTTAAAAATATAGCACAAAGTATTTATGTTAAGAAATAGATGCTTTTTCATCTTTAACATTCAAGAAATCTGATCTCAAATCTTGGCTGTATCATATGTGCAACCAATAGGACACTGGGACATTATTAAATCTTTCTGAATTCCAGTTTTTGTCCCTGATAATGCGAATAATATTACAGTATAAGGCCTAAAGTTAAGATTTCAGGTGAGGCACTGCTTTGACGTTTGACGAAGTTGAAAAGGGTTCAAATGTCCTAATCCAATTTCCCCTCCCCACTTTGCTCCCACATGTAAGGGTCCCAAGCCAATAGTCTTCTGTGTCAAATGGACTAGATGCCATTCCAACTTCATGTTTCAGTTCTTTGCAATCTCACAGAGTTATTCAAAGAAGGTAATGACACCTTCCTACAGGAACCAGGAGTACTTTGCCTCTGTGCTATTGTAAAGAACGCCTCCTTTAATCCTTGATATTCACTATTCCTGAGTACAAGCCCCACATGATTGTGTATAATGTGGGCTTTTTCTTCCCTGGGCAGTGAGTACAGATGACTGGTAAACTGCTGTCTATCTCATCTGTCTGAGGGTGGTGTTGTGTGTCCAACTGTGAGAGTTGATAGACTGTGTCAACTTGAGTAAGAAATGCCTAATTAGATTGGTTCAGCATAGTTCAGGGTGTGGAAGACCCATCCCTGGGAGAATTATCACCAGGATGGTATAAAAGGGACATGAAGAAGAAGGGGGGATGGCTTCTGTTTCTTCAGAGGAGCTGCAGGCTTTGCCTTCACCTTGGATGTCATCTCCTGGCTGTCATCGCAGACCCTTCAGCCTCCAGTTACGGATTCACATGTGACACTACAGTGAGCTCCAGGCCTTCAACTGGATCCTTCAGATCCCCAGTGGATGGACAGACCTTTTGCAGTCTTCCATATATGACTCTGTGGGAGGCCATCGTAAGCCAATCTTGTGAATTCTTATATGTTTGTATACTTTATATTAAATCTGTTTCTCTAGTAAGCACTGACTGATACACTAACTATTCTCATAACTTTAATATGGGAATACCTTCCTTATCAACAGAGGGAAAAGAAGATGAAAGAAACAAAACAAATATGAATATCATAACATTTTATTGAGATAATTTTTTTCATGGGTTGAACCGAGGACCTTTGCACTAGGGTACATTCCCAAGTCTATTTTTTTTTTTTTGACAGGTTCTTTCTGAGTTGCCCAAATTGGGCTTGAACTTGGGATCCTCCTGCCTCAGCCTTCCAGAGTGCTGAAACTACAGGCGTGTGCCACCATATGGCTTCTGCTAATGTTTTTAAAATTATGTTAAGTACTTAGTTAATAACTTGGCAAAGCCCTACTATACAGGGAACTCTCAATAACTGGTAGCCATTATTGTGGCTAACATAAAATCATTTTTATATTTTAAAATTTCCATTCTCTATACTTGGGACAAGTTGAAATTATATGCTTTTCTCATAATCCATGGAAGCATGTCCTAAAGAAAAGAGGAAAGCAAATTCTTATGAAGACATACAAGTGAGCAGAGTACAACGTGGAGTTTATTGACATAAAGAAGTCTATTTGATTATTAGAGGGTGACAATAAGGGGCAGAGGGTAGTAAGAGAGGGTAATGGGAGTGGACATGATCAAAATATGTTATATGTATGCATTAAAATACTACATTGAAACCCAGTATTTTGTAAAATTAATAGGCATTAATAAAAAAGTATTAAAAAGAAGCTCATCTGTTGTTTTCTACATATGTTAACCCCAAATAACTTGTCTCACTAAGCCATATTTTCATATAGAGACAACAGAGAAAAGATAACGTTGCCTTTGTTAACTTACTGTACATAAATAGACTTCAGATCTAGGCAAACAGTTACGTGGCTTTGATTTATGAAGAAATTGCTCTAAAGGTTGAGATAGACCTTTCATAAAGAGTATATCCAAATTCAAGACTCCCATGTAAATGGGAAGAGAAAAGAAATAATCTTGGACTATGGAAACTTGTTTATTTATTTTTTTAAATTTCTGTACCTCATTAAGAGAATCTAAAACATAACATCATGTTTTCTCTGAAAGGAAATTCAGACTGGTTCTGAATCTAAGAGCTGCTGGTGGACCAAATCTCCATGACTATGGAGCTAAATCTATGGAGTCAAATCTCTATGACTATGAATTTCATAGTGGAAGCATTGATTAAACCCCAAAGGACATGGCAGACATCAGGGGAAAATCTGTTACAATGATGTTTATGAAAAAGGTTTTCTTTAGAGCCTGATGTAATTGGCAAATAAATTGTTCATGTCTACGGCGTACTGAGCAGAGCTCCCAGGGTACAAAATGTATAAGGAAAGCTCCAGTTTCTGTTATAATTGTGTACTGATTGGCATATACTCTTTCTGTTCTGTTCCATTTGTGCAAAAGCTCTTCATAGAATATTCCATCAACCTTGCTGGTCTTCAAACCTGCTCCATTTTTATCAGAGTACAGAGAAACTGGCATCCTCCTTAGGTGCCACAGCACAGAAGCCTCTACTTTTTATTTCTTCCCCTCAGAAAATATTTGAAGAAAGCCTACCACATGTTAGCTGAGGCAATCTGCTGTGACAGCCTTTTCAGACTTACTTAGACAGAAAAATGTTGTGACAAAATAGCAGATGTATAGAGCCCACATTGACCAAGTCAGGTTCTTATACAACAAGCATAATTTGCTACCTTTGCATACTGAGATCAGGAAAACCATTCTTCAGGAAGATTATAGGTGTCCTGGGATCAGAGCTGTCAAGCATACACCTTCCTCATTGCCCTTTACAGCAGCTCTTTGCCATGTTCTGAATCCCAGCGACCTAAAAAATATAAGCTGAATTGAGAAGTTCGGAAAGATCATTTTAAGCAAAGACCCAGCCAGAGCTAATAAAGAACACAGACTGAAAGAAATAATGACAAAGTCTCCTTTAAACTCTATCCATAGGTATCTAATTCCCTAGGACTTGCTGATTGGTTGTCTCTCCATGAAGAACTCACCTCTCTTCTAAGAAGCATTCTAAGAATTCTAAGAAAAATTAAAACTAAGCTCATTTTCACTTTCATTCAGTCCGCTTCTCCTCTGGTTTCCCAATGAATATCCGTGTCATTCACACAGTTGTTGAAGTCTGAGCCCTTCACTTCTTAATTATTATCAGCTCCTTTCTGCCTCCTCCTTTCTACCCCAAGCATACCAAATAAATTATCAACTATCTTTTTATTCTTCCCTTAATCACTTTCACATATCTGTCTCCATCTATCCACAGTTGTTTCCACCCAGGCCACGTGTCCATCCAATCCTTTCTGGATGATACAACTGTCCTGCCCCTGGAAACCCTTCCTGCAGTCCTTTGCAATCTCTTTGTCAAACCAAAGCAGGAGTGATCAGTCTTGAATTTGATTCACATCCCTCTCTCTGATTTAAAAGCCTTTTGTTTCTCATTGCTCAACAACAAAGTCCAAACTCATTATGAAATCCTTATTTTATATTTTAGCCTTTACTTCGTGCACATATTGTTTTAAAGCTTCCAATCCAGTCTCTGTCACTTTTTTTTTTTTTGTGTGGGTACCAGGGGTCGACCTCAGGACCTCGCGCTCCAGCAGGTGCCCGTGCCGCTGAGCGATATCACCGGCCCTTTTTTCGTATGTGGGTACCGGCAGTCGAACTCAGGCCCTCACGCTTGCCAGGCAGGTGCGTATGCTGCTGAGCCATCTCACCAGCCCTGTCACTTTTTGAAGTTAATACTACTTTTACTCAAATTTTTTCTCTGCTAGAACAATACCGAACCCCGCCCCCCCCATTGCTTGGGCCATTTTATATGCCCTTTAGTAACTTATCCAGCCTCTTGGTGGACCAGTACAACAGTCTCGCAAAGCTCACTGTAATCCTATCATTACAGCACTAATATGATTTTCTTTTTTTTTTTTTTTTGTGGGTACCGGGGGTTGACCTCAGGAACTGGTATGCCAGTAGGCGGCCGTGCCGCTGAGCGATATCATTGGCCCTTTTTTCGTATGTGGGTTCCGGGAGTCGAACTTGGGCCCTCGCGCTTGCCAGGCAGGCGCTTACGCCCCTGAGCCATCTCACCGGCCCACTAATATGATTTATGACTAATTATTTAATTGTTCCACTGCTAAAACTTAAGCTATAAAAGGGCAGGTGCAGCTCACCTGCATACTAAACCAGTTCAAGTGACACAGAGTAATAAGCAGATTCTTAAATATGTGTTGAATGAGAGTCAATTTACATGTCTTATATACCACTAGGTATTCACATATGCTATCTTCCTTAATGTGTGTAAGACATTACTGAAGTAGGCATTATCACGCTTGTGATACAGATGACAATGGCAAGGCTCAGAAACCAGAGGGAGTAGGTTAAGATTACAAAAAGGGGTCAGCGTTGGGCTGGTACTCAAATTCATATTGCCAGTTTTCTTTCTAAAGTTACATAAATGAGACAAGGAGATTGATTTCATGAGTGCAGAATAATGGTTGGAGATGGCAAAGAGGCAGATAAAGAAAGGTTAACATATGGTACTATACTATAGGCCTTCGAAAAAGTGGAAAGATACAATGGAGAATAAGAAGAACAGACCCATATCCTCTTATTTTCTTTTTTTTTTTTTTTTTTTTTGTGGGTACTGGGGGTCGAACTCAGGACCTCATGCGCCAGCAGGCAACCATGCCGCTGAGCGATATCACTGGCTCTTTTTTTGTATGTGGGTTCTGGGAGTCAAACTCAGGCCTTCACGCTTGCCAGGCAGGCGCTTATGCTGCTGAGCCATCTCATCGGCCCCCTCTTACTTTCTTGAACACAGTCAGACCTTCAGCTGGGAAGGCGGGGTGCATCTCACGACAGAAGTTTTAGAACCTCTCTTCTTTCACCTTGGCTGGGTGTGAGGTCCACTATTTAAGAGACCAAACTCCTAAACTCTGTCTACCAGAGTTTATTCCTGTGAACTTTCTACTAGAAGGATTATCTGGTTTTTACTCCATAATTATCTGATTTGACTCCATAATTTTATCTCTTTATAGGGCCAGAATTGAATAAAAACTAATTTAACTTCTTACTGTTTTTGTCCCCATGGATCTCCAAAAGTTTACCTGGGGCAATTATTTATATTAGAAGAGTTTATTTGTTACCATACTATATAGGCCTGTGAGAGCTTTTATCCTCACAATGCTCTTTTTTTGTTAAAATATTGATAATTGCCAGTGTCGTACTTTGTGTTTGGCAAATGTGGCTTGGAATTTACTGCTCCAATTCTGTGCCACATATAAGGCTCTAGGGAGAGCTCCAAACAGCAGATCTTCTTAGTTTTCATTTTTCTAACAGTGGATTCTACCTTACGATGTTTTAAAATGAATGAAAGCCGTCTTTCATGATTTGACTGGTTGAAAATGGAGAATAAAGCAATCTGAAAGAAGGATTTTAGAATAAATCATCATTAACCATACATGATATTTTGTACACCAACTAAGATCTGATGGATAATTAGTCACCTAATTAGGTTTGAAATTAATTTAAATAGATGGCTTCAATCCCTGGCCTACTCACCTACTTTTATTACTCCCATTTAAACACTGAATACAATTTAAGAATCGTACAAGAGCTCTGTGGCCTAAACAAATGCATGCTGGATGGAGAGACAATTGACCTATTTGGATGATCAGTGAATCAGTGTCTGTCAAGACCTACATTTTTTTTTTTTTTTTTTGCGAGTACTGGGGGTTGACCTCAGGACCTCGTGCGCCAGCAGGCGCCCGTGCCGCTGAGCGATATCACTGGCCCTTTTTTCGTATGTGGGATCCGGGAGTTGAACTTGGGCCCTCGTGCTTGCCAGGCAGGCGCTTACGCCGCTGAGCCATCTCACTGGCCCCAAGACCTACATTTTACACTGAGTTTTATATACTTTCTGTGGACAGCGTTCAATGAGAAAAATATCTCTCTGTAGAAACTCCCAGACAATGGTTCCTGAGGTGAAATATTCTCACTACCTGGTTTACATGGTAATAGTAGGAAACAGGAATGAACAGACAATATAATAAAGAAAACCATTTCCTTACTCTTTATGGCTACCAAGGTGTCATATAATACATTGCCTATTTCATTAACAGTAAGACATTTTCACTGATTTTTCAAGTATGATAATTTTTATCATACTTGAAAGTGGAATATATTTTATAATCAATGATGATGCCATATTTACTTTCCAGAATTTTTCTTTCTTAGTAGTACATAAAATAATGGCATGTCTTGTAATCAGTGGGCATGCTAAATACAGTGAAATATGATGTATTGCTCTTTTGACAACTTTAATGGTTTCTCAAGACAAATCCTATATCTTAATAAGTTTACTTACTAGACAAATATTTATTCTCTCACTCCTTCATTTCAGTATATATTACTGACACTATTTTTGGACTAAGGAAAGAAAAGGAGACACTATTACTGCTTCTTAATAACTTATAGTCAAGAGGGGAAAGCACCTATATCAAATATAACATGTTAGCCTTCTGTTACTGTAACACAATAGCTGAGATAATCAATTTAAAAAGAGGAAAGGTTCATTTTTGTTCATGGTTTTAGAAGTTTTAATTCATAGTTTGCCAATCTGTTTGCTTTTTTGACCTATGGCAAGACTGTACATCATGATAGGAGCACATGCCAGCATAAAAGCCCTGTTCTCATCATGGCCAGGAACAAAAGAAAAAATAAGAAGAGACTGTGGTCCAACAATCCCCATCCCCATTCCCAAAGACCCAGTAGCTCTCTCTGAGCCCAATTAATTAAAGTTTTAACCACCTCTCAATAGCTCCAAGCTGGAGACTAAGCCTTTAACACATGGGCCTTAGGGGCTCATTTCAAATCCAAACTACAGCATACCATATGATGGAAACACTGTGGGGAGGGCTGTACTCAAGGATAAATATAAGGTGCATGGGGGAATAGTGTGAACTCAGCATAATTTTTCCAGTTAACCTATTTTTTATATTTGTAATTCTATGAAATATAATTGTTTCTTATTCCCTCATTAGTGCTGACATCTCTTTAGTAATTTTCTTTTTTCTTAGTTTCGTTTTGTTTCTAAGAATGGGTAAGTGTTCATTGACTTAACTGTGTTTCCGACTTCAGCTTATAAGAATCACAGAGGATTTTTATTGACAGTAAAGATTCCCATGGTCCTCACCATGAGATTCTGGCCCAGGAGGTGGGAGTCCACGAACCTACGCTTTTAATAAGTGGCTCCTCACTCCAGGTGATTCTATGTTTCAGATAACGTGTAGTCTACATTTGAGAGACTCTAAGATGAACAGAGAACATCAACATTAGAATCAGTTATAATATGAAGAATACATTTCCTTTGCTTGCTCTTTCTTCAAGTATTCAAATCTGATTCATTTAAATGGGGTGTTCAAATAACAGTGACAATTGTGGAGGAATGGAAGCCTGTACTGAGCAGATAGGGAATTTATCATATTTGCTCACAGCAGTTTCTATTTGGCCACAAGGAAAGCAAACAACAATTTAAAAAAAATTCTTGAGCCAGAGAGATGGCTCAGCGGCATAAGCGCCTGCCTGGCAAGCACGAGTTCCTGAGTTCTACTCCCGGTACCCACATACGAAGAAAGGGCTGGTGATATCGCTCAGCGGCACGGGCGCCTGCTGGCACGTGAGGTCCTGAGGTCGACCCCTGGTACCCACAAAGAAAAAAATTCTTTCAAAGTGTTTATGATGAAATCAATGCTTTGTTATTTTTCTGTATTTGTGAAATAAGAAGGTGGCACTGATGAAGGGAGACAAGAACAGATTGATCTACTTTGTGGGGGTTAGGAGGGAGGAAACAGAGGGAAAAGGGCTATAGCCAGAACTGGGGCCACACAGTTACATGATTTCCTCATCTGCTTCATGCTGGCCCTGTTTTGTGACACTTGTAGAATTTGTACCATTGCAAAGTGAGCCAGACTGCAATAGGGGCAGCTTAGATAACTGGCGGGGAGGGGGGGTCTACTACCTTGGGATTCTACTACTACTGATCTACTTGAGATGAGCTTGTGCCCATTAATTTCAGTTGCTGGACTAGCCAGTGAACTTCACTTTAATTGGGAATATTTTGTTTAAACATGTTTTGAGGATTCAACAATTGTATGTCATGTATAGGAACCAAAATATGATTTTGACCTCTGTAAGTTTGTTATTTTTTACTTGGGCAGTTGTGAAAACGTCTTAGATGAACTTTAAGGTTATTGTTGGGATGTGGAGAGCTGAATTTAATGTTTTTGATGAATATTTTCCTTGTATATATTAAATGACCACCACTGATCATTTGCTTTTATGTTCTGGTTTAGACACCATAACAATAAAAAATCCAGGGGCCAGTGAGATGGCTCAGTGGCGTAAGCGCCTGCCTGGCAAGTGCAAGGGCCTGAGTTTGACTCCCAGAGCCCACATACGAAAAAAGGGCCGTTGACATCACTCAGCGGCACAGGCGCCTGCTGGTGCAGGAGGTCCTGAGGTCGACCCCCGGTACCTACAAAAAAAAAAAAAAAAAATCCAAAAATGTACTGTTGACAACAGCCAACTATATAGTTAACAAATGCTGCTTTTATTCATTAACGAGTTAAATGAACAGGATTCTTGGGGGTCTTTTTTGACTAGCCTGCAAATATGGAATATCTTCTTAATTGAATACACATTTTTTTGCTAATGACTCTTAATTGTTTGGTAATATATAAGAGTCAATAAAGGTGGCTTTATTCTCATAAGTGTACATGTGGATGTCCTAGGGACAAAGTTGGCTCTATGTTGTATGCCCAGTGAGTATATTTGTCAGTTTTCAGTATATGACAACATAAAGAAAATTATGTAATATGTTTTCTCATTATCATCTAGCTACTGCCTGTATTTACTGAGTTGTGTCCTCCAGCATCTAATGGTAACCTGACCAATAATCTGCATCATTTAGACTCTTCTAAATGTACATATGATTTACAGATGATAGCTTTGAGTACTCTTATCATTTGCTTGTTTTCCTTTTCTACTTTTCCTCATTTCTGAGCTATTTATGTTTTAACAGGTGTTTGGTTCTAAATTTATCTGGTTGGTTAATTTCACTGAAGTGATATAAATGGATTTTATTCTCCTGAGAAATCCTGCACAATTTCTATCAGGATCACTGAAGAAGTCTATTTGATGGCCTATTATTACTGAGGTGATCTATGAAAGTTTGCAGGCTTCCTATGACAGTTAGATGCTTTTGGGGGAACTTGAGATAATACCAAAAATGAATAAAGGGATTTAGGGATTTCCCTACATTCAAAATTACTTATATTTTCACATTTACAGCTTCCTTTTTAAATCTCTAAACTTCATATTGCTTCTTTTGCGGAGGTAGCTTAATGATGTACTTCTTAGATCTGAGATAATAGCTGCAGACAATGTTCTACATATTTAGGGAGCTCCTAGATGAAGCTTTCAACAATAGAGGACATTTTCTAATTGACCGGTAACTTGTTTCTGGGATGTTTTCCTTAATTTTTTGACCACTCAACGGTCTCATTCTGTGAATGGATGAACAAAGTTCACTTATGGAAAACAATCATTTTCTTTGAATTAAACTCTCAGAATTTGAAACTCCTATTTTCTGTTATATTCTACACTGATAAATAAAGTATAGTCAATCAACAGAGAAATGCTGTGAAGAATTAATTGTTGTTAGTTGATGTATTTAGTGGAACATCACACTTCATTAACTTAGCTAACTCATTAAGTCTAATCAGACATGTAAAAGAAAAAGTTAATGATCAAAGTTAAAAAATAAAGGCTGGACTCTAGAGTCTTCATTTGTAATCACAGAGAATTGACTTGCACGGATATGAGCTTGTTTATTCTCAAAGACTCTTTTTGTAAAGTGTGATTCTTTGCCAAGAAATTCTATAGGGTCTTTTTGATTTGTGATATGTAAATTGTGGATTAGATTGAGAAACCATTATGCTTTGTATCAGTGATTCATGTTTTATAAAATTGTTGCATTGTGGAACTATCTTTGATTTAGCAAAGGTAATATGAAATGTTGAAACCCATGGAAGGCTGTAGATTTCTACTCTGGATGCAGATACATTGAATGATATGTACTTCCAAGTCAAGAGTTCTATGCAGTTCTTTGTGCTTTTACACATTAATTTCAGCTAATATCATTTTAGTTTCATTGTCTATTTTCCTTGGCATTTTCAGTATCTTTTAGAGAATCTGGCTGTTACGTACATGTCCAAGACAAGGAATTGTTACCTTGCTTGAGCAGCGCTGGTGGTTTCAAACCATACTTTCTATTGAGCTGGGCTTTCCATAGAATGGGACATGGTAGAGGTAAGGCAGACAAACAAGTAAGAGATCATGGCTTTTTATTTCTACTCTCTTACATCTATTGCCAGTCTGGTGTGTCTTTATGGAAGAATAGCCACAGTGTGGTGGTGCTCTTTTGTTAACTAAGCCTTGTAGTTGTTCCTCATGTCTGAGATCTGCTATTGTCTAATGGGTCTTTCCATGCATGCTAAAGCAGGAAATAAAAATTTGGCATCAGCCAAGTTCATATAGCTCTGCTACCATTTTCTCTACATCACTGCCTAGTTAGGAGAGTCCTGCTAGGCTGTTCTGGGAGTTTCTAATTTCCTGGTTTGTTTTTCTTATTACACCTGAGAAGAAAATCTATTTTAAAGAAAGTACAGTTATGAATATCATAGGTTTAGCATTTTGATGAATTCACAATATGAAAGAGCTAGAGGGGAACTTAGAAGGGATCCTTAAGGCTCTAGTTTATTTATTTATTTATTTTTTTTTTTGGTGGGTACCGGGGGGTCGACCTCAGGATCTCGCACGCCAACAGGCACCCATGCCGCTGAGCAATATCACCGGCCCCTTTTTCGTATGTGGGTTCCGGTAGTCGAACTCGGGCCCTTGCACTTGCAAGGCAGGCGCTTACACCGCTGAGCCATCTCACTGGCCCCAAGGCTCTAGTTTAATAGGCCTGTTTTAGAAATGGGGAAACCAAAGGCCAAGGAGGTAAAGTATCTGGTTAAAGATTTCACAAGAGGTAGTAGTCTGTTACCTGGTTCTCTTAGCAGAAGCTTCTGTTATTATTCCACACCAACTCTCTGATGATAAAGATTTCATTCCTGTGCACAAAAATATTTGCAATTCCATGTTAGAATAAGCCATATAAAAACAGATCTCTCAAGTGTAATGGTAATATAGTGTTTCTTATCACCTCACTGTCAAAAATATTTAGTTTGGAACACATTTGATTATTAAGATGATAAAAAAGATCTTTCTCTAGCAGTCTAGATTTTACTTTTTAAATAAATTTATCAAGAACCTATTATCAGTGAAGTGCTACAATAAGTGCTGGGGAGATAAAAATGATGACTCCAATGCCTACCCTGCCACCCTGGGCCTTAGAGCCCCTGTTCATCTTTGAGAGCCAATGTGCTTCAGGGCTGGGGGAATAGTCCCTCAATCTCAATTAGCTAGACTGCAGATACCTTAGCAGAAGGAATGGAAACCTATTTAAATGGCTCTCTATAAACTGCATATGAATTTACAAATCCTCAATTTTCTGCTGATATGGAGCAGTCTTTTTTCCTCAGAGAAACAGCATGTACTTTTCTATGGCAATCGTGAAGTATTTGACATTGTCAATGAATCTTTCCATAATTTTCACACAGAATTTTCTTATCTTCTCATGCATTTTTCCTTCCATTGGTTTTGATAGTTTCCATATTTCACTGTCCAAGCACTCTGACATATCAATTTTATATCTCTTCCTGGGTTATACAAGACTCTTGTTTGGTTGATTTTATCTTTCCACTGCACGAATTTCTTTCCTTGGCTTTCAAGAGTACACTTTCTGGCTGCTGGGCCTTTGAGAATTCAAATGATATCTTTTAGAATTTTGCAGGTTTCAAATGTACTTCAAGATATTTTGTCTCTTTATATTGTATACATTGCCTTTAAAATGCTTTTATAGTCACTGAATGCTGACTTTTGGTATGGTGTCATTGATTTCCAGTAAATAGCTTAGTACTGATATTTTCCCCCTTTAAAACATATTTCACTGCTCAACTTCAGTTAATTTTATTGTCAGAAAGAAATCCTATGGTGATTTAGATGGTGTTAAAATGATACACAATACAAAGACGTGGTATAAACTGAAAATATCTATCACCTCTCACAGCCAAGAGCTAAGTGCCGTTTGTGATGCGTCATGTTGGGTCTCTCAGAGGATGAACTTTGTATCTGTCTGGTTATTCTTCACATTCTTATTTACTATCTTTCTTCCTGGAAATTTGTCAAATTGTCAGTTGTCCATGACTCTATCTGTGCTGTTACAGTCCCAGCCCAAAAAAGATGGATTATTTTAAAAATAATTCAAATAGGAAAAATAGCAAAGAATAATATAGCAAAAAGCTATATTCTCTATACTTACCTGTAGATTAATAACTATGGACATTTTGCATAGCTTGTTATATTTTCTTCCTTTTTTATTAAAGAAATACACAATAAGTATCAATAAGTAAATAAAATTTTAAAAGGGATGGAAATGTAGCTCAGTGCAAAGACCCTGGATTCAATGCTCAGTACCATGGAAACAAAACACACAAACAAAATTTTTGTTATCATTATATCAGCAAGATGGTGGAGTAGGAGGTTTCTGTTTTCATATTCTCAAAAAAGCTACCAATAGTCAACTATCTTTGAGTGAAAATAGACTTGGAGGAACATGAGGGTACAATTAAAAATGTGCAGCAACATAGTAGAACAAACAGACATACAAAAAGCAATGCCAGAGAATAACTTTACAGGAAAGATTGCTGTGGAGATGAGCACACCTGAGATGTCTGAAGATGGCTGAGAATGAGGTGGTAGAATGGGAGTATGAAGTATTAGTTAAACAATGTGTGCCATAGCAGTCCCCAGTCCTCTTGCAGAGGACTTCAGTACCTTTTGTTTATTGCTATCCTCTCTTCAAGTGCCTTAAGAGGGAAATGCTATTTTGGCACCTTTCCAAAAGAAGAGAATACTGTTGTACTACACTGACACCAAGGCTGCTATACCCCAGACCCTGAGGCTTTGGCTGCTCCACATATAACTGTACTTTAGAACTGGCTCCATGGTTGCTCTGTGTATGCCCATATTCCAGATCTCAACTCTATAGCAGCACAATACATGCTTGCACTTTGAACACTGGAGCTACTGCTGCTGCAGACTTGCTTTGCCATGGGTTTTCAAGCCAGTTTGATTTGTACACAGCCACAGTACAGGCCTTGGCTCCACTGCCATTCAATGAGTATCTGCTTCTCTGACATCTGTGCCACCACCATAGAAAGCCAGTGCCCTCCCTGGACCTCAGAACTGTACCTATGCTGCTTCTTGCATATCTGCCCTGCAGGCTGTACCCATGACAATATCGCATAGACCTGAGTCTCAGACACCAAAGCTGCTACTACTAGTGGTTAGTCTGAACTCCAGGTCCTAAATCTGTGGTCTTTGAAAATGCCTGTGCTTCAGAAACTGGTGCCAATCCCCCAGTGAGCTAGCCCCATGCAGGGCCTGAAGCTGCCCTAGTCTGTTGTTGCATTTGCTCTGGACCCTGGCTCTTTAGGTGTTCCACAGTAGCTACACCTTACATATGGTTACTGCACAGCAGGGAGGGTGTCTATGTTCCAGGCAGTAGCACTGCTGTCACACTGGTGCCAGAGCAATGGTCTGGGACTTTTGCACCAGAACCTGGCTCTGGGACTGCTCTCCTGGTACTGTGCATCAGACACCAGTGCCACTGTCAATGCAAATTTACCTGTGAGCCAGACCTGACACCTAGAGGGAAATCTTTGGCCATGAATTCTCTAGTGGGAGAACAAGATAGAGGAGACCCCAGAAGTCTTTGCTACTGAGGACCCTTTGCATTGCTGGGACGCACACAGCCTTGGCCATTGAGAATCCCTGCAATCTGTGACATACTGGTATTAGCCAACAAAGCAGTATGGCGTGTCTTCCCCACAGCAAGAACCACCACGCCCTACTCAGATGGTATCCTCCTATCTACTCAAAAAGCAAGGTTTTCCCCACTGAAACCAGTTAGCCTAGAGGAGTTGTCTGCTCCATTAGATGTGCAGACATTAATGAAGAGCAATGAAAAGCCTCACGAAGGAGACACAGCACCACCGAAGGAGCACAGAATTGTCTGTCAATTGATATCAGAGAAATCAGAGATCTATGAAATGTCTTGGCAAATAATTTCAAAATATTTGCATTCAGTAAACTATAAGACAACGTGAAGAGATGATTTAAGGAAAATGAAGAAAATAGTGAAGAAAATAAGAGCCAAAAACATAAAAAAGAGCCAAGTAGAAACTCTGGACAAGAAGAATACAATGAATAAATGAAAAATGCAAGAGACATTTATACTAATAGTTTATTTTAGTTCAGTTGAAAAGAAAGTTTTGTGATTTTATATATATATATATGCAATAGAGAGGGACAACAGCAGAACTGATTAAACAGAATAAAGAATCTGTGAATTTGAAGATCAGCAACTTGAAAATATCCAGTTAAAGGGGACAAAAGAAAAGAAGAATGAGAAGGAATAAAGGAAGCCTCCAAGACTTGGGGGAAAATGTTCAGGGAGAGAAGCTTAAAGAAATAATGACTGAGCATTTCCCAAGTCTGGGGAAAGCGGTAAACATCCAGATACAGGAGACTCAAAGGTCTCTACCAAATTAAACCTGAAGATGTCTATTCCATGATATAATATAATAAACCATAAAAATTAAAATATTTGAAAGGAGCAATGAAAAGAAGATAATCACATAGAAGCAACTCCTTATATAGCTATCACTAGCTTTCTCAGCAGACATTTTGCAGGCCAGTAGAAAGAGAGAGAGAGAGAGGATGTAATCAAAGCGCCGAAAAAATAAAACAAAAACAAACCATAAATCAAGATTCTTTACAAAGGTGTACATCAGAGATGAAGGAGAGATAATTTTCCCAAACAAAAGCTGAGGCAGTTCATTCTAAAATGCTACTATGAAATGCTAAAAGGAGTTCTTCAAGCTGAAGTGAAAGTTCACTAACAACATACAAATATATAAAACTATAAAATGCAATAGTAAAAGTAAATATATAGTTAAATTCATAATACTCTAATTCTCTTATGGTGATATGAAAATCACTTTTGTCTTTATTATAAAGATTTAAGGACAAAATTATTAAAACAACTATAACTGCAATAATTAGAGGAAAGAATTGTATAGGAAATCATCAAATAGCAAAAGAAAAGAAAAGAGGAAAAGAAAAAATCTGAAAAAATTAAAACAATGAACAAAATCATAGCTGTTAAATCTTTACTTATTAATAATTACCTGAATGTAAATGGATTAAATTTTCTAATAAAATATAGAGTGGCTGATTGGATTGGAAAACAAGACTCAAATGTATGTTGTCTATTATAAGAGATTTGATTTTGCTTTAAGGATACAAATATGTTGAAAATAAAGTGACAGGATCGAAGAAAATATTCTATGCAAATGAAAACTGAAAAAAAGAGTAGGAATAGCTATACTTAAATTAGAGAAAATAGAATTTCTGTCCAAAACTGTCACTAGAGATAAAGGCAGTCATCATATAATGATAATGGGGTCAATTTATCTATCAGGAGAATGTAAAAACTACAGACAATATTGGGGCACTGAAATATATAAAGCAAATATCAATGGATCAAAAGAGAGAAATAAACAGTGATAGAGTAATAATTGGTGACTTAATTACTTTCAACAAGGGACAGATCATTCATGCAGAAAATCAATGAAGAAACACTGAGGTTCAAGCTTGGATCAAATGGACACAACAGATATATTCAGAATATCTACCCAACAGAAGTAGAATATGTATTCTTGTATGTAAAGGGAACATTCACTAAGGTAGATTGTTAGCCTATAAAAAATTGAAAAGTTTAAGAAGATTGAGATCATATCAAATATATTTTTTCACTCTCAGAGAAAGAAGTGTTTTCTCTGTGCAAGGAAGAAAAATGGAAAGTTTGTGTATATTTGATAAATAACAAACTTGTGAGTAAATGGGTCAAGAAAACATCCAAAAGGGAAATTGAAAATATCTTGAAAAAAATGAAAATAGAAACACAATATACAACAACTTATGGGATGTGGCAAAAGTAACCCTAAGGTAGCATTAAATGTCTGGGAAATAACATCTGTGCTGGGGATGTAGCCAATGGTAGGGAATATTCCTAGTATGCATAAGATCCCAGGTTCAATTCTCAACATTGCAAAAAGGAAGAAAGAGGAATCCCAAATAAACAACCTAATGTTACATCTCAAGGAATCAGCTAGGAAAAGGAAAAACAGGGATCACAGCAGGAATACTAGGAAACCAATATTATACATTCATTATCCAAACTAAAATTTGTTTTTGAAAAGATAAACAAAGGTGACAAACTTTTACCTAGACTAAGGAAATATGAAAAGAGACTCAAATAAATAACATCAGAAATGAAAAGGGAGACATGGTAAATGATACCAACAAAATACAAAAGATCATAAGAGGCAGTTATGAATACAGTAATTAAATATCTCTGAATTGGAAAACCTGGAAGAAATGGATGAATTCCTACAGACATCCAACTAACCGAGACTGAATCATGAAGATGTAAAAAATATGAATAAGGTAAGTGTTAGAAAATGGTTCTTCTGATTGCTCTAGTTTTTTCATTATTGTAGGAAGCAGTCATCAGGTTCCTACTGGTGGCAAAGATAGATAGAAAGTGTTTGTCAGGCGTGCTGGCACGTGCCCGTAATCTCTGTGCTCAGGAGCCTGAGGTAGGAGGATTACTGTGAGTTTGAGGCCAGTCTGGACTACAAAATGAGTTCAAGGCCAGCCTGAACTGCATAGTGAAACCCTGTTTCAAGAAGACAAAAAAAAAAAATGTAGAAGAAAAAAATGTTTGAGGTATTAAGAAAAGATTGTGGATTATCATCTAGAAGAATGGGAGAGTGGATAGACTAGGGAAGTTTAGGATTTCTGCATAGCATTAAGTGCTCAACTTGAACCATGGTTGTTAAATCAAAGCGCCTGCCTAAAGGGTTGTGTGATTTACTGTAGCCATGTTAACCTGTATGAGAACAGGGACAAAGTGAGTAGCATGTGTTAGTGTGATCGAGTTCAAAAATAAGCTGTGCCAACTATAAGTGCCATGAGAATTTGGTGATCACTAATATGGTGTGGTTCAGTTTTGGATAATGTTTGAAATAAAAGAGTGACTGAATTGAGTAGAGGCAGATGATGTGTCTTTGAAATGAATTAAATGAATAACTTTAATAACTGGCTAAGCAAAGACAGGCTTGGGATTTTGATAAAACTAAATCATTTATAAATACCACAAATATGAAATTGTGTACCCATGAGATACCTGCTGAGTTTGTCTTTTGTTATATGTTGGAGAATATTTTGATTCTTCTTTTCATTTCAGTTTCATAGTAACTCTCCTACATAAATTTTAAAAAAGCAAAAAAAAAAAGTCTTAGTGCTCTCTCTATCACTCTTTTTCTTGTGTGGACATTTTGTTTCTTTGTTTTTATCCTATCTTGCCATTTTGTATCCTTGGAGTTTAGAGAACACAGAATCAAGCCCCAAATAATACATTGCACTGAAAAGCTCCCTATTTTAAATAATATCTAGCCCTTGCAAATGTGGCTTGCTTTCTCTCTCATAATGATCCTCTGAAGAGTAATGAGGTAACCAGTATGAAAGATCCTTTAGGCTCTTTGGTCCTTGCTCATGGTTAAATTTCTCTTGGTTGGAAACAAGTTCTCTGAGCTCAGTGGAAATAAATCCTCTGAGCTGAATCTAGAAAGTGAAAAACTTGTCTTAAAGGGTCTTAGTTATAAATCTTGTCAAATGAATGAAGTTTGAAGAACTTTATGAGAGAAATTATTTATATCTTCTTATGGTTTTCCCAGGATCTTCCCTATGCTCTTGAGATATTTTTGAAGTAACATTTATTTTTGTATCACAGGCAGGAAAAAACACACAATAATTTGAACCATTAGTTAGAATTCTCATATTCTTAATTTGGTAAGATTTCAAATTCATGAAGTAACATAAAGATACAGTTTTTTTTGCCAGTATTTAAATACCTCTCTTTTTAAACCTCAAGTGTCACTTAGCATGTTTTTGACAAATAACATGTTCTATAGTCAATACTACCTCATTCAGACTGAGGAAACAAGCTCTACCATCATCATTTGCTTTAGGATAGAGTCTTACACAAAGCTTTCTCGTATTTGATAAATTGATCCTTTAGACTCAAGGGACAGGAAATCCATGTGCTCACACATTATCCTGCTGGTCATTAGGCTTGTGAAAACAGCTGAATTCAGAGAGACAGCACTTTGTCCTTAGTGTGTATTTTTGAGATTTATATTCTCTGTGTAGTGCTTGCATGTGTGTGTATAAGGAACAAGGAGAAAATAGGTTTATCCATGTTACTCCAGAAAAAAATAGCTATCATCAAGAAATTAATAACAAATGCTGACAAGACTGCAGGGCAAAAGGAACCCTTCTACATTGTTGCTGAGACTGTAAACTAGTACAACCACTTTGAAAATCAGTACAATGATACCTCAAATAGAAATTCCACTTGATCCAACTATTTCCCTTCTACATATTTTCCTGAAAGAGTCAATGACATCATATCATAGTGATACATGTATATCCATATTGATAGCAGCACAGTTTATAATAGCTAAATCTTGAAAACCACCTATATGCCCATGAGCAAATGGATAGATACAGAAAATGTGGTATTTATATACAGTGGAGTACTATTGTGCTATAAAGAAAGATAAGCTTGAGGCATTCCTAGGTAAATGGATGCACCTTGAGACCAATACCCAAGGGGCCTTATGATGGGTAAAAAACACCATGACCATATTTTTCTAATGAAAACATGTACTTTAGCATAGCAGTAGCTGGGTGTGTTTGTCTCAGTAGCTGCGCTGGGGGAATACAGGAGGCAATTTTGTGCTCACCCACTTGGTACAATGAACACCAAGGTGTGTGCCCATGTGTCAAAGTGTAAATGGGTGAGTTTTACTCACATTATTCACGATGTTACATTTTTGTGTATTTATAATTTTTTATTACATTTTCTTTTGATTTTTCTTGTAGAGTTAGCCCAATTCAGTAAAATGTCACATGAAAATCCACTTTTACAACTTTGAGAGGAGGTTGAAAGTGAGTCATCAGGTGACCCAGCTACCAATGATGGCTTGGGTCATGTAAGCTGAAGAAGGCAGCAAGATATGACAGATAGAGAAGAACAGAATGAAGACTTTGACTCAGATGAGGAAAAAAACAGTAATGTAGGTAAATATTTGACTAGTTAAAATGCTACAAAATGGTCATGTATACCTGAATGATCCAATGTTAGAACTAGGTCAGAAGATGTGACTAGGTTCTTGCCCAGGGTGAAACCTATCGGACAAAATGCTAACACTGGAATTCAATGTTGGAAATTGTTTCTAATGGATGATAGGCTACAAGATGTTGTGAAATACATTAACAATGAAATACAAGTAAAACGTTCTATACGCATCAGTAGTAATACTCAAAAATATATTTATCATGACATCTCAGTATCTGTACTAAAAGCCTTTGTAGCAGGACTTCATCATTCTGATCATCAGAATCTAAAGGATTTATGCAGAAGTGACAGATGTGGTGTTGAGATTTTTAGAACAATAATGACACTCAGAGGCTTGGTTTCTTTCAAAACTGCCTACATTTGATGACAAAAAGACCCACCAAGAAAGAAAAAAGAAAAAAATCTGACAATTTGGCTGCTATTCACTCAGTTTTGTAAATTTTGTTACAAACTATTAAGCAATTTATACACTGTCTGAATACAGGACAATTGACAAACAACTTGCATCATTTCTTGGTTTTTGGAGGTTTTGACAATATACACCAAGTAAACCTTCCAAATATGGTCTAAAAATACATGCCCTGGTAGATACAAAGATATTTTACACTTTGAGTTTAGAAATTTATCCTGGAACTTAGCCACCAGGTCTTTGTGCATTAATGAACTGTATGACATTGTGAACAGACATTGTGAACCTATTTCAAAAAGTAACCCAAATGTCACATTCAACAATTGCTTCACGAGTTATCCATTAATGTTACATTTGCTAAAAAAAAATACCAATTGACCAGCACAGGAACTATTCATAAGAACAAAGTGGAGACTAATGAAAATTGTTGTAAGTTCACAATAGAGAAATGCATAGAACAATCTTTGGATTTCAGAAAGATGTAACATCAGCCTCTTATGTAGTGAAGAAAAACAAAGTAATATTGATACTGTCAATATTACATCATGATGATAAGATCGATAGTGAAACCAGGCAGGTGGCAAATTCCTGTAATTTCAGCACTTGAGGGGCTGAGGCAGGAGAATCCTGTGAGTTCAAGGTCAGCCTGTGCTATATAGTGAGTTCCAGGTAGCCTGGACTATATTATGGTGCAGAAAAATAAAGTAATATTGATACTGTCAAAGTTACACCACGATAATAAGATTGATAGTGAAGCCAGGTGGTACATGCTTATAATCTCAGCACTCAGGGGACTGAGGCAGGAAGATTCTGTGAGTTCAAGATCAGCTAGTGCTACATAGTGAGTTTAAGACCAGCCTGGATTATATAAGGAGACCCTATCTCAAAAAAATGAACAACAAAAAAGTTTGTTAGTGAATTCTCAATACAAATGAAGCCAGAAATGGACACATTTTACAACAAAATGAAAGGCAGAGTAGATGTTGTTGACAAGTTAGGCAGTAAATGTGATATCACTCAAAACACAAAGCGTTGGCCGTTGGTTGTGTTTTACTTGATCCTAAGCATATCAGGCATAAATAGTTTCATAGTTTACAAAGACAGTAGCAAGTAAAAAATATCATGGAGCATTTTTGTTAGAGGATTGGGACTGGTATTGATAAATGATCAGTTACAATGGAGGAAGAACAATATCCATCTGCCCAATAAATTCCATAAAAATTTTTTTAGATCAGACAGTTGAACAGATAGGCAAAATATCACAGGAACCTCTTAAGAAAACAGGAAGACCAGCAAGATGTCATATGTCCTACCAAAGCAGACAGAAGAACAAAACACATGTGTTATGTAAGCTGTTCTCATGTGTGAAAACTTCCTTACATGAGATAATTAAAGTAAAGATTACTTTTGTGGTAGAGTTTTATTTGTATTTTCATTGTAGTTCACATAAGAATTTACTTTTGCTGTTATTTTTTTAGATTTAGTAAGCAAACAAACAATTGATATGGAAAATGTTGATGTTTATTCTAAACAATCATTACATATTTGATATTTTATTTTATTTTATTGGTAGTAGAGAGCCTTTTCTGGTCTTGTCATGGTCTGGAGGAGTTTATATTTGTAATCCCAAGGAAAAGTTATTGGAATTCTATTAAGTAAATTCCAATCTACCACTTCCAGTGCAACCCACGGTGAGAATAAAGAGAGAAACACATATCTGCAGTTGTGGGGAGCAGACAGAACTCAAAATTAAGAATTCATTAATAGAAATACTGTTAAAAATGAACAATTTTGTTATACACCCCTACAATGTGCCTTTTCTAAAATTTACCATGAAGTTCATAAGTGAAATAAATCAGACATACAAGCTTAAATATTACATGTTTTCTCATTAGTTTTAGAGTGTACAAAAACATTAGTCCAAATTGCTTTATTTTTTTCTCCATTTACTTTCAACCTTTTCCTTCCATTGTGTGGCAGAAAGTCAGGCTCAGGGATTTTTTTTTTTTTTTTTTACCCAGTATGTTTTTGGCTTGTCGAAAGTAGATGTTGTATTAAAGCTCACTTTTTAAAGTTTCTTTTTCTAAAATCTTCTGGGAGAAGTAAGGAGGAGAAATGTACTCTTTATAAGTAAGAGTACAGCGACCTACTGTGCTTGTTCTGCTCTGTAACTCCACATTAAGGAAGAGTCAGTTGCTAAGACAGAGGCTGTGTGAGGTCCCTGAAGGGGTTGAGTTCCCAGACAGGAGGGTCTACTATCTTCTAGGATTTCCTGGCCATGGATGGTATAGACACAGTGAAGGTGCAGTATCTGAACAGATCAAGTGTGTCTCCAAGGTAAACAGTGGTAACTGACAAGTCTTTGTGAGAAAGACCTCCCAATGCATCGGTGCTTTTGTAAGATGTTCAACTTTTGCTCAAGCTGGGATGGGGTGGGGGAGGGGAGACAGAGTGAGGAACAGAAGACTGGAAACTTCCAGAATGACCAACCTGAATTTTTTTCCCAGTCTGATAGAGTGGGACCTCAGGGTCTGTTTTTTCTTTCTTTCTTTCTTTTTCTTTTCCTATTTTTATTTAAGAAAAAAATTTAAATGGCATTTGTTACATATTCAATTTTATAATCTGAATATCATACCAGAAATGTCATAATTTTCTGATAACTTCAGTTGTTACTGCTATTGTTGTTGATTTTGGCTATATTTCACTTGAGGATAAGTGTTGGGACTAAGAAAAGAAATCTACTGAGGAGTTTCTTGTATTTTAGTCTAAAGATCTATCCCCATCAGAACCTTGTTTTTCAGCTCATCTGTCACATGCAAACACAAAACCACTATGACCTGGTTCCTAGGACTCAGAGGAGGAGGAGTTCCTCCCACAGCTGAGCTTAGCGCTTCAGTATCACCTGAAAAACGTGTGCAGCAGTTTATCAGATCAGCAGAGGATACAACAGCAAGCACAGGCTTTTCTGAGAAAGGTAGTAAACATGACATAAATGGCAGTGTCTCAGGACTGACAAACCAAGGTACAGGAATCAGGCCCTCTTAGCAGTCATTCTCTAATGATGAAGGTCCCTGATGCCGCTCACTCTCCAGAGTGTTTCTGGGTTTGCTGAAAAGATGTTTCCACATAGTTGCAAACCAATTTGTCAGAGTGGGTTTCTGCTCCCCTGGGTTGTGCCACCACTTTGACTGCTCTGTTTGAGTTCCGTCTACTTCCTCATTGCTCATCACCCTGAAGATACACTGACCTTGCTCTGAGTTGGCCTTGAATTCTGCAGCTGCTGCATGTGCTCAACTGTCTTGACCCGCTGAGGGTCAGACCTCTGCTGATTCACCTCACATATTGGTGCCACCCTCTGCCTTATGGTTGGGTCAGGGATAGGGCATATGTTGTGTGGGTTCTGAATCACCATGGAGGCTAATTATGTTCTTTATTGTTTGACTCCACTAGAAGAGCTGACTTATAACAGTCCCAAATAATGATGATGTTCTATATTCAGAATTACTACTCTCCTATTTCAGGCCTATTTTCTGCTCCTAGCCCCCTGGGTCAGGTCTTTCTTTCCTTAAGTGGCTTCTGTCTCAGGCGCTTTGTCTCCTATGCAAATTTGGCAGAATCTTCCTCCTGTCATTACTACCTCAACCCCTGCTGTAAGTCCTCACATATTCCTGTAGAGGTTTAAATTCTAATTGTGGATGCAGTTTGAATTTTTTTCCTAGGGGCTTTTTCAGCCTCCGGGAAGACTAGTAGATGTCAGCAAAAATTCGTGAGATAGGAGCTGAATATGCATGAAATGAACCCAGTGATAATCTGGATTCCCTATTATGTAGGATATGTGCCTTTAAAGGTGGAAATAATGAGAGTAATAAGTAACTTTTCTGAGCTCTTATCATGTGCTGGTATTGCACTGGCCTTATATTTGCATTATTTTATGTAATCTTCACAATAGTCCCATGAAGTAGTTATTATTATGTCCACAAGAAGTACAAATAAGCATATTCAGGAACAGAGATGTTGAGTTATTTGCCTGAGACTCTGTAGTTATAAATGGCTAGATAGGGATTCAGTTTCAGGAAGCTTGATTTCAGAATCAACCAAAGTGTCCCTATAAGATGATGTACTTCCTGGTTGTTCTCTGGTGTATAAAGGGAGGCTTCTTTCTTGTCCCTAAACACTTTGTAAGGACATGGATCTCCCAAACCTGACTCTTAACTGCCTGGAGGAGAAATCGGGTTAATTAACTTTTGCAAATAATATTTAATTAAATATATGTCCTACTCTAAAAAATAGAAAGAACTTCTGGGTCACTGTATCAATTCCTCCCTGAAACAGACCATTTGAGGAATGGCCACTGTCCTTCTTATTCAATGATATTCAATAAGCACAAAGATATTCAGTAGGCATATTGCCAAAGATGGCAGTTTTGCTTAGTTTTAATTTTTCTAAGGTTCAAGGCAAACACAGCACTGTCAATCTATTAATCAGTGACTAAATTATTGATGTACAGTAGAAGGTTTGTAATATGATGGCTCTGTTATTATTTATTAGGTGGGTTAATGGAGTTTGGGGAAATTGCTTTTCTTTTTTATTTCCTATGTTTTCACAGGTCTCTACCATTATCATAGAAGCCAACAGTGGTCATAGCATTTTAGGGTTATATCCAGGAAAAATATATCCTGCTTGTATGAAGATGTACACTGTGACAACCTCTGTTAATCAACAGTGATAAGAGGGCATTTGGGGCTGAATACTAAGCACTGTGGCTAGTAACAAGGCAGTATGGTTTGCAAGGACCTTGAACTTCAACAGGATATTGGAAAACCATAATTTTTAAGCTGTTTCTAAAGGGTGTGCTGCTAATTATTGGCTAGATGGGAGAAGTTGTCTGGGAATGCTTTCTCTAGTTCTTTTCTACATGGCTAATAGCAAGTTTTACTAATGAATTCAGTATTTGACTTTTATAGGCTCTGCTTATTCTTTCATTGGCAAAAGACTGAACCCTTCTCCCCAGATAATCCTTAGGTTGATAGCTTCACTTTAAATACAGGAAGTTCTTAGCTGTGTTTAATTATTAATGATAGTAGCAAAGAAAACAAGAAAATGGGATACTACTACTTGTGTTCAATTTGCTGTCAAATTTAGGATATGTTCCTGTTTCACCACCTTAATTCATTATAATACTTTCATGCCACTCTTAATTGCTGTTATTTAAAAAATATATATGCTCCTGATTAACTTGCTTTTTAAAGCTTTGCTTTTTTGGTAAAAGACAGCCCTTATTTTAAATATTCTGTTTTGCTTAGTTACCTGTGAGAACATTGCATGATAAATTACACAATAAATGCATCTGAGATACACAGTTTTTTTCAAATGGCACTTGCACAATATTTAACATTTGGTTAATAGCTCTGAAAAGAACAAGGTACATGTATCACCAGTAATGTATTACCAGAAACAGCTTCTGTGTTTGACAAGCCTTTTAAAATGAAAGCATTGAAGCATTTGGAGACTTTTCTTCATTTGTATACAGTCAGGGCAAAGTAATTGTTTCCCAAATGTTATTTATTTATTGCTAGTATTTTTGTGAACAAGTGCTTTTGTGGAGCTTTCAATGTGACCTTTTCTTTCCAATTACATTCAACATTTTCAAAAAAAAGTCTGTTTTTGAATGAAACTTTTTGAACATATTTTTCATGTGTTATTGAGTATTACTTTTTCAACATTTTTATCAAATAGGAATGCTGTCATTTTTGTTAAATATGAGGTTTAAATCTCCATAGTGGACATACCTCTAATAGGCTGAGTCTCTTAAGGTCAAAGCAATTCTCTGAGGGACCTCATTCCAGTTAAAAGGAGTAGCATGTCACCCCCCCACACACATACATAGCAGCATTGAAGTCTCACCAATGATTGCAATGGCTCTAATACTATCCTCTATTTTTTTATGATTCTGGCCCAGGGGTTGCTCATCAAGGAACATTTGGGTAATATGTTGTTGTTTTGAACTTTAAAATTTCACTTGTCTTCTCATGACTTGTGTCATGAATAGTAAGAAATACCAATGAATAAATGGTAGCATGCAGTGCAGTATTTCAAAGGAACTAGTGAAATAGTAAAATAGCTTGAGTTATAGTTACAGAAATGGACACAATTCAAAATCGATACAAGGAATAGCATTATAAGGTACTAAAGGTATGAGGAATTAAATCAGCAAATACGGACTCAAGGCATTCTCCTTGCATAAATAATGCTTGTTATGGGAAATGATGGAAATATGACATAGCCCACATCCTATAAAATTTTAGTCTAATCTGGGAATGTAAATGAATATATATAATATGTGATATTCATAAACATAAGTGCATTTAAACAACAATCAACATTAAATCGGAAAATCTGGGGTGAATGAAATACATCCTATATTCATAGCATCTTCTGATGATCTCTTTCCATTACATTGTTAAATTTTTCTGGGGAGTCTTAGGAGGATTTTTGATGCATAATAGATTCCCCATAATGTTTGTTAAGAAAGTGAATAGTAATGTTGTTGAACAATGATGATTACTTACATTTATTGAGTACTTCCTTTATGAAGCCACTGGATAAGAATTTTATATATATTTTCAACTATCATAACCCTTCTGAATGTAACTACTATAAGATATTTAACTTTATAGATGAAGAAATAGAGATTCACTGAAGTTTTTCATATGTCATATATTCATAAAATATACTTGATATATAAGCTTTCAACCATCACGTATGTTAAAGACCTGTGGAAAAAACTATTTCATGAGAACAATTTCAGTTTAATTTACCAATATGAACATATAAATTCATAAAATGTAGATATTATATATCATAAATTATATCATACAACATCATGCATATATACTTATATTTAACTTAAAATATACACTGTGCTAAAAACAGCATATATTAGGAAACAATATAATACAGCTACATAGCAATACAATATAAAACTATAATACTATATATAAATATGTATAACCTATAATTTATATATATATAAAGTATAAAATAATCAAACAGAAGAACTGAAAATAAAAAGCAGCAGTCCTCCACCATTCATCCTTTATTTTCCTCAGTTCTAATTTTAGCATAATATCACCAACTTTTTTTATTTTAGTTTTTGGGTAATTACCATCAAATTAGAATGAGATATTTATACTACACTACTCTTTTCTAAAGTATCCCATTGATTCTCCATGATGAAAGATGAACATTTAGCTCATTTATAATGCCTCATGTCATCTTTCCATATCTCCCAATTTTGAAATATACATTAACTGTCTTAGATCTGTACTGGCATCATAGTTACTTTTCTCATTGCTGGGATAAAATACCCAACACTCAAAGTTAAAGGAAGAAAGGTTTATTTAGCTCACAGTGTGTAGTTTCAGTGCATAATCAGCTGGCTCTAAGGCAGGGTGGCACATAGCAGAAGGGCAAATGTTCATGGTGGCAGAAGATAACAAAAGCAACAAGAGAGGAGGAGACATGTTTCTTTCTGTTCCTTATATTGTATGCAGGTTACCTGGCCTAGGAAGGGCGTAGCACTCACACCCTCTATCCCATTATTGGAGCATGAATCAATCACAAACTCTAGATTCAGCTACCTCTGAAAAGTCCACCCCCCATGACTGTATGAGGCTTTGGGGGGACATCTAGACAAAAACCATAACAACTGCTTAATTTTCCTTTATTGTCCTTAAACTTGCATTTCTCTTGATCAGTTTTCAACTACATCTCTTGACTTCCCTTCATGTAAATATGATTATTTTAGTACCCTACTCTTCCTTACACTTTTAAATTCCGTTCAACAATCAGCTCTGGCTGTATTTTTCCCCCAGTATCCAGGATGGTAAATTTTATGTTCCATTTTCTAGTGAGAATAGTTTAGTGTGTGTGTGTGTGAGTGCACGTGTGTGTGTGTGTTACCTTAGGAATTATAACATGCACTTTTAACTTTCTCTGCACATTGCAAGGACATGAACCATTTCTTTTTTTAGTTATCTATGTGCTATTTTCTTAAAACATACTGTCTTAGTTACTTTTCTCATTGCTGAGAAAAAATATCCAACACACAAAGTGAAAGGGAGAAAGGTTTATTTGACTCACAGTTTGTAGAAGTTTCAGTCCATAATCGGATGGCTCCATGGCAGGGTGGTGCAAGGCAGAGGGGCAAGAGCTCATGGTGGCAGAAGACAGCAAAAGCAACAAGAGAATGTGAGACAAGCCTCTTTCTTATATTGTATCCAGTTTACCAGGATTAGGGTGGTGCCAACCCAATCAGTAGACTGATCTAGCAATCACCTACCTTTAGTCCCAACATCCGTAATCTCAGAATTGCACTATGAATCAATCACACACTCTAGATTCAGCCACCTCCTAAAAAGCCCTATGACTTCATGAGGCTTGAGGGGACATCTAGACAAAAACCATAACACGTACAAAACGTATGCATATAACAAATAAGTCTAAATAAAGAGTGCATAAAACAATGAACAAGAATATGTAAAATGTCTGTTTATATAATGAGTGTTTTAAAACACCGTGATTATTTCTATTTTATACAGTTACTCCTCCTGTAGAGTTACTCCTCCATGTATTTACCATTTTCCTTGCTCTTTTGTCTTACCTTTTCATTCTTTTTTTTTTTTTTTTTTTTTTTTTTTTTTGGTGGGTACCAGGGGGACGACCTCAGGACCTCGCGCGCCAACAGGCACCCGTGCCACTGAGCGATATCACCGGCCCCTTTTTCGTATGTGGGTTCCGGGAGTCGAACTCGGGCCCTCGCGCTTGCAAGGCAGGCGCTTACGCCGCTGAGCCATCTCACCGGCCCCTACCTTTTCATTCTTTACACTGTCTTCAGTTGCATGCATTGAATCATTACATTCTATTTTGATATTCTGGCATTTTCTTAACCTTTTGGCTTGTTTTATTTATTTTTAATTCTTTCTATCATTTTCATAGTTTCTAGTTCTCTGCCAAAATTTCGAAACTTGATTTGCAGTTGATTGTCTTTTATTTGTGTAGGATCTTTCTCATGGTTTCTTGCCTCACATTTCTAGCAATCTTAGCTTGCATGCTGAACATTATATTTGGAAAAGTTAATGGCTGAAGTAATTCAAGATTGAGCAATGTGTTACCCTCCTCCAAAATGGATTTTCATTGGCTTTTGTCACATGCATAAGGGCACTAACAATTAAAGTTGACTTTAATTAAAGTCAGGCCTAAATATTTCTGATTCACTCAGATGAATGCATGGTAGCACAGTCTTTCTTTAAAACCATATCTGACAAAGCTACCTGTCTTCTATTTTGATAGTCTTCAGATTTTTACACTTGTAGAATCCATATGAGTTCAACGAATATGATTAAAGAGCTTAAAAATATTTCTCATTGAATGATGTTAAAGAAAATAAATGATTTATGACATCGTTAAAACAGTAAGTGGAGTTTTTATTCAGTACTACTGTAATAGTGGGGGGATGACTCCCATGGGGATTTGCAGTGAAGGAGAGAAATTGGGCTTAGCTCAGAATACAATAAGGAAGAGTAGAAATTTGTAGCCACAGAGCATAGTAAGGTGGGGAAGTTGGTGGGTTGAAAATTACTAAGAGGAATCATAGGGGTACAGGAAGGCCAGGGTGATCAGACTATAGAACACTTGGGGGATGGTGAAAGATGAGGAGCCCAATGTGATATGAGTTTTTTTTGTTTTTTGGGGTTTTCTTTTGTACCGGGGATCGAACTCATGACCTCACGCTTGCCAGGCAGGCGCTGTGCCACTGAGCTATATCCCTGGTGCCCAATGTCATACGGAAAATGAACAGATATCCAGATATTCTAGTAAAACCAGCTTGATAGGATTCTTGCTAAAAATGAGGTTTTTGGAGGATTACCCAATGATAGGACCTTGTTGATATCGGAAGACTAACCAAAGTTTGGTAAAGGAGAGAATCTTTGTCAGGGAGACTAAAGTCATTAGAGTTATTAATGGAGTTTTGTACCCCTCCTCAGGAAGAAAAAGCTAGGTGTTTATTTCACTGTGGTCAATATATGAAGAATTACTGTTCTTCATACATACTCACAAGGAATAATAGAAAACAAGCTTGTAATTTCCCACGAAATAAAATTATAGAATTAATGAATGAGTAATTAAATCGACTAGTAGAGATTCAAGAAAAATGTTTAGACTTATTTTTCTTCATGTACTAGTCTCAAAGGACCTTTTTGGTCCATTCCCTTTATATGCATCTTTGTTAGTGAGGCTGAGGCCCTGGTGGTTCATTAGACATTTTTACGTAGTCCAGTACCACTCATCAAGGGTGATATTCAGCCATCAGTCTGGAATGGGCTACATTCAGACATGGAAGAATAATATTTTTTACATTTTTATAGTGCTTTCTATTATTTCAAAGAATTTTCTTATTAATTATCTTGTATAATATGGTATCAAAATGTGTGATATTGGCAGAGTGGTTTGATTATTTCCATTGTACAATTGATGAAACAAGAGTTACCAAGATGGAGGAGTGGTAAGCAGCAGAGAAAGAGCCTCTCTGAGAGTTGCCATCCAGATGCTGGAATGTAGCAACTGGAGGAAGAGAAGAAGGAGGGAAGTCAGTCCCCTGGACCCAGGAAGGATCTGAAACATGAACTGAAGCCCAAGGAGAGAGTGAAGAGTGAAACTTCAGTGAAGAAGAAGGAGGTACCTAGCAGCGCCTTCTCCTGAGAAGGGACTCACTGCACGAGAACAGTGGTTCTCTGTGTGCGCACACACGGTGACTACTGGTGACCCTGGGGGCCTCCATTGAGAGACACAGCAGTGGAAGGGAGCAGTGGATGTGAAGGACTGCACTGCCTGGCAGTGAGTGCAGAGGGCTGAGTCATCCCACGTGAGAGAGTGATTGGCCAGGGAGCCATCTAGGAGAGGGGCCAGCCGAGCTCAGAACTCAGAGCAGCTGTGGGCTCCATCTATGGATCCCAGCTGGGCTCAGACTCATGGAAGGTGGGCTGATGGCTGCAGGCCTAATGAGTCTGATCTCAGCCAGAAAGTGCAGGCTCACTGAGACTATCCACTACCCCACCAAAAAGTTACTGCTGGCTTGCTGGGATAGATCAGCATGGATGGGGACTCTTGTCTCCACACGTTGTCTACCAGTTACAGCAGAGACAAACCTGGAAATGGACTTTTTTTTTTCTCTCTTGCTCTTGTTTTTTGTTGATGTTGTTGTTGTTGTTTTTTCTCCTATATTGTTTGATCTTATTTTTATATGAGTATGAACATGGTTTCTAGCCTTTTTGTGGTTCTGGTTCTGTTCTGTTCTTTTTATCTCTTCCTTCTCTCTTTCCTTCTAGTCTTCTGCACCAGTTTCCCAAAATTAGCGTGATTCCTCTTTGTTCTCCAGCATTACTTCTAATCTCTTCCTCTTCCACTGCTCTAGTTTCTCCTTAACTCATTTTAAATTTTAACCCCTGAGGGCAAAATTGATATATGAAGGACTTGTATACTGTGTATAATTTTCTGTTTTGTTTTAAGTTTTGTTATATAACCATAAATCTAGTTTATACGCTCAAAAGTGGCAAATTAAAGGTTAAATCAGTCTGTCATTTTCTATGCTGTGTCTGATGCTATTGGTACCACTTTAGCCAAAAGTGACATAATTATTCTAAACAGCTGTTCTTCCTGGTATTCCATGACTGAGATTGACTAAGGGTCACAGAAAATACTGTGGCATTGTGCCAAAAAACCAGGGACTGGGCCAAAGAGGCAATAACTTCTCACCTTGAACAAATTGAGGAGGTAGGATCTTGCAACAGACTCAAAACCCAAAAACAAACTACACCTGGAAGATACCTTGGAGAAGTAGTCATCTCCTAAGTGTTCTAAATACTAGCAATAATACAACTCACGATAGGCAATTTACAACATCACCCCAGGAGTTAACCTAAAAGAAGAAAAGAAAATGAGAAGACACTTAAACAAGATGCAGCCCCAGACATTCAGTTCACCAAAGGCAAACCCAGGGGGGTAATGAGGTGGTACAATCTGAAAGCCACCTACCTGGTCTCTCTGAAGTGGTAACAACAAAGCAATTGAATGAGGCTCTGGAAAAAATCAAATCAGAAGTAATTTCTCACATAATTGCAGAGATGGTTTCCACAATGAAGACCATGCTTAGTGACTCTAGAGCAGATACAGACAAAAAGATAGATGAGCTTATGAAAATTATAGAAGCCATGAATGCTCAGCACAGGAAAGAAATGGAATCCATAAGATAGATTCAAGCAGATATCCAAGGGAATAAAAATTCCATTGAAAATATTTGCAGCTGATTAAGCCAGTGTGAGGACAGGATCTCAGATATAGAAGATGGGCTTGTGGTTAGTGATCATGAAAAGAAAGATTTCATAAAAATAGCAAGGGACCATGAGAAATCAATCAAGCAGCTGCTAGATGAGGCAAAGAAGAATAACTTAAAATTGATTGGAGTCAATGAAAAAGCAGGAGATAGCACAAATGATAGAAAAAATAAAACTGTTACAGACATCATGGCAGAAAACTTCCCTGGTAGAGAAAAAGAATTTGACATATAGATAAGTGAGGCTTATAGACTCCAATTAGCCATGATTTAAAAAATCTACAGACAGGCATATCATAGTCAAGATTCCAGAAATTCAACACAAGATTAGATTCTTAAAAGCTGTTAGGGAAAAGAAACAAATCACCTATAAAGAAAAGCCCATCAGAATCACAGCTGACTTCTCAGCACAAACTCAAGTCAAGGAGAGCTTGGAGTGAAGTATATCAAGTTCTAAAGGAAAACAACCTTCAACTCAGATTGATATACCCCACAAAACTATCTTTCAAAACTGATGGAGAAATAAAATACTTCCATGACAAAGAACATCTGAGGAAATTTATGACCACCAAAGCAGCACTCCAAAATGTTTTGAAGGACATTCTAGAAAGAGATAACAAGGACTACAACTCCATGAACCCCAACAGACAGAATTCACTAGGCAAGGCAGAAAAACAGAGGGAGGGAAAAAAAAGAGGGGAGCCAACAACAGGAAAATAACATGACAAGGATAAGTCAAAACACATCAGTTATAACTATCAATGTTAATGGTCTCAATTCACCAATCAAAAGACACAGACTGGCAGAATGGATCAAGAAGCAAGATCCAATAATATGCTGCATACAAGAAACACATTAATTCAAAAAGAAATTCATAGGCTGAACATCAAACAATAGAAAACAATACTCCATGTGACAGGAACCCAGAAAAAAGCAGAGGTAGCTATTCTATTTGCAGACAAAGTGAATTTCAAGCCAAGACTGATAAAAACAGATAAAGAAGGTCACTACATCCTTGTCAAGGGAACAATATAGTGAAAATGGCCATACTTCCAAAATTGTTATACAGATTTAATTCAAATCCATCCAAAATTCCAACAAATCTCATAGAATTAGAGAAAACAACCCTAAAATTCATTTGGAACCAGAAAAGACCTAGAGTATCAAAGGCAATTCTGGGCAACAAACACAAGGCAGGGGCCATCACAATCCCTGACTTGAAATTGTACTATAAAGCTACCGTGATAAAAACAGCATGGTACTAGCAAAAAAACAGACCCAAAGGTCAATGGAACAGATTAGAAGATACAGAAACAACTCCAGATATACTAAGCCACCTTATCTTTGACAAAGGTGCCAAACACATTCACTGGAAGAAAGATAGCTTCTTTAATAAACAGTGCTGGGAAAACTGCTCCGCACATGACAAAAATTAAAATTGGACCCATATCTTTCACCATGTACTAAACTAAATTTGAAATGGATCAAAGATCTAAATATTAAAACAGAAACATTAAATCTGCTGGAAGATAGAATAGGTAAAAACTTGAAGACGTTGGTGTAGGCAAAGTCTTTATGAATAAACCCGGATCACACAGGAGCTATCACAAAGAATCAAAAACAGGTGTCTCATCTTATTAAAAAGATTTTGCACAGCAAGAGAAACCAACAACATAGTGAAGAGACAACCCACAATGTGGGAAAAACTGTTTGTTAGCTGTTCCACAGACAAAGGATTACTATTGAGAACATATAAAGAAAAAAAAAATCGGACCTCCTATATTTAAAGACCCAATCCAAAAATGGGCATGTGAGATGAATACAAACTTCTCAGATGAAGAAATACAAACATCAAATGAATATATGAAAAAAAACATTCAACATCACTGGTCATTCAAGAGATGCAAATTAAAACAACACTGAGATTCCATCTCACCCCAGAAAGAATAGCTATTATCAAGAAATCAACCAATAACAAATGCTGGGGGCACTGTGAGGGAAAAGGAACCCTTCTCCACTGTTGGTAGGAGTGCAGACTGGTGCAACCACTGTGGAAATCAGTGTGGAGAGTCCTCAAAAATCTAGGAATAGAGGTCCCATTTGACCCAGCTATTCCCTTTCTGGGTATCTTCCTAGAAGAATTAAAAATATCATACCACAGCAATATATGTGCACCTATGCTTATAGAAGCCCAATTTGTAATAGCTAGATCTTGGAAACAACCCAAATGCCCATCAACCGAGGAATGTATAAAAAAGATGTGGTCTTTTTATACAATGGGATACTATTAACCATAAAGAAGGATAAACTTGAGAACTTTATATAGGTAAATGGATGCAACTCAAGACCATAGTCATAAGTGAAATAAACCAGACACACATATATAAACAATGTATTGTCTCCCTGGTGTGAGAAGCTGAAAGATTAAATAAGATACAAAATGTATAACGGATACTGTAAAATGGGAAGAAACTGTTCAAAAGGAAATAGAAACTGGGATGGGGGAATGGAGAAAAGAAGGAAGGGAAAAACAAAAATAAATAAATAAATAAATAAATAAATATATATATGTATATGTATATGTATAAAAGTTAAGATAGTTATACTACTAATTTCACTTAGCTCATTGAAAAGAAATTTTGTGCTATTATTGTTTGGACAATTGAATGCCGATATCTTGTACTTTGAGTAACTAACTTAAAGATAACAATATGCAATGTATTAACTATTGTTACCATCTTATTATCTTGTTTTGAAATTTTGTTCTATTTTTTTCTCTTTAAAATTAAAAAAAAAAATTGGGCCAGTGAGATAGCTCAGTGGCATAAGCGCTTGCCCAGCAAGCGCGAGGTCCTGAGTTTGACTCCTGGTACCCACATAAAGGATAAAAAGGGCCAGTGATATCACTCAGTGGCACAATTGCCTGCTGGCAAGAGCGAGGTCCTGAGTTCAACCCCCGGTACCCACATAAAAAAAAATTAAAAAAAAAAAAGTGAAATAGGATACTAAGTAGCTTATTGCTAAACTTCCAATCTGTGATAAAGAATGTGATGAAAATATGAGTTTCTAGTTTTATGCACACTAAAATATGGATTAAACATTATCATGAGAAAGGATTACAGAATTTAAATGCTAAATTTGTTGATGAATTCAAGGCACAGGTAAACTATGCAAGCACCAAAATATCTAAACTGTTTGTTTTCATTTTCATGTTTACCATGAATGTAGTAGACACCCTTCTTTGCTCACTCATTGATGTATTTTCTTTGCTTGCCTTCTCTTATCCTAGGCACTATAATATTTATATCTTACTTCAGTCTTTGATGTTACTGTCTTTCCTAAAGATTTATTCTTTTTTTTTTTTGTGGGTACTGGGGGTCGAACTCAGGACTTCGTGCACCAGCAGGCACCTGTGCCACTGAGTGATATCACTGGCCCTTTTTTCGTATGTGGGTTCCGGGAATCGAACTCAGGACCTTGCACTTGCCAGGCAGGCTCTTATGCTGCTGAGCTATCTCACCGGCCCCTAAAGATTTATTCTTGAAATAGTTTTTCTTTTCCCATTCTTCTTCCCATGGACTTTCATTCAGCTCTCTTTGCCCAGTTGGAAATAACCCAAGGACACTGCTTATTTATTCTCTTCTGGAAGGCTGATTGATAGCTATGCAATTAGATAGCATTTTCCTTACTATCTTAAGAAAAATTCCATGTATAAAACTATATCTCTATTTGAACATTCAGATATATAGGGTTCCCACCACTAAAATTAATGTTCCCCAAAATATTCAATCATTTAAATGCATAGAGAATGTATGTAGAACATTTAACATAATGTCTGACCATGGTAAGTACTCAATAAATGACAACTATCATTACCATTAGTCCTAGTATCAATAATGATAATAAGAATAAAAGTGATTTTTCTAAACATAAGATATGGGTATTTCTTTCATGGACTATTTGGCTGGGTGATAAGAAAAACTGAAGCAATAGAGTGTAGCTTTAGAGGTGTTCCTCTGCCTCTGGTTTGGTTTTCCACTCAAGGTCAGAGAATGTTTCTTAGAATATTATTTGTGATGAAGTGTGTAGAAGGAATAATATGTCACTGGTGTCTACATGGTTATTTGGCCACAGCTGTGCCAGTATAAGATATACTACTTTCTGGGGTATTAGTATTTAAAATAATGTCTTAAGCTAGGGATTTCAGCACATCCATCCCTGGATTTTGAGAATGCGTGGAGAATGAAACGTAGAAAGAGAGTTTTCTAGATGTGGCCTTTTAAAATATGAAATTGGGTTTCAAGATCATTTTAAAATAAGTTGTGAAGGAGTTTCTGAAGGAATGAAGTTGAAATTGTAAAGAGAACTTTGAGTGGAAGAGGTTTTAAAAATCATAATGCAGATATATTTTTTGCCTATGGTAAATTAGGTTTAATTTATTTTATTTTATTTTTTTTGTGGATACCGGGGGTCGACTTCAGGACCTCACGCTTGCCAGGCAGGTGCTTACGCCGCTGAGCCATCTCACCAGCCCATTAGGCTTAATTTAGATGGCTAGTTAAATATAAGAAGAATCTTTGCATTAAAGATGCAAATGTTTGGGCAATGGTTCCATAGGGGTAACATCAATTGACGTTAATTGTGACAGAAGGATTGAAGCTGCTACCTCTCATTCAGCAACTTGGAGTGGAAATGTTTAATATTGCTATATCAGCACCACTCCATCTCCGTGTTAAATGTTAGACTACACACTGATATTATTGTTAATAGAAAGAATTGGGTGATGTATTAATTAGAAGACAGAAATTTGTACAAAGTTATCCTATTATTTAGGATAAATACACATAAATAAAATGGGGGAATCCACATGCTAGCCAAAAGTGAACAAGTTTGTCCCATATTACTGACCACTTCTGTAAGTGATTCTAACTCTTGAATCTAACAAACTGAAAGTGAAGAACAATGAATTTTTACTGAAAAAGATATAGAAAGCCCACTACAAGAAAAGATTTGAATGTGATAGTGATGCATGTGATTGGTGGTATCAGAAAACGAGATACTTTTTCTGGCTGGTTTTGGAGGAGAAGTAGGTGAGTGCTTTCTTCTTCTTCTTGACACAATTGGTAGAAGCCTCCAATTTATATCAATAAAAAGTAGTATCACACTTGATGTTCTTCCTTAGAAAAATGAGCCACATAGGGTATTTTCTATGATTGCCTAAGATTTGTCAGATGACCACACTAGACAGAAGCTGTCGTATGAGTTCTGACAAAATCATAAATGGAAGTAATTTAGTTGGAGGATATAGTTTACAACATCCATTTTTTTTTTCTGAGTCTTGAAAGATCTGAATTAACTTCTGTGTAGATGAATCAGAGTTTTACTTTCTGAGCTTTAACAACAAAGCTCAATGTATTTGAAGTGTAATTACCTATATTGAGGATTATAGCTACCTAACTTGGCAGACTATTACTCTTTCTTTGGCTCACTCCTTTAATCAAGGGCATTTTAGGGGCCAAATTTGACAGCTGCAGTTCCAGAGACAGATTGGGAACAAGGCTCTGGGATAAGTTATATTTTCTCTAGCTTTTGTGTCAAAGCAAATGGCAATCTATTAGAAAGTCTCATTGTCTGCATCAAAGCCAATAGTGTGTAATGCACCATCTCTCTGGAAGCAGTAACAATAGAATAAAGTGGTTTTGATAAAATCTCATTATATTCACATCTATGGGATCAAAGTCAGAAGAAAATATCCAACTTCCATGGGAAAGAAATGTTAGTGTTACATGGACATATCCCTTTATGTTTTGGGAGTTGTTTAAGTCACTTCCCTTGTTGCTGGGACAAAATACACAACACCCGCAACTTAAAGGAGGAGAGGATTATTTTGGCTCACGTTTCAGTCCAGGGTCAGCCAGATCCAAAGAAGAGAAAGCAGGATACAGAGGTATGTCAGAGGAGATCTGCTCATGGCATAGGAGACACTGGAAGCAGAGAGCAGAGAGGAGTTGTAGAAGGAGATAAACCTCTCCATGCCACTTTGCCGGTGAGCCACCTCTCCCAACCAGTCTCCACCTATTAACAGCAAGCAGCTCTAAGCTCCCATAACCCAATCACCTTCCTAAAGTCCCATCTATGAGTGCAGGAGGCTCATGGGAACATCTAGGTATAAACCATGACAGGAGTCCATGAGCAACTCACCTACATGGTAATGTTGAGGTTCAAAAACTACCGGTTCTCATTTGTTTTCCTTTAGCTGTATCAGAGTCTTTTGTGGAACAGGAGAAACAACAAAGCAGAAATGACAACCACACAATAACACAAACAGCATTTTCTGGGGTTGGGTTGGGTTATTCTGACTCAGCACTTTTACCGTACCAAGTTATTTTGATTTGTAACCAAATTTCAGGATTTGCAGTGAGAACATAAGCCATCTTCATTTCTCAACACTTGTTTTAGTTCTTTGACCTTTGTACTTCCCCTCTTCCTTCTCTTTCTTCCAGGTACCTAAAACCAGCCTCACATAATAATTACTTCTTTTAAACACTGCTTGAGATCTATTTGATATAATTGTTATTTACCTTAGTTCTCTAATTGTTTGGATTCCAAATGCCAATCTACCTATTCAGAGTATGTGAAGTCTAGGTCCATTCTCTTTCTGAACTGAAACTCTGAATGCTTCTCTGGACTAAAAGGACTCAAGTTTAACAATTTCTGGCAAATGGCAAAAAGGTGAAGATGTGAACATTAACCTAAGCCACCATTTCTGTCTATCATCCACGCTGTCAATTAACCATAGTCATAACCCGTATCTCAGTGGTGTGTGCTTATAACTCTCCCACTGTGTCTTTTATATTTATAAAAAGTTGTTTGACTGGGTGTATGATGAAAGAATTTTGTCATTAACAGTCTCTAGTAAACTAAAGGAGAATTACTGCTTACAGTTAACTTTGCATCTAGTATCAGCAGAGAGCTAATAATTGAGCTACAGGAAAAGTTAATTCACTTGCAATTTATAGTGGGTACAGACATCACAGTTAAAAGATTATCAGAATTCTGATCAGGTAGATCACACCCTATGATAACTATACCAGTTCATAATTTCTTAAATACAGTCTTTTTAGTATTGGCTCACAATAGCCATGTATTTGTGAATATACACAAAACATGTTATATTTTAAAAGTTAAAGATGATCTTGCCTAGAGAATTAGTGAATAAAACTCAAAACAGAGTCTGTGTCTTTACTTTCTTCAACATACTTCCTAAATTCCCTTTCCTGAGTTAGAGGTTAATTGTTAATTCCTCAGCATTCAGAGTGGCACCCCCCTTATTATAATGCTAGATCATATACTGGAATACTGCTTATCTAACATGGCTAATTGTTAAAATACATTTTTTCTCCAGCTGTTTTCTTTCTGAGTAAACAAATTACTGAGTTCAATTGGCTTTCATTTGCACTCCATTGCTTCTTGACAGCAAATACTCTGCAAAACTGAGTTGCCTCTGGGTGTTTATAATCTCCAAGTGCAGAAAAACCAAATATGTGCATGATTTCTCTAATTTAGAAACTAGAAACCACCCTCCTCACATACTGAACACACTTTCAACTTACTGCGCTGCATGATTTCCTAAACTTTATGAACACTATGTGTTTATTTCTGGAATCCTCAGTATCTTTAAATTGACATTTATGATATGATTTTGTTAAATGGAAGCAGAGGCATCCTCTTCAGGTAATAGGATCACCAGGTATCAAGGATATACAAATACTGTTCTATGTCAACAATGCAGAATTGATTTTCATTCTGCAAAACCAGAGTTGTATGCTTAATGGCCAAATGGAGAACTGATTTATTTTTCAACAGATTTTGTGCAGTCTGATTTATTGCATTTCAGAGACTGCAAAAATGTGACAATTTTTATTTCATTTGTGGTGTCTGAGTAGTTGGTGTTCTAGCATGCATCAGGATTGGGATTTGGTCACAGCTTTCTTGGTTTTCTACAGCTCCCATGGCCCACTTGTTTGTAGAGTGTGAATTTTTTTGTTTCTGTTATGCCTCAGGGAGAAGGATGACACAAAGTAAAAGTCATTATACTTTATACCTAAGAAAAAGAAGAAATTGGGAGTACATTGAGGGAAGGAATTATTATTTCTTTCTGTAGGCAAGTAAATGGTTAGGAGACTGTTTTCTTTATTTTTCTTTATTTTTTATTAGGATATGTTTGTTGTATATGATGTTTTCATTTCTTGTGCGTAGTTGGTACTTGTATGTAACACACCTTAATCCCCCCACTCCCTCTATCTCTCTTTTCTTTTTGTGGGTACCGGGGGTCGACCTCAGGACCTTGCACGCCAGCAGGCGCTCGTGCCGCTGAGCGATATCACCAGCCCTTTTTTCGTATGTGGGTTCCGGGAGTCGAACTCGGGCCCTCGCGCTTGCCAGGCAGGCACTTACACCGCTGAGCCATCTCACCGGCCCTCCCTCCATCTCTTGATCCCCTTCCTCTTTGAGAAAGATCTATCTATCTACATCTTATTATCTATCTTTTATTTTGCTCTTTATTTATACTTTGGATTTCTCATATCAGAGAAACAATGCAATATTTAAGTGCATGTGTTATTTATTTCACTTAACATTATGGTCTCAAGGTGCATCCCTTTTCTTACAAAGTGACAAGTTTTTCTATACGCCAGAGTAGTACTCTATTGTGTATAATGCATTTTCTTTATCCATTCATTTGTTGACAGACATATAGGTCTTTTCCAAGATTTAGCTACTATTAATTGTGCTCCTATAAATATAGATATGTATGTGTCACTACAGTATGATGTCTTTAACTCTTTGGGGAAGTTTCTTAGAAGGGAAATATCTGGATCAAATGGAATTTCTAGTTTTAATTTTTTGAAGAATCTCTACACTGATTCTCACTGTGGTTGTAGTTTACTTTCCCATCAGCAGTGTTAAAGGGCTTCTTTTCCCCCACAGCCTTGCCAGCAGTTGTTATTATTTGTTTTCTTGATAATGGCCATTTTTGCTGGAATAAGATTAAATCTTAGTGTTGTCTTAACTTCCATTTCTGTAATGGCCAGGGATGTTGAGCATTTCTTCATGCATTTATTGTATATTTGTACTTCTATGGAGTGTCTATTCATTTCACTTGCCCATTTTTGCATTGATTCTTTTTTTTTTTTTTTTTTTTTTTTGTGGGTACCGGGGGGACGACCTCAGGACCTCGCGTGCCAACAGGCACCCGTGCCGCTGAGCGATATCACCGGCCCCTTTTTCGTATGTGGGATCCGGGAGTTGAACTCGGGCCCTCGCGCTTGCAAGGCAGGCGCTTATGCCGCTGAGCCATCTCACCGGCCCCTCAGCTTTTTAAAAAGCTTAGCTTTTAGTCTTCTAAATTCATAAGTGCTGAATGACAGAATTTTAATGTATAATTCACCTTGGGTCTGGTTTGCTATTGGTCTCTATTTACACGGTGACAACTGAAATAGGGCCCAAGGGAACAGGAGAACTGAATGATGGGATGGTGTGATAAATTGAAAAATGTGAGGAAGGATGTGGATAGTACTGAAATTTTTTAAAGAGAAAAAGATAGTTACTTCCTTCATCAGAAAGTATTTAGCCTTATAGTTGAGCCGACATGGAAAGAGAAAGCAGTAGTAGTTACAGAGATAAATCATACATATTCCACTGATATTTGATTAGTCTTATTTTTTTTTTTTTTTTTTTGTGGGTACCGGGGGGTAGACCTCAGGACCTCACGCGCCAGCAGGCGCCCGTGCCGCTGAGCGACATCACCGGCCCGTTTTTCGTATGTGGGTTCCGGGAGTCGAACTCGGGCTTGCCAGGCAGGCGCTTACGCTGCTGAGCCATCTTACTGGCCCCGATTAGTCTTACTGTATTTTATGGAGGATGCTGTTCTCAATTATGCCAGGGTACTGACAAGGCTCTTGAATTCTGTGTTTTCTCATCTTCAATCATCTACTTCTGTTTTATAACTTCTCCCATTTTTCAAAAAATGCAATTTAACACCTTTTCTGAGAAGTTCTCTTGCCTTCTTTCTCTATTAGCTCATGGTTTTTCATCAGACCAAAGAATAGGGGTCCAATATATTTTAAACAATGGAAAAATAATATATAATCATGTGGTTTTTGTCCCTGCTTCAGTGTACGTGGTGTATTATATTTATTTGTGTCTATTGACTCACTCTTGCATCTCCGGAATGAAACCTAAATGGTCATAATGTATCATTATTTTGATGATGTGTAGCATTCTATTTGCTAATATTTTTTTGAGGAATTATGTATAAAAATTCATTATGGAGACTGGCTTGTAGTTTTCTTTTGTATTTGGTTCTTTATCTGTTTTTGGTATTAGAGTGATACTGGCTCCCATTAATGAGTTTAATGAAATACTCCATCCCTTTCAATTTCATTGAAGAACTTGAGGAGTATTGGTGATATGACATGCTTAAAGGTTTTGTATAATTCAGCAGTGAATCTATGAGGTCCTGGGCTTTTTTTTTTTTAAACTTGTCAGGTTTTTAAAATTACTATCTCAATTCCATTGGTTTTATTCTGTTTTTCAGTATTTTTGTATCTTCTTGGATTACCTTTGGTAATTTGTATGAGTCTAGGAATCTGGCTATTACTTCAAGATTTTCCAATTTGTTGGAGTACAATTTTTCATAGTAGTTAACTAGCTTCTGGATTTGAACCATGTTGTTGTGATTTTGCTTTTTTCATTTCTAATTGCATTGATGTGAATTGTATTAGTGCTTAGAGGAGCTTGCAGGGCTGGGGCGAGGCTCCTGAAAAGACTGCACATGTTCTGAATCAGATTTAATGCAGGACACAGAAATTTACATGGTTGGCCTACTGTGGTTGCCCGCAGAGTCAAATGTAGAGCAGTGCAAAAGATCTGTCCATGTTCTAGAGATTCAAAGGATCCAGCCAAAGGGCTGGAGCCCACAGCAGTGTCTCACTGAGTCCTTATCAAGAGGCTGAAGGAACTGTGACAGGAGGCTGAGGGGTCTGCTCTGGGAGGTAGAAGGGTTGGCGCTAGAAGCTAAAGAGTCTGAGCTGGCAGGCTGAAAGGCCAGTCCTGGAAGCTGAAGAATCTGCACCGAAAGCCAGGTATTGACTCTGAAGGTGAAAGTGAAGACCGGAACTCCAATAACAGCTGAAGCTCCTCCAAGGAAAATCAGCTGCAACAAAGCTCTTCGTAGGAAAATCAGCTGCAATCCTTCCCTTCTGTTCTCCCTTTGTACCATTCCAACAACAATCCTCCTTAAAGTGCATCTTCCACTCCCAGAACCATGCTGACTCAATTCATCTGGGTGTTGCCCACTCAAGTTGACAATTAATCAATTAACCACCATAGGAATCTTTTTTCTTTTATGAAAAAATAAAACAAAATTTCATAATTAAATAAGAGTATAACAATAACAACACTGTGCATCATTATCTTCAAAGTAGTTACTCAAAGTACAAGACAGAAACCAAAATATTCTTACAAAAATGAAACATAATAACACAAAACTTTCTTTTCAATGAACTAAGATAAACTGGTATTGTAAATGTTACAAAATATACACAGTGGTACCTAGGTTCACAATCGTTTTTGTTACCAACCATTTGGTTTCTAAACAGAAGTGTTTGGCAAAATTTTGTTCCTGTTTGTGAATTCTGCATTGGGTGATGAACATGACCATGACCATCTTTCTCACATGAACATGAACATGGCCATCTTTACCAGAATTGTAGAGCAAATTTAGTTCATGAATCGAGGTACTATTGTATATTGAAATATTTTTTAAACAATAGAATTTGTAATTTGGGGAAGTACTTGAACTTCTCCTCTACTTCCTATTTATCTCTTTTCTGTTTTGAAAAATAAAAATAAAAATAAAAATATATATAGTGTTTCTCATATAAGAGAACCATGTGATATTTGAATTTGTATGACTGATTTATTTCACTTAAAATCATATTCTCAAGTTGCATCCATTTACCTATGAGTGCCTCAACTCAAGCTTATCTTTCTTTATGGCAACATAGTATTTCATTGTATATAAATACCACATTTTCCTTATCCATTAACCTGTGGATAGATGCATACAGTTTCCAAGCTATCATAGCTATTATAAATCATGATATTATAAACATGAAGATGCATGTATCTCTGTAATACGATGATTTTAACTTCTTTGAGATCTTTTTTTCTTTTCCTTAGTAAGTTTGGCTAAGGGTTTATTTATTCTATTCTTTCAAAAAACTACTTTTTCAATTCATTGATTCTTTGTATTTCTTTTTTAGTCTCATTTTCATTGATTTCTGCTCTAATTTTTATGATTTCCCTCCTTAATTTCAGTTTGGGCTTGGGTTGTTGTTTTTTAAGTACCTTAAGCTTCTTCCTGAGGTTATTTATTTGAACTTGCTCTGTTTTCCTGATGTGAGCACTGATGCAATGAACTTCCCTCTTAAGACTGGTTTCCTATGTCCCAGAGGTTCTGGTGAGTTCTGTAGGCATTTTAATTAACTTCCAGAATTTAAAAAATTTTCCCTTGATTTCTTCTGTGATCCATTGGTTGTTTCAGAGTGTATTATTAATTTTCCAAATTTTCTATGATTTCTTCTGTACATGTGGGATGATTTAGATCTTTGATATTTATTTAAGCATGCTTTGTGGACTAGTATGCAATCGATTTTGGAGAAAGTACTGCTTGCTGCAAAAAAGAATGTATGCTCTGTTGTACTAGGGTAGAATACTCTGTAGATATCTATTAAGTCTGTATATTTAAGGGTGCATTCAACCCTGAGACTTCTTTATTGATTTTTTTGTTTAGTTGATCTTCTCTTTGTGAAAGTGGGTGTTAAGATCTCCCACTATGATGGTGTTAGTATTATTTGATCTTTTATGTTCAGTAGTGTTTGTTTTATGAAAATAAATGCTCCACTCGTGGGTGGATAAGTGTTTATAAGTGTCATCTCTTCTTGTTTTTAACTACTCTGTAGTGACATTCTAATCAGTTGTAGCTTGAAGCTCACCATGTCTGAAATTAAAATTGCTAATACTGCTTGTTTGGGGGTTCCTGGTACATGACATATTGTTTTCTATTGTTTGAATTTGAGTCAGTAAATATCTTTTTGAATTAGATAAGTTTCTTGAGTGCATCAGACTGTTGGGTTCTATTTTTTGATCCAGTCTACCAACCTGTGTCTTTTCATTGTAGAGTTGAGGCCATTAACGTTGACAGATATTACTGAGTTGTTGTTACTGGTATCATTGTGCTCTTTCTCTGTTGGTGGCTTCTTTGTTTTACTTTTCCTATCTTTTTTTGTTGTTATTTACTCATAGATCTTCGTTGGTGCTTTCATTTTATCTGGGTGTTTAGCTTTAATTGTTTCATCCTTTCTAAGATAATCTTGAGTATTTTCTGGAGGGTGAGTTTGAATTCATATATATTTTGAACTTTTTTTAATAAAATGCCCTTATTTCTCCATCATTTTGAAGGGAAGTTTTGCTGGGTATGTTAATCTTGTTTGGAAGCTGATTGCTCTTAGGGCTTGAAATACTTTGTTCCAAACTCTTCTGGCCTTTAAAGCTTGTGTTGAGAAGTCTGATGTCATGCTGATGGGTTTGCCTTTACATGTGTTTTTTTATGTTTTATTTTTAAAAATTTTTTAATTTTAATTTTAATTTTTTTGTGGGTACTGGGGGTTGACCTCAGGACCTCACGCGCCAGCAGGCACCCATGCCGCTGAGCGACATCACCTGCCCTTTTTTCGTATGTGGGTTCTGGGAGTCGAACTCGGGCCCTCGCGCTTGCCAGGCAGGCGCTTACACCACTGAGCCATCTCACCGGCCCCCCTTACATGTGATTTAAAAAAAAAAATTATTTATTTATTTATTTTTTGTGTGAAATGTCCTTAAGTTGGGAAATGGTCATGTTTGTTATCTCTCATGAGGGTAGATTTTTATCTAGTGTTCTTAAAGAAAACCTACATGAACTAAAGGATTTGAGATATAAGTTCAGAAGGAGAAACAAAATGACTTTATTGGAAAGGAAAGAGAAACGGGGAAGCAAAATCACTTTATTGAGAAAAAGAGAGCAGATAATTAGATAGTAGCTACCTTGTTGGAGTAAGTTAAGGAGCCCAAAGCTGGCACTTGGGGGTCTTTGTTCTAAGCCTCTTTTATTACCTGGTGAGAAAGGGACCATCTCCCTATTTTGGACTCTGAGACCCCTGATTTAGCCACTGCCTACATGTACATTTTTGGATAAGCACTTCTGCAGTCTCTTTGCGCTGTCCAGGTGCTTATCTTGTGAGATTTACAGCAGAGTTACATTCAAGGACAAGTTAGTAAAAAGGACACATGTACATTTTAGTGTATTACTATGGTGAGAATAATAAAATATGTATGTTCCTATATATATGAGTGTGTATATTTTATATACTGAGTTTTTATAATATAGTCCTTCCTTCCCACTTTCTTTTGTGCTTAATTGGAGATGGAGGGAGGAAAGACTTGGGTCTTGGCATGAAGGCAGCCTTATCAGCTCTGTTTTTCTTAGCTTCTCTGTAACATGCATTTAACACTATTTACCAGAAACCTCACTGAGGCCCTTTAACTCTTCCTGCCTGTCCCCCAACTTTTCCTATATGTTCTTATTCTTTCCCAAATCAAGAAAAATACATGGTATTCAATAAAAACAAAACCTGGGCGCTAAATTAATCAATTAATACTGTATCCTCACAACACAATTTTTTTCTTTTGCTGCTATATTGGGGATTAAACCCAGGGCTTTCTACTGAGCTACATCCCCAGCACCCACTTTTATTTTAAAATTTTGAGCCAGGTCTCCCTAAATTGCTAAATTGCCCAGGATAGAGTTGAATTTTCAATCCTGCTTCAGCCTCCAGAGCACTGGTATTACAGGCACACACCACCACAGCCAGCTCCAACCCCAAAACAAGTTCTAGAGGACCCCAATTAGAGGATCCACAGCCAGGAAGAGTCTAGAACAATACCCATCTAAGTACTAATTGAGGTTTGCAATGTACCTTGGTTACTTTTCCCTCGTTGCTGAGAAAAATGCCCGACACCCAAAGTTAAAGGGGGAAAGGTGTATTTAGCTCAGTTTGTAGAGGTTTTGGTCTATAACTGGCTGGCTCCGAGGCAGGGTAGCATGGCAGAGGGACATCGCAGAGGAGAAACAGCTCATGGCAAAGCAGACAGCAAGTAGCAAGCAAGTTCTGATTTTTTTTTCTCTGAATACAGAGAAATATTTTTTGTTGGACACCTGACAGTTTAAAAAAAGATATGTCTTGGTGAAAATTCTTTTTTCTTCATAGTTGTTTGGTGTTCTGAAAGCCTTGCTTACTTGTATATTGAACACTTTTATTTGGGAATTTTTCTGCTGAGACGTATGTAAACATATTAAGAATTTCATCTCTGTTATCATCTACTTTTCTCTGACTCCAATTAGCCTTACGTTGGTCTTCTTAGTATCATCTAGTAGCTGCTGGATGGTCTTTTTCATGTTCTCTAATTTTTTGTGGCTTCTTTGAGTACTTTGACATTACTTACCACTTTTCCCTCAGTTTTAACACTCAATCTTCACACTGGCCATTTCTGAAATTTATGAATTCTATGTAGTTTTTTATTTCAGGTACCTCTTTTTGATATCTTTTCTGGATTCTGTATCTTTAGTGAGTTTGTTATTCATGTTTTGAACTGTTTTGATCAGCTCTTCCCAGTTTTTACTCATTTCCTCAAATCCACATTTGGATTTTGAATAATTCTGTGAATTTTTGGGTCATTTCCTCTTTGAACTTACCGAGTTTCTTCATTTCTTCTTAAATATTTTTGTAGAGTTCCACTACCTAGTATTTGCTTTCCTTTCCATTTATGCCCTCTTTATCTGCCTTGAAAGAGTTAGAAGACCTTGGGGGTCTTCTGTAGCCTTGGCTTTCCATGGTCTTTTGTGTATGTATATCTGTTTTTTTTTTTTATGCTCCACCCCTCATTGCTCCTTTTTTTGGTCTAGTAAGATGGGGAAAGCTAGTAGTTCATATGAAGATTTTCTAGTAAGATGCTACCTCCCCGTGATGTCTTTTCAGCTTTATATGTCCAGAGATAGTATTTCCTACCCCTTCAGTTATTTAATTTAAGTGATTTGGATTCTGTCCTTATGTTTTACAGAAAAAGTTATTTGTGGTTAAAATAACATCAACAGATCCAATCACACATCACTTATATATGATAGACTTTACATTTACAATTCCACCCTTTATCTCTCCTTTACGCAGACTATGTTTATCGTTAGCAGTTCTGCAATGAGGTAGAAGTAGAGGGAAGAGATTGAAGGGTGGGTAAAAGAGGAGTGTAAGATAGGAAGGGGGGAGGTTGGTGGAGTGCTAATGAAAGGTGAAGAAAAACAGAAAAGATGTGGGTTCAGATTCTGTTGGAGTACTTTTAGTGGAGTTGAAGGGTTAGTGTTGCTATTTAAGAAGATATTTGTGGGGTAAGGCAGAGATATAGGAGGAGAGAGATTTATCTTGTGACTGAGCAAAGCTATGTGGTGGTTGCAACCTCTTGATAGGTTTAAATACCTGTAATGTGGAAAAGAGATATGGGAGAACAGGGGACTAAGTAAGGCACGGAAGAGACAACAGAGTAGGATGGGGAGGACTGAGGGTTAATGCTGGAGAATATGGGAGTGCCTATGACAGGGCAGAATATGGCAAGTTAAAAAACTTGCAAGAAAGAGTTTATAGACTCAGAAAATGAATTAAGAGATTAGAAATAAGAAATAAGGTAATAGTATTGCTGTGTGGGCTTGAGTTGAAGAAATTAGGGAGATGAGAAGAGGAGAAGGACCTAGACACCTACTAAATCAAAGCTAATAGAAGAAAAAAATAAACAAAAGTAGAAACCAAATAAACACACACACACACGCTCACACAAAAACACAAAAAAGCAAAATATAACCACTCACTGGCAAGAGCAAGGTGCCTGAGTTTGATTCCTGGTACCACAAAACAAAAAACAAAAACAAAACAAATTAACCACTCAGTACAAAATAAACCTAACAAAAAGTCAAAACCTGGAAAATATCCAATGGGAACTAAATTTATACACTCCAACAAGACAGTGTATATGTGATTCACATGTAACATCTTTGCCAGAAAGCCTGGGTATTCACACCACAATGTCACCTCTGACCTTTGTGCTGCAAAGCTGCAGCTAACCCAGGCTCAGGACTTCATTCCAGCAGGCTGCAGGCATGCAGGCAGAATCTGACGCTGACCCAGTGCTTGCCTTAGGAACTCTTCAGGTCCCTCTCCCTGGGAGTGATGGTAGAATTGGCCGGGAGATTCACTGGCAAGAAAAGATCCACCAAATGTGGGGTTTGCCGAGGCACATTCTCTAGCGGCTGTCCTCAGGAGACGGAAATTACCTTCGTGCTCTAGCTGGGGGCTGTGCTGGAGATGGCCATGGCTGGCATGGCACTGTCTGGCTCCTTACTGTGCAGATTCCTTGGAGATGTGGTGCCCACAACTCAGCTGACCTTTGGACTGCAGAGCTGGCACAAGCTGGTCTGTGTGCACCTGCCCTTGTCTCTGTGGGCACTCAGGGCGAGCAAACCACACAGGCAACTGGCTGGCAGTCTGGATGGACAGGCTCAGGCTCTGTGCGGACTCAGCTGGGTGCCCGCCTGGCATCCTGTCTCTGGCCTGAGTCTGGCGGGGGAGGGGCTCAGCAGCCTGCAGTGCAGGCCGGAGTGAAGAAGGCAGGGATGCTGTTTTCACCAGTATCTGGGCGGGGGACTTCCGGGGGTATTGAAAGTCTGTCCCAGGAATCAGGTCTCTGCAGTGCTCGGTTGGTTCTTCAGACTTTCTGCCTCACTGTTGAAAATGTCTGCTTCCCAGAGGCCTGGGTAGTGGCAGCAGCAGGACTCATCCTGGCCATGCTGCTTCCCTTTACCAGTTCTCCGTTTTCACTTATTCTATGTATATTGGGTTTTTTAAAAAATAATTTTGAAGATCAGTTTTTGAACCCCTCTCACCTTCCAAATATCTTCCTTGACAGAGGGTCTTTTCCAAGCTTCTCTGATGTAACCCCGCGTCTAGTCAGCCACGTTACATTTCCTCTTTAACTCCTTAAACTTACATTTTAGTAACCAAAAGCCAGAGATGAGGTCTCTGCTCATGTCTCATTTTACATCCCTTTGTGCACGCCAAGAGGTCACCAGGCTGGGTCTGGGGGTCCTTGAGGTTCAAAGAACTTAACCCACCCTTTTTGTAGGCTACATCTGTGACTCCCCTTGCAGTAAAAGAATTTTCAGTGGGCCGGTGAGATGGCTCAGCGGCTGAAGCGCCTGCCTGGCAAGCGCGAGGGCCTGAGTTCGACTCCCGGAACCCACATACGAAAAAGGGGCCAGTGATATCGCTCAGTGGCACTGGCGCCTGCTGGCGCGCGAGGTCCTGAGGTCGACCCCCTGCTACCCACAAAAAAAAAAAAAAAAGAATTTTCAGGATGTATCAGTAAGACGCGAGAGGTGTGTACTAGAGACAGGATGCATTCAAGTGCAGAGTGCAGGCGCTCACAGACACGAGACGCACTACAATTGTTGAAGATATTTTACATCTATGCTCATCTGGGATATTGGGCTGTAATTTTCTTTTCTTGTAAAAATTATTATTTTTTTTTATGTGGGTTCCGGGAGTTGAACTCAGGACCTCGCGCTTGCCAGGCAGGCGCTTATGCCGCTGAACTATCTCACCGACCCCTAAATATTCTTTCATTGTACAATAAGTTCATTTCCCTGTCTAAATTTGGGGAGATTTTCCCCCTTCATTATTTCTTAAATAAGTTTTCTACCCCTTTGTCTTTTTCTTCTGAAAATCCTAATAAAGAATTTATTGGTTAACCATATAGTGCCCCTTAAATTCTATAAGCTTTCTTCATTCTTTTTTCTTTTTTTCTTATTGTTCCTCTGACTGGTAATTTTAAATGACTTGCTGATTCTCTCATCTGCTTGATCAGATTTTCTGTGTTGAATCTTTCTATGGATGTTTAAATTAGTTATTGTGATTTTGAGTTTCAGAATTTCTGTTTTTTTGTTTCTAGCTCTTCGTTAAACCTCTAACTTTGTTCATATTGTTTCCTTGATTTTTTTCTAAGTTGCCTATCCAGGTACTTTTGTAACTCACTGTGGTTCTTTCAAGTCACTATTTTGAATTCTTGGTCAGGCAGTTCATAGGCACCTGAAACAAAACTTTGGGATAGTATTGTCTGGCTTCTTAATTTTATAGTTGAATAAATTGAGGCTCAGAGGATGAAAAGAGTTGTATAGAATCACCTAGGAAGCTATTAGTTGATTGGGAATAAAAAGTCAGTACTCTGGATTCTCAACCTGGTTCACATTGCTGATGACATTATATCACGCTGGTTTATGGGTCGGAAATTCCTTTAATGGAAATTATAAATGGAATAAGCTACTGCTATGGCTGGGTAAATTTCTATGCTTGTGAATGATGAGGTACAATTACACTTAACAAGTATTAATTCATCAAATCATTGTACTTCACACTCTGAAAATTAGAAAAACATTGGAAGATCCAGTCCTTGCTGTCTGCACATGTGAAATTTGTCAGTAGCTCATAAAAGTGTGAAAAGCCAGCGGAGCACATAGACCTGGTAATTTAAGGAAATCAAGATAGATCACTGCTAGAGAAGGAGTTAGGAAACCTTTTCTATAAAGAACTAAGCCATATTGTTTTTATTGCAACTACATAATTCTGCCATTTTAGCACAAAAGCAGCCACAGACAATACGTAAGTGAATAAGCATGTCTATGCTGTAATAAAAGTTTACAGGTATGCTGAAGTTTTGATTTTATATAATTTTCCATTCTTACAAAATATTACTTTTCCTTTGACTTTTTTACCTATTAAAATGCAAAATCCTTTGTGTGTGTGTGTTTGATGATAACCTTTCCAGCTGGAGTGAGGTACACCTCATTGTGGTTTTGATTTGCATTCTGCTAATGGCTAACAATATCGAGCATTCTTTTACACATCTGCTGGCCATTTGTAAATCTTTTTGAAAAATGCCTATTTAGGTCTAGTGCCCATTCTTTCATTGGGTCACTTGAGTTTTATTTATTCATTTGTTTATTTATTCCTATTGAGTTTGAATTTCTATATGTTCTGGATATTAATCCATTGTTCGATGTATTGTTGGCGAATATTTTCTGCCATAATGTAAATTGTTTCTCTACTCCATTGTTTCCTTTCCTATACAGAAGCTCTTTAGTATGATGTTAAACCATTTGTCTATTAGCTCTAGCAAAGTGTTTGTGAAAATTAAATTAGTACAAATATCATGGAAAAACATACATATGCAGGTTCCTCAAAAAATTAAAAACAAAACTATTATATGGTTCAGTGTATATATGGGAAGGAAACGAAATCCATATGTCAAAGAGACATTTGTACTCCATGTTTGTTGCAGCACTATTTGTAATAGCCAGAAATGGAATCAACCTAAATGCTTATGAATGGATAAAGAAAATGTAGTAAGTGCACACACTGGAATACTATTCACCCATAAAAAATGAATTCTTCTTTTTGTGACAATGTTGATAGAATTGGAAATCATTATGTTTGGAGAAATAAGCCAGGAGAAAAAAGACAATTATTACATCATCTCACTGATAAATGCAATATAAAAAAGTTGATCTCTTAGAAGTTGAGAGTAGATTGGTACAAGAGACACAGAGAGTATGGGAGAGGGTGAGATGGGGAATAATTGACCAATAGTTAATGAATTACAGTTATGTAACAGAAATAAAATCTGGTATTTTATTATAAAGAGGAGACTGCAAAAAATTATCACATGCTTTATATTTCCCAAGAAGCTAGAAGCAAGAATTTTGATTGTTTTTACCACAAAGAAATAATAAATAAAGGGATAGGGCTGGTGATATAGCTCAGCGGCATAAGCCTGCCTGGCAAGTACAAGGTCCTGAGTTCGACTCCCAGTACCCACATATTAAAAAAATAATAATAAATAAATAAATAAAGGGATAGATTTATTTAGCTTCATTTAAACACCATATATATATATATATATATATATATATATATATATATTTACATATATGTATGTGTATCATGATATCCCATAAATAAGTACTATTTTGTGTCAATTAAAATTTATAAAATATGTAAAAACCATTCTTAACACAGAATATGTAAAAATTGGCCTTGGGTACAGGCTATAGTTTTCTGACCCTTTGCTGCACCACTATTCAAACTACTTTGTGTTTATTTATTTTATCCTTACAACAACCTATTTTATGGTGACTATTATTATTCCCATATTATGGGTGAGAAAACTAAATCAGAGGCTCATTAAATAATTCCCACTTGCTTAGCTTGTAAGCGGCAGAGCTAGAATTGGAATGTGTGTGCAGCAAAGCTTGTCTATGCTCTTAACTTCTCTACCACATTGTGCCTGACCGAAACATAAATAACCCAAAGAAGCAAAAATTTCTATTACACAGCTGATGTAACTAATCTTCCTTTACTGATACTTCTGGAGCTATGGAGGACGTGAACCTAAGAAAGTCCCAGAATCTCAAAATTTCTGGTCACAAGACTAATAAGGGCATGGGGGCAGTTGTTGATCTCCACTTCATTGTGCCCACAGTCAATGATCTGACTTATTTCCTGATGGTGATCGATCTGTGGAACAAAATAGTTTTATTGGAAGTTATGCAATTCTCTTTGAGCAGAGAAGCAGTGCAAGTTCTGCACCTACAAAGTATGGAACTTTTGTCATGGACAGGTTGACTATACAAATGGCTTCACTTAAGAGTGTACCACTTACTACATCTTCTTTCAATGCAATTATTAATAGAGATCATTCTTAATCTCAAAGGTGTGTCAGTTCGGATAAACATACTATATGTCCATTGCTTTCAGGGTGTCATTTGTACCGTGCAGCTTACCATTTGCAGTACTGTGACTTTACTCCTTCACTCTTTCCAGGTTAAAGGAAACCCTTGCCTAGGAACATAAAAATTACAAGTGTCTTCATTGTTCCAGGACCTTCCTGAAAAATCTATTTAAAGAATGTCAAACTATTCAACTCTTTGATAAATAAATTATACTGACTATATACTCCTCAAAACTGTTTGAATTTGCCTTAAATCCTTGTCTTGCTATGGCAATCAATACTTAACTAATATGTCTTCATTTTTACCAAACCTAACCAAGTTCATAAAGATCTACATGAAGCCAATATCTAGAGCCCCATAAGTATCCTAATGTTGCTTTCCTTGAGCTGAAAAATGACCAAGTTTCTATTAAGATAGTGCTTTTCTTTACCTCAGTAAAAGTAAACTCATCTTTGTCCTATTATGAATCTCTTTGGTACAGTTCTCAGGGAGACAGAACTTGGCAATATCTGCAGTTTTCTCTACTTTGAATTGTCAATTTTTTTTTTTTTTTTTTTTTTTTTTTTTTTTTGTGGGTACCGGGGGTTGACCTCAGGACCTCATGCACCAGCAGGCACCCGTGCCGCTGAGCGATATCACCAGCCCCTTTTCTCGTATGTGGGTTCCGGGAGTTGAACTCAGGTCCTCACGCTTGCCGGGCAGGCGCTTACACCGCTGAGCCATCTCACCAGTCCCTGAATTGTCAATTCTTGAAGACCATTTGTATGTCAAAATATTCACTGAGTTCAGAGTATTCTTGGGCGCTACTTTTTACTACAGACATTTGGGGAACTGAAAATTTCCTTTCTGACTAACGCAAACGCTTTACCACTTCTGAGACTGTGTGCCTCTTTTATTTCATGTACAAATTACTTGAAAAGTTGGTGTTAATCAAATGGTATTTTCTAAATCCTAAAAGTGTTGTTTGAGGAGTTACTTTATTTGATTCAATTGGTTTCTGATAAACAACTATGTAGAAAGGACCATTAATGAACATGATAATCTTCATATGGTTCTTGGAAGTTGATGTTAAGAACTTGACTTTTTCCATCACCACATATATTCTGGAAGAATTTAAAATGTGATACATTGATTTTTTACAACACAAAAATACAATACTTCTGGTGAAATACAAAAAAGCCCTTAAGATCTAGTGAAGTCTTAGATCTTAGAAGAATATCTGTGATTTTTTTCAAGGCGATCCATGAAGCAGAGTTACAACTTAAACAGAGAAAAATTAGGACCCTAATTTGGGTCAATTCTGGTCAAAAATCAATTTTTATTTTAGGAAAAAACCCAAAATAACCTGAAATAAATTCCTTTTATAAAGTAACAGTGTGAAAACTTATTGTTTCTTTTGCTATATTTTTTATTATGCTTTGGGACTTGGTTTACTCAGCTACAAAATTTTTAATGGAGTATTTTTTGTTTTTCTCAGGAAACTAACAAGAATATAACACTTCAGGGGTTATTTGATGGAAAGAGAAGAAAGTGGTTAAAACTTGCTGAAACAAGCAGTAGCTACTGCACTCAATCTAAATAAAGCTGGTCTTTGCTTTGGTCATCATCTACTAGGCAAGTAAGTCCTCATTTATGGAAAAGATTTGATTAGAGACAAAACTCCAAAATCTTCGTACTCTACCAACTTGAATGCTAATCATATTTGGAGTTTGCCTAAAATCTCCTCACAAAAGGTTTAAAATATATTTTTGATGGTTTATGTCCTGGCATAGTGTATGAAGCATTTTGTGTTTTAACCCATTATACTCTAGGAAATCAGGGCCAAACTTTTGAATCCTAGCAGAAGTTGTACAATTTTTGTGATATCAGTTCATTATATTTTATCAACTCAGCCACAAAGCATAGAAAGTCAGTACAGAACTCCAAATTGAGTACATAGATCTGTTATTTTTTTAAAAATTTATATTAGTTACGTTCTTGAAAGTCATCATTTATAATTTAGTAACATTTTGGAAACAAACTTCATTACAATGTTTACATTTTTTATTTTAAAAGTACCTACATTTTCTGTAGCACAATGACATAAATGTTGCATTCTTAACAATAGGTAATATGTTGAATTGTCTGGATAATATAGAAGTGGGAAACAGAAATAATTGAGTAAGGGAAGACTTCTGACGTTCCCAGGAAGTCAGAATCAAGAATTACATGAGAGATTCTGTACTTTAAAAAATTTTTTATTGTATGTCTTCCACATTTTTACATCTAAATGATAAGAAATAATGTTCAGTCAGCAAAGTTTTATTGGCATGTTTGGATGAAACTCAGTTTGCATTCATATTTTATTGACTATTCTATAATAGTCTGTATCTTTAAAATAAATAGCCAGGGGCACTTCATTTCCATTTGTATGCTAAACCTATTGTTTTTCTGTTTCTCCCTGTTGGAAAATAGACTGAGGCTTTTTGGAATCCCTTTCTCAGCTTCTAAGTATGGGATTGTTCAGGGTTCCTTTATTGTTCATATTTAAAGAAATTTGTTGGTGCTTTTTTAAGCTTAAACTTTCACAACGATTCAAACTCTAGTCTCACCTCATTTCTTGGTGATTATATTTTGCTGGACAGGGGAAACAAGTAAGTAGAATGAAAATAGCGTGGGCAATAACTACTTTGCTATGTTAGTACATTTGAGTTAAGATCGTGTGTTGTAAAATGTATCAAAGCAAATTGCATCCCTGGTAGAGAAATGAGTATATCAGAGGAAAAGGGGAAAAACAGAAAAAGTTCAGTTTTGAATCTCAGTAATCAAACATCTTTATTGAGCTATTATATTCTCAGAACTCTGTAGAGTAATGTTAAAAACTAGAGAAATTTAGGTTATGATACCAACTTCTAAGGACTTAATCTCTAATGGAGTTCACAGTTATTTCTTCTTCCATGAGTATGGTTATAATGTAAGAGTTAAATTTTGATTGGATTGCCTTACACATTATTATGCATTGTCTATTTCTTTAGGAATCATTTATTTTCTATAAGGTTGGATCACTTTTTCCTCTAGAATAAAAATTGAATTTTAATAGAATTCCAGTCAAGCTTTTATGATTGCAAAGAAGAGTCTCCCTTTTACACTAATTAGGGGATTTTGTCATGAAATACAGATGTTCTCCATGAGGCCAAAGGAAAGCTCATGCTTTATGTAATGGTCGAATTGGAAGCCAGAAAGCCAGAAGAGAGTTCATTTTTATTACCTCTCTGGAGCCATATGACCTTTCTCATCTATACTTTGCCCAGTGTTCTATTCACGTTTTTTTGGTGCTTCTCAAAATGCGCTTGCCTCAATGTGGCCTCCAAATCCATCAATACATCATGCATGCTTAACTTCAGTAACTACCATTAATTGAGAACTCTATGTGTCCTCTTCATTCATATTCTCTTGACAGGATATGATTGGCTAAGCACAGCTAATATCTGACACTTCCTTCATTCATTCCCAGATCAATTAGCTTCAGCTGGAAGGCAGATTCATCAGCTGCAACATGACTGGTTAGTTCTGTTACTTCAGCCTTGGTTGTGAGTAGATACAATTTCTCTTGGGTGCTGGCACAGGGAGGGGGCATTGAATGGTTCAACATGAGTTAGGACTGGGTTAACCTTTTAACCAAATTTGTATATATATGATTTCTAGAAAAGCAACCCAGAACAGACACTCAATATTAGCAAGGTTCCATCACTCCCAGAAAGGTGACTTTTATTCTTTATTTAATAAATATTTTTGCCTGGCACTGATTCTGATCCTAGAAATACAGTTTTGAGGAGGACAGGGAAAGGCCTTGCTCTCTTCGAGTTTGTACTAGAGTGGAGGGAGGTACACAATTCTAAGTAAACAAACCAGTACATGAAATAATATGACAAAGTATTAAAGGCCATGAAGTCCATAAAACAGGATGACATGATAGAACGGGGGTGTAGACTGCATTTTCAATCAAGTTCTCTCCAAGGTTGTGAATACTGAGATAATATGTGCACCATAAATGAAGCAGGTGCAGATAAAATATTTTCTGTGCATTAACTCATTTTTTTCTCACATTTAGTTTATGAAGTAATTATTCATATTCTCCACAATTAATAAATAGGGAAAGAAAAATAGGGGTACAGCTGATAAGTGATAGAAGGAGCATTGAAATTCTGCTGATACCAATATAGACCAGAGCCTACACCAATAAACACACCAGAAATGGTCTTCTGGGTAATTAACATTACCCTGATTAAACAACTGCTTAGATTGTCAGGTCCTTACTTTTTATTTAGTAATTTGCGAGTTAATATTTGGTTTTCTATAAGTGTGTTTCTGTTTTTTCTCATTTCTGATCATTTAAATACACATTTTAAGTTAAACTGTTTTTAACCTTGTGTACACAGCATATTTTGACATATAAAGGTGTTTTACGATGTGTAAGATAAAAAGGAAATTTGCTACATTTTTACAATAGAATTCACATTTTCTCACTCCACATATAGTAAAATATAGCTTATTTTTCTGTTGCTATGAAATATTTTGAGCATATTAAAAAGATATACATGTAATGAAGAACCAAGTTCCTAACAATCACCTTTGACAAGTCATATTTTTGTCATGTTTTCAATGTTAAAAAAGGAAAACTGATAAAGTATAAATATAGTATATGAAGTCTATGTATCTCTTCTTGATCTAATTTCTTCCCTCTCCTAGAGGGTTTTTATCACCTGAAACTTGGTATCTGGGCTTTTTGTGCATTTCTTACCTTGTTTACTTTGACCACAGTTGTAAATAAACATGAAGAATAGTGTTCTTTGTAATTGCTATAGACTGAAAGTTCCCCCAAATCTTTGTGTCAGAGCCCTAACCACAGTGTGATGATATTTGCAGGTGGCATCTTCAGGAGGTAATTAGACATAAATAAGGTCAGGAGGTGGAGGCCCCTGATGGGTCCCTGGCATGTGTGGGTGGTTAGTCGGCGGGATCTGGGGGACTATCTGGCCCCTGGCCTCTTCCTCTTGGTGTTTTTCCTCTGCTCTATGCTTCCTAGATGTCGTGAATTGAGCAGCTTTCCCCCACCATACCCTTCCATCATAGTTTTGCTTTATAGCCAGCTGATGATGGACTGAAACCTCTGAAAACGTGAGCCTAAATAAAACTCAAGTTGTTTGCGTCAGATACTTTCTGCCGGAAATGGAAAAGTGACCATTACATATGTATATGTCACATTTAAAATTTCTATTGATGGAAATTTGATTATTTCTATATCTTGGCTATTTTGAAAAATGGTATAATAACCAAGGAAGTGCAGATATCTTTTTTTTTTTTCTCCAGACATCAATTCTTTTTGGATACATATTCAGCCAGTGGGATTTTATCATCTGGTAGTTACATTTTTAAGTTTTTGAGGAACCTGCATGCTGTTTTCCATAGCAGCTGGCTTATTTTACATCTCTGCCAATAGTATCTAACGGTTCCAAATTCTCCATAATCTCCTCAACACTTATATTTTTTTAAAAATTAATTATTCTAATGTATAATGTGATATTTCATTGTGGTTTTTGTTAGCATTTCCCTATGATTGATAATGTTAAGTACATTTTCATGTATTCCATTGGTCTTGGTATGTCTTTTTGGTGAAATAGCTCTGGAAGTTTTTCCCATTTAAAAATTTTTTTTGTAGGAGGAATGCTTTAAAATTCATAAAACATCACACTTTCTGTAGCTTGATGTTTTTGTTCAACATTATGGTTTTGAGATTTACCTGTGTTGATAAATTCTGCTCTGGTTCATTGAATATAATATTTTTTTAAATAACAGAGTTTATTCTTTTTCTTTTGCAGCAAATCATTGTTATAATGAACATGCTTGTACTTGCAGCCTCGTAGAAAAATGTAAAAATGTGGCTGCATATCTAATAATTGAGTTATTGGGCTGTAGAACATGAAGAGCTTTAACAGATTTTAACAAATTGTTCTTCTCATGTGGCTTAACTGATATTTTATAATTCTTACCACAGAATCCTACAGAATAACTAGAAACATTGGAAAAAAAGGCTAACCAAATCTGTATCTATCTAAAAATCTTTGTCCTATGTATTTTATTTATATAATATGACCATGTTATATTTATGTTTGGTCTTATATTTAAAAATGTATTCTAAATACAGTATGTCATTATAATAATATGAAATTAATAATATAAATTTTAACAACTACTTAACATTTTATAAGATGAATATAACACATAATCATTTACCCATTATCTGATTTTTATTACTTCTAATTTTTCGCCATTTTAAACAACGTTTATACATTGTATACTTTTGATAAATGTCTTCATTTTATTTTGAGTTGTTTTCTTACCTTGATATTATATCATGTAAACATCTTATGCTTTCCATTTATTGCTTCAAGCCAATCCACAGGTGTAATCACACAATTCCATACAAAAAGTTATAATTAATCTAAAAGGCTGGATAACTTGCATCAGATGTTTGAGTACTTTGCAGGTTCTCTCTTGTCTGAGTAGATACCACTCCTGTATTTTAACAAATACCTTTTGGGTTCTGGAGAGCTACTACCTATTGAAATAGCTAAAAGGAGTGAGGAATGGTTGATTGCTTTTGATTTTCTTGTAGGATTGTAACCTCCACCATTTCCAAAGTTGGCATATTGTGGAACCAGGCTCATGTGTAATAGATACCATTTCTAAGTTTTTCTTTGTCCTTTCTCTTTTGTAGTTTTGAACAAGCTGTCATAATAAGGTCACAGTACAGGCTCAGCCTTATGTTAACAACTTTCTGGAGTTGAAATAGAATTCCCCTGAGAAGGCTGCACAGCAGCGTTTGGCATGCAAACAAAGAAGTATCAAAAGAACAGCCCAGTGTTCTTGTGAGGGGTATGCACTCTGTGATCAAGACTCTGGAATATTAATTATAAGGTAGATGAATGCTGAGACTGAAAGGATATGCAAAACACAATGTGGATTTCTAATGCAGCTGAAACAAATTAATTTTCCCACTGGTTCTATTTATTTTATAAGCAGTCCCTGCTCTATACATGGCTCAAGAAAGATTTCCTTCCTAGGCAGTTCTTTGGATAAAATAATAAATCAGTTTTTACTGAGAGAATGCAAGACAGACTGGCAAATTCTGTGAATTTTATACCCTCAAGTGAAATGGGATGGTAGTAAGAAAACTGACTAAAAAGTTAAACCCTGCCAGGAATAAAAGCCTCTGAGTTGCCACCATTTTTGTGCAGCTAAAGAATTTTACAATAATAGTATATTATATGTTACCAATAGAGTTGGTGAGGCTAGGGCTACAGGTGGAGACAAATGGTGTGATGTAGGAAGAGCAGGGATGGTGAATAAATAAAGGAAAGAGAACTTAGGGTCTTGGCAAAGACTACATTTTGTGTGTGACAGAATGTGTTCAATAAATCTTAGGTGAAATCAGAAATTAAATATTAGATTTCTTAGTCATGGAAACTCTTGTTGTCTTTTATTTGAGGTGCCATGTACAGGGTCCTCCATGATCTGACCTTTATCTGACACTGCAGACTTATATTCCATAACACCTCAAATTTCAGCCCTTCTTGGGGAAAAAAAAATCTTTGCTTGTTTTGCTTATTTTAAGCTTTTGGACTTACTAAATCAAACTAATTTTTTTTTTTGTGGGTACTGGGGGTCGACCTCACGACCTCGCGCACCAGCAGGTGCCCGATATCACCAGCCCTTTTTTCGTATGTGGGTTCTGGGAGCCAAACTCAGGACCTTGCGCTTGCCAGGCAGGCGCTTATGCTGCTGAGCCATCTCACTGGCCCTCAAACTAATTTTTAAAGACTTTATCCAATCCTCCTTTCTGAGGATTTTTGAACTTCTCTTTTGGGAAAGTGACAATAGTAGGCTATAGCAACAACAATTTTCATCTGTTCATTTGCTTCCCTACTCCCAGTATTTGCTCCGGATTTGAAAGTTCTGACTACCGTGGAAGAGACACGGCAGAGTCCTTTGCCAAGATAATTTTGATAGGAATAGGAGAGGGAAGACCCCGTCATGTATTGGATCATTAAGATGGGAAAAGTATTAAGAGAAATTAAAGACAAGGAGAGACAAGAGAAGACAGTTCTGATGACTACTGAGTTCTCTTTCTAGTCCCTAAGTACATAGAATGGCTTTGGTACCTACACTATTTTTTTCTGATTCTGTATACTAATGACAATTTTCATGTTTATTCTCCTCAAAGTACTCTGAACTTACCATATCTTACTGCTTTCTTCATTTGGTGATATAATCTCACTATATACATGTACAGACTGAGTTTCTCCAGATTAAGGCCGTGTTTTAATCATTATTTTAAAGATAAGTTCTTGGATAGATTAACATTTAACAGTATACAGTAAAAGCAAACCTGAATTAAAAAGCAATAACCTTGAAATTTTTTTAATATTGATATTTATATGTATTATTATTATTATTATTATTATTTTTGTGGGTACTGGGGGTCGACCTCAGGACCTCATGTGCCAGCAGGTGCCCGGGCCGCTGAGCGATATCACCGACCCTTTTTTCTTATGTGGGTTCCGGGAGTCGAACTCGGCCTTCACGCTTGCCAGGCAGGTGCTTACACCACTGAGCCATCTCACCAGCCCAATATTGATATTTATAGATAGCAACTCCACAAGATCATAGTCAAATGTGTTGCAAAATTATTTTTCATCTACCAAAATTTATCAGTGGTCATTAGTATCTATAAGACATTAAATTAGACATTGAAATTAATTAGAGAATTATTTTTTCTTTGTGAGTCAAAATTTTGTTTTAAAATTTTTGGTAACAGAAAAAAAATTCAGGCGATTCTCACTGAAGAGCTCAGACTTTGGAGTTTAACTATCTTGAGTGGAATTCTGACTATTTCCAATTATTGCTCATGTTACTTAATTATGAGACAATATAATTGACCTCTTATAGTCTTTCAAAGAGACTTTTATTCTGTGTGTCCCAAGGAACAGCAGCATAAAAAACAAGCAATAATAAAAATATAATACCAATGTTACTTAATTTCTTTGCTTTCTCATCTGTAAAAGGGATTGAGCAATAGCACTGAATACAGTTAAGAGCAAGTGTGTATGTTCAAACCCTATACAGTACGTAGTTGTTATAAGGTTTAAATGGGACAGTTATTGAAGATTATTTGCATTGTGGCTGATTCATAGTATATACAGTAATTCATAATTTAAAAATGGGGATCCAGGGCCGGTGAGATAGCTCAGCGGCATAAGCGCCTGCCTGGCAAGCGCGAGGTCCCAAGTTTGACTCCCGGTACCCACATAAAGGAAAAAAAGGCCAGTGATATCACTCAGTGGCACAAGTGCCTGCTGGCAAGTGCGAGGTCCTGAGTTTGACTCCCGGTACCCACATTAAAAAAAAAATGGGGATCCATCTTGAGAAATGCATCATTAGGCAATTTCATCATTCCGTGAACATCATAGAGTACACTTACATGAACTGAGATGTCCAGAATGGCACTAAACAATATAATCTTGTTATGGTTAACTCTAAATCCCCACCACCACCAATTCTCATGTGTTTGGAAGGTGACTCAATCACAACTGTGCTATGTGCATCAGCAGATTAATCCATTGATGAGTTAGTAGCTCCATGCACTTTTAGGAGATGAGCCCTGGTTGGAGTTGAGTCACCAAGGGTATGACCTGGAAGGGTATATTCTTACTCCGGCTCCTTTCTCTCTTTCTTTGTGGCTGTTATTCGTTCTTCTACCATGCCCTTCCACCATGCCATTTCTGACTTGGAGCCAGCTACATGGACTAAAATCATGAGCTGAAAAAAAATCTCCTCTTTTAAATTGTGAGTGTCAGGTATTTTGTTTCCACAATGGGAAAGTGGCTAATACCAATTCCATGGGACCACCACTGTGTATGGTCCATTGCAGATTGACAAGACATTAGATGGCATACAACTCTATTCAAAGCACACTATCATTATTATTTGCAAAAGGTCAGAAAAAATTTAAGCAAAATGTAGGCTTATGTGGGGTCTCACTTAAAACCAATTCATATTCACACCCTTTTTCTACTCTACGCCCGTCATCCCAGGTGATGGGGCCAAAGAAAAACCCTAAATCATAAAATAATAGACCTAGTTGAAATGTTTACTGGAGGTCACTTTCTTATGAGAGAGAACCCTAATGCTTTTGTTTTAAAATTGTCAAGAAGTTGAGTTTTAAAAAGTGACAGTCTATTCGATTTAATATTGGATATAATTGTTAAGAAGTTTTTCACTATAATGAAATCAAATCCAGCTCCCAGAAAATTATACTCATTGCTCTTTGTGCTATTCCTAGGGCACGAAAAGCCTAATTTCTCTTCAGCACGATATATAAGGTCAGTTTTAACTCCCCATATGAATTTTCCCTTTCCTCTGGGACATTGACCACAGCTCATTTGCCATCTCCTTGAATTCACACCCTTTCAGATGCGCTTCTCTGCAATTATTCTTGTGTTCCAAAGTCTTACTCCTTTTGATGTCTAAACAAACGCTCACTTAAGTGTCTTCTGATTAATTAAGGGGAAAATAGAATAATCTTTCTTGTTCTGGTACTTCTTACCCACTAACACAGATAAAATAGAATGATTTTCAGAACCTCCACATTTTGAAGATTAGTTAGAGTATGTGCCTTAATAACATATTCCTTTATATTGTGCATTAGTAAGTACAGATACACTGTTGATTCTTACGAATCCTAATTTAAATTCTGAAGTGGCTGTGTATGCTGTGCTATATTTTAAGACTCGTGCTCCAGATTTTGAACGTGTTTGTGCTAAATACTAGTCAGATTCAGTTCATAATTAGAGCTTGATGAAATCTTTTTGGTTCCTAAATCTAGTAAGCAGCATATTAGCTTTCTCTCTTGTTATCCTCCAAATTTAATTTCTAGGCTATCAATGTTGGTTTGTATTTTAGAGTAATCCATATTTATTTAGAATTGTATGTGCTTAAGGTTTCTCAGAAAGTAATATTGATGAAAAAAATCTTTAGTCGGGATTATGTAATTGATAGTGCTGGAATGGAAACACAAAGAATTTATGTTGACTTCATTTGAATAAAAGGTTGAGTGGGGAGAAGCACTAATGTTTTTGAATGCATGCATTTTATACCAGAACCTGCACTAACAACATTAACTCAGACCTTAGTCCTATGAGGAAAGTACTATGTACTACATGATGAAGATAGTATGACTCAACGATACTAAGTATTTGGCCTAATATCATATGAAGAATAAGAGATGGTGCTGGATTTTGAGCTAAAATCTGTCTGCCTTGTTCTTTTCCATGAGGCTGAGGTCTACAGTAAACACCATGGGGGGATCTCCCATTCACACTGCTGGACAAAACAAGATTGTTGGTTTAAGGTAATTAATTTTTCTTTTAGAGACAGAGAAGTAAAAGACTCCAGAGAATTACATTGCAGTTTCTGGCTAGTTGTTAATGAATAACTAACAACTAAGTAATAGCAAAATTAGCTGAAAAAGACAAGCTTTATTTTCTACTTAATTAAGGGAAAATACTTCAGTCAAAGCAATAATTGTTCCACTTGAATTTAGCTTGGGGAGACAAAATAGGATTTGTCTTTCAATCTTCAATAAGGTATTAGTGGTGGCTTTATTTTCTGAATAGGAAAATGTATCTGAAGCAAGGGACATGAGAACACAGCAAGAAGTGAACTGCCTGGTATCTCTCCGATCAGTGAGACTCGCAAGATAAGATGTTGGAGGAAGAGATGATTCTGGCAATTTCTAAGAATTCCTCCAAGGTAATGCTAGAACTAAAGAAAATCCATCAGGTACAGGCAATCTCACATAGATGAGACACAAAGACCAGCTGTCCTACCTCAACTCCAGACAAATTAATAAGAAAAATTTTATCAGAGTTCTTCTTTGGGTTATAAATACCAGTTCACTATTGTCTCAGAAAATATTAGTGTGGTGCAAAGGAAATATCTCAGTGTTTTTGTCAGGTTGTAAGTTTCAACCATACATACCTATTTTTAATCATGTAATTTGGATTAATTTCTTAACTTGGCCAGATTTTCAGTTGAAATAATAGTATAATAATAATTATATCAGAGGCTGCTGTAAGAATTTAGTTGGACATTATATATAAAGAAGATAGCACTGAGCCTACCACACTGTAGATATCAAACACATTTTTATATTTGTTTATTAATAAATAACTTATTGCACCTTATCAAGTATTCAGACATTATGTGTTGAGAATAGAAAGAATTAAAGTTATAATGAAAATATTTTATATTTAATTTTAAAGTATTTTTAAAAGATTAAGAAAGATACATAATGGCTTATATATTTTAATGGTGTGAGCTTTATCATACTCTTTGGAGTTAGATTACTGGAGTTTCAGTTCTGGATTTTCCAGCCACTAATTATATATTCTCCAATATGTTACTGAAACATGAACATTTGTTTCCTCATCAGTAAAAAGGAAACAGGAAGATATATCTTTTGCAAAAGGGAAGGGGACCAAGAGATGTAGGAAGTAGGGGTGGGGGGGAGTGCAAAAAAGAATTAAGATTGCTATAGTCATTCCCATAATGACTATAATCATGGTGTACTGTAAACATGTACTAATAAAAAAAAAACTAGAAAAAATGGCAATGATGCTAGTAGTGATGATGATGGATCTGAGTAATAAAGAATATTGGTAAATGTTGAGTATAGTAGATAAAACTAAGTGAACACTTGTTAAATGATAACAAATACTACCAGCTGCCCTTATAAGTTTTCTTTGCTACACTATAAATTTTATAAAGCTTGGGCTTTCTTATAAATCTTAATAGTCCCTCACATTAAGAGTTTAGTTAGTATATTTTGAATATTGGGAGTTGGCATGACACTTACTTTTTCTCCAACTATGAGTTCAATTTGCAAGGCTACTGAATAAGTTAATTTATTTTTATGTTTCTTCTGTTAACTATGATGCTTCCAGTTGAAGTACAGATGGATTGTATATCAAGATTTTTGGTGATGATTCCATACAGAGAAATCTTGGAATTGAGAATATAAAATAAAGTGAATAAGGAAAGTTTTAACAATAAAAACTTGCAAAATAGAGAGATGATAATATGAAATCTCATCTTAGAATTGCCAATGTGCTATTTATAAGGAACATAGGAGTTGTGTGTTTTGATATGAAGTCATTATAGGCTAAGACTATGTGATCATGCATTTTGGGACACAATTTGAAACTATCTACCTAATTATGTACAGCGATGTAAATACAGGCTCCTGAAAGATTTGTATAATCATTTTCTACCTCAATTATACACATTTTAAAATTTTAATGTCCAGAATTACCGTGGCTGGATGGAGCCACAAAGGTCCAGGAAACAGAGGAGGGCAAAGTCAGCAAAAAAGAGCTATAGAAACAGAAGGCTTTGGACATGGATATGAATTTACAGGCACACAATTATGCTATTTGCAATGGCAAAATGTATTTTCAAAGATATGGAAATTATTGGAATAAGAGACTTCGAAAAATTTCTAGTCATTAAGGTGTGGAAAATAGAAATGAAAACAACCGAATCTTTTTATTTATCTTAAAAATTAACATTTGATCTTTTTCCTGTTTTAGATTTATGGTTATAATATAATTATATATATATATATATATATATATATATATATATGCATTGTGAAATGGCTGAATCAAGCTAGCATATGGATTGCCTCATATACTTTTTCCTGTGCTAAAAACTCTTAAAATTTTTTTCTTTTATCAATTTCACATATGCAATATATTGTTATATTGTGAATTCAGGTATATATGTGTATCATACTCACCATGATCCATAATAAAATCTCTTAAACTTATTGTTTAATTTTTATATGTGAAACTACTATATGTACATTGTAGAATATATAGACATAAAGTTGAAAAAGAAAACAATTTCTTAGTTTTACTAGTCATAATAATCATAATATTTTTGTATATTTCTTTCCAGTGAGTCCTTTCTTATAAATAGTCTAAAAAAGTATTGTGTACTGACTCAATGTTTCCCACTTTAACTTATACTTATTTTTGTTATTACATAGGTTTTTTATTTATTTTTTTTGTGGGTACCGGGAGTCAAACTCAGGACCTCACGCTTGCCAGGCAGGTGCTTATGCTGCTGAGCTATCTCACTGGCCCATTACATAGGTTTCTAAAATGTGATTTATGTAGCTTAGAATTTGTGTTGGGTATAATACATATGCAATCAAACATACATTTTAATGACGTGGTATTATGGGTTTTGATAAGTATACATATCTCAAAATTCCACTCGAATTAATTAATAAAATGTTTTTTCATTCCAGTAAACTCTCTTGATCCTTGACCAGTGAATTGTTACTTCAAAAACAACATCACTCTTGATTTCTGTGCCCATAAGTTAGCTTTGCCTTTTTTGAACTCCATATAAATAGTATCATGCAGTATTTGCACCTTGGTGTCTGAATTCTTTTCCACAATACATTTTTTTAATATTTTCTTAGATTGTGTAAAATAGTAGTTTTTTTCTTTAATTTTTGGTTACACAAAAAGAAAGATCAGGATATTCATCGAAGTGTAGATGCTCAGGTTCCTGTGTGTGTGTGTGTGTGTGTGTGTGTGTGTGTGTGTGTGTGTGTGTGTAGAAAGAGACATAAATTATCTATGGTTTTTAGGTGCACTTAGTAGAAGAAATAGGGAGAAATGTGTCTACTTCATCGTTTCCTTGAACTGGAAGTCAAATTCTTTTACAATTATATTTATCTAGGCATTCAGCATCATTTGTTGAAAAAACTATTCTTTCCTAATAGAATTCCATTAGTATCTTTGTTAAGAACCCATTAACTGTATTTGCAAGGGCCTATTTCCAGACTCTGTATACTATTTAATTGATTTCGTTTCTATACTTATCTTAATTCCATACTACCTTAATTATTATAGTTTTATCATTAAGTCTTGAAATCAAGTAGTGTGAGGACTCTGACTTTATTTTTCTTTTTCAATACTGTTTTAACTATTTTAGAATTTTTGAATTTCCACATATATTTTAAAAACAGTTGTCAGTTCAAGTAAAAAATCTGCTGTGATTTTGAGAGATGATGCTTATGGTATATTCAGTGATTATACCATTAAGATTAAATGTAGCAGCAATGGATTTCACTAGAACTATTGTACTATTGTACCTGCACTACACAGACCACTGTTGAGGTAAGCGTATTCATCAGTTTTTCATTGCTGAGACCAAATACCTGACAAAAACAACTTAAAGGAAGAAAGCTTTATTTTTCCTTATGGTTTCAGAAGTTTCAGTCCATGGTAAACTAGTTCCTTTGCAGTGGTATGAGTTGAGGCAGACATCACGGAGAAATGGCACAGTGGAACAAAGATGATCACTTAATGGCAGCCAAGAAGAGAGAAAGATAAAGCCAGAGAAGAAGGGGCCAGGGTCACATATGGTTCCCAAGGTCACAACTCCAGGACTCACTCCACTCAACTAAGCCCAACTTCCTGTTTCCATTACCTCCAAATGCTATCAAATTGTGATCTCATCAGTGTCTAATTTAAGATAAAGTTAAACCCATATGATCCAATCACCTCTCTAGACCCCACCTCTGAATATTGCTGCATGGAGGATCAAACCTTCAACACTTGAGTCTTTGGAGGACACTTAATATTTAAACCATAACAGCATAAAAGATATTAGTTTTGCAGTGTAGACATGGGCACAAGGAGTTCTGGGTTACATGTATCAACTTTTCAGCTTTATTTATTGATAATAGATAATTTACTCCTGGCCTCAGTAAGACTCTTGGAGGGCTGTTTTTGGACAGGTGATGTAGCAGGAATGCCTTTGTACTCAGCAGAATATGTATAAGAAATCCCAGCTGAGGTTCCATTTCAGACTCCCTGGTACTGTGGTATTCTCTACACACACTCTGGTTTCGAAATCAAGAGAAAATGTGTATTTTCCTGTGACCTTTACAGAGGAAGGGCAATTGGAATTGGTATTTGACTTCTCAAGGGTGCTTATGGTAGCTGAATGTTTCTTAAGTGGTTGCTGTGCTGTATCCTTTATTGAAATAAACTGTGGATCTGTAAACATAGCCATTTTGGTTCAGTTGTTTAGCAACTCTGCGTAACTGTCTTTGGTAGTGTAGAGATAATTGATACTTTAACAATATTAAAATTTACAATCAATTGATATAGTTTGTTTCTATTTTCAAGTCCTCAATTTTTCTCTGTTTTTAAAACAATATTCAATATAGTGTTCTTACATATTAAGAAATATTTATAAGTATCTTTATTTTTTATTGCTATTATAAACATTATTATTTTGTAAAATTATTTAATTTTGATTACTAGTTCATGGAAAGAAATACAATTGAATTACATTTATAGACTTGTATTCTATTAACCTAGTATCCCACAATCACGTTAAATTTTAAAATTTAATGTATAATAGTGGGGCGAGGGATATAGCTCAGCAGCACAAGCACCTGACTGGCAAGTGCAAGGTCCTGAGTGCCATTCCCAGTACCCAAAAAAGTAAATAAATAAATAAGAAATAAAGTATAATAGTTTTATAGTACTCCTTATATCAGCAATCTTTGTCTTGGTAGGGAGGCAGTTTTAATTCTTTCCTGCCAATCACTATGTCTATTACTTTCTTTTTGCTCCTTGCACTTAGGACTTCTATTATAAATGCTGAAAAGAAAGAATAAGAGCAGACATTCTTAATTGTGCACACTCCATTTCCTGATTCACAGCAAATTAATACATAATTTATGGTTACATAAGTTTATATGAATACTTGTTCATATTAAACAGGTTCATTTCATTCCTAGTTTACTCAGATTTTTATTATGTATATTACATTTTATGAATTGCATTTTGTAACTTGAAAGAATCACAAACATTTTTCCCTTAATCATGTTAATGTGGTAAGTTGCACTGATTCATTTTTAAATGTCAAGCAATGTTTCATTCTTATGATAAAGTCCTTTGGGTTGAGGACATGATCTTCATGTAGATAATCAACAATTATACTGAAAAACTAAAATAAGGAGATGCATATCTGCATACTGTGTGTTTGTGTGTGTGTATGTGTGTGTGTGTGTGTGTTACTAGGGATTAAACCGAAGGCCATTGTACTGAGCTATATCCCCAGGTCTTTTTCATTTTGAGACAGGGACCTGCTAAATTGCTCTGGCTGGGTTTGAACTTGTGATCCACCTGCCTTAGCCACCACCCAGAGTGCTAGGATTACACATGTGCACCATCATATCAAGCTATTCTCCTATTAATTAATTTTTGAGAAAAGGTAGCATCTAGGCTAGTGATCTGGGTAGAAAATAAAGATTCAAAATGTCCATACAGCTAGAAATTTTGATTTAGTATAGTGCAGCTAAGTCTGGAAATGCATTAGAACTCAGCCATGTTGATGGGGCATTGACTTGAGGAACGATGACTAAGCACATACGTGTGGTCTAAGAAAAATGTAACCTTCAAGCACACAGTAAATGATTTTATTTAGAGCTGGGCTTTCTTAGACTTGTACAACCCCCAAGATTCCTCCACAATTCTGAAAAGTCCTTAGAAAGAAGACTACTCTGCAACAGAAGAGTGGCATAGTATGATGACCACCAGCAGGACTGAGAGCTGGACAGTCTAGATTTAAATCTTAGTCCACCACTCATCAGCTGTCTTATCTTTTTTTTTTTTTTTTATTGTGGGTACCAGGGGTCAACCTCAGGACCTCGCACACCAGCAGGCGCCCGTGCCGCTGAGCAATATCACCTGGCCTTTTTTCGTATGTGGGTCCCAGGAGTCGAACTCCGGCCCTCACACTTGCCAGGCAGGCGCTTATGCTGCTGAGCCATCTCACCGGCCCAAGCTGTCTTATCTTGACATGTTTCTAAACTTCTATCTGGCTCAGTCCCTTGATGATGATGATGATGATGATGTTGGTGGTGGTAGGATCCATGTGATGGAGTTATTTGGTGAAGCCAGTGTGAAAATATATTTAATATGATGGCAACAGTGCCTAGCAAGTAAAGTTATTCAGTAAATTTTTGGCATGTTTAGGAAACTATGTTACTAGTATGTAAACACAAAGGCAAGGATTTTTGCATGTTTCATTCACTGCATCTGAGGTCCCAAACACAGTGTCTGGAATAAGGAGGCACTCCATAAAAATATAGTAGATGCATGAATACAACATTTGCTTCCATAGCTGATGAGTTGCGTGTTATTGGTAACTGTCATATAATCTAGCAATTTATTGAATTGGCTCTCCCTGAGGCTGTAGCATACTAAACTGGACAGATGGTTGGGGTGAATGCCAGTACTTCCCCTCCTGCAGGCATTTTCCATCCCACAAATCTCATGCTTTGGCTCAATATGATTATACACAGAACAACCATATGATTTGTAATACAAACTAAATACTTTTGAGAATCAAAATATTATCTTGACACTAGAGCAATAGATGTAAACTGGGACAAATCAAGACATACCAAAACATATGGCTACCTTAATTCAGTACCCTCACAAAATAACTGGATTAAAGACTGATGGCATTCCCCAAAGTAGATTTCTATTGAGAGGGTGGCAGTTCATGCTGTGGTAGGCCCTAAATGCATTAGATAGGAACTGTTTAAAGCAATCGTTATCTTTCACTGAGACATTTTAAATGCAAAATAACCTGAGTGTCGATTAGCAAAGAGAAGCTGGAAGAGGTGAAAGAGAATAGCTGAGTCACCTAACAGTACAGCAGTGCTCCAAAGGGCATATAAAGAAGACCAGACCTCAGCGGCTGTAGCCGTGTCTGGAGAGCCACTCAGGCTGTTCTAAGATTTATTCCAAAATTTCCCCCATGATTTCAGCTCACTGATGCTTAGGTTCTTTTATGTTCTTGGTACTTCCCTAATGATCCATATTTTAACCTTTTCATTACTTGAGAGGAACTGGTTGTATCTTTGTCCATTACAATCTGAAAAGGCCGTATTCACAGACGTGCATCTAATCTCAGCTATTTCTATTTTCTCCCAATTTACCTGCTTTCCATTAGCTCCCTGCTCTCCTTTGGCATAAATCCATGAGCTCTTTTACCCCTCAATACTGAGATGCTTTCTAACCCCTTGACCACCACGAAGACAGTGTAAGAGTGTGGATGAGTTGAAAATAATTTATTAAAATTATCTGTATTATAGTCAACTATGGGTTAAATGAATTTTGGGCTTTGCCTGGTAACCAACACTTACATTATTATTTTCATGAGAAAAAAAAGCATTTCAAATTCCAACCAAAAGCGCCAAGGCATTATTTTAGAAACTAAAATTCAGAACAGATGGTTTGATAAGTATGAATGCATTTATGAGGACAATAGGGCAGTGTATTTGAAACTGGTATTCTCCCAGAAAGGCAGAGTTAAATGGGAACCATAAATATCTGAGGCACAGAGTTCCAAGTCATCATAATATGGGTGTTAAGGTAGGGCTGTAATTAAAGACTAACTAAACTACAGTAATGTCAAACGTACCAGAAAGAAAATGTGTGAGTTGGGGATAAAGGGTGGATGGAGGAGAGCAAGACTGGGGAAGGGGGCCTTTCCAGAAGGAATCTGCTCTAATAGGAATTTTAGTCTAACTCATAATATATGTATGCATATGACAAGGAAAATTGCTGAGGCATATGGTGCCTGTCAATACTGCCTCATCTGATTTAATGACTCTTCCTTTTAACGTTTAGCTCTCTTGTTATATAGGATTATTTCAGAAGTTTCAGTAATCCCCATTTTAATAGTTTTGCCTCTTACATTTGTTCTCTAAGCAAAAATAAACATAATATAATAAAATATATACAAATCTCTTGCTCTCAGATCTTCGAAGTTCTAACAATTAGTCCTGAAGTTATTTTAACAAATCTGCCATTTTTATGTGCTTATTTAGTAAGAGAAAATGTCATTGACTTTGAAACTTTTGTCTAAAGCTATTTTACAGAATCAAGCCTATTCCAGACCAATCATTGAAATAGAAGTGAAACTTAAAATATTTAAAAAGCTTATTTTTCTGACTAGCCTTTAAAAATAGTGGTACAGCTGAGGTCAAATGCAGCAAGATGTGCAATTTTAAAGTTAAAGGGCAGCAATTAGAAAAATTACACTCATTATGGTAAGGGTGAGCTGAGAGTATTTTAGAATCTTACAAGTACACTTATCATTTAAATGGAACGAAATTGCATAATGTTCTCATGCATTCCTTTGATTTGCTCATTGTTTTCTAAGTTTCCTTCCCTTATAAAAAATATATTCAAGAAAGAAAACGAATCAAACTTTAGTGTCAAGATTAAGGACTTGCTAAATGCCTTTCAGAAATTTTATACTTTTACTGATAAAAATCATATGTCTTTATGTATGTGTGATGTAATATAAAATGTATATACATGTTTTTAATGTGCATCACTCAGGATTTATGAAACCTATAAGTTTAATTTCATATTAGATTCTTATGTCCAATTACTTCAATATAATTTTTGAGAAAAATTGTTCTTCCTCCAAGTCTTTGATATTTATGGGCACTTTATAAATATATGAAAATTTTCTTCTTAACCTGTCTGTGATTCCATTGCCCTAAATAAATTGTTTCCTAAAAGATATTGTTGTTTTGCCTAGAGCAATGATAGTGAACCTTTTAGAGACCAAGTGCCACCCCAAACCCACTTGTTTATCACAAAGTGCCAACACTACAATTAAACCTGAATAGTGAGGTTTTAGTTTAGAAAAAGCAACTCAGACATTAATGTCTTTGGTCTTAAAAGGAAAATACAATAATATGGGTATCATAGGTTCACCATGACTGAAATAATTTTTTAAAAAATGTTTACAGGTAAAGTCTAATGCAAAGAAGATTTAGGCAAGTACTTTTGCCTTATATTTTTACACACAAAATGTTGATATAGAATAGAAATAAATTTAATGAGATAAATTGAACTGTGTTATATGTTTTAAAAAGTCAAGGTAATGGTAGGTTTAACTTAGATATTTCTTTGCAGATAATCAGGATGAAAAGATATTGAACACTATTGTTTGTAACAAAATGTAAATCTCTATATACCAAAAAAACAGTTTTTTGCTAGTTGGGCTCATGATCAGAAATTCATAGGGATATGACTAATTTAAACTTAAAAATAAATCAAAAATAAAATGTTAGATAATAAAAAATGGAATTTATAGTTAGAGTTGAATCACATTTGCCTTCTGGCCAAAGATGATTCAAAATTAAATTTGAAATTTTATTTGAAATGTTTATCATTATTGACATGTTTTTATTAAAACTTTTACTAGCTCTCATTGAAAAATGACATTAAAAATCCAAGATTTACAACTTTATGACATACATATTCATAAAAATTGAGGCAAATCAGCAATGGGTCAGGATCTACTTTATCTTCCTTGTCCAGAATATGCTACTTCAAGACTGTAATGTTGCCGGGGCCGGTGAGATGGCTCAGCGGTGAAAGTGCCTTCCTGGCAAGCACGAGGTCCTGAGTTCAACTCCCGGAGCCCACATACAAAAAAAAGGCCGGTGATATCGCTCAGAGGCACGGGCGCCTGCTGGCGCGCAAGGTCCTGAGGTCGAGCCCCGGTACCCACACACACACACAAAAAAGATTGTAATGTTGCTGTCCAATTATTGAATTTTTCTTTTCTAAAGATAATTAACTGTAGTAAAATGTTAACACCCTTCAACTTCTGGACTCCCAGGTTTGATCAGCGCCGTTGCTGCTGTCCTAGTAATTAGTCCTGTCTACAGAAGCTTCATGCGTTGGTGGAGAAACCACTTGGCAAATATTTTGAGAAATAAAACATTTGTCAACAACCCGACATTTACCTAAAGATAAAAATAGGACATTTGGGTAGCACTTAAAATTTATATGTTTTGCTTTCATTTCTATATTTTTACTTGAAAATATTTTCAGACACTCGCTGCTTCATATTACTTCTTGAGAAAATTTGTCCTTATAACTTACAGCTAGAAATGCAAGAGTGGAGCAATGTGATTGTCTACGTTAGTGAAACCTTGTCTGAATGTCTATCTGCACCTACCTTTTACTTTCCTTACTCTCATTTTAGGATTTTCTCCTGGTAGAATGGTAGGAAATTGCTTTTTTTAAGCAGCAGTTTTACTGAATAAAGGCTATAATTGCAAGCCCTATAGTTTGCCTGATTCTAGTATATGAATAACTTTCTCTACAAGCAGCACTGATTGTTAAGTTAGTCTATCATGTTGGTGTTTCTACATGCAATATGCTGTATTAAGGCTTTCATTTATTCCATCAGATGTTAACTGAATTAGATGATGTGTGATAGTTACTTCTTCATCTGGTTTGAATGACTACTCAAAAATCCTTCAAGGCTTGATTTTTGCAGTTGGCTCAAAATGAGTGAAAAAAGTGGTCCACATTTTTCTGTGAACAGCTAATAATTTTGTTGCATTGTGCTCTGTTAGAATTTATTGTTTACCACACTCTAAAAACATAAACAAAATATCTCTTCAAGTAATTTCTAAATTACTATAGTTTTCAGTGCATTATCAATCACAGTAATCACTTCTATTCAATAAATATTATTCAGTCAGATTCACTATATTGTTATCATGCGTGATTAGGAAAATGTTAAACCGAGTCCCAAATTCCTTCTTTCCTGATGTACACACGCTCCATGATCTGCAGGATTATGAATGTGGTGGTTATTACACTCTCAATTGTATTACATTGCAAAAGGACTTTGTAGGTGTAATTAAGGTACCAAAACAGTTGACCTTAACATACATAGATTATCCATGTATATCTGGTCTAATCACATGTTCCCTTAAATCTGGGCCTAGCAGTGAGACAGATTTAGAAATCTGAAGCAAGTGAAGGATTCAGGGTACCATTGCTGGCTTGAAGATGAAAAGGAGTCATGTGGCAAAGAAATGAGTGACATTTAGGAGCTGAGTGTAGCCTCCAGCTGTCATCCTGGAAGGAAACAGAGACCTCAGCTCAACAACCAGAAGAAACTGAATTCTGCCAATGACACAAATGAGCTTGGAATGAGAATTTGCCACAATATCTCCAGATATGAATTCAATCTGCTTGATAATTTGATTTCAGTTTTGTGACACCCTGAGCAGAGAACCCAGTCATGCATGCCAGACTTCTGATTTTCAAAACTCTAATGTATGGATACTGTTTAAACTGCTGAGTTTGTGGTAATTTGATATGCAGCAATAGAAAACAGTACAGCATCAGACCCGGACACATTTTGGTAAACAAGCAAATCAGAAGCACACTTGAATTCATTGTATTGGCAAACTTGAAAAAAGATTATCCATGTTGGTCAGTTGGTTCTGTCTGCCCAGCTAGCAATGGCACATTGAATCTGATATATTTGACCTATAAATATCACATTTAAAACAATCATTAACCTTTCTGTGCTTAGCAGAATAAGATTTAGGACAATGTTTTTTTAAAACATTATTTGCTTTAAATTTATTTTATTTATTTTTCGAACTATCTGATTTCAGGAAGTTTCCTGCTAATTTCTAGGTTTCAGTACCTTAAATGTGAAATAAGAAAGAAAACACAAAGATCTTGAAGAATCTATCCAGAGTTTCTGACCTTCTTTTTCTCCTTCTTCGAGACGCCACTGAAAGAAACAGTAAGATAAGAACGTCAACTACAACTCTTGATCTTCTCCTTAGTCCTCTCCCCACATCCTTTGTTATTCTTAATCAACCATGTTATAATTTCTTTCCTCATCTTCCTTTCCTCAGGCCTTTGCAGCTAAGAGCCCCTAGGAAGTAATATGTGCCCAAAAATCTACAGGACTCATTATTTTTTTTCCCATAAATTAGATTTAGCTAGTTTCCGTTGATGCATAGACAAGACTATACCGTTATGTTATATCAATGCTTACCCTAAATCACATATAACTTCTCAGAAGTTACTTTAGGCTGGGGTTCACAAAATTCTGCTGCTCCAGATTTCCAGACCAACTCTCTTTAACTAGAGACTAGAAATTGGTGACCCAACATTACCATGAAATGTATTCTGTGGGTGGTGAAAAGCACAAAGCTAATCATAGAGACTTTGCCATGACTTTCCCAAGCTAAAGATACTTCCATAATAATTTATTTGTTGTTAACTAATTAATCCACTTATAAAGAAAAACAAAACAAGAAGTCTTAATGAGGCTTTTTGTATCCATGCAGGTAACAGGAATGTGACTTTTCAAATTCAAATGCTGAATTAATATTGATTAAAACCTGAATGATGCTTGAATAGGAGAAAGGATAATGCCTCAGAAAGTATAAATGATAACCTAAGGAGTATATATACATATACTGTTGGAATTGGTAGATGATTAATCTAAGAACACAATCCAATCTATTTATGATATTCTTCAGTTCTTGTTCTTCAAATAATTATTTCTTATTGGACTACACATGGAGATAACGCGGAACAAACTACGAGAGCTGATGGTATTGTCAGTAAGAAGCTGGGGGAGAAAGTCCTGAGAATTATTGACACTTAATGTGAGGATAAGAAAGATGATCCCATAAAAAATAATAAGAATATCCTGCGAGGTAGAAGAACAATCAGAAATATGTGGTTTTGCAAAATCAAGAAGGACAGAGAGGGCAGAACAATGTTCATTGTATTTGTCCTACATTTTTCAATGAGAGTAATTTTAGTGGTGTGATTGAGGTGTAACCTCGTTACAGTGAATGGAAGGTAGAGTAGGAATCAAGGAAAAGAGATAAAGCCAAAGGATACAGATGGCTACACTGAGGCACTGAGGCGGCAACCTTCTTTGCTACATTTTGAGTGTCCCCAGGTAGGGATCTCTTCTTATTCTTCTTCTTATGTCTTAGTATCCAATACATATATGGATATACATGTATATCCATGTATATCCTTACACAAAGAAAGGCTTAGGACCCCTTTGAAGGAATGCTTTTTCCCAGTGCCCTATATTTACTTGCATGGAAGAAGACACAGTTATTTCAACACTCCTGGCTTCTTTTCGTCTTTTTAAAAACTTCACTCTTTGAAGGTGAGGGAGATTTGGAAGGATAAAGTGGACATGTGTTGCTTAGCTTCTCTGTCTCACGTTCCTTCCCTGTACTGTTACTTTTAGAAGGGGATTTTTATCCTGACCCAAGTCCACCTGGGAAGTAATAAATTTTCTAGGAGCATTTATAGCTTCAGTAAATCATAAAATTTTTTGTCTTCATCTACTGAAAATAATTAGCAATCCATAAATATCTTCTAAAAAGATTTTTGCAAAATGTGGTAGGGATTTCCTGCTCTCAGAACTTTCAGAAATGTCTTTGTAAAACATTATGGTAAATTTTATTGTTTAAAGTTTGATTAATGAGAATATTTGGCAAGTCTCATTTTTTTCTCTTCATACTCCTTAGATTTTTTATTATATATGAGTTAAGTGATTTATAATTTTTCTTACACATGTTTTTGGAGGGCTTTTTTCCCTCAATTCAAATTCAGTTTTTAGTGTATTGTTTTACTAATTTTTTTTGTCCTAAAATTTACTTTAATATTATTATATGTAACATTAATATATATTATTAAATATTATTTAATTATTTTATTTAATATGGTTTGTTTTTTATTTTTGTACCTTTATGCTACCTTTTTATTTATAAAGTACATACAATTGTGTCTTGTTTTTAAATCTATGCTACAATCTCTGCCTTTTAATTTAAGAGTTCAATTCACTAATATTTAATATATTTATTGATATGCTTGAGTTCAAGTCTACCATTTGGCTTTTTTTTTTATTTTAATGTGGGTACCGGGAGTTGAACTCAGGACCTCGTGCTTGCCAGGCAGGTGCTTATGCTGCTGAGCTATCTCACCTGCCCCCTACCATTTGGCTTTTAAAAATTTCTGTGTCCTGTATATTTTTGTTCCTATTTCTCCTTTCCTACTTTTTTCTTTTCTTTTAAACGGAATGAATACTTTTTTGAAAACTATCCTTTTTTTTTTTGTGGGTACCGGGGGGTCGACCTCAGGACCTCGCGCGCCAACAGGCACCCGTGCCTCTGAGCGATATCACCGGCCCCTTTTTCGTATGTGGGATCCGGGAGTCGAACTCGGGCCTTCGCGCTTGCAAGGCAGGCGCTTATGCCGCTGAGCCATCTCACCGGCCCTGAAAACTATCTTTTAATTAATCTATTGACTCTATGTTTCTTTGCATTATGTTTTGCAGTTGCTTTAGGAATTACTATTTACAGATTCATTTTTCACGATGTACTTATAGTTTGTACTGTGCCGCTTGTAAAATATAAGGATGTGGTAATCCTGTAATTTTTTGGAATACTTTTTTCCATCTCGTTGTCCCCCCCTCTCCTTTCCAGCTGCAGTTTGCTGAGCTCTTTTCTCTGGTTCTTCAGCTGGTAAGTCTATGTTTCCATCCAGTTTGTAGCTGTATGTGTGGAGTTGAATGAGTCCTACTCTCAGATAAAGAGCCACGCAAATAGGCAACTCAGTGTTGTTCCTTTGCTTCCATGTGATAACTCATGTCATTTCTGTTCCTTTCTAAATTATCCACTGACTTTAGAAACTTGGTTGTTTTATCTTTTAGGGAGTTTATGTCATCTCCTTGGAGAATTGGCCCAGTAAAATCTATCCTGCTATTTCAAGAATCTCTGCAAATTCTTCTCTTTAAATTAAAAATTTATTTTCCCTCCCTCCACCTTCTTTATTTGCAAGCATCTAATTTTTAACCTTTGTCATGTTATTCACGTTTCTTGTGAGTAAATTGAAGATCTCAACACGAGACAAAAGATAACATGGGAAACATACTGAACTGAGGCTCAGAGCAGATGAGATGACTTCTGGCTTTTGGGGACTACAAGAATGTTCTGCTCTAATCATACTTCCTTGATAACCAGCAGGAGCCTGAGAGAAATGCGCTTGCTCTCATCACACTTTCCTTGACATGTGACATGAGCCCCAAGAGCATGCACTCAAACTGCTTTAGAGTAACCAAGGGTAACCCCATGGCCATTATAGTATGTGGTTCTGAGCTCCCCGATGGGCTTTGGCAGCTATGCTCATTCTTTCTAGGCCCATATAAGTTTAAAAATTCCCTCTTCCGGTGAAAGGGTAAAAACTCACAGTTGATCAGGAAGAAGCTCCATTAGTTATCACCCTGACCACTCCCCAAACTCTATGAAAACAGAAGAGAAGCCAACTGTGGAACTTAGTGTAGGTGCTGTCTTTGGGCTTCGCCCACCCTCCATTCTTAGGGATGTACTTTCATTAAGGCAGTTGTGGTCTCTAGGCACTGTCTGCTTGGAACTTTCCTGTGTACTTTAACCTCAAACTTAAAACGGGGGAGGGGAGGGAGAGGTGGGAGTTACTCTGACTCAAGGTCACTCTTGAACTTTCTTGTCCTTCAATTCATGCTCTGTGGAATATACTTTTTCTTCCATAAATCTCTGTTCTCTTACTTCTTTTGTATGTCCTGCTCTATTCTTTGTTCAGGATACAACACACTTGGATATCAGGTGGGGACCAAGACCATCTGGCTAGTGAGAAAGTTGTTTGCTGGTAGCCCAGTACTATTGGTAACTGAATCAGAAAAATCTTGAATTTTTTTTTAAACACAAAATAAGCCAGCATACTGGCATTCTCAATCTATTGAACCATAGTCTCAGGAGTTAGTTTTTTGACTCTGTATTAAATATATATAAAATTTCTTTAAAGATTCTGAGTAAACATTTGAGATAAATACTTTATTTCTAACGTAGATTGAGTAGAAATGGCTACTAAATAAATTTACATTGTAAATCCTGAAAATTTAATTTTACAGAAGAGAAGCAAAAATGGAAAAGAAATTATTAAAGTCACATTAGGTGAAAAAGTTATGTGTCATGCAATTTACAATAATTTGTTTCATAGCTCCAAAATATTTCAAAGAAAATAAGAATGATCTATCTTCACTAGTAGATTTCTTTTAGGAGTTTACTTTTATAAGCTCAAAGTTTAGATTGTTTTAGAGTACTGTATTGTTCACAATATTAATGACTTATTCAACTCAGAAATATGCTTTATTTAGTATGTATTTATTAGTGATATAAAAATCACTATTCACAATTGTAGATATGCTATATGATGAAAATTGTAAAGTTTTAAAAAGAAATGCCCAAGCACAACTTCCCAATGTTTAGTTTACTTGAGCCCAGAATTTTTGGTAGGTTTTCTTCTCTAGGTCTCTCATAGAATTGGTAGAAAATTGTGTTATTATCAATACAAATTTAAAATAACTAGTTTTTGAAGTCCAAATTAATAAGCTGTCTTACAGATCCATGTGCACATGTTGTGTGTATGCACATACACACAACACACAAAATTAACTGACATTTGCAGACATTATGAAGCCTAAGCTATTAAAAATAACCATGTGGGCCGGTGAGATGGCTCAGCAGCGTACGCGCCTGCCTTGCAAGTGCGAGGTCCTGAGTTCAACTCCCGGAACCCACATACGAAAAAGGGGCCGGTGATATCGCTCAGAGGCACGGGTGCCTGTTGGCGCGCGAGGTCCTGAGGTCGACCCACCAGTACCCACACACACACACAAAAAATAACCATATGGACAATCTCCTACTAGTTTCTCCATGAAAATATAACCAAAAGAATGCCAATTGAAAAAGGAATCAGTGTAGAGTCAATGATTAAGCATCTGGCTGTAGCTTTCCAGTTTGCTATTTGGCATGGCTTTGCAGTTTTATTATGATGAGAGAATGGAAAATACAAGATTTAAATATGGGACGATCAGAAAGAAAAGGCTGTAAATAAAGAATGTGAGGCAAAAGTTGAAATATTGCATAAGTTTATTTTACTGAACCCCATGGAAATGAACTATTTTTAACTTTTTATTAATCACTGCAAATTTTACATAAGGGGAATAATTTATTTAGAAGGAAGCAGGAACTAAAACAAAAGCAGACAAAGAAAAGATTTCAATTAATCAAGTTGGGCAGAAATCCCAAGGCATAAAATGTAACAGTTTCTCCTCACACAGGGTGCAGGGAAGAGGCCTGGGGGTGTGTAAAACAGTCATTAGTCTCAAGAAAAGATCACTGAGTGGAATATGTACTCCTTGAGGCTTTGGCCTGCAGTTTCTCAGTTTCCACTTCCTACAGTACTATGGGAGACTCAGAAGCAGTTGTCCTCAATGTATTTCAGTCTGCAAATCACTTTAAGAACACCAAGTGGGAGGTACATGGCAGTAAAATACTTTCAGTACTTGGAACCAGACACAATTTGAGCTCTTGGCATAAGTGCAGCATAAGGTAGCTTTAAAAAACTCCATCACTTTATAGTTCTTGTTGATTTATAGATTGATATTTCTTTCAGATTTTTTGCTCATTGATAGTCCCTGTTTGTTTGTTTTTGTTTACATAGTAGTTCAGCATGATGAAAACCAGTCTGGTTTGGGGAACAATTTTAATTTATGATTTTCTGGACTCACAAAAATAGAGAAAACAGGTAATTGGTAATGGTACTGGCCAAAATAAAGTACTCCTCTGAAATTCATGGTTGATGCCAAAATTTTTAATCTATTTCTTTGGTTCAATTAATAAACAGAATTGCTAGGTGTAGACTGCACACTCCCGGATAGCTATAACCATCTAAAGTAACCTCCAAAGTTTCAAGAACTCAATGATATTGCTTAAGGAGTTCGGTTCTAATTGAGTGAGTCTTTGCAACTTAACTCCAAAGGATAGGAATTGGATTTTCCATTTCCTGTAGGCAGATGTGGTTTTATATGTAGTCAGAGTAAGCAACTGCTTATGTATGGGAATTTTAAGTATACTAAAATTCTTTCCTTATTTCTGAATCTGAAGTATATATTCCACGTAATTGAATTTTCAAAATTAAAGATGGAAAGAATCTTGGAGGTTTTTTTAACCCAATTCTCAAGGTTTCAAATGAGGAAAATGAGCTCAAGAGAGGTCAAATAATTTATTCAATATTGTGTTTTCCTCAGATGTTTAAAAACATGTAAAACATAACAAGGAATCTGTAAGTTGGGGGGACTCAAAAATGTTAACATGTTTAATGATTTGAGTGTTACGTGTGTAACCTAAAACTACTTGGATTTTTTAACAGCTTATGAAGAAAGGACAATTAAATCACATAATTCACAGTCAGCAGTCATAAGGGAAAAAGTCATTTTATTCTGGAAAAATATAATCACCCACAAATTTTAATATTTTGCTTAGACAAGAATATGTCCCAGAAAGCACTTCACACAAGCACTTGCTTGTGATCCAGTAAACCAATTTGTTGACAAACACTGAAAATGGATGTATTTATGAATTTCAGGGAAACTGTTCTTTTTATCACCTTCAGTATGAACTGATGGCCACATATCAAATCATGATTAGGTAAAATTAATTCTGTTTGGCACCATGCCAGTAGTTCCTTATTTTCAATTGGTCTGTCTGGAGTTAAAAATACAGAAAGATATTTTCTTACCACAGTTTAAAATGATTTTTACCTGAATCAATAAAATATTAACAGTACTTGGCACGTTTGACAAGCTGCGACCTTCCGATATCCTGATATAAGTCAAATGCTTCACTGAAAATGGCCTATTTTAAAATCCATTTCTAACAGTTGTATGCATTGGGTACCAAGAAGAACAGGAATTCAACTATTAGGATAAAAAGCTCAAAAGAAAACAAAGATAGAAAGCTTTAATTGGCAAGAATCTCAAGATTAGGTTTTATGATGAAACCAATGAAGAATTAGACATTGAGAAGCTAATACGTTAACACCTTTGTTCTGAGAGTTTTGCATTTTCATTTAATGTTATAGGAGTGAAACAGGTGAAATGTTCCAGTAAATTTCATTTTAGAAACTTCTAAAGCAACCTTTTGAAGAAATTAAGCTATATACAGTTCAGTTAGAGAACGCAAATTTAATTTTTCTAGAGTCTAAGCAATACAAAACAAAAAGAAAACTCACACTGTCACTGAGAAGCTGGGTCCTAACACTGTGAGGAACCAGCCCTCATGAACTTCCTTGATTCTTTGTGCCTTTGATGAAAGAATTCAGTCAAGATGTGTAGCAGCCATGAAGAAATACAGCTGGACTTTATTGTATAATAGGTGTGGAAAGATTTACGCCTTCAAGCGAGCAGGCAGGCAGTACACAAAGGCATCTGCATCAAGTGTTAGTTTGGATACCTTTTTGTGTACAGAAGAGTTACTCCTGTGGTTCATGGAATCATGGTGATTATGATGCTTATCTACCAACTTTCTAGTAGTTACTTTGGAATTAGAAAATGCATTCTTGTCCTCTTTAGATGGTCAGTATTACCTCAGGGGGCTTAAGAATGTAAGAAATTTATCAAAGAAATTTTCAAAAGATAAAATCTTCATTTAAACCAGGTCCCAGCTCAAGGTGGGAGAGTCTTTAAAGAAAGTTTCCATTCCTTATATCTTTGGGCCATAGGCTGTGGCAACCAAGAATGCTGTTCTAGAAACCTGTGTCTTTGGGCCTGAGACCTAATAAATGATTATAAATGTACTATACATTAAAATCTTTGTTTCTTTACTTAACTACAACTGGCAAAGCTTGTTATTTTGCTCCCTTTTCCTTGGTCCTTCAGGTCCAGTATTGTCTACAAGTTTTCCTGGCTACAAAGAAAATCCACCACCATTTCCCTTACGAACACTGGTCTCTACTTTCTCTGTGGGGGATCATGGGGTGGCCTTGATGACCCATCTGATGGTGATATTGTACCATGTACTATGTCCAGAACGTGGGTTGTCAGGGGTTTGAATGAGAGTAGGTATCTCTCAAATACCAGTGTCAGACAATTTGGTATCACCATGAAGATGGCTTGGAAAAGGAAGTCTCTCAATCAACAATTCGGAATGGCGGTGAAAATAATTGACTGGTTAACTCCTTCAAGTCCAACAACAACTGAGGAACAGTATTAATTTGCCCTAATAGAAGGTTTGGACTGATTAAGTGGCTCCTGTACCCAAACGAAAAGTAATTTCCTTTCTCTCAGTGTCCAGAGTTACCTGAGTCTCTTCCAAAATAATGGGGGTGTCCTTGTGTGGGAGCCATGGGGGCTGTGTCAGGCACCATCAGTAACTGTCCAAGGCATTCTTCTCAGGCCCACCATGATGGTAGATGACCTTGTCCCCTTGATGGAACAAGGGCAGTCCCCCCTCAGTATTAAGGTTCTTCATCCATATCCTAACATGCTCGGCAAGGGCTTGGGAGCTTTTGAGGGCACTTCTTTGCCCAGTGCCTCAATTATTTGCACTTAAAGCACCAAGTTTTACCTCCATTGCTTTTTGGATTACCCTGCTTCCCTTTGGCACCATGGGTTTTATTATGGGCCTGATCCATAAAGGCCATCATGACTTTAGCCTGTCTTTTTTCCTTATTCAGTTCCTGCAATAACCAAATAGACTAAGTGAGTCATCCCCATTTGTGGTCCCTGTTGGAGTTTTTGGGACTTTCTCCTGATATCCAGGGTTGATTAGCTGATGAAGTATTGGCTCATGATGACATGGCTCTCCCTGGTCCAGTTTAATATACTTGCAGAGAACCAATTGAGCCATTGTTGGAATGCCACATGATTTTCATTGAGGCTCTGATTGGTAGTTCTGAGCCTATTGTAGTTAACAAGTTTTGGCATTTCTCCACACATACCCGCCAAGATGCCTTGGAGGTGTAATCTTCAACTAGACTCTCTTGCACCAGTATTGAAGTTCCAATTGGATACAACCAGGGGCCCAAACAGATTGGCAGTAGGCCTATTCTCTTCTGGTGTATCCCTAAAGGCCACATCATTTGCCTCTTGGGCAGCCATAAGGATAGATAGATAGATAGATAGATAGATAGATGAGCAACAAGAAAGCAATATAAACTGAACATCACATGAAGTCAGATTAAATGCCATCACTAGCATATGGGGCCTATCTGCAAATCTTTTGGGATCCTCAGAGAATCTGCCCAATTTTCCTTTGCACTGTTGGATAGTTATAGCTGAAAAAGGAAACTGTACTTGTACCATGCCCTCTGGTGTGGCCATATCCCAAAAGGGTGGGATGCAGGTAGGTTTAGATGTTGAGATTTCTAGTCTGAGATCTGATGATAAACAGAAATGGAATATGAAGTGGTCTCAGGAGGTTGTCTTGATTTCCTGGGGGAATTGATAGCCCAGGTTAGTAAGGATTTAGTCCATTGGAGGGAGGGTCTGACAAGAGGTCTCCAGTGGTATTGGTTCCCAGAGAGGGACCTGCTTTCAGCACACAGCCATTAAAGCTTGGACATAGGGCATTTCCCATCATCTCCCACCTCTTTGTGTGCAAGAGATCTAGTTGGGATGCGATGATATGATAATTTACACTGCTGTTTTGGGCCCAGGTCAGTTGGTTCCCAAGTTTATACATCAGCCAAGCCATATCACACAGGAATATAAAATATTTTTTTGAAGTTCTGGGGATCAAATTTATCCCAATGTCTGAAGAGGCATCCAAACTGAATCAGGTGGATGGATGAAGCATTCTCCATGATGGGTCTGTGGGCCCAGGATCAAGGGTTAGATAATGGGAACTTTACAGAGTGTCCTCTGAGTTGGTCTCCAGCCTGTTTGGCTCCAGGGCATCTCCTAATAAAACTGAACTCCTTGGGACTGTGGTGCTAAACATCTCTAATCTTATGTGGGTACTGGTAACACCTCCTTTGGACTTGTGGGTTTCTCTTGGGTCATAAACCATCTCCCTGGACAGTGGTCTGGGGCTAGGATGCCAGTGTTGGCTGGAGTCCCTTAGCCAGTTACATAATCACCCAACATCACAGTATGCCTATGTTAGAAGTGGAGATAAAAGGGCATTTGCTGCCAAAGCCAAAAGGGGAATCTACATATCCTCCTGAGAGACCTCAGCGAAGCCAACCTGTATTTTAAAGAATTTGTTATTGTAGATTCCCCTGGGTAATCAAGCTTTCCAGGCCCAAAACAACAATAACAACAACAAAAACAAAAAAACCCAAAAAACAATGAGGGATGGGAGAATTAATGGGTGGCCATCACTGGGGGAAGATGGCAACCTCCATGCAACAGCAGATGGCACCTTGGCATCCTTCATCTTTGCATCCTCAACATAGGAGACAACAAAGAAGGACCAGTGCTGACAGGCTGGAAAGGGGAGTTGGGATCTGGGTAGGAATGACTGATGATTTGAGAGTCAGTGTTATAGCTCCTTTAGACGCATTTGAACCACAAAGAGGTTTAGAAGAACAGATCTTACGCTCAACCAAGCCAACAAGAATAACAACTTAGAATAGCCAAAAGCAGGCCGGTGAGATGGCTCAGCAGTGTAAGCGCCTGCCTGGCAAGCGCGAGGGCCTGAGTTTGACTCCTGGAACCCACATATGGAAAAAGGGGCTGATGATATTGCTCAGCAGCATGGCACCTGCTGGCGTGTGAGGTCCTGAGGTCGACCCCTGGTACCCACAAAAAAAAAAAAAAGAAAAAAGAATAGCCAAAAGCACATATTTTCTTTCATAAGCCTCATCCTCCACAAACTTTTTTGACAAACTTAAAACTTCTAGTTTTGCTTCTACATTTTCTTTTTCCATACTGGTAGGGCAAAAACTTAGCATATAAAATCCTTTCACACCAAAAATATATCTCCATGATTATAATTTTCTTTGTATCTCTTTTTCTGTTTTGCATACTAGTTTCCTTTTGTAATAAGCCTAGTGGCCACTTTGGTTTTAAAATGCCCTAGTACCATTTTTTCCTTTGATCTGAGTTAATTTATAGAGGTTTACATTCCAATTAGAGCTGGCTGAACAACATACTTTCAAGTCCCTTTGAGAGGCAACCTTATCTTAACACGAGCAGGAAGCTACAGAATAGCAAATTAACCTTTTAATTTCAGTTTAAGAACTATGCCAATATACAAGAAATGTTTTAAATATGTGAATTTGATGACAATACTAGTTCAAATTGGAATACAAAAATAAATTTATTAATTAGCCAATATGTGCCCCACTGGGCACTAGTTAACTTCTTGAAGGTTGTCAGGAAGGCATGTTTTATGGCTTATATCTAGATGTCAACCCAAACCCTCATTTTGTCCATGGGGGCGTGGGCTTTTAGGAGATGATTGGATCATGGGGAGTGTGACACTTATCAGTGGATTATTTCACTGATGGGTTTACAGCTAAATGTGATGTTGGGAGGTAAAGCCTATTGAAGGAGGTGGGTCACTGAGGGCATAATCTGTCTCCCTCTCTCCTCCCTTGATCTCATTCTGCTTCCTATCTGCCATGCCATGAGCTGTTTTTCTTTTGCCATGTCCCTCTGCCATTCAGCCTCCCTCCTCCCCAAGCCCAAATACTATTGACTAAAACCTGTACAAAGGCTGTTGGGCATTTCATTCCAGCAATGAGAATTAACTAAGACAGGTTTTTTTCTTCTTTTGGTAACACTTGAGAGGAGTTGACTCCAAGTTTGTTATCCATTAGGACCCAGGACAGGCTGCAGTACATTCTTCAAGAGCCATTTTTTCTATCTGATATTCAGCTTTGTGAATTGACTTCATAGGATTTCAGAAATGAAAGCCATAGCCTTTGTCTAAAAGCACCAGAGACATCCAAGAGGATAGGAAAAAAACTCGACAGGTAGGTGTGGTAAAATGAGAAGAGTTTGACAACATAAAAGAATGTGAATAATAAGAAGTGATGAAGGATAGAAACCCAAAATTGAGAGGGAGATCTGAAAAGGATATTTGTATTTATTATTGCATAAAGAGCATGAAGGAGAGATATAACTCAGAAGGGGAGACAAAGGGTTATAGACAAAGCTCCCAAAACTCAGAAGTAACCAGGGCAAAACATTCAGGGCATAGGAAAAAATTATGTGAAAAAGATATTTTATTCTTCTGTTGTACAGGTATAAACATAAAACATAGCAGATACATGGGAATTGTCTTGAGCTTGGCTGGGCCTACAATACTCCATCCCATGACTAAGTTATCCCATCGCAGGAGTTGTCAAGCAGCAGGTGCATTAATGGCTTTTAACCATTAATGTCCCACCTATGCCTGCAAGAGTATAACCAGACAATCAAGATGAGACAAGACAGGAGGTTTTCTTACCTTCTGACTGGCTCACCAAGAAATGTCACCTTATTTAGGGTCCTGTGGGGCTTTACAGGTTCTTGGTGTCACAAAGAAATAATTGGAAAAGACACCCAGAAAAGGCTGAAAATGTACATTTACTGAAGGGAAAAGAAATACACACTACAGAGTTAGAAAGACAAGCGGAAAAGCTGGTTTTTGTATCCAAAATTCACAGGTTATCTATCTTTCACGGAAATAAGGTATTAGGAAAGCCATCCTATCAAATGTTCACTTGGAATCTTGCCATGTATCAACTCTTCTATTGAAAGACATGTTTGACTTCCTGTTACCTGTAAATGAGGGACCAGGAATGGCATCTTTCGGTCAGTTATGCCCACATGAAAACAGAAGATTGAAAAGAGCATCTTTTTATTGGTCCTGTGGACAGCATCAGATTCAAATGAGATTGAAAATAACAAATTTCAAGTTGATCCAAAATAACACTTTTCTGGTAGGTATTGTGTAAGGTGATGGTGCCATCACTGTATTGGGAGAGTCCTTCGCCCTTGGGAGAGTTTCTCACCCGTTGCCCTGTGTTAAATGATTTCCCAAATCTGACTACTTCTTAACATTTTACTGTGTTGGTGAAATCAACATCATATCTTACTTTTTTGCAGCAAATGTCTCCTGACTTTTTAACTGCCACCCTTGCTCCCATTTTGCAAACTCCAAGGCCATTCTCCAATGAGCAAAGGGATTTTTTAAAAAATGGGTATCAAATCATATCACTCCATTTTGTAAAATCTTCTTAATGCTTCCTATTTTCTATGAAATATAATCCTGAATTTCTTCCCTGTCCCTCAGAACTCCGCAAGATTGGGATGGCATTTCTACTAGTCTTTCCTTTCCCATCACGTGCCCGCTTCACTTTCCTTCTCACTAGTCAAATCTGCAAGCCTGGCTTGTACATTTCTGTCTTTCAATTTGCAGTTTTCTATTCCTGAAGCCCTCTTCTCTCTGCTCTATTAGACTATTTTTCCATTTAGGTCTCAACTTGCCAGCTCCTTAGAAAATCCTCTCTGGCAACCCTTGTTAAAGTATCAGAGCTTTTAACATCTTCTTAAGAGCTCATTTTGTTTCACTCTAAGTTATATCTTTTGTGTGTAGATGACTTCTGTCAGTGACCTGCTTCAAGAATATAAGCTGATTAATGCAGGGAACTTATCTTGCTCACAGTTGTATATATCTGGGAAATACCTTGCATCAATTAGGTAATGTTTAATAACTTCATGAATAAAAATGCTGCTCTTTTTGTATAATCATAAAACTGTTGATTTATAATCAATAGGATGTGTGTCATGGAAATGAGAAAAAAGTTATAAGAATAATTTTTACCTGAGTTTCATTGTCACCTAAAGAAAATACTTGAAAATGGTTCGAGTAGGATTTCAGCACAATGTAACTTTGGGAAGAAATCGATGTATAAAAAACATTTAGTTCATAGACTCGGTATCACTTTGTTACATTGGTTTTTCTCTACTCAGTGGGCCAGTGACTGGAAAGTGAATCAGAAATAGGTAAGGTGAGCGGGAGAGTTGATAGCACAGACAGTCCCCGACTTACCAGGCTTTTGTCACTGCTGACTTCTGTCACAGATAAAGAACTTTCAAGACGTGTCAGTGAGTGCCGTAGAAAGGTTTATCAGGCAGAATTTAAAAGTACTCAGACTAGAGTAGTGTTGGGGGAGAGAGTGAGTTGGAGGTTGAGTTTTCTTATGTAGACTTGGAGGCGTCCTTAAGATGGGTGATGGAGGCTGTGCATTCCTAGTGTCTGTCAGATTTACCCGTCTGGTGGACTATGTTAGAATGCAAACCAATTATGTGTGTTTGAAGCTGAGATTATGCTGCCACTTAATAGTGCACTGTCTTAAAGATTTGGGTGAAAATCTGTGGCATTTGTGAATCTTTGGAAAGCTCTGTGTTCAACTTACAGGTGAAAGATGATGGACCTTTCTACATGTGAACTATGATGTCCCATTTGCAGGTGAAAAACGCGGGCCCCAATTTTCCCACTTATTGTGTCTTTAAGGCTCTGAGGGATTTTTTGAATGAGTTTCCCCAAAGGGAAAAAGGCCTGAGTGACTTCTGTGTCCTAAAGCTGCAGTTTTTCTTAACTATACAATTTTAAAATTATAAGTTTCTTTGTTTCCTTTTTACCTATCTTTATTTCTTCTATCTTACGCCATTTTGATTTAACAGTTTTTTCACTCCCTAATCATTCAAAAGCTATATGCATTTAGCAGAAATTGCAGTTGAGTTTTGATCCCATCTCCAGCTAGTGATACATAAGAGTATGACGTTCTTATGCTGCTGGGCACTGGTGGCAGCCAGCAGCAGCTCAAGGTCAGCCACACAATCATGAGCCTGAACAAGACACATTCTACAGTATACTGTGCTGGTAAGCTTTGATGTTTGGTAGGTTAGGTGTATTAAATGAATTTTGATGCATATTTTCAGCTTCTGATAGATTTATTGGGCTATAACCCCATTGTAAGCTAGAAATATCTGTGTAGCTTTTTTATATTTCTGATCTCATCATCTGGTTATGGAAAATATTATCAATGAAGAGTAACAGAATGTCATCAGCACTGGTTCATATCAGGATTTGAGACCCACGTGCTCTGTTGATCTCCAGTAGGTCTGAACACCTGCCAAGCATGTAGTTTTCTTTAGGTGTCCTTTCTGTTTATCTTCCTGTCTGTTTTCTAAGAAAAGGACTCTTGACTCATGAGATATGTATCCTAGTGAGTTTCTGACATTGATTTATGCATCTCCAAGATTTGCAAACCACTTAGGGAAGCCATACTGCTCATTAGAATCCAGCTTGAAATAGCTGTTGTTTGTTGAAGAGAAAACAGAGTATTCTTTAATTCCATGCATAGCATATTTCTAATAAAGCATTTGTCAACAACCTGACATTTACCTAAAGATAAAAATAGGACATTTGGGTAGCACTTAAAATTTATATGTGTGAGGACAGCAGTGTATAATCAATGTTCATTAGCCCTAACCATGGTCTTCAACAGAGATAGCATAAAATTTATTTTTAAAATGATTATACTCTATTTATTTAGCACTTTCTAAAATGGATCATGTTATAGACAAATAAATTATCAGGAAAAGATGTTAGTTAGCCTAAAATGAAATTTTAAGCAAAGTGATAGCTCAGCATTGATAGAGTAGAAATCCTGAAGTAAAATACCAACTGATCATTTTCATGTCCTCTGCCTTTATGAATGAAACTCTGGGGATGGGGTTGTTGGAAGAAGCCTACCAAAATTATTGAAGATCTTGCGCACAGGATAGCCTTTGGCAAAACTGTGAAATCACTGAGGTGTTTCAGTGGTATCTTTGGCCCCCCTTTTTACTATGTCATTTTCTCCTTCCCAAAGGTGTATGTTATTCTTTACTTCCACAATTTGTATAGCCCCTGTATTAGTCAGACTTTTGTAACTAAAATCATACCTGAGAAAATGAACTTATTAAGCAAAAAGATTTATTTTGGCTCAGTTTTGGAAGTTTCAGTCTATGATAAATTTGTCCTGTTGTTCTGGGCCTGTAGCAAGGCAGCTCATTGTGGTGGGAGTGCTTAGTAGAACAAAATCACTCAATTCACGGGCCAGAATAAAACAGGGTGATATGGAAGAGGCAGAATCCCACAGTCCCTTCAAGGTCAAGGTAACCCTCCCGATGACCAGTTTCTCTGATCAAAGCCCCATTTCCTGGTTTCCGCCACATCCCAATAACACTACCCTCTGGGCCAAAACACTAACATGTGGGTCTTTGTGTGTTATTTAAGATTCAAACTATAGCACCCCCTATAAAACCTCAGAAAAAAAAATCCTGCCAATCTTTGCCTCTTATTTTGCATAATAGTCTTGATCTGAAAAAATCCATGGACAAGACAGTATCCTTGAGATATGATAGCGGACATGTCCAAGGAATATTGCAGATATTTGATCCCTTTATAAATCTTTTATAGATGATGGTACGGAGATGGCAAATAGTGGGGAACAGAGCAATGGTAGGAATATGAAGAAATGGTATCATCATGTTGGAAGCCTTGGAATGAATCTAAATAATGACGGTTTAGTCAAGAATTCTATGGCCTCTCTCTAAAGGGCTAATTTCAATATGACTTAAAATTAAATTATACACATTTTCATATTAAACTTTTTGTTAAATAAACTTCTGTAATAATTTTAAAAAGTAGATTAAAAAGTAGGTATTCATGAGCCAGACTATTTGAATTAAAACCCAGATCCACTGCTTATGGTGTTGAAATGTGTTTATAACTTGGCCTCTGTGTGCCTTAGTTTCCTCCTATGTAAAGAGAAATAATAGTAGTTTTTGTGCTAAAGGTTTATAGTTGCATCTAAGTGTATTAAAATATGGAATTCATGACAGTCTCGCCACACACTGGGTGCTCAATAAACATTAGCTCTCATGAAATATTTAAATTTTATTGCTAATTATGAAAGAATTACTTTTGTCTATTGTTAAATGAATTTTAGACATTTGTGTGCAGTAGGTGTTGGGTAGAGAACCTTTCTGGATGGAGTTCTTTTGCGCTGATCTTGAATTCATATAACTATGTCAGTTCTTACTTTGAAGGTCAGTCAAATTTGCCTCAAGATTTCAAGCAATGATTTGCCACTGCAGCCAAAATTGTCAAGGCTTCTGGATTCTATGGATGCTGGAATTTGGGTGTTGACAATAGTCTAGGAATTATATATTTCTTACTTAACAAGTAGGATGCTACTAAAGTGATGCTAGATTTCAAATACTTCTTCTATAAAATGGTTTAAAAAACAATAGAGTGAAGATTGCTGTGCATTTCTTTTCTCTTCGAGGTTTTTAAAAGCCTGTATAAATTAAGTGGTATATATTGACCATCCCATTCAGCTGGTGTCATTAAATACTCTTTTATTGTGAAATATGATAAGCATGATCTTTTTTCTACAAAAAATATGGAAGACAGCAGAAATAGTGTGACAGCTTTGTTATATTAATATGCTTGAAAATTCTTTCTGGAGCACAGTTCTATGTGCCAGGCACTTTCATATATTTCTAATCCAGCCTTCAAACCCAGTCACATTTCTTGGTAATAAACTGATACTGTAGAGGTTAAATATCATGACTATGGCTCCCCAGGTGTCAAGAGGCAGAAACAAGATTCACTCCAGGCCTATCTGTGTCTAAGCAGAGGTTGTATTCTTAATCGTCACACTCTATTATGGACTATATATAAATGTACTTGGTAGTAATGGTAGACTTTTGTTCTGACAGCCAATAAACAAAGTTTGCCATCCTTAGGGGTCTCACAAAGGTCTGATATTGTTCTTATGACTGACAGAATCATAATTGCTGGATTAGTTTGTTTAATACTTCAACAATGAAATGGATCTTGAGTTCATAATTGCCCATTACGTTCAGTTTATTTCACATTTCAACACATAAGAAATTTTTGACCTTCCATATCTAAAGGTATGGAAGACAGTTCTAGACCTTTTAGAAAACTTTTCAATTGAAAAATTTCAGGAATTTTTATGTCTGATGAAACCACTGGAGGAAAGATTTTGGATATTTTAGAAGAGAAAGCAATGATAATTCACTAATTGCTTGTTTTATTTGACATAAAAAGAATTAAGGTGTGTCGTGTATATGTACCAACTATCTACAATGAATGCAGTCATTGTGTATGGCAAACGTACTAATAGAAAACCCAACACAGTGTGTATATAAATGTTACATCATTATTTAAAAGAATACATGAATTAGTATATATAAAACACAAAAAAGTTTTGTCTGAAGCAAAAATATTATTATCCTTCTCTCTGTCCAAGAGAATACAGAAGGAAGTATATTCATACACCTCTAATAAACACATAAACCTCTGCTCATTTCATATTGCTGGGTGATCATGAAAATATAAAAATATATCTATTAGCTTCATTTTATAATGATTAAGAGAAATTCAACATTTATTTCAAGGAACTAATATTTTTAAAATTCACTTTTAGATTTTTAGTCTTATTCTTTTGTATATAATGCAGATACATGAGGATATTAGATACGTATATATATAAAATAACCTCAAGTGATAAAAGAATTTAAATTTTGTGATTTTTACTAAGCATAGTAATAATATGTATTTTAAAAATTTTAATGTGGAAAGTATATATTTAAACATGATATTTCTCCATTGTCATCATATAGACAGTCTAATTTCTTGACTAATCCTATTTTCTTGATTCAAAGTGCTAATTTTTTTGACTTGCTGAACATACACGTAAAACAGTATCACATGTGGCTTATCAATTTCTATTTTTGGTCCATTAATCTAAATCAGTTATCTTAAACTTGAAAGATTCAAAAAGTTAGAAATTTTTAATTTTCTCTTCCACTCTATACATTCACAAATGAGATGATGGAAGTCCAGAGAAGTAGATTGAACAGTCTTTTGTCAGGTGAATGGTGAAGGAGAAACTAGAACTCTGATTTCTTGCCTTTTTATGAGACAAACGGATGAAAACACACAATAGATATGAAGAAGTTTTAAAGTGAAGCGATTTCACAAGTAGGTCATAAGGAAATATAGATTTAACTTCATTTCTTCCACTTTTTAGACTACTTTAAAAGAAAAGAAATATTCATTACACTGACCCAAGTTATTACAAAATGCTATGATCTTAGAATTTATCAAAGAAAAATTCCATTTATTCAGAATAAGTTTAATGAAAGTATTTCTTTTAATTTTAACATATCCATTTGTTTTCTAAAAGGACTTCAGATGTTTTACAGTAATAGGACATATAATTTAAGTCCAATAAAATAGGAATAGATAGAAAATAGAAAAGTGAAAAGAGGTAAAATGTTGGAATTTCATAGGCTACATTCTATGTATTGACATACATCTTGTATTGGAGAGTAGATTTGAGTATGAACTTCCGTGTTGTCAATGAAAAGGAGTAATATCCCATATTGGAAAGGCAAGGTCTACTAATTCTAAAAGATGAACAGAATGGCCCTAACACTAAATTCTTAAAGGAATTTCTAACATGGACTTAGAAAGATGTATCACTCCTGCATCATCTTGCCAGCCGATGAGCCAGATATGGAACACAGAACAGTCAGCCACATTGCATGTCTCCTTGACTCACGGAATCCTTGTTGAACTGAACAAAATGATTGCTTTACGACACTAAATATTGGGAGAATTCTTTTTTTTTTTTTTTTTTTTTATGTGGGTACCGGTTGTCAACCTCAGGACCTTGCGCTTGCCAGCAAGCGCTTGTGCCGCTGAGCGACATTACCGGCCCTTTTTTTCCTTTATGTGGGTTCCGGGAGTCAAACTCAGGACCTTGTGCTTGCCAGGCAGGCGCTTATGCTGCTGAGCAATCTCACTGGCCCTGGGGGAATTTTTTACACAGTCATAGTAATTGACCATTAGAAGGAATCTAGCATTTAGTACGGGAAATATTTACCATGAGAATTCAAACTGAGAAAGCCTGAGAAGATTTGAGATTAACTAATCTAATTTTTGTGATTCTGAATGTTGATCTAGAAAATTTGTCCACATTTCTGAAGTAAAAAAGAAATAAAAACAGATATGGAACTGGCAGTTACTATTTTGTGCAAAAAGCTGATATTGCTGAATAGTTTGTTCAGATTAGGAGACCAACGACTCTTAGACTTAGGCAGAGTCACAAATGTGGTTCAGAAATCTCTTCTTTGAATATTTTATATTTATAAAGCTATAAGGCTGAAACCCATTGCATTCTTTTTAGGCAGTGTTATGAGAAAGACTCTTTTCATTTTAGCACTGAAATGATTTACTATGAAGGAAGCATCGTCGTAGTACCTTGTGGGTATCAAACAATAATAGATTGTTGCACAGACCACTTGCTGCCACCGGCTGTACTGTTATCTGCTGATGAATCTCTTCTGGATGAACATAAACATCTTCCCACTTGTAGTCAAAGGAAATGTTTCCTTTTTCTTTTCAACTGACAAATCCACAATGTGTTTTTAACTATGATTTGCAAAGAAGAAACCAAGAATTTAAAAAATGTTAGAAAATATATCTATGGCCTCAATATCTATCTGTCTGTCTGTCATCTCAATTATCTAGCTATTTATATCTCTCTAGCTATTCATAAGTAATCTTGAGGAATTGGCTATAGGCAACATGATGGTAGAGTGTCCCTTTTTTCTACCTTTCCCTTTGAATGTGTTATACTATTGTACTAAAATAAATACTATTTCATGGTATTAGTGAGTCCTCCTTTCCTACCACATAGTCCTACATAGTAAAAATTATAAAACTATTGAAGAAAAATGATAACAATATCTGAGAAATTATGTACTGTAGATTCTAGTTTTACCTTTATAGACTAATCTCCAATTTTCCCCTTCCTTACCTTATTATTAAACCACACGAAATTTGTACCATATCCTGAAATTTCCAACTTCATTTACAATGTTTTCTATATGTGTTATACGTAATTAGAAACTTTTTTTTCTGTCCATTTAGAAAACTTCTTCCTTGAAATTCTAAATAATTTGCATTTTCTGTATGAAAACTTCTAATATCCCAGGTTGGTTGTCTATAATAACATAGTTTGGACGTTTTTGTAAAATACAACACATTGTACTGTGTTTATTTACCTGTTTTTAAAACCGAGCAACTTCACCATGAGGAATTGTGTCTTGGTTACATAGATGTTTGTGGTCATCAATTTTTTTGTTATTGTTGTTTTTTTTTTCAGAAAATAATGTGTTTTTTCAGAAAATAGTATAGGCAACACCAAGGTTTTAGGGTCTCCTTTTCAGCTGGATCATCAGAACTGCTAGTATTTCTTTATTCATTTCTAGTTGTGCTAAAATTCTCAAGTTCTTGACTCTTCTCCTTTTCTTATATCCTCCTCAACTCTACTTGACAACTCCTTGCCTTCCTTTAAGGGAAATAATATGTTAAGTTTACTTATTTCTTCAGTTTCTCAAAAATGTGTACACTGGAGTACCCATTCCAGCATTATTTATTTATTCTTTCACATTACTCTTTTCCAAAAGCCAAGTATTTCACTTTGCACTTATACAACATTCTCACAACTGCTCTTGTAAATTGCTAAACATTTACTTTATCTGCTTTCTTTCCCTTTATATCTATAGTAATGTTCCTTTCTTCATCCACAAAATAGACAAAATAATCATAACAAATGAACAAGCTGAAAATAAAAATAAAATTAAAACTTAAGCTGTTCACTTAACTGAACATTAGCCTGCCTGTTCTTCCCTATCGCCTTCATTCCTTTCTTCAGTTTTCCTATAACTACAGTCTACCCTCCTGTACTCACTTTGTCAAATTCTCCAATCTCTTCTGAACCTAGTGAATCAAACTCTCTTGATTAAGTCACCAATAGCCGTTGTAAATCCAGGCTACGTTCCATGTGATCTTGCAACTTTTTAATTTTGGTGGCTTTGTACTTCTTACCATCTCTCCTACCAGTATTTTTTTCTGGGTCTCATTCCTGATCACACTTTTTTTGTCTCTATTCGCATCTCCTTCTCCTTTTCTTGCCCCATGAATACTACAGCTCTGAGGGCTTTGTCCTCCTTATTCCTTATCTCACTGACTCCATTGGCTTCTGTTTAGCACCTATGTATTCACACTTCCCAAGTTGAAAATACTAGCCCAGAGTTTTCCTCTTAATCCTAGATCTACACTTCTATTACTTACTAAACTTCCACGCGGAAAATATGCTTTTATTTATTATAATCAAATTTATTATTTGTGTTGTAGCAGACAATTTTGGAATAGTGTCAGGTGCTTCTTGGTTTACCTCTCTGCCACTCCTCTCTAAGATTACATTTATATTTTGAGGCATAGTAGGCATGCTGAGCAGGAGGAAAGGTGAGGCTCTATTTGGTTTGTGGCTATTCTTGCTGGTTCCTGCTGTGGAGCCTCATTAATGTTGGTTCCTGCAGCAGCATTTGTCATACTGATCATCTGAAATGCTAGAGTTTCAATCTGGTCTCCAAGCAGGTCATTACATACTCATTTATAACACAACACAGATATGCTGCTCCTGTCATTACTCCTGAGACTCTCAGTGCAAACATGGGCATCTTCTGATGTTCTTTTATCCCACTCTTTTTTGTATTCTGATTATGCTAAGCTAAATTATTGGAGGACTGCAAGTCTACACTATTCTTGTATGTGCAATCTGGAGAGTTTATTGCCCTTAACCTCTTCTATATCCACCAAAACGTTTTAATGTAGAGAAGGAGGCCTACTTCTCAGAATCCCATATGGATATATAAATATTAATTTCTTTTCTGGCTCTTTTTCACCAACACAATGAAGTTCTACATCTTCTCTGATAGGTAGGAAAAATTGATTCTGACCAACATCAGAGTTTTTTATGCTTGCTACTTAATGAGTCAACATTATTGTTATTTTGGACTTTGGCTTTTGATCATCAAAATTTAATATCTCACAATATAAAGATTTTTGCAACAAAAAATTTGTAGCATGTATTTCAAAATTCTACTTAGGAACAAAAATGTAACTTTTTGTTTTCTTTGTTTTTGCTATAACAATATAACTCTGAGTCCGGTGGTGTAGATGCCCTCACTGCAGCCTGATTACAATAAGGTAGGAGTTGAAGAGTACAGAAGCATGATTATTAACATTTTCCCATCCTCATTACATTCTTAAGTAACGAGATTGTTTCAGTCGACTGTGTTCTTCAATATGAGAAGTACCATTTACCTTGTTTTATTTTCCTGACTCCATATATTTTACCATCCCTCTTTTATTGGAAATAAATGCGACGATTCTATCCAGAAAAAGCTGCTTAAGCTAGTCCTTTCTTCCACATTTCTTTCACCACCAGTTCATTGCCTATATTTTGGAGTGCTGCAGCAGAAGCTTAATAGGCGGGTCTGTCCCTAATTAATATTTTCTCCAGCTCATACTCCAACTTACTGGCAATGATAGTTCCATGAAACAAAATTTATTCCTATTTAAAAGCTCCTGTTGGACTCATTTTAAATAGAAAAAAATGCAAATTTCTTTACTTTGGCATGGAAATTCTTTTATAACGTGACTTCAACTTACATGTTCATGCATACATTACTTTGCTCTTAATGTTACAGCTCTCCCTACATTGAATGTCTATCTGTTTCCCAGAATAATGGGCTCTTTTATACCCCTGTGGTTTGGGCAGTAGTTTTTCCTTTTATTAAGTATGCCTATTCTCTGCTTTCATGCTTTGCTCATTTGTTTTGTAAAAGATAAAAAAAATCCTGTAGTATTTTGGAACTAAACTATCATAGTAGTTAGGCTCTATTTTCAATGCCAAAGTATTTGACTCTAAATCTAATTCAACGGTAAAGTACATCAGGGGATGGACTTTCTCTGTCTTTTTAATATTATGCTCCTAGTACTGACTTTAGTATCACTTCATAAATGTGTATTAAACAAATAAATAATAGTTATATAACACTATTTCCATGTATTTTATAATACTGTATTATATTACTGTTTATCTCTTTATATATCAGTATCTCCTATAAAAGTTTATATTATTTGCCATTCCCACAGCATTTAAAATGTCATTTAACATTGGCCAAATATCCTTTCTGAAATACTCCCTTCCTTTGGCTTCCAAGACCTCATACTCTTCTCTCTTTCATATTTTTATCTCTTGTTTTTAATATTCTTTGAAGGCTCTTCTTTCATTTTTGTTTGTTCTTCTCTTTCTTTTTGAATGATCAGTGCTTGTCCCTCTTCTGTTCTGCATCCCTATATTTTTGGTGATGTCATCTTCATCTTGAATTCATTTATCAGTAATATGCAAATACATAAATAACATGAAGTGTTCTAATCAATATCTTTCTTTTTTACTCCAGATCTATATAACCAGTCTATATCTATCTGTCTATCTATTATCTATCTATCTATCTATCTATCTATCTATCTATCTATCTATTATCTATCTACCTATCTATCTATATCATCTATTTTTTCTTCTTACAGCTCCTAACAAACTTAGCATGATGTTATGGAATAAATCTCATACCCACTGAGATTCATATGTTGAAGCTTTTTTTTTTTTTTTTTTTTTTGTGGGTACTGGGGGCTCGACCTCAGGACCTCGCGTGCCAACAGGCACCCGTGCCGCTGAGCGATATCACCGGCCCCTTTTTCGTATGTGGGATCCGGGAGTCGAACTCGGGCCCTCGCGCTTGCAAGGCAGGCGCTTATGCCACTGAGCCATCTCACCGGCCCCATATGTTGAAGCTTTAACACCCAGGGCTTCTGTATGTGACTGTTTTTGAAGATAGTTCCTTTAAAGATGTAATTAAATGACTGTGGTATCATTAGTGTGGACCTTAATGCAATATGATTCGTGTCCTTATAAGAAGCAGAGATGAGGACATAGACACAGAAACTCAGGGACAATCATGAGAGGACAGAGTGAGAAGGGAGCCATCAATCAACAAGACAAACAGGGCCATTGAGCTAGCTCAGTGGCATAAGCGCTTGCCTGGTAAGGTCCTGAGTTCGACTCCCGGTACTTACAAACAAAAAAACAGGGCCAGTGATATCACTCAGCGGCATGGGGGCCTGCTGGTGTGCGAGGTCCTGAGTTTGACCCCTGGTACCCACATTAAAAAAAAAAAAAAAAAAAAAAACAAGTCGAACAGAGGCTCCTTAATAAACCAAACTTACTGACACTTTGGCCTTCAGCTTCCATAGTCCAGAACTGTGAGAAATTAATTTATGGTGTTCACGCCCACTAATCTATGATGCTGTTATTGCAGCCCTAGCAAAGTACTACATATGCTCAATTATTGAAATGTAATTTTCCTTGTTTTAGTGGATGACATCTTTGACCATTCAGTTATAGAAATTCAAATCTGATTAGTTAAAGTGGCAAGTCAGGTAGATTGACTTATATTCAACTTTCAGGTGCATCTTCATTATAAATCTTTCTTTTAATTTACCAATGATTTTCAAATATAAGCCTCTATTGTCTTCCACTGACTTTGTAGCTATAACTCCTACTGATTTTGTAACTATAACTCTTTCTTCCATTTTTACCTTTATACTTTTTTTTTTTTTTTGCACTGGACATTCTTTTACTTAAAGTGAAAAATAACTCTCTGCTTAAATCTGTAACAAAATCTAACTGAATTAATGACTAAAATTCTTGAGGGCCTGCAAGTTCTTCTTGTTGGATCTGAGCCCTTCCTATCTCTCCAGGCCATTCTTTCACTATCTTACTTTTTGATTCCCTTAGTTTCTGTGATGATCAATCTTAATTGCCGACTTGATTGGCTTGTGGGGTATTAGTGAAGCTCATTTCTAGGTGTATCTGGGTGGTCATAGTGTCATGACTTTAGGGTCTATCTTTGGTCCCTTGCCCCTTCTCTCTGCTGTTGTTCCCCTCCTCGGATACCTGGCCACTACAAACTAAGCATCTGTGCTCTACCATGCCCTTCAGCATATGTAACCTTAAAGAGGCTATAGTCCCAGTTGCTTAATTTAGAGTTTAGATTTGTAAACAATAAAAGCCTCTAACATCAAGGTAAAAGCAATAAAATAAAGTTTAATAAATTGTTAACACATATGATTACACAGAAGAAAGAAAAAGTACAGAAATAAAGTTACTCACCAGATTGGAAGAGCTTCAACATCTGAAATTCCAGTTTCAACACCAGGGAGTCCCACTACATGGCTTTCAGGGTTCCAACTGGGAAGGATGTGGGCAGAGTATCCCCTCTGTGGATGAGACTCCAAACTTCCCCAACCAGCAGGGTCCCTAAAATAGCAGTTGAGACAAAAGTGGTAGTGTCCCAACTATGTGCATGACTGGAGGCAGGGAGTTTGTGGCCCCCAAGGACTGGCAAAGTGCTGAAGGGAACAAACATCTATGGCTTCTAGATAGATAAGAAAGAGATTGTCCTTTGGAGAGTACCATGCTCACAAAGAGTTTCTACTCTTGTCAGGAGGTTTGCCAAGCACCCTAACATCTAATTTTTAGAAAAAGATCACAGCATTGCTATGAACAAGAAAGATCTTTCTACATTTAATTTTAACCCTTGAGAGTGATGTTATTTCCTTGGAGCCAGTTGACCATGGGCTGGATCCCCTGAAGTCTTGAGCCAAATGAAACTGTCTTCCTTTAAGCTGCAGGTATCAGGCGCTGTATCTCAGCAACAGGAAAGCTGACTAATAGAGAAAATTGGTACTAGGAGTGGGGCATTGCTGGATGCTGGTCATGGAGCTGCAGGAATTAAGTGTTTGCCTTAGTAGATTTTGGTCCTGCTTTGGTCCAATTCTTTTCTATTCTTCCCTTCTGGAATAGGAATGTTCATCTGTGCCACTGAATCTTGGGATTAAGTGACCTGCTTTTTGAATTTGACAGGGATTCATCACTAAGAGTTTAGTCATGAAGACTTTGACTTGGACTTTTGAGAAATGCTTGGACTGTTGAGACTTTGGGGAAGGGATTATTGTAATTTTGATTGTATGTAAGATAGATGTATCACATTAGACAGAATTATTAATTTGATTCTGTGTTTATTTGAAGATTAAGAGTATTTAAGGAGTTGCGTCTTGGTGTCGAGTTGACAAGGGGTGGGATGTGATGGTTGAGTTTAACTACTAACTTGTTTGAATTGACAGCCATGTAGCAGATGAGCACATTTATGAATGTATCCAGTGGTTATGAAGACATGAACTTGAATACTATATTTGTCGCCTGTCCCCTTCCCATCTGGTGCTGTTCTCCTGCTGTGCTTTCTTGATGCCATAAATCAAGCATCTTTGCTCACCATATCCTTCCACCATGATGTTCCTTGCCTTGGAACCAGCTGACTATTGACTAAATCCTCTGAAACTACAAATCAAATTAAACCTCTTTTTAAAGGTACAGATGTTGAGTTTTTTGTCTAGCAATGGAAAATCTGACTAACGCAGTTCCTCAAAAGTTGATTCTTTTCTTAGGAATTTTGCACATACTGTATCATTATATAGAATTTCTCTTCATTTACTCCTTACATTCCCACTCTTCTGCCTTATTCCAGATCTTTTTTCTTTTTTTTTTGTGGGTACCGGGGGTCGACCTCAGGACCTCGTGTGCCAGCAGGTGCCCACGCTGCTGAACAATATCACTGGCCCTTTTTTTGTATGTGGGTTCCGGGAATTGAACTCGGGCCCTCGCGCTTGCCAGGCAGGCGTGTACACCACTGAGCCATCTCACCGGCCCTCCAGATCTTTTTTGATAAATACAATTACAGCTATGATTTTTTCTAAGCTTTATATATACCAAACAATGCCATTAGCACTCCACATATATAATAATTCATTATTATGTATTATTCAAATTATACAAAGAAGGTTATATAATTATCTTTATTTTACCAATTAAGAAATTAAGGTACAGAGCAGTTAGAGAAGTTCAGTGATTTGTTCAAGGCTACAAAACTAGAAGCAGCAGAACTTGCAGGCAGGAAATAAGTCTAAAACTTAGACATAATTAAGAATAAAATTTTTATTCTCTAAATTTGATTAGGGAAATTAGGATATGTGCCATCATATTTCATCACAGATGTAATAAATAATTGTGTAACAAATTGCTTCTAATCTATATTGTGAATTATCATGTAACTTCCATGGTCTCAGAGGCAATGTTCACCTTGTTGACCATTATATATTTAAGTATCTGGTATTCTGCTTTTACAAGGAATCACTATACATTTGTTAAATGAATGCACTGTGAGCTTTCCTCAAATAAGAATCCTGGATATGTAGCTTTGTTTCCTAGTGGAGGATTTGGCCTATGGAAAATTCTCAATAGATGCATGTTTGATAAAAATTACCAGCTAGTTAGTGACAGAGCTTCACTGCAATTTAATTTCATATTATGTGGTCTACCATGAAGAACTAGAAGCATATTTATCCTGATAAAAGGATGATGGAGGTATGGAGAAGTGGAGTGCTGGTGATTGTAGAGAGGGAGATTTGTCTGAGATATTTATTCTATTTTTTCTCTTTCAAACCAAGTTCTCATTTTAATTTGTTATAAGGCACTATATATATATACATCGTGATGCATCTATTAAAAACTTTTCTCTTTAGGTCACTGTTTCTGTCTGTCTCTTTCTGTCTCTCTCCCTCTCAGTAAGCTTTAATATTCATTCATTTTGTGTCTCTTTTTTCTAGCTCTCATTCTTTTTATGTTCAATATTTTCCATTTTGTGCAATGAAACATTTCAGGAAGTGTTTTTGTCTTGGAAACTTTTTGAGTTTTTATTTCTGCAGAGTTTCTGATTCTTCTGAGATGAGGGCTTTCCAAACCTTGATTGTATTAGTTCAGAGATTATAAGCATAGCAGTGCTAAATTGGGGTTAATATTTTACCCCTTTCCTCCTGTCCCTAATCCAACTTGCTGCAAAACAATTAAGAAATGGCTCAAGAGTCCAATTCCTAGATCTTCCAAGTTGCAATAGAGAAAGGGAAATAGCAAAGAATAACTAAATTGTTCCACAACTCTACATTTAATGAGGGTTTGTAAGAAATATTTAACACTTAAGGAGTCTTTTAAATAACTTTTTGTAGAAAAAAGTCCTAGAATCTTCTTTTAATGAGCATTTAGTGCTCATTAGAGCAATAGTGCAATGACAATATTTCAATATTGTTAAGATTTTTTGTTCTCAAAGGATGTTTTCTAACATTAATATGTTACTCAAAACATTCTTGCAAAGCAAATCAGCATTTCCACAGTAAATAGTATTCTCATTTCATGCCATATAGAGTGATTCTTCTTTATACTTAAAATTAACTGTAGTTAGTGTTAAGATTTACTGTTTGCCTCTTATAGGTGTATAGTCTTATGATTAAATGAAGAAGCAATAAGAATCTTGACCTCAAAACTTTATATTTGAACCTATTTGTGTGTGTGTATATTTGTGTCATCATGCCCTGTGTGCATACATGCCCACACATGTGCAGATCTATTTCTCCTTCCTCTGTGATAGATGTTGAAGGCTGTGGAGTTGACATGAATTAAGGTAGGTAGGACACATATGGATTAAATGAATTCAATCAATAAATGTATTATACTATTAAAAGAAATAGGAAATGATTATAAAATATCCCTTGTAGTGATAAGGTTATTTTTAGGAATTGTAATTAGGTTTAGTTGCAAATTCTCTTAGACCTTCAAAGTAAAAAATTAATGTTGTACTTTTAGAGCTTAAATCAAGACATTTTCCCCTTTATACATTATGTTAGAAATTCAGAGCAGTAGCATAAACAATATTATTAACAAATATAAAATACACACACACACACACACACACACATTCCAAGCAATTTATGAATAGTTTGGTCAGAGAGATTCCAGCTATGCCCAAAGAAAGGAGAATATCCCTAGGGTTAAAAATATCCCATGCATACTGTTCCTATTACCAATATTATTCATAAGGTGGGTAAGACTGTCAAGCTATCTTATTTGGGGATTTTTAATAAGGCGACACAAATGCTTTCAGTACTAATTCTAGCCATGCAACTTTGGGATTACCATACTGTCCATTTTAAATTGTTTTATAAGAGAAAGAATGCTGTGGATCCACTCTCTAAAGTTCAGAATTTTTAGCAATTATGCTTCTCTTGGTCAATTAATAAATTACATTCTAGTGTCCACCTCAATTTTATAGGCTTTTTAATTGATTTGAGAAGGCTGCAGATTGGCAAAAACCCCAGAGGCCTATAAAGCATGGAACTAGTTTTTGTAATCAGACCATCTCATTAAATATATTTTTTGGTTTCAATCCGCTTTCTTCTGGATCAGTAGTTTGTATTACCTCTTGGGTTAAAGTTTTTACTGTGATAATCTGATGAAAATGATGAAATCTCTTCCAAAACACACACAAACAATCACACACACACACACACACCACACACACATCCATAATACAGAATATTCTTTTTGTATACAGTTTCAGGGAGTTTTTTTTTTTTTTTTTTTTTTTTTTTTGGGTACCGGGGGGTCGACCTCAGGACCTCGCGCGCCAGCAGGCGCCAGTGCCACTGAGCGATATCACTGGCCCCTTTTTCGTATGTGGGTTCCGGGAGTCGAACTCGGGCCCTCGCACTTGCCGGGCAGGCGCTTAAGCCACTGAGCCATCTCACCAGCCCAGTTTCAGGGAGTTTTGAGACTCTGAAGCTCATTCATAGACTTGCGAATTAAGAATTTACTGTGAGCAGTGCTTTGTGCCTGTGTAGCTAGAGCTGGATTTCATGCCCAGTTCCCAACACCTCCCAATGGGAGGAATGTTTATCCTCCATGGGCCCCTGGGGTCTGGACTTCCACAGTGATTGAAAAGGTGAACACAGTTGAGAGAACTTCTTTCCTTTAGTCTCTTTCTTGCATCCACTGAAATAGGAAGAACATGTCCTCTCTTTCTCATGTTAGAATTCTCCTTTTCCTAAGAGTGGGGAAGAAAAGAGCTGTTCCATTCTTTCACTCATCATATAATGAGTCACTGGGGCTTATTATTTCCAGCTGTTTTTGTTTTTCCTCTGTTTTTATTGGTGATGGTGGTGGCAGGTTCTGCGCACATCCTTCTCACCCATGCTTTGATATGTTTACTACAGGTATAGTTAACCAAAAATAAACAGTTATTGTGTTTTTATTACACCAGTTATTAGTTATTATTTTGGGCACACATGTCTACATCACTCAATTTAATCTTCACAACAATCCTTTAAGGTAAGTACTACAATTATTCACTACTTATTTATGAGAAAAATGAAATGTAACACCAATGTTACTTTCTCAAAGTCAAAGTTAGGATGTGAAGGAGTAGTTCTCAGGTTCTGTGTTCTTGATATGCCTCTTTAGACTATCGTGTTAAGTGAAATAAATCAGACATAAAAGGTTAAATGTATGGTTTCTCTTATATGGGAAACCCAAGATATAAATAATTTAAAGAGTACAATAAAAGAGAGGTGGTAAGAAACAGGGGGTATGGGATGGTGGTGGGGGGAGAGGAGGGAAAAGAGGTGACTGCAGGTTGTCAAAAATGATCAAGAAGGGCCAGGAATACAGCTCAGTGGCACAGCGCCTGCAAGCAAAAGGTCCTGAGTTCTATTCCTGGTACCAAAAAGAGAAAAAAAATTGTCAAGATACAATACTTATATATAAATATATATTCTTCTCAAGATGAATGTAATATGTATTGCACATATATACCAATAAAATTAAAAATAAAAGTGTTAGTGGATATAGAGTAAATATATTTTGTTGCTTATGTATAAAAGTATGAATTTGTTTTGTTTTGTTTTCCCCTAAGTATTCTTTTAACATTCTTTGAAGTGCAAACCTGATGAATTCCTGTAGAACTCTATGCATCTAAAAACATTTCTATTTTGCTTTTCATCTTTGACGAGGTACATTCATTGGACACAGAATTCTAGGTTGACAGCCTCTTCCTTTTCCAGTGCTATATAAAGATGTTGTTTCACTGTCTTCTCACTCACACTGTTTCTGATGAAAAATTTGATATAATCCTTATGATTGATCCTCCCTATATAACATATTCTAGCTTTCTGGTTGCTGTTAAGATTTACTTCTGATTTTCAGTAAGTGGAAAGGACATGCATTGTCATTACAGTTCAGGTTGTTGTACTTGGGGTTCATTGAGCTTCTTGGATATTTATCAGCTTCGTAAAATTTTTGGCCATTATTTATTGAAATATTCTTTTGGCTCTCCCCTTTTCACACCTCTCCTTTGAAGACCCCAATCAAAGTTTTGCCATAGGTTTCTGATGGTCTTTTTATTTGAAATTTTTTTCTCTGCATGTTTTATCATTAGATAGTACAAATTTCCATACCTTCAAGTACACTAATCTTTTTTTCTGCCAAAATTCAGGCTAGTGTATTTTAAATTTCTGACATAGTAATTTTCATCTCCAGAAATTCAACTTGAGTCATTTTTAATATTTTCTATTTTTTTGATTTTTTAAACATGGAATATAGTTATAATAAATATTTCAATGTCCTTGTTTTGTAATTCTAACATACATCATATTTAGGTCAATTTCAACAAAATTTATTATGTGCTTTCTTGCTTTTTTAACTATAATAATAATCTTTAAGTGGAAGTTAGGCATTGTGAATTTTGCTTTGTTTGGTACTGGATAATTTTGTGTTTCTATAAATCTTATTTATTGTATTTTCAGTTACTTGGAACTTTCAGCTTTGTTTTGGATTTGGCAAAGCATACAAATGATTTGTTAGGTAGATCGGGAGCATTTCTCGGTCTGAATCAATTCCCTACTGGTGGGTCAATACCTTCCTGGGTGCTCTACCCAGTGCTCTTTGAATTAAAAGATTTTGCAGCACTGCTGTTCAGAACACTTTTCTTGACTTCTTTGTGTGAAGGATACTTCTCTGAAATCATTATGTACAGGTTTTCCTGGGCTTGGATAATTGTCTCATTCACTTGCACTAATCAGTGCTCTGCTGAAAGCTCGCGGGGGGTGGATTGTGGAGGTGGAACATGGGTCTCTGTCGAAGACCAGAGTCTTCTCTGTGCTGCTCTAGCCTTCCTGGTACCTTGTCCTGTGAAAGCTGGCTCTCTTAATCCTTCAGGAATTTCACCTCTGTCTCTTCAACTCATGGAGTCTACCAAATCCCACCTTTAGTCTATTTTGTATCACAGTCTGAAAGCTCTTTCAAGGCAGTAAGCTATGGACTCCTAATTTTGTTTCTTGTTTTTGTTTGCTTATATTTTAATTAGTTCAAGAGGGAGGTTAAATTTTATTATAGCTATTTTACCTTGGCTGGAAGTGGATAAACTGGGTTTTCAACTTAAAACTTTTACTTATGTATTTTCAGTCTTACATATTTGTTGCAAACTCATTTTTTCTACTTAATAGTATATGTGAAAGTTCACCCTTGTGGACTCATTAGCTCTGGTGTAGTCCTTTAAACTATTGTTTATTAGTATTATATTATGCTATGTTATATTATGCTATTTATTTTTTATGAATTTGGCATAGTAGTTTAAGCTTAGCTGTCACTCATTAACTGGGTAAGTTAAATTTATAAATTTCATAATTTTATCTGTAAGATGTTGATAGTAACAGCAGGGTAATTGTGAGGATTGTTAAGTCTTATGTTTTTCCAATGGAGAATTGTGTACATAATAAATGATTTAACCTGTTATTTCTTCTTTTTCTTATTAACTCTTTATTTTTTTCTCCTTTATCTTGCCTTTTTTGCATTTATGAAGACAGCCTGCCTGATGTATTAAAGCAATCAAGCTAGTGATTTTGAGTCAGGCAGTAGATATTTATGAGCTGAGAGGCATGAACAAGAGACACAGTCCATGTGAGGCAATGTGAGTTGTTTGGACTGAAATTTTTAGCTTTTAAACTTCTGGTTCTGTAGAACTCATTTTTTCTCCTGGCAGCAGGAAGCATGAGGAAAACCCAAGGGAAAGGCTACAAATAATTCTTCAAAGTATTTTAGGTCCTCAGAGAGGTGGAAAGCAGGGCACTAACTCATATTGCCAAGGTGAGCAGAGACTTCTTCTCTCCTTATCTGCCTAATTTGCTCCTGGAGGATCTCATTTTTTTTTGAATTTGGAAATGAAAGCTCCATGGGTAAGTACTGAGCTTTTCTGACCTCTTTTCTTTCTTTTTAGACTTTATTTAAAATATCTTAAACCAAACCAAGGAGAAAATGAACTTACGTCCTCAGCTCTCCAGTTGAAAGAGCTGCCTAAGTACCTCCCCACCCTCTGCATTTTCATCTTCCGCCACCCCAGCTTTGCTGCCCGCTCTCCTGCCTCACAGACACAGATGGCTCCCCGCCATCTCTTAAGTTGAACACAAAGTCTTGCCAGCTTTCAATCTCTTCATAGATTCTGTAAAAGATGCCTCTGTATTTATGTCCTAGTGGTGCCTTTTCCATACCTTGCGTTTCAACTACACAGGACCATTTGCTTAGGGTCACTGGGCTGCACAGCAGCGGAAGGACAATGGAGCTGACTTTTAGCCTTCATCCTTACCTGGATGGTCATTTTCCAAAGTGTGTCTGCCTGAAAAGAGTGCTTTTGTCTACTTTCTACAAAAAACTGAGGTATGGGGTATGATTGAAAAATATTAAATTTAAATTTAAATTTAAAATAACTTATTACAGTAAAAGACACATTGCCATTAATCACTTCAATAGACTCTCTCTTGCTTCAAACACATTTATCCCATCATTATTGTCTCTTTCTGAAGCGGTTCTGGAAGTCCTCTTTTGTGAATGTCTTTAGTTGAATTGTCCTGGCTGACTTGTGTCCTGAATTGTTTCAGAATTTTTACCTTTAAATACCGTTTTGACTTTGAGGTGGAGCTAGAAGTCATATGGTGCCAGCTCTGGTGAATAAAGTGGGTGAAGACACATTGTAATGTTTTTACAAAGCCTCCTTTCCATTGGATGATACTTGGTAGTAGCATTCACTATATTTTTGACCACACCTCATAAAGATATAAAAGAGGACTTCCAGAACTGCTTCAGAAAGTGGCAAGAATGACATGATAAATGTGTTCAAAGTGAGGGGAAGTATTTTGAGGGGTATTAAAAGCAATGTGTATTTTACTGTAATAATTTTACATACGTAATTTTAATATACATTCACTGTATATTTTGATCATCACTTATAATTCTCAGATGGTCCTGTTGACAGAATAGTCACCAAGCACACTTTACCACTTCCCATGTCTCTGACTTTGCTCATGCTAATGTTCTGTATATTTCATCTCTTTTTTTCCCAATAAACTTTTCAATTTACTGAAGCCATTGAAACTTTCACTGGTGATCTTAGAGTAGTCTGCATGTATTTAATTTTCTTTCTGGTAATTTATTTGTTGATACTTCCCTTGAAGTCCCTCTTCTCTTGGTTTTTATGCCATGTCACTTTATTTTTCTTTCAAATATTTAACTATCCACATTTGGGCTTTTCCTGAATTCCTCCCATCCCACCTCACAGCCAGATCTTTGAATGTGCTTATTCTTCAGATTTTTAGTCTTTGTCTTTTTTGTGCAAAGCCTATATATTTTCCCTGGTTGATCTCATTACCTGGCAGGTCTTTGACTCTCATATAGTTCTCCACTCTCAAATCTAAATCAACATCCAAAAAAAAAATTTTTTTTTTTTGAGCTCTGGACCTGTGTCTCTGACCACCTAATTAGACATCTCCACTCACAAGCATTCTTTAATCAATGTGTTTAAAATAGTATTGAATGTCTACCTTCAAAGAACCTTATCCATCTGTTTCCCTATGTGGTGGTTAACAGCACTATTCATCAGTTTTCAAAATTACTGTCAAGTTATTCTATTCTTCCACTCCTGACAGTCAACCAGTCACTAAGACAAAATATTACTATTGAAATGTAGTATTTCTCCATCTAAATGTTATTGCTTCAGTTCCAATATTCATCTTCTTATGGCTAAAGCATTGCAAAATACTCCTAGCTAGTGTACACGCATGTGATTCTTGAAATTTTGAATTATCTTCCATACTGGTTACTTAATTATCTCTCTAGAACATTAATTTACCAAGACGTCACTCTATCCCCCAGCATCTGATCAAGAAAACAACATTCAAGTTAACTGAGTGACTATTCTTTCAAACACAGTCCTAAATTCTTTACATACATTTGTTGTCATGTATGAAGGGCACAGTAATCTTTATGTGAAATTATTATGTTATAGATTAAGAAATAAAGGTTCATACAGGACAGGTAATTTTCTCCCACAGCAGTGGAAAACCAGACAGGTTACTCTGGTTTACCTTTCTTCTAAATCTTACTGCCCTCAGTAATCTGAAGTTTAATCTTTATATTTCATGTTATAAATGGTCTTGCCAAGTTACTTAGCTGAGGTTTAATAATAATAATGACAACTGAAGTATATATGAAGTGCTTATAAATAATATCATTACAAATTCTTCAAGGTGCTGATGATACCTACTTTCTAAAATTTTCCTGACTTGCTTCATTGCATTCATTGTATTTGGTGCATATCTCAAGATTTTATTGTATATTACTTTTTCTTCACTAAATTATATTTTCAAGTGTAAAGCCTATGTCACAATCATTGTTATATCCCCAGTAACTATCAAAGTAGGTGATAAAGTAGATTGAACACTGTCTGCCCCTGAGAAAAAATGCAAAATCCTTAAGTTAAAACTAATGCATTAGCATGAAAGAAATTTATACCCAGAAAGATATCCTATTCACTTCAAAGCCAGCTGAGACTTATACATTAGAGACTGGATTCCAAGGAGAAGATTTGAGGAAAGAAATCAATAAATGAAAGATCAGATTCACAATTTAAATCTAAAGAATTCAAAATTTTACTATTGCAGACTTTTAAGTAGTGCTTTCAAGTTTTTAATACTAATTCATTTATTGAAAACAAGGATCAAGCTCTCCCCTGATGACTATAAACCTACACCCAAAGTAATATGCTGTTGAATCCTGGATCATTAAGCATTCATGAATATGGATCTAAAAGTGTAGAATGTTTTAGATCTTTCAGTAGTTTTTTTAAATTGTTTGACTCCCTGGAATTAGACCGTCATGCTAAAATAAAACATATTTATTTTGCTGTGAGCAAGAAGTAAAGCAGCACATTTTGAAGATAATTAAGTAATGACTTGCTACTGGTGACATCATGGAAATTGCTGAATACATTAGATTAGATGCTGTAACTAAAGCTACCAGTCAGATGGTCACTGTGATGAACTGAACATGTTCCATGTATGATCAATCTTGGATACATCTGTTGAGTGACAGTCCAATTGGGTCACTTGTATCCCTGAAAAGCTATGTGTGTGGACCTAATTTCATCACAACCAGTCTACTAATTTATGAGATCTTAATACTATCAACTAAAAATATAGATCATTGGTTAAAATCTGGATGAGTGTAAAAATACTGATAATCATTAATAGATCTAGCTTTGTTAGTTGACAAATCCCTTCAGGTAGTAGTATCCATATTTGAAAACAAATAATAAAAAGAAAATTAATGATAAAATATTAGTACTTTTCTTTGAAAATACATAAACCTTAATGGCATTATAAACTTATTCTTTGTACTTTTTATCTTTTATTTTTAAATATTTATTTTTATTAGTAAGTGTTTGCAGTACATAATGATTTACACTTATTGTGAGTAGTTGGTACATGTATATAACACATTTTAATTCTTTTTTCATCCCTAGCCCTTCCCCTCCCTCCGTGCTCCTTCCAAGTGCCTTTCCAATTTGCAAACACTCTACTTCCATTTTTCTTCTTTTTTTCCCATCTCCTTTCCCTCTCACCTCCTTCCCTTGTCTCATTTCTATGATTTCTCTCACATGAGAAACTCAAAATATAAGCAAACTTATTTTTAGTAAATGAATGCACCAGTGTAAGTTCCAAATGAAGATACTAGACGTTATCAGCATCCTTAAAAATCCCTCATGCATCATCACATTAGTTACCTTCTGAGCACCCCACCTCACCGAGTCCAAAAGGAACCATTATTCTGACTTTGATACCACAGATTAGATATATATCCTTGTGTATTTTATGAAAACAAATAATCCAGTACATATTTTGAATCTGGCATTTTATACATCACATTACGCTGTGACATTAATTCATACGATGGCATATAGTAGTAGCAATACACCCTGTATCATTGTTTTAGAGAACTCCATTGTTTGAAAATATAGTTTAAATTTTTAAACTTTTGTTTTCTTAGCTGAGCATGGTGGCACACACTCTGGGAGGCTGAGGCAGGAGAATGACAAATTTGACCTAGCTTGCACAACCTAGTGATTTATGGACACCCTGTCTCAAAAAATAAATAAATAAATACATAAAATAAAATAAAAAAGAGCTGTAAGTTAGCTCTATATGAAAGCTCTGAGTTCAATTCCTAATACAAAACAAAAAACAAAAACAAAAGAAAGAAAGAAAGAAAGGAAAGAAAGAAAAAAGAAAGAAAGAAAATAAAGAAAGAAATGTTATTTTGCTGAGTGTCATTTGAGCTATTTTTGATTTTTGGGCATTATAGTTAGTGCTGCTATAAACATTCCCATATATGTTTGTTGTACATCTGTCCACATTATGGATGAATATGTAATTAGGAGTGGACTTGCTAAGCACAGTAATACATGTGTTTAGAATTGGTAGATTCTCCAAAATTTCTAATGTGATTTTGCCAATGTTCTCTTCAACTAGCATCTTTGGAGAGTAGAAAGTGTATTTTTACAAACTGAATTGTCAGATTGATTTACTTGCAAAATTTTATCCATTGTGCCCAGGAACCAGATCCAGACACATTCAGAAGAGTGCTTTACTAATCTCTTAGGTGTCTTTTCAACCAATGAAGTTGATAACCAAGGTTAGCCATCACACGGCCTTATTTGAAATAGGGCAAATAGCTCCCTAACCCTTCCATAGTAGGGAGTTATTGCTTGGCTAGTTTCTGAGCCAGCCACTTCCCCAGTTTTGCATTTCACTTTTGGGCAAGAATTTTAAAAAGGCAGGTGTGCCATGTTCCCTGGCCTTTTTACCTTCTACCAGCTTGATATATGGGAGCATGACAATTTTGGAAGTGACATACGGAAAATGGCAGAGCCAGAGATGGAATGAGTCTGTGTTTTTGGATTGCTACATGAAGAAAAGTTTCCAGTCAATCGGGAGTGCTTTTTGGTCATTTCAGGAGCAAAAAAAAATTTTTTTAATGCATTTGAGCTATTTTTAGGTTAGTTTTTTATAGTAAGGTCACATTAATAAACTGGGCATGATTTTGTACTTATTTTAAAATTTGCTCTAATAGAGAAAGTTATAGGAGAAATATTCTAGGTAAGAAGTATTTTGGTGATGATATTTTGGTGGCTAATTGCCAAGCTAGAGGAATTGTTCCAGTTGTATGTCATGCAACCCTGTCTTATCTGACTTGTAGCACTTGCTTCCTAACTAGTTTCCAATATTTTCACTAAAGACCTATTAAAAAAAAAGTAATGTTTCCTGGTTGTGTTAGCACACACATATAATTCCAGCACTCTGGGAGACTGAGGAAGGAGGATTGCAAGTTTTAGCCCAGGCTGAGAAACTTAGGCCTCAAAATTAAAAATTAAAAACTGGTAGGGATGTAGCTCAGTGTGATGGCTCTGACTTTAATCCCTAGGAACACAATACATGCACACACACACGTACACACACGTATGCACACACACATCATGTTTGTAAGATCTATCAACAGTTTAAAGGATCAATATTTTTATTTTCAGATGGGAAGGCAACATAATTAAATTTAACACAAGAAAAAAGAAAAGAAAATTGCTGTCCTTATGTTTAATAAAAGGAGTAAGTATAGGATGATAATATAATTCAACCATAGTTCATATAAAATTTCTCAAGGTTTTTCACTGACCACAAATTCAATACACCTAAAAGGATGATGAACTTGCTACAAAAATCATTTAATGTTCTTGATTAAATAAACATTTTGAGCATAAAAGGATGTATTTTAAGAAGGGTTGATCTAGTTACCTCAGCGTATCCAGATATAGATTCTGCATTTTAAAAAAGAAACATTTCCCATGTGAATGGGGTCGTGGCTAAGTTGTGGAAAGTTGTTGAGCCTTGTCATTTAGAAACATTTTAGGGAATTGAAGATGTGTAGATGTATGTTCCAGAAAAGGAATAGGAAAAACTTCATGTCTGCATTGCAAGATTCAAAACAGTCGCATGAAGTTAAATCCACTTTATAGGTCAGGTTTTTCTTCAATTCACATAAATTAGGATTTTGTTCTCTTAAATTTCCTTGTCTGAAATCTCTTTTAAAGAAAGTTGTTTCATAAAGTACTGAGGACTCTGTCATGGAAACCATGTAAATAAAGCTCAACTATCCCTGTGCCAGAATAGTTATAGCAATCATTTCTGTTAGAGTAAGTTAGACTGTGATCTCCCTGGTAGTAGTTTCCAAACTTTTCCACTCATGACACAGAAGATGTGATTATTTGTGTCGCCCAGGAGGATGAATTGTGGTAAGCGATGTATGGAGACAGTCAGCCAAAGCTCAGCCCCCCAATGCCTGTTGGTGTGGAGATAGCGGTGTCTCCACTTCCTCTAACCTGCTCAGAGTGCACCCGGCTTCCGTGGCACACGCATCAGAAGAACTGTGCTAAAAAGTCATGTCGAACTGGAAAATTGCATGATTCTCCAGAAGACAACGGAAAAATTTAAGATAGTCTTTTATTTCTCCAGCAAGAAATGGCATTCATCTTACATACTAAATTATTAGAAATAGAAAAAACTGTAGATTAAGTATTTCTTCATATTTCTTGTTCTTATCTCACTGTTACTCTATCAAATTTGGCACTGGGAAAAGTATTTGGTGTTCTGATCATTCTGGGAACTCATCTTCAAAATCAAGCCACTACTCCATGGTAAGTCACTTGATTTTCAAACCAGTTTCAAGAAACGATGAGAAATGAATCGTATTTGGTGTGCAGCAAAAGGAGCAAACAGAGCTCCAATATCTTGGCCTCTTTCTATATTTACTTTCCCTTACCAATTCTGAATTTTTAGATGTTTAGATTTAAGTTTTATTTCAGCTTTAAGGATTATCTCGATGTCATATTGAAGATATCAGGTGGGTAATGAATGTGTTGCTATATATCAAGAGGAATTATATTTAATACATTTAACTATGAGTTTAGTTTTTAATCCATTTAGGGAATTTTCCTTGCTACAGCATTTTCTCAGTCAAATTGCTACTCGACTTTTCCAAAAACATTGATTCTTGAATCTCAACTTTTGTTATCTTTTAAGATAAAGGAGATGGGCAGAGGATATTTTCTTTTCTTTTTTTTCAGAGGATATTTTCAGAAAGAGAAAATATCCCTCCCATATTCAATACATTTTTGTTCTGAATTTTCACCATTTAAAATGTTTTATCATTTTGTAAAAATAATGCAAATAAGCAAGAATTTGATGACAATATTATGGTTGTTTTCATCCCCCTCTGTTTTTTGTAAGAGGTTCTGTAGTTTTGATGTCTATTCAATTAATATTCATTAATTCTTTGATACATCAAACATTTATTCAGAACTTATTTTCTGTGTCCAGCACAGAACATAATGCAGGGAAGGATTAATGAGTAAGAAATAATCCTTGACCTGAGACAATTCATGGTCTAGATGAACATTCTGATGTTTCCATATAATGAAGCAAATATTTGAAAAGGAACCAGATTAAATGGGGAGATAATCCTGAAAGACAAGCTCTTAATGATAATTACCAACCTCTGTCCTGAACTCACTTTGCACTAAATTTTATTTAATCTAACCCTTTGGATTATTCTCATAGGTCACATTATAAGATTATTGCAAAATACCAGGATGAGTCTGACCCCTGCCCTCTGTGTCACTCTCCACTGTTTCTCTGACCTTCCAAAGATTTACCATTTGATTCTTAAGTTCTGTCTGAGTCTTCTTTCTTTTGTGCTTTCACATGAGCACTTCTGTTTTAAGATAATCTATCTCGTATGCCTAGATTTTTAATCATTGACATGTAAAAATTGTACATACTAGAAAAACCAGGCACAACCCTGAGATATACTGTTATCTAATCTGTAGTTCAAATCAGATGTCATCAATTGCTCCAGTGATATCTATATTCAAATTTTGTTAATTCTTCCAATAAGGTTGTAGAGCTATTTTTTTAATGTGGGTCCAGAATCTAATTCTGGATCATACATTGTCTTTAGTTGCATTTCTATTAGTCTTCTTTATCTAGATCAGTCTATCTTTGTTTTACATCACTTTGGCAATTTCTGAAAGTACAAACTAGTTATTTTGCAAAATACATCCTGGTTTAAATCTGTCAGAGTTTCCTCAGGAAGAAGCAAAAGTAACATTACATTGTTATTGCAGCCTATTGGAGTGGCTTTGTTTTAATTTGCCTGTAATCTAAACATGTTATTTGTGCTGAAATTTTGTGTGCTTTTATTGATTTATTTTTATGTCTTTGATCTATTAGTTACTGGAAAAGGTATATCTTCCTTTTTAATAGTGGTTTTATCTGTTTCCACTTTTAATTTTAATTTTTATTTTTTTATGTGGGTAGCGGGGGTTGAACTCAGGACTTCCCGCTTGCCAGCAGGCACTTGTGCCAGTGAGTGATATCACTGGGCCCTTTTTTCTTTTATGTGGGTACCGGGAGTCAAACTCAGGACCTCGTGCTTGCCAAGCAGGCGCTTATACCACTGAGCCATATCACCGGCCCTGTTTCTACTTTTAGTTCTGAGAGTTTTTGTTTTATGTATTGTCAATTCTTATTTTCATACTAATTCCATCTATAAAGCTGCTGTACAGACTGAATTTGTGAATATTGAACCACTAATCCCAAGAGAAATAACTGAATTAGGTACCTGTGACCCTCTAGTCACAACACTTCCATGAATTGACCTATACATAAACTTGCTTTATGGGTATTCCTGTTTGAACACCTTGCTATGTAATATTGATTCATTAACATTGAATTCATAGCCAACAGCACTATATCTCATGAGTAAATGAAGTTAATCTACTTTATGCAATTACTTTCTGTAAGGCATACCATAGCCTTCTTGTGCTTATGAACACCAGGAAGAATTTTAGCATTAAAGTTGAGAGACATTTTAAATGGTGAAATCACCAAAAACAAAAAACAAAAAACAAAGCAAAACAATAAAAGGAAAGAAAAAAAACACAAATATGAAAAACACTGTACTAAATAGATAGTGAAAGAAAATCTTTTTACAGTATGAGAGCTGAAATAAGCAATCTAAATTCCTTTTTTGATCTCAGCTATGAATGTTCATTTTGGGTAACTCAAATGTTTTATTGCTCTGTACATGTCTGTGAATTACCACAAGGTGCTATGAGTATCACTTTTGGGGTTACTAGTAAATTTTAATGAGTAGAAAAATTTATAAATGTGGAAACTACTAATAATGACTATATTTAAAAATATTTTGTGCATATAGGTTTAAAATTCTTATATCTTCTCTGTTAATTTAATTCCTTATAAATAAGAGGTATCTTTATATTTAGCATTGTTATTGTTTAAGATTTGTTATATTTGAATAAATTCGATTTCAGCTTTCTTTTAATTAACCTACGCAATCCTTTCTATATTCAAATTTCCTGTATGATCTTAAAAAGTTTTGTTTAGCAATAATGATGATAATGATGATGATGATGCTTCATGAAACTGTCAGAGAAAGAGTAAAGTTCTTGATATACATGTTGCTGCCATGAAAGTCGGTAAGAAATATCCCTGCAGAAGTGCATACTCTTCCTGTACTTGGAAGGAGGAGGTCTGGTCTTTCTGAAGACTCAGATCCTGAGGGAAGTTTTTCAGTTTGGTCTGCATCTGTTCTCCCTCATTGTCAGTTGCTGCCCTGTGTCATCGGTTAAGACCATAGCCTTCTCAATAAGCCTCCAAACCCATCAAAGAAAGCATCAAAGAATAATGGCAGACTATGTACCTCTTAGCATGTCTTTTCCTTTAAGTTAGTTGAGATGAGCAGGACGAGGTATAGGGTTTTTGTATGTTTAAATGGTAATAACCATAGGGGGTATTGATTAAGAGATGTGTAAAAAGATGGAGGGAGTTATTATTCATTTAATCTTAGGAACTACTAAATGCATCTCTATCTTATTATTATTATTATTATTATTATTATTATTATTATTTTTAATGTGGGTACTGGGAGTCGACCTCAGGACCTCACGCTTACCAGGCAGGCGCTTATGCCATTGAGCTATGTCACTGGCCCATGCATCTCTATCTTAACAATTACAATTTCTTTTAAAAAACTGATAGCAACTGACTTCTGAAATTTTAAAACTAATATTTTAGATTAAGAATTTCAGTGATTCACTCCATCTGATTGGACAGCTGGGCAAACGTGTTTATATTCAAAACTCAGAAGAGGGTATGATGTAGAGTTTGTTCTTTTAAACCTTTCGCATGTACTGGTTGGCCCACATTTCCTCTAGAAGGAATGGGAACCTCCCTCCTTTTCCCTAGTTTTCTAAATCCTGAGATTAAGCTGTTCAGACAGGCAGTTCTACAGACAAAGCAGTGTACTGAATTTACATGGCAAGGATATTTTGTTGGAATTTAATTTACATATATTTACTTTGCTTTCTTTTTTGTGTTATCAGATGCACTTTGATGAAGGAGGTAAATTTGAAAAACATGAAAAAAGGAAACAGAGCACCATTTTCTATTGCATATATTTATATAATTTTCGATATCTTCTCATTTCTAACAGGTAACTGAGTCCCTGCATTTTATTAGATAATATAGGTTGGGTTTGTAAACAGAAAGATCTCTGAAAATAGGTTTGCTCATAGTCTGCGAGTTTAATTTGGCTGTGTAATTCCAGAACAGAATCAATCCATTCTTATTCATAAAAACAACAGAAACAGACATACTTGTTTGAAATATTATTTGCATGACATATTTTACACATATTTGATAGAAATGGTAAATTGCTAAATGAAAAAGTAAATCTTATAATTGGAAAAGGAAAACATAAACAATAATAATTCTCAAAGCTCACAGAAATCCTAAGCAGCCGTTTTTTTCAGCCAGGTGGTTCTTGGAAATTCAGGAGCCAGTCTTCAGAATATTTTTATATGTTGCTGAGAGAAAGGACTGCAGCTAATATAGGTACAAAGGACAAACAGTTATTTTAAAATGTCATCTATTTGCTGGACCTGAACTGGGTGAGGATTCAGACTTGATTCATTCAATTACTGTTCCCAGCAGTGTTCTCACGAGCATATTGCTTTTTTGGCTGCTCAAGAAAGCTGATATAAGACTGGGTTGTATTCAAGAAGACCTTAAAGAAAGAAAGAGTAGTTTGTTGGCTTTAAAATCCTCAGATGGTCTTTTTTATACTTCATGTGGTTTGAGTGAATTGAAATATAACACTTTTTTTAACTTCAGAAAACAAAGCTTATAGAAACAGTCATAAAATTGCCATAAAATCCAAAACATGAGTCTAGAAGTTCCCTTTTGTGGATCTCTAAACACAACAATCTAGTTTTACGATGAATTTATATATTCTATTTTATGTAGTATAGAAAAGAAGCATAAATTAAGAACGAGTGGAAGTAGGTAAACTTGTTTTCCATCACTATATCAGTTTTTCTCTGACAAAATAAAATATTTGAAAGATGTGTCATATATCAAAGCTATCTTGCCATATTCTGAATAATTTACTGTTACTAGAAAATAATTTCCTGAAAGTACCCCATTAATTGATTTTTTATAATAAGCATCATTTAGTTTAAAAATAATTAATTTCTATGTGTTGCATAAAACTGTATATTTCTGATATACAACCTAAGATTATACATATATATGTGTGTAATATGTATACATACTACACAACACACATACATTATGGAATGGCTCAATCCATCTCATTAACATACCAATTAATTTACATATTTTCATTTTTATGTGTTGAGAATCTTAAAATCTACTCTCTTATTAATTTTAAATATGTAGTGCATTGTTATTAACTATAGTCACAAATTTTGTACCAGATCTTTTCAATTTGTTCCCCCGTGTAACTGAATCTTTGTTTTCCTCGAACATTTCTCCACTGACCAGCATAGTTTTAGGTGTATAGCAAGCTCTTGATAAATTTACACTGAACTGTATAAATTTGAAAAATCTATGAGTTTTAGATGTCTAATCACATATTAAATTAAAAACATGCAACATAGTAAAATTTTCTTGAAGATTATTTGCAAACTTAAGAAGTTACATATTAAGGGCCGGTGAGATGGCTCAGCGGCTTAAGCGCCTGCCCGGCAAGTGCGAGGGCCCGAGTTCGACTCCTGGAACCCACATACGAAAAAGGGGCCGGTGATATCGCTCAGCGGCACGGGCGCCTGCTGGCGCGCGAGGTCCTGAGGTCGACCCCCCGGTACCCACAAAAAAAAAAAAAGTTACATATTAGGAAATTATTGACTGGGTTCAATAAAGGCACACAAACAAGTATTTGCCAAATTTCTTCCTTTGATGTTTTGAAATACCTAAAAACAGGTATTTTATCTATGATTCTAGAACTGTAATTAGAGTACTTGTCTTTGAGTGGAGTTCACTTACGGTGCAATGTTATAGCTGATGGAATTAATCTCACTGAAATTTTTGTGCTGGCATCTTACTTTTAAGGCTGTGCCAGTAGAAATCATATTTTGAGGGAATTGACCACTTTGTAATGAGAAAATATTTCCTATGAGTCATTTCTATTATATTCTCCTGTAGTGAGGTTGAGTTTTAGAAGTTCAGAATTCTTTTTTTTTTTTGTTTATTTGTGGGTACCAGGGGTCGACCTCAGGGCCTCGCGTGCCAGCAGGCGCCCGTGCCGCTGAGCGGTATCTCCGGCCCTTTCTTCGTATGTAGGTTCTGGGAGTCGAACTCAGACCCTCGCGCTTGCCAGGCAGGCGCTTATGCCGCTGAGCCATCTCACCAGCCCCAGAATCTCAGAATTCTAATGAAGCAATTTATAGAAGATTATTTCCTCAGAGGATAATTAGTACCAAAATATAAGAATTTTGCCACCTTTGACAAATGAGTTTTACTCAGAAATGAGTAAAGCTGTTTTGTCCTTCCTGGTGATTTCTCTGGTGTACCTCTTCAAACTCCATAACACAGAATTCTTGAGTTCCTAAATTATATAGAGTTCAACCTTGCTCTTGTTTGTCTTCTGCATATTCAGATGGAATATAGACAAAATCACATCCATTAAAATATAATATTAAAACAAAACTAGCTTTAGTAATAGTAAAGTCTTAAGTTACTTTTCTTGTTGCTGAGACAAAATAAGCAACATTCAAAGTTAAAGGGGAAAGTTTTATTTAGCTCACAGTTGGTAGAGGTTTCAGTTCATTCAGCTGGCTCCAAGGCAGGGTGGCTTGGCAGAGGGCCATCACAGAGGAGAACAATTCAAGGTGTCATCCACAAAAGCAACGAGGGAGGGACAAGCCTCTTTGTGTCCCTTAATTGTATGCAGGCTACCCTACCGCAGGTGTAGTACTCACACACTTAATCCTAGTTAGAGCTATGCCAAACGAATCAGTGGACTGATTTACTAATCACACACCCTTAATCCCAGCATCACACACTGAAAATCCCACCTCCCCATGACTATATGAGTCTTTGGGGGTACATCTAGATACAAACCATGAAAAGGTCTTAAAAACCACACATGAACTACAAGAATTTCAGTCATTTTCCCCTACAGTTGTCTTACAAAGGCATTTCTCTTGGTGGGCAGCTAGGTAGACAAAGACTGCTGAATGTCCAATTCAAGCTGTCGTGAAGCCCTTTGCTTTTTAAAGTGCTGCTCCTTTGCCTTGTGCTCTTAAATTAACCAGTCTTTCATGAATTACTCTGACTTGCATTTTCTCAACATCCCACAGGGTATTGTATTAACTCAATTCAGCAGAGTAGAACAGATTCTATATACCTACAAGAGTTAATCAAGCTCCATGGTAAGCCACTATAGTCCTCAGAATAATCCAACTTGAGGAGATTGAAGAGTTCCTTCTATCCTTTAAGGCCACTGATCTAGAATTTTACATAAGATGTTAAATAACAGTTTCATGTCTCATTGGAATCTGTAGTTTTTCGGGGGCCCCTAATGCTCATAGAAAGAGTGAAAGTCAGTATCAATAACCACAGTGACTCCACATCTTGGATTTTACTAGACAAGTGTGATTGCTAATATTTATCCTTAGGAATTTTTTTTTCTTTCTTTTTTTTTTTTTTTGTGGGTACACGACCTCAGTACCTCGCACGCCAGCAGGCGCCCGTGCCGCTGAGCGATATCACCAGCCCTTTTTTCGTATGTGGGTTCCGGGGTCGAACTTGGGCCCTCGCGCTTGCCAGGCAGGCGCTTACGCTGCTGAGCCATCTCACCGGCCCAGGAATATTTTCTGTGTTCCACAGTAGTAACATTAAATAGGAGTCTCAGGTCAAATAACTTTGCTGTTATTGTAATTAGCTATCTCAATATTTCTTCAGGGATCTTTTATATGTTCATATCCACCATGTGTCTCCAGACTTATTTGGCTATAAATTGTTTTATTATTATTTAATGTTAATTTTTAAATTTGTGATTATCCTCTTACTTGGGAAGCTAGTCTATACACACTTTTCTTCTACTTTTGTATATTTTGTATGTTTTTATTGGTATGTTTTAAAATTGCTACATCTTTGTGGTACACACATTCATCCTGGGGAGTTACTACATGTACATGACAGTTCTTAATTCCTTTTTTTTTTTTTTTGTGGGTACCGGGGGGACGACCTCAGGACCTCGCGCGCCAACAGGCACCCGTGCCGCTGAGCGATATCACCGGCCCCTTTTTGGTATGTGGGATCCGGGAGTCGAACTCGGGCCTTCGCGCTTGCAAGGCAGGCGCTTACGCCGCTGAGCCATCTCACCGGCCCTCTTAATTCCTTTTTTAACCCCCTCTTTCCCCCTCCTTGGATCTCTTGGACCCCTTCATATATATATATTTATCATATATTCATGATGATCACATCCCTCAACAGGACTTGGTGCATGTCCATAGCACTTCACATCACCCTCCCCCTTTTAAACTTATTCCTTCTCCTCCTTCCCCCTCCCTCTTTCTCTTGGTTCCCTTCTCATATGCTAAAGATCCATCTTGCTTTTTCTTGTTTTCTGTCATTTATTTTGCACTTTTTTTTATATTTTGGGTTTGTCATATGAGAGAAACCATGTGGTATTTGAGCTTGTGTCTGATTTACTCAACATCATAGTCTCCATTTTGCTACAAAATAACTCAATTTTATCCTTCATTTTAGCAGAGTAGTACTCCATTGTGTAAATATCACATTTTCTTTATCCATCCATCTGTTGATGGACATATGGGTTACTTCCAAGATTTAGCTATTATGAATTGTGCTGCTATAAACATGGGTCTGCATTTTTCACCATGATATGATATATTTAATTTTTTCTGGAAGGTACCTGGAAAGGGAATAGCTGGGTCAAATGAAATTTCTATTTTTAGTTGTTTGAGGAATCTCCATATTGATTTCTATAGTGGTTGTACCAGTTTATAATCCCACCAATGATGAACGGTTACTTTTTCCTGCAGATGTACCAGTATTTGTTATTATTTGATATCTTGAAGACAACCGTTCTTTCTGGAGTGCAATGGAATCCCAGTGTTGTTTTAATTTGCAGTTCTTGAATGGCCAGTGATGTTGAACATTTATTCATGTACTTATTGGCCATTTGTACTTCATCTGAGAAGTGTCTATTCACTTCAGATGCCCAGTTTTCAGTTGGGTCTGTAGTTGAGAAAATGGGCTATCTCTTTTCTACTTTTGATGTGGGCAAGAGGATGGTTATACATGCAGCAAACTTTCTCAACTAAAGAGTTCTGAGGCATTGAAAATAAGGAATTCAGGATCCCACATAATGATAGGAGCAAAGTTTGTGCATGTGTGTCTCAAGCGTTACAAATTACAGTGTCACAGATTTTCCATATTAAAGTGCATTCTTATGATGAACTATGTGTTACAAAATATTGCTGCAAAGCCTTCTTTATAATTGTCTGTTAGAAATTTGGCTTCATTCTTTCTTAAGCCCATTCAACTTGAGATTTGGAAAGTATCCTCGTTATGCTGGAATTCAACTGTTTCAATTATAGAAAGAAGCCATAAACATTGCCAAGGTTCAAGATGACTGTTTTATGGTATTATTACCACACCCCAACAGAGGTCATTTGAAGTTGATAAAATAGCCCCTGCAGGAAGACGTGAACAATGAAAACAGCGATAATGTCTCCAGAGAATTTCCCGAATCAGTGAAATTGTCTTTTAAATAAAAATACATATTTTTCTGATTGGAATGATCGTTTTTTTTCCCAAATACTGTCCAAAAATTTTAAATGAGCACAGACCAAAAACCTTACAAAAACAAATGAATTTGTAATACTTTTGATTCACTGGCCTGTAACTCACCTTTGCAGAAATTGCTGGAAAAGCACATTTGCTGCATCTGAATAAGAATGGAGTTTACTCTCTGCCAGATTGCAAGCAAATCTTGTACCCCACTTTATAAAGCCCTTGCCTCCTCTTGCCCTAACTTAGAGCATTCTCTAAAGCGCTCATCAATAGCAGCATTTTAGGCCCTATAAGAAGCCAAGAATAGACACTTAAGAGTGGAAGGCCTGACTAAGGCTCAAATGCTGCCCTGCATAAGACAATACCTATTCAGCCTATCATAAAGGGCTTGAATAAGGAGGCCAGCTGGCCCACTATAAGTGGCAGGAGGAGCATTGTCTACATGCACCTTTTAAGTAGCAGCTTTAGTATTCAAATTATTCTTGTGCTAATGATAGCTAATTCATCTTTTTAGATAAAAGCATCGATGAAATTGTCTAAATTGTTCTAAATGTATTCTGTGAGTCATGCAAGCTGGTTTGCCAGGTGAAGTGAAAGTGAATGGTTGAAAGAGATAAGGAGAACCAAGGAATGCAAAGATAATTTTATGTCAGAAAAAGTCCCAAGGGAAAAATCAGCTGCACTTACAGAATCTATTAGCCTCTCTGCCCAGTCCATCTCTACCTCGTGTAGTCTAATGTGAATTTCAGAGGACAGTGTTAAGATGATTTACAATCTCAGTTTGACCAATATTGAGGAGTTTTCTCCTACACAGGATTTTCAGTGCTAAAGCTAGCACAGTGTAGCAGAAGATATTGTTTGTTGGCCACCCTACTAAACAAGCAGATAAAAACCTGCTAAGTCCCTTTTTCTGTCCTTCCAGTTTAGGACTTCAGTAACTGTAGTAACTCAAGGGATGGAAAAAGCATGGCTTTTAAAATCCATGGGTCATTGTTTACCTTATTTGTAATTTGGCAAGAAAGTAAAAGATTTTCCCTTAAGTTTTTATTTTTATGAAATGACAATGAAGCTCAGTTCACAAAATAAAAGGAATCAACATGTGGAAAAAGCTTAATCAAAGAAAGATGAAATTAGTGTTAGATTCCTTTAATTTTCACAAGTGTTAGGCACTTGAGGACTGTGAGAATCTATTAACAAAAGATACATAAATATAATTTTCCACTGCAAAGCTGACTTTCTCAGGCCTCAAAAAGGAGTCTGCATGTAGAGGTCACTTTACAGTTCTTGATTATGTTTGAGTATTTAAGGCCTTTGAAATGCTGTGCTACTTTGTTAAGTGAACATCTTCTTTAAGTAAGGTTTCCTATATGGCATCAGATAAATTTGATTTGGCCAGTGCAGTAGAAAAAGTTGATTTTTTCTCTCTCTCTCTCTGTCTCCTTTTCTCTCCCTCAAATCATTGTTTTCCAGTGTTTGGATTATGAATCTCAAGAGAGGCTGAACTGCTGCCTCTCACCATTCTGCAATTTTTTTTTTTTTTTTTTTTGAGAAGTAGATGCCTGGTGTCTTAGTTACTTTTCTCTCATTGCTGAGACAACATACCCAACTCCCAAAGTTAAAAGAGGAAAGTTTTATTTAGCTTACAGTTTGTGGAGATTTCAGTCCATAATCAGCTGGCTCCAAGGCAGCGTGGCAGAGGGGCAACAGTTCATGGTGGCGGAAGACAGCAAAAGCAACAACAGAGGGGGAAAGAACAACCCTCTTTCTGTCCTTTATATTGTATGCAGGCTACCTGCCCTAGGGCAGGTATAGCACTCACACCTTTAATCTCGGGGTTGGACCATGAATCAATCACAAACTCTAGATTCAGCCACTTCTGAAAAGCCTGCCTCCCATGACTGCATGAGGCTTTGGTGGGATATCTAGACACAAACCATAACACCTGGGAATTGGGAAAATTAAAAGCAACAGAGATGTTGAAGAAGCAGACTGTAATATAGAGGAGGGAGTGAAATAATCTGGACTTTCTCCCTAGCCTGACATTGCTGAAGCAAACTGAGCACTGGGAGCTCCAGGGAGAAAGGCAGTGGACTTGGCTGGTGGTTATTGTGCTCTGCAAGGACAGTGAGGGGTTTCACTCCCATGGCAGTCCTCCTGGAGGCTACAGCTGGAGAGGGATCCCAGTGCAGGTGCCTGACATTTCTCTAGAGAGAGTGTGGGGTTGGGTACCATTCCAGGAAAGAAGCGAGTGTTTTAATCTGAGATTCACAATACCTGTGGGATGGATTCACTTCTGGGTTCCCAGTGTTACTCTCCCACTGTGACTAGGGATAACAGTCACAGGAGACAGCCATGGACAGGTAATGGGCTGGAAAGAGATACCCTGGAGGGTTTGAGCTCAGGTGGGAAGGACACAGGCCCTGCCCCCTGTAGCCAGAGGTCAGGATTGGCTTTAAGTGCTCTTGGTTTGAAAATCTCAGCATTGTGTACTCCAACCCTCACCCTACTGCATGCATCCAGCACAGATTAGGTGTCTGATTGCCATACTTATCTACCTGAATGAGTAGGGACACATCTAGTCTTGGAATGACACTGCCTGTATAAACAGAGGGGACTCCAGAAGTAGGGGTGAAGCTTTTAAAAAACCATAGGTATTAAGACGAGGCAGAGAAAACCAAGACTTTTTAGATTCCAAAATTGCAGGTCCTAGAAGGAAAGCACTCTTTCAAAAACACAGAAAATATTTTTGGACTTTTTTCCTTTTTTCTTCCTTCTTCACTGGTTTATTGGGGCTTGCAAATTTTTCCTTTGTTCTTTTTTTCTTGGTTGTTTTTAGAAATTCTTTCCTATTCTTTCTTTTTCTTACTAATCTTTTTTCCTCTCTCTTTCTTTTCTCCATTTGATTTTTCCCTTTAATTTTTCTTATTTTTATTTGCCACATTTTTCTCCCTTATTCTCTTTTACCTTCTATTTCTTATTTGTTTTTCTGTTATGTTTGCCTAATTCTCTAAATATCTTTTTACTCCCTAACAGGATCATGTTTACCTAATACTCTAAATATCTTTCTATTCTCTAACAGGATCCTTCATCTCATTTCTCTCTCCTCTTTCTCTGCTCACATACTTTAAGCTTTCAAATTTTTCTTCTTATATTCTCCCATTCCCAAACACCTATGTATTTAATAGTATAACCATTAAGCTTTATTAATGTTTAGATAGTTATTTAACTCTATGTAATTACTCTTAAATTCATTTGTACCATTACTGGAAATATAACTGTTCCATTTAGTACATATTAGCTGAATGTCAGTATCTGGGTTGTCTTAGTGTTCATACTATAAATGTGAATTTCCTTTCTATGGTTAAACACAATACATTATGGGTTCTTATGGTATGTTATTATCCAATATGTTTTGAATGATACTACTTTAGCAGATTTGTTGGTATTGCCAGGGTTGCATAGTTGTTGCTATTAATTGGTTTTCTCTATATGTCAACATCCAGATTACCTCTGTGACATTAATAATACTGGGGTTCATTCCCAGAGAATTAGGTGTTAGACAAATTGCAACTACATCTATGGCTCCCAAATTAACAGATGTGGTCAGATCTTGGGGCAAAGCAAAGCACTATAGTTAGCCATGCTCAAAAGACATTACTGAAAAGCAGACTAACAAAAGAAATCTCCATACTAGCAACAAAATATTTCTACTATAAGCATACACAAACCTCAGCATAAGACAAAGCAAAGCAAAACAAAACAGAACAATCAAATAAAAAACAATAGAAACATGAGAATACAAGCCAATGAAATGCCTCCTAAAACTCCCAACTCCCGCAAAGCCAATCCATGGGGCATCAAGGGGCAGAATAGAAAAGCCACATACTAGAATTATTAGAAGGATAACAAAGGAGGTTAAAAACAGATCAGCTAAACTGATAACAGAAGTAATAAACAAAATGATCACAGAGCTTTCAGAAGACACTAATGAAAGGTTAGCTGAGCTAAACAAAATAACACAAAACACAAATGGCCACTTTAGCTAAGAACTGGAGCACATGAAAAGGTTTCAATTAGAAATTCAGGAGATAAAAATATGATTGAAAGTATGGGCAGAAGAAGTGACCAGTGTGAGGACGGAATTTCAGAACTTGAAGATAAGGATGCTTTCAAGGATCAACTACTGAAAGACTCCTTAAAAACAAGAGAACATGAAAAATGGATCCAACAGCTACTAGTCAATGCAAGGAAGACTAAGATTTATTAGAATAAGTGAAAAAAATCAGAAGACAGCATAAATGGCATGAAAAACCCATTTAAAGAAATAATACAGAAAACTTCCCAAATATAAGGACAGAAATAAATGTATAGACAAAAGACATATATAGAACTCCAAATAGCCTGTTTAAAAGAGAACCTCTCCATGTCACATCATAGTTAAAATATCAAAATTCTAACACAGGGACAAAATCCTAAAAGCTGTTACAGAAAAGCAGTGAATAACTTATAAAGGTAAACCCATTAGAATTACAACAGACTTCTCAACACATAGTTTAAAAGCCAAGAGGGTTTGAAATGTTTCAAGTCCTAAAAGATAACAACTTCCAATCGTGACTTACATATCCTGCAAACCTTTCCTTCAAAACTGATGGAGAAATTAGGTATTTACATGACAAAGAGGACCACAAGAAGTTCACGACCACCAAGCCAACGTAAAATGAACACTAATGGACACAAATTGTCAGACAAACACCAACGCAATTATAATGTGGGACCTCAATACTTCACTGTCACAAATAAGTAGATCAAGTAGACCAAAAAAAAAAAAAAAAAAAAGTAAAGAAATATTGAGTTAAACCAAACCTTCAAACAAACAGACTTAATAGAGATCTACAGCATATTCCACCAAACAACAAAATACACATTCTTCTCAGCAGCATATAGGACTTTCTCCTAAATAGACCATGTAGTAGCCCACAAAGCATGCTTAAGCAAATGCAAAAGAATTGAAATTATTCCATGCACCTTATCAGATCATAGTCCAACGAAACTAGAAATCAATGGCAAAAGAAAAAAACAGAAACTATGCAAATACATGGAAATTAAACAATATCCTCTTGAATAATCAATGGATCGCAGAACACAAAAGCCAACTTCTGCTTAAAAATATACACCTTTCCTGATTTTACTTGTCATGTTAGTCAAAATAGAGGATTTCCATACTAGCTCATGAATACAGAGCAGATCAGGGCTACATTTAGCACATTTTACAAAAAAGTTTCATTTTATCTGATTTTATCTTCCCCCACTCTCTAGGAGTGGCCTAGACTCACTAAGTATATAACCATAGTGCCTTTTTGGTACAGAAATCAGAAAACATATCTGCTATGTGATTTCTAATGATAATCTGTTCATAGATTTGTATCTCTAAATCTCATGGGTTTTTCTTCCACATTTTTGTTGATCATAGACTTCAAGGGAACTTTCACCTAAATGAAATTCCTTGCTAAGAAGAGAGAACAAAGTTTAAGTTTATTTCACAAAAAAATCAATAAACTTTATCATTCTTTAAATATAAGCATGTTTTTGTTCTATTTAATGTTTGCTATTAAAAGGTCAGCAGAAATATTACTGTTCTCAAAAGTCCAGAAATAAGAAGTCTGTCATGTGGTGAGCCATTCTCACACCCTCATGGACTCCACTGACTACATTGCCACGTGTTCCAGATCCTCTGAAGGTTTAACTGTTACATTTAGCACGGCCTCTATGCCTTTTCAATGCTGTTCCCCTGGAATGCCCACTCTATAATTTCCTAATTACTCACCACTTTTCTAACTGGTCAATACCTATCTCAAATGACATCTAGTGTAAAGCTTTCTGCCAGAAAAATTATTGTAACTTTCTGTTCATATACCTGTCACTTCAAAAAACTATGTTGTCTAACTATAGCTTCATTCATTTCTTGTATCCTTAGCTCCAAGAGTAAGTTCTGGCAATGTGTATCAAAATGAAATAAACTTTGTTGAAAAATGAACAAACAGATGAATGACTTGTTAGGTTAAGTTTAGCCATTAGCTTACAGAATAAAAATGGTCAAGTCATTAAATTATATATGCCTCAATTTCCTTACATATAACACAAAACTGTTGGAATAGTTTATTCTTGTACTATACCTAATTAGTGTTCCTAATACTGATTCCCCTTCTTTGTCCCTAGAGGCAGTGTATACATCTCAATTCAGTTCCTGGTAACTCTCATCGCTTTTTGTATGTGAGTGAGTCTTATCCATGGGCAGAATGCTAATGGAAGTAAGAGTGTTTCAGTTTTCAGCAGAGACAGAGCCTGAATTAGCGCCATAGCTGACCTGCAGCCTACCTTAACTGTAAGTGAGAATTAAGCAATTGTAAACCATTTGACTAATTCACTCACAAATTTTCTTTTCTGCTCTAGTTTTTCATAATATTGCTAACATTTGCTAAAATATCTCTAGTGCTCATTATTACCACTCAAATATTTTAAATAAATTTAGACACGATGAATTTAAGAACTCATTCTTTCAACTGTTTCTTCTACAGTTTATCACTGAATTTTTAGGCTAACCTGGATCAACATGAACTTGAATGTAACAAACATCGCATACCTTTCATCACAACCCTCAACATAAGTGTTTTGTGTCAGGTGGCTTCCAAGTTGGTCCCCCAATCATCTCAACCTCATGGTCTTGTATAATTCTTTTCCCTTGTGTAACTCACTTCTAACTAATATAATACTTCAATATTGAGCAAACATCACTTCTGTTACTAGTTTTCAAAAGATTCTGACTTTTGTCCTGGTAGAAAACTCTCTCTATTTCACTTTGATGAAACAATCTTCAAGGGGCAATGAACTGGGATTGGCCCTGGCGAGTAGCTCAAAATGAAAGGAGGCTCTCAAGATCTCAAGAGTCTATCAGGACTGGGGCCGGAGAGGTGGCTCAGCAGCGTAAGCGCCTGCCTGGCAAGCGCGAGGGCCCAAATTCGACTCCCGGAACCCACATACGAACAAAGGGCCGGTGATATCGCTCAGCGGCACAGGCGCCTGCTGGCTTGCGATTTCCTGAGGTCGACCCCGGTACCCACAAAAAACGGTCTATCAGGAATGAAATTATGCCAACAGCCACGTGATCTTGAAAGCTGATCATTCCTGATCTTCGTTTCAGATGGGATGGCAGCCTTGGCTGACTCCTTGATTATAGCCCTGTAGGAGAGAAGTTGTGCATAGAATTACGACTCACAGAGCTATGAGATAATACATTTTTTATTTTAATCCTCTAAGTATGTGGCAACGTTTTACACTGGAGTAGATAAATAACAGTTCAACTCTGACTTATTCATTTATTCCATCTGTTCATTCTATAAATGTTAATGAAGTATTTATTATATGCTGGAAACAATGTTGGCACTAGGGTTATAACAGTGAACAAGCAGGATGCTTGTTGTCTTTTGAAACTTACTGTTGGTGAAGAAATCATACCATCAGACCAGCAATTTCAATTAAGTGCAGTGAGAGGATATGGAAGGAATCACAGTATACTATGGGTCTTTGTGGCAGAAAAGCCTGTGTAGTAATTTTGGTTGGGAGAATTTTGCTAAGAGTGTGGTCTGTCATCCGCAGTATGAAGAATGAGATATTTTTCAAATGATTAATGAGGGGACTCTTGTAGGGAGAAGGAAGGCATTCAATGACCTAGAGATGAGAGTTTCAGGAAAGGATATTTCTTTAGCTTTGGGCCCAAGAAATAAAAGTCTATTTAGGAAAGTAGGGATCAGATCATGAAGACCTGGTATTTTTCAGAACTAGGACTTTATTTTAAAGGAAACAGGCTACTGACAACTTTTATCAAGTAAAGGGCATAGCAACATTTTGCTTTTGGAAAGGGTATGCTGATAGCACTGTGAAGAATAGTTAGTGCATTTGTCAGGCTCATGCTGGGGAAGCAGAGCTATGAGGATCTTAGGGAAATCAGAATTTAGTTAGGAAATTGACCTTGTACAAATATATGAGTGTCAGAAATGCAAAGAAAGGTTCTTAAGGGAGCTTTGCATAGAAGTCTGAGAAGCCAACTACATCCAAACACTGAAGGGAACATAAAGGAACTGTTCACAGAAACACTTACGGAAAGTGGTCACCTCTGTGTGGCCATTTCCTCTGTGGTGCATAAGATCTGATGACATGCCAACAGATGGAAAATCAACAGCTGGAAAAATGAGCGGAACATTCTCCTTTGCTTCACTTCTGCTTAGTCTATAGTATACATCACTTCCTAACCTCCATGTAATTTATTATGCCAAATGACTGTTTCCTAATTAGAAATATTAATTACAAGAGCATAGATATATTCAGTGGATTATATATTCAGCTGTAGGCTGAAGCAGTGCCTTGCTCATCAAAGTTACATAACAAATAGTCTTTGTATATAATTTAAGTTATAAAGCTATATAATTGGGGATCTTTGGTGACAATTTTTAAATTCATTAATTGACTCTTCTAGTTATGTTAACATCATACAAATTTATCTCAAACTTAATTACAAATTTGTACATGTTTAGGTACCAGGGTTGAAATCATTTTACTTTAATTCTTATTTCTTACTGTAGAGTTAAAAATCAACTTAATTTCATAAAGAATAGTTTTTTTACTTCACAGTGTCAGAAAATGATGATTTAGTATCTTACAATAAAAGGTAATTATGCTCCTAAATTAATAGTCACATGGGAATATTGACAATTTATCTTTTAAAATAATATTTATGATTAGTTCATATTTGATCAATTTATTTTATCCAAAATAAGAAGTTTTCCCTGTGTCCCTGAATTTTCATATGATTAGACTCTCACCAGTAATAATTTTCCTAATTTGTAAACCTTGTAAAGTTTTTATGCTTGTTCTGCATATGGGGACTTAGATCAAGAGGCAGAAGTTTTCTGTTTCTATTACAGATGATATTTCTTAAGATAGAATTGATTTCAGTGACTTGTTCTCCTGAGATAAAGTCACTTTGAAGTGTCTTGAATAACCTGCCATCACATTTCTCATTATCGGTACTCAACAATTTCTTTTGCCTCTGAAGTTTTTTACATGTTAATGTTGCAAAGATAGGTCTAGTTTTGATTCATGGACTCAGACCTGGCAGTTCATTACCTGTCCCCAGGGAAACCCAATGAAAGGTCCTTTTGAATATGAGCTTGTTTCCATACATATACAATGACTTCCTGGGGCAGTGTTTGTGAAATTCTGCTATAAATGAATGCAGACTTCATGGGGTAAGGTGGACCATCAAGTAAAACATTTGGATTCTTCTTATACTTTACAGTTTTTGTTTTGTTTTTTTATTTCTCCTTTACCTCCTACCTCCATCCTACTGCATTCATTTCTGTACCATAAACTAGAGCACTAGATGGACATTGTAGGAAGAGGCCTCAAAATGACACAGAGTTGGGTTAAATTCCATCTCTGTCAGTAAGGGTAGTTACAAACTACACAGTCTTGGGCATTTTATTTAGATTTGTCAGCCCCACATTTTCTCACTTTTAAGAGAGATCATATCTATATGTCAATGTTGTATGCAAATTTAAATTGAGTGTGTGTGTGTGTATGTGTGTGTGTATGTATTTAGAGTCTCTAGCACACCAGGGATACTCAAAAATGTTAGTTACTAGTATAAAGATTGGATTAAAATTAGCATAAAAATTTAACTGTGTACATTTAACCACCCTTTTCGTTTAATGTGGAGAACAAATTCACACTGGATGAAAGGTAAAGGCATGGATCACGTCATCCTTAATAATCAAGGGGCTGAGGATGTAGCTCAGTGGTAGGGAGCCTGCCTAGTTTTATGGTTTGTATCTAGATGGCCCCCCAAAGTCTCATGCAGTCATGGGGCAGCTGAATCTAGAGTTTGTGATTGATTCCTTGTCTAGTGCTGGGATTATGGGTGTGAGTGCTACACCCACCCTGGGGCGGGTAGCCTGCATACAATATAAGAGAGGGAAAGAGGCTTGCTCTCTTGCTCCTCCCCTTTTTGCTTTTGTTGCTTTTGCTGTCTTCTGCTGCCATGAACTGTTGCTCCTCTGCCACACCACCCTGCCTTGGAGCCTGCCGATTACAGACTGAAACCTGCACAAACTGTGAGCTGAGTAAACTTTCCTTCCTTCATTTGGGTGTCAGGTATTTTCTCTCAGCAACGAGAGGAAAGTTACCCACACACCTAGCATGACTGAACCTGGGTTTTATCTCCAGCACTGGAAAAAAAAATTTTTTTTTAAATAATCAGAATCATTTTTCTAAATTAATTCTGAGCTAGTTTTTTTTATTACTTTTTCTCATGTTACTATGGAATAATTGGGAAATAAAATAGGATACATTCAAGGAGTATGTGATGGTTTAATATACATACACATATATATTATAGAATTGATTACCACAATCAGATTAATTAATGTAGCCATCAGTACATATTCTTTGTGTGTGCTTGTGTAGTGAGAATACTTAAGATCTACTCCTTTAGTAAATTTTGAGTAAACAAAGCATGAGTAATTATGAATAGGCTGTTTATGAGATCTCCAGGACTCGTTCATCTTATAATTAAAATTTTATCCTCTAAAAAGGACCTTCTGGGCCGGTGAGATGGCTCAGCGGCATAAGCACCTGCCTGGCAAGCGTGAGGTCCTGAGTTTGACTCCCAGTACCCACATATGAAAAAGGGCCGGTGATATTGCTCAGTGGCACAGGTATCTGCTGGCGCGCGAGGTCCTGAGTTTGACCCCCAGTACCAACAAAAAAAAAAAATAAAATAAAAATAAAAAGGACCTTCTCATTCCTTGCTAGTACCCTTCCCTGGGCCCTGACAACTACCATCCCACTCTCTGCTTCCAGGGGTTTTCTTTCTTCCTTCCTTCCTTCCTTCCTTCCTTCCTTCCTTCCTTCCTTCCTTCCTTTCTCTCTCTCTCTCTCTTTCTTTCTTTTTCTTTCTTTCTTTCTCTCTTTCTTTCTCTCTTTCTCTTTCTTTCTTTTTCTTTCTTTCTCTCTTTCCTTCTTTCTCGTCTTTCCTACTTTTATTTTTATTTTTGCAGCACTGGAGATTAAATTTAGGACATTTGCACTGAGCTACACACCCCGTCCTTTTAAAATTATTTAATTTTATTTTTAAATTTTGAAACAAGGTCTTGCTGAGTCACTGAGTTGCACAGGCAGTGCTGGAACTTGCAGTCCTGCCTTCTTATTTCCCCTGAGTGCTGGAAGTTCATATGTGTACCAGCACGCCCAACTTGAATTTCACTTTTTAGATTCCATATGTAAGTGACCTCGTATCGTATTTAATTTTTTGTGCTTGGCTTATTTTGTGTAGCATAATGTCTGCCAAGAAGATTCATGTTATCATAAATCCATATTTCTCACAGGAATTCCTCTTTGTAAGGCTGAATAGGTTTCCATTTTGCATATCACACTTTCTTATTCATTTATCTGATGGACATTTAGGTGGATTCCATATCTTGGTTATTGTAAATAATGTTTCAAAGAGCACAGAAGTTCAGATATGTCTTTGACATACTGATTTCATTTCCTTTGGATATATACTCAAAAATGGGATTATTTTATAGTTCTAATTCTAATTTTCTGAGGAAATTTTACAATATTTTCTGTAATATATGTGCCAATTTACATTCTCACCAATTGTGTGTAAAAGTTTGCTTTCCTTCACCCACCAATTTCCATCCTTGCAAACATTTATTTTTTGTCTTTTGATAACAGCCACTCTAATAGGTGTGACATGATATCATATTGGGTTTTGGATTTCTGGTTTTGATTTTCATTTCTGTGATGATTAGTGATGCTAAGTATCTTTTCAAATGTATAATTTTTATATGATTTCTTTGGACAGCATCTATTCAGGTCTTTTGTACATTGTCTTTGTTTACTGTTGCTATAACACAATACCCGAGACTGGGTGATTTACAAATGTAAGAGATTCATATTGGCTCACAGTTCTAGAAGTGGGGTAGGTGGTGGCATTATCTCAGCCTCAGATGAAACCTTGAATAGTTTTAACTCATTGCTGAAAGTGGAAAGACAAATGGGCGCAGGTCTAGCTCACTGTTGTTTTTCCCTCCATGCTAGGAATGGAACCCAGGCCTTTGCACTGAGCTGCATCTCCTTACTGTTATTTCTTAATTTTTATTTTGAGACAGAATCTCACTAAATTGCATAATTGCCCACAGTTGGCTAAAACTTACAATCCTCCGGCCTCAGTCTCCTACAGTGTTGGAATTAAAGGCATGTACCAGTAGGCCCAGCTAAGAGTTACTTTAAAAGTAACTTTAAAACAACCCACTCTCGGACCAGTGAGATGGCTCAGCGGTGTAAGCGCCTGCCTGGCAAGTGCGAGGGCCTGAGTTCGACTCCTGGAACCCACATACGAAAAAAGGGCCCGTGATATCGCTCAGCGGCACGGGTGCCTGCTGGCGCGTGAGGTCCTGAGGTCGACCCCCGGTACCCACAAAAAAAAAAACAAAAAAAACAAACAAAAAAAACAACCCACTCTCACAGTAATTAGTGTATTAATTCATTCTTGAGGGCAAACCTTCATGACAATACTCACTTCTGAGTATTTTTACATTGGCTATTAAATTCCAGCATGAGTTTTCATGAGGACAAATTACATTCAAACCATAGCAAGAACTTTTAAATCGAGTTATTCATTTTTATATTTAGTTACATAAGTTTCTTACATATTTCAGCAGATATGTGGTTGCAAATTATCTCCCTTTCTTTATGCTGTCTTCATTCAGTTGTTGTCTTGGCTATGCAGAAACTTTTTAGTTTGATGCAGTTCCAATTGCTTTTTCTTGCCTTTGATAACTGTGTTTTGGTGTCCCATTCAAGGAAATCATTCCAAACAAAAGTCAAGGAGCATTTCTTTCTAAAGGGATTTTATGGCTACAAATGGTATATTTGTTAAACAATTTCAAAATAACTTTTTAAATATATTGTAAGGGTTTAACTTCATTATTTTGCATGTGGATATAACATTGTTTATTGAAGGGACTGTCTTTTCCCCATTGTGAATTCCTGGTGCCACTGACAAAGATTAATTGATTGCATGTTTGTGGGCTTACTTCTGTTCTCTGAATTCTATTCCATTGATCTCTATGTCCATTTTCTACACAGGTTCCATACTATTTTGATTATTGTAGCTTTTCAATACAATTCAAAATCAGGAAGTGTGATGCCTCTAGTCTTTTTGTGTTTTACTTAAAATTGGTTTGGCTATTTGAGGTTTTTTCTGATTCTATGCACATTTTATTATTTATTTAGCTTGACTGTTTTTGTTTCTGTGAAAAGTGTCATTAAAATTTTGATAAATATTACATTGGATTTGTAGATCACTTTGGTTAGTATGGAGATTTTAACAGTATTAATTTTTCCAATCCATAAACATAAAACATCCTTGTATTTGTACCTGTTTAAATGTTTCATTGATATCTTATAGTTTTCAGTGCATAATGTTTTAAACTGCTATGGAAAGAGATAATTTAACTTCTTTTATTAGTTTTTAAATTTTTTTTTGTGGTTCTGGAAATTGAATCCATGGCCTTTACACTGAACTACATCCTCAGTCCTATTTTATTAAATATTTTTTCTTTTGTGACGGGGTCTCAGTAAGATGCTAAGTTACCCAAGTGGGTTCAAACATGTGATCCTTCAGTCTCAGCCTTCCGGAATGCTGGACTTACAGGTGTGTGCCACCATGCCCAGCTCTTTTATTCTTATTTTGCTGACTTGTAGCTATTTTTTCTTCCCTAGGTGCTTTGGCTAGAACTTCCTATAATACTGAAAGACTTTGTAAGAATGTAGATCCTTGTGTCATTCCTGATCGAATTGTTCCTGTTTTAAGCTTTTCAGTGTTGAATATATCAGCTGTAGGCTTACATATATGGTCTATATTACATTGAAATACATTCTTCAATACCAATTTGTTGAGAGTTTTCATCATTAACAAGTACAGGATTTTGTCAAGTGCTTTTTCTGCACCTATTGAGATGATCATGTGATTTTTATCCTTAATTAATGCAATTTGAAATATTTATTGATTGGTTTTTGTGGGACCATCCTTCCAAACTGGGAATAAATACTAGGGATAAATCACACATGATCATAGTATTTATTCCTTTTATTTTTGTCATTTTAAGGACATATCTGTGATTAGATTCTATGTAACCTAAGCCAACCAACCCTCAAACTTTTTTTTTTTTTTTTCCCAAAACCAGATGAGGTAAACTTCTTCCAAGTTTATTCTTAAAGAAAATATACGGTCCCTCTCCCCGCTACTTGGCACTTAGTTACAAACCATTTAATCATCATCTATCATGTAACCAGACTTGATTATACAGAAAAAGTTGTCATTGACTTTGTATACTACTTCATACATTCATCAATTCTGAACTGAGGGGTTCCTAGGAAAGCAAATGAACCAAGACATGCATTTTATAGAGTGATGTGGAGCCTACACAAAGATATGTTGTTGGTGAACATTAAAAGCATTCTTCTAACTATATGGTGTGGTATAAGACATATTACCAACATATCAGTGTGCACAGTATTTGAAATAATTCAAATTACTATAAACTAAATACTAATCAAGAATCATCTAATTTAAATTTGATGGAGTGAGATGTAAACTGTTCTGTAATATCGTTATGTGGCACTAGCACTTTTGTTGTGTACATAGATATTCACTTTACATTGTCAGAATCTACCTTGACTTATAATAGACTTGAATCATTCAAGCTTCTCAAGGGAGTTCTCTTCGCAAATGATCATCCATGCTATCCATGCTGCTCTGTCTTCATGTCTTCACCACCTGCCATTGGGTTCTCTCCATATCACTTTAGGGGAACAGATTTTCTATGAATTCTATACCATGAAATCCAATAGGTATTTTGCATTGTTAAATATTTTTTTATTCTTGAAATACTTTTTTTTTTTTTCCTGGGCACGATGTACTTTCTATTTCTCTAGCTATTTTTAGAAATAAATTTTGTGTATACGTAGAATATAAGCTCTGATATAATGGGCTACATATAGATAGTAGAAAAGCTTACTATAATGAAGCAAATTAGCATATTCATCATCTCATATAGTTACTTAGTTTTCTTTTTGTAGTAAAACAGTGAAAATCTACTCATTTAATATGAATCCCAAACACAGTACCATGTTGTTACCTATAATTTTCTTGTTGTACACTAGATTTTTAAAGCTCACTATTTTCTGTTTCCTTTGCAAAATTATCCTCTTCTAGCCAGTTGTGAAATTTTGCTGCTGTCTTAGGCTTCATCCTAGGACTTTTCCTCTTTTCATACTAAGTCTTGTACTGAACAATCACATTATATGCTATACTGTATGTACGACTAATTATTATGGGTAGGCAGGAAATTTACAAATATAATTCTCTTATTTTTCTGTTGATATTACATCTTTACATTTTCATACTTTTCAATTCCAGAACACAGTACTGGTCAAAGTCACCACGAGGTCTACCATGGATCATGCAGTAGGTTTCTGGACTTTCTACTTTTCTGAAGCTCTCTTTTTAAAAATTCAAACATGGTAACTAGAGTAATGTTTTTTTTTTTTTTTTTTGTGGGTACCGGGGGTCGACCTCAGAACCTCGTGCGCCGGCAGGTGCCCGTGCTGCTGAGCGATATCACCGGCCCCTTTTTTTCGTATGTGGGTTCTGGGAGTCGAACTCGGGCCCTCGCACTTGCCAGGCAGGCGCTTATGCCGCTGAGCCATCTCACCGGCCCTAGAGTAATGTTTTTTGAAATCTAAATTTTATTTCCTCCCGCTCATGTCCAATTAAATGACTTTTTTGATTTCTATATTGTTTAAGTGAAGAACAAAATACTTAACATTTTCTGTACAGCTTTGTGTGGCATGTCATCTAAGTATTATCCAGACCATTTTGGCACCACACTTTCTCCCATTACATCTGGAGCAGTTATGGTAATCTTTTAAAATCTTTTTTAATGCAGGTTTTCTTCTTCCATAAGCTGTTCCTTTTGTTTGTATACTTGCCTTGGCCTACCTTAGCTTAGCTTTTCTTCATTTCCAAAACAATACTCATTGCTTCAAAAAAGCAATCTCTGGGGCCGGTGAGATGGGTCAGTAGCATAAGCGCCTGCCTGGCAAGCGTGAGGGCCCGAGTTCGACTCCCAGAACCCACCAAAAAAAAAAAAAAGTAGTCTCTGTCGTTTTTCACTAGATCAGTTATCCTTACTGAAAGCTGTATAGTCTGGTGTACAGCTTTGTCATAGCATTAATGATTATTGTAAATAGACATTTATGCAATTTGACTTCTTGAGAAACACTTTCTCTCTGTAAGTTAGTAAAGTCCAGAAAGATAGGAATCTTGCATTTTTGTTCTGGTTGTTCATTTATTTTTTTAACTTCAGTGCCTAGCATAGTGTCACACACAAACTAGACCGCAAAATATAATATTTGAACAAGCCCCTGAGTGCGTTAACAAATGTATTTCAGATTCTACTCATTTGTAGAGTTGTTGGTATAATTTCCAAATCTCTCTTTATGATAAAAACTAGTGAAATCATAAAAATGCTGAAAGGATTTGTTAAAAATGATAACTAAGCTGAATGTCAGGAAATAGGAGTTTGGATGTTGAATCTTCAATTTGCTACTTGATCCACTTTAAGATTTTCCCCTAATGTTATTTCTAAAATGGAAGAAATGCTAATAATAATAATGATGAAAATAGCGGGGCCGGTGAGATGGCTTAGCGGCTTAAGCGCCTGCCCGGCAAGCGCGAGGGCCCGAGTTCGACTCCCGGAACCCACGTACGAAAAAGGGGCCGGTGATATCGCTCAGCGGCACGGGCGCCTCCTGGCGCGCGAGGTCCTGAGGTCGACTCCCCGGTACCCACACACACAAAAAAAATGATAATAGCAAAGCTACATTTTCTGAAGTTTATTATATGTGCCAGACACCTGGCGAAATGACATAAAGACAACGAAATTTATCTTTAGAACACCTGTGTATTACATACTAATATACAAACGGAACCACATTTACATCCATATAGTATGAGGTGCACAGCACCCCTTTAAACATTTTATATATATTTCATTTAATCTTAATGATGTTGTTAGGAGGATTAAATATTCATTAGAGACACTGTGTATAGTGTACACCAGAATACAGGAGTCAGATAAATAATTATTTTGTCTGTATGATCTAATTAAAAAGTATACTGCCATGTAGTATGGAGATGAGTTATGCTAATTTATTGCCAGTATTATGAGATTTACTTCTGATTTACACATTTGGAATTTGTTCTAAATTCTTAAAATGTTTCTTGTCCAGGACTACTTTTCCTTCATGCTCATTTTTGCAGTAATCTGTTGTTGCTCAATTTTCAATTATGAGAGTTTTGGCATATTTGACATTGCATAATTAGTATTCACAACTCCTTAACACTGCAGGCCCAGAGGAAAATACTGTTTTACATTTTTCTACTGTGAGATAACTACAGAGGCTCAGTAAATTATTTTTATACCCTTAAGGCCTATAAAATTATATTTTAAATATGTTTCAAAGCTTAAAAATCAAAACTGGCATATCATAAACATGTTTCACTTTCATGAATTTTTATAATATTTTATTAAATGAAAAGCAATTACTCATTCATTTCACAAAACTGAGGTAAAAGAGACAACTAAGGTTCTGTCCAACTATTGCAGAAAATAATTTACATAGAGACATCAGTTTTTTAGAATGATACATAATACCACATTTAAGTTTAATATTATTTTTCCTCTTATAAACTAAATAGAATTTGTATGAAATCTTACAGGGAATAAGAAGAATAGAGGGAAGTATTAAAATGTTAAATTATTTATTGCATGAAGCCTGCTTTTCTGTTTTTCTTTAAGTTAAGGTGTACAGAATTCTTCAAAGCATAAATTCTTTGTTTACTATATTTACGCTGGTCAAACATAGCCTGTTAGTAGTTATCTTCAGGTATTTCTCTATTTTTGTCTGTTAAAATTGATCTTTCTAGCATATGTTTTATACTCTCTAGTATTCAGCTGCAGTAATATTGGCAAGAAAAGTTACATGAAGTGTACTTCTCAAATACTGGCAACCAGGGAACACAGACACCTAGATCTCAGTTCAGCTTATGACAAGGCTTTTGTTTCATCATGTGCACGGCAAGGAATTTGGCTAGAGTTTTATTTTATTGTCATTCAAACAAGCAAATATTTAATGAGATTACTGTGCATCACACAGTGTTCTAGGTGTTGGGAACAGAAAAAATCTCTCATGAAGCTTATATCCTAATGGATAGGAAGTTAATAAGAAAATGAAACAATGATGAAATAGCATTCTGTTTTCTCCTACATTTTATAGAAATATTTTAACCTCAACTTAAATCATACTTCGTGTTTATACTTATAATTCATTTAGTGAATTGTGTAATAATCATCTGCTTATGTGCAGAGTTTCTTTTTGTGACTTCCTCAAAAATAGGAATAATATTTGAACTTTCATTTATTGGTTGCAATACTTAGCAGAGTTTCTGGCCATAATGTACACTTAATGAAGGTTTATTAAATCGATATATGCATGAGTGAGTAATTTAATTACTAGATGGAGGGAATGAGCAAAACTTTTGGAACTTAGATTGAAGCTAAATTTTTCAGTCTTTGGTGTATAATTTCTGCATTTCGAACCTCCACAGAATCGTGAAGTCCTAGATATATTACCTCACTAATCTTCCTTAGAAAAGTGTGGTCTTCTCTTGCCACTCACATTGAACTCTCATTTTCAGGGAGGTTAAAGTACTGTGCTGAACAATGAGAAAAAATGTTTAACTCAGAAAAAACATAAAAACATGAAACTCAAAGTCCTTATCTATAATCCATCAAGTTTTTAATTCTAGGTGCTTAAACTTCCCCCTCATATGTAAATAATGCACCTGAATGCTATGTGTTTCCTGAAAATCTCTCACAAACCACTACTGTTTTTTATGTGATTAAGTGCCCTATCATTCCGTTTTTCTGTACTCGTCAATTATAATTATGTCTTGGCAATTTAATTGATTTAAAAGACTAAGAATATTCTGTAACTGTAATAAATACAATTAAGAAATATTAGAAAACATGTTAGAAGTGAGCTTGGGCTTGGACAAACTCGCTTTGTGAATAAAGATAACAAATATTATCAGTAGCCATTCTCTTCATCTGGCACACAAGATTGAAAAAATGCTCACATGAACCCACCAGGAAATAAGGCCAAGACATATTGTGCCCATGGTAAGAGAAGTAATTGTAATAATGGAGCAATAAATGAAATTTATAAGAGGAACTGACAACCTGCTGCTTTAGACATTAAGTTACAAAATATTTCAGATAAACCTTATTTAACATTTCCTTCTCTCTTTTTTTTCCAATCAGATTTTATTGGTACATTTAGGCATATATAATGATCACATTCATCATAGAGAATTCGTACCTGCACATGATAAAACTTGTTTTTTTCTTCCCTTTCCCCTACCCTCCCTTCAATCCCTTCTTCCCTCCCCACTTACAAAAGCTTTGTTTCCTTTTTTCCTTCATTTCTTTTCTTTTCTTTTTTTTTTTTTTTTTGCTTTTCTCTTCTTTCTTTTGCCTTCCCCCTTCTCTTGTTCCCCTCCCCACTTGAACATTTCCTTTGTATTTCACAATACCTATTATATATTTTGGTCCTAATTTACACTTTTGGTTTCTCACACCAGAAAAACAATGTGATATTTTCACATGTGTGTCTGATTTATTTCACTTAAGAGAACGGTCTCAAGGTGCATCCATTCACCTAGAAATGTTTCAAGCGTATCCTTCATTATGACAGAGTAATACTCCATTGTATATATATATATAAAAAAAAACACATTCTTTATCCATTCACCAGTTGATGGGCATTTGCACTGTTCCCAAAATTTAACTATTACAAATTGTGCTGCTATAAACGGGAGTGCATATATCGCTGTGGTATGATGCTTTTAATTCTTTTGGGAAGATAACAAGAAGGGAAGCAGCTGTGTCAAATGGGACTTCCAATCCTAGTTTTTGAGGAATCTCCACACTGATTTCCACAGTGGTTGCACCAGTCTCCACTCCCACCAACAGTAGAGAAGTGTTCCTTTTCCCTCATGGCACCCACCCCCAGCATTTGTTATTGGTTGACTTGTTGATAATAGTCATTCTTTCCGGGGTGAGATGGAATCTCAGTGTTGTTTTAATTTACATATCTCAATTGGCCGGTAATGTTGAAAATTTTTTTTATATATTTATTTGCTGTTTGTACTTCTTCATCTGAGAAGAATGTATTCATCTCAGATGTCCATTTTTGGATTGGGTGTTTAAATTTGGGGGGTCTGATTTTTTTCAATTCTTTATATATTCTAGATAGTAATCCTTTGAAGAACAACTGGCAAAAATTTTTTCCCATGCTGTGGGTTTCCTCTTTACTTTGTTGGTGATTTCTCTTTCTGTGCAAACTCTTTTTAATAAGATGATATCCGGGCCAGTGAGATGGCTCAGTGGCGTAGGTGCCTGCCTGGCAAGCGCAAGGGCCCGAGTTCGACTCCCGGAACCCACATACGAAAAAAGGGCCGGTGATATCGCTCAGCGGCACGGCCGCCTGCTGGCCCGCGAGGTCCTGAGGTCGACCCCCGGTACCCACCAAAAAAAAAAAAAAAAAAAGATGATATCCCAGTTGTTGATTCTTTGTGATAGTTCCTATGCGTTTGGAGTTTTGTTCATAAAGTCTTTGCCGACACCAATGTCTTCAAGAGTTCTACCTATTCTGTCTTCCAGCAGATTTAATGTTTCTGTTTTAATCTTTAGATCTTTGATCCATTTTATTTTCAGTGAAATAGATTAGAAGATGCAGAAAACTCCAGACATACTTAGCAACCTTATCTTTGACAAAAGTGCCAAACACATTCACTGGAAGAAAGATAGCCTCTTAACAAATGGTGCTGGAAAAATGGGCTTTCCACACGCCGAAGATTAAAATTAGACCCATATCCTTCACCATGCACTAAACTAAAATCCCTTTCTTTATTTAAAGGGAGATTCTACCTCTCTCTCTTCACATGGTAACCAAGACAGCCTAAAGCTGATAGATTAATTTTTCTAGTGTTAGAAGTTATAAAAGAAGTAAAACCTAAGCAGTAGTTGCCACTAATTGTATTGTTCTTGGGAATATATATTCCATTGCTTTTTAAAAAATGGTATAATATATTTCTCATCCATGAGATTTATTTAGATTAATAATATTATAAATTCTTGTTTTGGTATGAAACATTTTACCCTAATTATATTTTATGTCATATCATATATATATTGATTGAAATATATGGCAGCAAAAGATTCCAGGAAAAGACAGTAGTCATGTCATTAAATTTCAGGCTAACATAGTACATTGAACCCTTGTAACCAGCTAGACTATCGTAGATAATGCATCATTATCTTAGAAATGAGTGTGGTCAATAAATGCAGTCTAGAGTTTACATTTATTCACATATTTACCTATTCTGATATCTCTAGGTCTCTATTTTGGATTATTTCAATACTAATGATAAATTCCCACTTTAATATTATCAGTGCAGCACTAATGGTATTACAGCAGTACTAACATTCAGTGACTTTTTTCTTTTTCTTCTTGTATGATTAGTGCTTGAAAATGTCTTTTCAATTTCAATTTTGAAGAATGTTTCCTATGAGTGCAGAAATACAGATTGGTAATTATCTTTTACTACTTTAAGGGTTTTGTACTATTGTCAATTGAAATTCATCATTTTTCTTGAGAAATAGGCTGTAAAATCCTTTTGTTCCTTTGAATAATAAATCTTTTAAGTTTGATGCCTCATTTTCAGATCTTTCCCCTTTTGTTTCATGTTCTTCTGTGCTGATACTGATTTGGTTTTATTCATTTTTATTGTACTTTTACTTTTCAGTGCTCCTTGCATGTGTGGGTCATTGTCATTCCTGAGCTCTTGAACACTCTCACCCATTATTTCTTCAAATTTTTATTTTCCTCCATTTTATTTCTGATTTCCCTTTGAGCCTCTAACTACACATACGCTAGAAATATGACTGCAAATCTACATGTCTCTTTTGTTTTCAGAACTTTTCCCAATTTTTACATGTGTTATATATAATTTTTATATTTAATATGTGCTATTGAATTGTTCAAAGTGTAGTCATTTTTGGTCATATTTTCTTTTTTGTTCATTTGCCTTTTTTCTTAATATTAAAATGAACATGTTTACTGAAATATCTCAACAAGCATTTAGTAGGGGGTTTTAAAATAATAAACACAATTTTGTTTATAAATATTTAAAAATTAATCTTCATTTTTATATTATTATTGTAACAGTGTAAATATAGCTTGGCAATTATCTTCTCTTGGGACTTTTAAAAATCTTACACTGTTTTCTGACTACTATGGTTTTTGCTGAATATCCTTTTAACCTAATTAATATTAGGTTAAATGGAATCTTTGTTTACAGATGGTTTTCAAGATATTATCTTTATCCGTTGCTTCTTTAGTTTTTTATGATGTTTCTAGATGAAAATTATTCTATTCCATTTAAGATATGTTGAACTTTTCAGACCTGTTATGTACTTCAATAATTCTGAAAAACATTAAGAAAACTTTATAGTGAAATATAAAATATATTCAAAAAAGTGCACCTAAGTGTACAGTTTAATGAATTTTTCCAAACTACACTTATTGATCTAGCCAGCCCACAAATTAAGAAATTCAATATATATAGAATTCCAGAAGCCCCTTTTGGTTTCTGCTCAGGTGTCATTATTTATACCCAAATGTTACCACTGTCTGAAATTCTATAATCAAAGATAAATTTTGCCAAATTTTTGACTTTACATAAAGGGAATTGCAGAGTACTGTACATATAATCAACCCATGGAATCTATGGCAGATTGACTCTAGGATTTCCTACGAACTCCCAAATCCATGGATGCTCAAGCCCCTTACATAAGATGATGTAATGTTTACCTATTACTAAACACATCTTCCTCTATACATTAGGTCGTCTCTAGATTATTTATAATACATACTGCAATATAAATAGTGTATGAATATTTGTTATATTGTTTAGGGAATTATGTCAAGAAAAATTTGTATATGGGCAAGAAATTGATAGATACAGAGGACCAACTGTATTCTGTAGTTTTTGATTTCTTTTGTCCAATGTTTGTTCTTATTAATGAGCACCATTCCATTGTGAAAATTCAGCCATTACTTTTGCAACTATCTCTTTTGCAAAAGAGATTTTCTTCTTTGAATGTAATTGCACATATGTTTGACTTTCTAATTTTTTCTTCTGTATCTTCTATTTTCTAGCTCACTGTTTTTCTGGCTTGTATTATTAGTAATTTCTTTTCTTTTTTGGGGGGTACTGGGAATCAAACTCAGGACCTCATGCTTGCCAGGCAGGCATTGCACCACTGAGCTAAATCCTCAGCCCCCAGTAATTTCTTAATATATATGTTTTAATTCATTAATTTTCCTTCCAGTTGTTTAAAACTTGCTGTTCAATCCGAACATTGTTTTTTTTTTTTGTGGGTACCGGGGGTCGACCTCAGGACCTCATGCGCCAGCAGGCACCCGTGCCGCTGAGCGATATCACCGGCCCCTTTTTTCGTATGTGGGTTCCAGGAATTGAACTCAGGACCTCGCGCTTGCCAGGCAGGTGCTTATGCTCCTGAGCCATCTCACTGGACCCCCCGAACATTGTTTTTAATCTATATCTTTAAATTTATCCATAACATTTTCATTTTAGATGTACTGTTTATATATTTAAAATATCTCTTTTAAAAATCTTACTGTTCTCTTGAATTTTTATTTTATTTTAAAATAAATACATTTTATATATACTACTTTTATAAGAATACTTCTTTTATATTTTGAATTTATAATTATACCATCTTATATTACAGGTTTCCTAATAATGCTGTGGGCTATTTCTGCTGACTTTCACTAATGATATCTTATTTTTCTTATTGTTTGTAGTCTTAAGTAGTTAGTTCATATGTAGCATAAATAATTTTTCCTGTGGGAACTCTAGCAGCACTTGGTTTTCTTCTGCCACTCTTCTGAGAATATTTGTCCTTGATTCTTCAGGAGGCTACCACTTCATTTTTCTCAAACCTTGTAAATAATATGAATTAGAATTCCTAGCTTAGATGTGACTGAAAAAATTTCCAAGACAGATTTATTTTTGCACTTAGTATCCACACTAGAACTAAAACTTTTCCCCTTTACTGAGAGTATTTTTTTTTCCTTGCACAGTTTTACTGAGCCTATAGACCACTGAGGTTTCTACCCCTATGTAAGGAACTCATTTCTAATGTTCCACCTTATGTGAGCCCCAAAATCTTGCTACTTGTCACAGAACTGGCATGAAAACGAGACTATTTTACTGAGATCGGGTAAATCATCTTAGATTAAGAATAGCTTTAGAATAAGCTCACTATTCATGTTTCCAGTTCCCGCTTTATTTTGCCTCTGGGATTTCTCTTTGTTTCTTGTGAATTCAGCTATGTCTTTAAAATAATGTTTTTTATACTTTACAGATAATTCCAAATGTTTTGTGTTGGAGTTTTTAAAGGCATCTATCCTGCTTCTATCTGAATAGAGAATTTCCCATATTCTCTAAAGAACTCTAACTTACTGGGTAACTCCCTCAGTAATTAATTATATAACACAGGGAAAGCTATTTAACATTTAAATCTACTTTTCAACCTGTTTCATTCATTCTTAACAAGCTGGATTGATCTATATATCTTATAATTTGGGTGATACTATACCTTTTTAAAAAAGAGTTTGGTGACTTACAGTTGTTCTTCAAAAAAAGCTCAAAAGCCCTGACATGGATTTTGAGTTGCTACAACCTGTTTTACTTAATCTCATATTATTCTCTGTTTATTTTATTACTTCTAGCCAAAGTGGCCTTATATCAGTGTAGCCAATGTGCATGTTTGTCAAGCCTCCAAATCTGTACGCATTAAACTTCTGTGCCTGAAATGTTCTTTCGTCCTCATCCTGTCACTTCGATACCATCGAGTCATTCCTCAGAACGCATTCTGCATGTCACTTCCTGAGGGAGGCAGTCCTCCGTACCATGGATCAGCTCAGATCCCCCAGTTAATTGTTTTAATAATTTGCTGCATTTTTCTTCCTTAATAATCTATACCACAATAGTTCATAACTTTCAGATAAATTATCTTTGTAATCCAAATGAAAGAATTTATATCCTTATCTTTATAGATGAGCAGCACATACAATAATTGATTCCCCTCAGAAGGTAAGGTGGTAAAATATCATAAATAACTGTGCTCTAAAATACGCCTTACCATAGTTTTTTAATATCTGTTTGAAGGTAGGATTTTAATTTTATTCATTGTGCTAATTGTTATATTTTGGTAATTCACGTTGTCTTACTATAGTCTGGCAGAGAGTGGGTGTACAATAACTTTATTTTTTTTTTATGTGGGTACCGGGAGTCGACCTTAGGTACCTCGCGCTTGCCAGCAAGCTCTTGTGCCGCTGAGTGATACCACCGGCCCAATAACTTTTTGGCAATTAAGTGAGTCTATAAAGTTCCTCTATAGACCATCTAGAGCTGTAAAATTCTGCCCATGAAAAATACCATATAATGCAGTTCTTACAAATTAGATTAATGGAAACTGTCCTCTACTAATATCTCTGCTTGGAATCAAAGGCTCATCCAGATATATACATATATATGTATAGGTAAATAATTTTTCCTGTATCCTTGGAACCTAATATATTTATTTATAGATTTTTATCATTTTTATCAAGATTCATCAGTTTGAGGTGGATGTTACTATTATTATTTATTATTATTAGTTTTACAGTATGGCAGAGACTTCTAGCTACCCTCCAACTTCGTTTCCCTCCATAGTAATAGAACTAACTGGACTACATTTCTCTGACTCTGTTGTCTTTAGATATGGCCTTGTGGCTATTTCTCCTCAGTGTTTTGTGAGCTATGTTGTTGCTGTAGCTCCGAGATTTTTATAGACTGGGCGGGCCTTCAGCACTTGCTTTCTGTCTTCCTCTGGACCCTGGGTATGGCAATCTAACCTCCACCACCCAGACAAAACTTAAAAACAGGGAACCAGAAGCTGCCTACCTGAATCCTTGTATGGAGGAGGGCCTCCTTTCATCTGGGAACATGCACGTGAGTGGGAAATAAATTATTATGTCTGAGCTGTTGCAATGTGATGTCCAGTTTTCCAGGTTCACTTGCCTGAATGAGGTAGGCTCAGAGGCTTCAGACACTTCCTAAGACCACGAGGTGGCACCCAATCTCAGAACTGCTTGGCTTAAAGACCATCCATTGCCCTGGGGCCTCTTGAGTGAACACCATTTAGAAGTATCTCTTTAATTTGTGTTGCTATTTACGTGTGATAGAGCTATCCTACTTTGTATGTGATTTTCCTCATTATCTTATTTTTTGGGTGTTAGCATGTTTCAATTATTCATCCAGTTATTCTTTCAATTCATGTTTAATAAATGCCTACATTTTTGTATTAGTTTAATAGTCTCTACTCACTAGACCGGTTGGTTATCAGAAGAGACAAGACATGCTAAGTAACCATGAAAACACAGTTTAAAAACTGATGCATACCGTAAAAAATCTCAATGAAAGTTTTGAATGCTCTAAGAAGTGCCTGTCATGTTTATGTTAATATTAGCTGATGATTAATTGGCCAGTATCCTGCTCAATTTATTTTCTGTCTTACAGTTGGGAAGGTCAGAGCACTTTTTGACATCTCTATTTGGGCTGGGGCCAACTTAGGCCTGAAAGAGGAGGCCCCTAATGGGATTTTAGCCCTTCATCTCCTTGTAACAGTCCTTAGACATTGAGCTGTACAGTGTACTAATGAGATCTAAATTGTGTCATTAGGCAGGTAGTTTGGTTTCATTATCACCAATTCTTTCAGTGTGGCACTGCTAATCTTTCCAATTAACTGAGGGAAATCACTGCCAACCAGTCAGGTAACTGGGCTGATGAAAACTTGGTTACTCTGAAGTAGTTTGTTTAAAACATGGTAATTTGTTCAGAAAATATTTTAGAGGAAAAAGTAATTCCAAGGGGCATGCTTAGACATGGCCAGTTTAAAAATAGGTCTGAGTGTTGGGTTAGTTTCTTCTAAATTCACAAAATACAATATTTGAGAGTTTTAATGTGTTATTTTATTGTTTGAACACTTTCATCTTTTCTCTGATTACCTGAGAATTCTGTACTATAGATTGTTATCCTGATACACACTCACTTCACAGATCGCACATATGCTTGCATTTGACATCATTGGTATTACCAAGAGGACACTGGTAAAGGTGAGACAAGTTTCAAACCATGGTTTTCTCTGTTGATATATTCAAAAATTGAATTAAACTTTATTATTGTAAAAGTATACAAGCAAGAGTTTCATGCTGCCTGCCTATGGTGCAAATCACAATTTCCTCTTTGCTTGTCACAAGGCAGCATAACAACTTTGGGTCAATAGAAATCATGATAGTTAGATCTATATAAAAATACAGACATGATTCTTGATGTGTCTGACTGTAATCAGGTTGTACAGCCTTCTAAAGATAGTGGCTAAAGGAGCAGCTCTTATTTCATGGTTCTAACTTTAATAAGACAAATGGTTAATCATTGCAGATAATAAGAGTAGAGTTCCTATAATAGACTATGTTAGACAATAAGTTACTATTGCTATGGAAAAATAACCTATTTCCAATTGTTCCAGTATTTATGTAGGGTAGGAGATTATGACTTGGCATTAGTTTTAAATTTTACTATATGCTTAAGTTTGAAGAACCTTATGTTAAGAATTTTACCTTATGTTATAAATAAAAATAGAATTTTAGCTCTTGATTCTGTTATGTACAGAATTTGAGAGACATAGCTTTCCTACCTAAGTGTATCTCCCTCTGCTTTGTGCTTACTTTTCATAATAGATGAAAGGTGAAAATGATGACATATTCTATCATCCACCTTTTACCATCCTTCCTCCAGTCTTTTTGGTTTACTTTACTTAAATCTCATTGATCCATTGTTATTTTTAAAAATGTTTCTTATATAATCCTCAATTTTCACATTCCCTTCCATTGTAAAACAGGCTATTACAGGCTATTTTAGGAATAGTGGAACTGAACATCATAAGTCTTTGTATTGTTAAAATTATTTTATTTTGAAAGAGTAGTTTCAGGACAAGTTTTACAATATCACTTTTATATTCATTTGGGATTAAATTCTTGAGAGTCAGCAAGTTATTTATTCATTTATTTATTTATTGAGTTAAACAAACTAATGAGCACAGATTACTACCTCTATAAATATATCCCTCCATGTCTTTTCTGTCTGTTTATGTGAAGAGTTTCTCTCCCCCATATATTTATGCAGAGAGTTAGAGATGATGGAGAGATAATAAGATTTGCTGGTATTCAGTGACAATTTTGATAAGAAGCCTAAAGTCAAACCAAGAGATCTGATGGGAATTTCTTCTAAAAAAACATATTTAATTGAGGCTTGATCATTTTTTAAAAGCCAAATGAATAATTATGTTAGGAAAATGCATCTAACAAATAAAACTACTAATTAAACTGCAATGCTGACCTTTAAAATAGCAGACATGATTAAATGCGTACCGTTACAGCGTCCTTCCTGTCGAGATGTAATGCTTTTAAGTGTTTCATTCCTCTCTGCTTATTGACTTTGGTTAATATATTCTGTGGATTTACACTTGATGTATTCAGGAAAGTAGAAAATAATTAACCACCACTTAGGTTACTGTCAAGAATGATGAAGTAACAGAGATCCACTAGGCTTTCATGGACTGCTGGCCTCACAACATTTTAAATCTTTAGGCTCTCATTAGCAACACTTCAATTCCAGTACAGTATCATTTTGAATGAGTCTTGTTTCCACTTTATAAAAGGGGTACATAACTTTCCTGTAAATTTGATTTAAAAACAAATTTCAACAAGAGTACGATTTGATTGACGAGTACCAGCTACACACTTGAGATATCCTAGTTACTGAGCTCCACGAAGTGAAAGATGGGTACGATACTACAATTCTGGAAAGTCAGTGGATATAGGAAGGGGAAAGAATGTCTCATTTGTCTTCTGTGGAAGATGAGCTGGCTAATGATATTTTTAAGAATATGCTATCTAGGGCCGGTGATATCACTCAGCGGCACAAGCGCCTGCTGGCATGCGCGAGGTCCTGAGTTCGACTCCCGGTACCCACAAAAAAAAAATAAAGAATATGCTATCTACCAGGGTTATACCTTTAGCCAAGAGATCTCACACAAGCATACTACATAGTAGCAGCTATTTTTATTCAAAAAGATAGGTTTAGAAATCTTGGTAGTATGGTTTGAATTTGTCCACCAAAGTTCATGGATTGAAAATGATCTCCACTAAAATGGTGTTGAGAGATGAAATGTTTAAGGGGTGATTAGGTCATGAGAGCTCTGAGCTCATGAACGAATTAATGTTATTATCATAGAAGAGGGTAGGTTATTACTGCAGTGGGTTTGGGCCCCTTTCCTTCTCTCTCTCTCTTTCTCTCTCTCAGTTTTTCTCTCTCACATACTATTTTGCCTTTCTGACTTCTATATGATGGTACAAAAAGAAAGCCTTTGGCAGATGCATGTTCCTTGTCCTTGGACCTCCCAACCTTCAGAATTATAACAAATAAATCTCTGTTCTTTATAAATTTCTCTAGCTCAGGTTTAGGTTTTAGCACCACAAAACAGATTTAAAATTGAAAATTGGTATTGATAAGTATGGCCATTGCTATAATAAATATCTGAAAATGTAGAAGGAGCTGGTTAATGAATAGAGGATGGAAGAATTTGAAGGAGGAGGCTCTAAAAAAGCTTAGATGCTTGCGAATGGAAAGTTAAAGACAACTCTGGTGAGGTCTCAGAAGAAAAGCTATAGGTAGAGCCTTAATCTAATAAGGAATTACTGTACTGATCAGAATGCTTGTAGAAATATGGATGTTAAAGGCCCTTCTGATAAGGTCCAAGATGGAAATGAGCAATAAGATACTTGGAAGATGGAATAACCACTATACTTCTTATACAGTTGCGAAGAACTTGTTGAAATTGTGCCTGTGTCCTTGGATTTTGAGGAAGGCAGAACTTAGTTGTGACAAACCAAGGTATCTGGCCAAAGAAATATCAAATCAGCAAAGTATTCCAGGTGCTGCATGGTTTCCTTGATATGTTTGGAACAAAATAGAAGAAAAGAGAACTTACAGACAGAATATATCATTAAGAGGGAATTGAAAAACTTAGCCTGGCCATGTAAATAATAAAATTTGTTCCAGAAAGAAAATTAATTGTGTGTCCAAGTGGCTGTTTGCCGACAATAATGTAGATAAAAGCAAGCCAGATTCTCTTTCTTAACATAAAGGAAGACTGTTCCTAAAGGCATTCCAGAGATCTTGCCGGCCACCCTGGACTTAAGGCAAATGCCTATCAAACCTCAGTATTTGCTGCCCTGCAAGTGTCCTATGGCCACTGCAGTCATAGCTTTGGTGGATCTCAGTGCATCTTTTTTTTTTTTTTTTTGTGGGTACCGGCGGTTGACCTCAGGACCTCGTGCGCCAGCAGGCACTCATGCCGCTGAGTAGTATCACCGGCCCTTTTTTGTTTTTCATGTGTGGGTTCTGGGAGTCGAACTCGGGCCCTCGCGCTTGCCAGGCAGGCGTTTATGCCGCTGAGCCATCTCACTGGCCTGGATCTCAGTGCATCTTAACCTGCTACTCTGGAAGATACAAGTAGCATGTATTAGGAGTGTCCATGTAGTGCCAATTCTTGCTTTGTTTTGTTTTTGTTGCAGGAGGGGGGATCAAACTAGAGCCTTGCTCATGCTAGGCGGGTGTTCTACCATTGAGCTACTTTCCTAGCCCCACATTATGCTAATTCTGTAGGAGAGTGGTGGCAAACATGTGGCATTTGTACCACAGCTGTTTGTTATTATTGATAGCTCTAAAAGGTTCGTCATCATTGCTGTAGGACAATAACATGAAAAAGCTACTTCCTAGATTTCAGCCTCCACCTACATTTCAAAGGATGTTACAGACAGCTTGGGGGCCAGACAGAGACTTATCATGGGGCAGAGCCACTGCAGAGCCCCCACTAAGCCAGTGCCTAGTGGATCTGTAGGAATGAGGTCACTTCAGGGAGTCCCACTGACTAATGCAATGTGTTGTGAACAGTGGGAGTAGGGCTGCTTCTGAAACCCCAGAAGTATAGAGTTACTGGAGTACATTAGCCTGGACAGCTTCAAGTATGAGACTCTATCCTGTGAGATGCTGGACACACTGAATCCAGCAAAACATTAATGGTGAGGCTGCCTGTGGCTTGGAAGCCCCACACTGACTTTAGGATGTCCAGAAGGTGGGACATGGACTAGAGAAGATTTTTTTTTTTTTTTTTTTTTGTGGGTACTGGGGGTTGAACTCAGGACCTTGTGTGCCAGCAGACACCCGTGCCGCTGAGCGATATCACTGGCCCTTTTTTTGTATGTGGGCTACAGTAGTCGCATTCGGGCCCTCGTACTTGCCAGGCAGGCGCTTACGCTGCTGAGCCATCTCACTGGCCCAAGAATGTGCTTTTTAATGCATCTCTTACCTTTGTGTTTTGGAAGCATGTCACTTGTGAATTTCATAGATTCACTTTTGCAGAGGAATTTTTGTTGGACTGAGTCATGCTTAAGTCTTTCCCATGCTTGATTCAGAGGAGACTCTAGACTGTACCTTTGTTTTGGTGCATGAACCAGGTAAGACTTCAGAGCTACTGAGATAGGAAAAAGGCATGTGTGAGGGACATAAATTTGGGTGACTGTGGTGGAATAATATGATTTGAATATTTTCTCCAAACTTCATGTTTTGGAAACTTTTTTTTGTGGTGCTGGGGATTGAACCCAGGATGTCATGCCAACCAGGCAAGTGCTGTACCACTACCATATCTCCAACCCCTTATGTGTTAGATCTTTTATAGAAGGGAAGGTGGCCAAGAGATAGGGGGGTAGAAAGAGAAAGGGAAAGACAGAGTAAGAATTAAGATGTACAGTATTATGTACATGTACTGACTCCCCATGATAAATGTAATTACTATGTACTGCAAACATGAGCTAGTAAAATTAAATTTAAAAAAGAGAAAAATAAAATCCCCAGTGCAATAGTGTTGACAGATGGGAGGTGATTAGATTGTGATGGCTGTGCCCTCATGCATGGATTAATACTTTTACTGTGGGAGTGGGTTAGTTACTGTGGGAGTGGGTTAGTTACTGTGGGAGTGGGTTAGTTACTGTGGGAGTGGGCTTCTGATGAAAGGATGAATCCCTCCCCCCATGCACACATACCATGCATGTCTGTTCTCTTACCATTCTGCCTTCTGCAATGACGTGACTTAACAAGCAGGCCCTCAGCAGATACAGGAACCTGGACTTTGAACTTCTCAACTTCTAGAACTGTAAAACACAAGTGTCTAACCTTTAGAAATGACTGCTCAGGCATTCTGTTATAACAGCACAAAACCCAAACTGATTCTAAACTCATGACTGGAAAAATGAGACAGTACATTTTAACAAGTTAAAAAAAAAACAAAAAACAAGTATTATAACTTGATGAACAACATGAATAAGAATAAGGATTAAAAGGAAGACAAAGAAGAACAACTTCCACAAAGGAAAGATGATGCATGAAGTTTTCCACTGGATACACTTAGAGGTTCAGAGTGAGTGAGGCTACTTTATATATAACTTGAGAGATACATTTTTGGTTTTGTTTTTTTTCAGAGGGGGGTCTAGCTATGCAGTGCAGGTTGGCCTTGAACTCATGGCGATCCTCCTGCTTCAGCTTCCCAAGGGCTGGAATTACAGGTGTGCACCACCACACTTGGAAAAATATACATTTTGATTTTTTTCAGCTATGTCCCGTTTTAAAAATGCAAAAAAAAAACTTAATAGCTGCTTTCATTTTCTATTTGATGTTCTAAGAAGAGACACAAAGTTAGGTGTCAAGTCAAACATGAATCGGCCTATAATTATTTTATATATATTACCTAGTTAATTTATTTAAGTCCCTTCCTATTCATTGCATGATTTAACATCACTCTTTTTTATATAATTAAAATAGGATTCAGTATGGAACTCATACCACACTTACCTTCAACTATTAATTAAATCATTCAAGTGAGAATAGAGAGATTTTGATGCTGAATCATTTCCACTTTGTGAATCCATCAGTGGCCTATTTCAAATGGATTTTCCAGAAAATTATTTAGTATACAATGGTAGTTTGGCTTTTCAAGTTGCACTATTCCCACACATTCCTTGAAAATTACTTTTTGTGTGAAAATAGCATTTCGCATGGTGCCTTCTGATGGTTTAAACTTCAGAGCGATTAGCCACGAACTTATTTGTTTGCTGAAATATGAATTTTCAAAGAGCAGGACCAAAAATTGTGCACATGGCCTCACTCATGGCATTTCTCATGGCTTCTCAACTTACTCCCACGTAGGAAACACTATTAACATAACAAACAGATGGAAAATGAATATTTCTAATATCTTTCCCTGAGATCAGGAAACTGCAGCCTTCCTGTGGAAATAAATATTTGGGCCTTTGGTTGGTCTCTGCTGCTACCACTTGACTGCTATGGCAGGGAGGCAGCCTGGACAGAATATAGATGCATAAGTGTGCCATGTTTCAGTGAGACTTTATAAAAACTGGTAGTGGGAGGTTTTGACCACTGGGCTGTAATTTGGCAATCCCTTATTTAGAGTAACAGCCCACTTACTGGGAAGATGAGGTAAATAGAAATTGAAATTTGAAAAACACAAGGAATTTTACAGGTTTCCTGGCATTTCCTCATTCATTTTAAGTGGGAAAAATAAGGTTTGGAATAAGGAAGTGAATTGCCTAGAATAGTACAGGTACTCAGTCCCAGGAAAGAAAAGAGAATCCTGGTTTCCTGGGCTGCTGTTCTGGTGCCATCACTGCTTTTGGTTGCTCCAAAAGTCGCAGAAAAGAAAACACAATAAAACAAAAATGACCTACCTGAGATTGTGGAAGGATACCTTTTTGATAGTCTAGCAGTGCATCTTTCTGTATGTCAATATATGCAAATATATGCTAATTTAAATAGGATATTTGGCAGGCCTTAGGGATCCCCATTAAATTGCTACTAAGGAAATCATCCCCAAAGAATACAAACCAGAATAAAATTGTTCCAAAGCCCAATTAACTTTTTGTGGTATATAGAGCTGTCTGCTCATTTATCAAATTCCCTGAGCAGGGTTTCTTCGGTGTTTGTCCCTTCATTTTTACAAAGATCACACAGCAAACTTGCTTAGATTCATTCCTTTCTTTTGAACAAGCAGCCACCAAGGCATACTTGGGCTTCATGGTTCCTGGAGCAAGGCAGATGCTGGAGGGCCTTTCAAGCCGAAACTTTTCATGCTTGGTGGCAGACAAGAGTTGAGCAATTTTTAACTGGTGAGTATCAGAGATTAAAGCAGGTAGTTGACTTTGGATCTAGACTTTTCAGAGTCAGAAATTAAAAGTAGGAACAGTTTTCCTGTAACCTGTTTTTGCAAAGAAAGCATAGTAACAGAGACTAAAGGCAAACTCAAAGTTTTGAACGTTTGAATATGAACATAAATAAAAATGAGCGTGTACAACATTAAGTAGAAATTCTTATAAAAGAATTTTAACAACATGACTCTGATAAAAATGGTATTAATAACAACAACAAGGAGTTACAAAGGGTCTATTACATGCCAGATATAGTTATAAGTGTTTTTATATGTACTAGTTTGCATTATATTATCTTTTGTACAAACATCTCAAGAATTCACTACATAAAATGAATTCAAAATCTTTATCAAATAGAACAACATTCCCCCACATGCATTTTTTTGTATCTTCATTATTCTCTTGCATGTAACGTGTGCCGCATACATTAGGTGTTGCTTGGTATTTTGAAAAACTTGTTATTAACTTCTTTGGATCAACAATGCTCAGGTGCTGGAAATAAATTTAAAAAATGAAATTCCCTTTTAACTTTTACAAAGCTGATTATCCAGCTTGGAAAACAGTTTTCAACAATTTTTAGCCTAACTGGAAGGAATAGAGATTAATAAAGCTTATGTTGAACCCTCAAATAGTTAACTCACTAATCAGGACAGCCATGCCAATTGAGCATTTTAATCCTCACCTTCAAATATTCAATTTCATTTAATACCCAGGTACTGTCATAGGTACTGCTGAATGAAAGGGTGCATTTTAGATAAATATCCTTTTAAATTTTAGTCACATTTAGAGAAAAGGAAAAATAAACACCTATGGTGAATTTATTCTAAGTATAGAAGAAAAACATGATTATTTGTATAAAGGAATGGAGAACAATCAACTATAAATGTAGTAAAACCAAAAAGAAACTGAAAAGGATTGAAGAGAATCAAAACTGAGATAAGGGCCCAAAAGTGTCAAGACTTCCAAATATGTGAGCACTTAGTAAGCATTATGAAAATTCATTCATTATTAGGCCTTGAGGTTGAAATACATGGTTTCTAGCCTTTGGGATTTCAAGGAGTTACATTTTTTTTGAGAAAGTACAGAAATATGTTGCACTGTCAATGTATTATTTTAACAAGAATGGTAGACAGATAATGTTTTTGCTTACCCAGAATTATTGATTTTCTCTTTAGTAACAGGAGCCTTTTTTCCTGTTACTTTTTTCCTTTTTTTATCCCATGTTGTTCAAAATGGTCAGACTCTTTAGGCTTAGGGATGGACGTTTAGATCATTGCACGTGGCTGTTCTGGTTAATTCAGATTTAATTTTATGACTTAGCCACATCCAGTAAGATTTTGTGGTACTGCTAGGAAAGGAAAATTTTTCTTTTCCACTAGTCACATTAAAAATAAGAATGACATAAATTTAAATCTTCTCAGGACGTCATGTCAAATCTGTAAGTAAAATCTGTTATATAAAAAGGAGCAGAGCCAAGAGATGGAGAGAGACCAAGTTCTGAAAACCACAGTTGAATCCTGGATGCAGCCAAATCTTCAACTATGTCAATGGATTTTGTTTTTCATGACATGAGCCAATACATTCTTTTTAGCTTAAACAAAAGTGAGTTAGGTTTTTGCTATTTGCAACAAAGGGAGATCTGAATGATATACCAACAAGAACAACTACTATTTTTTATCACTATTAATTAAATATTAAACAGAACATTTTCATTAAAAAGTTACAAAGAAAAAAGAAAATCTCTTAAAATTATTTTAAGTTTATAAAATCATTGAATTTAATGTTTTAATTTCTTATCAGGCAAATGAAAACTTCATCACATGACTGATCTAATAGGACAGTAATTGAACTGAGTGAGACTCTGGAAAGAAGAATTTAAATCTCAACCCTACCAGTAAGTATTATATATTATTAGGGAGTTACTTAAATTCCATACATCTGTGGCCTTTCCATTTTCAATGGGAACAAATTATTTTTGCGTCCCATGTACTAGTTATGAAGAAAAAGATAGGCCGATTTATATAAAAATGTTCAAATGTTTCAAGTCATCATAATGTACATTTATTAATTTCTTACCTATGATTATGACTTCAGGGTTGGAGAAATTTTAATTTATTCTGTGAGTGACTTTAGGAAGTTAAGCTGTTTCTTTGCACTCATGTAGATTCTTCTAAAGCATGAAACATTTGTAGAGCTCACTACAATATATGGTTTCAAGGTTTTATGCTAATATTTTTGTTGCAATTTTATTTCAGTGTTATAAATTGCACATTCATTGACTATGTTAGAGTTAAATGAAATAAAGCGATTTTTCAAAAATGTTCCCATTGTTTGAAGAAATGAATATCTGTTTTGCGGGCTAATTTTGTGATGTGTATCAAGCTTTTTTTCCTTTTTTCTTTTTTTTTGGTTCATAGCTATGTTTTGAAGGATTGGTCAGTGAGCCATATCAGAAACACTGTTAAAATGGTATTCTTATACATGAATAAATCTGAGTTCTTTTCTGTACTCTCAGCAGATTTTCTTTTTTAAAAACTAGAAGTGATTTCAAATGTACTTTATAACCAGAATGTAAAAAAAACAAAAACAAACAAAACCCTTACTTTAAATCATTCAAACAGGCAAAAAGTCTGATTTAGTAGTGTTCAGTGCTGGCTTACTAGGAAGCTACTATCTGGTTTTGTTAGACCTGGGCACTAAGCTGAGCCTCTGCAAATTGGAGTCTAAAGGAGAGAAGTGTGGGTGTGTTTCTGTGAAAAAGAAAATGCTTTGTATTTAAGGATTTGCATCACACACAGTGGCATCTGGCAGAAGAAAAAGCAAAGAGCAGGAATGCAGATAAAGCAATTGCTGACTTCTCCTGTGGGTGAGAACACTGCATCCTCTGATCCTGGGAGGTGTGTAGGTTTGGAATGTTTGTTCATCAGCAGCCATTCAGATGAGTGGCTGTTGCTCTTAGTGTAGCTTTGAGCTTTCTAGTTGCAGGGGCCAGGATAATGGGCTATTTTGCACAATTTATAAGAGCAAAGGGAAAACGGTAGTTTCTCCTTCAGAAAGCCACTGAAATGTTACCTGCAATGAGCATGTTTGGCAACAACAACAGTGACATGTACTTGGTCATTTAAACAATTTGATCAAAACCAAAGAGCATCAGTGTTATGAAGTGGTAAAGCTTCATGGGACTGGCGGTGGGGTGGGGAGAGAGTTGTCTTGTGGTAAAGATGGAGACATCTATTTTAGGCCACAGTTGGGCACTATTTCATTTTAATAGTTTCCTGAATTAACTTGGTCGATTAATTACACCTGTGCTGTATACCTTCCATAGCTGTGGCTTTGCTTGGTGATGTGGATTTAGCTTCAGAAGGCTTTAAGAATAAAGAAAGTCCTTATGGATAAAACACCTAGATTCTAGAGCCAGACTATCTCGATGTGTTAGTTAGCTTTCATTTAGTGCAACAAAATACTTGAATCAATCTAAAAACAGGATAGGTTTATTTTGGCTCATGGTTTCTAAGATTGCACACCATGGCCATTTGGCTCCATTGTTTGGGGACCTGGTGGGGAGTACATAGTAGTGCAAAGCAGTTCATCTCACAGCCAAGATGTATAAAGGGAGAGAGGAAGAGTCTGACATCCCTTAATCCCCTTCAAGGGCATGTCTCCGGTGACCCAAAACCTCCCACTAGACCCCTGCTTAAAGATTTCTACCACCTTCCTTGATGCAGAATAAAGCTTTAACTCATATGTCTTTGGTGGAATATTCTAGACCCAAACTTAACTCTTGAGTTCCAAATTGCTGCTCTGTCACTAATTAGATGCCTTTGGAAAAATTGAACTAATCTTTGGTGCATCAGGTTCTTTATGTTGTAAAATAGGGAAACTACTTCAAAAGCTGTTTGTGAGGATTAAATGAACTAATATAAATTGAAAGTACCTGACATATTTTAAGCACCTTATTAACTTCATTAATGTAAATTATTATTAATTATGGTTCAATGTTGATACTTCACTCAGTCTCTTTTCTTGCTGATGCAGAAAAGTCAGTGATATGGCTATTGTCACACAATTGATTCTGAAACATTTATTGCCTATACATACTATGTTTATACTATCATAAGTACTAGTGAAGGTAGAAAACCAGGTTATTAGCTCTTGAGTGACTATGATGATGTATGAAAGAGGGATACTTTTACGTATCAAAATTACGATCAGTAGGTTTCAAGACACCTTGGCAATTTGTTTTGACTGAATCAGTTGTCAGCAATTAAAATGCATACAACACTTGTTACCATGTTGAAGACACTGGGCAAATAAATAGATTAATAGTCTTCCTGTATTGATTGAACTGGTTGAACTTAAGTGCCTCCTTTCTGTGCATTTAGGTTTAAAATAAATGCACCATCTGGTTCTCAAGACAATAACTTAAATACAATAAATATTTGTTGAATAACTGTCATTTCAATTTACAAAGTACTTTCACATATACCTTGTTATCTAGGGTTTTTCATCTATCTTTATTGTCTATTTTGGGCTGGATTGTTCTTTATTGCCGAGGACTGTCTTGTGGATATGGGATATTAGCAACATCCCTGGTCTCTTTTCACTAAATCTACTCCCCATTCCACTCCCCTCCAGTTTGATAGCCAAAAATATATCTAGACATTGTTAAATATCATGAGGTTCAAAACTGCCTCCATTTGAAAACCACCTAGTCTCACTTTATCCTCAAACTTTCTTGTGTGGGGGATGGTGGTACTGGATTCCCAGTTTATAGCTGAGAAAACAGAATTTCAGAGCATTTAAAATGGCTTACATAGTGTCTTCTAGCTAGTGACTTCTAGAGCCAAAATTGGAACTCAGCATGTCTTTCAAATCTGGATCCAGTGTCCTTCTCTGACTCTCGACTGTTCACAGCGTAAATGTCAACACGAGGAAAACGGGCAGAGTTTACATTGTGCCATAGTGTGTAAGTGCAGCCGGGCTGCCACACCTGGCCCAGAGAAGCAGCCACACAGCAACACTCCAGCTCTAAAACTGCTCCTTGGGCCATCTTTGGAAAGAATATGAAATGACCACAGTAACCATTTTTTGGATGAAATATACTGCCAAGTAGAATAGCTATTTACTCATAATCCAAGAAAGTCTATTTTATTTAGAGAGGAAGAGTAGCTTTGTTCAGTTTTCCTGCCCATGGACATGGATTCTTTTTTTTTTTTTTTTTTTTGTGAGTACCGGGGGTTGACCTCAGGACCTCGCGCGCCAGCGGGCACCCATGCCACTGAGCAATATCACCGGCCCTTTTTTCGTATGTGGGTACCGGGAGTCGAACTCAGGACCTCGCGCTTGCCAGGCAGGCGCTTAAGCCACTGAGCCATCTCACTGGCCCTGGACATGGATTCTTGATGTAGAAGGAAATTCTGATTTTGTCTATATTTGCAATAGCCTAATTTCCTTTTGTTTCTCTAGCAGAACAAAATATCCAAATCTCTCCAAGGGGAATAGGAAAGAGTGCATAATGTCTAGAGTCCACTTTAAATCATTTATGCAGACTGGCCTATGAAATACAACTGCTCTTGCTTCTAGGTGGTTTTACAGACACGAAAGATCTAAATTTTACATAACTCTGAAAATAAATTAGGGCCTTTTCCAGAAGATGCTCCCTGCACTATAAATCTCCTTTGCAGTTTCAAATTCTATCTAAACAACTTGGCATTAAAATTCATTCAATAAGATAAGCTGGGCTAGAGCAGGTGTAAGCAATGATCACGATTAATAGAAAGAGGCCAGAGAGAAAGAGATGAATGGAAGCCACAGCAATGAAATGAGAAAACTGGAGAAAGATGGAGAACACCATGAAAATCAACACATGAGAATGATTAATGTGAAGAACTTCTTGAAAAGGAGAGAGAAGAGAACTCTCGATTTTAAATCAGATTTCTTTATATGAATCATGTTGAACATAAGGGCATCCAAGACAGATTTTAGCTATGAAAGTGGACTTTGATTGAAAAGGGTTGTTAGAAAGTTTACCATTATTTACAAAGCTGCTATTATTGTCATCAACAAAATAATCATTGTCTCAAAAAACCAAAGACAAAACAACACAAAAAGGAGTCTTGCTTGCTAAAAATAAAATTATTCCTCCCCTTTCTTCTTTGCATCTCATGGTAAAGAGGAAAAGAGAAGCAAACAGAACGCCATATACTCCTGGTAAAAACTCCCTGTCTCCTCATCCACCGCTGACATTCACAGCCTGTGGTCATCAGGTCTAACCTCTTTATGGTCCAAAGGACCAGACGTTTCCTAATTCTCTAGTATATGGCATTACACTTTCATACTTCTGATCCCCCCTACAATGATGCCTGCCATGCAACGCTGGTCATAAAACGTATCTGTGTTGAGCAGTCTATTAAGTTTCTGGTTCATTTTTAAATCAGATTGTTTGTGCTCTTACTGTTGAGTTGATAGAGTTCTTTCTCTGTATATTTTGGGTCGCAGTATCTTATATTGTGATATTTCTTTATCTGATACAAATTTGCAAATATTTCCTCTGAGTCTATCGCTTGTTTTTTCATTATTTGAAAATATCTTTCACAGAGCAGAGATTTTTAATTTTAATGAAATCCAGCTTATCAATTCCTCCATGGATTGCCTTTGGTGTCACAACTAAGTCATTGCCAAACAGAAGGTCATCTAAATTTTCTCCTGTGATATGTTCTAGGAGTTTTATATACTTCCACAGTCTACATTTAAATGTGTAATCCACGTAGAGTCTAAGTTTGTGAAGGTGTAAAATCTGTGTCTAGCTTAACTTTTTTGCATGTAAATGTCTAGTTGTTCCAGCAGCATTCGTTGAAAATACAATCTCTTCTCTATTACACTGCCACTGGTCCTTTGTCAAAGATCAACTGACTATATTTATATATTTTGTTTGCACTTTTCACTCTGTTCTCTGCCTTGAACCTCCATACATCCTGATGTAATTGATCTGGAATGAGGCCCAGCAGCAGCAATTCTTGTAGTTTCTGATGAGATTTTAGTGAGTAATCATTGCTGAGAACTTCTGTTAAATTCTCATCTGAAGTCTATATTTCTTTGAACATATACAAAACTGTATACAAAACTGTATAAGCTGTTGTAAGTTTTGAAAAGAAGTAATATAATATTGCATAAATTTTATGGGTATTATAAATCATAAGATCTTAACTGTAGCTGTAATTCTGACATAGAATTATACTACCTAATCCTAAGAACTATATTTAATAGTTTTTCCTTCTGGCTTCAACTTTATTATTATTACTTCCAAATTCAAGAATATTTATGATTAAAAGATTAGGAGCACTTCAAAATTTGTGTTTAAGGAATAGTGCTAAATAATCCTGGTAAGCAATAGTCAGTTTCAGGATACCCCTTTTTTGTTCACCAGCAAATGGTCATATATTTCAATGTGAATAATTTAGAAACAGAGTGAACAGAAGGATCGATGGAAAAAGACATAGTAATTAAAGTGTAAGAACTCTTATTAGGACATGTTTCCAGTGACATGGAAAATAGGAATCCCTTAGAAATTACAGACACTTTCTTACTTTTGTGGCTTAGTAAAATCAGAGTGTATAATCTTTATGGTTCTGAATAGCTTAAATAAGTTTAAGGGATTATTTCATCATTTATGAGATATTAAATTGTAGACGCAGTTTCCCATTTATACTAGATTTTTGATTCCCTTTTATCTGTTCTTATTCTGTTGTGTATATATGCCTATTGCAGCAAATTTTACATTATATTATATATAATTAGTCATTTATACTTTGTCTTCCTCATTATTGTAAACTTCTTAAAAAGTCTGATCAATTCTCAAAAAAAGATCAATTTTTATTTAAGTGTGTTTTCGTACCATTTGATGTAATGCTTAACAAAGCATGACTCAAAATTTTTTTTTATATATAGAAAAGATTCCTGCAAGTTACAAGAAATTTTATTTTTCTAGGTATTTGAATTATCTCCTCTTGTTTATTGATCTATATAGAAAATGAGTTGGTATAGAGTCTCAAATAACTATTTCTTTTTAAATAGTTTTTCTCTTTCCAATTCCAAACAATTCAATTTAGCCATTTTCTAAGTTATAGGTCTCTGTTAGTCAATTGTAAAGTATTTGGATTTATAAACTAGTGTATGAGCATAAAATGTGACAATGTACTTAATTGTTGATGGTCTGAAATTCTGAGAAGTTGAGAAATGCATTACAAGGAAATGTGGAAGTGTTACTTCCAGAATTTGTCTATTGTTAGAGTGTTTTTTCATGTCAAAAAATATCAAATAGCAAGATGAAAATATAGCCAGAAACAGCCATCCTAAAAGGCCTGAGAAACAATATTCTGTCACACACACTTGCATGCATGTGTGCAAATTTTGTTCATTTGTCAATAATACAAACTATCCAGGTGAACACTAGAATGTACCATGATGATCTTTGTATGTTATGATAATTTAATTGTGTTCCCAAGGAAGTAGGTCAGACTAGTGTGATAGTCCTAGATTGTTATAATATATTATATATTGTTGTTTTTTTAGAAGGACTTGTCACACATAAAAACTTTTGTAGTAAGTAGTGTTTGGTCACATTCTACAGGAATGGCTGAAATCTGGTTCACAAGTGTGGCTTCTGATCTACCAGCTTTAGCATCACATAGGGACCAGTTATAAAATCAAAATCTTGTGTTTACACCACAGATATACTAAATCAAAAGCTTTGAGGTGAAGTCCAGTAATCTGTTTTTCCAAAATGATCCAATTTAGGCTAAAATGTGAGAGCCTCTGATCTAAACTCAGAGTTACTTGATGGTGAAGCTTAGTTTTGGTGCGTTGGGTCTCATCATTGCTTCAAATTCATTGAATGCATCAAGACCAAAAGCAAAGAACTTCAATTTCCTAAGCTTGGAATGGCAGTTCTGTTGGTTAGTGGGGATGAATAGTAGAATAGATGAAAATATGGAATTTAAATTAACATTTGGCAGTGAACTATGGAAAATGTCTTCTTTTAAGGAAATTTTTTTCTAAAAATTAAATACATATCTTTTTGTAAATTATTAAATTTTGCCATTCCTGACCAGGGTCATCCTTGTATGTGTAGGTTTTTAGGCACACCAATAGAGCAATCCTGCTTCATTGACTAAACTGGAAATTACTTATTATTATTATTATTATTATTATTATTATTATTATTTAGGTGGGTAGCAGGAGTCAACCTCAGGACCTTGCACTTGCCAGCAAGTGCTTGTGCCGCTGAGTGATATCACTGGCCCTTTTTTTTTTTATTTATGTGGGTTCTGGGAGTCGAACTCAGGACTTCATGCTTGCCAGGCAGGCACTTATGACACTGAGCTATCTCACCGGCCCCGAAATTACTTATTATTGACTGAATTGTATCCTCCAAAATTCTTATGTTTAAGTCTTAATCTCCAATATGAACTGTGGTTGGAGATAAGAATTTTAGACAAGTAGTCATAAGCGTGGAACCCTAATCCAATGAGATTAAAGAAAGTCACCATGGTAGTGCCCTAATCTAATGGGACTGATGTCTTTATAGAATGAAATAGAGACATCAAGTAGCTCTCTCCCCACAAGCATAAGGGAGAGACAATGTGAGGACATACAAAACATGGCCATCTGAAAGCTTGGAGGAGAGGAATCTCCAGAAGCCAGCCTTGCTAGCATCTTGATCTTGGACATCTAGACTCCAGATTTGAAGAAAATAAATTTCTGTGTTTTAAACCACACAGTCTTTGGTATTCTATTATGGTAGTCCAAGATCATTAATAAAATACTTCACAGTAAGGAGTAGCATATATTGATTTTATCCATTTGACCTCAGTGGATTCAATATCTATAGACCATTGCATGACACTCTGACACTGAATGGATTTTTCAAATCATACTAAATTTTGAAAGGGCTGCTAGACCCCTTGTTGGAAAGAATAAAAACAATGGTATAAAACTGCTATATGGCAAAAATATGATGATTCCACATAGGAATTTAATATAATGATAGACATTTTGCCCTTGAAAATGTCTAAATATTCATTTCCTGGATAATGAATACTTCCTGGTACATTTTAACCTTGTTCAATATACTTCTCAAATTCATTTACAGTATGTACTCTGACTAATGCAAACAGCACAGCTATCACATCCATTTTGTTAAGAAAGGATTAGATAGAGGTTCTGAAAATTTCCCATGAAACTTTGATGCACAATTTGTCCCTTAATTAAAAGCAAACAGCCTTGCTTTCTGGGATTAAGGTACATAATTACACAAAAAAGAGAGAATATATTGATAAAAAATGTTTGACTGAATGTGAAGAAAATAGCTCTAGAAAGTGTACCAAATGAATCATAAAAAGTGAGATACAAGAATGAAAATAAGAACCATTTTTGAATAATCTATGCATCTCTGACTCAGGAAGAATTAAAATCCCCACTTCTTTAAACATGGCAGGAGTCAAGCCAAGGAGACATTGGCAAAATGTGCACATAATGTGAGATTGTTGGTTCAGACTATAGAACAATCTACCCTTGATTTGAGCACTGATTTTCATCTTCTCTACTAACTCACTATGTGAGTTAATCTTTCTGTCACTTCATTTATATCTTTGTGAAATGAAAATAGTAACACCTACTTCACAGAGTTTTGAAGCTTTAATTAAATTAGTACACTGCATCTCTTAAACAAAGTTGCTGTAGAAATACGAAGTGCCGTTATTGAAGTAATTTTTCCTTTTCCTGTATAGAGCATGATTGAAACACATTTACTTTAATTTGAAAAGTGAATAACTGCCAAAAGAAACCTTTCCTTATGGGATATGTTACATGGAACAATAGGTCAAGCCTCTTTGTAATGAACTGGATCATAATCTATTTAATAACTAAAAAATTTAGTCAACCACCATCACAGCTGCCATGACTCAGGTGAAGAGCAAGGAGGGTGGCCCCTCCCATTGCCATCATCAAGGCATTGACTCAGCTGAACCACCCTGGAAGGCTGAGAGATCAGAGGGAGTGCCAGTGACACAGTAGGGTCCCAACTAGGGTGCACAGGATGGACAGGTGGGACTGGTGGCATGAAAAGTCCAAAGCAACAATAACAGTATGAGCCAACAGGTGGTAAGTTAGATGAACCAGCATTGTGCTTGAGGACAAAGACACATGGAATAGAGGTAGGCAGGTAGGGCTGCTACTGTTCTCTCTTTTTTATTGTTGTTTTTTTGTTTGTTTTCCATTTTTTTTTTCTGTTCTCTGTCTTTTTCTTTTTTCTTTTCTCTGCTTTTTTTTTTCTCTTTTCTAAATGGCTGGGGAGAACTCCAGCCACAGAAAACTAATCCTATCCCCAAAACCCAGAGACCAAGTTCAGATAATCCCTTGCTTACTTCCTCATTCTTTCTCTTCTGTCCTCTTCCCTCATTTCCCAAAGTTTGTGTGACCATCCTCTGTCCTCCATCCTTGCTTCTACTTTCTTTTCAGTTATCTTTGTTATATTCACTATCATTCTTAAATCTCTGCACCACAGGTTAAAACCACTCTATCAAGGGGAAACACTTTGAATACAAGCTCCCAATTTACAATTGGTTCTGTTATATAATTGTGGATTTTGCTGTTATGGTTTAATTTACAAAATCAATAGCTACCACAGTTTGTCAGTTTCTGAACTGTGCTTGATGCTATTGTTATTGCTAATTATACTACTTTAGCTAGGATGTCATATCTGTTGTCATCTGTTGTTCTCCTTTCTATAACAATACTGGGAAGCTCTGGGGTAATAACCTCACCACAGCCCAGCACCAAAGAACTGGGGACTGAGCCAAATGGATACCAACATCTCACTCTTAATTAACTAGGAAGGTAGGATCTTGGAACAGACACAAGCCAAGAATGTCCTACACACAGAAGACATCCCTGAGGAACAGCCTTTTCCTAGAGAGGACTTGATACTAGTGATACAGCTACCTACTATAAAAATGTGCAAAGATCAACATAGAAAACAAAATAAAAATTTTTGAAATGGAAAATGATGACTCAGAAGCAAGATGCAATCTCAGACCTCCAGCTCACCCCAAACAAGTCCAAGAGACAATGAGATAGGATAAAATGAAAGACACACACCTGAAATTTCTGAAATGATAGCAATTGAAGTAAAGAGATAAATCCAAGAGGCTATAAAGGAAATCAGATCAGAAATAATCTCTCAGGTAAAAAAAGAAATATCAGCATTCATAAAGGACTTGCTCAGCAAACCTAGAGTACAGATATATTAAAAAATAGATGATGATAGGAAAAGGATGGAAACTGTGAATGATCAATATAGGAAAGAAATAGAATGGATGAAATGGATTCAAACAGATATCCAGGAAATTAGAAATTCCATTGAAAACTAGCAAAATCACTTGAACAAAACTGAACATAGACTTTCAGACCTGAAGACAGTATCATGGCTAGTGATCACGAAAGGAAAAATCTCTTAAAAATAACAAGGGACCAAGAAATAATAATTCAACAGCTGCAAGTCTTTGCAAAGAAAAATGATATAATAGTGTCAATGAAAAAGCATGAACCAACACAAATGTCATAAAAAGACTATTTGCAGAAATAATGGTAGAAAATTTCCCAAGCTGGATAAAGAATTTGGCATACAAATAAATGAAACATATAGAACTCCAAACAGCCATGGCCAAAATAAAATGATGCCAAGATGTATAGTATTCAAGATTCCAAAAATTCAACACAAGAATAGAATATAAAAAGCTGTTACAGAAAAGAAACAGATCACTTATAAAGGAAAGGCCATTAGAATCACAGAAGACTTCTCAGCACAAACCTTTAAGTCAAGAAGAGCTTGGAGTAAAGTATTTCAAATCTTGAAAGAAAACAACTTCCAACCCAGATTGATGTACCCTGCAAAACTACCCTTCAAAATTAGTGGAGACATAAGATACTTCCATGACAAAGAACAACTGAAGAATTTCATGACCACCAAACCAACTCTACAAAGAGTACTGAAAGATATTCTAGACAGAGATAAAAATGACCATAATTCCAAGAACAACAAAAGAAAGAAACCACCAGGCAGGGCAAGCAATTAAACAGATGGGAAAATCAGGGACTAACAGCAAGAAAATATCATGACAGATAAGCTAATACATATCAGTTATAACCATCAGTGTAAATGGCCTAATTTCACTAATCAAAAGAAACAGACTGGCAGAATGGATCAAGAAACAAGATCCAACAATATGCTGTATACAAGAAACACATTTAACTCAAAAATAAACTCATAGACTGAAAGTCAAAGGATGGAAAACAATCTTCCATGCAACAGGAACCCAGAAAAAAGCAGGGGTAGCTATTCTGTTTGTAGACAATGTGAACTTCAAACCAATTATGATCAAAAGAGATAAAGAAAGTCACTACATACTTGTTAGGGGAAAAATTCAAGAGGAAGAGATAACAATCATAAATATATAAGCACCAAACATGGGAGCACTGAACTATATAAGACAGATATTAATATACATAAAAAATCAAATAAGAAATAACACAATTGTAACAGGGGACCTTAAACCCCATTGTCACAAAGAGATAGATCAACTAGACAAAAAATCAGCAAAGAAATAATAGAACTGAACCAAACTTGTGAACAAATGGACTTAGTTTACAGAGTGTTCCACCCAACAGCATCAGAATATATATTCTTTTCAGCTGTACACAGGATATTCTCTAAAATGGACCATATACTAGACCATAGAACATGCTTAAGTAAACGCAAAGGCATTGAAATTATTCCATGCATATTATCTGACTATAGTGCAATGAAATTGGAAATTAATGGCAAAAGAAACTGCAAAAATTCCATAAACACATGGAAATTAAATAACACCCGCCTGAAGAACCAATGGGTCATAGATGAAATTAAAGAAGAAATTAAAAAATATCTACAGTCAGACAAAAATGCAAATACAACATATCAGAACCTGTGGGATGCAATGAATGCAGTCCCAAGATGTAAATTTATAGTGGTGAATTCTCGTATCGGGAAAACAGAACAAGCACAAATAAATAACCTAATGCTGCACCTCAAGCTTCTAGAAAAAGAAGAGCAAGTCAAGCCCAAAGCCCATAGATGGGAGGAAATTATAAAGAACTGAGCAGAAATTAATACAATTGAGACTAAGAAAACAATACAAAGAAATAATGAATCAAAGAGTTGGTTCTTTGAAAGAATAAATAAAATTGGTAAACCCCTAGCCAACCTTATAAAAATAAAAGGAAAGAAAAAACTCAAATTCATGAAATAAGGAATGAAAATGGTGAAGTCACTATAGATCTTGTGGAAATTGAGAAGATTATCAATACCTACTTCAAAAGTCTTTACTTGCATAGGATGGAAAACACAGAAGAAATGGACAGATTCCTAGAAATGTATGAACTACCAAAGTTGAATCAAGAAGATACAAAAATTCTGAATAACATGATATCAGTTAATGAAGTTGAAAATGTAATTAAAAACTTACCAACAAAGAAAAGCCCAGGTCCTGATGAGTTCACGGATGAATTCTACAAGAAATTTAGAAAAGATTTAATGCCAATACTCCTCAAACTTGTTAATAAAATTGAAAGGGAAGCAATCCTCCCTAACTCATTCTGGGAGGCAAATATTACCCTGATACCAAAACCAGAGGAAGACCCAACCGAAAAGAGAACTACAGGCCAGTCTCCCTAATGAACATAGATGGCAAAAATCCTCAATAAAACACTAGCAAACAGAATGCAACAAATCATCAAGAATATTATACACAATGACCAAGAAGGATTCATCCCAGGAATTTAGGGATGGTTCAACATACACAAATCAATAAGCATAATATACCATATTAACAGAGCCAAGGACAAAAATCACATGGTCATCTGAATAGATACAGAAAAAGCTTTTGACAAAGTCTAACACCATTCATGATAAAAACCCTACAGAAGGGCCGGTGAGATAGCTCAATGGCATAAGCACCTGTCTGGCAAGCGCGAGGTCCTGAGTTCGACTCCTGGTATCCACATACGAAAAAAGGGGTGGGTGATATTGCTCAGCAGCACGGGTGCCTGCTGACGTGCAAGGTCCTGAGGTCGACCCCCTGTACCCACAAAAAAAAAAAAAAACCTACAGAAAATCAGAATAGATGGTCTTTACTTCAATCTGACAAAAGCCATCTATGACAAGCCAACAGCCAACATCATACTAAATGGACAAAACCTGAAAGCTTTCACTCTAAAATCAGGAACAAGATAAGGATGTCCACTATCACCACTCCTATTCAATATAGTTCTGGAAACATTAGCCAGATCAATTCGACAATAGAGAGAAATAAAAGGAATAAGGGTAGGGGGCCGGTGAGATAGCTCAGCGGCATAAGTGCCTGCCTGGCAAACGCGAGGTTCTGAATTTGACTCCCGGTACCCACATACAAAAAAAGAGCTGGTGATATCGCTCAGTGGCATGGGCGTCTGCTGGTGTATGAGGTCCTGAGTTCAATCCCCTGTACCCACAAAAAAAAAAAAAAGGAATAAGGATAGGAAAGGAAGTTAAATTATCATTATTCACAGATGACATGATACTCTACATAGAAGACCCCCAAAATTCCACCAAAATACTTCTAGATTTAATAAGCAAATTCAGTAATGTAGCTAGATGCAAAGTTAACACTCAAAAATCAATAGCATTCCTGTACACAAGCAACAAACTCACTGAGAGAGAAATTAGGGAAACAACAGACTTCACAATAGTACCTAAAATAATGAAATACTTAGGAATTGATCTAACAAAGGAAGAAAAGACCTATACATTGAAAATTACAGTACTCTGAAAAAGGAGATCAGAGAGGATATCAGAAAATGGAAAGATATCCCTTGCTCATGGATGGGAAGAACCAACATAGTGAAAATGAACATACTCCCAAAACTGCTATACAGATTTAATGCAGTCCCAATCAAAATACCATTAGTATATCTCACAGATCTAGAAAAACATTCCTAAAATTCATTTGGAAAAAGAAGAGACCTTGAATAGCAAAGGCAATCCTGGGCAACAAAGACAAGGCAAGAGGCATCACAATCCCTTACTTGAAATTATACTACAAAGCTACTGTGATAAAATCAGCATTATAATGGCAAAATAAAACAAAACAAACAAAAAAAAAAACAAAAAACAGACCTGAGGATCAGTGGAACAAATTAGAAGATGCAGACACAACTCCAAACACACCCAGCCACTTTATCTTTGACTAAGGGGCCAAACATGTTCACTGGAAGAAAGATAGCCTCTTTAACAAAAGGTGCTGGAAAAACTGGCTTTCCACATGCTGAAGATTAAAACTAGACCCATGTTTATCACCATGCACTAAACTAAAATCAAATGGATCAAAGATCTGAACACTAAAACAGAAACACTGAACCTATTAGGAGACAATGTATGTAGAAATAAGACATAGGGATAGGCAGAGAGTTCATGAACAAAACCAAAGTGCGTGGGAAGTACTTCAAGGAATCAACTACTGGGATCTCATCTTATTAAAAGATGTTTGCAGATCAAAAGAAATCACAAACAGAGTGAAAAGAAAACCCACAGAATGGGAAAAAATTTTAGTCAACCCTCACTCAGACAAAGGATTTCTATCTAGAACATAAAAAGTATTGAAAAAAAATCAGGCCTCCCAATTTCAAAGACCCAGTCCAAAAATGGGCATCTAAGATGAACACACACTTCTCAGATGAAGGAATAGAAATGTCAAATAAATATATGAAAAAATGTTCAACATCATTGGTCATTTGAGAACTGTGAATTAAAAAACACTGAGATTCCATCTCACTCCAGGAAGAATGGCTGTCATCAAGAAATCAACAAATAACAAGTGCTGGTGGGGCTGTGAGGAAAATGGAACACTTCTCCACTGTTGGTGGGAGTGTAGACTAGTACAGCCACTATGGAAATCAGTGTGGAGATTCCTCAAAAAACTAGGATTACAGGTCCCATTCGACCCAGTTATTTCCCTTCTGGGTATTTTCCCAGAAGAATTTAAAACATCATACCACAGCGAAATATGTGCACCCATGTTTATAGCAGCACAATTTGTAATAGCTAGATCTTGGAAACAACCCAAATGCCCATCAACTGATGAATGGATAAAAAAGAGTGATATTTTTATACAATGGAGTACTACTCTGCCATAAAGAAGGATAAACTTGAGGTATTTATAGGTAAATATTTGCAACTAGAGTCCATACTCATAAGTGAAATAAATCAGACTCACATGTATAAACATCATATTGTCTCCCTATAGTAAGAAACTGAAAAAGTAAGTAAGATCCAAAATCTGCAATAGATATTGTGATTGGGGAAGAAACTGCTCAAAAAGAAAGCTACTGGGATGGAGGAAAGGGGAAAAGAAGGAAGGGAAAAGGGAAAAAATATATATACACACACAAGATAGTTAAGATAATTATTTTATTAATTTCTATTAGTTAATTGAAAGTAATGATTTGTGCTTATATTGTTTGATCAAGTTTTCATGCCTATATCTTGTAATCTTAGCAACTACTTTGAAGATAACAATACACAATATATTAACCATTGTTAATCTCCTAAAATAATTTAATCCATTGCAAAAGATTTAGTTACTTCAAGAATCATTTAATATGTAAAACTTCTAATACCTGAAGGTAATAACAAAAATATTTGGTCTTTGTCAGCACCTGAAAGATATCTCCTATACCACTATTTATAGGAGATGGTTTCAATTTTTCAACTATTTTATTGCTAAATTGATTACTTTTCCTTTTTTTGGTACAAAAGCAAAACAAAAAACAAAAAATAGTGATGTTTTATCTTTCTGCTTTTGTGGCAAAATAACAGGAAGAAGTAATTTAAAAGGAGGGAAGATTTATTTCATCTCCCGGATTCAGAGACTTAATTTCATGGTTGGCTGGCTATATTGACTTAGGCCTGTGTTGAGGCAGAATAGCATCATCCTGGTGGGAGCATGTGGTGGAGTAGGCCGCTTACCTTATGGCAGCCAGGAAGCAAAGAGTGACAGAGAGACACTGCTTTTATAACATAGCCCCTCCCATGAACCATTACAGATTAATCTATTGATAAGTTCAGAGCCTCATGAACCAACCACCTCTCAAGTGCTCCTCCTCTGAACATTGCCATATTGGGGACCAAACCTTTAGCATGTGAGCCATTGAAGACATTTCTGATCCAAGACATAACAATTGCTGTGTGAGGGGAGGACTCCAACTCTCTGAAAAGACAAAGTTCCTGCCAGAAGAGTAATTTGTATATTCCGTGTACACTGTTGTCTGTGGTATGACCACATGATCAAGCATTTTATGTTATGGCCACTTGTAAGCAGGAGGCCAATGAATTTGGGAAGCCTCAAAATTGGAAGACTATCTAAAGTTGTAGCCTGGTAAAGAGTGATAATTATTCAGGACATAAAATCTTGAAAACATGGAGTGGAACTTGAAGGTTTAGAGATGATTTGGCAATGAGGTAGAATGAATGGTGAAGAATAATGACAAGAGCTTCAGAATGATGGCAAGAGTTTCAAAATGAGTGGTGCTGTTAAGATGAGTAGACAACATGTAGCAATGAATAGCAGAGAGGATCTGAACTTGCCTCCAGTCCATGGTGCTTAAAGGCTATTTGGAAAGAGAATAGCTGTCTTTTGAAAGGTGCAGTTGTGTCCTTTGGGGAGAGGCAGGTTTTAACAGGTTCTCAGCCCTGGTTACTCACTGAAATCTCCTCAGAAACTGTACAAGAATTGCTGCTGCTGGGCCTCATTCCAGATCAATTACATCAGGATGTATGGAGGTACAAGGCAGAGAACAGAGTGAAAAGTGCAAGCAAAACATATATATATAGTCAGCTGATCTTTGACAAAGGAGCAATGGCAGTGTAATAGAGAAGAGATTGTGTTTTCAATGAATGCTGCTGGAACAACTAGACATTTACATGCAAAAAAGTTAAGCTAGACACAGATTTTACACCTTCACAAACTTAGACTCTACGTGGATTACACATTTAAATGTAGACTGTGGAAGTATATAAAACTCCTAGAACATATCACAGGAGAAAATTTAGATGACCTTCTGTTTGGCAATGACTTAGTTGTGACACCAAAGGCAATCCATGGAGGAATTGATAAGCTGGATTTCATTAAAATTAAAAATCTCTGCTCTGTGAAAGATACTTTCAAATAATGAAAAGACAAGCAATAGGCTGGGAAGAAATATTTGCAAATTTATATCAGATGAAGGGATATCACAATATAAGATACTGCGACCCAAAATATACAGCGAAAGAACTCTATCAACTCAACAGTAAGAGCACAAACAACCTGTTTTAAAAATGAACCAGAGACTTAATAGACTGCTCAACACAGATACGTTTCATGACCAGCGTTGCATGGCAGGCATCATTGTAGGGGGGATCAGAAGTATGAAAATGTAATGCCATATACTAGAGAATTAGGAAACGTCTGGTCCTTTGGACCATAAAGAGGTTAGACCTGATGACCACAGGCTGTGAATGTCGGCGGTGGATGAGGAGACAGGGAGTTTTTACCAGGAGTATATGGCGTTCTGTTTGCTTCTCTTTTCCTCTTTACCATGAGATGCAAAGAAGAAAGGGGAGGAATAATTTTATTTTTAGCAAGCAAGACTCCTTTTTGTGTTGTTTTGTTTTTAGTTTTTTGAGATAGGATCATTCTATGTAGTCCAGGCTGGCTTTGAAGTTGTGGGGATCCTCCTGCTGCAGTCTCCCAAGTGCTGGGATTACAGCCAAGAGCCACCATGCCCAGCTAAGGCTCCTTTTTGAGCCTTCTCATTAGGGACTAGTGATGAGTGGAAATCACAATCTGAACTATCTTTGTGTTTCTTTTCAATTTCTTAATATCCAAAATATCAGCCTTATTATATATTTCCAATTTTAAAAATAGTTTTGATTACTGTATCAGATAAAGAATTGTGAATTCTTGTTTCATTTTCACTTTTCATGTTTAGAAAACTTGTATCTCATGCAAGTGAGCACCTTAGGCTTTGACAGATGAGGGTTTCAGTAGCAAGCAGTTTATAGATGGCATCAATAAATGCGAAATCATCTTAACACAGCCTGCTTGTTAATGACAAGCAAGGGAGAGTCAGGTGTCCCTACTGACGAGTTAGAGCACAGTTCATCTGAGGATAAAATTCTTCAGTCTGTCTACCTGACTATCTGTAAATTGCTGGCAAAAATAAACTTTACCACTCCTACGGTTCTGAGAGTCGAGTTACAGAAAAGAAAAATGTACAATGTCACAATGTCAACCTGAACTGACTTGACACATTCTGATTTAAAAATCTGGGAAGTCAATAAAGGGAACGTAATGTTTAGGTACAGAAGATAACCTGTAGGACTTCACTTTTCTTATCTTTCTTTTCATAGGCTTTTTTTTTTTTTTTTTTTGTAGATAGGGTCTTGCTAAGTAGTTCAGGCTAGCCTCAAACTCACTATATAGTCCAGGCTTGCCTTGAACTTGCAAATATTCTCCTGCCTCAGCCACCTGATTGCTGGGATTACAGGCATGTGCCAACAAAGTCAGATGGACCTCCCTTTTCTTATCCTTTTTTTAAACTATGGTACTTGTGTGATAGTCAGATAAAACAAAACTTACACTGAACAGGACTGTGGCCAAATGGCTCAATACATCTGATTTAATCAGACTCAATACCTATATCATACATGGCACTGCAAACTTGATGCCTTCTCTATCCTGCTGTATTCTGTTCTTTCGGACCATTACATCACCCTTGCAAAACATTTATTTTTTTCACTAAATCAGTGGATATAGGCAAATCTCTGCAGGATGTTCAGGAGTGATTATAAAGGCAAGATACTTAATGCTGCAACAGATGTTGATGATTTGGGGGAAATGCTGACTCTATATTGTGAGTCTGTGTCTCTCTTAGGGAAAAATAAGGTATTTCCAATTGCCTGCTAGCTATAAGAACAGAAGGGCTAAACAGCCTTGCTATCACAGTAGAACACTAAAATTCTGAGAAGGGGAAACAAAACCAGAAATCACACAGAAGACTCATTTTAGTTCTTACTAGGGAGGGAGCAAGTTTCTTTGCCAGTGGTTCAATTTTCAGTTATGACTTCGCAGACAAGATTAAAGGAAGGGATAAATACTATTATCATCTGTGATCCAATATATTATTATCTGTAATCTGATTAAAAACAATTAAGTTGATCACAGAAGTGAAAACAGATACTATTAATATTTTCTACTGTTGTTAGTTTAGCATTGTTCTCATTGATATTGGCCATATAGCATAATAGCAGTACTTACAGAAATTATTTGATAAGAACTGTCCCATTTTTACCACTTGACAGGTAAAATAACAGAGGCATTTGGCTTGTGTCTTTGTGAACTCAAAACACTGCAGTATTTTAACTTGCTACTCAATCGCTGTGCTTAAACAAACAAATATTTAAACATATTATGAATAGAAATATAAAAAAGCCAAAAACTTTCAAAGTTAATAAATAGTAGACACTGAGGTATAAATGTAGAGTATTGCTGATAATTGTTTAGTTTTTTAAACAATTGTTTGCATTCCTTCATTTGTACTTTTATTTATTTAACAACTAAGCTTAATAGGGAGACCACCATATTCCATGAACCAATTTAAACACTGCAACTAAAAATGTAAGACAGCTGTGTATCTGCCATGATGGAGTTTATTTGCCATGTATGCAGCATATGAACGCTAGAGAAAATAATCAGATTCATTAATATAGAATTGAGTCTTGCAGGTGAGTCTAATTGAAAGACATTTAACAAAATGACCAGTAGAAAAAACTATGCCTGCGTTACACATAGTGGGAAGCAGAGGAATTCTCATTGGTGGTCAGTGTCAATATCCTGCTCTCATACAACTTAAGAGAAACCTGGTCAATTACTGTCATCTACAAAATTCAATTAAGTTTTCCTTTAGGTAGTTTCTTTGCCCATTGTAACTAGCATCAAGATTTTTCAATAGGTATATCTTGAATTTCATAGTTATCATAAACTTTTGATGAATGAAGGCATGGATTGTCTCAGCTCAGAACCACCTTGTATACAACCTAAGTTTCTTATTTTAATTCTTATTGAAAACTTTACTTTGTCTTCCTCCATTGCCTCATTTCTTTGTGTATTCCTCATCTTGGAATCTGTGTTTTGGGGAAATGGAGATATTAAGTTTTCAAGAAGACTGTACTGGGCATGAGAAGTTTTAAAATCAGACTGAAGAAAGCTCTAGACAGCTTAAGGGCCCAAGGAGGGATTTCAGTACAGTTCAACCTTGTTTATATGATAATAAATACTCCAACTTCTTTTGGGGATTCATTAGAGGAGGCTTTCCCAATACTTCTTAGAAGCAGTAGACGTTGTATCATTCCTCCAGAGTAACATACCCAGTGTGTGTTGAAGTGGTGAAATATTGTTTCAAATATGAGCTTTATGTGAGGATATTTTGTAGAATCATTAGTCAGCATCTGACAGAGGTTGGTCTAACAAAACAGTGCACATTTATTAGGAGAAGTAATTAAATGGGCTATAAAAGGTCAAGAGCAACATTTTTATATCTGTTTTATAAACATGTGAGTTAGTTATTTTTTCCTGAAAATCATTTCACTAATCACTATGCACTTCTGCAGAAACAAAAGCCATTCTTTCCTTGTTTGTTTGTCTGAGCCTTGTTCTATCTTACTTTTCAATGTTGATGCTCCATATGGAGTTGGTTGGAGTGAATGGGATTTACATTACACCAAGAAGCATACATAGTAGCGTGAGAACACTCACAAGGTAGACGTTTGATAAACAGAGGGGACACTTATGTATTTATGGACAAGGAAGAGAAGTTTATGACTGGATGTACAGGAGATAAATTGGGAAATAATGGAAAATGAAATTGCAAATGTTAGATGGGTTCAGTTCAAGCAGCTAGGTATCCATGTAGTGAGAAACAGGAGGCTGCGGTTTACTATTGAGCAGGTATGTGTCATAAGCTTTATCAAGATGAACCTGATGGAAGAATACAAGTTGACTTTATGTGGACAGCCTGGAGATAGAGCTATCACTGTAAAGTATTTTGCAAGCATTTTACAGGTAAAAGATAGTGAGACCTCTTTGTATCATTTGAGGCATTGGGCTGGATCTATAAAGTGAAAGAGAAAAATCTCTTGCAAGAAATACTAGATTTTTAAGTTTTAGATACTGTTTGAATATAGAGAAAGAATGTGACAAAATCTTAAATATGTCCAGAATAATAGGGACATTATTGATGAAACTAATGGTTTGGCTAGTCAGCTAGTATGTGTAATATCAACAGTTTACCAGAGAGTACTATGTTAGTATAGATACTATTCTTGACTCAAGGATACTCAGTCATGTTTAGAGGGAGACCGATAAGCATACTAATATATAATAAAGTGCTGTGAAGGTAATACTCCTGCACAAAGGAAGGGGCAAATAGAAATGCTCAGAGGCAAGTTAGGAAAGAGTGAAAATGGAACCTAACCTTTGAGACTTGGGAAAGAAGTAGTTAGAGTTAGAAAGGTATGACACAGACAGGCCACAGGTAAAAGGGACAATAGGAAGAATAATGAGGAATGAAACTCGAATTTCTGTTTTTGAGAATAATGGAATTTTGTGTTATCTTGTAGGGAAGACAAAAGAAAGATCAGTTCATTTGTGGATATATTTCCTATTTGCATGTATGCATCACTCAGATAGCTAGCACTGTAGTTCTGAGGTTAGCGATATGAAGTGGCTTCGTGAGTTATACAGTAACAATTGAAGCCATAGAAAATGTTAAGTTCAAAAAAGTAGTATAAAGAGGATAGATCCATGGATTTTGAATTGAGTTGGGGAAGGGTATCCACAGGTAGGATACTTTGTGAAATAATATAGAGTAATATGAAATGTATGTCTTAGTTTTAATGTAATATGGATAACTCCATAGAAACTACTTGAAATCTTCTGGAAACTGAGTTAGTAAACTTTCACTCTCATTTCTGCTTTCCTTCTGGTATTTTCCCATTCATTGTGTGCTATGCTCACATCTGAGTCCCAGCTTATGCACAGCCATTATTGATTTTTCTCAAACACAGATCAGTAAAAGATTAGAGCTAAATAAAACCTTGGGGATTATTGAGTAAAGTCATTTTTATAGATTGTTTTTAAATAACAAAGTGTGTTGAGATGATAAAAGCTTAACATAGAAGCATTTTAAAATTAGATACAGGTAAAATTGCTTTAACTGGAGGTAGTGGGAAATTCTGTGACTTATTATGTCCCACTCCCTTCCCCTCCCTTCAATTCCTCTTCTCTTCCTTATTTACAAAGCTTTCAGTTTTAGCCTTCTTTTCTCATTTTTTCCTTCCTTCCTTTCCCCTTCCTCCCTCCCTAGTTCCCTTTTCCTTTTGAACAATTTCTTCCTATTTCACATCTATTGTATATTTTGGTTCTTATGTATACTTTCAGTTTCTCATGCTAGACAGATAATGCAATATTTACACATGTGTATCTCATTTATTTCACTTATGATTATGGTCTCAAGGTCTACTTATTTAGCTATAAATGTCTCAAGTTTATCTTACTTTATGGCTGAGTAGTACCCCATTATGTTAAAAAAAATCTTTTTTTTATCCATTCATTAATTGATAGGCATTTGGGTTGCTCCCAAGATTCAGCTATTACAAACTGTTCTGCTACAAACATAGGTGCACATACATTATTGCGGTATGATGCTCTTAATTCTTTTGGGGAAGATACCAAGAAGGAGAATAGCTGGGTCGAAAGGGAGCTCCAATCCTAGTTTTTTGAGGAATCTCCACACTGATTTCCACAATGGTTGTACCAATCTACACACCCACCAACAGTAGAGAAATGTTCTTTTTCCTCACAGCTACACCAGCATTTGTTATTGGTTGATTTACCGATAACAGCCATTCTTTCTGGAGTGAGATGGAATCTCAACACTTTTAATTTGCATTTCTCAAATGACCAGTGATGTTGAACATTTTTTCATATATTTATTTGCCATTCTACTTCTTCTGAGAAGCATCTATTCACCTCAGATGCCCATTTTTGGATTGGGTCTTTAAATTTGTGGGGTCTGATTTTTTCAATTTTTTATATGTTGTAGATATTATTCCTCTGTCTGAGGAACAGCTGGTTAAAATTTTTTCCCACTCAGTGTTTGTCTTTCATTTTGTTGGGGATTGCTTTTCTATACAAAATCTTTTTAATAAGATGAAATCCCATTATTCATTCTTAGTAATATTTCTCATGCAATTGGGGTTTTGTTCATGAAATCTTTGCCTACACTGTTGCCTTCAAGAGTTCTACCTATTCTATCTTCCAGCAGATTTAGTGTTTCTGTTTTAATATTTAGATCTTTGATCCATTTTGATTTTAATTTAGTGCATGGTGATAGACATGGGTCTAGTTGTAGTCTTAGGCATGTGGACAGCCAGTTTTTCCAACACCATTTATTAAAGAATCTTTCTTTCTTCCAGTGAACATGTTTGGGCTCTTTTGCAAAGATAAGATGTCTGAGTATGTTTTGAGGTTGTTTCTGAATCTTCTAATCTGTTCCACTGACCCTTGGGTCACTTTTTTTTTTGCCAGTACCATGATGTTTTTATCACAGTAGCTTCGTAGTATAATTTCAAGTCAGGGATTGTGATGCCCCTGCCTTGCCTTTGTTGCCTAGAATTATTTTTGCTATTCTAGGTCTCTTCTGGTTCCAAAAGTATTTTAGGAATGTTTTCTCTAGATCTGTGATGTATGCTAATGGTGTTTTGATTGGGATTGCATTAAATCTGTATAACGGTTTTGGGAGTAGGGCCATTTTTACTGTTGGTTCTTTCTACACAAGAGTAAGGGATATCTTTCCATTTTCTGATATTCTCTCTGATCTCCTTTTTTCAGAGTACTGAAGTTTTCAGTGTAGAGATCTTTTACTTCTTTTGTTAGATTGATTCCCTGGTATTTCATTTTTTCTGATGCTATTGTGAAAGGTGTTGTTTACCTAATTTCTCTCTCAGTGAGTTTCCTATTTGTGTAGAGGAGTGCTATTGATTTTTTGAGTGTTGACTTTGTATCCAGCTACTCTATTGAATCTGCATATTAAATCTAGAAGTCTTTTGGTGGAGTTTTTGGGGTCTCCTATGTAGTGTATCATGTCACCTGCAAATAATGATAATTTAAGTTCTTCCTTTCCTATCTTTATTCCTTTTATTTCTTTCTCTTGTCTAATTGCTCTGGCTAATGTTTCCAGAACTATATTGAATAGGTGTGTTGATAGTGGAGACCCTTGTCTTGTTTCTTATTTTAGAGTGAAAGCTTTCATTTTTTGGATGTTTAGTATGATGTTGCCTGTTTGTTTGTCATAGATGGCTTTTGTCAGATTGAGATAAAGCCCATCTATTCCAATTTTCTGTAGGTTTTTTTTTTAATCATGAATGGGTGTTGAACTTTGTCAAATGCTTTTTCTGCATCTATTGAGATGATCATATGATGTTTGTCCTTGGATCTGTTAATATGGTGCATTTCATTTATTGATTTGCATATGTTGAACCATCTCTGCTCCGTGGGATGAATCCTACTCGGTCATGGTGTATAATCTTCTTGATGATTTGCTGCATTCTGTTCACTAGTGTCTTTCTGAGGATTTTTGCCTCTATGTTCATTTTGCAGATTGATCCGTAGTTCTCTTTTTTGGTTGGATCTTTCTCTGGTTTTGGTATCAGGGTAATACTTACTTCCAGGCATGAGTTTGAAAGTACTGCTTCCCTTTCAATTTCATTAAAAAGTTTGAGGAGCAATGGCATTAAATCTTCTGTAAATTTCTTGTAGAATTCAGCCATGAATCCATCAGGACCTGGGCTTTTCTTTGTTGGTAGGTTTTTAATTACATCTTAAATTCATTAATTGGTATTGTTTTATTTAGAATTTTTATATCTTCATTCAGTTTTGGTAATTCATATGTTCTAGGAATCTATCCATTTCTTCTGTTTTCCATCTTATTAGAATAAAGGTTCTTGAAATAGGTATTTATGATGTTCTGTATTTCTAGAGGATCTGTTGTGATTTCACCCTTTTGAATCCTGATTGCACGAATTTGAGTCTTTTGTTTCCTTTTTTTGATAAGGTTGGCTCTGAGTTTATCAATTTTAGTTAATCTTCACAGAATCAACTCTTTGATTTATTGATTCTTTATATTGTTTTCTTAGTCCCAATTGCATTCATTTCTGCTCTGATCTTTATAATTTCTTCCCTCATACAAACTTTGTGCTTGACTTGTTCTTTTTCTAGAAGTTTAGGGTTCAATGTTATTTTGTTTATTTGAGCTTATTCTGTTTTTTTGTTATGAGAATTCACCACTATAAATTTCCCTCTTAGGACTGCTTACACTGAATCCCAAAAGTTCTAGTATTTTATATCTTCATTATCATTTAGTTGTTGATACTGTTGAATTTCTTCTTTAATTTCATCTATGACCCATTTGTTGTTCAGTAGGGTGTTATTTAATTTCCCTGTGTTTGTATAGAGTTTTTGTGATTTTTTTGCCATTGATTTCCAATTTCATTGCACTATGGTCTGATAAAATGAATGAGATAATTTCAATTTCCTTGCATTTACTTAAACATGTTCTAATGGCTAATATGTGGTCTATTTTGGAGAATGTTCCCATGGGCAGCTGAGAAAAATATGTATTCTGATCTTGTGGGTTTGAACACTCTAGATATCTGCTAAGTCCATTTATTCAAGGGTTTGTTGATTTTTTTTTTTCTAGTTTATCTATCTATTTGTGACAGTTTGGTGTTAAGGTACCCCATTATAATTGTGTTACTGCTTATTTAATTTTTCATGTTCATTAATATATTTTTATATATTTGGGTTCTCCTGTATTTGGTGCATATATATTTGTGATTGTTATCTCTTCTTTTTGGAGTTTTCCCTTAACAAGAATGTAGTGACATTCTTTATCTCTTTTGATCAGTCTTGGCTTGAAGTTCATATTGTCTGCAAATAGAATAGCTACCCCTGCTTTTTTCTGGGTTCCTGTCACATGAAGTATTATTTTTCATCCTATGAGTTTCAGTCTATGAATTTCTTTTTGAGTTAAATGTGTTTCTTGTATACAGCATATTATTGGATCTTGTTTCTTTTTCTTTTTTTTTTTGTGGGTACCGGGGGGGTCGACCTCAGGACCTCGCGTGCCAGCAGGCACCCGTGCCGCTGAGCGATATCACCAGCCCCTTTTTCGTATGTGGGTTCCGGGAGTTGAACTCGGGCCGTCGCGCTTGCAAGGCAGGCGCTTATGCCGCTGAGCCATCTCACCGGCCCTGGATCTTGTTTCTTGATCCATTCCACCAGTTTATTTCTTTTGATTGGTGAATTGAGACCATTTACATTGATGATTATAACTGATATGTATTGGCTTATCCTTGTCATATTGTTTTCCTTTGGTTCCTTGTCTTTTCTTTCTGTTTAATTACTTGCCCTGGCTGGTACCTTCTTTTTATTGGTGTTCTTGAGATTGTGCTCATTATTATCTCTTTCTAGAATATCTTTCACAGCTCTTTGTAGAGCTGGTTTGGTGGTCATGAATTTCTTCCATTGTTCTTTGTCATGGAAGTATCTTATTTCTCCATTAATTCTGGAAGATAGTTTTGCATGGTACATCAATCTGGGTTGGAAGTTGTTTTCTTTCAGGACTTGGAATTTTTCAGTCAATGCTCTCCTTAACTTAAATGTCCTGAAGGGCAACTTTTGAAGACTACTGATAGCAACCAGTGCTTTTATTTACAGAAAACAGGAAATTTACTCAAATATACACCTTTAGGTCTGATTTCGGAATTAATATTCTGTCTTCTGGAAGATTTGCTTATACTATACAAAGAAGTGTGCTTCAATAATCTTACTAAAAGAGTATTCATAGATGCATATATGTAGCATGATTGGCTGATTATTCATTGAACATCAGGTTTCTGGTCAATGCACTCCTTAAAAACAGGCTGAGGCAGGGAGTATAGTGTGAGAGGAAGACATGGTTCTTTCACCTTTTCCTGGCTTGGTAGTACACATTGCTTTGTTAAAATTACACTTGTTCTACCAAAGACAAAGCATTTTTCTAAGAAAGGTATTTATAGTAAAAAAAAAATGGGGAACCAAAAGTTGAATGTTGAAAAGTTAAAATAATTTTTCTTTAAATGGATGTTAAAGAAGCATACAAGTATGGGAGAACTTTTAAGGCACTTTGTCACCATACCAAGTAAAAAACAACTCACCTAAGAGAAAATATTAAGCATATTTGACTTTTTGACACTTTCTTATATATTTTAATCAGAAATAGTCTTTTACATTAATAAGAACTAGAAATTTATTTTCAGTCAAATAAATTTGCAAATTTTAATTTCTCATGATGTTCCCAGAATCCAACAGAGATTTCAGTGTTTAAGATGTGACCACTTAGTCTTATACCCCTTTGATTATTTACTGTGATATTATTCTGTGTTGGTCACTTGCTTGGGACTAGTATATAAGGAAAATAACTCATTGACCCCAGTCTTGATCTACAGTAATTTGAAGGAAAAAAATCACTACAATCCAAGGTGATAATTTTGACAACATAAAATCAGTACTATGGGAACACAAAAGGATGTCCTCTGTATAGCCCTCAGAAATAAGATGGTATTTTGTATGAATTGTGGAAGATGAAAAGGAATTTAATCAAAGAGTAAGAGGTCAAGCTCCAACATAAACTATGAAGGATAAGAAGTTCCCTACTATTTCTTGTGTCTTGGAAAATAAGGTCTTTCTTTGCCAAGGAATATTCCATAAAGTCCTTGTTTATGGAAGTGGTCCTTGGCCAAAGAAAAAAGAAAATTTGATCAAACAGGGGAAGAATCAGAGGTCAGTAAATAAAAGATGTATTTCCAAGTAAGGTATTAGATTCTGGACATAGTGATGATGGTCAGAGGTTTGATTGAGTTAGAGTTAAGGACAGTGGGTTACCAAGCAAGTTGGAAGATAATTGTTGAGAATAAATATGGAGGTCAGAGGTTTGATTGAGTTAGAGTTAAGGACAGTGGGTTACCAAGCAAGTTGGAAGATAATTGTTGAGAACAAATATGGAGGTCAGAGTGTTGATTGAGTTAGAGTTAAGGACAGTGGGTTACCAAGCAAGTTGGAAGATAATTGTTGAGAACAAATATCTGGAGTAGGCATTGACTTACAGTATTAGATTTTACTTTTAAAAAAAGTCTGAAATGTAAGAAATAGTTTAACTATTTTTAATGCATTCTTCATATTCTAAGAGTAGCTTTTTAAAGAGTTTAATAAAGACATTAGAGAGAAAATGAAAATGTTTATTTTAGTTATATTTTGTTAATATTGGAATAGAAGATAATGCATGAGTTTTTTCAAGTCTTCTGTGAGGAAAAAAGTAAAAATAAACATTACTGGCAGAAACAGCTTCATTTCCTCACTCGGCATGATTCTATCTGTACAAGCATGACTGGAGTTTTGTTGGTTGTGTTTTTTGACAAGAGATTTTTCTAAAAATTCTGAGTTTGTACTCTAGATCATATGCATGTCAAGTAAAACAGTTTCTAATCCCAGGCAAGTGTTAATACCCTTCTTTTTCTTAATTGCTGCTCCAGTAGTTAATTTCAGAAAAGGACTTTGCATTTAAATTTGCTGAAGCACACCACATCTACTCTATTCCAGTTAGTATCTAACAGTGCTGACAAAAGGCTGCATTCGAATTGAAGAGAATATTCTCCAGGCTCAAATAAATGTAAGACAGGCCCTATAATAGAAACTCTCTGGTCACTAAATTTGGCAAAAAATGTGCCTAAAAAACTGGATCACAAAATAAAACTGGATCCAGTCCAAATATAATAAAACTCTTCAGAGATTTTAATTGGGAAAATTTAATCTTCAGTTCTAAAGGAAAAAGAGAACCTTAAAGATAATACTAGAATGTTCATTTCTTTTAATAAATAAGCAAATTGATATTCATGAGAACTTCAAGAATGATCACAGACATTTGGTGCTTGTTATAAAAATACTAGTATTTAATACGTTCTGATTAAATTATGATTGGATTTATAAAGTGATGGTCTTTTGGATCATGGCTTTCCTTGAAAATTTGATAAGATTTACAAATTATCTACCAGAAAAAATGTACAACCACTGGTACCCATTAAATTTGGCATATGTCATCAGGAGTGTCAACTATCCCTGGAACTCCATGTTAAAGAACTATATATATCAAAACTGCGAAACTTCTGCCATAAAAAATATTAGAAATATTTGATTGATGAATTTCTAGAAACAAAAAAAAGGTGTCAATTTTTTTATGTGGATCAAATGAGGATATTTCATTATTTGAATGAATTTAGCATGGCATGCTGTGTTTCAGGGAGATCTTTCTTAACTACCCCCTCTAAACATCATTTTCTACCTCATCCTTTCCCTGGAAAACATCTTATCACTCTGTGTTATAAATACTTTTAAAATTTCTTTCATAATAATTAATCCAATCAGAAGTTACTTTTCATTATTTTTGTTGTATCCTGTTCCAACCTGAACATAAACATATGAAGCCTATTTGTTGACAGCTATGTCCCTAGCACCTAGAGCATCTAATAGCACATAGTTATTTTATAAATAGTTATTTTGCTTAGTTATTTTTTATATGTAAAAATGCTTTTGATGCATCATACTTTATTTTTTAATTTTTTTCTTCAGTCAGATATTATTGGTATGTTTTAGATATACATAATGATCACATTCATCATAAGGAATTTGTACCTGTACATGATATAGCTTGATTCTTTTTTTTCCCATTGCCCTACCCTGCCTTCAACCCCTCCTCCCTTCCCCATGTATTAAAGCTTTGTTTCCATTTTTTCCTTCTTTTCTCACTTTTTTACTTTTCCCTTCTTTCTTTTCCCCTGCCCCCTCCCTTATTCTTTGCCTTATTTGAACCTTTTCTTCCTATTTCACAATACATAATATACATTTTGGTCCTTATTTACACTTTTGATTCCTCACACCAGAAAAACAATGCTTTTTAAAAATTCATAGCTGTTATAAATTTTTAAGCCTGTGTATTACCTATTGAAATGTGTATAAATTCATGTGATGTCAAGAAAGATATAGACAAACAACTAGCAGGAAATGTGTTGCTGCAATATGAAAAAATAATATTCTTAAATTAAAAATTACTAACATTTAATTGAACTAATGTCTTGCTCTGTTATCAGATGTTTGTCATATATTTTCTGTGAAAATCTGCTGATATGCAATATTTGCAAGTCTCAATTTAGGGAGGACATGATACATTCTGGCAATATTTTAACCACTTAAAAAACAGATGCAAGCTCTTCTGGGAATACTGTGGTGTTCGTAGGGATGCAACGTAGTGTTGAGTTGCATATATGTGCATGATTCTTCAGCAAGCCTCTTCCAGCACTGAGGTATTCCTAAGAACTATTCCATATTCACTGTATTGTTTCATATCTCTACCTAGAAGTAATATTTTAAGATGTTTGCGGTTATAAAAATTGTGTATGCCTGACAAGAACATAAATCACTATGTTTCTTTATAAAATGTCAAGTCACTTTTAATAACAATTTATATTTGGAAAACTTATTTGGCACTTGATGAACTAAGCTTCCAAGGAGGTAAGTTTTATACCAAACTTGTTGGACATTTTGGGGACAAGACAGACTCCAAACAGGATTAAAATTTTCCTAAGCCTGATGGAACAGATAAAGTAAAAGGGAAAAATGGCATAATATGATTTCCAAATGTGAGTGAGATAAATCAGGTTGTTAAATTCACTTTGGAGGTGGATTTTCTGATTAGATAAACAGTGGAGCAAACAATTTTATATTCTTTATTCAAAAGATTTTTATAAATTGAATTCATGATTTCTAAGAAAATAAAATATTTCATTGATACCAGTTTTTCTTCAGTATCTTAATGTTTTCATCATATTTTTCTAGTACAATTTTAATAATACAAAAGAGGTCTAGAAGACCCAGAAGAAGAATATTAGAAGACCCAGAACTTCTCTGAAGCCATTGATTATGACAAAGTGCTAGCTTATAGTTTTGCACTGAATTTGATCAAGATTTTGGAAACTAAACCCATTTCATGATCTTGATTTCGGTATGGTTCACGTTTACTGAACTGAGGGATATGTAGTGGCTCTGGGTCTTTGTAGAAATAACTGTTTCTAGCAATAAGCAGTTGATGATTAGGTTATATCATTTTATGGCATCCAAATTTTAATTTATGCACTCTGATTCTAACAGCAGGTCCACCACTGTAGGGTAGCTTTTCTTGAGGTTCACTTATCACGTGACTGTCAAGAAGGTAATGTATACTCTCTCTAAACGTTGTTTGATGATGTCACAGGAACTCAAGTTGTAAGTGTGACAAAAGATATAATCATACTTACCTCATGAAGTCAGTAAGATGCTATATTTGATTCTGTTTTCAAAAATAGTATTTCTAAAATGCTTGGCTTTTAGGAACTCTGAAATGCTATTTTTTTGTAATTGCTTTAACTTGAAGGTATACTTTCTATTTTGCTGTCAAATGCATTCAAATGTAACATTTACAGGAACAATTTGGCAATCATGAGTATTAAAAAAGACCAGATACCTTTTTAAAATCTATTCTTTAAGGAGAATGATGCTTAAGAATTATCATATGTAGGGCCGGTGAGATGGCTCAGCGGCATAAGCGCCTGCCTTGCAAGCGCGAGGGCCCGAGTTCGACTCCCGGATCCCACATAAGAAAAAGGGGCTGGTGATATCGCTCAGCGGCACGGGTGCCTGTTGGCACACGAGGTCCTGAGGTCGACCCCCCGGTACCCACAAAAAAAAAAAAAAAAAAGAATTATCATATGTAAAACTTACCTTCGTAGGGAAATAACTGGTGTTCTTTTGAAATGAATATATGTACAAATTTACATAATTATATTGAGAAATAATTCTTCTATTTGAAAAATATGTAACTGTAAGGTTGTAGTGGGTTTCAAATGTGAAGAACTGTTTCTTATGAGGAGTAAGGATCAGTGAAAAGTTAACATTTTCTGAATATATGAGTTTGTCAGAGAAAATACTGTTAATTATGATGTGAAATGACTCTGAGTATGGAGATAGGAATCATAACTAATCACTCATGATTTTATGTATATAATACATCTTCTATTATTTTCTCTTTTATTTCTAAATATTTATAATGCACTGAAATACTACCATTGTCTGAACCCGTAGATATAAGCTTAGGTACATGTAATAAGCATTGTGATTCAAGTGCCACAAATACAAATAACACACAAGCACAATCAGACCATAGACTTATTATTATTTGGGATGACATGGGAATTGTAATGATTTGGTTAATTTTTAAAATACCAGTTACAGAGTTTACTTAAGATTAAGACTTTCTGAGTAGGATTTACTTTCTGAGTAGGATTATGTGGATGATTTAAAAATACTCATTTCTCTCCTAAAATTTATTTTCTTTGTTGGAGATTTAGAAAAAAACAGTGATAGAAAGTAAATTCTTATTTATTTCAGTCACAGAACTAATAATAATTTATTAAGAAAAATACTCTTAAACTGTATATGTTTAATGCAAGTCACATTTTCAAAACTCCTGTTACTCCCACTTCTAGTGACAATAAAATCTGTATTTGTTCCAGCAGCACATACATTGGAAATTGGATATGGCGATATAACTTTACACAGAATACAATAAGTTGCTTTACAAACTGCATACCACACAGATGAGCTGTAATCATCCATATTTTGAATGTATGTGATACTATGTAACATTATTTTTTAAAAAACAAGAGGAAGCTATCTATTAGATGTCAGCTACCTAAAAATTTCATTTATTTCTAAAATTAATGTTACTTTCTTTCCTTATACAAACTTATATACAAATCATTGACTGATTATTTTTGTGGTGTGTGTACTATGACACATAAATGTCCTAAACTTTCCAACTCTCTATAGCAGTGGGGAATTTATGCAAAATTTTTAAAGGAGAAAACAACATTGCAAAAGCATCCAGAATGGTCATCAAATCATGCAACTTTTTGTAGAGAAAAACCCACAAATCTTTATTAAACTTTAACACTTTGAAGACTGGGGTATGTACTCCTACAATTTTGACAATGAAATATATGAAAATGATGTTTTATCTGTTACATTTAGAATGAATTACCCATAAATATTAGCATTTTTTTTTTTTTGTGGGTACCGGGGGGTCGACCTCAGGACCTCGCGCGCCAACAGGCACCTGTGCCGCTGAGCGATATCACCGGCCCCTTTTTCGTATGTGGGATCCGGGAGTCGAACTCGGGCCCTCGCTCTTGCAAGGCAGGCGCTTAAGCCGCTGAGCCATCTCACCGGCCCCAATATTAGCATTTCTTCATACAATGTTTTATCTGAAATATGGCCTTATTTTTTCAAAAAATATTTCGGTATTTTATATGTATGGAACTAAACACTTATAGTTTAAGTTACATACTACTTATTATTATAGACTATATTTTTAAAATTTAAAATTATTTACTATTAGTTTCCATAAAGCTGCCTTAGGGAAATCTTAAAAGTATGTAGAAAGTGTATCCAAACTCAAGAATATGTTTGATATATTGTGGAATTAATAACATAACATATTATTAAAGCTTTCCTTCTTTGTTCTATTATTTCCATTATACAGCGAATCAAGGTATGAAGGACTTGCCTTCCTATGTCATTTCTGAATTGATTACTTACATATTGCAAACCAAACTGACAATTCCCGTCTTTCCATAATTTTTTTTTGTACAAGTCTTGCCAATAACTCTCCAGAGTGCAAGATCTATATCTAGAGGATGTTATAGAAGTTTTCATTTTTAAGAGTTTTCATCTACTTATTGGACTTTTTAGAGTTACAATACAAGGAATTACATTATTGCAGGTTGCATGTAAAATATGAGTTAAAATACTAAGGTACTTAATTATGAAGAATAAAAAGTGTTTTGTGTATAATAAGTGAGTAGAGTCAACTCAAATAAAATTTTTGTACTCAGCTGTATTTTTCAAGTAACTGTATGGGTTGCTTTCAATGAACAGAGTAACTTGGCTACACTGAATCAGTTTTTCCATCCAGTATTAGTATTCAAATAAACCTGGCATAAAATAAAGACTCAATGTAAGATATCTAGTTTGATTTTCTTAGTTTACAATGTTCATGTAAAGGGATAAGCCAAGAAAATCCTTCTTGACCGTACTTGAAAATTGACTCAAATAATTACTGAGATTAAGTTTCAGTGTATTTTATAAAAAATATTACTTTCACAGAAGTGAAGAAATACAATTGCACAATGGTGGTTACAATGGTAAAAATACATATTGCAATAAAACGTTAGCAAGAGATTTAAAAATGACTGTACAGCACCGCATCGGAGAATTGTGTTAACAGCAAAATGATTAATATTATTTTTCTATACAAATAAAATCTCTAAATCTTTTTTGAAATAAATGGGAAGAAAGTGCTTTTTTTTAACCCCTAATTCCTACCAAAATATTTCCTGATGTGGAGCAAAAGACAGAAAAGATGATAGAATTGAAAAAAAAAAAAAAAGACATTCATGCATTTAAGCCACCATTAGTCTCTGACTCTAATATAAATAAGGCAGATCATTAATCTTTTGCAAAACTATGACTTCAGCCACTTAGACTCTTTTTAGCGTTTTTCATGACAAGGACATGATAGTTCTTGTAATTTTAGGAGTTAAGATGCGTTTCTAACACATTAACTTAGACTCAGCTGTTTTTTAAACACAGAATGTACAATTAAAAATGCTTTGATTTGGAGAAACGATGAAAAGTTATAATAATGAAAAACCAGAAAGAAAGGATCTTATAGATTTTATCACAAATGGTAGTGTCTGAATAAATAAAAATAAATCACTTTTGCCTATGTGTCATCCTCAGTCTTAATGATGTGGAAAAGGGTGACATTGAAAAGGACCTGGTGGCCATTGTTCCAGGCATAAAGAGCTCTATCTCTTGCATTGTAGTCAAGCATAGATATATGAAAGTATTGGTTATGGAAGGGAATATCTGTATACTCATAGGTGGAAGTTTTGGTGGAATAGGAATAATACACCTTGGCTCCAGTTAAGTGGGAGTTGGTGACATACAGTGTCCCACAGATCATGAAAGATTCCCCTGCACTTCTTTTAGGGTAGCCAGTGCTCCAGCTCTTCATCACCTCCAAGGTGTCTTGGTTAAGCTGGCTGATGACAATATTGCCTGCATTCTGGTTAGTCGCATACACAGCCCACAGTCCGATTTCATCAGCCATTAAATCGATGTCAGAGAATCCACCCCATGTGTACGGGTAAACATTGTGAAAACCAGCATACTCCAAGCTTCGTTGGGCAAGCACTCTCCCCACATCAAAGCTGTATTTGATGATGATATTACTCTGATATTTGTTAAAATACAATGAGCCATTGTAGACCACATGGTTAGTTCCTGCCCACTTGAAAGGGAGGTTGTATGTCCTTGATTCAGCCCCACTGACAAAGTCGGCAATTGACTTGTATTCACGAACAATTTTATTGTTAGTGTAACTGTCCATATACCAGACCTGAGAAGAAGGAAAAACAAATGGATTAAATAAATTCTGAACGTTTTTGAGAACTCCAAAATAAAGAGAGTGAGAGAGAATGTGTACTAGTGTCACAATTCTCTGGCTCTCAAAGGCAAATTATTGTACAGCTGACCTGCTGCAGCATGGTAAAATTGTAGACTTTTGTAAAAATATTGGTATGGTCTCTGTGGACAAGAAACAACCCAATTTGCTGCTTTGAAGTTGATCTGCTCTTTGCTTTTTATTTCTGTGATTTTACTTTTGTCTATTTAGCACATATCACTGAGTGAACCAAACATGCCGATGCAAATCACATCACCTGATGACTGATGTGATCAACTGACAACTGCAAAGATACAAGCAAAGTATTTTTATTGCATCCCTTCCTTTGAAAAAAATGTACGGTCTAATAAAATATTAAACTTATTTATACTTTATGAGTATCACAGAACCTTCTAGTAATATTTATTCATTTGATCAGCTTATAGGTAAAACTATCTTTTAACGAAACCAACTTATTAATTTCACAATGAGTCTTGTTTGGATGATGCCCTTGATATATAATGAGTCCTGTCGTAGACCATAAATATAGGTATGATAAATTTCCAATTTATTGATTTACACAATGTGGGCATCACTAACTTATAAAAGTATCCCCTCTCAAATTTTAGTGTCGTTGGTTCTTAAATTATCCCTAGAGTTCATGCACCTATTAGTTTATTTAGTGAATTAGTCAGCCCTTGAGTTTTTATTTGTTTAGTGATTTTTCTTTTTATACTCAGGATATATTAGAAGCAGTATACATGGAATGTCATGTACTTATAATTAGCACTTTCCAAGCATAAAATAAGAATCAAATCAACAGAAATCAGGCTTACTGCATTAGTGAATGTGGAATGGTACGTTTTACTAGATGAGTTTGCTCTATCTCTTTAGATGTATTAGTATTATCAAACAAAAATACTTGCAAACGATATAATACCATTCAAGTGAAAGCTAATGTCCCTGAAGAAAATGGCCTGTCCAGTACAGAAAAAGAGTAAATAAAAAGCAAATCTAAGCAAAGGCATTTGCTGAAGCAACGTACTCTGTTATTCTTTTCAGATGCTAAGGGATCCGTCATCCAAGCACCAAAACGAGTTCCAGATGTCTTGACCGTAACAGGGCCTGTGATTTTCATCAGTTTGCCACACGCTGAAATTCGAGAAACACAAACACGGTGAGTGAACAAGGCCTATGGTTCCAACACACAGAGACCAAGAGCAAAGAAAGGGATCATAAACCAGAGATAACTCCATGGAATTAATATCACATGTTTTGAATGAATGATCATTCATATCGGTTGCTGTGCATTTAATCATAATTTTAACCATGAGTAGTTGTTTCTTCAATGTTGTAAATCGTAAGTGGGAAATGATTTATATAATCTGGAAAGAAAGAAATAAGGAAAGTCATTATCATTATCTCAATTTAACAGCTCTTTCTTCTAAGAAGTCAGAAACATTAAATTGCCCATTGACCTGTGTACCTGATCACTAGCAACCATTCCCTTCCCTTTCTCTATACTTTGTGACCATGTATAAACTATACAAGTCAGAGAGAACTCTACAAGCTGATTGTCAATTTATGTTTGTGAAAACTATCTTTACAGAATACAACAATAAAATATTAAGTCATAATATACCTGAAAAAGGTAGAGTTCTGAGGTAAATGTGTAGCAACAGGGCCCAATAGAGCAGCCAGGAATATGCAAGGAACAAAAATCTGAAATCTCAAGCCCTTCGACACTAAAGTCATATGCAGTCAAACGTGTAGAAAAGCAATGCATAGTAATAAACTGGTGACTTTCTTGAATAAATTGTTTTTATAGCCTTAGCTGCAAATGAGATCTTAGGAATAGCTTGGACTTTATACATGCCAAAACCCAAATCAAACAGAAACCCAAATATTTTTGTGAGATTTCTAAACAGTACAGTGTAAAACTGATTTATTACACACATTGTGAAATGTAATCTGACTTCCTATAATAAATGTTTATCTATGGTCAAAACAAAGAAATATTCTTTTCTGTTCATTTTTCTCTTTTTATTCTTAATTTTCCAAAATTTTATTTGTTCTGTTTCTTCTATCTTCCTCTCTTTATTCTTAAAACTGATAAATTTCTAGTTAGTTTCTACTGGTTCCTATGTGTTTGAATGTGAGAAGAATAAATTAAGAACTTATTTTGGCTGATTTTTCTGTATATGTGTTCTTCATAAGAATAATTTGCAATTGGCAGGATACTTGAGCTGTGCAGTTAGGAAGATAATGAATGATAATATATTTTCCGCTATTCCTTAGGTAATAACTACAAAGTAAGTCATCTAGCATTTTACGAAGGCTCAATTGAATACACTTACTCTCTTTTGTGAAGGAAACTAAATGTGATGGCATCATTATATACCAAATTACTTTATAATTTCTTCAAACCTGAGAAACCAGGGAGGAAGACTATATGGTATTATCTCTATTTGAATAGCAAGACATTGGGTTAAATGTATTTGGGATATATCAGTTCAATTTGCTATAGACAGATGAAAAGTATATGATTACAGTATCAATTTGAACTAGAAAGTGTTAATGTATTCCAGATGGATATAGTTAAGTATATGATCTGAATATACAATAAGTGAAAGTAATATGATCTTTAATGATATCCTATGTAAATATTCTAAATAAACAGAAGATAAAAGCATGAAAAATTTAAGTGTCATGTAGATTGAAATAAATATAAAGGAATGTCTGTCCCCTCTCCCAAAACACTACACAACAAAACGTGTGATATTTTTCTTAAACCTGAGAAAATTAATTCTGGTTTAAAGTATCTCTTTTCTTTTCCATTTCTCATTAAAGTAATAATAAAGGAATGAAACATAAAAAAACTAAAAATTGAAAGCAAAGAAAATTGTATAAAACCTGTTTTTGGAGAATTTTTAATAAATTTCTAGGGGGAAGAGATGATGGACAATAGTGATTAGAAATATTGGACGACATAAATTTCATCAGTATCTATGAAGAGGAGGGGACAGCTGAGGAGGGAGAGGCTCTACCTTGAAGAAGAGAAATAATGGACTCAGAAAACAGGCACAAGGGGTGTTGGGAGTGATAAGGGCCTTAGGAGCAATTGATTCCATGTACATTCCTGCATCTATATATATAAAAAAAAAACTGTGTAAATTCCTTGAAAGGATTTAGGGTGACTAATGTAGGTACTGAAGGTCTGGAACAATGACATAGACTCCATGCTTTCTAACCATGCAAAGAAAGGTCCAGCCCTACCTAAATGCACAGTTCCCAATGATATTATTGTTCAAAGTTTAAAAAAGCAATGAATAACATGGGAGACCAGATAATTTCAAAAAATTAAAATGAGGATGATCAAGACAAAAATTTAGAAAAAACAGGCTTCCAATAAGAGAGAAAGAATTCAGGAAACCTCAGAAAAACCTGGTATCCTCAGAGATATTTGTATGCTGTGTACTGTGGACTGTCAAAAGAAAACAGAAAAGAGCTACTGACAACTAAAAATACGATCACATTTTTAAAAAATCAGTTGATTTGAAAATAAAAAGATTTTTAAACTGAAAAAGATAAAAACAAAAATAAGGTAAATGTATGGAGGCAGGTATGATCAATCTTGATGCTCCAACTACTAAAAAGCAAGGTTTTCAGAATAGGAGAAAGACAGCATAGAGACAAATTTCAAAGGCATTATATAGGGAGTTTTCTCATTTATAAAACCTGGATATTCAGATTAGAAGGACATAACATATGAATTTTTTAAAAAAAGATTTCATAACAAAATTACTACCAAATATTAGAAGATCAAGAATAAATTGAAATTGGAACTTTTCAGAGAAAGAGTAAGAGCTTTTCACATACAAACAAACAAACCAACAAAAAGGATTAGACTAAAACCGGGCTTATCATTTTACCCATCCTCAATGCCAGAAGACAATGATCAGTGCTTTCATGTTTATAAAGATCAGAAGAATATAGTACTAGGATATTTTTTGATATGAAAACTTTCCAAGTTTACCTCAAATCATTCCTTCTTAAGAAGTTACTTGAGGATATACTGCAGCAAAATAACTGAGTACACCAAGACAGTGGAAGACACAGGGTCAAGGAAGCAGTGACCTCCTGTCCCACGATAAGAAGTGTGCAGTGGGACTTGAGAATATTTGGTCCAGACTGCATAGTCAGCTCCAAGGAGGAAGTCTTAGCAATATATTTATGGGAATGTAAATAAGTGTAGCCATTATGGAAAAGACTAAAGAGGTTCCTTAAAAAGATAGCAGTGTAACACATGATCCGCATGATCTAGCCATCTCACCGCTGGGTATATAATACATTCACAAGAAATGAAACCCATATGTTGACAAGACATCTGAAATCCTGTGTTTGTTGCAATGCCATTCACAGTAGTCAAGAAATGAGAACAACCTTAAATCCATTATCTGATGAATTGATAAAGAAAATGTGGGACGTATACACAATGTCCTGTTATTTGGCCATAAAAATGAATATAATCTTGTCACTAGTAGATAGAATAGGTAGATAGAACTAGAAATCATTATGTTATGGGAAATAAACCAGGCACAGAAAGACAAATACCATACAATCCCACTCATATGTGGAATCCAAAAAAGTTGATTGCATAAAAGTTGAGAGCACAAAGGTGCTTATTAGAGGCTGGGGAGAGAAGGGAAGAGAGTGTAGGGAGAAGCTGATCAGTAGCTGCTACATTACAGTTAGGAGCAGTATGTTCTGGTAATTGCACAGTAGGGTGACTGTAGGTATCAACAACGTACCACACATTTTGAAAAGCTAAATAAAGGATTTTGAAAGTTTTCACCATAAAGAAATGACACAATAAAACATTACACAATATGCACATGTATCAGAATAGCACAGTATCTCATTAAAATGAATAATTTTTATATTTTATGTTTTATGTACCAGTTTAAATGAATCTAATATTTTAAAAAGGGAGATAAGTAGCATTGATGTATAGAAAGACTAAGACTCTGTATGAAAAATTTAATCTGGTTAAGGTAATAATGGTGTATACAAAAAATTTTCATTCAAATTTTAGTAATATTCTTTTTGAATGCAGGGATATTATGGTAGAGGACTTAGAGAGGAAGAGACTGTATTTAGGTCCATCACTTAGTTCTCAAGGAAGAATATAAACATTATCATGGTAATGTAATCACTCATTTTCTACTTGTAGAATCAGTCTATAAACTAATTATAACACTTGATAGATGTTTCATCTGCACTGTGATTACAGAGAAGATAAAATGTGATAATTACATAGAAGACAAAAAGAAATTTCATATTTTTAGAGAATTATAAATTGTGAGAATAGACTTAAAAAACCTAGGAGTGTATCCATTTTCATATTTAAAATAATATGGTTCAGAAGAATTTTTCCTATAATTAAAAGATAGAGACAAACATGAGTCTTGAATTTGCAAAATTGATAGAGGTCTATAGATCAAACTATAAATACTCAGAAAAGCACACTAGGAGTAGACACGAAAGAAAGCTATGTTGGATAAGTTATCTAAATTTTAATCTTGCAGAGCAGGAAGTCAGAAAACAATGTCTAAATTTGATAAATGAAATAAGTAGAAAAATAAACATTATTAGAAATATATATTTTAACACTTGAAACCTTAAAATTAAATGGTCAAACATGGTTACTTTAGAGTAGCAGAGCTGTAGGAGACTGTTGCTTTTCATTCCAAAACTTTTTTTCATTCTAAGCAAGCAATTTTCTAACCATGTGTACAGTATTTAAATTATAATTTAAAAGGATAAAATAGCTGCAAAATCTTCATAGTCATTAAATTTAAACAATTTAGACAATCATATTGATACATTGCCTATTGAAAGACCATTTCCAGGTTTTATGTGCCATGTTTCCTTCAAGGGTTAGGAAGCAGGTAGAAATAGGAGATGTAAATAGCCTACAGAAATGGAAGCTGTGAATAGCCTGCATTTAAATATGATTCAGTAGTGTAGGGATTAGACTGAAACTGTGTTTTTAAAACTTTCTGCTGTCTTAAAATTGACATGACAATTGCTCACTTTTTAATTCTTTCAACTTTAAAAATTACAATATTGTAAATCATGACATTTTTCAGTTAACTTCATGTAGATTTTAAGTTTCCTATGAAAAATGAATGTGAGGATTTAGAAAGGATAATTTGAATAGAGTTAATAGTTCTTATTAGGTCTCAGTAATTTGTTCCCTCACATGAGTCTTGCTGGTAATTATCCTATCTGGATGAAAGAAATTTACCCCTATAATCTAGTAAATCAAATTGATTTTGTCACCTTAACTTTGTGTACTCTCAAACTCAAGTCATTCTCAAAATGTGAAAATGTATGAGTTCTGGCTCCAAATGAAAATATTTCATACCTAGCTTTTGGCCAAAGGAGATTTTATGAACATTTATGAATTGTATGCCTTGCATTTTTTTCTGCTATGTGTAATTCTCTCTCTATCACTTTCCTTCATGTCTATTATCCATAGTCTACCTCCCATCTTCCCAGTGACACACAATTTGCAGTGGTGGGATCTGCCTTTTTGCCCTCCTGTATTTGACTTCAGTCTATAGCAACTTTTCATCTTCGAGTCACATCCTGTGTGCAATACTAACAAAAGAAGCCAACTTGAAGTGAAAATTTAATGACTCTGAGTACTGAGAAATTGAAAATATCTGCATCTTAATGAGTCTTTCAGCTTCTTAATGTGAAATGGTAAGTATGTTAAAGTTGTTGGACTCCATAGCAATAACTTTTCTTAAAGCCCCAAAGAAATCTATGATAATTGTATGTGGAAATGCCATTTATTTTTCACTAAATAGTGGACAAAGTGCTTTGCATATCCTCCACATTGAGCGGCTTTTGTGGGGTGGTTTTTGACAAATTGATTCTATTATTATTTACCTAATTTGGTGTGTATAACTAATGCTTGCAGGAGTCTATTCTATTTTAGAAAGTGAATACTTAGGTGTTCAAATTGGATGTGACATTCAAACAATGGTGTTTCATTTACTCATTTATTCTGTCATCTAGCTAAGATTTGAGCACTGAACATGTTCTAGATACTAAAATTACAGTGATAAGCAAGATGTAATATCTCTGTCCTATGGAAGCTTACATCCTCATGAGAAAAGAGAATAAATAAACAAATAAAAAAGCTAAACATATTAGGTCGGAACAAAGGTATGCAGCTATTTAATTAGGAGGTACTTTAGATAGAGGGAGGCCTGAGAAGCACCCCTTGGGGAGCATAATGATTAATCCATGATATAAGTAACTAGGAGTCACCCATGCACTCATAAGTTGAAGGGAAGAATATTTAGGCACTTAGTTTATTTAGTGGATCAACCATTTACAGTAGTGGATTAATACATTTACTAGACTGGCTATGGGAAGGAAGCATTTATCTTGAAGTCGTGGAGGGCATGAATTAAGGGATCTGACTGCCTGGATTTGGATCCTGATTGTATCGTTTACTTTCCAAAAACCTGGAACACTTTCCAAAACTTTCAATATTTCATGAATAATAATAGTAACAAAATGTATCTCAAAGTGTTATTGAGAAAATTAAATAAGAAACACATGCTAAGTGTTTAGAATAGTGTTTAGTACATAGTTAAGTATTTAAGAAATATTAGCTGTCATCAATGTTCTTGGAAAGGCCTTAAAATGATGAAGATTTGGAGAGATTAATAATCCACATCATGAAGTTCATAAATTCAGAGTGAACATTTGGATTTTACCCTATGCATGGGAAGATTATAGAAAGATTATAAAAGGAGGGAGAGAGAATAATAGAATGTGAACTACACTTGAAAATGATTAGTCTAGCTACAGTGCAGAAAATTAATTATAAAGGGGATAGAATATAGGTATAAAGTCCCGTTAAACTGTTATCACATTGGTCCAGGTAAGAGAGATGGAAGAAGTGCTGGAAATGAAGATGGAGAAAAGTTAACTAGAGATATACTTTAAAGGATAAACTTCAAAGGCCTAGGGTTTTTTTGTTTTGCTTTGTCTTGTTTTGTTTTAGATGTGAGGATAGAAAGCAAAAAGGAGAATTACAAATCTCAATTTAAAAGTAATCTGGTATCACATCCAAGTTTTTAGATTATACAGTCAGTCTTCTGTTAGTGCTGCTTACTCAGATAAAATGACATGGGGAACAATGGGTTTCAAAAAGAAAAATCAAGGGCCAGTGAGGTAGCTCAGCGGCATAAGTGCCTGCCCGGCAAGCACGAGGTCCTGAGTTTGACTCCCGGTACCCACACACACAAAAAAATAAAAAATAAAAATCAAGAATCCAATGCAGGTTCGATTAAGTTGCTGTGACTATTACATATACCAGTGCAGGCAGTATACAAGTCTGTGAAGCAGACACCCTTTTGAGATAGAGTTTTGACACAGTGAAAGACAGGGTTACATACTACGTTCAAGAGAAGACAACGGCAGCTACCACAGAGGTCTGTGTGAATCAGATTTATAGGAACCAGGAAAGGAGCCCAAGATAGAAAAATTGTGTGATATTAAGAAATTCAAAAAAAGAATGTGTTACCTCGGTTTACCAACTTAGGTCCATGATTCTGGGGAAGATGACCCTGGTCGTATTCGTCATCAAATGTGGAGTTCATGAATAGAAGCAAAATTTTGCTGAGTGCTTCTGTTCTCAAACCAAGGTGTTCGAGGACAGAAGTGTTTGTGAACCAAGGTATTACTGTACTACAGAAATGTTTAATAAGATACAATCAAAGAAATAATTGTGGAATTTGTCAGCAAGAAGTTATTGGTGAACATAAGACTGAAATGAAAAGAGTGATGAGTCAGAAAATGGGTTGGAGTTTAGCTGAAGAGACTATAATCAAGGCTATAGAAGTTTCATTCATGGAAAAAGAAGCAAGGAGATAAGCACAGGGAAGCATAAGTTCACGGGAAATTTTTACTATTGTGCTGTTGTTACTATTAAAAAAATGTCTCTATGAATAATTTAGTAGAGAGGGAGCAACTGATAATGGGAAAAACCACGATTAAATAAATGAAGGCCACCAACACATGGTAGCTTAATCTACGTAACAACCATGAATAATCATGCCTCTATCCTTTTGTATTTGTGTGTGCGTGCACCTGTGTGTGCATGTCTGTACTTCCATGAAATTCCCAGAAAGTATTCTGTGTGTAGAATATTTCATGCAGGTTAGAATGCTAAAGCAGGGGGCAGGAAATCTGGTTTGTAATCTAGACCACACCATTAAATCATCTTGTAATATTAGGCAACGTTCTTATTCTCTGGAGTAGAGTTTTCTCCTCTATAAAATGGAAGTCCTGAAGACTGATATTTCATCATTTTAATTGAGGACGCATTGAATAGATAGTGAATCAACGCATTTTTACATGATGAAAAGGATAAAAATATTTGTGGTTATGTTTAAAAAATTTAAAAATTATCAACATGATCTTCATCATCATCATCACACACCTCTATTGCCAGGAAAAACTAAACACAGAAAGAGCTCTTAATGCTGTATTCTCCCCAGTAAAAGCTTTGTTTACAAATATTTATTGTTTAACTAAGCTAAAATTCATCTTGTCAAATGATACTAGTAAATTTAGTTTTAGGGATTTAGAAAACTGGCTGATTTTCCAGTTATAATTCTGGGGACCTTAGTCTCATGTAAACAGAAGTATACTAAATTCTAATATTGCATAGAAATTGTAAAAATGAAATAAAAATAACAGTCATTTCTATTTCTCAGTTCTCTCAAACTAGGTTTTGTTTAAATAAATCTTTATCTTTCTCACTTTACTCTCACTTTCTAGGAGGACAAAGGAAGCCAGACAAAACGGAGAATTTCCCCAAATGCCTCAAAGACAAATGTTCCTGCAAAAGTAGATGGCAAAGAAGGAAGCTGGGAGTTTTGCTTCACTGATTTCTCCTGCTATGCTCTTCAGTCTGCAGTGAGACACATGAAAATATTAGCATTTATAAAATATTGCATGTGTAAGTTATTCAGAAAATATACTGAATAAGTCAGTGAGAAAAGCTACCATTTCATTTCTCTGATGACTTTTATACATTAATTCTTTATGATCCATTCTAATCTGTGTTTATTAATCAGTAGCTGAGGAGATGATATCATTTGGGATACAGTAGAAAGATCAGTTGTTTGGCTCAACGAAGCATAGAAACCATCTGTCCTCTCTTTTGTTTATTTCTTTAATATACAAATGTGTATTGTAATATCCTAGATTAACAACTTCTGGATTTGAATCCTCTGGCCATGCTCATACAAGTTATTTAAATGGAGTATTGGATACATTGATGGACAGAATGTTATTTCCTTCTACTTAAGGCTATTGGAGAACTCAAGAAGTAGGACAAGATGTGATTTTTAAAGTTTACTACAACTACTTAAAATAATTTTATCCCTACCATACATATGGAATACTATAAAATCCATTTATATAAGTTAAACTTTTATCTGCATGTCTTGTATTCACAATTGTACTGTGAGGTAGAATAAGAGTAAGATAGAGTACTAGAATAAATTTCCAGAGTGCATTTGAAAAATGGATGATAAACAATACTAATGTACCTAAATAACACATCTTCAAGAATAGCATTTTTTCCTTTTAGTTATTTTAAAATATGCCTCAACTCATGCTTTTTCTGGGATAAAATTTATATTATGAATATATCTTTAAGGAAAAACCTCTTTGATTGAAAGTGAATGGACAATCATGTTATAAAATCCAAAATAATTTGGAAACTCATACATGCCTTTGAAATATACGTTTTATAACCTTAAAGGTTTTATAATTCAGTTGCATCTAAAAATATAGGACATTAAAAAGTACAATTGATGATAAATCAATTTATGGTAAAATTTACCAATTATTCAAAAGTGCTGTTAAACCACATAATAGGGCTCCAGCATTTCAGAAGAATGAATTGTCACATGCATGGCTACTGGAGAAATTGCCACCCTATGTTGCAAATAGGAATTTTGGGGTAAATAAGACTGTCTTTCATAAATGACTTCCAATGAGTTATTTGAAGTTCTCCTTAATTTAGTTTTAGAATGTGTTCTTGTAAACTCTCCCAATTACATTTCTGAATTAGATCTCATTTTTTCCAGCCCAGGTACACAGTTTGATCTTTCTGTTAATTTCTGCTTTCACTAAGATTCCTTTCCATCAAATGCTATGTAAAGCAAAATATCAGGTATTTTGGAATGAATTACTGCATTCATTGCCACTGAGGAAAGAACAGATGGCAACAAAAAATGTTAAGAAATGATGGTTTTTATCCTTTTCCCCCAAAATTTTTGGCTTTATAAAAGATACAGTAATGTTTTGTATTTGACATTTGATCCCTTTCAAGCAATGGAAAGCACTTTATTCTAAAAATAAATTTTTCTCTTAAACATTAGGCAGATGCTAATTTTACCTACTATGCTTTTGGTGTATTGTGTTAGTGTCTAAGGATTCAACTAGAACAAGGCAAAGATAGTCCATGACCTGTCAGTACAAGGATAATGCATCTACAGAGAGGTGTAAAGATTACACAAAAAAAGCAAATAAATATTTTTTGTAAAGTGTATTAATGGGCTAAGTGTCCTTAGGGAGTGGAGCAAGGATCTTTGGGAGACCACACCAGGGAAGTCAGCCCCACTGAGAAACAGTCAGGGGAACCTCCTCAGAAGAGTTGGTGTCTTGTAGGAAAAATGAAAGATTGCTAGATATGTGAAATGGGGAGGAAAGGTGTTCCATGAAAAAGGAAGGAAAGTTCAATGTCTAGGAAGATAAAAACATGAATGACTGAAGAAAAGAAAGGCATCAATGGTCAAAGGATAAGATAAGTGTGTACTGAGAACTTGAGAGAATCCATCTGAAATATGAATGATGCTCTGCATCAGGGTAGTGGAAGAGATGAGATACAGGAAAGAAGTAGTTGTGAGACACTGAAGAGAGGGGCTAAAAAGGTGGTGGTTGCACAGGGACGGTGGCATTCAGGGGAGAATCAAGAATGACTCTCTGACCTCTTTTTAAATTGGGTATATGGTGGTTCTGTTCACTAAACAAAACTTACAGAAGCATCTGAGGAATTGTTACTGTGTGTATCGCATGATATCTGGGGGAAGATATTCTTTAAATTCAGAAGAACTTGAGTTTAATGTTACTTCTCCAATATATTTTTTGAAAGTGAATTTAAATTTTCTGCACATCTCTTTTCTTTACGTTGCCAATATAAATGCCTAACCCAGTGTTCCTGCAGTTCTTGCATAACTTAGAACAAACACATACAAAATGTTTCGTCACGGTGCCTGTCAAGCAGTGTTACCCAGCGTGGTGGTTAAGTGCTTTCTATCCCCGCTGCACTGTAAGCTTCTCCACAGTGGTGGGGGATCCTCTCCTGTTCACCGTTGATCTACACATACCTAGCAAAGTGCTAGCACACATTAGGAATTCAAAGATATTAAATGTGCAAACAGGACTATAAGTATAGAGAAAGTTTATTTTCCTTTAAAAAAGAACTAATGTGGCATAGCATGATAAAGACTATAACCCAAATCTCACCACTGTGACCTTGTTTCTAATGCTATAGATGCTTCTGTTAGATATGAAGCCACAAGCCATAGTGTTAATAGAAAGATGAATCCATTGCTTCACTAGATGGCACCAAATCATTGCCCTAAAATAGAACTAACAAGAGGAAGTAGGGGGCAGAGGACTGTAGAAGTAGAAAAGCTGATTATAATCTACATTAAATATCTGTTGATGATTGTGAGGTGTGTGTGAGATATTTAACCATATTTTTTCAGTCAAATTCTCACATGCATATCATCATATTCTGCAACTCTAAGAATGTGATATAATTTAATTAAGCACAGGGGACTTTATTCTATTCAGTCTCTCATAGGAGAAAATTAAGCGTTTAGGAAACAGCAGTCTACCTCATTCAGGCCACTAGGGTGCATTGCTGTTGAAGCCTTTTTCTAATTTCTACTTTCATCAAAACTTTAATATTTGAGTAGAAATAAACTAAATGTTTCCTTAGTGTTCTTGATGACTTGTGATTCCCTCAGGGCTGAATTTACTATTTAGGAGTAACATAGACCTTCAAGGGAATGGAGGTAGTTTGGTTTTTGGAGTCCTAAAGTTCATGTGATGGACCTTGTAACATTTTACTTAAAGCAAATCCACTGAAGAAGTGAGGAGAAATGCATTCATTGTTGCTGCAGTTTTATTCTCTGACCAGTCCACGTCTACCCTTTGCCAACTGGCTGTATGCATTGAAAGGCTGCTGGGAAGAGTGAAGCTGCACTGATGAAGGATCCTGCTTGCTCTTGACACTCTACTGTCAGTACTGTAGTGATCCTATGCTGCACTCTAGAAATGAGCAGCATGGCAACCGGATTTGGAACTTTGACCCCTTGGTATGGGTTTTTTACCCTTTCTGCTAATGGGCCTGATGTTGATTAACATGTTTTTTCTCCCAGGTCCCTGTGTTCTGATAGTTAACATTTGGGCACTTACAAGGTAAAGATGGGTATGGACCTAAAAGGATTATCAGAGATTCATAAATTCAGCAGCACCAATTGCCAGGAAGTGTAAATATTAAGTCAAGTTTTAATTAAACTGTAATTTAGTGTCATATCACAATTATGCTTGTTTTTCTTTGCAATTCTCTCCATCTCTCTCTCTCGATATATATATATATATAAATATATGTATATTTTTATATATCTGTAAAGAGACACTGATATAGACTAGACACACACATTTTTGTGTATGTATGTGTTTGTGTACGCATAACCAGACACCCTTTATTCATTGGAGTGATTATTTTTTAATGGAAAATATAAAGATTCGTCTATATTTTTTTTCAGGAATCATGTAGCTCCAGAAATTTTTCTGTGTCATAATTAAGGATTGTATTCCAGTTGATAAATTATCCTCTCTGCTCAGGGATGCTCTGCAAGTGGCTAATTGACATAAACATGATGAAATGGACAACACTGCTTAATTCTTGAGACAAACAACACAAAGGAATTAGATTCATTGTTTGTGACACTGCCTTCTCTTCTATGGGAATAGGAGGCTGAGGGCTGCTGATAACCAGAAACAGTTTAAGAAATGTGAGGTCTACAGTCAGTATCTTATATCCACAGGCTTTGCATTCTCGGATTCAACCAAGCATGCATGAAAAATATTTGAAAAATATTGTATCTGTGCTAAACATGTGCTGTGCATTTTTCTTGTCATTATTACCTAAACAACACAGGATAAGAGATATTTACATAGCATTTACATTGTATTATGTTTTATAAGGTATCCAGAGATGATTTAAAATATATGGCAGGGTGTGCATTGGTTATAAGCAAATACTATGCCATTTTATGCAAGAGGCTTCAGCATCGAGAGGTTTGGCTTTTTGTGAGGTTCCCATAACCAATTCCCAGTAGATACTGAGAAACTACTCTATTGTCAATATTTTATAAGGGTATCTCAACTCAAATAACCATTTCATTAAATAAGAAAGGTGTATACTGATTTTTTACTGTTTGATATTTGTATTATATTCATCGCTAGAATTTATATTTTAGATTAGTAAAAATTTTCATAACTGAGGCCCTGGGTTTGACTGCCAGACCACAAAAGTAGATATTAATCAATTAGTGTAGTTTATTTTATTGTCGCATTCATTCAAATCTTGTCATCCATGGAGAAAAGTGAATAAAATAATCTGTGATGAGTAATCTGGGGTACATCGTTCAATGAGAATGGAAAAAATGTATTTTCTCCACTTAAAATAACCTTTGTTTGACATACAGTTATCAATATTGGAGGAGGTTGAGTGTAGGGAATTACACGTGGATTACAAAAAACAAACCATGAGTAATGAAAGAGCTGTGGGATGTGTAGAATTATCCAACTGCAATAGAGGTTATTTTTCATTCAGTAAATTCAGAGTATAAAAAAGAAGTGAAGCTTCTTTCTAAAATTGAGCAAACTCCAAGTTTTCTAAGTTAATTGTTCAAAAACATAACTGATGCACGTTAAGTACAAGGGGTTGTAGCTAAAGCCATCTTATTGCCAGTCGTTGCCTTAGCAGAGTCCATTGGTACTTAGCAGTCACCCGCTCTCAGCATACAATGCTTGCGTGCTGGGTCTACTGTAAAAATACTAGGAACAAAAGGGTGAATTTATTCTCAGGGTCTAGAATAGCTCATCTATAGAAAATGGGCCTTTTCCAAGCAAGTAAAAGTCCAATAATTCAGTCCTAATAAAATATGTATTTGGGTTATATACAACAGACTACTAGTCTGCAATAAAGAAAGACAAACTTGAGTCATTTGTGGGAAAATGGATGCACCTTGAGACCAAAATGCTAAGTGAAATGAATCGAACACACGAGCTTAAAAATTCCATGGTTTCTCTTATATAGGAAACCCAAGTATAAATAACGAGCACAAGCAAAGATAATAGGAAGCAGAGAGAGCTTCCCCAAATTGGAAGAGTATCAAGTGATGTACGGAAAGGGAAGGGAGAGGAGGGGAAAAAATCAATGGAAAAATGAATTAAGATGTGTATGTACATGTATCAATTCTCCACAAGGAGTGTATGTACTACAACCATGTACAAAAATTAAAAATAAAATGTGTGTTTGGATATTTCTTTGTAATCCTCAAAGTAATTTGATGTTGAAGATGTTAATTCTTTTTTTATTTTAAAGGGAGAAAAAAAATAAATATGATACAGAATTTTAAAACAAGATAATAGGAAATTAACAATGGTTAATACATTGCATATTGTTACCTTCAAAGTAGTTGCTCAGATTACAAGATATAGGTATGCAGAATTTATCAAACAATATAAGCACAAACCATTATTTTCAATGAACTAATAGAAATTAGTAGTATAATTATATTGGCTATCTTGTGTGTATATATATATATATATATATATATATATATATATATAAATTTTTTCTTTTCCCTTCCTTCTTTTCTTCTTTCCCCATCCCAGTTGTACTTTTGAGCAGTTTCTTTCCCTTTCAGAATATCTATTGTACACTTTGGATCTTATTTACTCTTTCAGTTTCTTACACGAGAGAGAAATATGATATTTACACATGCGAGTCTGACTTATTTCACTTATGAGTATGGACTCTAGTTGCATCCATTTACCTATAAAAGCCTCGAGTTTATCCATCTTTATAGCCGAGTAATACTCCATTATGTAAAAATACTACATCTTTTATATCCATTCCTCAGTAGATGGGCATTTAGATTGTTTCCGAGATTTCGCTATTACAAATTCTGCTGCTATAAACATGGGTGCACATATATCGCTGTAGTATGATGTTTTTAATTCTTCTTGGAAAATACCCAGAAAGGGAATAACTGGTTTGAAAGGGGCCCCTAATCCTAGTTTTTTGAGGACTCTCAACACTGATTTCCACAGTGGCTGTACCAGTCTACCCTTCCACCAACAGTGGAGAAGAGTTCCTTTTCCTCCACAGCCTCTCCAGCATTTGTTATTGGTTGATTTTTGATGATAGCCATTCTTTTTGGGGTGAGATGGAATCTCAGTGTTGTTTTCATTTGCAGTTCTCAAATGACCAATGATGTTGAATATTTTTTCTTGTATTTATTTGACATTTCTATTTCTTCATCTGAGAAGTGTGTGTTCATCTTAGATGCCCATTTTTGGATTGGGTCTTTGAATTTGGGAGGGTTGTCTGATTTTTTTTTCAATTCTTTATATATTCTAGATAGAAGTCCTTTGTCTGAGGGACAGTTGGCTAAAATTTCTTCCCATTCTGTCGGTTTTCTTTTCACTCTGTTTGTGATTTCTTTTGTTGTGTGAAAACCTTTTAATAAGATGAGATCCCAGTTGTTGATTCCTTGAAGTACTTCCTGTGCAGGTTGGGTTTTGTTCATGAACTCTCTGCCTACTCATATGTCAAGATTTCTACCTACTTTCTCTTTCAGTAGATTTAGTGTTTCTGTTTTAATATTGAGATCTTTGATCCATTTTACTTTAGTTTAGTGATAGACATGGGTCTACTTTTAGTCTTCAGCATGTGGAAAGCCAGTTTTTCTGGCACCTTTTGTTAAAGAAGCTATCTTTCTTCCAGTGAACATGTTTGGCTCCTTAGTCAAAGATAAAGTGTCTGGGTGTGTTTGGAGTTGTGTCTGCATCTTCTAATTTGTTCCACTGATCCTCAGATCTGTTTTTTTGCCAGTACCATGCTGATTTTTTCACAGTAGCTTTGTAGTATAATTTTAAGTCAGGGATGGTGATATCTCTTGCCTTACCTTTGTTGCCTAGGATTACCTTTGCTATTCTAGGTCTCTTTGTTTCCAAATGAATTTTAAGAATGTTTTTCTAGATCTGTGAGGGATGCTAATGGTATTTTGATCAGGATTGCATTAAATCTGTATAACAGTTTTGGGAGTATGGCCATTTTCACAATGTTGGCTCTTCCTATCCATGAGCAAGGGATATTTTTCCATTTTCTGATATACTCTTTGATCTCCTTTTTCAGGGTACTGCAATTTTCAACGTATATATCTTTTGCTTCCTTTGTTAGATTGATTCCTATTTCATTTTTTTGGATGCTATTGCGAAGGGCGTTTTTTCCCTAATTTCTTTCTCCATGTTTGTAGTTTGTGTACAGGAATGTTCTGGATTTTTGAGTGTTGGCTTTGTATCCAGTCACACAACAATCTGGTTATTAAATCTAGAAGTCTTTTGGTGGAGTTTTTGGGATCTTCTATGTAGAGTATCATGTCATCTGCAAACAATTATAATTTAACTTCTTCCTTTCCTATCTTTATTTCATTTATTTCTTTCTCTTGTCTAATTGCTCTGGCTAGCATTTCCAGAACTAAATTGAATAGCATTGGTGGTAGTGGAAGATGTTAATTAATTCATGATTTGTAAATTTTTCATCTTATTTGATGGAGACTCCATCTGGGATGCTAGGTAATTACTGTGGACATTACACTAAAGATATTTCCTGATTAAAAAGAAATAAATTACAACACAACCGTGGGGTTTATTTATGTCAGTAATATGTGTATGAACTGTAAACTCCACAACTTGAATTACAACACCAGAGCATATAAAAGAGATGTGGGGCCATTGAGATAGCTCAGCGACATAAGCACCTGCCTGGCAAGCGTGAGGTCCTGAATTCAACTCCCGGTACCCACATACAAAGAAAAAAAGGGCCGATGATATCGCTCAGCGGCACAAGCGCCTGCTTGCAAGCGCGAGGTCCTGAGTTCAACCCCCAGTACCCACAAAAAAAATTAAATAAATAAATAAATAAATAAATAAAAGAGATGTGTAAGTGTATGTCTAATAGATAACTTTCCATTGCCTAGTTATGATCACCCCATCCCATTTAGACTTATATGGCTACAAAGAAGCTTTTTAAAAAAACAAGTAAATTAAATAATTCACCATTTGAAATAGCTAATATTTGGTTGAAAGTTCAGAAATAATTACTATGACTTCTTAAAGAATTAATTTGTTAAGAAAGCATTTTCTAAGGTTTTTTTTGGGGGGGCTGGGCTTTGGTTGACACAACGTGTTGAGTGAATATGATAAACTTTGTTCTTGTCCCCATGGAAGAAAAGTCTAACAAGTACATTCAATTACATATACAGTGATACAGTAACTAAAAAATACAGTCTTTATTGAAATATCAGTTTTTGGGAATGACTAACATGGAAATATAGGGGAAAAATGAAGGATTCTGCAAGGACAGAGCATTTAAACTGAAACCTGAAGAATGAACAGTAGTTTGTCACATGTGGCAAATTAAGCGTGTCGCTATGTTCCATATGGGAGAGAGTGTATCAGGACCAGGAACGTACAGTGTCTCCTAAGAGCCCCATGTTAATACAGCAGAAGGCACAGTGATTGAGACCCAGAGTGCAAGATGGGAAGAAGCAAAAGCTAAGAATAGAGAAGGGAATCATAGGCTCATAAGCCATAGGATATCCACTAGGATAGAATCTACAAGAGATTTTTAGCAGGGAAAAATTATTTCAGATTTCTATCTCAGAAAATCATTTTGTCAGTAATGTGGACCTTGGGTTGGATAGGAGCAAAAAACTAAAATCATGGAATCTACATAACTGATTGTTGACCAGTTACAGAAGAAAAAGTGTAGACAGGGACTAGTGAGGAATTAACAGCTGAAGATTCTTGTGCATGCATTTAGCCTCTGGTGTTACTTTATTTCCTTTTGATTGGTATTGTTGGATTCTCTTATAAATCCTGGCATGATAATAGTGGTACCTCTGATATGGTGATCCCCCACATTTTTTGGAGACTGTGATAACTGTATTCAGCATTTTGTACTTTGGCTCTTTTTTCATCATTCAAATTACATCCTAAAATCATCTTTAAAATATTCTTTTAAGCCATGCAAATTTTATTTTAGACAGCTCAAGTCAAGTTACAAGACTTCTGTGCCAGAAATTAATCTTTTCAAATGCTTTGCACTTTTTCTATTCTAGCAAAGTTTCTCTTTACCTTGGAGGAACTCTGGTTATTGAGTTGACCTCCCTGTCATGTCACATCATATCACATCATGTCAACAATTGAAACACTGTTCCCTAAATGGACTTTCAATCTTTTCTTGTTCAATTCGTGGCTTTTTGTTAATTTTGCATTCAAGTTGCAAGCTAGTCCCATAATGACTTCAGTTTAATAATTAGCTCATGGTTAGCAAGGGAAGGGTTGCAAACCCTGACAAGACTGAACTGCGCATTTTAGGAGGGAAGAGCTACAGTCCACAATCCATGGCTTATGCTTAAAACTTGTAGAGTGGTGACTATTTAACTAGATGTTTCTCTTTTTTTTTTTGAGTAGATATAAGCAGTGTGGCAATTTTGCACAGTGGAGAAATTACTTAACTTTTTCTTTAATGATTGCAGTGTCTTGCTTTGCTCTAGGGAAACTGCCTTTTCCCAGCCTCAAACTTTCCAAAAATATCCCCCCCACTATGGAATAACTGAACATTACACATTGAAAAATAAATAGATCGAACTTAAAACCACTAGTATAGCTATGGCTGTATTTGCTAGACTGCTTATTTCAAACCATCAAATGGCAACACAGTACTCTAAAATTCAGAGAACTCTATCCAGTACCACTGAGTACCCAGGCATGCTTAAGTCATTAAGTGACACTTTATATCAGAAGCCCAGGCATACTTAGGTACTTTACGACTACTTGCAAGGCATAAGGATACAGTTTTCCTTGAAACTATTTAAAAACACAACTTAGACAAATGAGTGTTTAACTCACTTAGCTTCTTCATGCAGTCCCGGAGTCTGGTTTCCAGGCTGAGCACCCTTTGATGTAGCTCCTCGTAGTCATAGGCACCAATCTCCTCCTGAATCGCAGTGAGGACAGCAGACAGGTTTCGTATCTCCTCCTTGAACTGGGTGATCAGCTTGGCATCTGTTTTGTACTGCTCCAGCACAGGAATCAAGGGCAGGAGCTCATCCATCTTTTCCTTCAACTCCTGTGAAAAGGAATGCACTGTTCCAGGAAGTCATTTAAAATTGTTACATTCTTTTCATTATGATAGTAAAAAAAGATCACTAAAACAGCTTCAAAATCCCATATTGATTTTTGCCTTATTTTAGATATTTTATGAAAATATAAACGGCTACAGGATCATTAGTAATAAATACAGTTATCTCATCTTTCTGTAGAACCACCTCCCTTTAAATGGTTACAGTCTTTTCTATAAAACTAATTGATCCTTATTATAATTAGAAAACTTCCCTATGGTAGCAGTTATGGATTTTTGCATTATCTCATACTCTGGTAGCATTTTATAAAGTGAACAATGCATCATGTAGTATAAACAGGATCTAGGTTCTAATTATGCATTGTTTGAATAAGCTTATTAGATATGTCACATACCCGATGGCTGTTAATTATCAAACTACTGAATATCTATTTTATAGACTCTTCTTTTGTCAGTTTTCTTGCCCTCTCTTCCTTCAGCTATGACCTGGTAAAACTTTCAAACTGGTTGTTTGTAAAACTGTCATCTACACTTCTCTACTCAGGTTTCCAAGAACACAGAAGGAAATTTGAAACCGTGATAATTTCTAACACATAAAAATGTGCTGTGCAGGTATCCTGCTGCATGTCCCTGACTGGCTTCACGTCCATCTCTAGTATGTCCAGAAGGTACTTTTTTCTTGACCATGTGCATGAATTGGGTCTACTCCCCCAACATTGGTAATGAAGTGTACTCCCTAATTGGCAGGAAAAATGGACTATTACATGAGCAACAAGAAGTCATTTTATAAACTGTGTGCTATGCTTTTGTAAGGCAAATTGTTTATTTTTTAATAGAGGTTCAAATGGCATTATCACACACATATTTTTTAAATTAATGATTTAGTCATACATGGTTAATAAAATTCTGTATAGCATGCTTAAAACATGATTTTTCCATTTTCAGTGTTTCTAGATAATTGCCAACAAACCACTAAAATCTAACAAAAAGACTTTATTTGTATAAAATTCTGAAACAATCTTCTCTTAATATTGCTCTTCTTAATGGCATTATTGCCTCTTTTAACAATTTATAGCTTCTACATTTCTCCTCATATTAGCAAGGTATACAATTATCAGAAAAACTTTGTTGATTTAATTATTAATTTTCCTTGGGATTTCCCCTTGCCTTAGGTATTGAAGTGCCTGTAAATCTATCCAGCAATTGCAACTAGCTCTGGGAGGATGAGGCTCTTTTTATAGTAGTTTTTCATGTGTTCCCACCAACTAATGGTCAGTTTCAGTGGAGAGATGATTGACATACATCCCCAGTGAGTCTTTAACCTTGTGCATGTGGTACAATGCAGAATTATTTCTAGTTGAGTGCCATTCTGTCTATCACACTCTGCCTCATCTGGATTGGCAAGATTGCAGCAGTCAAACCTACTTGAAAATGCTTGGTCATTAGTGTCTTCCGATCATCTTCAATCTGCCGAAACTTGGCTTTCAGCCCTTTCATTTGGGTTTCCATTTTTAAAACATACTGGAAATCTCTCTGAGTTCTCAAGTTTAGGACTTCAATAGACTGGGACATGTTCTGAACCTGTTAAATGAAAACATTTGTTATACATGATTGTCTATTTGCAGGTATATCCAGTTGCTCCTCAAGCACCCAAGATGACATTAACATAAAAAGCTAGAACTGCTGAACCCATAACTGCATTTCCACACATTTTCAGAAGGACATTTTTCTATTATAAACATTCAAATAATGCAGCAAGACAAAATTATACCCAGGCAGGACATTAAAAAGTGGACATTTTAGCATTAGAAATAAGAATTTAGTACATTAAAATAAATTTTAAAAATACAATTTTCCTTGCAGGGCTTTGTACACTTATAACTTCCCAAACTAAAAGTGTCAAAAAAAGTTGTTTCTATAAGTACTAATCCTACTTCTTAAAGATCAAGGATGCTTAGCAATTTTGAAGTGTAGCAGTGTCTCTACACATCTAGAATGCAATCATTCCAGTGAACATACTTCATGATGGGTCTAAATTACTCCCAGGGGTGACCAGTACAAGTGGTGACAGTGCTAGGACACCTCCTAAATTGGATAGCATACTGGTTAGGGACCCAGAAAATGGCAACTGCAAATGCTTAGTAGACAGGCAGTAAACATATGTTAGGCAGATGGTACCATCCCAGGTTCACTGAGCCCTGGGCTATTTAAAAGTGGGAAATAGGTGACCTAGAAAGCATGCAGAAATGCAAGAAAAGCTGCCCCAATCTTTGTGTCAGGGAAAACTTGAAAGCAAAGAGAAAGCCTCTAATAGTGAAGTTACATGAACCAAATAGAATATGAATAAACCATGTTGTAAAGGATAAGATCAGTCTGTGTATGCTTAGTACTCATCGTATTGTCTTCAGAAGAACAACTTTGGCATCATCTAGGAGCTTGTCAGAAATGCAGAATCTTGAGACCCTCCCCAGAGCTACTGAATTAGAAGCTGTATTTTCATCAAGATCTCCAAGGGATTCCTGGTCTTTTACAGCTTGAGGACTGTTCATCCATGAGAAAAGCAAATGTAAAGATCTTTACATAAGTTGATTCTTTTCATTTTTCTAAATCAAATATGCACATAACTATGAAAAAGTAGAATGTATAAGGAACAAAATAATGAAGAAACATATAGAAGGATTAAAAGATTATATATGAGGTTGTTAATATTAATTTTTGAATAAAGGAAAAATATTGTAGAGAAAGTTTTCAGGGTATATGTAGATGTGCATAGTATATATCTTAATCCATTTCTACAGAATTATATACTTTACTATATATAATATAAAAGTATTAATATATTAATATTTTTATATTAATATGTAAAAGTATTGCTTCAAAACTGGTGGTGAAATTTTAAGTTTTACTTTGCTTCATATAATTGCAAGTTGTTTCATTTTTTTTAGTGACTATATTATTTATATAATCAGTAAAAAGTCATTTTCATTGAAAAAATGTGAATTACAAACAGATGATCTTTTCAGAGACAGATTTTTGCCATCAGGAAAAGTCACACAGCTTAGTACAGTAGTCAGCGATACAGAGCTCTAGATGATCCATTACTCAAAACTGTCATATTCAGAAAAGGCAGTGAATTCTGCTGCCATGGCCAACCTCAGTTTTTCCACTCTTCCTGTCAGACAAGGCAAATTTCTTTTATCTTTTTCTTCTGCTATCTTGATCTGTAGTCCAGTCCCTTGTGAAGACCATCTCTTTAGGACATACCACAGTCTGGTTTATATTAAAATTAATGGTGTGATGTGTGCTTGTGGCATGGCCAGGAAAGTGACTTTCATTCCGTGATTCCCCATGAGATTAGAAGCTGACTCTTATTCACCTCTTTACTTCCAAGACATTACACACTTCCGAACATAGAATAAGTGCTCAATAAATATTTAATGAGTAAAATTTTCCTGGGTTCCAATAGTAATAGTGAGTAAATGGGATCATAATATTTTAAGAAGAGTTTCCCTTCCTTTCACCGGTTAGACTATGGCAGAACCTGACTAGCAAATATTTAATTTATTATTCTTACACCCAGAAAACTTCTTTTTTAAAATCTTTAATGCAGCAAAAATCATGGAGACAACACTGAAATTGTGGCAACTTCATTGTGAACAAATGTAAAAGATTCAAAGTCATTTTCTAACTCTTTTAACTGTTAAAACATAAATAAAGGAAAGCCATTTGCATTGAAGAAACTGACTACCCACTTAAATATGGCATTTGTCTGTGAAGGTACTCATCATTAATATAACTAATATCCTCCTATGAATTCTGTGTACCTCCTAAGAATATGATGGGCAAGGGAAGGTATTCTGAATAGGGTTAAAATAGCTTCCTTTATTATGCCATGGACTCACCTCTCAAGTTAATTTTCAAACTTAATTGGTATTGTAGGAAAATTCACTGAGATAATTTTGCTGAGATTTGATTGTGGCCTTCATATTACACTGTCATGTATAATTATAAGAGATGCATTTGGGATGATGGGTCAAGACAGAGCCATCTAATTGGACAGAACTTGGCTCTGGGTTGCCTTTAGCTTTTCCTTTAGGCTTTACTTAGGACTAGTTTCTTCTTGGTTATTGAGACCTCTGAGGACCAATTTTCTGATGATATAGGGTCTGGAGTTTGATCCTCTACTTGCAGGAAGGAGGCTTGTCTGCTATATTTTTCCTTTTCGATGGTCTCTAAAGTTGTGCTACAATTCAGCTTTCTACACAGGTCCCTATGGTCGGACCCTTCCCACAAAGACTTTGGCAAACTCATTGTTCCTTCATTGATAATTCTTGTGAACTGTTTATATTGGTTTTCCATATAAATAAAATGTCTGAGGTCTTTCTGAACTTCACTAGAAATGAATTTATATTTTTACTGTCATTCATAATTACTGTGACTGCTACTTGAACAACCAAAACAAAACATTCTATGATTCAATATTTTTGGATAGCCTTGGGATTAACCAAAGTATCAAAGGTTTCTTGACTTTGGTACTTCACAAAATCTTTAATATTGAACTATGTTTTAGAAAGTTTTAAAGTGAATTATCATGTAGAGGGTATTTTAAACTTATTTTATTGGTGAGGATGTCAGTATCCAAATCCAAAAATCACTTTAGGAAATATGGGCCTGGATAAAGCAAAACATCTTCAACTTTATAGAGAAATGACAAAGCTAACAGATATTTTCAGGTGAACAATTTTAGTTTCGGCATAAGAAACCAATTGCATTTTTCTGATATTCAGTAATCCACAGTCTTGGTAAAAATGATACGGCATCACTTAAATAAATTCTGGATGGTTTTGAAAAATATAAGACTGATCTGATATAGCTCCACTGCTTACTGCTTTAGTGAAATTGGAAAGTTTTTAACCTCAAAAAGTACCAGTTTTCTTTCACGTAAACTTAGAAAAGTAACTACATCCTATATAAGAATTAAATGGAGTGAATCATGATGTAATAATGGAAAACTATTCAACAGAGTAATGGGAACTATTATTAATATTTTTAAACAATATTCACTGTTGTTGACTAAATCAGTCTTTTTGGCTAATGGTGAATGGGCTGCTTAAAGATCATACCATATCACCAAGGAACTAGCTCAGTCTACAAAATAACGCTCAGTTCAAATGTCTATTTGCGATCAGTGCAGCAAACCAGTGCTATGTGCCTCCTTTGGGCCACTATAAGTCTACTACTTTTCTGTTGGCATGAAACACTTCATGGCAAGTTTATAAATCTAATTTATGATGACTTTTAATTTGTTAATGAATTTTATTTAAGGTTTATCATAGATACTGATACATTTTTAGAGGCATGATTCTTCTAGAATTTCTTTAAAACGTTCAGACACATTACCTATTAGATAGTGTGGTTACATTCATTTTCGTGACAGTTTTCACCTAAATTCATGCTCTTACTTTCTTTTTTTTTATTTTTATTTATTTATTTTTTTGTGGGTACCAGGGGGTCGATCTCAGGACCTCGCGCGCCAGCAGGCACCTGTGCCGCTGAGCGATATCACCGGCCCCTTTTTCGTATGTGGGTTCCGGGAGTTGAACTCAGGCCCTCGCGCTTGCCGGGCAAGCGCTTAAGCCACTGAGCCATCTCACCGGCCCCTTACTTTCTTGATTATTCATCCTTCACTAATTCTTAATTCTATTGTATTTCTGATATACATTTCACTTTGGAACTGTAGGGAGAATTATTTACTTTCTAACATTCATACTTTATTAGAATTTTTCAACCGATTTTTTAAGAAAACTTTGAATCTTTGTGCAATGTTACTGTGATGCAATGCTACACTGAAAAATGGTGACATATAAGAAAAGCTACAAAAATGTTTCTCAGCATAGTTAATATAGAAAAGAGAGATATTTCTGGGTCATGCTTCTGGGTCAGGCTAACACACCACTGTATTCCCAGCTACTCAGGAGGTTGAGTCAGGAAGACAGCAAGTTTAAGGCCAGCCTGCCAAAATTAGCAAGACCTTGTCTCAACAAAAAAAAAAGGAAAAATGGGATGGGATGTAGCTCTGTACTTATAGGATCAAATCCCAGTACCACCAAACAAACAAACGAACAAACTGCAAAAAGATATTTGGTACGTAATGTCAATAATCTGAGACGAAATACAATTTAACAGTAAAACAAAATTGAATTTAAGTCTTTTTCTAACTTAATTCCTCTGGTAATCAAACAAAATAAAACTATACAGTTGAAATTTTTCATTAAAAAAGAAAATCAAAATTGGAAAACTATACCTAAAATAATTGAAATTTATTGGTCATCATTTCTCACAATTAAGAGATACATTAGGTAGAGTTATTAATTTCAAAGAAAAAATATATGTTATTGTATAGGTACAGCTATTGAGGAAGCAGGGAGAATGGAATCTACCTATAAAAGGAGGTTTAAAAGGAGAACCATTAAGTAATGTTAGCTCCAAAGAAAAGGGAAGGAGAATTAGACTCAGCTTTGTATAAAAACATGAAAAAAATTCCTCTTAAACTCTTAGAATGTCAATAGGTTTCCAAGGCTTGTACACAGAGAAAACTTATTTTCACTACATAGCAAATGGAAGAAAGTTACTTGGCTCGAAATAGTGAAAACTTGTTTGTGTACATTAACAAATTAGATTCTTTCATTTTTCTAGCTTCTCTTAATTTTATGTTAAAAATTCCATAAATGTATGGATGATCATAGAAATGATGCTACAAAGAGTGAGCATGCTGTTTTTTAAAGCACCTACTACCTAATTTATCATATTATCCCTGATAATAAGATATTTAAATTGCAAGCATGTTGTCATCTTGCATCATTCTGACCATGCCAGGTGTCCTACTATATTCAGAGCCCAGCACTGTGAAAGTTTGAATAGGGAAAACTGAAAGAACCATTCACTGGGCTTTTTCCCCTAACAAAACATAAATAACCTTTCTTGAGCTGACTTTTATCTGTAAAAGAGAATAAATCAATGGCTTTCTGCTTTTGATTGTTATGGATCTGACTTAAGTAAATTATAGAGAGGAGGGTATTGACTGAAATTGAAGAGCTTAATGTTCAAAGGCATGACTTAGAGAATGATGTGCCCAGATAGCTTGCACATTGTATGCCATTCTTTTAACTTCTTGCAAGATTGTTAATGGGTTCTAAATGTATTACCCCAAAGAGCCTACTGTGATCTTGAGAGTCGAGTCTGTCTTCTGGCATAGAAATATTGAGTGTTTGCTTTATACTAGTTAAAGAGAGACTAACTGGATATTACAATAATGTAGTAGCGAGCCTGTCTCAAGACAACTAAGTTGAGAAAACTAAAAAGTTGTAGAAATAAAACAAAGTACCAGGAAGCTTGAGATACCTCTGCTGAGCAATAGAAAAAGGGTTATTTGAAAGGTGGGACAAAAATCAGAAGAACCCTCTTTGCCATTACCTCCTTTACCACATTTCCATTTCAGAGAGTGGCAGATTTCAATAAAAATGTGCATAAGGGACCCAGACTCCTACCTTTTCCAGCAGTTGACGAAGTTGCCTGCTTTTGGCATCCCTGGAGCACAGGTTTTGTTCCGGAGCAACCACTGTGCAAATGCATCGCCCGTCGGGGTCCTGCGCGGAGCTGTACACTTGCCACCCCTCTTTGGGACTAATCTGAGTCTGAGGAAACCAACAGCAAACACACAAAACACAGACTTTCGTTATAGAATAAGGAGAATGTGGATTTGTAGCACAGCTTTTTTTTTTTTTTTTGGATAGTTAGAATTTGTGTTTCCATTCTTTAAAGTTTGAAGATTAAACAAATCACAAAGGCAGTGGAACTTCACTCAGTTTTATCTTCCTTACCAATGTCCAAAAGTAGATCTTTTGTCTTCTTCCATTTCCATGTTACTAACTCTGGCTGATCTCACACTGCTCCTTAGTATGTTTTATCACATTTTGACATTTAGATGCAACTTCAGAATCATCTATTGACCCCTTAATCACATATGATTAGTCCTTCTACATTAGATTTGCTAGCTTGTCCTTCTCAACATTAAATGACAATTATGAGTATATTCTTTGCTGATTATTATTCAGGTGTGATATTCTGAAACAAACCCCTGCCTCGAGGAATTTCCTTTGCATGGAAGGTCTAATTATTACCAAAGCGAGAAAGATTATCACAAGATGATATATCGTAAAATAAGTCAGCAAGGTTTTGCAAAAGATACAGACTTTCAGAGAAATTAAAGAGAATTATTTTGGCAGAACCTCCTAAATTGATCTCCCAGTAATTTCTGTGCACTTGCACCTTTCCTCTCTAAATCCCAGGTGGCATTCTGGTTCCACTGGAGTCTGTCACTTTTTATATGCTTATTGTTTTACTTCCTGCTGTTCAACAGAAGCCTTCACTCCAGCCAAATTGAGCTGTGTGAGCCGTACAATCACACAACATTGATTCATATGTTTGTATATCATTGCTCATTCTGCTTTTGCTGCTTGGAATGCCTCCTTTATAAAACATCTATTTATTCGGCCTACCTATTCTGAAGTATTGTTGGTACTACTCTTAGGCATTTAATGTGTGTTGCCTAGTATTGTTATTTGTATTTCATGTGTCTTATTTTAATAACTAGTTTATTTATAGCTATTAGACATATGCATATTTCCTATCTATTTTGTTAAGTGTACTCTATCAAGTACAAAGATAATTGTCCTTATATTTTATCTAATTATTTTTTAAGAAGAACTTCAATAGATTTTCAAATAATGTACACAGAGGGAACTTACTTTCATTATAAAAGAGTGGAAGAAATTTGCCATGATTATACTTGAAATTGTGTAAATTAGAAGTGCCTGTATTAACAAATTTTAAGGTTTCATTTCTCTAGCTTCTCTTAATTTTCTATTAAAAGTTCCTTTTAGTACAAAACAGCAGTTACTGTGAATGGTTTGGTGCACATCCTGGGCACTCACTCTACCAACTTCCAGGAGTACCGGTGGCTTGTTACTCAGTTAAGCATCTCTTTGGGGATTGCCTTGGCTACAGAATGCTGCCTTGTTCAAGGCCAGGCTTCATTCTGAGGAAAGCTTACTTCCACTTCAAAGCAGCTGGAACTATTATTATTATTCTCATTTCACAAGAAAGGAAATCAGTTAACTTGCCTGAGAGTGCACAGGTTGTACGTGGTGGTGGTAGGCTAGGAAGCCAAGTGCTATGCTCTGTCACAGCACTGTACTGTAGAAATATGGAATCATGTGTATAGTCTAAAATTTTCTAGTTACCATATTTTAAAAATGAAAAGAAACTACTGAAAATAATTTGATAAGGTATTTTAACTCAATTTATCCAAAATGCTATCATTTCAACATATAATATGAAAATCATTTGTAATTTATATTCTGCTTTTGTGTGTGTGTGTGTGGTACTAAGGACTGAACCTATGCTAGGCAAGCACTCTATCACTGACTGCATCAACAGAAGATTCTTCCTTTTTAAACATTTTTGAGACAGGATCTTACTATGTTGCCCAGGCTGGGCTTGAACTTGTGATTCTCCTGCCTCAGCCTCCCAAGTATCTACAATTACTGTTTTTATTTTTAAAGAATTTGTATTGAGCCATTGAAATTAAATATTCATTTTACTCCTATGAATTCCATTTGAACTACCCATATCTCAAGTGCTCAATACATGTGTTCTATAGTCACATGTAGTTTTGCACAGTACATCTCTAGTTTTACTTTTAATTCCTTTGTAATGTCTATATCGATATGATTCTCAGTATGCATATAATTGTTTTCAAAGGATTAATCATACAGATATGGAAAACAGCAATGAGATCTTACATAGACGATCCATTTCTTTTGTAAAGATATTTCTTGTTTAACAACCTGTTTATCATCTGTTCAGACTGACAAGCCAGGCATCTTGTTCAGACTTATTATCCACTGCTTTGACTTACAATCTGTCTTTTTTTTCCTTTTGTACAGTTCTGTACATCATGTTTACAGAGCCTTGATGTCTTCTTTTGTACCTTGTTTATACAGTTCTGTAATTTTTGCTGATTTTACTGTACAGTACTGTAGTTTTATGTTTTTCTATACATTACATGAGTGCATGAAGAGTTATGCAAATAAAAGCAAAGTCATCAAGTTGGAGTTTCCTTTGACTATTTCTTTGTTCTGAATATTGTAGTGTGCGTACTATATCCAATTTCTCATTTAGTGACCCATTAATTGAAAGACCTAGTCGCTGGAATGGAACTCGGTTGTTAAACGGGGAGTGTCTTTATTGGAATTAGTTTTATTTCTGTGGAAACATGAGATAAATCATTTGGGTCTCCTCTGGTCTCAGCTCTGAGACTACTTCTGTAGCCAAGATTGGAGTTTTTTGGCCTTCCCTTTCCTTCAGTAATTTTCAAAGATTCAGCAGATAAAGAGATATTTCTTATATGCAGAGAAGAGGAAGATGAATTCAAAGTCTAATTTCCTGATTATTCTGCCCCAGGCCCCAGCTTATCACATATTATAAAGCAATGCGCAGGCCTTTTTCTCTTCAAGGGCTTCAGCGATAATCATTACAAGCTACTGATAGGCATGCCAACAACAGTCATGAACAAACACTGGGCAAGCTGTAGCTATAAACTCAGGAAACTCATAAGGATATCATAATCCTCATCCTTGATCTACTACAAAAAATGAATGGTGCCAGACCTATCGTTTTAGTCTCCTCTTACCTAACTTCTTCTTTGTACAGTTATAGAAGTCTCTTATGCTTCCTTTATTCCTGAGGGGTCAGACTCATTTAACATGCCTAATTTTTCTATTCTACTTGCCCATTCTTTCTAGCATATTTTTCCTGAATAGCCAGTTAAGTGCATACCAATAAGTGTTTATTTTTACCTGAACATCTAGAATAAAAAGATGTTCTTAGAATTATTTACTACTAGAATCAGTTAAGATCGTAGATTAGTTGGTTTTCCTTTTTTTGTGGGACAGAAAATGTAGAGAGGAGATTGTCTAAAGAGTGAAGATAGAAACAGGCTAGCAGTACAGTTTCAATGACATAATTAAACGTTTAAAATGAGTAACAGTATGGGATTAATGTGTTTGGATGTAGGCCCTGTCAGCTTCTAACATTGAACACAAATCTCAAATATGTCATAAAATTAAGGCTTTTCATTAGAATAAATTTAGCCTTTGGATAAAGGAGCAGGGACCACCCAATTATAATATTAAAATATTTTAAGAGCAGTGCAAACACTGATTATTAAACCTGGCAGCATTAATATTGATGTGCACTTGCCAAGTGTTTGGCTGATTATTGTGGAGCTTATTGTTACAGAGCTAGGTGTCAGCCACTCTGTGGAACAAGCAAGGGGGAAAGGTGAATAGAGTCTGATGTTCATTTAGCATTCTCCTTGAAGTATTTGCTTAATAACAGTAAAGACTCCAGCCTTCTTTGTACTTGCCATTGTCTTCCTGTAGGAATCATTAAAAAGAGCCATGACCTCCTTTATTGCAGTTAGAATGATCTAAACTATTAAAAAAAATCACCCTTTTTGGCAAGAAAAATGGTCAATGAAAAAAAGGAAAACCCCAATATAAAAGGTGAGTGCCTGACAGTTTTGCAGATTTTCCTAGAGCCCTCTGTGCTGGGGTCAGTGATAAATAGAGGGAGTGTTATAAGCATTTCAAGTGCTGAATTTTAGGGCACCCAAACTGGTACTGGAAAGAGAACCAAAATAAAACTATGACGTCAGTTGGAAGAACATATTTAGGTGTTTTTTAAATACCCATGCAGAAAGTCATGCTCTAACTTTAACTTTTAAGAGCAATTATTCAGGTGTCAATAAAACTCATATTAAGAACAATCATTTATGAAACTCTATTCACATGGCAGTTTGTGTGTTTTTTTTTTTTTCTTTGAATATCGTAATAACCTTGTGGACTATTCTACCCATTTTCCTGATAAGGAAACTTAGAGACAGGGAGGTTTATAGATCGTGCAGAGAATAGTCTGCAGAAGTGGGAATTTGTACTTTTACACCTGATTTCAGAACACCAAGTTTAACCACCATGTTGTTCACTAATCATTTAAATACCACTTAAGACATGGGAATTTAACCTAATAGCATTTTCTAAACTACTGTGAAGCCCGGTACTTGGACCTGGAGTGTGCATATATTATATTGCTACCAAAGCACTAGAAATTACAGAGATTGGGGCCGGTGAGATGGCTCAGTGGCTTAAGCGCCTGCCCGGCAAGCACGAGGGCCCAAGTTCGACTCCCGGAACCCACATACGAAAAAGGGGCCGGTGATATCGCTCAGCGGCACGGGAGCCTACTGGTGCACAAGGTCCTGAGGTCGACCCCCCGGTACCCACAAAAAAAAAAAAAAAAAGAAAGAAATTACAGAGATTACTGATGCAGTTCTCTTTGAATCTTTTGTTTTAATTAAAAGAACTAAATGAACTATTTAGAAGTTTAATATTACAAAACTCATGAAATATTTAGGAAAACTCTTAGAATGTTAAAAAGATAATTTGACAATTGCTTTTCAAGTCACAATTATTTGCTTATAATTGCAAAGCTGTGTTTTGTAAATGTAAAGTCAACTGTCAGAGTTTTCCTAATCCTTTAGGAATTACATGTTGGAGAAGATGGATCTTGAGGTCTGAGAGGCAAAAGAAAAAATAAATTAAAATGCCTCATATATCAGTAGCTTTCTCTTCATAAAATCTTTTATCTTAGTCTTACGTCTTTTGAATCAACTACCCTTAAGAATGGGCAATACTTAAGAGGAAACCGAAATGTAAAGAGTTTAAGCAATTTTTCCAAGTTATCAAGTTAGTCAAGATTATGTATCAGTTTTCTCCAACTTTCAGTCTAGAGGTCTTTATGTTCAACCTCTGCAGATAAATGTAGATTGTCACCTATGCCCATTTGCCAAGAGCCATAAATATATTTTTAGAGGAGAGAGACCCCTCTGCACGAGTGTCCTGGCAGGTGGAGGATATCATCCAGTGTGGAAACAGTAACCATTGTCATACCAGTGGGACAGTCAGAGTAAGAGGTCAGCAAGAGGTGGCTCAACCCAATACTTCTGTGGAAGGCACTGCAGTACTTGATAGGACCCAGGTGGAGAGGAAGGCAAGAGGAGAAAGGGCTGATCCTTTGAACAGAAGAAAATCACCTGGTTCTACATTGTTAGATTTTATGTTTCTTGCTGTTTCTGGATGTTCCATAAAAGTACAGACTGAAGCAAAAGAAATAAGGAACTGATCTACTGAAGGTGGTATACAAGGTGGGAGAAAAAGCAGAAAGAAAAACACTTACTAAAGTGTGTTTCATGTAGAATGGAGATACCTGAGTGATAAAAAAGCTTTATACATTTTCTATTTGTGAATACTTTTGGTGCCACAGAGTGAAACGTGATTTAGCATGCTAATGGCTTCAATTTGGAGAGAAGAGAAATGTGAGGACAGGAGTTAGAGAGAGGTTGTCAGATCCAGGTGTTCTGGAGGATGTGTTAATACAGATGTCACTGCACAGCAGTTTTCCTGCTATTATTTATAAGAATACTTGGGGCTGAAATAAATGAATAGTCTTCACTCAAGGGAATCTCTAGGTTTTAACAACAGCAACAACAAAAACCAACTATAGATAGAAGCAACAACAAAAATAACCAAAGATATCATCAAATTGGGGATGGTTACATCTGCTTGTAGTCTATGGGAATCCCAATGACCTGGAGTTGGGGAGAACCTGAGAAGACATATTCAGTCTTGTGTCTCTCTGCTCAATGAAATTTCTGTATATTCTTGTGTTTCCATGTGACTCTGCATGACACAGATTTCATCACTTCACAGGCCGCCCTTCTATTGGTGGAAAGTTGAGGGGCATGATTTGAACTTCTGTCTATGTAATTTTCCTTCTTTGGCCCTACTTCTGCTACATTTAAACAAGAATAAATGGACTCTCTCATCCATTAGATGATTCTTCTATAAAAAGGTAATTATCACATTCTGTCACTCTCAAGATGCGCCAATTCATTCTCTCAACCAACTCTGCTCCTTAATTTTCCCTGTCACAAAATGGACATTGCCTAAGGATTTGGGGGTGGGGGGTCAGTGAAGTCAGATGTCTTCATTCACTACTAAAAACACATTGGTTATTTGAGGATAAAAGACTCAGAGAATACCAACAGTTTGTTTCAGCATATTCTATTCATTTTACAGAAACTTAAATTGACTAACACATCAAAGTAGCTATTTATGAGGAGAAGCTAGCTAGATGTTTGAAAATGTAGCAAAACAAATTGCCTATGCCTAGAGGTCTCTTCAAGGCCTCTTCCTACCACAGCGGTAGGGCTGACTCTCTGAGAACAGGTGGTGTCTGCTAAGCATCCTCTGCTTTTTTAATTGTTCTTTTCCAGGTTCTTCCTGGTATGGAGTCCACAGTACGAGGGTTTCTCAGAAGCTCAGCCTCCAGGGGAAGTTACTCTGCATCAGAGAGAAGTGTCAGGGGGAGCCGGAGCCTTCTGAGAGGTGAAGCTTCCTCTCCTCAGACACCAGTTTAAAAGGAAAGAAAACAGGACAAAACAAGAAGGATAAAGGAAGAAATGTTCTAATATTCAAAGAAAAACAAGAAAAAGTTTATTTCCTAATAAAGAGTTGTGCTTAACTACTTACTAATAAAATACATCTTGGAAATTTTAAAACTTCTCTCAGCCTTTCAGAAAATCAAATGTACACTGCCTATTTTAAAGACCATTGCCATAAAGAAATGCTATTAAATGATTCACACCCTATATACCTTTTTTCCAGGTAATTTGAAAGTTTCATTTCAAAGAAATATTACCTTCATATTTCTACACATTCCATGAGCAATCATCAAACGTTTTGTAAAGCTCTTGTTTTGTGTACATAGTGGTAGGTTCATCTCCTTCATAGTGTTTAAAATGAGAGCATGGAGTGGGAAAATTGAGGTGAAGAGCTGGCTTACTACTGTGTAGCTATACACATTGTGCTACAGAATAAAGAATTATCTATCTTTCCATCTTGGGGAAGAGTCTTGCCAGCCTTTTACATGGCAACAGTAGTGAAGGTCTTTACAGAATCATTTGAAAGGCAGTAGGAAGACTCCTCTGACCAGAAAGCATCCTTCACAGCTTTGCCACCATCTCTAAAATGCAGCGGAGGAAGTTCTTTTCTTCTTAAAAATGCAAAAACTTTGGGAGTTTTATAGTTGACTTTATAGCTTTTTTTTGAATCTGTAAAGCCAAAGAGATGAGAAAGATATTTTAAAGGATGAGGGCTTTGGTATGTAAGAGAGATCAAGGAGTCCAGGAACATGCTAAACTCTAAGCAGTGTGAGTACACACAGTAGGGCACTAGAGGCCAGGAGGGTTAATAAGGAGTAAAGGAAGTGGTGGGGCAGATGACCCTTCTGGGCAGGATTGTGCTCTTATGACTTGGTTCTACATTTGGCTCGGTAAAATGTAACTGGTCACTTACACATTTCATGGAAGATTGAGGAGGCAGCATCAGATCAGTTATATTTCTAAGTAAACTCTGGAGAGCTCTAAAGTACATGTGAAGATATCTTTAGTGGAGCAAGGAGCTGTTTGTGTGAGAAGGAAGCAAATGGTAGAGAGCCAGTAAATGCATCTTCCCATTATTTATTATTTGTTCATGACCTGTTTACTTACTGATTTCCATATCGTTTCATTGAAAAAGTATTTATTTTGCATACATTAAAACTAATACTTAATTTGCCAAACAAGGCTCTTCTGCTGAAAGTAGTATGAAAATAATTAGTACAGATGATTTCTAAAATCCCTCCCACCTTCCTAGCATCAATATTTTATGTTATTAATTTAGAAATAGAGTCATTCATCTTTCACCATGGGAATTCTAAGGTATGAGCAATCATCTTGAATAATTAGAGAATAAACATTACTCTTCTGTAAAGCATCAAAAAAAAAAAAAAAAAAAAAAAAAGAAAGAAAGAAAGAAAGAAAAGCTTTTGCAACCTTCTTTCTCCATTCCAGGGAATACCATTTACAGTTTTACTATTCATAACCATAGTGAAAACTTTCCTGAAATTATTAGGGTTGGTTTGTTTGCAAAGGGGAGAATACTGAAGTAAGAACTGATACATCAGAACATACATAAACCTATAATAATGCATTACATTTTTTCAAGCAACAAACTATCAATTGGAAAGTAAAGAGAACTTTACTTTAAACTTACAGGACAACTAAAACTCCTAAAAAGTGATGTATAAATTTGGAAATTTGATTCTCCTCAGTCATCAATAGAAAATAACTAAGCCAATATCTATACACACAAAACATATAGAACTAAGTTGCCATATTTGAAACATAAATCAGTAATTTCTTAGTTTAGAATCATTTTTCTGAAAGAGCTAATTCAACAAGTATGTCATTGTAAACAACCAGATACTTTGACATTGAAAAAACTTTGCTCAGCAAGTATTAAGTAATATAAATGTCTTTGTTTTGTAATTGTGTATTGATGACATATCATGCTTTCTTTGTAACTATAAATCTTTTTTTATATCACTCCTTTCAGCCCACATTCTGAAGATATGGAAGAGAATCTCTTCAGTGATGGAGGCACATAAGTAACTCAAGGAAGGTAAAAATGTAAAAGCCAGAGTGTGCATCCTATGTGCTCTACTGGTGTCCTAACCACTGGGAGTTGCTGAAAAAGTGTGTAATTAATTACACAGTCATTGATAGATTAATTATTATTAGCAACAGCAAACTACTCAAAAATGGAAGTTTGCTTTTCTTGTTTGATTTTTTATTGTCCACTGGAGTAATCTACATGAAAGTAAAAAAAAAAAAAAAAAAGAAAAATCTTAATTGTTTTTGTGTCCTTTATTTGACAGCAGGGAAATTTCTTTTCCCAGAATATTTCTTTTATGTAAATATTTATGTGAAGAATGAATAGTTTTTCTTTTTCTTAAAAACCTGTCAGAGTATTGCTAACTAAACCTTATTCTAAACCATCAGAAAATACCTTATTAAAATGTGGAGAAGATTAAAAGGCCATAATTTTAGTTAATGAAAGCCACACAAAATAGGCTTGTGATAAGAAAAGTCTTCTTAAAATATTAAACAATATAGGAAGATGCTTTTATCAAGTAAAACTTTCTATTCATGTTTCTTAGTTCTCTTAGAGATCCTTTGGCAGGTTTTAAATTGCTGACTTTTTTTCCCAGTTATGCTTAAAAGATGTTGTTTTCTGCATTAAATATAGTCACAGGCATTAAGTTCCAAGGAAGATCTTGCTGTAGTAAAACCATATTACATAAAATACACTCTATAGCTTATTCTGTAGGACAATTATGGGGATTTTAGACATTATGAGAAGTACAATAATAAAAACAAAGCATAATTCTTTGAGAATCTTTCCAAATCTCAAATTATAGTTAAACATGAATTAAAGCTCTTCCATTTTAAGAAGTCCCTTTTATAGCTATTATTCCCTTTTTAAAGCCAATTTCTCAGTTGTTTTGTGTGTAACCTCAAAGTGTTCATAAATAAATATCCATGGCTAAGATTACCACTTAGATATCATGTCTTTGAAGTTGACCTATAAGTAGAGAAGCAAATCTCAGTTTTTGCAATTTACAAAATAAAGCCTACTGGTTTAATGCACATACTTCCCGAGATGGCTAAACCCACAGGAATCACTTACTAAGGTATCTGGCGTCGACAGCCTTGTGGTGTTCAGTCCTACCAAGGATGGGAGAGTTTGGGACATCCAGTTTGAGATCATTGCCATGGCGCTAAGCACAGCGCCAAGCTTCAGCAGTGGAGGGCTCATTGTTTTGGAGCTAATGAGTTTTCATAGTGACTGATTAAGATCCTGGAGCCAGGCTGGCAGCGGGAGGAGTGACTGCAGCGCACCACAATGACAGCAGAAAAAGAGATCAACAGCCCCAGCTCTAATCACCCGGGAAAGCTTACAGAACCTTCCCCCACCTCATGGGAAGTACCCTGCCCCCTTCTCCCCTCCCCTTTCCGATACCGCTGGATCATCAAACAAGATATCCTTAATAGGGCTTGGTTGGTAATTAACAGACCAGAAGTTGGAGGGCAGGGAAATGTGAGCTTTGCCTGCTCCACTATACTCAGTTACCATCAACACAGTCCATTTCCTCTGGGGTTTGTGTAAGTATAATCAGATGCTCTTTATCTTTCATAGAAAAAGAATGCCTTTAAATGGAGATCTGCCAAAGTGCACATTTCAAAAACCAAACTTAATATGTACAGATTTTCTGGGCAAGGACAGAGTGCTTTTAGGAAGAGCATGAAAATAAAGTCTGCAAATTACTTCCAAGATGGTCAGATATTGAGAGTAAGAGATTATTTTTTAAAGCAGCAATTTAAAATTATCATCCTCGCTGAAAAACTGCAGTCAAAGGTGAACAGCTACTGCCTATGGCAAATGCTACCTTTAGGCTTTTTATCAGAGCAGACAAAAAAGATTGCCTTGGACAGAAACTTATTTTACAGAAAATTCATGTTTCCAGTTTTACTTTGAGAACATGTGCTTTACTTCGTAGGTGCTCAGTCACATGCCAGCTTCGGTTAACACTATTTTCACCTTGTGAAGAATGACAGACAGATAATTGAAGTCTGTGTCTTGAGAGAACATGTGATTTTTTAAAAGGTACACAGGACTTGGACCCAGAAAGACTGACGGTCTCTTCTTATTCTATTCTAGTTAGCTGTGTGAGTAGCCAGCAAATTAATCTTTGGCTTTAGTGTTTTCCCATAATAGATAGAGGTTGGATTCTATGGCCCCTTCCAGCTCTAAAACTCAATTATCTTTTTATTAGAACTCCATTGGCAAATATGGTACACTGAATCTAGGGTTTATGGGTAATTTCGTTACACTCATTTATAAAAATACTACAAATTGCCCACATCCAAATCTCAGGTCCCATATGAAATAAATCAGAAGCAATTTCCTTAAACAATATATGTGTTTTAAAATAAATATGTAGAAAGAAGACATGAAGGAAAATATGGCTTAATGAAAGTTAAATGAAATGAATCAGTTACAAAAAATTTAAAAAACATTATTTTGATTCCTTAGGAGAATTACGGAATTATTTGCATCTGGAACTTTTGGCCAAAGATGTATATCTTTCTTAACAGTTTAGATAGGAAAAACAAAGACGAAGTCTAGTAAATTGAACAAGATGCATATTTATAGTGTGTCTGTGTACTTTATTTTCAAAAGAGCTTTAAACTGGAATGGATGCTAAGAGACTCTTCAAATCTTTCTTGCAGCTATTTGGAATCGAGGCTATCTTTGCTTTTTGTTTATTTGTTTTGCTGCAAAATGCATCCAAATGATTGCACTTGGCCTTTATTTTTTAATCATGGTACCCAGAAAATCAAACGCTATTTCTTTTAATCCTCAAAACTCTTGCGATGAGAGTAAAAAGACAATAGTTGGTGTATTAAGTAACACAGAGCATTCATGGACAAGACTATGAAATTTTATATTAGTATTACAATGCAGTAATAATAAACTGCAAAGTGATTTTACAAATCTAAATGTTTGAAAAATACACCTGGAAATGTACCTGACATTAATAAAGGAGAGGGGTATATTTTCAAAAGCTTAATTTCCAAAATTGAAAATTAATATACATGCAATTACTGGATAATTTAAGAAGCAATGTGGCAGATGGTAATTATACTTATTAATGAACAATTAATCAACAAAATAATAGCATCTTTAGAAGAATATAGAATTGAACGTCAGGGGAAAACAGGGTAAATTAAAAAGAAAGGAAGAAATAAAGAAGAGCAATACAAATGGAATGGTACTTTCAGTTTCCCAGAGATGCAAATGACTATACTAAAGAACCAAAAGAGAACAATGGTGAAAGTTTGATTCGGTGATGCTTATGAACAACATAAAACTACACTATGTTGTTTTAGAACAGGCTTAAATGGCACACGTTGAAATAGAAAAGCTTCAACCATAATGATTATTGGTTGTGGGAAATAAAAATAACTGCAATTTGCAAAGAGCTAAACAGTTTCCAGTACTCTCATAATTTCTTTAAGTGATTTCCATTTAGAAGTTGAACTTGCAAAGGGAGGAGACTTTTCTGTAGCGAAGTAGCAGCCTGTGTTCAGAGCAAGACACCCAGCAGTTGCAGTTTCCACGGCATAGTGTGAGTGGGAGTGGAAGAAGTAGCAAAAACTGAGGCTGGAGATGTTGGCTAGGTATAGGCTTCAGGGCCACCAATGGTATCTGAACCTACATGCCATGGTTTAATGGAAAGCAGTGAGAAATTATTAAATTTATGCTGCAAATTATTTACTTGAGCATTTTTATGGTGCAGGATAGACAGGTGGAGGCTACAGGGAGAACAATGCATACCAAAGGTAGGTGTTCGTAATCTAGGTAAGAATTGGTGAGTCCTGGAATAAGAAACTGTTAGTGGCATTCAAAAGGATGGATTGCCCTGAGGTTTGTAGGAGAATTGGCAGGCCTTAGGGACTGAATATGTGTGAAAAGTGAGGGAGAAGAAGATACCTAAAGGAACTTCCAGCTGTGGATTTGGGTGAAGAGTGTCATCCATCAGGATAAGAAATACATCTATAAGCATAACTTCAGGGAGAAGTTAGAATTCTTTGTCACATACCTAATGTGACTTTCCGGTGTACAGCCGGAGGATGGCAATGTGCCCACACATGCAGTTCAGACAAATGTTAATTTGCTTAAACCACTTAATTTTGACGGCCTAGTGAAAATAATGTAACTTACAGGGTGACAAAGGTTTTATTTAGACTTTCATTCAAGATAATCTCTAGATTTATTACCTAAATACTCTTTTTAAAAAATGACAATGACAAACAGCCTCTATTTCTAGTAAGTGGTGAATATATTTCTAAGTCTAATATTCTCACAGAAAATGTAACCTGACTACACACTTATTTTCCTTTTAGAATCCCATAGTAGATCAATAACTATAAAACCTACAACTGTGTATTATTTCTCATGGGATGGTGAAAGATATTGATTAATATATTTATTCATTAGGTTTTTTACAGTAACCTGTCTTTTTAATACCCAGAGTGTGTTTCATGATAAATCTTTATAATAATTAATAAGCAAATAAACATTAAGTGAGAAAGACATGGGTAGGCTTATATAATATCGGCCTGTTCTTTCATTAGAACTTTATCTCTTGGCTTGTAATACGAAATTGTAATGTTACTTTGACCCTAAATACATATAGTACTTCCTGGTTTGGGGGTAACTGTGTAGTAGGTACGTGTGGATGTCTGGGGAACACAGCCTGGGCAGATATGAGACATTAAATACGTGACAAAACCTAACGGCCACACAAAAAGCCCAGTTACTGAAATAACTGTCTTACCATTTGCTTTTAGAGAAAAGAAGTTGAGAGTGAGAGTGTGTGCTAAGAATATAAATGTTAAAAATGAATAGTCTATATGTACTTAATTTTGTAATTTAAAATCAATTTTAATTTATGGATAGTTTCAGGCAGAGAAGAGAATGGCTTACTAGATGTAGCTGTAAAGAAACAACTAAAGGGATCAAGAAATTATTGGAGAGAGAGAAGAAAAGGATAAAAGAGAGGGAGAAAAGTAAAAAGAAGAGGAGGAGGTTAGCAATAGGGTAAGACGCTGAAAGGTGGATTGCATTGACTGGTTAAAGAAGTAGCTGGACCAGAGTGACCTCTAGGAAACCAATGGGGTTTGGTTAGCAAGGTATACAGGAGAGTAGAGAAAATTGCCTTAAATAAAAGAAGGTTCTTGTGTTGAAGTGACTTTTTCAGATGCTGGGCACTCTTGAAGGGCATGTGTTAGTGGAATGACCAGGTAAATACACAACTCTGCCCTCACTGTGATGCTCTAAATGTGGTTTAGGGGGCTGGTGAGATGGCTCAGCGGCATAAGCGCCTGCCTAGCAAGCACAAGGTCCTGAGTTCGATTCCTGGAACCCACAAAAAATAAAATGTCGTTTAGATGGTAATGTAATAGCAAAGTGACATTGACCAATTAATCTCCAAGCTTCATTTTTCATCTATAAAATGGGGATGAAAGTAGTTAAGTGGAATGGTTATTTGAAAAACTGGATGAAAGAATATTTGAAAATGCTTATGGTGTGTTAGAGGCTCAATAAATGAAAGCAATATCTTTTGTAAGAAATGACATGATTGGGTCAGACCAAAGAGAGCAGAAGAGCTGGGTGAACACCTATTCCTTTAATTGATGGGAAGTTTTGTGACTCTACCTGAGTAGAGTTTAAAGTATATGCTGTTTTATCAGTCTCTGCATGACACCACATCACTATGGTGCTGGGTTACACCAAAGAAAGGGACTGATGATTTGAATCCTCCTCCACTGAGAAGTTGAAGCCATTACAATAGGACTTCCATAAGGTTGCACTGCCACAGTGACCTACCTACCACACCTGTGCCCACACACTCTACCTTCCCTCCTGCTACCAAAGACAAAGTGTTTGTGTTTCTAGGCAACGTTGATCTCTCCCTTGTGCTCTAGATTGGCACCTTTCATTCTATGATGTGTAATAATTACCTGGAAGTTGTTAAGATCCAGATTCCTAGGTCCCACCAGGAAAGTCTGACTTGCTCGTGCATAAGGCAAAATAATTTGCATTTCTAAAAGCTCCCAGGAGAGGCTGGTGGTTCATTCCTGGCCTACTCCTTAAATGGACTCCTCTGGACCACATCCATATCACCTACTCAAAGAGAAACTTTCTTGATTACTTCCTTTTATTCCAACATCAATAAATTTTCCCTCTCTAATGCCTCCTTCTCAGGAGCATACAAACATTACTTTATTCCTCCAGTTTTAAGTACAGACATTTTTTTTTTTCCAGTGCTGGAGATCAAACCTATGAATTCATGCATGAAAAGTAAATGCTTTGCCACTGAGGTACATTTCCAGTTCTAACAAAATTTTCTTGATTCTACTTTTCTCCAGATTTGTATTTCTCAACTTCATTTCACAACACACCTTCTTGAAAGAGTTATCTATACACACTGTCTTTAATTTCTCTCTTCCTAATCAGCTTTTCTGTCCTGCACTTCTCTAGTCCTCCAATAGAGCTTTTATGAAGCCTAGCAATGACTCCACATTGCTAAATCTAGAAGTCAATTTTCAGTCCTTAACTTCTTTGACATATGAGCAGCATTCATGAATTGGACTCTCTTCCTTGAAATACTTTCTTTCCTCAGCTCTCAGAATATGACTCTCACCTAGTTTTCCTCCAACTTCCTGACCTCTTTTTATGTCTCCTTTGCTGATTCTTCCTCATCTATATGCTAATGACTCCCAAATTCATTTCTTCCTCACAGACCTCTCCTATCAATTCAGACTTGCATATCCAATTATCTACTTGACATCTCCACTTCGATGTGTAATAGACATCTTAAATTGAACTTGTTAAAAAATGAGCTCCTGAAATGTCTCCCCCATCCTCATGTTTTGAAAAAACAAAAACAAAACAAAACCCAAACAAATAAATAAAAACACCATACCCATGCTGCCATTGGTGCAATATTTTCAATTTCAGTTAACTGGCAATTCCACAGTTAAGTTACCTTGGCCAAAAATGAGGATTTCATCCTTAACTTTACCCCCTTAATTCTCTTATCAATTCTATTAGCAAGTCTTCTAGTTTCTTCCCTCAAAATATACCTAGAATTGAACTATTTTATACCATTTCCTGTACCACCATGTCTTCTCATTTGGATCTTTACAAATTTCACCTTGAATTTACTTCATTCCATTTGTAATCTCCTAACCAGAATGACTGTTAAAAACGTAAGTCAGATTATGTTATTTCTCTGCTAAAACCCTTTAACAGATTCCCATCTCATTCATGGTGAAAGTAAAAATATATAGCTTGACCTCAAAAATTCTACATAATCTGACCCTCTCTTATCTCTTTCATCTCATTTCTTCAACTCTTACCTTTATTTGTTCTCTTGCTGTGGTCAGCAATTCAAGGTAATCCTTTACCTCAGTCCCTTTGCACTTGGTCTTCTCTGGTGGAATTCTAGTTTCCTAAATATTATCTCACTTCCTTTTTGCTTTTATTGAAGGATCATCTTTTTATCAGGTCTTGGTAACCACACCACCTAAAACATCTACTTTTCCATCTGGTTACTTCATATTGTCTTTTCCCGTTTTGTTTTACTTTTTCTTCTTTACAACTAATTAGCATGCTACATATGTCATTCATTCATTCTATTTATTATCTATTTTTTCCACTACAAACCAAGTTCCATGTGGGCAGGAGTGTTTACTGTTTTCTTCACTGGGGTATTCCCAAGGTCTAGGACAGGGCCTATAACATGGAGGTTCTCAATAAATATTCATTATATGTGTTAATAAATGAATATATTACCATTTAGTTCCTCACCTACTCTCAGATTAAAAGGGAGAATGATTTTAAGGCAAATTTACAATAAAGCCTATTCCTATAAAAATAAACCAGTGTAATATAATCAAGTATGGCACTTTGCATGGGATTTTTTTGTGTGAATGATGGATGTATATGTGGGTAATGGGTAGTATAAAGCAGTGAACCTTTAAGCATATACTTACAAATTTTTTTGCCTTCCAATTTTCAGATTTAGAATCTGAAAAAAGTCAGTACTTTTGGTCTAAGCCAAGAAGTACCAGCCCCAACTCTTGTTCTATCTTCTCTTGAACCTCAAGGGTTAGAGGAATCGTAAGTGTGAAAGTCATCGCTTCCTCTTGCTTTTGGCTAGTAAAGTTTGTATATAATACCTTAAAGAAAATGGAAGAGACTTCAGCCTAGAAAAGGATGAGTTAAAAATAACATTTCCCTATATCTATATCTAAATATTGCATTTATTACATTGAATACCTAAATGTATGTAGTAAAGTTCAATGATAAGAGAAAAAAGAAGTTTAAAAACAGATTAAAGAAGATAGTGAGCTCTGTGATGGGGGATCCAGCTTTCCTTCAGTTTGGCCCTTAGCAATCAGAGACCACTCTGCTTTGAGAATCCAGTGCTTTGCCCTGATTGCCTTGAGGTTTTAGCATTGTCTTAAAAGCATCCACTACTGAAAGAATGAATTCAGAGGGAAAAGCATTAACAAAGTTCCTTAAAGGAGGGATTTCCGTCTTCTCATCTGTGCCTTCATCTGTGAAGCTGTCTGGATCTCTGTAAACCCTGGGGATCCTTGGTTGGCAGCTGTTGTTTCTACTTCAAAGGGGAAAAGTAGAAATGTAAGGGAGGAATAAATAGATTTAGGGTGAACATTTTTTCCTTGACTTTCTATGACTTCAAAATTGAAGAAGCAGGAAAGTGTAAATCCAGGATTAAGCTAGAAGAAAAGGAGATGCAAGGTGGTGTGACGGAGAGGCCCTCAGCTTAGTCACTGCTTTGCTCTGGGTCTTAGGTCTCTGAACTGGGAAATGAAAATATTAAAGTGAATTTCCTGGTAGTTCTTTGCGTATTATAGTGTTACACTTGAAAGCTTAGTGCCTGTCCCTGCAGGACACGCACCTCATCACACCCTGTTCAGGCACTGCTCCACAGGAGCTGTGCGATTGTTGGAGCCACGGTTTCCTCATGTATAGACTGGGGATAATAAGAGAACCCAACTCTTTTGGTATCTGTGAGGGTAAAATAAACTGCTTCATATAAATCACATCTCAGGGCCTAGAACACGATAGGCTCTCAAGGGATTTTTGCTATCATCATTCCAAAAAAATATGTATATGTATCTTTTTTCCATCTTTGTGGAAGAATGAATCGGGCCAAAAATTATTGGTACTGAAGAAGTGGAGACAAACAAGTTTTGGGGTAAATTACTGATATAAAATCTTCAAGTGTTTTTAAAATGCAAAATGTTAGTCTTTGTAATGTGATTTGTTTATAAGGATTGACTGCTAGTAGTACTCTAGATAATATATAAAGCATTCCGGTTCTATAGGCCTTCATCTTAGTGCTCCTATTTAAGCCTAGCTGCCAAGTACTAGTCTGAGAACTTTACACATATGAACTCATTTAATCCTCGCACAAATCCCTGTGGGAGGGATTGTTATTATTACCAGTTTGTGGGTCAGGAACTGAGCACTGAGAAGTTAAATATGGTTTCTAAGGTCACATAATAAATGGCAAGGCCAGTATATAACCCCCCATAGTCACATTCTAGATGGTGTGTGCTTAGTTATTATGCCAACTCAGTCACACACTCACACAATAGCAATGTTACAACCCATACTGACTAGAAATTTTGTCTGTTTTAAACCATTGCAATTGTTCGGGTGAAACATTTGAGTTCAGTCATTTGCATACTCTCAGAAGATAATCGCTTAAAGCTGTGCACAAAAATTAAAAATAATATGTCTTCATGCATTGATTTTAGCTTTGTGACAAAACAAAGCTCTCTAAGGAGATACTGAACCTCAGGTAAGGACTTGGTCTCTGCTTCATTTTCATTGGAATCTATTTTCAGGCTTTTCTAATTCACCCAACTCACCAGGGCAGACTGAAGTGCTAAATTATTGCCAAAAGCTTTTCTGAAAAAAAAAAAAATGTTTAGGAAGAGAAATCTCAAAGAGGTTTTGAAATTGCTTGGTGATCAGAAAGGAGACTGTTTCAGGGGTAGCGTGAAACAACAAAATTGGATCTTCAAATGTGCAATTTTCTGAAAAGTTGTTATAGGTTGTTTCATAAAGCTTATCTCCCTCATGAAATTTGAAATGTATGTTTAGCATGAACCAAAAATCTGGTGGTAGTAAACAACCCCAAACATTAAAGTTTGAAAGAAGTTTGGATTTGTAGTAAGCTTTTTAACAAATTCACATCAATAGCAGGAAATCTGCAGAGTTGGTTTTCATGCATAGCATTAGTTATACTATTCTTCATTATTGTCCCTTCATCAATATGTGCACTCAAGGCTGTTTTGTCATTTGAAAATTCTGGGGAGACAAACATAGTTAAATATAAATGTCTAAAGATCTGGACTTGAACTGACATTGTCATTAAAGTCTGATGAGAGTTATACGGTTTTACAAATTCACAAAAACAGTTAGGACCAGGTCATTAAAACAATAACCACATAGATGAAGCTGTTCAAACTCACCATTTGGTTTCAATGCCATTACACAATATTAACCAGTTTGAAGAGCACATTAGCAACTTGATTTAGAAACAGTTCCTTTTGTGAATGTTCATCTAAAAGGAACCCAGTGGTATATAGAAACCTGAACTAAAGAATGAATAAGTAAAGGAAAATGTGCCAACAGGGGTTGTCTCTGTTATTGAAATTAAATAATTTGAAATTAAATAGTTTAAAAATGTATACTGTCCCCCTACAGTCCATGTGGAAAGCTTGGTCCCTAGCTGCTGGCATTGGGAGGTATTATGGATTTTTTAAATGGGGGGCCTAGTGGAAGTCCCTTAGATCATTGGAAACATGCCCCTGAAAGGGACTGTGGGACCCACAACTTTTCAGTCTCTTTCTACTATCTGACTCATGATGTGGATAATGTGCTTCCCCTACTGCTCCCAATTGCCATTTTGCACCTCACCAGATGCTGAAAGCTATGAGGCCACTACTTCTTGGACTGAAAACTCCAGAACTGTGAACTAGATAAACACTTTCCCTTTATAAGTTAATCATCTCAAGTATTTCATCATAGTAACACAAAGCTAAAACAAATAATACCAAATTTGCTTGTTAGTTAGAAAATGATCATTTAGAAGCAAAGAATTAAATATTAGAGGATAAGGACTGAAAGTGAGAGTTGGAAGATCAGTTGAGGGAGACATCTCCATGCCTATGTAATAATTAAGAGAAAAACAGGAGAAGCATAAGACATAGACTAGGCTCGGCTGTGGTCTGGGTAATGTCTCCCAAAGGCCTAAGTGTTAAAGGCTTGTCCACAGCTTGGTTTTATTGGGACGTGTGGAAACTTTAAGAGGTAGAGCCTGGAGGGAGGTCTTCAGGCCATTGGGCACATGCCTTTCCAGGAGATTTTGCTTGTCATGAGGTGAATGGTCTTGTTGCACTATGTGGTTCCACCATGATGTAGTGCCCTGTCACAGACCCAAAACAATGGGTTCAATTGGTCATGGACTAAAATCTCCAAAACTAGGGCCAAATGAATCTTTTATCTTTGTAAGTAGATTATCTCAAATATTTGGTATAGTAATGGAAGGCTAACACAGGAGTGTTGCATAAGATTTTGTGAATGATTAGATACAGAGACAAGAGAGGGAAGGAAGAAAAGAAGAAAAGAATAGCCTCTACATTTCTCAAAATATATTGCAGAAAGTGTAAGAATTGTCTAGAACAGCATTCATTAAACATTAAGGTGGGTATGAATAAATTGTGAAAATGAAAATTCTGATTTAGACGGTTGGAGCAGGATGCTGCATTTTTAGCAAGGTGATACAAAATAGGTGGTTAACAGACTACACGTGGAATAGAAAAGGCCTTGAAACCAACTCAGAGAGCATGAATGTAAGCGAAGTGCTATGTGTGAGGACAACATGATCACAGTGCAGGAGCCTGGAGAATCAGTTGTAGAAGAGAAGCAAGGGTGAGAAATGCCCAAAAGTGCACATGTTCCTTACCGAGAAAGGAATTTCACCACCCAGTGTAATTATTAAAAGAAAACAGACATTTAAAATCAACCCACTTTAAATGGGTACTAAAATTTCTTAGAAGTGAATAAAAGTTATAGCTGAAATTTTATCTTAAAAACATGAGTATAAAATAAAATAAATTTTAATTCTGAGGATATATTTTCAACCATGTATTAATTCAGTAAAAATAAAAATAAATGAAACATTAGTTTACATGTATATTTACATGATTTTGAAGAAAAATACTCATTTGAATTAAAATCATAATCATAAATAAATTTGTTGTACAAAACTCTTCAACAGCTTCCTTAATTTTTTAGAGCCTCTTTTATTTCTTTGATATTCAAATAAATGTCTTTTGAAAAACCTCTCCAATAATTTTTCTCTTCATTTTTTGAAGGATATAAATTTCCAGTTATTCTTTAGTAATTCCTTTGCATTTGGTCAGACTTGTGACTTACAACACTTCCACCAATGTCATAAAACTATGTGTCTTTTACATGACATTGATTAACTCGTATTGAATAGTATTTGATAGACACAGTGTGCAAAAATCGGTGGCTTCAGATGAATTCCACTGTAGAAAGGAATAGGTTAGCAATATTGAGAGATAATCCATTAAATAAGTGGTCATATAATTGGTGAATATTTCTGAGTTGCGATGGCTTTTTTTGGCCTTGCTCAGCTTCATGACAGGGCTTTGGTAACACATACTTAATTAACTATAACTCAATGTCGAGTAGAAGGTTAAACAAAATATGCACTCACTCTGGTAAGGTGTGTGATCCAAAACATGGTGAATTTTTAAATCACATTTTTTTACAGTAAAAGACACATGGCCATTAATTGTCCTCAGAATACTCATCCTCACTTCAAACACACTAACCCCATCATTCTTGACATTTTCCGAAGAAGTTCTATAAGTCTTTTTGTGCATATTTTTTAGTTGCACTCTCCTGGCTGCCTAGATTTCCTGAATCCATTAAAAATGTTTATGTTTCATGGTCATTTTTAATTTAGGGAAGAACCAGAAGTTGTATGGTTCCAGATACACAAATAATGGGGATGAAGACACACCATAATTTTTTTACAAACCAGCCTTTCTGTTGAATGTCACTCAGCAGCAGCATTTACTATATTCATGCAGCAAATAGACTTCCAGAACCCTTTAGAAAGAGCAGGAATAATGGGATAAGCGTGTTTGAAGGAAAGGAGAGTATTTTGAGACACCTTAATGACAATATATCTTTTGACATAATAAATCTGTAAAATTTAAGCATTCACCATATGTTTTGATCACATCTCTTGTTCTGATTTTGGGATATGGCAGAAAAAGGGAGAGAAGGATATTCCTTTTACATAACTCACTCATTTTAGCATAAGGTTGCAATAACTATATGTAAAAAGGATAATTCCTTGCATTCTCAGCAGCTGTGGAAATTTGTAAGACATTAATTTGATTTCATCGTCCTCTCATATTTTGATTTGATTATCTTCCCATCTGCTAGGAAAAGGGTGATCAGGAATTATCTATAGAGCTGGGTGCTGCCTAAGAGTTCCCATTGTTAAGTCTCAGTGAAGCCTCTAGAAAAGCAGAAGACCAGAAAATCCAGAAACCTCCTGGAAAACGGAGTCCAGAGAAGGTGTAGGCAAATGTGAAATCCTGAAATGCTACTGAGTGGCAGTTGAATAAAGACAGAACTATGATTAGGTAGCAGTAGTTTGAGAGATCAAATGATCTGGATTTTAGCCCTAATTCTCCATTTAAAGTTTGCAGTATGGCGTGCTTTAGATTCCTTTGAAGCTCCAATATTCTCCGACTCTGAATAGTTATAAGAGCCTAGGCTTTAAGATCATACAGACCTGGGTTGGAATTTCAGTTTAATCACTTGCTGTGAGAATTTTTTTTTAACCTCATTCTACTAATCCTTAAAGATTGTACTTTCTACTGGTGAAGTCTGTTTGATAGTGAACCCTAGGGACATACCTATAAATTCAACAAAGTTAAATGTATTAACCTGTTGCACCATAGGATATAGCAGAGCAGAGGAATCATAGAGCAGCTTATTAGACAAAGGAAGATACAGGGTTAACAACAGGACTAGAGGAAGGATGACGTTTGGACAACATTAAAATAAAACAATCTTGATAGTACCAAAAATGAGCAATGCTCTACTGAAGAGTTTAACATCAGACCTGAGTTGAGAAGTGGACCCAGAGTTCTGTTTCCTTGGAAACTACAAAGTGAAGATAAATGTTGAATATTGTGTCTGAAAACCCTTATCTGAAGCCTTGCACCTGGGTTGAAAATTGAGGCTGCTTCTCAGTGTCAAAGTGACTCAAATTCTCCAGGCAAGAGTGGGCTATTCTATTTTTACTGATCTGATTTAAAAAGGTAAAGTTTTTAAAGGTCTATGATTTTAAAGAACGAAGTGTCTCAGCCTTTGATAAAGTAACAAAAGAAGTATTTAGAAGTTGATTTCATAGGCTTGGACAAATAAAGTGGGATAATATATAAAGGACTGGGCAAAGTGCTTGTGTAATAAGCAAGTGCTATTGTTATTGTTATTTTTATTGCTCAAATATCCTTTAAAAAACAAATTTCATGTGATAAAATTGAATTCTGAGTTCTACAGTGCTCAATCTTTTTTTTTTTTTTTTTTTTTTTTTTTTTTTTTTTTTTTTTGTGGGTACCGGGGGGACGACCTCAGGACCTCGCGCGCCAACAGGCACCCGTGCCGCTGAGCGATATCACCGGCCCCTTTTTCGTATGTGGGATCTGGGAGTCGAACTCGGGCCTTCGCGCTTGCAAGGCAGGCGCTTAAGCCGCTGAGCCGTCTCACCGTACAGTGCTCAATCTTTAGTCACTGAAAAGCATAATTCCAAGAACCTACCAGCCAGTAAAAGGATGGACCTTAGGAGCCCCTTGCTTTAAACAGTGGTCTGGATGCACACCATCACCAGTTGCTTTTGACAGTAAAGATTTCCTGACTCTATTTCACCAGAAATGCTACTCAATTAATGGACTTGAAGTGGAACATGTATTTTTCCTTTCCAAAAGCTTCTGATTTTGATGTGCAGTAAAATTTCAGCAACACACATATCTGAGCGAGCCTGAAGAAGCATCATAGTATATATGTTATTCACAAATGATTGGAAGTAGAATCTTACAGCATTAAAAAGTATGGCATAATGGTTGTGTCATTCAGATATCACTCAATACATGAATTCCCTTGTGACACCTCTACTACCTTATTTTTTCCAAAAAGAATGCTTTCACTGTTAGCAAAGTCAGCCCTATGCAACTGACTCATTCCATATTGGATAATTGCACTCACGAGTAAATCTTTGTTACACACATGCTCAATTCACTGTACCAATTCTGCTTTCTGATGGATAAAACATGAGGTCTAGTTCTCTCTGTTACAGGTACTTCTTCACATATAAAAATCTCCAAACTCTGTTCCTCAGAAGAACATGACCAGACTTTTGACCATTTGTCTTATGAGATTCTTTAAGAACTTCCACCTTCCTGATTATTCTCATCTGTACACACTCTGGTCAATGTTGCTATGCTCAAAGCAGAATGAACTACACTGACATAGTCCTGGTTGGTCTGATAAGCCTAAATGAAATAAATAAATAAGCTCACTCATGAAAACAGCAATATATTTTCCTTTTGTAAGATTAATGAAAATGATCACATTTAAAATATATTATCCTTTCCATAAGAAATTACTACCAGTAACTGATACAAAGGAAACATTTACATTTTAACCCGACAAATGTTATCTTTTAATATAAAGTCTACTTGCGTAGTTAATGGCAATTTTGTACTTATGCTAATATATATTTCAATGATGAACTGTATTAAACTTTTCTCATTGCTATATAAAATAATTTAAGTTACACAATATTTTTACATCCCATAAATGGTTAATTCACTTTTTCAGGGTTTCCCAAATAGCTATTGGCATCTAGAGAATTTCAGAGTCTTACGGTATTGATTTCCGAGCAACTTGCTGCTTCAGAAGAAGGTGAAACAGTGGGGAGGACAGTTTAGAGGGCACCGAGCTGCTGCTTCTCTTTGCTTTAGGGCTTTGAGGTTCAGTTTCAAATTCATCCTTCTCCTCCTTGTCCTTACAACCTCAAGCATATTAAATTAGCTCATATAAAAACATTTAATTGGGGAAAAATATCAGAATAATGAGAATTTATGTTGGTCCCCGCACATTTTTGAACTTACTAATATTTTAAACCAAAAGTGACAGAGCATCGTGTACTATCATAGCTGAATGCAGCAAGCTGCAGAGTCATATGGTACTTTACACCATGATAATTCACTATTTCCTCAGTTGATGTGAACAAGGGCTGTGTTTATTTTGATTGTGCAGATTGTATTTATTTGTGTCTTTGCTTTTGACTCTGCAAGTTAGCTACCTCAATCCTCCGTTCTGTCCTCTTCCACTGAATAATCTTGAACTCTTCTTGAAAGTAAAATCTCTATGTACTGAAGTATTTTCTTATTTATTAGAGATCTATGATTTTAAAAAGTTGTGGCATGATAACATAGTTATTGTTTTTGTAAGTATTGTATCCCAATTCTATAAGTTTGAGTAGTCTACCAAAACTATTATCCCATAACCTTTCTCATTTTTGATGCATGGTTCTGAAAAATGTGAAATTTATTTTCAAGAATGTATGTTTTGCACTTTTTTCTTTTTAAATCAAATGTCTCCCAACCAGAACAGATGGAGAGACAGGTGAGGTAGAGGGATTTGTGAGGCTGAGTCCTTTGAAATGGGGTCAGTTTGATCCTTATGCCTTCTCTCAAACATTTGTGGTCTACCTCAGTTTCTGTGCTACTATGATTCACTAACTGTGAAATACTAATGACTTGATATATGACACCATCATCTTTCAGTTTTGGAGTCTCATACCATCTCATAACAAGTTTACCCATATAAAAAACTTCTTATAATTTATCCATTCCTATTTCCAGTTCAATAACTTCTAACCCATTCTACTATATTTTATATCATATGATTTTTCTTTTTCTTTGTTTTTCTTTGATCAAGGGTCTTACTGTGTAGTTGAGGCTGGCCTTGAACTCACTATGTTGCACACTCTGGTCTTTTTTTTTTGTGGGTACCGGGGATCGACCTCAGGACCTCGCGTGCCAGCAGGCGCCCGTGCCGCTGAGCGATATCACCAGCCCTTTTTTCGTTTGTGGGATCCGGGAGTCGAACTCGGGCCCTCGCGCTTGCCAGGCAGGTGCTTACGCCACTGAGCCATCTCACCAGCCCCACACTCTGGTCTTGAACTCACAGCAGTCTTTCTGCCTCAGCCTCCAGTGTGCTCTGAGATTCCAAATGTGTGCACCAACCCTTTGCTTTATTTTAACACCTTAGCTTCAATATTTTGACGCAGACCACCAAAGTTTATCAGTATTTCCATTCTTCCCTTTTGTGAAATTCATATCATTTTTCCTCAAATGACTTTGGACTTTCTATGTGGTTTCTAATTTATTTTATCTTCCCAGCTTCATTATTGAGCACAACAGAGCCTGTTCTACTGGGATGATTTTATTGCTGTGTTTATAGTTGAAACAGCTTTGGTCAATCTTTAAGACAAGGCTGATTTAGAAAGGCTGTCATGGAAGAACGTAATGGCATTTTTGATGCTTTGGGCTTACTTTTAAAGGAATTCTACCTTCTAATATGTCTATGCCTTTTCAAATTTTATATCTAAAGCAATCTTATTAACACAAACCCAGGGTAGAATTCAGTCTACAACTGAAGATGCTCTAGGCCTTTGCTTATGTAATAATGTTTGAAAAAGCTATTTTCTATTTGGGAGACTCTTCAAATATGTAATATTACATTGCATACAGGGGAATATTAGTATAGATAGAGAAGTCACATTAATTATTTCATTGGCAGGTCATTCGGGATGTTCTATGCCAATGCACCATACAATGACTTTTTAATCTAAAATCATTAGTATTTATCCTAGCATATTCCACAGCCACATAAGACCACAGCGCAGACATGTCCTGGGAGACACTGAATGTGGTGCTCAAAGTCCAAGACTGGTCATGCCCACATCGACACAGAGTTGGCAAGTTCAGGGTCTACTAGGCCAAAATTATGTAACCTCAAGTATGTAGCTTTTAACACTGCTAGATTTGAAAAAAAAAAAAAAACAAAGAGTCTTATTAAGAGTCTTATTAAGAATTCATATGACATTTGTATTTAGTTTAGTATTTATTTGGTTGGAATCTTTCTCAAAAAGAACTTTAGTTTAATAATTTGCCACTATATGAAGTAAAGCTATTTGCCTTTCCTGAAAGACACAAAAGAGAAAACAGTAATCACATTTCATCAGCTGAAGGAATCTGTACTGATGACCATTCTGTTGTGGATTCAAAATGTAGCCAGATGAAATAAAATGTCTTTGATTTCCAAAAAGATATTTCTTCAGTCAAAATTATTTTAGAAAGCACTATGTTTAGTAAATATAAATAAATATGATAAATTACTTCTCCTTAAAATGTAACTACTCTGCTGAAATTAGATCACTACCTTTTAGCTTAGTCAGTGAAATAATTTTGGATTGAAATGTATTTTTATGCTGGTATATAATTGAATAAGACTGCTTAACATCATAATTGTTCTTAATATGGAAAATGGCCCTGAAAATAGTTACTGTACCTTCCTTGGCAGAGCCACTGTATATAAAGTGAGTGTAGACTAGAATATCATATCCCATTCCAGCTGTTTTTAAATTTGGCACTGCTCTGTTCACTGAAGCATTAAAGCAGCGTGGGTTTCATAATTATGAATCTTTAAGGCCAGTAGTCAGTCAGATCTGGGTAAAAATCTTGGCTCTGCTACCTAAAAACCATGAGATGCTAAGCAAATTATTTAACCTGTAAATATCTATTCTACTTCCATTTTACAAAACAAAGTACTTTCAACATTATTGTTCAAACACTATACATGTCGAATCAATAGGCAAAAAAATTTCAAAAAGCATAATTTTGCGTCATTTTATCTTATAGTGATTAGTACCTTAATTTAAATGCTTGCCTTCATAAAACTGTAAGTAGTTTGTTAAATGTCAGAGTCTACGAGGGCTGAAATCTGCATTTTAAAATCTAGTTGATGTTAATTTAAAAAGTAGCTATAAAAGAAAAAGAGAAATTAAAGAACATTAAATAGTACTTAATATAGGCTTATTGAATTATACAAATAAATATCCATCTATATATATTTTATATATGTATTCTGTATAACAATTTTTGCAACTTAAGTAATAGTTGAAATGCAACTTATAATGATTATTTACTATTTATTCAATATTTACAATTTTTTAAAAAATAGATAATAAGCATGGAGAGTCAAGGCCAGCCTGCTCCAGCTTTCCGAGGATTACAAGTTTGTACCACCGCAATTTGCATGTACTTTAAACAGGTTGTGTGGTCAGGTTTTGTTATTATACCTTCTTAAATGAGGAGCAGCTATAGGCCAAGAAAAGTTAAAAACATGATCACTGTCACACAGCAATGAAATAGAAGTTAAACTTCTGATTTATCAAATCTGCAGATTATCATTAAATTTTATTTTTCTAGGACTAATGTATTTTTGCCACTAGACTCTCATCATTAACTTAAAATTGCAATTTGAACATTACAAGACTGTGGTGTTCTTAGCACCATAATTGTTCTTCATAGGGTGGGGATGCCCCTGCAGGATATTACTGTACCTTCCCTGGCACAGCCACTGTATATGCAGTGAGTTAGGCTAGAATACCATCCTCCAATCCAGGGGTTTGCAAATTTGGCATTGCTCTGTTCGTTGAAGCGGTGTGGGCTTCATAATTATGAATTTGTAAGGTCAGTATCTCTCAGGAATGAATATTTCGTACTTGAGAGTCAGATCTGGGTAAAAATCTTGGCTCTGCTACCTAAAACTATGAGACTCTAAGCAAATTATTTAGCCTATAAATATACAGTTACCTTGTATTCATAATAAGAGTGAATAATAGTATGTGTCTCATGAAATTGCCATGAGGGTTATTATGGAATAATTGACCAGCTAAGAGTGTCTGAAATATATGAATGTTCAAAAATATTTGTTGATTCCAATATTAGCATTCCTATCATGTTATGGATAAATATTCTTAAAAAAAAGTAATCCCGTGGATCGTTACAATAGTTGGTAATTACAAATCGGTTGTTTCACCTTTTTATTACAGTGAAGATATTATCCCTGCACTTGGAAATTTAAATGTCTGAGACATCAAAAGTTACAGCAATGTTGTTTATTGCTTTAAAGTCTATAATTCATCAACAACTTCATGCTCACAATGATCCAGACACAGGATTCCAGCAAAAGTCCATGGCCGTGACTGCTCGTGGAATTCCCCTACTGATGTCATTAACAATAGTGAATGTGAAATCATCTGCCCTTAAATTAGCTACCCAATTGACTCACCATATCAGTACGAAATTTCCAATGTTTTATGAAGTGTGTATAACTCTGCTTACCTTTCCAATTGCTTGTTCTATATTCTCACATATCTCAACATAAGGCTTGCCCCAATTACTAAGTTGCTCATGCCTTTATAGACGTAGATATGATTTCCTGCTTATAGAATGCTAGTGAATTACTAAATCGTCAAAATTCAACTCAGAGTTTACTTCCTTTCTGAAGATTTTTACAACTTCTAGTCTTAAACTTAAGAGAGAAAGTGTGTGTGTATGGTGGAGGTGAGGCAGGGGGTGGCGGTTCTTTTCTTTCTTTACAGTATGTTTCTGTAAAGGTTTAGAGAGAAAAGATAAGAATTACCCCAAAAGATTTTTGTTTTAAATATGCATATTCTGGGGGTTTTCTTTCTCTCAAAAATGAGATTCAGTGCAAAAATGTATAGCATAATGTTTTTATCAGGCTCCTTTAATAAGGAACTATTAATTTCTTTTCCTATGACCCTGTGGTGAAACAGTGAAGCTTGATTTTACACCTCTTATCCACACCTGGTTACTATGCAGTCACATTATTTTATATTTGTCAGCTCTATCAAATTCTTTGAGGGTAGAGGATTTTCGTCGTTTTAATCTAAAGAAAGTACAGTAATTAATGCCCAATGGAAATCAGTAAGTGTGGTTTTATGTTGATACATGAATGAATGCATTTTAGAATTATATTCTTTATTGTCACATAACTGTAAACTTCAAATAGAAAAAATGTGTATTACTTTTTTTACATTCAAAGAGAAAATATAGTCTAAGTATTGAAGTTCAGATGCTTTCTTTCCTAAGAAAGCCCCAGATCATCATTCATTTTTACCATGTACAGAATTATTAGGTTGGACTTCTGGTATTCTCATAGCAAACTGAGTAAGAACAAATTGTATGGCTTAGTTGACATCTTCTGTAGAAACTTGCACCATCACCTGTACGAATCGATAGCATGACAGGCTGTCAATAGAGACAGACCCTAAAATAGACACAGAGTACAAAACAACTGAGAAGTTTGGTGTGTTTTAACTCAATAACAAACTTTCCCACAGAGTCACAACAGAAACTTTGTTTTTCTTGTCAAAACAAGTCAAATGCATATTTTTATAATCATAACCAAATTGTATCCAAATGGGTAAATTGTTTATGAAACACTGACATGCATTGAAACATAATGTATTAAAAATAGAGCATAGATTATTTTATATTGATACATGTTGAATATAGATTGAAAATGGAATTTACATTAAAATTATTTCATAGGCTGAGGGTGTAGCTCTGTGGTAGAGAGCATACATTAACATTCACAAGGCCCAGTATTCAATCCCTGGACCAAACCAAACCAAACAAAATCCCAAAATTAAAAAAATAGAATCCTTAAATTGTTTTGTGTTAGGACTTGACTAGGACATGTGCAGTGAAGATATGTGTACAAAATCTAGTGTGATAAATATTGTTATAGAAGGCTAATTACTGTGGGATCAAAAGTGAAGTGACACACATTGAGTTGAAGGGTTATGAAGTGTATGATAAATGACAATGAAGCTGAGTTTTAAAGAATGGGTAGCAGGGATGGAAGGAAAAGCTCATGAGAAGAACCCACAGTAGTTGAAGGGGAAGGTGAGAAATTCAATGTACTTAAAGCATAGTGAGGTAAGGACTGATGACGCAGGTTGCAAAGATTGCTGTCATGGTAGTGACATGACCATATTTATTACGTTGTTTGTTTTAGTCAGAGAACTCACATAAATGATTAAAGAGTGGATTTGGTGGAGTAACCAGTTAGATGGTCATGGCAAGAGTATAGGAAATATATTTTTAAAAGTCTACAAAGTTGTTAAAAAATGGCATACTAAAAAATACTTAGGTAGAAAAAAACTAAGGAGCGAATGTAAATACTTGTGGATGGTCCCCTGATAGAGACAGGGAAATCAAAAGCAGGCATAGATTCAGGCAGAAAGTAATGTCAGTGGCTTTCAACATGCAAAGAGCAACAGAAATGATGGTGTGACATCCAAGTAGATGAGAAATATGAGCTAGAGATTTGGAAAGTGGATGGAGCAGGATATTCAGGTAGCATTCCTGTAACTCTTGAAGGCAAATTCCCACCATGGAGCAAGAGTTATAGAATAAAAATGAAACACAGACAGGACATTACTTCAGAGATAAGCAAGAAAACAGGATGAACTAGTGTGAACAGAAGCAATGGAAAGGTCAGAAAAGGAATACAGGGGCCGGTGAGATGGCTCAGCGGCATAAGCACCTGCCTGGCAAGTGCGAGGGCCTGAGTTCGACTCCCGGAACCCACATACAGAAAAAGGGCCGGTGATATTGCTCAGCAGCATGGGCGCCTGCTGGCGCGCGAGGTCCTGAGGTCTACCCCCGGTAACCACAAAAAAAAAAAAAAAAAAACAAAAAAAACAAAAACGGAATACAGGAAAGTTTTTGTCTCCTTGCAAGAAAACAGTGTCAAGCATCAATGGAGTCACATGTTCTACAGCAAAATGTTTATTCCACCATACAGCATAGAAACCACTCAATTTGATTTTCCTCTGAGGGATTAGAAGATCCACTACTAAACACTGTACAGCTGAGGAGTGATGAAGTCTTCAGAATGTAAACAGGAGAATCAAGTCCTATTTGCTGAAGTTGACAAGAATGGGGCTTGTGGGGTAAGTCAGATGATATTGAATTGGGATATTATTAAGGGAAATACACTGTTTTGAGTGGTTCTAAATCAGAGGTTTCTCCTTCACCTGAAATGTGTGTATTCATCTCAGATACCCACTTTTGGATTGGGTCTTTAAATTTGGGGGGTCTGATTCTTTCAATTCTTTATATGTTCTAGATATTAGTCCTTTGTCTGGAAAACAACTGGCAAAAGGTTTTTTCTAGGTTGTCGTTCCATTCTGTTGGTGATTTCTTATGCTGTGCAAAAGCTTTTTAGTAAGATGAGATCCTAGGTATTGATTTTTTGCAGTATTTCCTGTGCAGTTGGGGTTTTGTTTGAGAAGTCTTTGCCTACACCTATGTCTTCAAGAGTTTCACCTCTTCTCTATTCCAGCAGATTTAGTGCTTTGGTTTTAATATTTAGATCTTTGATCCATTTGATTTTAGTTTGGTACATGATGATAGATTTGGGTCTAGTTTTAGGCTTTGGCGTGTGGAAAGCCAGTTTGTCCAGCACCAGTTATTAAAGAGGCTGTCTTTCTTCCGGTGAGGGTGTTTGTCCCCTTTTGCAAAGATCAGGTAGGTAGTTGAGTGTGTCTATAGTTGTTTCTACATCTTCTAAACTGTTCCATTGATCTTCAGGTCTCTCTCTCTCTCTCTCTTTCTCTCTCTCTTTTTTTTGCCAGTGCCCCACTATTTTTATCATAGTAGCTCTATAGTATAATTTCAAGTCAGGGATTGTGATGTCTCTTGCTTTGTTGCCTAGAAATGTTTTTGCTATTCTAGGTCTCTTCTGGTTGCAAATGAATTTTAGGAATGTTTTCTCTAGTTCTGTGAGGTATGCTAATGTATTTTAATTGGGATTGCATTAAATCTATATAAAAATTTTGGGAGTATGGTCATTTTCACTATGTTGGTTCTTCCTACACAAGAGCAAGGGATATCTTTCCATTTTCTGATATTCTCTTTGATCTCCTTTTTCAGAGTACTACAGTTTTCATTGTAGAGATCTTTTGTTAGATAGATTCCTAAGTATTTCATTTTTTCTGATGCTATTATGAAAGGTGTTGTTTCCTTAATTTCTGTCTCAGTGAGTTTGTTATTTCCGTACAGGAATGCTATGGATTTTTCAGTGTTGGCTTTGTATCCAGCTACACGACAATCTGGTTATTAAATCTAGAAGTCTTTTGGTGGAGTTTTTGGAATGTTCTATATAGAGTATCATGTCATCTGCAAATAATGATAATTTAACTTCTTCCTTTCCTGTCTTTATTTCATTTATTTCTTTCACTTGTCTAATTGTTCTGGTGAATGTTTTCAAATCTATATTGAATAGTGGACATCCTTGTCTTATTCCTGATTTTATAGTGAAAGCTTTCAGTTTTTGTCCATTTAGTGTGACATTGGTTGTTGATTTATCATAGATGGCTTTTATCAGATTGAGATAAATACCATCTATTCCCATTTTCTGTAAGGATTTTATCATGAATGAGTGTTGGATGCAAAGGCAAATAAATATATGAAAAAATGTTCAACATCACTTGTCATTCGAGAGATGTAAATTAAAACAACACTGAGATTTCATCGCACTTCAAAAAGAATGGCATTATGAAGAAATCAACCAATAACAAATGCTTGTGAGGATGTGGGAAAAAGGAATTCTTTTCTACTTTTGGTGAGAATGCAGACTGGTGCAACCACTGTGGAAGCAGTGTGGAGAATTCTCAAAAAACTAGGACTACAGGTCCTATTTGACATAGCTATTCCTCTTCTTGTATCTTACCTAAAAAATAAAAGCATCATACCACAGTGATGTGCACCCATGTTTATAGCAGCATAGTTTGTAACAGCTAAATCTTGGAAGCAACTCAAATGCCCATCAACTGATGAAAGGATAAAAAAATATATTTTTTAATATATATACAATGGAGAACTTCTCAGCCATAAAAAAGGGTAAACTTGAGACATTTATAGCTAAATGGATGGACCTTGAGACCATAATTTTAAGTGAAAGAAATGGAACACACATGTGTAAATATAGCATTATCTCTCTTAAATAAGAAACTGAAAGTGTATATAATAATCAAAATGTATAATAGATACTGTAAAATAGGAAGAAATTGTTCAAAAGGAAAGAGGAACTAGGGAATGGGAAGGAAGGGAGGGAAAAAATAAGAAAAGAAGGATAAAATGGAAGCAAAACTTTGTAAATAAGGAGGGGAAGAGAGGTTGAAGGGAGGGGAGGGGAACAGGGGAAAAAAGAGGAATCAAGATATATCATGTACAGGTAGAAATTCCCTATGATGAATGTGATCACTATGTATATTGAAATTGTACCAATAAACTTAATTTTAAAAATGCAAGAAAAATGAATTTAGAAATAGATATTACTCCTTTCAAAAAAATTGGCTCAAAATAGATCCCAGACCTAAATGTAAAAGTGACAAACAAACAAAAAGCCCTGTAACATTTCTAAAAGAAAATATAGGAGGGGGCCGGTGAGATGGCTCAGCGGCGTAAGCGCCTGCCTTGCAAGCGCGAGGGCCCGAGTTCGACTCCCGGATCCCACATACGAAAAAGGGGCCGGTGATATCGCTCAGCGGCACGGGTGCCTGCTGGCGCGTGAGGTCCTGAGGTCGACCCCCCGGTACCCACAAAAAAAAAAAAAGAAAATATAGGAGAAAATCTATAAATAAATAAATAAATAAATAATAAAATTAGAGGTTTTTTAAACGAAGTTCCTATCTTTTACTTCATTTAACTTTAATAAGAATATGTCTGTCTGAAGTTAATTGTTAGTGCTATTCCTTAGAGGAAATTTGTTTTAAAAACTTAAAGCTACAGCTTACTTTTTACTGTTTAAAATTGGTATTTGTCTCTAGAAGCTATTTATCTGTCTTCCCTGGAATGGTCTCAAGTGTTCTAGTTTAATCTCATTTCTTCAAAAGTTAGACATTCCAAGTTAAATGATGATGAATGATAACTATTTTGTAATGAAATCTTTGTGGTCAATGAGCTAGGTGTCAAGAAATGAGAATAAAAATGCTGTATCTGATTACTGCATTTTAATAATGAAGATGAGCATTGTGATGCTTTTTAGAATTTCAGTGTTACATGAGTTTTGGTTTTGTAATGACTCTGAAAAAAGTTGTCTCTTAATACCTTAATAAACACAAGGGAAAAAAACAAAGCAGTACCAGAATAAATGGAACACTTTGAATTGTAGACTTTTTTTAAAAAAAACTCTAATTTTAATTAACACAAATCCTAAGTTCTGTTTCTAAATGAACATACATGTCACATGGCAGTACAGCATTTGAAAGCTATCAGATAAGTTAGGCTTCAGTGAATACTTAAAAAGTTTAGAAGAAAAAAAATAGACTTTCACAAACTAAGAGATTTGATAAAATTAGATTGTTTTTCAAAATGTTGCTATGAAATACAATTATTTTTAGCACTAATAAGCATGAAGTGACTGAAAGGCATCCTATTCTGTGGTGATGAAAGTAGAGAAAGAGCAGTGCCTTGTATCCTTTTAAGGCTCTTGCAGGCTTCTCTTCAATTGCATTTTCTTCTCAAAATGTGAATTCATATTTGGGGATGTCAGGAGTAAAAAACAACCTCGAGGAAATTCCTAAAGTGACTTAAAATTGACTTCCCACTGTTTTAGACTTTAAAATTTATTTTGTAAGGGAGAAATCTACTTTGATATGTTAAGTGTAAGCTTGTAAAATGATAGTGTATTAAAATGCAAGCTTTTATATTGAAAACAAAAGAAAAATATAAAGATTATAACATAATCATATCCATCATTTGTGGAACTTTCATTTTGTAACACATGAAATATTTTAATGATGAATGTCAAATTGGAAACTTTTGAGGCTTTTTATCTATCTTGTTCTACAGGATTAATTCCTAAACACACACACACACACACACACACACACACACATCCAATTCATAGAACTTTTCCAGCCTGTTATATTCTAATAAAATAGACACATGTCAGGCTAGCTCAAAAGGAAATGAGTCCTGCAGCACATACAGGGTCCCTTGACTAAAATAAAGCACAGTTAGTTTAAAATTTTAATTAATACCTTGCATTTCTTCTTTCAGTGTTCAGAATCCTTCCATTTGATTCTCAGAGTAGTCTCAAAGCATCTCAATTTAAAGAAAAGGTAAATGGCTTGTGGGTGTTGCAATTTTTCCATGAATATATATAGTATATGATAAATCTTGGTTTTAAACTAAATTCCTTTAATTCTGATGTATTTTTTCTTTCCTAGTATAACATAATAATTGAGTGAAAGGTCTTTACAACTAGATGTCCTGGATTCCAATCCTATTCTTACCATTTAGGTTAGTCAAATTATTAATGGTACTTTTTGGTTTTCTCTAATACAGAGTTGTATTCAGAGAGATAGAGCTACTATTTGTGTTAAGTGATGTTACATTGGTTCAACATTTAAATCTTGATAGACCAATTAAACACTAATAATTATTTCTGAATAATTTGTTTTATTTATTAAAATAACTTGTCTCCAACCTCATGATCTGACAGAGAAAAGTATCTTGACTATTAAAATATAATATTCCTTCTCTAATATTTATTTGGTCATTTCTTCTCATATACTTTGATTATTATGTGTAGGTTGTACTAAAAATCCGTTTATTACATTTACCGAACTTTGTGGTCCTCTATTTTTGTAAACTTGAAAAAGAGATTTGGAACATTTTTGTAATACCAATGCTTTTACTACCAATGCTGAATGGTGGTTTCTCAAAATGCATTCTTTTCTATCAATCATGTAGTCTCTCTCTCACTTTCTCAGAGTTTTAATACAGGGCTTTCAAACTGAGCTACATCCTTAGATCTTTTTATTTGATTTTGAGACATAGTCAAGATATGAGCTGGGCTCATACTTGTGATCCTTCTGCCTCAGCTTCCCAGAGTGCTAGGATTACAGGAGTATACTGCCATGCCTGGTGCTCATGTGATTTTCAAAGACTAATTATAATTTGAATTATATCTATGACTAGATAAGTAAATAGATGCATGTCAGACTAACCCAGAAGGTAAAGAGGAGAGATTCTCATTCATATTTGTTGAGTTGAACTTTGTTACTTACATGGGCTATACAGTTAGTGTTATGTCTGGGATGGAAGTTCTGATATATCTGCTGATCATTTTTGTCTAACATGCAGACAGCTACTTCTATGGTCAGTTTCTTTTTTGTATCTGCATTGTGTAATAACCATCCTAATAATAAATAATAATAATACCAACAGTGACAAATATTCATCAAGTGTCTGTTGTCAGGCACTCTGTTAATAGTTTTGATATATATTATATAATTTGATACTTGGGGAAATTAAGAAACAAATGTCATTTAAATATTCTTAAATGAGGAATTTGAGGTTCAGAAATATGAAATACCTACAGAAGGTCACACAATATTACTGCTAGTGTTTTATCACTGGTGTTACAACAGTTATACTGTCTTATAATACTGTATGAGGTATGGAATAGGAGAAGCAGATTTTCTGCAAGTCTAACATTAAGAAATAAGGTCAGCAATCTGGTCTAACCTTCCTCAACTTTGCAAGTGGTTTTAACCTGCTCAGTGGAATTTTTCCATGCTGATTTAAGCAAAAAGAAGAAATTATACTGACAGTTATTGTAGAGCTTTAAATTCCAACTTCTCTTATTTGTGGATAATCTGAGTTACAATGACTGTGAATCCCCTCATGACTAACAATTTCATTAAGTAGAATTATTTCTGACCTCATTGTCCTGGGTAAAATCCATTGAAAGAAATTAGTTTATGAATCAAAGTAATTATTCACTATAAATGAAGAAAAGGGAATGACTTTGTATACACCAGAATTTTTAAATAGATAATCTCTAGACTGGGAGCAAGGGTATGGAGATGATAATGAGCAATCTGAAAAAGCAATTAAAATACATTTTCTATTACAGCAGTGAAACTATTCCGTGTGACACTGTAATGGTGGATACATATCAGTATACTTTTGTCAAAATACATAGAATGTACATTGCAAATTGAAATCTAATGCAAACTATGAACTTTAGTTAATAATAATAATGTATGGGTATTGGCTCAATAATAGTATTGAATGCACTGCATTAATGCAAAATGTCAATAGTAGAAATTGTGCATGTGTATGAGGTGCAGAAATGAATAAGAAACCTATTTTCTGATGATTTTTCTGTAAAACTAAAATTCTTCTAAAAAATAAAGACATAAAAATACTCACTGTAAGATACCAGATAAATCAAGTGAACTCATTTAACTAAGAACAAGAGGTAGAAGTCTAGTCCCTATAATAAATTTTGTAAAATAGTATTATTTCTAATATTCTTTTGTCTGTCAAGCCATAACAAAAGCCCCAAAATGCCTGTATAGGATTAATTTGAAATATATCATCAATTCTTAAACCTAACTTTCAGTAATCTGGGCAGAATGGTTTTTTCAATTTTGGGATAACACGAGGAAAGATTTCACCATAATTATTTATGGAGAGCCACAGGCTAGATTTCAGTTAAATAATAAAATCATTTAACCTTACTTGAAAAACTTTTGGTCAAAAATGAGGAAACTATTTATGTAAATACCAGTTTGCTCATGTTGAAACAGAATTTATCAGGATTCTTTGGCAGATTTAGTTTTGCTCTCTTAATTTATTTACCACACTTCAGATAAAAGGATTTTAGAAGTAACATAAGAAGGTTGTAAATATTTAAAAGATGGTGCCTTAGATCAGCAATTCCTAAGGTTCTTTCTGGTTGAAATTTATTTTTGCCTTATACTTAAAATGAAGATGGGGATTGTTCATAAATATTCATTTCATGAATATCTTTCCCAACTCTCTTCATATATTGGGAGCCTCCTGCTCTGAGAAGCCTTACTGTGCAAAAAGTATTAGAGGGAATTGGCAATGCCAGAAACAGAGGTGCCAAGCTTTGGTTGGCTTCTCAAGCTCCCTCTTCTGAGTATCAGTCCCGAAGCACCTGGGCAATGAACAGTGATAGAAATGGTGGATGCTGGGCCGCTACATCATGGTATAGCCTACAAATGCTTTTACTAAGCATTTCTGTATCTCTATAGGAAGAGTGGCTAAATTAATAAATATTACATTCAGAACTTTGGGGAGGTCAATCAAGCATTATTGTTTGGTTTCTACTTTTTTGGTTTTAGGACAGGAGTGAGTTTAAGACTGGCCAAAGGAAAAGGTAATTTTCAGATTTACTTTCCAAGTTAAATATTGTCATGTATACAGCTTATTAAACTTTTAAAAATTTTGTTTTTTTCATAATCATTACCTTAATTCTGTGCATTAAAATCATCTGGAAGATTTAATCATTATTTGCAGGGTTTCATTTAATCTATAAAATATTATTGAATCACATAATTATATTCAGGTAGCCTTGTAAGTGACAGTGTTGTTAAGTGGGCTAGACACAAGGGTAGGTGTGTCTGGATCATTTATCTAGCTCCATCAACATTTTAGGTATATTACATGGGATAGCATTTTATTTTCTCAATTAGGAAAAGGAAATACAAGCTACTTATACAGTACTGGAAACAAAGTCAATGGTGAATGGGCCCTTCATTAAGTTGTTCAGAGTAGCAAATAAGAAAGATTTTATGAACAGTAAAATAGCACGCAAACATAGTTATTAAATATGTAGATAATTACAATATTTGCCTAGTAATCAAGGGTACAAGTCACAGTTATTTCTAATTTGTTGATAATTTTAAGCAATCTAGAAGTGAGCCAGAACCTTGATGGTTTCAAACCTCCTGTTTACTTATAACAAACCATTAAGCATGACGTTATCATAACCAGATTTCTCTTTTGCATCTATTACCTGCTCATTCCTGAAGAACTTTCAGACTCTGGTTACAGTCTCTTTATCACTTGGAGGTACAGAATGTGTATTTTGTTCTGATTAAAGATGCTCAGATTTCGTAGACACCATTATCATATATGAGACATCAGTTTTTCAAAGAGCTATATTTTAAAAAGCAACATAATTATGTAAAATAAAGAACATTGTCGGAAGCTACTTTTGTATATTTTAATGTTTCTGAGAAAATGTTTTATAGTCATTTTGGAATATGAGAACAAGGAGGGCATGATAAATAGCCAAAACCTATTCTGAGCTTTTAGTGTTCTGTGCTATTTTCCATATTTACCTGTTTTTTGATTAAATGCCAAGAGAAAAATTTTATGTACAATCTTAGTGAAACATTATCGTATTTTAAGTATTTTAAAATAAATTAGTTCACTACACAATATTTCAACACTCAATCTTTTCCAGATTTTATTCATACAACATATTTTTCATTAAGATTAAGTTGCAAGCTTAATATCATTGAAATGGCCTTAATACAGTACCCTTCAGATTCTCTGAGAGACTTTTTAATAATTTTTTTCTTTTTGACAATTCTGAAACTGGCTTAGGGTACGTAAGACATGTGTCATTGCTTTTAATAAACTCAGGACATGGAAAGACTTCATGAATGTCCACTTGAGGCCCAGCAGGATTTATGTAGCTTCCCAAATCCATGTCATAGAGAAGACACCAAGGCTTTCATGTCAGAGCAATACCTTGGGGACTCCAGAGGTCAGTGAGACTTTGGAAGGCCTGGAAGCTATATCTAACATGTTAGAAAGAAGTATGCATCAGAAAAGTGGAGATAACATTTTTAATTAAAGAGATGATATGGAGGGTTATTTCATTTCGCATTGTGTTAATTGACACAAGCTCCATTTCTGAGATACTGGGCTGTATGCACAGATGGCACAGTTAACTTTAGCTAACAATCCTCTATGGACCTTTTGATCCCGGAGGAAGCTCTTATAAACTTTCCATATAGAGCCCGCAAAGCGCACAGACATTCATATATGTTGGATCAGGCCATTAAACCATCACACTCAAGGGAAGTTGACTTTCAAAACCTGATGCATTTGTGTCCCACATCTACTAAGGTAATGCCTAATGGTGTCACACAGAACACTAAAGTTCTAACACTGTCTTGAGATTGGTGGTATATGTAGCAGTAGAGATGGAAATAATGAAGGCAAAATTTCAGTGTCAACCTGAGCTCTTACTGGAAGCCATTACCTGAGAGCTAGCTGCATCCTGAGTCAAACCTTTGAACAATGACAGCAGAGTCTGAGGACACAAGCTCAGGATGGCAGTAGAGGATCATACTCTAGATCTTCAGAAAACAAAGTCAACCATGATCCCTGAAAACTCCTTCAGAATTAGCCTTGGTACAAATCTGACTGTGTGCTTTAGAATTAGCTGTGTTCAATTAGCACACAGCAGTTATGGAAACGGCTTTTAGGTGGACATTGTCGCTTGTCCCTCAGAAAATTCATATGAGCTGCAAAACACATATGACAACTGTATTTGCTGAAATATTGACCACTGATATTTGTGAAAGTTCTGACGAATATCACCAAAGGAATAAAGTGCTGAGTAGATATAATTTGGAATGTGTATACACACATATATTTCTTTTAAGATTATATATATGATATATAATTTTATATAGATTCTGATATATATATATATATTCTAAAAAATACCAAGAAAACCTTTTATCATGTCTCCTTTCCTGTATATGCAAACCCCAGTTAGTATAGCCTTCTAATTCTGTGGCAATGGCTGTCTATAGATGGTACTCATCTGTTACCATGACAACTGGAAACTGGAAGCTAAAGAACTGCTTTTTCTTTTTTTCTTTTTTTTTTTTTTTTGTGGGTACTGGGGGGGTCGACCTCAGGACCTCGCGCGCGCCAGCAGGCGCCCGTGCCGCTGAGCGATATCACCGGCCCCTTTTTCGTATGTGGGTTTCGGGAGTCGAACTCAGGCCCTCGCGCTTGCCGGGCAGGTGCTTAAGCTGCTGAGCCATCTCACCGGCCCCCTATGAACTGCTTTTTCTGTTGGGACAACACCAATATAAACCTGGTCAGGCATGACATTGGTGATAAATTTGACATCTGGATCATTTTGATGCAGATGACAGCAATCTAGAGCCTCTGGACAATGATAGATGACATTAACCAAATATAGTTGCCTGGACTAAATATCTTTTTTTTTTTTTTTTGTGGGTACCGGGGGGTCGACCTCAGGACCTCGCGCGCCAACAGGCACCCGTGCCGCTGAGCGATATCACCAGCCCCTTTTTCGTATGTGGGTTCCGGGAGTCGAACTCGGGCCGTCGCGCTTGCAAGGCAGGCGCTTACGCCGCTGAGCCATCTCACCGGCCCCTGGACTAAGTATCTTTTGAACATCTGACCAAAATCAACAAGGCAGGAACTGCTACCAAAGATGTGAAGTCATAAAAAATATCTGGTGGTTTTTTTGAAATCCAGTCTGGTCTGTAGGGAAGGAGTCCGATTACCCTTTGTACAGCAACAACAATGAAGGTAGTCACTGTGTAAATCAGGCCCTAGGTCACCCACTCTTCTGTGAACCTCTAAATATAACTACTGGCTGGTCCTAAAATTTCACATATCAGGAAGATGAAATAAGCACCAATAGTAGACTATGACAAAAGTCTTTAGGAAATTGTCAGATAACTAGTGTCTCTGTGTAGAAAACATGGTATATCAATTCTTTAGGAGTTGGACAGGAACTAAAAATCCACCATACCCGTGCATTTTGTCAGGGACCAGAAGGTATAATTAGCTACTCAAGACAAAGTAAAAAAGGGGAGAGATCAGAAAACTATTAACACAATGAAACATTTTTTACCCACCACTGTATCTTTACCATGCCTCTTCTTTTATGTGTCACACTGACCACCAATGTGTCAGAATCTAAAATTACAGATACAGATGGGAGAGTAAAGCTTCCATTGTCATTTATCTCTCATTTTGACATTTTGTCTTTCATATCTACTTCCCTCAATCTACTCAGATTATTTTGGGCATACTTCCTTAGTTCAAGCCTTTTGGTAGTGTTTTCTTTACCAGGAGTCTGTTTGAGCGAAGATAAGAAGGAGCTAAGTAATTATCAAAGAAGATAGAAACCAAGGTTATTCCTAGAAGCCAAACCTAGTCTATGCAATAAATATCAGGAAGTATTTATCATTCCAGGTGAATAGCAGATGAATGTATCCTACGTTGAAAGTAGGGAAAAACAAATTAAAAAATATAATCAATGTTTCCATCTTGAACCCAGAAGAGCCCGGTTGGGATCAAACTTGAATGTTTATGTACAGTATTTCCTGTTTTTTTTTAATCTATACATAAAATTCAGAAGAATGGACTTTTTTCCAGATTTCTACTGGTATTTTAAATATTGTAATTGTAAAAAACTAAGCCATTTATCATTCCATTGTGGCGTAAGCTCCCTGACTTCTAAGTGGTAGGAGGAGTACATTCTACTGTATATTTCGGAATCCCTTCCTTCCATACTACTGTGTGTCAGTGAAATACCTTTAATACTCTTGATAATGTCTGGTACCATGTGAATGATCCCAAATAAAATCACATAGTTGAGCCCCATTTGTTCAAAGAGTTGAGACAAAATAATTCGCTACGTGACACTAACAAATTTTGGGGTGGTTTGTTACATGGCAATATAAATCGAAACAAATGTCCCTATTAGATTAAAAATGAGACCATATTTTCTCTTTGTCATCATTTCCAATATTTTCAGTAAACATTTACTAAATATCATGTACCATGGCAAGCTCTAAGTATATTAAGATAAATAAAACATTACATTATATCATTTTTCTGCAATGAATTACACACGATATATCCTCAGTTATATATTTTTGTCCTAAGAAACTTTAAGAGAAATTTATGAATATTTTAATATTTGTTGTTAGCACAATTAACTACTTTCATGTAATACAGACATTTAGACTCCTTTTTCAAATTACAGAAAATTTGGCATTATCTTAAAATAAAAAACAATCCTTAGAAAATATAGATTAAGGGCCGGTGAGATGGCTCAGCGGCTTAAGTGCCTGCCCGGCAAGCGCGAGGGCCCAAGTTCGACTCCCGGAACCCACATATGAAAAAGGGGCTGGTGATATCGCTCAGCGGCACGGGCGCCTGCTGGCGCGCGAGGTCCTGAGGTCGACCCCCCGGTACCCACAAAAAAAAAAAAAAAAAGAAAATATAGATTAGACATTTGTGTAACCTCTTCTTGGGCAAGGCTTTAAAAATTAAGACATAAAATTAAGAAATTAAAAAATTTAAAACTGAACTCCATAAAATGTAAAAAAAACTATCATTTGAAAAAAACAATAAACAGAATAAACAAATGATAACTTGGGAGAAAAGTATTATACATCTATGACAGAGAAAATGTTAAAAATACTAATATTTAAACTGACCCTAAATATTTATAATCAAATAACTAACAATCTACAAATCTACTAGAAAAATAGGCAAGAAATATGGAAATATAATTCAGGGAATAAGAAATGAATGTAAGGTAATATATTCCAGCTTATTAATAGGAAAAAATTTTGAAAAAATTCTCCACAGATTATTAACATGATAAGATCTATAAGAAGCTACATTATCTCTTAAGTTAATTTAACTGAGAAACTGGAAATCTTTTATACATACAGTTTGGTTTGCAGATGTAGGAAGGGGAAGCTATATTAATTGCTGAAGTCTTTTGTAAGTTTAGCAGTGAGTATTAAATTACTACCAATCCCACAGTTGTGTCTACTATAATCTTAACAGTGTTTGAGGCATATAGAACCACAAGAGGAAATTTTAAAATGGTCTTTAGCTCTGGAAGATGTAATAATATACTTTATCAAGTATTCCATATAAAGAAGAGAGATGCTATATAAATAATATGATTGTTATTACTGGGTGAATACCAAAATGAAAACAATAAAAATAAAATGCAAGCATCAGAGCAAAAGAACAAAATATTCATGAACTGCTGACTATTGTTTATAAGAAGCACAAGCTGATATTTCAATACGTACTGTGTCAATTTCTTATATAGGATTCCTTTATTTATTTTTTTTTTTTGGTACTGGGAATCAAACTCACAACCTTGCACTTGCCAGGCAGGCACTGTGCTGCTGAGCTATATCCCTGGCCCAGGATTCCCATTTTTTTGTTTTTTTATGTAGGTTCACAAGTCCATTCAGTGATTTCATAGTGTGATAAATAGTAAAGACTAGTACATTATTTATAACATTAGATCATCTGCATTAATGCCAATTTCATTTTTATAAAATTATGCATGGTGTTTAGCTATTAAAGAAAATAGGCAATAATGGCCAAATTTCTGATGACTATGTGCAACCTACATTTAATATTCATTATTTATGTTTCAAATTTCAAATTCAATGTGAACATAATTTCCTATGAAAATCATGAATGTGGGTACATTTAACTATGTATTAGAATAATACGAAATAGTTATTTTTAAATATATAAAGGTTGAGTATGGACAATTAGATATGGTTTGTTCTAATACTTTTCTCTCTGTTTCAAATTTGCCTTTACATGCACTTTGAATAGTAGAATTAGTCCTTGCAATATTTTTAATAAATCACTTTAGTCATGTCAAACTTTTGGTTCCATGTTAGCTCACACTTCCTATTTTCTACGTCCCTGCTGGACAAGAATGAAATTCTATCCTGACTGAGACTCCATGAATTTTGATAGTAAATGATTTTGTAATTTACTTTTCCTACCTAAACTGAGCAGGAATGCCAAGGAAGGATGCTGGACCTGGCCTCGGCTCTGCACTATGATCAAGTGTTTGTAACACCCACAAATACTTTTGCGTCCCAGGATGCTGGACACAGGGGACTGTAGCAGGGAAAACCGGTCACAGTCATGACTCTATTCAAAGACTTCATCTGCAGAAGCTTATAAGCATCAACTACTGAATGGCAGACTTTAAAATGAAAGTTGTACATGTACCTATCATCCTTCACAGTTTCCTAATTGCCCTCCCTCTCTTCCACCCTCCCTCCCTTTTATGAAACAGAATCCAGCTGTGGAGCTCAGCTTGGCCACAAGTTTATGGTCCTCCTGCCTCAACCTCCCAAACTAATTTCTTTTTTTGGGGGAGGGGGACTGTAGACTGAAATGAGGGTCTTCACATTGAGCTGTATCCCCAACACTTTTCACTTTTTATTTTGAGAAAACCTCTCACCAATTTGCCCTGAATAGCCTCAAATACTTTATCCTCTTCATTCGACCTTCTGAAAGCTGGGACTACAATGCATCCTGCAATTTCTTTTCTAACACACTTTATAGGAAAGAATGATTACTCTTTATTCTGGATTTGGAAAAAAAAATCTCTTCTCTTGTTTCCTTTATTCATTTTAATGTCTAAGCGTACTGAAAGAAACTAAGTATTTTTGCCTATTTATACTCTAAAAATGATGAAAATCTTACATTGCAAAGTACATCACTATTTTTTATTTTTATTTTTTAGTAATACATATTTGCCATATATAATAATCACATTCATTATGAGTAATTTGTACCTGAACATAACATATCTTAACTATTTTTTCCCATTCCCCTTCCCTCCCTTCAACCCTTCTTCCTCTCCCCATTTACAAAAGCCATTTTCATTTCTTCCTTCCATTCTCTCTTTTTAAAAAAAATCCCTTTCCACTTCTTTCCCTTCCTCTTCCCCCTCCCTCTTCCTCTTCCCATTTGAACAAGTTCTTTCTTCTTCCCAATAACTGTCCTCTATTTTGCTCCTTATTTACACTTTGTGATTCTCATACAAGAGAAGCAATGTGATATTTAAACTTGTGTGTCTGATTTATTTTATTTAAAATTATGGTCTCAAGATGTATCCATTTACCTAGAAATGTCTCTAGTTAATCCTTTATGGCAGAATAATGCTCCATTTTATCTAAAGACCATATTTTCTTTATCTATTCACCTGTTGGTGGGCATATGGGCTGTTTTCCAAGATTTAGCTATTGCAAATTATGCTGCTATAAACATGGGAATACATGTATCACTGTGGTATGCTTTTAGCTCTTTCAAGAAGACACCTAGAAGGAAAATAGCTGGGTTAAATGGGACCTCTATTTTTAGTTTTTTAAGAAATCTCCAGGGCCGGTGAGATGGTTCAGCGGCTTAAGTGCCTGCCCGGCAAGCGCGAGGGCCCAAGTTCGACTCCCGGAACCCACATACGAAAAAGGGGCCGGTGATATCGCTCAGTGGCACGGGCACCTCCTGGTGCGCGACGTCCTGAGGTCGACCCCCCGGTACCCACAAAAAAAAAAAAAAAGAAATCTCCATACTGATTTCCATAATAGTTGTACCAGTTTACTCTCCCATCAACAATGGAGAAGCATTGCCAGCATTTGTTATTGGTTGATTTCTTGATGACAGCCATCTTTTCCAGAGTGATAAAATCTCATTGTTTTAATTTACGTTCTGACTAATACCCGAACTTTCTAAACATGAGATGGTTTGAGTATGAACATGGCCTAAGCAAAGAAATCACAGCTGAGGAAAGAATTCTACAAAAGAAAATCTGTTTATAAGCACATATTTGTCTGACCTATTCAATCTTTAATTATGTAGCAAATCAAAGCTGATTGTATTTATGACTTGTAATAATTTCTCTCAGTATTTTGGATTAAATGTAAACAGAGTCATGATTTGAGTTTTTCCAACTAGATTTATGGTATGGTAGATTTTACATTTATTTTCATTCATTCATTCATTCCTTTTTTGATGAATCTCAATCTCTAAATCCTGGGTCCATGCTGTAGGCAAAAGTATCCTTGAAGGGATATGAGATCCAAATTTGGGTTTCTAAGGAAGCTGTCAACTGGATGACCATGCCCAAAAAGTTCTCTTCACTTTGACATTAAAAAATTTTAAATTTGGTTTTCAGAGCATGTTGGAGAGAACCAGAAATATAACTAACCAGAAGAGAGATGACTAATACCAGTTATTAAAGGTACTATTTGATATTTTGAAATATAATCGCTTTTGAGATATTTACAATATATACTGAAACCCATGAAATGGTAAGCATATAAAGTATCTAACTTATTATATTAATGTTGATACTTTGTAGAATTTAAACCCTCAGAATCATTTTTCATGTAGATTTGCTTTTATTCATTTTATGCTATGTAAACACCAAAAGAATTATGCTTTCTCATATTATGTCATTTAATATTTTCAATTTTAACGAGAAATACAATTTGTAGCATAATCAATGTCTAATTTATTATCTGCCCTTGGGTCATATGTAAATTTTCTTAATATTTATTGTAAATATGTTTCACCTTCCAGTAAATGTAGCAATAATATAAATCATAACTTTTTCAACAACTTGAACTACTGTTTCATAACCTTGTAACTTGAAGTGTCTTTAACACAGATCATGTGCATTAAAAAAGCAGCTTCCCTTTTTCAGTTTGCCATCAGCATCCTTGGAAATGTTTTCTCTAAATATAGCTGAAAATACTAAACATGGTGTAGAAATGCTTGAGAGATTTCTTTGGTTTAGAATTCTTAGGTTATAGAAGACAGAACCAACATATTGAACTGTTTGCTTCTCACAGGAGAAAAAGCATCCAATAGAGGGAAGCACCATGCTTACCTTCAACTAAGCAGAGAGTAGAGTGACTAAGACGGATGGGTTCATATTTTTAAATCTTCACTTCAAATCATTTTCGGAGGGTCTTTATACCTAGCATATGTTGTATAACCTTTATTTCTGACATCAGTTGATGACACATATTTCTTTGTAAGTTTTACAATAGCCCTGAACTGAATTCCTGCTTATTTGTTGGAAATCTACTGTCTTGTTTCTATTGGATTCTGTAGAACACTGAACCTCTAATTTAGCTTCTAGAAGTAAATTCTCATCAAATTCTTTTTGTTGTTGTTGTTGTTTATTTATTTATTTTTGAGACAGGGTCTCAATATGTAGTTTGGACTGGTCTTGAACTCACTATGTAGCCTAGGATGGTCTTGAACTTGTGGCAGTCCTCCAGGATCAGCCTCCCAAGTGCTGGAATTATATATGTGCCCCACCCTGCCTGACTCATCAAATTATTCTTTATTCAAGCTGGGATTTGACCATAGACCTAGGTGATATTCTACCTTTGTAAATGTCAAGGAGATTATTTTCTCTTGTTTCTATTAAAATAGATTTAAAATTCATGTGCCATCCTGCATTTTCCAAGAAACTTATATTAATCTCATACATTAACAAGATCTTTAAACACTTTTTTCCCCTATTCTGTTGAAATCTCAGTTGTATTCTGTTGGGTCTTTTTTTTGACCTTTGACAAGGAATGCTGACCATTTTGACAAGTCCTCAGTTTACATTCTGGAGTTTTATGGACAAATTAATTTAATTAGTCATGAACAGTTTTGGACCTTGAAAAGGAAGAGGAAAACAATATGGTAGATCCCATTTACTTTCATAATTCATTATAAATGTAAGATTGTAAAATTCTGTATTTGTGGACATATGTATATACATAAGTCTTAAAAATATACTAGCTACTATAAAATATTTTAAAAATAGATACGTTTACTAACATAAGAGAGCAATTATGTTCTCATTACCAAATGTTCTTTCTAAAACTTAATAAATAATGGCTCAGCGGCGTAAGCGCCTGCCTTGCAAGCGCAAGGGCCCGAGTTCGACTCCCGGATCCCACATAGGAAAAAGGGGCCGGTGATATCGCTCAGCGGCAGGGGCGCCTGTTGGCGTGCGAGGTCCTGAGGTCGACCCCCCGGTACCCACAAAAAAAAATAAAAAAAATAAAACTTAATAAATGTTCTTTCTAAAGCTTAGTAAAATTTCAACAATTTGTATTTACATATGTGAACAAAAAATTTTGTTAAATGGTCAGATATTACCCAGCAATAGAACACTGAATTGCAATGCAAAGAAAACTCTACTGCCTAATTTTAGTTTGTGAGTGCCAAATTATAATAACATCTATTAACTCTTTGAAAAAATTTCTAGAATTTCTCTCAAGTGAACATGAATATTTAAATTAGTTCAAAGTTCACCAAACTATAATGTGTATTTTTTAAAATCAGTTTTCATTCATTCTAGTCCATGCTGATAGTGAATAATGTATCAGGACCCAGTACCCTGAAGTTTATATATAACATAATAAATACAGTTACATTTTATCAACTTTTCCAAATGTAAAGAACATTGTGCTATGTAAAAAGTTTAAATTAATCTGTAGTCAACTTGTTCTGAAGCTAAGGATAGATTGACATAATCTAAGCAAACTATCTGGAACAAGAAGGAAAATTGTTATTTCTAGAGTCAATATAATTTTAATGTTATGATTAGAAATACAGTTTGTAAGATCATAATTGTGTTTCCAATGCAACTTTCTGAAATTTTTATAAACCATATAACAATCAAAATATTTCAATTGAGTATTGATTCTTAGCATGAGAAACTATTATTTCTGAAAACAAAATTTACTTTTTCCTTCTAAACATTTAATTATTAATTTTAGTTTTTTTAATACAAAAAGTTACCAAAGAAATCAATCTCTCTTGCATAATATTTATGTATACTGACAGCATCTTTAACTTATTGAAATAAATGGTTTTAGAGATGTTATCTCATTTTCAAGACTGATGATTTTTAAATATTTAATATTTTTGTACAAGTTTTTTATAGAAGATAATATCACATGGAATGTCTGAGTTTCTTCTTTGTCAGTATCGTTAATATTGGGCTACACAGCATTACTTCCTCAATGTGGTTTTCACTTGGAAAGGAGGGTCTTCACAACTAAGATTTTTCTTGTTAAGTTTCCAGTTTAGAAATGAAGGACCTTACAGCATTAGAAACATGTTTTTAACTATGTAATATGTTCAAACTATGCCAGGATATAAGGGGAAATCACAGAGAAGTTAAAAAATAGTTGCTTGGCCTTTTCAAACTGCATTTCAAAATGATCTGTTAAGGAAAATCTCAGTGGGTAAGGACATTTGAAGTTGGGGGAAATTAATGGCAATTCTGTGTGGGTTGGCATTTCCATGTGCTAGAGAAAAATAAATATTTTTTTCTCTCTCTTAAAGATTCAAAAACTATGAAGAAAGCAAACAAGAAAAGCAATTCAAATGAATAATTTAAAAATATGTCTTGGGTTCAAACTCAGAAGTCTTACCTAAGTTATAGATTAATATGTCACTTTTTAAAAAATGGAGTGAATACAACCTGTGTCCAACGCACTTCAGAAGGAAGGAGAAATTGAAAAATTCAGTCTCATTTTCAGAGTTTTCAAAAAGGATTTTTTTCAGAGTGTCTTGTTAGAGCTGAATTATAGTTATATTATTCTTTATCATTGGCCAAATATTGTATCAGTTGCTTTAAAATATTTCTAAATTTTATCTTGAGAAACTTTCTGAGGTACATGATACAGTCCATCTCCTTTGGATAAGAGATTTAGTAAAGATTAGGTAGGTCACACCAGTAGTAAATGGCAAATCTAGGATTTGATTTTTGAATGATTCCAAACATACGTGGTAACAGTGGTTTTATTCGTGAAGAGATTAGAAGTTTTTCAATTCCACCAAGTGGTTAAACTTAATTCTAAATGGTGTTCAGACTGGCCTTTTTATATTTAGGTGATTATGCTGAGTAATTTTGGGCACTTTATATCTTCAAGTATGTTTTCTCGTAAAAGACAAGACAGAATTGGTTGATAGCAGTAGAAAATGCTAAACATTTATATAATTTATTCATTGAACAAGTATTTATACAGGTACAATAAAATATGCAAAAGGAAAAGACAATTTTTTAGATACCTATTGCTGTGAACAAATGTGTAGTTACACCTTAGGGATGTTGTGCGTTCCTTTCCACATCACTGCAATAAACCACATATTGTAACACAAATGCATTTGTCTGTTTCTCAGTACGTATAAAATTTGTTTATATTATATTGTAGTGTATTAAGTGTGCTGTTGCATTATGTATTAACACCTATTGTATACTTTAAAACTTTATTGCTAAATATGCTAATGATCATGCGAGCCTTCAGTAAATCATAATCTTTTTGATGGTGGGGGTCTTGATTCAATGTTGATGGCTTTTTACTGGTCAGGTAGTGGATACTGAAGGATGAGGTGGTTGTGGCAATTTCTTATAAGACAGTAATATTTGTGACATTGATTAATTCTTTCTCTCATAAAAGATTTTCAGTAAAATGTGATGCTGCTTGATAGGATTTTTACCATATTATTTCGCTCAAATCTGGAGTCAATCCTCAAATTCTGGCAATGCTTTATCAACTAAATTGATATACTATTCTGAATCTTCTGTTGCAATTTCATTATTGTTCACAGTATCTCCACCAGGAGAAGATTCCATCACATGAAACTCTCATTTGCTAATTCACAAGAAACAACTCCTAATCAATTAAAGTTTCACCATGAGATTGCAATAATTCAGTTACATCTGCAGAGTCCACTTCTAATTCTAACACTCTTGTTGTTTCCACCATATCTGCAATTACTTCACCCACTAAAGTCCTGAGTGTCTCAAAATCATCCATGAGGGTTGGAACGGACTTCTTCCAAATTTGTGTTAATGTTGCTATTTTGACTTCTTCCCATGAATCATGAAATTCACGACATGTAAAATAGTGAATTCCTTCCACAAGATTTTCAATTTAAATTTTCTCACATCTAACAGAGGCTTCACCATTACACCTACTCATAGAACGTTACAAAACACATTTCTTAATTCATAAGATTGAAAGTAAAAATCATTTCCTGATCCCTGGGTTATAGAGTGGATTGTGTGTTAGCAGATATAACACCAACATTAATCCCCTCATTCATCTCCAGGAGAGCTCTTAGGTGGCAAGGTGTATTGTGAATGAGCAGCATTTTGGAAGGGATCATTTTTCTGAGCAGTTAATCTCAACAATGGGCTTAAAATATTCAGATAACCATGTTGTAAATAGATGTGCTATCATCCAAGATTTGTTGTTTCATTTATAGTGCACTAGTTAAGTAGATTTAGAGTATTCTTAGGGCCCCAGAATTCCTGGAATGGTAAATGAGCATTGGCTTCAACTTAAAATCACCAGCTGCGTTAAGCCCTACTACCTTGTCCTTTTAAACCAGGCATTGTCTTCACCTCTGTAGCCATAAATGTCCCATGTGGCATCTACTTCCAGTGTAAGGATGTTTGTCTACATTGATAATCTGCTTCTCAGTGTAATCACCTTTGTTAATCATTTTAGCTAGATCTTCTGGAAAAGGTGCAGCAGCTTCCAGATGAGGACTGGCTGCTTGATCTTGACTTACATGTTACAGAGATCGCATCTTACCTTAAACCTCATAAACAACCTCAGATTTCAACTGGCAGAGCAGTGAAATTCTAACAGAAGTAAGAGGCCATGGAAAATAAATAGGCATAAAGATTTTTATATTTTCTTATTTAATGAAAAGATGAAAGATAAGTCAAAATGGGGAGGCACAATATTTAATTTAAATTTTAATTTAGGATTTTGGAGTGAGGTAAGAAATTAAGGATCCTGATTTGGGAGTCGAGAGGCAAGAATCAAAACCTTTACAATGAATATCATTTAGTGGAGAACAGAGAAAGCTAAAAAACAGATCTTTGATGAGAGAGAGATTATATTGAAAGGTTGGAAGAGGAAGAGCAGCGAGTACTAGAAACAGTCAAAAAATACTTAGGAAGAAGAGAGACAAGTAATGAGGGTATCATGACCAAATGGGGAGGCAGTACAAGAGGAAGGGCCTCACTGGTGATTGTGAGGTCAGTGGTGGTTTGGAGCAAATAATTTCAACATAATGTTGGAGAATATTTTCAACTAGTATCAATAGACCTATTTAATAGAATAAGCCCACACTGAGTCCTGACTGTAAGGGTTAAATTGGAGGAGCAAGGGATTCTGAGAAAATGGAAGCATCGAGATCTGATCTATTTCCATGAGGTTGGCAGCGAGGCAAGGAGACAGATGGTATGAAAGCCTGAAATAGTAGCATCACACAGAGGAAATTGAACATGTCTGTCACTGAAAGGGGAAGGAAGTATGTATTACAGAAGGATATATTGAAAATAGAAATGACACTAAGAGGGACTAGGAAATTTAGAATAAGGAGGTCCAAAAGTATGGATTAAAAGGGAAATGTTTGCAAGAAAAAAGGTATCAGCTATCCAATATACCAAAAGAGAAATGGGAGTTCCAGAAAAACCATTTGGTTGATTCTAATTGCAGTAATCGATGAAGAAGTAATAGCTAGTATTTGTTTAAGAGTTACTATTTGCCAGGAACAGTGTTTAATGGTTTGCATGTACTAATTCATTTAATTCATTTAATCTTGTGAATTCATTTAATCTGTACTAATTCATTTAATCTTGTGAATAGCTCTGTGGTGTGTGTACTGTAAAAATTCCTATTTTAAATGTACAAAACCTAATCTTTTTTTTTTTTGTGGGTACTGGGGGGTCGACCTCAGGACCTCGCGTGCCAGCAGGCACCCGTGCCTCTGAGCGATATCACCGGCCCCTTTTTCGTATGTGGGTTCCGGGAGTCGAACTCGGGCCCTCGCGCTTGCCGGGCAGGCGCTTAAGCCGCTGAGCCATCTCACCGGCCCCCTACAAAACCTAATCTTTAGAGCTTTCAGTGCTCTAAGCTTTCAGTGAGAGGTAGTTCTCTGAATCAAACTTGCCTGTGCCTCTGAAGCCCATACTCCTGACCACCATGCTGGATGGGTGGGTGGGAATGTGACAGTTATGGAAACAGATTCACCACTGTATGGAATATGCAAAATATTTCCTAGCAGCAATGGTGATCCACTTGACAGTGTGGCTTTGTAATGGTTATATTTGGTATATTTCTGTGATTCCTTCCAACAGAATTTGAGCAGATAGTTGAGAACTCAGGAGTTAAAGACAAGTATTGTAGAAGAACAAAAAGGAGGAGAATTCTAAGGTGAGTCCTGACATCTATTTGAAATGACTGGCACTGGAGTCCAGCTTGGAGTGGAAAAGAAAGGAATCTTACAGAGACTGGCTAATTGGAAACACAGGAGATAAAGAAAGGCTTTGGCATCTTTAGAACAACAAAGACAGAATTATTAGGTATGAGAGAATGAAAAACTCTGCTAAGAGAGGAGTTTTATTCCTTCAAAAGTACTTATGTGTCAAATAGGCAGCACTGTGCTAAACCCTGCATATACAAAGGTTATTTAGACATAACTTGGACTGAGAAAAGTTATAATATGACAGAAATGGAATGAAATTGGAGGTCATGGAGCTAAGGAACATGGGACCAAAGACAGACAGGAATTTTAGTCAGTGCACAATGTTCACTCTGGAGCTGGTAAGGCAGAAAATATTGATTTTAGAAAGAGTTTATGTTATCTTTAGAAAAGTTGTTTTGTTATTCTATAACTTGTTTATTATTAGTGATGCTAATAACTGCTTTGTTATAACTCCTGTTTAAATCTGACTTCGTGTATGTTCTATCAAGAAAAAATAATTCTGGAAACTATTTTGTGACTTTATGGTTTACATATTTCAATGTACATCCTCATAAGGAAATTACACATGAAAAAGTCCTTAAAACAACAGATAATATTTGAAAAAGATAAAATTTTTGTTCAGTATCATACTTATGTATTAAATACTTTTTAGTTATTTTGAAATGCAATAGGAAATATGATTACTGTAAAGAAATATCTGATAATAAGGAAAAAATAGTGTTTTATTTATTAATATGACACTGGACAAGTATACATTTTACTCTTTTTCTGGATTTATATTTCTTTGTTATTCAGAGGGCTCTGGTACATGAGCTAAGATACCTCCTTACTTCAACAAAACCAATTTTTTTCAAACATTCCCCTGTATATAACAGCTATAATTTACTAGAAAATGTTGGAAATTGTTGAGCATTTTTTTTCCTATTGACTCAGTCATCTTTATAGCTGCGAAGCTATAGTTCTTTATATTATATAGCCCAACATCACACATTTTCATGAAGAAACTATTTAATATCATCAAAAAATAAATGAAAAAAGTTAAAAGGAAATGTTCTTGAGTAATCGAAGGTGGGAGAAGATATGTCTGGGGTAAATTGGAAGAGAACTTCTAAACTAATCATGTCAGGCAAGAGGGAAAAAAACCTTAACTGTATTTTAGGAACTAGTCAGAAGTTATTTGTAACATTTAGCAGGGTGAAGAAGAGAGGAAGTTTCATTTTTCATTTTTGAAGATGCAGCTGCTGTCTGGGAATCTTAGCCTGACACGTGATCCATAATTCTATAGATAGAGTGGATGGAAATGAGTTTGTCAAATTTTAACTTCTAAGTAACTTGGAATGTATTGTTTATATTTTAATATATGGAAGAAAGCAAAATCTGTTTTAACACTTGAGTAAATGGTTGACAAATATGTAAGAACTGTAATACACTAAACTGAATAGAATTACATAAAGCTGATGGCCAGTAATAGAATTTAATCATGACAAATGATTGTTTTCCAAAAAAGATTTATTTCTTGGAAGGTGAAAATGATTGACACACAAAAAAAATCAAGGCAAATAACTTGTCTCCCATGACTCTTGCAATTGTAGAAAGCTTCTATCCTGGAAAAAAAAAAAAAAACTGCAGAGATTAATTCTCTTCCCCCATTTACCTCCACTCTCCACAATCACAACAAAAACAGCCAGCTAATGTGCCAAATAACTCCCTTTCAGGGTATAGTAAAAATAAATAAAATGTGTAGTTTTTAGACAAAATAAAAGGTAGAAAGTAGGAAGAGTTGAGATGGCATTTTACAAAAATTTTGCTATTGGGTTAGACAAAGGGAACCTGTCTATTTCCAATAGAAGGTTTGGTACTGAACTTGTGGAAAAGAAGTGATATTACAGGTATGCAGTCATCAGAGCACATATTTTGCAAATCTTCAGGTTATTGTTTTCCACTACTAACCCTTTAGTGGTGTCCCCTATTCCTGTGAACATTCTTGCCATGTGCCTCCTTCTACACTGAAAATTCTAATGGAAGCATGGAAGAAAACATCTTCCTCAGTTTTGAAACAGTGAGAGTAATCTGAAGCTATTGAAGTATTCACTGGATTGCAATTGACTCAATTTAACTTCCTGGAACATCAAAATCTCATTAAAAGCAGCCATTGAATAAAAATATCGCTTAAGACACACTCAGTGATGGATTCAGGCCAAATGTAATTTTATTCTCTATATCCAGATTGGGTATGGGAAGTTGTTAACTCATGCCTATGGTACATTGCCAAAATAGTTGTTTTACTTTAGATTTATTTACTTCTTGAAGGAAGCCTACAATTTGCTCTGCAAGGGTTCCACTGGAGATTTAAGAAAGTATAAAGCAAAACTTCTCAGTGGGGAGTAATTGCCAAGCTATCAGCTGGTTTCCGGGGAGTAAATACAGCCTGTGAAAAGGAGATGTACAAGCACAAATCACTGTAAAATTTGTAATCACTGGCTTCCAGGATTGTGATTGGCTATAAATGCTCGAAATCACAGCAATGGGCAATGTTTTCAAAGAAGAGTTACTGGCAGCAGCAAGAATCTATGAGCATACTCCACGATTGGGCCAGATTTACTTCTTAACAAGAAATAAAATGCCTATAATTTCAAATAGAGGAACACAATTCTCAGCATTGCAACCAGGGAATGATCTCTCATTACATTAACTTTGTATGAGTTTTTTTTTTTTTTCCTTTTATCTTCTGATTAAATCACCAGTAGCCAATGAGAATCAGGGAAAACTCATTCTCTCACATCTCTTCTCTTTTCTAAGTAGAGCAGAACAGGACTGAATTTAGAACTCCTCTTCCTTGAGGAGGCAGTGGAGAAATAACTATCCTTACCCCTAATTTGGAGGTAAATTATCTTGCCTGGTAAACCAACTCTATGGAAACCAGCATCTAGACTTTTTTAAAGACATACGTTTTATAGTCACACTTCTTTTTAATTTTCTGTGTGGTAAAATATACTTATAAAATACATATGACTATGTAATTACTGAATTATTTTTAACTGTAAGTTTTATTAGTATAAGATTGCAATGCAAAATGTATACATCCTCATGTACTGGTATTGTACATAGATATAGTTCACATCTTGCTAAATTACAGAATTGAGATAAACATAAATTTACAAATGACATGGACTTCAGTTTAATTAAAAGCCCAACAATCTTGAAAAAAATTATGTATATGAATATAAATGGTGTGTCTCAATACTTCCAACTGTGCATTGCCTAGTAAGTGTTTTCTTATTTTTTTCATACATTTTATATTACCAAGAAGATCATCTTAGAGGTAATTTATTTTAATGTTCTTATAATACAGGTAGGAACACTGAGGCACAGAGACACCAAATGCATATCTATGATTAGAAAAATAATAAATGGAAAACCAAGTCCAGGACGAGAATCATTTGATTTTAGCCTGATAATCTTTTTATAATCATAAGTGAGCCCTACCGTATTATAAAAGTGAACAATGAGACCATGGAAAAAACCTCAGATCTTTCAGAATTCCCAAAGCTAGATCAAAAATGACTCTCATACACTAAGCAATAGTTTGTAGATGGAGATTATACAGTCCTCTTGATAGAAGATAAGCTTTTTACAGGTAAAATGCAAATCTATCTTAGTAACTTGGAACTCTAATAGCTAGTCACATTCACTTGACTTTTAATGATCTCTGTCACCATCAGTGACCAGGTTTGACTGTGAGCCATCATCATGCTTCCTATACTGACATTTTGGTCAGTGACAGACTGTATATATGATGGTGGCCACGTAAGATTGCAACGGATCTCAAAAATTCTTGTTGCTTATTGGCATCAGAATTCTCATGTCATAATGCAACATTACTCATGTGGTTTATGTGATGCTGTTAGTCATATAATAGTATAGCACATACAATTATAAACGGTACATAGTGCGTGATTATGATAACAATATATATTTTATATATAACAAAATAAAGAAATATACACGTGTATTTTATATATATTGTATAGCCTAGGTGTGTAGTAGGCTACATGATACACAAGTGACATCAAAATTCTGTGATTTTGGAACAATAAAAAAGTCGCCCAAAAATGTACTTCATAGATCATATTACAATCGTTAAGTAACATATAACCTTATATAATATTTCACATGTGCATGTGGTTTTGAAACAAAACTAGAACACGTATTGAATAGGATTCGCATCCATTATTTTCATGTTCATACTTCATATTTTACATATTTTAAAATTTACTTTTGAAAGAAAAATGTTCAGTCTTCTGTTTGTGTAACAAATTGAAAAGGATTAAAATTGAGCTACAAACAATTGTGTCTATTCGCCTTGTGATCTTAGATTGGGTTTTCATTATAATAATGATTAAAGCTTTTAGCCTGGAGTTCTTTTTGGCTGTGAGATTCAAATAAAATTAGATCATGATTGAGCTATTTAGACAATCACCTAAATGCAATAAAAGGAGGAATTTCAAAGAGATTTTAAGTTTTTCAAAAATATCTGAAGAGAATACAGTCAAAATACACCCATATGCACACAATCAACTGTCAATTATTAGGAATATTTATACATGTCTTAAAAGTAAAATCTTCTTGTTGACAAAGGGATCCTTGGCACAGGTAGTTTGAAATGCAGACAATGGCATGCTGGTTTCAAAAATCTGCCTTATTCCTATTAAAAATCTGCCTTATTCCTGTTGATTTTTTTTTTTTTTTTTTGTCGGTACCAGGGGTCGACCTCAGGACCTCGCGTGCCAGCAGGCACCTGTGCTGCTGAGTGATATCACTGGCCCTTTTTTCGTATGTGGGTACTGGGAGTCGAACTCAGGATCTCGTGCTTGCCAGGCAGGCACTTATGCCACTGAGCTATCTCACTAGCCCCTATTCCTGTTGACTTTATTTGATCTTTTCTATGCAGACCATAGAGGGAAATTATTCAGGTCACTCTGACTTTGATAGTTGTTTCTATGGTTTTAATTAGTAAAATTGTACAAGTGATTTAGGCCACCAGACAGGACTAGCAAAACGTGTGTGTGTGTGTGTGTGTTAATGTTGGTTGCACAGTCATTCATTTTGAAGTGTGTTGTTTTACATCACATATCATTGACATTACTGCAATACCAAAGCTTTTTTGGACACTGTCTGTTATAAGGCTAACTTCTAATGAAAAGAGGCAAAAGCTCCTGATGAATCTGAAAAAATGTGTGGTTACCTATTCTGAGTACAGAAGATTCTTTTGCAAAAGAAAGGAACTACTGTGGAGTCTTTTAGAAAATTCCATTTCTCTTAAAGAAGCATTTGGAAGCAATAATAAAAATTTATAATTTTGTTCATGTCAAATTAAATTTTCTATGTATCTAGCACAGTGTACTCACATATTATTATTTTATCTATATACTACCAATAAATACATTAAATGTGAAAAATGTTAGATGAAATATTAACATTTAGAAAGTTACTCTGCTTATAGGAATTTATTTTCCTTGCCAAATATATAGATATAGTTCAAAATCTAACACCCTAATACAACTTAGTTTTACATTATGACCTACTTTTTATAAGTGAATTTGTCTCTTTAATTTCATTTAATTATAACACATGTCCTTAAAGAAAAAATTTTATCCTCCATTTAAAAATGTAAAAATAATGAGCTATAAACTAAGTGATTTTATCATAAAAATGATAGAACACACCAATTGATAGAAGTAAGTCCTTTCTTAATATCCTTGTTTTTCTTGATTGTACCAATTATCAACATCACAAAAATCTATAATTAAAAAGTGAAGGTGAAGTATTATTAGTCTGAGTCAATACATAGTGAGAAGAGTAGTGATATGTGCTAGGATCTCTTGAGCAGTTTTGCACCTTTTCTGGTAAGAGAAAATGTAGAGAGTAAAACCAGTTATACCAGGTATTTTTCAATAAGGCAATTAGCTGTCACATTGAGACACGTAGAACCTGAGCCTGGGATGGAGGTGGGTTATTTGGGTTGAATCATGGCCACCAAGAGATATATTCATGCTCTAAACCTCAGAACTTATAACATTATTTGGAAAAGAAGGTCTCTGTAGATATAATTAAATTAAAGTTCTTGGTATGAGATATCATAGATTATCCAGATGTTCCCTAAATTCAGTGACAAGTGTCCTTATCAAAGATATGCAGAAGGAGACAGAAACACAGAAAAAGGAAGAGGCTATGTGACCACAAGCAGAGGCGGGATTATTTCTGCCACAATCCAACGAATTCTTGGAGCCATCAGAATCTGCAAGAGCCAAGGACTGGAGTTGCTCCTTGATGATTCAGAGGTCTGCTAACACGTGTACTGCAGATGACAGGCCTTCAGGATTGTGAGAAATTAAGTTTCTGTTATTGGAAACTATCAAATTTGTATTATTCATTTTCATATTGCTGGGTCAAAATAACCGGCATACACAAATTAAAGGAGGATAGGTTTATTTGGGCTTATGGTTTTAGCGTTCAGTCCATGGTTGCATGGCTTCAAGGCAGAAATGGTATGGTGGAAGGGCATAACAAAGGACAGATGCTCAGCCAATGGGAACCAGGAAGCAGAGAAAGGGTGAAGGAATGGGGGACAAGAATATACCCTTCTGGGTCATGCCCCCAGTGACCCATTGTTCTTTGTAGGCCCCACCTTCTAATAGTATATTCAGCAATGAACCCATCCTTTGATTAATCCATTGAAGAGTATAGCACCCCCATCATCCAATCACCTTCCAAAAGCCCCAGCTTTGAACACAGGAGACTTTTGGGGAGCATTTTAGATGTAAACCATAACAAAGTATGTAGTAACTTGTAGCATCCACGGGAAACTAATGTAGAGTTACGTTAGACAATTTCTGTGTCCTTTTTCCATGTTGTATACTTTCTTTCTTTAGACATGCTGTGGATTTGCTGCATCCGTTTAGCTATATAATGCATCTCACTCTGCCCAGGGCTTCTCTGCTGTCCCTGGGAGACATCTGTGGGAAACCACTCAGTCATCCTGATGGCTCTGAGTGCTAACCAGGAGAGAGGCCACAGACCTTGCAGCTCTAAAGGCAATTCAAGAAAATAATAATAATTTAAAAATCTCCTAAATTCCTCAAGACATTCGAAGATTTAATAGGTGTACATGTAAGCAACTATTCTATTTTAATTATTTGATCCTAGAAATTGTATCTTTTTTTGCATAAATGAAAAGGTTTTGAGAACACCTTTACTATATACTGAGATTCCTGGAAGTATTCATTAAGGGATGACTATGTTTTGTTGGGTTTGGAACTTTTTATCCTCTGTTTAAAAATGTAAAAAAATAAGGAGCTATAAACTAAGTGATTTTATCATAAAAATGATAGAACACACCAATTGATAGAAGTAAGTCCTTTCTTCATATCCTTGTTTTTCTTGATTGCACCAATTATCAACATCATAAAACATCTATAATTAAAAAGTGAAGGCAAAGCAGTATTAGTCTGAGTCAATAAATAGTAAGAAGAGTAGATGGTTAGTTCACCATTTTAAAAATTTCCTGCTAACTAATCAAATGTTTTTCATGTCGTTTTTGTTGTTGTTGTCAATAGTATGTGCGTTATCCATACCATACACTTAATTAATTTTTATTCGTAACTCTCATAATCACTCTTATATAGGAGTAAGTGCCTGATCACTTATGTCTTTTTAATATTGAAATGCATCTTAATTTGTTGTAAGTATTTATAGATTTCAATTACATCACATTTAGATAATTACACTGAGTTTTAAAATTTTGATGTTGGTAGGTTATGCTATGTTGTGTGTAGGTTGGCATGTTAATTTTTTCATAGAATTATTCTGGGAGCATTAGTAATATTTTTTATTCATAGAGTGAGTATTGATCTGAAAAATCCCCTGAATTAGATAAATGTCATTGCAGGCAGAATTGATGATGTCCAGGTAATTTATAGAATCATCCAGTAATGTTCTTTGCATCATATAAGCATAGCCACACTACATCAGATCCTGATGTAAATTTTTTTTTTAGTTTTTTGAGACAGGTTCTTATTGGGTAGGGCAGGCATCATGGCAACCCTCTTGCCTCAGCCTGCTGACATTACAAGCGTGTGCCACCATGCACAGCTCTGAGGTATAATGTTAAGATTCTTCTTTCTTGTCCTTCATCTCTGCTTTACTTCTTCGCCTTCTCTTCTCCTTTTTTCCTTCTTCCTTGTCTCTAAGAAGCTTCAACTCTATGCATAGTTATATAATCCTCTTTATATCACTATATGTTTGTTGAGTATCTATCATATAAAATTCATATTCGGAATGGACTATAACAATGCAAATTTGATATTCTGCCCTCAGTTTAACATCAACTGCAAAAAGTAAAAACTAGACTTACAATCAGGATTCTTGTGTCAATTGGCTGGCTTTTTCCTTTGGTTAGTGTTTTCAATGTCATTTTAGGTTTTTTCTTGCCAGTATTTTCTTAGATTGGGATGCCCTAACGGAGTGGGATCATATTTAAATAATTCTCTTTGTACAGACCTTAAAATAGCACAATGCAAAATTAGTACTTTAAAATTCTTTTTGATCAGTGAGTAAAGTTATGCCTAAATCCCTGATAAAAATCACTACTACTTCCAAATTACATAAAGGCTATATTTAAAGCTTCTGAAATGGAGCAATTAGTAAAAACTATGATAGAATGATGCCTTTGGGGAACTTAGAATTCTAGTGAGCAACTTTTTTGTCACAATCCATAAAGGACGTTCACTCTATAGAGGTATGAACGTCGTAATGTTAAAATATTTCAAAGGGAAACAGCAAAATGGCATAGCAACTCATAATAGTAATATTTTATGAATCTTGCTATTTTTCAAGTCTAACTGCTCTGTGAATTTATTATAAATGAAGTCTACAATTTACTAAGATACTTAGTGGGTATTCTTTGAACAAAGCAGGAGTAAATATCTGGTAGTGAAATGCGTAATCTCTGCAATTTAAAATAAATATGGTTATACCAGGAAAATGTCAATAGAACATAGGAGGAACAGGTAGAATATTAAAATGAGCGTTTTTGTTTTTTGGTTTGGTTTTTTTTGTGGGTACCAAGGGTCGAACTCAGGACCTCGCATGCCAGCAGGCGCCCGTGTCGCTGAGCGATATCATGGGCCCTTTTTTCCTATGTGGGTACCGGGAGTCGAACTCAGGACCTCGCGCTTGCCAGGCAGGTGCTTATGCCGCTGAGTTACCTCACCAGCCCTAAAATGAGATTTTTATTTTAAGCAGAGAACATTAATGATTTTTTTTAAAGGAGAATCCATTCTAGAAGTAACACTTATGTCTAGACTTTAAGGCTATAAGGCAAATTAATGACATCTGGTTAAAGAAATAAATGGCTGGGACAACCTGGACTCTTTCCTTCTTACTCATAGGGAGAAATGGCATTTACTTTAAGCCCTGTGATGATGTGACTATTTAACAGTTATATGATGGAAAAACCAGAACTGAAATAAACATGCCCGTGTTTCTACTCTCACATGTTACCCAACTTTTACCACACTACAGTTTTCTGAGGTTGTCAGGTGGACAGGAAATAATAATGGAACACTTACGGTAAATAAAGTGATGAGCTGTACAGACACAGTTAATGTTTTAAAGAGCTAGTGACACAGGATATAGTGCATGGCAGAGCTGGCTGAGGGAAATGAGCAGGAGCTGTCAGTTACAAGATCCCACAACAATGTGAGGACCCCATATGTGGCGCTCCCAGGAGATGTAGATGCCATAAGACTGGTCATCATGGAAAGCCGCTATCAGGCCTTTCCAGGATAGCCCATGCTGCATTTTTCAGACACATCATGTACTTTTATTTTTGCTTTTACCCTCTTTTCCTCTCTGTTCAGCCGAAATTCACTCTGCAGAGTTGTTTTCTTCCATATCCATTCACCCTGCACTTTTCAAATAAACTTTTGGGACTGTTATTGGCTTGCCTCATCAAATTCTTTGTTCAAGGCAAGAAGGACCTGGAATATTTTCCATTGGTGAGCTATTTCTAAAAAACTATCCATAACACTGACCCACACACATGTGTGCTTGTAATTGTCCTAGTTTTAGGAAGAAATCCAGGTTAACCAGATTAAGAGGGAGCAGCAAGCTGTAAGCATGTAAATTGCACAGAGAAGATTTTTAGTTTGACACTGGCCATCTATTTGAGTCTCCACAATCACCTAAGATTTCAAATTACTTCCTTGAACTCTCCCCCATAACTTAAATCTCTAACTTTATTTAACTAGATAATTTTGAAAGATGTTTCATTTAAAAGTTCACCTTGTATTACTATTTCAATGTTTAGTATATAAGTTAATATTAAAAAGTGACAAGTAATGAAGCCATGGTAATGGTAAGGTAGACCCTCAGCAAAAAGAAAGGAGTTTACTGAACATCTTTTTATTGTGGCTGACATTCTTTTGAACAATATTGTCTTAGTTACTTTCTCATTGCTGACACACAATACTTGACACCCACAACTCTAAGCAAGAAAGGTTTATTTTGCTCAGAGTCTGTAAAGGTTTCTGTCCACAGTCAGCTGGCTCCAAGGCAGGGCAGCATGACAGAGGGGCATGGCAGAGGAGATATCCTCATGTCATGGCAGTCAGGAAGCAGAGAAAGATCAAGAGAGGGGGGAAGGAAATAGACCCTTCCAGGCCATGCCCCCAGTGATCTACCTCCTCCAATCAGGCTTCACATCCTAACGTCACATTTAGATATAAACACACCAGTGGACTAATCCACTGACAAGAATTGTGCTCCCATGATCCAATAACCTCCCAGAAGCCCCACTCACGTGCTCATGAGGCTTAAGGGGAACATATAAATAAATAGTAACACACATATTTATTCTAGTTGTTGCTCTGCCTGTGAGTAGTGTAGTCATAATCTGATGGTATTATTTTTTGGCTGTATCTCATGACTTTTGGGATTTCTCTGCCTTGGAGCGTCTCTACTGTCTTCAGAATGCCTCTGGGAGCCCACTCAGTCATGTGGACTCATATATGCAAACCTAGACATGCAAGAGGTTTAACACTATAATTTTTTAGCTCCAGATATTTAAAATTTTCTTTTAATTTCTTTTTTATTGTTTTCATTTATTTTTTTGTCAGTGCATGTTTGCAATACAAAATAATTACTTTTAGTTATTTTTGGTTTGGGGAATTGATTCCTTCTGATCCCCTTCTCCAAAAAGTCTGCCTCTCTGTTTCCTAATAGCTCTTATTTTACTCTTTAATTAATTTATATTTTTGATTTTTCATATAAAAGCAATAATTCAATATTTAACTTTCTGCATTTGACTTATTTCATTTAACATCCATTTTCCTGCAAACGACATGATTTCATTCTTTATGACTGAATGTTATTCTGCTCTGTCTACATATCATATTTTCTTTATCCATTTGTCTGTTAGTGGGCATGTAGGCTGTTTCCCAAACTTAACTGTTGTCAGTTGAGCTTCTCTAAACATGTATGTATTTAGGATGATGTCTTTAACTCTTTCAAGAATATACCCAGGAAATGTATAGCTGGGTCAAATAGAATTTCCATTTTTAGTTTTTTGAGGAATCTGCCACTAATAACCATAGCGCCATAGCGGCATACTAGTTTGTGTTCCCACCACAGAAATGTAGAATTCCTTTTTCCCCACATCCTTGCCAGAAGTTGTTTTTTGTGAACACTGGAAATTCTAATCAATGGGAAACATGGACCAGAACATGACTTCTCAGGGTTTATCAGACGACTGAGCCCCACTTACCGTTTAGTGAATCTTTACAACAATTCTGTGAGTTAAATGTAATTACTATCTTTACTTGAAGATGAACAAGTTGAAGTTTAGAGAGAAAAGGAAAATTGCTTAAAGTCACACAGTGTATTAATGGAGAATCTGAAGTTTGGACTATGCTCACTTACTGAGGAAATGCAGCAGGGCTGAATATGTTGGCTAGGGGCACATAGAACAGTTTGAGATCACAGGGATGCTACAAGGAGAGAGAGAGAGAGACAGAGACCGAGACAGAGACAGAGACAGAGATAGAGACACATTTAAACGGAGACCAGATGCAGACAGACAGAGACAGAATAAACAAACTGCACACTTGCAGTCAGCATATCTGGTATCTTCCAAGTTGATATACATTGAAGAACATCCAAATGATGCCATCTACCCACAATATTTCATCTGCCACCTTCCATGGTAATCTATATTTTCTCCATTAGGTATTTTTTGGATTTTCAAGATCTGTTCTTGTGCAACCACCTTAGCAATAGTTTTGAAGGATAACATCCAGTACCAGGATATAAAAAACACAGGGAAAAACTTAAAGTCGTAAAGGAGATACAAAGTCAATATCACTTTCATTTATTTTCTATAAAATTTTTCTCATTAGTAACCATAAGGAGTATGAAATTTAAGGCAACAAAAATTTATTTAGTAAGAAAGTCTCATGTGAACTGTCTTGAAAATATTTAAGGGGCAAAACAATTTCTACAGCAGTGCTCCAATTTTAGCTTTCTAACTTTAGTTTCTGATATAAAGAAATAATTATATATCTGGCTTAGTCATAATTGTACCACCCTCTCTTTCATGAAAGGCTACACATTAGGTAACTGCAGCTATTGATTTTCCACATTAGACATTTTAATTGAAAGGTTAAGAGGAATCTGGATCAGCTAAGTTTGAAGTCACTAATTCTGCATTAAGTAATTGGAGACTTAAACTCCCAGAACAAATCAGGCACCAAGAATTTTATAAGAAAAGTTTCACTTCTTAGAAAAGTAGTGTTACTATTACAATTAAAAGAAGATATTTAAAGTTTAAACTAAAATAAATGACATGAACTTCATTTAACCATTAGCTCATTGATAGGGATGTTTTAGCATTATTTGTTTGGTAAGTTGTATAGTAGACTACAAAAGACCGTACAGCTACTTTAAAACAGACATTATTTTAATTGATGTCTATATTGACATTTGGATATTCTCATGTAGACGTTGTGGTGATCATTAGTAGCCATTGTCATCCAGATGCTAAAAGTTCAATCCTTAATTCTAAAAGTACTACAGAACAAAAGATCAACACATGCTATTCACCAGTTAAAAATACTGATATATCAAAGACCTAAAATAGCAATGGAAAGCAAAAATTCCCATCACCATTAGGTTTGAAAATCATTTAAAAAATACACCACCAGAATAAAGGATTTAAGTAATTCAGGAGAAGAAATGAATTGAATAAATCATTATGAAATAAAAAAGACTAAAAAAGATAAAAATATTATTAAATGTAGACCTTGCTCACTCAACCTTTGTGAAATTCTAAATATAGTCCTTGTATATTGAGTTAATTAATGTTATATTTGAAACACAAAACTGAAAATCAAACATGTAAAACTAAATATTTACAGTAAGACTGTCATAAAAAATTCCATTTATTTTTGTCAATATTTTCCAAGCAGGCTATACTTTACTTACATTATTCTCTTTTCAGAAAGAATTGGGACATACATAATTTAATAAATCTGCAATCTTGAGTTTGCAGTGAACTAACATCTAATTGTTCTTTGTCATCCTGCAAGTCTGCCTGACTGACACATTATCATGAAGGAAATTAGGACGCGTTTGTCTGAACTTGGGTCCCCATCCCTTTGCTCCCAGAGCACACTGCTCATGCTCACAATCAACGTCTTAGGATTTGCCGCACTGTTTTCGAAATTACTTATTTGGCATATAACTGATCCAGATGATACTCTACTGCCCAAGTATTGCTTGTTGGATGGCACCATCTGACATCTGATATTGGTTAGACTGCACTGAATCACAAATTCAGAATTTAACCTGATTGATTCTCCACTCCTGATCACTCAGCTTTTAGAATACTATTTTTATGGAATTAGGTTAGCTCATTGCTTTGGGTGGTGATATTTCATTGAATTATACCAAGGTGGGTATAAAACTGTGGTGCCCATTCGCCACATCCTTGTCAGAATTTAGTGTTTTTGTTAACACTGGAAACTTCAATCAGTGGGAAACCTGAGCCAGAACATGAATTCTCAGGGTTTATCAGAAGACTGAGCCCCACTCATCATTCAATGAATCTTTTCAACAGTTGCTCAGGGGAGAGCACAATTAGTTGGGAATCAAGAGTCAGGCTTTCATGCTCTGTACAAACAGCTGAAGGGTGAAAAGCTTGCACAGGGCTCCTTCCGGCCTTTAATCTATTTTGGTGAGCAAAACAGTAAAACAGTTTTTAATGATCTAAAAGAAAATCATTGAAGTTATATACACATATACTTAAAGAGTCCAGCTATAAAAACATACTTGACAGAAAGAAAGAGTTAGGAATTTTTTTTGAGAATAGTAATTCAGTAATATAAATTATTGACATTTTGGTTAATGTTTCTATTATTCATCATCTGATATTTGATGAAGATACTTTTTACAAATTTTGAATTAATGACTTGGCATATATTCCAAGTAAAGTCAGAAAACGCTAAAAATTATTAGTTCCAAAAATTATACATGTACTAAAATTATGTCAAAAACTTTGATATTTGCCTACATATTTTGCGACTTAAAAATCAAATTGATCTTTCTGTACAGTTTTGTATTCTAACACATGCTGTGAGGTCACCAGCAACATACTGTATATCGTGAACACTGGATTCACACGATGTACTATACAGTGGAAACTCCTCGTTGAGTAGAACTAATTTAAATTCTGTCCTTGAAAATAAGTTGGAAAATGTTCAAAACATGGAGAAATTGATAAATATTTAAATAAATTAGTAATATTTTTATAAGATAGAATGTTGTCACATCCTATAACTGGATACAATACAGAACTGAGGATGTTCAGCTTTGGCATCCTTTCAGAAGTCTATTTCTATATACTTGCAGAATCATTGGGCACTTTCTATCATGAAAATAGATCATTGTAATGACTTCAGAGAAAAGGCCCAGTGTTGAATTAATGCCAGATTTATCTGTGCTTTTAAAATTATTATGAGTGTTAGTACAGCTATTAATAACATGCCTTTGTAGTTTTCAGAGTGCTTTCATTTATATTACTTCATTTAATTCTTTCAGCAACTTGGAAGTATGTAAAGGACTGGTATCTTCTTATCTTCACTGTACGTGTGAGAAATTGAGTTATACAGAATGAATTGACTTAGCCGGTTATATAGCTGTAACTGCAATGCACAAATCAGGACTTTTTCTAATTACAAAGTACTGAAAATATTAACTCTATATTTCCCTAATGTTTGTAAACATTTGCAACTCTCATACCATAATAACAGGTATTATGTTTGGTGTGTTTACTTGTGTCAAATATTTGAACTACCTTATCTTTAAAAAGGAAGAAGAATCAAGATATATTATATAGAGGTACAAATTCCCTAAGATGAATGTGATCAGTATGTATATCTAAAATATACCAATAAAATTAACAAAAATGCCTAAAAAATCTTTCAAATATAAATATTCCCATCCCCTATTCCATACAGGCATACAAAGGCCCAGAATGGTAAAATAATGAATTTTAAACTCAGATCTAACTTCCATGTTCAAGCTCTTCTTTCTAGATATTACTGTATCTAATTCTCACATTCTTTCTGTGATATAGATATAATATCTTTGCTTTTTTATAGTCCAGAAGATGATCTCAGCTAATGCTACAAAGAAAGACTGGTTGGAGAATTAGCTTTCTGGCTGGCTACCTTCTCAATTTTCATGGTTGTTGACAATACTTTTGAAATATATAGTTAAATTTAAAGATAATATCCTGAGTGCTTTGTTAAAGATAATGTATTGAGTGAAATTGGAATTTTCATTGAAAATGGTTACTATTCACTATTAGGGACTAGTATTTTTATTTTTACTTTGCTTCTTGTGTAGATAGCAAAGGTAGTAGATTGGTTTGAATTTGTTCTGACTGAGTCATACCTGAGTGAATGCTGTTTTTAAAAGTAAATCATTCGTGTTTGAGTTTTTATGATTATTTAAGTTATCCTGGCAAATGGCTTATTATTATATGTCTACTATCTGCCATATACTAAGCTACATACTGAATATGCCTATGGCAAAGTATAAGGAACATGAACTAACTAAATATATAAACTAGATTTTACATTACTGGTAGCATCCCAGCTTAGTCTGAAAAAAATACTTCACTGAGTTAAGAATAATTTAATATTTAATCATAAATTCAAAGGATTGATAAAAGGGGAAAGAAATTCCTTAGATTTATATTCTTCGTTAAATATAAAACAATCATTTGGGCAACATTTTTGGGCTATTTATGTAAATTATAACTTGAGATTACAATATGTGCTCTAAGAGTTAGTTTTTTTTATTGTTTTATTTTTTTGAGACAGGAGCTTACTATATAGTTCAGGGTGGCCCTGAACCCACTATGGAGCCCAAGCTGGCCTTCAGCATGGTGATCCACCTGCCTCTACCTCACAAGTGCTGGTATTACAGATGTATGCCTGGCAATTAGTGTGTTTTAGAGTTAAATCAAGAGTTAAGATCTTGAAGATGTGATACTATACTAAAATTGCAGGATCATATGCTGTATGACAAAATTTTAATGAAGTATGGGAAAGGAATAGAGCATGGCTTATGAAAATAGTCATGTATTTTTATGTTATATAATAGAGGAATTATTTTCAGCGAACACTAATTTTTAATAAATTGTTATTACTCTTCTTTTTTGACACTAAGCCAAAAATTAAAAAAAGAACATATTTTACACATCACAATTACTATTGAAGGTTTAAAGAAATTATAATTACCTTGTTACTTATCCCATGATTAAAAAGATGGAAATCTTAGACTGCAGTTATACTACAGACTTGTGGAAATCAAATAATGTATTTCTTCTAGTGTTCAGATACAAGTGGCATTCTCTTCAACAGGAAAAATCACATAACTTATAATTATCCATGGTGTCCTTCAATTATGTAGATAAATTCATTTATTCTGGAAAGAATGTTGATGATAAATGCCACATTTCACCATTTTTCCTTCAGGAATTCCTTGTGCATGTTTGTTTTTATAATTACTGGTCTGGAATTTGTGTGATACTTAAACATTAATTTTCTATCCACACAGATATTCAAAAACTATTTATTGAACGACCACCATAGGCAAGTCTCTCCTGATATCTGCAAGAAATACAGAGATATTCAAAACCAGACCCTGTCTTGAGGGAGAACACATTTACCGAGGGATCTAGACAAATACAGAAAAACCCTAATACATTCTTAACCAGTTTCCTATAACTACTACAACAAATTTTCACAAGTTTAATGACTTAACACAAATGTATCTTATAATTAGTTAGGTCAGTAACCTGAAAAGGGTCTCATGTGGTTAAAATCAAGGCATTGAAAGGAATGTGCCCCTTCTTTTTTTTTTTTTGTGGGCACCAGGGGTCGTCCTCAGGACCTCGCGCACCAGCAGGCGCCCGTACCGCTGAGTGATATCACCTGCCCTTTTTTCATATGTGGGTTCCGGGAGTTGAACTCAGGACCTCGCGCTTGCTAGGCAGGTGCTTATGCCGCTGAGTCATCTCACCGGCCCCAGAATGTGCCCCTTCTGAAGCTCGTAGAAAATAATGCAGTTCGCTTTGTTTTCCAGAAGTTATAAGCTGCATACATTCTTTGGCGTGTGGTTTCTTCCATCTTCAAAACCTAGAAATTGTATCCCTTCAACCTCTGCTTCTGTCATCCCTTTCTTTTCTTTTCTTTTTTTTTTTTTCCATTGTCCATTTCTAACTCTCATTCCCTTGACTCTTTTTTTCCCCTCACTTAAGGTCTGTTGTGATTGCACTGGGCCCACCGAGATCATCCAGTATAATCTCTCCATTGCAAACTCTTTAACTGAATCACTCTACCGAATTCTTTTTTCCATGTGATGTGACATAATCACAGGTTTGGGGATTAGGCTGTGGATAACATTTATCTTTTTTCTGGTGGGTGTCAACATTATTCTGTATATTATACTTGGCTAATATGCTAAATAGATTAATACCTGTATTTTACATGCATACATTGAAAGTTCACAATTTAGGTTTCATAATCTATTCATAGTAAAGTCACTTAAGTATTAACTAGGAAGAATATAAGGCCAAATGTTTAACATATTTAATTAAATAAACAAGAAAAAGTTTCCTAAGATTTCAAAAGAAGAAAATATATTGATGATGTACGAACCATCTTAGTTAATGGATTGACATATAAATTTACAGTTCACTGTCACATGTCAACTACCTTAACTTATATTTTTTGAGTTTGTAAAGACTTATAGTTAAAAAAATAAACACAACTGGACAACAAAACCTAGTTTGATCATTCAGGCATTATTTGTGATGACTTATAAAACAGTGAAATACTAGATTTGAAGGAAATTTTAATTATTAAATCACACAATAACAAATTTTTCAACGTTTCTGTAAAGATTTTTTGAGTCCATGAATCCTCATTTCTCTGTTCTCATTAAAGCAAAATGTCTTGTGTGTTCTGAAATATTTATTTGCATTTGTCTGTCTTTTGATTTTTGTTAGTACATGTTTACAGTACATAATTATTACATTTACTGGAGGAAATTACTGTATGTACATATACATTTCAGTTCCCTTCTCCCCCCCACACATTTATCTCCCTGTTATTTTCCCAGCATCAGATTCATTTATTTATCTTATAAGACCTTATAAAGTAAATTATCATATATACAGATTGAAAACCAGGCTAGTAGGCCAAAGAACATATAAAACATGTAAGATAATTATAATAAGTCAAGGTATACTTTTAGGTACATTTGCAGTGCTGGATTACAATAGTTTTTTTTTCTCTCTCTCTTTTTTCCTAATAACTGTCTTTTATTTCGTACTTTACTGAGTTTTTCATTTAAGAGAAACCACGCAATATTTAAGCTGTGTCTGAGTTAATTCACTTAACATTATGGTCTCAAGGTGCATCCATTTTCCTAAAAATGACTCGAGTTTATCCTTCTTTATGTTAGCACAGTATTCTCTTGCCATCCTACTTTTAACTCATTCTAGTCATGTTTTGCTTCCACTACTCCATAGAAACTGCTTTAGGTCGATCACAAGTGACCACCAAAATGCCCGTTCCATGGTGAATCTCAAGCTTTGTTCTACTTGATCTCAGCAGCAGATAATCATCCTTTTCTCCTTGAAATGTTTCCCTAATTTGGCATCCAGAACTCTGACTCTCTCAATTCCCATCTCTCTATCCACTCCTCAGACATCTTAGCTTCTCCTCCTTAACCCTCTGGCTTCTGACCCTGGGTTGCACCAAGATCAGTCTTTGGATTCTTTCTCTTCTGCATCTCTTCCGCATATTTTGAAGTAAGATCATTCATTCTAAAATTTTCATATCATCTACATGCTGTTGGCCCCTAAAATTGTGGATTTCTTCTAATCTGGATTTCTTCCCTGAGGTCTGACTTTGTTTTCCTGTGATCCCTAGTTGATAGCTCTAGTAGATCTTGACAGGGATCATGGAATCAGCACGTTATAAACTGCAGCTCTTACCTTCTGCCCCTGCTTTCACAGATACAACACAAAATGTCTGGAGTCATCACTACGACTAAGTAAGTGGCAGTGCTATTCTTGCATATACTCAGGCCAAATGCAGTGCCCAAACTTTTCTCCCTTGTTTCTCTACACTTTGCACGTAAGTCACAAGAAAATCCTCTTGACTACTCTAATCACAGCTCCCAAATAGGAGTCTTTTTATCATGTATTCTCCACCATTTATCTCGTTTAAATTAATTCCACGGTTCCCTAATTTTTGCCCCTACTGCATTGCCTTCCTATTGTGTATTCTCAAATATTTTGGGAAGATGTAAAAATATAAGTTAAACACTGTAATTCCTTTCTGCATGACCCTATAAGGTTTTCCATACTCATTCTGAATAAAATCTAGTCAATATAGTGGTCTATACACTTCTCATTTCTCTGATTGGTACTTACCTGAGTTTATCATACTGCTTTTCACCTGGTCTTCTTCTTTCTGGAATGTACTTATTTCAGACGTCTTTGCAGTTTTTATTTTATGGTTCATATTTCAATATCAATATAAGATCTCCCATGAAACATGGTAAACTTTTTCCCAATTAATCCAGCATTTCTTACTCTTCTAGGCTTAAAAGTTCTCCGAAGTAATTAATACAACACATTCTACATCTACTGCATTTACGTATTTTTTTTTTTACTTTATTGTGCTTGTCTTCTCTCTGGATGAGGATATGAGTGTTGTCTACCCATGGTTCTAGTGTCAGGAATAGGCCCTGACACAGTAAAGTTTTCAGTGAATGTGTGTTAAGTGGGTGAATATATTTGGTCCAAAATGAAAAGTAAAGGAAAACATATTCACTACTACCTCTTTCACTTAGAAAATCTAACAACTGCAAAAATGCAGAGGGTGTAATTTTTCTGCTTTTGCTTAATACAAGATTTCAAAGGAATTAATGACCTGGGTATGATCAGTAGTCAGTGGCTTGATGGATTTTTCCAGTCCAGATTCACTTGCCAGGCGACAGGCGTATGAGAATAGGTGCATTTCCACACATGTCAGATCTTTTGCATCAGCCAGCCTCACAGTTGCTTATGGGGATTTGTAAGCAGCAGAGACTCTTTACCAACCCTTTCCTCATGGTCATTCTGGCTGCCACTAACAGCAGCTAAGTAGGTTCTGTTTTTTGCTTCGTTATTTGTTTTATACATGCATTTAATTTTTTAAACATCTAAAAACCATTATAAATTTTTGTCAGTTTCTCAAAATTTTGTTTTGTGTTTTGTGTCTCTGCTATAACTACTTTTATACATATGATACTAGGCAGTTGTTTGTACTATTCATCTTCCTTGCCCATAGACAATTCTTCAGAGGCACAAACAGAAATGCTTTTCTCATTGCCACCATGACACTTAGTCCTTTAGAGATGCTGGTTGTTGAGAGAAAAGCATATGATAATAAAATAGAGTAAAATGTCTGAAAATGTCTTATATATGATAATGAAAGTATCAGCTGAATTATTTGCAGTAACTCTAATTTTAGTAGATTAAATATATGTATATATATTATAAATATATACGTATATATTAACATATATATATGCTATGGTTTGTGTTTGGATGTCCTCCCAAAGCCTTATGGGAGGGGCTTTTTGGAGGTGGCTGAATCTACAGTTTATGACTGGTTCATTGTCTAGTGCTGCGATTGGCGGTCTGAGTGCTACACCCACCCTAGGGCAGGTAGCCTGCATACAATATAAGGGAGGGAAAGAGGCTTGCTTTCCCTTTTTGGTTCTTGTTGCTTTTGGTATCACCCACTGCCATAAATGGTTTGCTTCTCAGCTATGCCACCCTGCTGTGGAGCCAGCTGAGTACAGACTGAAACCTCCACAAACTGTGAGCTAAATAAGCCTTTCCTTCCTTAATTTTGGGCATCAGGTATTTTGTCTCAGCAATGAGAAAAAAAGTAACTAAGACCATATATATGTGTGTGTGTGTGTGTGTGTGTGTATGCATTTCTTTTAGTTATTAGTTTCTCCTAAATCAGGTGATGATATGACCCTTTGATTTAGAGCAAAGTTCTTAAAACAAAAAAGAGTAAATGTGTTAAAGGCTTGACCTTGACATAAAGTCTAAGGCTCAGATGTATTGGAAACATGAAGCAAGTCTCCTACGTGTATCTTCATCTCTTCCAAATGTTAAGGTTCAATAGATGGAGAGAAAAGATCAAAAGTGAGAAAACATAGTTGAAACAGGCATCTTTGAGAAAAGGCTCCCACTAGGCCCCTCATGTGGAACAGTGACACTAGAACCCCAGAGAGGCTCAGGAGCAGAGGGCCCCTGGGCTTGTTTCCAGTTGGGACCAATGAGTTAGCAAGCCTGAGCCATTATCAGCCAACCACAGTCAGGTAGGTCCTTCAAAAGGAGTGTTATCAGATAGCACACATTTTTGACCTTGATAAATGCATTAACGACATTGTCGAATTGCATCTTTACAAAAACTTTGTATGAATTGAAATTCTGAGAGTTAATGAAACATGACTAAAATTGCACCACAAGAGACCACAAGGTTTCCACAGTCAGGCTGCCTAAGGGTGAGTCCAGGCTCTGTTTTCTATCAGTGGTGCACCTTGGGAAAGTTTTGTTACACAGCTGCATCTCATTTCTTCATCTCCAGTGCTGAAAATTATACCATTTTTATGTTTTTTATTAGAATTAAATGAGGTAGTACATTGAAAGTCCTTGAATCTCAGCAAATGCTTACTAAATGTTGGCTCCTACTTTATTATTTAGCAGAATCAGGAGTCAATCTGGGAACACTGGCCACAGTCTCCAGTTGAGCTCTTTAGTGTAGGATGGGAGAGGAATATGACAGTGATGATCTACAAGAACCGCACCTCCTGGTTCTGAACAACCAGTGTTGGTTGAGGCCCCAGCTGACAACATTAAGTTTTCTTTTCATAAGGAATTTCCTGTTTACCTTTACCTCCTCATTTCTTCATCATTTCTGTGGATGAAATCATTTAGAACCAACTATTCCAATTAATTCTTGTAAGAGATATTTTACATTTGTCTTCTAATGTGGTAAGATTTATGAAAATGCCTACAGTGAAAGTGTCTACCCTGCCTAAAAATGTGGTGTTTCCTGGAATTATCCTTTCCTCAGAGATATCAAATGTGCCTGTGGATATGTACACCAGCCTTTTAAATCAATACCTGAAAAAATGAGAAAAGAAACATATAAAATTAAATACAGTAAGTCCTTGGCTTATGAACATTGGAGTTGTGCACAAATCATAGAAGTAGCTTTGTAGTTATACTGTACTGTACCACCATTTTAAGGTAACTGTAAAAGCAAAAATAGTTTATTTACAATATTTTGTGTGTGTGTTTGGTTTTTTTATGCTTTACATATTTGTGTCAAAGGTGTGTAAGATTCACTATGTCAGATTTAGGAACAAATCCAACTTACGAATGTTCTCCTGGAAAGCAATTTTTTCATAAATTGGTGGCTTAACAGAGAGCTTACAGTGAGGGAAGCACACTTCTAAGTAGCTGACATTCAATAATTCATTTAATTCTCACAGAAATCCTACAAATTAGTTGCTCTAATTTCTCCAAATTTAAAAGTAGTGAAACTGCAACTCAGAAAATAACTTGCCCCAAAGCTGTGGAACCTGAATATTATCCAAGAAATCTGATTACAGGGACTCATGGCTTAACTATGAACCTCAGAGGATTCTCTTCAGGTATTTTCTAGATGCCAGGTAGTCTTATCCAGCAGACAATACCCTTTATTTCTTAGGCATATTTTGGAAGAATGACTGATTTTTAACCTGATTGCCCCAATGAATGCTAACTTTAAAATTTACACAAGGATATACTTCTTCCTGTGTGTATTCCTTTGCTTTTGAATATTTGCTCCTGAATATAATATGAGGAGATTTGGTAGGTTGCATAAATATTTTAAGGTTCTCCTGTGGTCATGTCCTTTGAAATTTGTACATTTATAATCCAAATACAATTACTTATTTTTAACTCAAATTTTAGCATTAAATTCTATAGGGGAATTTGAAAATACTTCCCCAGTTTTGAATTTTGAACAACCTGAAAATAGTGATGTCTCATACATATATTCTTAGCCTCTTCTTGTTTGTAGAATAATTAAAGCATAGGTAGAATCTGTTTAAAGCTTCATGTAATTAGCAAAGCTTGTGGGGAAAGTTCTATGTAAATCTAATGAATGCACATTTTTAACCTATGCACAAAAAGGGAAAAGCAAAATTGAGTCCATGATGAGGAAGACCTAAGACCCTAAAACTTTTACTTAATTATCTGGATCTTCATGGCTTATAGTCCTCTTGATAGTTTTCTTGATTTCCTAATTCTTTTTATTGACCAAATTACAGCATTTATGCAGCTACAGTTACAGTGATTTCCCTTTCATGTTGGATGGGATTGTGTTACCTGCTAATTTTATTCTTAAACATTTTATTTCTTCATATTTCCATGCATATTTTTAAAATTCTCATATTTTGTCTTCCCTTTTCTCCACCACAAAATAAAATTATAATCATAAGTTTTGAAAAATAGTTGTTGAATTTAATTTATTGAGGATCAAGACTTCCCACGTCATCTCTTTAATATTAACACTACCTGTAAGGCCTGAGTATGCGCCCAAGTGTAGCAACCAATTGTTCAGAAGTGAAAACTATTTCTGTTAGCTAAGGAATGCCACCAGAGATAAATTATAAACCTTGTATCTTCACTCTTAGGTCAAAAAAAATTATAGTGCTTATTTAGCTTTAAAGTCAACTAATCTTTTTAAATTAAAGATAAAAGGGGGCCAGTGAGATGGCTCAGCGGCGTAAGCACCTGCCTGGCAAGCGCGAGGACCCGAGTTCGACTCCCGGAACCCACACATGAAAAAAGCGTCGGTGATATCACTCAGTGGCACGGGTGCCCGCTGGCGCACGAGGTCCTGAGGTCGACCCCTGGTCCCATAAAAAAAAATAAAAATTAAAGATAAAAGGACATGATTCTATCAATTTTTGCACTGATTACCAAAATGCATATAGTGATGTCTTTGCACAATAGGGGATGCAGAACATCTATGTGTCTTTTCAGTAGATATGCACTAAAGCAAAAATCTTGCTCTCAAAATCTGGGAGGTACTCATATTTCCTATAGATTTAATTTTTATCATAGATTCCATGAAATCAAATAGATTACTTTTGTTTCAACATTCAATCAGTGCTACCAAAGAAATATTGAAGTAAGACTGATACAGAGCTTAATACGAATCTAAGCTGTGCTGTGCTTAATATGCCGTTACTGAAGCTTACATCCTGAAAAATTAACTGGATTACTATATCAAATATCACTTGTATGTAACAATATTGTATATGTTTACATGACATACTGCTTTTATTACTTTCATTTGTCTTCTTTTCAATTCTATGTAACTGTATAATCATTCACTGAAAATTTATAAAAATATTTTCACTTGCACTTTCCAAACCACCATCAAAACTCTGCTTCTGGGAACTCTGAATTAAATTTCTATGAATGTTTATTCTAATGTCTTGTATTTATTTGTTTTTGCACTACAACACTATAAATGGAATATTTCCAATCAGATCAAAGCTTTTTGAATAGGAGTCAATTACTGCAAATTCATTGAATACTTATCTAGCTTCTGGTATAGGTCAAATAATATGGTAAGGAGCTGAGAATTCAGATGAATAAGGTACTCAACAACTTTTAAATCAATTGTATACTGCAGTGTCAGAACCAGGATAGTACAGGTGTGTACAGAGTGCTGTAGATTACAGGGGAATGAATAAAGATCCTGGGAAGGAAAGAGTTAAGAGATATAAAATAGAGTATGAGACATTCCATTTGTGCTTCAGTGGATGAGTAGATGCACTTTTGAATGAGAAGGGAGAGGAGATGGAATAAGACTAGGTTCTGGGTTACCATAAAGCATTGCCTATTTGGGAAGAAGAGTAGAATAGTAGTATTCGATTACAGGATGTGGGAGAGGGTCTAATGGGAGATCATGTTAGATAAATGGAATGAAGTCACATTGTAAATGGTTCAAATATTTGTCTTTAGTTTTTCTTAAAAGTTTATATTTACCCTGTAGGAAATGGACAGGTATTGATCTATATTAAATTGGTAAATCTGACTACCACCTTGTTGAGGAAGTTCTATTATCCACCAAGAAATCAGACACCTTCTTACCTATTCTATGTTATAGAGTATGCTACATTTAGTACTGTAATACTAATGACAAATATCATAGTAAAAAGGACTAATATGTATTACTTAAAACAAAGATTTGTAGTGGCATGTATATGTTATAGTGCAAACTAAACTGTAAGCTCCTGGAGAACTCTTACATACTTATTCTGTTCTATGTTCTCAGTACCTAGCAGTTGGCCTTTTCCATGCGGGATACTTAGTAAATATATGGTGAAGATACTAATTATGTTTTAAGGATACTATCTCTGTATTTTTTCTTGTGGTACTGAGGATTGGAACCACTGCCCTTGAACTTATTATACACGCAGCCCCCTTGTAATTGTTTTTTCATTTTGATACAGGCATGCTAAATTGCCTGAGATGGCCCTGAATATGTGATCTTGCTGCCTCAGTCTCCCAGAGTGCAGAGATTCCAGCCATGTACCATTATTCTCAGCTTATAACTCTGCATCTTTAAAGATGCAGAGAAGTGGTGAAGCCAAAGTAGCACACGTGTGTAATCTCAGCAACTTGAGAGGCTGAGGCAGGAGGATCACAAGTTAGAGGCCTGTCTGGGAAATGTAGCAAGGCCCTGTATCAAAATAAAACTATCAAAAAGGCTAGGGATGTGACTCAGTGGTAGAGTTCTTACCTAGCATGCTCAAAGCCCAAGTACTGCCAAAACAGAGAGAGTGTTTAAGGAAAAAGGTAGAGTCTAGATTTGAACCCGAAAAAATATTTTTAAAGTGTAATGCGGTAATGATGCTATGCTTTTCTCATAGTGAATAGCTCAATGTTTAATGCCTTATGTTAGTTTAATTAAACTATGCTATTAAAAGCATAGAATTTTCTAATCATAGGCTTAAGCTAATTAATCCATGTTCCACCACAATAAACTATCTGGTCATCAATCTTCTTTCTGTGGGAACAGAGATGGCACTAAATCAAAGATGATATTTAATCTAGATCTAGTATGTGTGTTAGTTTTTTTTTGTCATTGTGACAAAATATCTGAGAATATCAACTTAAAGGAAAAAAGGTTTATTTTGGGTCACTATTTCAGAAGTTTCAGGTCATGATCAGCTGGATCCAAGGCAGAAAATCCTGTCAGAAAGACATGCAAGAGGAACGCTGCTCAAGCCATGAAAACCAAGAAGCAGAGTGGAAGAGTAGTATGTGAAATGTGAAGAGAAGAAAGGGCCAGGGACAAGGTATAGCCCACAAGTTCAAGTCCCCTTGAGACATTACTTTCAAGCAGGTCATATTGACGAAGTCTTCATCACCTCTCAGTAATGCCATCAAATCATAAATCCATCAATGGCGTCATGTACTCACAACATTAAAGCCTTCATGATCCAACCGCTTTCCCAAAAGCCACACCTCTGAACTCATGAGACTTTTGGGGACAGGTTAGATTTAAATGTAAAAGTGGATAACCTATATCAAAGACAAAAATCATGTTTATTGTAGCTAGTCTTAAATCCCTTAGTTTTGACAGTATCATTTAGTTTCCCAATGTATTTCTATTCATTTAGACTGTCACTATATTCATGTAAGCCTCTGATAGATCCATGGTATAGAGCAGCCTGGCTCAGCAGAAAAAGTCCTGCTTTAAGATAAATGACTTTGGCAAAAGTCACAGCCCTGCAATTAACCTGCCTTGTGACTTCGGGCAAGTCATCGTATTCTGGAGCTGAAGCCTCTGATTTCAAGCTGGTCACCAGATTTAAATGAAGTAAATATGAAGAGCACCTAGTGGAGCTCTAGGAACAGTGGAGGGGCGGGCTTCTCTCTAGTCACTTGTCTGAGTTTCACTTATCAAAGTGGGAGGGTTAACTGCGATAGTTTCTGATGCTTTCTTGGGTATGATTTTTAATAGATGGATTAAAAGCTAGCTGCTCATATTTAACCCATGGTAGACACTTGTCTCTCAAATATGACACAACATAAAAAAATAAAAACTGTAAAAAGTTTTCCAACATTTGATTTTAACAGAGCTTTCCATTTTAATCCATTTCTAAAAGAAAGTCCTTTAACGTAAGTATTGCCTTCTAAAAAAATAGCAATAACAGGAGAAATAGAAAAATAACTCAATCACTTTTGCCTATTGATGAATGGTTCAGTATTTCCTGGGATTAAAGAGCATATGAAAGCCAAACTAGCTTGAAATCTTTTTTTTTTTAAATAGCCTTATATCTAAGGAAGAGTGGCTTTTATTTTTTTTCCACATAACCACTTTCGTTTTTTATAAAAATAGATAGAAGCAACTGAAAATGAGTCTTCTATAACTGGATGCTGTAAAGGCCTAGAGGGGAATTGGAAAAAAAGAAGTAAAAACTTCCTGAAATGGTTTGATATAAAATGGCATTTTTTTCTAAAATGATTCTGACTTGTCTTTCAAATTTTTGAATGAAACAGAACAGAACCAACTCCTTACTAATCTAGAATGGCTTTTTTTATTCTTCTTTGAAAAATAATCCATTCAAACTTTTCTCAGCAGTATTAAGGAAAGACTTTTAATGTCATTCAAAATTTCCTCTAAGAAGCCCTTTCTGATAAACTCAGTCCTTCACTTAAGATTTGGGTAATAATAAGTATCTGGTAAAAGGATAATCAGACTAAAGCTAGCAGCCCTGTGGAAATTTTTCTTTCATGAGTACATAAAGGCTACTTGGCTATTTTAAGCCTAAGATCTGTTCCCAACCCTCTTTATTTTATTTTAACTTACATTATAAATTTATTTTTCTCAGCTGACACATAAAACTATATATATATTCATGGGGTACCATATGATGTTTTGATACATGTATACATTGCATAATGCTCAAATATGAATAATAATATCTATCTCCTCAAACATTTACCATTTCTTTGTGGTAAAAATATTTGAAATGCTTCCTTTTAGCCTTCTTGAAATATAGAGTACTTTATCATTATGTGTAGTCATTCTACTGTTCAATAGCACACCAGAATTTATTTCTCTTACTTAACAATAACTTAGGGTCCACAGACGAACCTTTTCTTTTAAATTTAAAAGGAAATGAGCTAAATATATACTATAACCTATGTACTAAATGATAATGCCCTTATAATATAATATTTCCTAAGGTAATTATATGAATATAAATTATATAAATTATAATATATTATATATTTTTATACATTTTATATATATATATATATATATATATATATATATATATATAATTTTTAAAAGGCCAAACAATTTATGATTGTTATTTAGGATATAGTGAAAGTTCTTTTTCTATTATTCTGTAGTTTTGAATTTTATGTGGGACTATAAATGTCTAATTAGAAAATATGCCATTACAAGCCAGTAGTAGGCCAAAATAAGAAGACAGTAAAATATGAATGCATAAACCCCTGAAAGACAGGCTTTTTATCTTTTTGTTCACTATTGTTTTTCAGTGTCTGCCTAGCAGAAGACTATATATGTTTCTTAAATGAATGAATGAAAATATTAAGAAGCTGCCACAACAAATTTAGAGGTTGTCATTAGAGTCTACATAAAATCCATGCTTCATATGGAACATTTGAATTGTTAGACTAGCATAATACATCTTTGGCCATTGTCATGGGAAATCAGTGTTTTCAAAATACTTTCACGTTCATGCCTATAGAAATGTAGTCATTTGATGGGGAGAAACAAACACAAAGCATGTTCATTATATTTGCTAAAATGGTGCCTTTTGCAGGATCCTAGAGGTTGTTGTGTGTGACTTAACGCACATTAAAGAGAGAAATAGATTCCAATTCTTCCTATCTCTTCGCTTCTTTCTTCTCTGGGAGATTTTTTATTTACAAATCTATCCAGTGAAGAGGTTGTATGTTTTCTTTTAGTTAAATTCATAAACATTCTTTCTCCTTATAACCTAAAGAACCGATGGAAATTCTTTCAACCTCAGCATTTGAGAGTCACTGCTTGTGGTTTCTTCTGGCACTGGGACTCTAACAGTGTGTCAAGGGGTAATATTTTCCTTACTTATATACACAGTAACTACAGAGAGAGACAGCAGCAACTGCCATGTTCTGAAAGCCAATTGTATGCTTTGCACTATATAAATTTTCAATCTAATTCTTCTAAAAATCCCATAACATAAATGTTTTTATACCTTATTTTTTGTATGCGTTCCAGGGTCAGCCTCATGCATGGTGACAGGCAAGTGCTGTACCACTGAGCTACATCCTCAGCCCTACACTTAGTTTTAGATGGCAAAACTGAGAATCAGGGATGTTAAAATTACTCGCACATAGCCAGTACAGAAATGATGGATCTCAGAGTTAATTTCGAATTGATATGGATCTAAGGAGAGTTGCTCTGTTGCTGTTTTATTTTTCAATTTTACTACAGTTTGTTGTTCTTATGACTTCACTAGCCAGCTTTACCTCCTACATGAAGAGTGTGCATATCCTGGGAAATTCTGATGGAAATTAGAGTACTACCCTGAAATGCCAAGACTTGCATTGTACTCAAACTGTCACATGCTTTCTAGCTATGATATATGGTCCTGAACTCATTAATGATGGATTCCTAGCAGTAGCAACTGCACAGGTAAAACTTCTTAACTAAGCAGATATTCAATCATTGTGGCACGGTAAAATGTCATAAGTGCTCCCAGTGTAACAATCTTTTCTTTTCTTTGCTAGATTTGGATGAATAAAACAAGGAAGCATTAGAATAATTCTAAGCCCTACCAAAACTATAGGATAAAGACAGAGGCATTTTGCAGAATCCATTTCTTGTTTTCCACTAAGCTTTCATGATTCTGATTATATCAAGATCAAACTGCTATCAGAATTGCCATCTTGTTCATTTGAATGCAGAACAGTAAGTGGGCTCACTTCTTGGTGGAGTGAAACTTACCTCTTTCCTCACTATACTAGCAGGCCTTCATCTATCTTTACCCCTCAGGCTGCAGGATTCTGGCATTTTGCCATTCAGCTCCTGAGACAGTATAATGAAAGTTAATGGACTTCCAATCCAGGTAATTCCCATGAATTAAAAATAACTTAGGAAACCATTTAGGGCTCCATAAAATCAAATTGAAACTACTATATGCAGGGGGCATAATGGTTCAGTTCAAACATCATGCAACACAAAGTAAATTTAATTCATTTGAAATATCCAAAAAATTATAAGAAAGACCAAAGTATGTCCATGTATTTTGAAAAATAAATAATCACAATAATTTCTTGCATTGTTTGTTCTAATGTTTTAAGATCTTATATAAAGACTATTTACAAAGTATGAAGTACATATAGGAAAAATATTCAACATATAATAAACTTATGAAAAATTATTCTATAATTTCTAGTAATTCTGTGAAAATTATGATACAATGCAGAACACAGACTATGGATTAAACAGGCATTATTTCTGTAGAAGCTACATAAAATTCTATGATTGATATAAGAGAATGAAGGGACTTTGAATTTGCTGTAGGAGAGATAAAATTTAGCTGCTATAAGCCATTTAATTCTTTCCTTTGCCACAGATGGAGCCACACTTAACCCCAGAGGGACTGATGGTGTCTCTTTAGAAAGCTAAATTTCTGCATTCTAAAAATATTTATTAAACTCGGCAGTGTGAATTCAAATACAAAGGTCAGTAATGTGTAAGCCTGTCCTCAAGGAGTCTATAATTTAGTTAATGGATAAGGCAAGTACCGGAACCTTGCAATGCAAGGAAGAATTATAATAGTGGCCACAAGCAAAGCACAAAATACTCTGCAAGTTTTCTGAAGGGAAACTATATATTATGTTGAAGTCTGCATTATAGAGTGTGAAGATATATAACTGAGGTTTAAATCCTGGCTTTCCATCTTTTAGTTTTGGGTCCTACACAAATTATTTAACCTTTTGAAGTTTTAGCTTTCTTTTCTATAAAATGAAATAGAATAAAATAGAATGTACTTCATAAGTTTCTCGCATGGATTTTCTAATTCATTCATTCATATATAAGGGTACACATATAGTATACTTTTTGCCTGATTGTCCAGCTTTTCAGTGTGTACCATGGGTGCAGAGCAGAAAGTATGGTAGATGCCGTGATAAAAGAGCATGGGAGTTATAGCCAGGCTTTAAAGAAGAGTGCAGTCAATACAACTCTGTGGAGATTCAGATTCTCTTAGAAAGGAGCTTGCCATCATAGTACTTACTTTATAGATAAGGAAGTGAAAACTAAGAGCATTTGAATAATTGCCCCATAGTATACAATTAGTAAGTGACTGAGCCAGGAGCCAAAGTTCCAACATTTTTCTATGAGGCACTTAACTCTATGTTAGCTTTGAAAGGGATTAACAAAATAATAGGACCTAAAGGAATCATTTCTATCAATGAAAATATACATATTGCAATATCTCCGAGGGTTTTAGACACATTGATTTTTAAAAATTTCTTCTTATAATTAATGGTGATATATATTAGCTCAGATAAATGCCATGCAAAGTAGGCTTTTAAATAGAGTATGAAAATATTTAAAAGCTCTTCTACTTTCAGGTTACGCTCATGGAGTAACTATCTCCAAACTATTTCAGTGAAAATAAAATAAACTGTATTTCAATAAAAAACTCTCTTGAACTCTACCAATTTTTGGCCCATATTTAGGCACTATTCTCATAAAAATGCATAAGACCAAAAACAGTCCTTTGTATTTTTCTCCATTGCTGAAGAGACTCACACAAGTCAGTTCACTTACAAGGAGAAATCTACCTGCCGGTGTTTTTTGCTCCTTCTTCCCTTTCACATTGTTCTTGCACAGTCTGGAAACTGCTAATGACACTCTCCTCTGCCATTTGAGGATATCTGCCAGCCTACGGCAGAGCTAGTGAGGAACTGCTAGGACTGATCTTACAATGGGCTTTCATCTGTAAGTGCCTCCTTTCTATCTTTCTCCATTAGTTTCCATTGTTGACCCAATAATGGCCCAGGTATTGCTGTAGTAGCAGTCACAAACAGAAAACACAACAGTTAAAGTTAGATTTCACAGAAAAAAACAAGATAAAGGTGCCCAAAGCCATATTGAGCGGATGTCTAGTTTTTAATGAGAAGTAGGCAGAGATGGGGGGTTGTATATGCTCTCTACAATCCACAGATGTTTTGATTTGTGCCACAAATATTGCTTCTGGGTAGCTCATCAGTAGCATCCCTAATACTAACTGACAATTGACTGGGCTTTTTGAAGAAAGCAGGCTCAAGAATCTGTCTGTAACTTTGTGGGCAACCAAATAAACAGAATCAAAATATTTATGACAAGATATCTTTGCTGAAGAGCAGCAGGACAGAGGACAGCCTATCACCTGGGGATGAGCTGCTCTTCTTGGCCTCACATGATCAACTAAGGTTGGCCTACAATAATGAAACAGTTTTTTTTTCCATGGGTCATGAATATACTAAAACACATGGGGAGATCCCCTGACAAAAATCTGCACGGTTCTGAGTTATTTTATTTATTATGAATATGAAAGAAAAGAAAGTGGTTTTACTCTACTATAAAGCTTTCAAAAAGAAAAACTGATTTTTTCTTTTTTCTGTGGAAATCTTGCATTCTCTATTGATTAGCTGTAGTAGACTTTAGATTTTTATAGTGCATGAGAATCTCCTGGAATCATCTTTAAATTGGAGACTGGTGGTACTACTCTCAGATATTTTGATTTAGAAGATTGCTTTGAGACTCAGGAGTATGGATTTTAAAATAGGACCTTGAATCCAGGAATTCTGTAATCTCAGCATTCTCGGAGGCTGAGACAGGATTGCAAATTTGAGCCCAACTTGGCAACATAGCAGCTTAGAGGGACCTTAAATGGAAATAAAAAATAAATTACAATAAAAAGAGCTATGGATGTAGTTTAGTGCAAAAGCATTTGATCCAATCCATAGTATTGCTATAAATAAATAGGTGAACAGAACAGAACACAGTAGAATAGAATAGAAGAAAGTAGAAGAGAATAGAAATCTTCAGACAGAAAATTCAAATTTGACTCCCAGCATTGCTAAATAATTGCAGCTAACATGTAGGGAGTTATTAAGAAACTGTGCCAGGTAAACAGGAATTTTACATGTGTATCCCGTTTATCTTTACCATAACTCTCTGATGCTGGCACTCTTGCTGACACATTACAGACAAGTGAATAAAATATAGATGTTAATGCTTCTAAGGTTATACAACTAGGATGTACCAAAACTAGGTAATCAGACTTCAGATTTGGAGCTTTTACTTACTCTTTGATATTTCTTCTAATGAGAAAATGGATGTGACTATTGCAAGCTCTACATGAACATGATAAAATGATGCATGGTTTCCAAATACGGTGGTCCTACATTCCTGAATTTTTGCTAGTTTTAATTGTCTGACTAGTTTGGTTGTGCTACAGATTTCTCTAGAACTTAGTGACTTAAACAACCACAATATGTATTATTTTTCATGATTGCCATAGTCAAGTAACAGGGAGAATGGATTCTCCATCTGCTCCGTGATGTCTAAGATTTCAGCTAGAAGAGTAATGGGGTGATAGAATTATGTGTAAAACTCTCAGTGGAGGTTAGTAGTGACTTTTTGCTGGGAACTTATCTAGGTCTGTCAGTTGGAATAAGCTTAGGTATCTTCATGTGGCCTGGGCTTCCTTACAATTCACTGACCAGATTCCAAAGGCAAGTGTCTTAAGAAAAAGAGGGTCAGGATCAGTGCCATATTGCCTTTTTATGATTTAGCCTTAAAAATCAGAAAACATTCTTTTCACCAGATTCTCTTGGTCAAGACAGTTACAAATGTCTACCCAGATTCTAGCAAGGAAACATAGACTTCCACCTCTTGGCACAGGAGCAATAATGTCTCATGGCAAGAAACGCACATGGAAAAGGAGAGAAATTGGTTTGACTACGTCTGAAAAATATAGTCTGTTAGAAGTATATTCACTCTAAGCAAATTAATCCTTTACAGAAAATTTAGACTGATTTGTTTTGTTTGGGTGGACAACAGTGCAAGACAAGAAATATATTCTATACCTCGTAAAACAATTATCACAGCCATACGTTTGAACAACTCTGCAAGTTTATGGTTAAAATTATATGCAGATTTTTATTATTTCTATGACCTATTCTTTAAAATGAGACTGCTTCACACAAAACTGGTACTCTTTTTCCAGAACAGGAAACCCTTCTAAATGCCTTGTAAACTGCCATCTTTCTCAACTCCTTTCGCACCTCATATTTAGGCCACGATAGTGAATGCATCTAGCAGCAAAACGCAGGGAGTTCTACTCACCTGTCTGCCTTGCAGACTGGCACTTTTAATGTTTTATAGAAGTAAATATTTAGAAATATTTTAGAAGAATGTTTCTGACTTTCATTTGTAACATTTTCCTGGTTGTAAATATGTGGAAGAAATTACCACCAAACACTTTTTGATTTTCTAGAAAAGTTTTTGATGAATTATTCAACGGAAAAATCTACAGTTCATAGATAAACACCTTGGAGGGATTTTTCCCAAAATTAACATAATTGTGTACAGAGAATATTTGTCACACCCCGCAAAGTCCACCTCAACCTCTGGTCAGTCTCCTGTCACTATCTCCTGAAACACAGGGTAAACATGATACTGACTTCTAACTAAATATTAATTTTGCCTGCTTTTGACACATGAATGGAACCATGGAGACACAATCTGTATGCATTATTTTAATTGATAAACAGAGATGGTAGTTTGGGGATGGTTTGCTTTGTTTCTTTTATTCACTGTGATGCCTCCATTGCTTTGTATTGTTCATGGACCATGGCATTCAGAAGTTATTTTCTGAGCAAATGAAACCACAAAAAGATGGAAAAGTCAATGCCTGAATTTATATCCTTTGGGAAAACTGTTTTTAAGTTGCTTAAGAAAATGACTCAAGATTTTTGAAACCTAAGTGTTGTGTTTCCATAAGTAGAGTAGAAGTATTCAATACACACTGTGATGAGCATCGAGTGTGCTAAGATATTTAGAGTGCTAAAATGCCTAACAAGTTATTTTTTTAACCTTTCCTTTGCTCCTAAGTTAGGTTTCCTGTTGTCTCTTATTTCACAGGTAAAAATCAGATATTTCCTGAAGATATCTTTTTCCATAAAATCTGTATTTTATATGCAAAATACATTGCTGCAGACTATGGTTTTACAACCCTTGTAGCGCAAAACATATGAAAATATGCTTGTAAAACCAAATTCAGTGTTAGTGATTTCACCTTAATTTTTGAGGTCACATATGGAGTATAGTGTAAAAGAATAGTGTAAAACGTATAGTGTAAAAGAAACTCCCTGTAGCTTTTCAAATCAGAATGGAAATAATTCAGAAATAACATAGTTCAATACTGTTAGGCATATTGTTTTCTAGATCATTTTCTATATGTGACCTATTTACAAAATCCTATCAATGATATACTTGTATTCTAATTTTCCCATGAAAACAGGAATCATGTTTGATAAGCTATTTGGATAAAGCATAGCCCAGGAAATCTTTCATGTTTTCACCTTTCTGAGTCTTATGTTCTTTCCATGGCATAACTACATTTTTTAAGGGTAATTTCTACTTATTTTCCATAATATTTCACATGCCATGGTGTCTTCTGACACGTCCCCTGAGCCTCACCCTCTCTCTTTCTTAGTTAAGAACGCTGGGGTTGAGGGTAAAATAAATCAGTGGTAGAGCTATTGTTTAGCATTTGCAAGGCCCGGGTTTCAACACTTAGCGCTAATAACAAACAATAAAGATAGCGAAGTTAAGAATATTTCATTTTTATATTCACTTCCTTATGGAAACTTACAAAAATGTCTTCTGGATGTCTGTAGACGTCCCCTTTTTCCCGGTCTTCTGGCCATGTGGGAAGGCCCTCTGCTTTAATTATCAATAAGATGGTTCAAGAACATTCCCTAATGGATATCAATTCCGATATCTTCACTGAGGTTATGTAAATTTTCTAGCATGTTTAGTATTTGACTTCCCATTACCACTCAAATCTAAAAAGCTTTATGTTTTGTCTCTATCACTGGATTCTCTTCTCAGTACTGTATTGACTCAAACATAGATCTGTAACTCCTGCATTACCTTAAACAACATTAATAAAGAGGTATGTTGTTTTGATGCAGGGGTAAATTTATGGAGTTGAGGCAGGGGTAAAGGTTTTGGTATGGGCCATGACATAAAACAAGAAATAAAGCAAAATCAGAGAAGTAGCTAATATTATGTAAACTTTCACTTTCTTCTATATCATCTTGCATGAGCTTTTTGTTTCCTATGTTCTTCCTTGTTTTTAGCTTATTATTATCTTCTCAGACTCTCTCTCCTAACCAGTCCCATTCCCACTCCTCCCAGATTCTCAGATTTCTTTTTCATGATGCTTGAATGCAGGAGACAACAAAGTCAATGCTCTAGTCTACAAAGGTGAGGTAATAAAAAGCTCCGGTTTCTTTGACTTAAGAAAAGCTTATGATAAAGATATTTAATAGTATTTGACATAAGATAGGTATTCAAATATGAGAAAAGTGAATGGATGAATAAATTAATAAATAGAAATTTATTAATTTTTCTATTACAAATACAATTTTAAAGGTTTGTTTTATCATTTTTACTCAGGTTTGCCCTAGTAATAAAAGATTTGGGTTGTTTTAATTATATATTTTAATAGACAATACCAGATAATATTGACTGCCCACTAAATGCAAAGGTTAAACAGACCTATGTAACACAACAAAACAATGATATAAGTGCTATTATTATCTCATTTTATACATATGAAAAATGAAGAACAAGGATTTAAGTTTTTATCTAATGTCACCTCCTTAGTAAATAGTAGAGGATTTGAATTTAACAAATCTGATTTTTTAACTTATCTTTATATTTTCACATCTATTTCCTATGCTTATTTCCACAGCTATTTTTCACAATTAAGTTCATGTCAGAAATAGGTATGATCATTTTTTAAATTGCTAATTTTGTAGAAAAAAAGATATTTCAAGTTAGCCATTTTTTTTTTTTTTCAGTACTAGGGATTGAGCCCAGAGCCATCATTCTGAGATACATCCTCAGTCCCTTTTTCATTTTTCTTTTGGATACATAGTCTCACTAAGTTGCCCAGGCTGGGCTGGAACTTGTGATCCTCCTGCTTCAGCCTCCCAGAATGCTGGGATTACAGGCATGGGCCACCATGCCCAGTTAGCATGAGTTTTTAAACTACATATTTATAATATTTGTTTTTTAATTTTTCAACCTTTAGTAGTTCTTATATAGTTTTCTTGTTTATTTTTTATCCTTATTATCTAAGATAATGCATGGTACATAGCAGACTTCAGAAAATACCTCCTGAGATGAAATCTTCTAATCATTTCACAGTGTCCTACTCAAGAACAGAAACTTTCTTCTTTTCTTGGTCATTTTGTCTCTAGTACCTAGAAATCATGATTATCTTGTTTTATACTAGTAAATTGTATGCTACTATGTGTGACTCTTTGTTATACAAAAAAAAAAAACACTTTGATGTAACCACTTTTCACACTTTATTTTAATGGCCTTTCCAGAAGAAACATTTCCAATTCTTGTTAAAATTATACATATGATTTATTCTATTATTTCAAAGGTGCAAAAGCCATTTTTTTTCCTAAATTAATAAACATGCTCTTCTATTTTTTTTTACCAGTTTTTCCCAGATGTATTTGTTGATTGATATATGTCTTTTCAACATTTGCTCCATTCATTTTACAAGACATTGCTGTCTACTTGTTCTTTTTCACTACCCACTCTTCTTCAGGCATAAAACTTCACTGCTTACCCATCCCACTCAGAATAACCCCGCGTCCTTACAGGGCCTACGAGAACTATGTGCTTTTCATTCTGCACTCACATATTACTAACTATATTTCTTACTGTTCTACTTTTGCATCCAGCAGTTCCAGGTAAGATGGCTTGTTTTGCTGTTGATAAAATACAGAAACACCCTGATGTTGTGCCTTTTGCTCTTTCTCTTCTTTCTGCCTGGCATGCTCTATCCCAGGTATGCACAGGCTCACTTTTAGATCGCCTTCAGATCTCAAATATTTCCTTATCTCCTGAACTTCCTGTATATATATAATGTCTGGTCTGCCTTACTAGTTAACTTTCTCCAAAGCATTCATTAATGGGTTTCCTGTTACAGATTTTGCTCTTTTTCTTCTTTATCTGCTTTTCCTCTCCACTGCAAAGTAAACTCCTGGAAGGCAGGATTTTTTGAGTTCAATTTACCACTACTTGATCACTTGGTAATTGCTCACTATTTATGGTGTGAATGTATACATATAGTGTTTTTCTTGGTTTTCATACTGAAATATAGCAAAAGATGGAATTTCTTTTTTATTGCAAACTGTTAACAAATTACTCTAATATTATTCATTAAGTGAGTTATGTTTTTCTTTCCCAATATTTGCATAGAGTGCTATTATCAGAAGCATGTTTTTTTTTTTAAGTGAATTATTTTCTATTAAACTTATCACTTCACTGAACTCTCTCTATATTTATTGCTACAAAGGCAATTCCAGAACATTCTATGCCTAGAAACACCAATATGAACTAAGCAGCCAGTTACTTCTGAGTCTCTACTCAAGTGACTCATTGAGGACCCACCAAATATTCTTATTCCCCTGAATGCGTGAGCCCTTACATGGCCCACCATTAACAACCTCCCATTGTCACTTATCTCTGTTACCCTTTTCTGATGGCTGCCTTGAGATTCAGACTTTATGCGGCCACTAGATGATGACTTGATTGCCTTGTTTCTGCCAAGATCAGTAGCACAGTTTTTCCTTAATTGGATGTATGGCATAGCACATGCTGTTTTTTGTTAGAGAGGGAAGTTTTTGGCCTGCTAGAGCTAAATATTACTGGAGTCCCTCTTGAGTTTCCTCATTCACTCTGTTTGTTTCCTGGCACACATTAGAGGGAAATTTGTATTAGGCTTACTCCGTGTTTCTTAGAATTGCATCTCCCAATGTGTTGATTACCAGTTCTCCTAAGGCTTGAAGGGATTGGGCTGTCTTTATCAAGTATTCACCCAAATCCTCCTCCCATGCTGAGAATCAACATGTTTTCCCAAAAAATCCATATGGTTTGTCTCTATTTAGGGTAAATTTTCCACTCACCTGGACTTGCTGAGAGACAGGTACTAGAGGGAGGGTATGTCCTTTCTGTCCCTGTTCTGTTCCATAGTCCTAATTTTAGTATTTATTATACATTGTAATGCCAAGATAAGCCTCATTTTGTAAATTCCCTGCAATGATTCAAGAAAATATCTAGAAAATAAGTCATTTAATAACTAGCATAAATACCATCTTGCATTACACCCAAGTAAAAAGAAAGATTACATACAGTTCACATACTAAATCAGTTTCATAATTTTTATTCTCAAGAAAACTACTTTACTTGCTGTCTTGTTTGATTTTTTATAGATTTCTTTGGACAAAAAGTTGGAAAAAGGCATAATATTATGTAGGGCAGTAAATAGCTGAATGTAATTTATATTAGGAGGATATTTAGAAAATGACTTTTTCCACTCATGTGTTCATCCCACAGAGGAGTTCAATGGTAATTAGTGGTCAGATTTATTGGGCCTAAAATCTGAATATAAATAGTCTGTGCCTTCAAGGACTCACAACAGTAGAGATGTACATCTAAGTCGTGCATTTTGAAAAACTTACTGACAAGCCTAAGTGTATATCATGAATGTGATGATACTGGTGAGTCATTTTCTAACAGTTGAGGGAGAAAGTACAGGATATCAACAGGCACTAAATTCCTGTCTTCAGGTATTTGAAAGACTATTGTGTGGACAATGGAATAGACTGTGTTTCTTTAGAAGGAAAAGCTAAACAGAGGCACCCTTGGGACAACTGAGAAGATATACCAAAAAGGCTTAAGAAAAGATGGAATTCCTTAAGAAGAAAGCTCCCAGTGGTGGGAGTTTTTAAACAAGGCTGAAAAAGGAGTCTTGTGTTTGCTATTTTATTTTGTATTGATGCGAGGTTGTGCATAAATTATTTGACATTCCGCAAATACCACTTACTACCCACATATCTGTAGGTAAAATGCAAGACGCTGTCTCTTAAATTTTTCAGCACTGCTAGTTTCAAGGAGTGGTTCTGGGCCACCACTGTAATAGAGGGATGTGTGTTGTTTCCCACTTCACTTCACAGAATACTGTGCAGAATGAAGGCACCAGTATATTGAAAATCCAGGTCTTAAAGGTTTGACAAAGTCTCTCTCACAGCAGAGCAGCCACAGCAATGGGAGAATTGCTGGCAGAAAGGTGCCTTGGACAGGTGGAGCAGAACCCTAACCACAGGATCATGGCAGAGAGAATGAAAAGTAGAAGCATGATAGAAGGAAATGGTGGCTCAGGGTATGGCTCAGCAGGTAGTGGAGGAGCAGGTGGTTTTCTACATGAAATTGCTGAATATGAAATTCTCACTGGGGTTTCCTTGAAATACGCCAGCAGGGAGAGAATTTTAAAAGTAGAGTTGAGAGATCATAGTTTTAGTGCTTGAGATAACAAGCTAATGAGTAAGACCTCATTGGTGTCCATGAATGGAGGCTGGTGAGAACAATGTGATTTTAAGTTATTCAATTGCTCTACTTATTTATGTAACAACTTAATAATAAAGCATCTTCTCAAAAGAGTTAAAGATATTATATTACAGTGATACATGCTCACCTATGTTCACAACAGCACAATTCGTGATAACTAAACTTGGAAACAACCTATGTGTTCATCAACAGATGAATGGACAAGGAAAATGTGGTATTTACACACAATAGGGTACTACCCTACCATAAAGAAAGATAAATGAGTCATTTTAGGAAAATGAATGTACTATGAGAACATAATGCTAAATGAAATAAATCAGACACACAAGTTTAAATACTGCAAGATTTCTCTTATATGAGAAACCAAAGTAAAAATAAAGAGTAAAATAAAAGATAGATAATATGAAGTAGGGAGATCTTTCTCAGAGGGGAAGAGAGGGAGGAGAGAGGGAAGAGAGGAATAAGGGATGAAGAAAGGAATTGGATGTGTTGTGAATATGTTCCAACTCCACAAAAAGTATATAAACATTATGTGCTATGCACATATACTAATAAAATGAAAAAAATCCAGAAACAACAAAACCTTAAAATGTTAGTATGTGCTGCTGAAGCAAGCACAACAAAACATTAAAACTGTACAAGCATTTCAGAAACGTTTAAGGAGCGTATGATATTTCAGAAGAAATAGCTACTAAAGGCTAAAGAAATACCCAAGTTAAAACATAAGCAACATTTGTTAAAACTGAGGACAGCCTTCAAACAAGTGTAGCAAGGATATCAGCTGATGCAATATTTGCGGATTGTTGTACAGTTCTGAGCTGAAGATCAGCAAGATTTCTTTTACCCTTAAAGTGATACCAATAGGACTAATCTACCACACTCGTATTCACCAACTCTTTTATTACTCACAATAGCTCTTCCAAGAAATATTTTTTGTGGATTAGAAAGCAAGCTTCAGAGAGATGAAAACACAACCTAGGTCACAGGGACATTAAACTCAAATATTTGGATTCCAATTACAGGCACGTAGCTATGAGCAAACAATTCAGAATTGATCATAATCAGTATATCATAATATAATATTTGAAAATCTAAAGAAAGTGGTAAATCATGTTTCCTGAAATCTGCATAGATACGTGCACATACAAACTAGGAATATTCTTTTGGAAATACTCCCGTCAGGGGATACCCTGCATGCCTAACAACCTCAGAACAAAAAACATAGACAGCTTGTAGTATATTGAAGTGCTGTAACAACTAGGTTCACTAAGCGAAGAGTTAATGTAAAAAAAAGGCAAAACAAAAGCCTCAACACATTTAACTTTGTAATTGCAATCTCATATCTTGACTTCTAAGGTGATATTATTGTTTCCTTCTAATGTAATTTACATATTCACTCTGAGGAACAGGATTTTCTATATAGTTCTCATTTCCTTTTTGTGTGTCTCTGAGACACATCTTCATATTTTTCTATTCCTGAATCAGTAATCCACATCATCTCTATATAGAACAGCTCTTTACAATTCCATTATTTTATGAACCTCTTACGATATTTCCAATTACCACTAGACAATTGACTGTCGCAATTGCTAGCTATAGGGTGAAATATTCTTTGATGCCTGTGGTACAATATGAGGACTTTTAAATTATTTTCCTCCCTCAGTTCATGAATAAATTACTGGGGAATGATCTTTGAATAATAGCATTGCATCATGCAAAACCTCGTCTTATAAAAATAGGAAAAAAACCCAGATTGACCTTTTAGCCCTTCAGCAGTTAAATCCTACATTGCTATTTGGTTAATAAGAGTGACTGTTCCAAGCAACTGTTTACGATCTTTACTGCTCTTATCGTACCTTAAGGTGAATATCAGAGCTCAGGAATATTTAAAACTGGTGAAACCCTCCTCTTTCCAGCTCCATTCCCCTAACAGACACTGCAGCCTTGTGATAGGATTTGGATGAATCAATCTAGCTAGGTTTCATTCCCAACTTATTCAGTCAAGCATGAATCTAGCTGTAGGTATGAAAGTATTTTAAAAATGGAATTTAAGTTTATAAACAACTGACTTTAAGTAAGAGAGACCATCCAAGATCACTTGGTGAATGAGAATCTATTGATTAAAGGAACTTAAAAACAGAAATGTGGTTTCCTTGAATTCCTTCTGTGAAGTGGTTTCATCTCTTGCCATGTGAGTTTCAGCCTACACTTCCTGACAGCCTGTGCTACAAGATTTGAGACTTGCCTATCCTGCCTGTCATTATGAGCCAGTTCTTTGCAATAAATACCTTCTGTGTGTGTATCAATTATGTAGCAATGAAGTTATTTAAAAATAATAAATACTTCATTAGCAAAAATATGAAGAAAAGCATACCAGAAGATTAATCATGATTAAAATGGGGGAACGTTCTACCTATTGATCATCTTGAGGCGGGTCGTGGCAAGAGTCTGAAAACATTTAAAATAGAATGATGTGCCAAAACTTTTGTCTTCTGGGAGTGACATCACTGATATTATCCTTTCAAAAAATGCTGGACACTAGTGTATTCCTGATAGTATCATACAGCCTCAATTTGGTCCCTTGGTCAGTAATATTTGTAAATTTTGCAGACCATTGTGTAGTGTTTGAGAATCAATTAGCAAGAATGGACTGTGATTCAAGCTTTATCAATATTTAGCATCATTTTGTCTGCAAATGAAAAGACCATGACACAAATAATATTCCTGTAGTGGGAGCTATTTTATTCTTATTTTTATACTGTACTTTGAAAAAAATACTATTACCATCACCTCAGTATTTTAGATGAGAAAACTGGGAGACAGAAATGTTCTGTAACTTACCCATGATACCAAATCTATCAAGAGACAGACTTAGACATTCCACTCCATGTTCTTTGTTCTTAATCATTAGAGTTTTTGTTTTCTGGTACATAACAATTAATCTATTTGGTGTTATTATTTGAGCATCCAGGTGTTATCCAAAGAAAAAAGAAAAGAAAAGAAGAAAGGTAAGAGAAAAACAAAGAAAAAAAACAGAAATATGAGGTACAAGGATGTGATTTCTCCTTGAAAGAAATGTGTGTGTTGTAGACAGAGGATTTTGTAATTGTGACCATTGTACTGGAGGTCTGAGATGTGTGCAATTTGTGAAAATCCCAGAGACAATGGGCTCTAACCTGTACAACACAATTTTCAGAATTGTTAAGCAAGACAATAGTGTTAATGGCTTCATTTGGTTTCATAGCTTTAAATAAACAATCAGCCAAATAAAGAAGTAATCAATGATTAAAATTTTTCTTTTTAAATTACTTAGTAGTCATTCACCTTATATTATTAAGAACAAGTACCTATAATTAAAGTAGTCAAAGTCACATAGATTACAATTGACACTCATTTACTCAATTAATTATGTGTTCTTAGTCACTCAGCCTTTTAGGTATTTACTCAATAAACATATTTATTAAATATTTACTATTAAATATGCCTTAGGCCCTGCCATTCAGGACCTAGATTTCAAAGAGGAAGGCTATATTTCCACGTGTTCTATGAGGTTCTTCTAGACTGCACAAAATTCATTTGGTAGGTAAAGTAGAACTTTCGTAGAGGAGTAAGTTTAAAAAAATCCTCTCCTATTATATTATAAGTAAGATTTACTTAAAATGAGTGTATACTTAAAATGAGTACAGGAATACATAAATTATGTATAGTGAAATGAAAACTATAGTTGCTCTGATTTATTCAGCATAGTGAAATGAAAAATGAGAAACATCTTTTGGAAGGTAAAATTGAGTGCTTTTTTTTTTTCCCCATACAGAGAGAAAGAAGATTAGTGGTTGCTATGGCCTAGGGGAAGAGAAAAGTGGAGAGTGACTCTTTTTTTTGTTAATGTGGATACCAGGAGTCCACCTCAGGACCTTGTGCTTGCCAGCAGACGCTTGTGCCGCTGAGCGATATCACTGGCCTGAGAGTGACTCTCGATGAGTGTGAAGATTTTTTTTTCGGGGGAGTGATGAAGATGTCTTGAAATTAGTGTTGATAGTTGCATGACTTTGAATATATTAAATCCCACTGAACTACACACTTTAAAGTGTGAAATTTATAGTATGTGAATTATATCTCAATTTTTAAAAGTTATATGGTTGGTTCTCATTATTTAGTGTCTTAGTTTGTGCTACAATAATAAAAATAATAGTGATAATAATAATGATGATAATAATAGTGATAATACTATAGGCTGGGTGGCTTTAACAGCACACATTAATTTCAGATGATTCTCGAGGCCCGGAAGTTTAAGATGTAGGCACTGGTGATCTGGGGACTGGTGAGTGTCTGCTTCTTAGTTTGTAAATGTCTTCTGTCTCTTATTCTATCCTTACATGGTGGAGAAAGTGAATTCTAGTCTCTTTCTCTTATAAGGACACTAATCACATGATTGGGGCTGCACCCTCATGACCTCAGGTAAACTTATTTTATCTCAAAGGCCCCATCTTCCATACCATCCCACTGAGGGTGAAGGTTTCAACATATGAGTTGGTGGTGTAGCTTAGTGGTAGAGCACTTGCCTAGCATGAATGAGGTCCTGGGTTTGATCCCTAGCACTGCCCTCCAATACACACATGCACATACTGCACACACATAGTTCCAACATACGAATTTTGGTAGGACAAAGGCATGTAATCCATAATAGATTTTGCCATATTGTCTTCCAGTGTGTTACTACACTAGTTTGCAGTTATTAACAGCACATGAGAGTGTTCATTTTCCTACAACCTGGTAAACACTATTAGCATTCCACTTAATTTTGCCAGTATAATGGATGAGAAATGATTAATTTTTGGGAGATATATCTCCTCCCTTCCTTGCTTCCTTCCTTTCTTGCTTCCTTCCTTCCTCTTCCTCCTCTTCTTCCTCCTTCCTCTCTCTCTCTCTCTCTTTCTAAGGTGTTGTCTCTCTGTTTGGCTCTGGCTGATCTCAGACTCCGAGTGCTTTTCTTAATATAAGATAACTGATTTATAAGTGAGAAAATTCTAGCTGATTTTCTTTTCAGCCAATTGCATGGTTTTACTTGTCCTTGAGATAATTTGTTAATTTTTAGTATACCTTCTTAAAAATTATTTCACTCTAAGTTTCAAACATATTTTTAAAGGTAGAAAATTATAGTTCTTATGGATTACTTGAACAATGTTAAGATTGTTCATTTTAATATCTTTGGAATCTTTACTTGTTGAAAACATAAATTTTAAATTTTATCATTTGATTTGAATTTTACCAGAAGAAAACCAAATTGAACATCAAAATAGCTCTATACTAAACATAACATTCACTGTATCCATAATTGTATAGTATATACAAACAAAACTTAAATTATGGCCTTTAATTTGCAGATGTTCATGTTTTATTTGGGAGGAAGATAAAAAAGTATATGTCAGTTTGGAATTAAAATTATTTGTAAAAGTAAGGATAAATTATAGTATAGAAATAAGTTTCAGTGTGAGTGGCTCCAGGTATAAAAATGCTTATAGATTTCTGGTAATTCTGTGAAGTGAGATAATGTGCCATAGTGGTGAAGAGTCTAGATTCAAATCCTAATGCAGTCACTTTATAGGTGCAAAATTTTGGGTGCATTATGTAACCTTTGCATGATTCTATATAGCCTATGGATAATAACAGTTGCTAACTCATAGAACCGTAGAGGATTTACTAGTTTTCTCTATGCCACTTACTACAGCAGAACCTGGCACAGTAAATGCTCCGTGTTATCAATTTGTGTTATTTAGTGAAAAGGAAAGCAGTAGACAGAGCAACAGTTTGACACTGGTGTGTCTGGGAGGTTGTACAGGGACTGAAGTCGTCATAATAAGTGTGAAAATTCAAATGAAAACCAGATGATAACTGAAGTGAAAAACTTACAGGCAAAATTATTGAAATGTGGAGTATGAAAATTTTTTTTAACATTGAAATCTTTCAGTGAAATATTTATTAATACAACAAACAATAAGAATTTGGAAGTAAACTAACATGAATTTCAATCCCAGTTCTGTCTCTTACTGTCTTTTACGCTGTTGATAAATCATTTAAATATTTTTGGCATTATTTTCTTTACCTATGAAATTATGCTATGGTACTTAAGGAGATACTTTAATATATGAAGAGATTTTTGTAAGGTAGATTCCTCCAGTTCTGTCTTCATTATTTTCTTCCTAAAGCAATTATCAAAGATATCTTAACGGAATAAGCCAAACTTTTTCATTTATCTTTCTGAATACTTGTGTTAAGACGTCTGTGACAGTTTTATTTTTTCTCTATTTTTTTGTTTTTGTTTTTTTCTCTCCTTAAGTCTTGAGTCACATATTTTAAGGACTTTTTTGTTCATTATTTCTTGGTTTTGTGCTAAATAAATGTTAATTTTTCACATTATTCATAATTATTTTCATTATTCATATTTCACTTTAGAACTTTAATTTTTTTTCTAAGTGAGTCTCACTGAAATGAATTTGTAAGCACACACCCCCATTTTCTGTTGCATCAACACAGGTACTAAGGAAACTCAGTGTCAAAACACTCAGGTTTTTTTTTTTTTTTACTTCTGTATAAATACTGATTTCATATCCCTGGTTACCTTTAGTATTAAAATGTTTTTTCTCTCAGCAGCTATGTGAATCAATCAATCAATCAATCAATCAATCAATAAATAAATGTATACACACATGCATATCACAACAGACAACAACAAAAATAAAAGCAAACAAATTATGCAGGAAATAAATCAGAAAAGAGCAAATTCTAATGGTACTTTTTAATATTGCATATTAAAAGTCCTTATAGATCTTGTGTGTGAGGTTTTTTTTTTTTTTGGCCTTTTGGAGACAAGGTTTCACTATGCAGTTCAGGCTGGACTTCAACTCACTTTATAGCCCAGGCTGGCCTTGAACTTGCAGCAATCCTCTTACCTCAGCCTGAGGAGTGCTGAGATTACAGGCATGCACCACCATGCTTGGCCTCTTGCCTGTTTTTGTAATTGAATCATCCATTATATTTTCCCTGTGCTTGATTTTATAATATGTAAAAGCATTATTATAATCACATCTGAAAAATAAGTTTCATGATACACATGCAGAACTCAGCCTCTTTAAAATATTTGCATTGTGTGGTTTTCAAGAAACTATTTTCTGTTCCCTTGTGACTTCACTGTTCTGATCTTCTCAGTATTTTTTTCTCATTTTTCCTCATGGACTTGACATTTGAATATTGGAAGGCTCATTACTTAAGCTAAGAAAGGCAGATAGACATTTCTTAGCTTTCTATGCTCATCCCCTACATGAGTTCATTTAACGTTATCTTTTAATGTTAAGTACATGCTAAGGTTTTCCTAAATTGTGTTATCCTTTGCCAGGTCAGCAAAGGATATTGGTGCTTTCGAATTCAAAACCATCCTCACACTTTGCTATCTGTTTAGTCAAATCTATATCTACACCCACAAATACATAAGTATAGATACAGCTATAGATGATATAGATATAGATATAGATATAGATATAGATATAGATAGATATAGAACCTTCTACACCTCTATCATACTCTATTTCCTATAAGGCAATAAGGACAATCTTTTAGATTATCTCTGTTGAAACCCTCTAATGATTGCAATTTCTACTGATTTAATCTCAAATCTCCTTGCAGTAATTAAGATCCTTTGAGATACTGTCCTAGGGAACTTCCTAATATCATATCCGATCAGTCTAATCCTCTCCAGGCATGTTAGGCTTTTGGTATTTCCCGAACACCCAACAAAGATGATCTATCTTCAAGCCCCTTTACTAGTCCTTGCCTTGGAATACTCACTTCCGTGGTTCTTTCACATTTCTGCTCAAATGTCATTTTAACTGAGAGTTCAGGTATAAAATCACACAGATCAGCTGAGTTCATTACTGTCTATCTCTTCACATGATGGATTAGTCTTCTTACTGCATCCATATTGCTGAAAATATATTTAATTTATTTTTATTCTTTTTAAATCGACTCTGTCTACTAGAATCCTTTATATAAAGAACATTTTTTTAGTTTGTTCATTGCTGTATCCCTTAGAAACTGAAAAGTTCAAAAAAGAAACTCAATACATATTTATTGATTAAACAAATAAATGAGTTCCAGATCTGCCACTTACTGCAAATTTGGACAAGTTATGTAAACTCTGTATGTTCCAGTTTGTTTATTTGCCCAGAAAAAGGAAAAAAAAAATCTCACTTATAGGATCTACTTAAGGTGAAGTGGTACTACAAACGATGGAGATAAAGTATTTCAGCAAACAATAAGTTTTAACAAATGACTTACACGGTTATCACAGTCAAGCCTGAAACTATTTGGATTAGCACAATTTTTTTTTAGTATCTTCATTTTTTAAATTGTAATTTGCTTATGAGAAAATTTCACCCGATAGAAACTACTAATAGATCCAAACATATGTTTTGGAAGATCAAATGAGTTAAGTGAATAAATTTTTGATTAGTAATTCCAAACAATCCATAAGGATTTATAACTTTTCTTTCATTTAAGTTTTTTCACGCAATGAGATATAGAAGGAATATCAAGGTATTAACCTACATTTGGCAAAGTAGTTTGAATGAAATGCACCAGTCACTTTCCTATCTCAATATTTCAGGTATATGCAGCTCAGATCTCATAATAAACTACACTGACTTAATGAATCATTCATGATTAGTTTGAACTAATTCTCAGAATGATCAGACGTTGCCAAGGGTTCCTGCAATAATAGAAAATGATTTATTATCTGTTAAGTGCCTCAGAATTCTGAATGTTCCTAGCTTCTTTTTTCTCCCTCCCAAAACATGATCATTCTGTAGCCATTTATCTTGAAGAAGCCAACAAAAGGAAAGTTCAGCCAGACTCAAGGGTTTAAAAATGTCATTTCTTTAGCAAACATACTCCATTCTTGATAGATTTTGAAATAGTCTGCATCTATAAAGGTTTCATTCAGAATTGCAAATTACAAGATGCTACAATCTTTAAAATGCAACATGGTTTGGAATTGAGTCAGAAAAGGGATTCATACTAACTTTCTTTTTCCCAAATAGTGAAGGACTGACTGTGCTGAAAAAGATACCTACATTTTGTAAGTTTTTATTTTTCATTCCTTGTAGACAGGCACATTGTAAATTGAGAAGTATTGATTGAGATGTTTCTATTACATAAAACCAAACTATGCAAATATTCAAAGTTCTTCCAAAGACCAGAAAAGGCCTTACATGTTAATTTAGTTTGTTGATATTTACATGTTTTTTAACTTCTTCTCTGGTACTCTTGGTCAGTAGTCATTGCTCAAACAATTCCCCAGGATTAATATTTTCAACATAAACGCTTTGTGTACCTAAGAAACACATACCCATCTTTCAGGACTTGGCTCGCTGAAGAAAGATTGCCTGTCCAAAGAAAGCAGGGAGAGGTAATTTTTTCCACCTTTACTAAGTTGCTTTGTTTCCACATCAGGTTTCTTGGCTAATTTATAGAAGTCTTTCCTGTTTTATTTCTGTAATATTTGATTCACTTCTACATTAAGGCTGAGCGATGTATTTTAAAGTAACACAAACCTTTTCTTTCGGTAATACAATGACCATTACATGCAGTGCTACTCAATAAATAGGTTTTTAACATCTTCATGGAAAGAATAAAAAAATACAATTTTTATGTTTCATATATCATTTAAAAATTTACTTGCACTCTGGGAGACTGAGGCAGGATAAGTGAGTGTTCAAACCCACCTTGGGCAACTCAAATTTAGCAAGACCCCGTCCAAGAAAACACACTAAGAGGGACTAGACCTGTAGCTCAGTGCAAAGGCCCTAGGTTCAATCCCAGTACTACAAAGAATAATAATAAAAAAGGACAATATGAAAATAAGTGAATGAAATTTATTAAAAGATGACAAGTAAGAGTCATAAATAAACATACATATACCAGGAAACATCTAGCTCAGATTCTGGATTATGGAGAAGTTTTTAGGAGAAAGTTTTAAAGATAGGTTGACAGATAAGAAAGGAGGGTAAATGGCTCCACTTTCTGGCTTTTTCTAAGTTGATCTTCATAAGTTATAGTGTTAATATTTTATTTAAAATGGAGTTCATTCATAGGCTACATTTGTATTTGAGTATAGGCATTAAAATTTATATTCTAACATAAATTTAAAATGACCTTTAGATTATCCATTTAAAATTATTTTAATGATATGACAATTTCATCTATAATTAAGAACTGACCAAATTGTTCATCCATTTGAATAGAATTATTGCCAAAAAGTATATTGCTGTTCTACCTTATGTCACAGAATTAATAAATTAACTTGTCAACTTTCATCTTAAAAAGATTTACTTCAAATTTAGATGTGAGAATGTGTAATTTCTTCTATTTGTAATTAGTTTAGAAAAATGTGAGTAAATCCATAGTTTCATATTGTAGATTAATATATATGAATATATTATTGTGGAATAAAAGTGAATTTAATTCTATTTCCCAAGACGGCACACACTGTTTGTTATTTTTAATGAACACATACCATAAAATATTTTAATTTAGCTTTAAGACACCTTTTTACAATTTTATAGATTTCCTAAGTGGAATTCAAACCTTGAATGCCAGTAATAATTGGCTAAAAGCAACAACTCTACTTTTAAACATATCCAACTAGATGACTCTCCAAAACATGAATACTAACTAAATGAAAATATAAGTAACTGCATCAGAAGTTAAATTGGTAGATTCCTCTTCTCACTGAGCAAGTATATTCTCTTCTTTTATTCTATCCTAAACAAGGGGGAACAGTGAGCCAAGTTAGTCCACATTTTAAACATTTTATTAGCTGATGTTTTAATAAGTAACATTTTCATGTACTCTCAGACAGCTATGTATGACTTTCGAAAGTTGTTTACCTATGGGGGTTGCCCTCTCAGGCATACTTTGGGTGAGATTATCCTGCAGTATGAGAACACATAACTTCTCTGGATATTACGCTGTTTCAAAGTTGTAGGTGGGTAAGGCTGGGCCAATGATATCACCTCTTTCATTATGAGACTGTTTTAGTAGACCAAGTATTATTTAAAGTAAATTTCCATATGGTTCATTTGGGTGTGCTAAAATTTTACACTGATATGTTATGAAATTACAATGTTAAATCATTTTTTCTGCTGTGGTAATTACATATCCATTGAGACCCAAATCCAAAAGAAATGGTTGGATTAAGGCAGGATTCAGTCAAGTTGGCTCATGACCAATATGATGTCACTTCATCTGTTCTGGAATTGAGAAATAGAGATTAACTTACGTATTAAATAGAATCTCTTTTCTCCAAAACACCACCACTTTGAACTTTTACCCAAAATTATGATACTATATGTCCAGTTCTCATGCAAGTAACATTCTAATAAGTTGTCACATCTATGTGATATCTATTCTTTAACTCACCTCTGTTTCTTTACACAAACACTTAAGTTGGTAGCCTGTTTTCAACACTACTTGATTTCCAGCTCTAATTTTTACTATTATTTTCCATCTTCCACTTCTTACAATTTTTTACTCGTAGTTTCTGAGGCAGTTATCTCTTTTTATTCTTCTGACCTTTTTAAAATCTCTGACCATTTTTGCTCAGTTCTTTTTGCTGAACTCTTCTCCTTACCTGTTGGAAATTCACAAGCTTCCAAAAAATATATAGATATATAGTTATAGATTATATAGATATAGATGATACAGATATACATACAAATATATTTCAGGATAATTTCATTTATCCAATGCTTTCAACTCTCTTCAATGTGCTGATGTCTCTCAAGTCAATAATTTTAGCCTTGAGCTCAACCAATATTACTAGGTCAAGTATTGCTTCTTGAACATACCTCAAGTTCGTCAAATACCAAATTAAACTTTAATCATTTCTCACTATCAACACCTGCAGAATATACTTGTTTTGGTATTCTTTATTTCAGTTCATGGCATCTTCATCCATCAACAAACTACATGTCCCACAGATGTTAATCTTTCATACTTTCCAATTTACACATTACCGGTCACCAAATTCTGACAATTTTACTTCATGATTCTTTATTGCATCTGCCACTTTCAATTCATGATTATGATGTTTAAAAATACTTTTGTAAAATTTTCTCTTACTAGACATTTTCCATTCTGTTCAAACTTCACAGTGCTACCATAGTAATCTTACTAAAAGCAAAATCTGCTGAAGATCTTCCTTTAGCTTTTTGATTACAAGATGAAATTAAAACTCTCTAACATGCCATATAAAGCCTTTTATAATCTGGTCCTGATTTACTAAGTTAGTCCAATCTCACCTGTCATCATTTAGTCCAATCTCTAGATCAATTTGTATTTGGTTCCAATTACACATTTTCTCTGGACCCTCCAACACCATCTATTTTAAAAGCCCTTGTTTTTTCCATTGCATTGTCTTGCTTGCTATACTCTATTCTCAACTTCTTCTGTTAAAAAAACATGCACTTGCTTGTCAATATTCAAAGGAATATTATTTTCTTCTTAGTATTTTTGTTCTACTTGCTTTCTGCTGGTTAGTCTTTTAACATTAAATATAAATTTGACATTAAACCATTTGACTCTGCAAGTAGTAGCTTATTTATGCCATCTGGCCTAACTGATGCCGGAGGAAACCACAGATGTTTTAAATGGGCCTTAGTTGTTCTTGACATGTCTCTTTTGGTCATTTAATGGAAAGACAATGTAACTGCAATTGGGGAAATTTCCTTAGACACAATCTATGGGGAACAGAGGGAGGAAAGACAGAATTCTTTTGCAACTTTTTGATGATCTTAACTAGTTGTTTATATGTATATTCCTTATATGTATATTCCTTCAGGCAATGTAATAGCTAATGCTTTATGCCTCTTTCTTTCCAATTTGGAGGATAAGCTCCTCTAACTCAGAGTCTTATACATCCTGGGACTTCTGACTAGCAAAGAAAAACGTTCAATTCAGACTACAGTTCAGCCTGCAGGTAAGAAAACTTGATAATATCAAAGAGACTCCTTAGAGAAAAACTCAGGAATGTTAAAGTCATGATCTTTCTTTTACTTCCACGAACTTTCCCTGCCATGATGCACAAAGACATCTTCCTTCTTCTCTAAATAACAGTCTCTTCCACAGTTAATGTTCAGGGTTTTTTTTTTTTTTTTTTTTTTTTTTTGATAGGCTATATAACGCCAATTGCACACCTTTTATTCAAAAGATATCTTCTGTGAGGGGGTATGATTAAAGATACAGTTTTGAAGGCCAGTGTCATGCTTTGCAGAATAATCATAATGGGTAGAGATTCTGGGATTTTTTTTTTTTTTTTTTTTTGTGGGTACCGGGGGGTCGACCTCAGGACCTCGCGCGCCAGCAGGCGCCCGTGCCGCTGAGCGATATCACCGGCCCCTTTTTCGTATGTGGGTTCCGGGAGTCGAACTCGGGCCCTCGCGCTTGCAAGGCAGGCGCTTAAACCGCTGAGCCATCTCACCGGCCGAGATTCTGGGATTTAACATCTTTTCCCCTTTTGGTTTTTCTCATCAACAAAATTCCTTTAAGTGTATTCATATTTTATCTGCCTTTTAATTTAATCATCTTTAGTTTATTATGCCTAAACGCACTTGTGGCTCTGATATTTTGTATTAAAGTAGGATGGGGAAAATGGGGGGAGTAAGTGCTGAAAAAGCTGGAAATGTTGAACAAATAAAATTGAAAAATAGAAGTAAAATGGAAAGGGAGATGGTAAAGGAGAAGATGTCAAGAGTGACTTTGAGGTTTCTGGTTTGCATAACTCAATCGATGGTAATATTCGTGGGAACAGACAATATTAGACCAAGTATTTTCTAAAAGCTAATAATCTACTCAGACAGATAAGCTTATATATGCAAAATATACAGATATTTCTTAGCCATGCCATAAGTGCTAAAGTTGTGAAGCAAATGCTATGAGACCATACAGAAGGAAACAAATAATTCTTTGGCATGAGTGACTCTGTAGTCTAAGGAAGAGAAATATAAGACAATTAATGAAATTTACCTGAGTCCTGCAGGTATGTTGAGCAATATCATTCCTAAGTGAACAGAATGAGTCGATTGTCAGAGGCACTGAACTTTACAGAATACTTTAGAACAGCAACCGATCCATTGTAAGAGGAATATAGTCAGGAAAGTGAAGTTTTCTCTGCATTCTAATTTCTGGGAGGAAGAACTCTTCTATTTCTGATAATCTTACATTTTGTAATTCAGCCAATTGTTTCATGATAACAAAATTATGTTGATAACTTCTAGACTCAATTTTGCCTTTTCACGCCTGCAGTATGTCTTTGTAAATATTCTGTGGTTTCAGGCAGCCTGAGTGTATCAGATATAAAATGCTCATGTGGTATTTTGGGAGGATTGTTATAACAGTGCATGATTTCCAGTATGGAATCCATATAGTCCTGATAACATAAAACATGTAGGTATTTGTTCAAAGAATGGTTACAGAATTAATTGTTGTCTGATAAGAACAAGGTAATTTTACAGCTGTTGTGCCAGACTTGGAGATTGTCTCTGTGTTTTCACTCTAGGTATCGTGAGCAAAGCCCTTTATTTGGATGTTTGATTGCAAAAAAATAAAAGATGTTTGAAGAACACTTAGGCTCAATTTTCATATAATGTACTCAAGGGGAGTTCCAGACAAGGAAGAGTAAAATGTAGGTAAATTAAGAAACACCAGAGGAATGCTATAAAAACTGCACAGCAATCACTGCCTGCAAAAGGAAAGCATCTTCATCTTCAGAGGAAATCATAAAGAGGAATCCTAACGAAAAATACAAAATGCAGTACAATGTTTGGCTTAAACATAACTTAAATATCTAATTCTTACCAATCATATTGCCAGATGTGGATAAAAATCATAACATGTATGATTAGCTTTCCACCAAGTAATGGCTATAGAAATAATATAACAGCTAATAATGCACTTTCTCTTTCTCAAAATTTATGAAAATTATAAAGATTAGATGTTACATGAATTAGTTCTCTTTAGGAAAAAGCTGGATCATTAAGAAGCAAAAGGATTGTATTGTGGGTTCTTAAAAGGTTAGAGACTATCAAAACTGATACATCACCCATTTCAAGCTTCATATATCAAGGAATGGTAAAGAAGTGAGGATGGAAATTAGAGAAACTTTAGATGCCACTTTCTCCTTACATGTGATTAGTTCAGGAATATACCAGGGGACAGGGAGGATGGTAATGTAGTGCCTTCACTTAACTGACAACCAGGGCACAATGAAAGTGTAGAGCAGGAAGGGATGCAGCAAATGCAGGATGGTGAAATGATTTATACAGTTGAATGAATGAACTTTAGCAGTGCTTTCATATTCAAAAGATGGCATTGGCAGGTGAGAAGTTTAGGTGACCCAACTTTTTATCTCTAATCTCTGGGCGGCAGTAGCCAACTCTGTTTTCCTGAAGCATTGAAGCTTTTGAAAGTATGGTGGGGAAAAAATAAAATGTATGACCTACTTACTGCTGGCTATTTATACTACATATTCACACTACTATATTAATTCTTCTTAGCTTGGACATTTTTATTAACCACATTTACAAATCATTGAGATAGTAGAATGACTATAGATCTTTAATTTTTTTTATAGCCCATCACAGATATTTTAGCTATGTCATTTCAGGAGTTTTTTTTTCTACACTGGGAGGTGGTACTCATGACTGATATGACTGGTCCCATTTTACTTGGAGAAAATAGGAATGTCTAATGGTTTCCCAACTCCTACACATTATTACTTAAGAAGCCCACATTATTCCTCAATTCAGAGATGCTTTCTACAATATGTTATTGTAGATTTAGAGGCCACAAGAGTATAATGATTAGTTTGCCTCTTAAGTTTTCTTCAGGACATATAATCTTTTCATAATCATAGTTTTTCAGTGTGGCTGCGTTTGCTCTCTCTAAGAAGGTGATGGAAAACAGATTTGTTGAAGACACGGGAAAAATTTCTTAACCAAAACATATGACCCTAAAAGTCAAATACTTGAGGTAAATCTTTTCTCCTTGGCTAGGATAGGCATAGGTCTTTTAACTATGGTTACCATGCTGTATAGTAACTCTCTGAAGCTCATTGCTCATAACTCATAATTTGCACCTTTTGTCCAGTATCCCTCCATTCCTCCCACCCCCTTGGATCTAACATTAGTATTAGAGTGCAATTGCCAATAAAACAGCATAAGCATTCTACTGATAAGATAGCTCTAGGAGGGGATCTGTACTCCTTAAGAATAACATCTAGGGCCGGCGAGATGGCTCAGCGGCGTAAGCACCTGCCTGACAAGCGCGAGGGCCCAAGTTCGACTCCTGGAACCCACATACGAAAAAAGTGCCGGTGATATCGCTCAGCAGCACGGCACCTGCTGGCGCGGGAGGTCCTGAGGTCGACCCCCGGTACCCACAAAAAAAAAAAAAGAATAACATCTAAGGATATAATGCATACAGGCCTGTCACTTATACTGCTTTTCCTCTTCAGCAATATTACAAAATAGTTTTTTTTTACTGTTAAATATGCTAGAGGTGAGATATATAAAGCTAAAGGGCAGATATAAATCCTTAGAAAAAAATAAAATTTGAAAATAGAAATACACTCTTTTTTTCTTTTCCCCTTGTACTTTTTAAAGTTCTGTCAAATATGGGGGCATGTGGGTGGGAAGAGATTGGAACAACTTGAGTGCTCAGTTCACCATAAATAATAGTAATGGGGACACTTCAACAAGTGCTTCTACATGGCAGGCCCTGTGCTGTGATACACTTAGATCAACCTTATGCCATAGAGGTGTAATTATCATTTCTTAGTGAAGAAAATTTGTCTCAGAATCTCTGATTTGTCCAGGGTTTGGATTTGCTTTAAGATCTGTGCTCACCGTGTTGAAATACAAAAGTTAGCCATTTAAAAGGGTTAGAGGATAACGCAGAAGAGTTGTTCAATGTTGAATGAAGGGAGTGGCTGCTGAGTAAAGACCTCACAATGTAATATTAATTTCTGCCTTCCAGTTCATAATCAGAATCTGTTAGTAATTATGCTTGATTGAAGAATGGGTTACATATATATAGATATATATTACATAATAAAATGTATAATTTCTCCTGAGAAGTAGAAAAAAAATGAATATTTAGATTGGGCTGCTTCATAATTATCAGAAAAAATCAGTACAAGAAGATTTGAGGGCCGGTGAGATGGCTCAGTGGCGTACGCGCCTGCCTGGCAAGCGCGAGGGCCTGAGTTTGACTCCCAGAACCCACATACGAAAAAAGGGCCGGTGATATCGCTCAGCGGCACGGGCGCCTGCTGGTGCGTGAAGTCCTGAGGTCAACCCCCGGTACCCACAAAAAAAATAAATAAATAAAATAAAGATATAGGATAATATGAAGGGAGTGTAAATTATAAAAAAAAAAGAAGATTTGATCGTATAATTCAAATAATATCATTGTCTGTACCCTTCAGTCTGTCTACAGAGGGTACAATAGTTTCTATTGAGCATAATACTTACATTCTTAAAACATCTTGTGTTCTACAGAGCTGTGTACTACAAAATAAAATAACATAGCTTCTGGGAGAAATGGGATGGGGGAAACCCACTTACAACAAAAGTAATTGTGAACCCAGAGCACTTAAAAAAAAAAAAAAAAAGAAACAGTGATTGGTACCTTGAAAGATTACTTGAATAACTTGGGGAGACAGCTCCAGATAGCCATGAAATGGATAAATGTGGGAATTCATTGAGTGGAAATGCTGACTTTTCAGCTCTAAGACAAGGCAGAAAGAAGCAGAACTCAGTCATGGTGGCTGCTCTTTTGATGGACACAGACGTAGCTGGCAGGTGCCCCACGCCCCTGGCAAAGGCAGGAGTATAACTTACTAGAAAGCATGATCTGAGTCAGGGGCCCATCATTTGACTCTCACAATTCCCACTTCATTTGCTTAGAGGAATTCGCCCATTTTATTACGATTACGGCTGTATTTTCCAATCATATGAGCTACTCTGAATTGCAGATGATATGAAATAACAGAAGAGTCTGCTTGTGTTGGCCAAATAGAACACCCTTTGTCCTGGATAATCTTTGGGTGAGCATTATTATTTTGCCTCAGGGAGTCTCTGCTGATATTTATGACTCACCAACTCTCCCTCATGATCACCACATTCTTAAACTGTGTAATATCTTCATCAGGAGATCATATTGTCCTTTTCTGTGGATGAAAAGGATTGATGTGCACTAGAATTCTAGGGTTCTGCTGATACAACTGCTGAAACCCTACAGCAGCATCTATGCTCCATGCTAACCAATCTTTGCTTGAATTCTTACAGAAATGTGAAATTCACTGAATCCTTAGGATGCTCCAATTTGTATTTATTTATAAATACACTCATGATATTTCTAACATTCTCAGTATTTGGAGAAGATATATTTACATGAGTCTTAAGTTTAGGAATACAATGAAGAGGAAGAAAATTCTGTTACTAATTATTAAGATAATGTGTTGAGATTTATGTGGATAATACTATATATGTGGAATGTGTAAATGGCTCCAGGAGACACTTTTTTGCATATGACAGTTTACTTTAGGATGGTTCATAAGGAGAACTGGCAATAAAGGATGAGACAATAAAATAAATTTTTCTGAGTTGTATTGTTACAGGGTTTATGGCTTATAAATTCAGGAGATAGTTAATGATAGAAGAAGCTAAAATAGAAGCTAACTAATAATCACATATAATTTTACATTTAATGTGTAAATGGAGAAATTTAAATTCAGTAAATCTTATAATCTAAGTCTTTTACAAATTACAGTAACATATTTCAGATGGATATTATGTTTAGCCATCTATTATATTTTGCATTCTATACTTGATTCTTACAAACTATTATACAATATATGTCAGAACTTCTTTGTGAAAAGGCATGGAGCTATAAGAACTCAATTTTTTAAACATTAAACATTTAAATCTAGCAAGTAAAGTTACAGATATAAGAAAATGCCTGCAGAAATAATTTTCCTAATGATACTGTTCCCTAACAGACTAAAGAGCTGTACAATAAAAAGCCATTAATATTGTTGCTGTGATTTATAATCCTGCAGTTTACAATGAAGGAGACAGACTGAGTAGCAGGAGATGTGACTGTGTGTTAAGAAAAAACAACTTTCCTTAATAAGGTTTAAGGTAACCAATATATATTTTATTTAATTAATTAATTTATTATTTTTTTTGTGTGTGTGTGTGGGTACCTGGGGTCAACCTCAGGACCTCGCGCACCAGCAGGCGCCCGTGCCACTGAGCGATATCACCAGCCCCTTTTATGGTATGTGGGTTCTGGGAGTCGAACTTGGGCCCTCACGCTTGCCAGGCAGGCGCTTACGCCGCTGAGCCGTCTCACCGGCCCAGCAATATATATTTTAAAACTAAAAGATTTAACTTAGAAAGTGATACAGGACATTGGGCATAAAGGTGACACAAAAGATGATGTTTAGACATAATATATTGAAAAAATAAAGAAAAATATAGCAACGTATAGGGAGTATAGACATTCTAAGAAAACCTCAGGATTAAACTACTTGGCATCTCTTCTCAGCTTCCTTTCTAAACACAATTCTGATGTTCATTTTCTTTTCATTTTATTTCCTCATATCATGAAATTATCCATGTTTTTTCTAGATCTTCTCTATCTTTTATGAAGAGGAGAAAAATTTCCAAAGTTAAATGAAATGTTCAGTTTTAGTTACTACTCATCATTTGTCAGCATTCTCATTTTTGCGGGAATGGATTCAGTATTGGAATAGCAAAGAATTCTGACTAGAACTACAGAGATTATATCATTACAAAATTTGTGGTGATTCACAATTCAATATCATAAACCTGCTTAGAGTTTTGACTGCATATTATATACCCAGTCTTCCTTTTTATCTATAGAACTTGGCAAAAGTTCCTGCTATGACAATTTCACAAATTATTAATTAATGTTGTCATGATTAGTAATGTAGGTTCTTTTGATTTCTTTCCTTTTTAAAATAAAAAAGCATCAAATAAGAGAAAAAAGTAAATCATCCTTAATATTTTTTGAATAATAAATTAGAATTTATACTCTAACAGGCTTGCTAGGCATAAATAATACATGGATTATCACTAAATACATATTTCTTTTTGCCTTTTATTGATCCTTGTTACTTTATCTAATTGGGTGAGTTGCTCAGTACCTGAGTGGAAATTCTACCAGGTGTCAGGGCTTTTGAATTTTGACAAAAGTAACAGACAACTCTAACATTACTTCAAGTAACAAACATACTCTGGATACAGAAATTACCTTGCTCTTTATAATAATTAAAGAACCTAAACTGCTCTGTGTTAAATATTTTTCCCTGTCCCATCTCCAACTGGCTACAAACTGGAAAACTGTAGCATGATTAGTAGATTTTCATCCTTCCAATCTATTTGTCTTGGCTCTTCAAAGATAACTTCCTGTGAAAGATAAATCCTGGAGGTGAATGCATAGGGAGAAAATAGAGGTAGGAAATAAGCTAGTTCTTAACCTTATGCTCATTGGGCTACTAGTTCAATTCGGTACCTCTAACTAAAGTCATCCTTGATTGAATCTATCGCATTGTGCAACTTTTTGGGATCTTAACAAGTTCCTTGTGGGGGGTCTCTTTCATGTAGTTCAGTTAATATTAGAGGGTACACAGTGTTCAGAAAGAAGCTATTTTTCAGCCCTATTCCTACTGGTGGTATGGCCTTAGTCTGTTCCTACTGAAGTCTCTTCTTATACCTGAGCTAATCCGTTGGATAGGACTCAAAAAACCCATACTACAATTCTTCCTCATTACCACACACAGTGGGAGGCAAATTCTTGTACATCCCTTCTCTTATGAACTCTAGGAAAACAAATTCCATTATCACTCACTTTGACCTACTTCCAAAGCAAGCAGTTGTTTTATCCTTGTTCTCTAGAATTTTTTCTGTTGAGAGGCTAACCTCAGCACACAGTGAACTTCAACCAAGTTTGGCGTTGGTTTTCTGTTCCTACCTTCAAAAAAGTATACTTAGGGCTGGTGAGATCGCTCAGCGGCATAAGCGCCTGCCTGGCAAGCGCGAGGGCCTGAGTTCGACCCCCGGAACCCACATACGAAAAAAGGGCGGGTGATATCGCTCAGCGGCATGGCCGCCTGCTGGCACACGAGGTCCTGAGGTCCACACAAAAAAAAAAAAAGAATACTTAAAAGTTCTGTAAGTGGTCATTTTAAAGTTCTCTTAACTGGCACTTGTATTAAAAAGTAGCACCTCGGGCATCTAGGGGTCAGGGAGAGAGGCTCACAGCCTGGCTTTACTGTCTCCGAGGAAATTCTCCAACATTTTCCTCTTTCCCTTCTTTCCTTCCATCCTTCCTTCCTTCCTTCCTTCCTGCCTTCCTTTCTCTCTTTCTTTTCCCTCCTTCCTTCCTTTCTTCCTTCCTTTTTTCCCTCTTTTTTCTTTCCTCTTTCTCCTCCTTTATCTTAAATTAATTCTCTCAGACTGCTTTCATATCCTTGAGTTTAGTGAGAGGTTTAAAAAATGCAATCAAGATTTTTTTCACCTTTGTGAATTCTTTTATATACGTTTCATATTCTTAATTTTGATAAGAGAACCAGGCGAAGGAAAGGATTTTAATCCATACCATGTCTAAATTACCCATATGGGATTAGAAATCTATCCTGCTGTCTTTCTAGTTTCCCTGTTAAAATTGAGATAGACTTTCATGTGACTATCCTTATATATTGTCAAAATAGGAATAAATAAATATGTATTATAAATATTGATTTATAAATGAATTTATTCTATCAAGGATAACCTTTTCTTAGAAATCATGGTAGAACATTGCCTGGCACATGTGGGTATTCAATAATTAATAGTAAAAGAAGATTCATGCCTACACTGCACAACTTTCTCTTACATTGGTATATGTAGCCATTGTTGTTTTCTCTATTCAGTATGTCTTGAACAAGGCTTTAGAGGAGGAATCCTATATTTGCCCTGAAGCAGGTGATGGTTATAAATATATGTAGAAGAAAGTTTGGGGAAGCATGGCCAATGGAAAAAGTGCCAAAACATGGGGTGTGAGGAAAAGCATGTGGAGAGTCCGTGAATATGGCTGGAGTGTGTGGTTGAATGAGACTGGCAAGAGACTAGACAATAGCCAGATGAGGAATGGGGGCTTGTGCCACATGAAAAGTCCACAGTTCATCGTTAGGATAATGGAGATCTTCTGAAAAATTTTAAGTGGAAAATACATTTGTTGAGATTAGAATATATTTTCATGAATTTACAAAAGAAGGACTTAAAGTAGCAAATTTGTTAGTTGAAATTTCAATATGTTGCAACATTCATCGATAAAAATCGCGTATTTCTGTTCATTAGCTATATAAAACTTTGAGTGAACCTCCACCAGCATCAAGCAGTTTTAACCTTCTGATCTTCAATTTTAGAAAAAAACTGAAACGATTGCTTAAACTATGAAAGTCAGTGCTATTTTCTCCTTACAATCAGAATAAAGGGACCTGGAAATTTTGTTTTCCACTGCTTGCAGACCAATTTTTTCCTTAAGCACAAATTTAATGCCGAATGAAAGGAAGTAAAACTCAATGTAGGAACATCAGTGTGCCAGTATACAGAGAAATGCGTTTTTATTTTAGAGAACTGAGCAGAAACCAGGAAAGAAAGTAACAACTGAATGAGGTGAAAAGTAAAACTGAGAGAAGCCTGAACTGTCGCAGTCTCCCTTCTTTCTATGAGAGGTTTTCCTATTGTGTGGGTAAAGTATGAAGAAGCATTTCTGAGGCAGCAAATTAGTTAGTAAAAGGAACTTAAATCTATGTTCTGGCTCAAAGGGGGAAGATCATTCCAAGCCTCTTTCAATTGTGATGAAATTTAAAAGCCGAGAGCATTACTCTGACAGCCGCTCTTTTAGAGAGAGCTGCAGTTGTTTAAAGGCCACTAAAGGACCTCAAGAATGTACAGTAGTAATTAGAATGTCCTCATACTCAGGAAGCAGAGCTTTGGTTACTTGAAGCAAGAAGTACCTTCAAATAACCTGAGCGAATGTACAAGGGTATATAAGCACCCACGCTAGTGAGAACTACTTGTTCGGGACAGAAAAAGTTCAAAGGAAGGATAAATGTTGTAGAATAATATGTTGGCTGCCAAACAAGGCAACATTTGAAAAGGAAATTGATTATATTTCTAAAAAATTATTAAATAATGCACCTTTATCATAGCTAAACTTGGCAATGCAACTGCTGGTAAAAGCATCTCAGATGTGTCAATATAAAACTCCTATTAGAAGCAATTATTGAGTAAAATTAGTTATCCAGAACCTTGAGCATCTTACAACACTGGCAGACCTGTACAAGCCCAGACGTCCTATGTCTGTATTTAGGGTTAAGAGTTAAGCCATGATCCAGAAATATTTCCTTCTGGGGTAAAGCTAAGATGCTGTTCATAGTTTCAATTACTCTACCTTATCATTATTTCAAATAATACAACTTTTGCTTTAGTAGAACATATTTGCAGTACATAATGAATACATTCATTGTGGGTAGTTGGTACATGTATATGACACATCTTAATCTTTTCATGTCCTCTTCCCCTTCCCCTTCTCTCGTTTTCTTCCATTTGTCAGTCCCCTTCTCATTTGCAAAAGATCTATCTCCCTATTTCCTATTAGCTAGCTTTTATTTTGTCCTTTAATTTATTTATACTTTGGGTTTCACATATAAGTATTTATTGTACTTACTCCACTATACCAAACCCTTCATATAAGGAAGAGAGTTATATTTTAATTTTCTCCTCCACATCTACTGTCTACCCTACATCTTCAGCAATGTGACTGGGAGAATGAAGGCTAATCACTGGCTTTCGTTTGGATTTATCCAATAGGAAGTTGTAGTAGGACACCAAAGGCTGGAGCAAAGTAAGATTCACATACTTATTTGTTTCCTTGAATTTTGTATTTACCAAAATCCAGCTGACTTTGGGCTAGTCTCTCGCATGGACATCTGTCTTTCCAGTTTAGGTAGCTGTTATCTCCTCTTTTTCCTGTGGGCTTGCAGTGTTGGTACACATTTTACAGATTTCAATGATTCAAACAGCCCACCAAGGCACATGTGCCATAGGTTTGACGCTGCTGGCTTAGGGTAACAGTTGCTCTCTTTAGCTACTAGCCCCAAGTTACTATACCCATTCTTGCTGATTTTTTTTTACCTTATTATACTTTATAAATTAATTCTTTATTGAAAGTTTCTTGTTTGAATTTGTCATTTATATCTTCCCAGGACTGTTACTGATAGGTGTCCATTTACCAAAAAGGAAAGGCTTAGCTTGAAGGGACATATTTTTCATGTGATAGGCTGAGTTTTATGGAAAAAACATACAAAATGACAGAGAACTACTTAGACTGAACAAGAGAACAGAGAGTAGGCCTGACATTCTATTTCACACTTACCAAAGCATCCGGGAATCTTACTAAGATGTCAGCTTAGCTTTTTTGTAATTTTCGTTAACACCCTGAACAGCGACCTTAGTTCTAAAAAGTGAGCAATTGAAATTTGAGATATCTCTGTATATTTCTAATATTTTTCTCTTTTATGGCTAAACTTGTTTGAGTTTAATACATTTATTATACCTGATGATTGGATGAAATTTACATATAAAAATAAATAAAATATGCATTTCTACAAAGAAAATATTTTGAATGTTTCAATGTCATATTTGGGCAAATATTGCTACTTTATTACCTTTTCATTTCTTATCTCTCTGTTTGTTTCTTCTTCGTCATATGTTCTTATTAGCTTTCACCAGTTGTTACTCATATTGAGAGTGTATGCAGCCTGTACATTCCCCTGCCTTTTTTGTCCCCTGTGTTAGCTTTTTGAGATCGAATACACACCCATGATTTCAACAACTACATATATTCAAAACACTAATTTGAATTTCTTATTTATATTTCTGAGCTGTCATCCAACCGTACTACTGTCTATTCATAAATGTCCTTTCTGCTTAAAATTTTAACAGCTGCTTAGTTCATTTTTGATAAATATCCCCAAATCCATGCCATTTTTTGGCTGTATGTAATTTACCTTTTATTTTCTTATTTTGGAGTACACTCTCAATTGCTGTAGCGAAATGATGTTTTAAAAAATAAGTAAAACAATAGTTTAAGCAAGGTAGAAGTTTGTCTGTTCCTAATATAAAAATTAGTTGTCCAGGGCTGGTGACAGAGGCTTCTGCTAACCTTCTATATACTGCTTCACCTTTGGGATTAGAGGAAGCTGCTCAAAATCCTGCCTTTTCATTTGTATCCTAGTAAATGAAGAATGGGAAAAGAAGGCAAGAGGATAGGCCAGTTGTTTTTACAGACATGCCTAGACATGGGATAATATATTAGCAAGAAAGGAAAGTGGATTAGGAAGTTTACCAGTTACAATCATGGAAGGTACTGCCTGCCTCCCCACTTAAGACTGTTTCTTCATCTGGATGGATCCTGAAAAACAGGATCTTTAGAAGAGTGTGAGTGGTTCTGTGTGGAAGTATTCTTTAGATCTCAAGATCTCCTTTCGTTCGTTCCCCATTTATCACAGATTCTTTTCCCTCACTTCTTTTTATGAATGCATATTGGTTATACAGATTAATGGGTTTCATTTTGGCAACTTTGTACATGTATACAGCATACAGATTTTGTTTTTTGTTAAAGTTTGATTGCCTGTTAAATTTGGGTCAACATATGAAGAAAACCTTTTATGTCTTTGTTGCTTGTTTCAAGTTCAGGAAGCCAACCGGATTGTTGGCCTAATTTTTTCATTATTTTTCTTGTTGCTGGAAGTGGTACTGGGAATTGAACCCAGGGTCTCATTCATGCTACACATGACCCTTATTTTTTTCATTTAACAGCAGTTCCATGATGCTTTGGTTTCACCACAATGGCAAAGGCAACAAAATCAGTGGCTTTTCATCATGTCTAGTCACCATGAGCCTGCATCCTGGAAAGCATGGCATGTAACTGCAATTTCACATATACCCATCTCTATTCCTACAAGTTCATAGCTTCTCTATGCATTTGGTGCACGTTTGAGTGGTCTTATGATATCTATTTTTGTAATTACTTTACTCATATAAAAACATATCATAAGGAATTATGTTTCAAGAAATTCCCAAGTCAGTTGCTTTGAATTCAAGTCAGTTGCTTTAATAGAGTATAATTAATCCCTATACTTAATAATGAATTCTGGATCTTAGAAATAGGGTATCTTCGAGTAAAAAAAATATTAATGAAAAGAAAGAGGACTTCTTCTCTTTTTGTTAAAAAAAAAAAGCAACTGCAGAACACTTTCTTCATCTCCATATACATCTTACAAGTAATCTATATCATTCTGCTGTTTTAAGGGCATTTACATGAAAAGGAAAAAGTGAAACTAACTCTTCCTCACTACTAAGTTCTCACTTTTGCCACAAATTAGCTACTTCTACATCAAACTGGCTCAGTTTCTCAGTGACTTTAGATTGATAAAAAGAACGTTATATGACTGAATGAACTTCACCAACATGTGAACTTAACCAAGATTATAGGAGATAATTGTAGCTTTCAACAATGATGATTTTATAAGGAATTTTTTTTTGTGTGTGTGGGTACCGGGGGTCGAACTCAGGACCTCGCGCTTGCCAGGCAGGTTCTTTATGCCGCTGAGCTATCTCACCGGCCCAGGAATTTTTTGATTGATAAAATTTTAACAAGGATAACAAGGAGTGATATCAGGAGGAACAGAGAATAGAAATTAGGAGTAAAAGCACTGCTGTGTGGGACAGTTCCACTGAGCTCTCCCTGAGCTTTTGTTGCTTCTCTTTGTCACAACTTTGAACTCCACAGATTCTCTGAGGTTTTCAATTGCTCTCCAAGCAGTGGCGTCAGGGAGCAATCATGACCAGGCTTTGCACAGCCAGATGTTATTATTTTACGTAGCTTGGATTGTAAACTAGCTGAAGCATGTTTTACATTTCTTTTCATTCTTGTGCAGACCTAATGTATAATGACTTACACAAGGAGGTACTGAAAGATTCATAGAATGATTAGGGCTAAGTATACATACTATTTTGTTTCCTTAGTAAATGATCCATTTCCTCCCTTTGTTGTTCAGATTTCAATAACATGTAGCCAACATGTTAGATGACATGTTATGTGAGGAGCGGCTGAAGCTGGAAATTGATCACAGGTGCACTCCTGCTCCACTTCCCCCGCCACTGGCGAGAAGGGCCAGCCAGAGAAAAAAGAGTGACAAAGAGGGGCCCAGGCGGGCTACTGAAACAAGCTGCTCCACCCCAGAAAACACCTAGTCCCAAGGCAATCCAAGCAATGAGTTGCTAGGCAAAGGGGTGTCATGTGACACCAAATTGCTAAATGTATAAATAAACGCACTGCTTTGGTTGAGCAGTTCCTTTCCTCCCATCAGGAGAGAGGGCTTCACCTGACCTCAACTTTTTATCTCTTTTCTTTATTTCTCCATCCTCTTGCTGTCCTTCCCCCCCCCCCCGGGAACTTTGAGAGCTGTGCGGGTCACAGCAATGTTAGATGAGGTTTTCTATTTCTAGGACCAGCAGTCTATAATACCATCCTCGAACATGAATCTTTTTTGTATTTGCCTTCTTACTGTTTTTTTTTTTTTCCTTTTTCTTTTTCTGTGCCATCACTCAAAAATGTCTGTGGGAACATTAGGAAAAAGATGTCAATCTTAGAAGGATGGTGAGAATGAGTAAGTCAAGCCTTTAAGAAGGTACTGGATCTTTAGTAAAGGAGCAGTAATTTTGAATATTTAAGTAAAAATGAGGGCTTCTTATTCTTTCCAGCAAGTCGGTAGATGTTGTCTGAAATGGTCAGCTGACATGTGAGTTCTCTCTGTGTCCCTTGTGCATTCTTCATCCTGCAGGTTGCCATTTTGCGATGATGAACTCTTTTCCTTAGTATTTTAATATTGATTTTGGTATTAATTAATCTATCTCTAAAAATATTTGGGATAGGGACTTGGTAGAAGTACAGAGACAATGTAAACAAGACAGTTTATCTAAACATTGCTCTTTGCTAAATAATTGCTTCTTTTTCTCCTATCATCTATCCTTTCTTTCTCTATATATTTGCCTCTTCTTTCCCCTTCTCTTCCTTACTCTCTTTTTTATAATATGCGGGTACCAGGAGTTGAACTCAGGACCTTGCGCTTGCCAGGCAGGCACTTATGCTGCTGAGCTACATCACCAGCCCTTCCTTACTCTTTTTGCACATATTTACTAAATATTTACTTCCTGTGAGGTTTTCTGCCAGATACATAACTCTGATTCATGGCTTTAAGATCTCACATTCTAGTGAGGAGACAAACATAATTAAGACAACTATAATTAAATTAGCCTTTGTAATGATTTTCTCAAAGCAATGTAAATTTCACATAGAGGAACAGTTTGAATGGAAAAGCATGGACAGAGTTTGCAGGGCATAATGGTGGAAGAATATTCCCATTATCAAGAATAGTGCACACGTCATGTAAGGTGGCAACACAAAAAATTATGTTTTGATCTTTAAAGCACCTTGTTGCTGGTATAAAGCATGTGGTAACTTAGTGAAAGGAGATAAGCAATGAACAGACAGTTGGTGAAGTCCTTTTAGGCCATATGGAAGAATTCAGAATTTGTTCCAAGATAAGGAAACGTCTTGAAGACTTTCAGTTCTGAAAGGATCACATTTTTAGCCATTGTTGGAAAAAATTATGCCAATTGCAATGGTAACAAATACAGATGTCACTTAACTTAGAATGGAGTTCCATCCCTGTAAATCCATCATAAATAAAAAAATGTATTTAATACAACTTATCTACCAAACGTCATAGCTTGATAACAACACATTGTACATACAGGTTGTTTACCTTTGTGGTTGTGTTGTCACTGCTCAGCATCACTACAGCATTTTGCTAGCCCCAGGAAATGATCAAAATTCAAAATTCCAAATATAATTTCTATTGATAAACCATTGTTAAGTTAAAAAAAATCATAAGGTGAATTATTGTAAGTCAAAGAAGATCTGAGCTATGAAAATATAGTGTAGGAGATAAAGACTAGTGGACATCAATTGTTCGGGCTAGTGAGAGATCAGGTTATGAGCCACAGGAAAAAAAAATGCAAAGGGAAGGGCAGATTTAAATCATATTAATGGTGCAGATGCAGGGATTGGTGATTGCTTGGGATAACTCTTGCATTAAGATAGAAGATAGCTATTGGCTTTCATTTCATTTGTTTTCTGCCAAATGTGAAACTGCTCTTTGTACAGAAAATACTTTTAAAGATTTCAGAATACTAGAGCTCTATTTTTAAGTCTTTTGTAAAACTATTTCATTTCTGCTAATCACAAAACAGTACAACTGTTCGACTGATCATTGATGGCTTGATGCATTATTAATGGTGTTTAAAGACAGTAAAGGGGCCGGTGAGATGGCTCAGCGGCATAAGCGCCTGCCTGGCAAGCGCGAGGGCCCGAGTTCGACTCCCGGATCCCACATACGAAAAAAGGGGCCAGTGATATCGCTCTGCGGCATGGGCGCCTGCTGGCGCGCGAGGTCCTGAGGTCGACCCCCCGGTACCCACAAAAAAAATAAATAAATAAAAATAAAGACAGTAAAATTCCCAACTGATGTTCAGAAAACTTCTTGAATTGAAATGAGTAAGTGACTTAATTGGGGTGTATGGTATTGTTTTAGATATTAAACAAATTAAATTTTTAAACTTAATCTTTAAATTTTCAGATGAAGCCACTGAATCCTAGAGAACTTAGTGAGGATTACCATCTTAGATTTATTAAGTTTAATAAATTTATTATTTTCAATAAAGCAAATTAAATTCTGAGGTCCAATCAGACCAGCCTTTTGCATGACCTGAAGATGTCTAACATGGCACCATAGCTCAAAAACCATACCTGATAGGAAATCTCAATTTGTTCAGCTTACTTTTCATTTATACTTATTTTTATCACGCAAGTTAATAGATGTATAGAGAGTATTCCATAAATAAATAAAAAACCAAAAATGTTCAAGTATTTTATTTTACTTTAAACATTTTAAGTATGTGTTGTGTATCTATTATATAAACATATATTACATATATTTAAATACAATATACATATATAACTATATACATAAACTTGACTTCAAGATAATTTTTTTTTTTTTTTGTGGGTACCGGGGGTCGACCTCAGGACCTCGCACACCAGCAGGCGTCCGTGCCACTGAGCGATATCACCGGCCCCTTTTATCATATGTGGGGTACGGGAGTCGAACTCGGGCCCTCGCGCTTGCCAGGCAGGCGCGTAGGCCGCTGAGCCATCTCACTGGCCCAAGATAATTTTTTGAAATATAAACTTTTAACAGGTCATTAAATTTTTGCATTGGGTTTTTCTTTCTTTGCAGGACTATAATTGTGGAATAACCAGTATTTTCAAAAATTTATTGTTCAATTTGTTCAAGTTCCTGGCATTTAACTATACTGCTTTCATCTTTTTTTTGAGAAAGCAACAATCATATAGGTCCTCCTGCTCCTTGGGCAGATTGAGTGTTTCTGTCCCAATGCAGAAGTGCCTGGTGATATTTCCAGAAGGATATTAAAAATCTCACTTTATGCTGAAAATTGTATCTTTGTGAATACTGAATGTCATTATGATAATGCTGCAGGCTCTGCTCTTCTTCATACATTTCAGTGGCAAAAGCTGAGAATTAGTGCATTGATCTTAACATTAAAAATATGTCTCTTTTGCTACTTGATCAATAGAATTTTCTGGTAGGTTATCTTGTCCTGCTAAAATGCTTGTTATCTTTCACTGGCTAATTGATGAAGCCACCGAAGTCTAGAGTACTCCATGAGGATAACTGTTTATGACAACATTGTGGGCCCAGGGCTAGAACATCTGTGCTCTGAAACACAATCTACTATTTTTCCCAAACTGGGTCCTCAATACAAAAAATTGAACTGTATGAAAATTTATTTATTTATTCTCATGAAGTCTATATTCTGTTTTATAAATGTGTTTTCTAAAGCCATTTCTACATTCAAAATCTTGAAACCCTTTCCTTGTAGAGTATTTGCATGATGTATTGAGTTGATTCTGTCTGTGCCCCAATAAAAGAGATTACAGATCTATTAATCTCAGTTCCTTCAACAGCCACTTATTGAGTGGTGTTGCCTCTCCTGGGGTTGTTGCCTCCCCTAGGGTTGTTGCAAAAATAAAGAGAATTGAATTTCTTAGCTTGAGATATTCATTAGGGAATCAGACACATGCACAAATGACTAAATGATTAAGCTGTTTAAATGTTTTGGCAGAAAAAAAAAATGAAGTGCTGTGGGGCTGTTCTTAACCAAGATTATCTGGAGAAAAAGAACCAATAGAACACACATACAACATATATGAGAGAAGACTTATTATGGTGAGTGGCTCACATGATTATGGTGACCAAGAAAGTCCCACGATGTGCCATCTGTGCATTATAGATGCAGGAAAGCCAGTGGTATAGTTCAGTATGAAACTGAAGGCCTTAGATAAGGATGCTTCTATAAATCCTGGAGTATGAAAGAACCAGAATTTCTGAAGTCTAATGTCTAAGGGTCAGAGAATATGGACATTGGAGCTCAAGAAAAAACAGTTAATTTGCATTTCCTCCACAATTTCTTTGATCAAGCCCCTCACTGGATTTTTCAGAAGGCCTACTCACATTGGTGATGACAGTAGGTCTTATTTATTTACTCCACTAATGCCATTGCAAATTTCTTCCAGATACCCTCGCGGTCACACGAAAATCAAAACAACAGTAACAAAATAATAACAATAATAATAATGATAATAATATTTTACCAGTTACCTGAGCCCAATCACATTCAAACATGAAATCACAGTGGTCATGGAAGAAATAGTTAATTCTGCAAACTGGGAAGAAGTAGATAAGTGAAAGAATGAATGATCAAAAAATTAAAGAGTAGAAAGATTGGTTTTATAGGCAAAACAAATATTATAGGCAAAGGAACAGAAAATCCAAAAGCATAGATTTTGTGAGAAGAGTAGCTTTTAATAGAACTAAAGTGGGAAATGTAAAAGAAGACTAAAAGGAAAGACAAAATCACAGTGGGAATGATTTTTTATAGAATTCTACATATTTTCTGAGGAAGTTTTTGATACAAAGAACAGACAGAAAATGTGCTTTACTCTGTTCCTTGGGGTTTTGAAATCATATAGTGGTGGTGAACCTATGGCACATGTGCCACTTGCCCGTTTGTATCTTTGAAAGCTCTAAAAAGATTGCCTTTTTGACCATCCATACTTATGTGGTCTCTACAGCAGGGTTTTATGTTCACTTGTTTAATTCCTCTCTGTTCAGCTTCAAGACCAATAAGTGATTCATATATGAGATGTCTTTACCTCCAACAGTGAGCTCGTTTCATTGCCATACTTTATAGAAGTTCTATTTCACTAACAAAGACTTTAATGCCTGTGACATAGTAGGTATAAAACATATTTCAAATAATTAAACATTATTGCTCAGATACTTCCAAACACTTCTTGGTCTATGTTCTATATTTCTTTGTCCATGACTAACATTTTATCCATTCATGGTTTATGGAATAAAATCTGTACATAAATGAATGATTTAAAGGGAGAATGATTAAATTTCCATACAAGGTGTATTGTTTGAAATCAGCCTACTCACAGCTAGTTATTTTCAGGAGCCACAATAAGATAGTACATATCTTGGTATCATTCCCCAACTTTATAATTTATTGTCACCGAAGTTGTGTCTCAGGGGCCCAGACTTCTCAAATACACCAGCACACCCTCACTTTTCTTCACTTCGGACATAGCAACAGTTGTTTAATTTTCATAATTTTATGTTACTATGAATCTGTAAAAAATTCTTTCTTTTTCAGATAAGGGCCTATAAGGTCCTATTAATTTATTATTTTGCTTCTGTTAGGATTCTTGATGCAAGACACTCCAATTCTAATGGATTAGAAGTACATAAGCCTGAAATCTATTCATGCTTATACTCTGAATCAGACACTTGAAAATTTGCAAATACACTGTCTATTCTTTATTTGTGTCTAGGTACACAACCAGATTGAAAGCTCTCTGAATTAGGACTATTTCTGATGTACTTTTGGACCATGTTCTAAAGAACAAGGGATAGGTTAAAGACAAAAGGCAAAACAAGACTCCTTTTGTTCTTCAGGGTTCCAACTGTACTTTTCACAAAGGAAGAGATTCAAGAGAACTTCACATTTTTGTTGTTTGTGTGGTTGATGGCACTGCTGACTATGTCTGAAAATTTGCTCCATCACCATGAACCTGTCTTCTGAGTTGATTATGGTTTTAACTCGTCCAACAGAAAGCAAATATGAAATCACCCTCACATATTCTGTGGATGAATGTGTTTAAAGATGTAAGTAAATTGTGTAAGTCTCCCTGCTCAATAGAAAAGAAACTATTTTCATTATCTGAAATTAACTCCATATCCAGGTTTCTCCAAGACAGTTGCTGTTTGGGGACAGTGATATGGATATTGTCTGGTAATATTTACGTTAACATTTAAAGTGACACAGCAACACACCCACATAGTCCACGGACAGAAAGCAATTTTCCAGCTTAAACAACATGCTTTTTGTTTTAAAAATGAAGTAAAGCATATGTGTGCTCTTATGATTTTACCTTTGTGGAGATATGAGGAACATCTTGTGGACTTTAAAAAATAATAGTGAAATATTAAAAGAAAGGCTTTTAGTTCTTGAAATATATCTTTATTTCTGTTGGTAGAGGAATTGGCAGAATATATTAAATGATGTGCTTTGTTTTGTAAGGGGACAGGTTTTTTTGGTGGCTTTCTGACACAGCCAGTTCTTTTGGTCAAAATATCAATGTTTTCTTGAGGATAAAAATAGTCATATTCCAGCCAGTAAAATGTCATTTAGAAATGCAAGTGACCACTGCAATAGAAAATGTTAACAACTTATTATGAATGCTTGCAGCACAAGAAGTAGGACAGTGATTCCAACAGAAAGTATTATTTCCATATAGATCTAAGGTATCAAAAAGAAAAAGCAAAAGTAAATAGAATGTGGCAGATTTAGCTCATTGCATTGAAGATACTAACTTTAGGACGTCATATTTAGGAGACACAAAGAGAAGGAACACTGCTATATTCATACACAGGGAGTTGAAAAAAGATCAAAATAAGAAACAGGTTTTAAGTATTTGGTACAAGGTAAAAGAAGCATAGTTGTAGTTAAGCAGATAGTATTAAAGTTCAATGAGACATTTTAAATGCTGATGTTAAAATGGTGAGTACAGAAGACAACACAACGGTAAGGCACAGGGGTTTTCAAAATGATAACATAATACAGTCAATTTGTAATGAATGGTTTGTGTTTAAGTTTTTCATTAGTCTTTTAAAATAAATTTACCTAACATATAATTAGATAATTTCAAATTACTCTATTTTGTGTTTATGAGCCACTTGAGGAACGTGACATGTTTCCAGGTGGACGGTAGTGACCATCTGGTCACTGGACAGTTGCCCAGGACTAGGCAGACTCTGCTGATACGTAGCAGCACCTACGCATTTTCCTCCACATGGAGAAAGCTTATGTAATAGGTGGCCCATGAAAAGATAACTATACACAGACACAAATACTAATGCCGATAATAGAATTAGCAATCAGGCTGCAATTGGTATTAGTATTTTTAGTCATCTCTTTGCTGCGTTCCAGACACAACAAGAAAATATCATCCCATAGACTTCCTACAATAAACTTACAAAACAGGCTCCATTTTTTTTCCTGAATTTAGATATAAGTAGAATAAAGCTTGTAGAAGTTAATAATTTTTCAAGATCCTACAGTTAAGTAGATACTTGAAAAAATACAACTTCATACCATGAGTTTTTAACTGTACTATACTCATTATATATGTTATATTATCTAAATTGAAACAAATAAGCCTTATTATAACCTGGAGTTGAAGAAAGACAGTTTTTCCATTCATTCTTATTGAGGAGCTAAAAATTCTTTATATGTTTGTGGACAAGTTTATTTGGAGTGATAGTAAAGAATACTTTAGTAAGAACAATATAATGTGAAAGAGGGACCCTTGCAATATATATATATTCCTCTAGCTCATGGGCAATCAGGTTTGACACAGTGGTATATTCAATACCTTCATCATTATTTTAATGATGCTTTCAATAAAAACAGTGTAACAGTAAAATTGATATTTTACTCTCTGGAAATCGGAAAGGTAATTAGACAAACTATGTATTTTAACAATTGTACAAGAGGTAGAATAATATTCTTTATTACAGTGGAAGAGTCTAAAATGATTTATAATTAAATAATATACACCTGGTAATTTCAGTCAATCCTTCCAATAGCAAATGAGTGAATCCTATTCTGGACACTTATAATTAATCTTTGAGTTCGCCGAGATTGTCTACTTTGTTTAAGAAGTATGCCAAAGTCAACTGAAATTTAGACCTGCTTGTGTGTTTGTTTTCCTTTAATACTTGCTATGATTTTGGATAAATGCTACATATACTATGAGTACATTAAAAAGAGTAATGAATGAAAACAATTTCAATCAGAGCATCTCATGGTTGGTGATGTACCTCAGTGGTAGAGCTCTCATTTAGCATGTGTGAGGCCCTGGAATCCACAATAACATAATGCAGAGAGAGAGAGAGACAGAGACAGAGACAGAGACAGTGAGAGGGGGAGAGGGAGAAAGGCCAACAAATAGTGTCTGAGAGAAATGAACTGAATTTAGCATGTGCTCAACAAAGATTTGTTGAGTTGAAATACATTTTGGAATTCAGAGGGACCTCAGAGGTCATATATTAGTCCATCTCTCTCTAACTCTATGCAGCTCAGAAATGGTGTTCAAAAGATCAGACACGATTTGTAAGTAATTGAAGATAGAATGTTTAAAATTACCCACGTTCACTCATTTTTCCACTCTCGTGGAAAATCAATGGTTTCTATATTTTTCCTCTTGAATATTATTATGTTTTTAATTATTAATATGTTTTTGATTTATTCACACAGACGAATCCTTTTCCTTTGGTAGTTTCCCTTTTCTGTTTTCATCCTTAAATATAAACACTTTAGCACCACGTTTTTAAAACACAAGAACATTAAACATGAGGAGAAGGTTCATGAAAAAAGAAACATGTTTTACTTTGTCCTTTTCTAACAACATACATACGGGGACTCATGTAATGTTGGATAAGAAAAATTGGATAAGTAATGTCAGATACACATTGGCATGTCAGTTAAGAAATAAGACAGCACAAATAGTATTTTTGAACACTTGTTTACTGAACCATAAGTTACTATTTGCTTAGGAATTTCTAAATATCAGTGGACTCGGTACTTCAAAATGTCATTTTAACTTCATTAACTCCCAAAAACAATGTATTATGTTCTCCTTGATATTACTGAGAAATGTGTGATTTGGAGAGAAGTAACATGCATCAAATTAGACAAATTACCCATTGCAATTTCAAACAAGACATGCTATCTATTATAACTTCCCATCATTTGGACCAGATAATAACTGCAACAGAGGTTAGAAATTATGTTGTTTTTTTTGTTTTTTTTTTTGCATAAAAGGAAAAAAGAAAGCAAGAAAGGATGGCTACAAGCTTTTTAGTGTAAACAAAATTTTCACAGCAAAATTAAATCACATTGGGAAATAATTTTAAATAACCTAAAATTATTTAATCAATCAAATAATTTGAAAGTCATTTCATATAACTTGTAATGCATTATAGACATTTCTATTAGGCAAACTTCTTTAAATTAACATAGGCTATTATATGATATAAAAATAATCAAGCTTCATTTAAAAATCTGTAATTTATACTGTTCACTCACCTTTTTCAGAATTTACTTAGTTTGATGATTGAAATTTGATTTCTAGTAATTGGCAGATCAAATTCTCATCCTTTCAAATCAAACATATATTTGTATATGCAAATAGCCATTCTTTTTAGTTATTCCATTTCCAGATTCTTATTTCAACAACATTGCATTACCTTTTATTCTCCATTTACTCTATTATAATGTCATCCAATAGCAACAGAAATAAGAAGAATGTTTCATACATATATTTTTCTTGCTTTAGTCATCACATAAAACTAAATGTAACATTTTTCCTTTTATGCTTGTTAGGTAATTAGAAGGTAAACATATGATAGATTAATAAGCATATCTTAGCCACGTCTCAGGCATATGCTAGAGCAGAAATAAATTGCTAGATATAATGAACCTCCAATTTATCTTCACTAATACAGTACATTGAATTTAGATGCTATTTTTGGTCTCAGAATTTATGAAGGAAAACAAAAGTGAGTCTGGTTCCCTTGTATGTACTTGGTGGCGCTGAAAAAATAAATTCTCCTAGTCATGGTATAATTGCTATTTAGAGCTGGCAGCCTCCACACCAGCCAACAGCAGATCTTTCTTATACCACTTTAAAAATATTTGAAGGGAATTTTCAAAGTTGGATTTTGGCTCAATGTGGTTAAAATATATAGCCTTGCCTGATGTCAGCTCTTTTCTTCTTTCCTAGTTGTGTTAGACTCACTCCTAAGACTCAGTAGATTTCTCTTCCTTTGAGTATGACCCAGGATAAATTTGGTCCAGAGTGAGGGGGAAAGTAGCTTTTCATCTTCCCCCATTCTATTAAAATCTGTGTTGGATGCCCTCCAAATGGTTTATGGCTTTGTATATTTTTGACATCAGGAGAGATTTGAGCTGGCTACACATTTTCATAAGGTCAGTGAAAAAATATCTAGTTCTTGGGGAAAACTCAAACTTGCCTTTGAGGGTATATGAAAGATTTAATATTAATTTATCACAGAAGGCAACATGTGAAAAATTCATTGTCATTAGTGACATGTCCTCATGTATACTTACTTATCAAAAATTTCTTTCAATTTTTAAATTTTATTGAATTCTCCCATGAGTGCACAGCTGACCCTAAAGGACTCAAGTCCTGAGCCTGCCTGTAGAAAAGCTGTTTGTGATATTTGCTCCAAATTGCAAATATTTGCTCCAGTTTTCAGGACATTATTCTTTACTTCTAATAATGATCATTCTCACTGTCAGCTGATGAACATGCTGTTTATTTCACTGAAAAAATGAACACAATTAAAAGAGAACTTCCATGTACTCTCATTCCCTTACCAGATTGCCACCATCATTCATACTGTATTCTTTTCTTTCCACCTGTTTCCATGCAGTAATTCTTTGTATTTCAGTTTAAAACCAATTTTTTGTATGTCATTCCAGAGTTGTAAGATGGTATTATTTATCTCATTGAAGATATAAACAAAACAAACATGTCTGATGCTCCATTACTCTTCTGATATACTCCCTTTCTCTTTCTTAGCAGCAAAGCTCCTCAGCAGCCTTGTTTTTTTTTTTTTTTTTTGGTGTGGGTACCGGGGCGTCGACCTCAGGACCTCACACGCCAACAGGCGCCCGTGCCGCTGAGCGATATCAACGGCCCCTTTTTCGTATGTGGGTTCCGGGAGTCAAACTCGGGCCCTCGCGCTTGCAAGGCAGGCGCTTATGCCACTGAGCCATCTCACCGGCCCAGCAGCCTTGTTTATATCTGTTATCTGCAATTGCTCCCCTCTCATACTTCACTGAATCCATTAGGTTAAGGATTTTGCCAACATCATTCTACTGAAACCTTTTACAAATATCACCAATAATTGCCATTTCAACAGATAATGAACAATTTTTGATTTTTATGTTACTTGACCATTTTCCTCTAGAGAGCGAGTCATAGTGTATGGGGACAATTCGTTCTCCTTTGAAGTTTTCTTCAAACTTCACATAATCTTATTCTCCATATCAGGTTTCTCCTCAGCCTTTTTACTTGTAAATATTTGAGGCTTAGTGTTTGGGCTACTTCTCCTGGTGCTGTTATCCAGTTTCACGGGCTTAAATAGTATATGTATAGTCATGGTTTCCATAATAGCTTTTCCCTTGAACTACAAATAGCACTTGCCTATTTTATAATTCCGCTTGGATGTCTAAGAGTCACTTCAAATTTACATGTCCATAATCGAATTCCTTATCTCCTCTACCAATGTTTCCCATCTCAAGAAACACGTTATCTTTCTGTTGCTCAAGCCAGAAAACTAGAGAACTTCCATGACTACTTTTTGCCAATCTCCAATTCATTACCAAATTATGTTAGATACCATCAACATTAACTAAATTATTTCATGTTGCCCGGTCTCTCTACTTTCTTTACTTGTGACCAAAATTAAATTCTACATACATCAGCTAAGATAGCCCTTTAGGAAAAGAAACTCATAAGTTGCATTTGTGTCTTCTCATTTTATTCAGGATCCATAAAATTACCTACAGAGATTTGGCCTCCTCCTAAATAATTTATATAATTTTGTGCTAATCTTCTCTTGCCATTCTGTATGAATTACACAAGCCTTATTGCCTTTTCTCAAAGGTGCCACATATGCTTTTGCTCAGTTGAATTTACACTTAAAATTTTTCTTTCCTGGAAATGTCTGCTTCTGGATAACTGCATGACATCCCCTCACCTTCATCATGTCTTTGCTCAAGTGTTACTTCACGATCACTTATCCCTATCACACAACATGCCACTCTCTCTGTCTTTTTTCTTCCATATAATTTTTATTTCACATATATCTTGCTCATTTATTTGCTGTTTGTTTTTAATTACAATTGCAGCTTTTACAAGGGCATAACTTTGTGTCTTATGTGTCACTGCTATATGCTTACATCCTGAATAGTGCCAGATATATAGCACATATTCTAAAAAATATTGAAAAATATTGACCCTAAGTCCCTGCTAACACAGTTCTGTAATCTCTTCGGAGATTGCCTCCAAACTTTTATAGCAGGCTTATCCTTGTCATTTTGTTATTTTTCCTGTAACATGCTAGCTTATTTTATGTGATTTGAAAGCATGAATCTGAATTTTAACATAGCAATGGATTTTTGTAGTATTTTTGAATGAATAGAAGAATGAAATAAGTAAAAGAAGGAAGAAAAAGGAAAAATAAAAAGAACAGCAAAAGATGGAAATTTTTGTTAGTCCAAGATGAAAAAAGTTTGAATCATGAAAAAACATTAGTCAATAAAATCTGAAGTCAACATGCAGTCTAAGATTTCAGTGATGCCAAATTGAAGGTCTATTTAGCCAAGCCAGAATCATCTTGTAAACATATCAGAATATAGAAGATCCTTTATTGGGGGAAAACTACACCAATAACCGATTTGTTACAAAAGAATTTATAATACTTTTAATAATTGAGTATATAATAATGTTTGTGTACAGTAGAAATGAAGCAAATATTTAGTCACAACTCTCATTTGGTAGAATGAATAAAAAGCTTGCCCTCCCTAATGTGGGTGGGTCTCACCCATTTGTTGAAGATTGGTGTAGAATATAAAAGCTAAGGAAAAATGAATCGTAACTTCCTGGGTGCTTTTGAGCTGGGTTATCATTGTTTCCTGCCTCCAAACTTGTACTGAAAGATAATCTCTTCCTAAGGCTTTAACCAGCAGGATTTTGGACCAGAACTACACAGTGAGCTTTCTAGAGTCTACAGATGGCTAAACGCAGACCATGGGCCTAGTGAGTTGCCACAAGCACATGAGCCCACTCTTTATAATAAATCTTGTCTCTGCTCTGTTTTTCTTTATCTCTGTCATCTACATACACAATGTTTGTTTTGCTACTGTAGAGACCCTGATTAGTACAACTAACTTATGTCATGTTTATTTGATTTATGATTTCATTGTTTGGATTAAGATGACTAAATCCAGAAATATTTTTAATATGATACAATTCATATCTTGTACATTTTGGATAATCATTTCTCTACCATTTTAAAGCTGCAATGATTATCTTTCTTCTCCATCTGTATCAGTTTTTCCTGCTTCTTACGTAACTCAGACAACAAAAACTCAAGGTATGTTAAAAGAAAAAAAGCTCTTCAGTGCTTTATATGCCATTTTACACGTCTGTGACTTCACACATGCTGTTGCCTTTTAGGAGAACATGTTTTCTTCCCTTCATTGTCTACCTAATCTTTCCTTATGTATTCCTTCCCCTGGGAAATTTTTTTTCTTTTGCCCTATTCTTCTGTAGATAGGCACCTTCTATGCCATCTACTTATGTCTTAAAACAGTCTCTGCCACATATATCGTGCAGTACTACAGTTACTGATGAATTTCTGTTTCACCAATAAAAAATATTAAGAGCTTTTTGTAAGCAGCAAGTATACTTTTTCTATAAATATTTTATTCCCAATTCCTAGAATTGTGGGTTATAAGTATTTGTTTTAAAAAATGATTATAAAATGACTACCAGTGAACTACTATATGGCATGTGATCATTTAAATCATTGAAAATCATCCTTTTCTAGATAAATTAATTTTTTCACTTTACAAATTTTCTTAAAGCTTAATGGTTGATTATTAATTTAATTAAAGATTAAATACACAAGCTCAACAGCATAAGTTATTCTCAACTGCATATTAAAGGAAGAATCCTGCTTGAACTTGGTGGAATGTCACTAAGCAATCACCATATGTTTCACTGTGTCTGCAATGTATAACATAAAGTATTTTCTGAACAAAACTACTTTTATACAAAGATTTGCCAATGACATGAATAAATAAAATTTTGACTAACAAAAACAAAAGAAAAGGAAATAAGAAGTCATAGTCATCACTATATCGAACCATATGTCACTTACTTATTTGCATTTTTACTGTCAAAGAAGGTAGCTTACAAAACCAATATAACAAATTTCTCATCAAGTGCTTTTAAAAGTCACATAGTGACAAAGAAACGTAATAACAATATTTAGATTACAGGTGAGACTCTATGGGAAGACGTTTATCTAACAACAACGAAAAGACATCCATTATATGTTATAAACGTTAACTAGGGAAAACTATCATGTAATTCAATCAGCCTTGAGTGTAATATAATTAAAGTCTTCAAAAATAATTTTTAAGTTATCCTGCACTGTAATTTCATATCTATAATCTCTCTTATGTTAATATCCATAAGTAGAGGCTGTAACATTATCTGGTTACTTTTTTTAACGCATTATTTCTATAATTGGATATGGACTGTCCCTACAATATGTGTGAAGTCTTGGGTCTTATGAGAGACGGTGGAAATCTATAAAAGGCAGAGCCTGGAGGGAGCTCTTGGTTCATTTGGGGTGTTACCTTGAAGGGACTGGTACACTAGTCACTTCCTCTCTTTTTCATGTCCCAGCCATGAGCAACAGTGATCAACCACATGCTTCCTGCTATGATGTACTGCTTTGCCACAGGCCCAAGAACAACAGGGCAAACCAATTATAAACTGCAACATCCAAACGTGAGCCCAAATAAACCTATTCTTTTAATAAGTTGATTATCTCAGTTATTTTCTTTTTTACAGTAATAAAAAGCTGACATGATTATTAATATAGTTAGTAATTATCACTAAAATGTAGGTCAATATATTAGTTTCCTGTTGCTGTATAACAAATTATCAACAACTTAATGGTTTAAAATAATTTATGGGGCCGGTGAGATGGCTCAGCGGTTTAAGCGCCTGCCTTGCAAGCGCGAGGGCCCGAGTTCGACTCCCGGAACCCACATACAAAAAAGGGGCCGGTGATATCGCTCAGTGGCACGGGCGCCTGCTGGCGCGCGAGGTCCTGAGGTCGACCCCCCGGTACCCACAAAAAAAAAATAAATAAAAAAATAAAATAATTTTAGTTCTGGCATTCTACGACTAAAAAGAATCCCATGAGCTTAAAATCAAAGTGCTGCACAGCTGCATTCCTGAAGACTCTATGGAAGAATTCATTTTCCTGACTTCCCAGCTTTCATGCCCATGAAGTCATCATTTTATTATTTGAAGATCTTTAATTTAATCATATTTACAAATTCCTTTTAACTGTCTGTAGTAACATATGCACAGGTTTTGCAGATTAGAGTGAGCACGCATTTGGAAATATATTATTGTGTCTACCATACTCAATATATTTGTTCTTATTATATTTAGCCAAAGGAAGAATTGTAATTCAGTAATAGTGTATGTCAGCAAAAAGGTGCACCTCAATTAAAAATAAAGTTATAAGAATTATTTTTTTATCACAAATGAATTCAATCCCTTTAATACTGCTATACTCCCTAATATTGGAATAAAGTGCCCAGAAGCTAAATAACTATTTGGTATATTTTTAATGCAGTATTCAAATAGATTGCCTTTATATTTTCTTATAAGCTGTAAAAGTCTTTTTGTTTGAACTTTTGTAACATAAAAGTGATAGAGATACAATAACATTTGCTCATTTATTTTTCAACCAAGTTTGCAGAAGTTAAAGAAAAGGAAGAGTGTAGAATACATCTTAAAATACCATAATGCCTGAGATTACATTTAGTTTGGTATGTGTCAGTGTACATGCAAAACTGAATTGCACTGATTTTATCAGTAACACTAATTCTTATTTTAACCAAATAAAAGAAGTCTAGTTTTTTACCTTTCATCTAAACAATTTGAAAGACTATGACCAGAAGGAAGAAGAATGAAAGGATGTTGAACTACATTTCAAGAGATCAAAGTACCTCATTTTAGGATGACCTACTGAAAAATAAAATAGCATTTGATGGTTCAGCGTGTTCATTTTGTGCATGATAAAATGGAAACCAGAAAACTTGAGTTCCTCAAAGCTGTACCACCAGATATTTGCAGAGCTGAGGTCAAGCCTGGGTTTTTCCAACTCCTAATTTAGTACTGTGTCCTCACACTATGAGCTTTCCAATTTCCTACTTTGTGTGTATGATAGTATCTGAATTGATGTGATTTCTCTCTTCTTTTATCTTCATTTATATCCTAAATTAATATTATTTATATTGAGTCTCGAGAGAGAATAAAAGATGTCTTTTCCAATATGACTATATACAAATTGACTAAATGTGATGAGTTTCTATGGCTTCTTTCTCTGCAAATTAACATGCAAATAAGGACAGGAAAGAAAGCTTAATAAAGTGTTCTTGTTTTATTGTTTCTTCTATACTTTTGTACTGAGAAATGCACAAAATATTACCTGAAATATGAAGACTTCTTTCCAAAAGTGATTGGGGACAGTCATTAAGAGAAGAGTAACCAGGTCTCAGACTAATTGAAACGATCATATTCATGTTCTCCCTGTCTCTGTCTCTGACACTGTCTCTGTCTGTGTCTCCCTCTCTTTCTCTCTGCCTTTGTGTGTGTGTGTATGTGTGTGTGTGTGTGTGTGTGTGGTATAATGTTGGTAGAGGGCAATACATTTCATTGAAATGCTTAAATATTTACTGTCCAAAATATAAATACATCATCTCTAGGAGCTTCAAGTTATTCCTGCTGTTTAAATAAATACCTCTCCTTAACTACATTTTTTCTTTTAACAATATTTGATTGTGTGACTCTCATGCCACACATAAACTAATTTATAATGTAATTATTTCTTAAAGTCTTATTTTATTTTTTTCAGAAAATTATTTAGACTTAGAGTCTTTCTTTACTTTATATTTTATTTATTTATTTATTTATTTATTTATTTATTTATTTTTGTGTACCGGGAGTTGACCTCAGGACCTCGCACTTGCCAGCAAGAGCTTGCGCCACTGAGTGATATCACCGGCACTTCCGGCCCTTTTTTTCCTTTATGTGGGTTCCAGGAGTTGAACTCAGGACCTCGCACTTGCCAGGCAGGCGCTTATGCCGCTGAGCCATCTCACCAGCCCTCTTTACTTTAAAAGACTGGGAAGTCATGATACTTTGACATCAAGGAGGGGGATAAATTATTGATTCATTCCACTCACTGAATTCCTTATCCTCAAATATCTTCTTCCCAATTTTGAGTCACCATATTACAATGGCTGCTTTTTTGACATGAGCTTTATAACTTTGTATATATTTATTCCTGCATATTCTTTGAGTGCTTTAAGGTAGGTGGCAATCAAACTAGAGCCATTTTATTGTCTTCGTCTAGCATTTAACTTATAAAGAATAGAATATATCTTTACATGGTAAAAATAATTATAATGAAAATCCTGTAGTGAGTCTTGAGCTAGATAGTATTTCTGCTGGTTTTGAACTATAAAATATATTCTAAGGCTTAGTCAGTATACCACAAAACATATCAGATGTAAAAATTCTCACCAGTGGTACTAATTACCCATAAACAATTCTCTATGTGCTTATAGATATAGATCATTCCCAGAAGTGATGATACCTTTCCTAAGGTTATATTTCACCGATGATATTTTGGTGCCAGTGGATCAACACTTCCAGTACTGAGTCTCTATTTGAAGAAATCCTGCCATCTGGAATTGGTCTGTCTAGTAATGCTATTTAAATCACCATTGGATAATGTTTCTTAATCATCTTCAACTTAGTTGAAAAAATTAAAAGGATTGTCTATTCAATGATGTTTTCCACTTGAGGTTATCTAATGAGCTATTTATTTTTGGTGTTTGAATAATTTTATTACTGATATTTCTTTTTAGAGAATCATAACCTGTGAAGGTACATATTAAGCATTTAGATTTCTGATAACATTTAGATGTTGTAATTTAGATAAATCTAAATCTGTTATATTTTTGTTTTTAAACATTAAAATTTATTTGTATGGTGGTACTATGTTCACAGAGTAATGCACAAATGCTGAGATAATATTTTCTTTCTATGTCAATGCTATAAGAATATAGAGTAAGATAATTTAAACGGACTACTCTATTTTAAATTCTTAAAGAAATAATTCTGTCCTTAAACAGAGATGACAACTAGTAAGTAAAATACTTATTTACCAAAGTAAGCTAAGGCATTACCAAAAATAAAGGAGGGCAAAATAATATGTAAGTACTTAGAAAATGTTCATATTTTCCAGCCCATGTGATATAATAGATACTTTCTAATAAAAGCATATATTAATGGAGGAATAAGAGGCTATATTAACTTTGCCACTGAGGCTCATGAAAGGCAGTAAGTATTTCAGAGTAGTGTTCAGGTTATGGTATCCCAGGAAGATACTAGAAGTCAAAAATAGCACTAAGGCTGATAGGGTGAGGCAGAAAATTAATACAAAATTTAAAGGGGCATCATTTTTCAGCATTAGTGAAGATAAATTACCTGATATAAAAGTTCTAAGCTCTTGAAACTAAAGTTCTTATAATCATTCTTACTTCCCTTCCCCTAACATTTTGTGTGATGGAAGAGTGGATTAAAAACAGAGATTATATTCATGTTTCTTTTAACCCAAGATTTAAGTTTTCAGGTGTTCCTTGACCTATTTATTTTTTCTTTATTTGTTTGTACATTCAACAAATAATATTATATATCTTATCCTAAATCTCTTAATAAAGCACTGTGCTGGCTGCTGGATTGGAAAGGACAAGATAATGAATAAGATGCAGGAGGTTGCCCTAAGAAATTAGTAGGAATGATGCAATTCAATAAATGCCTTTCAATTTTGGAAGGAAGGTGCATTAAAGAAAACTTGATTCTTTTCTTACTTAAATTTTTAGTTTAACAGGAATAACTCATGGTGGAAGACAAAGAATGTCAAGGAAGGTATTATAGAATAAGGGATTTTTGAATTGCACCTTAAGATATAGGTTAGATTTTAACATATGGGCAAAAAGGAAAGAGCTTTCCAGGGAGAATAAAACCTTCAATACAACACCATCTGTGATCTTGCCTCCAAAGTTATTTTTATTCTTCTACAGGTTTGATATGAGACTAACAGAAGGCATAACTCTGTGGTAGTCTTTATAACACCTTGTTTTTAAAGCAAAAAAGAAAGTAAGTATTCTTAGGAAACTCTTTCAAAAATTATTTTAACATTCTTGATATTATATTAGTATCATTAAAATTGTATAGCACTGCAGATGCAGTTAATTTTATGGTATTCCTATATCCTGGATCCCCTCAAATGATTTACCACTTGTTATAGTAACAGGAATAAATTAAGCCCTATTGTGGTATAATATGTATTTTTGAATAAATACAATATGTTTTAAAAATAGTAAATGTTCATGAGTAAGGTCTGTGTGAGATATTGTATAATCACTTTCATAGAATTTTTACCCTTTATCTACATAGGTTGAATTGAACCCAGGTGAATATGATATTGGATGAGCAGTAAAAAGAAAAATGTTATTACAGTGGCTAATTGAGGGTCAAAACCATGTCAAGAACATTTTAGAACTCTCTATTCAGAAGAGTAAGAAGATAGGTATAAGAAGAGGGAGAGAAAAAGAACAATCCCCCACCTCCCAAAAAAGCAGAGAAACTACATTGCTAAATGTGATCTTTTCACCATGATCCCTGGTCTTGAATATTTTGAGATTGAGTCACTTGAAAAACCCCCTTCCCTTACCTTTTTCTTTAAAATTGTATTTGAATCGTTATGAGGATTTAAATTACTTCATCTTTCACATACTTTTCAGAGACACACATATTCAGATGCACACATGCAAAGACCCACAGTTTTAACACTGAGCAAAAATGCCCTTTTAGGTCTTGGTAGATGTCTTGTTTAAATATATCCAACCCCTCCATGGACTTGTCCCCATGACTACTCTCTTGTGGGTGCAGTTTGGCTATCACATTGAGGAACAAATCTTCGTGTCTCACATTTTTTTCCCAAAAGACTTGTAAGAAGTAGTGTGTCAGATGTAAATATGATGTCTATTTTAAGGAAACAAGTTTAAATTGGAATTTTGACCAAATTTATGGCCTGGTTCTAAGAAGTTATGTTGATAAGTTTACAAGGCAATCACTGTTTTGAAAGCTGAGAAGATAAAACAGCAAGAGCTGAGCAGCATGGGAGGCACTGCTTCCTATTCTGAGTCCCTAATAAATGGCACATAAAGGTTTTACACTTGGTTATAGTTTGCCTGATGTAAATATAATATTTGTACATGACTATGATTAAAATAAGTTTTCACATATATTAATATCATCAGCAATTGTGTATTTTCCATTGCTATTATAGTAATCCCTAATTATGGAAACCGAGCTTCAGGCAGTTCAATTTACTGCTGAAAAGTTGTACTGATAGGATTTAAAGGCAGTTCTTATGATTTCATGCCTAGCTCCTGTTTTTATACTGCTTCAGAAATACGATTTTTAAAATTACATTTAAAAAATTGTCAGGAAAGTGTTAACTTCACAAAAGTGACTTCAAGTTTTTTTAATTTATAAGTGGCATTGATTGAATAAACAGAGGGATGACTAGTATTAGTTGAACTAAAATGGTCAAGGACCATCTTTTCCACCTTACATTTTGCATTTAAATCAGGATAATGAATGTTTAAATATCCCCCCCTTTTTTTTTTTTTTTTTTTTTTTTTTTTTTTTTTTGAGACACAATCTTGCTATGTAGTTCAGGCTGGTTGGCCTCAAAGTCATGGTGATCCTTCTACCTCAGCTTCCTGAATGCCGGGATTACAGGCATGTGCCACCACAACTGGCCTTAAATATCTTTTGATATGCCTTATTTAATGCCATCAGGAAGTAATTTTATTCACATGTATACAAATGCACAGATAATCCGAATTCCTCATGGTAATCTTACCTCATCTACCAAGACAACAGTTTGGATTTGTATCTCTCCTTATCTATATCTGTCCTTTGAACTTGTATCTCTCCTACTGTCAATTAAATTTTATTTTGCTTTGTTTTTAAGTAAAATTATGGTCAATTAATACTTACTCAGATGTCACATCTTATTTTCTAGGTTGCGGCTTTATCCAGTTCTACTTTTCCTTGTACATTTTCTTAGTATAAAAACTCAAGAATTTTTAATAACTGCCAAGCTAAAAAAATCTTTAGAAATGTGCTTACTTTGGAAGAGTGAGGAACAGAATATGTGCTACCTTTTACAAGTAGCGCTTTGAAATAGCTCTCACATTTCTTCAGTATACCCAGCACACCTTTTACGTGGGAAATACATTTTCACTTAATCTTTGTTAGAAATCTTTTCATTCAATAACAGATTATGACTGAAGTAGGAAACACCGGTTTTCAGTGCTCCCAAACTGATAAATGATCTCAGGGAAAAAAGTTTGATAGATGAATGGATAGAATCTTGATACCTGGATTGTGTATGTGCATAGAGAGGATGATGGTGTAGCAGGAAGTTGGAAAGTGACGGCTCTGAATGCCAAACACAGAAGTTAAAAGCTTTAGGTATGATCTGGGAGGCCCATCCTCAGTTCTCTTTAAGGTTTATGATCTTGCTAAATATACCAACAAAATACTTAATCCTTTTGATAAATGATCAAATATTACTAAACAGTCATTCTAAATTTCAATAAAGGTTTAAGAAAACTTAGACTCATCATTTTACAGGTAAAGGTCCTCATCACAGATGGCTAATGTCACATAAGAATATATATCATCAATAGTAAAGTAGGAACTGGAAATGAGGGGCCTGAATGCTGTATCCTTGTCAACAGAGCACTGGGCTTCTCAATGGTCAGTTACAGAGATGCAGGGAATAAAAATATTAGGAGAAAAATCAAGGAGGCCAGCACCACTTTAACATTGTCAGCTTGCCTAGAGAAAGTGTGAGAAGAGTATTATATTTACTTTTTCTTAAGGTTAGTTCATTTAAGGGAGGTGAGATAAAATGAGAAGCGGAAGCTGCTCGCTTTCTCGAAGCATAAATGAGCTGCCTTGAATGCTTCAGTTTTTACCATATCTGCATTTACTGGTGCACAATCACAGGTCCCTGCCAAATGCCACCGATCCACATTTTCGGTTCTAATTTAGGTTGATCCTGGTGTAGAACATGTCTCTAGCACACAGGAAATCTAGGAGAAGATAAATTTCAGAGCTGGTTTTTAAAGCAAAGCAGTAGTAGTCTCGGTTAATCTCTCTTACTGTTTTTGCTTTTTCCTCAATTTCATTTAACAATTGCTAAGGAAAGAACTTTAGATTCTAGCAATTTAAGAATTTTATTTCTGTCTTTAATAATACCAGAATATGAAGACACTTAGGGTCTATTACATCATATGATATTAAACAATACAATTTTTGAAATTCTCTTAGTTCTCGTCATGTTTCTATGACTTTATAGAAATTTTCTTATTGAGGGCAAGAGTTCTAATTGGCTAGGTTGTTTTTAACAAAGAATAGTTTGATGTTAGATGTTATTGCTGACTCATTATTATAATTTTTTTCTGTATTGTGAACAGGTATCATGGTGATAAGTTTAATATATTCCTAGGAGAAAAAATAGTACATGCTTCTTCCTCAATCTAAGCATGATTCCCCTGTTAGGTCATTTTACAATATATTTATCACAAAACTATGACTGCTGTAAAGTCTAGTAGTTACTACAATATTTGAATATGTGCATGTCATCTCTTTTTAACTATTCCTCAAGTGTCTGGCTTCGGTGTTCCTGTTCTGCTTGAAACATGCACAGCTATATCTATATCCTCCTACCTTTGTAGCTTACCATTACACAGAAGAGAAATTCATGGTTCCAATTCATGGGGATTTCTGTTTTGTTATAATGTTCAAATAATGGTCTGCTGAAAATCTTTTTGTAAAAGAAAAAATAAAAGAACAGCCCACTCTCCTACTATCAAGGTCATTACTGAACTCAGTGCCTTCGGTTTAAAAGCACATAGATGCCATCTAGCAGCCATCTCCAGGAATTTCCTGCTCAGAAATCACCCTTTTCTATGAAATTGAGCAATAAGTGAATTACTACAAGCTTTCAGTTTTTTTTTTTTTAATTTTACTTATTGAATGGTGATTTGGCATTTTGTCTATAATTCAGACACTCCATTACAAGTGAAATTAATTGGCATCTCTTAAAATAGGCAAAGTGATATATCCATGCATTTGTTAAAGGAATGGGAACTTGTTAATTAGACTTTAATTAAGAAAGCATAATTCAAGTAATTTTCCTCAGAAAAAAATCAGTAACATGCCTATTTAAAAATACAAATAATTAATTAGTGGTGAATTGCCTTTCTTTCCTGGAAAAATATTAAACTTGCCAATTTTTGATAAGTTAAGTGAGAGAAAGAAGTAAGTTCATGCTGAATAAAAGTTCATTCTATAAACTTAGATGCTTGGATTTTTTTTATTTAAGGAGAAAATTGATTTTCAAATAACTTTTCATTAGATGGCGACACCTAAGCACTTATAAAATGTCATGTAAGATTTGTAAACTTGTATCATAGAAAAGAAAAAAATTATAAATGTAAACTTTATATGGTCTTCCATATAATGGAACTGGTACTGTTCTTAGTAAACTATTTTACTTTTAGTAAATAAAATACAATGTTCACTCTGTAAAGTTTAGAATTTCAATATTTGATAATGTAGAATCATATACCTTAAAAATACTCTACTCAGTTTTAAACTCTCTCCTATTTTGTGTGTTCGTTTGCATACATGTGATTAAACTTATATTTAAAATAAAGTGCAAAATACGATAATACTTAAACATGTATTTTTGAAATTTGATGATGGCATATAATACCCTTAATATATTTGCATATATAAAAACAGGTATTTAGAATTTATGTTCATTAACTGTCATTATTTACATTATTACTAGAACAACTGTAATAATAAAAAACTGAGAAAATGTGTAGTTTATTACTTAATTGACAATTATTTTGAGAACACAATGATACTTTTGGGGTGGGGTTACAATATTGTTTGTAACTAAAAGTTGTTACATAAAAGTATGAAACCATTCATTATTCATCCTTTTTAATGCAATATTTTGTCTACAAATTTTAAAAACTCTTGACATTAACATTACTTGTTATGGAACTTTTAATATTCTGTATAATGTCAAATGTAGTATAGAAAAAAATACCACATTTGTTCTTTGCATACTGTACTGAATTGTCTATGATCTGAGAAAGACAGTTTGAAAAGTTAATGTATTCCTTTCCTTCCCTGGATTTTTCATCTCAATTGTAGAAAAGATTCACAGTTCATTTGGATCAAATTACAAAGTTTAATACCATTGAATATGCAGAAATTAACTATTCAAGACTAGATAAGGTCATAGTAACCAAAAATATGCTGCTTTTGGGGGGGAATTCATCCCCTTATTTAGCAAAACAATATATATACATATATATATGATTTTAGAAAAAATAATATTCTAGCAATGAAAATATTTACGCATTAAAGTTATCAGACAAATCATACATGCAATTGTTAATGAGGCTTTAAATTTCTGAATTTTTTAATATGATAAAACTTAAAATGACATTTACCTATATTAACTCATTAATTATCCTTCTTAGAAGTATTTTACCAAGAATTTTCCAAATAGGATGTATAATGAAACGTATTCAAAGTTTTAATCAATATCATGTGAGAGTGGCAATGACATATGTCACTACGGGTGCAGAGTCAGAAAGAAAAGATTTAAGATTTTAAAACAAAATCAGTATATTTATTGCAGGTGTAAAATGTTTAAAACTATGCCTTAGTATGTAAAATATGCCATTAATATCATTAAGATTGCATTCACAAGCTGTGTGAAGCTGTCACAACGAAAATGTGAGTGCAAGCATAGCTTTAAAATAAAATGTTTTAATTTTCATCAGATCTCTGTAAAGAAGAAAGGTGCAGGTAAATAATTACGAGTGTATATGACATAATTCTAAATGTCACTATATACTATGTTAGGACTAGATATATCATGATCACGGTATTAGATTATGTTGGTTATATCTTACTTTTATTCATTTATGAAAAAACTTAATCTCTAACTACAGAGACAATGTAAAGCTTTAAAAATAACTTTACGATAGTCCAAAAAACACCTTAAAATGTTCTCTTTAATAAAATGACACCACTTTTCCAAGTGTCGAATTGCTGTGGATCAGTTAAATGAGTAAAATAATAAATAAATTCTATCTCTTACTTCTTCCTAAATGCTTCATCCCTGACTCTAGACACATGATTTTCCTAGAATGCTGAAGCTCTGAAATTAACCGCAATTCACCACCAAGACTTCTCATACATCACTAAAAACATTTCCCCATATTTTCCTATCTTTTTATTTAGCTTTCACTTTGCCAGTACTAGATTATTTTCAGAGTTCGAAAGCTATGAGACAACTTATTTTTCCTATCACCCTCCTTAGTTTGATAGGGTTCTTCTTACTTCCTGTTTCTTAACGCTGATAATTAGAACTTCCTCAGTGTCCCCTAATTTCCTTAACGAAAGGAAAGAAGCAAACACAAGCCCCTTTCAGCAACGCCTCTCAGCCACGGCAGAGTCCAGCTCCGCTGCTCTGCCGTGTGTGTTACAAGCAGCATCCCAAATGTTTTGAACACAAACCGCAGCACGTCTGCGATGGGCATATTATTGATCAGAATCAGCTGGAAAACGCTTCCCTGCTTTCAACAAAGAAACGGTTCACCATCTCCTAATACGTGTTTATAGACTGCATTGTTTCAACTGCAAACTCCTTTGCATTATCTGTCCGACTTCAGAAGAGAATATTAAGCAGTCTGACGAGGAAGAAGCTAAATTCCCCTGAGAGCCGCATTTCCCGCTGCCCATACACATTATATTCGCTCTCGTTCCCTCCCCCCTCACACTAGGACTCTACCTTGAGGAGCTATTCCTCCGGTAGTTCACCTTGTTTCCTTCCAAAGCAGTGGGGTTGCACCAGGCACCAGAAGGTAGCTGAAAGAGCAGCCTCCCGCGCCGTTTTTGGCATATTTACTTGCATTTTAGTCTGTTCGTTACATATTCCATATATATTTCAAACAAGAGTCAAAATATTGCCCATACCTTGGAAGGGTCTAATCCAGCCAGTAAAGACAGCAGCAGGAGGTTGAGAAGGCTGGACGTCGCCTGCATTCTGATCTAGGTTTTTGTCCGCTCTGTACTCTCTTTTATGTAGCCACTCCGTTCTCACTGCAGAGACCTTTCCCTCGTCAGTTGCACTTTCTGCCTGCCAGTCAGAGCAGAGTGGAGGCAGAGGCGGCGGCAGCAGCAGTAGCAGTAAAAGCAGCAGAGGCAGCCGCCCTGGGGGGCGATCATTCCGCAGGCATTCTCAGAGCTGGGAGCCGGGAGCTCCAGAGGGTGGGTTGGGCCGCAGTGGGCGCTGGCCGAGGTGCTGAAGCGCCTGCAGCCCTCGTGCCACAGTCTACCTTCTCCCCTGCTGCTAGTCAGCCAGCCCACCTCAAAAGTTTTGACCCAAGGAAAAGAAAAAGGGAGTAACTGCTGAGAGAGGTGTGGAGACCTGGACAACGGATATGACATCATTACAGCTCCTGGGGAATTTGGGGGCATATTTTGCTGGAAAATTTGTTAACCAAACAAGGATTGACTCTCGTGCTCCAGTTAAGCATTTGATGGCAACTTGAGCTGAGGAGAAAGAAATAGAGTCAGTTAGATCCAGGATTATGAAACAAATATTGTACTGGAACCTTCCTTGCTGTCATTGACCGAGGACTTGATATTCCATTTAGTGCTTTAAACAAAGTTGGCAGTGCAGACTGCCAGAATGTATTTCTTATCCAAACCACACTTTTTATTAACTATTATAGAAGTGTATGATCATTTATAATAAAGCTTTTTGTTTGGATATTGTGTATTTATTTACTTATGTCTTTTATCCAGGGGAAAACACTATGCAGAAAAAAAGGTAGAGGCTTTATTTATTTTCTTTTATTTTTTAGTATAAACGATTTATTCCATCAGTGCCCGCTGACTGAAAAACCTCCCCCCATACACACATCAATAGCCAAGGATATACTTTCCCTGTCATTCTGACTGGTGCGTATGTCCAAGGAAAAAATTCAGTGATGGATGCACAGTTGGATGGGAAAAGTGCTTGTTTCTAAGCTTCTAAATACTTTTATTTTCTAAAGCTTAAAAAAAGGCAGAATAGCTTCTTCACAAGAGCAAAGAAAGGTTAAGTGGCAAACTAACTCTCACTCATTCTGCATCATTTAACTATACTCAAACAACTTTATTTCTTAGTCTAAAATGCAAGTGTTCTCAATAAGATAAGTTGATGAAGAGTTGATGACCACCCTGAAGCACCACTCTGACACAATTATACCTTTAAGGGTTCTAGCTTCTATTGTTTTTCTAAAATGACACAAACCAGACATAGGGACATTACTTCTTTTTACTTTCAATAAAAATGAATAGAAATTGTTTGGCTATCAGATACATAATGTACACATTTTCCACCAATCCTTCACAAAAACACTACATTTTAAGAAGATGAGATGTCACAATTAGGATTCACATATTTTTAAAAGTTGTAATTTCCAAGGACTTATATTATATTGCATCTATTTTCATGATATTATAAATGTGGATGCATTGTGCATGATAACTTGAGGTGTTTTTTGCTATAAAACATAGAGGACATAAAATAAACTAAACCTGAAAATTCCTTTCCGAGGAATAAATTATGCATAGTAAAAAGATTGCAGAATAATAGCAAAAAGTAGAATTACTTAGGGTTTGTTAGTGTAATGACAGCCCTAGCAATCATAAGCCCATTTAGAAATTCCCACTATTTTCTAGGAGAAATGGAAAACAAAAAGTTTCCTTTAGAGGTTATGTAAAACTACAGAGTTGTGGATGACACTATTTGAAATTCTCTTTTTACATTTGTTTCTTAACTCTTCTTTTTCTTTCTATCTGGCATAAAACATGCTTGTTTTTCAATGATTCACAACATAAATTGTTGAAAATTTTATTATGCACCCAGTTTAAAATCTTTCACGTGATTGCAGACTCAGAAAACGAATTTACATAGTTGTAGCTGAGTGACATAACAGTGTGTCTCCTGTTTTATATACACAGTTTTTCATTATTTGTATTTTAACATGTTTCTCTTCTCTAAGTATCTTCTCCTTTTATTTTCTTTTTCTTTTTCTTTTTTTTTTTTTTTTTTTACATTTATATCTCGTAGTTATCAGGTACTGGAGCACCCTTATTTGAGTATAAGAATTTGTATTTAGTATGTATATATGAAAGTAATATGAAAGCATAATCATATCAGTTTTATTTCAAGTTCAAAAAGTATTCTTATAATGACAACAATGTATTCTTATAATAACAACAATGTCTTTTTATGGAAGTAAAATATTTTTATTTCATAAATGGTTCACAATAGTAGAATAAGACTTCTATGTGAAAACATTTTTTCCTTGAACTCATCATTTTTCTGTATCTCATGGCATTGGAATACCTTTTGTAACAAAGAATTCATAAGCATATAAATTCTGTGAATCTTGCCAGAAAAATGTGATTGAAAAGGATGATGATATACAGATATAAAGTACATGATGTATGGTAATATTTTTATAAATAAAAACAGATGGATTTAGCATACTTGCAACATACTTGCCATAAGAGAAGCTTAGTCATTTGTAGCGAATAATCAAATCAGTAATAAATCTAAGTTGTATGAAACATGCCACTGGAAAAAAATCTAAATTAAGCAACACAAATTCACCAATACTGTATTATTTCCTCTATCTTCCTTTAAAAATAAAACAATAAAATTGCTTAGTTTCTTTTCAGTATAAGAGACTATTTCTGACTATTCCATATAGGTATCATTTGTTTTGTAATAAAGCCATCTAATATTTTCATGTAATTAATTGGATGATGTCCTAGACCACATTATACAGTATATCTGTGCACAGCAATTTAGAAAGCATTCCTCCTTTCAAGGAAGAAAGTCCCTGAAGCTTTAATCATTTTGTGTTTTGTATTATCTACTCAAAAGAATTCTGCATTTATAGGAAAGAAATGCATCTACATTTGTTTGTCTTGTCATTGAAAATGGGAGAATTTAGTTTACTTAAAACAAATTATAAAATGTGATTGACACCAGAGATTTAGAAACCTTAAATTGTTCATTGCAAGGATGGGAAAATATTTAATATTTTGTGTCTAATCAAAGTTAGCCTTTTATACCTGTGATAAGCACAAAATTGCTCTGGATTTTATATAGAATTACAAAATTTTAACCAGTGCTACTTAAAGATTTATGCATAAAAATTATCTTTTTTGATATTCTGTACACATATAAAATCTAAAACAAACATCATAATTGCTAAAAAAATTATCCTCAACAGAAGTTGTTGATTCATTTCCTCATGACCTTAACCTGTCAGAATACTCCCACTTTCCCCTCTCTTGCTTACTTTTTTACCTTCTGAACACCATGAACTGTTTCTCTTCTGTGATGCCTCTCTGCCATGCTACACTGCCTTGGAGCCAGCCGCTTATAAATTGAAATCTCTACAAACTGTGAGCTAAATAAACACTCCCCCTTTAAAAAAAAAAAAAAAAAGAATACTCCCACTCACTTTGCCCTCTGCTCTTCTGCTGTTTCTTGTATGTAACTTTTTTACTAGCTTATAAGCCATTTCCACCTAGATCCCCTACTTCTTCTAACTACTTTATCTAAATTAGCAGCTAATCATACTTCATTTGTTTGTTATTGGCTTACCATGCTATTTATTTTATGTTTGTCTCCCTTATTAGAATGTATTCTATAAAGGGTCTTCATCTGCTGTTCTGATCTAATCCAAGCATCTAGAACAATGCCTGGAAACTGGTAGTTATTTAGTCAATAATGATTTAGTGAATAAATTAATGAATTGCCCATCCTCAATTACTTCATGGATGGTATTTACAAATGCCAGTTTTATTAAATGTAACTACTTAATTTCACATAGGAATCTCAAAAACAGAATTGCAAGGTATTACCTTTGTAAATTCAAATGAGTTTGTGGTATGATAATTTTCCCTTTGCAGATTAAGAAGCATGAAAGTCACACTTAATTTCTTCCTCATCTTCATCCCTGTATTCAAACATCAGCATACTGTTAACTGAATCTCCAGAATATCTGTAAATCCATTCCACTTCTCCATGTATACCCAGGTCAAGGCCTCATATTATGTTATCTGAATTATTGCAATGGTTTCTTTCTCTTGCTTTTCCATCAGATTTTCTTTTATTTCTACTTTCAATCTTAATTTATAGGTGATAGACTCAAAGATTAATTGCAATGTTACCTCAGATAAAAAGTCCTTGAGTAGCTCCCTCTAGTCTACATTATGGAGTACACTTCTTAAAATTGGCTGGTACAGGATTCTGCTTGATATGGTCCCTTTATGCTAATCCAGTTTCATTGTCTCCTAATAAGTTGAATCCAGAAAAACTTATACTACTTGCATCCCTTAGTACTGCTCTACTACAACACTGGTAATTTTGCTTTTGTCTTAATAGTTCTCATTCTGCTTCTGAGTTTCACTTTTAATACCATGTCATTCAGAAAGTCTTTACTGGACTCCTAGTATTGTCTCTCAAGTTTTTCCTTCTCAGTATGCTTCATAATGTCTTATTTATATTTTCATCATCATATTTACTACACTTGTTTATTAGAAAATACGTGAATGTCTTTCCTCTTCACTTGATTACAAAGTTCTTGAAAATATATAGGTTAGCTATTGCTATAAAACTAACTCTTCATATTTTAGTAACAAAATAATATGTCATTAACTCTCATGATTTAATGATAAACCTCACTTGAGTTTCTTATGCAATTGCAGTCAGTTGGAGACCAGGCATTTTAGGATTAGACTTGACTGGATACCCAAACTGGCCACTCATATAGCTACAGTTGATGCTGGCTCTGAGCTAGGAGCTCAGGTGGAGCTGTTAATGGGATAACCTCCTTGGCTTTGTACAACGTAACAGGGAGGTTCTGAGGGAATACCCTGGAAGCTAGTATTCTAAAAGACCTGGGCAGAAACTGCAGGGATTTTCATGACTTCTACTCAGAAGCCCCAGGGTTCACATCTATTGCATTCTTTCTTGAAGCAAATAACCAAAACCAGTGAGAATTAAGGGGAAGAAAATTAAGTTCCATTTCTTAACCTAAAGCATAAAATGTGCACACAGGGAAAGAAAAGATTGATGACATACATTTTTGGAATTATACAACAAAGGGATAATTTTGCATGCTTATTTTAAAATCCATATAATGCCCCTGCCAAATAGTAATTTGTATGAGTTGCATTTTGTAGGTGGATTTTGAATAGCAGATATTTTGGCAAAGGTAAGGAAAACAATTTAAGTAATAAATAATTTCATATTTATAAATAAACACAAATATTATAAAGGACTTGTATTTCTAGTAATGCGTAATTAAGTTGAGACCTAGTCTCTCACTTATAATGACTAGAAAAATCAGGAAAAATATGAATAGTGAAGACACTGGAAAACTATAGCTTTATTATTGCACAAGTGATATAAATAAAATATGGGACTAAAGGCAGGCACAGTAAAGGTTAGACTTTTATGGCCATTTTTCCCCATTTTGAGCATCTGCTGTCTTCAAAAGAGTCCATCTAGAGTATGAGGAACTTATCAGATGTTCTGGCAACTACACAGGGGTAGGGAAACACAAACTGGGATTCCAGCTTCTGCTGACTGCACAGGAACTGTACCATCTCAGACCTCCATCCTACTTAGAGTTATGATGTTGAGATGGATCAATCACTTACGGCCAGCTTCTGATCATCTTCATTCCTTACACTGTATTACAATTGTCTGAAATTACTGCTAACCCTAGATCTCTGACAAAGGTGGTGTGGTTTGAACCTCATTCTACACCTAATCTTTCTTTCTTTCTGTACTCATTTTAAGAATTACTTGGCAGCAGAAAATTATAAGGTAAATAAGATTTCAATGTCAGGAGCAAAGTAATACATCAATAAAAATAACAAAGTTGTAAAGTAAATCTGTTTTGTGGGAAATTTTTTCTTTTTGAGAGATCAGGCAAAATACTTGTCCTTTTTAATCAGATTGAATTTGAGTTAATGAAAGAACACAGAGTCAAGAAAATCTATGTTTTATTTCAAGTTATAATGTTTATTGGCAAAATGTAGATTATATATGTGTAGGAACAAATTCCGCACTCCCTGATTTGGAGCAGCCAGTTCTTACAGCAAAAGTATCCTAATCTTCAGATTTTAGTTTTCCACTTATGTTATTTAAAATCTAGGCTGGACATGAGGCACATGCCTGTAATTCCAGCTACTCTACAGGCTTGGGTGGGAAGGTTACAAGTTCATTATCAGCCAGAGCAACTTAGTAAGACCCCATCTCCAAAATAAATGCACAAAAAAATGGGCTGGGGATGCAGCCCGGTGGTTAAACTCCACTGAGTTCAGTCTCTAATCTCACAATCAATCAGTCAAATCTAGACACCTTTTTTTTTTGTAACAGAGCATTTAATTTTACTATGTACTCTGATAACACAATACAATGAAAATTTATAAGAAGATATTTAACCTAATTAGTAATAGATAAATGAAAATTAAAACAAAAATGAGCTACATGGCTGAGAGTGGCACAGTAGTAGAACGCTTGCCTGGCATGCATCAGGCCCTTGGTTCAATCCTCAGTATCATGGAAAAAGAGAGAGATGGATGGAAGGAGGAAGGGAGGGAGTGATGGAGGGAGACAGAAACAGAGAAACAGAGAGAGGGAGAGAGAGAGAGATTGAGATGTCTAAAAATATTAAATGATGACTCTGATGTGGGAAAATGAGGTCTTGCTCATGTACTGCTAATGGAAATGTAATATGGAATATCAATTGGGAAAATAATTAAAAGTTCAAAATATGCATAGCTTGTGCTACAGAACATAGATACTATACAAAATCTGTTGCACATGTTCATAAGAACCATGCAGATGCCTAATTGCTGAGAATAGGAAAAATCAAAGAAACTGCCTCAATGCTTCACAATAACAAAAAGGAAGAAACTATCAGAACTGGGGGTGTAGCTCAGAGGTACAGGACTCGCCTAACATGCGAATAGCTTTGCATTTGAATTCCAGCACAACAAAATAAATAAATAAATAAACAAATAACTAGATATATACATTTCTATAATAAATGAACTTGATGTAAATACATTAACCGAGTGTATAAAAATAATGTTGAAAAGTATAACTCAATCGATCCATGTATAAAAAAACATTCAAAATATTGCTCATTTTTTAAAGACACTAATACATGTAAAATATTATTAAATACTTAGAAAATCACAAACTTTATTCATGCTTGTATCACACCTATAAGCATGAACACTATACTCCAGAAACAGTAGGAAAAAATAAGAATTTCAACAGGATTGATAACATGATTTTTTTATTTAATTTATATGTACTAGGCACATATGCACACTAAAAACTATAACAAATTTAAACTTTAGAACTGGATGTATTGTTTTCTGCACTGCTCTATATAGTTTAAAGCATTTTAAAATAAATTTTTAGAAAAAGTATTAAGTATTGTGTGAATCAAATAAAAGTAAGTGACAAAAGTTTTAAGACATGAGCTTGTTAACAATAATTTTTCAAAATTTTGTAACTACCACCAAGAAAATTTTGTAGCAACTCTCAAACTTTCAAGTCATTTATACTTTCAACATTACTGTCAGATTTCCATTTAAAAATAATTTTAGAATCTCAAGTTACCCAAAGTTGCTCAAGTAGAGTGCTGTGGTAACAACACTATGATAAGCCACCATAGACAAACAAATACCTAAGGGAAAACATCTCCTAAATTTTCACCTTCATTCTGAAGACCAATTTCTAGGCTGCAGTGTAAAGAACATCCTTCTCCTTTTTTTTTTTTTTTCCTTTTTCCTATTTTTGCGGGTGGTGGTGGTACTTGGAGCTGAACCCAGAGCTTTGCCTATGCTAGACAAGAGTTTACCACTGAGCTACGTCCCAGGCCCACAGACTTCTACTTCTTAGCCCAGTCATTGAGCCTTAAGAATCAAGCAGGATTTCCTTTGTCTAGGAGTTGCATTATAGCCACATTTGCATTTCATTTCAGTATTTCAAAGACCAATGGCTACTCCCCATATACTTGCTGCTGGTTTCCTGGTGAATATTAATTGGCTCCAGTGATTCATATCTCCTTGCATTTTCATGTGTAAGTGCTTTACTACAGAAAGATGTCTATCTTCTCTTTCTCTCCACTCACCCACTTATCTATAACTGGGAGAATGACTTACCTGAATTTTGTTTATGACACGGAACTGGTCCTAATTATTTAAACTGTCCCTTTCTTTCATTTTCAGATTTGCTTTTCTCCTATATTTATCTCTTATTTAGTTTAAAATACAGATTTTTTAAGAGTTGAGCACCAGCGAGTTCAATTGAGAAGGAATATGCTGTATAGATCTGTCTATAGGGTGTGCCAATATAGTCATGGGTATTTGAGGTAATAGAAATATTTAATAGAATCACATAGCTTCATTCAAGCAAAAATTGAACAAACAAATTAAAATCAAATACAAAAAGGCCCCATGCTTTTAGCCTTGATTTTAATGAGAAGATAATCTCCCTACACCATACTATATCTTTGGCAGAAAAGGCGGAAGTGCCACTGTGGCAAGGAGTGGAATTACATAGGGCAATTTTCTTATATCATAGTTACATAGAAATATTTAAAAGGTTATTTTGGAAGAAAGCAACTGTAAAGGACTCTTTAAAATTCAAATTGAATAAATTTATATAAGCATTAGAATAACTTGAAATTAGCTTTAGCAACTTTGATATAAGATCAGTATTTTTTGTTTGTTTGTTTGTTTGTTTTTTCTTTTGAAATGAAGGAGTCTTACTACATTGCCCAGAGTGGTCTCAAAACTCCTGGGCTCAGGTAACCCTTTCACCTCAGCCTCTCTAGTACCTGGGACTGCAGGCATGCACACCACTTCTGTTTGTAAGAATTTCTTAAAGTACCTTCCCACATGTTATCAGAGCCTCCAGGAACATAGAGAAGATGATCTGCAGGATCTGTGGAGAAAAAAAGAGGAGGAAAATAAATTCGACTGCTCCTAAAGGTGTCTGTATGTCAGGTATAGTGCCGGATACTTTAAAAAGATTATTTCAGGTGATCTTCAACGACAACAACAAAAAAAGCCATTAAGCAGCTCATTCTATTTCACATTTTGCATATGTAAAGAAAGTTTTTGCTTAATTAACCAAAGTCACATATTCAGTAAGTGAAGGAGTCAGTGTGGAAGTCAAGAATCTGACTCCATTAGCTATACTTATCTATCCTCATTAGATTGTCTTGGGTTCTCTAGGTCTGGAGCAGTGAAAGTTCTCCTTTTTTCAAAATTTGTTAAATTTTAGTCTGTAATGTGCCATCATCAGAATTAGATAAGACATTTTTAACACCGCAAAATCTTCAGCTGTTCCTAAGTCCTTTGACTTGATATATCTCTGTTTAACAAGTTATCCATATTGATCACGTATACTGACTGAAAAAAAAAAACAGAAGTGAATTCTAAATGATTTCAGTATATCCAATAAAAAGTAGTGCCAGATTTGTAATGCATTTCGTTGATATTTTAGGAAATTGCTATGCTTCAATATACCAAGTAAAATAGTGTTATTGTTGAATTGAGTTCAGTGACTTTTGTGTGATCCTCGTTTGTTTTTATAAGTACCAGGCTAGAGGGTTATACATGTTATATATTTTGAGTCCACAAGATAACTTCAGAAATATTTGAAATCTAAAAGAGGAAAATCCAAGCTACTAAAATATTTTTACTGTCAGAGTAGCAAGACTTTCTGCTGAACGACTTTCTTGTATCTTATGCTCATATACGTGTGAACGTACAAACACACAAAGCTCTTTTGAAGTCTTTTAAGTCAATTTCTTGTTAGTTTTCCAAAGGGACCTAGACTGAGAAGAATGAAATCAGTTCTACTTTTATTAATAGACTTCTCTTTTTTTTCTTTGATCCTACAGGGAAAGAAAATATTACACATAGATGCTAACAGGTTGTCTTTTACACAAAGGTTATATGCAAAAATCATCTATATTTTAGAGACAAGAAACAGAGTATGCCAAATATTTTATCACAAATGTTGAGGTAACGACTATGATGGAAGCTTTGCTTGGAAAAGAGCAGACAGCACAGGAAATGTTTTGAAATCCAGTTTTTATTAGACATCCTAACACTGACATTCTCTGCTTCCTTGAAAAGCCGATTATAGCAAACAGCCCTGTTAAAATCACTTTACAAAAACCACCAGTCTCTTGATATCTGATCAGTCTCAGTATCTGATCAGTTTTTTCATCCACCTCCATCCCCACGTAATATTTCACATCTCTGACCTGTCTCCTGCAAGAATTCTTTTAGGTCAGTTTAATAGGAATCCCCAATATCTGTAAGATTTCCTCTGAATAATTTTCCATCCATTGACCCCTCCTCTGCTCCAGGGCTCTGAAGTCCCACTTGCCAAAGATATATTTGAAATTGAGATCAATCTTTCTCTCCCAATGTAAAATCTAATTTCCGTACTCTTTATACCTAGTGTGATCATTTTAAATAAAATCTGCTTTACCACACTTTAATAAGTATCATTAAATAATTTTTTCTTTAACAGTACCTGACCCTCTCTTTTAAGAACCTTCCTAGTATTTTATTACAATCCCCTTCTCCTTTTTTTCTTACAGACAGTATTTTTGCTTTTAAAAATTCTGTCACTCTGATTAAAAAAAAAAAAAAAGGATGAGATGACTTGAGTGAGGAAACTATAACAAGCCTCAATAGTAGAAGTTTGAAATGAAAGAGAAGAAAAAGAAAAGAAAAGAAGTGCTTAACATCTACCTTAGTTCCTATTCATATGCAAGAAAATAAATATGCACAAAAGTTCAGGAAGTCACCAAGCTTAGAACCCAAGGGATCTTGCAGGCCTTTCAAAGATGAAGATGAATGAAGGGAAAACTTTAGAAAGGTAAACTAGAGTAAGGAAAGGCAAGTCACAAAATCATCTTTCTCATCTATTGAGTTTCACACCTTGTAAACGATATGAGATTAAAGACATGTTACTTCAATTTGGCGTATTTCTGTGAATAGTTAATAAAATGATTGATTTTATTTTTCTGATATGAACTGTATCATTGTGCTTTTTAAGATATCATGGGCATTAATTAAGTTAGAAAATCAAATCCTTACGGATTTAAATTCCTACTTTGTGTAAAACCATACATTCTATGTGATACAAAGACAAAGCCCAATATTTAAAAACTATAAACTTATGTTAAAAATTATTAATATATGAAAATTTCAATAGCATACAAGAATTGATATATTTAGAACTATGGAATATCAATTATTGAAAAAAATTCAATTTATAAAGCCTCTAAGTTCAAAGGAATAAAATTTTTAAATGGATTTTGAAAATATTTGAATTGGCTTTTAAAACATGTATAGAATATGGACAAGAAGTCTTTAAAATCTGTAGAGAAACTATTAAAGTATGTTGATTCCTAAAATATATATTTGTATCTCTAAAAATAATCTCTTTGGCTATTTTAACAACCTAACTATTTTTAAAGGCATATAGGCTACTGCATATTTTAAAATCACACGTGTTATAGAAATATGAAGTAAATGGCTGTCAAAGACTGTATTTAACTCATTAATTAATAAGAAAACTAGAAAAATGCTATAAAGAGTTTGAAAGTCACTAGGTGAAGACATTTATAGACTCTGAGAAGGCCTGAAATAAATTTGTTTATTAGATGCAAAACTGGAATAAATATATATATACAGAGTCTGCCAAAAATTGTATACATACTTCAGGAAAAGAAATATAGTATAATGTTTTGTCAACAGATGGTTATTTTTATTTTTCTGATTTAATTTTTCTGACATGAATTGTCCCTACTTATATGGGGGACCCTAGAGGATATTGCAGAAATCCCACTACACTGCCAGCCCTTAGAAAAGAAATTGAAAATGCATGTGCAGCAATTGCAATGAGCCAAGGTGAACCAAGCAGCAGTTTGCTGGACTAATAAATGTTTGGAAACTATGGTAACCACTTTGAGCACCTCTTATAGAGGTTAAAGGTAACTTGTATTAATCTCATGATTTCTCAATAAATTTATTATTGAAATATTTATACAAGTTTTTCTTTTCCTGAGGTGTGTGTACATTTTTTTTGTCTCTCTCTCTCTCTCTCCCCCTTTTAGTGTTGGTGTTTGAAGGCATAGCTTCACAAACGCCAGGCAAGTACTCTAACATTGAGCTATAACCCCAGTCCCAAAGTGGACTCTTTTACTAGGGAAATGAAATAAATTGAACATCCTCCTGAAAGACTGTATTTCTATGGGTAACCTATTTGCAAGTTATTCATTTTCTAAAAAGTAATACACCACATAAACAGAAGCAAGGACAAAAATCACATGATCGTCTCAGCAGACACCGAAAAAGCATCTGACAAAATCCAACATCTATTCATGATAAAAACACAGAAGAATGGTGCTGGAAAAACTGGCTTTCCACATGCTGAAGATTAAAACTAGACCTACATATATCACCATGCAATTAACTAAAACTGAAATGGATCAAAGATGTAAACATTAGAAGAGAAACAATGTTCCGGAAGACAAAATAAGTAAAACTCTTGAAAACATAGGTGTAGGCAAAGACTTCCTGAACAAAACCCTTGTTCCACAAGAAACAAACAAACAAACAAAAGAATCAACAAGTGGGATCACCTAAAATTAAAAAGTTTTGCCCAGAAAAGCAAACCACTAACAGAGTGAAGAGACAACCTACAGAATGGGAAAAAATTTGCCAACCACTTCTCAGACAAAGGTCTAATATCTAGAATATATAAAAAAGCAAAAAAAATCAGACCCTCAAATATAAAGACCCAATTAAAAAATGGGCATCTGAAATGACTAGACACTTCTCAGATGAAGAAGTATGAATGACCAATAGATCCATGAAAAAATGTTCAAAATTCCTGGCAATTCACGAGATGCAAATTAAAACAACACTGAGATTCTCTCACCGCAGAAAGAATGGCTACCATCAAGAAATCAACCAGTAATAAATACTGGTGAGGTTGTCAGGAGAAAGGAACCCTTCTTCATTGTTGTTGGGAGGGTAAACTGACACAACTTCTATGGAAATCAGTGTAAAGATTCCTCAAAAAACTAAAACTGGAGGTTCCATTTGACCCAGCTGTGCCCTTTCTAGGACTTTTCCTAAAAGAATTAAAAGCATCATAGTATAGCAATATATGCATACCCATGTTTATAGCAGCACAATTTATAATAGCTAAGTCTTGGTAACAGCCCATATGCCCATCAACAGAAAAAAGGATAAGGAAAATGTGGTATTTATATACAATGGATTACTACTCTGCCATAAAGAGGATAAACTTGAGTAATTTCTAAAAAAATGGATGTACCTTGAGACCATAATGTTAAGTGGAGTAACTCAGACACACAGATTAAATATCACATGGATTCTCTTCTATGAAAAACTCTCTCTCTCTCTCTCTCTCTTTCAATATATAGATAAATAGATAGGTAGTTAGATAGCTAGATAGATAGATAGGAAAAAGAAATAAAAAGCATTGTAATCCAAAGTGAACAATGTATGTAGAAGTGCATCTCAACCTTAGTACAATTGTTTCACATATTTTGCATTTTATTTGGTTTAATCTGGTTTTCAATCTATATATGATAATTAACTTTATAAGTTCTTACAAGATAACTAAGTGAATCTGATGCTGCAAAAATAAAAGGGGGAGTGGAGGGATGGGGGAAAATGAAGGGAATTGAGATACGTTATGTGTATATACCAATACCCTATAGTGAATGTAAACATTATGTACTATAAGCATGTACTTATGAAGGTAAAAAAAAATCTATAAATGAGAAAAATTAAAATAAAAAGTTTTTTTTATCTCTCCTGAATTGCAGAATAGGCTAGTCAAACAGTGCATTGCAAAAAACCTACAAGGTTTTGGAGAGATCTCCTCTAATATTTCTTTATAAGACAATTGGGAAGTTGCCTTTTAAATTTATACTTTAGGGCCGGTGAGATGGCTCAGCGGTGTAAGCGCCTGCCTTGCAAGCGCGAGGGCCCGAGTTCGACTCCCGGATCCCACATACGAAAAAGGGGCTGGTGATATCGCTCAGCGGCACGGGTGACTGTTGGCGCGTGAGGTCCTGAGGTCGACCCCCCGGTACCCACAAAAAAAAAAAAGTAAATTTATACTTTAATCTAAATGCTAAATGGCTTGCAGTTTATGAACTAAGTTTTTAAACTTTTTAAAAATTAGATGTTAAAATTATTTTAAAATTCTACTCCTAGATATGGCCTGTGTGAAGCAGGGCCTAACAACTTACAGGTAGATATTACCTGTAGCTACCTACTGCATTCATTAGACATGAAATTCTAAATATCAGGACTCAAGAATAATTGAGAACAATTAGAAACTCCAAAATATTTTTACAGCTTTTAAGTGTACAAAAATTCTAAAATCTGAACTTATTCTCTTCTGTAATTATGTGGTAACACACAGATACTAGTGGCTTTCTCTAAACACAGCTATATGGAGATGGTATCAATAGCACAGGCAAAATGACACAAAGATAAGCTAGCCTCAATCAAAAGTTGAAGTGTTTATCTTTTAAGATCTACTCTTGAGAGATTTAAAACGGAATATTTCAAAACATATATCTGTAAAGAGGTTAATATTCAGAATATATAAAGAGTTACAATTTAAAACAGCAGTAAAAAACATCAAAAATTAAGAAATTTTTTCTTTACTTTTTTTTTAAAATGAAGTTTTACTATTTGCCCTTGTTAGGCTTGAACTGGTCATCCTCCTGCCTCTACCTGGTTTCCTGAGTAGCTGGGACTACAGGAATGTGCCTCTGTGCTGTGTAAATAACATTTCTTGGAAAAGGTATATGAATAGCCAATAAGCACAAGAAAAGGATACACCATATCACAAATTATTAGGAACATGAAAATCACAACCATGAGGAAATACCACTTCACATCCATCAGAGTAACTGTTGGTGAAACAAACCAAAGTGTTGGCAGGAAGTGAAGAAATTGGAACGCTGGTACTTGCTGGTGGGAATGTGAAATGAATGGTGCAGTCAGGGTGGAAATAGCATGGGAACTCCTCAAAAAGTTAAACATGAAATTACCACAGGATGCAGTAATTCTTGTTCTAGGCATATATTAAAAATAACCGAATTCAAGGACTCCAATGGATAATTGCTCATCAATGTTTCTTAATAGCATTATTCCAATAACTCAAATGTGAAAACACTAACACATGAATAGAATATCAAAATTTCTTGCATAGAAACAACTGCTTTCATATTTTGAGATCAAATAGACTTTTATATTTAGGGCCACAGGTATACATATTTATATTTCTGAAACAATGGGAAGCTAATACATTCTGGTAATTATAAGACAGTTACAAGTTATCTTTTCCTTCTATGTACTCCACTTGCTACTTCAATAGTATTTGTAAACTGTGTTCAAAATTTAGGATTTATAATTTCTTAGTTGAGTTTGATCATGGAAAGAGAACAAAGGAAAGTCTGGACACTGTGAACGATATATTAATGCATTAGTTTTACTACCAAAAATAAAAGAAAACACGTTTTAAAGAGGGAAGTTTCTTCTGTTTAACTCTATTCTGTTGTGTACAGTAGAAAAGCTTGAGGGCCGGTGAGATGGCTCAGCGGCATAAGCGCCTGCCTTGCAAGCGCGAGGGCCCGAGTTCAACTCCCGGAACCCACATACGGAAAAGGGGCCGGTGATATCGCTCAGGGGCACGGGCGCCTGCTGGTGCGCGAGGTCCTGAGGTCGTCCCCCCGGTACCCACAAAAAAGAAAAAAAGAAATGCTTGAAATGTATTTTTATTCAATGATGACAGCTACTATTTCCATAGGATTTTCTAATCACCTTGGCATGTGGATTGAAATCTTTTTCTATGTTTTTTTTTTTTTTTTTTTTTTTTTTGTGGGTACCGGGGGGACGACCTCAGGACCTCGCGCGCCAACAGGCACCCGTGCCACTGAGCGATATCACCGGCCCCTTTTTCGTATGTGGGTTCCGGGAGTCGAACTCCGGCCTTCGCGCTTGCAAGGCAGGCGCTTACGCCACTGAGCCATCTCACCGGCCCTTTTTCTATGTTTGGTTATGCTATTGTACTAACCAAACATTTACATATTTTAATTAAAGCTAGACATTTTGTTTTCACAACAAGGGCTGTTTGCAAACAATTTTACCTAAAGCAAATGCATAAGCAAGAAGAGCAGATATTTATTTTCATGAAAGTTTAAAAAACTTTATGTCCAGTAAGTAAGCAAAAAAGACAATTTGAAGTGGAAGGTAGTGGTTGCTAATGAAAATGATGTCTAAATATATGCAGAATGAAAGCCTTTAATATTTTTTTTTGTAAATTTTAACTTTAGCAAATAAAATTCAACTGTAATTAGTCAACCAGTTCCGAGCCTGTTTGTGATTACAGACATTCATTCTTAATAGAGAAATTTTTCCTCCAACGTAATTTGAATGGTTTCATTTACTGAAACTGTAACGTTGTGAATTTCAAATTCCTTAAAGTTTTCTCTATTGCTTTTGAGCATTAACTGAAGATTTTTATGATATTTCTTTACCACAAAACCAAGAGAAGACAAAACTAATGCATGATTTTTTTTTCTCTTTCTGTAAGTGGGCTTGTTCAAATTTTTGAAGTTATAGAGTTGTCATTTTTAAATTAATGCTTGGAAAAACACAAGAAAAATCATCAATCAACTTTGACAAAACTTTGATCACAGATACCACATAATAATTAACATCCTTTTATGCAAAATATATATTGTGAAAATAATGTAATTTCATCTTAAGGCAGGGGCGCTAGATCTTACTAAAGCAAGTAAAACATAACTTAATTTAGTATGGATTTGGATTTGGGCTTTTAAAACAATAATAGCAACTTTGAAAAGAAATATAAGATAACCAAGAGGACAGATTATAAAAAAAAATCCATCACAAAACTTACTTTTTATCTACTCACTTTGATCTATACAACATACCCCCTCCCTTCCAACCTATGGCAGTCTCTTGATAATGACTTCTGTGAGGAAACTCTCAGCTCCATATCTGGAAGAAATGGAAGAGGATAAAGTATGCTGATGTTTGGTGTAGGTCATGTAGTTTGCCATAAGAACAGGATGAAAATTCATTGACTTTTAAAGGTTCATAGAGCTTAATATCCAGTCCTTTAGTAAACACATGACTGGTAAATTTTTAGGCTAATGAGGCTATGTCATGGGTCCCTTTTCTAATTAACTTCAATCTTTTGCAAATTCATGAATTCAGGTTTAACAAAGAGATCATCATTTATATAATCATGACTGAGTATTTAAAAAGAATGTGAAGATCTTTCAAAATGCTAATCTAATCCTTCTGAAAATTCTTTAAAGGCTCCCCATTGACTTGATGACAAAAAATATAAATCCTTCACAATGACACACAAAGGTTTTAGCATTTGGATCCAACCTTCTCTAGAATCAACTTTCTTAATTGTTAAGTGAAAATTACTTGTCATATTGACTTACTTGTGCAGCTCTTCCAAAATGTCACATACTGTTGTTCAACAGGCATTTCCTAACAGCACATTTTACCTTCAATTTCATAACTTTGGTTTCGCAATTCACTCTGTCCTTTCCTTTCAGGCTTTTTGTTTTGTTTTTTGTTTTTGTTTTTGTTTTGTTTTGTTTTGTTTTGTTTTTTGTTCATTTCTTTGTTGGTATAGTCTTTCTTCTGTGTATCTAATAAATTCTAAATTTGTGCTATTACCACTTCATTTATCATATTGAGTTGTAATCATTTATCTGCATCTCTGTTTTCCTTATCTGACATTGAACACTTTGAGACTTGAAAATATATCTTTTATGTCTCTTTCAACACCATTCAGCATAGTTCAAAATAGGCACTGAGTGAAAGATGAGTAATTGAATGACTGTGCATTTACAACCTATACTAATCCTTTAGGGTAGGTACATTTCATCCTTATTTTACATGTGAGGAAAGAGGGATTCAAAAAATAATATGCTCTTCCTCTTACCTAAAATGATACAGCAAATGAGTGGCAGAATCAGAATACAGCACAAGGCCTCTAACTTTAATCAGTACCATCACCAAACTGATGTTTTCCAATATGTGCAAAATTCTCAGGTTTTGCCATTCAAACAAGATTGAATATTAAAAATGCAATTATTTTTATATTGTGAGTAAAAAATATTATTTGAAATATAGTTCTCTATATATAGAGAGAGAAAGGAGAAAGAGAGAGAGAACCAACATCAACCAAATCTCAGGAAGAGCTTCAAAATTATGTATTAATTACATTTATCTCCATTAGCATGCAGGTATCTTAAAATTTCATTTTAAATATTGGTTTGCATTTGGAAAATTATTCAAGGAGAACAAACTGTTCTTTCCTTTGGGATATTGAGTGTTTTGATTAAAAAAATCTAGTGTTCACATTAGACTAAGATGAGAGAGGTTGAGAATGATTTTACATAAAATAGTAGGGAGAATTTTTAGTTTTTACCTAATGGCTCACAAGGAGTACCGACTTAAGGATAAAAGATAGTGAAAAAATGATTCTCTTTAGAGAGAGTGAAGGAGATTCCAGAAACATACCATAAGGATAAGGCCTAACAGATTACCAACATAGGGCAGGATTGCATGGATAGAAAGTGAAGGAAATCAAATTAAGAAGAAACATAATATCTAATATCATATCAAATTAATATACTTTAAAATTATATATATATGGAAGAAATTAAACATAGATGAATGAATATATGTCAATAAATAAGAAATTAAATGCTATAATTTCACTGCATTATAAATAGAAAAATATGTTACACCCAACAGAGTTTTTTTTAGTAAGGCATTGGTAGTAAAAATTAGTTTTTGTGTATTATATTTTTTAACATTTTTGGGTAAAGCCAACCAGAGAAAATATCAAGTATGATCATGAGCAGCTAATAGTAGGAGATAGAAATTGAGCCAATAGAGTAGGGATTTAAAGATATGTTAAGTATTCACAAAAGAGTGAAACAATATCCCTCACCCACATTCCCCTGAAACTTTCACCTAGTAATTTGTGGAAATAGTAGGAAGAGTATTTTATTCATTGAAATTTTGTTCACAATGAAGTTTAAGTAATTTTCTTTTCATATTAATTAATAAATGGATTTTAGGGTGAATGAAATTATTCACAGCAAGCACCTCCACTGACAAAATATAAAAAGTTTGTAGCTTATAAATTACACAAATCAACTGTTTACATATATCTTAGAGTTGATAACATACAACTCTTTATCCTTGGAACTACTAGTGAAGAATCTGAGGTGGGACAGATACATGGTTAGAACAAAGAAATCAGCACAGCTTTTGCCAATCTCAGGGAATTGAAGAGACAAAATCAGTTTGAGTGGAATAAAAATAAACAGCTGATTTCCTCTGCTAAATGTTTGCCCAATCCTGAAGCTCTGCAAGGTGGTAAGATAATCAGATCAGCTGAAAAGCAGAATGGAATTTATTGTGGTCAAATGGGATTCAGAGGCAAAAATATCCTCAAATCTAGAGACCTACTTAAAATACCAGTTGAAAGGATGAAGGACATTTAAGAACAGGGGAAAGTAGGTCTACTCTAGTTCTAGCAAAGTTGCAGTTTATGCAACTCAGTTCTGTCTCTATTTTGAATAAGATGGAATCAGCTCATTAATTTATCTACTTAGCAGAAAAAAGAATGATGGAAAATAATGTTATAGGAACCTCAAGAGTTTGTATGCATTTTGCCTAGCAGTCAATAAAAAGTTAGGAATGCAAAAAGAAAATAATGGATAACAGAAACAGATGTAGATGATTCAAATGTTGGAAAAAGTTGATAGGACATTTCAAACTACTATGGTGACAAACGCAGTGTAGAAAGAAAGAGGATGGGTCTGACGACTTAGAGTACGTAGAATTTTGTTGAAAAAATGGAATCTATAGAAATGGACATACTCAGATGTCAAAATTACAACCTCATTATATGACATTATCAACAGACTGGAAGCATCAGAAATCATGCTAATGAATTCAAAGGTAATTCTATAGGAAATATACACACTGAGATAGAAAAAAAAAATAAAAGGAATAGAAAAATAGATAACATCATAAGATATATGTAGGACAATGTCACTTATGGACATTTTTGGTGACCTTAACATATATTATACTAGAATTCCAAAAGTATGGAAAAGAACCCTAATGCTGCCAGTGCAATATTTAAAATAATAATAAAAATTACATACACTGGAAGGATATAGTCAATCAATAGAGTCAAAAATCTAAAAGACATCATAGTAAACCTACTGACAAATCAATAGGTGTAAATTATTTTCAAAGGAGCAATGGTTTTTCCCAACTTAAAGCAAAAAAACAAAATAAAACAAAACAAAAAACAACAACAACAACAAACACATGGCGGTAAAATGACATCTTTAAAGTGCTAAAAAGATTATGCAGGTCAAATTACAATTGCAAATACAGCTGGAAGACTCAAGAAAGACTCAAAGCAAAAGGATACCCAAAAAAAGCAAAAACAAAAACAAAAACAAAAAACAAATCATGCAAACTCTAACTACAAAAAGGGTCATGAATCTCCACTGCTATCAGACATAGCAAAACTTCAGAGCACCCACTACAAAGCAAAATCACAGGATTTTATCCTTCCTCTTTCTTTTCCTCTTCCTCTCCCTCCTCCTCTCCCTCTTCCTCATCCTCACCTTCTTCTCCTCCTCCTCCTTCTTTATCTTCTTCTTCACTTTTTTAATAGTCTGTCCTCAAGAAAGATAAAAAAATTGAATTTATTACCCATTAAATAGTTTTAAATCTATAAAGCAAAATACAACAAAAAGAAGAAATAGATAAATTCGTAATCAGGACCGGAGAATTTAATGATATTTCACCAATTGCTGATGAAATAAAATGACACAAATTAGTTTTCTGAAAGTCTCAAAAATACCTTTTACAAACTGATCTCTGACACATGTAGAAACTGAATTAAACAATGATGAAAGCCATATTATTCTCGTCCATGTGTAACTTTTATCAAAATTAATCATATTCTGAACCATAAAGTGTTTTTTAACAGTTCAGAGTTTATTCTCTGACCTTAATGAAATGAGTTAGAAATCAATAACTAAAATTCCCATGTCTTAGAAATAGAAAATATGGTTCTAAAAACCCATGAATCAAAAGAGTATGATAATGGAGATGAGAAAAGGTTTTGAACCTAATGATAATGAAGATATATATCAAACTTAAGCACACAGACACATATTTTCAAGAATGAAATGAACATATCAAAAAAATAAAATTTAAAAGCCAATGATCTCAATTTATATCTTCAGAAGCTAGAAAAAGCAAGGCAAGTCAATTGGAGAGGAAGTAGAATAAAGAAATATAAAAGAAGCACAGAAATTAATGGCCTGGGGAATGGATGTCTAATAGTGAATATTCTCAAGTCCCAATTATATTCTTTGAAACAGTTAATAAATTTACACATTCTTATATACAATCCATGGAAAAATAGGAAAGCACAAAACTTCAATATTAGAAATAAAAAGAGGGCCGGTGAGATGGCTCAGCGGCTTAAGCGCCTGCCCGGCAAGCGCGAGGGCCCGAGTTCGACTCCCGGAGCCCACATACGAAAAAGGGGCCGGTGATATCGCTCAGCGGCACAGGCGCATGTTGGCGCGCGAGGTCCTGAGGTCGACCCCCTGGTACCCACAAAAAAAAAAAAAAAAAGAAATAAAAAGAGAATATCAGCAGCGTCTCAGACCATTAAATGCTAACTAGAAGATAATTTCAACAACTTCACTCAAATAGATTTTAAAACTTAAATGAAATAGACAATTCTTTCAAAAATAAAAGTGTTTCAGTAGCTTCACCACTACTTGTTATTACAATGTTTTTGATCTGTCAATCTTGTCGGTATGTTATGACTAGTATCTAATTATGGCTTTAATTTCAATTCCACTTGTTACTAAACACTGAGTATCTTTTTTCTCTGAATTTTTACTTTTGTGAAGTACTCAGCCAGATCTTTTGCTCAATTTTCTATCAAGTTGTCTGGTTTTTTCATTAATTTATAGGCCTTTTAATATACAGTATTTTTTCTGGCATCTTTGATATACATATATATAAATTTCACATATATATTCATATATGTATTACTTTCGTGTGGTTTTTCTTTCTCTTTTCCTTTAAAAAAGTGTATTGTTCATTTTATTTGTTTTTTATTTTAAAGAGAAAAAACCATGAAAACAATGATAGAGAATTTCAAAACAAGATAATAGGAGATTAACAATGGTTAATATATTGCATATTGTTATCTTCAAAGTAGTGTTCTTCATTTTAACATGGTAAAATTTATCAATACAAAAAAAGTTTTTCAGGACTGATATAAAAAAATCTAATTATGATTAGCCTCTTATCTACTAAAATACAGAAATTCTGGCATGGTCGTACACATGTGTAATCCCAGCACTCTGGGAAACTAAGGCATGAGGATTGCAAGTTGAAGACCAGCTGGGGAAATTTAAAATATTTAGCAAGATCTTGCCCAAAACAGAAAATGAAAAGGGCTGGGGATATAGCTCAGTGCAAAGGCCCTGGGTTCAATCTGCAGTGCTCCAAAAGGAAGGAGGGAGGGGTGGGAGAAGGGGAGCAGGAGGGAAAGCGGGAGGGGGAAGTGGAGGGAGAGGGAGAAGGGGGAAGGGGAGGGAGAAGTAGGGAAGGGGAGGAAGAAGGGGAGTGGGAAGGAAGAGGGAGAAGGAGGGAAGGGGAGGGAGAAGGGGAGCAGGAGGGAAAAGGGGAGAAGGGGAGGGAGAAGGAGAAGGGGGAGGGAGAGGGAGGAGAGAGATGTTTTTAAGAAAACACTAACACCAAGAAAATTCCAAGTTCAGATGACTTCTTTAGTGAATTCTTCAGAACAGTTAAAGAAGAAATATCAACAGTCTTACACAAAGTCTTCCTTATGATATAATATTGAACAGAAAACTCCTAATTGCAGAATCCAACAACACATAGATATGATACATAATGCACAACATGATAGACACAATTGGTGGCAATTCAGAACAATAGTAAAGGAAGGGTGATTTCAGAAAGTTTATTAATTGGAAGATAATCAGATTATTTATAAAAAGTGTGCAAAATTTGCTGTTAGCTAACTCATGGTTATTTAAACATTATCATGATAGGATGGTAAGTGCTATTAGGATACCAAGTTAAAAATGGGCTGTGCTTATTTCCTAGAGAAATATACTGTTATTAAGTTTGCTTTTAAGGTTTGTTATTGTGTAAAGAAATTAAAAATCAAGACTTATTCTTCCTTATATTTACAATTTTGTGAAATTTTATTCAGCCTAAACAGCGTCCCTTAGCATTTCATGTAGCACTGTCTGCTGGCTAAATAAGCTTCCGTTTATCTGAAAGTGAATATTTTCTTTGTTTTTCATAGATGCTTTGCTGGATATAACATCTAGATTGACTATCTTTTTTAAAATTTTATTCAGCAGTTAAACACGTTGTTACATTGTCTTCTGAATTGTATTTGGATAATAAATTAGTGTTCTTTCTTATCTGTGTTCCCCTATCCCATATCTCTCCTCTTTGCCTGTTATCTCCAATTACACATATGTCAGATTTCTTGATATAACTCCACTGAACACTGAGGAAATGTCTAGTTTTTGTCCAGCCTGTTTTGTCTCTGTGATTAATTTTAAGTTTTTTTTTCCTTTTCTTTAACTTTACTATTCCTTTCTTTGTCTAGTTTACTCATACCGTGTTCAATGATTATTTCAAATTTTATATTTTTTCTCTGGATTGTCCACATTTCTATATGTCTGTATGTCTGCCTTGTTTATGCTTTTAATTCCTTGACTGCATTAATATAGCTTTTTTGCATTGGTGAGACAGCTCAACGGTGTAAGCGCCTGCCTGGCAGGCGCGAGGTCCTGAGTTCGACTCCCGGAACCCACATATGAAAAAAAAAAGGGCTGGTGATATTGCTCAGCTGCAGGGGCACCTGCTGGTGCGCAAGGTCCTGGGTTCCACCCCTGGTACACACACACACACACACACACACACACACACACATATTATATATATATATATATATATATATATATATATATATATATATAGCTCTCTTAAAGTCCTTGACTGCTTATTCCACCCTTGCCATTTTAAATTCATTTATATTGAGTGATTTTTTTTCCCTAGTTATGAGTCACATTTTTCTGCTGCCTCGTGTGGTTTACATTCTTTTACTGTATATGGACAAATTTAAAGTAATATTGCTGAATGCTTACATTTTATAGCCTTCCTATAAAGTGTATTCATTTTGTTTAGACAATTGATTTCCTTATGAATTAATTTGTGTCCTTTAAGAGAGTACAAAGAATTTTTAAATCCCTAATTATTATTTTTACCCTAAATGATTATATTTTCTCTTATTTAAAGAGAAACTGTCAAAACCAAAGATGAACTTTACATCAGTTGTGATACATAGAGCTATGAGTAAAGTATTTTTAGTAACAGTAGAAGTTTCTGATATCAGATCCTCTTGGCACTGGTGCCTTACAACTGTGCATGGATTTGATTTTTTGTGGTGCTTTATTTGTTCCTCTTTATGTCTTTGTACCTTAAGCCAACTGAGTTGCTTTCTTCTTTGATATTTCAAGACTTCTGCTAATATTTGGAGTGCTATGTTGAAGAGGAGTGGTAGCCATGGATATCCTTGTCTTGTTCCTGGCTTTAGAGGGGAATGTTTTAAGTTTTTCCCCGTTTAGTGTGATGTTGAGTGTAGGTTTCGCATAAATGGCTTTTATCAGATTGAAATAAGGTCCTTTATACCTATTTTCTTCAGTGTTTTTGTCATGGACAGATTTTAGATTTTATCAAAGGCCTTTTCTGTGTCTATTGAGATGATCATGTGATTTTTGTTTGTGTTTATGTGATGTATTACATGTGCTGATTTGTGTACATTGAGCCATCTTTGTATCTTGGTCTATTTGGTTGTGATGTACGATCTTTTCGATAATCTGTTGCATTCTGTTTGCCAGTGTCTTGGAAAGTAAAATAAAGAGACTATTGACAGAAAAGGTACAAATGGCCAATAAATACATGAACAAATGCTCAACATTCGTGGCCACTAGAGAAATGCAAATTGAAACAACACTGAGATTCTATCTTACCCCAGAAAGAAGGGTCACCAGTAAATCAAATAATAACAAATGCTGGTGAGGCTGCAGGGAAAAAGAAATGCTTCTACAATGTTGATGAGAATGTAAAGTAGTAGAACCACTATGGAAATTAGTAAGAAGACTTCTCTAGAAATTCTATTTGATCTAGTTATTCTTCTTCTAGGTATCTTTCCCAAATAGTTACAAACATCAGACTGCTGTGTCACATGCTTACTCAAGTTTATAGCAACACAATTTATAAAAGCTACTTCTTGGGAAAAGCTTATATGTCCATCAAGAGATGAATGGATAAAGAAAATGTGGCATTTACACATAATGGAGTACTAACCTACCATAAAGAAAGATTAACTTGAATAACTTGTAGGAAAATGGATGCACTTTCAGACCATAATGTTAAGTGAAATAAATCAGACACGCAAGCCTAAATATCACACGGGTTCTTTTATATGAGAAACCAAATTATAAATAAAGAGCAAAATAAAAGAGAATAAGAAGCAGGGAGATAGATCTTTCCCAAATGAGAAGGGGATCAAGAGATAGAGGGAGGTGAGAAGTTGGGGAGAGAAAGGAGAAAAAAAAAAAGAAATTAAGATGTCTTATGTACACATACCATACTCCATACAAGGAATGTAAACATTATGCACTGCAAACATGTACTAATAGGATAAATTAAAAATTAAAAACCACTACACATTCCTAAAAGTTGGAGAATACATGAGTAAACCCTAAAAAACAAAACAAAACAAAAGACTTCTGGCTTTTGATGACCATTAAGATATTCTATTATTTTGACCTATATGGTGTCTATATGGTCAAGACTTCGGATTTCTCAGTAGCGTGATTTGATGCTTCTTCCAGGGTTCTGTCAGAAATTTAATGACAAATAAGTATTTAATGTTGTCATTATCCTTTTGAAACCATGGCAGAGCAATACAAATTCAAGTCTCCCTCACATTTTTCTATAGAATTAATGTATTGGGAAAATAATAAACAAATTTCATATATGTGTATGCATATTAAGGAGGAAACTTTCCAAACTACTAGGGTCACATTTAAAGGATTCTAGCAGCTCTCTGAATGGGTGGTCACTGGCCAAATTTGGAATGCATAGAGGAATTTAAATAACTATGGCACTTGAATGAAAATGTTGAATAAATTAATCAGTGTGTACACAAAGTCACTGAAAGAAGTAAAAACACCTTTCTTAAAAATAAAGGAGAAAAAGGAAAATGAAATGTGGTACCAACTAATTCTGTTAAAATGTCTACAAGTACTAAAGTGTTATGGATGTTTTATTGTTCTATATAATTAATTTCATTTTCTATCAAAAAACTTAATCTTTTGAGAATTTTTTTTCTTTTCCTTTTCTTTTTTTATACCGGGAACCAAACTCAGGACCTTATACTTTCCAGGCAGGCTCTTGTGCCACTGAGCTATATCCCCGGCCCTAAAATTGCATCTTTTGAATTACATTGTTTAACATCTTCATTGCCTTAAAATGAAATTTTAATTCTAATCAGTTGTTTCTTTCAAATATTCTTTCATATAACAACAAAAACTAACTCTTAAAGAAAAATCATTTTATTGAGGTAAATTTGTGTCCATTAATAATCAAAGTGTGTAGTCAATTGATAAAGTATAATAAATCTGAGTATAAAACCATTAAGATGTTGACTGTGCTATTTGAAATGTTTCAACATTTTAATAGGGTTATTAGATATAGGCAGTAGTAAATCTGTAGTGCTATATCTTAGAAATAATTTAAATCAAGCAGATATATAATTATTTTCTTTTATTTTAAATTAGAGTTGGTTTGTATAACTGATAAGCCATATCATAAAGTAATATTTATAGAAGCTTTCAGTTGACATTATAGATATTAGTTTGTGAAAGTCAAATCTTTTAGAAGTTCAGTTTGTTTGTAGAACTATCACTTTTATAGACATTATGATTAGATAAATGTCTCATCTTTTGTAGCTATTTATCTGTAAAGTTTTGCTTGCATGTTAAAGGAGTATTTAATAATGGGAACAGGTTAACTTTTTGAAAAAGGAGTCTATTCTTGAAAGAATACTGATGTACTTCTTCATGGCTAGTTCATGTTCAATGCAATATAAAATCTTACAGCTCTCATTTTCATGCTGTTATATTTGCTAATCCTTAAACAAATTGTAGATTTATACTTTCACTTGTTACATCAAACTTCCACATTATGAGATAACTCATAGACATTAAAAATTGTTGCTTTACAACCAAATAGTTTCATTGAAAGCCTTTTTTACAAAACAGGTGAAAAATATTTTAATTCTATGATTCTTTAGATAGGAAAAGTAGAAGTTAAAAAATTCACAGACAATATTCCACTTACAAAACATGTTTTTAATGCCTAGAAGATTATTTTGAATTTATTGTCTGTTCATTATATTAAATTCTGAACTGCACCATGTAGTCATCTTTTCCAAATTAAATACTGTCATTACCTTTGTGTGTATTTGCTTTAATTACATTGGAAGCTAGTGTTTTTACTCTGAAAATTTCAAAGAAACAATAGATAATTACAAGTTTTTATCATAATTTAATTTAGTTTGAAGCATATAATCAAGTTAAATATAGTTGTAATTTCAAATTATAATTAAATTGTCTGTGTTTAGTATATAAACCAACACAACTTCATTGTAAAGTAGGGTATTTTGGTGAATATAAAGAAGTCAAAAAGATTGTTTTCAAGAAGCCACATGAACACTGCAGGTGAAACAATACACATTTATCAGACGAGTGACAGATATAAATGTTTTAGCAATTGAGAAGTGATACAATCTGTGTTTTTGATAAAATAGGGCCTTTCTAAAACTGAATATGTAGAAAGATTGAGAAAGGATAATTCATGGTGAAAGTATAAGTAATGAAAACATTTTAAACAGGCATTTTAAAGGTGTTTTTAACATACTGGCTGTAAAAAATAAGCCTAATTTGTTACAAAACATGCCAACACAGCAGAAGATGGTGAAGGGAGTATTGGGTCTACAACAAAATGTGATTAATATATCAATGAAAATTAATAATGGCATATTAAGAAATCTGGAAGGTATCCTATAGGGCAAAGGAAGCCACAAAGCATTTTAAAGCAAACATAAAAGTAGAGTCTGAAAGAAAGGGTACAGAGGAAGCATGAAGGTAGAATTGTTTCTAACAAGTGTGGTATGAACTGGGAATTCTGGACTAGGGTAAAGAAATTGAAAAAGCAGGAAGAAAAACACAGTCCATGAGAACATATGGATGAAACAGCTACTTTATATAGGGAAAAATATATGAGGAAATGACAGATTAAGAAGGCTGTATTCATTTTTGAGAACAAGTAGGAAACTGTGGCTGCCATAAAAATATAGATACTTTCCCCAAGGAGAACTTAAAATCATATAAAGCTACAAAGCTTTACATTCATTTAATTCTTCTCTATCTACAAAGTGTGGTCACCAATCTTTCAAGAAGAAATTATTTCTGTTTCCACTAGAAATGACAACTGAGTGGGTTTTGGAATAGCTCATGTATCATGTATAACATATTATAATTATTTCTTTCATTTAATACATATCAATTGTAGATAATAATGTAGCACAGTATGATACAGTACATCCTGATCATATCTAATTAGTTTTATGTATTTACTTCCCCCCAACTCTGACACACTTCAATCTATAGCAATCCTTAATCTATTCTCTGGTCAACACTTTTTAGCTTCCAAGTATGACAGATCATGCAGTACTTGCCTTTCTGCCTGAATTATTTGACATAACATAATATCCTCCAGTTCCATCCATTTTGTGGCAAATGACAGTATTTATTTTTTTATGGATAAATAATGTCTTTGTTTATGTATATCATGATTTCTTCATCCAATCATCTGTTCATAGTCGCCTAAACTATTCTGCATCTTAGCTTTTTTGAAGAGTGCTGCAAAAAATAGGAGCATGCAGGTGTCTCTTTGATATGCTTATTTCATTTCCTTTTCACAGATTTGGATGTTTGTTCATTTACTAGTGTCCTAAAGATTTTCTTTTCTCTCTCAAGTTTTCTTTTTCATTCCCTTTTTTCTTTCTTAATGGCTATTTCAAAAGACCTATCATCACATACAGATATTCTTTCTTCCGTTTGATCTAGTCAATTGTTGAGATTTTTTCAACTGAATTTTGAAAGTGACTTATTGAGCAGTTCATTTTTAAGATTTCTCTTCGGTTCTTTTTAACAATCTCTATCTTTCTGTGAATTTCTCAATCATATCCTGCATTGACTTCCTGATTTCATTTAACTATTTATATTCGATTATGTGTCACTGAATTATTTTATAAATCATTTATTAAAAAGTCATTTATCAGGCATTTAATTCATTTTCATTTCTCAGGAATCTTGTGCTAGAGAGTTATAAATATCTTGGATTACTATGTTAACTTATTTTCTTTATTTTTCTTGTGTTTCTGACTCAGTCATGGAATAGTCAGGGACCACCATGATTCTGGGGAACAGGGGGAATCCTGGGCCCTATCTGCTACTCATTAAAAGAATACTTTGTGTTTTCTTCCAGGATAGTCAGGGGCTAAACAGCCATTTTTGCTATGAACCATGACTCTTCCTTTGGGCCTATGGTTGCCCAATATTGTTAACTAAAATCAGAACAAAGCTTGGCCTCCACTTCTTGTAATTTGACACTATAAATCCTGAGTAAAATCTCTTCTCGTGTCTACATAGGGATAGGGTGCATTAAGGGAATGTCTTTCTAGAAGATGATTGGAAAGAGTTGATTCACTCTGAAAGTTCGGGATCTCATCCCCCTTCAAGATTGAGAACATCAAAATAGGCTGTTTATAGGGACACTCAGCTATATGTAGAATCCTCCAGCCATTGTCCTAAACCTGTGGTTAGCTGGATCTCAGAAAAAGTGGAGTGCCAAGTAACTGAAACTACCAGAGACTGAGATAGGTAATCCTTTCCTGGGGACACAACCATCCTTCAGCCATAAACCTTCCAGAGCTATGCACCAAGCTTGAAAATATGATCCACTTGACCCCGGTCCACCAGCTGATCCTCAGAAGCTGCCTGTGCATGTGGGCCGGTCTGAACTCCTGTATCAAAGTATGACCCCTGCAGATATTTAAGCCAGAGCCCTTTCCTATGGGCCTTTAACTTTCCAATTAAAGCATTTTTTCTGTAAATTCGTGATTTAGTTTTAATTTTCATTTCTACCAAAGTAATTACCCAGGCCAGTGATGTCCCTACACTGAGCTTTGCCCATATGGTGGATCAGGGATCTCTACCACTTGTATAGAGTGGCCTTAGCAGCTTTCTCTTGAAGATGTGTCTTGGGATGTTAGTCTCTTATTGTATGGGGGTTTTGATTGTAGCTGGGTACCATAATGTAGTCTCCCTGCTATTTTTCTGGTTGTCATTATGTCTTTTAGTTGCACATTATTTCAGAGTTAGAGAAAACCCACTAACTCTGTAGGCTATGCAAGAAAGGAGATACTATAGCATTTATGGTAGATGTGGGGTACTCAGAGTGTGGCTACACCTATAACGGGTGTGGTGACTTATTGGCTGATGTGGGTCAATATGTGCAGTATAGATATCTCTAGTACTTATGTCACCAAGAAGCATAAAGAAAAATACTCTGATTTATTCCTATACAATTAAAGGAATAGTATCAATTATCTTTCAACAGTTAATTAAAAAAGGGGGAGGTGGTTACTGTGAATATTCCTCTGAAGACCTCACTCCTCTGCCAGAGAAATGTCAAATATGACAATCTTCTTGACTTCTGGGAAGATGGCAAAGTGGTGAGCAGCAGGGAAAGAGCCTACCCAAGATTTGGTGTCCAGACACTGGAAAATAGCAATGTGAGGAGGAGAAGGAGGGAGGTGTGTTCCAGGAAACCAGGAAGGATCTGAAATAAGAACTGAAGCCCACAAGGAGAACAAGAGAAAGAATGCATCAAAAAAGAAGGTGGCAGGTGGTGCTTTCTCCCCGAGCCCAGACTCACTTCATTGGGAGGGGCGACTTGAACCTGCAGATGCACGGTGACTTCTGGCTACCCAAGAGGCCTCCATGGACAAATGCACCAGTGAAAGGGAGCAGTGGAAGCAGCAGACTGCAGTGGCTGGTGAGTTATTTGGTTTCAGATGTCCCAGAGGAGGGGGGGATTGGCCGGAAGCCATTTTGGAGAGGGGCCAGCTGACCTTGGAACTCAGAGCACTGCTGGCTTCATGTAGTGACTCCCAGTGTCAGGATCAGGGAACCAAATTCAAGTCACCAGGAGGTCAGGGAGCAGAATTTGAGCAGGCAGTAGGCAGAAGGACTGCTGCAGGCTGAATGGGTCTGTTTCCAGCTTCACAGCCAGATCAGAACTTTGGTGGAACTAAAAGTTCAGGCTATCTAGGATTATTCATTACCCCACTGTAAACATACAGCTGGCTTGCTGGGATTAATCTACTCAGATCTGGACTCTGTCTGCCCACATTGTCTACCAGTGACATCAGAAACACACTTTTATGTAGACATTATTTTCTTATTCTTTCTTTTTTTGTTTGTTCTTGTTTTTGTATGAGTGAGAACATGCTTTCCAGCTTTTTCATTGTTGTTGCTCTGTTCTGTTCTTGTTTTTATTTCTTTCTTCTCTCTTTCCCTCCAATCTTCACCAGTTTCTCAAAGTTTACACGATCTTTCTTTGTTCTCCAGCCTTGCTTCTAATCTCTTCCTCTTCTTCTAGATCTCTATGTCTTCCCCTAACCCTTTTTAAATTTTCTCTCCTGAGGGTAAAATTGCCATATTGAGGGCTTATATACTGCATACAATTGTCTGGTTCATTTTAGACTTTATTATATAACCACAAATCTAGTTCACATGGTTAAATGTAGTAAATTAGTAGTTACCTCAGTTTGTTATTTTCTAGTCTGTATTTGATGCTACTGTTATTGCTGATTGTACCACATTAGACTAAGTGATGCAATTACTCTAACCAGCTGTTCTTCCTGGTATACCAAGACTGAGATTGCCTAAGCATCCTAAAAAATTCTATTGGCCAATGCCAAAGAACCAGGGCTGGGCCAAGTAGGCAGCAACCTCTCATCTCCAATAAATTGAAGAGGTAGGATCCTACAACAGGTTCAAAAACCAAAAGCCAGCTACACCTGGAAGACACCTCCGAGAAGCTGTCATTTCCTAAGGGTTCTAAATAATAGCAATAAAGCTACTTGCCATAGGCAATTTACAAGCATCAACCCAGTAATTAAACTAAGAAAAAAAAAGACACAATAATTCTGTCCTTTTCTAGAATAATCTTATATGCAAGTGAATGATATTCTTTCTATGAAAATAGATGATAATGCATCTACAGCTATTTTGAAGAAGTATTCTCATCAAAATTGTAATGGGCATGTAAGTGTGTCCTGCCCATTGGTTATCCTCCGTTCCCCTTGGATATATTCCACTCCTACTTACCACAAAATTCCCACACACTTGGTTCTGGATGAGCAATGAATCTACATTCTGTGGTCCTGATCCCCAGCATAGTTGTTTGGTCCAGGTTTAGGCATCTGTCTCAGGCAGATGAATTAAATTGCTTTTTTCAGTACTTTTGTCTTAGGACCTAGAAAATTTATTCATGACCTCTCTAGTTGGCCAGAGTAGTAAAGATTTAAACTTTGTAAAGTGCTATTGACCATATTTCTTTGTTACATAGAGAATGCTGATATATCTAGAAGGCGAAGAATAGAGTTGGAAAGAAAAAAGTTGTGATAATTGATGGAGAGACTCTGATGTGTTTTATTCTCTGAATTGTCATTATTTAACCTCAACATTGACTCTGGGGTCTTTGAAGCAGCCTAATATACTTGTGATGATTTATTCAAATTTCTGCTGTGCATAACTAATACAGCACACGTTTCTATAAAAATCTTAGCAGTCCTGGATGTGGCAGGCCATTTTATATTTGAACTTTTATATTTTTCTCTTTGCTTAAAGTAACCACTTATCTAGTATTTTTCCAGATACATAATAACTAGCTGAAATTTCAGTTATATCTGGCATAGTTATGAAGATAAGTCTATATATCTGAAGTCTAATTCTTTGACATCTAGTATTCTATTATTGGTAAATATATCTCTATAAACCAGATTAGGTAATACAATACACTTAATTCACTAACAAAAAAAAGTATATTAAGATTATTGATCACAAAACTTAAACTTTAAATTGTACATTTAAAGGATTTTTATACATCCTATATGCCAAATTATCTTATAGTACCACTACAAATAGTGATAATTAAAATTTTTTACTAATCCTGTGCAGTAGATACCAATTTTCTGTAATTTCTTGCAATTTTACATATAAAGTGCTGAGATATCAGGAAGTTAAATAACTTACCAAGTGTCACAGAACTCTAAAGTGATAGGTTTGGGATTTGAAGTAGACTGTGGGTCTTCCAGAGTTGTTGTTTATAGCCAAGATGCTATTTTGTTATACTCCAAAATGTCTAAAACATGAAGATCAATCACTCAGCAGTGCTTTTTAAAGCAGAAGAAAAGGAAGCACATGCTGAAAAATAAAAGCCCTTTTTCTCAGTGACTCAGCTGGCTAATGCAGGGGTTAGAACATAGATTAATTTCTAACTTCACATTGAATATGTTAGTCAATAAGTCCTTTAATAGAAGGAATATACCCATCTATCTTCTGTTCCCTATAATAAGGAAATGGGCTGATTACCATTCAGTTTGTTTTAAACAGACAAGGCAACCTAAAATGTGACATAAAATATAAAATTTTAAATCCATATAGACATGCAAGATAGCATTCAGAATTTGAATTGTAGAAATATGGATATGCTGCTGCTGAATCTCTGCTCTTGACAGAGGTAAATTTTTATACAATAAAGGAGCTTTCACAAAGAAGAAAAATAATTGAGAGTCTTGAAATTTTATTTACTTCATTTGGAAGAGACATTTTCAAATGTTTGACTGGTTCATGAAAAATGGTGGGCTTCTTTTCATAAGTGCGATCTTTAATAACAACAAAATCACATGAAATTTTACAAGACAAGTTACCAATATCTTAGTTACAATTATGGTTCAGAATGTGATATATTTTCTTTCCAGTGCAGTCATATGGAACTTGCTCTCCTATGGTATAAAGAGTAATTAACAGAAGAATTAAAGTGGCAGAAAATATTTTTGTTTTCTTCTTTGGAGGAAAACTAGTTGTAAAATAATTTGTATGTTTTTAAAAAAAATCACTTAGGCATCTCTGAGTTATCCTAGAGTTTAACTTAACTTACATTAACTAAACAATTAGAAATAAATTATCTAGAAAATGAAAGAGTTAAAAGGTAGACTACAAAAGAATAATATTACAGTATATATGAGTATATATAAATATATGTGTATTAGACTATATATATATTTACATTGAAAATTTTTACTTTACTATCTATCAGGACTGAGAATTAAACCAGTCTTTAAAAATTGCCATATTTCATTTTCTCTTACCATAAAAGTGTTACTTAAAATTGAAATATCTACAAGTGTTCACATGAGCATTTTGTAGGATATTAAAATTTTCTTTAATTTTTTTCCAAATTCTATATTGTTGCTTACATATTAGGTGCTGTTATCTTTGGCTAACATAAGCTATAGTTTTCATCCCTACATGCTAAATGCTTGTGAATATATTCTATGTACATGAAGATATTTTGGAGATGGAATTAAAGTCCTATTGAACTGAATTTAAAATATGGAGATTATCCTACATCATTATGTGGACCTTTGGAAATGGAAAAAGAAAGTAGATTAGTCAAATACACGGAAGAATAAGAGACACAAGAGATGAGATGTAGAGGGACTTGACCCAGATTCCTGCCTTTGAAGATAAAGGGGGACATATACCACACAGAGTACTCTAGAGCTATACCTAGTAAGAAACAAAGACTTCAATCCCACAGCTATATGGAGTGAAAATCTGTCAAAAACCTCTGTGAATTGTGAAGTGTATTCTTTCCCAGAGCCTCCAGCAAGGCTTCCCCACAGCCCTCAAGATACCTTGATTTTAGCTCTGTGAGCCCATATTGAAATTTGATCAGAGGACTATGAAACACTAAATGTGTATCATTAGAAACTACTAGATCAGTAGTATTTTTATCATATTAATAAAAACTATTGACAACTTTATTACCAACTTCATTGAAGGTATTTTATTTGAACTTGTACATTTATCTTCATGAGAGTTTACATTTTCTGAAGCCATTTCAAAAATACCATATAAAGATTATGAGGAAGTCTTCAGGATAAATTACTCCACATATTGTTATTATTATTTGTAGAGAGAAAGAAGAATAACTATTGACAAGATCTGGCACATGCAGGAAAATTGCAAAGGGAGATTAAATGAATGCAAAAGTGTGGTGTTAAATTTCAAATATTTAGAGAATTACAAAGAAATATCATGGTGTATCATAAACTTATTAGTTACTATGACTAGGCTACCATGGTACTATACAAACAACCTAAGATTTTTACATTAGACTGAGGAAATTTTTATCAAGCAATGCATCAAACAATACACATAATATTTATAACATGGAAATACTAATTTCTATATGTTATCTAAAATGATCATCATAATAATCCAAGTACATTAGGTAAATATTCTTACTGTGATATAGCTATAAAAATACCATCAGAACTTGAATTCAGGTCTAATATTTCAAAATATCCATTTCAATAAGCATCAACATAGTGTGCCATTCTATTGCCATTGTCCTTGAGGATCCTCTGAGGCTAGAAGACAACTATGTACAATATTATTTATTTAATTTGGGTTCAATATTATTTATTTTATTAGACCAAGATAGGAATAACTTATGTATCAAAAACCTCTATTACCTCTAAGAAGATACTTAAAAGAAGGGTTTAAAATTAATTAAAAACTACAGAGAATCACATCTGATTTTAAGATCATCTCCACTATATTTTTCTTACACTTTCTTTATCTAACTTTCACTTTGTTGTAACTTGTTTATCTGTGAGATTAACTTAGTGTTCACATCCATGCAACTCAGTTGAAATGTAGCTAGTTCACCAAAAATTAATACAGAGTGTCATGTCATTCTTAACTGGACATTTAGAAATCTTTAGCTACTTGATGTGTAACTTGATTTGGATATTTTTTCACTCTTCCTGAGTTGATAAAGACCAAGTTTTTCCCACATGCTATGGTTAGTCAGATAGATATTCCTATAACAAAAGTATGAAATACATGGTGTGAGTCACTGATTTAAGAAACTAGAAGTCAGGTGCAGTGGTGCACACCTATAATCTTGACACTCTGGGAGCCTGAAACAGGAGGATCAAAAAGTTAGAGTTCAGCCAGGACAACTTAGTGACTTAGCAATATCCTGTTTCAAAATAAAAAATGAGAAAAGATCTGGGGATGTAGCTAAGTGCAAAGACCCTTGTTTCAAACTCCAGTACAAGAAAGAATGAGAAAGAAAGAAAAGAAAAGAAAGAAAGAAAGAAAGAAAGAAAGAAAGAAAGAAAGAAAGAAAGAAAGAAAGAAAAAAGAAAGAAAGAAATTAGAATAAATTCTTTTTTTTTGTGGGTACCGGGGGGTCGACCTCAGGACCTCGCGCACCAACAGGTGCCCATGCCGCTGAGCGATATCATTGGCCCCTTTTTCGTATGTGGGATCCAGGAGTCGAACTCGGGCCCTCGTGCTTGCAAGGCAGGTGCTTACGCCGCTGAGCCATCTCACCAGCCCTAGAATAAATTCTTAATGTCTCTTATTTAGGGTGAGCTACATAGTAAAAACAATCACTAAAAATTACTTCTTTATATGGTCAATTCTTCATTAACAGAGTAAAGAGAAATAATTTAAAACAGCTAATTACTCAAAAATAACATGTTTGGGTTAGGTACTTCTTTTATCTGTGTATATTTACACTAGAAAATAATTACAGAGCTTAGGTCAAAATGGCAGACTGAACATATGCGTTCATTCCTTCTCCCTGTAGTGACTCTTAAATGTTCAGGCTATGCATTTGTTAAAGAATGTTGTGTTTAAAAAAGGGGCAGAGATAGCAAAGGAAAGGCCTCAGTAAAATTGCTCAAGATAAGTGTTATATAAAATAGATTTAATAAAGGAAAACAGAGGAGAAAGATCCACTTCCAAGAAAAGAGAAAATCAGAGACATTTTCCTGTTAGCTGAGGGAGCTCTTCTTCCTGTTGTTACCTCAGTGGTGGATGAAGATAAGGGTATTAATTAAAGAATTGTGTAGAAAATATCCTGCTTTCTAATCCGCTCATGTATTCCTGGCCCACTGAACACATAGCCTGGTGATTAGGACATCCTCTTAAACACAGAAGAAAAACATCTTGGGGGAAAAAGAAGGAAGCTAAAGTGAGTTTTGGCAGAACAATTAAAGTCTCCTCAGTTTGGCCCTCTTCAGTTACCATACACACATACACTAGAACTCAGATCTTCACATTATCACTCTAGAGGCTGTTTCTCATACACGAAACTCCTAGCTTTCTTATTTTCTTATTATTTTTCAGTTTGATTTTATTTTAATAAAGTATTGTGTGTATATATATATACAAAATAACAAACACAAAACAGATAGTTAAATATGCATGGTTAGATAGAATATTATGGTCTGTGCTTTTCCCAACTCTTACTCCTCTCTTCCCCAGGGTAATCAAAATTCAAAATTTTTGTGTTGTTATGATCTGTTTTGCACAATTGTTATGCTATTTTAATAGTAAAACTACTGTATCGGAAACTTTTCTCAACTTTTGTCACTGGCCTCATACTATACATATTATTTTGTTGCTAACTTCTTTACTCTTCATTATAGTTTCGAAATTTACCTACACTGAAGTATGGGTCTGGAAGTAATTCACATTTTTTTAACTTACAGTGTTCCATTGTATGAATATGTCACAAGTATTATTCAACTATGATGGACATTTGTATCGTTTGAGGTTTTTGTTATTACAATGCTGGTAATGAATGCTTTTACATATGTCTCCTCATGTATTTGTGCAAGTATAAGGTACATAATTCACTAGATCATGTGTCAGCCACTGTACTAGGATCTTGGAATAAATCAGTGAACAAAGCAAACTGAACAACCCACATCTGTGCAAAGTTTATATTCTATTGCGTGACAACAATATATAAAACAATCTATTATTATGCTGTTGCTAACTTTTAAAAATTTGCCCATCTCTTTAGTATAAACTATGACACTACTTTGTGTTTTGAAGTACAGAATACATTGTTTTTAATATAATTTGTAAAATATCCTATTTGCAAAAATTCACATTTGTTATTGCATATACTTTAAATGTGCACTTTGATAAAATTTGAAGTAAATGTATACCATCACTAAAAATAAGATAATCAGGATACCCGTCACCCCCAATATTTCCTCCTGCTTCTTCGTAATGCATCAGGCCACCTTTCTCCGTCTTCAGTTGATTCTATTTAGAGATATTTTTAAGTTTCGTTATATAATAATTTGCACATCCTGGTATGGTATATAAATGAAATATAGAAGGCATACTTTTGTATTCATTTATGCAACATAATTATTTTAAGATGAACTCAAATTGTAGTATTTTCAGTAGTTCATTCCTTTTTGTTGCTGAATGGTATTCTACCAAATGGCTATATTCCTTCATTTGTTGATGGACATTTGAGTTGTTACTATATAATTTTTACCTGTAAAGCTACTGTTAACATTCCCATACATGTCTTTGTATCAACTTATGTTTTCATGTTCTTAATAAATTCATACTAGTAAATAACATGAATATGTAAGGTAATATGGTATGTTTATCTTTAATTTTTAAAAGAAACTCCCAAACACTTTTCTGAAATAGTTGTACCATTTCACATTCTCAAAGTAGCATATACAGTTTGAAGTTCCTCCCCATTCTCACTTGGTGTGGTCAAATATTTTAAATTTTTGACATTTTACTACATATATAGTGGCATCTCATTATGGTTTAAATTCGTATTTGCCTCATTACTAATGGTGTATAGAAACTATGTACCTACTACAATTGTAGATCTTTGGTGAGGTTTCTAAATCTTTTGCCCATTTTATATTAGACTGAACTTTGAGTACTTTTTGTATACTATATTCTACATACATATTTAAATCAGGTATGTATTAGCAACACTTTTCCCTTGAACTTTGGCTTTCCTTCCATTTATTTTACTATCTAAAACAGAGCATATTGTTCAAATTTTTGATAAAATTTAAGTTATGTTTGTTATTTTAAGAATCATTCTTTTGGTGTTAAAGTAATCTTTTCTAATTTGTGTGTTCTACGTTTACATTTAGGGGTTTTAGCATTTTAAACAGGTTCATTTATGGGTCAATTTGAGTTAATGTTTTAAATTAACTACATGGTATGTAACATAGTATCTTCTTCCATTCTCTTCTTTTCTTACGTATGTGTGGAGATACACAATCATTCCACAGCCATTTGCTTAAAAGACTTCATTTGTTCACTACTTTTATACCTCTGTCAAAAATGAGCTATCTATTTTTTTTTTTTTTTTTTTTGTGGGTACCGGGGGGACGACCTCAGGACCTCGTGCGCCAACAGGCACCCGTGCCGCTGAGCGATATCACCGGCCCCTTTTTCGTATGTGGGTTCCGGGAGTCGAACTCGGGCCTTCGCGCTTGCAAGGCAGGCGCTTAAGCCGCTGAGCCGTCTCACCGGCCCTGAGCTATCTATTTTAGCCACTTTTTTCTGTGCTACTAACTTATCTGTTTCTATTTGCCCATATACCATGCTACTGTGACTGCTGAGGCTTGAAAATAAGTCTTGGAAGCAGGTAGTGTTACTACTTCAACTTTGTTTCATTTTGTTTTGTTTTTTGGTTTATTCTAGGTCTTTTTTATTTCCAAGTGAATGTTGGAATGATCCTCTAAATTTCTGCAAAAAGAATGCTCTGATTTTGTTTGAGGTGCAATGCATATATAAATAAATTTGTGAAGAAATAAAATCTTTCAATTTTTTTTAATATTCAGGTACACAAATGATGTATATCTTTCTATTTCACTATATCTTCTCTAAATCTCTCAGCAACATTTGTAAGTGCAAGTGCACAGTTCTTTCACATCATTTGCCAAATACATTTTTTTTTTAATGAGACAGGGTCTCGCTATGTAGTTCAGGCTGGCCTTGAGCTCACTATGTAGCCCGGGCTGGCCTTGAACTCATGATGATCCTCCTGCCTCAGTCTCCCCAGTGCTGGGATTACAGGCATGCGCCGCCATACCTGGCTTGTCAAATACATTCCTAAGTAATTTGCATTTTTCATTGTATTTTTAAAACTATCTTTTTCTAATTTTTAATGTACAATTGCTCTTTTCTAATACACAAACATACAAATGATGTTTCTTTACTGGCATTTTATCTAGCAAGCTTATTATGTTCAATTATTTCTTCTAGTAGCTTTTTGAAGCCTTCACTGGATTTTTTTTTTTTTTTTTTTTGGTGTTTTTGAGACAGGGTCACGTTATGCAGCCTAGGCTGTCCTTGAATTTATGGCGATCCTCATGCCTGAGCCTTCCAAGTGCTGAGATTACAGGCATGTGCCCCCACGCCCAACCCATCACAGGATTTATGTAGATGATCATGTCATTTAGGAGTAAAGCCAATTTTGATCCTCTTTTTCCCCCAGGCTGGATGCTTTTTATTTCTTTTACTCTCCTGATAGCAATGGTTTGACCCTTTAGTACAATGTAGCATAGAATGGGACAAAGTAGACTATTTTCACTTGCTCATTATTTTAGCAAGGAAGAATTCAGTCTTTCATCATTAAATATGACATTAGTTCTAGATTTTCTTGGATAATTTTCATCTGATTGGGGAAGTTTTCTTCTATTCTTTGTTTTTTGTTTGTTTTTTGTTTTTAAATCAGGTTTAGATATTAGGTTTTGTTAAATGCAATTTTGTGTATTCTCAGATGATTAAAATGATAATTACTGAGACCTGGAATATGACAAAATATTATACCTATAATTAGTACATGTTACATGGCTAAGAGACTTTGAAGAAGTAGATTTTGAGTTAAGTGAAAGAGAGAACAGACCTAAATTAATGACATAATACTTTCTAAGGCACGGAAGTTCCTCCAGCTGGTAGCAGAATGGTCAGAGGAATTAAAACATGAGGAGGCTGCAAAGCGCCATTGTTGGGTTGAAGATGGTGGGAGCTGTGTATAGGACTTGCTTTCTAGTTCACAGATGGTGCCTTCTTGCTATGTCCCCATGTGGTAGAAAAAAATAATCAGCTCTCTTGGGACTCTTTTTAAAGACACTAATACCATCCATGAATGTAAATTTTCATGATATAGTCACCTTCCAAAGGTCTCATCTTTTAATGCAGTCATGTTGAGGATTAAATTTCAACACTTCAACTTTGGGAGGACACAATCATGTAAACCACAGCAGGTAGTTTGTGACTTTCAGAAATTTTTCTATTTCATCTAAGTAGCTAAGTGTGTTGGTATGTGTTTTTTCATAATATTCTGTATTATCATTTTGTATCTACGAATATGACAGTTTCTCATCTCTGCTACTGGTAATCAGCTACTTTCTTATGCTTTCTGATCTACTTAGATGTGATGGAGAACCTCTAATATGACTCCTTTGATATCTGCTCATGCACACACTTTTGTAGAAATCCCTTTCATCAAGTTCAGGAAGACCTTAATTACCTCTTTCTAAAGAATACAGTATAGCAATTGTGGTAATGTGTCACTTCTACTTCTAAGATTAGGTTACCAAAGACTCTGGCTTTCATATGTCTCTCTGTCTGTCTCTCTCTCTCTGTCTTTTCTTCCGACCCAAATCCCTCCCTCCCAATGAAGCCTCATACTGAAGAAGGCAAGATGCAAAGTTTGACTGGACCTATGAAGAGACCAACATAGCAAGAAAAGCTGATTAACAGCCAGTGAGAATCTGAGGTTCACCAACAGCTATATTAATTACTATAAAAGCACATTTTACATTCAAGTCTTGAGAATGTTACAGTTCCACACAACATATAGATTGCATCCTTGTGAGAAACTCTAAAGCAGAAGACCTTTGTTAAACTGTGCCTGGATTTTTGACCCACAACAGCTATATACCAAGATTTGTTTTTTTTTTCAAGTCATTAACTTTGGAAATTAAAAAAAAAATAATACAGGGGCCGGTGAGATAGCTCAGTGGCGTACACGCCTGCCTGGTAAGCGCGAGGGCCCGAGTTCGACTCCCGGAACCCACATAGGAAACAAAGGGCTGGTGATATTGCTCAGGGGCACGGGTGCCTGCTGGCACGTGAGGTCCTGAGTTTGACCCCTGGTACACACACACACACACACACACACACACACACACACACAATAATAATAATAATACAAATTTGGGTACTGAGAGTGCAGTAACATTTTAACAAATATTAAATATGTGGTGTGGCTCAGGAAAAAGAAGTGTTTGAGGCTAGAAGGAATTTCAGTTGAGTGGTATAGAAATACTAAATTAGGTCGAAAAGTCTGCTAGTAAAAATCTGGAGGGTAAGGACTTTTTCAATGGGGACTCGGAAGTGAAGGACATGTTATTTGAAATGAAACATCTGTTAAGGAGAGGCAAAAAGCTTAGCAAAAAATATATTTTATGAAGATAAAAAAAGTATTAAATGTGCCCAGTTAATTGGGTGATATAGCTAAGGAGATTTCCAAGTGAAGTGTTGGAAATGAGTGCTGATGATCCCTACAGCCACCTTCAAGTTTGATATTTCACTAGGGCTTGGAAAAAAAAACTGTTATACTAACAGTTACAGTTTATTACAGTGACAGGACATGGATTAAACTCAACAAGGAGAAAAGGCAAAGAAGAAGCAAGATCTAGGAGAAACTAGGCTCAGATGTCTAAGAGTCTTCTTCCTGTGAAGTGGTGTGGATGTGCCTAACTGCACTCAGGGAGCCTAATCCACACATCTGATTTAGGTGACGAGATACTAGGTTGGAGCTGAAGCTGTAATGGCCTGAGATTCTAAGGGGCCCAAAGACAACATTTTTTTGTGAGGGAGAGATTGAATCAGTAAGAGAGCGGTGACTGTGGCAGACAACTTTTAAAATGATCCGCAATGACCTTAACTTGCTGGTATTCACAGCCTTGTGTAATCTCTTGGCCACACATATGAGCTGGGTTTAGTGATCTAAAACCAGTGAAAGGAATGTGGTAGAGGTGATGAGGGGTTGCGTTAGAGACCCAGAACCAAAAAGATGCTGGTTTCCTTTTAAGCTCTTGCTATCATTTCTTTTGTTCATCCTTTGAGCCTTGATGGAAAATACAATGTAATAAATATTATTGAGAAGCCCAGTTACAAAGTGAAAACACACATGGTACTCCCAATTCTGTAATTTAGGGTTTCTCAACCTCAGTGTGCTTGACAATCAAAGCCAGATAATTCCTTGCTAGCAGGGGTATCTCTTGCATTCTTGAGTGTTTAGCAGCAACCCTGGATTTTATTCTCTTATTGCTATTAGTAATCTCCCAGTAGTAATGACTAAATATGGTTTCAGATTTATTTTTTTAATTATTATCTTCAGGCCATCAGTTTGTCTAAGCTTTGCGATTAATTCTTACTTCAACAGATAACATATTAGAAAATCATTGGTTGGGTTAAAAGCTTGATGAAGAAATAAATTATTCTTGCCTGCTGGTTCTCACTATGGTTTCTTTGAGCTTTCTTGAATATCTTATCCTCTGAGAACAATATTCTAGTTTTAGTTTCTGACATTATTACCTTATTTTCTTTTCCTGCTGCTAGTTCTAGTACCAGTAGCTACTTCAGTCTTCCTTATAATTTTTAAATGTATTTTCTTTTTACTTTTTGTTTATTTATTTTTGACAGACAGGGTCTTTATTTGTTGCCCAGGCTGGTCTAGAACTTTTGTGGTCAAGTGATCTTTCTGCTTCAGTCTCCAAAGTAGTGGGTACTACACACATGCACTATATGCCTAGCTTCAATTTATGAATGTATTTACCTACATTTATTCTTTACTTATTGGACACAAGGTCTTGCTAGGTAGTGCAGACTTGACTTGAACTCACTATGTAGCCTAGGCTGCCCTGGAGTGCCTCATTTTCTTTCCTTAGCCTACCAAGTCCTGGGAATATAAGCATGCAGTCCCATGCCTAGCTTATATATTTTTGTAATGTTCTTAAAGCCTTCCCTATCTATCTTGCTGTCTATCCTGTCCATAGATAAGTTGCTTTGTCAATGTGTGACTCCTCTACATAGTATTCCTCTTGTTTCCGTGCATGTCAGGTTGAATACTCTCTTTAGACTACTAGGCATGCACTGAATTACTGTCCATGACCCCGGACTTGCCTTGACTTTTTCTCTAGTTTTGTTTCATAGTTGCTTTCTGTCAGTGTACTTATTGTTAGACTCAGGTATTTCTCTATTTCTTGTCCCACAATGTGCCAAGAATTTATTTCAGCAGTGCTGATAATTATATACAAAAGAAAAATTAAAATGATCATTAGAAATTAAAAAAAAACCCTGACTATCTTAAAACAGGTCCACATTAAAGGGCAGAACTCTTAAAAGATCAAAAAGTGTTACTTATTAGGCAAAAGAGACAGTCTTAAATTCAGAATGACCTGTTATGTCAGATGAGTAGAGTACAAGATAGTGCACTAGGAGTTGGAGTCTATGTAGAAACAGCAGTCCCATAAGAATGACTGTCTTATTATATTGGGCACATTTTACCAGCATCAGTTATCATTTTGAGGGTCTTTCAAATTTCACTAATTTTAATTCTCAGTAGCATCAGGCTTTGTTTTAAGGGTGGAGTACAATTGTAATCTCAACACTGTGGAGGTTGAAGCATGAGAAATGCAAATTCAAGCTCAGTCTAAGCAATTTAGTGACTTAACCAGGTCCTGCCTCACAATAAATAGGGAAAAAAATGGTCTGGGGATGTAGCTTGGTGTTAAGGCCCTAGGTGCAATCCCTAGTACTACCAGGAAAAAAAAAAAAAAGAATTGAGAATCATTATATGAGTGGAATCATGTTAATCCCACATAAACCGTACAAAAACATAAATTAAAAGAAAACAATCTACCAAATACATATACGCTAGTAGTTTCTAATTGTGAAATCACTTTTTTATAATTCAGCATTCTGATAAGTACTATTGTAAAGTTTTCTGTTTGTGCCTATTAAAGTTGCCATTGATACTGAAGTCGTAATGATTATTTACTGACACTAGGTAAGACAATTGCAGTAATGTTGCCATGGGCCAATTAAGTTGGAAACCCTAGATACAACCGAGGTTAAGATTTTGAAAAATGGATGGGGGAGAAAAGATGGCAGATTTGTAAGAAGCAGGCAGTGAAACTCTCTAAAAGTTGCCATTGGGCCACTGGAATATAGTGACAGGGAGAGCGCAGGAGGGAGGGAGATGCCTCCCCTGGACCCAGGAAAGTTCTGAAGTGCATTTTGGGACTCACGGAGCAAGTGAAGGGTACTTTCAACAAAGAAGGAGGAGACCACAGCACCTTCTCCCTGTCCCAGGAACCGTGGCACGACAGAAGCTCAAATCTGCGGACACACAGTGATAGCTGGCGCGCCCGGGGGGGCCCCTGAGGAGGATTGCGAGACAACGGCAGTGCAGAGGAGCAGTGCAAGACTGCACTGGCCAGTGGTGAGTGTCTCTGAGGTGCAGCTGTCCCGTGCCAGAGAGCAATTGGCTGGGCGCCGTTGTGGAGGGGGGCAGCAAACTCAGCGCAGTGCCAGAACACAGTGCTAGGGACTCAGCATGGCACCAAAACACAGAGCTTGGGACTCAACATGGCACCGCGGCTCTCAGGCCCATGGAAAGTGTGCTGACAGTGGCAGGTGAATGAGACTGGTCTCCCTTTGAGAGTACAGGCTATTGCTCACTGCCCTGCCACAGGGCTACTCCTAGCTTGCTGGGACAGACCTGCATGGAATGGGACTCTGTCATCACATGGGGCCTGCCTACAGCAGAGTCAACACCTAGAACTGATTCTTTTTCTTTTTCTTTTCTTTTCTTTTCTTTTCTTTTCTTTTCTTTTCTTTTTCTTTTCTCTCATTTGTTTTTTTGTTCTGGTGAAGGGTTTTTTTCTTGTTTTGTTTTGTTTTGTTTTTGTATGGGGTTTTATTTTTGTTTTGTTTGTTTTGTTGCTTTTGTCTTCATTTTTGTTTCTGTTTGTCTATTTGCTCTTTCCTTCATTATTCTATCTGGTATTTATGAGTGTAAACAGAGCCTCTAACCTCTTTGTGATTGTGGTTATGATCTGTTCTTCCTTTTATCCCTTCCTTCTCTTTTTCCCACCAGACCTCTGCACCAGTTTCTCAATGTTAGCGGGATCCCTCTTGGTCCTCCAACCTTACATCTAATTCCTTCCTCTTCTCCCAATACTCTATTTCCTCCTTAACTCATTTTAAATTTAAACTCTTGAGGGCAAAATTGACATATTAAGGACTTGTATACTGCATATAATTCTTCTGGTGTGTTTTAGGTTTTGTTATATAACCGCAACTCTACTTTATATGGTTAAAAGTGGCAAATAACTGGTCAGCTCAGTCTGTCATTTTCCAGGCTGTGTTTGATGCTATAGGTACCATTATAGCCAAAAGTGAAATAATTGTTGTAAACAGCTTTCCTTCCTGATATTTCATGATTGAGATTGACTAAGGGTCACAGAAAATACAGTGGCACAGTACAAAAGGACCAAGGACTGGGCCAAACAGGTAGTAACTTCTCATATCCAAAAAGTTGAAGAGGTAGGATCTGGCAGCAAGCTCAAAACCCAAAAACAAGCTTCACTTGGAAGATACTGCAGAGAAGTAGTCATCTCCTAAGGATCTTGAACACTAGCAATAAAATAACCTACCATAGGTCACAGATGAAATTAAAGAAGAAATTAGACACTTTCTACAACTGAATGATAATGACAGTACAACATACTGGAACCTATGGGATAAAATGAAAGCAGTCCTAAGAGGGAAATTTATAGCATTAAATACCTATATCAGGAAAATAGAGCAAGCACAAATAAACAACTTAATGGTGAACCTCGAACTTCTAGAAAAAGAAGAGCAGGCTAAGCCAAAAGCTCATACAAGGGAGGAAATTATAAAGATCAGAGCAGAAATTAATGTATTGGAAACTAAATAAAACAATAGAAAGAATCAATGAATCAAACAGTTGGTTCTTTGAAAGAATAAATAAGATTGACCAACTGTATCCAATCTTATTAAGAAAAGAAAAGAAAAGACTCAAATCCATGCAATTGAAAATGAAAAGGGTGATATCATGACGGATCCTGCAGAAATCCAGAAGATCATTTATACCTATTTTGAAAATTTATATTCTACTAAGATGGAAAATGCAGAAGAAATGGACAGATTCCTAGATACATATGAATTACCAAAGCTGAATAAAGAAGATTTAAAAATCCTAAATGAACCAATATCAACCAATGAAATTGAAGATGTAATTAAAAACCTACCAACAAAGAAAAGCCCAGGCCCTGATGGATTCACTACCGAATTCTACAAGAAATTTAGAGAAGTCCTAACACTACTACTTCTCAAACTCTTTAATGAAATTGAAAGGGAAGCAATACTCCCAAATTCATTCATGGAAGCAAGCATTACCCTGATACCAAAACCAGAGAAGGACCCAACTAAGAAAGAACTACAGTCCAATCTCCCTAATGAACATAGATGCAAAAATCCTCAATAAGATACTGGCAAACAGAATGCAGCAAATCATCAAGAAGATTATACACCAAGACCAAGTTGGATTAATCCCATGGATGCAGGGATGGTTTGACATATGTAAATCAATAAATGTAATACACCATATTAACAGAACCAAAGATAAAAATCATATGACCATCTCAATAGATGCAGAAAAAGCTTTTGACAAAGTCCAGCACCTTTTTGTGATAAAAAAAAAACCCTACAGAAAATTGGAATAGATGGTCTTTATCTCAATCTGATAAAAGCTATCTATGACAAACCAACAGCCAATATTATGCTAAATGGACAAAAACTAAAAGCCTTCTCTCTAAAATCAGGAACAAGACAAGGATTCCACTGTACCCACTCTTATTCAACATAGTCCTGGAAACTTTAGCTAGAGCAATTAGACAAGAGAAAGAAATAAAAGGAATAATGATTGGAAAGGAAGAAATTAAATTGTCATTATTTGCAGATGACATGATACTCTACATAGAAGACCCCAAAAACTCCACTAAAAATTGCTAATTTAATAAGCAAATTCAGTAGTGTAGCTGGATACAAAGTCAATACTCAAAAATCAATAGCCTTTCTATACACAAATAGCAAACTTACTGAAAGAAAAATTAGGGTAACAATACCTTTCACAATAACATCCAAAAATATGAAATACCTGGGAATCAACTTCACAAAGGATGTAAAAGACCTCTACACTGAAAATTATAGTACTCTGAAAAAGGAGATTGAAGAGGATATCAGAAAATTGAAAGATATTCCTTGCTCCTGGATAGGAAGAACCAATATAGTGAAAATGGCCATACTTCCAAAATTGTTATACAGATTTAATGCAATACCAATCAAAATTCCAACAGCATATCTCACAGAATTAGAGAAAACAACCCTAAAATTCATTTGGAATCAGAAGAGACCTAGAATAGCAAAGGCAATTCTGGGCAACAAAGGCAAGGCAGGGGGCATCAAAATCCCTGACTTGAAATTATACTATAAAGCTACTGTGATAAAAAAAAAAAAAAAAAAAAAAAAACAGTGTGGTACTGGCAAAAAAACAGACCTGAAGATCAATGGAACAAATTAGAAGATGCTGAAACAACCCCAGACATACTAAGCCACCTTATCTTTGACAAAGGTGCCAAACACATTCACTGGAAGAAAGATAACCTCTTTAATAAATGTTGCTGGAAAAACTGGCTCTACACATGCCGAAGATTAAAACTAGACCCATATCTTTCACCATGCACTAAACTAAATTCAAAATGGATCAGAGATCTATATATTAAAACAGAAACATTAAAACTGCTGGAAGGTAGGATAGGTAAAACCCTTGAAAACATTGGTGTAGGCAAAGACTTTATGAACAAAACTTCAACCTCACAGGAACTATCCCAAAGAATAAACAACTGGGATCTCATCTTATTAAAAAGCTTTTGCACAGCAAGAGAAACCACCAACAGTATGAAGAGACAACCCACAACATGGGAAAAAATATTTGCCAGCTGTTCCTCAGACAAAGCATTACTATCAAGAACATACAAAGAACTCAAAAAAATCAGACCTTCCAAATTTAAAGACCCACTCCAAAATTGGGCATCTGAGATGAATACACATCACTCAGATGAAGAAATACAAATGGCAAATAAATATACAAAGAAATGTGCAACATCACTAGTCATGCGAGAGATGCAAATTAAAACAACACTGAGATACCATCTCACCCCAGAAAGAATGGCTATTATCAAGAAATCAACTAATAACAAATGCCGGAGGGGCTGTGGGGAAAAAGGAACCCTTCTCCATTGTTGTTGGGACTGTCGACTGGTACAGCCACTGTGGAAATCAGTGTGGAGATTCCTCAAAAAACTAGGGTTGAAGGTCCCATTTGACTCAGCTATTCCCCTTCTGGGTATCTTCCCAGAAGAATTAAAAACATCATACCACAGCGATATATGTGTACCCATGTTTATAGCAGCACAATTTGGAATAGCCAGATCTTGGAAACAACCCAAATGCCCATCAACTGAGGAGTGGATAAAAAAGATGTGGTATTTTTATACAAGGAGTACTATTCAGCCATAAAGAAGGATAAATTGGAGACTTTTATAGGTAAATGGATGCAACTCGAGAAAATACTCATAGGTGAAATAAACCAGATGCACATGTGTAAGCATCATATTGTCTCCCTAGTATGAGAAACTGAATGAGTAAATAAGATCCAAAATGTACAATAGATATGGTGAATCAAAAAGAAACTGGTCAAAAGGAAAGAGAGACTGGGATGGGGGAATGAGGAAAAGAAAGAAGGGAAAAGAAAAAAATTGTATTTATATATAAGATGGTTAAGATAGATACACTACCAATTTTACTTAGTTCATTGAAGAGTAAGGTTTGTGCCAGTAATGTTTGGACAATTGAATGCTGATATCTTTTACCCCGAATAACTAACTTAAAGATAACAATACGTAATGTATTAACCATTGTTACCCTCCTGTTATGTTGTTTTGAAATTTAGTTCTTTTTTGATTTGTTTTGTTTTGTTTTTTCTTCTCTTTAAAATATAAAAAATAAATTCTGAAAAATGACATTCAAATGGACAAAGACCAAGGCAAAAATTCATCACAAATAGTATAACAAAGGGCATGCCATAACATAAAAAATTTCAATGTAACCAGTTATGTACTTGAAATCCTTTTCCCATTTATCCTAGTTAGTTTTTAAATGTAGCCTTTGAACAGTAGGAAGTAGAATATTATATGACTAGCCATGTGGATATTATATAATTTTGGTTAGCAGGGAGAAAGAAATACACAGAGAGAAAGTCAGAGATATTAAACTAACTGAGAAAATCTGATGGTATGAAAATGTATTTGTATCACTTCTTTTAGTGTATACTAACATCTCACCAATTATAATTTATAAAAGCTCTAGTTCTAATTTGTGATGAGGAAAAGAGTTGACATTTTTATGGTGACACAGTGCTGCTAATTTAGAAGCAGATGTCATACGCAAAACATTTTCAGACATTTATGTTTTATTTAGCCTTAAATGACAATTAAAAATTACTCCTTTTATCAGGAAAAAGCACTTAATAGAGATAATCTCGCAAACTCACATGTAAAACAAAACCTTATTATTAAAAGGTTAGGGTCGGTGAGATGGCTCAGCGGCATAAGCACCTGCTTGGCAAGCACGAGGGCCTGAGTTCGACTCCCGGAACCTACATACAAATAAAGGGCCAGTCATAACGCTCAGTGGCATGAGTGCCTGCTGGTGCGTGAGGTCCTGAGGTCGACCCCCAGTACACACAAAAAAAAAGGTTATTGTTTTTTAACAATTATAACAATTATAACAATTAAATTAACAATTTATACTCTGATTTCTAAGTAATTTTCACATTACCAATAGACTTTCATAAACTTACATTTTACAAATAGCAATTCTAGCTGATATTATTGAAAGATTTCTATGCTGAGTATGCTGTAATCACTTTATATGTATTATGACATTCATTGTTCACAATAATCCAATGAAGATGATCATACAATTTTACCCTATTTTGTGGATACAGAGCAGAGGTAGAGGGAAGTTAAGTAATTCATCTACCCAACATCACCAAGCTCACTAGTGGGAATTGGGATTAGGATCTTGCTCTGAGCCTGTGAGGAGCTACCAGTTAAATTATGTTGTATTAATTCTTACCTAAAATACTATTAAAGTCTTTCTATAAATACGTACAATATACTTTGTGCAACATAATGTATCAACATACATAACAATACAGTTTGCTTACTCATAATTTTAGTTTTGGATATTTAGACTATTTCCAATTTGCCATTATTATGAACATAACTTCATTATAATATAAACATTATAAATATAAACTGCAACATAAATGCTATGCAAACAGTATAGTCAGCATTTTGAGTTATATTTCAGAACAAGTTAATAAAAGTAGATGTAATGTGTCAAAATCTATATGCCTGTCAAATTTTTTAAAGCTTACTACTGAATTGCTTTCGAAATGAATTCTATTTCTTGTGTGTTGACACTATTGCAGAGTAATTTTAAAGAACCTGGAGATTTTCTCTTTCTGCTTTGCAGTGAGAAGCCCCCTTTTTTTGGTCTTTTTCACACATTTTCATTTGCCTACAAAAAAGAAGTTTAGAGAAGAAACAATATGCAAAGCACTTTGGTAGAAGTACTTTTTTTTTTTTGTGGGTACCGGGGGTCGACCTGAGGACCTCATACTTGCTAGGCAGGCGCTTATGCCACTGAGCCATCTCACTGGCCCAGAAGTACTTTCTATTTAAGAGAATGTCAATGAGATGAGAAAAACCTATTTTTTAAAAAAATAAACTCTGATTTGTAGAAAATAGATGTTCACATTCCTATCCCATGATACTCATTACTCTTTTATATATACTGTATTGTGAGATTAGCAAGGAAATTAGTAATCAGTGGTGAAGAGTCATAATGTTTTATGAGATGACTGTGTTTTTGACACATTTTTCCCCTGTGGAAATGGACACTGAATTGTACAAAAAGCAATAATGCAGAAAAGATTATGACAAAAGACAATCACAATGGAAAACTTTCATGTTTCTTCAAAAGTTAAAAATTTCTTGTTATGAAGTAGGTCAGTTTAGATGTTCTGCTGCTCTCGTTCAGAAGATTGAAAAGTCTTGATCTCTCTGGATTACTCCCTGATCCTGACCACCACTGATTCCCTAACCACCTGGAATAATGGAACATGGATTTAAGAAGAGCAGTTCTGGAATATCCACTGATGCATGCAGCTACCATAAAGACTTACTACATTTTTGAGGATGTTACAAATTACTATTCAGTTTTCTCACGAAAAATTTTCTTATTATAAAACTCTTCAACTAACATTGTATTTGAAAATAATGTTGGGAAAATATTGATATTAAAACACCTCAAAAAGGATAATGAAAATAAGTTGTTAATATTATGAAAAAATATTTGGCAAACATTACTGGCCAAAGTAGTAATTGGCCACCATATTTTATCGAGAACTTAGTGGCAATTATAATACCAAGCATCTTATGTATGTCATCTCGTACTATTATTGACACAGTTGTGGTAGATGCTGCTCATAACAAGAATCTCACATTAGAAATTCAGGATGGTGAATGACTGCAAAGGTCAAGTGAATAACAAGTGGCATAGTGGAGATTTAAACGCTATTTTAAAAAATTCATACATGAAGATATTCAAACACGCAGGGGAGAAAGCATTATGTACAAAATTATGATTTATATTTTACTTTCAAGAGTTTATATATTTTGAAATTGTACAGGACATGGAATAAATGGATTTTGTTAAGGGCTGAGTTGAATGAGATAGCATAAGAGACCTATAGTTAAACTCTCAATGGGTTAACTGAGAAAGAAAATCAATTATATTTCCAGTGTTTTTCTTGCCTTATTTAAAAATTTTGTATGTGCTCTATTTTATGTGCAACATTTTATAACTTCAGGCATCTGACTTCAAGCAGATTTCATTTTTACTGTTGTATAAAAAAGCATTTTCAATCTCTAGCAAATCGTGTTTTGCTCAACATACATTTTATGCATGGGAGACTTGTAGTTGTACTCATTGTACTGAAGAGCTACATCTCTTTCAGTCAACAACTGAAAGTTTCACATGCTTGTTCATTTTCCTGTTGTTCTTGTTCAAAATGGCATTTAGTTAAGCTGTTGCTTCTTATTAAAATAGTAAAACATGAAAATGTTAACTATATTTTTAATTTTCTGATGCTCTCTCAGCAGTCCTCTTTCTAGTATGTCAGCTCAGTGTTATGTCATCTTGATCAAACAGGTAATCTTGTTCTTTGACATATTTATTTAACTTAGAATTTTCAGTAAGTAGAACTATATTAATGCACAAAAGTAATGATATTATAATTTTACTATTTACATTAGTTATATAGAATCAAACCACATATTTCGACACAGCCAATAATGTAATTATTTTTATAAAATATAAGCACAAATTTCAATTGATATTAAAGTCCAAAAAAATCACTTTTCTCTTTTTGGATTAGTAACATATTGAAGATGTGCTTGTATATTTGAGACACCAAGTATCATAAAGTACAAAGGAAATCCCACTCCTAAAGAGTTGGCTCTTGTTTATTTTTATTTTTAAGATATTGTCATTATATTTAGAGAATTGTTTACAATGGCTTATAAAACCATCTAGTAAATGCTCTATTAAAATTTGGACTGAATTAAATTCAATCAGTAAACACAACAGCATTTATAGCACTCTGTAACCAGCATGGATTTAAAGGGATACCTCAACTAGTGTATTTTAAAGTAATGATTCTTATTTGCATACTTGCCTGAAAATCAGTACAGAGTTCTATGGAAATACATAAAAGGAATTCTTTTGAAATTTTTGAAATTCGGTTTATGGCTGGTGAATTCAAGTGATCATTGTAATACAAAGCCCTTGGACAGAAGTCTTGACATTGAATTTTTGTCAAGCTGTTGAATTCATTCTTTCTCTGCCCATGAAAGATTATTTTAATAATAAAGGAAAAACTGAATAAGCAAGTTGAGTCAGCACACTATAATTTCTGGAAGTATGTAAGCTTCATGTGTTCTGTTTGTATAAAAAGCATCCCAATTATTTGGATTTAGGTAAAGCATTTATGAATTCAACATTTCAAGAAAAATGAATGCAACTGAATTTTGTTGGCATCAGCATATTTTAAATAAATTTTTACAATGTTGTGACATATATTTTATATATTTATATTATATACTATTAAAATACTTATATAAAGAGCATGTCAGAATTATTAGATGTAAAAATACTTTTTGATTCCTTAGCAACCCTTACAAATGCATGATTCTTCATCTATATCATAGTCTAGTTCAAAATTGACCTATGTTTAAAAATATTGATGTATATCATTGTATATAGTCAGCATAGTATTATGTGGTATTCTACTGCCATTTCTGAGGTGCTTTTATTGATTGCACTATGATATTTGAGGTTTTGAAAGACAAATAGAGCTGTGGTTGGGATTTGACAAGTTATATGGCTGTTATCTAGAGAACCTAAGCAGAAAGAAATACACTCATAAATTATAAACTGCAAGAGAAAGAGTATGGTCAGTAACTTCTCTGGATTTGCTTTGTTTAACATATATCTGGCATACTCAGACTTGTTTTATTTAAAAATTTAAAACCCTGAAACCCCCCCAAACCATACACCCAAATATTTAATTTAACAGTAAGCCAGAAAATAAAACTTAGGCCAAATGTTTTTTCCTGTTGTAGTAAAGAAGCTCCTCATGCTTAAAGTACTAATGAAAGCAATGAGGATAAAATGAAAACACTTTTTGAAGCTGTAAAATTTAATGTCTATATAAAGGTTTTATTTTTTCCTTATTTCCAATCATATATCTCTCTACCTGTCTTCTCCTTCATGTTTCCACTTCCGGTTTTCCTTTCAGGTCATCTACCAGTACATCTGTCATACAAAATTTAAACCAAAGCATTTAAGCCCATTAAGGGTAAGAAAATGTCAAATTGATAATTCAAACATTTGACTAGTCATGTTTTCACCATGAGCTATTTAAGTAAAATGATGATATGACAAATACTTTTTATTACTATTTTGTATAAAACACTGTAGTAGAAAATTTTACTTTAGGTGTATGAAAAACCATATTTATCCTTCAAATGATATGAAACAATGGTTCCCAGGCAGGTTTTGGGTAGGAACCAGCTCCCAAATACTTCCTTCACTGAGACAAGGGTGAAAAACAAGGTAATTCTATGACTATTCCAACTTTCTGCCTAGAAGAGTTTTCAGAGAGCAGTATGGAGTGCTACATAAATAAGCCTTGAGGTACTCAAAAAAATCAAATTTTTGGAGTTGTATTTGTGGATATGAGAATCAAAGAGGAAGGAGGAATAGAAAGGGAGTAATCTGAAGATTTGAAGAAGGGTCCACAGGAATCCAGTTCTAATAACTGCATGAGAGGTCTCTACTTTTCTTTCTTTTTAAATTATCAATATACTGGGTATAAGGATCTTAAAAGAATGGTTAAAATGTTACTCAGAGTACAAGTTATAGAGAAAAAATGATTCTTACAAGTAAGAAACAAATAAGGGTGCAACCAAGATGGCAGAGTGGTGAGCAGCAGAGAAAGAGCCTCTCCGAGAGTTGCCATCCAGATACTGGAATATAGCAACTCAAGGAAGACAGGAAGGAGGCAAGTGGGTCCCCTGGACCCAGGAAGGATCTGAAGCACAAATTGAAGCTCAAGGAGAGAGTGAAGAGAGAAATGTCAATGAAGAAAGAGGTAGCTGGGGGTGCCTTCTCCCTGAAACAGGACTCACTGTGTGAGAACAGTGGTTCAAACCTGCTGAAACACGGTGACTGCCAGCGACCCTGAGGGCCCTGAGGTGAGATGCACAGTGGAGGTGAGCAGCGGATGTGAAGGACTGCACTGTCTGGGGGTGAGTGCAGAGGTCTCAGTTTTCCAGCTCAAAAGAGTGATTGGCCAGGAGCCATTTAGGAGAAGAGCCGACTGAGCTCAGAACTCAGAGTAGCTGCTGGCTCAATCTAGTGACTCCCAGCTGGGCTCAGGCCTGCAGAAGATGCACTGATACAGGCTGAATGAGTCTGATCTGGGCCAGAAGGTGCAGGCTCATTGAGATTATCCACTACTCTGCCAAAAAGCTACTGATGGCTTGCTGGGACAGATCATCATGGATTGGGACTCTGTCTCCACATGTTATCTACCAGTGACAGCAGAAACAAACCTGGAAGTGGTCTTTTTTCTTTTCTTTTTCTCTCATTTGTTTTTTGTTGTTGTTGTGGTTTTGCTTTTGTTTTTAATTTAGTTTTTTTCTCCTTCATTGTTTGATCTTGTTTTTATATGATTATGAATGTGGTTTCTAGCCTCTTTGTGGTTCTGGTGCTGTTCTGTTCTTCTTTTTATCTCTTCCTTCTCTCTTTCTCTCCAGTCTTCTGCACCAGTTTCCCAAAGTTAGCATGATATCCCTTTGTCCTCCAGCCTTACTTTTAATCTCTTCCTCTTCTCCCACTTCTCTGTTTTAACCCATTTTAAATTTTAACCCCTGAGGGCAAAATTGACATATTAAGGACTTGTATACTGCATATAATTTTCTGGTTTGTTTTAGATTTTATTATATAACAACAAATCTAGTTTATAGACTTAAAAGGGGCAAATTAATGGTTAGCTTAGTGTAGCATTTTCCAGGCTGTGTTTGATACTACTGGTACCACTATAGCCAAAAGTGACATAATTGTTCTAAACAGCTGTTCTTCCTGGTATTCCATGACTGAGATTGACTAAGGGTCACAGAAAAATACTGTGGCATAGTGCCAAAGAACCAGGGACTGGGCCAAATAGGCAGAAACTTCTCATCTCCAACAAAATGATGAGGTAGGATCTTGCAACAGACTCAAAACCCAAAAGCAAGATACACCCAGAAGATACCTTAGAGAAGTAGTCATCTCCTAAGAGTTCTAAATACTAGCAATAAAGCAACCCACCATATGCAATGTAAAATCATCACCCCAGGAGTTAAAATTTAAGGCAATGAAAAGACACTTAAACAAGATGCAACCCCAGACATACAGTACACCAAAGGCAAACCCAGAGGGCAATGAGGTGCAAAAATCTGAAAGCCACCTACTTGGTTTCTCTGAAGTGATAACAACAAAGCAATTAAATGAGGCTCTGGAAAAAATCAAATCAGAAATAATTTCTCACATAACTGCAGAAATGTTGTCCACAATGAAGACCATGCTTAGTCACTCTAGAGCAGATACAGAAAAAAAATAGAGGAGCTTAGGAAAATTATGAGAGCCATGAATGCTTAGGAAAGAAATGGAATCCATAAGGCAGATCCAAGCAGATATCCAGGAGAATAAAAACTCCATTGAAAGTATTCACAGCAGATTAAGGCAATGTGAGGACAGGATCTCATTATAGAAGACAGGCTTGCAGTTAACAATCATGAAAAGAAAGATTTCTTAAAAATAGCAAGAGATCATGAGAAATCAATCCAGCAGCTGCCAGATTAGGCAAAGAAGAATAATTTAAGATTGCTTTGAGTCAATGAAAAAGCAGGAGATATAAAAAGTGATATAAAAAGTACTGTTCACAGATGTCATAGCAGAAAACTTTCCTGGTAGAGAAAAAGAATGTGACATACAGGTAAGTGAGGCAAATAGAAATCCAATTAGACATAATTAAAAAAAAAAGAATCTACAGCCACGCATATCAGTCAAGATTCCAGAAATTCAACTCAAGAATAGAATCTTAAAAGCTGTTAGGGAAAAGAAACAAATCACCTATAAAAGAAAGCTTGTCAGAATCACAGTTGACTTCTTAGCACAAACCCTCAAGTCAAGGAAAGCTTGGAATGAAGTATTTCAAGTTCTAAGGTAAAACAAACTTCAGTCCAAATTGATGTACCCTGCAAAACTATCTTTCAAAACTAATGGCAAAATAAAATATTTCCATGACAAAGAACATCTGAGGAAATTTATGGCCACCAAACCAGCACTCTAAAATGTTTCAAAGGACATTCTAGAAAGAGATAAAAAGGACTACAACTCCATGAACCCAACAGAAGGGATCCACCAGGCAAGGTAAACAATTAAAGAGAGGGAGGAGAAAAAAAAGAAAAGGAGCCAACAACAGAAAAATAACATGACAAGAATAAGTCAAAACATATCAGTTATAACCATCAATGTTAATGATCTCAATTCATCAATCAAAAGACACAGACTGGCAGAAGGAATCAAGAAGCAAGATCCAACAGTAAGCTGCATACAGGTGAAACATTTCATTCAAAAAGAAATTCATAGACTGAAAGTGAAAGGATGAAAAACAATATTCCATGTGACAGGAACCCAGAAAAAAGCAGGGGTAGCAATTCTATTTGCAGACCAAGTGTATTTCAAGGCAAGACTAAGAGAGATAAAGGAGGTCACTACAACCTTGTAAAAGGAACAATCCAAGAGGAAGGGTTAACAATCATAAATATATATGCAACAAATACCAGTGCACCCAATTATATAAAACAAATATTAATGGTCAAGAAAAATCAAATAAGCACTAATAAATTGTATTGGGGGTCGCAATACCTCACTGTCACAAAAAGACAGATCAACTAGGCAAAAAATCAACAACAAAATATTAAAACTGAACCAAACTTTTGAACAAATGAACTTAGCAGATGTCTACACTCTACAACATCAGAATACACATTCTCAGATGCACACAGGCTGTTCTTCAAAATAGACCACATACCAGCTCATAGAACATGCTTAAGTAAATGCAAAGGAATTGAAATTATTCTATGTATATTATCAGAACATAGTGCAATGAAATTGGAAATCAAAAGCAAAAGGAACCACAAGAAATTAATAAAACACATGGAAATTAAATAGCACCCTCCTGAACAAGCCATGGGTCACAGATGAAATTAAAGAAGAAATAAGACAGTTTCTACAATTTAATGATAATTACAGTACAACATTCCAGAACTTATGGGATACAATGAAAGCAGTCCTAAGATGGAAATTTATAGCAGTAAATATCCATATCAGGAAAACAGAGCAAGTACAAAGAAACAAATTAATGGTGAACCTCAAACTTATAGAAAAAGACCAGGCTAAGCCAAAAAAAAAAAAAAATAACACAAGGGAGGAAATTATGAAGATAAGAGCAGAAATTAATGCATTGGAGACTAAAAATTAATGCAAAGAATCGATGAATCAAGAGTTGGTTCTTTGAAAAATTAAATAAAATCAACAAACCCTTATGCAACCTTATAAAAATAGGAAAGAAAAGACTCAAATCCACACAATTAGAAATGAAAAGGGTGAAACCACAGCAGACCCTGCAGGATTCAAGATCATCTATACCTACTTTGAAAACTTGTATTCTAATAAAATGGAAAATGTAGAAGAAATGGACAGATTCCTAGATAAATACGAATTACCAAAGCTGAATAAAGAAGTATAAAAATCCTAAATAAAACAATATCAATCAATGAAATCAAAGATGTAATTAAAAACCTACCAACAAAGAAAAGACCAGGCCCTTACAGATTCACTGCTGAATTCTACAAGAAATTTAGAGAAGTCCTAACACCACTACTTCTCAAACACTTTAATGAAATTGAAAGGGAAGCAATACTCCCAAATTCATTCCTGGAAGCAAGCATTACCCTGATACAAAAAACCAGAGAAGGACCCAACTAAGAACGAATTATAGGCCAATCTCCTAAATGAATATAGTTGCAAAAATCCTCAATATGATACTGGCAAACAGGGTGAAGCAAATCATCAAGAAAATTATACACCATGACCAAGTGGGAGTCATCCCAGGAATGTAGGGATGGTTCAACATATGCAAATTAATAAACTTAATAAACCATATTAACAGAGCCAAGCACAAAAATCATATGATCATTTCAATAGATGCAGAAAAAGTTTTTGACAAAGTCCAGCACCAATTTGTGATAAAAACCCTACAGAAAACTGAAATAGATGGTCTTTATCTCAATCTGATAAAAGCCATCTATGACAAACCAGCAGCCAACAACATACTAAATGGACAAATACTGAAAGTATTCACTCTAAAATCAGGAACAAGACAAGGATATTCACCATCTCCATTCTTATTCTACATAGTCCTGGAAACTTTAGCTAGAGCAAATAGATAAGAGAAAGAAATAAAAAGAATAAGATAGGAAAGGAAGAAGTTAAATTATCACTTTTTGCAGATGACATGATACTCTACATAGAAGACCCTAAAAGCTCCACTAAAAAAACGCTAGATTTAATAAGCAAATTCAGTAGTATAGCTGGATACAAAGTCAACACTCAAAAATCAATAGCCTTCCTGTACACAAATAACAAACTCACTGAGAGAGAAATTAGGGAAACAATATCTTTCCCAATGACATCCAAAAAAAAAAAAAACTTAAGAATCAATCTAACAAAGGATGTAAAAGACCTCTACAGTGAAAACTACAGTACTCTGAAAAAGGAGATTGAAGAGGGTATCAGAAAATGGAGAGATATTCTTGCTCTTTGGTAGGAAGAACCAATATAGTGAAAATGGCCATACTTCCAAAACTGTTATACAGATTTAATGCAATTCCAATCAAAATTCCACTGCACATCTCACAGAATTAGAGAAAACAATCCTAAAATTCATTTGGAACCAGAAATTACCTAGAATAGCAAAGCAATTTTGGACAACAAAGGCAAGGCAGGGGGCATCACAATCCCTGACTTGAAATTATACTATAAAGCTACTGTGATAAAAACAGCATGATACTGGCAAAAAAAACAGACCTAAACATCAATGGAACAGATTAGAAGATGTAGAAACAACAGCAGATATACTCAGCCACCTTATCTTTGACAAAAGTGCCAAACACCTTCATTAGAAGAACGATCATCTCTTTAATAAATGGTGCTGGAAGCATTGGCTTTGATTAAAGAAGATTAAAATTGGATATGTATCTTTCACCATGCACTAAACTAAATTTGAAATGGATCAAAGATCTACACATTAAAACAGAAACATTAAATCTGCTGGAAGATAAATTAAGTAAAATTCTTTAAGACATTAGTGTAGGGAAAGACTTTATGAATAAAACCCCAATTGCACAGGAACTATCACAAAGAATCAACAACTGGTATCTCATCTTATTAAAAAGCTTCTGCACAGCAAGAGAAACCACCAACAGTGAAGACACAACCCATGATGTGGGCAAAAATGTTTGCCAGCTGTTCCTCAGACAAAGGATTACTATCAAGAACATATAAAGAACTCAAAAATTTTAGACCTCCAAAATTTAAAGACCCAATGTAAAAATGGGCATCTGAGATGAATACATACTTCTCAGATGAAGAAACACAAATGACAAATAAATATATAGAAAAATGTTCAACATCACTGGTCATTTGAGAGATGCAAATTAAAACAACGCTGAGATTCCATGTCACTCTAGAAAGAATAGCTATTATCATGAAATCAAGCAATAATAAATGCTGGAGAGGTTGTGGGGAAAAAATGTACCCTTCTCCACTGTTGGTGGGAGTGTAGACTGGTGCCACCACTGTGGAAATCAGTGTGGAGACTCCTCAAAAAACTGGGATTGGAAGTCCCATTTGACCCAGCTATTCTCCTCCTTGGTATCTTTCCAGAAGAATTAAAAACATTGTACCGCAGTGATATATGTGTACCCATATTTATAGCAGCACAATTTGTAATAGCTAGATCTTGGAAACCATACAAATGCCCATCAACCGAGGAATAGATAAAAAAGATGTGGTCTTTTTATACAATGGAGTACTACTCAGCCATAAAGAAGGATAAACTAAAGACTTTTATAGGTACATGAATGCAACTCAGGAACATACTCATAAGTAAAATAAATCAGACTCGCAAGTGTAAACATTGCATTGTCTCTCTAGTATGAGAAACTGAAAGAGTAAATAAGATCTAAAATGTACAATAGATATTGTAAAATGGGACAAAACCTCAAAAGGAAAGAGAAACTGGGATGGGGGAATGGAGAAAAGGGAGGGAAAAGCAAAAACACACAAAAAATTATATATATACTATATATAAGATAGTTAAGATAGTTATACTACTAATTTCTCTTAGTTTATTGAAAAGAAAGGTTTGTGCTAATATTCTTTGGACAATCGAATGCTGGTATATTGTACTCTGAGTAACTAATGTAAAGATAACAATATACAATGTATTAACCATTGTTACCCTTCTATTACCTTGTTTTGAAATTTTGTTCTATGATTTTCTCTTTAAAATAAAAAGAAGAAAAAACAGAAGGACAAAACTACCTTTTCAATGATCAAAAGAAACTAGCAGTATAAATTAAAAAATTATTACTTATCTTAAAAGAGTTTTGAAACAACAGAATAAATATTTTGGGGAGTTATCTGAACTTCCAAGTTCTAATTTATCTATCTTCTTGCTTGCTGTCTTTGTATATATCATTTCTCATATAAGATAAACCATGAGATAGTTAACCTCATGTGTTTGAGTTACTTAACATGTTATGGGAGGTTTCTGACTGATGATGGGTGAAGAACCACCAGAAAGCAGTAGGCTAAAAAATCTCCAAGGGTCCCTTAAGAAAGGATACTTTACTTTTCTATTAGTCAATGTTTAATCACTTTGTGATATCAAGGAACCAGGTAGAATCTCCAGATAGCTATTGTTTATATAGCGGGGCAAAATGAGCTGTCGGTATGTTGCAACATGGCTTAAAACCAAGCTTGGAAAGGACCCAATTGATTTCAACTAACTTACCTGTGAACTAAAAGAAAACATAGAAATATTTAAAGAAGTCTAAAGTTGAATATCCAGCAATGTTTAATTTATATTGTCTGGCAAAAAAATACAGAATTACCAAATGTGGAAATGAATGATACAATATAACTCCCACTTATAGTACAAAAATAGAAACAGTTGCAGAAGTGAGAAAAAGAAAAAAGCAAACAAACAAGTGAGAAAAATGACTATGTTATAAGAGATACTGTAAGTATGTCCTATGTCTTTTAGAATGTGAACACTTTAGTAAAATGAGGAAAGAAATAGAAATATAAAAAAGTAAGTGAAATTTCTAGAGATGAACAAATAAAATGCTTGGAACTAAAACTACAGTGGCTGGGATTAAACCAGATTAAATATAGCAGAAACCAGTGAATTGGGAGATATGGCAATAGGAATTATTCAAGTTCAAAAGATGATGAAATTACTAATAACAACAACAACAGAAAAAGAGTATCCTTGTATTTTAGGACATAATGAATCTTAAAGTACTTAAAGTACTTAGAAAAGAGCCTTGTGTTATGCAGTAGATTCTTCCCAAATGTCAAATTCTGTGTTCAGAACTTCGCATGTGTTATCACTTTTATCACTATGAAGTAGGTGCAATAATTTTTCAAATTTTCATGTGAAGATGGTGTGAAATTACTACAATGGTCAATTAAAAATATTCCACTATAAAATAGTATCTTTTATTTATAAAACACTTAAAAATTCTTAAAATTTTTATTTTGATGTTATTAATTCAAAGAATATTATGTCTTTTGAAGCTCAAAATACAATGCCTATTAAACTGGATAACTATAGTTACCTGTAGTTAAGTGTTTTATGCAAGGTCATTTCATATGTAGAACAAAAAACAGAAATCTAATTTCCCAATTCTCTTACTTGATGCTCCATTTCTACCTATCTTGCTATTTCACTGCAGGCCAAATCTGGCTACACTCTAAAGTCAATTAAAGACCAAGTTTTAAAACATCAACTCCACACAGGGAATATAAGCATTATATACTGCAAACATGTAATAATAAAAATTCATAAATTAATCGAAGAAAAACTAAAACACATATCAGAATTCTATGAGCAGAAAATGGTGTCATGCAGAAAGGACAGTTGAAAAAATGCAGGAGGAAGAAAGATCTCCATATCCACATTATAGACAACTAGCTAAAGCAGAGATTTCCTGGAGCCCAGAAACATAAATTGAAACAAAATCACTGAAAACCTCAATGTCACAAGTTTGATGTAGAAAAACACATTTAAAAGTCAACTATCAGGAATCTGTTTTATAGGGCTTTTAGGCCACAGCAGAAACCAGTAGCATTAGGAGTCATGCTAGAGACAATTAAGCTTAGGATGATTTCATTTACGTCCGTAAGATATGATGACCAAATATGCACTGAATTTCATAAAGTGTAAAAAAAGTACAAATATCTTGTTTGTATACCTGAAAAAGTGGGAAAAGTGATACTAACAGGAAAGAGAAGAACGATTTGAGGAACTCAAAAGATGTAGGACCAGTAATGGCAACTGTAGAAGACACACTATTATCAGTGTTTATCAGGTACTAATGGAAGCCATGGGCAGTAGTGCTGACAGCAGAAAAGAGAATATGTTGTCAAGAGGAAAATGGTAGAAGAGATACAATGCATTCACATATAAAAAAACTATCTTCTTTGAAGTATTTAACAAGAAATAGAGGAGTGCCATAGAATGCCAGCTTATTTTGCAACCATAAGGACAAAAGTGAAAACTCTTCCCCAGTTTATATGCACATTCCACCTGAGAAAGGTCAAATCTAGCCAAGATTTCTTACACACATGCTCTGAGGTTTCCTTGAATCAGTCCAATCACTGGGCTACTGGCAAACCTTTCACTGTAATTTGTATTATAATTTTATGTCCTTGGGTATTATTTCCAGAAGCCACAGCTAATGGTGGATGTAATTATCTTGGACATATATCATCTTAAAAAACTGCACAATTCCAGTTAATAATGAAGAAAGTTTAGATAACATTTTTAACTAGTTTTCTATCCTTCTCTTACTCTTCTGCATATCAAATTCATAAACTGGAAAATCCCTACATGTTTTGTTTCAACTTTTTTGAGGAAGGTGTGAATGAGCAGTCCTTTGATACAGTCTTCTACTTTTCTGTCTCTCAGAGCAGGCTTCTTCTATTTGAACATTACACTCAACGGGCCAGGCTATGCTCCAGCTGGGAATGTCAACAGTTGCCCAATGACCATCTAATGTCTTTGTTACTAGGAAAAACACTCCAAAAGAAGAGACTATTGATTTTATCTGAAGGTTTTCACTTTTCCTAAACTGTAAGTTTTGTGCAACTCACTACTTTGTTTGTTCTAAAAGCATTGAGGACACTGTTCATCATATCATTCAACCAGAATCTCCAAAACATACGTCTCAATCTTGATATTGGTTTAGAATTCCAAAATAAGAAGGCAAATGCTCCTCATGAGTAAAATGTGTGCTTCTTCATTCTGTTTTGTAAACAAAACAGCAGGATACAAAATCAACACACAAAAATCAATAGTGTTCTTGTACACAAGTAATGAACCCAATGAGAGAGAAAACAGGAAAGCAATTCCATTCGCAACAAGTTTAAAAAATTAAATACAGAGGAATCACCCCAAGGAGGTGAAAGACCTTTGTAATAAAAATGATAGAACTCCTAAGAAGGAAATTGAAGAGGATTTTAGTAAATGGAAAGATGTCATTTGTTCTTGGACTGGCGAAATTAATATTGTTAAAATGGCAATGTTACCAAAGCAATGTACAGATTGAATGCAATCTCTATTAAAATACCCATAATATTCTTCACCAAACTAGGCAAAATAGTGCTAAAAAATTTCATATAGATCAGAAAAGATCCAGGGTACCCAAAATAATCTTGAGTAAAATGAACAAATCTGGGGGTATCAGAATGCCAGATTTCAAGTTATACTACAAAACTATAGTAATAAAAAGACAGCATGATATATATAGTTAAGATAATTATACTACTAATTGCTACTAGTTCATTGAAAAGAAAAGTTTGTGCCTATATTGTTTGATCAATTTTTCATGCCTATATTTTGTAATATGAACAACTACTTTGAAGATAACAATATGCAGTGTACTAACCATTTTTATTCTCCTATGATCTTGTTTTGAAATTTTATGCCATTGATTTTATTGGGTTTTTCCTTTAAAATAAAGAAAATAAGGCAGAGTATTAGCTTTGCAAAGTATTTCACTGTATGGCACATACAGTAAATAAAATTTTTGTATGGCACAATAAAAAAAATACAGCAGCACAAAAACAAACATGTAGACCAATCAGAACAGAAAATTCAGAAACATCTCCATGCATCTACAGCCATCCAACTTTGGACAAAGGGTCCAAGAATATATCTGGAGAAAAAATATCTGCTTTAAAAGATGATGCTGAGAAAATTATCTATCCACTTGAGGAAAACAGAAACTAGATACTCTCCCTCATTCAAAAATTAAATCAAAATGGATCAAGACCTAGCTAGACCTTCATAGCAAAGGGAAGAAACTAGCGAAAAGACAACATACTGTAGAGGAGAAAATTTTCACTAGCCACTATTCTGATACAACACTAATATCAAGAATGCATTTTTAAAATTCAGAAAGACTGACCCCCCAAAAAAAACCCAAATGACTCAATCAAAACATGGGTCAGTCTTTTTGAATTGATACGTCTCAAAAGAAGTTTTGCTGCTTTTAAATCCTATTGAGAGGCAATGTAGACATAAATGTGATTATAATACATTACCTCAAGTGAGAGTTGAATTGGTGGCAGGCATTGTCCTGGCCATCTGGAGAATCAAACTGCAGAAAATGCTTTTGCTAATTTCCTGGAGCTCATAGCTCAGTGAAGAAAATAGGAAGGGAAAGATAATCACAAGAGATTATACTAAGATTATATAAAAATCTTTCGTTGAGTGGGACATGAATATAACTTTTTGTTTGGTAATCTTTTCCTAGAAATAATGACATGTTAAATAGGAAAGTATAAGTGAATTTTCTAGGTACAAAAAACTGAGAAATTTCTTTCTTTATGAAATCTTTCTGCAGTCACATTTATTTATTGAGACTATGTGATGATGTGAAAATATTGCTTATAATTTTTTTTTTTTTTTTGTGGGTACCGGGGGGACGACCTCAGGACCTCGCGCGCCAACAGGCACCCGTGCCACTGAGCGATATCACCGGCCCCTTTTTCGTATGTGGGTTCCGGGAGTCGAACTCCGGCCTTCGCGCTTGCAAGGCAGGCGCTTACGCCACTGAGCCATCTCACCGGCCCTATTGCTTATAATTTTAAGTCTCTAGAGTGTAGGATAGGTTAGGATGGAGCTGCAACATATGGCCCACAAATGGAAGCTGTATTGAATCATAGAGGTTAAAATATTTACTTTTTTTAATGTTTATAGAAAAATGTTTGAGTCCCTATTGTAAGATATAGTTTGGTAGGGGTGAAAGAGTGGCATAAAAATTGAGGCCATAGGATATTTAAAAGGATTTCATATAACATGCCTAAGAGTTTGGCAGGATTTAACTACATATCTCAAATTTCCATCTTCGTATGTTTCTACTTAAGTTGGCCCATATGCTAGAATTCTGTGCAAGACCAGAGGGTCATGAAAACATAAGGCATTTTTTAGTTGACACACATTATCACCGATCTGCTTCTGATGTCATCACTGACAGACAATCTCACTACCTTTCAATCTTCCTGAATCTTCTTTCACCTTCTCTGACTTATGGAACACAAGCGTGTATGGCTCTATGATCAAGGACACCACCTTCTGTGAGAACACTCATTGCAACAAGATGAGAAGCGAGATCTGAGAGATAATTTAGGGTCCCTGTGTATACCAGCTCAAGTTTATATGTTTCAAGTACTCCTTACACTCTTTCCTACTTTGTATCCATCACCATAGCAGCTCTGTCTGTAGACTTCAGGGGTGTACATGTGTGTGTTTGTGTGTGCATACATGCATGCATTGGATCTCTGTATCTTTTTAAACTTGACTGATATACCATGTGAGGATTTAAGGAGTGCCAAAAACATTTTTTTTTTTTGCATTTTAATTTGTCTGGTTTCCTGAATATTTATTAAAGGTAGAAGATATTGGAGATTGGATTACCAATTATAAGAGAAATGAAATAATAATCCAAGTGAAAATAATGAGAACTGGAATGAAAGCAGTGGCTAAAAAAGAAAAATGAGAGGATTATGAAGTAGGGGACTTTATTAGCTTTAAATGGAAAGCAGATGGTATTTGGGGGAACAAATAAATACTTGGCATCTTTAGAGCAGTGAAGAATTTCAATATTTCAGACTTTTTGTTTCTGAATGAATGTTAAAAGTAAAAACCAAAGAAGATATATTGGAGCAATTCAGTTTTGAATTCTCCCTACCCATCCAGAGTAGCTGTCTGTTATCTCTCTCTTCCCTCTTCCCTATCTTCAAATAAATTGTTCTCTTTTATTTAAAAAAAAGAACAAATATTTCCTAGTAGTATGGTTTTATTATGTTCCCTCCAAAATTTGGGTGTTACCTTATGATGATACTAAGACATAGAATCTTTAGAAGATGATTAGGGCATGAGTGTTCCACCTCATAAATCCTCATAAATGTTTTTAATACTCATGAGTGGGATTAAGATCCTCATGGGAGAGGTTTCAGCCAGAACCTTCTGGCTTCTGCATGTAGGCTACGTTCTTCCTTCTTTTTCAAGGATGCAGCATCAAGACTACATTCTGTAAGCAGAGAAGAGCACTTGGCAGACAAATGAACCTGGTAATACCCTGATCATGAACTTCTCATCCCCAAAATTAGAAGAAATAAATTTCTGTTCAATTACTCATTTGCAAGTATTTTGTCACATATGAAAAAAATGGGTTAAGACAGCTGGTATTAGGTATATAGAAATGTCTCTCCGGCATGACAAAAATGAAAACTTTAAATCATATCTTTATCAAGAAAAAATACCACAAATTCTTAATAGAGTGATACTGCTATTTTGTACTATTTGTGTCATATAAATCAGTTGCTGTTTTAAGTAGTGCTAAAGAGTTGAAATCTTGAGAAAGCCATTTGCAATGAGATGACTTTGTCCTTTGATTCTCTAGTTAATACTATACTTACACACAAAAACATGGTTACACGTGCGTCACTGTGCTAAAAAGTTAGAAATTCATGTAACTGTGCATTCTTCAATCAACACTTTGAAAGCATAAATAACACAAAATATAGTTTGATATATTTTTTAAGAAATTAAGTTTTAATTACTATTGTAGTTGCTAAACGTTTGCCCTTTGCACCATGCCATTTTAAACAGAGACATTACATAATGCTGCACTGGAATGCTCAAGAATAACTAACAAGATAATGAAGATACTGAATCAAAACATAAAAGCTATATCATGTTATTTTGATTCCTCTTAGAATCTTCCATTTGCATTTCCTTTTAGAAAGGAAATGTATAATAGGTTTGACAATGGTTTCTCCTTACTGTGTCAAGTGAGTCATTAATGAAGGATTTTTTATTGCCAAGATTTAACTTTACATTTTACTTAATTACTTAATTCACATTTAGTCACCGGATAGCAAGTCATTAGTTTTGTAGATTAGTACTTTTCCCTTAATAGCTGGAAGTAGAATCTTTGCTGAATTTCTTTATCTTTTTATCTACATCCCCTTAATGGCACATGACAATTTAATCTTAGACTTTTAATTACTGCTGCCTGTATCATGACTTCATTTTAAACTCTCACATATTTAAGAAGATAGGTTTATATGTGTATTTAAATAGTATTTAATACACATCGCATGTTATGTACAAAGAAAAATTTAAAACATTTGTATACCTCATTTATTATCTTTCTGGTAAATTATTTTATCAAATTGTTTTGAATCTTACATATCATCTACAAATTAAAAATTTGCAAATTTTGCCCAGTTAGAAGAATGTAAATATAATATAACCAATTTAAATTTAACTAATTTCCATTTTTAAAATATAAATGAGGACTTAAAATAATACTGTAGATTTAGACTCAGTGTTCTGAGATTGAAACTTTCAACACACATTAATATTGTTTTTACCTTAACCACCATCTATCAATAGAATTTACTTTAATAGACTAAGACCTATCTTCATATTTTAATGAATCAATGGAATTAGATAAATGAGTCAATTACTAATACTTGAGATAAAAAGTTTCTATTTGAAACTCACTAAACAAAGTGTTCAGTTGCTAAAAGAATTAAATGTAGGGTTTTACCATTTCAACAAATTAGAGTATTAATCCGCATTCTATTTTAATTTTTGCATTCTTGTCCTACTCTATCAATGTGTGGAGTTCTTAAACTGAACCATAAACGCAAAGTAAAATCATTTACCGTTCTTCATTTCTACAGATTCTCAGTGTGGGATTGAACAGTTTTTCCATAAATTTTATCTTTATAGATGTAAATCTAAGGCTAGATTTAACTTGGAAATCAGTAGGAGCCACATATATGGATGAATAAAATGAGTAATTGTGGATTGCAAGATCTCTAGTGATCTCTATTTCTAACAACAGCATGGCTGTCTTCCTACCCCCTGAAACCAATAAGTTGAATATTGGTATTCTCAGAGTAATTCTTCCCCCTTCAGTATGATTGCTCATTAAGATGTCATCCTTTATTAAAAGATGACAGCTTTTAGTTGAAGTATGATGCATGAGGCATTCTGTTCTGTTGATGGATTAATGTGACTACCTACACTTAATGTCAGTTGAGAAACTGACAACTACATAGCTTTTGCAGGGCTCCAGTAGCTATCAAGTTGTCCATTGGTTTGGAAAATTTGCATTTTGAAGATAGTGATTTAATTCATATTTCTTAGCTTTCCAGGCTTCAATATTCACACCTTCTTAATAATTGTAAGGCTTCCGTACCACCATAACAATTGAAGTCACTCAATTCACACTTTTCAATTCCATACCTTCTTTCCAAACAAGAGAGCTGTAAGAGGATCTACTTCAAGTAATGAGTCTCAGCTTTATTTGTTATATTTTTTGGACCTGATCTTTTAAAAAGAAGTGTAATGAAAATGACAAAATTCTCTGGCTTGTGGACAGGACAGCACCTTCTCAAATTTTGGCTCTTCCCTTTATAATTCACCTTGAACCTTTTTCTTAGCCTCTTATGAACTACATTTTCTTATTTACAGAATAGTGATGATATCAATCATGCAGGGAGTATATTAATGTAATATATCATTTTCCCATTTTAATTATTTGAATTGTTCGAGTCATAAGTTTAAAACTCACACAAACTCTGTGAGCAAACACATTAGCCCTATATTCCAAATATATCTATTATTTGACCATCTTACTGCCTCCACGATTAGTATCTTGATCTAAGACTGCATGATTTTCACTGGATTACAGTGATAGCTTCAAGTATATTTCTCTGCTTCCGCTTTTTCCTCACTTACAATCTGTTCTATAGATATAAACAATCATAAATCAGGACATATCTTCTTACTTCTCTTTTCAAAATAATCCCTTTTCCTTTTTTCTTTTTTTTCTTTTATTTTTTGTGGGTACTGGGGGACGACCTTAGGACCTCGCACGTCACCAGGCACCCGTGCCGCTGAGCGATATCACCAGCCCTTTTTTTGTATGTGGATACCAGGAGTCGAACTCAGGACCTCTTGCTTGCCAGGCAGGTGCTTATGCTGCTGAGCTGTCTCACCGGCCCCTTCTTTTTTCTTATACAGGGTTTTGTTAAGATGCCTGGGCAGGACTTGAATTTTTACATTCAAGTGATACTCCCTGCTTGGGTTACAACAGCTGGGACTAGAAGTTTGTGCCACTGCTGGGGACCAGGGGACATGAAATAGCATTTTACTATGCTGGGGACTAGGCTACATGGTTGGGGCCCCATGGACTCAAGGCCAGTGTGACCTTGCTTTAGGAACAGAAGTATGCAGAAGGCTGCTATGTTTCCTGGCTGTGCAGAGAAGGCTCTAACTGCAGCTCTCTTAAGGCAAAATAATGTCTCTTGAGGAGTTATACAGCTAGTTTCTCTTAGTTCTTTGAAAAGATAGTTTTGTGCTAATACTTTTTTGGACAATAGTTCATGTTTATATCTTGTACTCTGAACAACTATTATGAATATAACAATATGCAATTTATTAATTATTGTTAGTCTCCTATTAGCCTGTTTTGAAACTCTTTTATTGTTATTTTTACTTTTTATTGTTTAAAATTAAAAAGAAAAAAGAATGCAGGCATCCAGGCTTAGGGAAGAACTTGTTTTGCATTAACTTTTCCCTGTCTACCACAGTCACTGTTCCAGGAAAAGTACCCCCCCTTCTTCTGTACTCCTTGCTACTAATAAAAGTGGGCTGACCATAAAAGTTTTTGTGCCTGTCCACTAGAGACAGGTTCCTCCCGGCCCTCTTGTACCTTGAATATTGTCTTTTGTCTATTTTTATTCCTGTCATTCCCCACACAGGTATCCAGGGATCTGCTAAGCCCTAGGCATGCCAAGAAACCTTTGTTTGTACTTTTTTTTGGGGGGATAACGGGGGTCGACCTCAGGACCTTGCACGCCAGCAGGCGCCTGTGCCACTGAGCAATATCACCGTCCCTTTTCTTATATGTGGGTACCGGGAGTCGAACTCAGGACCTCGCGCTTGCCAGGCAGGCGCTTATGCTGCTGAGCCTTCTCACCGGCCCTGTTTGTACTTTTTGAGCTGATCCTGAAAGCACACGTAAATTGATTAGATTTTAGCTCACTGACTTTCTTTAATCGACCTATTTAAAATATGCTTGCCTTTCTCTGATCTATGTCCCATTCTAACTTTATATTTTCCAGACATTTTTCACAATCTCCCACATTGTACTATTTATTTAGTTGTTTGTTATTTACCTTGCCATCTAACAACCATTTTTTGTGTACCATTTCAGTCCAACCTGCTCAATTTGCTGCTGTAGTGCTGAGCTCTACAGGTGCTCCAAATGGTGTCTTACAGGGATCACTTGGAAGTTTCGTCATCTTGGTCCTCAAATTTTTAGACTTAGCTTCCAAGCATAGGATATTGGGATTCCATACATGTTATGATGGGAAGTTGAAAATCAATAATCTGTGGAACAACAAATTAAGGATGGGATTCAGTGGATAAATAAGCATTTTCTCCTTTTTCCATCATGCATACTATTCTGAGACATTTTTAATATTTTGTGAGATTGAGCAGCCAGTCACCCATAGCCAAAGTCTTTTTGATATGTTATTCTTGTATTGCTCCTTCCTCTATGTTCCTTTCATTCCAGCTATCCCTAACTTCTGCTTCCTGGATTTTCCTTTATAATAAATTACTTATTTTAAACCTTTCAATTGAGGTTTTCTTTGTCAGAAAAATCATTAAGATAATGCTACTAAGAGCTCCCTAGATAGCTGAAGTTTTGGAACTGGGTCACTTACTAGTCATGTAACAATAAGAACAATTGCTGGTGTTAAGTGGAAGCCAATAAATCCCAAGATGTAAGAGTTTCAAAATTTCTAATTCTCACTTTTGATAGACTGGAATTAAGAATAGATAGAAGGGAAGGCACTATAATATACTGGGGCTGGAACACTTAGAAAGTAAGGAGACATCAAGTATTACAAAGATTATGAAGAACCTAGCATGAAAACTGTGTGTTGAAACATGTAATACTCAACTGAAGACTAGCGAGTCTTTATGTCAGCTCTTAAGGGAAGGACTCAATGTCCTGTAATCTCAAGAAAAACTGTGTTGAATAAAAGACTAGGATCTAAGTATATGGGAGACAGAATTGCAAAGAAAATGAATCCATAGCCTCCAAAGTTGTCCTTTCTTTGTTGTGTTGAGAACTTGGTAGGAAAAGTAAGATTCAGACAATGAGGTTGAGACTTTTGGTTGATGATTCTGTAAAACTTGTACCATAAAATACCCTTTAACTTTCTTTGTGGTGAACAAAGTCTTCTCTATGTTCCTTGAAAGAGGAATGATGTCTCCTCATTCCTAGAAATCACTTTAGTAAGTCATCTGAAGAATTAGTTTGCAAATATAACTCCCCAATCTTCATCTCTGCCACTCTTCATTATTCTAAATCATCCAAATCATGTTTACTACGAAGGTAGAGAAATACTGTCTGAATTCTAGGATCAAAGTCATTTTATATCAAATGCAGTGTAGATAGGTTTTTGCTATTACATATCAGGAATAGAAGGAAAATATATTGGTATTAAATTTAAAGTGTTAGATCAAGAAAATAGGGAAGAATATTTTCTCACTAAGGGATTAGTTTTAAGCTAATAGCACTCACTCATACCATAAAGATCCATTATTCTGGTGAGAATGCCTGGAGCTGATGTTATACCATGGTGGGTCACTCTGTGGAGCCTGAATATGATTATGTCTTTGAGTATATAAAGAAAGGTGATAGAATTTCTGTAGCTCTGAATAGGGGTAAGAATATTAAGAAAATATTTAGATGAGATTGATTATAAAGAAGAACTAGAAAATCACCCCCAAAATATACTCTTTAGTATGACCCAGGTGATATTAACTCCTATAAGGCAGAAGTGACAAATGTTCAAGAGATGCCATATCTTCTTTTTTTTTGGGGGGGTACCGGGGGTCAAACTCAGGACCCTGTGCACCAGAAGGCACCTGTGCCGCTGAGTGATATCACCGGCCCTTTATTCATATGTGGGTTCCAGGAGTCAAACTCAGGGCCTCGCGCTTGCCAGGCAGGCGCTTATGCCCCTGAGCTATCTCACCGGCCTGAGATGCCATATCTTTGAGAAGCTCAGTAAATGCTTTTTTTTCTATAAGTTTTGATTTTTTGGGGGGGGATATGTATCACACTACTAAGTTCCCTAACATAAATGGGAATAAGGGAATTTTGACAGGCTGAGACTAAATGGCAACCTCTAACTTCAGAGGTAAATTGACCCAATTACAGCAATAAACAGCAAGGTAGGTGTGATGATCAGGCTAATTTGTCCTATAGTTATCTGAAGTGATACGGAGGTAGCGCAGTTCATGAACTTGATTCTTTCCATGATTCTGGTCGCAAACCAAGTTGGACAAGAACTTAATCAAATTCAGCAGTTAGTTTCAATGTTGACCTTATGAGGCAAGTGGATTCAGTTCTGGTCCAGTTTAGTTTGTGACATGAATTACAGAAATAATTGAGTTAGTGAACCAAGGTACAACACTAGAAGAACATAGTACTCTTAAGGACAAATTAGATGGGATGTTGTTCAATCTGTGTAATAAAAACAATTCAGAGTTAGGAATTAAAAGTGAGATATCTGTCACTGAAATAAGAAATCACAATTCTTTCCCTGGATTTGGGATATGAGTAATTTCCTAAGTCCAGAGCAAAATGACTGAAGATGGATGATCTAGCGATAATGCTGTCCATATGTGTGGTGAATATTTCTCTAATCCTTTGACCAGAAACTTTGTACTGTGTGCAAAAGAAATTGTGAAACTTTATGAGAATTGTTGCATTTAGCATTGTGTTCAACCTAGGTTATACAAAATACCATCAAGACATAGCAGTTAGAGTGGGTACTAATGAAATGGAGCTGGGAAATGTATTTTAGTCTAAATCCAACTCAAATGAATACAATGGGAATGTAGTAAAAACTAGAAGATGATTTCCACAGTGTATATATCAGCAGATATAATACCTCTCACAAGAAGCTGTTATGATGACTGCTAATAAGTGTCCCCAATCTTGGATAGGCAGAACAAATATTGTCAAAATGGTCATATATCCAAAACTGTTATACAGATTCAGTGTAGTCCCAATCAAAAGACCAACAACATACCTTACAGATCTAGAGGAAACAATCCTAAAATTCTTATGAAAGTAGAAGAGACCCAGAATAGCATAAGTAATTTTGGGCTATAAGAGCAAAGCAGGTGGTATTGCAATACCTGACTTGAAGCTATACTACGATGCAGTAGTGATAAAAATGGCATGGTACTGAAAAAAAGAAAACAAATATGATGATCAATGGGACAGAACTGAGGATTTAGAAACCTCCCCAGATATATTCAACTACCTGATCTTTGACAAAGTAGCCAAAAGCATATGTTGGAGGAAGGATAGTCTATTCAACAACTGGTGCTGAGGAAACTGGATATTTGTCTGTAGAAGATTGAAACTGGTATCTCTCACCATATACTAAATTAACATCAAATAGATCAAAGATATTAACATTAAAACTACTGAAATATAAAATAGGTAAAACTTTTGAAGACATAGATATAGGAAAGGAGTTTCTAAAGAGAATGTCAGTTGCACAAGAATCAATAGCAAGAATTAACAAATGGGATTATATCAGACTAAAAAAGCATCTGTACAGCAAAAAAAATCAATTAGTAGAGTGAAGAGACAACCTGCAGAATGAGAACAAATTTTCACCAGCTACTCCTCAGACAGAGGACTCATATCTAGAATATATAAAGACCTCAAAAAAATTTTTAAACCACCTAAAATTAAAGATTAAGTGAAGAAATGGGCAAGAGAAATGTATAGGCACTTCATGGATGAAGAAATGAAAATGGTCAACAAATATATGAAAAAAACGTTCAACTTCTCTGACCATTAGAGAAATGCAAATTAAAACAATACCAAGCTTCCATCTTACTCAGGAAAGAATTGCAATCATTAAGAAATTAAATAATAAAAAATGCTGACATGGCTGTGGCAAAAAAGGCTGTGGTGTAAATTAGTACAACGATAGTGGAAATAAGTATGGAGGTTTTTCAAAGAACTAAAGTTAGAAATTCCATATGACTTAGCTATCCTTTTTCTCAGGACCTTTCCTAAGGAGCTCAAGACTTCACATTACAGTGATACCTGCATACCAATGTTCACAGCAGCATAATTCAAAATAGCAAAATCCTAGAAGCAGCCTGTGTATCCATCAACAGATGATTGGATAAAGAAAATGTGGATCTGTGTCTGCATATAATGGAATACTACTTGGCTATAAAGAAAGAAATTTGAGACACTTGTAGGAAAATGAATGTACCTGGAATATAATGTTTAATGAAATAAACCAGACACACAAGCATAAATACCATATGATATCTCTCATTTGAGTGAGGCAAAGTACAAACAGAGAGAATAATAAAGGATGGATAGAAGTGCACAAGCGCATGGATCTCTTGGAATAGGGAAGGGGTCCAAGGGAACAAGGGTGATGAGTGAGGAAAAAGGGAAGAGGAAATAAGAGTAAAAATATACCATGTGCAGGAACCTGATAACCTCAATGAATATAAACATTATATGCCATAACATGATCTAAGATTAATAATAGCAACAAGTATGAAAATCATGATAGAGGTATTAGAAGAAGAGGAAAGGAAGGGGAAGGGGATTAAACAAAGAAACAATCTGTAGAATATACAGGTACATAATCCCCAAATTATTCCAAACTAACTGCATGTATTGCAAACATGTACAAATAAAATGAAAAAGATTAAAAAGTAATATAAACTGCAATCATTTGTAGGAAAGTGGATGTGCCTTGAGAACATAATGTTAAGTGAAATAGATCAGTCACACAATATCAAATATTGCATTGTTACTCTTATATGAGAAACCCAAAATATAAATGAAAAGCAAAATAAAAGACAAGTAATAGCAGGTAGGGAGACAGATCTGTTTTAAAAAGGGAAAGGGATCAAGAGATGGAAGGAGAGGGGAGGAAGGGAAGGGAAAGAGGATGAAAAAAGTGAATTAAGATATATTATTGGCATCTACCAATTCAATGCAAGTAATATACACATTATGTACTACATACACATACTAATAAAAAATAACAAAATCATACTTTAAAACTGATAAAATTGTCTAATGTCCTGCAATTGGATAATTAAACACTGAGTACATACCATTGGATACAAAGTTACTATTTGATAAGATTTGTGTATTTAGATTCACTGTTTTATAAGATTAGATAGGTGAAAGAGAAAATACATTTTTCAATCAAAATACTGCATTCAACATTTGTCTCCAAAATGTCCAGAAGCAACAAATTACTTTAGGATTCACTGGGCTTAGTTTCTTCTAAAGACCTTTCTCCAGATCATGTTTAGAGCTGCAGAGAGCATTGTCTCGGACCAACTGATAGGAGGCTCAGTCTGATTCCTAAATAAGAAGACATGGTGCACCTATATGTATCAGAGCAGTTTTTATGGCTGGCCCTAAAAGACAGTGGAAATTCTCTCATTTGCTAGAGCTTTGAACATCATAGTCTTTCCTTTATTGTACATGGAGAAAAAGCAGTGTCCTGAATTGTGGATTAATATGCATAGATTCCCAGACAAAAGTGAATGTATTGTCAGAGTAATTGGGTCTGAAAAGAATTATATTAGAAACAATCAGTGTAAAGAAATTCTAGAAAGGAACAGACATGCATACTTATTGGGGTGGGCGCAAACTGCTTATATTTTTCTGTCCCAAGTTAATGCCCATAAAAGAGATATCTACTACAAAGAACCCCATTAGCAGTGAGGGAGAGAGAAGGATCCGTCCTAATAATGTCAATAAATCTCTTTCCTTAGTTACCACACTGTTGTTGTGAGAGGCCCTAGTAGCAGGATTATGCCTTACTGTCTCCAAGTTTATCTTACCTACTGCCACATTGAATGTCTAACCTGTATTTCAAGAAACCAATGCTGAGCTCTTATGGCATCAGTCCTTAAGGAGACCAATGTGCCATTAAATGGCATGTTGAGTGCATCAGGCCCCTTTTACTCTGGAAAGGACAGCAATTACGGATTTGACTTCTGCTTCAGATGTAGGTGCACTTTACCACATTGCTTCTTCTAACACGTTAGGCTTTGCCAGAGTCAGTCTTGTTTCCCAAGGTTGGTAGGATGATTCTGCTTGGGAAAACACTATTTGTCCCATGGAAAATTAACACTATCACTTGTCTACTTTGCTCTTTTCACTCCAATAGACCAGGAAACAAAGAAATAAATTACTATACTGTCAGGGGCAATTGACTCTAATTACAATAAGAAGTGAGGGGTGCTATTAAACAAAGGAAGGGAGATATGCTGCTATCTGTGATATTCTCTTCAGCATCTCTTCAGGTTTTTGAAACTAGTGATAAATTTAAATCAACATTACGGCAACCTCAGGATGACAAGGGCAAAGCAGAAGATAGCTCATATATTTTGAGAAAATGGGTCTTGCAGCAGTTCAGAGCAGCTAAACTGATGGCTAAGGATGAGATACTTAGAAGAAAAATGAGAGTTATATTTAATGATTATTAAGTATGACCTAATGACCAGGATTTGCACTGATGACTGTGCCTTATCCTCTTGCTGCAAGACTGCAGAGATTTCAGAAGACCATTGTTTTGTTGATAAGTCTGAACTGGATTGGGTTGAAGAGTGGAAACAAAGGAGCAACGTGGTGCCTAGGGTAATCTCTATCTGGTAACTCTTACCTACAACTTTCTAACTGGTTGTCCTTATCTATCTCGTGCCAGATTGTTGTGGATCAGCTCTGAATGAGCTTTGAGAATATCTCACATCAATTCCTTGATCTAATAGTTTTCCACTTTACTGGTATCATACTTGGAGATACTACACTTCTGCCACAGTAGGGATGCTATAGAAACTTCTGGGCAGAAACATATTCATTTTATTGCTGAAGTGCAGTTAGCACCATGTGAAGGCTAACTTTTGATGAGTGGGGTATGGACATCTAAGGAAAAATGCCTCCCACACCTTTCACCCTCAGGAAATGATTGAATTTTATACAACTTCACGTAGAACTATGGGATTCATCAACGACTTCTAGCAATTCCAGATTAGTAGTGTATCTTGACATAGGTTCTTTATTCTTATCAACATGCTCTTGATGATTCCTAAGTTATTTGCCCCAATAAATAACTTTTATTCAAGTGTCTGTTTCTGGCTGTATTTTATTCCAAAACCAAACTCTTTTAATTTCAGTATAGCCAGTGGGTTTTTTCTATTTTTGCCTCTATGCCAGCTGGTGTTAATTGTTGACTTGACTGGGTTAAGAGACTACTAGAATGGTGACTGGATCATGCACCAATGTTCATAGCTATATGTGCTGTTAGGAGGTGGGTCCCAGTGTAGGCCAGTGTTGCTCGGGGCATGCCCTTGGAGGTTATATTTTTTTTATTTTTTTTTTTTATTTTTTTTTTATTTTAAAGAGAAGAAAAAAACAAAACAAATCAAACGAAGAACAAATTTTCAAAACAACATAATAGGAGGGTAACAATGGTTAATACATTATGTATTACTATCTTTAAGTTAGTTATTCAGGACACCAGACATTAGCATTCAATTGTCCAAACATTATTGGCACAAACCTTACTCTTCAATGAACTAAGTAAAAATGGTAGTGTATCTATCTTAACCATCTTATATATATATATATACAATTTTTTCCCCTTTCCCTTCTTTCTTTTCCCTAAATGCCCATCAACTGAGGAATGGATAAGAAAGATGTGGTATTTTTATACAATGGAGTACTATTCAGCCATAAAGAAGGATAAACTGGAGACTTTTATAGGTAAATGGATGCAACTCGAGAAAATACTCATAAATGAAATAAACCAGAAGCACATGTGTAAGCATCGTATTATCTCTCTAGTATGAGAAACTGAAAGAGTAAATAAGATCCAAAATGTACAATAGATATGGTGAATCAAAAAGAAACTGGTCAAAAGGAAAGGAGGTTATATTTTTAGCTGAAGTTCTTCCCCTGTGTTCTGATAGCTGGCTCCCATAAAGTGAATAGATTACTCCACCACACACTTATACCATGATGTTTCTGCCTCAAAATCACCCAACGATGGACTGACACCTGAGAATCATGAGCCAAATAAACCATTTCCTTTAGGTTGTATATGCTAAACATTTTGTCCCAACAACAGGAAAGCTGATTCATACAGTCACTAAACCTACTATGGCAAGTCTGATACAGATGATACCTTCAAGAAATACTGCTAAATCTATGCATTCAACATTGGTATTGCTTCTCCTAGAAACCTTTGAATCATTTATTGGCTCTTCCCACCTTTCTCTGAATTTCTGCATTATTGCATTTTACCAATGTGCATATACAATTACTTCCTATTTTTAATGAAACTCCTTCTCCAAATGTAAAGAACTGGAATGAGCCTGAGTTTTACATTTTCCTGTTGTCTTAGTCTATTTTATATTTCTATAACAAAATGCCTAAAACTGAAAAAAATTATAAAAAAGAGAAATTAATTTGGCTCATTGTTCTAGAGGCTAAGAAATTCAAGAGCATGGTGCTATAACAGTTCAGCATCTGGTGAGGGTCTTTTTGCTTTATCATAACATAGCAGAAGGCATCACAGGGCAAACAAGAGTAAGCATGCGAGCTCTGGTCTCTTCTTACAAAGTTGCAATTGCCATCGGTGGTCCTAATTGCTTTCTGGAGCATTAATTATACTTTAGAGTTTGTTCTGCTTGTGGCAAGAGTGGAGTTTTACATTCCCGCCCTAATCAGCCATTGGTTATGGCTATGCTAGTTGGAGCTATGCTCATTCTGTGATTTGAATGTGTTCCTCAAGAGTATAGTCCTAATAACATTCTAAAGGACCTATCCACAAATGTCATTATCACGTGAATTTACAATTAATTCTTCAAAATATGAATTTCAAACTTTTTTTATTAGTACATTTTTGTGATATGTAATGATTACATTCAAATTTGGGGTTCAGTACACATAGATATCACATCTTGATCCTTTTTATTTATCCTGCTGCTCACACATGCTCCTCCACCCCCATTTCCCAGATCTTCTTCCCGTCTTTAGAGTCTACACACCTATTTTTTAACATGGCTTTCTATTTTGCTCTTTAAATTATTTATAGTTTGGGATTGTCATATTAGATAAACCATGCTGTAGTTAACCTTTTATAACAAACTTATTTCACTTAGAATTACACTCTCTAGACCCATCCATTTTTCATAAATGACCCAAATTTATACTTTTTTAAAAATAAATAAATAGCACTTGATTGTGTTTAGATGGCGCATTTTCTTTTTCCATCTTTATTCACCTGTTGATGGCCATATAGGCCACTTTCACGATTTAGTAATTGTGAGTTGTGCTGGTATAAACACAGGCATGCATGCATCACTGTAATATGATGACATTAACTCTTCGCAGGAAAATATCCAGACAAGGTATACCTGGGTCAAATGAAATTGCTAGTTTTAGTTTTTGAGAAATCTTCACACTGATTTCCAAAAATATTTTTACTAACTTACATCTCCACCAACAATGTATAAGTATTCCTTTTGTTCAACAACTTTGCCAGCATTTGTTGCTTTTTAAATCCTTGATAATGGTCATTCTTACTGCAGTAAGGTACAATCTCACTATGCTTTGGTTTGCATTTCCCTAATGGCCAAAGTGACTGAACATTTATTCATGTATTTATTGACCATTTACATTTCTTTTTCTGTGAAGTTTCTTTTCAACTGCCCATGTTTTTGAGTGGATCATTTATTTGTGGCAGTCTATTTTGTTTGAATTTGTTATATATTCTAGATATTAGTCCTCTGAGGAGTAGCTGGTAAAATATTTTTCCCATTTTGTAGATTTTTTCTTCATTTTTTCAGTTGTTTCCCTTGCTGTGCAGAGGCTTTTTAATTGGACATAATCATATTTGTTGATTTTTGGTAATATTTTTTGTGCAATTGAGTTTCTATTCAAGAAGTCTTTGCCTATGTCTTCAACAGTTTTACCAATTTTTTCTTCCAGTAGATTCAGTGTTTCTGTTTTTATACATAGTTCTTCGATCCATTTTGATTGATTTCAGTATAAGGTGAGAGATATGGATCAATACTCATTCTTCTACACGTGGATAACCAGTATATGGACTTCTGAGGAACACATTCAAGCCACACAACACTCATAACTTCAACAAGCATAAGCTTAGCCAGTGACTGATTAGTGCAGGAATAAAAAGGCCACTGTTTGCCTCAAACAGAACAAATTATAAAGTATAATGTTCGAGAATTTTCTGTGTTATCAGGTTTAGGTTTGACAAAAGATAATGTTTGCTGATTTCCTCACCTTCTGCTTTCTCTGTTTTACTTCCCCCAATTAGTTATTAGTTCCTCCTAATAACTCCTCGTAGTTAATTAATCAGAAAATTCCAATTAGAAATAATCAAAGAAAATGACAAGAATTTAGAAAATATTCAATAACAGGCAATATGTTTTGAAAATAACATCTGTTAGATATTATTATAACTTTACTAGTGTCATCCTTAAAAAAAACCCTCTGCGTGTTTTGGATCTAATCTGACAATGTGTAATTCTTTTTGAGAATAGCATGAAAAACAGAGGTGAACATGTATAAATTACAGTACTGGGTATTTCCTATAGTTAGATGATCATAAAATTAGTAGAAAACTGTTAAAAAGTGTAAAAATTTCAAGCTCTACTTCCAGAAATTGTTAGGTTTGTAGTTTAAAAATAGCTATGTTTTAAAATTTTTGCCTAATGGTGATGTTAATGATCATCTAGGTTTTTGTGCCAAAGAGTTCAGCCTTTCAAATTACTGTCATTCTGCAGTCTTTAAAGAACAGATTTTGCTCTATTTTCCTTATATCTTTCCTGAGTCTGCCTGAAACTGATCAACTTTCAGTTCCCATAACTGTGGGTGGGCCTATTTGTAAGGTCACACAGAGTTCTAATTAGTTGAAACTAGTTGCAGTGAACAGTAAGTGTTAACTTACAAGGAACAAGTATTCCTTGTAAGGAATACATACTTGGACTCTGCTTTAATTTCCTGATGTACAGTTTTTAAACCTTTAGAATCTCCAAAGTGATGTATCTTTTGATATGTTTATAAAATATTTAGGGGTTTCTGGATAGTCTCTGCATAATGGTGGAATCCAGAGGGACAGAACATGTGATTAGAAAGTGAGAACATTCAAACTCAGCCCTGAACTGTCTTCACTTCCAGGGCAGCTCAGTCGATGACCAATGAATTTAATTGACCACGGCTATGTAATAATGCTTCAATTGAAATAAAAAAGGTTGGATTCAGAGAGGTCCAAGGTTGTTGACCATATGACACTGGAAGTGTGGTACCCTAGAGAAGGCTGAGAAACTTCACAACCCTTCTGCCATAGTTTTCCCTGTGCAAATCTTTCGTTTGATTTTTCCCAAGGTATCTACTTATAATAACTAGGTAATAGTAAGGAAATGCATTTCTTCATTCTGTGAGACTCCCTAGCCAGTGATTGAACATAAGAGAGGAGCCCAGGGAACCTCCAAATTGCAGCTGGTCAGTTGGAAACCCAGGTGACAACCTGGATTTGTGACTATCATCTGAAGTGGAAAGGAGAAGTCTGTGGGACTGAGCCCTTAATCTGTGAGATCTCATGCTTACTCCAGTTCGATAGTGTCAGAATTGAGTGTGTAGGATCTCCAATGGATATAAGCAGACACTTGGAGAATTGTTTGGTGTGTGTGTGTGTGTGTGGAAAATTCACACATCTGTCTTCAGAAGTAAAGAGATTTTCTTATAGAGTGGACTATAATATAAAAAATATATAATGTAATATGATAGTACAATATATAACAGAAATAAAAATATCTTAATATTTTTTTGAATGTGAAAAAATATGACAGCTATGTATCCAACACTTTCTTACACTAAACTTGTTTTCTTTTAGTTTCCATCTATTAACTGTATTATCTGAGATATTATATTTTTATATAATTATAAGCCAAACTTAGAAGAAAATGTATTTACATAAAGAAGATAGTCCATTAGAAAATCAATCTACATATAAAGAGAAAATTTGGTCATTGTTTAATAGCAAATAATCAAATTACATAGACATACATAACTATGCAAAGTTAAGAAAAAGAAATTTCATAATCATTAGTGTATTACACATTATTTTAGCACCTTCTGATTCATGAAGTACACTCATAGTTTCTTACTTTATTCTCCTGAAAACTAATTTGCTATTACTAATAACTAATCAAAAGAAATAAAAATAAAGTACTCAAAAATTATTGATTTACGAACACTTTGAAATAGGCCAAATATCTTTTTTTTTTTTGTCTTTTTGAGACAGGGTCTGGCTATGAAGTTCAGGCTGGCCTTGAGCTCACTTTGTAGCCCAGGCTAGTCTCGAACTTGCAATGATCCTCCTGCCTCAGCTTCCCGAGTGCTGGGATTATAGGCGTGTGCAACCAGGCCCGGTAGGCCAAATATTTTATACCACTTATTATAGCGATCATATTTTGTACGTGCTTCTAAGTTGATATAGTGCTTTTAAAATGCATTCTATCATTTGATATTACAACAGTGCTAGGGGAATACATAAAATTATGTTCTATAAAATGAAAAAAACAAATTTAGAGAAACTTACTTGAATTGGGAAGAATAACGCATGTTGAAACTTATTTTGAACTTCCAGTGATTTGCTTTTATTGTGCCACCAAGCTCCTTTTTTTCCTGGTAATAGTCAGTTATTTACATATAAACACGAATGTAGTTACCATATTTACATGTGCTTAGCTAAATGACTAGATCAATTGAGCAGAGAAATGTATATGCATGTGACAAATTTAGCATAATAAACTTTATTTCAGTGACCTAGACTAATTTTTTTAAAGATATACTATTATTCATTCTTGTGAAGCATTTATTTTTATTTATCATACATAAATAATAAAATAAATTTATAGTGAACATAATCCTTATTCTATAACTGGCATTTTATTACATTTATTATTGCATATATATCTATTGTTCCACTGCACTACCAATTTGATTTTATTTTCCTTGAGCAATTATAATCATATTCAAATTATTTTCTGTATAAATCCAGTATTTTTTCATCTTGTTGCTTGGTCTCTATTGAATTGATATTTTTTTCTCCAAGGAAAAGGTAATACAGTATTTTCTTGTTTGTATGACAGGAAAATTTAGATTTCATCTGTAACATTGTCATTCCATGCTGTAGAAAGTTTTTATTATGTTAAATTCTGCCAAAAAGTAATTTTAAGTAAATATTTAATTTTGATAAACTAATTTGCAAGTTTTAACTCCATTGCTGTGGTTTCAGGAAGATTTTGAGTTCAGTATTTTAGAGTTAGCTGCCTGCTTGGAATTTACCTTGCAAATATGTAGTGTAATGGACAATCAGATATTTGGCTGTTTACAATTTTCCAAAATAAATGTGATTATTATGTATCATAAACATACTCTAATAAAAAATCAACTTATTCAATAAATAATAGAGATAAAATACATTTTAATCATTTCAATGTAATTTTAATTACCACTTTTAATGGTGGTGTTTTATAATGAGTCCCATAATTTAAAATGAATGTGTGAGAAGAATTATTAAAAAATGAAGTTCTCTTCTAGAATATCAGGTGAAAGCATTTACAGAGGTTCTACCTGTGACTATGCTTTATAACAGAGCATTTCAAAAATGCATCTTCCTGGCTTTCTGAAAACTAGCTCACAGACATGTTTTCTGATGATTGCAAATCTTAGGCACGGGTTTACTTCCACATATTCCAAATGGCAACAACTCTGCTGCAGAAAACAATTTTTGTCCTGTCACTAGTTTGTTAATCAACTGTCAGTCTCTTATCAAGATCTCATATCCAATCAACAAAGGCTTAAGTGAATTACAGTTGCAAATGTCCATCATAGTGAGCACCTGCTTGTGTCAGTCTCATGACCAGCTAGTTTAGAAGGAGGCATGTCACTTCTACTAAAAATCCAGGTGACTCGCAGCTTGTGAAAAAAATTACATAAGATCATCTGCGTGAAAACTGTGATTTGCATATCCACATTTGAATGAAAACAGTGTTTGCTGTATTTCTTCAGATCTCATGTGCTTGCTGAGCATTGTCATATGACCAATTGATCCTTTGCAAAAAGTGTGTAACATGTGCCAAAATTTTATTCTTCTAAAATATGATTTGCCATTTGACCTTATAAATAGAGGTAAATATTTTTAAAATTGATTCATGCTTTGTGCTTAGGGATATTACTGCAAGAAGTGAGGTTCTGTGTATGAGTGATTTTTAACTTTTTCCTAAACTTTCATAAATTTAAGGCTAGATTTCACTGAAAGTTGTCTATCTCACATATATAAAATAAAAGATATGTCTAAAATTCTTCAAACATCTGGGATTTAAGGGTTGTGTTTTCCATCCATGGATTTTTATGGGATACTTAAACTGTATATAGTTCGGCATATATTGTTTTTACCTATATCAAGAGAATTCTTGGATGAAGCTAGTGAAATAATAATTTTGAAAGATACTCATCATTGTATCAAATGCAGACTTACTGATTTTTTCCTTGAATAATGTAAAATCTAATAATTCATATAGAAACTTCTAGGAAGATGGAAATAAGCCTGAGTGTGGAAAATGTATTTTATCTCAAACATTGTGATCAAAGTACTACAAAATAGCTCGGTCCACTGCTTCTGTTAGATAATTAATAAAATGAAATTTGTTACAGCTTTTCCTTTTCATCTCTGTGATATTAACACCTGAGAAAATATAGGAAATGTATTTCTATTTTGGTTAAAACAGGCAAGGAACTCAGAAGCTAGGTCATGCTGTGTTAATGTCAAGCAATGTCAGATGTCTGAATTAATATATATGCTATTTGGAAAGAGTGTGGGTATAACAGTACATAATAATAGATCTCCCTACCTTTATATTTCATAGCTGATGTGGAATTTGCTGCAAACCATAGTAATTCTGTAGAGGCGGCGTTGTGCTCTTAAATCATATAAAATTTTCATTGCCTGTCTTGCCTAATATTTCTTTGCTCCCAAAACACTATCAGCTTAAAAACAAAAAAAGAAGTCTACTGCACATTTCTTCCACTGCTGAAATTGAACATGGTTTCAAATAAGGGCTATACTCTTCTCTATTCCATAGTAATTCCATAGGTAACTATAATCAAAAGAAGTGAAATATGCAAAGAAAATCATTAAGAGAAAGCATATTTCAGAAATGTAATTAAATAGATTGGCCATGAGGAATAAATTAAGTGCAAATAAAATTAAATCATTATAATACAGGGGAGACACATCAGAAGGCAACCTATGCAATCAAAAAGATAAATACCCTTGACCCTTTTGTTATCTTAATAAACATGAATTTTTCCTTGTGATTTGTCCTTGGAGAATTTCTACTGCTTAAATCAGAATCTATACATAAAGAGACTGCAAGAAAAAGACTGCAAGTTGTAAAGGAACATATCTAAGCCAATTTTCTCATTGTACAATGGCTGCGTAGATTGTAGCAAGGAGCTTTGAATTATTGTGAAAAGGTTCCTTTAGACTGGTGATTGGCTCTTTACCCAGGCAAGCTTTGTACAGTATTCAGCACCTTCACTGAGTGCTTAACCTACACTAAGGTTAGAGGTAGAAACAGACAATAATGCCTTAAAGACATTTCTACACCAGCATACATTTAAAAAATCTCAGTCAGTAGTTATATTTTGTGCAAAAGGCATATTGTTTTCAATTAATAGTCTAACCAGTTTACTATTTTTTTGCAATAAATCTAACATAGCCTTAATGGAAATAATTCTTGATGTTTTTCTAGATATGATCAACTTTAGATGCGGTACCTGTAAATGTTCTAACCTCAACTAGTAGATACTAGACATATAATGTGTAAATTGGGCCTAAGTCCTACCCCTATTTGTGTAGTGCAATGAGTCTTGACAATGAAATTAATTGTATTCATCATTATAGGAGGTTATTCTGTTGAAAGACTTCAAACACTTTATGACAAGTTATTTTTGACTTCCAAGAAAATTGTCATAAAAGACTTCTAATCATACTTTCCCACACCGTCATGAAAAAATATTTCTGATCTATTGGATTATGGAATTGATGTCCATTCCTTTCTATGTAACAAATATAACTTCATGTAAGAGAGGGATGTCATAACTGTCTCTGGGATGATTATAAATGATATTCTCTTATATTACTTTTAAGAAATGCTATACTGTTGTTCTAAAGTCATACTATACAAAGTATGTCAGACTATTTGCATTTATACAAGCAATTTCAGCTTTCTTACATAAGTAGATATAGATATAGGCTCGTGTAGAAGCAATTTGGGGAATGAAGTGTCTCAATTTCTAATGGTATCAAGACCATATATTGTATTTAATTAAGAATGTTTATTTGTATACAAAATTACAAGATTAACTATTTATTTTTATCCAGCCCATGTCATAAAAAACCTAGTTCCATTGATGAAGGGCACTAATGGCCTTTAAAAGGTCCTTTTAAATGTGTTGATTCTGAAGATTATTTTATTACTCTGGGTTTTCATGTGAAACATTTCATACTGTGTGAAGTTTTATAATTTTTGGATGAAATAAAAAAGATATACCTGTCTTCAAAGAAATGTGGACTATAGCAGAGTTGTATGAGGATACCATTAGATTATAAAAGGTCAAGTTACATATATATACATGCTTTGAATTAAATAGGTTCATTTATTGTAAGAAAATAGCCAATGTAAATCTGGTTACTAGATGTATCCATTTAGTAACTAAGAAATGACAGACTTAGAAAATCTCTAGCATTAAATATGAAGCACTAAATTTATATCCACTGATGAATAACAGTCAACACACAACTGTCTTATTTATTTTTGTTTTATCTTGCTTTTTATTTTTATTAATCACGTTTATAGTACATGACGATTACATTCAACATGGAATTAAAGTCATGCTACCACAAAATATATAAAGCTATTTTTATACTTATTGTTTGTTCCTCTACTAAAGTACTTTAGTTTTAAAATACTGTGAAAACTTAGAATTCTTATTGCCTTCCTAAAAATCATTCAATGAAATATACATATGATGCATATAATAATACTTTTCTTAAGCTGAAAAGCTCAGTTTTACTGTGTCTCCATATAATTAAAATCTCTTTCTCATTAATTCAGTTTTCTTTTGTTAAAATGTTCCCCCAACTGCTAGACTAATCAGCCTTTAAGATTTATGAGCTATTTTTATGTGAGTATTGTCTTAAAAGATAAAACACTTTGATCAATTGCCAGGTAACACTTCCAATCTCCTTTTAACACCCCGTTATTCCAGCACGCGAAATTATTTTTAATTAACTATCATATTACCATGAATCTCTTTTTATGAAAGGAAGAAAAAAATGTATGATATGTTCTAAAAGTATAGGCAAGAGAAGTGATGTAAGTAGGAATACTACAGTACCTGCATCTATCAATTTAGAATAACAATAATAATACGAAGAAAGAAATTTGGACCTAGTCTCAGTGTAGAAGTACAGCCTCCAATTTTTAGTGAGGCTGCACATGATGGTCTTTTCCTAAGAACTAGAACACAATTTGTTTGGGGTCCATCCAAGCAGAAACTATTAAAGAATACAGTTCAATGTTCGGCTTCAGAGAGAAGGCATAATATGTATTCCCCAGTTTTAATTCGTACTTTATTACTCTGGTTTAGAACAAAACCAAATCAAACCAAATTAATCAAAGGAAAAACTCCTGACTTGATGATTTGTAATCAGTAAGACAATTCCTCCTGCTATGAAATTATGACAGAAAAATAAATAGAATGAGAAAATAAAGAGTGGGAGTTTTCAAAATGGCAAATGTTCTAATTTATGTTCTGTGTTTTAAACAAAGAAAGCAGTAATTGTAGTTTTTTATTTTTTGGGCAATCCCTGTTTTTTGAGAAAATAAAAAGGCAATAATAATGTAGAAGAAAAATGCCACCAATATTTCAATAAAACTAAGTAAATTTTGCAACTGCCTTAGGCACTACTATAATTATGAGCATAACATTATTATCAAAAACGTAGGAATAAGGCAAAAAAGATGAGCCACATGACTTCTATATCGTATAGAGGAAAAGGCTGTCCAAACATTCTCTAAGGAAATCACTAAACTAATCTCTTCGTTGCTGTTGATCCAAGGCACTCTGTAGAGTGGACTTACTTGCTATCTTGTTAATTTGAATCCAGTAGGTATGCATGTAAGTCCTTGTTGGTGTTACAGATAACTCCAAATATTTATGGCTTGTTACACATTAATCAGTTTGATATGGAACTCAGCAATCTTGTAACATTTTCTTTTTCCATTGTTCATTGCTTATAAACCCATAGATTATTGCTTTGTTTTCTTTTCTATTTATGTACTTTTTGAATTTTATTTTTGTTTTGTGCATTAACCAACCTCAGCTTCTTAAATGTTTTAAGCAGGAAACAATATTCTAATTCTCTAAAAAATTAAAGAGTTAAATAGTTTTCATAAGATTAATTTAAAATTGAGTCATGATTTTAACTCTTAAAAGTTATACTCTAAATGAGTAGTAGAATAATTTATTTTAGAAAATAAAATCAACAAGGAAAGATAAGGACAAAACAAAAAAGGAAAGATATTTAAAATAAAGAGTATTCTGGATAACAATATTGAAATACAGTAGTTACTATATCTCATGAACATTATCTTGCAAATGCAGGCTGACTCCATATGGCTCATTTGACAGATAAAAAATAAGCAGTAAAAGAAATGTTTATACTTAAGAAATTTCAATTAGTGTTGACTTTTTAAAATATTTCTCAGCCTTTCCTTTGGAATAGTTATACTTTAAGAATTCTTTCAATAAACCTTAACACATTTACAAAAGTATGCACTGCCATGACAGGAATACCTTAAGTCCAAAATAATCCAAGCAAAGAATTCATTGTATATAGGAGTATTTGAGCATGAACCAACTCTCAATATATATTTGGCATATAATCTACTTTTTTTTACAGAACAAAAATGTTCTACATTAATAATTTAATGGAAATAATTTTAAAATTGCATATGTGTTGATAATAAATTTAAATATTAATTCCATTGTTTAATTGGATATTTTAAATATGTTATCAAGTTTACTTGATTTTAAATATAATCGAATAAATGAAAGTCTGCTGTATCCTATTGGGAAATATTTTGGAGGTAGAAAATATTACTTCAAAACATCAATCCAAAAGGTCGTAAGTAAAATAATATTTACCAAAAGAATGCATAAGTTGTTTCTCAAATAACATTATTTTTGTTCAGAATAAAAAGGAGAGAATTTAATTTTCCTAGCTTGCTCTGTTACTCAAAGGAATCAGTTCTGAAAAAACTCTTCTAACATTGCATTCAATGAAACTAAAAGAACTGACTATTGGTGCTTCACTTAAATGTTTCATTAAAATTTATTTTCCATAAAGCAAAACTGTTAAAATGAAGAGAAGTTTTTTAAAAAAATTCAGTCAGAGGTGAATCTGGAGAGGAATATGGTAACTACAGTGTTGTTCTAACCATTTGAAAAGCTGAATGCACTAATAATTTGAAAGTAACAGTATTTTTCAGTCAAAAATATTAAAAGATAAATTGTTTATTGTAGGAGCATACAGTATTGAAATTGAAATCTCTAGGGGAAGAAAAATGCCTTTTGGGGATATAATTATTTTTCTGCTAAAGTCTATATATTCTACACAGCTCAGAAACTGAACATTTTACAAAGCTCTACTTATTATTATTATTTTTTTTTCTAATGCAGGTACCGGGAGTCGACCTCAGGACCTCGTGCTTGCCAGCAAGCGCTTGTGCCACTGAGCGATATCACCGGCCCTTTTTTTTTTTTTTTTTTTTCCTTTATGTGGTTTCCGGGAGTCAAACTCAGGACCTCATGCTTGCCAGGTAGGTGCTTATGCCATTGAGCTATCTCACTGGCCCTCTATTTCTTGTATATTTCTCTAATTTCCCTCCTTCAAAACCAGAAGAAAGAAATACATCATGTGCATTCATATAGTGACGATCTTTGTAGCAGTTAAAATCTTATATTCTGGGGCTGCAAGAAAAAAAAATGAGTATATTATAAAATCATAATGTTGAGTTGATAAAGGTAGGTGCTCAATAAAATGTAGATTACATTACATTTATTATTAAATAATATTTATCATACCTGATATTTAAAACATTTTCACTGTTTAGAAGGTTAAATGCATGTAATAAAAATATAAAAACTGCATCAAATTTTTAAACACCAAATAAAGGATATAGCTGCCCTCTGGTGAGGAAGAAATAGAACTGTAACTGTGGAGCGGGGACAGAAGTGGAAGGGTTTCAATCTTGCAATGATTTAATGATTAAATGTGATACACTGTTAAGTGAAATAACTCTGACAACAAGCTTAAATATCATATTGTTTCTCTTACATGAAAAAATACGTATATAAAGTAGAAAATAAAAGTTAATATGGTACAAGTTTAAGATTTGAAAATGGATTGGTAGATGCATGGACATTTATATTACTATCCTGTTATAATTATGTATACTGGAAGTATTTCTTTTTTTCACAGTACAGCATACTGAAAAGGTGTATGTCTTAGCAACATAAAAATGCATCTTGAAAAGTAATACTAAAACAATTTAATCAATAAATGAATATAACACACAAGTATCAATATACGTATATTAAGAAACAGGTAATATTAAACAATGTAAGAGAAACAAAGATTAACACAACGAAAATGTCTGTCAGTAATCAATACTATTTTAAAAGAAAGATCTTTAGGAAAATACACATTAAAAATGGGATAGGGGCCAGTGAGATGGCTCAGCGGTGTAAGCGCCTGCCTGGCAAGAGCGAGGGCCCGAGTTTGACTCCCGGAACCCGCATACGAGAAAAGGGCCGGTGATATAGCTCAGCGGCATGGGTACCTGCTGGCACGTGAGGTCCTAAGGTCGACCTCCGGTACCCACAAAAAAAAAAAAAAAAGGGATAAAACATTTAATTTTTTATCAGCATAATGTAAATTTGTAATCAAAATTTTCATCAGCACACTTTTAAAAATTTGACCATTATAGTACACTCATAAAGAATATAGGTAATACTTTCATGCCTAAGTATTTAAGAAAATATATAATATTTATATTACCATTGCAATGCTGATTTTAATGCAACATATTTTAAATCCTTTATATTGATTTATGTAGATGAATTTTGTTTATTTCACATTACACTGAAGTTGATTATGCAATTGAATACCTAATTGAATTGAAACATTAAATTATAGCTCACTTATCTATTTTCTCTACAAAGGGATATTTACTTGTCTCTTCTATTTTTTACTATGGATCAGAGAGTCAGAAATTCCTCAATTTTTTTGGTCTTAAGTGCAAGTGTTTATGATATATAAACACACTTTCTGTATCATAAGGCTTATGAGCTTCAAGTTTTCTAGATGTGGTCTAATCATCTCTAAAGTGGTTGTACTAATTGATTCTCACTCTAGCTCTTTTTAAGGATTCTTTTTTCCACACACAAGTTAACACCAAATGCTACCAACCCTAATAACTTCTGAAAATCTAATGACTAGGCTATTTTGCCTTACTAATTTGATAAAAAACCACTTTGATTATTAGCATTCTAAGGTTTTTTATTTACCTTACCATACATTTATATTTTTTGAAAATATTCTCTAACTCCAATATAATAAGTATATTTCTAGAAGATGACAAAGATATGTTCTTGTATTTTCTTCCCTTGATTTAATACTGAACCATTAAAAAGCTATGGTGGCCCTAAAAAACTCTCATTTTTGAACCTCAAAAATGAAGATTGTATAGTAAGTTCTTTAAATTGAAGGTTGTGAGAAATGAATGGGTTAATATATAAAAAGAACTTATAAGAGTTACAGAATTGATAAATATTAGCTAATTGCTCATTGTATTATCTTTTTCAATTCTTTATGGCTTTGCTTTTAATATAACATTGGGTAAATTTTGCATATACGTATTTGAACAGGTGTGTGTAACATCAGCCAAAATACAATACTTAATAAGTTTAAGAGGATTCAAAGTGAAAGAGTTTATGTTCTTTGCAACTGAATTAAATTGCATAGTAAGTTGAATTAAACTGAACACTAAAAATAATTAAAGATGCATACTCTATTCATGGGTAAGTACACAACACAATTTTCAGATGTCCATTATTTCCAAGTGGGTATCTGGATTACAATCAATTACTATTAAAAATTATAGTTCAAGGGGTGTTTGAGATATTTTGGAGAAGTTGAGAAAATTTATATAAAAATATGAGGAATTGAATATGAAACCATATTGATTGAGACAAAGTGGCTGATATAAAGATAAACAAGGAAAGAGCATAGAATACATAAAATAATATCTATACATTTGGACAAATGACCTTCAGATAAGATGAGGTGAATTCAGGGCAGTATGATTATGGACAAGAAAACTTTCAATGAATTTGCAAATGCAACTCAGTGGAAAAATTATTGTCTCTTCAAGAAAGTAGGGCTAAAACCACTGAATACTCTTCTGCAATAAAATGCATTTGGTCAATTTTTTGCATGATTTGTAAAACTTAATTTAAAATGGGTCCTAGACATAATGTGAAACCCGAAACTCAAAACCACCAAGAAGGAAATAATGGAGAAAAACTTACTGGTCTTCTTTGTGTTAGGCAAATGTTCCCAATATAGTAAATTGAAGCTATAATCCATAAGAGAGAAGATTGATAATATGGAATTCATCAAAATTTAAAAAAATTATATAGTCACTACAAAGAGAATTGAGAGACATGATATGGACCAGGAGAATATATTGACATATTATCTCTATGGTAACAGTTTTGCTTCTAGAATATGTAAATAATACTCAAAATTCATTATATAAAAATAAACCACCAAGAATAAAAGCTGGCAAAATATCTAGACATATATTGTACTAAAGAAAATATATCGCTAAAATATAAGCACAAGAACAGAGGTTTAGACATTAGGGAAATGTGAATAAAATCATAATGTTTTCACTATATATCTGTTATGACTAAAATTTTAAAAATTTGACTCTACAAAGTGTTGGTGAAGATATAGAGAAACTAGAATTTTTATGTTCTGCTAGTGGGAATATAAAATTCTCTAACCACTTTGGAATACATTAAAGGTTACTTTAAATGTTTAACATCCACCTACCCTATGATCCATCCAATCAATCTGAGCATGTTAATATGCCTCGCAAGTTTATTTGTTTAAGTCAAAATACGGTAAAAACTTAGAGCTGCTATATTAAATGAAGTACAACAAACTCAGTTTGAGATTCGGATAAACATAGTTTTATTGTAATGATCTCTACAAAATTTGAGAAAACTTATACTAAAAAGTATCTCTTCTCTGAAATTCAAATTTCAGTGGGGCTTCTATTTTTCACAAAGTGGAGGAACTGAACAACATTATGCTAAGAGAAATAAATGCATCAGACAAGGACAAATATTTCAAGATTTCACTTATGTGAGTTGTCTATGTCTAAAGTAGTCATATTCATAAAAGCAGAAAATAGAATGGTGGTTTCCTGGGTATTGGGGAAGGAGGAAATGTGAAAAAGTTTTTTGTATAAATATTCAATCACACAAGATGAAAAAATTCTAAAGATCAAGTGTAAAACATAATACCTATAAGTACCAATACAGTATTACACATTTTGAAATACTAGGACAGATCTCTTAAGTGTTCTTGCCACAAACAAACAAACAAACAAGAACCAATAACCTATTAAAAAATGCAAGGAAAATTTGACAGTGATAAATATGTATAGCACTTTGAATGTAGTGATGGTATGATGACAGTGGTGTAAATTTTGTTTATCAAATATATAAAGCTTATGAAAAAGATTCATTTCAATGTGATTATAGGAGATTTTAATCACTCATCAGTTGTATTTTTTCAGCCTTAGTTATATATGTTGTGTATTTCATTATCAATAGGATGTTACTAAAATTTCCTAAAATCTAAATTGTGGGAGCATAATTCTTATTACTATCCATTTTCAAATATTACATAGAAGACAGTAAATGTTATGGAAATAAATACAGAAATACACAATCTTAAAATGCTTATTGTACTGTATATCCATTATAAGAATAGCATCCAATGAAATAACTGGGTGGAGAAAGAGAAAGGTTTTTGTTCTTTGGTTTGTTTTCAACTTCTCTGTGCATAATAAATTGTTGGACAATTTTCAGTCATGAAATCTAATAAACTAAAGTGTTTCAAGAATGGATCAAAGATCTAATTATTAAAACAGAAACACTAAATTTGATGGGAGATAGAATATATAGAACTTTTGAAGACATAGGTGTAAGCAAAGACTTTATGAACAAAACCTTGACCACACAGGAAATATCAAAAAAAATCAACAACTGGAATCTCATCTCATTAAAAAGCTTTTACACAGCAAAGGCCACCAACGGAGTGGGAAAAATTTTGCAACTTTTCCTCAGACAACTATCTAGAATGTATAGAATATATAAAGATCTCAAAAACAATTAGACTCCCTAAACTCAAAAACTCAATCCAAAAGTGGGCATCTGAAATGAATAGACACTTCTCAGATGAAGAAGTACAAATAACAAATAAATATATGAAAAAAAAATGTTCAACATTACTGGTCATTTGAGAGATGAAAATTAAAACCACACTGAGATTCCATTCCATCTCACTCCAGAAAGAATGGCAGTCATCAAGAAATCAACCAATAACTAGTGCTGAACAGGCTGTAGGGAAAAAGTAATTCTTCTCCACTGTTGGTTGGAGAGTAGATTGATGCAATCACTGTGGAAATCAGTGTGGAGATTCCTCAAAAACTACAACTACAGGTTCCATTTGACTCAGCTATTTCCGTTTTTGGTATCTTCTCAAAAGAATTAAAAGCATCATACCACTGCAATACATGCACACCCATGTTTATAGCAGCACAATTTGTAATAGCTAAAGCTTGGTAACAGCCCAAATAAGTACCCATCAACTGATGAATGGATAAAGATTAAAAAATACATATATATATATATATATATATATATATATATATATATATATATAAATGGAGTACTACTCAGACATAAAAAAGTGTAAACTTGAGACATTTCCAGGTAAATGGATACATCTTGAAACCATACTCTTAAGTAAAATAAATTGTACACATATGTTTAGATATCACATTGTTTCTCTCATGTGAAAAACAGAAAGGGTAAATAAGCACCAAAATGTATAATAGATATCAAGAAACAGGAAGAAAATTTTCAAATGGGGAAGGGAACAAGGGAGAGGGGAGGAGGAAGAAGGAAAAGAAAAGAAAGAACAGAAAGAAAAGAATGGAAACAAATCTTTTGTAATTAAGGAGGGAAAGAGGGGAGCATCACTGGTCATTTGAGAGATGTAAATTAAAACAATGCTGAGGTTCCATCTCACTGTAGAAAGAATGTCTATTATCAAGAAATCCATAACAAATACTGGCAGGACTGTGAGGAAAAGAAACCCTTCTCCACTGTTAACAAAAATATAGACTGGTGCAACCACTGTAGGAAACAGTGTGGGGATTCCTCAATAAAACTAAAACTGGAGATTCCATTTAACCCAGTTATTTCTTTTCTTGGTATCTTTCCAAAAGAATTAAAAACATCATACCACAAAGATATATGCACACCTATGTTTATACCACCACAGGTGTAACATCTAAATCTTGGAAACAGGTCAAGTGCCATCAATTGATGAATGGATAAAGAAGAGTTTATATATATATATATATATATATATATATATATATATATATACTCATACACAATAATAGTGTCTGATTCAGCCATAAAAAAAGACATATGAGGCATTTCTAGCTAAATGGATGTACCTTGAGAACATACTTACATGAAATAAATCGTACATACATGTGTAAATATCACAAAAACAAGAATTTAGTAAAATGATCACTTTTCTTAAGCTCATACTCTAGAAATTTTGAACATAAGTAAAAAAATAAGCATATAACATTATTTATGGTGTAGACATTATGATGGCCACAAACAAAGTAATAGGCAAGAGACAAAGAAGAGCACTTTTGTAGATAAAGTGTTTGCTTAAAGACTTTTCAAAGAGATGATGCTTTATTTCAGACCTAGTGGAGGAGAGGAGTAAACCACTTATACTCTGAAGAACATAATACCAGGTTTTTGTAAGAGGCTAAGCAAGTTTGAGGGCAACCAAGGCTATTGAGATAGAAGTACAAAAATCTAGGTGAACAATAGCTGAAAATGAGCTCAGAGAGGTTGTCTAGTGCTTTATCACGTTATACCACACCAACTATGGTTGGATTGTAAATTTATTCTAGGTGTACTAAGGTTTGACTACTGAGAAACACAAAACATCAACAAACAGGGAGGTTACGTAAATGTGAGTGTGAAAGTGCAGAAGATTGGAGTTAAATAGTGATAGCAGATTAGTGAGAAGTTGTCAATTTTTCAAATATGAAGGAGATAAAGAAAATTGATTAAATGGGGATTTTTTTTATATGTGGGTACCAGGAGTCGAACTCAGGACCTTGCAATTGCCAGGCAGGCACTTATGCTGCAGAGCCATGTCACCAGCCTTAAATGGGGATTATTAAAAGAGAAAAGAGTAAATAATGATTTTGTTTTTTAAGCAAAACAACTTTATATTTGGGACTATTTACTAAAATAAGTAATGCTCTCAGGACCAGGTTCCAGAAGAACAATTAATATTTTGGCTTTCCATGTATTATGTGTGGTGTCTAAGAGATTTCAGTGTGGACCTGTCCTCTAGCCTGAAGATTTTTTCTGTAAGTCTGGAACTGAGGGTATGGCTGGATATAAATCTGAATGTCATTACCCCTCATTTTGCTATTTAAAGTTATGAGATGGGCCAATTCTCTTAACAGAAGACTGTACCTGTACAGAAAAAAATATGGGAGGAGTATTATGGTAGTAAAGACAAGTAGAAGTCAAAGAATGTTTCTAACAGTAGGCAGTGATTACAATTCATTTATTCAAATGCTGGTGAGAGGGCAAACAACTGAATATTAGAATTGGTGATGTAGACATTATTGGTGGCATTGAATAAGGCAGAAAAATATAAAGTATTGATTGGAGTAGATTTGGGGAAGGAAGAATTTATTTCTGGGTGACTCTTTTGAGGTCTGTAGAAGGATTCTATTTGAGGGCACTGTCTTCATTTCTAATCTTAACTTGTCTGACTTTGAAAAGCTCTGAAGTTTTTTTTTTTTCCATTCAGAAAACAGTCATAATTTTAGAGTAGAAAAAAATGAGTTGATCCTTTTTGTGTTTACCTTCCTAGATGTCTTTGTGTACTCTAGGAGACATTTTCTGCTATTATCCTCGAACCTTGTATTTCATCTAGATGCCATCTCCAAAGAATCTTTCACTTTTCAAAGGTATTGTTTGAAGCATTGTTAGATTGGAAAGAATGCTTCTCTTAGAGCTGTTTGACATCATTCCTGTTATTGAAAGGGCATCGCATGTCTGGCTTTGTGCGTTTCATAGTTCTTGACTTTCTCAAGCTATATAAGTCTTAATATATATATACATATATATGAATATATATATATATATATTCATGACTCCCTTTTGCTCCTTGTATAAGTTGGATCTCAACATGGCTCATTTCTGGAACTCTTACTACCTTTGAAACAATTTTCTCCTATTGTGTTCTATGTTCATAGACTTTATCCAAATGAGTTTAATGAAGTCAATTTTTCTGTTACTTTGTATTGTTAATGATGTATGTCTATTTATATGATATTATTTCATGCTTTGAGAATTTTTAAAAGGAGACAAAATACCACAATACTCTTTTAAAAGTATGGATGATACCCTACTTCAAAATCTTGACTTAGAAAAATATATGTGGCAGAATTCTTTTAAATTATGAAAGTATTATAATTGAAGCTTTAATCCTAATAAAAAACAATGTAAGATAAATAAATGAATATAACAAAGCTGAAAAATATGCTCACTAATATGATTCATAGATATAATTAGGTTGGTACTTAGAAGTTAATGGGTTCCAAATAGAATTTTTTTGTTGAGTATGAGAAGTAATATGGTAAGATGAAATTCTGATTATATAAATTATGACTACCATTAATAATGAATTATAGATGGAAACTCTAGTTAGCTTTTTAATCATTCCAATATTTAAATATGTGTCCAGAAGACATGCCACAAACTATTAGGAAGTAGTTGATAGCTCAGAATTATCAACATAATACTTTAAAAGTGTGTGTGTGTATGTGTGAATGTAACACTAAACATGTAAAAGGGAATCAAAAATCATGCTTGAGTAAAGTGAAATAGAAAACTACCTTAAGGTAAATTCTAAAATGTTAATATAAACAATGCTTTATATAATAATTACATTATATTTTAAAATTCTAACAACACTCTATGAGATGTGTTTTATTGGTATTCTAATTTTGATATAAAGAGATTTAAAACATAGGCAGTATCAGTGAGTTGTCTAAAGTTACACAGTGATTGCTATCTGTCTAGTTCATTTTTTGATGCTGTAACAGAATACCACAGACTGGATAAATTATAAATAGCAGAAGTTTATTTGGCTCACCATTCTAGATTCCAGAAAGTTCAAAAACATGACACTGCAACCAGTCTTTCTGCATTATATCATGGTTGAAGGGCAAACAAGCATGTGCAAGATGAAACAGAGCAAGAGGGAGCAATTTTTATAATAAGCTTGCTTTTGAGGCAATTAACACACTCCTGCAAGAACATTAACTCATTTATGAGGGCAGTGCTCTCATGACCTGTTTATCTCTTCAAGGTACGAACTCTTAGTACTGTTACACACCACTGTGTGACAGTTAAGCTTGATTATTTTAACCTGATTGGTTTGAGAGCCACCCACAGAATTGGTGGAGCATACCTTTGGGTGTTTCTGGGTGTATCTTGGAGGTATGACCCAGAGTATTCTATGTAGTCCCTGGCCTCTTCCTCTTTTACACTACTCTACTCTGCTTCCTATTTGCCATGAACTAAGCATCTTTGTTCCACGATAACATTCTGCTGAGATATTTATGCCTTGAAGCCAGACACATTCCTTAAATCATGAAATTAAATGTCTTCTTTATACTGTGACTGTTTTATATGGTGTCCCTGCAACAGGAAAATGGACTAATATAAATGGCAATTCAATTTCAATATGAGATTTGGAGAGGACTTCATGCCACAGCAGTAAGAGAAACAGCATTTAACATGTGAACATCTGACTTCAGAGACCCAATTATTTTGTCAGAGAATTTAGGAATATTCAACAATTTGTTTATTTTATCTTTCAAGGAAGAATTTCAAATTGGAAAAACAGAATAATAACCACATAAGTAACAAATGATTGGGGAATGTATGGCTATTTATAATTTTTTCAAGGATCTAGACTCAAATGAATAATATTCCTCAGTACTGAAAGAATTGTTGTCATAAAACCACTATTTATTTGTTTTCGAGAAATTATGAACAGTGAACTAACTGTTGTGAGGCTGAAGTCAATATCCATCCCCTTTTAATGAAGAAACAACAAAATAAAAAACTAAATTACAAGCATGAGATAAACCTATCTAAGCTTGTTATTGAAGCATTCAGCATTTAGAAAAAGAACATAGCCCTCATGAGATGTCATTCTAAATTCACTTAGAGAAAATATTCTAACATCATTATCTTGCATTTAATAATACTACAGAAGGAGTATGCTTTCTCATTAGTCATATATCTTGAATTTTATAAAGCATTTGAAAAACAAGTATGTGTATGGATGTGTATTGTAATTACTATAAGAAATAATGACCTGAATTGAAGTCATTCAATGTTTTTGCATTTCATTATACCAAAATATACAAAATGTATTGTGAATGGGTTACTTGCTGCTGAAGTTTGTAGCAAGTCTTCCTTTTTTAACATTTTAATTACTATCTTTGACAAAAGCTTCATATTTAATTTTCATTTGAGAAAAGTTACATTTTTAAAATTAAAAAATAGTGTTTCTACACAATCACATATTAAGATAGTGAAGAATCTAGATCCACCTCAATTTATGACCCAATCAGGTATTATGCCTCTTTTCAAGGATGGAGAGGGTTGTGGTGATTGCTTGCTTAAAGGCAGATACCACTAGGAGACTATGACATAAGTAGTGAGAAGAAAGGTAATCTGGAAGGCAGCAAACCTTATTATCCAAGGAGCAGCACGACCAAGGTAGTACAGTCCATACAAAGAGTCTACTCAAAGAATTGAAGTGTAGTGTTTTTCAGTTAAACAGGTAGAAATCATATTGGAATTAAGAATTTATTAATGATTGAAATTAAGATGAAAAGTAGTGGTTCTTGGATAAGCAGGTGGAAATCATATTGCAGTTAAGAATCTATTGATGATTGCAATTAAAAATCTATTAATGCAAAAAGAATCTATTAATAAGTAGTGACACTCATTGAATGAGTAACAGAGTGAAAATAAACAAAGCAGGCTTTGCTTACCAAAGAATTCTGACAGTAGGTAGTGATAGAAGCACCTAGACCAATTATCTCAAGCCTAGGCTCATTTTTTCATGCCTCTAGTCACAGAGATTTCACCTACTCTTATCTTTTCTCTAGTGTAGAGAAAACCAATTTTCCCTCCTGTGGTTCTAGCTTCTCAACTACAAAACCATATTTTTATTTGGTAATCTCCTTTCTTGAATTTAGAAAATTAGAACACAGACTGATCCTCCTTTCAAATATTTTGCTGCTACTTACTGCTATCCGCACTCCAAGACATCTATAAACTGCATGACCTTAGTAGGTTATTTCCCCTAAGTTTCTTTTCCCCTGAAATAAAATTTCTGATAACATTAACTTATTTTTGTGGCATAAAAATAAATTGATTCATGTTAAATATTTGGAATAATGTGTATAAGCCAGTCAATGCTTTGATCATATCCTAGTGTGACCTATGTCAACTAGTGACCTACAGGACTGTGAGACAATAAATTTAAAATTGTAGTAATTCATTATAGCAACAATAGGAAGCACTATAGCTCTGTTCCCTATTATTACTTTGGAGAACATGACTTAGAAGACTTGAAAACATTGAAGTTCTTAACAGTTTCACATAATTATTCCTTGACTACTGCTACAGATGACCCTGGAATAGTATGGGCATGGGAATTGGGGTAAGGGCAGAGTAAAAGTTCCAGCTGTGGCTATAACATATGGGGTGGCTATGAACAAGTCACAGTTTCTATGGGAAGACATTTCCCTCTCTTTAAAATCATGATAGTTTCATCTACTAAAAAATTGATAACAAAATTCACATTTACAACCTGTCAAACAAACAATAAATTGAAACCATTGCTATATTCATTATTACTAAAAATTTAGAATACACCTTTAATTATCTATATTTTTCTTCTCACTAAATCACTGATAGCTAATGTGCTCCAACATACTTGGACAAACTATAGTTAATATATTTTTTCATTCTTAAAATACAGTATGGATTAACACAGAACTCTTGTTATTATTTATTATAAAAGTATGAAAATAGAACTTGGAACCTTCAATCTCTTCTGAAAACTCTTCATACCTAATATTTTTCCATCCCAGAGACTAACTTGCAAATGGGAGTCATCTATTACATGTTGTGTCAAATATGCTTTCTTAAACAAAGGATAGGTTTCTAACACTAAGTAGCTCCAGACTGATTGTTATTCTTCAAACTCTTTTTGTCTTCCATACAATAAATTTTCAGTTTCATTTCTTCACTTGTCACATTTTATTTACTTTAGTTTCTCCATTAATATTTTCCCAAAGTTTCAGTTCTATGCTCCCTAATTCATTTTAATGTATTCTTAGTGAATAAAAATATAGCACTGGTAATTACACAATTTGTCATATTTCTAAAATACCACCTAAACAAATCTTAGAATTACTTAAGATTTTAAAATTTTAATATAATGGGGATATATGCATATCCATGTTTATAGCAGCACATTTTATAATAGCTATATCTTGAAACAGAGTACGTGTCCATCAACAGATAACTGGACAAAGAATATGTGGCATTTATACACAATGAAGTACTACTCTGCCATAAAGAAAGATCAATTTGGGACATTCTTAGACAAATACATGCAACTTGAGATTATAATGTTAAGTTAAACAAGTCAGACACATAAGCTTAAATATCAAATGGTTTCTTTTATATGATAAACTCTCACTCTATTCCATTGTTTAAAATTATTTTAAGATATATGCTAATTTAGCTCATTTATACTACTGGTTTTTCTTTCTTAGCTGAAAAGAAATTTTTGCTCTTTTATTTGTTTTTTTTCTTTGTCCTTTTTGTTTATTTGCTGTATTCTTAGTAACATTTTGGCCATTCTTTTAGATTTCTTTAATTAGGAAAAATTTCTTCCTCTTTGTAGACATACTGGATATAGTCAAGAAAAATACTTAAATAATACAAGAAACTATGACTTTTGTGTTTCATTTCAGACTCATTAGCTTTGTTCATTCAAAATATTTCATATACATTTTCACATTTTTTACATCCAGAATATTGTGATTAAGTGCAATACTTTGTAACTATATTTCACTCTATGTAGGCATTTCTCTCTAAAAATTTTGCTGCTTCCTTCATTTTAGTTATTATCTACCATAAAGATATCAAACAGGTTACAAAAAGAAAGAGTTATTAAGGAAACCAAAAGAAAAATAGGAAACACCAAAGTCAGATAGAATTTTCTACTACTCCATATTTCAAGACTTACAGGAATGTACACATACACATCCAAGCTGATGTTCTCCATCATTATAAGGTACCACACTGACCCACCTAACAGTACAGAAATATTTCATCACAAATCACTTTATTCAACACACCATTGACTTTATTAACACCCACAGTATTTTCCTAGAATTTTTTCATTGCCTCCAGCACAAAATGGCAGACAATGTGACTCTTAGATTTATTAAGCAAATCAAAGATATAATGATTAACTTTTATTTAGCCATCCAAGTAACATTTATTGAAATCCTACAGATACGGAGATCTCTGTCAAATAATTGAAACTAATGGCAAAGTGCCATTTATACATTTACTTAAATTAATTGGAAGATGTAACATTATTTCTGTAAAACTATTTAAAGTTGCTTAGACGTCAAGCAAGCGATTGGATCTGAACTTCATATTTATACATAAAAAGTGGTAAACATTAACATGATGCTTAGTATTATGTAAAACATGGTAGTCAGCATCAGCTTTGTGTGTTTAAGTGGATGTATAGGGAGTGGTAAGGTTCAGTTAAGTTAGAACTGTATGATATTTAATAAGCAGACAAAAGACAGGGACAATTTTAAATTGCTATATCTCCTTGCACTTGTATTTCAATGAAGTATTTAACTTCAGTAACAAATTTAGTCACTGGATTACCTCCAGAAGTGGAAGGCCTCCCTGAACACCAATGTGATGGGCATGTAGGTGATTTGGTGGGGTGGAAGGCTTTGCAGTGATAGTGACATTGTTTTAATTCTGTGTGCAACCTAACAGTTATGGGGTGTTGAGTTAGTTACTCATCCTCTCTGGGATTGTGTCAGGTTTTTTTTTTTTTTATGTAGCATCTGAATGGCCAGATAGTTTTATATGTAAAGTACTTAACAGAGTAACACAAACACAATATATGGAAAATAAATACTGGCATTAGAACCTTCACTTTCTTACCTGCTATTTGCCAACAGACTTTCCAAACATATGTACCTGACTTCTTTTCAGAGTGCCTTCCTCTTTGTGTTTTGGTTGTTATGTTTTGCATGGCAAGAGAGCATTTCAATACAGAATTATGAAAATCAGTCTATGACTTTATCTGATTTTTTTTATTTTAAAGAGAAGAAAAAACAAATCAAAAAAAGAACAAATTTTCAAAACAACATAATATGAGGGTAACAATGGTCAATGCATTACTTATTATTATCTTTAAGTTAGTTATTCAGGATACCAGACATTAGCATTCAATTGTCCAAACATTATTGGCTCAAACCTTACTCTTCAATGAACTAAGTAAAATTGGTAGTGTATCTATCTTAACCATCTTATATATATATATATACACAATTTTTTTTCCCTTTCCCTTCTTTCTTTTCCCTATTCCAGTCTCTCTTCCCTATTGACCAGTTTCTTTTTGATTCACCGTGTCTATTGTACGTTTTGGATCTTATTTACTCTTTCAGTTTCTCATACTAGAGTGACAATATGATGCTTACACATGTGCATCCGGTTTATTTCACTTATGAGTATTTTCTCGAGTTGCATCCATTTACCTATGAAAGTCTCCAGTTTATCCTTCTTTATGGCTGAATAGTACTCCATTGTATAAAAATACCACATCTTTCTTATCCATTCCTCAGTTGAACTACTAGATTTAATAAGCAAATTCAGTAGTGTAGCTGGATACAAAGTCAATACTCAAAAGTCAATAGCCTTCCTGTACACAAATAACAAACTTACTGAAAGAGAAATTAGGGAAACAATACCTTTCACAATAACATCCAAAAAAATGAAATACCTAGGAATCAACCTCACAAAGGATGTAAAAGACCTATACACTGAAAACTACAGTACTCTGAAAAAGGAGATTGAAGAGGACATCAGAAAATGGAAAGATAACCCTTGCTCCTGGATAGGAAGAACCAATATAGTGAAAATGGCCATACTTCCAAAACTGTTATACAGATTTGATGCAATTCCAATCAAAATTCCAACAGCATATCTCACAGAATTAGAGAAAACAATCTTAAAATATCTGATTTTTTAAATTTTGATCATTCTACTTCCTTCAGGGAGTCTCTAAGTAAATTTCCAGAATCCTTAACATCAAATCAGTATTCAAAATCTCCTTAAAGGACAAAAATATTTTTGTAAATGGGGAAAAGGATTTTCAGGCCAAGAGGTCACTGAATCATTGGGAAATTACTGAACAATAAAATCAGATATTTTCATGATACTGATATGAATAGAAAAGTTGAACATTTGTATTTTACTGCTTTCTGATTAAAAATGTTGTTCAGCTATCTAATTCTAAGCCATTGCACAGATTATGCTCAATTACCTCCCCTGAAAACAATCCTGGACTGTAATTAAGAAGGCCAGAAAACATATTTCAAACAAGTAATCAACATCAGTTAAAGAAGTAAAAAGACAAACTTGATTTGTGAATTTTCTCATTAAAATTTGCTTCTGGTAACATTATATCTACATCATATACTCTAAAATTTGCTAGGAAAGAATTTGGCCTCTTGAGGACATAAGAAAAATGGTAAATTTGGTTGTGGATATAGGACATGGGAAATATACAATTCAATGATCTCAAAGTGTGGAATTTTATCTATTCACTTTTAAAGAATAAAATTGAAGTTTTAATCTGGGCATATTGGCACACGCCTGTAATCCGAGCAACTGGGAGGCAGAGGCAGTAGGATCACTGCAAGTTTAAGAGCAGCTTCAGCTACATAATGAGTTCAAGGCCAGCCAGAATTACATAGCAAGACACTGTCTCAAAAAAAATGAAGTTTTAAAAAAATATAGTTAATATTTCAGAAAAAATCTCTGTCATTGTTTCTAGTACTCAAATCATTGTGTTACATGTTGTCCATGTTTTTAATTTTTATAAATATTTATTACACATGCAAGAACCTACAAAATATTATGTGTAATTTAAGGAAGATAGTAATATTTCTAAGAACATAAAATCTTAAACTATTCAATGTTACAAAAGAAGAACTATCAAAATTTCAATACAGGCTTTACTAAAGAGGTGACCTAAGTGAATTTAGAACGTGGGCAAGGTTTATAAAAGGAAGAAGGAAGGTGTTATTGAGGATATTGTAGATAGTATGCCTAAAAGTAGAAATGAATAAATATTGTGTTTTCAAGAATTCAGCACTCTGCCTAAGTCCACAGTTTTGAGAATCAGAAGCAATACTTTCACTTTCAGTGACAGATATAAAGTAATTAAGCAATAAATCTATGGCCATGTATCTAAAATAACATTTCTAAAAATGTTGTCTGTCATCACAAAATAATTAATTGCACAAATGCAGAATTGTTTGCGTGTTTGATATTTTAAAATATGCCAGAAATATGTTTTATTTTTATGATCATCATTAGACAGATAAAGAATAAAAGAGGACAAGAAAACTTAGGTGTAATAGTAATAAAGGAATGAACTTAAGTACTTGTTTAAACTCTTAAAATAATTCAAGTGGTTATTCAGTTATTGACAAAGCTGATTTTGCTAAAAGTGATACTCAATTTCAATAAATCATAAGACAGTAAACAGCAAATTTAAAATAAGGTCTGTCTTTCCCTTATATTTATTTGACTTGAAGCTTTTAAATAATTTTAGTTGACCTAGATGTATTTAAGAGCTTCCACATTTTTAAAGCAATTTTGTTTTAAATACCTGTACTGTTAAAACAAAGATATTCATTGAATTAACATTTCAGACATCTGTTATAGTCCAGAATTAGCAGCCAGAAAGCATCATGAGTAATATTTATATATAGATGCCATATCAAAGTCAAATATGGGTGATAGTCACTTAATATTTTTGTATATGTATGAAAATTAATACATTATGAAAATCTCCAACTCACTTCTGCTTCGTATATTGTAACTCCACAAAAGGTTTTAAGTCTTCAATATCTGATTTATTTAATACGTGACACTAAATATATTACTTAGTTTTTCTAGCCTTATTTTCATTTTCTTCTTTTATATTCTTTATTTTTTTTGTTTTTTGTTGTTGTTTTTTGTTTTTTGGTAAAATAAGGAAATGAGGACAAGAATTTCATCATTGGAAACACTAATAAGATTAAAAGAGATGATGGTAGTCATGTAGACTGTTTAACAATTTTTTGTTAGATTGATTACTACGTATTTTGTTTTCCTTGATGCTACCGAAAAAAGGTGTTGTTTTCCTAATTTCTCTCTCAATGAGTTTGTTATTCATGTATAGGAATTCTACTGATTTTTGAGTGTTAATTTTGTATCCTGCTATGCTACCAAGTTTGATTATTAATTCTAGGAGTCTTTTGGTGGAATTTCTGGGGTCTTTTATGTACAGTATCATCTCACCAAAAAATAATGATAATTTAAATTATTCCTTTCTTATCCATATTTCTTTTATTTCTTTCTCTTGTCTAATTGCTCAGGGTAATGTTTCCAGAATTACATTGAACATGAGTGGTGATAGTGATCTTCCTTTCTTGTACCTGATTTTAGAGTGAAAGCTTTTATTTTTTGACCATTTAGTATGATATTGGCTATGAGTTTGTCATAGGTGGCTTTTATCAGATTGAGATAAAGCCTTCTATTTCAATTTTTTTAGGGTTTTTATCATTACTGTGTGTTGGACTCTGTCAAATGCTTTTCCTACATTTTTTCAGGTGACCATATGATTTTTGTCCTTGGTTCTGTTAACATAGTATATTACATTTATTGATTTTCATATGTTAAAATATCTCTGCATCCCCGGAATGAATCCTACTAGGTCATTGTGCATAATATTTTTGATGGCTTGCTGCATTTTGTTTGTCAGGGTCTCATTGAGGATTTTTGCATCTATTTTCATTAAGGAGATTGGCCTGTAGTTCTCTTTTTTGGTTGCATCCTTCTTTTGTTATCATGGTAATGCTTTCTTCCAGAAATGATTGGAGTATTGCTTTCTTTTCAATTTCATTGAGGAGGAATCAACCTAATGAAAGAAGCAAAATACTTTTACATTGAAAACTACAGCACTCTGAAAAAGGAGATTGAAGAGGATATCAGAAAATGAAAAGATGTTTCCCATTCTTGGATAGCCAGAGCCAACATAGGAAAATGGTCATTCTTCCAAAACTGTTATACAGATTTAATGGAATCCTGATAAAGATACCAATAGCATACATCACAGAACCAGAGCATACAATCCCAAAATTCATATGGAATCAGAAGAAATACAGAATAGCAAAGGAAATTGTGGGCAACAAGCACAACAGAGGTGGCATCACAATCTCCAACTTGAAGCTGCACTACAAAGTTACAGCGATAAAAATTGCATGAAAGTGGCAAAAAAAGAAAAACTGGCTTGATGGTCAATGGAAAACAATAGAAGATGCAGAAACAACTCCAAGCACACTCAGCTAACTTGTCTTTGATAACTGATCCAAACACCTTCACTGGAAGAAAGATAGCCTTTTTAATGCATGGTGCTGGAAAAACTGGCTTTCCACATGCTGAATATTAAGCCTAGACCCATATCTTGAACCATGAACTAAAATAAATCAGAATGGCTCAAAGATCTAAATTCCAAATCAAAACACTTAATTTGCTGGAAGATAGAATAAGTTAAACTCTGGAAAGCATAGGTGTAGGCAAAGACTTTTTGAACACAACCCCAATTGGACAGGAAATGTTTCAAACAATAAATCACTGGATCATATCAGATTAAAAAGCTTGTGGACAGCAAAAGAAACCACCAGCAGAGTGAAGAGATAATCCACAGAATGAGAAAAATTTACCAGCTACTCCTCAGACAAAGGACTAATATCAAGGATATATAAAGAACTAAAAAATCAGACTCCCAAATTCAAAGACTCAGTCCAAAAACATGAATATATAAGGAATAGACACTTCTCAGATAAAGAAGTATAAACAGCAAATAAATATATGAAAAATGTTGAAAGACACTAGTCATTTGATAAATGCAACTTGGAACAACACTGAGATTCTATCTCACTCCAGGAAAAATGGCTACCATTAGAAAATCAACCAACAACAAAGGTTGGCATGGCTGTGGGGAAAAAGGAACCCTTCTCAACTGTTGGTGGGAATGGAAATAAGTATGAAGATTCCTCAAAAAACTAGAGTTAAATGTTCCATTTGACCCAATTGTGCCCCTTCTAGGTATCATTCCAAAAGAATTGAAAACATCATACCACAGTGATATATGCACACCTGTGTTTATAGCAGCACAATTAATAATAACTAAATCTTGGAAACAGCTCATATGCCCATCAACAGATGAAAGGATAAAGAAAATGTGGTAGATATATGCAATGGATTACTACACTGCCATAAAGAAGGATAAACTTGAGTCATTTGTAGGTAAATGGATGCACCTCAAGACCATAATTTTAAGTGAAATAAAAAAGATACACAAGTTTAAATATCACGTTGTTTCTTTTGTGTTAGAAACCCTAAGAGTAAACAAGAAGCAAAATGGAGGACAGATATTGGGAAGTAGAAAGAACATATTCAAATAGGAAAGGGGACAATGAAGAGGGGAGGGTTGAAGGAAGGAAGGCAAGAGGGATTAAAAAACAAAGAATGGAAGGAGAAAATGGAAACAAAGCTTCTGTGGCATAAATAGATTGATGGTTTACAAAGAAAATAACACATGGAAAATATCACAAAGAAATTTTCTTTGAGGATTGGGACTGGAGCTCATAAGAGATCATTTACAGCAGAAGAAAAACAAAATGTTTCTGCCCAAGGATCTATGCCAAAAAAAAAAAAAAATGTGGAGCACACTGGTGAACTGACAGGTGAATAGGTAGGCACAGCATCGCAAAGACCTACTGCAACAACAGGAAAACAGAAAAGATGTCATCTGTGCCCCACAAGAAAGTACAGGAAAACAAAACATGTGTACTATCAGTGTGAGCGATACTTGTGTATGGAACATGTAGTTGTCATGTGTGAAGACTGCCTTGGGTGTGACAGTTAAAGCAAACTTACTTCTGTGGTAGACTTCTGTTTGTGTTTGCATTGTAGTTCACATAGGTTTTTATTCCTGATGTAATGTTTTAGGTTTTGTAAGGAAGTACACAGCTGATGTGAAAATGTTGATGTTTATTCGAAATACACAATACATATTAAGAATTCAAAAATTTATTTTATTGATATTTTATGTTCCTGTTAATTATACACAGTAAAATATAATAAGAACCTCCTAACAAAACAGCAAGACCACTGAGATGTCAAGTATGTCCTACAAAAAGGCCAGGAAAGCAAGGACATGTGCTGTTGGTGTAAACAATACATGTGTATGGAACATGCCATTTTGATGTGTGCAGACTGCCTTGATATGATTTATTATGTAGGATGTGATGCGTTAATGGTATGGCATGGAAATAAAACCTAGTTTTCTGACCCACATTTGAGTTGCTGGAAAGTTATTAGTAGGCACATTGATGTTCAAGGCAAGAAATATGTCAGGTAAAAGATTTTTCAAAATGTTATTAATTTTTTAATATTAATATTATTAATCTACTAACAATTACATTATTCTCAAGTTAAAGACATGTTCTTATTAATATCACAGGGCAAAGTATAGGCAGTTCTTGTTTTACCTGGTATAGACATGCAAAAGTTTCAGTTACCATGGTTTAGAAAAATGACACAAGTTCTCCAACAAAAAGGTTCAAATTTCATTACCAAAATATAATGTGTGAGTAAATGCATAACATTCAAACTTTTCTGCTAGTTCTTCAGTCTACAAATAATAACAGATGCACATCATGATTAGTGATGATTCACAACACTTTATTCATGTCTTTCAATGATTAATCTTTGTGCATTTGCTTATTTATTTCATGCACAGAGACCCAAACATGCAGTTGTGTTGTTTCCTCATCTCTCAGAGATAAAACCAATTCAGATTTCACAAAAGTTAGTAACCAGAAGAGGACAATTGCCAATAAAAATAGTGTGAAAATAAATAAAATAATGCTGCAATTTAAATTTCAGTAGAAAGAGTCATCATAAGAAAGACACCTGGCAGTGGGAATATTGACATTGTCAGCATTCAAGAGTCTTAAGATATGCAGCCAGAGGAATATAATAAAATTGAAATTATCAATATAATTGAGGAGAGTAGTCCTGATAAAATTATGATGTCCTACAGGAGATGACACTAGTAAAAATCTTCACATTAAAATTAACACTTGGAGATACTTCATGACATTGAAAGCAAAAAGGATAAAATGTGGAAAGTGATCCAAATTTAGAAAAAAATATGACAAATTTCCAAATCAAAGAAAGGTGAACAATATTCAAATCATTCTTGATATGTTTTCACAAAGAATATACCCTAGTTTTTAGAGTTTCCAATACTTTAAAGTGCAGTGCATGAAGTAAATATTAGACTTATTTTTTTCTATTTCTCTATGCATTTTTAATTGACAGCAAAATATTTTTAAATTCTTCTCTGTCAAGGTTGTGCTTTCTTCAGTTTTTCTTCCCCTCAAACACAAGTCCATTACCCAGTTTTTCCTTTCTTTTTGATTAAAGCTTTTGCTTATAAATTCATGCTGTTAGTTCAGTTTTAATTTCCCCTATCATTCAAGCAAGGTCCCATGTGCATCCTGTATAAGTACAATCTCATAGTAAATGAAAAACTGCATTTGTCAGAGTTCCTTCTGCTCTCTCTGTGAGCTTTCTTGAAAACCCAACATTTTAGTTTTATTGTTGTTTATAAAAATCTTACAGAAATGAATCAAAATAAAGCAATTTAACTGTGGTTAAGACTTAAAGTAGCCACAGTTATAGGTCCTTGTTGTTCACAACAACAAAGAAATATGCTTATTTCTATAGAATATAGTAATTTTATTTTTAGAATTACTACTAATAAAACACTAAGGTACATTAGATTGCTAGGCTATATTCTCATACATTTTTGGAACATGTATTAGTAATTCACATATGTAAATATAAGACTAGTATGTGTCTTTTGGATGTTCAGGGTCCAAAATTATTTTAGATAAAGAGACAATTTTAGAATTTGACTTTCATAATTTTGTTTAAAATATCAAGAATATTGACAATTTTTCTAGCATGATATTGATTATCTATTTAATCAAAATCCAAATCAAATATTTTAAAAGCAAATACAGAAGTTTATACAGTTTTGGCAAAAACTTAGCTCTGTAAGTATTATGTAGAGTCACTTTTCTTAAGTAATTAATACCTCGAAAAAAACAGCTCAAAGTCCAAAAAAATTATATTGATAAAATATCATTTTTCCCTATAGCAGTTACCTAAAATTGAAGAAAAAATTTTCAACACACATTAATCTTCAACTACTGGTAACCAATTTCTGTGGGCCAATACTAATATATAATTTTTCAAAATATATGTTTTCTCATTACATAGTTTTTGTATGTGGGCACATATACAAATACATTTAGCTTTTCTGTATCACATAAAAGCAAAATGTCAAAGTACATAAAATGTAAACATACAGTTTTAATAATTGATGTTTTAATATTTTAACTTATTTCAAAATGACCTAGACATTTAATGAAATTTATGGTAATGTGTCCTTAAGAATTTAAGTTACAAAAAATTTTATAACCCTGAAGAACTTATTGATAAATATTCTTCTCATTTACATTTACCTGATTTGCCCATTTTTATCAATTATGTCCAAAATGCTCTCAGGAATTTTATGAGGAATTAAAAAAACATAGCTAGCCATCATATGTCATTGCCCTGTTAAAGATTCACACAGTATTATATCTGGAGAGGGTCTGCGGAGTTACCCCCGAGGATGGACACTGCAACTTGCCCCACTCCACACAGAGTAGGTTTGCTGACTTCTGCCACAGCAAATAATTTCAGTACACATCAGTGAGAGGCATATGCAAATTTATTAAGCAGAATCAAAGAAATGCAGGCTCAAAAGGGAGTGTGGGCTCTTGAGGGTTGAGGCATATTATGGTGTGGCTTTGGGGGTATTCATGTGATTTTGGAGGTGTCCTCAAGATGGTTAATCTTAGCGCCTGTCAGGTTTACCACTAGTGGATTAGGTTCAGAATACAAACCATTTGCCTGTTGAAGTTTAGAGACATGGTGCCCAATTAATAGTACTATTTCCTTGAAGGTGGAAGTCTGAAACTTGTGAATATGTAGTACCAGGAGAAAAGCACAGGCCCAATGTAAAGATGAAAGACAATGGCCTGTTTTACAGGCTTATTTTATACTTTACAGGTGCTTAGGAAATTTTGGAGCCAGCTATGTAGAAGAGATAAAGAAAACATTGTAAACTTGAGTTACTCTGATTATGTCCGAAAGCTGCAATTTCTTAAAAGCTTAAGTGTAAAATTATGATTTTCTTCACTTCTCTTTTTTTAAATATATCTTTATTTCTTCTCTCTTATCTCTGTATATGGTTGTTAGGAATTCATCATTTAAGTAAAACCCATAAAGTACATGGACATTTTGATTGATTAGAAGACATAGCTTTTTTTCATGAAACAGTAAATATTAACCGTGCCTTATTTACTTAAGATTTTTCACAAATCACTTATAGTTGGGTTTATTTTATCTATGAAGGCTTATTTCTAAGTCAATTTCATATGTTGTAAATTAGACAAAATAAAAATATATGTATAGATATAAACATACATGTAGACATAACATACTATGTGCATGTGTAAACATATATACAAAAATACAAACAGAATGGAGGTTGCATAGCCTGTATTTTATGTTCTTCATATGCTATCTTTGTTTATACTATTGATCTTTTGATTAATTGTCTTACTGTTCCAAGAGATCTTACTAAATCTTGCAGTTCTTGGCAACTCCAAATTTGTATTTATAGATTTATGACTCTGCTGAAACAAGGTAGAAAATTTCCATTTTAAACAACCTTAACACTAAGTAAAATCTAAAAAGTACAATTTGCTGAGAAAAGAGAAGGGGATAGGTAAAGGCCCACTTAAGAAACAGTGGTAAAGGATAAGTGCTAAAGAATAGATTTCTTTTTGTGTTCTGTAAGTTGTCCAAGAGAGACATACTTAGAAATGTAAATGTCTATTATAATATAAACTTCTTTTACAGAGCATTTTAAAATAGCCAACCAAAATTTCATGAAGTCATAGTTTGGAGATTGATTCTATTGATAGACTTCAATCCTTCCAGGGAAGCTTGTTTCTTAGTTATATTACAGATTTTGGGGCCTAATCTTTTAACAAATAGTGCAAAGAGTATTTTCTCTGTCTGCTAGTCCTAAAGTAATATTTGAAGAAGCTTTTTTGAGCTTTCAAATGTTTTCTATTCTCATTTTCAAGTACATCTAACCTGTGGCCCACAAGCTGCTTGACCTCTTTTTTTAAAGTTATAATAAAATATATTAAAATAGAACGTGTTACTTACATACATTAAACACATTATATATTTTATATATGTGGCCCGTTAATACTAGGAAAACCCTACCTGTTATAATAAAATATATTAAAATGGAACTTGTTACTTACATACTTTAAACACATGATATATTTTATATGAAGCCCATTAACTTAATACTAGGCAAGCCCAACAGGTTGGATATCCATATGTTATGATTAGAATCTTAATAATACCCCAGAAGTCTCACGAGTTCAGAGGTGTGGCTTTTGGAAAGTGACTGGGTCACGGGGAGTTTTACTCATCAGTAGATGAATTCATAGCAGACAACACAGTTAGAAGATGGAGCCTGGTTGGAGGCATGTCGCTGAGAGTGTGACTCACAGGGAATATCTTTCTCCCTGGCCCCTTCCTTCTTTCTCTGCTTCCTGGCTGCCATGGCTTGAGCACCTTTTCCTTCACCTTAACCGCAGCCATATTATTTCTGCCTTGGAGTCAGATGACCATGGACTGTAACTGAGAACTAAAATAAACCTCAACCTCCTTTAAATTGTGGATATCAGGTATTGTTTCCTAGTGACTGAAAAACTGACTAAGATGCCATGTAATTTATGGGTTTGAATCATTTTAGATAGAGAATCTTGTGTGACAGCAAATTGAGGGTCTGTACATTGTTGCAGAAGTCTAAATCTTGGTGTTCTGATTGTTTTAGTTGTCCTGATTACTCTGCTAGCTATTCGTTTATAAATATTAGAAACTCATAACACATAGATTTCCACAAGAGGACAGGCAACCCTAATAATACATCAAGGACATTCCTTTGGGATTATCACTCCTTCCACTTCCTTTTGCCCTTCTGTAAGTTTGTTTCCTCTCCTTTATTCTTTTAGGACCCCTTCCTTCTGCCTGGCATTCTAAATTGTAAAGAGAAGGCTGACCTAGATGGTTATGATATTAAGCACTAAATATTTTTGATGTTTAATACCTAGAACATTTGCTTCTTTTCTAATGCTTTTCCTGAGTCTTTATTTGGATGTCTCAAGTACAAGAATTGGAACCAGAAGACTGAGGTCTACCACAGTGCTCTGGCCACATAAGAATAAAGGAAACACAAGTCCTGGATAATGAGGACTTCACTCAGTGCATAGCATTCCTGCCCTGCTCTCCATTCCCTGCCTATAAAACCTCTTTGTGCCTTTGAGTCCTGGAAACTGAAGTTCTTCTTTAGAGCTGACCCTTGAATAACCATTGAGTGGTAGGCAGTCCTGACCCTTATGTGAGGACAATGGAAACCCAAGATTGTTCATTGTGATGAAAGCAGCAGGGGGATACATATAGTGGCTGTGGGACCACAGATGAAGCAGCAGCTTTGGAAGATACTTTAGTTAAGAGATGGTCTTAATTTTTTATTTACTCTTTGGAGGGAAGCAATTGTTTTTCTGAGTTTTATACTTAGACACTTCCAAATATTATTGAAAACCAGGCTCTCTTTATTTGGTTTAAAACTGAGTTTTTCCCAATTAAATATGTAAATATAACTGTTTTGGAAATTCAGAAGTTCCTCATGTTAGTCACTGCAGTTTATGGTCACTCTTAGGCATATTAGACACTTTTCCTAGGTACAGACAGGATGAGGTGCCATAGTATTATACATAAAGCCAGCTGTGATGCTACATAGAGGCTTTCCACTCAAAAGGAGTGCTCAGTGTGGTGTGTGACTATATCTTATGCGCACCTCCCAGATGAGTTAAAAGTTCCCAAAATGTTCTTTTGGTAGAAGTTGCTCTGACACCTCTGTACCTACTGAATCAAAGTCCTGACCTTTCCATGAAGGCTCAAGTTGTCTAGAGCATTTTTAGAATTAGCAGGAGGAATGTCTCATCTTCAGCGTGAGATTTGTGCTCATGTGTTTTTTATCGGGATCAGAATAAAGACAGTTGGCCACAGTCAAAGTGGATCCCACTCACACACCAAAAGAGCAATTGCTGCTAACAAGTTGCTTATATTAAATTGCCCTATACAAAAAACATAGAATACTTAACAGGTAAGCAACCTAACCTTGTCCTCATCTAAGAACTGGACTTCTGCAGAAGAATGCAGCAAACAGTATTTATTCTTCCATAAAGATAGAACTCAACTCCTAATTCTCACATGGTAGCATTAGAAAACAGCTCAGATAAAGCCAAATTCTCAGCCAAAACTCAGGGAGACTTGACATTTTGAGAGGGCTCACTGCTAGCCTCTGGCTGGACTCTGGGGAGCTCCAGAACATAATAATACAATGGACTCCATTGCTAGTACTGCATATTGTGTCCAGAGAGAACCTCTAGAGGGAGCATAGTGTCATTTTGGGCTCCATCTGTGTTGACAAAAATGTAAACCTAAAACACAATCTCATGAAACTCCATCAGAGTAGTTTATTTGAGCCAAGAATAAAGATGGTCATTTGCATAGAATTAGTGCTCTAAAATGGTGTACAAGAAGTCTGGTTTTATAGATTAAAAAAATAAGGAGGTTACAACAAGTTATTACAAAGTCATTAACCAACAAGGACAGCTCAGGCCATGGATTGGTTTTCACTTATGTTATGCATTGCAAGAAAGAACCACTATAAGCAAGAAAAGGTTTTACTAGCATTATTTATTATGTTGATGGGATCGGGGAATCAGCACAAACCTGTTATACTAGGTCTGAATCTGCTGTGTCATGCCTCATATTTCCTTTCAGGTAAAGAATGCTGTGAACTAAATTTTGTGACATGTTAAATCTTTTCTCATATCAATAAAAATGATATTACGTTGATTTGTAAAATTTTGGCTTTGGTCTAAAAATTATTTAGTAACGTTAAAAATCAGATTATAAAACATGTAAATTATATTACTTAAATTATTTTTAGAATAAAGAATGATAGTTTGTTATATAAAATGATTACTATATATAGATTAATGTATTTTACATAATTATTTATCTAAATTTATTATTTATAATAAAATTATCTAAATTAAAGTGATTTGAAAAAGGATTTTGTATCAGGGGTAGTGGTTCATGCTTGTAATCTCAGTATTGGAAAGCTGAGGCAGGAGGATTGAGAGTTCAAGGATAGCATGAGCTACATAGCAAGAACCTGTCTCAAAAAATCAAAAGAAAAGAAAAGGAAACAATAATTTTTTGTGATTTAAATTTTCTATTTTAAGCAAGAAAAATATTGTATTTTCATTAATATTTTATAATATAATTTGATTTCATCTGGGCTAAACTGTTGTTTGCAATGTTTAATTCATTCATTCGAGGAAATGAAATGGGAGAGAGAGTGCCAGCACATGATGTATAGAGATAAGTTAAAAGTGGAATCTATTAGGTTATGAATTCATATGTTTTGAAATAAAAACCCAAACATTTAACATTGAACCAGTTTTTTCTACTTTTCTTCTAAAAAGAAAGACATTGTCTTCTCACAAAATTCCACTTAGTATATTTTTTTTAGAATTTATTAGTAATTATATTTTAAGTGAGAATTTCATCATCTTTAATATAAGTATTTTTGCATGTAGGAAAAACTTCTGCTACTATTTTTATTTTGAAATTGAATAACTCCACATTATTTTTTTTGCAGACTATCATCATATTTGTATATTTTTCAAGTTTTTTTATAAGCCCTGTTTTCATCAAACTCTCATTTCCAATATTTGCACTCCTAGGTTTTATTGAATGTCTTTGTATTCTTTACTTTATAATCCTAGATTTTGGTACTTTTTACATTGCTTTGACTTCATATATGTCTAGAATTCCAACTTATCCTTTAAATTACTATTTAAATGCAGCCTCCCCTAAGAAACTTTCAGTTTACTACCTTTAGTTGTTTCACAGCTTCATAGTCTACAGACTTTTATAAAGCAATTTTCATATTTCATTGTCAATACATTTTTAATGCCTATCTCTAAGTATACCAGGAGTTCTCTGAAAAAAAATAGTTTTCTGTCTTTTTATCTGTGACAAATTGTATAGAGACTGATATATAATAGGTTTAATAACATGCTTGAAATATAACTGGCTGATTAGTAATGAAAATTCTTTCAAAGCTTACTCTTTGACTCATCAAAATTTATGTAGCAGATTTTTTCCAAATTAAATGATTTAATTCTACTAACCATCAGTAATGTAATAAATTTCTAATTGGAAGATTTCAAAGTTTCTATTTATTTATATAGTTATTGTTTGAAGTGTTGAAGATTGAACTCAGGGGCTTCAAAAAAAGCTACAGTCCCAGGCCTTCTAAGTTTTTTTTTTAATTTCGAGACAAGGCCTCACTAATTTGTTTAATTGCCCCACTGCACCCACACTTGTAATCTTCCCACTTCACCCTCACTGATTGCTGCGATAAGACATGAACTATGACACCTAGTTGTGTTTTTATTCTGATTATATGTGAGAGTTACACTGAACTGCTTGATTGGCATTCTTTCCTAAACCAGAATCTACACATTTTATACAAAAGTTCATTAGACACAATGACTGACATTGTTATAAGAAAAATGTAAGATGTGGGGTAAGAAAAAAAGTCTATTTTCTCTAATTTGTAGAGGTTATTTGTCCTCAAAAAGAGTGTATACATATCAACACCTAGATGATAAGTAAGAATGATGAAGGAGAGAAAAGAGATTGAGATACTTCTCGATGAAATTATGACTCTACACATCAGTAAGTTTGTCATCAAGTACATCAGCAACTAACCTAAGAACTTACATTTTTTGTATCTATGTCTTTTTAATCTATGCTACGTCTCTGGTAGAAGAAGAGTTTTGTATATCTTGTTTACAGGGCCCATCTGGAGCCATAACTGTACACAAAGCCAGGCAACCCTGAGGCCCTAAGTAGAGAGTTTGCAGTAATTTAATCAGAAATTTTTAAAGACTTTAATTGTCAAGTTTTAAAGAGCAGAATAAATATTTTAGATGATAGGAGCCTTGAAATTTAATATTTCTTATTTTCTAACTATATAAATGAATGCATTGAAATAATTGGCATAAAAATCATGATATCTACGTCTAAAATAGGAAATACTGTTTCAGTTTGTCTCTTCTCAGAAAAACCTGTATCTTTACTGTTACTGAGAAATTTCAATGTGCTCCAAGATTGAGATGAAAAAAAAAAATAGAATACATCTTGGTTACTTTTCTCTTGTTGCTGAGACAAAATACTTGACACCCAAAATTAAGGAAGGGAAGGTTTATTTAGCTCACAGTTTGTGGAGGTTTCAGTCCGTAATCAGCTGGCTCCAAGGCAGGGTGGCATGGTGAGAGGCAACAATTCAAGGTGGCAGAAGACAGCAAAGCAACAAGAACAAAAAGGGGAAGAGCAAGCCTTGTTTCCTCCCTTATATTGTATGTAGGCTACTGCCCTCGGGTGGGTGTAGCACTCACACCATCTCCGTGCCCTCCTTTCAGTATGTTTACAAAGGCTCAGTATGTTTACAAAGTGAGGACCCTGGCCCCCTGCTAAATCACTTAGTTAAACTTCTAGACTTCTCTAATTGACACAATGAACAACATCCTAGAGGGTAAGGGCATGTCCTCTACACCCCAGGAAGTAGAACTGCTGAGTTAGTTAAGCTTTTAGACTTCTCAAGTTGATGCAAGGTATCAACCATAACAGACTATATTATAAATACATATTCTCCAGTGAATAATGACATAATTTTTCTTATAAATTTTTAAAGCTTTCTGTTGTTACAATGCACACATGGCAGTCTTGTTTTTTTGAAATTTGTATTATGGCAAAGTTGTCATTCTTTCTTTTTTTCCTCCTAAAGGGCGAAGGTGGTTGGAAAGATTAATTTAGGAAAGTTCTTCCTGGTGTTTCAACTACCTTGCTTCCCTTAGAAGTTTGTCACTTTCTGCAAGCACCTCTTTTCTTTGAAGCCCTGTTGTCTGTATGGCTTAAAATAGGATGTGCTTTATGAAATATCTAAATACTGATTGGCCTCCTTTCTCCAAGTTACTGTCGCTACCCAGAATTCTTCAACTGAGCCAGAAGGGTCAAGCATAGAAATGTATCTAAAGTATTTGAAAGCCTCTTGATTCCATTGTTCAGTGCTTTCAAATTTTTGAACTGTTTTCAGTCTTTGTCTACAAAAAGAAAAATAGAAGTCAAATACATAAAATTGTAAAAAGTAGAGCATGTCTATTTGAAGGAGTAGGATTTTTGCCTTCCATTTTAGCATCTTCTATGCCATCTCTCAGGCATTTTCTCAGCATCTCCTAGTCTTCATCACTCACTGCTTGAAAACTACTAGAACACTTTAAAAAGTTTAGAAGAGGTAGCAGCACATGGAAGGTAAGTAGATATAGGAAGATCTCTTATATATTTTTTTCTCGATACTTAAAAGTAATTGCATTTACAAAGCCTCACATTTGCCTAAATACTGAAGGAATCTGTTTTAGCAATTTGTACCAAAGTTTCAGTCTTTTTGACAACACGTTTACTTCTCTATTATCCTTTTTGTCACTTTTCTATCCTAGCTAAACCTATTGTCTAATGACAGTGCATTAGTCATTACTGGAACTAATACTTGATATAAATAAACATATAAGGAAAAAAGTTTTATTTTGGCTCACACTTTGGAGGTTTCAGTCCATTGTCAACTGTCTTGTTACTTTTCAGGCTGTGATGATAGAATGCATCATGGTGGGTTGATGTGACCAAGGAAACTACTTAACTCACAGAAGTCTAAGCAAATAGGAATATATGGGTCCAGAGTCCCATACTTTATTTTAAGGGCATGCCCAAATGACTGGTCTTCCTTCCACTAGTCCTCACCTCTTAAAGTTTCTACCACATCCCAAAACAAAACATTCTAGTACCAAGCCTTTTAACACATGGGTCTTTAGGGGAAAATTTTCCAAACTATAGAAGACAGCTTTACTAGAAATTACCCAGCGTGGACTAGTGGAAAATGTACTTTAAAAGGAATTGCATTTCTTATTCTATCTTTATATTTAAAAATTTGTGATCACAACAAGCTGATTAACAGCTCTGAGCCTCCATTTTCTAAGTTTAAAACAGGAATTCTAATAATTTAGAGATTTAAAGTTTAAAATATTAATCAATTTCATGAATTGGCCCATACATTTCTCAATAATACTGATATTTCCCTAATCTTAAAAGGTAGGTTATGATACATTTATCAGACAACATGCCACAAAAAAAGGTATGCACAAACTTTTAAAAGAAATCCATTTTTTGAAGGACCGTTAAATAGCAAGAGCACAAGTGCCATTCATCAAATAAGAAGAAAAGTGCCTAAATTATCTGTCTCATCTCTTACCAACATGTTAAATTAGCTTTAATATTCAAAAAGCTAATAATTAATCCATAAGTAACTTTAGAATTAGAACTTCAGTGGCATTTGCAGTTCTTTTAAGCCATTGTTCTCTACAAGAAAGTGATAAGGATACTTTGTGATTTTAAAATAAGTGATACATTCTGCTTCCAGCCATGATTAGCCCTGATTGTCACCTAGACTTGCCCTCTATTAAAAATACTTATAAATCTCAAAAAAAAAAAAAAAAGACAGAGTTTTCAGGCACTAAACAAGAATCACTACAGGACCGTGAATCATAAAGCAAGGGAGATATATAATACATTTTAAAAAGCTGAAATGATTATAAGGAGACTAGAATAGTACTAGGTGGAAACTCTTTCTACAGAAAAGGTCAATACATGGATTAATATAACAGATTTCCTGTTTTTATCTTTGAATTTTATTGGAAGGAAATGAATTGTACGAAACCAAACAAAACTAGTGTTATGGTTTAACTATGAAGTGTCCCTCAGAGATTCATGTATTGATCTGCAATGCAGCAGTACTCGAAGTAAGGCCTAGGCAGGTGACTGGTGCACAATGGCACTGACCTCATGAATGGGTTAATCCATGGTTGAGTTCATAGCTCTATGAGCTATTAGGAGGCGGGGCCTAGGTGGAGAAAGTAGGTCTCTTTAAAAGCTCTATCTTCCCTTGGCCTCTTACTCTATGGGAGCTCTTCCTTCTCTGTATTTTCTGGCTACTGTGAGGTTAGTAGGTTTCCTACACTATACTCTGCTGTTATAATGATTCTGCCTCCTCTCAGGCCTAAAAGCAGTGGAGCCAGCTCACCAGGTTCTGAAATTATGAACCAAAATAAGCCTTTCCTCCTCTAAATTGACTTGTTCAGGTACGTGGTCTTAGCAACAAAAATCTGAATAACACAAATAATAATGTTATCACAGAATTTTTAGATCTATGGATGTGAAATACATGAAAACGATAATATAAAAGCCAAGGCAAGTGGAAGTTATTTTGAAAATTAGTAAGTTTTGTGTCCTGTGACTTCATATTATAAATCCTAGAGTGGCTATTAGAAGTATAATTTTAAAAAAAGATATGCAACTAAAAAGCTAATATAAAAATTAGAATGGAATACTAAAACTATTTCATTAAACTAAAGAAAGATTGGAAATGAGAAAAAGAACAACAAAAATATGCCAAATAGAATTTGACTAGTACATTAAGGAAGTAAAACCCTACTATACTAATAATTATATTAAATATGTAGACTAAATTTTCCAAGTAAAACACATATATTTCCAGACTGGTTAAGAATACCCAAATATATACTTTCTATGAGAAATTATATATATATATATATATATATATATATGTGTTTTTGGCTACTGACATAGTAAGTTTAATGTCAGACAAAGACTACAAGGAAAAGATAGCCCCAGAATTAAAACGTTAATTTCCTAAAAACAAATGAGTTAGTGCATCAGGAAAACTTGACAAATGTAAATGTGCATAGTTCAAATAACAGAATGTAATATTTCATGAAGCTAAAACTGTTTGAATTAAAGAAAATAGTGGACAAAATAGACAAATCTTACACCACTCTCAGTTGATAGAAGAGTTTACACAAAAAAGTAAAAATGCACAATATCTAAATGTTATTAACAAACTTGAACTAACTAATAAATCCCACAAACCCATATTATATATTAATCCTAAGTACAGATAGAATTGTTATCAAGATAAATAAGATTCTGTGTAATAAAATGTGACAACATTTTTCAAAGTTTGAAATCTTACAGAATATATTTAATAAAGCATATAGAGATAAATTATAAATCAGTAATGATGATATTTTAAAGAACATGAATAATGAAAAAGTAGCCATCGTATTTCTAAACAGCTCATGTCAAAAGAAATCAATGGTAAAATTAGAAAATATTTTAATGCACTGGTAATGATAATGTATGCATTTTGCCAAAATTTATAGATGTAGTTAAATCTGTGCTCAAAGGGGAATTTATAGCTGCATTATATTATATAGTTATATAACCAATATATTAAATAACTGTATTAAAATATAAGTTTTAAAATAGACAATCTAAATTTCTACCTAATGACATGTTAAACATGAAAAGTTAAAAGAAAGGAAATAAAATTTTAATTAAAAATCAATGATACGAAAAAGGGGCCGGTGATATCGCTCAGCGGCATGGGTGCCTGCTGGCGCGCGAGGTCCTGAGGTCGACCCCCCGGTACCCACAAAAAAAAAAAAAAATCAATGAAAGAAGCTTAAAGGTGATAACATTAACAAAATTTAAATTATTAAAATTTTTAAACCTGATTAAGAAAAAAAGGAAAGAAATAAGCTATCAATGTGAGAATTAAAAGAAGAGATATAATAACATATCCTTCAGACATAAAAATCAAGATGGAATATTGTTATAGTTTGTGTCTGGATGTCCCCCTAAAGCCTCATGCGGTCAATGGGGATGAGCTTTTCAGAGGCATCTGAATCTAGAGTTTGTGATTTGTTCATTGTCTATTGCTGGGATTGGGAGTGTGAGTGCTACACCTGCCCTAGGGCAGGTAGCCTGTATATAATAAAAGGGAGGAAAACAGGCCTGCTCCCTCCCCCACTTTTGCTCTTGCTGCTTTTGCTGTCTTCCCCCACCATGAACAGTTGCCCCTCTATCATGTGCCACTCTGCCTTTAATTTAGCTGATTACCCACTAAAACCTCCACAAGCTGTGAAGTAAATAAATCTTTCCTCCTTTAATGTTGAGGGTCAGGTATTTTGTAGAAGCAATGAGAATGGTAACTAAGACAAATATTATGAATACTTTATATCAAAAAGCATGTAAAATTCCTTGAAAACACAAGAAAACAAAGGTGATATAAAATTGAAACTTATGAGGTCTTTTATTTATTAAAGTAATTCAATTAGCAATCAAATTTTATCAAAAAGAAAACTCTAGGCCCAGATGACTATACTCATTAATTCTAGCAAATGTTTAAAGAGGAAATGATGCTAATCTTGCACAAACTTGTTTCAAAAATAGAGGAAAGAATTCTTCTCCCCAAGTTGACCCAGAAAGCCAAGAATCCCTGAGAGTAAACCCAACATAAATATTACCCAAAAAAACTACAAACAATATGCTTATAATCTTAGATCTGAAACTTGTAACAATCTGTTATATCAAATCCAGCAGCATATAAAAAATTAATATATTGTAATGTAGTGGGGTTTACCACAAAAAAGCAAAGCTTTGCTATGTTAAAAATTATATTTTATAGAATAAAAATATGCCCAATTATTTCTATAAATTTTAAAAATAATTTGACAAAACACAACAATCATCTATGTTGAAACATAGAGTAAACTAAGAATAAAAGAATCCTTGTTTTGACAAAAAGAATTTAGAACTATCTAGAGGTAACATTATTCTTAATAGTGAAATAGTAGTTGCTTTCCTCATTGAGGGAAAGCTTTCTGCTTTTACTATTTCAATTAAATATTACATTGAAAACTTTGAAAAGTTTATCCTGGTTAAAGGAAAGATAAATTAATAAAAAGTAAAAAGTAATAAAATAAATTGTATATTTATTTTGTTAATTATATGTAAAAAATTAAAAGGCATTTAAAAACTATTTTGACTAGTAAGTGAATTTATCACAAGATACAAGGTTAATATACAAAAATAGGTTACATTTCTAAGTAGTAAAACCAAACTTTAGAAAATGAAATTTAACAATCATAGCAACACCATGAAAATAAGACTAGATACACAACTGACATTAAAATTTATGTGGAAAAGTCAAGGATCCATAGTATATACAACAAAAGCAAACATACATAGTTTGTTTGAAAATATATAATATCTAATATCATGCTTTATTCTAAACCTAGAACATTTATACTAAAGTATAAACTAAAGAAAAGCTTAAGTATAAGCTTTTAAAACTAAATTATTCAAGATTGTGTTGTATAGATGTATAAATAAAGGGACCCACAGACCAAACAGGGACCGAAAAATTAGACTCACATTTATTTGAAACATGACGTTTTCAATAAAGGCACCAAAATAATTCAATCAGGACAGTTGTTAAAGTTTGTGTCTAGATGTCACCCCAAAGTCTCACGCAGTCATTAAGTTTTTTCAGAGGCAGCTGAATCTAGAGTTTGTCATTGATTCATGGTTCCATGCTAGGATTAAGGGTGGGTGATTGTTGGGTCAGTACATTGGTTCGAGTGGCACCACCCTAATCCCAGTAGACTAGATACAATATAAAGGATAGAAAGAGGCTTGTCTCTCTCCTTTGTTGCTTTTGCTATCTTCCACCATCATGAACTGTTGCCCCTCTGAGATTTTCCACTCTGTCTTGGAACCAGCTGTGGACTGAAACCTGTACAAACTGTGAGCTGAATAAACTTTTCGTCTTTAACTTTGGGTGTCAGGTATTTTATCTCAGCAACAAGAAAAGAAAGACAACAGTCTTATTAACAAATGGTGGTGGAAAGAGCAATAAGAAAAAAATGTCTTAATTTCATCCTGCATTATACAGTAATATTAATTTGATAAATAGAACTAAATGTCAAGTTAAAACTATGAAGTTTGAAGAAGAAAACTACCTTCAAAGCCCTGACAGAAACAGTTAACATACAGATGTCTTCAAATGTAAATAAATAAATAAATAAATAAATATCAAGAACTATAGAGACTAAAATAGTTTCACGTTCCCTCAAAATTGAAAACTTCCGGTTAGCAAAAATTTAAGAAAATGAAAAGTCAAATCATATACTGAGAGAATATACGTTCAATATATATTCTGAAAACTATATATTGAAACAAATTATATTAATAAACCTATTGTATGTTAAAAATGCTTTTCACACACCTGACCTACTGACCATCAGAGTTTAGTTCACTACTGGTTGTTTACCATCAGGATCATGTGGCCAACTGGAGCCACTGTCCAGAAATGTCTCAATATTGTGTCACATTTAGTAGCCCAGGAAAAGATCAAAATTCAAAATTTGAAGTATGGTTTCCACTGAATGTGTATAAACCTCACATCACCCTAAAGTCAAAATATTATAGTGAAGCCATCTTAAGTTAGGACTTCTGTATTTACTACTCCTTAGTTATTATGAATCCTAAACAAACATTTTTCTATCTTCTCTTTCAATAATATAAAGTGTAATTTGAATATATTTTCATTTTAATTTGGTTATTTTAATACAGACATAAATGAACATAATCTTTATCTTCATTACAATTTCAGTTGTATTTATACATTTAAATATTATATTTTATTTGGAAATGTGATAGAAATCATGCATAGGAAAATTAAATTGTCATTCATGACTGTTTTTTTCTATCTAGTCTTTGAAAAAATTTTTATAGATATAATAAGAAAGGTAAGCAAAAGTTATTGGTGATTGTTCTGTGCCAGGATTTGTGTGTTAAGTTCTTGTTTATATTATTTCATATTTTCATTGCATTTCTATCAAAGTTATTAAACATCATTAAGAGTAAACACTAAAGTTACTGATAGCAGATAACATTTCAAGTTGCTGGAAAACAGTCACACTTATCAAGAGCTCTACAAATTAGTATACCAAGTGTTGAAATAATAGTACTCAAGGAAACAAACAAAATATAACAACAAGCGTTCAAAGTTATAAACATTTATAAAGATCAGAGAGGAATTCATGATCCACCTAACATTTTGTCTCAATGCAACAGTAATTTGTCAGTTTTCATCCTGTCTCATATTTTCCAAAGTTTTCTGAACATTCCTCCAAAGTTCTCTTGAACAATGGTTTTCCCTCTCTCAGGTTTTACCACATTGAAAACACCTCCATTCTACTACTTTCTTTTAAGTATTAATCCACTTCACACAAAAATATAGACCACTTGCAATGAATAGTTGTTCCTTCAACCGTGTAAAACAGTCTTTCTTCTTGCCTCCTGGTTCCCAGCCTGGCCACACGACTTGCTTTGGACATTGTGTTATCAAGTAATATAATACAAGGAGGATCGAAAAGTGCTTAAGGCTACATTCCCTGCACTACTGCTTTTCCCCTGAGGCACACAGGATTTGATTAGCCAGGACTCAAGGAGGTTGAAGTAAATAAAAGAGACCCAGACCCGATCTATACCTTGGAGCCAATCTCAGCTATGAACAGCTTCTATCAATTTAACCCTAGTTTATTAAGGAATGCAAGAGCCAAAAATAAGTATTATTGTTAAATGTCACTAAAATAATTTAGATGATTGGCAGAGCAGCATTATTGAAGAGCTAGCATATGGTTGTACATTTTTAAATTACTATGAACATGACTTTTCTCTATTCCACCTACATAAACTATACTGCTCATGAGTTAACATGTATAATATACATACCCTATGATGTTGGTTGTGTTTTGTTACCTTGTTGGAATTGTGCAAGCTGAGTTTGTATCCAAGAATGTGATGGCGAACTCTGAATATTATAAATGCTTATTACATCATTTAAGAAATGACGTCCATAGAAAGTGGCCTGAGAAATGGGCAAATAGTTTCATCCTGTGTCACATATTGCTTCTGGTATGGCTATTTCTGTCAAATAAAAACATAATGGTGTGTGTTCTTCGACTTTACTCATCAGATTTGGCATTGTGTGACTTCTGGACCTTCCCCAAAGAAAGAATGAATGTGAAAGACAAATGTTTTTAATTGATACAGGACACTGAGGTAGCCATGACAGTGCAAATAAAAATACTCCTGAAAGAGGACTTCCAGAATTCCTTCAAAAAGTGGCAAGAGTAATGGGATAAGGATGTTCAAAGTGAGTAGGAGTATTTTGAAGGTGCTTAGTGGCACTATGTCATTTTTACTGTAATAATTTTCTTGAAAATTCAAACATTCACTTCATGGTTCGGCCATGTGGTGTGTAAGTTGTATAAATGACATAGAGAATATTTAACCTGATATTTCTCAATATAAAATGTGAATTTATTTCTTGAACAATGTTAGCCTTTATATATAGTCGCATTTTCTCATTGTAAAAGTCTCAGGGAAAAGATTTTTCTTTTATTAATATTTTTAGAAATGCATAATATCAACTATATTATATAACATTTATTTGCTTATTCATTCATCAAAATTACTGATGATTATGTGACAAATAACTTTAGTGTGTATGATTTTATTTTTGATGTTATGTGATAAAATTAAAAATGTAATATTGGGCCAGTGATATAGCTCAGGGGCATGAGCACCTGCCTGGCAACTGCAAGGTCCTGAGTTTGACGCCCGGTACCCGCGTTAAAAAAAAAAAAGTAAGTATTGTGTTTTCAACTTATATTTCAATTTTAAAACATTTTAACTTTCTATGTTAGGTATCATCATTTTGTTTCCTGCATGACAAAAATATAAAGCAAAAACAGACAGACAATCCTAACATTTGTCAAGATAGCACAGAGTTTTCAACAGTTGAGTTGAATCTATTTTGAGATTACATGATGGATAATTAAATTTTTTGTTTTGTTTCTCCCAAGACTTACTTCAGCTCTTTTTGATAATTAATTTCTATTTTAAGATGTCACTATGTCAGACTAAAGAAAGTATTTACCAAAAAGGCTCCACAATTGTTACAAGATATACTGATCCAAGGGCATAAAAATATTCTAAATTGATTTAAAAAATACAGCTTTAGCCAGTGTAAATTCTTTTACTTTAATGGGGAAAGTACTAAAAGTTAAAATATGTTTTCACAAAGATTTTATACATGTTTGATACATTGGAATTCATACTAACTTTTCAGAAACTTTTTTTTCATGAGCAACATAAATATTTCCTTTCACTGATAATTTATTTTTTAATATGCGGGTACCAGGAGTCAAACTCAGGACCTCGTGCTTGTCAGGCATCACCGATAATTTTTAAAAGTATAATTGGTTTTTCTTTCTGTATCAGTAGCAGTTTTGGGTTTCATTTTTGGAAGGTGCACTATTTAATTGCTCAGTGGAAGAATAACTATTTGTCATATTTGGACATTTTTAAATTAGGAGAATATAACAAATGTGCCATCATCAATCCTACTTTCACTGGTCAAGCTATGAAGAGGTTCATTTGTTTGAGTTAGATTTTCACTTAAATCTGTCATTTCCAAAAGCAATGAGAAGTTACCAATATTTTCACCTATTCTTGGAACTTGTCAGTCTCTGGTCATATCATTTAACAAGTAAAACTTTTGATAGCTATGAGAATTCAGTCAGCTGAGCCTATGTCATTTTATGCAATGTATCATTTATACTGCAGTACATAAAAACCGTATAAAAGGCACTGAGAACTGTAGCTATTCTGAAAATGTAGCCTTTTGTAGAAGTCAAATGACTTTGAAGTAGCAACACTTATGTAGAGCATAGCATCTAACATTAAGTATCCTGTGAATTATTCTATCGTGGATATGATTGTAAGAATAGAATCTAATCTGTTAAACTTCATGAGAATCCTTAAATGTATCTTAAAATTTGGAATTTATAGTAACTATGTATCTACCTCTAAGAAAAGTGGTTTTCTAAGAAGCCATATATTTCAGTTACATTGTGGTTCTGTAATATACATCAGGTGTGCTTTTCAACTTCTCTTACACTTTAAAACCCTTGTCTCTGCCCTTTCTTCCTATTTTCCACTGACTTTCCAGATATTCAGTAAAATTTTAAGTATCTTCATTAAGAACTGTCAGCAAATAGACCATTTTGATTGTTTGGATATCTTTGTTCAAAGTGCCTTTATTTATCAAAACTTGCTTTAATTATTAAAGTTTAAATTATATCTGTGTTTGTTCTCAGAATTTATGGAATATTTACCATATAATCAAAACATTATAATGTTTAATTGTGCTACACTGTCACTTTATCACAGCAATTTCCATAATAGTTCTGTAAGTACATGTGTCTTCTAAATTATGAAAGCTGTTAATGTAGATACTTTTATTAATTGTGTATTCTCTAATATTTACACAGTAACTTTGATAAAAATAAATTCTAGATATAGTCACTACCCACTGTCCCAATTATTCAGAATAGAGCTGAAAATTGGGAATACTTTAAAATTTTTTCTCTATGTAGCTTCTATGATAACTTAAAGCGCTTCCATAAAACTTATACTCTCCATGTAGTAGAACACACATTGAGTGACTGAGATTAATTTTATTAATACTCTTAGTTTATACAACACAAGTAAGAAGATACAACTGTGAGAAGTAAGTGAGGAATTATAGTTTAGAATGACAGAATCTTAAAATCAAGAAATATTTTAAATACTATGATTCCAAAGGTTCTCAACTGACTGTTAAAGAGAAGCCTATGGTTATTCCTAGGGAAACAGCTTTCAGATGAAGGTTTATATTTAGAAGGTATCTTAGTTACTTTTCCTCATTGCTGAGACAAAACATCCGACACCCAAGGTTAAAGGAGGAAAGGTTTATTTAGCTCACAGCTTGTAGTAGTTTCAGTCCATAATCCTATAATTGGCTGGCTCCCGGGAAGGGTGGCACATGGCAGAGAGGCAACAGTTCTTGGTGGCAGAATACAGCAAAAGCAACAAGGGCAGAAAGGAGAAGGAAAAGTCTCTTTTTTTCCCTTATATTGTATGCAGGCTACCCATCCTAGGGCAGGTGTAGCACTCACACCCTTAATCCCAGCATTGGACCATGAATCAAGCACAAACTGTAGATTCAACTACCTCTGAAAAGTCCACCCCCCATGACTGCATGAGTCTTTGGGGGGGGGCATCTAGACACAAACCATAACAGAAGGATTACTGAGAAGTGCTCTTGTAAGAAAGTGTGTGAGCAAATAAAAGGAGTAGGCAGAGGATAGCTAAGTGAATTAAAATTTGCTTGTTGGAATAGATCTAAATGAGCTCTCTGAGGAACTGTGGAGCTGACAAGACCTTGTCATGTTTTCTCAAATTAGGGCAAAGAAACAAACTTTGTATTCCTGATCAATATGGCATTGGATCTGGAAAAGAACATATATTTGGGCAAGAAACTCCTTTCAATGGAGTTCCTTTCCCAGAGTGAGTTTCATCTGAGAGCCTTCAGCAGTCAGTTCCAGCATCTGGAGGAGCAAGTGTCCTGAGGAGGGATTTGGGTGGAGCATCCCAACAAGCACTAATGCCACATGACAACCCAATGTGCTCCTGCTGTTTGAATGTTTTTTACCCCTCCAAACTCATGGAAGTTTAATCTGCAATGCACTTTTGGAAGTTGAGTCCTAACTTGTGGTGCTGGTTTTTTTCTGAATTTCACCCTTTCTTCTATTAAGGAGCAGCTTTCTTCCCCTTCAGAGGAAGTAATGTTTGAAGTACCATGTTGAAAGCAGAAGCCAGGCCCTCACCTGACTCTGACAATTGCTGACACCTTTGTCTTAGACTTTCCAGTATTCAGAACTGTGAAGAAGTGAATTTCTCTTCTTTATATATGAAACTGTCTTGGGGAATCTACAGTAGCAGCACAAAAAGGACCACAACAGAAATTGATACAAGAGAAATAGGTCATTGCTGTAACAAATACCTGAACATTTGGACGTACTTTTGGGTAATGAGTAAAGGCAGAAATATTTTTGAAGTGAATGCTAGAAAAATCTTGCATTATTATAAACAAAATGTCAAGGGTGATTCTGTTGAGGGTTTAGAAATAAAAGAGAGTTGTAGAGAAATTTTCAAACTTCTCAGAGATTATTCAAAAGTCATAATAAGAATGTTCGTACAAATATAATAGAAAGATACATTGCAAAAGCAATTCCTGTGAAGTGTTGGATAAATATGTAGAACAAAGTATTTGAAAATGGAGGAAGGGCCAATCTTGTCATAAAATAACAAAGACCTTGGCTAAATGTTTGCATCCCTGAAAGCATTTTGAAATAGAATTCAGAGCAATGAACTAGGTTATCTGGCAGAAGAAATCTGTAAGCAGAAAAGCAATGAGGGTGCTGCTTCTCTTCTTTTAACTGAACATAGTAAAATGTGAGAAGAGAGGGCTGGTGATATAACTCAGCGGCATAAGTGCCTGCCTGGCAAGTGTGAGGTCCTGAGTTCAACTCCCAGTACCCGCATATTAAAAAATAATGTGAGAAGAGAGGAATTATTTAGACATAGAATTTATAATTAAGTGGGGAACATAATTTAGAAATTTGAAAAAATACTCAGCCTGACCTTGAAAAGAATGAAAAAATTTGTTTAGGGAATAAAAATGTGGGTTGCCTTGATAAAGACATTAGTATGGTTAGATGGAATCCAGATGCTATTTGTCAAGACAGTAAGAGAATGACCATGAGGACACCTCTAAAATTTTTGAATTTCCTCTCTCATCACAAGCCCAAAAGGCTAAGGTGTTTTTTTTGACCAGGAATCGAACTCATGACCTCACACTTGCCAGGCAGGTGCTGTGCCACTGATCTATATCCCTGGCCCAAGCCTAAGGTCTTAATGGTAAGTTTTCAAGAGGAAGCCCAGGGCACCCTCAGGACTTCAAAGGGTGGAATACTATGGTTTCAATGTGTGGCTGCTCCAAAACTCATGTTGAAATGTTGTCATTGTGGCTGTGTTAGGAGGTGGGATATTTTGGAGATGATGGGACCATGAGAAGACCACTCTCTTGGGTAATATTAATGGCATTATAAGAAGGCATATTCAGATCTCTTTGCTTCTTTTCCCTTCACCTTCCATCATCTAATGATGCAACCAGAATGCTCTCATCAGGTCTTCCTAGCCACCAGAGCTGTGAGAAAATAAATTTCTGATCATTCTAAACCACCCAGCCTCAGGTATTCTGTTATAGCAGCACACTATAGACTAAGACATTTGTATTCCACCATTAACACACAGCACTAATCATACCCAGGTAGTTTTCCCTGCCTAACATGTAGAGAACAGAAGGAACAATGGAGAGGGCCATGATTTTTAGGAGAAAGGCTACTGCTAAAGAAAAACAAAAAGAAAGAAGTGTTAGCCATAAATATTCCTCTATGTCCCAAAGGAAATTTATTCCTTGGCAGTTGAAAACACCTTCATTAAAATGCCACATTTCCTACTTTCAGTTGTTTCTTCTGCTCCACCAATTGCTGTTTGCTCTTTTGAAAAGACATTAATCAATATGGGGTCTCTGTTCAGGGGAATTCCAACCTTAGCAGATGTTTTTACACAGCTATTCCAGTGAAGTTTTTTTTTTTTTTTTTTTCCTTATTGAGCATTCATTGTAGAAGAATAAGAAGCTCCAAAAATCTTTTTTAATGTCATATTTCTACTATTCCTTGCAAAGTGAAAATTGATTAGTAAGAATAGCCTGGATCTTCCTCTTTTTTTCACGGATTTTAATTGTTTCAGAAGTTCTTGGGCCTTAATTAATGTCTTTTTGCAGGCTTTCCTATGTCATATTTTATGGCAATATATTCCTTTTCCTTTTCCTCTTCTTCCTTGCATTCCTCCTCTTCTTATTACTTTGTCTTCTTTAAAAATAAATGAAAATGGATATTTGATGCTTATTGTTTCTACTTTCAATTAGTTTTTATTTCAATTCACAATCCAAGTTAAATTTTTGATTAAGCTTTTTAAATTAAATAATGTCATGAATAATATAGCTTTAATAAATAATTATTGATTATTATTATAGAGTAAACCACTTTATATAAATAAGTATTTATGTAGAAACAAGATTTTCTTTTTTTAAAACATGTATGGCTCACTGGGATCCAGGCTTAACATTAAAGGTCACAGTCTTGGTTCACAGATTTTTTTTTTTACCTCTCTTGATGTTACCATTCCTGAGACATCATAGAATATTTCTTTTTTTCTTTCTTTACTTCATTTTTTTTTTCTTTTGAGACAGGGTCTCATTATGTAGTTCAGGCTGGCTTTGAACTCACTATGTAACCCAGGTTGGCCTCAAACTCATGGCAATCCTCCTGCCTCAACCTCCTGAATACTGGGATTACAGGCATGTGCCACCACACCCTGCTAATAGAATATTTCTTAAAAAGTATACACTCAAAAGGTTTCTATGAAAAAATTAACTGCTCCCATTACATTGCACTATTCCTCAGTCCATCTTATTTTAGCTTCTTATCACCAAGCAGCGATATTCTTACATTAATTAATAAGAATATTGTAACATATATACTCTCATATCTAATTCCACAATATTTATTCCAGAAAACCTTACTTTATCTTTGGCTTGTGGACTCATGTTATTTAGTAATATTCACAAATTGGACAAATATTTGACATCAAAGCGGTACCCCATCAGGTACAACACTAAGAGATCAAATAACTGCAAGTGCGTATAGACTAAAAGTACCAATGAAGGATAAAAGTTAAATGTTTAATGCAAAGAAATTATAAATGTAAGAGAACAATACTGAATATATTAGAAGATATGATTATGGACATCTGTTATATTGCCTTATCTAAGACACTTTTTCAGAATAAAGTGACTTTAAAGTAACTACAAATTCCATCAATGTAAGTGGAACTATAATTAATCATTGAATTCTATATCTGATCTCCCACTGATACATACAATTTTCAGGGACCCCTACTATTTTCTTCTGTAAGTTGAGGATTACCTTATTACCTACTAAGTAGGCAGTTTGGTTGAAAAACTTTGTAAAATTATAGGTAATATACAAAAATTAAAATATAGTAATTGGTAATTTATATGTCTTATGCATATGCTTATAAGAAGAATTTTAAATATTTTTCCAAAATTATAATCCATTGAATACAAATAAAATTTACAGAAACAGGGGCCAGTGAGATAGCTCAGTGGCATAAGCGCCTTCCTGGCAAATACGAGCTCCTGAGTTCAACTCCTGGTACCCACATATGAAAAAAGAGCTAGTGATATCCCTTAATGGCAAGGGTGCCTGCTGGCATGTGAGGTCCTTAGTTCAACCCCTGGTACCCACACACACAAAAAATTTAGAGAAGCAAATTTTTTTTATATGCGGGTACTGGGATTCGAACTCAGGACCTTGCACTTGCCAGGCAGGCGCTTATGCCACTGAGCTATATCACTGGCCCAAAAGAAGCATTTTAATAAAGTGCAACTGAAAAAGAAAGCTGGGGGCCGGTGAGATGGCTCAGCGGCTTCAGCGCCTGCCCGGCAAGCGCGAGGGCCTGAGTTCGACTCCTGGAACCCACATATGAAAAAGGGACCAGTGATATCGCTCAGCGGCACGGGCGCCTGCTGGCGTGCGAGGTCCTGAGGTCAACCCCCTGGTACCCACCAAAAAAAAAAAAAAAAAGAAAGCTGGATCTTTTACTTTTGGGCCTCACTAATTGGTGACCTTAGGTTTAAGTAATTTTTTTCTACATTCTGAAATAATGTTAAGAATTGCATTAAATCAAATGAGGTTTTATTTCTTTTTATTAGCTACAAAGGGTACTTTGGATCCTCAATCAGAAATTTTTCTGAATTTAATAGAAATATTTTTCTTGTTAGAGCACTAAACAAAATAAATGTCTAGCAATTATGTATATAGTAAAACATCTTCAGATTTTAATATCAATTTTGTATTGACATCTTATATACTTTACAGGTAACATTTGATCACCATATTAAAATACTTTTGTTAAGGAGAGTACGTAGAAAATATAAAAATTTAGTTGTATAAGAGAAAATATGGAGAAATTATAAACATTCTTTTACAATAGAATATTCTTTAATTTATAATACCTTTCATTACGCACTTTATGTTCATTCATGTGTCATATAAGGTGAACACACAATAAACATTTTAATCAATGATAAAATACCCAAACATGTATTGCATATTCAATGTACAAATACATATTCAATGTCCAACATATACTCAGGAGAAAATTACTCCAGACATTTTAATATTAACTGCAAAAAAGATCTTTGCTTTCAACAGAATACAAAATATATTTATGAAAATACTATGAAATAAATTTCATTTGTTGTACATTTTATATTCGAGCATGCACTATGTCAATAAAGATTTTCAATCATTTAGATATTTTTTGGAATTTATTTTCAGAAAGACTCTTTGCAACTACTTAGTGATGTGACTAGGGCCCCAAAGACATTGAATTTATTATGTAAATAAATCTACACTAGTCCCCTTGGGCTGTACAAAAAAAATACACTATGAAAGATTTAACTGAGGACTCTGAGACAGTATAATTGGAGAGAAGATAGAGAAATGCCTAATGAGAATGGATGTATTTGGTCCTTCAAGGAGTTATTTATACATAAAGTTATGTAACTAAGGCAGAATCCCTACTTTTCAAGGTCTTACTGATCATAGGTTTTACTTAAACCATGGTTTTACTTAGCCATGCTGATCACTTGTGACCTTTGTTTATGGTGAGTGAATAAAGTGATGCTTTTGGATCCTACACTGGATGTGATAAATTGATAATCTCATTTCACCTTCTTACATACTGGTACTAGATGTCTTGTATTTTCCTATTATTTTTGACCAAACTTGATTTTACATTTGCCCTTGGAATTTAACTTTCAAACATGTCTTTCGATAAATTATTTTACACAGTTATATCTGATGATATTCTATAATTCTATTTTTATTTCAAAGCAACATATTTGGTCCCTGTCAAAACCTCGACTGTTACATCCAAAATCTATGCTGGTATAATTAGTTCTCTTATAACTTAACACATTGATAATAGGTAGCGATTATATAGTTTTTTTTTTAACACCAAGACAGGATAGAATAAATACATAAAAAGCATCTCTCACCTTTAATTACCTACTGTTCACACTATTTTCAAATAGCATATAGGAAATAAATCTCTTTTAGTAGAAATTCCAAAACAGGCTAAATATTTTTTTTTGAAGACCACCTAGCAAATTAAAATTTTAAGACTTGACAGTATCTACTTTATTATTTCAACAAATGTAACACTTTTATATATTCCTCCTTGTAGAACTAGCAATTTTCTACCACCCTTGAAATACTGAAAATCTTACAGTACAGTTAGAGACAAAAAAAAAAAAAAAAATACTTTTTATATGACACCCTGAGAAGCTCCAGGGACACTTTCCCAGAAAGACAGCTCTATTTTATGAGAGTTATTGCAAGAAATCTCCAACCTTTTTAAGTGTCTATGTTTTCCTAAGAGTGTATGTCAAATATAAAACTTTTTTCATGAAAATCTAATAAATTTTACACAGCTGTGCACAAGCCCAAAGCTGTATCCTCTGAAGTATGACAACAGAGGTTACACACAGAAGGAGCAATAGACATCACAGTAATTGTCCAAGAAAACCAAATAAACAAACAGCAAAACACTAAGGGGGGGATGTGTGTCTAAACCCACTATAACATATTGCCTAAAATGTCCAATTTTCAAGAGAATTAAGATATATGAAAGGAAATTATGTGATCCATGTACCCAATAAAAGGCAATAAATATTGCCTTGAGAGTGTTACAGCTTGTATCTAGATCTCCACCCAAAGCTTCAAGCACTCATTGGTGGGGAGTGGGGAGTTTCAAAGGTTGCTGGATTAGAGTGTGTAAATGTGGATAAAAGGTGTGATACTAGGATTAAGGGTGTGGGTGATGGACACTTGGGTATGGGCATCGCCAATCAATAAGCTTGTAGTTTGGGTGGACTATAAAGGGACAGAAAGAACACATGCTTGCTCTTGCTGCTTTGCTCTCTCCTGTCTGCTTTGCCTTGGACTGTTTCTCTTCTGTGATGCCCCTCCACCATGTCACATGCCTTGGAGCCATCCTACTTTGGACTGAAACCTCTACAAACTGTGACCTGAAATAAACCTTTCCTCTTTAACACTGGATGTTGGGTATTTGTCTTAGCAATGAAAAATTAATTAAGACAGAAAGGAACCATATGTTAGACAACCAGACAAATATTTCAAAGCAGATCATATTAATAGGTACAAAAATCCTTTAAAAAAATCTTGCTTAAAATGTAAAAGAAAGTATGATGACTTTGTCTCACCAACTGAGAATATGAATAAAAAGAATGTACAAAAATTACCAAATAAAATTTCTAGAGTTTCCTCTACACTACTCAAAATGAAAATTTCACTGTGCAACATCTGTGCACTAGGCTTTGTAGTAGATACAGGCAAGAAAAAGCCAAAAATGATGTCTTTCTTGACATGACTGAACAGATGCACTAACAAAAATTTATAATGCAGTTTAATAAAGTCTAAAGTTGAGATATACAGAAGGCAACAAGTGGGTGGAATAATTACAGAATTGAAGGGGTTTCTCAGAAAAGGTGATATTTATACAACGGCATTCATACAGAATCCTAAGCATAATAGAAAAAAGATTCAAAGGAAATATGCTGGTGATAGACTGATGTATAAAGGTATTTTGGATCTTATTCCAGGATCTCCAGAGAAAAGAGCAATAGGATATATGGAGATATAGAAGAAGACATTTAACATGGGAATCAGCTTATGTGATTATGGGAGCCAAGAAAGTCTCATGAGAAGCTATCTGATGATGGTGAACAAGGGAAGCTGATGTATAATTAGTCCAACTCTGGGAACTTGAGGACCAGAGAAGCTGATGGTGTAATCCCCCACCATGAAGCCAAACACTTGAAAACAAAAGCAAGGCGACAGCAATGCTGGTATAAATTCTGAAGTCTCATGGCCAGAGAAGCAGGGAACCAGACATATAAGGGCAGGAGAAGATGGATGTCATAGCTCAAGTGGAAAGAGTCAACCATCTATTTGTTTCAGTAAGGTCTTCACAGATTGTATGATACTGCCCATATTGGTGAAGGAAAATATTCTTTATTCAGTCTACTGGTTAAAGTGATAATCTCACCTAAAAATAAACACACAAACACGCCCAGAAGTAATGTTTTACCACATATCTGGATATTCTTTAGCTCGTTAAAGTTGGCATGTAAAATTAGCCATTATACTTAGAGCACAGGGGCAGATGATTGTAGTGTAGAAAGATGATGTAGTTTGAGCTTATGAAAAAGTCTGTTCTTTCAGCATGCCATAGATTTTAAATTTCCATTAGGTAGATAACCAGAAACTGGTATAAAATTTTAAAGAGGAGCATGGTCTGATGAGACATTTTTCCCCCACAATTTTCATTACTGTGTACTGATTATACAGATTAATGGGTTTAATTTGGCAGATCTGTACATAACACACACATGCCCCACCCAGTTTTACATGTCTTGGGGGTTCAATGTGTATAGTGTATTTTGATAATATTCATGCCTTTTATTATCCACCCTTACATCCTCTTCTCCTCCCCCTTTTTCCCCCTCTTGTGTAATAATAGTCTTCCTTCTATTTTTGTCATGTTTCTTATATATCTCATTTTAGGGAGAATATGAGATCTTTGTTTGAGTCTGGCTTATTTCACTCAACATAAGACTTTCATTTTGGGAAACTATTATATCAGCACCATGTGAAGGATTGATAAAGGAGTTTTCAGAATGTACAAGCAGGGGAATTAGGAGCTATTATAGTTTGGATCTTTAATATCCCCCCAAAGCTCCTGTGTTATATATTGCTTCCCAGTGCAGCAGTGTTTAGAGATGGGGTCTTAGGAGGAGATTGGATCATGAGGGCTCTAACCTCATTAATGGATAATCCGTTAACAGATTCATAGAATAATGGACTTTTGGTAGGTGGTGGAAATTTTAGAAGGTGGGGCCTATTTGGAGAAGGAAAATAACCTGAGTCATGTCCTGAATGGTATATTTTGGCCCTTGGCCTTACCTCTCACTTTCTACTTTCTGCCACCATAAAGTAAGCAGGTTGGCTTCATGCCACACTCCCTGCCATGGTGTTCTGCCTACCCTCAGGCCCAGAAACAACAGAACCAGAGACCTTACCCTAAAACCTCTAAAACCATGAGCCAAAATAGATCTTTCCTCCTTTAAATTGATTTTGTCAGATATTTTATCACAGTGAGCAAAAGCTAACATAGGAGGTCACAGTAATTAACCTGGAAAAAAATTAAGGACTGCTCATTTGCAGATGAGGTAGAGGGTAAAACTACATTAGAGCAATATTCATATGTAAAATGAATAGGATTATTTTACACGAAAAGCTGAACAAAAACAGATGACTATAATTTCAAAATTTCTGGCTAGAGTTAATCTGTGGCTGGTAATACTGTATAGGAAATGCAAGAGGAGGGGCGATTTGTAGTAGTGAGAGGAATATAAAGTAGTGAGCTTAGTTTGAAATAAATTTATTTGAGCTGGATAAGTCAGTGGACAATTTAGTTATTTATCTAGGACCTTAGGAAATGAGAGTAAAATACAAAGTAAGGCTTATTTATATTTATATAATAAACTGAGTATAATTAGTAACTTCTATATTCCCATTCAAATACTCTATTTGTTATTTCAACTACACTAGAATAAGATAAATTTACTGTAAGGTGATTTGCTGCATAGAACTATTAAATATATACAGTGTGTAGGAAGATATTAAAAAATCAAGTATAGAAATAGTGCAAATCTTAATTTCCCTCCCAACTTAAAAAATCAGAGCAAAGAAGGGATCCCTTAATAAAATGAATACTACAATTTTTGTTGTGGTAAGCGATTAATTAAAGTTTATGTGGAGTACAGAGGTTGATTCTACTAACTCAAATAACTTTTATATTGCTACAATTCTGTGTTCTTCCTTAAAGTTAATATAAATTAAATTTACACTGGAAAATTAAGTCTTATAAATCTAAATTAATATTTTGTATATATAAGAAATTTTGATGAATAAAATTATTATTCACAGTCTTTTCTATCAAAACTCATTGTTCAATATTAATTGAATTTGGAAAAATGTCTCTGGTAATAACACAGATTTCTTCATAGCAAAGAGAAAAGAATTTGGGCTGTAGCTTTTAAATATGACAATTCATTTAACTGTATTTAATGAATGTTTAACTCAAGCTCCTGTCTGCTCCTCTAAGTGTAATTTGGGGAAATCTGTGTTCTCGTTCTCATAGAGTACGTGTTCCAGTGAAAGATACAGAAAACACTATATGTATATGCATATATATGTACATATATATAGATAGCTTAGCTATACATATGCATTAATTAACTTAACTACAAGTGAAATCAAAATGATTTCACTAAATAAATGCAAAATGGAAGCACTGAAGCATAAATGTTTCATTACCCAAGGAATCTTATTAGAAAAGAAACTAGATGAAAATGTACAATTTAACACAAGAAAAATAAATTAGATTTAAAGATTCTTACGGGAATTTGAATCTGAATGTTTATTATATATTTGAAAAGCTAAAATGTAGTGTGCCGTTAATAAATGCAGATATAAATGAGAACTCATTACTATAAAAGTGAACCATAAAGCCATGGATGGAGAAAAATTATGATTCTCTACAAAATTTTAAATTAATGAATACTTGAATTTGTTTCTTTGAAGATAATTTTAAAATTCCAGGGAATGCCAGAAATAAATTATAAAGCAAAATCAAAAACAATTCCTTATTTCAGATTAAAATGTTCACTTTCATTTTATAAACTACAAAATACATGGTTAAGACAATTACTAAGCAATTCAAATAATACAATTTATTCTAGATTACATTTTTGTAGAGTCGCATCCATATCACAAATACTCATTTACAGCTTAATTTTGATTTTCAACTTTCAAAAACTATCAGTTTTTAAATTAAATTTATTTTTAGCAGATAAAAATTGAATATAAAAGTAATACAGATGTACCATGTGCTTTATGCAATGTTTCCATCTAGATTTTGTACTCTCATGTTAGCCCTTTCATCTAGCTTATTTATTTACCTATTTATTTACTTATCTCAGTATTTGCAATGTATAGCTCTTTTAATAAAAATGTACTCTGACATTTTGTTTTGAAATGGGTGGAAACTATCTCTTGCTTTACTTTTTATCCCAATTCTTAAAAATATTAGTCCTTGAATATTTATTTCTTGATTCACTTCTTTCTTTAATAGTTTTGTCATTTCTTTCTCTGTCTCTATCTCACTCTGGCATCCCTCCTATTCTTTTTTCTTTCTCCAATATTACTTAATCTGATAACGTTAATAATCTCATTGGTAGCAAATTATTCACACACGTCAAAGACATAGTGGGTCATACAGAGAAAGAAAAGTGAAATGATCTAAAATAGTATATTAAAGTCAGAGCGATCATTTCGAAAAGGAAAATCAGAATGGGACTGGGTAAGACTTCCAAATTCCACAGTCATAGTACTATTTTAGAATATACATGGACAGGGAAATGGTGTAGAAATTTTAGAGTAAAACTATAAAGCAAAGTTTGGGTAAGTGTTGAATATTCCTGCAAGATGTAGCTGCTCAGAAAGCAGATCCTGAGATGCAAATCGCTGTTTAGAATGCCCTTTAAGGAGAGGAAGGAAAAAGGGTGGGGAGAGGGAGAGTTGAGCTGTTGGTGTAGTGCCAATGAAGGTTACTAATGATCTAAACTGCAATTCTCAATCTATGATTATTACATTGGGACAAGATCACTGGACCTTCTTACATCAATATCTCTTAGTTTTGGGATGAGGGCTGCCCTGGAAACACATACGTTTGTATAACACAGTTTCTTTTAACCAAACCAAACTCAGAGAAGGTTGAGAGTTGAAGGTCATCTTTCCACAGCTCTCTCAGCAACCGGGGGCATAAACCCTTCTTTTCTGTAGGAATAACTGGCAGCACAACAGTGCCCACTGCAGGCTACCTCTTGGCTGGTCTTCAGATAGGTTTTAGAGAAATACTACAGGATTCCAGGGTACGATTCTTCATGGATAAACGTAGAAATGGAAAGTTAATAGGATAAATTATAGTTCTCACTGTCACAGATATTCTTTTTTTTTAATGCGGGTACCAGGAGTCGAACTCAGGACCTCACACTTGCCAGGCAGGCGCTTATGCCACTGAGCTATATCACCAGCCCTTTCATAGATATTCTTAAGGTCAGAATTGATAGTTGTTATTTTTATCCTCCACCCAATCTACTTCTGCATCGGTTTCATTTAGAATTTTACAGGTCTCTGTTGGCTCATGTGCTTGTGCAATTCAGACTCTTGTGCCTCATATACTTGAGCCAAAATTCATTATTCTCTCCTTAGACAAGAGTTGGTGCCTTGTTAGTTAACTGTCAAAACTGGATAAAGAAGTACTAAGAGCATCACTGGAAAGGAAATTTATGAAAACTATGTGTCTATAATTTCCAATTTGTTGTTATGTATAAATACTAATATCCAATTTATAATAATAGTGTGAGGATCAGTACCCATCTACTGAATATCTTGTGCACAATAGGTAATCAATAAGTAATAATTAATGTTTATTATTTTCAAATTTTAATATTTAAATTAATTTTAGCATAAAAAACATTATTTTAGAATTTTATAGGTTGATTTCACATTTCAGTTCCATTTTTAAAACTAAGCATAAGTTTTCTCATTTGAAAATGGATCTGATTATATTCTGAAATTTATAGTGAAGATTAAATGAGAAAATAATATAAATTGAATAATAATAAATTCAATTTATGAGAAACAACTTAGTATTAATTGTAAAAATATGACAAATACTGTTATTAATAGTTTCATATCATTGAATTACTTTAAAATTTTGCCTAGTTCACATTTGGAGCATGAATTAATTTAGGTAAATTTGTCTTTTTATAAACACTTTTATATAATACTATTAGGGCAGCATATATTAGGTAGCATTAGAGTAGGGATAGTGTATCAATATATTTATACAAGTGTTTCAGGATCACAGATTTTCTCCTGAACCATTTATTCTTTCTAATAAGGAAAAATCTATCTACTTCAAATGATGCTGGCAACAGATATGTTTTTATTTACATGGACTTTAACCTAAATAACTTAGAAAACTTTAATAAGTAAGCTAGATTGAAAACAAATCTTTAAATCTAAATGACAGAGAGGTATAGCAAGCTGAAAATCAACCTAACTCCTGATAAATATTTGAGATGTGCTCCTATAAATGCCATGCTGTCACCAATTTTCCATTGCACAAGCATCAATCTGTAATAGAGGAAGAAAAACACTAATTTTTTTTTCTCCTCAATATCTCCTAGAGGGCCGGTGAGATAGCTCAGCAGCATAAGCACCTGCCTGGCAAGCGCGAGGTCCTGAGTTCGACTCCTGGTACCTGCATATGAAAAAAGGGCTGGTGATATCGCTCAGTGGCACGGGCGCCTGCTGGTGCGTGAGGTCCTGAGTTCGACCCCCGTTACCCACACACACAAAAAAAATCTCCTAGAGTAGGACAAGAACAGAAGCTTCTTCTAGGGAGCCACAAGGACATGTTCATAAAAAGGTCTTCTGAATAAATAAACATCAGGAGAAATTATTCTGCATAGAATCTACCTTTGAATCTCTTGTTAATTACCAGGACTACACATTAAACTCCTCTGGAAAGGTAAAATATAATTATGAATTATAAATGCTGATATGGTAGCTCTTTCACAAAACAACCCAATTTCTGTAGATGTGGCTTATTTTCTGGGATATTTAAAATGTTCCTCTCCAGACTTGTTCTGGCTTTTGCTATATAAATGTCTCACTTTGATGTAAAATTCTAGGCATCAGGTATCATTCTTTAATCCTTCCTTCCTTCCCTCCTTCCTTCCTTCCATAAACATCCTAGCATACAGTGATGGGCATAGCATATACTATGCCACATTTAATTATGTTGTTGGGCAAGTAGTTAAAACTTAAACAGTAGTCCAATGAATCCTGGAAATAAAAAGAATTCATTTGGATCAAATACATATTATTTAGATTACTAAAGTTTGATTAAAAACAGCAACAGAGAAATCAGTTTTTCTACAGTGTCTTGCTAAATGAAAGTTGTTCTACCCTCTTCCACAACATGAAAACCTGATAATGTATCTTTTTCATTCTGTATATTCTAAACTGGCTGGACATCGTTCCATACTCAAAAGTACCACACTGCCCAATTTTAGTTGAAGAGGTAAGGAAGACTTTAAGTATTTTTCAGCAGGGAAGAGTGACTTTGCCATAGAAGAGAGAGAGATAATTTAATTCTATTAACAAAAGCAGGAGGGTATTAATCCCTGTGGTAATTGATGGGGAAACACTAAAGGACATTAGATGGGTTGCAGCCAATTTTATTAGATCCTATCTGTCTACTAATTATCCTTATCTAGGTTAGACTCCTAATCTTCTACAGAGACTGAAAATTCAGGGTACTCTCTCCTCTGGTTATTGCATTTCAAAGGTGTCCACCCAGGTCCTTAAGAAAGACAGTCCTTGTTTTGAAATGTGTCAAGAGGCTGGGAGAGAATTTACCTGTTAAAGAGGGACAGTAAAACTTTACAATGACAGGGCCAGGGATATAGCTCAGCGGCACAGCACATACCTGGCAAGTACGAGGTCCTGAGTTCTATTCCTGATACAAAAAAAAAAATTACAATGACAAGTTATCAAAAGTAAATGATCTAAGGCAAGGTCAGGTCTGGAGTCAGTAAGAAGCCAGTCTAAAGTTTAGTCAAACTGAGAAGAACATGAAAGCCAGTTTCATCAATTTTTCACTTCCCCCCTTCTTCAAGTACATTTTGCCTACCTGCTACTTTCCTAATTCCCACTTATTCAGGCTTTAGCTTATGTCTTTTTTTTTTTTTTTTCCTTGATCTCTGAAGCTGGCCTAGCTCCCTTGTTATACCTTCCCACTGTATTTTACCATATGTTTCCTCCCCCTTATCATGTGTTTAATTGTTCAGTTACTATTACCCTACAATTACAAGGTCCAGAAAGGCAAGATTTATGTCTTCCTTAATCCCCATTCAGGCTGAGGGTCTAGCAAATTTCCTTTTATATTGTAATCATTCATAGAAGCAGTAAATAAACGTAATCAAGAATACATCCCCTCATTCTGGCACCAGGAACATAATAGATTATTAACTCAGTTTGCCTGATTTATGCGTGATGACTGGGCATCCTGAGAGTTTAACATCTGTCAATTATTTTCACTCTCAAAAGAATGGCAGTGTGGGTGATGTGTTAAATTGTTCCCCTGAAAATAACTTTCATTTATTCCAAAATTTTCTGCTTCGCAAGACACCCATTGAAATAAACAATTACTGTAATAGAGCCAATAATCTTTGGTCAGTCAAGGATATCCCCAATTTTTCAGTTTTGGTGGAAATCCTGAGTACTTGACATGCCAAGTAATTGCTAAGTGAAACTGAGTACTAATCTCCATCTGGGTGTAAGGAACATACTGCCACTGTTGTCCTGGGGGAGTGCCCAGATAAGACAACGTTCAGGAAAAGAGGGTAGAAAGAAATTAATTAGCAATGGGTGCAGGAGACACAGCAGAAACATAGTGAAAAATATAAAATTTATCACAACAAGTTCAGGTGTATTTTAACTAATCATGAAACCCTACAATTATCCAATATTGTAGGTAGTGACAGTAAAAAATGATGGTTTAAAAAAGCAGGTAACAGCTGTGTATAAACAACATTATGGTTTTAGACAATCTTTTCATTTATTAAAGGGATATCTTTGGTGAGTGAGCCATACAGGGAGCAAGATTTAACACTGTAGTGCAGACAAATTAAAAAACACCTGTTGGACAGACATTCACGATGCAACTAAAGGACTGTGGTTACTGCCTGTGTTGCAGGGTTTAAGAACTAAATTGCTAAAGAAGTTGTAAGATAGGAAAGAGTTACAAATCCAAATTTAAAGTTTCTAATTTGTTTTGTTTCTGGACTGACAGAGAATCCTATACTGTTAAAACTCTATTTGGAAATGAGTAGCTCCATCTAGATGGAACTTTAACAAAACAGGTACTTATTCTTTTCTGAGTTTCTATAGGGAGATATTTTTGTAATATTTTCCCCAAATTCTACCTCCATCCTATGCTTCACAGAGTTAGCTTCATTTTTGGTGATAGTATATTTAATGAAGTGTATATCTAAACTATCTGATATACAATGATTAAGTCAGAATTTTAATTGCTTCTCTCTGGAATTCCAATGTATTTTCTAAGAGGATAGTAGTTCAGGCAGTAAAATAGAAGAGTTGTGACTTACAAGGCAGGACTCTTATCTGCCCCTAACTGCTCTCATCTGCCTCCTTAAAAGGGAGAGATGTTCCTGAAATAGCACCAGCTAACTAAATTACAAGCAAGAACTGTGAAAGAGAGTTCTGCCTGGCTCTTTTCTGTATGTGAGCTATTAGGTTACCATTTTATCTTGTTATTGTGGGCTTTGTTTTTGTTTTTCTTTACAAAAATATGTTTTATCAACCACTGAAAGAGTTTACCAAGCAGGACCGCAGAGATATATGCATTTATGACCTATTCTCTTATTGAAATTAAAATTTAATGTTTCATTACCCAGGATTTATAGAGAATTGAAACTTGGTGCTTCTATTCTTTCTGCATGTTGTGCAAAAAACTTGGAACTTCATTTGATAAAGGGGACATTATGTCATTTAACATTATTAATGTCCTAATTTCTGGATAAAAATAAGGATACATACATTAGGAAAATAATGAAGTCTGTATTAAATATTACTCTAGACCTCAGAGCTATTATTCACCACATTCCACTTGTTTGACCATGACCTCCATGACTGTTTTATTGTAGTGAATTCTGATCACCCATTATGCAAAGCATAATTGTAACTCAGGGAAGTAAAATAATTTTAATCAGGGATAACATTGCTATGGACTTTGACTTGCAGGTATAAATCTAATAAATGTGTAGGGATTTTTTCCATAGCATAATGAGTTCTTCCTTATATCATTACTCATGCGCCAATGAGAAACCATAATAGGAATATTTAAGGCAATTAATGAGACAGATAAGGAATGACCCTATGCTTTTAATTTTCTAATCATTTTAATGACCTAAAGTAAAGGTATACATCATGATTCATCCATTAAAAACTGTCAGTTGTATTCCTCTGGAATAATGTGATTAAAGAGTAAAAGTAGAGGAAACCAGATAAAATTAAGGGAAGAAAATGTTAGGCTAACTATCAGAGAAGCAATATTCAAATGATTAAGTCATATAGATTGTGAAGCAGTCTCTTAAGTGAAGTGGATAAAACGACCATGTCATGAGCCATAAAAATAGACCACGTTAGGCATTTTACCGAAGGCAACCATTCCTCAGTGGCCTGACTAGATGAACACAGATCATCTAACACTGATGCTGAGCAACCACATCATTCATTTGTTTCTTCTTTTCTGGCATCTTCCATCATTTGTTCAGTGATGCAGGTTCAGATCTTTGCTAATCTACATTATTTCTGCTGAAAACCAGTCAATATTTTTACTATAAATACTTAAGTAATAATGCAGGTAGACCCACAAACATACAAAAAGTATGCTTTGGAGATTATGCATTCAAAAGAGTCAATAAGCAAAACATCAAGTAAGCACTGAAACAGTGACACATTTGATGTACAAAACCATTGTATCATTTGGGAAAAACTTTTAAAAATATTGTGTGGCCTTGTGTTTTTATCATTATTAATTTCTAATGGATCAATATATAATTATTTTCAAATTCAAGTTACTTACTAAAGTTTAAGAAGAAATAGTTTCCTAAATATATTTTTGAAGAAACAAAAGTGTAAATATCCAGGAACTGGATAATGATAATTTCATGTAAGGATCTGGACAAAATATTGTGGGCATAAGATGAATTCAGGGTTTCTTTTCATTGCTTATTCTTTTATGGAATTTGAAGGCTTTAGCACATGCATATATTACCTCACAAATCTATCAGAAAGAATATCTAATTATGAATAAACAGTGCACAGAGTTCTTTAAAAACAGAAATATTTTTAGATACAGCCTCAAACTCATAAAACACTCAATTAGGAATTCTATTCCCAGGTACAAATATTGAAAAAATAAGTTGTGATTGAATACCTCAGTGAACTTTGATTTTCTAATGAGGCTTTTAAATATTTTCCCTAGCAATTCACAACATTATATATCAATATCAAAGCTAATTCAGATACTTTAAAGGATAAACCTTGAATTTTGTTAATAAAAATAGTTGGTTAAGTGTAACTCATGCCCTCAAAACCAATTGTTTATTTCTTTTTATGTGGCTATTGAGTATGTCTGTCAAAGTGGTTATCAGTTTTCCATTCAACCATTTTCATTATTATCACGTCTTTTGTCCAAGCAATTTGTCAAACTAGTGTCTGGGATCATATTCATAAAAGTACTTGATGCTATAAGAATAATAAATGGTTATCTATCTTGGCTCATGGCTTCTATTTTTCAGGTTCATTTCCCCTTTTATTTGCTTTAGAGCTACTGACATATTTGTTTTGTTCCTTCTAAATTTGCTTTAAAATAATTGTGGTTTGAGTGAGGGAACTATTTAGAGACATCCAGGATATAAAGTCAAATGGTTGGAGGCAGTGAGGTAAATTTAGGAAGTACATTAAAAACTCTGAGCGAAAGGAAATTTTCAAGAATTATTCATTGAATTACCTATGACAACATTTTTATATCTATTAGTTAAAAATGGCTGAATAAAACTAAGTTATTAGATTATTCTCATGATGTATATATACAATTACAAATATGCATTATATACCATAAAAGTGGGAAAAAAAAACACTTTTCTTTCATCATTGCTTTGTTTTGTTGCTGGTGGTGGTGTTACAGGTAAGAGAAGAAAGATGTACAGAATTGGAAAGTCACATCAAAAACTTCTATGAAATTTCTTCCTATAAACACTTTTTTGAGTGCCCCTTTTGTGGATACTTTGCATCTTTTTAGATCTTGACATTTATCACTGCCACAAAATCAACCTCTCTGCCCATGACTTTGAGATAGAAAGCATTGGTTGAAACATCAGACCTGAAACTGCCTATTACCTGCTTAATTACTAAAGTGAAGTGTACCCAGTTTTATTTTTCTCATACCCATTAATTCTGGGTTGCACAATATTGGAAATGTTTTTTGGTCAGGCCCTTTCATTTCTGCCTTTAAATTACTAACTTCTTCCTCCAAAACCTCATTTTCTAACGAACTGTTAAAAAATTACTAGAATATATGACAGCAGGAGCTATGGAATCTAGAGATCACTTGATGAGTGGTAAATAATGTTTTATTTCACAGGTAAATGCTTCTCTGAATACTGAATGACCTCTGAATACTTTTTATCATTTTAAGATGAATACATTTTATAATTTTAAGATCCTCTTGACAACTATAGGCATTACCTAGCATACCTCAAATATGATTTGTACGCACAGAAACAACTGAGCCTTCCTCTTCCCAAAAAAGATATAATTCAAAGACGAAAGCTCCCGGTGCCTTCCACCTTGTTACACTGCATATATATATGCCCAATTAAGGTCTAGGTCATAAGGGTCTCATAAATCTCTCTCTCTCTCTCTCTCTCTCTCTCTCTCTTTCTCTCTCTCTCTCCATCTTATAACACAATGATTCCCTCCAGTGTTCATTACTTAGCAAATAATGGGCAAGAGTCTGAGTGGAGTTCCTAGACCTGTGCTTTTGACTGATACAGGCAAGTGTTTTGTCTTCATCCCTGTTCCTGCTGCCATCAGTAAAATAAAACCATAAGATAAAGTAACATAAAATAGGGATTTCGAAAGAATGCTACACTTTCTGTGCCTAACAAATATTAGAAATCTTGAGTTCTCATTTTGTGTGTAGTTCAGGGTTATATCTACATTTCTTCCAAACTTGGCAGGAAGCAGAGTGGGATAACTTGGTCCCTTGTCATAGTCAAGAACTGAAATATAGGGGGAATAATGAGGTCCTCAAATTGCATCAAACAGTTCGGTTTCCACATTTCTGTACTTCAATTTAGTAATATTTGGCCAGTGTAGTTGAGTGTTTCCTTTATTATATAAGGGCAATCAATTACTAGTTACATAATGATATTTGGCTCGTCTCCTAAAACTTTACTTTGTACAAAACTATAATACTCTATTATTCTAATATTTCTAAGTGCCTATAAAGGCTATGGTTTGGAAAGTATTCAGAGGTTATGAGATAACTTTTCAATAAACATCATCATCATTATCAACTCTCATCAATTCAGCATTTTAGACTCAATAAACATCAGTTTGAAAACAGAGGCATGAAAGTCCCTATCACCTCCTTATCATAATTGTGAATCTAAAGAAAAATTATATTTATGCTGAGAGCTAAACTTTCTTGCTGATTTTAGCAGATGCATACAGATACACTTCTAGGGATTTTGACCTGTACTAAAACAAAACACTTTATTGTGTCTCCCTCTGGGACATTCAACCATCAAGAAAACTTAATAAAGATAAAAAGTTTAACTTTCTCATTCATTCAGACAACAGTCAAGAATGGTATATTTCTCATTACTATGTACTAACATGTAAATGAAAATTATTTTAGACATTAAAAGTAGTCTACTAGGAGTGTAGTTGCCCTTTCGTGTAAGAGGATCTTTAGGATTTGGCCTTCTCAGGCAGTTAATCTCTTATCAAGAAATTTTGTGGTAGACATTGAAAGATGGTTACATTCAATTTGATCAAATATGATATATTTGAAATTATCACACTATATGCTGGAATTATACAGGACTTTTTCTGATTTTTATTATTGCAGGTGACAAAAACTCAACTAATACAACCTTCACACAAACAAACAAAAGAAAAAGCAAAAAGCAAAAAAAAAAATGCATTAGTTCGCACAAGTCAATCATGGTTAGATACAATTCAAATGATGCTTCTCAGTATCTTTGACTCTACTGCTTTTATTCTCAGAAGGCTGACATGATAGAGTCTTCCAGGAATATATCGCCTTTAGAATTTATGATACTTGAAGAAAAGAAATTCCTTGCTCCCTAACATTTATATTGATTTCTTCCTTTTTTTTTTTTTTTGTGGGTACCAGGTGTTGAACTTGGGACCTCGCGCGCCATCAAGTGCCCATGCTGTTGAGCGATATCACGTGCCCCTTTTTCGTATGTGGGTACAGGGAGTCAAACTTACAACCTCGGGCTTGCCAGGCAGGCACTTATGCCGCTGAGCCATCTCACCAGCCCTATATTGATTTCTGAAAGCCAATTCTGAAGTGTTTGTTTTGGTCATGGCCTGAATAATAAAAAAAGAAAAACAACAACAAAAAGCAGGATATCTAAGAAGATAAGGCTACCTAACTGAAAGACTAGAACAGGACACATCTCCGTTAAGGAAGTGGATTAAGTTAATTAGGGAAAAGCATTCCCAGGATAGGCTGGCTATGAAGGATTATATGACTAGCAATGTGCCATATTCCTAATTCTGAACATCATATCATTTTGGTAGTGACAAAGTATTATCATTATCACTATAAATCTGTTCATTCTCATCTTACAAACTTCCTTGCACTTCAAACAATAGAATTGCTAGTTTATATTTTTCTTTTAGGCACCATATGATGTCTTGAGTCTCACTTTTGTTTATGTTGTCCACTCTTCACAATATAAGACCTTATAAAGTTGATTATCATATATAAAGATTGAAAATAGGGCTAATAGGCCACAGAACATATAAAACATATAAGATAATTATACTAAGTCAAGGTACACTTTTAGATACATTATCTGCAGTGGATTAAAATACGTTTTCTTTCTGTCAATTCTTATTATAGAAAGAGAGAGAGAGAGAGTGAGAGAGAGAGTTTTCAAATAAAAGAAACTATGTGATTTTTTAGCTTGTGTGTGTGAGTTACTTCACTTCATATTATGGTCTTGAGATACATCTATTTTCCTAGAAATGACTCAGGTTTATCCTTTTTTTATGACAGAGTAGCACTCCACTTTATAAATAACACACATTTTTATGCATTTGTCTGTTGATGGACATATTGTCTGTTGCCAAGATTTAATTATTATGAATTGCTTTGCTATAAGCGTGGGTACATATATATATATTTCTGTGGTATAATGATTTTAACTGTTTTGGGAAAATACTTGGAAGGGGAGTAGCTGGGTCAAATGGAATTTCAACTTTAACTTTTTTCAGGAATATCCATACTGATTTCCATAGTGGTTGTACCAGTTTACAGTCCCACCAATAATGGAGAAGAGTTCCTTTCTCCCAACAGCCTCGCCAGCATTTGTTACTGGTTGATTTCTTGATGGTAGCCATTCTTTCTGGAGTGAGATGGGATCTCAGAGTAGTTTTAATTTGCATTTCTTGAATGGCCAGCAATGTTGAACAATTTTTCATGTATATATTAGCAGTTTGTATTTCTTCATCTGAGAAGTGTCCATCCATCTTCAATGCCCATGTTTTAATTTGGTCTTTAAATTTGGGGAATCTAATATATTTGGGTTCTTTATAAATTCTAAATATTAGTCCTTTGAGGAGTAGTTGACAAAATTTAGGTTGCCTCCTCACTTTGTTGGTGGTTTCCTTTGCTATGTAGAAGCTTTTTAATTTCATATTATCCCATTTGTTGATTCTTGGTATTATTTCTTGTGCAACTGGGGTTTTGTTCAGAACAACTTTGCCTACACCTATGTCTTCAAGAGTTTTACCTATTTTTTCTTCTAGAGATTGTTTCTGTTCTGTTTAGATATTTGACCCATTTTGATTTGGGGTTATTTATTTATTTACTTTTAAACAAGGTCTCACTATGTAGTTCAGGCTGGCCTTCAACTCACTATGTAGCCCAGGATGGACTGGAGCACATGGCAATCCTCCTGCTCAGCCTCTCGATTGCTGGAATTACAGGAGTATGCCAACATGCCCTGCCTGATTTCAGTTTAGTGTATAGTGAGAGATATGGGTTTAGGTTCAACCTTTGGTATGTGGGTAGCCAGTTTTCCCAGCACCATTTGTTAAAGAGGCTATACTTCCTCCAGAGAAGGGATTTGGCCCCTTTGTCAAAAACTACATAGCTAAGTGTGCCTGAAATTGTTCTGTATCTTCTATTCGGTTCCATTGATCCATAAGTCTGTGGTTTTTTGGTTTGTTTTATTTATTTGCTTATTTATTTATTTATATATTTTTGCCAATTCCATGCTGTTTTTATCCATGCTGTATTATAACTTGAAGTCTGGGATTGTGAAGACCCCTGCCTTGCTCGTGTTGCCAGAATTGCTTTAGCTATTCTACATCTCTTCTCACTCCAACTGGATTTTTGGATGGCTTTCTCCACTTCTGTAAGGAATGTTATTGTTATTTTGATTGGGAGTGTGTTAAATCTGTATAACAGTATTGGAAGTATGGTCATTTTGACTATACTTGTTCTGCCTATCCAGGAATAGGGGATATCTTTCCATTTTATGATATCCTTTTTAATCTCCTTTTTCAGAGTAGTATATCATTGTAGCCTTCTTTCACTTTCTTGGTTAGGTTAACTAAGTATTTCATTTTTTTAAATGCTATTGTGAAGGGTGTTGTTTCCCTACTTCCCCTGTCAGTGAGTTTGTTATTAGTGTACAGAAATGATGTTAATTTTTTAGTGTTGACATTGTATCCTGCCACACTGCTAAATTTGGATACTAGTTCTAAGAGTCTTTTGGTGGAGTTTTTTTTAGGTCTTCTGTGTAGAGGGTCACATCGTTAGCAAATAATGGTAATGTAACTTCTTTCTTCCCTATCTGTATCCCTTTTTTTTTCTTTTTCTTCTCTTATTGCTCTAGGTAATTTATTGAGAATATATTAAATTGAAGTGGTGATAGTGAACAACTTGCCTTGTTCCTGATTTTAGAGGGAAAGCTTTCAGCTTCTCTTCATTTAGTATGATGGTGGACATTGGTTTATCATAAACAGCTTTTTTCACAGTGAGATAAAGACTTCTATTCCTATTTTCTTCAGTGTTTTTATCTTGAATGAATGTTGGATTTTGTCAAATGCTGTTTCTGTGTCAATTGAGATGAACATGCAATTTTTGTCCTTTCTTCTGTTTATGTGGCAGATTATATTTATTGATTTGTGTATATTGAATCATCCCTGTATCCCTGGAATTAATCCTATTTGGTCATGAATGGTCTTTTTGATGATTTGCTGCATTCTTTTTGCCACTATCTTATTCAGGATTTTGGCATCTGTGTTCATTAAAGAGATCTGCCTGTAGTTTTCTTTTTTGGTTGGGTCCTTTTCCCATTTTGGAATCAGGGTAATGTTTGTTTCCAGGAATGACTTTGGGAGAAGTGCTTCCCTTTCAATTTCATTAAAGAGATTGAGGAGTAGTGCCTTTAGATCTTCTCTAAAGTTCTTGTAGAATTTGGCACTGAATCCATCAGGACCTGGGATTTTTTAGTTGGTAGTTTTTTTTTTGTTTGTTTGTTTATTATTACTTCTTCAATTTCTTTGAATGATATTGGCTTATTCAAGGTTTTTATATCTTCTTGGTTCAGCTTTAGTAGTTTATATGTGTTGTAGTCAAGGTTTGCGAGGGAAACAACACAAGAACATAATTTATAGGATTATTTTATAGTAGTCACACAAAGAGTCAAATACAAAAAGAGTGCAGGAAGTCTGTTCACATACTAATGACCCAAACAATCCAGCTGAGGGCCTGGATTCCACAGCAGTGTCCTGCATGAGTCCAGCTGAAGACCTAGGGCTCATGGCAATGCCCCCACGAGCCCACTGGAGGCCCAGAGCCCACACCAATGTCTCAAGCATGTCTATTTCATGGATCTGCACCAGGAGGCCCACAGGTCAGTGGTGGAAGCTAGAAAGCCTGTGCCAGTGGGATGAAGGATCTGCCAGCAGGCTGATAGATCTGTGCCAGAGTCAGGAAGCAATGCTCAAAGTAAGGAGCAGAGCTCCCCTGAAAAGTACCACAGCCATCCTCAGCGGCAATGAGGTCCCGAACTCCTCCGATGATAACAGCCAAGTTCCTATCAGGAAAGCCAGCGTGACAAGCTCCTTGAGGAGAACCAACAGCAACAACTCTTCCTCTCCAGTTCTCCTTTTTATGTTGGCAACAGTCCTCAGGTGAGCCCTCCACACCCGGCACCATGCTGATTCAGTTCACCTGGGTGTTACAAGTTGACCACCAGTTGTCAATCCACCACAATATGTGTCTAAGAATTTATCCATTTCCTCTGAATTTTTCATTTTATTAGAGTACAGGTTCTCAAAGAAGTTATAATAATCCTCTGGATTTCAGCAGAATCCACTGTGAATTCAACTTTTTCATTTCTATTTGCATGGATTTTGGTCTTTTCTTTCCTTGTGTTGGTAAGATTAGCTAAGGGCTTGTCTATTTTGTTAAAACTTTCAAAGAACCAACTCTTTGATTCAGTCATTCTTTGTGGTTTTTTTTTTTTTTTTAGTCTTGATTTCATTAATTTCTTTCCTGATCTTTATAATTTCCTTTGGGTTTGGATTATTCCAGGACCTTGAGATGAATCATTGAGTTACTTATTTGTACTCATTCTGTTTTTCTAATGTAGGAATGTACTGCTATGCACTTCACTCTTAGGACTGCTTTCATTGTGTTCTATAGGTTCCAGTATGTTATACTGTCTTTATTGTTTCATTATAGAAACTGTGTAATTTCTTCTGTAATTTCATATGTAACCCATTATTGTTCAATAGAATATTGTATAATTTTAGTGTGTTTGCATAGTTTATGTGTTTTTTTGCCATTGATTTTTATTTTCATTGCACTGTGATCTGATAATATGCATGGGATATTTTCAATTCATCTACATTTACTTAAGCATGCTTTTTTTACTAGTATGTGCTCTATTTTGGAGAAAGTTTCATGTGCTGCTGAGAAGAATGTGTATTCTGTTGTTGGATAAAACACTCTGTAGATGTCTATTAAGCCCATTTGTTCAAAAGTTTTGTTCAACTCTGATTTTCTTTGTTAATTTTTTGTCTAGTTTATCTGTCCATTTGTGACAGTGGGGAACTGAGGTCTCCCATTACTATTGTATTGCTGTTTATCTGATTTTTCATGTCCATTAGTTTTTTTTTTAATGCAGTTGGATGCACCAGTATTTGGCATATATAGGTTTATAATTCTTAAGTCTTTCTATTGAACTGTTCCCTTAATTGGTATATAGTGACCTTCTTTGTCCCTTATGATTAGTCTTAGCTTGAAATCCACATTGTCTAAAATTAGGGTAACAACTTCTGCTTTTTTCTGGGTTCTTGTTGTATGGAATATTTTTTTCCATCCTTTGATTTTTAATCAGCAAGTATCTTTTTTATTAAATGTGTTTCTTGAATGCTACATCTTGTTGGGGGTTCTTTCTTGACCCATTCTGCCAATCTGTGTCTTTTGATTGAGGACTTGAGAAATTGAGAGTTATTACTGTCATTGACTTATTCCTGTCATTGCATTATTTTCCTATTGCTGATTTTCTCATTTTTTCCTTTTTGCTTAGCTGCTTATCCCACCAGATGTATTCATTCTTTTTTACTTATTGAAATTCTTGGCTTCATTGTCTCTTTCTAGGATATCCTTAAGAATTTTTTGGGTCAGTGAGATAGTTCAGTGGCACAAGTGCTTGCTGGCAAGCGCAAGGTCCTGAGGTCAACTCCTGGTACCCACATAAAAAAAAAAAAGTATTTTTTGTAACGCTGGTTTGGTGGTCATGAATTTCTTGAGGAACTCCTTGTTGTGAAAATACCTTACTTCTCCATTAATTTTAAAGAAAATTTTTTCAATACACATAAGTCAGGGATGGAAGCTGTTATCTTTTAGGGTTTAAAACACTTCACCCCAAGATTTTCTGGCCTTTAAGGTTTGTTAGAGAAGTCTGCTGTGATAATAATGGGTTTACTTTTGTATATGATTTGCTGCCTTTCTCTAACATGTTTTAAGATTTTTGTCCCTGTAATGGATTTCTGGAATTTTGAGTATAATGTAGCATGGAGAGGTTCTCTACTGGTTATGAATATTTGGGGTTCTATATACCTCGTTTCTCTGTATTTTTCTTTCTTTCCCTGTTGGGAAGTTTTTTCCGGTTATTTTTGAGAACAGGTTTTTTATGTCATTTATGATGTCTACAGATTTTTCACTTATTCAAATTATCCTTAGATTAGTCTTTGTATCATCTACCAGTTGTTGGATCAATTTGCATTTTCTCTTGCTCTTTTTAGGTGTCTTCGAGTAGTTGTCTTTGAAAGCATCATTGTCTTCTAGTTCTGAAATTCTGTTCTCTCACTGGTCCATCCTGTCACCTATAATTTCAATATGATTTTTAATGTCATGAGTGTCTGATTGAAATCCCTTCAATATACTCTAATTTTTTGGTAAACTGGTCATTTATGTTTTGTATCATTTTGTTTAGTTCATCTAGCTTTCCATTAGTGTCTTCTGAGATTTCCTTCATCTTTTTGATTATTAGTTTCATTATGTTTAGTTGTATCTAATCCTGCTGAGTATCTGAGATATTTCTAACTTCCTCTACTATGCTTTAGAGTAATTTGGGTGTGTGGCTTATACTATTCTGTCCTTTGATTCCTCCTGGATTGGCTTTGGGGAAGTTGGGGTTATGGGAGGTGATTTTTTTTCCTTTTCTCCCAATGTTTCTATTTTTTTGTTTGTTTGGGGGTGTTTTGTTTTGTTTTGTGCTGAGGTTTGTGGATGCTTATAGTCTAAAGACTTTGTTGTTAGTATGGAGAGCTCTTTAATTGCTTTTCAGTGATGTACTTTGGGCATGGCTAACTATAATCCTTTGCCACAGTTCCAAGATTCAAGTACCCTGGTTACTTTTGGAAAGGAGGATGCAACAAGCAAGTTCTCTGGGAATGTACTCTAGTATTGTTAATTTCACAATGTTATTCTGAGTGTTGGCTTACAGAGAAATAGTGACAATTGTGTGACTTTGTTAATATCAAGTGAAACAGTTCCAGTAATATCACCTGAGACAATTTATTTTTTTTTTATTTTTTTATTTTTTGTGGGTACCAGGGGGACGACCTCAGGACCTCGCGCGCCAACAGGCACCCGTGCCACTGAGCGATATCACCGGCCCCTTTTTCGTATGTGGGTTCCGGGAGTCGAACTCGGGCCCTCGCGCTTGCAAGGCAGGCGCTTACGCCGCTGAGCCATCTCACCGGCCCCACCTGAGACAATTTAGATATGAATATATCATGAAAACCAGTTATGTGCTACCCTTATTCTTAGAGAAGAAACTGCAAAATACTATGTAAACATTGAGGCAACTCAGATACTGACTAACAGTTAATATGTACTAAATACACCAGCTATATCTCTGCTAATGGCAGGAAAGAATTCAACAATCTTTTTACAGAGTTAACTATCCAAAGATTAACAATGCTTTAATGTTATACTATTAAAGATTTAGGGTTTGGGAATGAGGGGATGCAAAAGGAGGAAAGAAGTGGTACAAAAGATCTAATTAGTGAGTAGCAGTATTTCCATAGAATCGGGAAAATGTAGGAAAAAACCTGGCAAGAAATAGTGGATAAAAGAAAGAGGAGGAAAAAAAGAAAGAAATTGTATAGAGAGTAAAAAAAAAAGAGAGAAGTAATTTGGGTGAGGAAATTTAAAAGGGAGAAGAGGTAAAAATAGAGGAATAAAAGAAAAAAGAGATTAGAAGCAAGGCCGAAGAACAAAGGAAAATTACCCAAGCCTCTGGAAACTGAAGAAAACAGGAGGAAAGAAGTAAAAAACCAAACAAAAAAAACAAAAACTAAACTAAACTAAATTAAAAAATAATGTTCACACTCACAGAAAACAAAAGCAAACAATTAAAAAAACCAACCAAGTGAACAAAATTTATTTTTAAAAGGCAAAGGGAAAAAGTAAAAGGAAATTTCTCTGTGATTTAACGTATGAAGTTATCTGCTGGGGTCTACAGTTTTTTTTTGTTTTTTTTTTTTTTTTTTGCCAGTTTCTAATACAAGGTATGACTCTGCTCTCACTGACAGACAAAGGAGGCACTTAGAGCCCAGATCCATGCTAGGTAAACACCACTAAACCTGCAGTAAGACTAGGGTGGGTGCCAGTTCTGGGACTTTTACATCCATGGAAGTTCAGGCTGAACCTGGGGTCTGGTCACTGGGGTGGGGCCTGAGTCATTTATCTTGTAACACTCTGGGTGTTTCTTGCCAGCCTGACCACAGCTCCCTGACCACAGATGTCTCCCATGATTGTCCCTCACCCATGGGAGTTTAACACTAGGAGACCTGAGATGAAGTCAACCTGTGGTGGCTCTGAGTCCCAGGTTCAGTTGGCCCCTCCATAGAATGGCATCTGCCCAAGTACTCTCTCTGGGGAATATGGCAAATGCTTGGACTGGAGTCACTCATCAGGTGTGGTGCACAGCATCAACTGCTCCATTCCACTGTTGAGTTTCTTCCTGAAGGCCACTTGAGTTGCCCCATTTCTACTGTTACTCTGATCTGATCTTCTTTTCTCATACCATGAGCCAGGAGCCAAGGAGAAAGAGCAGATTTCCACTTCCTTTTTCTGCACTTTGGTCTGTCTCTTCAATTCCTCTGTAGGCTCCATTTCCCCTGTCAGATCTTTCCTGGGTCCCAGGGATGCACCTCTCTCCTTCTTTTCTTCCCCAAATTATTATTTTACAGTGTCTGAATTACAAATCTTGGAGAGACTGGTTTTTTGCTCCCTACCATTCTACCCTCTTCCCAGAAGTGAGTCTCACAATAGTTTCACAGATAATTTTTTTTTTCATTTAGCCATATCCACATTATCAAGATCTAAACCTCAGGCACTCACTTAATTTCAAGAAATTAAAGTGCACTGTCCCTTACAGAATTGTAGTAATAGCTCTACAAATCAAAACCTTACCATCCCAGTCAAAAATCAACATGCTGTGAATGAAGGACTATGGAAGATCTCATGAACCATATATCACAGATCCTCACAATAGAAACTACGATGTCATTGAGAAGTATTATGTTCAGAACCCACGATGAGAATTGGCTGTGTTTTTATGCCTGGCTGAAAAGTTCTTTACTCTTGAGTGTGATTTGTTCTGGATAATGATTTAAAATCAATATTAAAAATGTTAATTAATTTCTGGGTTTAAGACTATGGCTATTGATTCAGAAAGAAGTGCTTTTTTTTCTTCTTAGAAAGTGCTAACAGCAATACTAACATATGAAAGTAAGAGACGCTTGTTGAAAATATGCACACTGTGATTACTAAGGTTTTATAAATGTTAGATGATATTTTCAATAAAACATTATTATATATATACATTTGTATTGATTATATATTTCTTTAAGGTTTAAGAATGTTAACAGACAGATATAGTATTGCTTACATTATGACAATATACACTTCATATGCATATCACAAACATTAGATTTTGGATTAAATATAATTAAAGAATGGTTCTGAGTGACTTATAATTGATTTAAATATTAACAGAATGTAAAAAATTTATCAATTTCTGCTTAACCATGTATGCCAAAAATATTATGATATATCTTTCAAAGACTTTGTATTAAAATACAAACTTGATGTGGTCATCAAAATCCACAAATAAAACATTTTGAAATATAGTGAATAAAAAAGGATGACAACGAAGTCAGACTCAGTGGCCCATGCCTATAATCCCAGCTAGCCTGGAGGCTGAAGCAGTAATATTGCAAGTTCCAAACTAACATGGGCAATTTAGCAAGACACAGTCTCAAAATAACAAATAAAACAAGCTGGAGATGTAGCTCAGTAGTAGAGTATCCCTGAACTCAATTTCCTTTACCATCAAAAAGGAAAATAGAAGGTAATGAAAAAGACAACCTCAGGTATGATTATAAAGATATCAAAATAAACAGCGAAATTTCACTTTCCTTTATGTGATATTAATATATTAGAGTGTTGTACTGATGAAATTAAGATTATAAAATTTTATTATTCTATGGGTGGTTTTATCAAGAAGTTGCCTTATACATTAAACCATGTGTACTCCTTTATGAAAAAAGTTCTTGCCCACAGATAGACCACAGAAGATTTTTCTTTTATTTTGACTGATGAAGTTAATTAGAAAAACACTCTCTAAATAGATTTCTATTCTACTCTATATAACCTTGTATCCTGAAAATATATTAAAAATGAAAAGTTTTATAATTAGGGTCCCATACACAGCTTCTTTAGAACAATGTATTGAACTATTTGAACTATTTTTGGTTTATATATCACCAAACTTCCACACTAGGTGCAAATATCATGTGTATAAACATCATTCCAGTCCTAGATCTTAATGTAGTAATTGTATTGTAATTGCTTATAATTTACTGTAATTGTTCAATGAATTATTATTTGCTTTAGTGAGCTCTTTCTATAAATGCAGAAAGAATAAAACATTTATATTTTCTATGAGTTAAATATGGTTAAATTAAATGATAATTTATGATACTGATATATTTTAAATTATTACACTTTTATGTAACCAGGATTATTACAAATAGAAAGATCCTACCAAATGCTCTCAAATTTTAGATAAATAACACTCTCATTATGGAATACTAAACAGAAGTGAGAATCAATGATCAACAACTCTTCATGGCAATATGGATAAATTTCATGTAGGTAATGCTGAATGAAAAAGTCAAATGTAATAGAAATTTCCCTGTATAATCATACTTATAAATAAAGTGTAAAATATGCTAGTAGAAGCCAGAAAAGTGTTTGTCCTTGTGAAGGATGTAGTGACTGGATAAGAATATGAGTTAGTTTCTGGGCTTTTGCTAATGATTTTCTTGATCTGAATCACATCTATATGTTTTTGTTTAGTTTATAAATATTTATTGATCTTTATACTTATGACATGCATATTTTATTATGTTTGTGAATGAAAATTTAACTCTAGAAAATAGAATTATTAGACTGGGATATAGAACTATATACCACCTAAAATACATCACTGAGGAAAAAAGGTAAATACTACATATGAAAAATTATAAAAAAAGTATAGAAAGTGAAGTGTTTTAGTACCTGCTTAATAGTCTTCATAAAAGGGAGCAAAAGTTGAAAATGAGACGATATACTAAGCAATAATTGCAGAATTTTCAGATACTAATCTAAACTTTCTAGAAGCTCAGATGACTGCATTAATGATCTATGAAATATAATCATATAAGTGTATACACACATGAGTAAAACTTCAGTAACTCAAAACCAAACAAATGCATGAAACTAAAACTACAAAAATTAAAATTTCATGCTATTATGGGAATAAAGTAGAATAATAATTTATCCATCTAAATTAAATAAAAAATAAAAGAGAAGCAACACAACTGGAAGGCATAAGGAATTATGCTCTAAAAGCATGGATTTGATATTCCTTATCAAAGTCAAAGATCGTTAGGTGAACAGAAAAGCATTTTTATTTAAAAGAACAAATCTAAAATTTAACAAATGAAAAACTTACATGTAAAAATGTCACAACAACTTGCCATATAAATGATAAGCAAAGGTGATAAAATGGACTTCAAGGCTAAATAAATCGCCAAAAATAGGGTAGTCTGTAATACTAAGATGTTTAATTCCTCAGAAATATATAGAATTTTAAATCTAACATACATTTAACAAAAAAATGAAAGAGTGACAGAAATAGAGAAATTCACATAACAGCAGATTTATTGTCCTTTAATCACCAACTGATAAATAAGGTGTGTAATATTTATGATTACATAATTAAGACATCTAATATTTTAACAATATGATTGATAAACTGGAAATAATAGACTACAGAGATACATTATTGCCAAAAAGCAAATAAAGTTACAGAAATATGTAACTTTTCTATAAATCAAATGCCAACCAATTTCAAAGAATCTAAATCATTTTGAGTATGTTGTTTGTGAAAAATACTAATAAGTTCAAAAGCAATGTAAAACAGGTAAATAGAATATAATATGCATTTAGAGACTTAGACAACATATTTCAAAATTACATATTGGTAAATTAGTTGAAAAAGAAATTATATAATACTGGGACTGTAGCTCTTTGGCATGTAGCTCAGTGGTAGGACACTTGTCTAGATTAGTGAGGCCTAGCTAAGTTCTCTAACACTTCAAATAAAAAATATTGTAATATATTTTATTATATATTTTGAATTATAGTAGTAATATGTACAAAACGTGTGACATAGTTAACAAATATTTAGGGTGGCGTCTGCTGTAGTAACTTATGTATGAAATTTAAATGAAGTCAGCATTTTCTTAAAAATATGACAGAAAATATTTTAAAAATCAAAAAAAGCAAAGTTTGAAAAAAGTGAATTACCCTATATATTGGATAAATGTAAGAAACAAATGGTCAAAATCTTTTCTTCATGAAAACTCCAGGCTCGTAGTGGCTTCTCTAGAGAGTTCCAACAAATGCTCAAGGAAAAAAACAAAAAGAAATAAAAAAAAATTGTAACATTATACAAATAGTTGTAGAGATTAAGAACATACCTTAGGTCACTTTATAAGATGAACATAAGTTTCTTCTAAAAATTCAATTAAAGCACTAAAAGAAAAACTTATAAACAAAGAATATACAAAATTTTATGTGATATTAGTATTACAATTATAATTACATTTATACATTTATAATACATATATTAATTGTTGACTATGATAATGTATTTATATAAGGCTGTTTTATATTTACTGTATATATATTTTGTACTCGCACTTTTACCATATTATATATGTGTATATATGCATATACAAATACATCTCTGTGTATGCATCTCTACATAATAGAAAAAAAACTTCGGTAAGAATCCACAGACACTTTTGATAAAATGCATCTAAGGAGGGTTAGAAAGGGATTTACTTAATTTAACAAAGAATATTTACATAATACACTTAGAAAGCATCATACCTCTGGGAAATTATTGAAAAACATTTCCCTGAGACCAGGAAACATGTAAAGCAAGGTGCCAGTTCATACCACATTGCTCAAAAATTGCCGTAGAAGACTTTGGCTAGCAGAATAGGGCAAGAAAAATAAGCAAAAGCACATAAGGAATGGAAAGAAGTAGTCATTGCTTGCAGCGGATATAGCAATGTAGCCAGAAGCTGCATAATATTCTAAAGATGAAGTATAGGATTAAGGTAAAACTTTTATAAATATTTAATTTGGTCATTTCCTGGTTGCTCCTTGGCTTTAGGTACTAAGTATCCACACTTTGCTAATTCTTTATAAAGTTTCTACTAATACTTCACAACTTGTGCCCCATTGTGGTGAAAGGGATCAGTTCTGTTTTCTTTTTCCCTCTTTCCACATTCTCCCCAGATACATTAGTCAAATTTCTGTCTTTATCTCCGGCAAAATACCTGAGATAAACAGCTTGAAAAGAGGAAAGAGGTTTGTTTTGGGCTTATGGTTTCAGAGATTTCAGTCCACAATTGGCTGGCTCAGTTTCTTTGCTCTTCAAGTGTGTCAGAGTAACAGGGGGGAACATGTTGTATGACAAAACTTATCACCTCATGGTGGTGGAAAACAAAGAAAGAGATCTCATCACTTTGTAACAAAGTCCTTCTCCCCAGTCCCATTAAATTATTAATCTATATGTAGATTAATCTATTCTTGAGGTCAGAGTCCTCACAATCCAATCAGCACCCAAAAGCTCCATCTCGGAGTACTACTGCATTGGGGAACAAGCCTTCAACCTTGGAAGGTTGTTGGGATATTTAAGATCCAAAGCATAACACATCTGATTTCTTCATTCTGAGACTGGCTCCTTCAGGTGAAGCTATGGGAGAGGAAGCTTGGAAGATACTCCACAGTAGAAGAATCTTTACAATAAGGTCCTGTCCTTTTACAAAGATCCCTAAGAACTCCAGCCCACTTCTCTCTTTTTAGATTGTCTCATGAGTTAGTCAGGAACAGTTTCTATGCTTGTGGGTTGTCCATTCACCAGGGTATGACAGTCAAGGTCATTAAGTGATCTGCTGCTGTTGCTCTCATTCGTTGCATGTCTGAGGGAGTACAATACTACTTTTTTGCCCTTTATGGAGAAAAAGGGAGAAACATAGGTCATTCTTCTAACTCTCTCCAAAGGAATTCACAAATTTGACCTCTTAATATATTTCTAGCTCAGGTGTGGATGACAGGCTAAATAGTATCAGAATTTGTTTTGGGCCTTCGTACTTGTTAGTCTTATACAGACTGCCATTATTTCTCTTTATGATGAGGGGATTACTTGATTTGTGTTGTTTGTAATGTGGAGACCTAAAGACAAAGTAGAAAAGGTCAAAAGTTAATGCTTGGTTACAACGTTATCATATGTGATCTGATGTTTTAAGAGGATGTACTTCAAAGATTTATTGGAATCTGGGCTGCTCTAACTCAGTACTATCTGTTCCCTGTGATCTTGCCTCTGCACTCTGTTTCATGTTTTTGGAAGCTAGCAGCCTTTTATTCCAGCAATGACTAAAGCACATCTCATATTTTTACTATCCTATTTAAAATCAAATGCGGTACAACACTTTTTTCTTATTCGCTAGGGCCAAAACTTATGATTTTAACTTTATCTTAAGAAAATCTGTTTCTTCCTTTTGCAGTTCAATCAGCCTACCTTCCTCTAAAAAAACCTCACACTGCTTTTCTGTTGTTGTTGTTGTTTTTAATAACAGTAAGAGCTAAAACATTTTTTGGAACACTGTTTCTTCTTTGATGTCTTTCAATGGAAACTTTTAGTTGAAATCATTTTAGTGAAATATTTTTATCGCTCAAACTAAGAAGAAATAGACTGTTCTGTTCATTCCAAGGTCCAGCTGTACCTTCTTATTTGTTCAGTAATAAAGTCTATTGCTTCCTTCTGTCTTCTCTCTCATAAAATACATAGTACTCTGCTCTCAGGGTTGAATTCATGTCATTTCTTCATAATCGAATCTTTGTCACAGCTATGCCTGAAGTCATATTTTGTACAACAGATCAAGTTCATCAAAAGAAACCATAACATATTTTCTGTTAAGAATTATCACATGCATTTAACATTGATAAAAAGTTAACTGTGCAGCTATATAAAACCACTGGAACTTTGTGGAGAGAACTTCAATAAACTGCTACAATTCATTAGATTCCAATCTACATAAGGCATACTTCTAAGTCATGAAAAACTAAAGGTGAAAGGGTAGTGAAAGGGAGTTTGTGAAAGGGTAGCAACATAAAAGTTGGGATATTTTTGAATTTCATTCGAAACCTGTTAAAGCAATAAGAGAGTAAAACCAAAAACTAGATTATTTTTGTCCATGAATATCAACATAGAACCTGTGAACAAACCATAAACATATGGCCCATGTGTTACTGCTATCATGTGATTGAGAATGAGAGAAAAGCAGTGGGCATCATACAGAACTTTCAACAGGAAAACCAAAAAATAGTTTAAAAGTTTTCATGGAAAATTTCAGCCAGTCCACTTGAGAACAGCCACTGAAACTAATCTAACATTGTCACATGAAAGGTTCCCATAGCAATGCCCAAATGGTTTAAAGACTGAACTCTCACAACTAACTGGTCAGGGCTAACGTCCTGATCAAGCTTCATGAGGAGGGGACACTGAGGGTGTGAAATAATAATTAAACAAGAAGCAATAAAGACTAAATGAGAGAGAGAGAAAAAGAGAGAGAGAGAGACAGAGAGAGACAAAGACAGAGACAGAGACAGCCAGAGAGAGAGGTGATAATCTGTGGTAGTTATATGATCCTACAAAATAAATATTAAAAATATATAAAAATGGGAGAACCCTTTGAAACAGGTAATAATGAGCAGTGAATTATAGCATACTATTATATTGTTATTCTGAAATTATTTTGAGCAGAGTAAACAAAGATTTACAGGAGCCAGAATTTGGAGTAAATATTTATAGGACCCAGGCAGAGTACTGCAGGACTGTAAACCTAGAACTCTGGGAGGCTGATGCAGTAGGATCACAAATTTGAGCCCAGGCTGGACAATTCACTGACTTAGTAAGAACCTATCTCAAAATAAAGATAAAAATACCTGGATATGTAGCATGGTTTGAAGGCCCTGAGCTCAAGCCTAGTACCACAATAAATAAGAAAATAAATAAAGATATATCTATGGGATATTTTTATTTTATCATGCCCTTAGGTTATTGAGAGCCAAGATTCTGGGTGTGAAAGAAAAGGAAGAGAAATGTAATGCAGAGTAAATTAAATAAAAGGTGCATATTGTTATGAATTAGAAATACTAGATTGAATTTATATGTCCAAAAATGACAAAACAAGTAAAAATGAACATCCTCTACACATACATTTTGATCTTTAAATATAATTTTTCCTAAAAAATACCCCAAACTTCTTGGAGAAATGGCTGATTACAGTTCTAAATCTATAAAAATATGATGTTAATCTCATATTAGATGATAAGGCAAATATCAAAGATCACTAAGCAATAGAAAAAGTCTTTAAAGCCTACTTGAAGATATTATCATTGGTCAAAAATGGGAGTCATATTTTGAGATTCATTAAAAATAAAAATTTCAGTGGAGTAAAACCAACCAACAAGGCAACCCATTTGGGACCGCTGCTGTCTCTCAGGAGCTGTTCCTATTCTCCAATAAATTTTCCTACTCTTAAAAGAAACAAAACAAAACAAAACAGAAGCAAAACAAAACAAAACAAAAAAAACAACCAACAGGTTAAAATCTATGATTTATGCTAGAGTTGACAATCCACTATATGAAAATGAACAAATGAATCAGGTATTTATTTTACTTTTTCCATACAAACATAACCGTTATGAATCAAACTGTAGTCCCCCAAAAAGCATCTCTTTATGAAATTATATATATAATTACCACATTAACCATTTCACAATCTCCCCAAATTAATGAATGTTTGATGACTCCAAAATCTATACAAACGCAGATGGTGGACAGTTGTATGAATTTTCTGAGAAAAACAGATTATAATATTTAGGAACTATGTGGTAGCTACTAAAGATATAAAATTGTAGAATAACAGAAGGATAAAAATGGTAAAAAGATAAAATGCTCCAGAAAATAAGTGATCATTGAGAATTTCCTTGATGTAGGCCAAAAACACAGATTCAGGAAGTTCAGAGAACACCGAGCAGGATGAATAACCACGAAAAGTAGATATAGATATATCACCTTCAAGCTATAGAAAGTAACAAAAATCATGAAAGAGGTCAGAGGGAAAACCATTTTTCCTATAGATAAACTAAGAATTACATTTGATTTCTCTGCAACCTTGTAAGCAAGCAGAAAATGAATTAAAATATTTGAAACCTTGAGAAGAAAAAAATCTAGAAATAAGAATTCTTTGAAATTATCCTTCAAAAGCAAAAGGGAAATGAGGACCTCTTCATACAAACAAAAATTGAAGAAAAATTTGCCAGTAGTTCTGCTTTGGATGAAATGCAAAAATAAGTAATTTAGAGAAAAGGAAATAATATTGGTCAGAAACTCTTATTTGCACAAGAAAGGGAAAGACATTGTGAAGAAATGAGAAAAAGTAAAATTAAAAAATGTCTTTTATTTTTTCTTATTCTTAAGTGATCTACAAGATAATGCTTTGGTTAAAAAAATAAAGGCCACAATTTGTTTGAGTATATATGCTTATATATAACATGCTTATGATACCTATATGGACATATATGTTTATACATGTTTACAATAATTGAAATCGTGACAATGACTCAAGGAATGGGAGAAACTAATCTGAATTATTATTATCTCTGTCATAATGTACTCACAATGAAGGAAGAAAGGATTATTTGAAAGGGGATTTCGATAAGTTATAAATGTGTATCATAAACTATAGGGCAATAATAATAATATAGGGCAATAAGTAATAAAAGAAGCATAACTGATGCGCTAAGAAAGAAGAGAAATGGAATAAAACAAAATGCTCAATTAAAGCATAAAAGCAGGAAAAATTAGAATGAAAATATAGAATAGAGAACAAGGAAATCTTCATAATATATTTTGATGTCCAAATTATGGACTCTTTCTATTTCTCAATAGCACTGATCAGAAGAATTTAAAATTTCAATTGAGTAAATAACAGCACAAAAAAACAAAAACAGCCCTACTCTTTCAACATCTGGGGTAGGGACAGACTTAATCAAAATATTACCTGTGTTACTGATAATTTAATAGGGGAAATAATTCTAGATTCCTGATTAAGTGGATTCAGTAATAATTCATCCTGAATTGACAGTGGCGCCTGGATTCTTCTCCTACAAGTTTATGACACAGAGGTACAATGAGTATGTACGTATTTGTAAGAGAGGTTTGCTTTGCAAAGGGAGAATTTGTTGAATTGAACATATGTAGTCAGAGAGGAGTGTGTAAGAGCTAGGGAAGAAGAACAGGAATTACTTTAGAAGATATCCTTCATTATAAAAATAAGGGACCAGGAAAACAGATACTTTGTGGAAAAGGGTAGTATCCCTTGTGGGTATAAACCACAGTTTATTTAACCATCTTAGTATCTCCTTTTTTGGACATTTAAGCTTTTGCAGTTTTTCATTAGAGTAAATAACATTTTAATCATGCCCATGTGCATATACACCTTTCTGTTTATCCCTGCTGCCTTATAGAGAAAAGAATCATTTTTAGAAACTACTATCAAAACTAAACAGGACATTTTTAAGTTTAAGAACTCATGCTGTTAAGCATTGCAGTTCAGATTCGGATTCAGGCTTGTCTAGCAAGGAGTCATGTGTTAAATAATTTCAAACAACACCTTATGGAAAATCAGGCAGCCTGAGCAGTTGATAGAGATTCTATTTTTCTCACATAGTATAAATTCAGGAGTAGAATAAATAGACATTGCACACAAAAGTGCAGAAATGGGATCATCTCAGCTCCCGCAGTACACCCCATCCATCCTGCAGTCTTCTAGAACAGTTTACCATTTGATGACAGCACTTTAGTTGATGAGTTTCCTACACAGATCCTCATCCTCTAACAATTTGTTATGTTTTATATTCCAGCAATACGTAGTGCAACCAGATTTACTCCAGCATATTTTTATTTTTTGTTTGTGAGTATATATCTCTGTTGATGAAAAACAAATGAGTATTAAAAATTTCTTCATTTCACGCAGTCATTTAACTACGATTATTTTTTGCAGTTCTAGGGATCGATCCAAGGGCCCTGCATATTGTAGGCAAGGTCTCTGTCACTGAGCTATACCTTTACACCTCACGTGACCTTTCTTAGAGAGAGAAGACCAAGGTGATAAAAAATAACAGATTGTAGATGGCAGCAATTGCCAATCTACCAAGTGCTGTGTTGAGTGTTCTATGATGGTGTCTTTCAACAGTTGAGTAAATCTTGAGAGTCTGTGCTAATTTTTTTCATGAATATTAACCTTTATAAACTTTATGATCCATTTTTCCACCCTAAATAATCCTCGTGCTCTAGACATTCTATACTGGAGAAATTCTAAATGCATGATGAAATAAACTCCAAAAGCTATATTGACTTCGAAATATGAAAGTATCCCTTTGAAGAAAGGAGGATGCTTCAGCTATCATGCTAGAGCATGCCTGTAATTTCAGCACTCTGGGAGGCTGAGGCAGGAGGATTCCAAGTTTGAGTCCAGCCTGATCAACTTAATGACTTAGCAAGTTTTGTCATTAAAAAAAAAAAGGCTGGGGAAGTAGCTCAGTGTGGAGGTACAGGTTCAATCCCCAATATCACCAAACCAACCAAGCAAACAAAAAAGTGGAAGTGTCAAGGCCCAAGTAAATTCCTGTGGGAACCTATGAATTAGTATATGGTAACCAACTTTTAGCTAACTTCTGCCACTCGCTTCTATACTGTCTTTGAAAAATGGTGTGCTAATCCCAGGCAATTTGTCTTTAGATCTATATCTTTCTACTTCTGCATCATTGCAGTAAATAATGTTTACATTCCTTGTGTGGAGTTGGTAGATGGACATAATACATCTTAATTTTTTCTTCCCCTTTCCCTTTTTTTCTTCCTTCTTCTTCCATCTCCTTCCCATTTGAGAAAGATTTATCTCCCTACTTCATATTATTATCTTTTAAGTGCTTTACTTATAATTTGGATTTTTCATATAAGAGAAAACGTGATATTTAAGCTTCTGTGTCTGATTTATTTTCCTACTTAAGATCTATAGCAAATAATCTATTAATTTTTGCAAGTTGTATTTCTCAGGCTTTCGTATCTACTTTTTCTAGGTAGAGTTTGCCAATGTGACCCAGTAGCAGAAGATTAAAGGTTTCTAGGTTAAGCTAGGGCATGTGTATTTCTTGAAGCAATTTATAGGCATGCTGAAACCTAAGCTTCTGCTATTTGTTTATATTCTTGTAACTTCACAAATGTAGTAAGTGCACTTTATACACAACACTCTGAACCCATGGGTATATATGTTATTATGGAAGATATCTTTGCAAAGACATAAGTAGTATAGATGTCTGGAAGATTATTTTATACACTCATTTATTCACTCAATATTTATTAAGCATGTAGTATGTTCCAGATTATTCCTAATTGTGGATTTACAACTTGGAACAAAACAAATCCTTGCCTCTGGAAGTATATACTCTTTTGGAAGGAGGCTTTAAATAACAAAATAAAAAAAAGAAATAAATGCTAAATTTTATAGGAAAAGTGAGTAAAACACAGTACAGAGATTTCTATACAGATCCAACTTTAAATTGTCTCAGTGGAGGAAGACTTAGTAGAAGATGGCATCTGATCACCATCTAAGGAAGAGGAGTGTGATTTGCAGATGCCTGGGGTGGTGAAGGGCTGGCACTTGTGAGAAGCAGCATGGGACCAGTGCACTGTAGGGAGGTGTTTGGGGAGAGAATATAGAGATGTGCAGTCAAGGTGGCAATCAGAGAAAGATTGCAAGTACATTAAATTCATTGCAAAGGCTTTAGATTTTATTCTTAGTAAGCTGAAAAAGTATTGTGAGGGTGACATGGTAAATTGGCACTTTAAAATGATCATTCTGTTTTTGTGGTAGAGAGATAAATATTTTGAGAGGTTTTCCTGGAAATGAGAGTGGAGAAATAAGTTGTAAGTAGAGAGAATATGGGGTCAAGAGAAGTGTTATTCTGGCTTTTACATCAGGAGAGATACAACATATCTGATGAACATAGAGATAGGAATGCTTTTACAGAGGAGAGGGGTAATTGGTTATGCAGGAGAGAGAAGGAAGACATTCTAGGTACATATTTCTGAATAAGAATGAGAAGGATCAACTAGAGCAAATGTTAGTTTTACCCTTAGATAGGTGCGCAGACAGTTTATCTCTTGTACTAGAGTCAGGGTAAAGGGGAAGACCGAGGCAAGGGATTTGTTTCACAGGTAATATTGTATAGATAGATAAATCACTTGAGGGAAAATTGTGGAATGTCTTTATCTTATTTTTTTACATTTTCTTATTTAAATGATGAACATATGCTGCAACTGGTAGTGAAATAGTACCGAATATTTGAAGAAAAATGAGAATAAATAAAATAATTTGCTAAGAAGCGAGTGACCAAATGGATCATGCAAGTATATGGTAGAGTGACTGGATAATAAAAGCTGCATTAGGAAAAATGTTCACAATATCAAAAGTGTATCAATAATATTGAATTTTTTTAAATTCTAAAAAAAAGAAAAATGATTACAAATTATAAATAACATCAGTCTGAATGTTTTTTTCTCTTTCACTAGGAGCTGAGAAAGGCTCAAAATAATTACTGTATTGATGAAAATGAATTTTAATGTAGGCAAGGAGATAAGTCTCAATGATCAAGAGATAAACAACAGGGAAACTTCATAGATTCATGGTGCTAGTGGGGTCAAAAGAGTTTCTGGGACTGGTGAGATGGCTCAGTGGCATAAGCACCTGCCTGGCAAGTGCGAGGGCCCGAGTTCGACTCTCGGAACCCACATATGAAAAAAGGGCCGGTGATATCGCTCAGCGGCACGGGTGCCTGCTGGTGCATGAGGTCCTGAGGTCGACCACTAATACCCACAAAAAAAAAAAAAAAAAGAGTTTCTGAGTGAAAAAGACACTTGGAAGAAGTTGGACAATTAATGGTACCGGAGGAATGATGGATACTTAAGGTAAAGTAATATAGAACTTGGGAGGCTTATATAGGAAGATCTCAAGTTCAAGGGCATCTAAGGCTACATAACAAAACCCTGTCCTAAAACAGGATTTATTTTTCCCCTGAGGAAAATGTGCCATCCTTTATTAGTAGTTAAGGTTATATTCAAGCAAAGTGTTTCGGATATTTTCTAGCCATTGCTGATTATTTTATTTCACTCTTTGCTTTAAAAGAGATCATCAGTTTTTCAGATTACAATCACCATTTACTTGGGTATATTTAGTATGAATAGATTATATTTGATATGACTGTGGTTATGAGTCTTATTCTTCCTATGTAATAGATGTATGATAGCATGTGCTATACAAAAATCCAAAGTAGAAAAATATTCAATTTAAGTTTTAAAATTTAGGCTATGTTTTTGGTTTCTCAAACATTTACATGGATAATTATAATAGAATAATACTGTTTACAAAAGAATGACTGATTTCTTTCTTTGAGATAAAGTAGAATGACAAACTTTGGATTCTCAGTGTTAATATAAGTTTACATTGATTTACTCATGCACAAAATGTTGAAAAGTCTCCAATGGGGCCGGTGAGATGGCTCAGAGGCGTAAGCGCCTGCCTGGCAAGCGCAAGGTCCTGAGTTCGACTCCCAGAACCCACATAAAGGAGAAAAAAAAAGGGCTGGTGATATCGCTCAGTGGCACAAGTACCCACATTAAAAAAAAAAAAAAAGTCTCCAATGAGTAAAAAAGACCAAGATGTTATAGATTATATTCTTTAAGACAAAGAGCACACACATAACAGAAATTATTATAAATCTTTGGACTACAAAAATAACAATAGCTAAGATGCAAATACTGGAAATATTATAGCATATTCAAGTTGAAAATTTGAATCATTTAAAAATCAATAAAAATGAAAATAATCATACCTCACAAGTTGAATTTAAAATTATAGACAAACACTAATCTTCAACTTATTTTCACAGTGTTTTAAAATAATAACTTTAGGGAGAATGACTAAAACAAACAAATAAATAGGTAAAGGAACAGACCAACAAATAAATTAAGATATTGATTGTCAGTTCCTTTGTGAGAAGACCTGGTTTTGAATGTTGACCAGAGCTACATGGAGAAATTATTTAATTTCACAGCCTTATTTTCCTCAAATGTGTGATTAATTACCATTTAACTACTCCAAACTTCAATTGTCCATAAAGATTGTAATACCTATCTCATGTATTTTTTTTTTGTGGGTACTGGGGGGTCGACCTCAGGATCTCGCGTGCATGAAATCTGGTTATCACGATCTGGTAGCTGTCCATGAGACACAAGCACAGCCATCTCTTTGCTAAGTGAATTGGGTGACTAATCTATAACGTTTCAGTTATGGTCTATTTGATGTACTCATTCTAAACTATTCTATTAGGGAATAAGTTAAAAAAATTTCTGTACGAGGAAATATTTTTCATATTGTAGCTGTGCTTAGTTTTGGCCACTATGTAAGATGGAACATCTCCCAACATCCCATTTTCAATTAAAATTATTCTACTACTGGTGAATTACAAACAACATAGGGAAAAAGCATTATTTCCTTAAGTGAAATCTTGATATTTATTGATATTTATGAAAAGCTATTTTGGTTAACCCTGATGTCTCATAGGACATTAGTATTATTTCAACTAAGAGAATCTTTCAAATAAAAAATATGGAAAGCGACACAAGGGATTAAAATGTATTTGAAGTTGGTGAGAAACAAGGAAATAGAACCTTAAAATTATCAAGACAGCATAATTTTCCTGCAGTGTGATATACAATATGGGAAAGCTTTTCTTGATTAGAAGATAACTTGCCTTTATCGTACAAGTAGAGCTGATAGAACTATGGAAGATATTAGCACTGAAACACTATCCAAAAACAAATGTAAAAACATAGAATGTTTGTAAGAGTTATGAACAATAGTCTTTGGTATTCTTTTGCATTCACAAAAATGGTTTGTTTTATTCATTCACTAAACCAATAAACAGTTCCTGCCACCCTGAAAAAAAAAAAAGGTGGGAGGTTTGGAACTGGGGAAAAAAATGAAAATTAGAACAGTATGATATGCTATTTTTGGTGTTTGAATGAAAACTTGACAGAAAGACAGAATATTCTTTGGTCAGAGGAAGTTGAAATAAAAGAAAACCATGCACTTTTCTCTTAAGAAACATAAACTTTGTTCAGAAGTCTTAATGCAAGTGTACAAACCACATGAAGTGGGAACACTGTATATAATACAATACATGTGATGAGTCTTAAGTGATATGGAATTTAAGTGAAGAAAGACACCAATTAACATAGAGTTATCTGAGAATAATTCCATGGGTATCATGAAATACTTCAAATATTTTACATAGAGGAAAATGCAAATGACGAGCGAGAATGGCAGAGAATATTGAATATGAATGCTGGAAGTAGTTTACATAAGTGGATTTAATGGTTCTTAAAGTTAACTTTGAGCTTTAATATGCTGCTTTCGAAACTATTGAAGCATCATATTTGTGGAAAAGGACTCAGGCGAGGATAACAGTGACTACACAGCACTGTCTCCGGTGGAACAAATACATAAACTGCTTTTCATGGAGAAATTAGCTTATTCTGTGAAAATATTATGTCTTTTTAAACTTCCTTATGAGACAGACAAAAACAAAAGAGATACATATGGAGTGTCAGAGAAAAATATCTTAAAAGAAAAAAAAATAAAGTGTGGGATTCTACTTCTATCCATGTAGATATACAAAAAACACAAAAAGTTTCAAAGTTCCAGCCTAGATGCTTTTTATATTAATCAATTTGGCCATTTCTCTGTAACACATCAATAATTGATGATAGAAATAGCTAAATAATAAAAAATTGAGAACACAACTGTCGTCACTCTAGAAGATATTGCAGGAGGAATTATGGATTTTATTAGAAATCGTATTGTTTCAAGTTATACTAATCGGCACTCTATGAAGACATATGAAAAACCAAAGCCTAAAAAAAATCTCAATTTTTAATGAATTGACTGCACCAGGAGTTGGCTTCAGGTTAGAGTAGTCTTTTTTTTTTTTTTTTTTTTTCTGTGGGTATCAGGGGGTTGACCTCAGGACCTCGCTCGCCAGCAGGCGCCCGTGCCACTGAGCGATATCACCAGCCCCTTTTTCATATGTGGGTTCCGGGAGTCGAACTTGGGCCCTCGCGCTTGCCAAGCAGGCGCTTAAGCCGCTGAGCCATCTCACTGGCCCTAGAATAGTCTTTTACCTGACATACAAATCTTTTTTAACATTTGAAATTGAATTGGGGTACTATAATTTCCATCCAAGAATATTAACTTAGTCACAGCTGAAAAAAAACCAAACTTTTTCCATGTGAAAAGATATAATTTCAGTGATTAAGAACTGATATATCAGGGATAGATTATTCAGTTAACTATAGGTATTATTAGACTAATGGAGCATGGGAACTTCCTCTTCTATATTTTGTTTTTACTATTTAAACTATTACTCGTATTGCACAGTTTGTTTTCAAAATTTTTGTCTCCTGCAATGGAAAAATATATATCTTTTGCAGTACCTTCTTGGAGAAGAGCCTGTGTTTCAGATCTATGTTTCCAGTATGTATTATAATACCGGGCACAAGGAGACACTCAACAATTACAGCTAATTAGTGAGTGCATTTAATATCAAATGATTATACAATATGCTTTCATTTGTTTTCTTCTTTTTCTCTACTTTCACTGTTTCCTGGGTTTAAAAGCTATTAATCTCGGGGGCCGGTGAGATGGCTCAGTGGCTTAAGCGCCTGCCCGGCAAGCGCAAGGGCCCGAGTTCGACTCCCGGATCCCACATACAAGAAAAGGGGCCGGTGATATCGCTCAGTGGCACGGGCGCCTGCTGGTGCACGAGGTCCTGAGGTCGACCCCCCGGTACCCACCCACACACAAAAAAAGCTATTAATCTAGCATTTGCCCTCCTCAAAGTAGATTATAATTTAATGAGTTATTTCTTTCAGCTAAATCTACAGATTATTCTTAATTTGTTCATTATATAGTGTAAAATGTAGTAACTTACCAGGTGTCGGTTATTAGTCTGATATCACATAAAAAGTTTTTCATTGCAAGGGTCTTCCTCATACTGCTGTATTTGTTATAAACCACTACTTATGTCAGCTATTTGAAACCATCTTCCCATCCTGAGACAAGTTATAAGACTGGAGAAAGTTATTATTCTTTCTTTTGTTTCAGTTTCTCTGTACATTAAATTGCTGAACATCCCAACAATATTTGAAGGATTCAAATAAATGGCTTAATATTAACTAAAAAAGTTTCAATAGAATCCCTACTACTGCATCTGTCATTAAAAATGAAGCCATCTGTGGTACTATGTGTTTGGCTAGTGGTGTCCCTAGGTATTTCAATGTTTTGTACACCGGACTATCACAACAATCAAAGTATTTAATTTTATCATCATGATTTATTATGGTAACAACTTATGATGTATATTCTCAAGGATTTCTTTTCAATAACCTTGTTATGACAAGGAACAGCCATGAATGTAAATGTTTTGCAAATTTCATAATATCACTAAATTAATATAGAAGGATCACTTAGAAATTTTGAAACATTAGCTTTCCTCATTTCTCATCTCACAGGCCTACAGTTGCATATTTCATCAACATATTTTGATCAGGGCAATTCCACTATCCATATCTTCTACTTAACCTGTTGGGAGAAATAGATGATGAAATAAAATAAAATGTGTACAGATTGATTTTCATTAGCTTTTCTTAATGTGAGGCATCTACCGCGTATCAGCTTTTCAGTCTCTGTGAGGGGAGTAAGATATCTTAACATTAAACGGCCTTACAAACTATTAGAAATTAAACTTATGAAATGTCTGGATATAAGATCAATACATAAATATAAATTATATTTTTAATTTTAATGTTCAAGAAATATTTTACAAGTGTGAAATGATAGTATTTATTATAAATATAAAATTCCTCTGATTAAATCTAATGAAATATATGCAAGACCTTATTATTAATAAGTGATTCATATATTTGTACCCTTGTATGCATGTCAATATATGTCCCTGTACTCACTGATATATTAAATATATATTCATTGATATGTTAAAGACCTAAAATGGAAAAAAATCCACATTCATTAATTTTAGTAATTGTATAAATACACCAATTTTCTCCAAACTAATCTATAGAGCACAAAATCATTACAAATCCCAATAGTTGTGTGTCTAGAAATCAACATTTTATTATAAAAGTCATGAAATACAAATGACAAAGAAAAAGTAAGTTAATTTTGAAGAAGATAAACTAAGAGTGTATACTTCCAGCTATTTATTATCCACATACACACATTATATATTACTGAGTTATATATATATCAAATATAATGTGTATGCATAAATACATATATTTACATATATAAAGAGAGAGATGGAGAGAAATATTAATACACTGATACTACTCTAGGAATAGACATAGTAAATAATTTAAAAATAGGTTCCAGATAAAGATCCACACACCTGATTTATAAAAAAGTTGACAGTGGAATACTATGAGTAAAAGTATTTTTTTAAGGTAAAGTTTCTTAGGTAATTGAGTACCCACAAGTAGAAAATTACATATATGCATATATATATATATATATATATATATATATATATATACTCAAAAGCCAATTCCAGAAGTATTGAAGACTTACATGTGAAAGGAAAGCTACTAAAGCTTTTAGAAGAAAACATAGGACATCACATTAGAGTATACAAAGATTTCTAAATCATCCCTTCTCACACACAAATAAAAACAAACGTAACTATAAAGAAAAGAAAAAGAATATGTCATGATTTAAAGCCTGTGTTCATCAGAATACCTGATTTAAATGACAAAAAGATGAGCCACAGAGTGAGAATAATACAGTTTGTGGTACACAATCCTAGCAAGGTCCTTTTGTCTAGACTATAACTGTCCATTATAATTAAGAAAAGTTTAATAAATCAATGAAAATAAGGCAAAAGATTAAGTAAGCACTTTACCAAATAAAATAAAAAATGCCTAGTATATCTCTGAAAATGCGCTTAATTATTTTTTAAAATAGAGATACAAATTAAACCTCGCAATGTGACACTAGTGGTTAAAGCTGCAGAGAAATCAAGTACACCACTACATAGCCACTAGTTGGTTAAAATGAAAAAGAAGCAAACCTAGCAACATAGAGCCAGGTGTAGAACAGCCAGCACTGTCATACACACAGGGTAAGCATCTACTTTGACAGGAGCTCTTGGGAAAAAGTATTGGCCATCTCTATTAAAGCTTAATGATGTGTGCCCCGTGACTCAGGAAGACTAGTCTTACGTGTACATCTAATAGTAATGTATAAATGTGTTGACCACATTACATGTATAGAAATATTTATATCCCAGAATTGAAGAGACAGACTATGGATGTATTTCACATACACTTGCATTAAAGGAGGCTGACACAAAAGAATTTACACTGTGTGATTCAGTTTAAACACATCTCAAAATAAACAAACACATCTATGATATTAGAAGTCAGGATAAATGTTATTCTTGGCAAGACAGTGACAGCAAAATCTTAGGTGGACACCGGGACTCCTGATTATGTACTATTTCTTCAGTTGGTGTGTTGTTTACACAGCAGTAGACACTTTAGAACAATCATTTACCTGTATACAATATGTTTTTTAAATGAGTATTGGACTGTTTGTCCAGGAATAGGAAATTTAAAACTTTTAGTACGTTAATTTATATTGGTCAGCATTTCCCAATGTGTGATTCTGATAACAGAGGAATAAGTTGACTCTAGCAGACAGACGCAATTTTATGTATTTAAAAGGAGGCCTTGGGCTGGTAATATGGCTCAGCAGCATAAGTGCCTGCCTGGCAAGCGTGAGGTCCTGAGTTCGATTCCTGGTACCCACATTAAAAAAAATAAATGAGGCCTCACTAGTCTAATGTCCTAAGTTCTATACATTATATTTTCATATAAAACTGTGTAATGATTAGGGGAAGGAGGCATAATCAAGTAATTACATATATATATTAATTACATAGATATATATAATATATATATGTATATATATTATATATATTTATGTAATAATAATTACATAAATATATATATATACATATATATATATTTTTTTTTTTTTTGTCTTTGAGACAGGGTGTCACTATGCAGTTCAGGCTGGGCTTTAACTCACTTTGTGTACCCAGGCTGGCCTTGAACTTGCAGTGATCCTCCTGACTCAGCTTCCCGAGTGCTGGGATTACAGACATGCACCACCACACTCGGCTCAAGTAATATCATAGTTGTCATGTATTTGTAATTTGTTGGTTAGACTTAATTACTTAATATAATGATCTTTTCTGGATTTTAAGCATACCTGATTTCTCTGGAGCTTTATAACTCTTACTCTTATTTTTTTGTTTTTTTGACTACAATGCTTAGGAATGTTCTTGCTACACCTCCAACTACTGCATAATCAGCATAGTATAGATATTCCCAGATGATACTCTTTTTCATGCTGTACAATCTCTTTAGAAAATTCCAGTCCTTACTATAGCTTCATGCTGAAGATGATGCAGTAATTTGCATCAGTCTCCCTGAACACTCTTATACACCCAAGATTTGTATTTTTACTGTGTTTTGAGGAATTTATAAGGTATTATCCTAGCAAATGAAACATTCTCAAAGTTAACTACATTTGCATCTTTTAATAGCAAGTTGTATACTTTAAGTGTACACAAAAATTCTTTTTAAAAAATTAAATTTATTCTTTACATGCTTACTTATGTCAACAATTTTTGATAGTTAACTCTCCTTTATCATCCTGGTCAGTGACCAAATAATATTGATTCTCACTATGCAACGTTTTTCACATAAGTCCTCTTTTTTATTTCCAGGTCTACTATTACTTTAGAATCTCATCAGCTTTATTCAATTCACCTTAGCCATCAACTATTAATTATTTACTATGTAGTAGGAGATGTACAAAAACTGGAGGATATTGAAATAAAAACAAAGCACTTGGTCATTAGTGTTTGTTTTCTGTGAAGGCCTTGTTGGGAATACAAACATATAAGTTTTTAGTGTAATGCAAAAGTAATATATAGGCATTAGGTGAGCACAAACCAGGCTACACAAATTTCATTATACAGAGTTTTTCTGTACTTTAGCACTTAGGACATTTTCAGACAGGTCACAGTTCTTTCTTTTTTCTTTTTTCTTTTTTTTTGTGGAAAACTGTCCAGTGTATTGCAACATCCCCCTCCCTATTCACTAGTTGTTAGTAACATTTAGCTCTAGTTGAGGAAACCAAAAATATCTCTAGACATTGTCACATATCTACTGGAGAGAGAGTATACCCACTTGAAGATCACTGCTGTAATATAGTTACTGTTTCTGCCTGGAAACCTTATAGCTATTTAGTGTATCCTTTGCATGAGCTATTTTCTTTTCTTTTCTTTTTTTTTTTTGTGGGTACCGGGGGGTCAACCTCAGGACCTCGCACGCCAGCAGGTGCCCATGCCACTGAGCGATATCACCGGCCCCTTTTTTCGTATGTGGGTTCCGGGAGTCGAACTCGGGCCCTCGCGCTTGCCAGGCAGGCGCTTAAGGTGCTGAGCCATCTCACCGGCCCCATGAGCTATTTTCTTAATGTAGTTCAACCATTCATAAAACTTCTTTGAAACAAATGATCCATTACCTAATTAAAAAGATCAGACCTAGAAGCATCACATTTAAGGTTATCATTTCGAGCCCAGCATACCTTTTGGTGTTAACATCAAGTACATCCTTTATTTCAGTAAATCCTGGTGGCACTCTTACTGCTTATTGTTCTAAATATGTCCCCAAACATGCCACAGTCTGCATGTTCTTCCCCTTAGAATTACATCCATTGAGGCACAGTCATGGTGACCTTGAATAAGTTATTTTAACTTTCAGGTGTTCATTTCTTCATCTTTGTAATAGGAATTATAGTGATAACAATATTATAAGTATGTGAAGTGTATGTAAAATGCTTGTAATAAATTGTGTTACTTTTCCTCATTGCTGAAACAAAATACTCAACACCCAAAGTTAAAGGAGGAAAGATTTATTTAGCTCACAGTTTGTAGAGGTTTCAGTCTGTAATCAGCTGGCTCCAAGGCAGGGTGACAAGACAGAGGAGAATCATAGAAGAGAAACAGTTCATGGCAGGCAGAAGACAGCAAAAGCAAGCAAACGGTGACAAACCTCTTTCTGTCCTTTAAATTTTATCCAGGCTACTCTTATAGCACTCACCCCCTTAACCCTAGCACCCTTAATTCTAGCATTGCACCGTGAATCAATCCCAGTACCACACACTAGATCCAGCCACTTCTGAAAAGCCCCACCTACGACAACACGAGGCTTTAGGGGGACATCTAGACACAAACCATAACATAAATAATGACGTTATAGATATCAATGGTCAACAATTCTTCAATTGTGAATATTATCCTGCCAGAATATCTTTTGTAACAGCTTCAAATTAAACCATCTTTCATTTTTAATATTCCTTCCTTCAGCAATTGGCTTTAAATCACTGTAATCCATCTATTTTCATATCAGAGGGTTTTTGTTTGTTTGTTTGGTTTGTTGGTTGGTTGGTTTTTTTTGGAGACAGGGTCTCGCTATGTACCTCAGGCTGGCCTTGAACTCATGGCGATCCTCCTGCCTCAGCCTCCCGAGTGCTGGGATTACAGGCATGCACCACCACTCTGGCTTTCATACCAGATTCTTGTTGTGCATCTTCTTCATTTTTCCATGAGTTACTTCTAGGGCATATTTTATTAAGCTTTGCTGTGTCCCAATGCCAGCCTGAGTTTTCTGCACCAAACACTTATTGTAATAATAAATTTAGGGGCCGGTGAGATGGCTTAGCGGTGTAAGCGCCTGCCTGGCAAGCTCAAGGGCCTGAGTTCAACTCCTGGAACCCACATAGGCAAAAAGGGCTGGTGATATCGCTCAGCGGCACAGGCACCTACTGGCGTACAAGGTCCTGCAGTCGACCCCCAGTACCCACAAAATAATAATAATAATAATAATAATAATAATAATAATAATAATAAATTTAACATTATAAAAAACCCACTTTTTATTTTTATTATAATACTTAACATATTAACTGTATAAATTAGTGGTATTCACTTTGATACTTCCATAAGTGCACACGCTGGACACGACTCATACCCCTCCACATTTCTTCTACCCTTGTCCTCCCTTGCCCTCTCCCCATTTTCATTTTTTCCCTCCTCTTCCCCTCTATACCATTCCCAGACCCTAGTATTACCTAAAATGATGCTTTTGTAAGATAAGTGTAATAGTTAGCATTTTTTGGGTCACTAATTGAGTTTGATGTACTGTCCTGGAAATATAAACAGTTTTTCAGGGATAATATTTATACTACTAATTTATGGATGTATAACCTAAATTTTATGTAAAGTGGTGAGTTCAAATTCCTGCCATTAAAAACTGACAAATTTGTGATTCAAAACAAATTTTGGTCCATCTAATTCTAAGTCATTTTGATTTCTGTCCATTTACCTACATTGCCGAGTAAATATATACTATCAATGATATAGTACCTCCACATTAACCAAAGTAAAAAAGCAGATGAACTTAATTTTGAAAGTTTTATTTGACTCAAAATATATCCTAATTATAATTTAGCATATAATCAGCATAAAAATTCTTATAAAACACTTACTGTCTCTTGTATTTATAAAGGTTGACTCAAAAACTGAAAAAGATATTAACTGTACAGAGCTCTATTAACTGAATACTGACTTAATGGTGTTTAGTTTAGTTGTTACAAGAAATTTTGTCCTTTTATTTTTTTCTTCTTCTTTATATATTAGAGTAGGGAAAAAAACAATCACAAATGAAAAACAACATCGAGAGTTTATTCATGGTATTTTTAAACTGTTGAACAAATGCCGATATTCAGCTATTTTGGGTTTCTTTGCATATGACAAGAAAATTATATATATATATATATATATATATATATATATATATATATATATATGACATTGGAAATTGGAGATGGTTGGTTTTGTTGTTGTTACATGCACCTAAACCCAGTGGCTGAATGAAAGAGAAGGTGGTAGATGAACAGAGAGGTCTGAAAAATGTAAGGGTGCTAGATAAGTGAATTATGAGTAAAAAATAATTCTAGGCAGAGGAAATTCCTAGTGAACAGACATGAGATAGAGAAGAAATTGAAAGCAGAATGTTCCCAAGTTTGCTATACCTCGTAACAAATTTCTTCAAATCTTAGTGCCTTAAAAACTACTTATTTTATTCACAAATCTTCAGTAACTCAGCTCTCCTTCACAAGGAGTTAGGATGGCTATCTAGGGGCTGGAATACTTATTTGCAGGTGACTCGTAGATATTTAAGGAGTGTTCCAAAGACCTTTGTATCAGTCTCTCAGCACATGTGCTTTTCCCTTTTCCATACATTTTGTGTTTCCTTGCAGGATGACAGCTGCTCTAAGTATGAACATTTCAAGAAAATCAGCATAAGTTGCCGTGCTTTGAATGCTTGCTGGTGACCCAGTGTCACTTCTACTCCAGTCAGAGTTCTATCCAGATTTGAAGACAACAGATTTCATCCTCTCATGGGAGAAATGTTAAGTCTCTTGTGGGAATAGGAAGTGGAATGGAAATACTGTGACCAATTTTGGAAAATGCAATGTGTTACACAAGGAAGTTTAAGGAAATACGGAAGAAGAGAACTGAGTTCAATAAATCTTTCTTAAACTTTTGATAAGTGGTAGGTGCCTTTTAAAGCATGGGTGATATTGAATGAATAAAAGAAGAAAAAAATTTTCCTTCCTTGTGGGTTTTCTATTTTGGTGAAATGAAGAACAAGAATGATAGGAGATGAAGTTAGAAAAAGGGGCAGAATATAATTAAGGATGATTTCTAGCTATAATTTTAGTTGGAGAAAGCCAGCAATAAAAAATAAAGCAAAGTGTTTAGTGGCATTACATCAAAATACAAGAAAATGAAATCGAGTAGTTAAGAGAGGACTCATCAAAAAGGTAACAAATAAAAACAGAAAATGTGGGAGTAATGTCATGTGGGGGAAGACATATCAGAGAGGGGAAGTATAAACTACCAATGCTCTGAGAAAAAAAAAAGCAAAAAGATTTCTGAATGTGCTAGGAATTGTAGGTAGGCCACATGGGCAACAATAAGTGACAAATGAGTGTGTGTGACAAAGAGAGGCTACAATTTGGCAAGGCCATACAAAGCAGGCCCATATTATTCAGGAGGCCATATTATACAGAGGGCCTTTATCTTCAGTTTGAATAAGATAGTAAGTTTTGAACAAATGACCAAAAGCTAATTCATATAAATTTAGAAAGATCATTATTTTTCTATAAGAAATGAAGTTGAAAAAGGATGGTAGTGCAGAGGCCAATCGGAAGGCTAGTGCTATATTTCAGATAATTTTGAAAATTAACCACTTGGGCTAGTGGAGAGGATGGTTTTCTGAAGTAAGATACGCTTCAGATTGGGATATGAGGGGGGGGAGAGAGAGAGAGATCAGGAATTACCCATGTGGGTTTTCTATTTTTCTCTATTATAGACAGAACTAAACACAATTTGATGATATCAAATTTCCTACTGTCTAATACTTCTGAAAAATATAATGTAGTTATTGCTGTAGTAAACTATATATCCTTTTAGAAATGAAGAACACATTATCCCAAGCACCACTGAGTTCCTATCCAGGAACTATTCTCAGCTAGAGGGACTTGACTACCTAAGGGTTGTTATCCAATTGCTGGACAACACAGCAATAAAAAGCACAAATAAATCGCCTCGATGTGGAACAATTCTGACAGGTTATCTTCGCTCCAGACCAGTGACCTCTATCATGGTTTTCTATAGATAATGAGGTTTCTGATGTAACTACAGGACATGCAACCTCTCTTTCTGCCCAGTTCTGTGGTTCCCTCCTTCTAAGTGTTAATCCTGAGAGCGCTCTGTAAAAAACCTCCTGCTTAGCAACTCCGCAGTGCGGTTTTTTGTTTCTTTGTTTGTTTGTTTGTTTGTTTGTTTTTGTTGTTGTTATTGTTGTTTGTTTTTTGCAGGCTTTCTATCATGTAAACGTGAGGTTTGTTGTGTTGATATTTGTATGGTGGAAGTTAATGGAAACTCTCTTAAATTTAGTTCTATTCTCTCAGGAAACTAGGATGTAATATTATGATCAGAGAGTCATTATATAAGAATAGTTGGAAAGTTGAGAATAAAGAAAAGACTGGAAACAGTCATTATGAACTATAGGAGAATAAGTGGACAAAGTATTTACTATTTTGTTACTAGGCAGCAAAACTTTAAAATGTTTATTTGTTCTGTTTATTTAATTTTATGGATACTCATGTGTTATAGGTGCAGTTAGAATTAAACACAATTGTATTTTTGCCAAGTAACTCTGAGGAAACAAGAGAGGAAATGAGATGAAGGCACATCAAAAAATGATAAAGATATGCTACTTAAGCTAGACAAATAAGGTAAATGATTAAAATAGGGACATAAACAGACAAGGACAAGATTGTACAATCACATATCATAGTTCACAGTAAGATGCTGGGTTAGTCTTTGAGTCTAATGTTGATTCAACAGCAAGCAGAGGCACCGAAATGACACCCAGGATTTGGAGGCAGATTTATTTACATCAATGAGCACTGATGGGGATCATTTCCAGACTATCAGGCACAGATGTCTGGTGGTCTAGAGCTTTTATATGATGCACAAGCAGGAGATACAAAGGAGGTACAAAGGTGAGACAGAACAGCCTGGCAGTTCTTCAGATTAGCTAGCAGGGTGAGATCGTTAGTTACAGGGCTAGATTAATGACTATCATTTACAAGACTAGATTAATGGCCCCAAAGCTTGGTACAATCAAGTATCCTGTATGTTCGGTTATGATCTCATGGTTACAGGGGTCAAGAAAGTAATTACAAAGCCATGAAGGAGTTACAGAGCTAGAACAAAGTTTCAAAAAGAACAATTTCTCTTGTACAGTTTTTCCCTTTCATTGTCAAATGGAAAGATCATAGATGGTGGCTATGGAGAATTGAAATCACACAGAGTAAATTACCATTACCGCAGTTACTAAGACTAAGCCATAGCGATGGAAATAAATGATAGATGTAGTAGAGAACATGACCTTTTGAATAGAACACTTCAAAAGGAATTGAGTGATCCAACTGTCATTTATAAGATTAGGGTTGGAGAAACCAATGATTAGGATTTAAGATATTGTACAAATGAGGAGTGACCTGGAAATTTACACATGACTTCTTTGTGTTTTTAATTCATAAATTGGAAACATGATATGTCCAAATTGTATACATTGTGGAGTAGTATTAGTAACTAATACATGTATCACCTTGCATACAAATCATTCATTTGTAGTGAGAGCACTTAAAATATACCTTTTGACAATTTCCAAGTACACAACATGTTAACAAAACACAATGTCATTAACATGGAGATTTCCCAAAAGATCCAAGCTTTATTGAAATGAGAAGGAGAATAGAATGATCAGAAAACCATAATTATATTTTACAATAGATCCTTGATTTTATCGCTTTGGTCTAACAAAAGTTTTCTTTTGACCAACAGCTCCTCAGTGTTCCTCAATGCTCCACACTCAAACCAACATTCTACTGTCTGCTTCTATAAATTTGTCTTTTTTAGCTTCACTTATAAGTGAGATCATGCAGTATACACACACAAATATAGCATATAGAGAATAAATATATAAATACATATATATCTAGTATTGATATTTACATGTACATGAGGTGTGATCAAAACATATGGTGAATGCTTAAATTTTGAAAAATTCATTTAAAGGGCATATTACCACTAATCCTCCTAAAGACGTTCTCCCTCACTTTGCACACACTCATTCCATTGTTCTTGTCACTTTTGGAAGCAGTTCCATGAGTCATCTTTCCTGCGTGTCTTTACTTGAACTGTTGTGGCCTCCTCGATGTCCTGAATTGATTCAAATCATTTCCATCCCACGTCATTTTGGCTTGGGAGAAGAGTCAGGAGTCACACAGTGCCAGATCCAGGTAATGGAGACACACCATGATGTTTTACCAGCCTTCCTTTCTGTGAGACGACACTCACTAGTGGCATTCACTGTATTTTTGATCAGATAAAATAGACATCGGTGTTGTCACAAATAACACAATTTCCTTCATTCTTAAAGCTGCATTATATTCATGTTTTCCTTATTCTACCTTTGATGGACAATTAGATTGAATGTGTATCATGGCTACTGTGAACAATGCCTCAAAGAACTCGTATGTGCATAACTTCCTAACAGCACCACTCTTTGGATGAAGTCTATCATATATGGGTCCTTGGGGAACATTCCAGATCCATACCATAGCATAGGTGATATTTCATTGTGGTTGTGCTCTATATTTCCCTGATGATCAATGGCATGGTACATTTTTCATAAATGTGCTGGCCATTTTCTTTTGAGAGATAACTATTACAGTTCTTTGCTCAGTTTTCATGGAGTTACTGTACAGCACTTGTTTTCTGGTCAAGGATTTTTTGAACTCCCTATATATTTTAGATGTTAACCCCTTATCTGATACATGATTTGTATTTTTTTCTATTTTATAGGTTATCCAGAAAGTCCAGAAAGCAAATTTCTGATGAGATTTAAGATGGGTGGTTTCTGTAAGGAAAGAGGGAAGTGATTTGAAAATAGTAATGAGTAGCTAGGAAAAACATAATTATCTAAACTCAATGATTTAAGAGGTTTGAGAAAGCAAACACATACCATAAAAAAAAAATACTTATGGGAAAGCATGTGAAAGCTCTAAAGATCCAGGTTTAGCAGCGGCATAAGCACCTGCCTGGCAAGTGTGAGGTCTGGTTCGACTCCCGGAACCCACACAAAGGAAAAAAAAGGGCCAGTGATATAACTCAGTGACACAACCATTTGCTGGCAAGCATGAGGTCCTGAAGTTGACTCCTGGTACACACTAAAAAAAAAAAAAAAAAAAAAAAAAAATCCAGGTTTAGTTGAAAAGCGAATAGCATGATTGGAGAATGGGTTAAGGACAAAAGTACTTATAGTGATGGCATACTGTAAATTCCAAAGGGGAAAGGACAGGCTTTTAAGTGCTGGGGAATAGTAAAAAGAGGGAGAGCATAGAACTTGGGATGGTAATGCAGGTCTGTAATCCCAGCACTCTGGGAAGCTGAAGCAGGAGGATGACAAGTTTGAGCCCAACCTAGGCAATTTAAGGATTTAGCAGGATTATGTTTCAAAATTAAAAGTAGAAAAGGTGGTCAGGATATAATTCAGTACATAGGCCCTGGTTTCAATCCTTAGCATTGCAAAAAAGGGAGGAAAGAGTACGGGGGGATTATATGGAGTCGTGAGGGAATTAAAGAGTTCAGAGATAACCTGTGGCACCTGGGTTATTTTTTTGAGTAGGAAGTGGAGGGTGATATAAGTAGAGGGAGAAGGTTGGCAAGATGTTCCCATGGCACATATTTTGGGTAAATTATCAGCATTGGATGATGATAGAGGGGTAAAGGCAAATTGGTCAGTGGAAGGATGTTCATTTTCTGAACACGTAGAACTCCTGGCATTCTCTTTGACACCATGTAATGATGATCTCCATGAATGCCCAGTGATGGTAGGGGCACAATTATGCATAGTACATTGCTTGTCCCTAGTGACTTCTACCAGGCACTGAGGCCTTAGACTTAAGATGTGTGCATATTTCATATTTTCTTTTATCCATCTTTCATGTTTCTTTTTCTTGAAATATTTTTATTTGATTTTCTTATATTTGTATTATCTGTCTTTTCCTTTTGACTTGTCTTTTGGAGGTAATGATAAAAAAAATACAATGATTGCTTCTGCTAAGTACCATCCATTGGAAAGGCAGCCTTGTAAAAGCATTACGGTATGTCTTCATTCACCTTATTCATCAGGTCTGCCACCATGTGACCTCTGGCTCTTCCCCAGTGTCAAACTGACCATGAAAGTTAAACTTTTTTTTTCTTTTGTGGGTACGGGGGTCAAACTCAGGGCAGGCGCCCGTGCCGCTGAGCAATATCACTGGCCCTTTCTTTTCATATGTGGGTACCGGGAGTCGAGCTCAGGACCTCGCACAAAAGTTAAACATTTTGAATCAGTTCAAGACATCAAGACTGCTATAACAGACCAAATAAACACACTGAAAAATTAGGACTGCTAGAACCTCTTCAGAAAGTGACAAAGATGATGGGGAAAATATATTTTTCAGGGGTATATTTTGATGGGAATTAATGACATTGGAACTTTTACTATAATAGTTTTTTTTTTTTAATTTAGACACACGCCATAATTTTCTATCATACCTTATATCTTCTCTCAATTTATGAAGTTTTTTTCTTTTCTGCAGAAACTTGGAAATTCTCAAAATTGTATTATACAGTGATCTCTCAGTATCTGTAGGGAATTGGTTTCCCAGCATCTACAGATAGCAAAATCATTGGATCCCCAAAGTACTTATTAAAAATGTGTAGTATTTGTATATAACCTGCACATATCCCCCATGTACTTTAGATCATCTCGAGATTATTTAAATTTAATACCATTTGCTTTGAAAATATAATGCAAATGTTACACAAATAGTAATTGCATTTTAAAGAAAAATTACAAGAAAAAGTCTGTAAATGTTCAATATTGGTTTAATTTATTTTTCCCAAATAACTTTGATCCCCAGCTGGATAAATTGAGAGATATGGAAGTAACAGAGTTGGAGAACAGACTATAATTAAATTTGTTAATATGTTGGCTATGGTTTAGGCTTTCTTTACTTTATCTTAAAAATGTCCCCTCCAAATTTTTTATGCCCATATCTTGTACTCTGAATAGCTACTTTAAAGATAACAATATGCAATGTGCTAACTATTATTATTCTCCTATTATTTTGTTATGAAATTTTGTTTTACTTTTTTCCATAAAATAAATAATAAAAAATAAATATATAAATAAATAAAAAGTTTCTTTCTCATAGTAACTTCATAAATATAGTACATTCTAAAACTTCCAACGTGTTAGCCTTCCCATTTAAGCCCTTAAGCCTCATAGAATTGATTTTTGTGTTTGGTATGAAGTAATGATCCAATTTTTCTTTTGTATGAAAACAAATTTTCCAGTATCATCTTTTAGGCTTCCTTCCCCACTGAGTTTTTAATGTCACTTCCATCAGCACTTGCTAATATAGTAGAGTTGCAAATACATGGAAGGCTGTTTCTGGAATATGTACTCTATTCTACCAGTATATATTCACACTGTAGCACAAATAGGGTCAAAAATTTTATTGCAACTTGCACATTCTCATACTTGATTCTGCAAGTCAATGGACCTTATTGTTCATTAGGATTGCTTTGCTGTTCTCTCTCTTTTTTTTTTTTTTTTTTTTTTTCTTTTACGACAGGGTCTTACTCTGTAATTCAGGCTGGTCTTAAACTCACTATGTAGCCCAGGCTGGCCTCAAACTCTCAGTGATCCTCCTGCCTCAGCCTCCCAAGTGCTGGGATTACAGGCTTGTGCCACCACTCCCAGCTGCTTGGCTATGCTTGACATTTTTCTTCCATATAAACTTCTGAACTACCTTGTCAAAATTCATGACAAAAATTTTTCCTAAGTTGAGTAAAATAGCATTGATTCTACAGATGATTATCTGGAATTAGAGATGACATATTTAAAGTATTAACTCTTCCTCTATATGAACGTGATGTGTTTTACATAGATTGAAATGTTCTTTAGATTTTATCACCATAGCTTCTGATATGGTTATTGCCTGAAATATATATGAAAGGTCCTGTTTGTAAAATATAGCCTATTATTTTGCTCAGATATTATTTAAAGTTACAGATTATATAAACAAATATTAGTATAATATAAACATAAAATACATCTTTTCATTCCTTAAAGAAAAGCATCCTTTTAAAATTAATATCTCCATTTTAATAAAGAAAACTAAATGGAAAATAAATATATTGTAGCTTTTTACATTATCTTTTAGTCAATCTGTAACTTTGGACAAATAACTTTTTTCTTGTTTGTTTCAGTTTCCTCACCTTCAGATGATGATAATGCTAAATACCATTTGATGTGTACTAATTTTAAGATTGCATGAGCAGCTATTATAGTCTGATAACTTAGATTGGTGCCGGCACAAAGTAGTGCTAAATGCTCACTACTTTTATTTTTCCTCATAGAACGACACTGACGCCTTCCCATGCTTTCATTATTAATAAATGTGCAGTTCATATACAACAATCTGGCAGCACTTTGAAATTTATTCCCTAAGATATAGTTTTAAAATTACAATACAATGTCACCCTATCTATGATTTATCCATAGAAGTAATATGTGAGCCATTCTCTGTTAATTACTCAATTTGTTACCAAAATGTTTTTCCCCTTGCTTTTGTGTTGATGACGGTTGAAAATACATAACTTTTCTGGACATGAAAATTATAGGAGAAAATTGACATCTTTCTACTCTGAACAAACTTTCTACAAACTTTGGAAATTTTTTAAACCTTGTGAATACCGATATATTTTTAGCCTTCTGCATAGGGGATTTGCTAGGAACCCGCCTTTCTTTCTTAAATACTTTTGTTTCTAGGATGTCTTCTATAGTGTGTTTTTGTTGTTGTTGCTTCCTAATAATAAGCTTGTCTATGTAACATTCCCCTATAATGATAGAAAATGCTAATTTAGGAAGAAGAATATTTTAAAAATGAATATTTAAGGATATTTTTAGGAAAATGTGGAAGTTGCATGAATTGACACACACGTTCTTATTAAATGGAGCCAAAAATTCAATCAAGATTGTAAGTGTTCTATTCCTTCTTCTCTGTGTTCCAGACAGTAAGCTCTATGTTAACACACTTACCTAGTAAGACTTCAGAAAATGCCTAAGAGCATACTCCCATGTGTGTCACAACGTAGTGGGTCTCTTTTATTGACCATATAGCTGCTGCCATAGATCATAGACTATCTCTTCAGTAATTAAGATAAGGTTAAAAATATCTTGGAAGATCTGAAATAGTATATTTGATAATAAATCTCTTATTTTTCCCAGCTGTATACATTTTTTATTCTGTTCTTAGAACTGCTTTACAAGAAGGTCGGTGTGCATTTGTTTGTGAAATGTTTTGAAATCCAACAATTAACCTCTACTCTGGCACATTCGCCCTGAAAATTTCACCAGTTTCTCTTCTACAAGATTAAATGTTTTCTCACTTTAGGTGTTATGTAATTCTACACTCCTTTTTGTGTTTTCACACATACCACACTTAATCTTATTCGTGACAATAACATCATGTTTGACCTTTCGTAAGGATGTTACTCTCACTTCCTACATTATTATGGAGCTCCTAGGTACCCACACATCTAAAGGCTATTGCCTGACTGATTCCTAAGAGCATTTCATACATGATGCAAATTTGGTTTTCAGAATTATTTGGGATGTTACTGATGGGGGAATAAACAGATATACTAGGTCTTGTTTAAGATTGGAGAAAAATATATCCCTTTCAACAGTTTTTCTCACAGTGTTTGAGCTTCTAAAACAGTACGACTCAATCAGTGTGCTCCTGTTATTTTTACAGAGATTCCAAAAGTGATTCCTGGTTTCTTTGTAAGTATAGTGGTATCATTGTAAGTATCTAAGTATATTATAAAATTTTTCTGTGATAGCTGGGCTGAGAATTTTCACATAGATATGCAATATATTTAAAACTGCTTTCATTTTTATAATCATAATTGTATATATTTATTAATTGTTTTCATTAGCACATGTTTGTAGTACATAACACATTTTTATTCTTTGCACTTTCTCTTCTCTTCCCTTTTTTCCCTCTCCCTCCATCTCTGGGTCCCCTTCCGATTTGCAAAAAGATCTATCTTCCAGTTTTATACTATCTGTCTTTATTTTACTCTTTAAATTATTTATACTTTGGTTTCACATATATATGAAACCATTTTTTTCAGGAGTTCACCTAAATTTTTTAAAAGTAATATATGGAAGTGTACCATCCAAGGTAGCCCTGTTACAATACAGCAATCACAGAATTTTTCAGTACAGTAAGGTAAAGTTAATCCTGTATGTATTTTTAAAAGCTCCATGATTACTCGTACACTAAAGCAAGAGGTGTGATTACTTGACAGTATATGTTAAAATCACTCTCCAAAACATTTTTGTTTTGGTCACCTTCAAAATTAATTTATATCAGAAATCTAGGGTAACACATATCAGATCACTGAAACCTCTTGAGATGATTCAGATTCTGCAGAGAAATCTAAGCCAAATGAACATAGACAAAAGGGAGCCTTGACTCAGGACCACTCTAGAGAAAAGTTTAATGATAACAGTATGCTATATTCCAGAAATTTCCCTCTTCACGCATTATAGCCTTCCTATGCTCACCTACATTTCTGGTTTTCTGACTTCATACATACACAGACACCTGCCCCCCCACACATTCGCATACCCCCATGTACTGTATTTATAACATGTGAATATCACCTCTGTAAGAATCTCTTGCGGTAGCTCAAGGTTCAGTAAAATTTTTTGTAAAGTGTCAGACCATAATTCCTCTGTCACAACTATTCAGGCCAGCAGCAGCAGTAGGAGCACAACCCTATAGAGTACAAAAATGAATGGGTTTGGCTGTATTCCAGTAAATTTTTACTTACAAAAAGAAGCATTGGGCAGAATTTGAATAAGAATGCAATAGTTTATTGACCCCTGCCACACACACACTCAGGGAGGCAAGCACACACACTTGGATTAGAGTTTATTGTCGGTGACATGCACAAATTTTAAGATAGAGCTTGAATGACAATAAGGGTGAACATCCCTTTGTAAACACTGCCAAGGTCAAAACACAATACATTTTTATGGACATTTTGAAACCTGCTTTTCTGAAATTAAGCATACAACAGATTGCCTGCTTTCTTGACTATTATTCACTTACTTGACTATTAGTAGCTGTGATGTAAGTTTTTATTTTCTCCTTCACTTCTTAACACACAAAGTCATTAAGTCCAAAAATCAATTCCTGGATAATAGTCATATTTATAGCTTTTTATGTTCCAATGAAGAATTCATACAAATAAAAACTCTAAATGACTCCTGGCATCCAGAAACATACTTAAAGAGTTTGGAAATCTCCAGCCTGACTTAAAAACATGTATAAAGGTGAGTGTGCTGAAAGAGCAACTTGTCTTGAGCCTGTAAGAGGAGGACACAGGACAAAAAGCCATCTCCCAAAGTCAGAGAGACACAGAGGTAGATGCTGGGAGTCACAGTTTACTTGTTCAGAAATTCCAGAGCAGAAAATGGTACAGGAACCAGTGCTAGAGATGGAACGCCTGGATTCTCAGACTAGCCAAGCCTTACCTTGTAATAGCACAGGGAGATTCCTCTCCACACATTATAGCCATATAGCCCCCTTACAGTCAAAAGAGGGTACCCACAATGTTGTGACATTTATCCTCAGGAGTTTGGTCATGCTCCCACAGTAAGCACTGAAGAAAAATTCTCTCATCCTGTGGAAAGCAGAAGGGAAAAGGAACCATTTTTTAATATGTCTAAGCATTGTGTTCTTGGTAACAGATCCTGTGATCAGGATAAACTGGTCAATCAGAGCCTGACATACTGAGGTATCATCTGAACCCAACAGATCTACGAAAGGGGAATTATCCAAATCTAGTGATCTCAAGCCTTCAATTTGTAGGAACAGATATATTCAATTCCAGACACTTCTAGGCTTCAGTGTGAAAGAAGTCAAATACCCAGGAGTAAAATCTGAGAAATACTTGTGACACTAACAGTCTAGAGGCATAAGACCACTACATGACTGAGACCTAGTTATAGGATTATAGCATAGTTCCCTTCATAGCCACCATATTACTAAATGCTAATTTGCCGCAATTTCTTTTACTTTGACCACTATTAAGTAAACATTACAAAGTTTATTGAACGACAAAACCTCAGTTTGAAGAGACGGAAAAAGATCAGAACTAGGGTTTTGATTTTGACATACGTTAGAATACTCCATTCTTATTAATAAGGTCTACTATCAGGAGGAATTCATCAGGAAGCAGGATTATTTGAAGATTACACTATTTGTGTGGTAGTGGAGTGCTTTCTGAAAGTGGACTTGGTTTACTTGTAAATTATACTGCAAACATTAGGATAATCACTATAAAAAATAAGAAAGAAAGAGAAAATGAATAAATGAATGAAAGAAAAAAATTGAGATGCTATACATGTCATGTAAAAATAAAAATGCTCAATTAAAAATACAATGAATAAAGGTGGAAGGCAAACATAGGAACCAGGAATAAGCATCACAAATAGAAAACTGAAACAAATATGGTAGATATTTATGTAACAGAATTCTCAAGCATATAAGAAATGAACTTTCACTAAAATAGACCAGATTCTGTGTCACAACATTCCTTAACATAGTTCAAATAATAGAAAGTATGTAATAGTTACTCTATACCACATAGAATTAAGTAGTAACCAAAAATAAAAATATAACTGGAAATCTCATAGTATCTGGATATCAAACATTAAAATAATACGTACGTCATGAAAGAAGTTAGAAATTTAAAATTTATTAATGTAAGAAAAAATAAAAATATGGTAGCAAAATTAGTAGAATACAGGATTAAAGGTACTTAGAAATAAATCAATAGCATTCACTACACATTTTAGAGATCTAAAATCAGTCATCTAAGTTTGCTCCTTAGAAGCTAGAAAACTAAAATTAAATCCAAAGTATGAAAAAAAAATAGGGAAAGAGCAGAAATGAATGACCTTTAAAATAGTAAATCAGTAAAGAAAGTCAGTGAAACACTGTTTCTTTGAACAGCTGTTTCTTTAAAAAATATCAGTAAAATCCATAAGAATCTGGAAAGACTATCAGAAAAGAAGATGAGGGCCGGTGAGATGGCTCAGCAGTGTAAGTGCCTGCCTTGCAAGCGCAAGGGCCCGAGTTCGACTCCCGGATCCCACATACGAAAAAGGGGCCGGTGATATCGCTCAGCGGCACGGGTGCCTGTTGGCGCGTGAGGTCCTGAGGTCGACCCCCCGGTACCCACAAAAAAAAAAGAAAAGAAAAGAAGATGACACAGATCACTAATATCAGAAATGAAAGAGGAGACATAGTCACACATTCTCACAACATCAAATGAATAATAAAAATTGTTATGAACAACTCTATGCCCACAAATTTATTAATTGAGATAAAATAGCCCAATTCCTTAAAAGATAGAATTTACTACAACTCATGCAGGAATAGGAGTATATCAATGAAGGAAATTGGATCATTTATTAATATAACTCCAAAATAGAAAGCATCAAAACCCAGATGGATTCAGGGTGAATTCTACTAAAGTTTAAGGAAAACAATACTAATTCTCAATAATCTCAAAACTAAAACAACTATTCATAAATTGAATCCTATAATAAGTAAAAATAATTATATACAATGACCAACTGGGATTATTCCCAGGTTTAGAATACCAGATTACCATTGATAAATTAATCAATGTAATCAATCACATCAACAGCCTAGAGAAGAAAAATCATACGATCATGTCAATAGATACAGAAAAGGCACTGAAAAAATTCAATACCTACTCATGGCAAAAACTCAATTAAGAAAAGAGTATCTTAATCTTGATTTAAAAATGAAACCATAGTTAATATAATAGTTAATGCTTAAAAACTAGAAAACTTCCCACTAACATTAGGCAAAAGTAAAAATATCTCCTTTCTCCACTCTTTTGCAACCTTGTACTAGAAGTTCTAGCTAATAGAATAAAACAAGAAAAGCAAATAAAACCGTCATTAATTGAGAAAAAAACAAATAAAATTGTCTTTGTTCATGGATGTTTTAATTATCTATGCAGAAAATAAGAAAGAACTGAGAAAAAAATTCTTCCATAAGTGGTAAGTATTGCCACTTGTAGCAAACTTGTAGCAAGGATTTTAGGTACAAAGTTAATATGTAAAGTTCAATATAAACTGAAGGAATTTGAAATTAAAAACACAATACCATTTATATTATCACACTCTTCTAAAATAAAATTTTTATGTATAATCTCAGAAAAAATATATATAAAAACTAAAAAACTCCGATGAATGAAACAAAAGACAAACTACATAAACTGAACGATATTCATGTTCATGATGAAAAGACCTGACATTGTGCAGATGTCAGTTTTTCCAAACTTGACCTATAGCTTTTATGCAATCTTATTAATGGAAACTTAAATACCTTTACTAAGTGAAATGCATATTACTAAGTGAAAGCAGTCAATCTGAAAAACTATATACTGTATAGATGCACCTGTATGTCATTCTTAAGTAGTCAAAACTTTGGAGACAGTAGGTGATTCAGTGGTTACCAGGAGTTAGGAGAAATGGAAGGGCAAACAGGCAGAGCATGGCATTTTTTGGGTAGTGAAGCTGCTCTATATGATACTGTAATGATAGGGAGATGTCTTTCCATATACAAAGAGTATATAACCTTGAGGTTGAAACCCAAATGTAAACTCTGATGTTGGTGGGTTATGATGTGCCAGTGTAGGTTCATCTATTGTAATAAATGCAGATCTCCAGTGGGAGATATTGATAATAGGAGAGGCTACACTTTTGTAAGAACAATATGGAGGAATATGAAGAAATTTCTACCTTTCTCTTTATTATGCTGTGGACCTAAAACTTTCCTTTAAAAAGTATTTTAAAAATCTATGAACTATTCTTTTACTGAGTAAGAAACTCTACAAATACCCCTCCCAATCACAGCATGCATCACTATTATAAATAGCAGCAATAGAAGCAACATTTTAATCTTTGTTAGATTTGTTTGTATCCATAAATTAGAATTTTGGTGAATAAGCACTGGTTAAAAACCAAAAGATCTAAAATTGTCACAATTTCACTCCTTTAACATCCCAAGGATTAAGTAAACATGTCTCTTTCACTGAAGTTAAACATTATGACCTTGTAACATAAAAGCAGTAATTCTTGATTCTGAGTCATCTCACTAGGTTGTAAGAAAAGATCTCTTCATGAAACAATATATTAGAAAATATTGTTTCAAATTTCTATAGGTTAACATCCAGTAAAGAGCTCATTTTACATAATTCTTAATGTATTTTCCAGTTTTGAGATGATTTTAAGTAAGGAGACATCTAATTATCTGAGATACATAGATAAACTGAGAAGGGAAATGACAGTATTTATTTTGTTATCTATAATTTCATAGCTATTGAAATGCTGCAACTGACATTTCTATTATTATTGTTTTCTAGACATTACTTTCATTAAGTTTCTGATATGTTTGAAACATATAGCATCTTTACTAATTTGTTCTATAGATTTTTTTAATATTTACCTCACTCTTTACTCAGAAGAGTAAAATACCCTTTATTTTTCAAACAAAAAACTTCCTTCATTCACTGTCCTAAGAAATCATTTCTATGATCAGTCATTTCTTTGCTGTCCCAAATTTTTACATAGGCTTTTAAATTATAAATTATGATAACTATTGAATTATGAAGTGATTACATAGTTGTGCCTATCTTTCAATTTACTAACCCCAAATTCAAAGTTTTCACTATTCATTCTACAAATTGCACTGAGTATCTACTATAGCAATAGAGAAAAAATAAAGAATCCAAATTGAGTAGACAAAACCTAAATGAGGTTGAATTGGAATGAGAAAATATTTTCATTAAGTGATCATAAAATGTGTCACTAACTAATAGAGTGAAGGATAAGCAGATACATGGGGATGTGTTGGAGTTTGTTTTTCAGAAAACTTTTTAAAAAAATTCCTGGTAGATAACAGTTTTCAAATCCAGAAGCTTTGGGCCGGAAGGAATTGTCACACATTCAAGGAACAGCAAAAAGACAATGTGGCTAGGCAGAGTGAAGAAAGGGTGTGTGGGATGTAGGTCTACATGAAAATGGACAGGTAGCATGGAGAAAAGATCCTGTTAACTTAGATTCTCACAGATGATATTAGGGAATTTTTCTTTGATTCTCCATGATCTGCCAAGCTGCTTGGATAAGTGAGCAGAGATGTGATCTGATATCTACTTTCAAATTATTTTGGCAACATATTAAATTTTATCTACATTAATGGTAACATCCATTAGGGTGTGGGTTTGATTAGTTTGGACAATGTTTTAATCATAACTGAGTCCAAATTGCAATTTTTACTTTCATTGACCATTTTCTGCCTCTTTTCATGCACAAGTGCAGAGGCCCCTTTCGAGATTTATAGTTTCCTCACAGAATCCCACATATCTGCTTGTTCTTGTGAATCTTTATTGATGTTCTTTTATTTTTTAGATAGAATCTCCAGAAAGGGACTCGAGTCTTTACTATAAAAGGACATAATTAAATTAGGATTAGATTAGCTCATGAATAGTATAAATTTTCTTGCTTATCTCTACTGCATGCAATTGATTGTGAAACACAAAGTACATTACAGTAAAACTTGTCATTCTGTACTCTACATTACCAGAAAACTCCCGCCAAACTGTCATCAAAAACTGAATGTATATTGACACTGATATAAGCATTTGTTCAGAAATCTTTTTTGTTAGTAATTACATGAATGAGTGAATGAACACATGAAGAAGAAAAGAACTAAGCTAAAGTGATTTTCTTTGCTTTCTGTGCTAGTTACATTCCCATGACCCTTCAGGTTTACTCTTCGGCTTTCCCTGTTCTCTATTTTTGCACGAGGGTAACCTTGATAGACAAAATTAGTTCTGCCTCTGATATCCATTTAAACAATGGAAGTAGAGGGAGAGAGGACAGCACAGGAGCAGATTAAGGTTGGGATATTTATTGCCCCAGTTATGTGTCTGAGAGGTAATCCCACAGTGATGCTGTTCTCCATACCGGCTCATTCTTTCTTTTAATGAGCCTGCTCTGCAGGACTCCCTTTTACTTATGATGCCTCCCACCCCCTCAGTCGTTCTCTAGGACCTACAGATGGTGACTGATCCACGACTGCTCACCCAGACTCCTGCACACTCCCTTCTGGGTCCTCTACACTCTGCGCACACCTCAGTAATTAGTCTCTTTGTTTACAAATCCTCTTCAAATTATCCTAATTTGCTTGGGCCATCTGTCTTCTGTTATGACTGTGACAGATACACCCTCAATTCCACTGTTGTTCTGCAAATACAAATGTTAAAAGAAAGAGGAGAAGGAGGCATGTGAGTACACATGATAATATTTTGCTCATCTTATTGTACTTATTTTCTACTCTGATTGTGGCTTCCTTTTCTGAGTACCCAAGTACATATGAGTTACTAAAGCTATAAGCAATTTAAGAAATAGTTAGATATGATTCACTTATTTTCTACATGGGGAAAGTGGGCAGAGTTTGTGTCACCAACATTGTCTGTAATAGCTGGTAGACATTTGGTTGATCAAATCCACTGCTGTCTGGCTCCTACGTTAAGAACCATGGTTTCTCAAATGTTCTCCTGTTCTCTTGCTTCCACAATGAACTACATTCAACCTAGCAGCCAGAGTAAGATCACTTCTTTGCTGAAAACTTTCCAAAACTATCCGTTTCATTCAGATTTAAAAATAAAAGCTTTTGAACTTACTCTCATGATCTAGCTTCTATCTGGGAGCGTCAATAATCTTTTCATCTTTTCTATCTATCCTCTACCTAAATTGACTTCTTTCTTTAAATTTTTATTTTTATTGATACATGTTTGCAGTGCAAAATAATTATATTCCTCATGAGGTATTAGTACGTGGACATAACACATGTTAATTTTTTTTATCTCCTATTACAGACAGCTAAGTTAGGTACAAATATTACAGGTGGTCGGACAGGGCTAAGCCTTCAAGAGAGTCAGTGCAGAAGATGAGAACACATCAAAATTGTGCCTGGAGATGCATCTGAAAAAGATTAAAATCACAGTGGCCATATTTATATACTTTCTGACGGATAAATGATAATTTGAGGTTATTGGTGACACCCATTTCAGATTTCCTGTATAGATAAACCACTATCTCTTTAGGGTTGGTCCATCATCTCTCACCCACTAAGACTAAGTCTAAGACTAAGACTAAGACTAAGTCTAAGACTAAGACTAAGACTAAGACTACTAAGACTAAAAACAAGACTAAGACTATACATTTTCAATGAAGGTTAATGATATCATCCATGTATACTTGCTACATGACCTGTTTCCCATTGGATCAATATTACCTAAGTGACTATACCTGTAATCTTATCAGTTGATCATAATTTTGTCCCACATTGTAACCACCTTGTGATTTTGCTCTGTAAAACTTCCTTTGAGAAGCAGGCTTGTTTGTAACCTACTTAGGACCCCACCTGTCTCTCAGGAGCTATGCCTATTTCCCTTTCCCCCAATAAATTGCCCTACTCTTAACCTCTGTTGTTCCTTAGAATTCATTCTTCGACTTCAGGGAACATGAATTCAGCTTATTGAACATCTAGCATTTTGGGAGTTACCTTTATTTCCCCTATATCATTTGAAGATCCTATATCATTCCTATATCATTTCCCCTCCTCTTTCTCTCCCCTCTCTCTGTCTCTTGGTCCCCTTCCCTTTTGCAAAAGATCTATCTCCCTTTATTCTATTTTCTTTTATTTTGCTCCTTTCTTATATTTTGGGTTTCTCATAGAAGAGAAACCATGTGATATTTACACTCATGTATTTAACTTATTTCAGTTAGTATTTTGGTCTCAAGGTGCATTTTCCTACAAGTGACTCAAGTATATCATTCTTTATGGCACAGTAGCAATGTCTTCTTTGTTTCTTATAGATCAAAAATATTTTGATATGTGGCCTTTGCATTACAAATCTCTCTCCAAATAGCCCACAGGGATTGCTTCCGTAGTGAAATGTTACCTTATTAATAAGATCCTTATGCTGCTTTAGTTTTTAAACTAGCTCAATCATAATTGTCTCATATACTTTATATTGTATGCAATTGTTTGTTTTGATTTTTATCCTAGTGAAATGTAAAGTCAGTAAAAAGTAGGAATTTTTTTTCCTGTTTCATTTATTATTGAATCCCTGGTGCATTCATTTCTGGTATATAGGACATGCTGAATAAAAAATACTTGTTGAATGAATAAATGAAAGAATGAATAAATGACTTAAAAACTTTGTTTGTGTAATGGATTAGTCAGTGCCAATATGCAATTGTGTGGTATTATTGGGATATTTATAAAGGAAAGAGGATTAAAATGTCCAAATCTAATCTCTTAGGTTTTCTGTTATCGGGAGGATTATTACTGCTCTATCTCATGACAAATTTGACTATGCATAATACCAAAGGATGAAGACAATACTCCCCATTGTCTAGGAAATAGATTTTAAAAGTCCAATGGATATATAACCAAACAAAAGAGTATTTAGTGACAGTGACCAATAAATTTATTCATAAATTATTCCTGGTTATACTGGCAACAAGAGAGTGGGAATGAAAATTGATGCTGACTTCTTTGTTGTATATCTTTAACAATGACATGAGTATCAGTGAATCTAGTTAGTATATAGAGTATATATTACAGGGATTTGACAAAGAAAATGGATATGCTTTATTTTATAAAAGAAAAATAGAAAAATTCATTTTCTAGTTTTCATTAAAGTCAGAGATTTACAGTACCACTAACTGCATTTGATAAACTAGAGTATCAAAAAACAGCTTTCTGCCTCCTAAAGGTATATTTCATGGAATTCAGAACAACTACTAGTAATTATTTTGAAAAAATTGAAACATCCTGATATCCATATACTTATTTCCATTGTACCCTTTAGAGTAGACTCTGACAAGAAATTGTATGTGTTTATAAATTTGCCCTTCATAGAACATAGATTTGTTACATTTTTTAAAAACTTCACTAAAAACTTTATAGTTTTGTTATTTTCCTGGATAATTGTTCAGTAGAATGTTGGAAGCTGAAAATGTTAGACTTCTGCTTTCCTTTTTAACTTTTTATTCCGGTGCAAATTTAGAATTGCAGAAATGTTAGAACAACATAAAAATGTCTCTATAATATTAACTGCATTTTCTCCAACTTGATATTTTACCACGTTTGGTTTTGTTTTATTTTTCTTTCTCTATAGTATATTCATACACACACACACAAACACGTACACACACTGTTTTCTAAATCTACTCAAGTTGTAGAAATACTGTCAACTGACTTTCTTGGACCTTAAATTGAAGCTTTCATGTAGGTTATAAGATAGAGTAAGAATCAAGGGTTATCTAGGTATGGTGGGGCAAACCTGTAATCCTAGAACTCTGGGAAGTTGAGTCGGGAGAATTGAAAATTCAAACCCAGACCAGATGATTTAAGGAAACCCTGTTACAAAAAAAAAAAAAAGTATAATAAAAAAAATTCAAAACAAAAATTAAAAAAAAAATGCTTAGGATTTACATCAGTGTGAAGGCCCTGGGTTCAATCCTTAGTATTATAATAGTAATAATAGCAATAATAGTAATAATAATAAATTAAGAAATCATGGGTTACAAATATTTTTGTTGCTGGTTATTCTAAAGAGGAGAAATGCAATGATGTCCTTGTTTAAATGTGTTTGAGAAAGACTGAAATGTTCTACTTTTAAATGAAGATAATTTCAAGAATACATTTTCAATCATACCTCCTGTTAATGTCTTGTAAGCACCCTACTCTCAAATTATACTACACTGGGTACAGTTGGGGAAATTACCTTAAGCATTCTTTAGATAATTATCTATCTATTGGCAATGATGAATATCCGAAAACTGTGCTGTATCCAAGCATATATAAAAGAGAAAACCACACCCAGAGAAACCCAAATTTATTATTAAGTATCATGCACAAGTTCATGTCTTTCTAATTTTTTCTCTGTTTAACCCATCTTTACTTAAGTTTTACCTGTCCCCACAAATAAAAGAAATTAACTGAAATTAGGACTACCCACTGTTCTTAAATAAAAGAAATTACCTGAAGTTAGGACTACCCACTGTTCTTTTCTTAATTCTTATTTGCAGTGCTAGATCTCTGAGTATGTGTTATATTAGATACTGGATATGTCCCTAAGACATTGCTAAAATGACAGAAGATAGTGTATTTTGAATTCTAAGTTTATTTTTATTATTTCGACAACATACTGCAGTGATAAGCAAATAGCCAGTCACCAAAGATAATTGGGAATAATTTGCTCATGTTTAAAACTAGCTGAAAATGCAAATTGCCTGTAATTTAAAATTGTACTACACTGACCTGATAGATAGATAGATAGATAGATAGATAGATAGATAGATAGATAGATATCTCCCTATTTCTACTTCCAAAAATGTTACTTTTTGTATTTACATTATTTCTTCCAGATTCTAATATTAGATACTTCTTCTTGGAAATTAATGGTTTTTTCTATAATTTTTTCAAAAACCATTTCTAACTGGAGATCAATATGTGTAGGAGGTCACTCCCCAGTGTGAGAAACTGAAAGAGTAAATAAGATCCAAAATGTACAATAGACATGGTGAATCAGAAAGATACTGGTCAAAAGGAAAGAGAGACTGGGATGGGGGAATGGGGAAAAAGAAAGAAGGGAAAAGAAAAAAATTGTATATATATACATATAAGATGGTTAAGATAGATACACTACTAATTTTACTTAGTTCATTGAAGAGAAGGGTTTGTGCCAGTAATGTTTGGATAATTGAATGCTGGTATCTTGTACCCTGAGTAACTAATTTAAAGATAACAATACGTAATGTATTAACCATTGTTTCCCTCCTATTATGTTGTTTTGAAATTTTGTTCTTTTTTGTTTTTTTTTTTTCTTCTCTTTAAAATAAAAAAAAAGAGGAACTGGCAAAAATATGTAGTTCAAAGTATTTATTTATTTCATGTAATTAGAAACCTCATATGAAATATACACACCTTATAAAGATGGAATATCTCCAAATACTACAAGCCCCTGGCAAAGAAAAGTACAGGCACCAAATGAAACTTTTAGTCTGGGCTTTTAAAATAGTTTTTTGACTTTCATTTCAGTTTTTATGTCTTTTCAGAAAAATCATTGTGTATGGGCTGATAATAGAGATGGTTGCTTTTGTGATGCCTAAGAGTATGTAAATGAACAAAAGGAAGCTTTTAATGAGAAGCACTACAGAAGGGTGATAATCATTATCACATTTAGGCACAACACATAAAAGAACTGATAAAATTATGTGAGCCATTTCCATATAGTATGAGGTTAAAAGTAGTCAGAGAAAAATAGCCTCATAAGAAGACTCACTGCGAAATCCTTTGTTGAGTAGATTTTTGAAAATACTTGGGACTCAGCCAAAGCAATTGGAAAAATGCGTGAATATAGCAGAAGCAGGTACATAGAACTTTTAAAAAATGCCACAGACTAATAGAGGTCCTATTGTTAACATGGACATATTGTCCAATTTGAAATTGACATAATTCATTATAGAATTAGAATTATCTTCAATAATGGTAAGCAGTATTGGGAGAATCCAGGTACTTAAAACATATGTGTACAAAACTCAGTAACATGAGAAGGACTACATTTTGGGAAGAATATTAATAACCCATAAATTAATGCCTATGAAGTGGACTGTCAGGATATTTATTTTGTGAATGAAAATAGGTTTGGGCAGATGAAGACAGAAATGTAGTGAGTCAGAGCCTACCAGGACATGTGTTGACTGAAGAATTAAAATCTTTATGAGAAGTGACCCTTCTTAACGAAAGAGAATGTGGAGCAGATTTGGACCAGAAGCACTGGATTATCAGGAAGAAAAGGAGATAGAAGAATGTATATAGAGTATATTGCACTATAACCCTATTTTTCTGCCTTGCTGGTCTTTCCTGCCATTCAACCTAAAGGGGATATGACAAAGTGGAATTGAGAACTGAGAAGAACACTGATAACTCAAAATAAGTATTATTTTAATGAAGTATAAATTAAGTCTGTTCAAACTACTTGCTAACTCCCCCATTTCCTCTTACTGTCTAAATTTATTTTTAATATGGAAAGGGTTAGTTAGCACTGTCATGTATAGGTGTCAGTGAACTCTCCTTTTTCATGAGGTAAATATGATAGCTTTTAATATTTTACCAGTGAAATGAATTACACTGCTAGACTTTCAAATTTTAAACAACCCTTGCATTTCTATGATAAACTTCATTTGGTGATGATGCTTTCACTTATTTTGTATTGCTAAATAGTTTTTGCTGATTTTTATATGCATTATTTTTACTGTATTTTCCATATAGATTTAGACAGAAGGGTTATGTTGGTTCATAAAATAAGGTAGTGTTCACATCTTTACATTTTCTGGAGAAATGTATCAGATTGGAAGTACTTTCTGCATGAATATTTGATAGAATTTACTGGTGAGGCCAAATAGGTCGGGAGTTATTTTATGTTTTCATGTGTGAGAAAATTTTATAAAATTGAAGATTATATATAACTTTTGTTATTGCCTAACTTACCCTATAGTGATTAGAGAACATACTCTGTATTATTTTAATGTGTTAAAATTGATTACATTCTTATAAATTTAGTATACATTCTTCTCTTTAAAAATGTTCCAGATTTCAAAAATTAAAAATTGCATTGCACAGGTCTTTGTATTTGTAATCAACTTACTTGTTTACCAAGTACACTCTATTTGCTTTTTAGCTGTACCACTTTGGAAAGTAAAAGAAACTGATCTACAGAAAAAAAAATATATGATCTTACTTGTTTACAGTCTACTTTGAACTAGTAATGCATCACATATTCCAAAACAATGCAACAGTAGTTTTTACCCACCCTCAACCCTTATTTTCATCATGTATTTTACTTTGACAAATTTTATAGTTTTTCTAAATCTAAAACACTCTATTTTTGCTTTAAATAATAAATACCCTTTAAGTAAATTTAATGTTTTTATATTTTCTCACACATGATATTATTTATTTTACTTTTTATTTCTTCCTGCACAACTAAGATTTATTCTATGGTCATTTACCTTTATCCTGAAGCAATGCATTGCATATTGAATTGTGAGTGGCAATAAATTCTCTCTAATTTGGTTTGTTAAAAGTGTCTTTGTTATACCGCCATAACTAAAGGATGGTACTAGTGGAAACAGAATTTCATTTTGACACTTTTTGTCCTACATAATATTCTTATATAGTTTCTGGTTCATACTGCTTCTGATGACAATCAATAATTTTTTAAAATTATTTTTCTTTGTAAGTAACATGTATTTTTTTTCTTCTAGTTACCTAAAGTTTTTTCTCTTCATCTTTGGTTTTAAGATATTTGACACTTACGTATCTAAATTCCTTTTCTTTCACTTTAATTATTTTATTTTATTTTATTTTTGTTCACCTTGCTTGGCGTTAGATGAAATCCTTGATTATCTGAGTGTGTATATGCATCCATATGTATATATATATATAGAGAGAGAGACAGAGTGAAAGAGAGAGAGAGAATATGTAATCTTGGGGAGATTGAGCATTATGTACTCAAATATAATTACCATCTCTATTCTGTCATTTCTTCTAGTGATGTTTCAATGGCATGTGTTTTTAATTAATAAACATTGTTTTCTCATTGTTTGCATGTACAGTATTTCTTTTTTTTTTTTTTTTCTACATGGCCTATTATTTATCTTTGGGTTTTTCTTTTTTAATTTTCTGTCATGGTAAGATTTGCTTCTGTCATCTTTCTATTTTGTTCTATAGTGTTTTGCTTTCATTGAGATTTTTTTATATGTGACTTGACACTTTTGCTGTTTTTAGAATTCTCTTTTTCTTGTACTTCGATAGTTTGACTATAATAGGCCTCAGAGAAAGTCTTTTCTTACCTGAGTCTAGTCGAGATCCTTCGACGCTTCTTGGATATTGATGTCCTTATCTCTTTGGAGACAGGAGCATTCAATTATTGCTTTAAATGTGTTTTCAATAATATTTTCCTTTCTCTTCTGTTTCTGAAGCTCCTCTAATTCAAATATTTGTTGCTTAATTGTGTTCCACATGTCTCATAGGCTTTCTTAATTCTTTTAAATTCTTTTTTCATCCTCTTCCTCCTCCTCATTCCTCTTCTTAAACAATTGAATTACTTTAAAACACCCTTCCTCAAGTTCAGAGAGTCTTCTTAGATTACTCTGTTATATTTTCAGTTATAGTTTTTTATTTCATCAAGTGAAGTACTCAGCTCCATTGTCTCTTAGCGTTTTCTTACATTTCTGTAAGTGTTATTTTTTCTTCTTACCATGAATTGTTTTTCTCATTTTCTGGGTTATCATCTGTATTCTGTTGCATACATATGAGTTTCCTTAAGACCATTATCTTGAATTCTTTCTCAGTTATTTCATAGATTTTCTTTAAATTTGGATCTATTTCTGTAGAATTATTATGTTATTGTAGATATGTCATTCTTACTTTTTAAAGTTTCTGTGTCACTACAATGAAGTCTGTGCATTTGGTATAATTACTTTTTTGTTCGTATGTAATAGCTTTTGTAGGAAAAGACTCTTTTACACAGATGTAGGGTGACAATTAGGTGGGTTCTTGAATTTGATTCTAAATGAGCCTAGAAATAGATTCTTCAAGTGATTTCCTTTGTTGTAATCAACAACAAAAACAGTGTCTGTGATTGCCTCAGTGGTCTACACTTTGGTAGTTCATGAAAATTGTGGTATGACTTTGTAATTGATGTAGGTGTCTAAAAGTGTTTATCTTGGGCCGGTGAGATGGCTCAGTGGTGTAAGCGCCTGCCTGGCAAGCGCGAGGGCCCCAGTTCAACTCCCAGAACCCACATACGAAAAAAGGGCCGGTGATATCACTCAGCGGCACAGGCGCCTGCTGGTGCGCGAGTTCCTGAGGTCGACCTCCGGTACCCACAAAAAAAAAAAAAAAAGTGTTTATCCTTAGGTCCCACATAGCTGTATATCAGTGGTTATTGAGTTTTTGATGACAGCAGCCTTGGTCCCATTTCAGAATAATGTGTAGGGAACCATTCTTGGGTCTTGTAAGGCAAATGTGTGATACAGGCAGTTTTGACTCTGTCAGCCATAGCTTTGTGGAGACTGCAATTCCTTTGTAATTGATGATTTTTAAAATGTAAATGCAGAAATGTTTATACATTTTTTTTTTTTTGTGGGTACCGGGGGGTTGACCTCAGGACCTCGCGCGCCAGCAGGCACCCGTGCCGCTGAGCGATATCACCGGCCCCTTTTTCGTATGTGGGTTCCGGGAGTCGAACTCGGGCCCTCGCGCTTGCCGGGCAGGCGCTTAAGCCGCTGAGCCATCTCACCGGCCCTATACATTCTTAATATATTTGCCATATGCAAAAGTTATGATTCAAATGAGCTCTTGAATCATGAAAAGAAAAAATAATTATAAATACATAGGATATGTAACAACTTTAAAATATCTATAACAAGAGTTCTGTGGTAATCTATAGTAATATATTTGAAAATGACTTCAGAATAAAATGTGAAAAATGTTTAGTGATAAATTAATGACTTCAATATTTTGAAATTATTCACTTACAACATAATATATTTATGAGATTGTTTAAAGGGATTGGAATTATATGAAATTATAACTAGGATATACTCAGAATAGCTGATGAGATTGGGATGGCCAATTTGGTGCCATCAGCTCTATTTAGTTGAAATTAATTATGTAACATTTTACTTAAAATCAATATGCTACTTCATAATTTTAAATGCATATATTTTAAGTACCAACTGCTTTAAGGTCAAAATTTAAGAAAGACATTTAATAGGAAATGTTGGAACATGTACCTACACATATTTGGTGCAATATTGATCTTAAACTACTTAATTTTACAACGTAACATAATTGTATGACACTATGTCTTCCTAATACCAGGTTCTCCTAATAACTTTTGCTTTCCACTTTAAAATAAATTTTGTCGGGGCCAGTGATACAGCTCAGCAGCATAGGCACCTGCCTGGCAAGCGCCAGGTCCTGAGTTTGACTCCTGGTACCCGCATATATAAAAAAAAGAAATTAAAAATAAATAAATAAATAAAATGATTTTTTTTTCTAAGTGGTATTTATCAAACCTTGAAATATTAAAATATTTTCCTGAAGACACTTAAAGTTACTGATCACCTAATATAAACTATGTATTAGTATAGCATTTATATCCATATGAATGTTAGTCATAACATGCTAATATAACCTCTGAGATCATGTGTTTGTACATTAAATTGTTGCTACCCAGTTCAGCCTCATATTTTCACAATTATATTACTTCAGAAAGATCATTTAATGGTATCATTTTTGTTGTTTAGGCCTTCTGTAAAGGTCTCCATCTTTTTAGAATTAGCCATCACAATATAGGAACCTCTCTTCCTACGTTAATGAAAAGAAAATAAGGCCTTATTTTCCTGTTATTAGCTGACATTTGGGTTACATACCTTAGGACTTATGCCTGAGCATCCTTAGTCAAAGTCCCCCAATCCTGTACATGATCTTTAGTTTTCCAGATGTTATCATTTATTCTAGAGATCTTCACTAGCCTACTTATTTACCCCATGTTAATGACTTAAATTGTATGCAGACGGATGAAACTGTGTCCTTACCACATGACACAAAAAGTCAACTCAAAAGTAATAATGACTTAAATATAAAACCTGATACAATAAAACTCATAAAAGAAAACTTAGAGAAATGTCTCAGGCATTAGGTTGACAATGACTTTGTTTTTATGACACCAGTAGTACAAACAACAAAAGCAAAAACAAACAAACAAGATTACATCAAACTAAGAAATTTATACCCAGCAAAGGGAAAACATCAACAGATGAAAAGATAACATGTGAAATGGGAAAAATATTTACAAATGATATATCTGATAAGAAGTTATATCCAAAATATACAAGGGATTCATACAACTCCATAGCAAAAAGGAAAATCCAAGAAAGAGGAAGAGAGAGAGTGAAAAAGAAATGAATAGAAAGGAGAGAGGGAGAAAGGAGAAGGAAGAAAGTAAAAAAGGAAGAAACAAAGGGAGGAATAAAGGGAGGGAGGAAAACAACTGATTTCAAAGTGGGCAAAGGTCTTGGATAAATATTTCTCCAAGTAAGACATAAAAATGGCCAACAAGTACATAAAAATATACTCAAATTCCCTAATCATTAGAGAAATGAAAATCAAGACAATAATGATAGGGGCCAGTGAGATGGCTCAGTGGTGTAAGCGCCTGCCTTGCAAGCGCGAGGGCCCGAGTTTGACTCCCGGATTCCACATACGAAAAAAGGGGCCGGTGATATCGCTCAGCGGCACGGGTGCCTGTTGGCATGTGAGGTCCTGAGGTCGACCCCCCGGTACCCACAAAAAAAAAAATTAAAAAAAAAAAAAAAAGACAATAATGATAGTACCTCAGAGCCTTTGGGATGGCTATTATTAAAAATATATATAGGATTGAAAGGATACACAGAAAAAGGAAAACACACATTATTGGTTGGAATGTAATTTGATACAACTATTATGCTAAATGGTATAGAGGAGTCACAAAAAACAATTAAACATAAAACTTTCAAATACTTCAGCAGTCTCAATTTTTTTTTTTTTTTTTTTTTTTTTTGAGACAGGGTCTCGGTCTGTAGTCTAGGCTGCTCTTGAACTCACTATGTAGCCCAGGCTGGCTTCAAACTCATGGCAATTCTCCTGCCTCAGCCTCCTGAGAGCTGGGATTACAAGCATGCATCATCAAACCCAGCTAGCAATCTCCATTCTTGTAAATACCCAAGTAAATTAGAATGTCAGAAAACTATCTACATTCCATGTTCATAATAGCACTCTTCACAATAGCCAAGATATGGAATCAACTTAAGTGTTTACCGATGAATGAATGAATTGATAAAGAAAATGTGGTACATACATACAATAGAATACTGTTGCAGTTATGCAAGATAAGTAAGTTCTAGAGATCTGGTGCCTGTAGCTAAGAATAACATATTGTGTATTTAAAATGGGTTGAGTATATATCTGAAGTGTTCTTACCACACATACATAAATATAAAAATAATAAATTGGGGAGGAGGAAACTTTAGAAACTGATAGATATATTTATAATTTCATAATCGTGACAGTTTCACAAGTATATATATTTTTCCCAAACCCAATATGATGTTGTAATGGTTTAGGTCTAAAATGTCCCCAAAAATTACAGTGTGTGGAAGATGACTGGATCATGGAGGCACTACACAAATCAGTGGATTTATCCTGTGATCAGCTCACTAGCTGAATGTTCTGTTGGGAATTTGGATTGGAGGTGGGTTGCTAAGGACACGACCTGGAAGGATGTCTCCTTATCCCTAGCTCCTCCCTTCACTCTCTGCTTCCAGGCTGCCGTGGGCTCAGCTCCTTTTCTTCCTCCATGCCCCTCTGCTGTCCTATTTATACTTTGCAGTCAGCTGCCTGTTCACTGGAACTTTGAGCCAAAATAAACCTATCCACTTTGTTGGCTATTTTGTCTCAATGGCAGTAAAGTGGCTAAGACAGATGTACATATTAAACATTCGCAGGCTTTGGTATGTCAATCGCGTCTTCAAAAAGTGGTACAGATTATTTGCCAATTTTTAAATTGTATTGATTTTTGTTGTTAAGTGTTTTTAGTTCCTTATATATTCTGGAAAAAATCCTTTGTCAGATAAATGATTGGCAAATATTTTCTCTCATTCTGTAGTTTGTCCCTTAAATCTGTTGTTTGCTTCACTGTGGAGACACTTTTAAATTTTATGTAATCTTCTACTTTTTTTTTTCTTCTTTTGATTCCTTTGTTTTGGAGATCACACCCAAGTAATCATTGCCTGTACCAGTGGGGCCGCACCTATGGCACAAGTGCTCCTCATTTTCTTTTAAGACAAAAGATGTTAAAAGGAGAAAAGAAGGAAAGGAAAAAGAAAACGAATAACATTTGTATGTACAAGATAGTTAAGCTAGCTATACTACTAAGTTCTATTAGTTCATTGAAAAGAAAGGTTTGTGCCTATAACATTTGATCAAATTTTATGCCTACATCTTGTAATCTGAGCAACTACTTCGATGATAACGATAGCAATGCACTAACCATAGTTACTCTTCTACTATCTCATTTTGAAATTTTGTATCATTTTTCATTGTTTTTTCTCTTTAAAATAAAAAAAAGATGTTAATATATGAGTGAATTTTTCTAAATTAAAACTTCAGTATTCAGGTTTAATTGGATGGTTGGCACTTCATGATAAATAAGTGGGGTACGGATTGCAATTTGGGTGCTCATTTCTAAAAGGGTTTCTACCATATTTTATTCTGGTACTTTCATAGTTTTAGGTCTTACATTTAAATCTTTGATCTTTTGATTACTGAACAAGATGAGAGGTCACGTTTCTTTCTTCTGCATATGGACATCCAGTTGGTCAGTAAATTTCTCCATTTTATATTTTTTTTTTTTTTTTTTTTTGTGGGTACCAGGGGGACGACCTCAGGACCTCGCGCGCCAACAGGCACCCGTGCCACTGAGCGATATCACCGGCCCCTTTTTCGTATGTGGGTTCCGGGAGTCGAACTCGGGCCCTCGCGCTTGCAAGGCAGGCGCTTATGCCGCTGAGCCATCTCACCGGCCCACCATTTTATATTTTTAACACCTTTTCCAAGAATCAATCTTTTCTCCAAAAAAGCAAGTTTTGCAAAAAAGTACAATGCCAGCCATATGAATTTATAAGGTGAAAAAGTTTTTCATCTTTGTTACAGATTACTATACATTATGAGTATATACTATTTAAAATACAATAGTATTCACTGAAGATTGTAACTGAAGGCTTACCTTAGGGGCTCAAGTTTTCTTATTTTATAATATCAGGTTATTGTGATCAACTATAGATTTTAAATACTGCATTCCATACTTAAAAGTTATGTGAACTTTATCAAGGTAGAAATTTGTGAATAATACAAAAAAATGTGTATTTTATTAGAGTAAATATAGTTAATTCAACAATTTCATCATTGAAAGAAAGCAAGAGTAATAGCTAAGCCTATTTTAAGAAATATAGAATCCATTTTATTTAGAGTCTATTGTAAATACACATAAAAAATGCTAAGTATGTTTCAGGTACAGTTTTATGTGTATTAACTGTATGCAAACTTTATTAAGGAACTTTAATATTCACATTTTATTTATAAGGAAAATGAAGACACAGAGGACATGCAACATTTCATAGTAGTAATGAATAAATGGTGATTCTTAATATGCTTATCAGTAATGGATCTTGTTCCTAATTAAATATTTATTTGGACAAAATAGCTTTTTTATTCACAGCCCAAGTAAAATCAGTAACAAAGTTTTAATTAATTCAGTTTTAAAACCACACAAAATAATGTGCATAATTTGATATTTTTGATTATGTATTTTTAATATATTTTGAAATCTATGACTTTAATAGTAGATAAAGTACTTTTTGGTAAAATACAAAATAAAGAATAGATTACTTTTTTCTCATTTGGTTTGGGGTATGATCATGAAAAAGTAAATTCAAAGCTTTTCACCTCTATCATGTAGTACTTTGCTTCTGAATATCTCTATGCGTATTGATTTCTTTCATTTTCTGATAATACATAGTTAATCTAACTTAACCCAATTTCTTTATATTTTTTGTCAAAATGTAAACAAAATATAATAGTGAACTTTAACAACTTATAGTCGTGTATCCATTCAAAATAAAGAAATTAAGACAAGGATATGATTTTCTTCTCCTTTAAGAGAAATTACAAATCCTACATCTTACATTCTACAACTCATTTTCATCTCATTCCAATTTTTGTGCCTTCAATATTAACATTTGACATGAAAAATATATTTGCCTAATCTACTATTGATCTTAGATGTACCAAACTCTGACTTTTACTGGTTTCATAAGTTGCTAATGTTCTTAGTTATGTTCTGCCTAAAGACAGAGGCTTGGTGGTTGCAATCTCTTTCAGAATTGTCTCGCATTTTCTTTCATCCAGTATCGAACATTCCTTTTTGTCCAGAACATTCTTTCTTCATTTTACATCACATATTGTCCCCTAGTATGTACAATTACAATCTATTACAATATGATTGATTATATTTATTATTCTACAACTATTTCACATATGACCCACATAATACATACTTTTAAAACTTTTTTGTAGTAAATGTCTTGCTTTTTGGCAAATGAATTTCAAGATTATTATCAAAGAAGTAAAATGTTTCTCTTATAAAACAATGCAAATAAAATAATAAAATGATCAGTAATTTTATTATGGTTAGAAATTTAATATCGCATATATAAATATAGCTTCTAATATATTCTCTAAGTAATTTGTGTTAGATATTTTAAAATAGCATATCCAGTACTTGCATTTCATAATTATCTGCATATTATCACTTCAGTTAATGCTAAATTAGAAGTAATACAGGGCCAGTGAGATGGCTCAGCGGGCTTAAGCACCTGCCCGGCAAGCGCGAGGGCCCGAGTTCGACTCCCGGAACCCACATACGAAAAAGGGGCCGGTGATATCGCTCAGCGGCACGGGCGCCTTCTGGTGCGCGAGGTCCTGAGGTCGAACCCCCGGTACCCATAAAAAAAAAAAAAAAAAAAAGAAGTAATACAAATTGGCTGGCATTTCATACGCTGCATTGCACTTACAAAACTATACTAAGCTGTTTTTCAAAAGGACAAATTTTTGATCTCTTTATCATATTTATTGCAATATATTTTAATTTTCTTTTTATGCATATCAAAATCTATTCTCTAAATATAGAATGGATTTTTGTGAAATAATACAATTTTTACTATCATAAGTTTCTTTATAATATTCTTTAAGCATGTTTATAATATATCATTAATACCCTGCAAAGGTCAATTGTGCAAAGTCCCAAAGGACAATGAATGCAGATGTTTTATTTTATATATCTTATATTTCTAAAAGGTGTCATATATATACCAAGCACTTTAGAGAAAATAGTTTTTTGTACACTAAGTGAAAAATCAGCATTATGAGAAGAATGTATTTTTGTATCACTTTTGGCTAGAATGCCGTAATGCAAATGGATTTCCGCTTTAAAACTACACTGTTTAAAGAATAAATTTGTATTTCTTAGTAAATAAAAAAACCAAAAAATTTTCAAAGATAATGACATAAATTTTCTCTCCAATTTTTCTCTCAGAAACCATAAATGTGACACAAAAATTTAAAAGACAGAAAATAATAAAATATCTTCAAGAAAGCAGAAGGCAGTCATGGTTCCTAACCACTAGAATAATATAAAAATACTGCAAATACACAAATTGGGCCAAACTTAGAGATGAAATATTTAAATCTATTTCAACAGCTTTTGAATGGGATGCAATAACAACAAAAATAGGCAACATGACCTAAAAGGACCCAAAAGATATTCATTTATTCATTGAATGCTTTCATTCTCTTATTATAGCAGGACTGGGATCTTTGGATGACCACAGGAGGACACTGAAGACTTTATGAATATCAAAGAATGGCAAGGGAGGCACTGTTGACATAGAAATATAAACAATGTAGAAGAGTGCATGTAAATTAAACAGGTGTAGGTGGCAACCACCTTTGTAACAGCTGGTGTGTCAGTCTGTTTTCTGTTGTACTAACACAGCACCGCAGACTGGAAAGCTGCAAAGAAAGGAGTTTATTTTATCTCACAGTCTAGTACAAAGTCAAGAAGTTGAATTTAGTTATGCCCTTCTTGTTTGCAGGTCCCAAGGTGCCACAGGAAATGAAAAGGGGAGACAAAGAGGGAGGTAGGGGGAGGGAAGAAGAGGGGAAGAGGAAGAGAAGGAGAGAGGGCAAGGGTGGAAGGCAGAAGGGGGAAGGGAGGCAGATGCAGAGAGAGAGAGAGAGAGGGAGAGGGAAAGAGAGGGAGAGGGAAAGAGAGGGAGAGAGAAAAAGAGGGGGAGAAGGAGAGAGAGAGAGGGAGCGTGTTTTTCAAGTAAGGAATGAAGAGTGGTCAAACCACTGATACTACAGTCACTTTCTAAGTGACCATGGATCCCAAAACACTCTCAGTAAACACACACTTTTGACCAAATAGGAGCCTTTTTTTTTTTTCCCATCTTTATGGATTTGTCTATTTCAGAGCTGCTACTCCTTCTGGACTATCTCACACTTCCTAGATAAAATCTGACTATACATAATATGAAACTTATTTTAGAAAACTGCTCCACATAAAATTTATGCTAACACTTGCCATTCTGGGATTGTAAAGATCAATAAATTAATACATTTAGAAGAAACCTTAGAAATTAAATAAAATTAGATTCAAAAATTAATAACCCACTTTTAAAATTGAAATGGCAATGCATTAAAATAAAATGCTCCAAAGAAAGACTTCTTTATCTGAAGCATCCATTTTCTACACGTGCTCCCATCAGACTCCTTTCCACCAGCCAATTATGACTATTTCTCTTGCTTCTTGAACAAACAGTCCTGTTTTGGGTTTATTTATTTTTTTAGGAAATTAATAACTATATTGCATAACCTTTCCATAAGGTTAATTAAACTGTCTTCAAAACTTATTGTAGGATATTTTAAAAATCTGAAAACGTATACAGTATGATCTCTTTCAACTAGACAATTAAATGATTATGCAAATTCTTTACTGTCTTCTTTTATATTCCCATCTACCAATGTAGCATTTTTAGCCCAGCAATCTTCCTGCCTTTATCTGTTCAAGCAAAACCTTGTAATTATCTTTCAAGAGTTTAAAAGGGATCTATATCTAGAGCAAATCTTTTGGATAGTTCAGTACAAAATTCTACATTTTAGTTTGTAGATGAACTTTCATTAAAAATGAAAATAGGTAATAACATTCATATACTGTAGAATGAATCTCTTATAGAACACAGCTAAAACTGGCTATCCAAAGAAATTGCTCTTCAAAGCTACAAGAGTACATTATAAGAGATTGTAAAAAGGTTGGAAATAATAGATTTAGCATATTATTATCATAAACACCAATTGATATTAATTAACCTATACTTGTATAAGGATCTCTTGCAGAGCAGATAGATTTGTGGAGGTTTAAGGCTTCCATCACAGATGAACAAAATTTGGACCACTATTCTAAAAAGAGAAATAATCAAGATTTAAGAGCCAAGCAACCAAGATTTGGTGATGTGAGGTGTCATTTGGTAAAAGGATGTTGCCAAAGTGCTCCAGGAGGTCACTCATCAAAGTAGGGAAAAATTCACCATAACCTATAGGAAAGTCATAAGCGAGAGCAGAGAATATGACCTTTTTGTAGCTAAAGACTTTTCTATGATAGTATAACATCAAATATTTATGTAACACAGACTTGTGATTAAAATGTGATATTTTAATAAATTATAAAATATGGGGATGAGAAATATACTTAGATATTATGCATAAAATATAAAGTATAGTTATGCATAAATAAATTATAATATCTACCAAAGAAACACAAGCCTAAATCTGTTAAAATTTACAGTGTAAATCTTCATCAACGTGTTAAAATGAGTGAACTATAATATTTTTGGGAAGCAGCATTGAAAATCAAATAGAGGGCCGGTGAGATGGCTCAGCGGCATAAGCGCCTGCCTGGCAAGTGCAAGGACCCGAGTTCGACTCCCGGAACCCACATACGAAAAAAGGGCCGGTGATATCGCTCAGCGGCACGGGCGCCTGCTGGTGCACGAGGTCCTGAGGTCGACCCCCCGGTACCCACAAAAAAAAAAAAGAAAAGAAAGTCAGATAGAGAAAATAATAGCCTTAGCATATCATGTATATTTTGTTTCCAATTACGTGTCAGACTTTGCAGATATTCAAGCTTTGAGGAACTACTTTATTCATTCACTGAAGTGGATTGTAATAATAAGTTTTAGCAATATATTCTCTAAATTTTCGTTGTGTTTTTATGAGGAATTAGGCATCGGTCAAAAAATACTTGGTGGAGTACTAAAAGCCTATGGAAAATGATAATTATGGAAAAACAGTTTGAAAATAGCAAAACAGCGGTATAAAATATGAAGGTAAGAACTTTTCAAGTTAAATGAATATACTTCAAATAGCACAAATGATTTAACACTGAAATTCTGTTATTATACTTTTATAATTATGCAAAATGCATTCATTTGCAAATGGTTCCCCTAGATAAGCTTGGTTGTTTTTATTTTGTTAGTGCTTTATTTTTATTGCTATGTAGTGTTATGCTACATGTTATATGACAATTGGTTTATCTATTTATCTTTTAAAGGACATTTTGCATAATTTCTGGTTTGGGGCTAATATGTCAGAAGGTACCATGAACATTTTTGTATACAAAGATTCGAGGACATATATTTTCATTTCACTTGGATTTCATTTCGCTATAACTATCTTATATATGGTAAATAACTGTATAAATTTATGAATCTACTTGTGCTAAAAAAGGTTGTGCCACTGTATTTCCATCCACAGTGTACAAGAGCTCCAGTTATAATGCATCCTCACCCATAACAGAATGGCCAATATGGTTTTAAATGTTTTCCATCATAAGGGTCACACTGTATTAAATATGTAAATTTTAAAACACACAAGTCATGCTTCTAGACAACCCTGAGGTTACCATAAAATTTGCACTTCTCTTAACCTTGCCTCTTCTTTGCCTATAGACTCAGAGGTTAGCTACTCTTCTCAACTGATGATTTCCCAGACTTATGCAAACAGACAGCACATCAGTGAGCTGCCCCTCCAAGAACCTGGGGAAATATGGTTTACTGATAGAAGGTTCATGTATTGGCCCCCAGTGAGGTGCTACTGGAAGGTGGTGGAAACTTTAAGAGGTAAGACCTAGTGAAAAGTCCTTAGACGAGGGTCTTAAATCATTGGGGCATGAGGTAAACACCCTCTTATACTCTCTGGATTCCTAGTTTGAGTTGTTATCACTTTCTCCCACACATACTGCTGCCATTGTTACCTGTAACAAGAGGTGATATAGTCAAGTTAGGGGTGCTTGCTGAACATGTGCTATGGTGATTGACACAGTCCAGCAAAACTGTGAGCTAAACAAACCCCTCATCTTATGAAGTTAGCGACCTTGATTTAAAGCTTATCGTATAATCTTGGCAGGAAGATATTTTGATTCCATTTTTTCAATATGAATCTAACAGTGACAGATTTTCACTAGTGAAATAGTCTGTAAATCATTATTGATAAGTTTTGTTTATATATTTCAACTTTTACTATATAGAATTATAGCTACCAAGAATATTTTCTATATAAAATTTACCATAAAATTTTGATTATTGAAGATTATTTTATGAACTTTACTCTTTAGTTATTTCATTTATTTTTATATCTAATGATATATTAGTTAATGCATATTTGTTCTAAAATTATGCAATAAATATATTTGATAAAAATCATTATAGTATTCATTCCTTTTAAAAATGTATTTCTGTAAATTACTATCTAATTATAAAAACAATATTTCTAAGTCTATTGCAACAGCATGTTAAGCTACCTTTTCAAAGAGATAAAAATCATAAACACTAGAAATGAAAAATTTGTATAAATACACTAGACACAAACACACACATACATATATATGTGCATAGTTATAGTTACTTAAATTTTTTAATGTCTTCATTTGCTTGATATGTTTATAAGTTATAAAAAGATTTTCCAATGTTTATTATTGTCTTTTGGGGGGTAATGTAACTATGTGATAACAATTCTACTGTCTTGTCTATTTCTACTTTACCTAATAACACTTTTGCTAAATTTTCCATTTACTACCTGCTGCTTTCTATGTGTTCTTTTTCTAAATATTGAATTGAATATATTTTTAATCTATGTTTATTTGTCCTGTTGTACATTTTCTTCTCTCTCCTCTTTCAAAAGTCAACATTTATGTTTATGAATAGACATTCATAAAGTATAGATTAAGTATAGAAAATAATCTACAAGTTTTCACATATAGCAGTCTACATTCCATTATTTAGTGACTAGTTTGCTATGCTTGTTTGTTGATTTGTTTGTTTCTGGTACTGAGGATTGAGTTTAGGGGCTCTCTCTTACTGGGTTACATCTGCAGCTCTATTTATTTTTTATTTTGAGACAGGGTCTAGTCATGTTACCCAGGTGGGACTCCAGCTTGCAATTCTCCAGCTTAAGCCTCGCTCAGTTATAGGATAATACCCCTGTGCCATTGTGTCTGGCATGCTATGATATTTTTTATTTCTTTGTTGACTAAAAAAAATTTGTAATGGCTCATTTAAATTTCTGAGTGATTTTAGTGGTGGTGGTGGTTCAGCAACGGTAGATATCTTTAACTATTTACTTTAGCAATGGGTATTATTATATTTTTGTGCAAAAGTATAGCAGATGCAATTCCTGGTTTTTGAGATGTGCTAAAATTTTTGTCTAACATAACATTTAAAAAATGTCTTCAGTGAGCACTTAAAAGAATTTCTGAAAAAGCCCAATGTAGTCATCATTTTGGTAATTCATTGCCTGGGACAATGATGGTGATCGATAAATAATTGTTGCCAGTTCAAAGTGTGTACTAAATAAAAATGCTAGCTGAGCTAGACCATATATGATTGTATTTCAAAAAGCTATAACCTAGAATTACATCTTTGAAAACAGGGAAAATAAAATCTTGTTTGGCAAAATATAAAGAAAATAAGGGTTTACTTAATTTATGAAAGACAAATATGAATAATGAATAACATACTTTCTCTCACCTTTCCAGGAATATTTTTCATTTAGAAGACATATCTAGCATCAACGTAATGTTATTAATTAATTTTTATTGACCTATCTCCTATTTCTAAGCATTTGGGTTATCTATGAGATGCAAAATATTAGTGTAAGTCTTTATCTAGTAATTCATAAAGCATAGTTCAATATGATTACTAATTTTCAGAACTATCTTATTTAAATAAAATTTCTATGATAAGTGCTCCTCACCTCTTTAATTATTTATGAGATCAATTCATGTTTAATAACTTATTTGAAGGTGACAGAATATATCAGGGTCAACAGAATTAGTAATCGATGTCTTTGTGGGTAGACCAAAAGGTTTTATCAGAAGTTTCCAGTTTCCTTTTGAAATTTGTGACATTAAATTATTTGGCATGGCCAACCATGTTGTCACAAATATGGGAAAATTACTTCAATATGTGTTCAAAAACAAAACAAGGGGTTAAATACATATGAGAAACACATTAGTAAGTTGAAATTTTTCATAGTTTTATTTCTTATGACAGTAAGTAAAACCAATTAGTATTTCCCCAAATATAAAATATAAAGTCAGATGTATGTATGCAAAATATAAATAAATCTGTATAAAATATATAATTTTATAAACCTGGAAAAATGCATTTCAAAGGCAGTATATATTAGAGTGGTCAATAAATGTTTTATGCTTTTAATCACATTAGTCAATACACATTAACCTAAAAGACATAAGTTTGATAACAAAATATGTAAAAATTAAAATAGTAGACAATTACTATACTCTATTTGCCTTCTGTAAACCCCATATTCCCCAGTCGTCCTAATTCCTTTAAATAATGATTGAGGAAAATCTGAAGGAAAGGAGTCTAGCAGCCAATTTACCCAAGGGCGGGACTTGTCAATGTATGAAGAGATGGGCAGTGCTCAGAATGCATGAACTTAGAAATGTGCAACACTGGGGCTGGAGTGCATCTTCTGCAAGTACTTTTCTAGAGCAAGTACCAACATTATTTCAGAAAAACATTAGAAAAATTGGTTTATTGGAAATATAAAGAAAATTAACACCAGCTTTGACATGTAGAGAATGAGGAAATTGTTATTGCTATCCTTATAGCAAGAATAAATCTAAACAAACTAAAAATTAATAACTATTCTTGAACCTATTTATAACTCAAAAGTGATGGAACTATATAGAATACAGAGTAAGCCTTTATATATTCAAATTTAAAGCATTATTTAGGATATTTGGGGATCTCAGACAGGAATGCACCATGTTAAAGGAGAATCTAACTTTCCTGAAAACGAAGGAATCACTTCACTGAGAGTAATGGGGGAGAAACATGATGGTTTAAATAGTTTCAGAAATGACTACATTATGCAAAACTGAAGTGAAACAAAATGCAGATAAGAGCAATACTTTACTTAAAATTATTTTCCAACAAGCTATGACTTGACAACTCAAAACACTTTATAAGTTATATAGTTTAACAATTAATTAAATAGATATAGGCTGGTGGACCCTAGTCTCTTGTCTTTGATATTTTTAGTGTGGAAAGTTACAGATAAGCAAGAGCAGCAGGCTGGAATAGTCTATGTGGTAGTTGTTTACAGTTAATAATATCAGCATAAACCCACGCTTAGTTTAATATGAATATAAGAAATTCTATGTAGGTATATGTATAGGTAAGTAGGTCTACAAGTATTATTACATATACATCTGTTTCTTCACTCTATCAATATAGGCTTCAGTTCAATATAGGTTTTTTTTGGAGTACTTTGTTACTTACTGACAGCAAAAAATGTCCCAGTTCTGAAATAATTGTTTTACCAAGGAGGTCTGTTTTTAGACAATAGAACAATACATATTAGAAACCAAGGCTTTGGTGTGCCACCAAAGGCCCAAAGTTATGAAGTCAACTGATTGTGGACCAAAACCTATAGAACTGAAAGAAAAAATTAACATTTTCTCTTTATAAGTTTATTATTACACCAATGTAATGAAAAGCTGACTGGTACAGGTGATATCAATAAATAAATCCTAATGTTTGTATTGAGAAGCCAAGACCCCCAAATAGCCATCGCAATATAAAAAAAGAGAGCACATTTGGAGGACCATTACCTGATTCAAGACTTACTCTAAAACCACAGATGTTGACACAGTTGTATTGATGAAAGAACAGAGAGATACATCAATGAAACAGAAGAGAGAGCCCAGAACTAAGCCCACATAGTCAACAATACAATGAATCCAATACAGTCTTTTCAACAAATGATGGGAAAGCTAGAAATGCAAGGGGTGGAAAGAGTGAATCTAGATACAGACCTACCTTTCTCAAGAATTGACTCAAAATGGATGATAGATACAACTTTAAAATGTTAAAATAGAAAATATATGGAAAAAAACAGGAGAAAATATATATGACCTTGTATAGGGCAATGATCTTTTAGATGCAGTATCAAAGGCAAGATACATGAAAGATAGAAGTGACAAGCAGGACTTAAAATTTCTGTCAGTTGAATGAAAAGACAAGTCACAGATTGGAAGAATATATTTGTAAAAGATATACTAAATAGGGGACTGCTACCCTAAATATACAAAGAACTTTTAAATGTTGACAATAAGAAAATGAAGAGCCAATTTAAAAATATGCAAAAATTCTGAACAGATGCTTCACCAAATAAAACATACAGGTGACAGTCATATGCAAAGATGCATAACATCATATGAAAAGTAAAGTAATATTAAGATAACACTACACACCAATTATAATGGTCTGAATCTAAAACACAATAACAGTAGGTGAAGTGGTGAAGCAGTAAACACTTGAATGCATTGCTCGTAGGAATGCAAAATAGTGACCCACATTAGAAGGCAGTCTTACTCTTTCTAGTGATGCTATACTAACATTCGTACCACTGAGTTACATGCTCAGCTGAGAATGACTATTTCTTACAAAACTAAGTATATTTTTACCATATAATTAAGGAATTATGATCCTCTTACCCAAATGAACTGAAATTTTATGTCTGCACAAATCTGCACTTGAATGTATATAGTACCTTTATTTGTAATTGCCAAAAATTGAATTGAACTGATATATTCTTCATGAGATCAAATAAGCTGTGATACATACATACAATGAAAGATTAATCAGCCTTAGAAAGAAATGAACCATGAAGATCAGGTAACAAAAATGTGGAGAAATCATAAACACATACTGATAAATTAAAAAAGTCAGTCTGAAAAGGCTACATGCTTTGGGATTCCAATGAAATGACATTCCACACAGCATAAAAAGTGCAGTGCTTACTGGGGGCCTAGGGAGCAGAGAATTGGGTATTTTAGGTCAGTGAAACTACTCTGCATGACACTATGGTGGATATATATGTATATATATATATATATATATATATATGTGTGTGTGTGTGTTTGTGTGTGTACATATATATATATATCTTATACATTTGTCAAAACTCATAGTACATGCAAAACCAAAAATGAATCCTAATGTAAAATATGTTCTTTGGGTAAAAATGTGCCAGTGTAGGTTCATAGATATTAGCAAGTCATTTTGATAAGGGATGCTTATAGTAGGCTGAATTTGAATGTGTGTAAAGTGGAATGTGTGTGGAGGGGAGGCAAATGAAAAAGTTCTGTAGCTTCCACTTAATTTTGCTGTAAACATAAATTTGATCTAAAACGTAAAATGTATTACATAGATTTCTGTAAATGAGGAAAAAATTAAGGTAGCCAGATAGTTCCAGTTATTTCTGATACAAAAGATATCTAAGATTTTTATTAAAAAAACACATTGTAAAAGCATATTAAAACACAAACATCACTTGTAATCATAAGCTATTACAAATTGCAGTATCAATTTGAAACTGTGATGATCATAATCAAAACAATAAAAATAATGTTTATTGCCTTAAGTGGCTACTGATATGCCTGTTTTGAATACAAAAAAGCTACTTATATTTGTAACATAAGAGAGCTACAGTATCACTTATTAATAAGATAAAGTCAGTAAATTATATTTCAAATTCAATAAGGAAAGGAATCTGAATTCAATAAGGAATCTGAATTAAACACATAAAATATTAAAATATTGAATATTGAATATTGTATTGTAGAATAATGGATGAAAAGTGATATGGTGGGAGAGTTGACTGGCATTGTGAGAATTATTATATATACAAAGGTCTATATGTCATATTGTATGAATTTCTACTTGATATGCATATATGCTATGATAAAAATGTAACACACACCTGTCATCATCATGATTTTATATATGATATAATATTGCAAAGATAAATGCATAGAAAGTTAAATAGGATAGATGTTTTTTGCAAATTCTTTTGAATTCATCTCTTTTCAAAATCATAGCAAATAATATTCCCAAAGAAATATTTAGGGTAATTTTCTAGAGAGTCAGAATAGAAAAGCTTTTGAGATTTTTTTCTTAGTCAAGTCCCATCTGGTGCCTTTATCATTTGTGTGCACTCTGAACATTTTATGAGATAAAACACCTGCCAATTAACACTGTAAAATCCACAGATAAATCATGCATGTTGCTGCCAAAGATATGCTTTAAAATTATAAATACTCTCTTTGCCAGCCAGCATATTCCTTTCAGTATAATTAAGAGCACTATTATTTGAATCAAATATTTAACTGAAGTGAGGGAACTCAGCTGTAACTCAGCAAGACAAGAGGATACCTAGTGTCCAGGGAAAAGCCCAGTGCATGACAAAAAGAAATGTTAAAAGAAGGTGCTACCCACTATGAATAGGTGGACACAAAATTGATAATGCAAATTGAGATGTTTTTGAAAAGGAAAGGAAATACCATTAATTATTATACCACATAATGTGAACCAACACTGATCATTTGGCCATTCTAGCTTTAAAGTCTGTTAGAGTGTTATACAGTGTTAAGGGGAGAGTGGCAGGAAGAAACAGAGTCCAGATCAAATACTTGAGTTCTTTTTCACTATCCAGTGTCTTGAATATATTTAAGACCCATCATTACACTTGCAGAAACTATTACTGTTTATTTCTCTAGTATCTGTGTCCCACTTCTATTCTAGTCCCATGTATTGTTTGTTTATTTACTTCACTATAAATCCACATGATCTGATGGGGCTTCGATTCAAATTTTTATCAGTCAAAGTCATGTGAAATAACAAAAAAGTTATGCACTAGAATTGTTTCTAACTCAATGTCTTCTTATAAGTTATTTCATTAGAGAAATGCTAGGAAAAACGTTTTTCTCCTTAATATATGAGTAAGAAAAGGAAAGGGTCAGTAGGGAAATTATCCAATGTCTTACCTTTTCTATAAAACCTGTTTTGTTTCTACCTACTCTCCATCAGCTCATTTGCAGCTTACTATTCTGATGATATGGGACTTCATTAAGACAACAAACCTAAAATTCAACTGTTCTCTGCAATTTAACTGTTTAGAACCTGACTTGCATTATTTTTACTTTTACCCCTCAATTTAGGATATAGGATATATTCATGAATGAGCATCAAACTCACATTGGTTTAAATTTGTACAAATTCTCCTTGGTAATATGTTTTAATTTCTTGATATTCAATATAATGTATTTTTCAAAGATGACTTGTTATTATAGATAATGTAAAAATATGAATTAATTTTTAATGTACAACATTGTATGCATAAAAATAAGTAAATTATTCAACACTGTGGTAGTATGTTGAAGATCTCATCAGTTGAATGGGGACATAAAATGCAAATGCAGCCAAATTTTAGTACTGCCCTCCTTAACTTTGACTACATAACAAAGCTTGTGATTATGTTTTTTTGATGTTTTAGCTGTATTATTTTAGGGTTTTTTGTTAATGTCATTTCTATGTTAAACACATTACATTTTTTTTCATCAACATTAAAATTTTTATTTACATCAGAAGTATAGTTTTACTTGTAAGACTTGTGATAGAATTGACTCAAAGATAAATGCTATAAAGAATTTTGGACTAAATTAAGGATGCCAAAAATAGGATTTTTATTTAGATATTATCTTATATACATGTCAAAACAACTGGCTGAAAATATGAAGTTCTCAGTCAATCAACCAGTTATGTTGTCTACATGATGTCAAGCAACCAGCTTGATTGATATTTGTTCCCAAATGAATGAAATGACTCTAAAGAACCACTGATGTCATCTTTATAAAGTATATGTATATAAAGTATATGTATATATACTTTTTTTTTTTTTGTGGGTACCGGGGGGTCGACCTCAGGACCTCGCGCGCCAACAGGCACCCGTGCCGCTGAGCGATAGCACCAGTCCCTTTTTGGTATGTAGGATCCGGGAGTCGAACTTGGGCCCTCACGCTTGCAAGGCAGGCGCTTACGCCGCTGAGCTATCTCACCGGCCCTATATATACTTTTATATATATAAAGTATATATATATATATATATATATATATATATATATATATATATATATATGCTTAAAAATAGTTCTGTGACTTACAGGATAAAATCCAAAACCTTTAGCTTGACATAAAAGTCCTTTCAATAACTGTCTACTATTTGCTTTTCTGACATTATTATTTTCTATCATCCTTCCAATATTATCCTAACCGTTGTACTATTGATAATTTTACTATGTTCCTGACATGTGAGAAACTTTCATGATGGTCTAGTGTGGGCTTTTTCTATGCTGGATTTTTCAGGTGGTATTTCCTTTATCATTTTTAAATCATAGTCTTAAGGTTACACTATCAGATGTGCCTTATTTTGTTCCTATTTTTGCTTCTCATTAGTCCATAAATATAAATAAGTTATTAATGTTACTTGAATGAATAAATAAATGGTTTGGTAAGCTATTTACTTTTTAATTCTGAGTCAAGTTTCCTACAGTTAATTATATATACTTTGGTCCCATCAACTTCAATTCATCTAGAAATGCAATTTAGGTACATTTAGTTTTGTGAAAACAAGTTTGTGATTAAAGTGACAGCCTTCTTAGCTGAGGTCAGATATGTCATAAAAAGTAATCTGGAAGAAAGTCTTAAATTCAGCCTTTATTATCTTTGTGAATGGATATTTTTCCTTAAGTCTTCAAAAGTTTTAGCATTTCTTTAACATTTCCATTCTTGTTTCTTGTTTCATCTTCCTCGACTCTCTTCTGTAGTGGCTCAGATAAATAAATGGCGTACAGAATTTCACTTAGACATCAGTGAATAGTGTTGAAATTTTAGGGGCTGGAGAACCAATACACTTCATTCTTTTCTGTTCTTGGGTCAGAATGAATTGTTTTCATTTGGATTTGAAGTACTAAATTCTCCTGGCTTTCTCCTTTCCCAGTGAACCTCGTATTAGTCTCCTTACGGGTTCTCCTGATTCTTCACACCTTTTAGTGGTAGCTTGTCCAAGGCTTTGTCTTTGGATATTTGAACACCATACTCACTCTCTTGGATAACAGCCCATCTCATGGTAAAGTGCTACTGCTTATAGTTGCAAAATCTGTGTCTCTACCCTGTACTTCTCCCTAGAACCCTGTATCCACTGTTCACCTCAGTACTTGTATACAAACTAGATATTTTAAACTCAATTTATTTGAAACTGACCCTCTAATATTTCCCTCATCCTAAGACAATGTTCTTTCCTACCTTAATAACAGTTTCATTCTTCTAATGAGCAAATAAGTCAATAAGTAATGAAAATATTGATAGATGTGTAGACAGTCATAAATATATAAAGTAGGAAATATCTTTGGCATCTCTCTCTTATATCCTTCAGACAATTCATTAAAATTTATCTAATACAGCTTTGCACTTATGAAAATCTTTATCTTATGGATAAATGCACTATATTATCTTACATGTAATCTTTTGTAGTTTAACTGGTTTCTGTATATTCTTACATCTTTAAAGTACATTCTCTACTTAGCAGTTTCAGTGGTTCTTTTAAAACAGAAAACAAGAACATGTACCTCTGTTGGATCATTTAATAATTATCTATTCAGATAAATCAAATACGCTAGTATACCTCATCTGTGGATGCTACTGAAAATGATTTGTTATTTTACTGCTTTGAGGTTGTTCTCAGCAACGTTTCATATACATTAACTTGAATGATAGGGTATTTACTAAGACTTTCAAAAATTAAATACAAAGTATCTTATAATTATATTTAGTAGAAAAAGTGTCTTAGGAATCTCTAATATTTGATACTCAAAATCAATACCCAATATAAGAGATTTATTCAAATGACAATTACATAACTAGAGTATATATATAATTATTAACAAATAAAATTGACTGTTCCTAAAATTCTACAGTACAAGTAGAAATTAGGAAGGCAAATAAAGACAGGTAATGAAAATTAGCAGAAGTTAGTAATTCAAAGCAATTATTTAGGAGCATTCTGGGAAGTATTACAAATTTAGTATTTATGTTCAACTAGATGAAAAAAAGCGTAGACCAAAAAACATAGTATTGTTTCTCTGATATGAAGTTTACTTAATAGCTGTAAAGCTTTTATTGGCTTTACTTTCAATTATTCATGAAGACAAAAAATTCCAAGAAAAGAATATTTTAAGTCAGTAATGCAACAATCTTACTAGTTTTAAATTAAGAAAAAAATACATGTATCATTTTACACATATTAATTTACTAATTTTAAAAACAGTGAAAATTAGTTAATATTTTATAAAAGCAAAAGGCAAATTTGTACTGAACACAACTCAAAAGTTTAATTACAAGAAGTAAATACAGCATTGTCTACTATCTTAGATATCAAGGATTTGTTCAAATGGGAAACCATTTGAATAGAATAAAACAATAAAAATAAGACAAGAAATAAGTCTAGGAGGTAGTCTTCTGCATTGGTATGACACGTATATCTACAGAAACATAAGTACTCTTTCCTTTTGTTTCTTTTTAATATTGCAGGGATTGACATCTGTACTGAGAATTATAATAACCAAAATAATTTTTTTTCTTTTGTGGGTACCGGGGGTCGACCTCAGGACCTCGTGCGCCAGCAGGTGCCCGTGCTGCTGAGCAATATCACCGGCCCTTTTTTCGTACGTGGGTTCTGGGAGTCAAACTCGGGCCCTCGCGCTTGCCAGGCAGGCGCTTATGCCACTGAGCCATCTCACCGGCCCTCAAAATAATTTTTGATAAGGGGTGAACTTAATTCTGTTTTTGGTCCAGATGTAATAACAGTGTTGAGATTTATTCTCCTAGCTGCAACAAAAAAGTAGCAACAACAAAAAACAAGAAAGAATATAACAAGGTGTAGAAGAAATTTTCAGAAAAGGGCAGACAGAATATATTTTTAACTGTGTAAGATATAGTTTCTGCTGCAGCTACTCAGTTCTTATATTACATCAATCATAGACCATCTGTAAGTGAATGTGCAACATTAAATTCTGCCTGTGGGAGAGTTTGATAATACATGGAACATATGAAACATTTTTCTTTTTAAAATATTAAGAACTAAGTAGCAAATGAAGTACTTTCTGTGAGATAAGAAACAAATGAAATGGATTTTATGATTTCTTTAACTTACTGACTTTTCCAGACCAAAGTAGAATGAATAAGATAAATCCAGGTTAAAAACAGGTGAGCTCTTACCTTGAAGAGCCAGAGCAAAGAGTCCAAGGAGACCTAAACAGCTAAGGTTGCTGGAGAAAACCTGAGAGAGGAAAGCTGGACAGACAAGAACTCTGAAGCATGCAGACTGACCTATTCAAGCAGTGTCCAGCACTCCCACCCATGCATGCACATGACAAAAGCACTTAATAACAAAGGGGAGGGGAGAAACTTTAAAGAAGTAGAGAAAACATACCTAGGATTCAACAGGCCAGAAATAGTGCCAATTCTCAAAGTCAGAATGGCTAGCCTCATAGTTCATCAGATATGAAATAAGAGTGCCCCAATGTGCTTTTCCTTCCATGGTATAAAATAATTATCTCTAAACTAAATGATGCTTTGGTCCTACCTAACAAAAGGACTAAAAGAACAACCTAAAGTATGAAATTGTTTCTGAATTACTTACCTACAGCCCACAAAAATGACCATGTAGGAAATATCTTGAGAAAATATGGTGAATGTATAAATTTTAAAGTTATTATAGTAAAACACATATTGCCATTGATCATCCTCAACATGTCTTCTCTCATTTCAAAAAGAACTATCCAATTGTTTTGCCATTTTCTAAAGCAGTCCTGGAAATTTGCTTCTGTCTGTGATTGTGCTGTCGTGGCTCCCTAGATGTCCTGAGTCAATTCCAAACCTTTATCTTTCATGATAATTTTCACTTTGGGGAAGAGCCAGAAGTCTCTTGCTGCCAGTTCCTGTGAATAAAGTCGGTGGGACACATGGCAACGTTTTTCAGAGCCTGTCTTTTGGTTGGATAGCACTCTACACCTGCATTAAGCAAATTTTTGACCACACGTGGTAAACATAGTCAGGAAAGAAGACTTCCAGAACTATTTCAAGTAAGAGGCCAGAACAATAGGAGGAGTGTGGTTGAAATGAGAGTACTTTTGGGTGGATCAATGCCATATGTCTTCTCTAATAATTTTTTAAAAATTGAACATTCACTGTAAATTTTCACACACACACACATATGCATTATACAGGACATAAATGGCAAATATCTGGAATTCCATAAAACTTTACTAGGTATGAAAAGAAGTAAGAAAAAGTATGTTCTAATAATTGACATAAAATTGGTCTTCTAAGCCAATGTTTCTAAATCATGGCTACATATTAGATAACCAGGAATGCTTTTAAGGGTTCCTTTGTCCAAGTGATACCTCAAATTAAAAGACAATTGTTGAGGAAGAAAAGACATCATAATTAGTATTGCTTTTAATGCTCCATACATAATTTCAACATGCAGCAAAGATTAAGAAACATATCTCTACACCGAATCTGTCTCTACTCTTTCTATAATGTTTGGCTCAAGTAGAGGTAAACATGAGGAAACTAGGAGACATTTTTTTTAACACCTCTTACATTTAGATAATACTATATTTTAAATTACAATAAATGTAAACCAGAAGTTAAACTACTTAGAAAAATAGGATAAAAAGTAGTTTTTTGTATTACATAGCTAGAGTCTGGAAAAGAGAAGTTGAGAGTATGTATATCAACAGATTGCAGCCAATGAAGTGATTAATGTGGTTAAGTTTTGTGTTAGTTAAGTTTATTTAGATAAAAATTCACAATCAAGTTGTTACCCATTCAACTTAATTTATTTCATTTAAATCTTAGTATGTGCAGTTTTTTAAAAACTGCCTGAAACATGAATTGACACAGATGAAAATGTCTCACTTTCCTGCATGTGAAATGCAGTCCTTCAACTAAAGCTATTATACCAAGATAAAAAAGCAACAATGAATCACAGATTATCAAGAATAAAAAGACTTTTTCTTCATTCCCATAAAACATTATGTTTTAAGAAGAGCTGCCTTTCTAAATACATAAAATCTGAGAAGACAGAAAATGTTAATTATAAAATTGTATGATAACAACTAGATAAAAATAAAACAATAAATCTTGATTATAAAATTGCTTGGGCATTCATTATTAGAGAAACACTTGGAATCTGAAAGAAAAAGATCGCATTCTGTCTTGCTAATTAAGAAAACACATGCTTTATTGTCTAAATATTTTTAGAGAACAACAAATTGCAAATTTTAGGAAATATTATAAAGTTGTAGTAAAATAATACTCTTGTTTACATGTATGGTTTAGTGAAAAGTATAATTATTACAAATTTAAAAAGTAGTAGTTAATACCACTTTCTTTTTCTGTAGCAGAATTTTAAATAAAACATTCCCAAACAAAATTTGTTCCAGGGACTATAATAAAAAGGAATAAAAATTTGTAAGCAAGATTTAAAGCAAAAGACAATATTGTTGGTGTTAATTCTAATAATTATTTTAATAAAAGAAAATCTATAATAAAATTTTCATTAGTATAATATCACAAAATTGTTATTCTTTTTTTTTTTATGTAGGTACCGGGAGTCGAACTCAGGACCTCATGCCTGCCAGACAGGTGCTTATGCCACTGAGCCATCTCACCAGCCCAAAATTGCTATTCTTAAAATTGAACTAAATTATAAAGAAAAATTAATATTGATGAAGTTTATGCTATCAATGAATCTAGTTTCCAAATACAGCATTTAAATTAGAATTATAAAGTGTGCAGAAATACTTTTTATTTTTCTATATCTAAAATATATCAAATCATTAGAGCAATGAATAGGTAGAAGGAAGTTAACTGTATCCCAAAAGCATCATACTCTTTTCTAATTTATTCAGTTCCTCTGTGAAAATGATTATATGATTTATTCCTGAGCTCTGTTCTTCCTGGAATCAAATTAATTTTATATAAAACTATGGCCTTAAAGCCAGAAATGGTGGTGGACACCTATAATCCTAGGATTCTGGGAGGCTGAAGCAAAAGGATTGCAAGTTTGAACGCAGTGTGGGCAATTTAGCAACTCACTGAGACCCTACCTCAAAATTAGAAAGAAAGGAAGAAAGGAAGAAAGAGAGAGATAAAAGAAGGAAGGAAGGAAGGACTGGGGATATAGTGCAATGTGAAGGCCCTGGTTTCTAGCCCCAGTACCAAAAACAAAACAAAACAAAATAAAACAGCTAGGTGAGAGGCATTTAATCTTTTGTGGTATTTTCCAGTCCTCACCATATTAGCTGAATTATTTTTTATGCGTACTTGAGTATGTGGGGTATTGCTTGATGCATCTGCAGGTGGGCTTTGCATAGAAAATTAATTCAGGGTCATTTCTATCATGACCACTGCCTGTCCTGCGAGCTCTTCTATTTCAGCTAGCATCAGTTTTTAAAAGCAATGCTGATAATCTGAGGCAAGTCATCTACTCCATGTAAACGAAATTGCTGATACTGAAGTAAGAGATGAGCACACAGTAATATTAGAGCCCAAGTTAAAAAAAAAAGGGAACATAAAAATGATCTGAGACTATACATTAATTATATTTAATAGATATGAAGAAACAAGAAATTACACACATGAGTAATGAAATAATATATAAAGATCCTGAAGATAATGACAATAACAATTCTCAATAGAGGATCACTTCTTTATTCTGTATAGGATGTAGACAGCAGAAAGTATTACTGCTTTCATCCTTACCAAAACAAGAAAAAATAAAAAATAAAATAAAAAAGAATCTCAAATTCAGAACATTTTTTGAACCCCGAAAATGTTTTCTTAAACACAAAAAGCTTACATTATGGAATAACTAACTATCCTGATATTTGAAGAAAGACATATACTTTTATATATTTTATTTTTTTGGTACCAGGAATTGAATTCAGTACCTTGTGCTTGCCAGGCAGATGCTTGTGCCGCTGTGCTATATCCCCAGCCCAAGACATATACTTCTAAAAGTGGATGTGAAAACTTTCTTACTGGGAGCAATTGACCCCAAGCAGAACAAATATTCATGAAAAATTTTAACAAGTTTCTAAATATTAAATGTAGCCTATTGAGAGATTATAAGGTACCTGGAGCAGCAGGGGAAAAAATAACCACTCTGTTATGGTTTGTGTCTGGATGTCCCCCCAAAGCCTCCTGCAGTCATGGGGATGGGCTTCTAGAGTTTGTGATTGATTAATGGTCCAAATGCTGGGATTATGATGTGAGTGCTACACCCACCCTAGGGTGGGTAGCCTATGTACAAAATAAGGGACAGAAGGAGTCTTCTCTCGTGCTCCTCCCTTTCTGCTCATGTTGTTTTGCTGTTTTCTGCCACCATGAAATGTTGCCATCTACCATGTGCCACTCTGCCTTGGAGTATGGACTGAAACCTCCACAAACTATGAGCTAAATCAACCTTTCCTTCCTTAATTATGGGCATCTGTTATTTTGTCTCAGCAATGACAGGAAAGTAACCAAGATACACTCCAAAGATCTTATCAGATACCCACAAAAATGACTGAGAAATGGCTCTGAGTCATTGTTCAAGCCTCAATTAGGAAGGGAGAAAGGTTTGCTTTAAAGCCATATTTTCTAATTAAAGGGCATCCAACACTGCCATCTCTAGATCATAGGTGAAATCACATCGCAACTGGTAGAAAGTGACCAAAAAACTTTCTCTTCCTGAGAGAGGGTCAGGAATACTCTTGGTCCTTGAGTTAGCAGAGAGTGAGTACATGAAATATCCTGTCAGCTTCTTCTTGAGCAAGGAAAGAGGAGATCTGTGCATCCAACAACAAAATTTATCTGGGCTTGCTCAAAAAGCTAGCATCTACTTTGCCAGTGTTGAATTTGCAACAAGCCTGGCACAGTCTACTACCCAGTGGAGAACAGAGATGATAACTTGGGCTTGTAGATGCCATCATTACCCATTGGCTCACCACACAGTGAACAGAGAAACTCAGATTCCTACTTCTCCTTGGAGATTAAGAGAGTTTGTAGAGACACCAGGCTTTCTGGCCAGCCTAATGAGTGGAGCTCTTCGGTTCAAGGCCAGTCAGTGAAGAGAAGCTTGATTATGCACAGAAACCCACCTAGAGTTAAGGAAAATAAAAATCAAGCAAAAATGTTGCAGAGGAATGATATAAATCTACAGAAATGGTGCCTAGTGAAATGAAATTATGTTATAAGTAACAGAATTGCAAATAATTCTCATACAGAATCTGAGATCAAGAGAAAAATGATGAAACATGTGAAAATTTCAACAGGGAGAAAATATTCTTAAAAGACCAAAAAGAAATCTTGCAGCTGACAAACAGTATTGGTACTAAAAAAATCACTAGAGAGATTCACAACAGACTAGATCAAGCAGAAGAAAGGATCAATGAAACTGAAGACAGGTTAGTGGAAATAATTCAGTCTAAGCAACAAAAAGAATATAAGCATTAAAGACTGAAGAAAACTTGAGGGAAGTGTAGGACACCCATTAAGCTGAACAGTATACGCATTTTAGGATTTTCTAAAAGAAAAGAGACAGAGAAAGGGCCAGAGATATTGTCCAAAGGGAAAAAAAAAAGAAGAAACAATGCCTGAAAACTGCCAAAATCCCAGAAAGAAAATGAATATTTAGATTAAAAAGTCCTCAAGTGTAGCACATAATATGAACCCAAATTAATCCACAATGCGATATACAAAGAGTGATAAAAAAATATGGTAACTGTTTAAAAGCTTTAAAAATTATAGTAAAATAGGAGATGCATTGCCATTAATCTCCCTTCAATCATGCTTATTCCATTTCTTCAAGCACACTTATCCTTCTGCTTCAAACACACCTATGCCATCATTCTTGCCACTTACTGAAGCAGTTTTGGAAGTCTTTTTTCATGTTTCCAGCTGCACTGTAATGGCTGCATTAATGTCCTGAATAGATTCAAAATGTTTATCTTTCATGGTCCTTTTAACTTTCAGGAAGAGTTAGAAGTCATACAATGCCAGGTCCAGTGAATAAGGTGGATGAAGACACTCCGTATTTTTATAACTGGCCTCTCTATTGCATGGCTCTTGGTGGCAGTATTCACCTTATTTATTTATTTATGTGTTTATCCATTCATTCATTTATATTTTATGTCACACCTCGTAAGGACACTCACAAAATCTTCACAAAATAAGACTTACAGAGCTGCTTCACAAAGTGGCAAGGAAGATAGAATAAATGTGTTGGAAGGAAGGGGTAAGGATATTTTAAGGGAGTTTAATGAATGTTTTTTACTGTAATTTTAAAACTTTAAAACTTTAAATATTCACTGTATATTTTAACCACACCTTGATTATAATTCAACTGGGAAAATTAAAGTCAAAGAGAATTTGAAATCAACAAGAGAAAAGCATAAGATGACTGACTATAACACTATCAGTATAATGATGGTAAATAAAGTTACTTTTAATTCTATTATAAAAGTTGAACAACAATAATATTTAAAAAATTACAAATAAAAATATGTTCAGATACATTACATGAATATACATAAATTGGGACAACAATGTAATAAAAGTGTAAGGACACATACATTTGGTGGGCAGACCCACTGGAACCCAAAGACCAAGGACAATAGCCAGGCTCAGGGGCACACACATGCCTTTGGAGGGTGGAGTAATCAGTGAGACCAGCAAGTGGAAGCATCTGAAGCAGCAGCAAGGAGCCAGCAGCTGGACTCTGGAGAACTCCACCAATGGAAAACCAGTCCCAGCCCCCCACATGTAGAGGCCAAGATCAGCTCCATGCTCAGCCCATTTCTGAGATCAAACATGGACAATATCACAGAACTGTAAACACCAGAGGTATTGTACTACTTTTATTCTCCCTTGTTTGGTTGGCTATCACTTTCCTATCTGGTTGGATGTCATCTTGTTTTGTTTTGTATTCTGTGGTTATTTTTTGTATTTGGGGTTTTTTTTTTCCTTCTCTCCTCTCTTTCTTTGGTCTCCTTTTTCTTTCTTTCTTCTTTTCTTTTTCATTCCCTTTCTCTTTCTTCCTTCTTTCTTTTACTGTTTAGGTTTCTTACCTTTCCTTTTCATTTTTTTCTATTGATCCTCTTACTCTCCTCCCTCAACTACTTCTTGAATTTAAACTTTCAAGTGAGTAAACATTGTCTCTGCCCTTTCTGATTACTCCTTCACATTCTATTTCATTCTTTCCCTCCTGTGTCTTCCACTTTCCCAAAACTTGGGTGATCATCCTTTGACCTCCAGCCTTGACTCCACTATATTTGACTTCATTCATCACTCCAGTCTGTCCCCTACACATCTTAACCTCCCTGACCCCTGCAGAAGGGTAAAATCACTCCACTAAGGGGAAAATCGCTGCATAAAAGTGCACAGTATATGTTTGATTTTATCATATAACTTTAGAGTTTGCTCCTGTGGTCAGAGGTAGCAGGTTAATGGTTACCATAAATTATTAGTAGTTAAGTTGTACATGAAAATATTGTTATTAAAACTGTATTACCCAGCCAGGATGTCATACATGTGATAAATATTTTTCCCCTGTAAAAGACTGTGATTGTATGGCATCATAATCATCACCACAGCCCAGTACCAAAGGACATGGAGCTGAGCCAAATAGTAATTTTGCATCCTTTACAAATTGGGAAGGTAGGTTCTTTGGATAGCTATAAAGAAGCACCTACATCCAGAGCACATCCCTGAAGAACAGACATCATTTAGGGAAGTCTCAATACTAGAGATAAACCTGTATATCATAAGAAATCAGAAATCATCAACATAGATTACAAAATAAAATAAGAAAGAGAAAATAAAAAATGACAAGATGCAGAAGCAAAATGCAAACCCAGACCACCTGCCCACCCTGGACAAGACTGAAACTCAATGAGATAGATAAAATTGGAAGTCAAACACTGGAACTTTCTGAAATGATAGCAACAGAAGTGAAAAAACAAGTGAAAAAGGCTATAGAAAAATAATCTCTCAGGTACAAAAAGAAATGATGCTTAAAATCAAAGACATAAGAGAAGACAAAGATAAAAGAATAGATGAGCTTAGAAGAATGATGGAAACAAAAAATACCAAACATAGGAAAGAAGTGGAACCCATGAAACAGATCTGAACAGAAATCCAGGAGATTGAAACCTCCATTGAATGTATATGCAACAGACTGAATGAAGGAGAGGCTAGGTTATCAGATCTTGAAGACAGAATTGCAGGTAGTGATAATGAAAAGAAAGACATCTTAAAATAGCAACAGACCATGAAAAATCAATCCAGCAGCTACAAGATGAAGCAAAGAAGAATAACGTAAGATTGAATGAGGTCAATGACAAAGCTGGAGACAGTGCAAATGCCGTAAAAATTTTCTTCAGAGAAATCATGGCAGAAAACTTCCCAAGTGAGGATAAAGAATTTGACATACAAACAAATGAAGCATATAGAACTCCAAACAGCCGTGACAAAATAAAATTATACAAATGCCTATAATAATCAAGATTCCAGAAATGAAGCAAAGAACAGAATATTAAAAGCTGTTAGAGAAAAGAAACAGTTCACCTATAAAGGAAAACCTATCAGAATCATGACAGTTATCTCAACACAAAACCTCAAGTCAAGAAGAGCTTGGAGTGAACTATTTCATGTCCTGAAAGAAAGAAAACAACTTCCAACCCAGATTGATGTACCCTGCAAAGCTATCTTTCAACATTAATGAAGAAATAAGATACTTCAATGACAAAGAACAACAGAAGAAATTCATGACCACCAAACCAACACTGCAGAGTACTGAAAGATATTCTAGACAGAGATATAAAAGACCACAATTCCAAGAACAACAACAGAAAGAACCTACCAAGCAGGAAAAGCAATTAAACAGAGGAGAAAAGCAGGGAACAAACAGCAGGAAAATACCATGACAAAGATAAGCCAATACATATGTTAACCATCAATGTAAATGACCTCAATTCACCAATCAAAAGAAACAGACTGGCAGAATGGATCAAGAAACAAGATCCAACAATATGTTGTATACAAGAAACACAATTAACACAAAAAGAAATTCATAAACTGAAAATCAAAGGTTGGAAAACAATCTTTCTTGCAAGAGGAACCAAGAAAAAAGCAGGGGTGGCTATTATGTTTACAGACAATGTGAACTTCAAACCAAGAATGATCAAAGGAGATAAAGAAAGTCACTACATACTTGTTAGGGGAAATCTTCAAGAGGAAGAGATAACAATTATAACTATGTATGCACCAAATATGGGAGCACCAAACTGTGTAAGACAATTATTAATAGACATGGAAAATCAAATAAGCAATAACACAATTGTAATGGGAGACCTTAATACCCCACTGTCACAAAGAGATAGATCAACTAGACAAAAAATCAACAAAGAAATAACAGAACTGAACCAAACCTCTGAACAAATGGACTTAGTAGATGTTTACAGAGTGTTTCCACCCAACAACATCAGAATACACATTCTTCTCAGCTGCACACAGGATGTTCTCTAAAACAGACCATATACTAGCCCATACACCATGACCAAGTGGGATTCATGCCAGGAATGCAGATGGTTCAACATACACAAATAAATAAATGTAATACATCATATCAACAGAGCCAAAGACAAAAGTCACATGATTATCTCAATAGATGCAGATAAAGCTTTTGATAAATCTGGCACTTTTTCATGGTAAAAACCCACAGAAAATTGGAATAGATGGTCTGTACCTCAATCTGATAAAAGCCATCTATGACAAACCAACAGCCAACATCATACTAAATGGACAAATACTGAAAGTTTTCACTCTAAAATCAGGAACAAGACAAGGATGTCCACCATCACCATTCCTATTCAAAATAATTCTGGAAACATTAGCCAGAACAATTAGAAAAGAGAGAGAAGTAAAAGGAATAAGGATAGGAAAGGAAGAAGTTCAATTGCCATTATTTGCAGATGACATGATACTCTTCACAGAAGACCCCAAAAACTCCACCAAAAGACTTCTAGAGTTAATAACCAAACACAGTAGTGTAACTGAATACAAAGGCAACACTAAAAAATCAATAGCATTCCTGTACACATAAAACAAATTCACTAAGAGAGAAGTTAGGAAAACCACACCCTTTATAATAGCATCTAAAAAAATGAAATACTTAGGAATCAATCTAACAAAGGAAGTAGAGGATCTTTATATTGAAAATTACAGTACTCTGAAAAGGAGATCAATGAAGATATCAGTACATGGAAAGATATCCCTTGTTCATGGATAGGAAGAACCAACATAGTGAAAATGGCCATACTCTCAATATTTTTATACAGATTTAATACAATCCCAATCAAAATACTATTTGCATACCTCACAGAACTAGAGAAAACATTCCTAAAATTTATCTGGAAGCAGAAGAGACCTAAAATAGCAAAGGCAATCCTGGGCAACAAAGGCAAGGCAAGAGGCATCACAATCCCTGACTTGAAATTCTACTACAAACTACTGTGATAAAATCAGCATGGTACTGGCAATAAAACAGACTGGAGGACAAGAGGAACAGATTAGAAAGGGCAGACACAACTACAAATACACTCAGCCACTTTATCTTTGACAAAATGGCCCAACATGTTTACTGGAAGAATGATAGTCTCTTTAATAAATGGTGCTGAAAAAACTGGCTCTCCACATGCTAAAGACTATAACTAGACCCATGTCTATCACCATGCACTAAACCAATGTCAAAATGGATCAAAGATCTAAATATTAAAGCAGAAACACTCAATCTACTGGAAGAGAAAATAGGTAGAAATCTTGAAGACACAGGTGTAGGCAGATACTTTATGAAAAAAATCCAAAATGCTTGGGAAGTACTTCAAAGAATCAACAACTGGGATCTCATCTTATTTAAAAGCTTTTGCACATTAAAAGAAATCACCAAAGAGAGTGAAAAGACAACTCACAGAGTGGGAAAATATTTTAGCCAACTATCCTTTGTTATCAAAGGACTTATATTTAAAACATACAAAGAATTGAAAAAAAACCAGACCCCCCCCAAATTCAAAGACCCATTCCAACAATCACATCTGAGATGAACACACATTCTCAGATGAAGAAACACAAATAGCAAATAAATGTATGAAAAAATGTTCAACTTCATTGGTCATTTGAAAGATTCAAATTAAAACAACACTGAGATTCCATCTCACCCCAGTAAGAATGGCTATCATCAAGAAATCAACCAATAGCAAATGCTGGAGGGGCTGTGGGGGAAAAGGAACACTTCTCCACTGTTGGTGGGAGTGTAGACTGGTACAACCACTGTGGAAATCAGTGTGGAGATTCCTCAAAAAAATAGGATTGGAGGTCCCTTTCCACCCAGCTGTTCCCCTTCTGTGTATTTTCCTAGAAGAATTAAAAACATCACGGGCCGGTGAGATGGCTCAGCAGCTTAAGCGCCTGCCCGGCAAGCGCGAGGGCCTGAGTTCGACTCCCGGAACCCACATACGAAAAAGGGGCCGGTGATATCACTCAGCAGCATGGGCGCCTGCTGGCGCGCAAGGTCCTGAGGTCGACCCCCCGGTATGCACAAAAAAAAAAAAAAATCATACCACAGCAATGTATGTACACCCATGTTTATAGAAGTACAATTTGTAATAGCTAAATCTTGGAAACAACACAAATGACCATCAACCGAGGAATGGATAAAAAAGATGTGGTATTTTTATACAATGGAGTACTACTCAACTATAAAGAAGAATACACTTTAGACATTTATAGGGAAATGATGCAACTTGAGACCATACTCATAAGTGAAATAAATAAGACTTGCATGTGAAAACATCATATTGTCTCCTCAGTATAAGAAGCTGGAAGAACAAATAAGATCCAAAATGTACAATAGATATTGTGAAATGGGAAGAAACTGTTCAAAAGGAAAGAGAAACTGGGATGGGGGAAAGGAGAAAAGAATTAAGGGAAAAGGAAAAACAAATAAATTATCTATCTATCTATCTATCTATCTATCTATATATATATATATATATAGATATAGATAGATATATATACAAGATATTTAAGATAGTTATACTACTAATTGCTATTAGTTCATTGAAAACAATGGTTTGTACCTATATTGTTTGATCAATTTTTCGTGCTTATATCCTGTAATATGAGCAACTACTATAAAGATAACAATACTCAAAGTACTAACCATTGTTACTCTCCTACAATATTGTTTTGAAATTTTGTACCATCGTTTTTATTGTATTACTTTTTTCCTCTTTTAAAAATAAAAGACGGGGGCCGGTGAGATGGCTCAGCGGCATAAGTGCCTGCCTAGCAAGCGCGAGGTCCTGAGTTCGACTCCTGGTACCCACATATGAAAAAAGGGTCGGTGATATTGCTCAGCAGCATGGGTACCTGCTGGCACACGAGGTCCTGAGTTAGACCCCCAGTACCCATGAAAAAAATTAATTAATTAATTGAAAAATAAAAGAAGGGCATAATGATAAAATCATCAATTCTGTAAGAACTAACAATTCTAAATGCTTACTCATCAAACATCAAAACCTCAAAGTAAATGAGAATTTTAAAATAATTGAAAAGAAAAATGTAAAAGTCTAAAATTACAGTGCAATTGCAATGCTCCATTCTCAGTAATTAATGAAACCTAGGTACATACAAACAGTAAGGTTATAGATCATCTTAGTAGTGCAATTAACTGACTTAACCTAATTATACATTTGAGTAATGCTGATGTACAATTGGAGAATACATTTCTTTTTTCATCTGGATATGATAAAATCATCAAGCTATTCAGTGTTCTGTGTTGAGAAACTTTTTAAAAGTATTAAAGAATATAATTTATGCTAAATATATTTCTAACCATAACAAAATTAAAGTTGAAATCAATAACAAAACAATGTCTGTTTCTATAAACTCCTCAAACATTTTTGACTAAATACTTCTGTATAACACAGTGGTCTTAAATGAAAATACAAATGAATTTAGAAAAAAATGTTAAATCAAAGCAAATAAAAACATCATATTGAACTCCATGAGATGTGCTAAAGCAGTATTTACATGGATATTTATTGTGTATATGCCTGAGTTAGAAAAGAAAAGTCTCAATTCATTGATATCAGTTTGGAAAATATAAACTAGAAAGAAAGGGGGTAGAAAGAAAAGAAAGCAAAAAGAGAAGGAAGACTAAATTGAAATGCCAAATAGAGAAGAACAAAATAAAATGTAGATAAGTATTAAGTTGAGAAAGGAAAAACAATAGAAAAAGCTAATGAAACCTAATGCTATTTCCTTAAGAAATAAACTGATAACATTAATAAAGCATTAAGCAGAATGACTAAGAATAAAAATATTTTAAATATATTGGATAAGATTCTTCAGACATATAAATATAATAATACAATAGTATAAGAAATCATAGACTCTTAATTCGACAATTTAGATGAAAGAAATTATGTGAAAGAGACAAACCTTCCAAATTCACTCAAGATTAATTACTTTTGCTATTTACCAACTACAAACTTGGTAGTCTAAGTAACACAAATTTATCCTACTTTTGTGGAGTCAGGAGCCCAAGCACAGGTTGATTGGATCTCAGTTTAGAAATTCACTAGAAAACCAGTAAAGGGTCAAGGATTGTTTTTAAACTGAAATTTATATAGCTACAGATATATAGATATAGATATAGATATAGATATAGATATAGATATAGATATAGATACCATGGGCCACTTAACTGGGAATTTTTAGAAGCATTTTTAGAAGCAGAATTAGAAAGATTGACCACTAACATATTTCTAATAAACTATTGCTGAATGCCTGCATTAGCACCATAAAAGAAGACAAGAAGTTCTAAAATTGGAAATGAAGAAATATAATTGTTGTTGTTCTCACATAATAATACAGTATAATATGATTACCTACAAGGGAACAAAAATGTTTATGAAAAGACTGCTAGAATTATATAAAAACAAAGAAGCTGCTGAATATAAAACTTCAATGACTTTATAACAATAAATCACATATTTATACACTAGCAATAAAAAGTATAACATATCACTTGAAAAACATAATATACCAGAAAAACAAAGTAACAGAAAAAATTATAAAATGTTGTTGAAACACTGTTAGAAAACATCACTTGGATTGATAAACTTTTATAAATCAAAAATTACATGTTTTGTTTTGTTTTATTTTATGTCTAAAGACTAGGAACAGAGTTGTTTCCCACTTTTAGGGCCTGTAAAAATGTGACTTTGTTTATGTAGTCCCCCAAATAGTGTAAGTATTGCAACATATTTTGGGACCACTAGTAAGTGAGTAGCTCATATTTCCTATTATATGAAAGTGATTCTTAAATTTTCTTTGTAAATTATAATCATATTTCATTATTTATATATAATTACCACAAAATGATACACACTTTTCTAAACTCTGCAAATAATTATGCCTTCTATAATAAGCTTCAAAATGATGCATGCATTTAGTAATCATAGCTAAATTTTTATGATTATAAGTGACAGATGTCTGTAGCCTGCAATCATTTTAACTTGACATTTTCAATTATTATAGCTATATTGATGAAAGAAGATTAAGGAGCTCTCAGATGCCAAATCCCATTATTTCAACTTTATGTACAGCTGTCAAGGCCTAATAATTCCAAAGTGATCTAACCGTTCTGGAATAAAAATGCATAAAGCAGGTCCTCTTGGTAATTTGAAACTGAATCTAATTTCTCACATTTAAAGGAAAATAATGAGTATAAATCTATTTTTTAACTTTCACTTCTCCTTTAAAAGTGATATGTCAAACTTAGAAAATAGAAATAATCGACAAGTAAGATTATGTTGCTAGGTAAATTTTAATAATGTGTTTATTTGCCCTGAAGCTTTTAATACACATATAACTTGGAATAGGTAACCAAGATTGGAGATATTAGGTTTTCAGAATTGATAGTCATTACTGCTTTTCTTTAGTTTAACATTTCTTTTTTTTTTTTTTTTTTGTGGGTACCGGGGGTCGACCTCAGGACCTCGCGCGCCAGCAGGCACCCATGCCGCTGAGCGATATCACTGGCCCCTTTTTCGTATGTGGGTTCCGGGAGTCAAACTCAGGCCCTCGCGCTGGCCGGGCAGGCGCTTAAGCCTCTGAGCCATCTCACCGGCCCAGTTTAACATTTCTTTCAGCAATTGGCAGGCCTGTCCTTTTCAACTCATCTTTGAAGAACAGTGAATAATTCATAGCATCTTGACTGGGTCCTTGGTATTGTGAAAAACTTCACTGTACCACACCACTCTTCTAGCTTACTAAAGATGATCACAAATCATTATTTAAAATGTATGATACAGGGCCGGTGAGATGGCTCAGCAGCATAAGCGCCTGCCTGGCAAGCGCGAGGGCCTGAGTTCGGCTCCCAGAACCCACATACGAAAAAAGGGCTGGTGATATCGTTCAGCGGCACGGGCGCCTGCTCATGCACAAGGTCCTGAGGTTGACCCCCGGCACCCACAAAAAAAAAAAATAAATAAATAAATAAAATAAAATAAAATAAAGTGTATGATACAAACCCTCTACATTTATTCTTTCTTTTTCCATTATTTCCTCAAAACTTATTTTAAATAGGAAGGTGCACATCTAATAGAAATAAGGTTATTTCTGTTTTACAAACAGGTCAAAGTTTAGATGAATAAATAAATATATTTTGAGTACTAATTATGAAATGAATTGGAAAGTTAGAATTTGAACGTAGTAATGGGATCACCTCTCACATTCTCTTTCACACTTACCTTGTGATTTTCATCTAAATATTTTTCAGATATCATAATGTTTCTTAAACTATTAAACTCTCAGTAATAAAGTAATAAATTTCCTTCTCTATTCTTGACTTTTCTTCTACATTTATAAACCATAGTTTTAAAATATAATTGATATACAATAAACTATATATAAAGTATAAAATTTGATGACATTTACATATATACATTGGTGAAATCAAATTGTCAAGATAAGGAACACATCCATAACCCTCAAAGTTGCCTTGTTGCCCTTTATAATCTCAACTCCCCATGCCTTTTGATCCTCTCTTTATAATCATTGATCTGCTTTAACCTATGTCTGTATTTTGGTTTGCATTTCCCAGAATTATCTATCAATTAAATTACACATAAGTTAATATTTTACCCCAAGATGGATAAACTGGTGTACTTTGTGATAAAATTATTAGAGATGGAGGTTACACTTAGGTAACCAGGCAAGGCTTCACTGAGAATGAGAAAAGACCTGGAATGATGAAGGATAAGTAACTTAAATTATTTCTGGAAGGAATTCGTGTAGACAGAGGGACAACACATGCAAACTAAGAAACAGGATTATGCTTTTTGTGTTCTTTAAGAAGCGGGGAGCCGGGGATATAGCTCAGTGGTACGAGTGCCTGCCTGGCAAGCACAAGGTCCTGAGTACCCACATAAAAAAAAAAAAAAAAAAAAAAAAGAAGCAGGGAAACCTGAGTAATTGTAGTGCCTGACAGGGATATAGTATGAGATGAAGTCAGGAAAATGATATGATTCCTATAGTTCCATAATTTCCCATGACAGATATAATGAAATATGATTGTGGCGGCTTAGTTTAATCCTTAAGAGTAGGCAGTTAAAGCAGCCTAATGAGAAGGTTGATAAAAGAGCTAATTCAAGCAGCTGGTTAATCAAGAAGATGGTTAAGGCTGGAAATGTAAAAGATAACACAAAAACAGAGGGCAAAGATTTGGGATAAGAATAAGGAGCAAAGGACTCTTTCTTCCAGGAAGAAGACTGTTATATAGGGTACATTAAGTTAGTTAACAACTCTAACAGCTGCACCCTACCTCCAGACCACTGATTTCAGCTGCACCTGGAGAAACAGAAATACAAGATGACCAGTTTTCTTTTGAACTATTTTGAACTCATTCCCTTTGAAACTAGCCCCTTCCTGGGCCCTGCTTTTTCACAGAAATGCAAGGCATGAACCCAGTTTGAATCTTCCAGTCAGAATTCCTTCACAGTAGACATCTATCATGAGCTTTTCTTATTATTTATCTCCAAAAATACTCTCATAACTTCCTCCTTTTGGTTCATTACTTCATTATTTATTGTTTGTGGAATCATAAGCTCCATTTATACATAATTAACAATTTCACTACAATGTGATTGGATTAAACAAAAAAATACATCGTCTTGTGGTTTTGGAGGAAGAAAAACTCAAGACCAAGTTTTTAATACATTTGCTTTCCTCTGAGGACAATGAGGGAAATAATGGTGTTCATGCTTTTTACCTAGTTTCTGGACATTTGCTTGCAATCTTTGCCTTTCTTAGCTGGTGCAAGCATAACAAGCATAAACTCAATCTCTGCTATCATTTTTTTTTGTTTTTTTGTTTTTTTTTTAATGAAAGGGTCTTCCTATATAGTTCAGGTGGACTTTGAACTCACTCTGTAGCCCAGGCTAGATTTTTCAATCTTGTGGCAGTCTTCCTGCCTTAGCCTCCAGAGTGCTGAGATTACAGGTGTGCACTGCCACACCCAGCTGTCTGCCTTATTTGAAATGACGCTCTTCCTCTGTGTGTTGCTGTGTCCAAAGTCCCTTTCCTATGATATGATTCAGATTAGAACTTATTCCTGTATAAACTCATCCTAACATTTCTTATGACATCAGCATACTTATGACGTACTTAATCAATTGTCAACTATATAATTTTCAAATAAGTTCATAGTCTTAGGTTCTGTGATTTAGGACTTTAGTATGCAAAATTTGGAAGGACATAGTTGAACCCTCAATAATAATCCAAGTATAAAATGAAGGAAAATATTAAACATTTAGAAACTGTATAATACCAATTCTAAACACATTATTTTAGAAAGAAAAGAAGATAACAGTTCTCTATTCATTTTATAAGGTCATCATAAGCCCAATACCAACATCAAAGTTATTACAAGAAAAGAATATTACAGGGCAATGTGTTCTGTTTTTGTTTTTGTTTTTTTTGTGGGTACCAGGGGGACGACCTCAGGACCTCGTGCGCCAACAGGCACCCGTGCCACTGAGCGATATCACCGGCCCCTTTTTCGTATGTGGGTTCCGGGAGTCGAACTCGGGCCCTCGCGCTTGCAAGGCAGGCGCTTACGCCGCTGAGCCATCTCACCGGCCCAGGGCAATGTGTTCTGTGATAGAAAATATTTAATTAAACCTTATCAAACAGACTCTGGTACCATATGCTGAAGGATAGTACATCATAAATAAGTTGTTTGTTACAGTAAACCAAACTTGATTTTATATAAATCAAATAAATAAATCAACAGAAAACAGGAAAATAATAAATGTCTCTATAAATTATAAAATGTTGATAAAATTCAGCAGATTTCCACAAAAAGTTATCATCAAGTGAGGGATTAAATGGAGTTCTAAAAGCCAAAGTGTATCATTTTAATAGTTAGACATTCACAAAGATCAGAAAAAGGCGAGGGTGCAGTCTTACATTTCTATTCCCCAGTCTACCAGAAGTCTAGGTACCTATAGTAAATCAAGGGAAACAAATAAAATGCATTATAATTTGAAAAGAACACAATGTAACACAAAAATTTATATGTAATGGTAATATGTAATCATAATACCACTAATCTGTAAATTATATGAGTATTCATTAACCAGAAAATATCAGACAAAAATGGGCTATCATGTAATAGATTACTACTGTGCACTGAAAAGTCAGATTATTAATGTGAACATAAGTGCATCTTATACATATTTTTTGGAGAGAAAATAACTAGATACTATGTAGAACCTTAGGTTTCATGTCATTAATATTAAGTTCCCGGGCCGGTGAGACGGCTCAGCGGCTTAAGCGCCTGCCTTGCAAGCGTGAAGGCCCGAGTTCGACTCCCGGAACCCACATACGAAAAAGGGGCCGGTGATATCGCTCAGCGGCACGGGCGCCTGTTGGTGCACGAGGTCCTGAGGTCGTCCCCCCGGTACCCACAAAAAAAAAAAAAAAAAAAAATATTAAGTTCCCATACAGAAAGAGCTAGTCCTTGTTTATGCAGGTCAGAAAATTGTCAAAGTGGTGGGGCAGTTACCAGAAAGGGACAGAAGCAAACTACTGTGATGATATAGATGTTTTAACGTGTTTCTTTGTTACAAAGATGTACACAATTGCCAAAAAAAAAAAAAAAACAACCATGTAACTGAACATTAAATAATAGAACATTTTTTTAAAATGAAAGTTATACTATGTTGCCCCAGCTGGGCTTGAATTTGAAATCCTTGATACTCAGTTTGAGTAGCTGGGATTATAGCCATGCACCACTACATCTGGTTTTAGAATAGTATATTTTTATATACTTTTTAAATTTAAATACTTACCATACTTTTTCGCTAATATGGTGAATGTTTAAATTTTTAAAAGTTACATCTCAAATAATCCACCTCAGAATACACCCCTCACTTCAAACACACTTATCCTATTGTTCTTGCCACTTTCTAAGCAGGTCTGGTAGTCCTCTACCTTGAGTATCTTTAGTCATGCTGTCATGGTTGTCTCCATGTCTTGAATAAATTAAATATTTTAACTTTCACGAGCCTCTTGACTTTGGGGAGGAGCCAGAAGTTGATCATTGCCAGTTCTGGAGGATGAGAACACATCACAATGTTTTATGAGCCTGCCTGTCCTTTGGATGGCACTTGGCAACAGCATTCACTGTATTTCTTAACACACCCTGTAGTAAACATGGTCACAAAAGAAGACTTCTAGAACTCATTCAGAAAGCAGCAAGAAAGAGGGGATAATGTTTTCTAGGGGAAGTATTTTGAGGAAAATTAATGGCAATGCATCTATTTAAAAATTTAAATATTCACTGTATATTTTGATCACCTGGTTTATGAAAGAATACATAAGTATAAATGACTATCTCCCCATCTAATTGCTATCCCTTTCAATGGATGAAACATTTGGCCTCAATGAACTTTTATAGTGATAAACATTTATTCTACATGTTTTGAACATGCTGTAGTGGGGTGAGATTATTGTAATCACTATCAAAATATTATATTTTAGAGGGAGAAATTAAGGTCCTAGGAAGTTCAGTAGTATACTTAATACCAGTTATATAGCTGCATAGCTGGTTAAGCTAACCTTTTAAAAATATGTTAACTAGTGATTAATATCTATAATAACTAAAACTAGCAGCAACTAAAAAAATTAAGCATTGGAAAATTTTTGTCTTAAAAAAGGCTTATATAGTATAGTAAACGTTATTCTGAAAATACAAAGATTGGTTAGTGAAAGAACTATAATTGGAACTCTCATCTAATGATTACAAGCCCCTTGTTCTTTCCTGAAAAGGATATTAATTCTCAGAAACATTAATAAAAGAACCAAAATGGCACATGAGGTGGGAATTTTTGGTGAATTAGCTTTAGATTATATTTGAGCAAATAAATTATTGTTATTATTTAAAACATTAAGAAAGCTATTTGGTGGCATGTTTTCCACATTTTTCCTGAGAAATATAAATCTGGATCATGATTATGGTTGTATCATCTTGTTGAGTGACTTCTTATGGATGGTTTAGAGTTTAGTTTCCTAATTCCAAAAGGGCTTTGGCAATATGTAAACTGTTGTGTTCTTTTGAGTAGTATAATAAGATAAGGTACTTAAAAACACCATGAGTTCTGAAAAATACTTGAGGTTTCCTCCTTCAGAAAAGCATACACAGAGATCACTGGAGATGCCTTCTCATTCTCTTTTGTCTACACATCTTTTTCTTCAGGTTACCCTAATAGTACTTTTTGTTTCTATTTTGACAAGAAACAAAGTTAGTAGCTTACCATCTTTTCTCTTGACAGTTACCTGACTTATAGAAATCCAACATATGTTGAACCAGGACTTTGCTCTGATATTTCATTCTCTGATAACACTCTTCATTATTCTTAAATTTGTAGACAGTAAGGAGTCTCCAGTGTCAGCAATTTGTCAGAGGTAATTGTTGAAAAGTTATTTCCAGCTTTGTGTTCTAATGAGCTCAGTGGTTCATTCTGAGTGTCTGAATCTGAAGATAATCAGCTTCACAACTCTCTTAGTCACAGAGAAGTCTGCAGTGAAGGGTACAATGAGTCAAATTTAAAATAGATATTTCTATTAGTAGCAAATAAGACTTCAAACACATTTTCACGCATTTTCTTTCTTTCTCTTCCAGTACATTGACATTTTAAAATTATGTAGAGATTTTAGAAATCTACTGGTATTTTTGCTTTTAAAAATTACTTCTGTTTTTCAAAAATGCAGAACAAAACCAACAATACATATAACACTGTGAAATCAATCATATTAGATTCAGAATTCTAAGAAAGTCACTGTTTTCAAGATAGTCTGCAGACATTTTTATTGTTTCAATCAATATTAAAAGTACAAATAGTTAAGCAATGAGCAATAGTGAATTTTTCAAGATCCTATTTAAATATAGTTTAATACCTGTCATTTTAACAATTTACATAAAGACAAAAAATTAATATTTGTTATTCTGAGAAAAGTATTCTACATTTTTTTAAGGTCCTAAAAGAGGCCTTATCTTAGGTAAATTGGTCTTTTGCTGATTTCAATTATGTTAGAAATATGCCTTCCAAAGTTAGTTGGTAATATGTTTGACTATCCATCTATGTAATTATTAGATCACAAATATTATTTCCAATGCTGATCATAAATGTAAGTCACTTAAATAATTTAATATTATGGATTTTATTTAATAATCTCAGAATGTTTGTTTTATCTTAGAGTGAGAGGAATGGTAATTGTTTTGTTCTTGAAATAGATATTTTATTTGACCGTATGTTCAAATTTTTCTTCCTTTTCCTCTGACTTATTAATGGCAATATTTAACATATTTGAAATGCTGGTGTATTTATGATAACAGTACATTCAGGAAACATGAGAAGTCTTCCACTTGGCTACTTTTCAATGTGCATTGAAATTTAATTTTTAATTTGCTTTACATATTTTATTGTAGTATAGTTCATAAGTTCAATATTATCAAACAGGTGACTCTTTTAAATAAAATGCATAAATACAATATTCAAAGCAAAAATAACTTTTTGGTCCCTCTTTTATACATTCAATACATTTTTGTTTTGTTTGATTTAATTTTTGAATTTTGTTTTTACTTTGTCATTAATCTTGGCTTTTCTTCTTTTGCTGTGTGTATAATTTATTTTGGCCCTAATTCAGAAGGATCAAATGTTGGACAAAAGAAAAAATATAAAACCCAATATTTTACATTTCTAATTTTACTTGGAGAAGAATTTCTGATAATTAATTTAGCCTTTACAGGACCCTAGAATACCATTTAGTAACATACTGAGAGAGCCCATTGACTTTTCAGAAAAGTCTTATTTATAAAGAAGGAACAGCTTATGAAAACACAGCATCTAAAGAAGAGGTTCTATACACTCAATTTCCCTGGAAGGACTCCTATTGGGCATTCTATGTCATGTGATTTTTTTTTTTTTTTTTGACAAATAGTTTCTCAATGATGAGAAAGTTACCTCTAGAAATTGGAGTATATTTTGGACTGTAGGTTTTTCTATCAACTTTAATAGTGCAATTTCTAAAGCACAGGGATTTCTTAAGACAGCCTCAGCTGTAAATATGGAATGAGTTCACCAACTTCTTACAGTGATTTATCAGTGGAAATTATGGTAAATGTAGTACTTCCTCTCCTTAAAAATTTGCTATGAAGTTAGGTACAATTTTGTATAATTCAAAGCATCTTGGAATTCTCTTATGGAAACAATAGGCAGGTCCAAAAGTCAAATGGTACAATTACTTGAATTATCAATATTTGTTTAAAAGAATAAATTATTATATAGTCATAATTAAAATTGTATTAAGGGGAAAATATAAATGAACTTGTCTTACATAATAATCATGGTCATGTAGCATTTTTAAGTAACTATTAATAAAAGATAAAATATCATTTATCAAATGCAAAATAAACTGCTTCACCTAGAGTTTCTTTTAATGTTCTTAAGATATGTCTAATAAAAAGAAAATGTTCATGCCGAAGTACATACAAATGTCAGTAACATTACACAGGGGTCAACACAAACCTATCTGTACACTTCCCATTTCATCAGGAAGATAAATGCCAGCTAATGTACAAATCGACATAAATATTATTGTTTATAATTAATAATTCAGAATATTTTTAAATTTTCTTATTTCCATTTTATATTTTTAATATTACTTATATTTTGAACTGTACTTCAGCAGTTGACTTTGAGCAGATAAATGACCTAATTAGATCAATTAAATATATTCCTTTATGAATTACTATACCAATTTAGTCCTTTAGATGAACATCTACTAAAAAGATCTTCACTAATACCTATGGCTTAGGACAGTAGTCTCTTAAATTTTATTCATGCTCTTCAAGGAATTTTGAAATCTACATACAATATCTTCTTACAAATATTAAATTGATATCAACTGTTTTTATCACACTTAAAACATTTTGTGTGCTCTAAGCAATTAAGCCAGTTATATAAATTTTAATAAAATTCTTTTGGGATATACAGGCCATAATAAATTCATTCTCACTATTATCAATTTGAAAATACATTAAATTACTTTAAAAATTATCCAGTTTTCTTTTTGCCTCCAATCTACCTTCAGTTTCTGTTTGGTTCACAAAATATTATTATACCATATTTAGTATAAAAATTTACTGCAGCATTATTTTTCTCTAAAATAAAAATATGAAAATAAGTTTTACTTAAAAATTATTTCCTGGGCTGGTGAGATAGTTCAGCAGCATAAGCACTTGCCTGCCAAGCGTGAGGTCCTGAGTTAGACTCCCAGTACCCACATAAAGGAAAAAAAGGGCCAGTAATATCGTTCAGCGACACAAGCACTTGCTGGCAAGCACAAGGCCCTGAGTTCAGCTTCCAGTACCGACATTTAAAAAAATAAATAAATAAAAAATAAATATATATATATTTTTTTCTTTTTGTATGACTTTCCACGTCAGTGTTGATTCATTTTTCCTGGATCAAGATGCTATGCTAATTTATATAATTATTATTAATGCAGAACTCAATAAAATATAAATAATATATGAATTGTAATCATTTAACCTAAAGAGCAAAGTAATATGAGAAGTTTTTTTTCATAATGACATGACTAGGATGGTTTGTTTTGCTTTTTAATTGTCATATGCATTGAGGAATAAGTTCTTGTTAGAATATATACAGATATGTCCATGTACAAATACGTGCATATATATGGCACATTTTGATTATTTACTCATTTGGTATTAAACATTGGTAATATTGTTTACATGTTGGTTATCTTTAAGAATGCTGCTTTGAATATTAGTGTATAAATTCAAAATAATTTTTTGTTTCTTTTTTCCAATGCACCCCCCACAAAACTGTTCTCTCTATTCTTTAATACTGATTGTGAAATTCACAATATTTTTCCCTCTTGTATGCTTCTGAAACTTAATAGTTTCTATATTCATTTCATTTATATTATCTTAATAGTACTATGTATTCTCAAATCCTACATTAATTGAATAGTTCTTCATGCAAATTTATTCATATAAAACTTAAGGGGTGGAAGTGATGTAGATTTTACATATATTTTATATTTCTTATATTATGTTGTTTACATTATTTTCTTCAATATTTAGGATAGTTTAACAAATGGTAGTTAATTTTATAGTTATTTTTCCTAAACTTGGAGTTTAAACATGGAAAATTTTATATCTGAAAATACCAAACAGTATCCCGAGAAAAAAAATTATAAAACCTAAAACCAGTAAAACATTTTAGAGGTTGTCTTTGGCATTACTTATAGAAATATATCTATTGAAGAACAGAATTTGAATATTCTCATTAGGGGATGTGATTCTGAATGTTATTAAAAAAAATACAGTGCTTGTGTGTTTCCTCTCTGTTCTTCATCTTTAACAAAACCCCAATCTCAAAGGAACTATCACAAAGAATCAACAATGGGGATCTCATCTTATTAAAAATCTTTTGCACAGCAAAAGAAACCACTAATGGACTGAAGAGGAAACTGACAGTATGGGAAAAACTTTTGTCAGCTGATCCTTAGACAAAGGACTACTATCTAGAATATATAAATACAACAAAGAAATGAAATCCCCCAAATTTAAAGAAGCAATCCAAAAAAGGGGCATGTGAGATGAATATACACTTCTCAGACGAATAACTAGAAATGGCAAATAAATATATGAAAAAAATCAACATCACTGGTCGTTCAAGACATGGAAATTAAAAGAACACTGAGATTCCATCTCACCCCAAAAAGAATGGCTATCATCAAGAAATCAACCAATAACAAATGCTGGAGGGGGAGTGGGGAAAATGAACCCTTCTCCACTGTTGATGGGAGTATAGAGTGGTGCAACCACTGTGGGAATCTGTAGAGATTCCTCAAAAAACTAGGACTACAAAAGCTTTGTTCCCATTTTCTTCCATCTATTCTTTTTTCCCCTTCTTTCCTTTCCCCTCACCCATTCCTTGTTTCCCTTCTCATTTGAATATTTTTTTCCTATTTTCCAGTATCTGTTATATATTTTATTTCTTATTTACCTTTTCAATTTCCCCCACTAAAATGTACCAATAAAATTAATAATAATGATAAAAAAAACTATGACTAGAGATTTTATTCTACCCATCTATTCCTCTTTTTTGATATCTTCCCAAAAGAATTAAAAGCATCATACCACAGTGATTTATGCACACCCAGGTTTATAGCTTCACAGTTTGTAATAGCTAAATCTTGGAAACAGCCGAAGTGCCCATCAATGGAGGAATGGATAAAGATATGGTATATTTTTATTCAGTGGTGTATAGTAATTCTCTGCCATAAGGAAGGATAAGCTTGAGATATTTCCAGCTTATGGATGCACATTGAGACCACACTCAAGTGAAATAAATTGGACACACATGTGTAAATACCACATTGTTTCTCTGGCATGAGAAATCGAAAGTGTAAATAAGGACCAAAATGTGTAATACATATTATGAAATAGGAAGAAAATGTTCAAATAGGAAGGGGAACTAGTGAGGGACAGGGGGAAAGGAAGGAAGGGAAAAGAAAACGAAAGTGAGAAAAGAAGGAAAAAATGTAAACAAAACTTTTGTAAATAAGGAGGGGAAGAGGGGTTAAAAAGAGGGTAGAGGAATGGGAAAAAAAGAATCAAGTTATATCATGTACAGTTAGAAATTCCCTATGATGAATGTGATCATTATGTATACCTAAAATGTACCAAAAAAGTTAATTTATTAAAAAATAAAAAAAGAAATTATTGCTTGTCTGTCATATTTTTATTTGCTCAATACTATTTTCTTCTGATGATTAATATTTGAAAATGCTTTGGTCCTTTCTGATACTCTCAGTTTCTCAAACCAGAGAAACAATATGATATTTAATCATGTGTGTCCAATTTATTTCACTTAAGAGTATGGTCTCAAGGTTCATCCATTTTCCTATAAATGCCTCATTTATTCCTCTTTTTGGCAGAGTAATACTCCATTGTATAAAATTATCACATCTTCTTTATCCATTCATCTGTTGAGAGGTATTTGGGCTGCTTCCAAATTTAGCTAAAACAAATTGGGTAAGATAACAAGGGAGGCGGAGGAGAAAAGAAGGAAGGGAAAAGAAAAAAGAATAAAAGAAAAAAAATAGAAACAAAGTTTTGTAAGTAAGGAGGGGAAAAGGGGTTGAAGGAAGGGAAGGGGGTTGGGGAATAAAGAAGAATCAATATATATTATGCACAGTTACAAATTCCCTATGATAAATATTATCTTTATGTATATTTAAAATACACCAATAAAATTAACAAAAAATTGGAAGTGTTTGCTTATTTCACCGTCCTGATTTAAACACTATGGAAATGTTATCCTCAAATATGTTTTAAATTCTAACAACTGCACAGCAATATATGTAATAAGCCCAAATGTTTTTATATTTAATTGGTAACTGGTGTTTATATGGTTATATATTATTACTGGATATTCAAGCCATAGGAATTAGTCTCAAAATATAAATCACTCCAGAAAATACACAATTTGCAATGTATGTTGAAAATCAAGTCTACAAATTTGTTAAATATTAAGTAAGTTACATTCAAGAAACAAAAATAAAAAATTAATGTTTCATGTTTTAATAAAAGGTGTTTTCAAACAGGAAACTAAAAGTTTCTAACCACATATAGTTGTGTTTATTCATTCTGTGTATATATATATATATATATATATATATATATAGGCGTGAGTGCACACACTTTAAAGATCCATTTTCTTTGTTTAAAGATCCATTTTCACTTTTAAAGATCCAAAATGGAAGAGATAGAATAAACCTATTTCACTAAAAATCTACTTCCATTTTATAGAAATCTTCTTCCTTCTTTAAATAATTAATAAGCTTGACAAAATATGAGAGATAATGGCTTTTAGACCACAGGCAACAGATAGCTTGGGACTGCAATGCCTAAAATAAGAGAAATAAATGAAGTCAGCCTGGAAAATCTTTCATGTGGTGGTTGAGAGATAGTTACCAGGTCACAGTCAAGAAAAATAGAATTTAAACCAAAGTCTTGTGTTTGTTCTCTCAAATGGAGTAAGCGGTTAGAGTTTAGGAAGGTACATGTGGCTATATTTAGCAGTGCAGATTACCAGAGTAAGGAGCTTATGACAGAGAATGCTTAAAAATCTGCAGACGGGTCCCCTCAAATCAGACAGAAAACTTATGTGTACATATATTAGAAGAAATGACCACAAATGTGGAAAGGACCAGTCAGCAGTGGGCTGATGACCTTAGATACAAATATTCTCAACCACATAGTAGAAAAGTAAATTCAAAAAAACATTAAAAGAACCTTTCACTACTACCAAGTGGGATTTATCAGGTATGCAAGGATGGTTAAGCTATTTTGAATAAAAAAGTTGTGATATATATTAACAGAATGGAGGTAAAACTGTTGTCACCTCAATAGATTCAGAAAAGCACTTGACAAAAGGTCACACCGATTCATGATTCAAAACAAGAAACTCAATAAATTGGATATAGAAGGAGTGACCTCAACACAAGAAAGGACATAGATTAAAAATTCACAGCTAACATCATACTCCACAGAAAGAAGCTGAAAATGTTTCTCTATGCTTAGGAATAAGACAAGGGTGCCCAAGGCTTTCACTTAAAACTTTCATTCATTTTTCATTGGCTTTTTTGTATGTTGTACTATAAGGGACTAATTTTCATTCTTCTGCATATAAATGTAATGTTTTCCAAATAGCATGTATTGAGAAAATTGTATATCCCTACTGTGTGTCCTCTCTCAGAATGTTTCTTGAAAATAAATTGACTGCAAATTCATGGGTTTATTTCTTGGCTTTTAATTTTGTTCTACTGGTATGCTTCTATACATTCTGGTTTGATTACTATAGCTTTGAGATAGATTTGTAAATCAAGTGGTATATTTTTCCATATTTGCTTATTTCATTCAATTTTTACTTTGGCTATTTGGAGCCTTCTGTGGTTCCATATAAATTTTAATTTTTTTTCTGTAACTGTGAAAAATACTATTGAAATTCTAATAGGCAGTTAATTAAATGTGTAGAATGTTTTGGATAGCATGGATTTTTCATAATACTACATAATTCTTCTAATCCATCAACAGGAATGCCTTTCCATTATTTCCGTCTTCTTCAATAATGTTTTATTTTAAAATTTTAGTTTATCTTTCAATTCATTTGTTAAATTTATTTCTGTTATTTTATTATTTTGATGATGTTGTAAAAGGATTATTTTAAAACTTCTTTTTAGAATAGTTTGTTATTATATAATGTAAATATAACTGATTATTGTAATATACTTAATTGAATAGTAGGTATCCATTCATCTCAATATTTCTGTCTTGCAAGATAGTATTTCTATCTCTATATTTATCTGTAATCTACACATGTGTGTATATATATCCTGGCTTAGGAGAAAAGATATATGTAGAATTTGAGATATTATATATACTTAAAATTTTATCTTCTATAAAATATTCAGTTTGTGGATAAAATAAGAGTAATGAACCAGCAGAACAAATACAGATTACTTAACTAAGCCTACCTCAAATCTAAGAAATCTTATATGTAAGATTCCTATGTAAGACATAGCTAAAACAAAAATTTTATTATTTTATGCACAAGGATGCTAATATATCTGCACATATACATAGCCATGGTATATTTTCAAAAGTATTGTCCAACCTTTTCTAAAGTTTGAATTTCTTTTGTGCTTACTGTTCTCCATAGGTACATATCAGCCCAGTACTCTAAGTAGTGTTAAAAACATGACAAGTGGGGAAGACAGAGTTTTGGCCTTTGATTAGTTCCACATCTCAATTTGATTTTAATTTATATCCAACATTTTAAATACAATAATCTTTCACTCATTTATCTGATTAATAAGTCATGAACTTACGGTTTCTAAGAAGACACTATACTGTACTGGTATTAGGGGACTCACAAAATACAAAATATCTATCTTGGAAAATTGCATATTCTAAAAGTACAAATAAAAATGGAGTTAAAAGACATTAAAAAATCTTGTAGGCCTCACTCTGTAAAGGTATGTACAGAGTACAATGGCAGCATTTCACAAAGACAAATAAATGCCATCAAGAGAGCACACAGGCAAGAGGGAGGCAGATTCAGATGAATCAAGATCTTGTGTCTGTGGCAATGAGCGTCATTATTTGAAAAACAGTCACAAAGACATTTCAGTGAGAGACAAAATTATTTTATTATCATTAAATGAAGAAACCCAAAACACCTACCTGCTTGGCCACAGCATAGAGAATATATCCAAGTAAAAAGGATTAAGAAAGGAAGATTTAAAAAAAAGGAAGATCTTTCAAGACATTATAACTATTGTATATAGAAGAGATAATGAGGAACTAAATTTAGCAAAATTGCAATTGGAATTTTATATGTCCACATGATCTATTCGGTTGAAAATGATAGTTTAAAAAAATGTTCTGAAGGAAGACTTTCAGCTGCTGATTCTCCTGGTATCACCATAAAGGAGAGAATTAATTAGATTTGTCAAGAAAAAAATTGCTTCCACATTTTGAGTGTATTTTAAAATTGAATTTTTCTTACTCACTGGCCTGTGAAAAGTCCAAATGCAGTTTTTTCTTGGATCAGGCAAAACACCAATTTTGTTAAATAAAAAACCCTGGATTATGTTAGATGACTATACATAGATAAAGATAGATTAGATATAGACATAGACATAGATAGAGACAGATACATAAATATAGGTGTATGTAAACGTTTTAAAAACTTTTATGTACATATCTATTCTCATAGTTTTCTGGGGTTTTTGTTTTGTTTTGTTTTTATGTTTATAGCTAATTTCAAAAGAATAACTGCTTTAGTGTTTATAGGTGATACATACAGAAGAAATCTATCATTGTGCTTACTGCTATTATGTCAGAGTAGGAAAAAATGCAGGATTCTGGGTGTGTATACTCAAATTTTGCCTCAGCAACAAAACAATATTTGAGAATAATATAACAAAATGAATAACATTTATACATATTTTCATAAAACTAAAAACTCCAGAAATCTCTCATATCACAAACTTAACTTGTCTGTCTCTATTGTGAATAACATAAGAATATGCATTTGCTGGGTATGGTGGTGCATGCATATAATCCTAGCATTTGGGAGGCTGAGGCAGGAGGATCCCTGTGAGTTCAATTCAAGCCTGTGCTACAAAGTGAGTTCAAGTCCAGCCTGAATTACAGAATGAGACTCTGACTCAAAAATAAAAAAATAAAAAAAAATAAAAATATGTATTTATCTTTTTCCAAAATTTATTCCAGATACTTTATGTCATATATTTTTCATAATTATATAAAATAGCTACTAGCTATTTTCCATAAACTACAGAAATGGTAGTACATAATGAAACAGTTTTTTGAGAAAGAGAATAATGTCAATAATATGAGATAGCAGATTAAAACACATTACTTCTTTGTATAAGCAGGATGTAGTTTATAGTAAAATATCATTTGATTAGAATGAAATTTAACTTAATTATATATTTCTAATGTAAATTAAAGAGTGAATAAAGGCTTACAGGCCAACACTGAAACAGTTCTCCAGTTTTGAATTTATGAATATGAAAATATTGGAGAACGAATGAAAAACTGAATTGTTTACATTTGGAAACATTGCTTATAGTTTATAAACATCTTTAAAGAATCTCATTTAAATCTGCCTTTGAATGACCAATTTTCCTCCTAGCTGTGGCTTAGAGTACATCCAGAGAAGTGTAAAACCAGTACCAAACCTAGGCTTCTCCTTGCAGTTCCTGTTCTTCAGATAGCTGCCTAATTCGAATATTTACAAGTTGTCTTTATTCCACAGGCAGACACTTCAGGAAACTGTTGGCCTTGACTCAGGGCTCTTGCTTTGCTTTCAGCTACTCTGGCTGACCCCTCTTTAATCTCTGTTTCCTCCATCTTCAACACTATTCCACTCATTTACTTTGCATTTCCTCCATCTTTTTTAGCCCATTGCAAAGAAACTTTAGCTTGGTTTTCTTATGTTTCAATAATAGTAAAAGTAATAAATAGTGAAACCTAAATCTTAGCTATCCATAGGTAGCAAATAAGCCATCAATATATTTTAGTTATTGCCATGTTTAGTGCCATTTGAAAAACAATTTCTGTAGTACATGTTTATCAGTCCTTAATGTCTTTCTTCTCTAACATATTATCTGACAATAATTAATGATGCTGATTTATTCCCAAGATATCTTTTTTCCCCCTTAGTGATTCTACAAGTTATTTAGATCAGAGAGATGGCCTAGCTACATTTTTCTTGAGATATAATATAAAATCCTCCTGTTCAGATGAAATATTTTATCTTAAAGTGATATGTCAGCTAAATTATTTTCAATCTATGTATTAAAATAAGTTAGATGTTATTTGTTTTGTATATACTCCTTCTTTTGGTATGTATAATTGAAAGTTTTAATTTCAAGTTACCTTGGAAGATGTTGGGTTAACATCAAGCTACACTGGTTGATGTCTTAAAGTTATAAGAACTTAAATACCAAGTTCAGTAAAAATCAGTGCTGGAGTCAGTAATGCAGCCTGTGGTAAACTCACACTTTGCATTATATGTGTGTCCTGTTCTTTGTCAAGGATTTAATTTATAAAACAATAATAATAACTGTAGCAGTTATAACAATAACAAAAAAGCAAGAACCAAACTATCTATATACTTTTATTTGTAGTTCTAATATTTACACATGTTTATCTTGAAGACTCTAACTCTAGAGCATAAATAATCCAAATATGACCCCCAAACTACTTTAATTTCTGGTTTGTATTAAATTCCCTCTAGTCTGCTGTGCTTTAGATGCATATACATCTTTTACTTTATCTATCAGCCAGATATGATATTTAGCCTGATTATTAGTTTTGCAAAATAAACACACACACACAGAAACAAGCAAACAACCAATGAAAAAACAAAAGAAAAACAAAAAAATGTCCTAACAACATAAAACTCTCTTAAAATATGTTTTTAAAAAAATAGGGATGTTCATAACATTATAAAGTGAATGCTTGCTACATATTTCTTTAACTTAGAATTAATGATATAAACAGAGGTTACAACAGGTTCAAAAGTAAATTCAAAGAACCACATACAGACAAAATTAAGAATTACCTCACTAAATTTATAAACATATAAAATTGGTCTATCTACTGCAAAAACCAATTGCATTTCACAAAATATAATGAATTTGCCTTTCTATGAATAAGAATCATTTGCATTATTATCAATTTTCTACATTTTAGAGTTTTAAAATAGCTCAAGGCTGATGAAAATCTTAGATAATGAGGAAGGTCATGCCCATTAGGACACAGTAATCCTTCTGAATAATTTCAAGGTCTCTCATAATTTTTTCTTACAGTATCCATCTTTCACTCTTCGTTCAAGAATCTCAAATTCTAATCTTAATGCCCCAATGTTTTGCTCTCAGTAAATTTGGTCTGATTATTTACATAGATTCATCAAATTTTTCATTAACTATGTAGGTACCCTGAAATTTACCTTACAAATTTAGAGCATCAGGGCCAGTGAGATAGCTCAGCGGCATAAGTGCCTGCCTGACAAGTGCAAGGTTCTGAGTTTGACTACCGGTACCCATATATGAAAAAATGGCTGGTGATATTGCTCAGTGGCACAAGTGCCTGCTGGCAAGCACAAGGTCCTGAGTTTGACCCCTGGTAAACACACACACACACACACACAAAAAAAAAAAAAAAAAAAAAATTAGAGCATCATATTAGTGAACAATTATTACTATGGCACAATATTCACTATAGTCTAGAAGTCTTCATAAACACTCAATGATTGGATATTAAAAAGCCTTATTTGGTGCCCTCAGGCTAGAAAACCAACTTGAACAACTACTCTACAATATTTAATCTGCAATACTTATATATTTGACAATATTCTTCAATTCTTGAGACCCTTTCAAATTTACCAATGTTCCAGGCTTGCCAGGAATGGCCTTCCTATCTGTAGCCTGAGATCCTATAAAATTGACACAATCCTTATTTTCCTGGCATGATTCTTAAGACAATGGATCCATCGACTAACCTAGCCTTGGATATTTAACTATTTATATCAGATTCAAAGGAATTTATCCTTAAATATAAAACCCCAAAGACAACTTCAGTTGCAGAATAATGACGCCAAAATATATCCTGTCAAAAAGTGAGAATAGATTGCTCAAGAGACTTAAGTCTTTATTAATTTATTTTTATAAAAAAAGTAAAGAGAATGACTTAGACTTTCAGAACCAGCGGAGGTCAGTGACAATTTGACATCATTTTAAAATATTTCATTTTATTTTATAAATACAGACATCAGTAAATTGTGAGTTTGATAGTTCTAGAAAAATAGAATTTCTTTTCAGGTCCAGGAAATATAAAATTAACAGAAATAAATTATAGTTCAAACCTAAATATACAATAACATTTTCCTCATTGATCCTTCAGTATTCTGTATTTAATTCTTATTCTGCTGGATTTTGGAAAAATATTGTGCCTCTGAAGCCATCTGCTTCTTGTCTAAGAATTGTGCATATACACAGTGAATGTTTTATACATACTATTAGCTCAGAAGACATGGTTTTTATAAAAACTTTTAGCTGTAAAATATAGTTACTTGATACTATCTGTGTTATTATCCATGAATATCACGTAAGGAATTACAGTAAGTCTACAAAAACACACCTACCTCTGAGATTTTATAAAATTCAATATGAAAGTCAAATGTACATTATCAATTAAGAAACAGTGGGTAAAAAGCTACTAAATTTGAATAAAATAAGCTTTTAAACAATTACAAATTTTAAGTAATAACTGTTATGGTTTATATCTAATTGTTTCCCCCAAAGCCTCATGCACTCGTAGGAGGAGCTTTTCAGAGGCGGCTGGATCCAGAGTGTGTGACTATGGATTAAGTGTGTATGATAACTAAATTGCTCTAGCATAGTTCTGGGCTTGGATAATGGAAACCCACTCTGGGTGTGGGTGGCGTGAATCAATACCTTGTAGCCTGGCTGAAATATAAAGGGACAGAAAGAAGGCAGGCTTTCAGGCTGTTGCCTTCTGCCTGCCTTCCCATGGACTGTTACTCCTCTGGGATGCCCCCCGACAATGCCTAAACTTCTATGAACTGTGAGCCAGAATAACCCTTTTCTGCTTTAACTTATGGATGTCAGCTATTTTGTCCCAGCAAGAGAAATTAAGTAAGACAATAACTCTTAAATTATGATGTTATTCTTTATCTTTTATATCAGTTAAAAGGACCACTGTGAAACTGATAAGCACAGAGCAATTTAACAGAAATACTTTATAAATATTTTGCTCATTTTCCTCAACACAAAACATACTATAATTAGAAGAGTGTATTAAATTTTTTCATAAAATGTTTCTTTATAACACCTGTTTCTCTTTAAAGAATAAATAATAGTGATTTTCCATGATCTTATGGAAGTAATAACTGATATTGTGAAGATTTTCTTCTTTTTTCCCTACATTTCAAATTCAATTTAGAAAAACAAAATTAAAAAGTTGTTTGAAAAAATTAATAGGATCTTGGTGACCAATAAATAATAATTACTTATTAAATTTTAAAGACTGAAAGACTGAAAAGTTAAAACATTTGTACAGAAACAATTTTTTTTTAAGAGAAGAACACATAATTTCATTATTATTATTATTGCAGCAATGGGGATTGAACCCATGGTCTCAATTTTGCTAGTGAGTTTTTTACCACTGAGCCACACTCCTGGGCCCTGGAACTTATTTTTGTTCTTAAGTGAAATTAATATAAAGAATAAAAAATATTCCAGTAAAACCTAAAATATCCACTTTGTAGACAGATCACACTGTTTTAAAATATATTCTAGCTAAAAACATTAATTAGTAAATCAAGTAAAGAAACCTGTCAAATTTTAGCAAATGTTGCTAAGATTTCAACACATTTCATAGTTTCTCTTAAGTCGCTGTAAAATATGGAAAAAGATTACTTTCCGTATTTTGTACTTTGTTATATTCTCTCATATGAAAGAATAAATTGCCACTTTGTCTTTACGATAGACCACAGAAAGTCTTTGTGATCAAAACTAATTTTGTATTAATACCACAATTTTATTCCAGCTGTCATGTGATACATTCATCATTGCTATCTGAAAATGAACTAATAAATAAGATTGTCTCAGTTTCAATTTTTTGGTACAATAAATATGAGCAATTTTAACCTACACATTTTAAAGGTTCCATGGTACTTAATAAATCCAAGACTGAAGAAGAGTCAAATTCAAATAAATTTTCAAAGAATGCAGAATGAGTTTCTCACCAGGGAAATAATTGCGGTTACTCATAAAAATACTAATAGTCTATGGGAAAAAGCCATTTACCATGTTATCAGTTTCAAAATTTACAGATTTGTAAAATACCTCACAAGTAATGCAAATCTGTGATAATCTGGAAGAGTGACCTAGACATAACATCCAAGACTTTCCTCATCCATTTAGTCACAGTATTTGCCCTATATGGCCAATGTACATTGAATAGATTACTTGTAAATAGGGGTAATTATGAAGTTTCCTGTTAGAAATATAAAAGATGAAATTTAGATAGGATAAAGAATTATACAACTTAAAATTTTATACTAAATTTACTGTTCAAAACTTCTCTTCAACCTCTGAACATACAGTGAATCCTGTCTATTTCACAATGGTTGTCCAACTCTTAAATCTCTCTGATTCTTGTCTCCTTCATCTTGCTTTCTATTTTCAAGATGTTACAGGAAATTTAAAACTGAAAGCACAAATAACTGTATAGATATATAGTAGAAGAGACATCTCAAATATTTGGAGAGGAAGCATTTACTTGGCTTGTTGAGTATCGCTGTTGAAGAATCAAAGGTAATGATGAAATCTCATTTTGCTTGAGAGATATATTGTTAAAATATAAGATTTATATAAACTATATTTTTACTCAGACATAAATCTGGTGGATTATTAGGAATTAAGTGCAAATATCATTAACTCATTTTGGTTCTGCGATAGATTAGCCTATTAGAAATTAGCCTATTAGAAATCTAATTTTCATTAGAAAATTTTACAAGGTAAGGATGAACAAAAGAGATTGAAGGATATTAAGGATATATAAAAAATATGAAGATCACATTTTTATGACTGTTTAAAAATTAAGCTTATCTGTTTCCTCAGAAATTGAAACTTTTAATAGTTTTGATCTAGTTTTTATGGTACACTTTCCCTCAAGTACAAATCCACTGCTATTCCAATGAAATTCAGGGCACAATGTCGTAGCACAATGTCACTGCCAAATCTAGAGAACCTCAGATGAAAGTAAAAGACAGTATGTGAATATTATGATTTAATGACTTAATGATTTAATGACTTTTGCTAAGAAATCCTTGAGGTGAAAGTAATAATGTCTTCCATATTAATGTTCAGTCAATGACTTGTGCACTAATCTTCACAGAAAGTTCAATTCTTTTCAGAGGATAAAGACATAATATGAACTATTAATATAACAAAATAAATAATATTAGATCATAGTATAATAGTACATATTTACCATTTTCACTATTTTATAGGTATAAGCTAAAATTTTTCACTGATCTTTAATTTGAAAGTAAATTTTTGAATAAAATTTTCCACATTTTCAACCCAGAATATAGAAACATGCTTATAAACAAGTATATGTACTGTTATATTTCATTTGTAAATGCAGAAAAAATAATGGGTTGTCCCATTCATTTGTTTTATCTTAATTGGACTGATAGTGAAAGAAAGCAGCCATGAATATTAATACTTTATATTGTAAAATTACTTTTTGGATTCTACATTATAATTTAAATTTTAATGTTAATGCTTTATGGTCACAAGTAATGACTTACTCTTATTGGCAAATATCACTGTTCTTTAAAGTAAGATATCAAATCAAACTTATCATTTGAAAATGCATAATAGAAAAGAAATAGAGGCATATACATATATTTTAATTTATTTTATGATAACTTTCATCTAAGTCCTTTAAGTCATTCTGTATTTCCAGAATTAAATGCTAGGAGAAAAGAGTGTCATTGGCTCTGTGGTAAGTAAAGTAGTGAGAGGCCACTGCACTTCAGTATTTATTTTTAGAGAAGATGGCATTTTGAATGTTCCCTTATGAAAGTTCTACAAATAATTCATTATTTTATTAATTCTAGAACAATCCTAAATTTCTCAAACCTGTAGCAGTTACTTGAAATGGGATTCTCTTCTACTTCAAAACTAATTATGGGAATATTTTATTAGAAGCACAACACTAAAATCACATAAATATGTAGTAAATATCTTGAGAAAATCTACTGGTAATGTGGTGTGTGTGCTAGAACTATTATTTTTCTGTTGAGACAAATTACAATCAGCTTGAACATATTTCAAAGTGTGAGATACTGGTCTGTAACCAGATATTCCTGCATGCAACTTTAATCTGCATTCATTCTTCCCTCCTCCCCCAACATTTTACATTTTCAAAGCCTTTCTTACTTTAGGAACACAGTTAGATCAGGACAAATAATAATTACTATTTTAAAATAATATTAATTGTTTTCATATTTCCCATTATGTACAAAGAAAATAATGGCTAATAATTAAAATGGAATTAAATAAATCCCATGAAAACCATTTATATATTTTAGAGATATCTCATGGGATTTTTAATGATGTGCCTAGGATAAGATATTGTTAATTTGAATATACATTTTGCAGTTGAAAATTATGTTTTAAATGTTACAAACTTATGATGAGTTGTACAGTTTTGATATAAACCTACATATGATCTAAAGGAATCACCTATTTTGAGAGAGTTCAAATTTGCATTATATTGCCTTTCAACTACAAAATTATAGAATCTGTTCTCTAATCTTATCCTTAAGTAATGAGAAGGAAGAAATTTTATTTACTAAGTTATTTAATATATTACTTAACCATGATATTAGTATGGTTTCAAAAACAGAAACAGATATGAATGAATTTTATATAATATAGACATTTCAATAATCAGATTTTTGTCAACAGAATATTATTATTTTTTTTATGTGGGTACCAGTGGACAACTCAGAACCTCATGCTTGCCAGGCAGGCGATTATGCCTCTGAGCTTATGGGCCAGTGAGATGGCTCAGCGGCATAAACACCTGCCTGGCAAGCGTGAGGTCCTGAGTTTGACTCCCAGTACCCACACACACACACAAAATTACTATTGTTAAAGTCACCAATTCAAGTGTATAATACAAATATTTGTGGAGTCAAAAGTAATCTCAAAGTAAATATCAACATTAAATTGAACTCCTCTCCTATGTCACCTAGGACAAGACACATTTTAAAACAAAATAGAAAATGTATGCTCACAGATACTGTTCTCATATTTGTTTATTAATGTTTTTCCTTACTGATTAGCCTCTGTGTAAGGTACTATATTTTCATGAAGACTTTATCTGCTACATCATTGCTTCTTTCTATCACTACAACCAGCGTATTAACACTGTGGCCACAGGAGGAGCTCCTTTTCTTCTAACCCCCTCTGAACTACAAAGCTTGTTCAGGGTCCAGTAAGAGCAGAGATTGGAATAAATAGCAAAACTTATCAGAACAATGGAACAAAATAGAGCACCTATAGTTTAAGATAATCACACCAGAGTTTACCATGTCATAACTGTGAGATTTCAAAAATAATTAACATATGATTGTTTCATGAAGATACTAAGAAAACTAGTTAGCATTTTGACAGAAAGAATATCAGATTTATGACCTTACATGATATTCCAAAATAATTTCTACACTGATTAGATTTAAATAGAGACACCAGCCCTATTTCAAGTTTTGGTTGAAAAAGATGTCTTAGGCATAACATTAAGTCAGAATTTAAATAAGAATTATTAAATTATTTGACACATAATATTTAATATGTACAATCACATAAAACATCTCACACAAAATTACAAGGGAAAATTGACAGCTATAGTATATTTACCACAAACTTTTTTTAAAATTTGTTGTATAGATAGTTCTTGTAGTTAAAAATAATGATACAAAGATTACTAATAATAAGCAAAATTCTTAATTTACATGTCACAATAGTGGTTACACAGGCAAAATATATTATTCAATTTAATCTGTTTTAGGGGTTATGTATTGCTCTGTAACAAATCATACCAAAATGACAACCATTTATTGTCTCACAGTTTCTTTGGATTAAAAATTTCTCAACAGGTCAAAGTTGTTTCATGGGTATGTAGAAATGTCATGTGCTCCCAATATGGCTCACTTAATATATTTTAGTTTCCTAGGACTGCTCTAACAAAATGCCAAAACCAAGCGGCTAGGAACAACAGATAGTTATTAGGTTACAATTGTGGATGCTGGAAGTTCAAAATCAAAGTATTAGCAGAGTTGGTTCTTTCTGAGAGCTATGGAGGGAGGCCCCATTTTGGCCTGAGGGGGGTGTTTTACCTGCCTCTTCACATCCACTTTATTCTGAGTGTGACTTTCTCTGTGTTCAAAATTTCCTGTTTTATAAGGGTATCATTCATATTGAATTAGCTAACCCTAATGACACCTTAATTACTACAATGACCCTATTTTGAAATAAGGTCATATCATCAGTTACTTACATAGGGTGAGGATATAGGCACAAGAATTTTGAATGGGCGTCATTTAATGACTAATGCATACATAGCTTTTAGCAGGATGCCTGGGTTCCTCAAGTTTTGTTGGCAGGAGGTCAAATTCCTGAGCACATGGCCATCTCCACAGAACTGACAGAGAATTTCAGTATTGACATTTTCAGAGCAATCAGCAATTGGCATTTTTCACAGCAAATAATCCAATGGTGAGAGAAGAGAGGACACTAAAGCCTTCTATGCTTCTGGAATACCTAAGGCAGTGACTTCTGCTGTATTTAATCCCTTTGAATTATTTAGCATATGTGTAATGAGAGAGAAATCAGGCTTCACTTTTTGGAGGGAGTATAAAATGATTTATGAACATATTTTAAGTACATTTGCTACCTAAGAAATAAGAATTAAAACCATTACAAAATATCATGTCACCTAAACAATTGCAAATGTAAAAATATTAATTCCTGAATTCAACAAGTTAAAGATTAAAGTTAAAAGTGCTACTTTTGTAAAAAAAAGTTGTCAAAATTCTTTGAAATATGCATACTCTTTGACACAGCAATCGAATGGTAGACATGGTAATAAGACATAAAGTGCTCAATGGTAGTATTTTGACTTGCAGGTAGTCTCTTCCATCAGTGAAGAATTTGTGAAACAGTAACTCATACATTCAACACAGTCTGCTACATAAGTATGAAAACAATCTTCAGTGTTCTTCAAAAAACTGAATTGCTTTTTTTTACACAGATAAGACTTTTGGTCTAAATATTATAAGATGGAGACCATTGCCTGAGGTAGGATGTGAAGTCATCTCATGAGAATGAATTTCAAAGTTTAACAGGCACAGAAAATTTAAATACTAGTTCTGCAGGGAAATTGATTGAAAATAAGACTTATATGAGTTTTGAACTGTTCTGATGTTTTTTGCTTTTATTTTTTGCCCTATTCTATTAAGTTTTGTGTCTTGGTAGGTTAAATGAGTCATATGAATATAAAATGTAAAGATTGTGAAACTTCTCATTTTTTTTCTTTTTTTTGTTTAGCCCAGGTCAACAATTAAGAATTGTTCATTTGTGTTGTTTTTTCTTACCTATTATTTCCTTTAAGGTGTAGCTTTAGAATTCTTGTGTTGTTATAACAAACCTCTTTGTATTATCCATTTCGTGTAAAGTCTACTTATTGTGCAGTATGCAGGTAAAAAGTTAAATCTCAGTAGATGCTTCGTCAAAACAAGGTCACATGTTTTCATTGTTTATTTGCCTATTATTTAATTTCTTTCAAACTTGGATATTTATTAAAACTATTTCAAATATACCTTACTTTAAAAATTTCAGATTTTTTTCAGTGGAATTTTAGTTTACACAGCACAGAAATTGCCAGAAACTGAAGTTGCTTTTGATTTACAGATGTAAATGAGAATCTCTATTTCTGTGTTACCAATTCACCATGAGTAAAAAGAAAAAGGAAAGTGCAAGAATATATGCTAAACATTTTAGAGAATTGATTAAAGATAAATAGAAATGAAGAAAATAAAAGGTATTTTTAGGAAGAACCAATTAGAAATTTAAGAAACACAAAATATAGACATTAAAATAAAAACTCAATATATAGGTCAAAATCACAAGACCAAAATGTGGTACAGTTTTAAAATAATTATTGCAACATAATAAAAGAGAATAGATTTGATTTTTTATTATATTTGATCTACAGTTTACTTTAATAGATTTTTCTCTTAAGTACTACAATAGTAATTGAATTTGATACATATTGAAGTATATTGAAGTGACTGTTATCATTTGTATAATAAAATATTTCCATAAAAATAATAATCCTTTTTGTAGATATATTATGATCATAAAAACACAATGAAAGGTAATTGTGAGTAATAAGAATGTCATTATATTGCCTACATCATTTTAAGTGAGTCATCAGAAGAGACATAGAAGGAAGTACAAAACAACAACAATAAGTAGAATGATGAACCAAAAGCAGTGGTCTACAAAAGAAGGAGCAATAAAACCAATATTAAAGATATATTAAATTGAAAAGTTCAGAATACTATAAGTAGTAAATCTGGGAATGTGAAGAAAAGAAAGACAATAGTATAGGATTAAAATCTTCATGTATTAAACATATATTGGGTACATGTATGAAAGAATTCCCACTAGAAACTAAGAACTTCAAATATGAAAATAAAATTATGTGAAATTCTCCCACATTTTAGTCATTTTTGTGATTTTTATCTCAATAGACATATTGAACACACACATCAATTTTTAAAATTCACTTGAAAAATTTTATTAAATTTAAAATGAATGAAAAGCAAGTAGAAAAAAAGAGAGCATGATAAATAAATTCTTACAAACAAAACCCAAATTTTGAACATGATTTACATGATTTTGAACAATGATTTAATGGTGGGTGGCACACAATTTTACTAAAATCTTTCTAAAATTTTTATTTTTTACTTCAAGTGAATAGTTCAAGTGAAATGAATTTATTTCAAGGCATTAATAGGTGCATTTAGCATTTTTCTCATAAATCCATTGGAGATTTTGAAAATATGTTAAAGTCTAAATGAAAGATTCAAGAGAAACATTAATATAATTATGATATTGCTCATATTTTATGATAAATTAATGTAGAAAATTCCTTACATTTTATTCTGTTCATCTGTGATTCATATTTTTCAAAAAAGGGAGTAATTGCAAGCAAATGACATACAGAATATACAAAAGTTTGGAAAAAGAGCATTTAAAGTTCTTGTACATGAAATAAATATGCTTGTAAGTAAAATTAAATCTCTTTAAAGAAAAATATTAGGCAATGGTAGCCTTCAGCAGTAGTAATTTATACTCAGCAATTTATGAGTTCCTTACTGACTTCATTATTTGGTGAACAAAATCCATACTTATTATGGAAATCTTATATTTGCTTTTATTTATTAAATTTAAAAGGGAGAGCATATCAATACATTGTGATATGAAGCAGGAAAGATCTTTTAAAATAGATTTTGTTCTAAAATATATGTCATGTGTATTTTAATTCAATTCAGTAAGCATTTCTTGAGCATAAAACTTCATTGAGATTTATGCCAGTCTTAAATTTGGAATACACTAAAATATTATTTTTTTCAGGGCTTCTTGTCTAAGTTGGCCTTTTTGCTATTTATGAAGTACCAGCTTTTTAGACAGTTCTTTCCTTAATAAAGGGATTTATTAGCAGAAAGTAGTGCAGGCAAAATTATTTATTTACAGTAAAATTTGCATTTAGAAATGTGGCTTTTGAATAAGAAATTTAAAAGAGGATGAAACAGCCAATATGTTTGAAAGATAATATGGAACAAATTTTTTCTCTTTTCTCCACCCAAATTTAGACAAGAAAAATAAAATTCCCCAAATTTTAAGATGAGAGAAGTGCCTTTGAAGAGCAAGGAAAGCAGTCTTCTATGCCGATATATCACACACACACACACACACACACACACACAAAGCCATGGTTCTCTCTTACTGCCTCCCAAATGCAAGTGTAGACTTGACATAGACTTGGGAGAATTAATAGTGAACGTAAGTTTACATACGTCTTTTAGATATGCTACTATGAAGAGGAATTTCATTATACACATCATCTTTCACAAAATCAGTCGGCCTAAATTAATAATTCCATAAATCTAGTCATAGCTTTATTATATTTCAGTTTTCCTTCAAGGATACATGATAAATAATTAATCATTCTGATCATCATTGTGAGATGCAGCTGTTAAAGAGTCTATGTTCTATGATGCTACTAATACTTAACTCTCTATGGAAAAATGTAGTGGTGATGAAAATGTGGACATTTAATTATTAATGAACTACTTAGACATTAAAGGATCATTAAATTTAAGATCCAAAAGAAGAGTGTTTGTTTTCTTTTTTCTTTTTTATTGTTTTTTTAAACTAATACATGTTTGCAGTACATGCAATTAACAATCATCTCGGGGAGTGGGTATGTGTACAAAATATAATTTTTTTTTAATTTTATGGAAACAAGGTAAAACAGAACTGCATAACACAATAATAGGATAATAACAAGAGTTACTACATTGCATATTATCATCTCCAAAGTAGTTACTCAGAGTACAAGATATGGGCATAAAAGTTTTTCAAATCCGTATTAGAAGGAACCTTCTTTTTCAATGAAATAAGATACACAAATAGTATAGCTAACTGGCATTTTTCTCCCTTTTCCCTTCCTTCCTTTCCCCTTTCCCCCATCCTAGTTCCTTCTTCCTTTTGAATAATTACTTCCCATTTCATAATATCTACTTTATATTTTAGACATTATTTACTCCTTCAATTTCTCACACCAGGGAGACAACACAAGATTTACACATGTGAGTCTGATTTATTTCACTTAGGAGTACGGTCTCAAGTTTCATCCATTTACTTATAAAATTCTCAAGTTTATCATTCTTTATGGCTCAGTAGTAATCCATTGGATAAAAATACCACATCTTTATTTTCCACTCCTCAGTTGATGGGCATTTGTGTTGTTTCCAAGATTTAGCTATACAAATTGTGCTGCTATAAACATGGATGCACACATGTTGCTGTGGTATGATGTTCTTTATTCTTCTGAGAAAATACCCAGAAGGGGAATAACTGGGTCAAATGAGATCTCTAGCTTTTTGAGGAATCTCCATATTGAGTTCCACAATGGTTGCACCAATCTGCACTCACACCAATAGTGAAGGGTTTCTTTCCCCCACAGCCTCTCCATCATTTGTTATTGGTTGATTTCTTGATGATAGCCATTCTTTCTGTAGTGAAATGGAATCTCAGAGTTGTTTTAATTTGCATCTCTTGAATGACCAATGATGTTGAACATTTTTTCATATATTTATTTGCTATTTGTATTTCTTCATCTGAGAAGTGTGTATTTATCTCAGATGCCCATTTTTGGGTTGGGTCTTTGAATTTGGGGGGTCTGATTTTTCAATTCTTTATATGTTCTAGATATAAGTTCTTGTCTGAGGGACAGTTGGCTAAATTTTTTTCCCACTCTGTGGGTTGTCTTTTCACTCTGTTGGTGATTTCTTTTGCTGTGCAAAATCTTTTTCAATCAGATGTGATCCCAGTTGTTGGTTCTTTGAAGTATTTCCCATGCAGTTTGGGTTTTGTTCATGAACTCTCTGCCTACACCTGTGTCTTCAAGATTTCTACCTAATTTCTCTTTCAGTAGATTTAGTGTTTCTGTTTTAATATTTAGATCTTCGATCCATTTTGACATTGGTTTAGTGCATGGTGATAGACATGGGTCTGTTTTAGTCTTTGGTATGTAGAGAGCCAGTTTTTCCAGCACCATTTATTAAAGAGGCTATTTTTCTTCCAGTGAACATGTTTGGCCCCTTTGTAAAAATAAGATGGCTGAGTGTGTTTGGAGTTGTGTCTCCATCTTCTAATCTGTTACAATGGTCCTCAGGTCTGGGTTTTTTTTTTTTGTTTTTTTTTTTTTGCCAGTACCATGTTGATTTTATCACAGTAGATTTGTTGTATAATTTCAAGTCAGGGATTGTGACTTGCCTGCCTTGCCTTTTTTGACCAGGATTGCCTTTGCTATTCTAGGTCTCTTCTGGTTCCAAATGAATTTTAGGAATATTTTCTCTAGTTCTGTGAGGTATGCAAATGGTATTTTAATCGGGATTGCATTAAATCTATATAACAATTTTGAGAGTATGGCCTTTTTCACTATGTTGGTTCTTCCTATCCATGAGCAAGGGATATCTTTCCATTTTCTGACATCCTCTTCCATCTCCTTTTTCAGAGTAGTATAATTTTTAATATATAGATCTTTTACTTCCTTTGTTAGATTGATTCCTAAGTATTTAATGTAGTATAAATATTTTAATCCCCTTCCCTCCCCCCTTTCTCCCTCCCTGCTCCTCTAATTCCTCTTTCCTCATGTTCATTCTTACTGATATTTTTAATTTTCACTCATGTTCATGGCATATAATCTTTTCACTCACTGGAGTTATCAGTTTCCTGTACATATCATATCTTTATTCTACATATTTCTTCTTCCCCTATCCCTTATCCGTCACCCTTGATCTCTTGGATACCTTCATATTTGCAAGATTTTGACCCCCTGTCTCCTTCTAGCCATCCTTTATTAATCTCTTTGTGTTTTACTCTACTCAAATGAGCAATACCATACAGTGTTTAAGCTTGTGTGTCTGGTTTATTTCACTAAACATTTTATTTTCCAGGTGCACCCATTTTCCTAGAAATCTCTCCAATCTATTCGTTATAGCTGAGTAATATGCAATAATATGTAGATACCACATTTTCTTTATCCAGTCATTTGTTGATAGGTATACAGGCTGCTCTGTTGTGAATTATATTGCTATAAATATTGGTATGCATGTGTCACTGTAGTGTGATATATTAAGCTCTTGGGAAGCTGGGTCATAAGGAATTTCTAATTTTAGTTTTTTGAGAAATCTCCATACTGATTTCCATAATGGTGGTTCTAGTTTACATTCCTACTAACCATGGAGGAGGGTTTCTTTTTCAATATACTTGCCAGAATTTGTTTTTTGATATGTTGGTTACTGCTATTCTTTCAGGAGTAAGATGCAATCTTGTCATTGTTTTAAATTCCATTTCTCTAATGGCCAGAGATGTCAAACATTTTTAAATATAGTTTTTGGCCATTTGTACTTCTTCCTATGTGAAATGTCTGATCATTTCACTTGCCCATTTCTAGACTGAAGCTTTTATTTTAGATGGTTTGATTTTTTTGAGTTCTTTATACATTCTTGATACTAGTCCTCTGTCTGAGTAATAGGTAATTTTTTTTTCCATTCTGTAGTGTATCTCTTTACTAATCGCTTCTTTTATTGTACAGAAGCTTTTTAATTACCCAAAGAACTCAACCAAAAAGCTCTTAGAATTAATAACCAACTTCAATAATGTCACAGGATACAAGATCGACACACAAAAATCATTTGCATTTTTGTACACCAACAATAAACTCAGAGAGAAGGAAATTATAAAAAGAATACCATTCAGAGTAGAAGAAAACTGAAATACTTAAGAATTAAACTAACCAAGGAAGTGAAAAATCTCTTTAAAGAAAACTACAGTACTCTGAAAAAGAAGATTGAAAAGGATGTCAGAAAATGGAAACATGTCCCCTGCCCCTGGATAGGCAGAACAAATATTGTCCGAATAGACATAGCCCCAAAACTGTGATACAGATTCAGTGCAGCTGCAATAAAAATACCAACAGCATAATTTACAGATCTAGAGAAAGCAATCCTAAAATTCAAATGGAATCAGAAGAAATCCAGCATAGCAATAGTAATTTTTGGCAACAAGACCAACACAGGAGCAAAACAAATAAACACCTGATTTCAAGTTATACTACAAAGCAATGGTGATAAAAACAGCATAATTGGGCCGGTGAGACGGCTCAGCGGCATAAGCGCCTGCCTGGCAAGCGCAAAGGCCCAAGTTCGAATCCCGGATCCCACATGCGAAAAAAGGGCCGGTGATATCGCTCAGCGGCACGGGCGCCTGCTGGTGTGCGAGGTCCTGAGGTCGATCCCCGGTACCCACAAAAAAAAAAAAAAAAAAAAAAACAGCATAGTACTGGAACAAAAATAGATATGTGGATCATTGGAACTAAACTGAAGATACAAAATCATCTCCAGACAGATGTAGCTCTTTGATCTTTGACAAAGAGTCCAGAAGCATATGTTGGAGGAAAAACAGCCTATTCAGTGAGTGGTGCTGGGAAAATGGATTACAGTTTGGAGAAGATTGAAACTGGACCCTCATCATGTACTAAATTAAAATCAAAATGGATCAAAGATCTAAAGAGTATAACAGAAACAATGAACCTACTGGGGTATAAAATAGGTAAAACATTAGAATCCATAGGAGTAGGAAAGCATTTTCTAAACAGAACTACAATTACACAGGAAATGACAGCTGCATGACAATAGGCTTCAAATATTCAAACCCTATGTAGTTATCAAGATTTAGAATTTCAATGTGTTAATGTGCATTTTCTCTTTTCCTTCTTGAAATAACTCTACAAATTATGTTCCATTATTATTCTCAGTTAGTTGGCATGATAAAGAAACAGACTTCAAGGAGTTGTTCATAGAATGGGACATTGAATCTGAGGATAATTTTTTATTCTATGACTTTTGTTCCATGTGCCCAGCAAGAGAATGTTGAACTGAAGAAGATATGGTTTCCTGTCCTCTTGGATTTTGGACCACACTAATAACTGCATCTTTTCTAGAACCTCAGAGAACAATAGTCAAGAATAAATAGTATAACCTAGGTAGTACCAAAGGACTAATTTAGAAATGTCAAAAGTCAGAGCATGTAACCTTGCAACTCTATATACTGCTGGTGCCTGGTGTTTTGATCTGTTTAATAAATCAGATCTGAAATGTAAGAATATCAAAAGAAATATCCAATACTATTTAATTTAATCAAATTTCCAGTTCCCCATCTAAAGCTCATGTGGTTGAGAATAATGATTTTAAAATTGCTCCTCCACAGCTAGTTAAAGGCCACTCCATCCACTAACTGCTTGGAAGGACTGTATTAAAAATTAAAGCAGTCAATTTCCTCATCTCTTTTCTAAATCCTAGTCATCTGACTATTTATGCTTTTGTGAGATAAGAATCTGAGTCAAGGATTCATTTAAGTAAGTATCCCTGGAGAGAGTGAAGATCTCATCACATGCAGGAAGAAACCATCACAAAGAATCCCTCTCATGCTCTGTGAAATAGCTGACATTGGTGTGCTGGTCCAGGAACTCTGGATACTGCCCCATTGAGTGAGGATTGATGGAAGCTTGTCAGAATCATCTCCCAGTTCACTGTGACCATTCTGCTATTACCTCATGCACTCTTGTGCAACCATCCTTGTACGGTGTCATATTTTTTAACACAAAGATAAGATTGTTCTCTGAAAAAAATATTGGAAATTTTAAATCCCTTCTAAAAGTAAGCCTACAGTTTCTTTTAAGCTTGAACTGATATATAGTTCCTTATTTCTGGTGAAAAACATTATAACATAGTCTTGGCCATGAAGGCTATAGAATTGCTCATATACCTGATGGAAATCTAGGGTCCAGGCAGTACTATATTTGTTTTCTTTAGAAAACAAGTTGTTTGAGAATCATTGATAGCACACAGAAGGACAGAGATGACTTATAATTTATAGATTTTTAAATCATACACTATAATGAAAGACAGAGTGAGAGAGAGAGAGTTTTGAGATTATTCCACTTCACAAAATTGTATTTGGAATAAAATGGTACTGATGATAGCAGAAGGCAAAATACTTAATCTAATTTAGCTACTTGAGCAGGCTGTGATCTAATATTAAACAAGGTAGTGATAGACAATGTCAGGAACACCAGCACAGGATCTGGCTAATTTTCTAGCATGTAAGGCAGCCAAAACCCTTTAGGCCCACTTCAGAAGCTACAGTATTATCTTTATTCTTATGTATGCTATGAAGACTGCAAAAATAGCCAGGAGACAATAAATCCTTCCACAAAAAGACATCTTAGAGATGTCTACAGGGGAAGGGTGTGTTACAAAGTGAAATCTTACTTTTACAGTGGAAGAAGAGTAGTTATAAAGAAATAATTAATTGAATAAAAGTAATAATGAAACTCACTCTGAAGCAGACAGCTCTAGATTTAATGAGTCTGGAAAGAATGACAGCCAGCACAGTAAACTTATACCTTGATTTTCTTGAGCCTGCAAAGTTTTGTTCCATCAAATACAGGAAATTATCAAGGTGAAAATATATTCCAGAAGAGGAAAGATGATAATTACTATGACTCCCTACTAACTGACACAGTGAAGGAGTCACTTTTTGAAGACTGGGTTTCTTGTGTGTTAATACACAATAATGGAGGAAATGAATTTATGAGTTTCTTTCTTTTTGTTTTTCTCTGTAATAGGAATTGAATCCAGGGCCTTCAGGGCCTTCAAACTGAGTTACATCCCCAGTGCTTTTTTTATTTTTTATTATTGCTAAGTTACCTATGCGGAGTTCAATTTTGTGATCCTTTTGTCTCAGCCTCCTAGAGTGCTGGGATTATAGGTTTAGGCCACAATGGCAGGCAAGAAAATGAATTTCTTGTATTCATATTCTCCATTCGACCTTATTTTTCTTCACCATTGAAAAATGTTTAGCTACCATTATCTCAGTTTATATCACTGGAAAGGGCCACTCACTGAAATTAACCAAATGTAATTAAAACTCCATAGGTCATGTGTGTGTGTGTGTGTGTGTGTGCACATGTGCATCCCATGGATTGAGACTTGTCTCACACCTGATAGACAAGTGCTCTACCATGGAGTTATGTACCCAGCCCTTGGCAATTTATATTTGAAAGAATGCCAGACAACTATTAGATAAACTCACTTATGATTCACCTTGGAGACCACAAACCACTTAAATTTTATTGTGTATTATTATATAATGACTTTATATCATTATTTTGAGAATATCACAAAATTGTAACTATCAAAGATAAGTTGACAGCTTTTTTGTTTTTTCTTCCATTTGAATTTAGCACATATCTTTGACTCTTTGAAATAAATACAAATGTGTACTTGAAGTCAAATCAACAGAGACATTATTCTAATTTCAGACTCTTAACAGTATCTCTTTATTAAATTCTTATGCATATTAGTATTAGCATCATCCTTTTCTAATACGAAAATAAAACGTTAACTCCAACTGGTTTCATGCTGTGTTAAAAATTACTTTTTACCCAAAAGTATGAAGATATGTTGAAATTATCAAAAAATAACCAGTAAATGGAAGCAACTTTCCAAAAATAATATTTCATTAGTTCCTTCTCCAATGAAGTTTCATCCTTGATGTCAACAGTTGACTTCTAATACTGTTCTTGTAACATTTATTCAAATATGTCTTTTTCTTGAGGTGTACATAACAGTTCTTTAAAATTCCCCATTAGCTATTGCACATTGCAAAAGTGTCTGAGATATCTGGCATGTTCTCTAACAGCTGGCCTTCTATTCTCATTCTCTAAGGCTTCTCTACCTTCATACTTATAATAACTAAACTAAACTATTACAATGTCTTAGTAAATGTAGTTATATATGCCAGTTTTCTGATGCCTATCATATTTTCTTAGTGAAATAGGAAAGTTGAATGAGTAAAATAGTTGAAAGAGAGAGAAGAAAGTATAAAACACTTGTCTAGAAAATGATGCTGAATGGATTGGAGATGTGCAGTAGGATTGTTTGTCAGTGCCAAAGTCTCTAGAGATTTACTCTCATCAGTAAGCTCTCGTGCTTGTGTTTTTCTCTCCAGCTGCATTCAGTTGCTATGACTGTATTTGATGAAGAGAAGAAAGTATTGCACTTCACCAGTTTTAATCTTCGTCTCTAAAGAAGATGAAAGATTAAGGAGTTAAGACAAATGCAACATTTCAGGAACTTTACACAATACAAGTAACTTGAAAGAAAAGGAAAAGAATATATGCATTGGAATGGTTTTAATGAAAGATCATGGGGTCTAAGCTAGATAAACATGAAGGTGGGGATGTAATGAGGAAGAAGAATATATCAATGGATTTCAGGTCTTGGTTGAGAGATGCTTTGTAATTAATATATGTGTGGGAATTAATTAGGAAATTGAGCAAGATTTTTGAGTATGTGATACTTTATACTGAGAGTATGAAGAGTTAAAAGTATAAGATTAAAGCAATAATTTCAGAAGTGAATACCTATAGCATTTGGGCCCCTTCTATTGGAAGTTTTATTTGTATTGTGAGGATAATAAAAACTTAAATGAGAAGTTTAATTCTTCCTGTTGAAAATAATGGAAAAGACTTGTTCCCTACCCCTTTTCTTAGAGCATTTATGTTAGAAAATTTGATTTTCTTCTGTCTCTGAGATACATAAAAATCCTTTTGGGAATTATGTAAACTAGCTTTCTAATTCAGGAATGTCTAGGAATTGGATGCCATCACATCGTAAAGTAAACATCAAGAGATATAGAACCCCTCATTCCGTTTCTCTAAAATGGTTAGTAGGAGCCTATTTTCAGTTGGTGTTTTTCTTCCAACAGTAAAACTACTTTTTGTCATGAAGATTTGAGAAGTTTGTTTTTCCTCAGCATAAAGTCAACTAGCAAACTTGCATCTAAAATGCAGAGATGCATAACTACTAGATGATTGCTAATTTCCAGGCAAACTGAGGATGAACCACATATGTCAATTAGTAATTGTTTATCTTGAAAATGCCTGGAATGGGTAATATCTACTTGGCACTGTAAAGAGTGAAATTTCTTTCTGTCTTTGGCACCTCTTAGCAGATTGCCTGTATTGTAGGTCACATTCTGGCTTAAATCTGCTTATTCAATAACAGAACTGTTTCCTTTTTTACTACTTATGTAAAGAGGCTGCTTCAGCTGGGAGAAGATTTAATTTTTAATTATATATTCTCAGCAGCATGGATATTAAAATCATGGTGAATCATGACAATAAGTCATAATCCAAAATCTTCTAGCAAAGAGAATTGACTGAAAGATCTGCAGGTTACTGTAACTGAAACAGTAGGAAAGAATACAAATGTGATACCTGGACCTCAAAGGAATATTGCACAGATAGATGGCAGAGCTTAAGTGTCATAGCAACATGGATATTTCTGTCATCAAATATTATATCAAATATATTATATCATCAAATATTATATCAAAAATATTTAGTATTCATTGCTTGTACCTTTGACTTACATGGCCTGATATGGTTAAAAATGCAGAGATGCATATTAAGTAATAATGAGTAGAAAGATTTCCTCACATGAAGAATTAAATATCAATAAAACAACAATTCCAGTAATGTCATTAGTCAGTACATGAGTGATCACCAAATGAGTCATACAGACAATCTGTGCAGTAAATTCAGAAGAACAAGAGGCACCAAATGAAATGAGTTGAGATGACTTTTTAAATTAATATGTATGGAATACTCTTTATCAAATCAAAAGGTTCATGTCTAAACCAGCTTTCAAGTAGCACCTAGTATGAGACATACACCCTGGGAGGGCTCAATAAGTGCTAATTATAATATCAAAGAGCCACAAGACACCTCATCTAATGCAACCCTCAGGCATCAGGCTTAAACTATCTCAGACAGATGAGAGGTTGTCTGAGTTTGAAACTCTTCCTTGAGAACTGTATTTATTATCATTTCCATTTAAAAATTTTTATTGCTGTTTTACAACAAATCATCCTGTCTGTGTAACTAACTTTATTATAACTGTAGACAATCAAGTCATAAAACTTAGAGAATATATTATGCCCTAATTATTTGTTTCCTCAATGATAATTTTTTTCTTCTCCTGGTGTAATTAATGTCAGAATTAGACCTAGATATAACAGTTGTACAAAGGCCAGTTATTCATTTAGTCCTCTAGTCATTCATTTATTTAATACACGTTTTTGAATTGGGCATTATATTATTTTTGGTACATTAAAAATTACCTCAAGCTTAGCAGCTGAAAACACCATATTTAATATCTCACATATCACATTTCAGCTAATCAGAATATGCGAGTATCTTAGCAAGATGGTTTTGCCTTAGGCTGTCCAAGATACTTTGCACAAGATACTCAGAGGAAAACAGTTATTGCAAGGCTTAGTGGGGAGAGATTCTACTTCCCTGCTCACCATTTTACCTATTAGTAACCCTCAAAATCTCCTCCTCCTAAGAGCACTCATGCAGGCCTCTCCAGAGGGCCGTCTTAGGACACACAGCTGGTTTCTTTAGAAGCATGTAATTCAAGAGAAATGAGAGAGAGAGAATGTAGAGCAAAGAGTGCCATCTTTTCCACAACCTAATATTAGAAATGTAAGCATGTTACTTTTTCTATATTTTATTTTTAGAAAATAAAGTATAGTCAATACTCCAGAGGATAGAAGTCATTGATAAGGCACAGTACCACAAGCATTGTTCTGTGATATACTTCTCACCATATCTATCTCTTACATACACCCACATAACATATTGAGATGAAAAGACAACGGGCTTTGATGCTGCTAGCTCCAAGTCCATGCTTTCCCTGGCTCCGTAAGGAAAGGTGCTTAATCTAGATTTGCAGCTTTCTGTAGTTACTCACTGTGTCGTGGTATTGATTAAAATCATATTCCTTAGGACCTCTATAAATATGGGTGATTTTGAAAAATCTGCTTAGATTTCCAATAAATAAAAAAGTGCAGAAAAAAAAAACCTTACAGTAACCTAAGTTAACAAAAATCTATCTCAGCAAATTACCAAATAAAAATAAGCAATTGCTGATGACATGAGAATGATAAATTGTAGATGATGGATTGGGAAGTGACAACATTGAAAAATTACACTGAAAGGCATATTAAAAGATAAAATTTAGGGAATTGAAATGTATTTCCTTTGCTTTGATCTTCACCAGTGGAATGTTTCCAAGAAGGAGACCCAAGGAAATTATTGTTAGCTACTTAGACTGTTAAGTTGCTTTTCAACATTAGGGATCATAAATATAGGATCACAAAGGCTTCCTTTACTCTTTGTTGCAAAGTTTAAGCTTTGTAGTAAATGAGCTCTCCTTACTATTGAAGTACTTGCTCAGAAGCTGAAATTGGATTTAGGTAACTGCATGGTGGGAGTTGAAGTTGTAATAAATTTGAATAAGCAGTTTTTAACTGGTCAATTAATATGAAGAAGAATCTTTCGCAGGAATTAGAAATGGCCTTAGGTAGGAAGTAAAACTAGAAATATTTAGTCATTTTATAAATCCCATTGAGTTTTGAGAAATGAAATTTGGTAAGAATAGAATAACTTGTTTTACTTGAAATACTTCCTTTATTTTTCTGTAAGATTTTGCTGTTTTTTTTTTCACATAAAAAGGTCAGGTAGAAAAAATATGAAAATAATTATTGTTATTTGTATTTTTCATGTTTTAAAATTCATAAAAATTTAAATAGAATAAATGATAATGAAAGTTTACTGGAAAATACGATAAATTAATCATGCCACTAATTATTAACATCACTTTTATTATGTATCATTATTATTATGAAAAATATACAGAATATACTTAAATTTTGAAATGCAACTAGACTGAATAACACAATTATAAAGGAATTGAATGTTTTTAATGCATATCATCATGTATTGCAAATCATCTATTTATTTCTTCACAGAGAAGCTAATGCAAATCCAATCTTAATTTCCTCAGTAACTAAATTATTTCTTTATGAAACCCAATTGTTTTGAAAAGCCATAACAGTAGAGTCAGATAAATTTGTAGTATAAAATTTCTAAAATTCTAAGTTGTTTTCAAACAGAATAGGTTTTCAGTGGTGTATAGGAAAGCAAATAAAATGTTAGGGCTACAAAAGAGAAGACTTACACTTTGTCATAGACTGCGTTCACACAAATGAGGACAAAACTAGGTCTGGTACTTAGTATTGTGATCAGAATACTTGTTTAACCATTTCAGCTTTAGTTACAGATATTGACAGTAAAAAATGGTGCATATCAATAGATTTACTACAAATACAAAATGTGACTCTGCATGGGTTATTTGAACCAGTGTCCTGATCTCGTAGCAAATTGGGTAATTGGTAAAAACTGTGAGTTATATTTTAAATAACATTATGACAATTTGAACTTAAAGAAAGGAATATATTTTACCAAAAATTATAAAAAAATTTTACATTGCTTAACAAAATTTGTGGAAATGGATCATTATTAAGTAATTAAAACCTTGTCCTCAGTTCATTAAATAAAAACATACAATGTAAAACAAAAGGAGTATTGCCTAATTTCTTTCTTAAATGTTTGGAAAAATCAATTTGCCCTGTGCTTTCTCTTTTGGAAGGTTATTAATTATACACATAATGTATTTAATAGATATAGGTTAATATATTGTATATATTTCTTGTGTAAATTATAGCAGAATGTCTTTCATCTAGGTTGTAGAAGTGATAGAAGTTTAGGTGGACTTAAAAGAAAAGCCTTACATATATGAACTTATCAATACTACTTACAATACAAATTTATTAATATTTATTTGGGAGCCTCAGTAAAGCTTTAGGGTATGTACTCTTACCAGCCATATAGAAACCGCAAATCAATGACCATGGACACTTCAGAATATTTTGCTGGCATTCAGTTAGAAATTTAGACTAGGCATGGTAGTGCACTCTTGTAATTACAGCACTCAGGAGGCTGAGGTGGAAGGATCGCTGTGAGTTTGAGACCAGTGTAGGCTACACATTTCAAGGTTGAAGTACGGTGTGAACTACATAGAAAAACAAAAAAACAAAAAGAACAAAAGAAATTTAGACTAATATATTTCATTATACAATATATCTTTGCTCTCCTTTCTGACTATGTGAAGCTGAATTCCAGTCTGGGTACTTAGAATCACTGACTTAGGATAAGTTCATATATGTAAGACTTTTCTTTAAAGTCCACCTAAACTTCTATCACTTTTGTCACTATTCTTTGTAGAATTTCCAATCTAGGTATATATTTTTTCATCTGAACATTCTCCAATGATTTCATTGCCTTAACGGGAATTGGATAAACTCTAAAATGATTTTGTTCAGTTATATTTCTTAAGTATTTACTCTATTGTTTCTTTAGTTCAGGAATGATAAATGAGAGTTTAATTTTTCATAGCTCTTCACCAATGCTTTTACTTCACGTGAATATCTTGTTTATTTAAAAACTGATAGCACCTAGCCAGCCTATCCTATATTACTTGTTATCCATTTCACCTGTCAATTTACTCCCTTTAAACTTTGGTCATTAGAATATTTGATAGTCTCTTCTCACATGACTTCACTACACACATGTCTGGCCCATGTGAAAAGCTCACACAATTATACTTTCTCATATGGTAGTCTTTTATCTCTAGTGTTCTTATACCACTAATTTATATTACTACACACGTCAGTAGTCAATCTCTGACTACATGTTCTACCTTTCAATTGTTATGCTTTTCCAGAAAACTTCCATTTTTATGGCATCAGTATTTTCAGCCTCTTGTGCAACTATTTTTTTATTTTCTCAACCAACCAAGTGCTTCTTGGGTATATTGTTCAGCAGCTTAATTCTTACAACTTTTCTTTAATCCACTCAGTACAAAGTACTTTCCATAGCCTTTCAGTTGTCTTTATCTTGCACTAATCTGATAAAATCAGTGTACCTGCTCAATCCACAAATTTATATACTTTTTTCTGAACATGTATCACTCAATGTTTGAATGTTAATTATCGAAAATTTACTCCATTCAAAAATGTGGCTTCCAGGCTCAAGAAACTCTTGATGCTAATTGGAGATCTTTTTCCAAATGACAAGTCAGGCTCTTCTCTTCCTACAACGATTCCATCTGAAGTCATTGGTATTCTCCAGCTCTCTGCCCCACGATTCTCTTGAATAATCTAGGTTGTGACTAGACTTCTTTTTCTTTTTTTTTTTTTGTGGGTACCGGGGGTTCAACCTCAGGACCTCGCGCGCCAACAGGCACCCATGCCGCTGAGCGATATCACCGGCCCCTTTTTCGTATGTAGGATCCAGGAGTCGAACTCGGGCCCTCGCACTTGCAAGGCAGGCGCTTATGCCGCTGAGCCATCTCACCGGCCCGTGACTAGACTTCTTTTTACCTTCTTCCTTCAGAAGTTAGGGCAAATTTTAATTTCTCCCTATTACATTGAAAATAAATGTATCTACATATACTCTGGTTTACAATTGCAGAAATAAAGGATTTTCTGCTTGGTGTGTTTGATGAAAATTTTATTATGTGTTACTCTAATCTAGCATGAGGTCTTTAACACCCAGAGTTACTCATTTTTCACTCTTTGTCCATGTTCTTTATAGCTTCTCACATCTTTTTTTGTTTTGTTTTGTTTATTTTTTAAAGACAGGGTCTTGCTATGTAGTGCAGGCAGGTCTTGAACTCACTATGTAGTCCAAGCTGGCCTTGAACTCGCAATGGTCTTCCTGCCTGAATGGTCTTGAGTCTCTCAAGTGCTGAGATTGCAGATATGCGCCACCATGGCCAGTTCAATTCTCACATTTTAAACACTGGTATTCCATAGGCTCTCCTCTGTTGGTCCTTTTTCTTTTTGTACTATAATCCTCCTGAATCATCTCATTCATTTTGCATGGTTTAAATTGTTCTCTGTATACTAAAAATTCAAGTATCATTTTTTCCACTTAAACTTTACATGAAGTACATTTACTATATTTGTCAAATATTGTGCCTCCAAGTGGATATTGCAGTGGATAATAGAATTACTCAGCAGATAAATAGCCTGTGTGCAATTACAAGCTTTTTCATTTACTGTTGTGTGGCTTGAACATATTACTTAACTGAGTCTAAATTTTCTCATGGGTAAAGTGTGAGTTAAAACATTAATTACATTTAGAATAGTATCTTGCATAGCATGTCTTCCATAAATGTTAGCTCTTCCTAATGGTTTTAGGGAAGAAATGAAAATAGATTTAGATTCCTATGTCTATTTACTGCAGATGTTTTACACAGACAGTGACTTATTACAAAAAAAAGTATTTACAGGATTTTGGGAGGACTGACCTAAAGCTTTAAATGACTCCCAGAAAAATAAAGTACTGACAGATCAAGGGGTGACTTATCCGAAACTGCAACTGAAGTTATGCGTGTGTCAAGGACATTCAGATGCCATCGGTGAACTGACTGCCTCTTGATACCCAAGAAACTTAACAGTGGGCACTCAAGGCTACCACTCTGGAATTCGGAAGCATGATCAAGAGGATGCTGCTTCTTCACAGACAGTAAAGGCAGAAAATAGGCTCTAGAGAATTAATTCAAAGATATCTCACATTTCCTCAAATGATTATTTGTAGAAATAGACAACTGAGAGAGAAAAGTCACTTTGAAATCACTTCTGTTTTTTAATCCTCTCATAAGTACATTTCATTAGTAAAATCTTTTTCTACCCTAACCCTTATCCTCAAGGGTGTTTTAGGAATGTGCTATCTAACCTTATAACCTCTCTAATAAAAAGGCCATGGAATAGCATTGAAAGAGTAAATTTGTAATAATCATTTCAAGGTGTCTTAGTCTCCTCAGTTTGCCAAAACAAAGTACCATGGGTAGCTTAAACAAGAGGAACATGTTTCTACTACTCTGGAGGCTGCCTAGTTGAAGATCAAGGTGCTGGCTGACTTAGTTCCCCCATGAGAGCTTTTTGCCTTTAAATCTAACCAAAACACCAAAAATTCTTAAGTGCAAAAACCTGATTTTTAACATACTCTGTAAGTATCTTATAGCTTACTTGTCTTCTGGATGCAAACCTAAGTTCTAATGAGTGCTTCTATCTTTTTCTAAACCCATCTCGGCTCTTTACAGTTGTAGCCACTTTAATTTCCCATGAATGCCAATGGCAATGTTTATATCTATGCATACACAGAATGGAAGAGAAATTTGGACTATAAGAAAGATATTTTAGCAAACTCCAGATTGTAATAGGAACAATTTCCTTTTACAATAGTAATATGCACTATTCATGGGATAATTAGCAATGAATGAACAGATCTGCTTTAATGAAACTATTATGTATAATCTCTGTTTTGCTAAAACAGAACTACATGCTAAAACTACATGCATAAAAATATAGTACATTATCAAATAAGTCAAGAGTTTTCACTTTTTTAATTCATCATGAAAAATGATCGAGTTATTCAATAACCAATAATTCTTCAAAAGTGTAATATTTTTGATGTTCCTTATACTACTCTGTTTTCCTCAGAAGAAAACTTCCTGATGCTTTTTGTCTTTGACCTTACCAAAAATATCTTTCATACAGCACCTAGCAATAATTTCTCACCCAAAGATTAATCTTTAGTACCTACATTGCTACCTCTAAATACCACCATATAAGATGCTAGGCTTATATGGAGATATCCTTGATTCTGGACTCCCTACTTCATGCTCCTAAGTATCTTCAAGAACTATGCAAAGTTATATGTATCCAATGAAACTTAGAACATAATGTTAAGGAAAAGATGCCAGATGCAAAACAGCAAGCTGTGCATAATTTCATTGACAGCAAGTGGGAAGCAAAATTAATTTGTTCTATCAGATAGCAAAATGATGGTTACTCTGAAACATGATGACAGCAATAGAACACAAGATAAACACTGGGAGCCAGGGAACGTTCTGTTTCATGACTGATGCACTGGTTGTAGGTGCGTCCAGTCTGCAAAAATTTGATGGAGGTTACATACATTACTACTACTGCCCCTTCTGCAGGGAAGTTTGCTGAAGTTCAGAAAGGCTGATGACTTGGCTTAGGTTGCACAGTACTTAAGAAGGAGACCTGTGAAGAGACCGGGCCATCTGCCTCTAGTGCCCATGAGCATAATCACTCTCAGGAGTAATGTCAGCCTCAAAACTATGCTTCCTAATGGACTCAGTAAAGGAGCTTCATATTGGGTTTTACATTTAATCCATTTAATTGTACCAAACTCCCATTTCTTTCTTTACTCAGTCTTTAACAGAATATCTTATTAAGATTCTAATTACAGAGTTGAACCTGTAAAGGTGAGAAATAAGTCATGAAGAAACACTACAGTTTTAATAGATAGTATCTCACACAATATAACAATTATATACATAAATGAGTATGTTGTAGTATCAATAAAATGCATAAAAATATAATGTGGGATCCAAACTGTTAAAGCAACAATTTTGTTTCAAAGTTTGTCTGAATACCTGCAGTAAATCGCAACAGTATCAATGTTGATGAAACTGTGTCCGTTTGTAAATAATACGTACTTTTGTTTAGGAAATATAAAAAATATGTTAATATAAAATGTAAAATAGCATTATTTTGAGATCACAATTTACCTTAGAAACTCAGTTGTATAATATTTTAGTAACCAAGATATAATTATTGAATGATTTTTGTTTTATTTTTTTGTTTGCTAGTTCCTTTGTTTTGGTGCTATTAAACAATAAATCTCAAACATGTTGAGCATGCACTGTACCACTAAATTATATCCACAGTTCCTGATTTTTTATGTGTTGGTACAGTACAAAGACATGTATGTGTACATATGTCTTACAAATAAATTAAGTTGAGAAAGTAACATTTAATAAAAGATATAAACTACCTGTCATAGATTAACATGTAATCTATTCCAACTGACTAAATTTCACCGTTTCATAAATATGGGAGATGGAATACTTTACCAAGGTGCACATGGAATACATTCTTTTGATTTCTTGGAAAGGAAAATCCAGTCAAGTTCTTAATGATAGGATAATGAATAAGCTCAAAGCTTCAAAAATCTGAGTATTGGGCCGGTGAGATGGCTCAGCGGCTTAAGCGCCTGCCTGGCAAGCGCAAGGGCCCGAGTTCGACTCCCGGATCCCACATACGAAAAAGGGGCCGGTGATATCGCTCAGCGGCACGGGCGCCTGATGGCGCACGAGGTCCTGAGGTCGACCCCCAGTACCCACAAAAAAAAAAAAAAAAAAAATCTGAGTATTACATACAAAACGTTTTAACTAACATGGATAATGGAAATTACCTTCAAAATTATTTATGACCACATTCTTTTGTTAAGAGTTAAGTGAGGTTTTATAAATTTTCTTCTTTGAAGCCATAAACCTTCTTATATTCTTAAATGCAAAAGTAGAATAAACTGTTTTCATCATATGATCTATTTAATAAAATAACTTTTAATTACAATAAAGTAATAATATTGCTATGAAAATGTGCAAGTTGTAAATTTACTTTTCATTAAATGTATGATCAGCATACTGGCATGATATGTTATTGCTTTTAATATATATTTTTAGAATGCTGAATTATAATTTATAGAATATTTATATAGTAGAAGGCTCTATACAAGTGTTCTGGGCTCATGCCTTTACACATTCAATAGGAAAATGTGTCAACTATCAAAATGATGTTGAGTTAGATTAATTTAAACTCTATTTCTCTCCCTAAACTTTTAAAGTAGCATCAAAACATTTGAAAACAAAGAAAAAAAATTCACCTCAATAAAATTAAGTTCTGTCTTCTAAAACACCAGTTATGATAAGTATATCAATCAAATACAGCATCATGCATAATAAATTAAAGGAGGACAGAGAGGCATAATAATCACTTCTCCAAAATATGCATACTGTACCTGCGATGACTATTTCCTTGCACCACTGCAAAATACTTGGTGCCTCTGTAATATGAAGCCAACAAGAGGAAGCCAGTAATTTAGAAATACTATTCCACAAAGTGACAAATACAGAACAGCTGAGAGAAGGGATCTATTGACAAGACATCTTCATTTTTGAACACCTCAGGTTCAAATCTACAAAATCTGCCCGAAGATGAGATAAGAGAAAGTAGAAGAGAAGAGTAGCAATCAGCATTATTACTGTTCAAGACAAGCACAGATACTTTTACAGTTTGTGCACGACCAAGGGAAAATTGCGACAAAAATTCAGCCTTCATTCTGCTGGCCAAATATATATTTCATCTATGTGCATAGGAGATATTATCTTAATATATTTGTAGATGCTGGTTAGTGTAGCTGTAACCCTGTAGTTGTTGATCAGTCATTTGCATAAAAATAGACTCCAAGTAAAACCAAGACTTACATTCCTGAAACATACAAGGTTTAAGTTTAAGTCCTCAAACGTTCTGCTCACCAGCACTGAGTTGAGGTAATGGTGCAAAAGTGGATCTTCAAGTGATGAAACACAGAATAGGCAATGAAGTATTCTGAAACACATACTAAAGGGAAGTTGCTGACTGCCATGGTTGTTTCTTCCACTCACATGCTCTGGAGCTAAGAGATAACTAAAATTAAACTTCCCCTTGAGGATATAATATAAATAAAATGAAAGTGTCATGGAATGTGTATATGGATTATGTATATTTTAAAGCAAAGTAAAAAAAAATAGTAAAAGGAAGTACTAAAAAACCCTAAAATCACTTAAGGTGAGTGATTATTCAACTATAATAAAAAAGTCATTGAATTTCACTCAGCTTCTTCTCTACATAGGCAATCTAGGCATCAGCTAATGCATTTAAACACTGAGCAGCAGTAACAATTCTGAGCATGTACTGTACATACATCAGGTACTGTAATGAAGACGAAACACAGAGTAGAAGAATTACATACAATTTTTCTTCAGTGAATCTAGAGAATACTGGAAGAGATGAAAAATGTAGTGAGTAAACATAATATTGATCATCCTCAGAAATTAACTTAAAATTGATCATAGATCCAATTGTAAAGAGTACAAGTGTAAAGCTATTAGAACAAAAGTTGGAATACAGCCAGGTATGGTGGCACATCTCTGTAATCCCAGCACTCAGAAGGCGGAGACAGGAGCATCACTGCAAGTTCGAGACCAGCCTGGGCTACAAAGTGAGTCCAAGGCCAGCCTGAACTACAAAGTGAGACCCTGTCTCAAAAAAGGAAAAAAAAAAAAATGGAATACATCTTTGTGAACTTAACTTAGGCAACAGCTTCTTACATATTATACCAAAATCACAAATGACTACAATCCAACAAGGCAGTGCTTTCCTTTTGTCAGTTCTTTACATACTCAAACGACTATTCATTCTCCCATGTTAGATAGTGAGAAAATTGAGACACAGAAATGTTAACTCTCTTGTCTAAGATCACATAAGTGACAGATTTGGGGTTGAAGCAACGGTTTTGCTTTGTAGTCCTTGAACTTAGTCACTACCATTCACAAATTTAACATGTTTATTGAAGTCAAAGAATAAGGTACAAAAAAGAAATTACATAGTAGTGTTTATTAAGTTTGAGTCATTATAGAGGAAGCTTTTGAAAAAAATAACATTAAATTGAAGACTAAAGGAAAAGTGGGAGTTAGCCAATGAGAAATGTAAGACTACTGGGGAATCGGAATCACAGTAAGAAAGTGAGTGAACTATGAATTCCGTAAGAAAGCCATACAAAAGTATATATTTTCTCTAAGCAAGTAGGCTACTAATTTGGGTACTCTAGCAAGTTGAATTTGCTCTTTAATTGATATATGACTTTGAACATCCTCTGGAAGTGCTGTGACTGACTCGAGGCTTTCTAAACTGATGTTAAGAGCTCGCGTTGATCCGTTGTGATACAAGGAGCCTGGAGTTCTGCCACTAAGACCTCTGTAGTCCATAATATTAAGCAAATAATTAATGAAGATTATTACATTTTAATCAGTTATATAAATATGTGTGAAACATATCTATAAGTGTGGTTGATTATTGGAGTAACCAGGTAACCATACTAATTCACATATATAAAAGTGGCTAACAGTACACAGACAAAAGGAACAACTGCAAGGCCAAATGCACATTTTAAAAAATGCACAATAAAGAGATAGATGGGGTGGACTGGTGGTAAAATGCTTGCCAAGTATTTGCCAAACTCAAAGCTCCGCTACAAACAAACATTCAATAAACTGAGTATAGAGAAGTGCTTTCCTGATTTAATAAAGGTATTTGTGAAAATCCCACAACTAATATCATACTTACTGTTGAAATAAAAGCTTTTCTCCTAAGATGGGAAACAAGACAAAGATATCTGTTTTGACCATTTCTATTCAATATTTCACTTGTGACAATAGCCAGGAAAATTATGCAGAAGACGTATTCTTGGGAATAGAAAATAATAAATAGTATACTAATATCCACTAGAAGAAATCAGAATAAATGAGTTCAACAAACTGTTAGCATACAGGATCAATATCAAAATCATTAGTATTTTACATGTTAATAGTGAGCAATCTAAAAATGAAATTAAGAAAATAATTACATTCATATTGTCAACAAAAGGAATAAAATAATAGCAATCAATCTTTCAAAATGCCAGACATTTACACTAAAAGCTACAAAATGGTATTCAGAGAAACTTATAACATCTAAACAAATAAAAATATATCCCACTGTCATGGATTAGAAGACAATCTTTTTAACATTGGACTATCAAAATTAATCTACAGCTTCAAGGCAATGCCAGTTTCAAGGCAATGTCAGTTATATTTTTTGTTGTTGCTAAGAAAATTATATTTCACTAGAATGCTTATAAAAACATTAGGGACCTAGATAGTCAAGTTATTCTTGGGAGAGAAAAAACAAAGTTTCAAGAGATAAATTTCATAGTTGTAAAGACTACTAAAAACTGTAGTAGTGAGACAGTGTGGAACTCGTATAAGAATAGGCATATATATATAGAACTGAGAGTCTAGAAATAAACTGGTTTTTGAGTCATTTGATTAGATTGATTTTGACAGTGTTACTTAGAGAATTCAGTGGGATAAAGAATAATATTTTCAGCAAATGTACTGAAAACTGGATAACAATATTCAGAGATTGAATTTTGACCTTTATTTGAAATCATATTCAAAAACTAACTTAAATTGATCAGAGTTGTCAATGTAAGAAATACAACTGTTAAACTGTTAGAATACAAATTAGAATACATCTTTGTGACCTTAACTCAGGTACCAGCTTCTTAAATAGTATACCAAAACCACAAATGACTGAAGAAAATCTACATAAATTGGACATTATAAAAACAAAAATGTTATGCTTCAAAAGATATGAGGAAAGTACAAAGCCAAACCACTGAGACAAAATATTTGCCGTTCACATTTTTGAGAAGGCACTTGCTTCCAGAATATAAGGAACTCTCATACTTAACAATAAACAGCAAATAATCCAAATGTAGAAACAAGGTCAAATACATTGAATATATATAGCTCCAAAGAAGATAAGCAAATAGTCAATAAAGATACGTGAAGATATCTAATATAATTAGTCCTTAGGACAACTATACAAATATCAAAACTATCATACACTGCCATGTCACACCCACTCGGATGGCTAAAATCTAGACATTAACAAATATTAGTAAAGATATTGAGAAACTGAGACATTCATACATTGCCTGTGGGAATCTAAAATGGTGCATCAAACAGAGAGCAATTTGATAGCTTTTTCAAAATGCTAAATATAGATTTATCATGTAACCTAGCCATTCTATTCTCCAATATATAACCAATATAAATTAAATGCCCAAACAAAAAAATATACACAAATGTATACATTACAATATTACTTACAAGAGAAGAAAATAGGAGTCACCTAATTTCCATGAGCTAATTAATGCATGAACAAATCTATTGCATTAGAAAATAAACTATTATTCAGTAATAAATAAAAATGAGTTATTACTACATAATGTAACATAGATGACTGTATTAGCATAAAAGTTGCTAGATAAAATACCTAACACCTGAAATTTAAAGAAGAAGAGGTTTGATTTGGTTTATGATTTCAGCAGCTCAGTCTAATTGGCTGGCTTCAAAGCAGAATCATCAAGACAGAAAGACATAGAGGAGGAAAGCTGCTTAGTTCATGGCCACTGGGAAGCAGACCAGGTTAAGACAACCTGGAAGGAAAGGAAAAGGGCCAAGGACCAGATATAAATCCCAAAGTCATTCCTCCATAATCCTCCCAGACACCCACAAAACACTAGTACAAAGTAATCGTGCTTCACCAATCCCTTAGGTAGCTCAGATGCTTATCGAGTTAAGAAACTTAATCATCACATCGCAGCCATTGTCAATTTGACACTTAAAACCATCTCCTTAAATCATATTTAATTTTCAATAAAAGAATAACAAGTTCATAATTCTGCCTAATGTAACACATATATTATGCATAAAGCTAAAAATGCAATAATTGCTTCCCCAAAGTATCAACAGTTCCAACATTACTCAAAAGTCCAAGTCCAATGTGCCCTCTTCAGCAACCACACCTTTCTTGGGCTCCAACTTTACACATGGTTGTTTTAGTTCAAAAATTTGAGTTATTCAAACTTTTTTACTCTGCTTTTTGCCTATGACTTTCACTATAAATCTGACTGAAAGCAGACAGTAGTACTTATGTTGAGAGTTAAAGTTTGGGCTGATAAGAAATTTACTTCACTAGATTAATTAGTCCACTGCCCTTCATTTCAGTCTGTTGTAAAGTCTCAGGACAGGGGCAGAATGTAGACTTTTTTGTTTTTTCCCACAGTATAACATACATTGCCTCTAGCCCATTTCCCTAAACAATGATTTTTACCAACAGAAACCTCCTGAGCCTGACCTTTAGTGTTTGCATTTCTGTCAGAATTCTGATGTTCTGAGCTCTGAGCTGAATCACTTACCAGGCTCTCTTACAACATTCTATGATTCTCTAGCCCATATCTCCAAACCTTTTCAAATTCTACTGGCAAACCCCTTACAAGGGCTTCTGAAATGCATTGTCAGGTGTAGTCACAGCAGTGGCTACTTCTCTAGTACCAACTATCTGTATTGATCAACTTTCCCATCACTTGACAACATGCCTGATACCCACAATGTAAAGAAGGAGAGCTTTATTTGATTTCAGAGGTTTCCATACAGGGTTGGCTGGCTTGAAGGTAGAAAAATCATGTCAGAAGTGTGTGGCAGGCAAGACTGCTTAGTTCACTGTGGCCAGGCAGCAGAGCAGAACAGCGCCATGGACAAAGGGTTGAGGGACCAGATATAGACCCCAAGGTCATGCCTCTATGACCCACACAGAAATACCCAAAGGCATGCTGTACCTATTCTCCAAATAGCACTTAATCGAATCAAGTCAACAATTAAGTTTTACCATCATAATGAAATTTGGTCAATGGAAAGAATCTGTCACCATACACCATTTATATGTAAGGTCCACTGTTAAAAACAAACAAACAAACAAACAAAATAAAATAAAAAACCACCAAAGATTGAAAGTTAGTTTGTGGTTACCTCAGACTGGGATGAGGGAAAAGGAGTGAAAAAAGCAAGTCACTGTTACTGTGGCTGCATTTTCCTTTTGTAATACTGAAAATAAACTGAAATTAAATTGTGATGATGATTGAATGAGTCACTGAATCTATTAAAAACTTGTAATTTTACACTTTAAATTGGTTAATGTATGATGATATGTACCTTATTAAACTTAAAAAAAGAGAGAAAACCCTTTTGATTCCTGCAGTATTTTATAGTACATACAAATCTAAGTAAAAAATAAACATAAAAAAGCTGAAGGATTTTAAGGAAAAAAAAAACAGTAATCTGAATTTGACAGAATAAGATCCTACTGTGTTTCCTCTACCCAAGGGAAGGAAAAACTTCTAAATTTAGAAGTAATATAAAAAGAAACTATAAGAAAAGTAAACGGAAAGAGACAAGGTATGATGTGGAGATTACACTTACTGAAGAGTGCTGGGTATATAGCAAGACATTTAATCCTTCCAGCCCAGGAAACCAAAAAAAGTGAAGCCAGGAAACCATGAATGTTGGAGGAAGTAGAAAAATTCTGAAATAAAACTGAAAATCCAAGAGGGTTTGAAATACTGTCTTAACCTCTTTGATTTGTTTCAAATAAGTATGAACAGAATGACATGTAAGAAGTTCCATCAAAGAATAAATCTCAACAGAGAATTTTTTGTTGCCCTGTAAACACTGGACAGTACAGAACAGGAAGATTTGCTTAGGGAAGAAGATATATTAAATGTGCAAGTCATTTCTATTAGTCTGGTTTTCAGTTTGGGGTAGGTAGTGTGGTGAAGCTATAGGACATAGGTGTAGGAAAGGATTTTCTAAACAAAACCTCAATCTCCAAAGAAATAGCAGCAAGAATCAACAAATAAGATTCTATCAGACTAAGAAGCTTTTCTGTACAGCAAAAGAATCAATTGGTAGAGTGAAGAGACAACCTACAGAATGGAAAAACATTTTTTGCCAACTACTCCTCAGACAGAGGACAAATATCTAGAATATAAAATGAACTAAAAAAAAAATTACAGCTCCTAAAATTAAAGACCCAGTCAAGAAATGGGCTAGAAAAATAAACAGACACATCACAGGGAAGAAATACAAATGGTCAACAAATATATGAAAAAAAAAAAAAAGTTCAACATCTCTGACCCTTAGAGAAATGCAAATTAAAACAATGCTGATTTGATTTTACTCTGGAAAGAATGACAATCATTAAGAAATCAAACAATAAAAAATATTGATATGACTGTGGCCAAAATGAACCCTCCTGCATTGTTGATGGGAATGCAAACTAGTACAATCATTATGGAAATCAGTATGGAGATTTCTCAAAGAACTGAAATTAGAAATTTCAAATGACCCAGGTACCCCCCTGCTAGGTAACTTCCTCAAAGAGTTTGTCATCATACTACATTGTTACATGCATACCAATGTTTATAGCAGCATAATTTGTAATAGCTGAATCCTGGAGGCAGCCTGTATACCCATCAACAGATGATTGGATAAACAATATGGCATCCATGTATAATGAAATACTACTCAGCTACAAAGAATGACAAATTTAAGGCATTTATAGAAAAATGGATACACTTGGAAAATATAATGTTGAGTGAAATAAATCAGACACGTAAGCTTAAATAGCATATGGTATCTCTCATCTCGCATTTCTCAGGGAAAATACAAAGAAAATGACAAAGGATGGATAGAAAGAGACAAGGGGACAGATGTCATCCAAAAGGAAGTGTCCAAGATAACAAGGATGAGGGGTGGGGAGGAGTGGAAGGGAAAATGAAAGGAATAAAGATGTGCCATGTACAAGATCCTACTAGTAACTCCAATCAATGTAGACATTCTATACTGTAACATGGTTAAGACAAATAATATCAACAAGTATGAAAAAAGGTGATGGGAAGCCAGAGGAGGAGGGGGGAAGGGGAAGGAAGGGAAAGGAGATTAGAAAAATAAATAAGCTGTAATATATGCATGTAACCACTCCCCCCAAGATGACTGTAAACTGCATGAATTGCAAACACTTCCTAATAAAATAAACTTTTAAAAAAATCATTCACTTAACAAATAGCTTAGGTATATTTCTTTATAATTGCATTATAAATTGTTAGTAAATATTTAATCTATATAAATATCTATTTAATTAGTGAACCATAGTTAGCAATCTAAATATTTTTAATAAATAGGACATAAATAATAAAATAATGAATACCCAGGTACCCATCAGTTAAAGTAGCAGAATATTGTCTGTTCCTTTTAAGGTCTTTGTTCCTCCCCATTTCTCCTTCCCACAGATAGGGATAGGCTTGAATTTTGTTTTGTCATTCTTGACATTTCCCTATAATTTTACTATGTACGTGAACATTCTTAAACAATGTATTTCTATGTATTTTTCTTAAACAATGTTTTGCATGTTTTTGAACTTTATAAAAATGTGTCACAATGAATTGAGACATGTTTTCCACTCAATATTCAGTTTGATGAGGATAGTTTAGGTTCATTTACTATTCACCACTGTCTCATATTCCAGATCTGTCTACAGCTCAATTTGCTTTTTATAATCAAATTTATTTCAAATTACAAAAAAAAATCTTTTTAACTTCAAAATCCATCTTGGCATTTGGTAATACATTTACCAATAATCTTATCCAGGGTCAATCTTGCACCTCCCCTGGACTGTCAACTGAAAGAATGAAAATGTGTTGATCATTTTCATGCTAAAGTGACATAGAATAAAATTCAACTAAGTTACACATTTTAAAAAAATTTTTCTTGAAAACTCACATCTCATTTTTCATATTTTTCTTATTTCTTGGCTTTCTCTCATAAAGATTAAAGCAGAAAATACAGCTAAAAGCCACTCAAAGCTGTAATCACTTGAAGAGAGATGGATTTTATTTATTTATTTACTTTTATTTTTTATAGACAAGGTCTTGGTCTGTAATTCAGGCTGGCATGGAATTCAGTACATAACCCTGCCTGGCCTCAAACTCACAGTGATCCTCCTGCTTCAGCCACCCCAGTGCTGGAATTACAAGCATGTGTCACTATGCCCAGCTGAAAGAGATGGACTATCTATCTATCTATCTAGATATACACATATTCATATGTCTTCTTCATCCTTTGAAAACAAAATGTAGATAATTAAAGGCATTAAAGGAATCACATTAATCACTATTGAAATAGTCACTGGATAAACTTCACAAAAATATTTCTCAGTTTTAAAAGAGTAAGATTGATGGGGTTAGAATGAATGGCATATTTGGTTACACTGGAGACTGGGATATACTGTGGATATCTACGTGGAAATAGTCTATACAAGAGGTGACCCATCAGAATTTATAAAATAAAATTAATTGATACCTTCAGTATTTGAAAAGTTTCTGATTGTCCAGCAAAAACCTGTACAAAGTGATCCACAATATTTCAGGGATGAAAAATTCCGAGAAATAAAAACAATGCCATGTTTAATGTTCTGTGCATCCCTAAGTGATTGTTCAAAACAGAACTGCATGTTTAGGACTCAGGGGTGATCAGTCACTCAGCCTGTGTCTACTCAGTTTGATGCATTTCCATTTTGGAGTTAGACTGAAGTGCCTAGGAAAAGAACCCTTCAGCTTTCATATTCCAAAATGCCCAGTTAGAAAATGTGGTTGAAATACTTAATAAAATGCATTTTTAGAGTTTAGAAAATTTCCAAAGAGTAGATAATAAAACTCCAATGTGTTATACCTTTCTATCATTGTTTTACTGTTTTATTTCACTTTTCTACTTTGAGTTCCCATTCCACTCCTTTGGCTAATTATATCACTTATGTAGGGAATGGAATCTGAGTTAAAATTACACATTAGCACTCTACAGAAAGTGCTTTACTGAAATGAAATAGCATAGCTTTTAAAAACTGGAGCTAATTTAAACTAAGTATGCCATGCCTGTAATGCCAGCACTTGCGGGAGTAGGTAGGATTGTGAGTTCAAGGATACCCTGGGCTACAAGACAGCTAAAGCCAGCCAGGACTACATAGTGAGACCCTGTATTAAAAAAAATAAATAAAAATAATAGAGTTTTTTCTTTTGTCTCATGGAACATTTCTACAAAGGTTTATTGCAAAATAGTACATCTGGAGAAAAGAATGGAGGCAAATATATCCTCTGGCTTCATCCCAAACCTGTTATGTCTAAGTGGTTCCTAAGGAAATTTATTTCTCTTCCGCTTTAGGACTCAACCCTAATTCTGCACAAGCAGCCATTGGGAAAGTTAGAGCCTTTCACCATGCAGACAAGTACCTTGGCCTCTCTGTTTTTATTGGTGAGAAATCTACTTGACCTGAGCAACAAAGAAGGCAGAAGCACCAGCTGGCTTCTCATCCAAAGGAGCAATGTGAGACCTTTCTATCGACAATAAACTAAGCTTTAGATATGGCTCCAATGACTTTAAGGAAATCTAAGCCCTTGTCTGATTTTTCTTCTGTATATGTTGTTATCATGCTTCTGAATAAGGAATAATGAAAATCAATGGAAAAGGAATACGCCGCAGTTAACACTTTTAAGTTACTAGTTAGAAAGCGAACTCGTATTTGTGAAACCCTTTTCTGTTTGTTTCTCCTGTAGCTTAAACAACAAGAGACTCAAGATCTCTTTCTTCTGGAGAAAACATACTTCACATTGTTTTGTGTTCTCCCAACTTTGCTGATCCAGTCAGACATCCAAAACTCTGGACTCGCCATTGAGTGTATTTCCTCCTGTCCTATCAAATGCATTTCAGGGTTTCTTTTTTTTCTTCAAATCACATAGCTATACAATCCAAGGACTTCACTGGTATTTCAAAGAGCTATATATCTAACTTTCATTGATTTCAAGATGTGTTGGATAATCTGTTATTAAACAAAAAACAAAACGAAGCGGAACTTACACTTGGTACAATAGTTGTATTAATAGTTGTATTAATCCTGTGTTTTATTTTCTGCATTTTATAATGCTTTAAAATCATGGGGTCTTGTGACACAGGAGAACCTATCATTCCCAAGTTTAATTCCTCGAAAGATGAAGCTCCTCCACTACAAGTGTATATCGTATACATAAATCAACAAATCCCAAGCCTGTATCTCTTAACCAGTACCCTCACAACGCTCTTACATTTTCTGCCAATATATTTTCCTGCCTTAATAACCCTGGGGTCAATTACTAGAAAAGTCAGGGCAGTCCCTTCACAGAAGAGACTCCTAAAATGATTTAAACTAAGAAACCTTAAATTTGCTTAGTCTGCTTGCCTTGCCTCAACAGCTGTTCTTTTGTTAGTAAAAGGTCTTACCCCGTTTTTCTTTCACGGTCTCTCTCCTGACTGACCTTACCGCTTTTCTCTGAGTCTCTGTGTGGTTGCCATGCTGCTGGCCTCTTGGGAACTGAATAAAAACTACTTCCTGCATGAATTTCTCTATCCACTTGTCTTATTCTCTACTGAAACATGCCAAATACATTTTAAGACAATGGTTCATTAGATTTTTTTTTAAATATAAAACAGTTTGGATTATAAGATTCAGAGTAAATGTATTATTTCCTCTTTTATTCATTTTTACTCTTCTTAACTATATTTTTTATTTGTGATTTTTTGTTTAGATAAGTATGTTTATAACGTTTTACAGTTATATCTAATAAGATGCAGAGAAGTGTATAGTTTGATGAGATTTGACGAATTTACACATCCATCTTACACCACAGCCGAGATTATTACCGGCACCCTGGGAAGTTTACTGGAGCTTCTCACTAAGAAATCCCCTGCCAACCAGAAGCAAACATTACTCTGACTTCTATCCATGTGGGCTAATTTTATCTACTTTTGAAATAGATATAATTACATATAAAATAAATGCTTTTGTTGTCAGTCTTCTTTTGCTCAAGATTTTGTTTATGGAATCATGCATAATTATCCATATACTACTAATTTTTTCCTCTTTATGCTGAGATGTATTTCATTAAATATCAGGCTATTATTTGCTTTTATTTCTACTAATGAACATTGCCTTAATTTCTATTTTTTTCTCTTAAGAATAAAGTTTTTAAAAGTTCCCATTAAAATGGCATGTGAAGTTAATGTTTACCAATAAATTTAATAAAAGATTTATGACTTTAACAACATAATTGAGACCAATTTGAAAATATCTAAACAAATCTGGGGGCATACTCTGGAGGTGTTTTGGAAGACTCAATATTATTTTGTTTCTCACTGATATGACCAAATATTTAACACAATGACAAAATCTTAGAAGGAATTCTGTGGAAATTGACAAGCTCGTTCTAAAATGTGCACAGAAATGCAAAGGTATAGGATAACCATATCATTCTTGAATTAAAAATAATAATGTTCTGACATTACAATCTTAGAATTATTAGGCTTACTACAAAGTTACTGGACTTAAGGCAGTGAGACCGCTATCACTATAGACAAAAGAATTAGCAAAGTGGAAAAATGTCAATTAACAGATTGATACATAACAGTACATTGATTTTTAACAAAGCAGTCAATACAAGTCAATGGATGCAGAAAACTTCATTTCCACACATCTTGCTGCATACAGTGGAAAATTAGCATAGACATATAATTCATCAAATACGAAACTATCAGTTGTAGACTTAAAAACCTATAAGCTTTCTAGAAACAAATATAGCAGAACATACATTGAGGTAGACAAATTTTTCTTAGGCTAAATGTATATTTTTAAAAGATGATAATTCCACAAAATTAAAAAGGTTTTCATGGAACAGTATTGAGAAAATGCATTTGCAATACATTTATGATAAAGAACTTTTTATGGGGGACCAGTGAGATGGCTCAGCAGCGTAAGCGCCTGCCTGGCAAGCACGATGGCCCGAGTTCGACTCCCGGAACCCACATACGAGAAAAGGGCCAGTGATATCGCTCAGCGGCACGGGCGCCTGCTGGCGCATGAGGTCCTGAGGTCAACCCCCAGTACCCACGAAAAAAAAAAGAACTTTTTATAGAACTTCTACCAATAACTATTAATTTTTAAAACTAACAAAGTGGGCAAAAACTTATGATTAGTAAAACCATACATCTTTCTGACATTTATTAACCATTTCAAAATCATCTTTTGTTGTAAATATGTATAAATTATTAGATTATTTTCAACTGAATTATTCCCTACAGCATTCAGATGTTAAAGCCCTAACCTCCAATACGAAAGTGTTTGGAGGAGTGACCTTCAAGGACATAATTAAGGTTAAATGAGTTGGAAGGGTAGGATCCTGATCTGTTAGGATCAGTGTCTCTATAATTAAAGAATATTATTCATTGAGCACATTTCTCAGATGTTAATAAGTTAACAAGAAATAGTTATGCATTAGATCAGTTTGAGATACTGTTATTTATGTTACAGAGAATATATAAACTGTAGATATGTATCATGTATGAAAATTTCTAATATCCGTAAGTATACTATATGCTATATATATATGACATATAGCATATTATAATATTTACAACCATAATGAAAGAGAGAACATCCTATACCTCCTACACATCCTCTAACATTTTCCCTTTGGGACACTGGTCCCAAGCACAGCAGACTTAACTGTTGGGCATAACTTTCAGAAACCAACATGGTACTGGGAAAAACACAAACACAGAGCCAAGCTCTTTACATCAGGGATCAGTATCGTTAAGTGCATTATTGGTTTTAATTGATATAGTAGGATGTCAGTGCCACATCCTCTAACATTTTCCCTTTGGGACACTGGTCCCAAGCACAGCAGACTTAACTGTTGGGCATAACTTTCAGAAACCAACATGGTACTGGGAAAAACACAAACACAGAGCCAAGCTCTTTACATCAGGGATCAGTATCGTTAAGTGCATTATTGGTTTTAATTGATATAGTAGGATGTCAGTGCCATAGGAGCAAAGTCCACATCCTACTATGAATGGCTGCTCCCTATAGTTGAGACAAAAAACTAAAAGAGGCTATGACCAACCAATCTGACAACTAGTCACTATTACATTCAGCATGATCTACCAGAATTTTATGTCTGGCAAAAGAGAATTTAATCACTTTAAAGAAAGAAAATATTGACCAGATACTAAATACTATACCATTTCTCATAATATCCATCATGAGAAAAAGAAAGAAAAAATTACAAGGCATAAAAAGAAAAAAGTAAAGAAAGAAAGAGAAAGAAAGGAAAAGAAAAGAAAGGAAAAATTGCATTCGTAACAGGTCTAGAGGTCTCAAATATTGGCATTAATATGATGGAGCAGATTACAACTGAAAAATTAAAGAACTTAAATAAAAAGTTATAAACAATACATTAAACATTTAAAATACATTTTATATTTAAAACAGATAATATTTGAAATTAAGAATTTACTGGACTCATATTACAGAGGAGAAAATACTATTAATAAATTTAATGAAGAGTACTCACAAAACATTTAAGAGGATGTGTAGGATGTAAATTTGATGTAGTAATAAAAAAAGAATAGCAAAAGAAAATTTAGAAATGAGAGACATAATTTTTAAAAATTTAACATATTTGTAATTTGAGTCCTAGAGTAAGAAGGGAGAGAAATGGGGCTGAAGAAACATTAAAAGGAAAAAGTAAGAAATTTCCAAAATGGGTGGATAACACCACCCATAATTCCTGAAGTTCAATAATTCCAGAATAATTTAAATACAAAGAAAACCATAGTCAAACTATGGAGAATAAGAGAAAGAATCTTAAAAGCAGTCATAGAAAGTTGACATATAAGAAATCAATAACTCAATCTCGACAGAAACCAAACAATTGCCTGAAAAAAATGATCAAAACTATGAAAAAAAAAGCTGCCAACATTAAGTTTTAAGGTAGTAAACACACCCTCTGGTAATGAAGGAGAATTAAAGACTATTTTAAAGCCACATTATTTAATTTGATATCACAGGCCTGCCCTACTATAAATACTACAGCATGTTTGGCACAAGGTGATCTTATGTAAATTATCCAGTTATAAGAACAAATGAAAAGACTGGGCAGAGTTGAGATTTGAGTAAATATAAGTTAATATGGACTGCAAAAACCTAAATCTTAATCATATGAGGTTTATAAATACATATCTGTAACATTTATATCAATAAAGCAAAGGGTGGGGAAATCATTAAATTAGGGTATGTGGTAAGTTATTTGATAAGCTCTAGTCTATGTTTAATATTAAAAAATAAGAATGAATAAAAGAATAGAGAGTCAAATTTATATAAGAGCAAATAAAAAATAAATACATGGGGCCGGTGAGATAGATCAGCAGCATAAGTGCCTGCCTGGCAAGCGCGAGGTCCTGAGTTTGACTCCCAGTACCCACATAAAATAAATAAATAAATAAATAAATAAATAAATAAATAAATAAATGGAGCAATTTAAGTATGTCAAATAGAAAGAATAATAGGCTGAAGAATAAATGAAAGAAATAGAAAATGAATACTTTAAAATGATGAATTTAAATCTACCAGAAGTTACATTGAATGTAACAGATTAGTACTTCAATAAAAAGTGAAATACTTTTAAGAAGAGAGAAAAGTATTGTGAACATGCTTACCATATGTCCCATGGCCAAAGGACAGAGAAATTTTGAAAGAAAAAAAATTTACAAAGGGCTTAAATAGTGTGATTAAATAATTTAATTGTTCTGAAGCGACAAGTACACAGAAGTGACTGTTGCATTTCACATAAAGGAGACGAAAATTTCTTCTAAATATGAAAGGAATAATGGGGCGTTCAATACACCAGGGAGAGGAGATACATTCAATTTTCAAGAAAATAAGAGAGGATTACATTTTGAGTATACGTGGAGAGGTTAGCAATTCATCCCTGCAGGAACACTTGACAGACACCATTTCCATCAGGAAGGGTGAGACAAGTTCATGAGGGAATGATTTGCTCCAGCTGCAATCAGCAGCTGGTGGAGGCATGAAATAGTCAGATAATTGGGTATAACCTGAGTTACAATCTTGCTAGATGAGTCTGGCAGAGTGAGAAATAATAGGATCGGAATATTTGCAAATGAATGATTACAGATCTGAACCATGGCATCTTAGCTGGAAAGTAAAGAATTAAGGATATAAATGTGGGCAAAAGTGGCTAGAATTTTAGATCTTAACCAAGATACTGCACATATTATTTTGTAATAAGCAGAAACATTAATTTATACACAAATGCAGAGGACAGAAGTACATGTTGAGCAAAATTAATGAGAGTATAGGATTTAATAAAATATATTATTGAATATTCTTCTTTGGCATAGCAACAACAATAATGGTTGTATAAAAATTTATCTAGAATAATATATAGAAATGAGTTCAATGGCTCTAATTCACCATACAATATTCTGGCAACTAGTAATAAATTATGCTTTTTTTTTTTTTTTTTTTTTTTTTTGTGGGTACCAGGGGGACGACCTCAGGACCTCGCGCGCCAACAGGCACCCGTGCCACTGAGCGATATCACCGGCCCCTTTTTTGTATGTGGGATCCGGGAGTCGAACTCGGGCCCTCGCGCTTGCAAGGCAGGCGCTTACGCCGCTGAGCCATCTCACCGGCCCAATTATGCTTTTTAAAGTTTTTCACTTTTGAGATATTTTGGAATTGTTCAATGCTGTAAAAATAATATAGCTTATGCACAGCTCTCATTGAGTCTTCGCTCAAGTTAACATCATAAATAACCACAGAAAAATTAAAACTAAGAGATTAACCTTACTAGACTCCTAAATGTAAATGTAAAATATTTGCAAATTTATTTAGTGTAATATAATTTGTGGACTTTAATCATTATAGGTATAAAATAAATATATATGTGTACAACTATTGCATTACTATCCTAACCTACATGAAAATAATTCAGACTTTGCACTATGCTTGAAGATTTCTAAAATTTGATGAATATTAAAGCCTAACTAAAGCACATACATAAAGATACTTTATGCCCCCTTAATAAAAATTAAACATTTAATTTTGTTAACATTATGGACCTGGTTAGCATTTTTTAAACAGTTTTTAAATTCTCAAAAGTCATGATTTTAGCCTGAAATGTTTTTCTTCATATTTTCATTCTTTTTCACTGTGTTACTTAAATACATTTCTCTACATAATGACTGATACATAAATATTCATATAAGGTCAGATATAATTGAGGCAAAAATAGAATAAAAAAAAAAACTCATGTTCTGTGACTACTTGAATATGCTGCTTATTGTCTAAGAGATCTCAATCCCCAAATGCTACTCCATAACCCAAAAATAAAAGGCATAATAAGCTAGTTACAGTTTTGTTATTAGGAATTAGTATGCTAAAATACAAGATAAAGTGAACATCATGTATAGTTTGTTTTGTCTTCAGTTGTGCTTTATAGGTTTAAAATATTTAATAGAACAAAGGTTAATAGAGTAAAAGAAAATTGTTTTATTTATTTAGGAGATGCTTTGAATGCTGTGCTATTTGAGAACATGAATAATGTGCAAATAGGCTGAATTGGAATAGAACTAAATATGATCACACATTTCAAAGCACAATAGGAAAGAAACTCAGTATTTGATAAATATATGTAATACTTATTAAGAATGCAACACTAATCTCTGCTTTAAAACTAGGTCAGCACATGCAAGTTGGGTCAATTTACCAATTTATGTAATAACTGTAAATTTTACTTTGCTAAATCTCTAGGTTGGAAACAATAATGACATCCATCTCATAATCATTGTGACCTGTAAATAAAATATTCCACACAAAATGTTTAAATGCACTGCCTGCTTCTTGGTGTGAATACTATAAATGTAAAACTTTTTAATTACAATATTATGACTAAATGAATAAAGTTAATTTCTAGAGCTGAAAAACTAACTTGGCATAAAACATACCAAACAATAGGACACATGTTGACAATTCCTCAGAATTTTTATTTTAATTGACCTGTGAGATATTAACTCAGTGTGTATTTATAGTAGGCTTTAGGAAAATTGTAATAGAAATAAATTAAAGTAACATAACAATTTAAAAGATTTAAAATAGAACAATTTATTACATACTACAATTTCATCGTAGCAGCACGCACAAAAAATATTTCATTGCCTTGTAATCAGTAAAAGTAATACACATAGCAAACCAGTATGTTGTTAGTTTTACAATTTATATAAAACATTAACCTAATTAGGTAATACAAGGGTGATGAGTTTTTAAAAATAAATAGGACTATGTATGTATCATCGCAATTAAGATATAGAGAAGTTTTAACACTCAGAAACTTTCCTGTTCCCTTTGGAGGTATCCTCTTCTAGCACAAAGCCCTGGCAACCAGGAATAAGTTATGCCTTTATATTTTTAAAAATTTTGAGATATTTCAGAATTACACAAAGTGGAAAACATGAGAGTTCTTGTATTACCCTTCTCTAGTCTCCTTTTGTGTTAACCTCAAATAATCATAAAGCAAAACCAAGAGATTAACCTCAGTACATTTTATGAAGTAGACACCAGAATTTATTGAAAATTCATGTTTTCCCTTCAATATCACTTTCCTATTCCAGAGATAATGTTCAGTTTCAATTTTCATCTGGTCATCATTCCTGTGGGGTGATCTTAGCGAACATACAGGCATTTTTCTTCTGCTTAAATATTTCCTCAATAATTTTATAACTGTTTTTAGATCTAGCCCATGGAAATCATTGCTGTGTGTTCTGATAGTGGTTTTGTATTGTTCTCATTTTTTCCTTGTACTCAAAATTTCATCGAATATATCATCTACTTTAATTTCATTAACTTTATCAAGTCATGAAATATCTCAATTTTTACACACGTAATTTCTCATTTAACTTTATAATGTATGCAGGTGATTAGTGTTTAAACTCCAATGAATGCAAAGTTCTAAATGCAAATTGGCTAAAGCTTTTGCAAATAGATGAGTGGAATAAACTGTCATGCTGTTGTCAATATTGTCAATCTTCCATGCTGCCAAAGGAGGTGAGGATTAATAAATGTCACAAGATCTAAATTTTGATAATCATTAATAAAAAATAAAAATGTTCCCCACAGATTAACTGCATGTTAAATGTCACATATTTCACTGTTTTTAAAAACCTTTTCTCATTTAATTCTTTTACCAACAATTTTTGAAAAAAAATTATGAGACATACATATATAAGCAATGGAACATGGACAAAAAATGTCTTCCCAGTAAACTTATTAATTACAAAAATGTCTAATACACTGCAACACTACAATGTATTTCTTACATTCCCCAGATGCAGTGCACACTCCTTAAATTAAGGGTAGTTTTCAACTGATTGTTCTTATTTCAGATGTCAATCACAAGTGTGAGAGTCTTCAGGCCATCTACACCCCTGATAACTGGCTGCAAACTTAAGAATTCCCACAAGGCCATCAAATGATTTTCTAATATAACTCTAATGATTTTCTATATAACATATAATACAATATAATATAATATAACTCAAAGAACATAGAGAAACACTATATATTCATGATTACTGATGTATTTTAAACATTGCAAATTAGAACATAAAAAAGAAAAGTTACATGGAATGAGGTTTGGCAGATCACTGGAGAAAAGATGGCCTCCACACATTCAGAAAAAAGTAGCTATAACCTTAAATCTGACTGTACCCTAACATAACAATTTGGGATTTCTGCTCACAAAAGGTAGGAAAAAAACATACAAATTCTCATTTGTAAGCACTTTTTCTTAAACTTTCAGTTTTTAATGATGAAAAATAGCCATCAGCGCTGAATATCTGACAAAAGTATCTCAGGTAGCAAAAAGGCACAAAGCAATATTTTTTAGACCTTCTGTCATAAAAGTGAAAATTCACCTAGGAAGACATGACTTCAGCCAATGAATGGGAAGCTTAAGAAGCAAAATATGTGTGCTTCTGGGAGCAAGGTAGGAAAACTTCCCGCCTCCAACACAAACTTGGTCTTTATACTAATCACAAGCAATTAACTTTACTCTTGAGGGTGAGAAAAAACCTTCCATCTCCTAAATAGAGAAATCCTGCTTCTGCAGAAGAGATAGAAACAAAAGATGTTTGTGCATGGAAAGGAAAAGAAAAACACCATACCTATAACCCTATAAAGTTGATACAGAGAAAATGCTAGTTTTTGTATTTTTTTAGTATCTGAAGTACTTGTTCATTGCCAGATCCAACATATTAGATTTTCATGTAGATGACATCAATTCCTACAAGAATACAAGGCAAAGTTTACTCCATTTTACAAACTGATAAGCTAAGGATCCAAAAGGATAATGAATTTATGGATGCTCCAATATTTAAAATGTGACAGATCTGTAACATGATCTTTAGTGTTTCTGTATTCAAAACCACCGTTCTTTCAAATATTACCCAATGGGAGGGTTTTTCAAAAATGGTGAAGAAAACTTTGTGTTTATAAGTTCCTGGAAAAAGAAAATGGTGGAATTTAAAATATGGGAGCAGTATTACAGATGATCAGTGTTGGAGAAAAGTAATGGGAGAAAATTTCTATTTTATTCAAAAGGTGGATGCTATTGTTAGTACTGAAAAGAGAAAAATTTCTAGTATGTACAGTAAGAAATTGAGGAACATTCCTCACTGTCTTTATTTTGTCTATTAAAAAAATGTAGAATACATGCTAAAAAAAAGACATAATTGTATAGAAAAGCTGCAGCCCTATCTGTTGATTGTTACGGGGAATGTCACTACCGGTAAATACTATTGACAGTCTTAAATTCTTCAAATAGTATCAAGTTTCTTTTGTGATATATTACAGCTTTTTCAAGCAATTTCCCAAGACAAAATTTTTGTCCAAATTTTAAAAACAGTTCAGCCTAATCCAATGCAAAACTTTAGAAAACAAAATAATACACTTCACTTCTTACAACAGAGAGAACCGCTGTGAATGATTTCTCTGTTCTCTGATGTCAGTGAATTGTCTCACATATACCCAGGTAGATAATCACGGACTGTTCCATCTCTTTCCTTTCACTTGATTCTCTCTTATGATTGATTTTTCTGAATTTCTTCCTTTGGATTTCATGCTCAGTTTTAGACTTCATTTGTTGATTTTTTTTACCTAATGATTGCAGAGGTACATGGGTTACGATCCCATGGCTCAGCAACCTATTTATAAAGAAAAGACTTTTTTTCTGGATAGTTTTATAAGACTTGTGAACTAGCTGTAATTTCCTGGGCAGTGGTGAATAAATATTTGTTAATAAACTAAAGCTTTCAGATAGTTCATCCCACTGTACTGAATAATTTCAACCATGGAAAACTGAATGCATTTTTGGTTTTCTGAAGTCTACACCCTTTGGGCATATATATGTTTTACCTTATGAAAAATGGTTATGGGCAATATTATTTAAACTCGCATCTTGTATTACATGTGAATAGTTTTGAAGATAGAACATTAAAATGAAAGATTTTTAACTGATAGTCATTTGGAAATGAAAAATATTCTAAAATAAAACTTATAGAAGTTAAAATACCAACAAATATTTTGAATTATACTGTCCCTCTGTTCCTATTTGTCCCCTTAAAATCAGAAATCAGGTTACATCTTGGAGTTACGGGAAGACTTCTGACGTTCACTTTCAACTTAACTGCTCGATCTTTATATCAATTCCTTGGGATGGATCCTCTATAAAGCTATATCTGGGAGTATAGTTCAGTGGTAGAGAACTAGCCTAGTTAGTGTGAGGCTATGGATTTAATTTCCAGTACGGCAAAAAGAAAAAATCCAAAATCTGAAGCAAATAAACAAAGGTACCACTGCAAAACCCCAAAAACCAGGTAAATAAAAGCAAAACAAAACAAAAAAAAATAAATAAATAAAAAGAGAAAGACAGATATCCAAAATGCTACATATTTTTACATAGATTGGAAAAGCAAAATATTAGCCCAACAGACAAGTGATAGAAGAAAACCCAACAGAAAAGTATATTTTACTTAATTTCAATTTTACCTCATGCCCATCTTACTATTTCATTTTAAGTTTCTTTTCTGCCTTTGGCAAATGTTATGGATCAAGCTTTACTTTTAACTACTTTTTTATTAATGTTGTCTTTAGAGAAATTAATACTTTGTAATATGCAAATGGATAGATAAATTCAAGGCAATTTATATTAAAAATAAAAGGTGTAGACACAAGAAGAAAACACTAATAGATGAAGATAAAGAGCCCACACTACTTTCAAGTTTCATGCTATTCAAGTATTAATGAAGTTAACTTTTTGTATTTTTTGTAAATGTCAGTTATCTCACTCAGACTGACTTACACATTTTCCAGGGACATTTTCTGGTTTTGGGAGGAGCCATTAAGTTTCATTCTTCATCTCCAGTTACATGACTCTTTACAAAACTCAACAATCATAATATTTTACCCTCTAAAATTTAACTAAGGAAATTGATAAACAAGTAAGCAAATATAAAATAGTACTTAGAAAAAAATGGCAATTATGACTAGTTTGAGAAGTATTAATTTAGAACTAAAACGCTGAACCCAAGAAAAAATAGTAAGGAAAACAAAACCGTTTATTCATCAAAATTAAATATAATATGTTCTTTCTACTTTTAAAAGAGTCTAAATTAATTATATTAGTATTTCTTGATTAAATAATAATCCTTGCAAATATTATAAAGAAAATTAAAACTAATCTCATATTAACTTGGATGCTAAATTTCAAAATAATAACAATTATTGGCAACTAAATGTAACAATGAGTTGCATATTAAAAACCTCAGGTTTCATTCATAAAGTCAGGTATGGAACAACAGAGGAAAAGCTTTTCACAGAATGTATCATTGCAACTATTAGAAAAAAAGAATAAACCTCATAATCTCATTAAATACATATAATCAATAGATGCAAAAACAGAATGCAATAAAGCCCAATAAGCTTTCAAAGTAGAAAAAAAAAGATACTGTTTTAAACAAAGGGGAAGAAGAACTTTTTTTTTTTCTGTACTTGGAATCGAACTCAGGACTTAGCACTTGCCAGGCAGGCACTGTGCCACTGAGGTACATCCCTGGCCCAAAACTTTTTTTGACGGGACAAAAAAAAAAAAAAAAATCTATCCACAAAACAGCGAATCTCTTCAACAGATGTGTAAATATATATTAATAAAGTAAATACTTATTATTCCCCCAAATTCTCAGGAATAGAGGAGAAAATTCTCATTGGAATAAGGAGCATCTAAAGAAAAATATAAAGCTTTTGGTATATTTAACAAAGTAATTCTTTCCCTGTGAATTTAGGAACAAACACTGATACTATGTTCACTTTTTCCATTCACTATTACATTGCAGACAACATGCCGGCTGGGCTGTGCAGAAAAAGAAACACTTCTCCACTCTTGGTGGTGGAAATCAGTGTGGAGATTTCTCAAAACACTAAAACTAGAGGTTTTATTTGACCCAGCTGTTCCCCTTCTTGGTATCTTCCCAAAAGAATTAGAAACATCATACCACAGCAATATATGCACACCCATTTTTATAGCAGCACAATTTATAATAGCTAAATGTTGGAAACAGCACAAATGCCAAAAGAAAAATTTTTTTTTTTCATACAATACTACTCAGCCATAAAGAAGGATAAACTGGAGACATTTCTAGGTAAACGGAAGGACATTGAGACCATACTCTTAAGTGAAATAAATTGAATACTCATGAGTAAATATCGCATTGTTTCTCTGGTGTGAAAAAATGAAACTGTAAATAAGAACCACAATGTATACAAGATATTATAGAATAGGATGATAATGCTCAAATGAGAAGGGAAACAAGGGAGGGAGGGAAGGGGAAAAGAAGGAAGGGAAAAGAAAAAAACTGAGAAATATGGAAAAAAATGGAAAAATGCTTTAGTAAATAGGGAGGGGAAGAGTGGTTGAAGATATGGCGGGGAATGAAAAAAAATTAAGTTATAGCATGTACAGGTACAAATTCCCTATGATGAACGTGATGATTATGCACATCTAAAATGTACCAATAAAATTAAATAATAAATAGTAAAGACTTAACCAGTATAATAAAATAAAATAAATAATGTAAATGTTCATATGTGGAAAAGAAAAAAAACTATTTTAATGTCTGTTTAGAAAATTTTGTAAAACACTGAAAGATGGCACTAAAACTAATGTTATTTAACAAAGACAATATGAGTTAAATACATAGACTCTTGTTGTGCTAGTTATGAACACATATACTATGTAAAATATTAAAGAAAATTAAATATTGAGATGAAATTATCACAAAATATGTACGGTTTTGTTTGCCAAATCCCACAGAACATAAATGTTTAAAATCAAATAATATTTAAAAAGTTTAGGAGTAGACAATGTTCGCAGAACACAAAAGCTCAAAACTGTTAAAATATACATTCTTTCCAATTTGGTAGGTAGATATTTAACAATCACAGTAAAATAACAGCAGAATATTTGGTAGAAGTTGACAAAGTGATTTAAAAATTTACATGAACCAAATCAGAAACACTAAGCAATTATTTCCAAAACAAAAACTTTTAGATAATCACATTTCTTGCTTTCAAGACTATATAAATCTTCTGTAAGAAAAATCTTCTAATATTATAAAAGTAGTCATAGAGCATAATGATATAGACTTTTGAATTATATCCACAAGAATGTGGTTGAGAGATATTTGACAAAGATGCTAAATATTTTTTAAGTGTCTTTTCAGTAAATGGTGCTTGAAATGACTCAGTAGCTATATGATAGATCTATAACTGGACTTGGTATTCCCTTCCTATTTTCCATTTTAACATACAAATTAAAATTTTGTTTATAAAAGCTTTTTACTCTACAAAATTCTATTTTCTGCCCAAATGCCTGATAATAATATTGGGTACCATATTGTTTAGCTATTTATATTTCTTGATTTTATGCTGTGCTTAAATTTATTATAAAACTTAGTTCTACCACTCAATCACTCTGTAACTTTGACAACTAAATTAAGCTTTTCAATCTTTGCTTAAGTGTTTTTGAAATTTGTAATTTATGAAAACTGTTGTTTGGTAAAAGGATTATATTAGCGTAATCTTGATGCTTATTAAGTAGTTAGTAAACAGAGCTGCTTGTTTTGTGAACTTTCCACATATTTTAAAGATGATAAGTGAATCAATCTATTATTCATAGTAGGTGAAATAACATCTTCCAATGAATTTTATTTATATTTAGTTTATGCATTAGAAAGAAACCTCTCTCATATAAACCTGTATTGAATTTGAATCTATTTTAAAACACAGGTGGGCCGGTGAGATGGCTCAGCGGCTTAAGCGCCTGCCCGGCAAGCGCGAGGGCCCGAGTTCGACTCCTGGAACCCACATACGGAAAAGGGGCCGGTGATATCGCTCAGCGGCACGGGCGCCTGCTGGCGCGCGAGGTCCTGAGGTCGACCCCCCGGTACCCACAAAAAAAAAAAAAACACAGGTGATCTTTTTTTTGCACTATTCTTCTTCTTTTAGATGCATAAATTTTTTTTTTTTTTTTTTTGTGGGTACCAGGGGGACGACCTCAGGACCTCGCGCGCCAACAGGCACCCGTGCCACTGAGCGATATCACCGGCCCCTTTTTCGTATGTGGGTTCCGGGAGTCGAACTCGGGCCCTCGCGCTTGCAAGGCAGGCGCTTACGCCGCTGAGCCATCTCACCGGCCCTAGATGCATAAATTGATGTACTATCTATGAAAATTTTCTTTAAACTCAGAAAATATAATGAAATAATAATTTAAGGTCATCAAAAATTCCAAAAGATATTTAAAGTTTTTAGTTATTAATATGGGTAATATTTACTTTATATTTTAAAAAATTGGAAAGATATTTCTGAATACATTCTTAAAAACTTAGAATAATTTGAGGAGACAGACATGTTTAACCTGATTTAGATATTACACAATACATGCATGTATTACTGCTACTCATTAATATTTTTATGTATTAAATATAAATTATTAAAAATCAATTAGTAAAATATTTTTAAAGTAAGTTATATTCTTATACTATAAATTTTTCCCTAAAACTTATACTGTTGCTATACATCTTTATTACTTTATGCACTCTATAAACAAAATTTCTGTAAAAGTCAAAAGACAACATATTCCTAGACAGTCATCTTTGCCTACAGCCATAGGTGGACACATTAGCATCAGTATATCATAAGAAACATATTTTCTGTCTATAATTACTTTACATGATAGATTTAATATATGCTGTGAGCAAGATTACATAGCAACAATCCTTATTTTAATAGTGAAAAATTTTTAATTGCATTGAAAGTGATGCCTCAATATACTACAACAGCTCGTAATCTTTATAAACAGAAGCAATTTTCTGGATTCCTCATTTTTTACCATTAATTATGATAATTATCAAAGAAGCTGTAATTTGAAAGTATCATACATAGAATTGGGAATTTGGTATTACTAGTACCCAAGCTACCTTGATATTCTCTGTATATGGATATTGCTTTTGCAAACTAATCAGGTATTTAAATAATATTTAAGGAAGCTTTCAGTTATAAATGTTCTCAACATTGTTATTTTGCAGCCTTGAAAAATCATAAAGTTTCTGATTTGTAGAATAGCAAACTGGTAGTCTTACTTGAATAAAAATGGCTTTTCACAAGTATTTACCATAAAATGAAGTCTTTCATAGAATGAAGACTAGAATCTCAAATATAAACATTAAAATATCAACTTATTAAATGGTTTAATATGATTAAATGTTTTTCTTAAATGTAATTGAATATTGGGGATTATTTCTTAAAAACCTTACCTGAATAATTTCCCTATTACATTGACAGTACTTCTGTTTAATTTTTTAAAAATTTATATGGCTAAAACTAAAGGTATGAAAAGCTGTTATTTCATATCAGTATTGGTGATATATATAATCTCAATGTTAAAGATTCTTTCCCAACAAATTTATTGGAAAATATAAGTTGAAATACAGCTGGGCTTTTTTTTCTGTAATTAACAAAAAAGCAGTAAAGATCAATACTCAGAACATTTTCTTTCACGAAAATGTTAGCGGTTTTTGAATTGTTGCTGCTTAAATTGGTGGTATGAAACACTACAATACAAAAGGCTGAAAGAAATCTTTGGAAATGCATGTCTTCATTTACTTAGTGCACTTCCTTTAAGCTTCACTTTTCCTTGGTTATAGAGCATTTATTTAGTTCCTTCTGCACAACATTCCATCATGTGGTGCTCTCATTGTCCATTTTCAGTGAACAAATATTAAAGAGCAGTTGCAAGGCTATTTTGATAGTCCTGATTTTGAACACCTAATAGATTCCCTTGAAAAATGAGTTTTTACAATCTCAGAATGAATTGAAATGTGAATATCTACATTTATATGTATTTAGGTAGCTTTTATAATGTCATATTACTTGTGGAGAACTAAGGTAGTGTGAGAAGTGATTATGGAGTGGAAAAGATAAAAGATGACAGGAAGTCTTTAATATCCATAAATGAAGCCTACTGGTTTTAGAATAAATATAGAAATAACTTAAAATTCCCAACAATGATTTTAAACTCATATTATATTGCATTTGATTGAAATGTGTAATTTTAAATAATTATCTCCAGGTTTATGAAATCATGGAAAAATTTCATGTTTGTATACAGAAATGAAGGCCTAAAAATTTACTAAAATAATGTAATATAGGACTATAACATATGTATGCATGCATTTTGTATCACCTCTCTCTTGTCATTTATTTCTCTATTAAAATAGGCAAACTGAGGGGCCAGTAAGATAGCTCAGCAGCATAAGCGCCTGCCTGGCAAGCACGAGGTCCTGAGTTCAACTCCCAGTACCCATATAAAGGAAAAAAAAAGGGCTGGTTATATCGCTCAGTGACACAAGCACCTGCTAGCAAGAGCGAGATCCGGAGTTTGACTCCCGGTACCCACATAAAAAAAAAAAAAAAAAATAGGTAAACTGATAAAGCAAAACATAAGGATTTATTTTCTGTATCTAATTTCATTTGTTAAACTATAGTTTTCCCTGCTATTTTTTCCAAATCTGGTTGCGAATTCACTACGTGGATTTGTAGGAGCTTATCTGAATAAAAATTAGCACTGAAACAGCACCATCATGGCAACAAATGTGTGTTTCCTTAGTAGATGCTCCATGTTCTTTGTTTCTTCAACTTCTTGGAGTCCCCACTGCACTTTCATCTTCACTCTCAAGGCTTCATGTACTGCTCTTTTAGAAGCACAATTCCTGGTCTCCCAGGCCTTCCTCTGAAATCTGGGTAGAAGCCTCCCTGACTCTGCAATCCTTGCATTCTCTATCCCACATGGATGATGACAGCACCTACTCTCAGTGGGGGCAGTAGTCACACACACTTGATATGACTCCAAAACCCTCTGAATGCCTGCATGAATGAACACTGGCATGAATCTCAGGGAACTAATTCCCTGGGGGGCCTTTCTGAAGCAAGGTCCTAAGGGGCTCCTTTGTAAGTGAAAGCTTTACAGTTTTGCACTCTTTAATCTGTGAAGGTTGAGGTTTTATTTTAAATGCGAAACTTTTCAGGAACGCTGCTTTTTTTGCCCCCATTTTGCAGGTGTTTCCTTTCTAAGCAAACTAAAAGCTTTTTACATCCACTATTTGTTGATGATTCTCACTGTAGGTCTGACTCAAAGAAGCGGGCAGTGCCCATGCTACAACCTCACATGTTAGTCTGCCTTGAAATTTCCTTCACTAGATTAATTAGTCTTTGATCCTCTGCTTCCTGGCAGCCCTGACACAAACAGCTTTGCTCCACAATTTCCTTCATTCATGTTTTCTTTAGAATGTTTATTCAGAGGCCCAAAATAAAGAGGTGCAAATCCCAGCTTCTAATTTACATTACCATCAGCCATGTAGTGGGGTTACTTTTTCCATACCTTGCTAGCATTTATTGTTTTGAGTCCTTGATAATAGTAATTCTTACTAGAGTAAGATGGAATCTCACTGTTATTTTGATTTGCATATCTCTACGAAAAATGTTGAACATTGCCATTTGTACTTCTTTGGAGAAGCATCAAGTCATTTCAATTCTCCATTTTTTGATTGAGTCTTTTGTTTTTGGGTCTAATTTTATTGAGTTTTTTAAATATACTACATATTAGTTCTCTAGTGAGTAGCTGGAAAAGTTTTTTTCCTATTCTATAGGTTGTCTCTTTACTTTGTTGATTGTTTCCTTTGCTTTACAGAATATTTTTAACTTCATATAATCTTATATGTTCATCTTTAGCATTAGTTCTGGTGAAATTGATTCTGTTCAGAATGTCCTTCCCTGTATCTATGTCTTTAAGAGTTTTACCAAATCTTTATACCAGCAGACTCAGTGTTTTCATTTTTATATCTTTATCTTAGCAAAATTTTTATTTGATTTTAGTATAGGATGAGAGGTATGGGTTTAGAATTATCTTGGATCTTAACCAGTTTCACAATACTATTTCTTTTTTGGTGTGTGTGTGTGGGTACCGGGGCTTGACCTCAGGACCTCGCGCGCCAGCAGGTGCCCCTGCCACTGAGCGATATCACAGGCCCTTTTTTCGTATGTGGGTTCCAGGAGTCAAACTCAGGCCCTCGCGCTTGCCAGGCAGGCGCTTACGCCGCTGAGCTATCTCACCGGCCCCACAATACTATTTCTCAAAGAGGCTATCTTTTCTTCAGTATAAATTTTTGGCCTATTTGTCAATAATCAGATGGTTGAGTGAATCTGGAGTTGTTTCTACATAATCAGTTCTATAAAATTGGTAAAAATATGATTTTTTTTACCAGTATCATCCCTTTCTTTGTTGTAGCTTTGTATAATAACCTGAAATCTGGCATTATAATGCATCCTGCTTTGCCATTTTTTTTCCTCAGGATTGCTTTGGCTATTCTGAGTCTCTTTTGGTAGTTCTATATATATTTTAGAATTTTTACTTAGATCTGTGGAGAATGGTACTGGTACTTTTACTGGTATTTTTAGTGGTATTTAGTGGTATTTTTAGTGATATTAAATTTATATATTATTTTTGTAATATGGCCATTTTAATAGTATTGGTTTTGCCTAAACAGGAACAGAAGATGTCTTTCCATTTTATAGTGTCTAATTCAGTTTTCTTTTTTCAGAGTACTCTAGTTTTCATTATAGCAATCTTTCATTTCTTTGGTTAGGTTAATTCCTTGATGTTTAATATTTTTGAAGTTTCTGTGAATGGAGTTGTTCTGATTTCTTTTTCAGTGAGTTTACTGTTGGAGTTCAGGAACACTAATATTTTTTGTGTATGAATTTTGTATCCTGCCACATAGATGAATTTGTTTATTAGATCTAAGTGTCTTCTGGTGGAATTTTCTACATGTTCTGTGTAAAAAAAAATGACCTGTAAATAAAAATACTTAGACTTTTTCCTTTCTAATTGATATCCTATTTATTTTGTTCTCTTTCCTGGTTGCTTGACAAAGTTTCAAGTATTATATTGAACAGGAGTGGTAAGGGATAGACATCCTTATCTTGTTCCTTATTTTAGAGAGCATGTTTTCAGATTTTTCCTTATTTAGTATGTTGTTGTAAGTGGATTTTTCTTAAATAGCCTTTATTTGATGTAAGGTCCTTCTACACCTATTTTCATATTTTTAAAATTCTGAAGGGATAATGAATTTTCTCAAAGGCTTTTTCTATACTGGTTGATATTACAATGTGATGTTTATATCTAATTATTTTTATGCAGTACATTAAAAATATTGATTTAAGTATGTTGTCATTCTTCCATCTCTGGTTTCATTGATTCATTGATCATTTGTATCTTTTATCTAAATCCATTAATTTCTACTATTAATTTTATAATTTCTTTCCATGTACAAGATTTGAATTTGGATTACTTTTGTATTTCTAAGACATTGAGATGCATCTTTGGTTTATATTTTGGGCTTGCTGTACTTTTCTAATTTAGTCTTTCACAGCTGTAAACTTTCTATTGTGAACTGCTTTTACTGTGTTCCATGGCTTTTGATATGTCATATTGCTATTGTCATTTGACTCTAGGAGTTTTTAAAGTTTCTTCTGTGATTTCTACTACTGTACAAGTGTGTTATTTAATCTTCCTGTGTTTTCTGTGATTTCTTTTTTTTTTTTGTACTGGGAATTGAACTCAGGATCTTGCACTTACTTGCCAGGCTGGTGCTGTGAGGCTGAGCTGTATCTCTGGCCCATTTCTGTGATTTCTTTTGCATTGATTTCTAGTTTCTTTCTACCCTAATCTAATAGTACACAATAGATTATTTAATTTGTTTTTTATTTATTTAAGCACACCTATGGCCTAAAATATGGTTTATTTTGGAAAATGTTACATACACCGCTGAGAAAAAAATAATTATTCTCTGTTGTTGGATGAAGCACTTTGCAGGTATGCTAAGTACATTTGTTCCAAGTCATGGTGCTACTTTTATATGTCTTTGTTGATTTCTTTGGTTTTCTTGACCTGCTTGTTTCTGAAAGTGAGTATTGAAATTCACCAGTGTGATTGTATTTGTATCTATACATGCTTTCATGGTCCAGTAGTTTTTGGTTTTATGAAATTGGGTGTGCTGATATTTTGTGGGTATATATGTTTACAATCATTATTGCTTCTTGTTGAATTGGTTTTTCTTGTGTGTGTGTGTGTGTGTGTGTGTGTGATTATATAGTGACTTTTTTTGTCTCTTCTGATCAGTTTTGGCTTGAAATCTAATTTGAAAATAGGAGATTTACTCCAGATTGTTTTTGTTCTCTGACTGGATAAAATACCATTATTCATCCTTTCACTTTCAGTCTGTATGCTTCTTTGTGGATGAGCTTTGTCTCTTGCAGGCCATATATAATTGGGTTTAGTTTTCTTGGGGTCCTATATGCCAGTCTGTGTCTTTTGGGGAGTAAAATCATTTACATTGAGTATTATTATTGAAAAATATTGTCATTACAATATTTTTCCATTGCTAATTATTTTTTTCCCTTTCTAACTAAGCTCTCAATTAAATTATTTCCTTTGGGATCTTTGTTGTTATTGTTTTTACTGTTTCTCTATAGTATTCTTTTGAGTGCTTTTTGCAATTCTGATTTTGTGGTCATGAATTTCTTCATATTCTCTTTCTTCTGGAAACTCTGTATCTCTATCACTTTTGAAGGATAATTTTGTAGGACATAGTAATCATGATTAGCATTTTGTTTTCTTTTTTTTTTTTTGTGGGTACCGGGGGGTCGACCTCAGGACCTTGCGCACCAGCAGGCGCCCATGCCTCTGAGCGATATCACCGGCCCCTTTTTCGTATGTGGGTTCCGGGAGTCGAACTCGGGCCCTCGCGCTTGCCCGGCAGGCGCTTAAGCCGCTGAGCCATCTCACCAGCCCAGCATTTTGTTTTCTTTGGAGGCTTGAAAAACTTTGCTCTAAACTCCTAGTCTTTAAGTTTAGTGTGGCAAAATCAACTGTTGCTCTGATTGGTGTTGGTGAGGATCCCACAGGGCACTGAACTTTGCAGCATATGGAGGATGGGTGCTGGGAGAAATCCCACATAGGCACAGAGCTTGATGGCATTTGGGGCAGTGCAGTGGGATAGTACCTACTCCAGCTCTGTTCCAGTGTCTTTTATTCATTTCTGGATTCTACAAATCACAGCCACTCTATGCACCTGCAGTTCTATTTCACAGATGGGTCAAAGCCTGTCCTTAGGGCTCAACAGTTCTAACTCATTCAGTGCTTTCCGAGTCATTCTCTAGTTTGCAATTTCCTTCTTGTCTTGATCTGAAAAAAAAACCTTCTCTTGTGAATACCTCACTCTCTGGGCTCTGTCTCTCAACATGAAGAGAGGATGGGTGGGCCCTGGGTGGCTGCTGCTAGGCTGGGCACCAATTACTTCTTCCCTTGGGGGTTATAACTTTTCCCAAAATGGTGTTTTCACTACACATGGGAGTTCCCGGTTGATAGGCAACCCTGCTTTTTTCTTTCTAAACATCCATAATAGAATTTATCAGGTAGCCTCGTTGTTGTCTTCCTGTGTCTAGGCTTTTGTTCACCTCCCTTATCTAAGTAACTGGAAACTTTGCTGAGCATCTTTTGAGCATCAAGTGAGTGCTACTGTTCTAGCCTGACATTGTGTCTCCTTACTCCGTACTTTTCAGGAAAATGATTAGAAACAACATCATTTAAAGTTTGACTTTTCCTGAACTTTGGCCCATTTGCATCATCATATAATTTTATGTATATAGCAAATCTAGATGTTAATTATTAGTAACAATATGTAGAAATAAATAAACAATCTCAGATAAATATATCATATATGGCAGGGCATTAAGATGATGTTGATTTTCCTTGACTTCAAAGTATGTGTTCTTCAGCATTAAACTGAACAGCCCAGATTTGGAAAACCAAGGGATTTTTTTTTTCAGTATGACATGTTAATGAGTTATTTTAATTATCTTGATGAAAAAGACACAATGGTGTTAGCTAAAATGTTAGAATAGATAAATTTGCATAAAGTAGAAACGATATACACTCATTTCACTGAGGTTCTCATACGTGTGTGCACACACAAATACAGAGTCCTTGGTTTAAGTGTATGTGTATGTGATGCACCAGTGTAAAGTGTATTTTTCTTGGTTTCTCAACCAAAATATTGAAAAATATCATTATTCTAAGAAATGCCTGAGTATATTTACTCAGAAGCAAGAACCCACAAAGCTAGCGTTTATGTATTTTATGTTTCATTCTGGAATATTTTGAAACTTAGTTACTTATAGAGAAACCAATGGCCTGACATTATGAAATTTTCCTGCTGTAGTATAAGAAATTAAATTATACTATTTTTCTTCCTTTAATGATCTATCCCAGAAAAACTTTACATGAACCACTTCTTTGTTTTACCTGTGTTTTTACAATAACTAATAAGAAACTGTTATTTGCTTTGTTATTTCTAAAAAACTAATCATTCTTGATTTTGGCCTTATTTCAAAAATGAAGGGAAATCTAATATAGAAATGTGGCTTAAAATAAAATTTTATTTTTATAATATTTTTAAAATTCCTATTTAAAAAAAAAATCCATGATTGATAAAAATTTCCCTCATCAAATGCTCTCAATCCTTATAGTTTTTATACTTGTGATGTTAAGTACAGTAAGTCCCCCACTTACATATAAATTCCATTCTGGTAGAATGTTCATAAGTTGAATTAGTTCATAATTTCAACGAAGTGAGTCTTATACACCTTTGACACAAATACACAATGTAAAGCTTTAAAAAATTAAACACATCCATAAAAATAGTGTAAACAATGTTTCTGGACATCCTGGGCTCTGATTGAGTACTGTACACTACTGCCCTGTACAGTAAGCACACAGCAGCACAACTGTGACAACGTCCAGCAGACACCTAATTCTGCAATTTGTTTGCATCTATGAAAGTTCATAATGTGAGGTCCTATCTGTGAAAGTTCACAAATCAAATGTTCATTAGTCAGGAACTTACTGTACTTAGTATTTGAGACATTCCTGATTAAAATACTTCTACTGATCAAAATTGCCCTTTTCCTTGACTTTTTTTGTAATCTGACAATATTTCTCTAATGAGCTTTGTCTCTTAGGACAATAATGTATTTATTGGGACAAATAGTTACACATTACTTCATAGCAATATTTATGACATGCTATTCATGCAATTCTACTCTTACTAGAAAACAATTGTCTGCATAGGACTTGGAAGTGATACTGCTATTGTATAGGACAACTTGCCATGTACAATATTTCATCCACTGGTAAAATATTCAAGCATGTAAAAATCCTATCTAGATTGTAAACAGTAAAATTAATAACATTCAATGGGAATTTTAGCAAAATACATTATAATACAACATGGTCACGTCGTTAGACTTATTGTGAGAGAGTGATGGAAGTCAAATAGGCAGATTTACTGGTCTAAACAAAAACTGTTGAAAATAGCGTCTCACATTTAAAAACTTCATATCCGATAAAACAATTAAGGATTTCTTTTGTCCTAGGGATGTCATGACAAAATTACTGATATATTAAAAGCATCATGGACAGAGAATTTTGGAAGCCTCTGGAATAACAATGTTTTAGTAAAGAGGAATTATAACTGGTTAGTTTGGGAAAGCATACAGCTCTGAAACTTTGACAAAAATTAAATATTGAAAGTCTCCATTTGGAACCAAAACATATTGTTTTCTGCTGTGTTTGTCTAAACATTGGTCTCCTTAACTGAACATCAATTTCAACATGGCTATTTCTCTGCTCAAATTGAATCAAATTTATAACTATTAAATTTTATTCCTCTTAATTAAATCATCTTAATAGATAATTTAAAGAATATCTTTGAATAAAATAGCAATAATTCCAATATAGCTGTTTCCTCTCAATTTCCTCCTTTAATTATCATAATTAGTATTTTTTTCTTGCTTTTTAATGCTACTCAGTTGTAATAAGTAACTTTTGCTGTTTTGATTATACCTTTAAAGTGTTAATGATTATACTTCTTGTCATAATTTGTTCTAAAATTTCTCCCAGTCTAGCAGAGGCAAGCCAACCATCTGCATGTGCTCCACTATGGTCTGCAAAGTCTCATATCAGCTGTTTGCCAGCTCACACATGTGACAAAAGCTGCAGGAGGCTGTGGGATGCCCATGGTGATTGGGAACATGTGTCCTCATTGTAGAAGTAGAAAGCAGGCAATGCCTCCTACAAAATACATGGACAAGCCTCTTGGTGGAATCTACAAGGAGTTTGGTAGAAAGCACAGCGCTGTGGAGGAAGGCAAGAAAGTGGCCTTCTGCCCAGCATCTCACATGACTGGAAAAACTGAGTGCTATTATAGTCTCACTTTCACTTGTCAGAAAAATTGCAGGCTGTAGGATCTCTTCTGACATTAAATTTTACTGTTTTTGGAGAGCGGTAACATCAATAATGTGAAACTATTCTTACTCTCTTTGGTGCATCAAGATTTTTTTTTTTTTTTGAGATAGGGTTTTGGTATGTAGTTGAAGCTGGATTTGAACTCAGTATGTAGCCCAGGCTGGCCTTAAACTCATGCCAGTCCTCCTGCTCAGCCTCCCAAATCCTGGGATTACAGGCCTATGCCACCATTTCCAGCTGCATCTAGATTTTGGAATCTCTTTTTAGAACAACAACAATGAAAAAATGCTAGCTCTAATACTGTTTGCTATGGTTTGTGTCTGAATGTCCCCCAAAAGCCTCATGAGCTCATCAGGGGCAAGATTTTGGAGGCAGCTGAATCTATAGTTTGTGATCCATTAATTATCTAGTGCTAGGATTGGGGGTGTGAGTGTTACACCTGCTCTAGGGCAGGTATCCTGCATACAATATAAGGGAGGAAAAGATGCTTGCTCCTCCCCTTTTGCTCTGGTTGCTTTTGCTGTCTTCTGCCACCATCAACGGCTGCCCTTCTGCCACACCACCCTGCCTTGGATACAGCTGATGATGGACTGAAACGTCTACAAACTGTGAGCTAAATAAATCTTTTCTCCCTTAATTTTGGGCATCAGGTGTTTAGTCTCAGCAATGAGAAAAGTAACACTATTCATACTAAAATGCACAGTAAATCCTTACATGTATTTATCAAATGGACATTTCTGTGAATTTGATACTATTTATGCATACTTATTGTATATGCTAGTTATTTGAGGTGACTAGATTCTGAAACTAGCATTAGTTCTCCTTCATCAATAAGATATGAGGATTAAAATTTGTATCATGTGATCCAATTTCCCCACTTTTTCCAGTTTTAAAAACGAAATTATCTTTTGTTTACATACTTATGTCATATATACATATGATATTAAATATCATTAACATAACATCATTGCATACTTATGATATTAAATATCATTTCTTATGTAGGCAGAGGATTTACTTTGTCTATTACTTTTAATAGCACTTTTAATAAATAATTTTCTTCAATTGTCTATTCTAAACAAATTTGGTAATATTCATTTTGTCATTAGTGAATGTTTTATCCTTCGAATAGTTATCCTTCCATTCAGTTAAAGAATTAAATTTGTTAAATAACTGTTTCTTTTAGAAGGAATTATGTGCCAGATACCAGTTTAAGTACTTCATACTATTAAATAATTTACTAAATATATAAATTATGTACAATAATTATTCTCACTTTCTGGCGAAGAAACTTAAGTAAGGAGATACCAAGTAACTTTGCAAAGCCACAGAATGAAGCAGTGGGAGAACCATAATTTGAACTCAGGCAGTCTTCTCCAAAGTCTAGCTGTATCGCTGCATTATAATGACTTTTAAGATCTGAAATGTGGGCGGGTGAGATGGCTCAGCGGCATAAGCGCCTGCCTTGCAAGCGCGAGGGCCCGAGTTCGACTCCCGGATCCCACATACGAAAAAGGGGCCGGTGATATCGCTCAGCGGCACGGGCGCCTGTTGGCGCGCGAGGTCCTGAGGTCGTCCCCCCGGTACCCACAAAAAAAAAAAAAAAAAAAAAAAAAAAAAAAGATCTGAAATGTGAAAGTGATTGCAATGGGTAAACTAGATAGGAAGAGATTTTACTCCACCTTCTACAGGAGTAGGAAATTAATGGGTATTAATCACTTTCCATCTGGAAAAGTCTCATTTACACTACATGTACTAGTTTTATAAGATGTAGTAACAAATTATCACAACCTTTGCAGTTTAAAAGGATAAAACTTTTTTTTTTTATAATTCTAGATGTCAGTGTCCAATTCAAGGTGTGCACAGAGAAATAAAATCTGTCTTGAAAGACACTAGGGGAGAATCTTTCTTCACTCTTCCAGTTTCTGGTGGCTCCCATTGTTCCTGGGCTATGGCAGATAACACAAATCTCTTTCTTCCTTTTCTCATGGCCTTCTTCCTGTGTCTCCCCTATGTGTTCCTACTAAGTTCATATATGATCTCATTTCATAGTCTTTAGCTTAATTATATCTGCTAAATCCCTTTTCCAGATATATTCATCTACATATACAGATCCCAGGAGTTAGGATTTACACCTATTCTTTTGAGGTTACTGTTCAACATATACTAATACATAACCCTAAGTCATAGAAAAATGAAAATTTTTCTTGCTTTGCCAATCTTTAGACAATTGTAGGACTATATGCACTTCATGCAAACCAATAATGAATATTGGTGAGGCATATGAAGTAATTTCTCCAAGAAAATTTAAATATAGCCAAAACCTATATAAGTCTTAATATTTCTACAAAATGTCAGATATCAGTTGCCAAGACATTAAGCTTTACTGTTTACATTAAATTTTACGGGCTGGTGAGATGGCTCAGCAGCTTAAGCGCCTGCCCGGCAAGCACAAGGGCCCGAGTTCGACTCCCGGAACCCACATACGAAAAAGGGGCCGGTGATATCGCTCAGCGGCACAGGCGCCTCCTGGCTCATGAGGTCCTGAGGTCGACCCCCCGGTACCCACAAAAAAAAAAAAAATTTACTGTTAAGTTCCTTGGAAGTGAAATGATTGTAAATGTTGTTTTGGGGCCGGTGAGATGGCTCAGCGGCTTAAGCGCCTGCTCAGCAAGCGCGAGGGCCCGAGTTCGACTCCCGGAACCCACATACGAAAAAGGGGCCGGTGATATCGCTCAGCGGCACGGGCGCCTGCTGGCGCGTGAGGTCCTGAGGTCGTCCCCCCGGTACCCACAAAAAAAAAAAAATGTTGTTTTAAGGTAAACATTGAAGGAGAGTAGTAAAATACTGTATTTTATTAATTATTTTTAATATAACACGGAAGTTCTTCTTCCTAGGAGCTACCTTTGTTTTAAAAAATTGCCTGAAAAAAATCTGTAATGTCTCCCTAATACTCAAAGGAAAGCCCCTAAAATTACTTCAGAGTCAATATCAAAATATCTCCACAGAAGCAGAAGAAACCACAATTTGATTTCTGCAGTCTGAAAGAAAATTAGATGGAGAAAATCCAGTTATCATAAGTACAGAGTATTTATTCTCCCACAATAAACAGTAAAAAGCCTGTGGGCAGAAGAAAATAAATAGGCTAAGATCTTCTGAGAGAACAGAAATTTGGGACAAAAAGACACATTGAGAGCTTCAAGTAAGACTATATGCTCCTGCATTGTACTAATAAAGACTTTGCCAAAACCAACAAATGCACTGTATTTTTCACTTTTTGAACTGGAAGAAGTGGGTTAGAAAGATGGGAAGTGTAGGGATGAATATGTGGGCAAACTCTCCCTAAGGTGAGCATTGGCTCTAAGCTGCATGATGCATTGTAAATTTGTCTCAGCCTTAAAGGTGCTGTATCATTCATTGGACAGGGTATACTCCAATCTAAATGGTATGGCCTAGTGTATAACAGAAAGAAGACTCAAAAATAGAACAAAGCTAGGTCTTATATTCCTGGAATCTGTGAAAGCAGATTTAACACAATGTACAGCTCTTACACTGTATAGGAAAAGAGTATGAGAGTTGAGTCCACTCTTGATTTGCAGAGGACTAAATAGGAAGCTTACAGCATATCACTTAAACAAGAACAAAATTATGAAAGAATTGCAAAGAGTTATGCAAATAAAAATGACAGAATGACAAAAACTAATATGGTTTTAAAGGATGAAAAATTGAGGGTATAAGAATATGTAATGCAAAGGACAAAAAGAAAAATCAATCATAAAAAGTTTTTATTGTACCAAGTGTCATGTTATAGAAGAAAATTATATAAATCATGAGAAGATGTGATATTTAAATAAAGTAAAATAAATTTTTAAAAAAGGGGAAATTAATAAGGAAATAATTTGAAATTATATAACATAACTGGAAAATTACTATTTACTTATAAGTATAATAAGTAAAGAAAACACAGAATTCAGTTGGAATATTAACAATAAACACAAAGGGAAATGATCAAAAAAAATTAAAAAAAATAATCACTGTGAAGAACAAAGAAACGCAACTTTAGAGTAATTGTTACCAAAATAGAAAAGGAAAATTGTGCAAAATAATTTCCCACAACCTTCTAGCTTTCTTGTATTTTGCTGTATTGCCAAACAGTTGTGTCATCTTAGACCCCTGGTACTTATTTGTGATTTTCTTGGAGGAAAGAACAAAACATGGGCCGAAAGGAATCTGCACATGCTAGAGATGTCCCCACGGTAGACACCTCATGTTTTCCCACACCATCTGCTGCAGAAAGCCCACAATACCTACTCCTTTTTATTGTTGCATCTTAGTTGATGAACATCAGCATCCACTAGTCCAGAGTAAATATCAGATATGTAAAGTCAGAGTAAATGTCAATGCTTTCTTTGTGCTATCCATTTGTTTATATATATTTTGTTGATTCTAAATAAAAAATGACCTTACCCCAATTTATATCTCTATCAGTGCTTCCCTGTCAAAGACTTATTTGGTTATTTTATAAGCAAGAACCGTATCACCAGCATCATCTCTAACAAGTTACACATATACATGTTCAACAAAAGACTATGAACATGTAAGTCTTACCAACAGCATGGCCCTGGGAAAAGTAGACACACCACAGACTATGATTATTTTAAGCATTTTGAAGGTTAATTGCTATTATTTTTCTAGAAAATAAAATATTCTGTGTGATAAGTAACCAAATTTTGGATTTTCAGTTAAACATGTGGAGCTATGTGAGAAAAATTATATCTGTTTTTCTGAGGAGGCAGAAGGAGTTTTGAGGATTAGCTGAGATACAGTATCCATATATAAATCTGCTAAGTAAGGTTTTATTACCTGTATCCTCCACTATGGCTAATATGCTACATCTTATGAAAATCCAGTTGAAGAATAGTATTCTTGTTCTTAGAAAACAAGTGATTACCCTTCACAAAAAAGACCATTTCCTCAACATAATTTCCAGAATCTATCCTAATCAAATGAAATTTTATCTTTCTCAGTCTGAGATATACAAGATATAAATTCCTTCCTAAACAAAAACATGGACATTCAATAATTCATATTTCTTTCAGAGAATTTTACCATTAATTTAATTGTGCTAGAATTTATTTTAATTTGAAACAAGTTGCTATTTCAGACAGAATATGATAAATATGTTAAGTAGTTATTACTCTACATAATCTAAATCTGTCTATTAAGTGAAAAAGTGCACTTACAGTGACCTTACTTCCCCTTAGAAATTTTTATTAAAATTCATATGATGTCCCCTATTTCTACAGTATCAATAAAATAAATTCTCGAGAATGTTTCATTGTGACAATGCTGAACTCTACCCACACCCTGAGACACTTAAAGAGAGCAAAGGTTAAGAAACCTCCCTGCATTTTGTCTTTTACAAAATTACTTATTGCAAAAACTTACTTTTCCCCACAAGACTTAAAGAATCAGTTGGCCCTTTTTGTTTAAATTAGGCTAAAGGCCCTCAGAATTCCTATTCTTTGCTTCATAAGTCATTAGCTGAATTGTTCATTCCCACTGATGAGTGGGAATAAAATGCTTATCAAATCAACTTTGCTACTTCCCACAAGTCACTGAATCTAAACCAGTATAGAGTCTTTCCTGAGAATAGGCTGGCTCTTTGGGTATATCTCTTACCTATTTTATCACTTCTCATTTTCATTATTTTTCTCCCATCCTTTTTCAGTTTGGCTTTGTTTACGCCTCTCCATAAAAGAAAAAAACTTTGGTCTAACTCTTAATAGATTAACAGGTGAGATCTAGGTTTTTTTTTTTAATGACAACAGTTATTTTCCTCCTTCCAAATATCCTTTGAATAGTCTTTTTTTGCTATTCTAGATGTAAGTTTTATTTGACAAATGATTCTGGATAAACATTACTTATGAAAACCCGTGTTCACTAAATTTCCATTATTAGAATATTTAAGCTTAACTTGATAAATTTAGTGTTATCAAAAATGTGTAGGGCCGGTGAGACAGCTCAGTGGCATAAGCACCTGCCTGGCAAGAGTGAGGTATTGAGTTCGACACCCGGAACCCACATATGAAAAAAGGGCCAGTAATGTCAGCCGCACAGGCGCCTGCTGGTGCACGAGGTCCTGAGGTCAACCCCCCGTACCCACAAAAATAAAAAGTGTATACAATGAATTCCTGTTATTTAGCTTTATACAATAATACTATAAAAACTAAATAAACCTATGAGAGTTTATATTACCCATTAGGAAATCACAGCAAAATTTAGTTCAAGACTTTACCGATTAATAGTTCTCAATCATAAGTATCTCTGATCATTTTAATTGAATTTTTTAATATTTGTGAAACTTTTTTTTTGTAAAATTTCATAGAATGTGAAGGTCAACAAGCTGGAAGGAAAAAAATCTTATTATTATGCATGTTTGTAGTGAAACTTATTTTTATAAGCCTGAGCGTGAATGTTATTAAATGTATATTGCCAAGTGTTGAGAATAATTGTTAATTCACTTTATACCACTGTTAAACTCTCTTTGATGATTAGTAATTAATCATTTTAGTGGCAGGTTTGCATCATAGTAATTGTAATCAGTTTATCTTGTTGAAACTACTGGAATAAGTGTATGGATTGGGCAAACAATTCCAAGTCTCTTTCTTGGAAGTTTAAAACGTTAATGTTTTTTTTCCTTCCAAAGCAAAGAACTTCTCCAAACTTCTTCAGGCCCAGGGCATAACCACCGCTCACAACTGTCTTCAACTCAGAAGAATCGAAAGAACATGCAGGCACTAACACCTGGAGGTCTGGGTAGTTTTCTTTCCACAGAGCAGGGAAGGAGCAAAAGTGCTTGGGGGGATGAAGCAAGCTTCCAGCTGTCTGTTGCCTCATTGTATTCCCTCTCCAGTATGTACATTACTATAGAAGATCCTTACACACCTGAATATAAGGACATGGTAATTTAAGACAAATGAGGCCTCTCCATCTCCTGGGAGGTAGCTTTGAATAAAGTAATTTTCCTTTCCACCAAAATAAAGGACCTCCTTTGGTTTGGTCAGTAGCTAACAAATGAACCTGAGTGAATGACTGAAGGAACATTTCTAGAACCAGACTCATTTTTTGTTAATATTTTAAAGAAAAAAATATAACTATCTAGAAATTACCAAGAATGAAAATTATATTTCAGAATGTTCTAATTTACTTCAAGCATATTTCTATGAAATTATATAATTTGTAGAATTCATATTATATCTGGCTGATAAAATATGACTTACCAGCAACAGAAAATTATTAGCTGTCAGTTCTATTGGTGCTCTACCATTTTATCTCTTTTGAAAATTTTCCTATTACCATTGTTTTTCAACTGTTTCACAATGTTGCTCTTAGGTGTAGTTTTGTTTGTATTGTCTTACTTTATATTTATGATGTTTTTGAAATATTAAAATTGATTACCTACAGACACTTTTAGAAAATAAAGTGGGATAGATTGGAAAAGGATATGTATAACATATATTTCCTGAATATATTATACTAAACATATATTAGTAGCACTCTCACATCAATAATAATCCATATAACATGAATGAAATTTTCATAAATGATTTTAATAATTACCTAATGAAAATGATATATAAATTACTATAAGGGTATTAAAAATATTTTATTGGTCATGAAATAAAAAGTACTAGAAAGGTTATAATTAATACCAAAAATGTTAAGCATTAGAAAGCTTGTGCAGCAACTGGAAAACTTACACATTGCTAGTAGTAATGTAGAATAGTATAGCCACTTTGCAAAAGAGTGTGGCCATTGTTAAAAAATTGAATATACAATTGCCATATGAAGCAGTAATATTTCTCAGGTATTTACCCAATAGAAATGAAAAACAAATTCTATTTTCACAAAGGCTGGCAAGTATGCATAACAGTTGTATTCATAGTACCATAAAACATAAATAAACTAAAGGTACATCAATTTTTGAGTGGATGAAACAAATCATATTCTATAATGGAATATTATTCTACAATAAAAGTTCACAAATTACTACAATATGGCAATATGTATGAATCTGAAAGCATAAACCTAGATTTAGAAGCCAAAGACTACTAGACGCTGTGTGATTCAGTTTATATGATATTTTGGAAAAGGCAACTCATACCAGAGAGCACATAAGTGACTGATCTGGGAGTGTCTCAAATGGACAAAAAGTATTTATAGTTCTGGTTACATTTGTTACACTTAACAAATTGTACACTGACAAAGGCAATATTTTTTATATGTAAAATGTACATACATAAAATTCTTTTTTCAAATATACAAAATTGGTAATGTTCAAAAAATAGGATTCTAACTAATAAGTGAGACAGATGAATAAAGAAGTATGTAAAACAGCTAAGTCAAGCATAATGGTGTAAGCCAGCCTATAATCTCAGCACTTTGAGAAGCCGAGGTAGAAGGATCTCAAGTTCTTGTCTTGCCTAGACAACCTAACAAGACCCTCTCTCAAAAACAGGTGGGGAACAGGCATGTAGCTCATTGCAAAGGTGCTGAGTTTGATCCCCAGTTCTACTAAAAAAAGAAAAAGGGTGGGGGAAAGCAGCTCAGCAAAAGTTTCTACTTTTAGAGAAAGTTATTGGTTTAAAGAGGTATGACAAATCAGTAGAAATATAACAGCATGTTAATGGCCTGGGCTGGGCAAACTGATTGCCTAGGAAGTAGGACAATGAACACGTAACAGAATGAACAAAAAAATAAAAATAATTTATATGTGCTTTGGACAGTTAAGTGTAAATAGAACCAAAATATAAAAATCAAGAAAATGTAGCAATATATATTTTAGTTTTTTAAATGAAAATATTTCATGAAAGGAAAATTAGAATAAATATTAGAAGAATTAATAAACATATTACTTACTAACTCAGCTAAACCAACATATTTGAAAACATATTTTCAATAAATATAATGGAGTTCTTAATCCTAAGTAGTTTAAGGTTATTGAAAACAGTATCGAACAATAAAATATTGCTAAGAAATATAGACAGAAAGCCCATACTAAAAATTCATAAAAGCCAATGTTCCAACTACTCAAATAATCAAAAATTACAAATAAAAGAAATCAGAATACAATGCTACTTCAATAAAATGATTCATATGATCAAATACAGAATAAAAATATTGCATAGTCAATATTATATCTGCTATGTAAAACTACTTATAGGTACACACAGAATTAGTAGTTTTACATGATGGGTATTTCTTATTATAAATTTCTGCTTTTGTGTTTGCTACATTATTGAAGTACTGCTTGGTCAGAGCCAATCATGATGGAAGGGTACATACGTAGAGAGGAAAATAAGGCACATGTGCCCTTCTATTATTTGAGGTGTTATATGAAGCCCATATGAGCACAGTGAATTCTGGGCTGCAATTGCATTTAATCAAATTGCAGTTGATATATATTTGCTACCTTGTTTCAAGAACAATATTCTATTGATATTATTCTGACCTAAGCTACATCACATAGATATCAGTTTCCAGGATGGGGTAAATCTCACACCTTCATTTGAGGAGCTAAGCTTCAATCTTACAGTGCTGCAGACATGGATATAGAGAGCAAAGTACAGTCAGGTTTTATTTACTATCACACAAACCCTGGCATCTCACACAAACCCTGGCATCTCCGAGAATTGTGCCAATGGGCTTCAGGGAGTATAAGCAGGTAGGGAGTATGGCATGGTAGAAGGGCATGATATCATAATGTCTTTCTAGGTAGACTAAGGAAATGAACTATGGTGTCAAACTGTTGGGATTCTGAAAGCTCTGGTGTTGTTAGAGAAGCACATTTGAAAAAGTTATCCATGGTCTCTATCCTGACTTGCCCCACTTTTTAAATGAGGCTAAAGAACTATTCTTAGTTCAAACAAAATACTTAAAATATCTTAGCCATTTAGTGTATCCTAGCAATTACTATTATTATAAGAAATGTCATAAATACTATATCAATGATAATTTTATTAATTTCTGCTAGCTCTCAGAATTATTTTGGCCTAGAATAATCTTCACATTTCAAAATGAAGAATGATGCTTAGATCAATTTTTCCTCTTCTCTCTATATACTGTTATGGATTTGAGCTAAAATGCCCCCAACACACACACACAAAGTATTATGCATTCAGAGGTGGGACTTTTGGAAAGTGGTTGGATCCTGGGGGCATTTTACTCATCAGTGGATTAATCCATTGATGAGTTCATAGTTGAGTGTGTGGTTGGGATTTGGGCTTGGTTGGAGTTGGATGTGCATCTTTGGAGGTATGTCATGGACAGGTGTATTATAGTTCCTGGATCCTTTTTCCTGTTTCCTGCTGTCATGGAGCTTTACTCAGAGCAGCTTTACTCAGTCATGCCTTTCTGCCATGCCATTTCTGCATTGTAGCCAGCCAACCATGAACCACTGGAAACTGCGTCAAATAAACCTTCCCTCTTTAACTTGTTGTCAGGTATTTTGGCCAAGCAATGAGAAAATGATTATTACATATACGGTACTCTCCACTGAGGATCTCATTATCCCTGTGGGTTTATGTGGATTGATGTCAGAAATTCTGCTAGTGTGTATTCCAACATTTTCTGATAGTTGCAATGTATGTAGAACATTTGTATTAAATTTTTTTTTTTTTTGTGGGTACCGGGGGGTCGACCTCAGGACCTTGAGCGCCAACAGGCACCCATGCCACTGAGCGATATCACCGGCCCCTTTTTCGTATGTGGGATCCGGGAGTCGAACTCGGGCCCTTGCGCTTGCAAGGCAGGCGCTTACGCCGCTGAGCCATCTCACCGGCCCTGTATTAAATTTAATGGTTATAAAATTAACTTTTCTACCACCCCAGTATATTCTACACTTTTTTACTTTCTTTCACAACCACTGAATTGTTCAAATTAAATGTCTTGCAATTATCCTTGTTTTCTATTTTCACTATTTTCTAAGTCCAGTCCAACTGTTGTTTTGTTTCAACACCAAAATGTATTCCCTTATATTCTTCCTGTTCTCTCCATCCTCATTGAAATAATCCTATGAGAAACCTAGAGTATCTGTAATCTGTACTACTGCAATGTCCTTTCCCTCTTGTCTTTCTGCATCACTCTGCTCCTTTATGTTTTCTTTTCTTGTAGCTAAAGTAATCTTTTTATAAGTCAGATCATCTTCCTTACGTTTAACTTTTCAGTCATTTTGATACTGTGCATAATGGCTCCGAAACATAGAATCCAGGTCCTTGTGTATGGTGAGAAAAGAACTGCAAGTGTACATGCTATGGTAAAAGAAAAAGAAGCTACTTTTATAGAAGTGGGAAAGTGTACTAGGGCAGGTCTGGCCAGAAAACTGTTGTACAAACTGGAAAAGTGGTGCCAGAGTGGTGGGGAAATAGTAAAAAAGTGAAGATAAATCAGGCTTTTACATTTTTAAAAAATGTGCACCCACCCTGGTGCCTATCTTTAGATCTCTCTGAATACAACAGAAAGAAATGATTGACAGGGTGCTGAGTCATCTCAGGGGCACCTTAGTACAGGTGAATCCCCCAGAATTCACTCTGTTTTAATCACTTGCAAGACATGCAGTCCCTATGTATGAACTATTGATGAAACTCCAATAGGCAAAAGGTTACTGAAAGTCAGATCTAACACACACAATTGCTCTCACCTGAAGCTTTAGAGATTTCCTGGGTCTTTGTTAGTCTTAATTTTGCTTCCCAGGACAATGGAAGGAGGGTTGGCCCTGGAGTGTTGCCCAAATTCAAGTAAATGGAGGGAGAGTGGTCTCTCTGCCCCAATTATGCTGCCTGTACTATTTTCTCATAGAAATTAAATTTAGATTCTCAGGGCCTAGAATCTTGTGCACAACCACTTTCCTGCCCAACTCCCCATCCTTACCTTATGCCTCCCATTCTTGAACATTATGCTCCTTATAGTCCTCTTGTAGGAACCCAAATTCTTCCGAGCTACACTTCAGACATTTCAAATATTATTTTCTTTGTTTGGGTTTTTTTGTCATTCTATCCTTAAATGGATAGTTTCTTTCCACTATTTCATTTTCTAATCCATGACAATTGTTTCCCATAAGGACTTTATTTGCCTATCCATCTAAATAACTTCATCATCTTATTTCAGACTATTTCTATCATATCCACCTGTTTCATATGTGGCTTTTATTTCCATCAAAGTTTGCTACATATATTTAACTTGACTAGTGTTATGTCTAGTCCTCAATTTGGAGATATTTTGTTTTTACAACAGAAATTTGATCATGCTTACACCGTAGGGATTTAACAGATGATCAATGAATTAGCTCTATCAGAAAGCAATGTCATATCATTCAAACACTGGTTCCAATGCCACTGAAGTATAATGTTCACAAAATAAAAAGGGATAAAAAAGTGATCAAGAGATGATATATGTATCAGTTTCCCAAAAATGAATGTAACTATTATGTATTTCAAACATACACTAATAAAAACTAATACCTATCATATGCATTTTGAAAATAAATATTCCAATAAATTAATGCCCATACTGAATTAAGTAGTTATATAAATTTCCCGTAACACAATGTAACACAATGTAACACTAATGTAACACAAAATGATATCTGAAGTCTAATTACCATATACTTACTAAGATTAATATTGTTTGGCCAGTGTGAAAGAAGTAAGAAAATGCCAAGTATGATATATTATTTTGTATGATTGATATTGTATTTCTTAAAATGTCAAATCTTGAATAGGTCACAGAGAAATGGCAAAATTACACAAATAACCAATTTGGTTTAAGTGATTTCAGCAGAAGTATTCACAGCTGTGATGAAGCATCACCGAAAATGTTTTTCCTCACAATTTGTTCCAATAAATTAGCAGTAATATGCATGGAAATTAGCTTTTTTTTTCTAAATCACTTGATAAACATTTTCTTCAGGGTCTAAACAAACCATGAAAAAAATTACTACTTTCTAATTAATATTGATGGTGTAAAAATATTGACTATTAGAAAATGAAATTTCATCTTTGAAAAGAGGACATTTTTTTCTACATGAAAAAATTACATTTTAAAGGAAGTTTCAATTTAACATTATATTTAAATTTAGTCAGTGTTAATTGCAAAAGCTTATGTTTGATATTTTTAATTAAATTATATTAGTAAAATCTTGTTATATGTCCAGTGTATGTGCATGAAAATGAATATTGTTCAATTTTAGCTTATTGCCACTTGTGTTCATAACTCATTTTTGCATAGTAGGTAGAATACTATTTCAGCATGCTAGATTTGCACACAATAGCCACAGTTCTGAGGAAAAATTGTATTTTATAAACTTTCCAAAGTTTATAATATGCAATTTTTGAAATATGTATTCAAATTTTTGAATATGTTTCTTTTTGAAATATGTCTTTCATTTCTAAATATTATAATCCTTTTGGTGCTCTCTCTAGAGTCACATATCCTGTCTTGGGCCAGAATTGTGACACATGTTTATCCATATATTTTGGGGAAATATTATTTTCTAAAAATATTTTGTGTATAATTAAAATATTTAATTAGAGCTTTATTTTTTTTCAGATAAGAATGTTGGTGCCTGCAAAGCTAAAATGACAAAGAAAATGAGATTTTTAGTTAGCAATGTATGCATATTTCTCTGAAAAGGAAATAAAACCAAAAAATGAACAAATGCCTCTTAAGACTAATCATGAGAAAAGAGAAACACATATTGCCAACATCAGTTACAGAAAATGTATAACACTTAAATTATAAAGACTTTAAAGACACTATTGCAGAATATTAAGAACAACTTCATGTCAACATGTATGAAATTAGACATTTAACATACAAATACCCAGAAAACTTTGTTATAAAAATCGATATAAATAAAAATTAAATTTTTCTACATCTGATAAATCTTCAGTTAAAATATTTTCTTCAAAGAAATCACTAGACCACAATAGCTTCACTGAAAATTTCTAACTAAGGAAAATTGTCCCAAGCATACACAAACTATTCAAGGTAATATAAAATAATCAGATATCCCCAATGAGTTTATTGTGGTTTATAATATTGATATTGAAACCTAACCAAGGCCACCAAATAAAAATAAATTACATATCAAACTTATTCATAATCATAATTTATAAATTTTATTCATTCATAAAATATTAACACACAATTTGAGGGGCCGGTGAGATGGCTCAGCGGCGTAAGTGCCTGCCTGGCAAGCGCGAAGCCCTGAGTTCGACTCCCAGAACCCACATACTAAAAAAGGGCCGGTGATATTGCTCAGTGGCACGGGCACCTGCTGGTGCGTGAGGTCCTGAGGTCGACCCCGGTACCCACAAAAAAAAAAAAAAAAAAACAATTTGAAAAATGTAATGTATAATAATCAATATGATTTATCTTAGAAATTTGAATTTTATTAAATATTTAAAATTGATCAGGGCCGGTGAGATGGCTCAGCGGCGTAAGCGCCTGCCTTGCAAGCGCGAGGGCCCGAGTTCGACTCCCGGATCCCACATACGAAAAAGGGGCCGGTGATATTGCTCAGCGGCACGGGCGCCTGTTGGCGCGCGAGGTCCTGAGGTCGACCCCCCGGTACCCACAAAAAAAAAAAATAAATAAAATAAAATAAATAAAATAAAATTGATCAAAGTTTTTCACCCTATGAATAAAACATGCATAGAAATGATGAATATTTTAATAGGTTCAAAATAAATATTTACAAAAATCAGCACTGATAATTGAAAAAATTAATTTTATAGTCCCTTGGAATAGAAGATAATTTTATGTTTTACATAAAATATTTTAAAAATATACAAAAGCAAAATAACAAAAACTCGCCAAATAAGTGATTTTCCTTTTCAGAATAGGTAAGAGAATTAATGCTATCATGTTTGCTACATCAAATTTTTTTGGTGAATTTGGCTAGTGCAATTTACAAGAAACATAAAGTAAGCACGAAAGTATTAGCAGGAAACAAAATGTTAATTTAATTCAGATTAAAGATTTTATATATAGAAATGTATCTTTATATAAATTATTAAAAATTCACCTAAAATAGGAAATAGACATATAAATAAAAATTAAAAGTTTTATAGCTATTAAGTTTGTAATTAAAGTCTTTTCCTCAGAGAAATCCCTTGAACTCAATAGCTTAGCTGAATGTTTCTAAATATGTAAGGAAAAATATATAAGTAAAATTAGCATTCCAACTGGATAGCTCAATTAAAATCAACTGTATATCTTTAGAAGAAGTTTAATCAGCTTATGTTTATGTCAAAAAACCTTAGATAATATCTTCATGTAAAAATACCATGTTACATTGAAAAACAACAATTTTATATTTAGCTTTTAAAAGACTTCTTGGGAAATTTAAACTTTAAATTTTTAGTCACATGGATTTAGGGAAATTTATTTCCATGGTTTCATGTTCATGGTGAAGGTTAGCATACATATTCACACATAGAAAGTTGATCTCATATTTACCAATGTACATTTTTATGCTGATATCTGCCTTTTTTATTTGTTTTTAATTTTATGTATGCAACTTTGTACATACTGGGGAATCACATTTTAATCCCTTAGCCTTGTTTTGCTATGGCCAAGTACCAATGTTGGCTATCAGAAGAGATGGTTTATTCTTTCAATAAAAAATGTTGAATAATCAGATCATTTCAAGTTGTGTCATCAGTAGCTGAGGTATTGAGAGTAGTGAATATGTGAGTTTAAATGTACAATTAGTTGGCACATTAACACTGACATTGTCTTTTTCTCTCACCAAAATGATTAAAACTTAAAAAAAAAAAAAAAGCCATGCTTGCACAGTAGATCAGTTAACTTCAAATAACTACAAGTAATTCAAAGAAAAACAAATATAAAAACAAAACTGTAGCCATGCCTAAATTATAAGGCTAAACTCAAAACATACATTCTATTCACTTTCATCTTCACCTCCAAACTCATCACCTTTAGCACCCTCACACAATGCTACAGTATTTCTCCTACTTACTTCAAATACAGATTTTCCAGTTCTACCTCTTCAAAACACAAACTAACATAGCTTTCTAAACTTACATGATAAGTTTATAATAAAATCTACAAAGAAATGCAAAGATCCTAAAGCAGGCAAAAAATAAAGAACAGTAGCTGGTCATGGTGGCATACCCCTGCAACCCCAGCACTCTGGCAGGCTGAGACAGGGCGGTAGCAAGTTTGTGTATAGCCTCGGCAATTTAGCAAGTTAATGAAAACTTGTCTAAAAATAAAAACTACACAAAGTTTCTAGGGATATAGATCAGTTCAAGGCCCTGTGTTCAATCCCCAGAATCATACAGACCCAACCAAAGAATTGAAGAGGATCCAATCACTTATTTTTGTTTTATAATTAACTTTATTGGCACATTTTAGATATACAAAATGATCATATTCATCATAGGGAATTTGTACCTGTATGTTATATATATTTTAATTTCTCTTCTTTTCCCAATCCCCTCTGCTCCTTGTAATCCTGCTTCCTCTCCTATTTACAAAGCTTTGTTTCCATGTTATCCTTTTTTTAATCATTTTTTCCCTTTCTCTTAATTCCTTCTCTCCTTTCCCCATCTTAGCTCTTCTTTCCTTTTGAAAAATTTCTTCCCATTTCACAATATCTATCATACATTTTAGTCCTTATTTGCTCTTATAGTTTCTCACACCAGGGAGACAATGCAATGTGTGCACATATGAGTCCAATTTATTTTACTTAGGTATGATCTCAAGTTGCATCTGTTTACCTAAAAGTGCTTCAGATTTATCCTTCTTTATGGCAGAGTAGTACTTCATTATATTAAAAAAACACATCTTAATCCATTCTTGGTTGATGGGCATTTGTGTTGCTTCCAAGATTTAGCTATTACAAACTGTTCTGCTATAAATATGGGTGCACACAAATCACTGTGGCATGATTTTATTTATTTTGGGAAGATGCCCAGAAGGGGAATAGCTGGGTCAAATGGGACCTCCAATCCCAGTTTTTGAGGAATCTCAATACTGATTTCCACAGAGGTTGCACCAGTATATACTCCCACTAACAGTGGAGAAGTGCTCTTTTTTCCCCACAACCCCTTCAGCATTTGTTATCGGTTGATGCAGAAACAACTTCAAAGCCCCTCCAGCATTTGTTATTGGTTGATGCAGAAACAATTTCAAACACTCAGCCACCTTATCGTTCACAAAGGAGTCTAACACCTTCACTGGAAGAAAGATAGCCTTTTTAATAATGGTACTGGAAAAACTGGCTTTCCACATGCTGAAGACTAAAACTAGACTCATGTCTATCACCATGCACTAAACTAAAATCAAAATAGATCAAAGACCTAAATATTAAAGTAGAAACTCTAAATCTGCTGGAGAGAGAATAGGCAGAACTCTTGAAGACATAGGTGTAGGCAGATTTCATGACAAAATCCCAATTGAACAGGAAATAATATAAAGAATCAATTGGGATCTCAACCTATTAAAAAGGTTTTGCACAACAAAAGAAATCACCAACAGAGTAAAAAGACAACCCACAGGGTGGGAAAAAAGTCTTAGGCAGTTGTCCTTCAGACAAGGGACTTATATCTAGAACATATAAAGAACTGAAAAAAATCAGACCACCCCAAATTTAAAGACCCAATCCAAAAATGGGTATCTGAGATGAATACACACTTCTTAGATGAAGAAATATAAAGGCAAATAAATATATGAAAAAATGGGCAACATTACTGGTTATTAGAGAAATGCAAATTAAAACAATGCTGAGATTCCATCTCACTCCACAAAGAATGGCTATCATCAAGAAATCAATTACTTTGTTTTTAAGAAATAACCATGTTATCAGTAATGAAGATATTGTAGCATTGTTACAGTTCAATAAAACAGAAAAGAATGTTGATAAATAAATGAACAAATATGTGGCTTTTTGCTTGTCAACAATTCTATAGTAAATTAGTTGTGCAAAGAAATTTTTTCAACAAATGGACCTGTAACAACAAATAGCCACATAAAATTAAAAATAAATAAATACACATTGCCTTGCAAAAACACACACATTGACCTTGAAATGGGACTTAGACTTAAAAGCAAGCTGAAACAATGAACTTTCCACTAAAAAGGCATATGATAAACAGTCACCATCTTGGAGTAAGAAAGAGTTCTTAAAACACAAAATTTACTAATCATAAAAGTAAAATTTAAATGAAAAGTTAATAGTAATTCTTGGTGTCTCATGTCAACTATTAAATATTTATTTATAGGAATTGTCTTCACTTCTCAGTCTTGTATTTAAAAATTTAAATGATGATCTTTTTAATTCATTACTTTTGCTCTATAGCCTTAAAAAGCTGATTATATTTCTAGAATACATGTTTTAAAACTTTGTTCTATACTACACAGAAATTCTGTAATACTCTTGGTCATCTAATTACAGAATCAATGTAAATTCTACAAAGTGTGGCTAGGTATATACATTTTTTATTGTTTATTGGTACAATTTAGATACACATAATGATCACATTATTCATAGGGAACTTGTAACTGTAATGATATATCTTAATTCCTCTTTTTTTCCCATTCCCCTCCCCCTTCAACTCCTCTTCCCCTCCTTATTTACAAAGCTTTGTTTCCATTTTATCCTCTTTTATAATAATTTTTTCCTTTTCTGTTCCTTCCTTTTCTCCTTCCCCTACCTAGTTCCCATTTCCTTTTGAATAATTTTTTTCCCATTTCACAATATCTATTATATATCTTGGTTCTTATTTACATTTTCAGTTTCCCAGAGAGATAATGCAATTTTAAACATGTGTGCCCAATTTATTTCACTTCAGAGTAAGTGTGGTCTCAAGGTGTATCCACTTACCCAGAAACGTCTCAAGCTTATCCTTCTTTATGGCTGAATAATACTCTACTGTATAAACAAACCATATCCTCTTTATCCATTCATCAGTTGGTGGGCAAATTTGGGCTGTTTCCAAGATTTAGTTATTATAAACTGTGCTGCTATAAACATGGGTATGCACATATTGCTGTGGTATAATGCTTTTAATTCTTTTGGGGAGATAGCAAGAAGGGGAAAAGCTGGGTCAAATGGAACCTCTAGTCTTAGTTTTTTAAGGAATCTCCACACTGATTTCCAAAGTGGTTGCACCAGTTTACACTCTCACCAACAGTGGAGAAGTGTTCCTTTTTCTCCAAAGCCCCTCCAGCATTTGTTATTTGTTGATATCTTGATGATAGCCATTCTTTCTTGGGTGAGATGGAATCTCAGTGTTTTAATTTGCACCTCTTGAATGACCAATGATGTGGACATTTTTTTCATATATTTATTTGCCATTTGTGTTTCTTCATCTGAGAAGTGTCTATTCATTTCAGATGCATACTTATCGATTGGGTCTTTAAATTTGGGGGTTCTAATTTATTCAATTCTTTATATGTTCTGGATATTAATCCTTTGTCTGAAGGTCAACTGGCTAAGATTTTTTTTTCCCACTCTGTGGGTTGTTTTTCACTCTGTCAAACATTCATTTGGCTGTTCAAAAGCTTTTGAATATGGTAAGATCTCAGTTGTTGATTCTTCGTAGTATTTCCTATTCAGTCAGTGTTTCGTTCATTAAGTCTTTCCCTACACATATGTCTCCAAGATTTCTACCTATTTTCTCTTCCAGCAGAATTAGTGTTTGTGTTTTAATATTTAGGTCATTGATCCATTTTGATTTTAGTTTAGTGCACGGTGATAGACATGGGTTTAGCTTTAGTCTTCAGCACGTGGAAAGTCAGTTTTTCCAGCACCATTTATTAAAGAGGGTATCTTTCTTCCTGCAAAAGTGTGTGGCTTCTCTGTCAAAGATAGGGTGGCTGAGTGTGTTTGAAGTTTTTTCTACATCTTCTAATCTGTTCCACTGATCCTCAGGTCTGGTAATTTTGTTTCTGTATTTTTGTTTTTATTTTTGTCAGTACCATTCTGTTTTTATCACCATAACTCTGTAGTATAATTTCAAGTCAGGGATTGTGATGCCTCTTGCCTTGCCTTTGTTGCCTAGGATTGTTCTTGCTGTTCTAGGTGTTTTCTAGTTGCAAATGAATTTTAGGAATGTTTTCTCTACTTCTGTGAGGTATACTTATGATATTTTGATTGGGATTTCATTAAATCTGTATAACAATATTTGGAATATGGCCATTTTCACTATGTTGGCTCTCCCTACACAAGAACAAGGGCTATCTTCCCATTTTGTGATATCTTCTTTGATCTCCCTTTTCAGAGTACTGTAGTTTTCAATGTAGAGATTTTTTACTTCTTTTGTTAGATTGATTCCTAAGTATTTCATTTTTTGGTGCTATTATGAAAGGCATGGTTTCCTTAGTTTCTCTCTCAGTGTGTTTGTTATTTGTGTACAGGAATGCTATTGATTTTTGAGTGTTGACTTTGTATCCAGCCATGTGACTGAATCTGCTTATTAAATGTTGAAGTCTTTTGGTGAAGTTTTTGGGATCTTCTATGTAGAGTATCACGTAATCTGTAAATCATGATAGTTTAACTTCTTCCTTTCCATCTTTATTCCTTTTATTTCTTTTTTCTTGTCTAATTGTTTTGGCTAGTGTTTCTAGAACTATATTGAATAGGAGTGGTCATAGTGGACATCCTGGTCTCGGTTCCTGTTTTAGAGTGAAAGCTTTCAGTTTTTGAGCATTCAGTATGATGTTGGTTATTGGTTTGTCATACATGGTATTTATCAGATTGAGGCAAAGACCATCTACTCCAGTTTTCTGTAGAGTTTTTACAGTGACTTGGTGTTGGGCTTTGTCAAATGCTTTTTCTTCATCTACTCAGATGATCATATGTTTTTTGTCATTGGTTCTATTAATATGGCATATAGCATTTATTGATTTGCCTATGTTAAACCATCCTTGCATCCTTGGGATGAATCCTACTTAGTCATAATGTATAATCTTCTTGACAATTTGCTGCATTCTGTTTGCCAGTATCTTGCTGAGGATTTTTGTGTCTTTGTTCATTAGGGAGATTGGCCTATAGTACTTTTTTTTGATTGAGTCCTCTGGTTTTGGTATCAGTGTAATGCTTGCTTCTAGGAATGACTTTGGGAGTATTGCTTCCCTTTCAATTTAATTAAAGAGTTTGATGTGTAATGGCATTAAATCTTCTCTAGATTTCCTGTAGAGTCCATCAGAGTTCTCCCGGGCTTTCCTTTGTTGGCATGTTTGGAATTACATTTTCAATTTTATTTACTGATACTAGGTTTTTGGGGTTCAAGTCCCAGCCCTTCAAAATAAACTGGTAATCCTGCCCACCCACTGCTCATCTTCCATGTGACTGTGTGCATGACTGTGTGCCAGGCACTGCACAAACCGTTAGTTCATTCACCAACTGCTGACTAGGGGATGGTGCTTGGGAAACAGTGTCTCTGGAATTCTCACTGCTGTCTTCAACTGTTCAAGACTCTCCCATTCCAGGTCAGGTCTCAGTCTCCCAGTGAGTAGCAAAGTCTCTTTTGCACTCTCCCAGCCTTCCAGGTCAGCTACACAGCTGCTGCAGCCACACCACGTAGTCTTGGATCTGTGGCGGTGAGGTATTTCTACTTAGCAATGAATCTTATTTTCTTCTTCTGCACTGTCAGCTTCCTTGTGGCTCCCATGTGCCTGGCACTCCCTTTGGATTCTCTCTGGGCTGTTTCTTCCAGACTCTAGGCTGTTTGTTCTGGAGAAGCTGAGTAGCTGACACTCAGCACCCCACCATTTTATGAATCTACTAATTTAAAATAAATAATTGGCATTGACAATTTAGGATGTCCGGTGTGTATATGGTAATTTAACAGTATAAATTGTCAATTTCTTAATAAAAATAAAGGTAATCCCCAACAACATGCATATTATATGTCAGATCATCTCACTATTTGCATAAAACTTACCAATGGATTTTTGTTTGACTCAGAGTAAAAATCAAATTCCTTAAAATATCTATAAGGCTCATGTGATTACTGATGGCTCCCTCCCTCATCTATCAATCTCAGCTCATTTTATTTTCTCCTTCCTTCTCACTACTTGTATTCAGAATGACATCTCATGCTCACTGAGAAAATAAATGATTTGTTTTTAAATTTCAACTTCTAACAAAAAGGGATAGAATGCAGTTGAAATTCCATAGAGGTATTTTTGACTAAAGAAAGAAGGGAAAGTTGGAGTGTTAAGATTATTCTGTCTTTTCTATGGTAGTAATATCCTAAAAAGTTTTGTAGTCATTTTGGTAATTAGAGAATAAAACTATGTGGACAGTAGAATAACCTATGAAAGTCTTCTGAAAATTTTAATTTTTTTATTTATTCTTGTATCATCATGTTGTTTCTCCCAAGATGCTGACACTCCAAAATTCCAGATTGCTATAAGGGGTGGCATCTGAGTGGTGGTGCTCAAATATGAAATTGCTGTGAGTTTTATAGCCTTTTGAAAAGATTGAAAAATGTATACAGAAAAATTTTGTAGAGGAATCATTGTATACTCTTACTGGAACATCTCGTTATGGTATTTACATAAGTAGACAGGGGCAAGATTAAATATTTCTACTGAATTATTCAGTTGAATTTTTTGTTATACCATCTGTCCTTAATTCTTTGACAGATGAATCAGAATGCTCTCTAATGTCCATGGAATTTAAAATTGAAGTACTAACCAAAATGTTTCAGCATCTTTGTGATCCAAATATGGATATACGTTTCAGGTAAGTTTCATAAATTTGCAACTTTTCAAAATTATTTTTCAGATATTAGGGATGTATTGACTTTTATTTACAGATCTTAATTTTTATTTTATTCTTTTTGCCATAAAATGTCTTTTAATTAAAATTTCATCACCATAAATTTCTTTCCAATATGAGGCTTTATCAGTGTCACTTTCTGGCTAACATGTATTTACCTATGGAATTAATTGAATTCATTCAACATTCATTCATATGCTCATCCCTACCTTTCCCAAATACCTCATTTGTGACATGTAGACTTCCTGTATGTTATGATTAATATTTCAATCTATTTGATGTACTATGGAGAGCTCCATATTAACCAGCGATTCATTATTTTAGAGAATCAGATTACTCTGTTATAGGTGAATTATGCAATCTTAATTCTTAATTCCATGTTAAACGTAGTCAAATATTTCTTTCTGAATATCTCTCAATAGCTCATAAACATTGAAGGCATAACTAAAATAAGTAGGTTGTTTTAGTTATGACACTTATGAAACTCCAATAGAGACAGAGTTTTTAGAAAAAAGAATCATCCTACTTCACTTGGAAATGAAAAGGTAAAATATTGATATCATGGACATGGGTTTCATTGCATTTAGTGAAGTAAGTAATGTTCAAAGTAAGAGTCAGGCAGAATGCCACTGTAGTGTTAACAGTTGGTATTAAAAATAAATTATCTTTTTTTTTTTTGTGGGTACCAGGGGTTCGACCTCAGGACCTCGCACGCCAGCAGGCACCCGGGCTGCTGAGTGATATCACCGGCCCCTTTTTCGTATGTGGGTTCCGGGAGTCGAACTCGGGCCCTCGCGCTTGCCGGGCAGGCGCTTAAGCCACTGAGCCATCTCACCAGCCCAAAAAAATAAATTATCTTAATCCTTAAAGGATTGAAGCTGTTAAAATGATAAAGAATATTAAGCAAATTATTCTGAATATAATTACCACTTTCAGATAGTAAAATCTTAATTACCACTTAAGAATATGTGGAGAAATCAGTTAAGTTACAATGAGCAATATTGTACATGTTGAATGACAGTGAAAATGTTATAATGAGGATCACATTACCTCTATGTATTTAGCACTTTATACTGTGGTCTATACATATCTTATATCATGTATTTGTGAAATCAATCAATGAACCATTAATTCTTCATAATCCTTAGAGCAATCCTTCTTGTTAGAAAAATTAATATTCTTTTTCTTTACTCCTTTGAAAACCATAAAACTACTGTCCATCTTCCCATAAATGTAAGGTAAACAATATGGCAATACTTCTTTATGTGTTGCTGACATCTCTTTTAAAATCGATTAATCCTGTCACAATTTTCTCTTATGGTGATACATGCATGGCCATGTCTATAGTAGCACAATTCAAAAATAGCTAAATCTTGGAAGCAGCTTATATGTCAATCAGCAGATGAATAGATAAAGGAAATATAGAATTGATACACAAAGGAGTACTACTCTGCCATTATGGAAGATAAACCTGAGTCATTTGTAGGTAAATGTATGCATCTTGAGACTATAATTGTAAGTAAAATAAATCCGACACACAGCTCAAGTACTGCATGGTTTCTCATCTCTAAGAAACCCAAATGATAGAGAGCAAAATAAAAGATAGATAATAGGAAGTAGATAGATCTGTCTCAAATGGGAAGGAGAGCAAGAGATGGAGAAGGGGAAGAGATTGGAGGGAAATGGGATGAAAGAAAGGAATTAAGATTCATTAACATACATGTATCAACTCCACATAAGTAATGTAAACATGTCCTACAAACATGTACTAATAAAAAATGGATATGCAACTTTTATCTTTTTAAAAATTAAAGTCAACTAAGATGTGGTATACACATATACTATACCAACTCCACAATGAATGTTACCATTATGCATTGTTAACATGTACTAATAAAAAATTTTAACAATTAAAAATATACCAATATAGAGGACTTTTAAAAAATCTGGTTGTTTTTTAAGTATATGATTAGATTTTAAGTTTTCTATTTGAGCCTAAATGTTTAATTCCTCACACTTCAAGATAAATCTAGAGTAGGGGACAGAAGGATGATGAAATCTGCCAGAAACTTTGAGACTTTCTCATACCATTCAAGCAAAATTTTATTAAAGACATCATATCCAACCACTTCCTAAGGAAAACTTGCAAGGTAATTGGGAAGATAAAATTTCCTCCAAAAAGAAATACCCCCAAAACTACTACTACTAAAATCAGAAACTCTAAGAAACGATTGGTAAAGCTAATGCTGAACTGAGAGGGGAACTGATGGAAGGTAAAGCAAGTGCCATCAATACCTGCACCATTGGGTACCATTCTGCAGGTGCCTACTGGCACAATACAATGTTTTCTTGCTTCTCTTACATAGTTGTTAGGAGGAAAAAACAATGTGTCACTTGATTTAAAATTTTGGATAATGGCTACATGACATCCCATAAAATTGTGAAAATTATATATCCAGTCAGGTTAATTCATATTAGTGAAAGAAACTGACTCATGGAGCTGAAAGCATTTTATTTGTGATAAGTAAATTAGTCAAATAAGTATTCTAACATTTTGAGAAATAAATCATATAAAGAACTAACGAGTTAGGAATGTGAAGTACAAAGAAGGGGCGGTGAATATTCAAATCAGTAAAACTTAAGAGCTAACATTTTAAAATACTCATGGTAGCATATTAATTAATTCAAAGACAAGCCTATATAATTTATTTAATGTAAGGGTTCAAAATTTTTCAAAACAAATTGATTATAGTAAACTGCACCTGAAGTCAGAGGATTTTTCCAGAAAATGTGTGAAGTTAATAAAAAGTAATATAAACTATTTTATACTAATATTTTAGTCCACACACAGGAAAAAGTTTTATTTCAATTATCTACTTATTAGTACAATAAATGGTATATAGTATATCTGAATCACAAAAAGGAACATGGAAAAAATGAATTCTTAAAAAATACAGCAGGGCCAGTGAGATGGCTCAGCGGCATAAGCGCCTGCCTGGCAAGCGCGAGGTCCCGAGTTCGACTCCTGGAACCCACACACGAAAAAAGGGCCGGTGATATCGCTCAGCGGCACGGGTGCCTGCTGGCACACGAGGTCCTGAGGTCGACCCCCGCTACCCACAAAAAAAAAAAAAAAAACAGCAAAAATACTCATACATCTTCAAGGAATGTATTAACAATATTACAAAAAATAATATGTAACAGGATGATGATCTTGGAATGGTGGTGCATGGCTGTAATCCTATCACTCTGGAAGGCTGAGGTAGAAAGACCAAAAGTTCAAGCCTACCCTGGGCAATTTAGCATTTAGTGAGACCCTGGCTCAAAATTTTTAAAAAATGAAAAAAAGGTCTGGTAATGTAGAGTATGAAGGTCTGACTTCAAGCTCAAGTATCACACACACACACACACACACACACACACACACAGTGTGAGCAAATAAAGAGTAAAATATACCCCAAAGTTCTAACACATTACTAATACATCATGGCCAAATAAGATGCTTTTCACAAAGTAATGAATATTTTAATGTAAAATTACTCGCTAGCATAATTTTTTATTAAGTAAAAGAAAAAAAACATACAATGTACTTGATGCCCTAAACAGATTTTATAAAATAAACATTCATTCCTGATATTTTTGTTTGTTAATTAGTGATAAAAGATCCTCCTTAATACGATTAAAGTAGTTTTAAAAAGTCATCATCATAGTACTTAACGTTGAGTTATTTGTGTAAGTTGTGTTGAAACTGGAGCCCATACATAGCAATGTATGTATTAGGAAATTCGTTCTTCTCTAAGCTTGGAGAAGGGCATAAACCAAACCAAATATTCTTAATTAGATACTTTATTACATTTATTCCATAATGTAAATTATGTAATCAGGGACCACACAGAGGACCAAGCGAAAGTCATCCCCTAACAGAGAATATAACAGAGCTCTTAATATTCTCTGGCTTTTAGAAAAAACATTGAAATCTCTCTGGGAAAGATAATATCATTCAGAGGTCTCTGCAATGTTTTGTTTTATAAACAGTGTTCTACATCTTTAAAAAGATTAGTTCACATTCCAAGACATGTGATACAAACTGGATGTGGTGGCACATATCTGTAATCCCATTACTCTGGGAGGCTGAAGCAGGAGGATCACAGGTCTGAGCCCAGCCTGAGCAAATTAGTGACTTAGTGAGACCCTGTCTAAAAGTCGAACAATAAAAAGATCAGAAGATGTAGCTCCATGAGAAGGCTGTAGGTGCAATCCTCAGTATCACAAACAATAAAAATAATAAAAAACAGGAAACTCTTTTTTAAAAGCCAGAAGCAATTCACATATGAGATTTATCCATAATAATTTTAAATAACTAAAATAATCGATGTTCTTAAGAAATAAGGAATAGAGTAGATAAAACAAGGCAAAAAGGATGGAGACTTACAGTAATCCAGGTTTGTTTGTTTGTTTTCTGTAAGAATTGTGGCATTGGAGCCTCAATTAAGGAAAATTTTACATCCAGGCCTGCTCAGTTGTTGACATAGCTAATTTCCTTGTAGCTGCAAGACTCAGGTTTCAGTTTGTCCCAGAAGTCATCCTAAGGATCCAGAGGATCATTCCCATTTTTGGCCATATCAATATCTAAACATGGCCTCTTACTTCATGACATCTCACATCTTTAAAGTCAGAAAAGTGGAAAGAGAGAATGTGAATTTGCTAGGAAGATGTCTCAGATATACAGTAATGTTACCATGGCAGTGACATAGATCACCTTTGCCATATTGTGTGGTTAAGAGCAAGTTGCAGATTCTACCCACAGATAAGAGGATGTTATACATATATCAGGAGGTAAGGAATTACAGCCTAGCCCTTGCCTTATACACATATAATTAAATAATATAAGTGTATATAATGTACTAGTAATTATATCTCTAAAGCAGTATAATATTATCCAAACAAAGATATATACAAACATAGGAATATGCATGCACTTTTATTGGTGACCTTTTTCTTTTTATTCCAATATGAAAAAGGAACATACATGAACAATTCATCACATACCAAAGATAGACTTTATAGCCTACTAAAAGTCAGTGAGAGCAAGGCTATATTAAGAATTATGGAGCCAGGGGTAGTGCTGCACACCTGTAATTCCAGCAGTTAAAGAGGCTGTGGTGGGAGCTATTTAGCAAGATTCCTGTTTCAAAAAAAAAGCCTAACAAAGGCTAGCAACAGAGTTCAGTGATAATAACACCCCTGAGTTTGATTCTTTGTAACAAGAAAAAAAATAAAAGAGAGTGAAGAAAGAAAAGAAGGAAGGGAGAGAGGTAGAAAGGAAGGAAGGAAGAAGAGACGGAGAGAGCAAGAGAGAGGCAGGAAGAAAGAAAGAAAGAGAGAGAAATGACATTATACAAACATTCCTGATATTTTACACTGATCAACTGAACTTTTAAACATGTCTATTTAATAACAATAGCTTTAACAATAACTATTTACAATGAAACTTTACTAATTGTTCCATGTGAACTTCTGTTATGACTTTTGAAATCTAAGGAAAACTTCACAAAACTAGAATGTCAAAATGTAAGAACTAGTGATATTTTCCCATTGTTCACTTTAATTGGGGAAATTAATACTTCCTTAAAAAAAACTTATTTACTGAGCCAAATGCTCACTTTCACATTAAGAAAAGTGAGGGTGGGTTATGAATTAGCATATTTGAATAAATTTTGCATATCAGCACTGAATAGATGTCTTGCCATACAAAATACTATTTTTGAATATGAGGTACTATTCAGTGTATTTGGAACAATTTCAGTGAAAACAGCTCATCATTTAGCTATTTAGTTTGTCTAAGCTTAAATACTTTGTGATCCAAGACATGAAAAGAGTAATGTTCTGATTTTTCTTAAAATATATTTGCATCCAGTCTTCAACAACTAAATATTACATTTTAATATTTTCGCTGTCATTACTTCTACTAAGAACAGTTTGGCAATGTTTGCAGTAGTAGTATTACAAACTTTCAATTGGTATAAGCTGTATTATCAGCTTTGTTTCATTATTTATTTTACTCATCTTTGAGCAAGTAGAAATGCATCTGAACATTATATTTCTTCTAACATTCACAATGTAGTTATGGTTGAATATGAATAAACAATGAATACCTAAGGTTGTTATGCATGTGGTTATTTAACAATCCAATGTTAAAACCAGGTCTGAAAATATAGTGAGGGTCTTGGCAGGGGTGAAATGTATTGCACAGAATGCCATTCAATGTTGGAAATTGTAATAGACAAAATGCTACAATATGCTGTGAAATACACAAAGGTTGAGATACAAGTAAAATGTTCTGTATGTACCAATAGCCATATTAAAAATATGTATTTATTATCACACCTCACTAGCTGACCTGAAAGCATTCATAGATCTGCTGTACCTAGCAGGGATTTATTGTGGTAATTACAGGAATGTAAAAGACTTATGAAAGAGTGATGGGTCAAAATACAGTATAAAATTTTATGCCATTGTAGATTCAAAGACTTATTATGCTTTCAATTTAGAAATATATGCTGGAACTCAGCCATCAGGTTCTTATTTGTATAGTAATAAACTGAATGATGTGTGAAAAGACTTGTTGCTCCCCTCTCCTAAACTAATTGGAATGTGACATTTGACAATTGGTTAACTGGTTTCCAATTGATGCTACATTTACTAAGACAGCACAAGTTGACCAGCACAGGAAATGTTTACAGGAGCAAAGCAGAAATTCCAAACGAAATTTTGCATTTCCAAAGCAGAGAATCGTACAATACAATCTTTGGATTTCAGAAAGATTTACATTGGTCTCAAATATGGCAAAGAAAACAAATTGGTACTGCTGATGTCAACATTGCACTATGATAGAAATATTGATAGGGAAACCTCAACAAAACAGAAGCCTTAGATTGAAACTTTGTACAACAAAACCAAAGCCAGAGTAGATGTTTTTGATGAGTTATGCATCAACAATGATGTCACTAAAAACACAAAGCATTGCCCAATGGTTGTGTTTTACTCAACCCTAAATATGTGTAGCATAAATAGTTTGATAGTTTAAAAGGAACATAAAACTGTAAAATACCATGGGGAAATTTTCATAGATGATTGGGACTGGAACTCATAAGAGATCATTTACAACAGAGGAAAAATGATGTAAAAAAATTGTGGGCCACACTTTTGAACTGACAGGTGAACAAGTAGGTGCAGCATTCCAAAGACCTACTAAGACAATAGGAAAACCATAAAGATGTCAACTGTGCCTTAAAAGAAAGAACAAGAAAACAAAACATACATGCTATCAATGTAAGTGATACTTGTATATGGAACATGTAATTTTCATGTATGAAGACTGCCTTGGGTGTGACAATTGAAGCAAACATTATTTTTGTGGTAGAGTTCAATTGTATTTTCATTGTAGTTCAAATAGGTCTTTATTTCTGATGTTCCCTCTTAGATTTTGTAAGCAAGTAAACAGCTGATGTGAAAATGTTGATGTCTATGCTAAGCACTCATTACACATTTGATATTTTATTTTATTGATATCTTATTTCCCTGCTAAGTGCACATTTTACAACATATGAGAAAGCTCCTGACAAAACAGGAAGCGATGATAGGTGGCAAGAATGGCCTGCCATATAGGAAAAGAAAGCTAAGCATATGCATTGTCAGTATAAATGAGATGTGTGCATGGAACATGCAGTTGTCATGCGTGAAGACTCCTGTGGGTGTGACAGGTGAAGCAAAGATTCTGTGGCAGACTTTTGTTTGGGTTTACATTGCAGTACACATAGCTTTTTATTTCTAATGTTATCTCTTAGGTTTTGTAAGCAAGCATACAGCTGATGTTAAAATGTTGATGTTTATTCAAGCACTCATTACACATTTGATATTTATTTTATTGACATCTTATTTTCTTTTTAGGTGTGATAATTGAAGTAACATTTTTCTGTAGAGTACTATTGGCATTTTCATTGTAGTTCATACAGGAATTTATTTCTGTTGTTCTTTTCTAGACTTTGTACACCGAAAACCAGTCGATGTTGAAAATTTTGATGCTTTTTTATAAACATTCAAAGAATATTACAAATGCAATATTTTTTGTGTTTTTTCCTGTTAAGCATTCATTGTTTAATATAATAAAACTCAGAAAATCAAAATTAATAATTTTTCAACAGAAATATTCTAAAAAACGTGGGTGTGACACTCTCATGGTCATGCCTCATAATGAAAAAAGGTGTGTTAGGCTCCAAGGGCTAAGTAAATTACCTTTTTGGTACATATTGCCAGCATATGCCCTTCTGTTTGTATAAATACCTGTTTCCATCATGCATGTTTTAATTTTCTCTTATGCTCATATTTTTGTTTACTCTTGAAATATATTGTGTTTACTCCACTCCCCTAAGAAACATTCAAGAGTCATTCAAATTATGTTTGGTAAGATATATGTTTCTGTGGTCTGCACAATCTGGATTGACCTTAAAATTGATTCAGAATTCCATTCAGAAAAGATGGCATAGAAAACTCCAGAGATAACTGATAAAGAATTATGAAATGCTATGGGAGGTGTCAAACTGGAAGTAATCGATCTGAAGACAAGATGTCAAGTTTGAAAGGCAGAATGTGACATAGAAGAGAACTTTACATTCAGAAGAACTTGGCGATTTTTCAGAAAACTTTTAAGTATTCAGCTTAGTACTAATTAGCAAATGCTACTTATTTTTTTATACTAATCAGGAACGCATGACATGACTAAGTTGTCTACAAGAATCCTCCTTCAGATATAAAGACATAAATCTGTTAAGAGTGAAAGGAAATTTAAAAAGAATTCCATGCTAACACTAAAAATAGCAACATGAAAGCTAGAGATTGAAGTGTCTATATTACGCTGTAAAAGAAGACCACAGAACAAAATACATAGCCAGAGATGGAGAAGACCATTTAATCATTAAAAGTGCAAATTTATCAAGAAGCACAAAAGTCTAGAGATTTATGTGCTGAATAAATGAGCTTCAAAAACTAAACAAAAACTAATAAAACCAGAAGAAACATACAATTTTAAGACTTCCACAACTCCTATCAATAATTGTAAATAGAAGTAAACAGAAAATCAATAAGTATATTCTTGTTATTTCTACCAACCAACGTGACCTAACTGACATGTATAAAACATTGAGTCAAAAACACCAGAATATGTATTCTTATCAAATGTACATGGATCATTTAACGAGGTGTATTCTATGCTATAAAACACATATAAATGTATGTAAAAATTTTCAAGATGTGTATGTTCTCTGATGATAAAGTGCTCATCGGAATGTAATTAGGAGGTTTTAACTGATTTGGGCAAGGATGGAGAGCAACTGTAATGCTGATATTCTGTTGTTGGAAGTGGAAAATGTTACACAAACTTTAAAAATCAATTTACCAATTTCTTACACATATATCTCATTTCGTCCTCCATTTCACTGTATTTTGTGCTGCTCTAACAGAACACTTGAGACTCAGTAACTTATAATGGAAACAACTTTATTTTCTCACTATTTTGGAGGCTGATAAGTCCAAACCTACGTGCTGGCATCTGGTTAGCGCCTTCCTCCTGCACCATCAGATGACAGAAGGCAGAAGGGGAAAAGAAAGGACATGAGGAGGCTAGACTTGCTTTTTAATAATGGCATAAATCCTAACCAAGAGAGCAGAGACCTCATAGCATAATTGCTTCTTACAGGTCTTATCTCTTAATATTGTTATTATGGCAATTAAATTTCAACATGAGTATTAGAAGGGACACATATTTGAACAGTGGCAACACCCATCCCATTGCTAGATATTCACTTAAGAGAATGAGAGCTTTTTCCATATGTTAATGTTCACCATAGCTCTATTTATAAACTGAAAAATAAGAAACAATAAAAATAGCTATCAATAGATCAATTGATAAATTATGGCATAATTTAACTGTAGTACATATTTCATTCATGGCTCAAGACAATTCCTCTTCCTTCAAAAGAGAAAAGAGTAAAAAAGAGTGGGTCACAGGTTGGACATGCCTGGTAGAATATACACTGTATGATGTTGTTTAACAAATTTAAGAAAATTAAACCCTTGTATATTGAGGGGAATGAAGAGATTGAGTGATGTCTGTGAGTGTTGGGATATAAGAGCACGAGGAAAATTTGGAATATGTGTTCGTATGTGTATGTGCTCATGACAACAGTGACAGCTTCATAGGTATATACACACATATCTCAAAAGTTATAATACAGCTTAATCATGTGCTATTTATCCGTGGATTATTTGTTCATAAATTTATAATTTTATTATTAACAAATGAAGAGAGAGATTATTTCTTTGCATCATTGAGTTTTTTTGTTTTTTTTTTTTTTTTGTGGGTACCGGGGGGTCGACCTCAGGACCTCGCGCGCCAGCAGGCGCCCATGCCGCTGAGCGATATCACCGGCCCCTTTTTCGTATGTGGGTTCCGGGAGTCAAACTTGGGCCCTTGCGCTTGCTGGGCAGGCGCTTAAGCCGCTGAGCCATCTCACCGGCCCCCATCATTGAGTTTTAAAAGATTATTGATGACATGATTTAGATTACTCACTCATTTCACATACGCATGGCTCTAGTTACTGTTGGAACAAAAATTTGTGCAGTGAAGTCCTTAATGTTTGGGAAATTCACAGTCACTATAATTTGTTAAACATTTTCATTATATATCAATCAAAAAAACTATTAGTGAAATACACTGAAGACAAATACTATTTTTTAAAGTATTAAACTTATTTAATGAATATTTAATGAACATAATGTGATGTTATTACTAACAATAACATGAAAAAGATATGGGAAATCACAGTAAAGTCTGTATCATTTGTGTATACATATGGGTTCTTTAAAAGTTTTATTAACATTTTATAAATTTTATAAAATATTAAGAAGATTTTATAAAATTTATAAAATTTATAAAAGTAAAGATAAATGTTTAACTAAAATCAATACATTTAATTTAAAATCTTATTGTACTATAAGTAAAGCTTGCATTAGCAAAATGAACTGACAAAATTTTATAAACAAAATATTAAGTAAAAATTAATGAAAGAGTTTTAAGAAATTTGATAAAATAGCCAATATGAAATGATTTATTTTGTGTTGAATGACTGAAGATGAACATAACCTCAGAGATAAATGATATAGGTAATTAGAATTTTATTTTAATTAAAAGAAGGCGCCAACTAAAATTCTTAACACATTTTTTAAGAGATATACTATTTGTATATCTTTATTTTGTATATTATGGTAATTCAATCAATGCATACTATGTGTAATAATAAAATCAGGGTAATAAGTATTCCCATCTCTCCAAACATTAATCATTTTACCTATTGGGAATTTCATAGTCTTCTAATACATTTTCATGTCTCTAATGATTGTACAAAGTTTTTTTAAAAAGTATGACATGTTTCAAGAAAGTGTGGCAAAGTTAACTGGATGATTGAAATACTAGTAAGTTGGTCTCCATCACATTGTTAGAAAAGAGAATGGTAAGTACAACAGATATAATTAAGGCCTGATTTAGCTACTGCATTTTTTAAAGGGTCTTTAAATCGTTAGCAAATAGATGGAAACCCTCCTGTACTAGTTTACTACTAAACTAGTACCACACACTGAGGAGATAAAAAACAGAAATTTATTGTTTCATAGCTCTGGAAACCAAAAGTCCAAAATCAAGGTGTTGGTAGAGCCAAACTTCCTCTGAATCCTCTAGGTGCAGACCATTTTTTCCTTCTTCCAGATTTTACTGCCCCAGGCATTCTTTCTCTTCTGGCAACATAGTTTCCATTTCTTACTAATGTTCACACAGTATCACTTCTTTTCTTGTAAGGACATCAATGATCTTGAATTAAGGGCCATTCTACTACAGTATGACTTCATTTTAGCAAATGTTATAAAAAATATCCCATTTCCAAATAAGAAAACATTCTGAGATACTGCAGGTAAACATGTTCTTTTGTGGGGAAAGATGCAACCTCAAATTCCTGCTCACAGTATAAATACATGAGTTTAATGACCAGGAGTGAAAAAGTACTGACTATTAGTATAATATATAAAAAAAACTGAGGTTATATTTTGCTTCCCATTTTGTGATCTGGAGCATGGTAGATTACAGGTACTTTATGTACAAGGAAGAAAACTACTTAATCCTCCTAATAACTACATGAGGTAGATTCTGACATTATTATTAATTATTTTAAATATGAAGAAACAGAGACACAGAAAACTTTAAGACACTCAGAAGTTGTGGAATCAGGGTTCTCATAAAATAATTGCTGTATGAATCATTTTCTGGGTTACAGAAAGTAAAACTTTTCAGGACTCTGTAAAAACTACACTAGTTACAAATTCATCAAAACCGAATTCTCTGAAACCAGTATTTAGCTCCCCACATACTGTGTTACACAACAAATAAGCACTATAACCTGGCTGAAATCACAATAGTTACTGTTACCACATTTCCAGGGACAGCTCTCTGTGTCGCATGCACACCCTAGGCTACTTTAGTCTACAGAATTATTATTATGATTTGTGCATAAGACCATTTTCCTTGTTTGAATATAAACTTGAAAATTAACACAGGGATTCCAGGTATATAAAAATTCTATGAGCAAGAGAAGAAGAGAATATATGAGCTTTGATACAAGAAAAGCTTTAAAATACTTAAATGGTCACCTCTGTTTTAAGTTTCTTAAATATTACTTCTGCTCCATGCTATTTTTCTTATACTGTGAGCAGTTTTTGTCAACATGAATTTTAAAGTCCTGTTTGGCACATATTTGTGTACACACACATTCTTGTACCCCACACACTTTATAGCTCTGATCTGTTAACCAAACTGAAGCTCCTTTGAAAACCAGTGAATCACACTGTGACAGGTTAATGCCTCTGTTCTACTACTGCTGCTGTGCCAGGATGATGGATGATATAATGTGCAGGCAGCCAACTGAAAAAAGCCACTGAGCCTTGCTGTGAATTTAGGTGTTGATGAAAGATGAGCTCTTGTTCAAAAGAACATATGTTGTTCATGAAACCTCCAGAGAAACTATTAAAAATGCACTATTCATTTTTAAGAGAGGTTTAATTACTGGTTAGACAGCATACAGCAATATTCCTCTAATCTTCCTGTTGCAGTGTTGCTGTGAACGATACAGTATGAAATGTTCTGCATATGATTTCAGAAAACTGCAAGTTAGCAGGGATAACAGCCTCATTAGGTGTCAGGAAAAACTCAATTGGGAAGCCTGGCATGGATGGGAAGGCTGCATAGTTTCATATGGCTGTTTGATGGTTAGGAAAGCCAAACCTATCATTTGGAGCACCTAACATTATTTTTGGGGATTAAAAAAGTCATAGAAACATATAGTAAATAAGAACAATGGGTAAGGTCATATTATTACCTTTAAATAAAAAGTCAGGTGAGCCTGATCTTTTGGTTTGACAGATAAGATTTTACTGGAAGTAACCCTGGAATTAACTATCATGGTCAAGAGAATGCCCATCATTTTAGTAAATCTAGATAAGATAAAACTGGCCAAGAAATAATACTTCTTTGCATTTTTACAACACTAGGCTCCACTAAAGTAAAATGCAAGAATCCATCTCGTCCAATTAGTGGAAATTTGGCTGGTAAAGTAATTTACATTTAGGGAAATAACCCAAGAATTAATGGCAACCTAAAAATGAGAACTCATATAATTCTTTGCCGCTAAATCCTCACCAAGTTTAAGATATACCACCAATTTAATCACAAGTCACAGGAAAAATTGTCAGTGTGTTTATATACTGTTTTCATAATTACAATGACATATTTATCCATGCAATATATATTTCCTTTCTTTGTGTGTCATTCAATGTCTGAATCAAATTATTATGTGAATTTAGATAATAAAGATATTTTTATAGTACCAATAACTATTGAACTTGCAGGTAGTATGCCACTGTCATGTTGTTTGTATCATCTGAGATTGCATTCTTAACCTCTAACATCTTCTGGTTTGACAGAATAATTTAAAGGATATTGAATGCTTCTAAAATTTTCTTTGCATTTCATTTTTGAAACTATCTACTTGACTCACATTTTTTCTCTCATTTTCAAATAAGCAAATTTTGTTGTTTTGTACTATTGTTATAGTTAATAGACTATATTCTAGATATTTACTAATTCTAAAATTGGATTCCTTAATAATATATGAAGTAAAGCTATGAAGATATTCTTGGGGTATTTAGTTTAGTTATTATTTTTGTAATGTTATTGCACATCAGCTTTTGAATCAGCTATATATTTTGATTTGAAATATTTTAAGTATAGCTAACATCTACCATCAGAATACTTACATACCCAAAGTGGTTACTCAGTTTTGTTTAATTGAGGCAAAAATTGTTGACTTCTCTTTGAATCGTGTTACTTTGTAATGGCTAAGGGAACTGATCTTACCCATCCTGAAGTATATTTTCTATCCAGACCTTATGAATGAGTCCCATATAAATTCTTTGTCTTGCATCTTTGAACCTTGTAATTGTAAATATTTTTGCCAAGACCAAAAGCTTACATCAGTCATTTGTATTGTCTAATATTGATTTACCTCTATTAATAGTATTGTTGCACAGTAATGATTAATAACATTATTAGAAATTAATAATACTGTTGAACAAAAACAAGAGAAGCTTAAGAACTTAATCACATATAGGTTGCTTAGAACTAGAGGCAAATATTATGTAAGGATATGGGAGAAAGCATAAATAAGAAGACAGACACTTTTAAGAAAACAAAGAACAGGCCGGTGAGATAGCTCAACAGCATAAGCGCCTGCCTGGCAAGGGAGAAGGCCCAAGTTCGACTCCAGGAACCCATATACGAAAAAAGGGCTGGTGATATCGCTCAGCTGCACAGGCGCCTGCTGGCACACGAGGTCCTGAGGTTGACCCCCGCTACCCACACACACAAAAAGAGAAAACAAAGAACAAACTTAATTTTACTTAGGGCTGACCCCATGTGGATTCGGTAGCCCATAGGAACACCTAAAACAGATTCAGATCCTTAAGCAAAGAAAAAGCAGGTGAAATCTTTGCATTATGGTTTACTAGTTCATATGTAACTTTTTAGAATAAAAGACGGAAAGTGAGTTCTTGAATGTTTTAAATTATAGTGGTACCTCGGTTCACAAACTTAATTCATTCCAAGGTTCTGGAAATATGGCCACTTTCGTGTTTGTGCAGGAATGATGGCCATGGTTTTGTTCATCACCTGATTCAGAGTTCTCAAACAAAAATGAAATTCTACCAAACACTTCTATTTGCAATTCAAATTGTTTGCAAACAGAAGTATTCATGAACGGAGGTGTCACTGTACATTTTTAGTAATTATTTCATGACTTTGAAAAACCTAAAATCTCCTTTCCTTGCATATATAATGGAGATTTTAATAATGTCTGCACAGATTTTGTTTCTTTATTCATGATAATATGTACAAAAAGAGCCCAAAATAATGACTTGCAGAGAATAAACCCAGAGGAAAGTAGAAGCAGGTGGCAAGACCAGCTTAGATATTCTACCTCAATTTTGAAGTTTTATATACAAAAATAGAAGTGCATGTTGGTAGTATACTGAGTGAGCCTATGAGTCCTTTTTCTTATGTTTACAGTATGGGGGAAAGGGTTTACAAACAGGGAAAGGGCTCATTGAGCTTTATGGCTAATCCTGACTAAAAAGTGTTAAGGCATTTAACTCTTTTCTCACTAGAGAAAGCAATTAACAAGAAAAGAGGGAGGCAGACAGAGCACGGGGGGAGCCAGGTGCTCAAAACCAAAGTGATTTCCCCTCACCCACCTCCAATGAAATGCAAAGGAGATAAAGGTTGGCCACTTAAAAGAAAGTTCTTACTTAGTACATAAAAACATATATATATATTCCCACTAGTATATTTCCCACTATACTAGTACACTAGCTCCCTTATGTAATTGCTAACTTTACCTTTTATGTAAGTCCCCTTCTAAACAGCCAATAAATTCTGAAGATAATACTCTGACAAGATAAGGAAACCAAATGAAGCTGTCTTAAAAATGTGCATGTTGACAATGGTGCTGAAGGTTTGGGGTCTTGGGACCTGGGACCCATCTATCAGAGCCCAGGGAACCAATCAGATTATGACAAATTCCAGGCAGGGGGAAGGGCCCTTGGGCCCCTATAAAAGCCAGGAACAAATGGCCCCACAGGTCCTCCCTCTTCTCAGAAGGTAGCTGTCTGTTTCCTGCTTCTTTTCTTTCTTTCAAATAAAGTGTTTTTGTTTTCCTTTTTAAATTTGGTACCTTTAATCCTTACTGGGGCTGAGTTTATGATTCCTGGTTGGTTGTGGTGTACTGGTGCTGTACACACTCCCAGATTCAACAATGCAGATCATTTACTAAGACCAGTGTGAGGGCATAGATTCCTCTGCCAAATATAAATTCTATCTAGAACAAGATCCCTACTGCTTCCTCTCAATATATATTCTGATGTGGACTCTGCAGGTGCAATAAACTTGCTTCAATATCAATGGTTTAACTTTTCCTGTGGAGTTTTTTTTGTCATTTTTGCATTTTGAGGAGTGTCTAGAACACCAACCTTTCTGTCCAAAATTTCAATTAATATATTGTGGTCTTTCTGGCAGTCTTAATGTAAAACAGGCTTAAAGTGTTATATAAATTCAATCTATATCATTTCCAAAATTTAAGCTGATTCCGTTTGCAACTTTTTATTGAAGACTTTTCTAGAAATAAACATTACACACTAAAAGTTTTAACATAAAAATATACACTGTGATGATTACATATTATTCTAGAACTCAAAGTACAAAGTAATTTTTTCATCTTATGATCATTTGTCCATCTTCTTTCCTAATGCTAATTTATGCAAGTTAGCTCTTTTGCTTTAGCACATGATTTACTCTATCGTTAATCTGTATTTGGATATCGTATAAGTTGTCTGTTTATTATTCTCGAATTTGAAGTAAGTTCTTCTAAAATATTAATACCCAAATCAATATGTGAAAATACTATGTATAACAAGTATGTACTTAGACATGAATATGTATGTATACATGATTAATAAATAATATAAAAATTTTAGTTGTAACCCAAGAAGCTGCTAAAAGTATTCTTAAGTAAATACATCGATAAGTTTTTAAAGGTGATTTTTTTATTAATGGTATTGACAATAAACTTTCTCATTCTTAATAGTTTTTTAAATATGTTTCCTGATCCAAAAGAAGTGCGATTTTTTGCTCTGCTAGGTTTTTTTTTGTGTGTGTGTGTGTTCGACCTGGGGTCGAACTCAGGACCTCATGCTTGCGAGCAGGCGCTTGTGCACTGAGTGATGTCACCGGCCCTTTTTTTCTTTTATGTGGGTACCAGGAGTCAAACTCAGGACCTCACACTTGCCGGGCAGGCGCTTATGCTGCTGAGCTATCTCACCGGCCCTGCTCTGCTAGTTTTAAATTACCCCAATTTATTCATGACCATCATTAAGCTACTACAAGCCTGGACATACACTTTTAAATATGGGAAATTAATTGGCATCTTATTTCTTTTGAGAGTCAGTTTTATTCAAAACTTATGTTTCACAAACCCTCGAACTATGTCTTGGATCTTGAATATCTCCTAAACATCATGTGCTGACTAGTTGGTCCACAGCTAATGTCACTACTAAGATATGATGGAAATTTTAGAAGGCAGTTTCCTAGTTGGAGGAAGGTAGTTCATACTGAGCACACTCTTGATAGAGACATTGAATGTGTGACTCCTTCACCTCCTTTTTGTTTCCTTGCCACCATAATATAGACAGGTTTGCTCAAATATATGCATGATATTTGGTCTTGCCACAATCCCAAAATAACATTGCCAATCTCTGAAATCATGAGCCAAAATAAATATTTCCTTTTTTTAAATTATTTGTCTCAGATGTTTTTATCACATCGGTGGGAAGCTAACATACCACCTCTGTCAATTATTTTTGTTTTAGAAAATTTCCTTCATTTCTCTTCTAGGTAGAGAAAGAAGGTACAATTTATATTATACAATCAGTTTTGGTATTTATGGGAGTTTCAGGTTCCTCCTATACAAAATTTGGGCTTAATTCTGGTTTCTCAAATTATTATAAAATTTTTATTACTAAATTATACATGAAAGCATATTATAAAAGTATATTCTTCTTGTTTGGAAGTTACAAAAAAATACCATAGACCAGACACTTACACAATAAAATTTATTTTCCCACAGTTCTAGAAGCTAAAAGTCGAAAATCAAGTTTCTAGCAAGGGCTCTGTTCCTGGCTTATAGATGGCTACCTTCTTGCTATGACTGAACATGGCCCTTGCTTGTGTATGAGTGAAGAGTGAAAGAGACTAAAAAGCAAGAGAGAGAGAAAGAGAGAGAGAGAGAGAGAGAGAGAATGAATAAAACCTTTCTGATGTCACTTTTTGTAAGGATCCTAGTCTCATTGGGTCTAAATACAGCCACACTGGATTTGAGGGCTTCAACATATACGAATTTTAGAGTAATAAACGGTCCATTCACAGCATTCTGCCCATCTTCCCAAAAATAATAAATAATGTCCTTCTCACGTATAAAATACATTAATTTCATCTCAGTGATCCCAAAAGTCTTAAACCAGTACACTATCAACTCTAAAATATAAGATCCAAAGTCTAATCTAAATATCCTCCAAAAATATGTACAGGTGAGACTTAAAGTATGATTCTCCCTTAGGCACATTTCTTTCCCATCCTTAAACTCAGAACCAGATAACTCATGTGCATAGCGATTGGTGAAGCATAGGATAAACATTTTTATTGCTAAGGGAGAAAACAAATGGAAGAAAGAAGTGATGGATACCAAGTGAATATTAAACCCACCATAGCAAATTTCATTAGAATTTAAATATGGAGTATAATCCCTTGTATTTAATACTCCACCCTCCTGGCCCATCAGGCAGTATCACCTTCACAGTTCTACAGGGTAGACCCTGCCCTCACAGCTCTCTGCAGAGGCCCACCCATCACATTTTTGTGGTGATTACCTGGCCTGCTGGAATCAGGGACTTGGCCCTACTTTCAGAAACTAAAGAGGAAACAGCTTTATCTACTAGACCCATGGTGGCACTGATAGTCCTAACAATCACTGAACCACCTTTTGAAATTATTCCTCATTTTTCATTAAAGATGATACATGTTTAAAGCCTTCCTTCCTTTTGTTCCTTTTTACCTGTTTTATTTAGTTTCAACCAACACTGTCTCATTTCTTTTCCTGGACTTTGTTAAGATGGAATATTAGGTCTGGGGTTTATACTTACACTAATCTACTTATTAAATGGTTGTTCAGCTATAGTCTTAACAATCCATTAAAAATATATCCTCAGTTTGTTTCAATACATATGCTGAGAATTTCCAAATATTCATATTCCGATTCTTCTCTATGTAGAAATTCCTTTAATATATCACTCTCCTCTCACATTTCACTACAAGAAACAAGAAGAAATCATGACACTCCTTTAACACCTTGCTTAGATTCTCCCAGCTAAATATCTAATTTTGTTTCTTGCAAGTTCTATTTTCTACAAAACACCACAACACAATTTGGCCAAGTTATTTGCTAATTTATAACAAATATGGCCTTTCCTAAGATATACAGTTTATTATTGCTATCTTAGATCTTACCATAATCACTTTATGGCCCATATTTCTACCAAAGGCCCATTCAAGGAAATCTAGGCTCCTTATAGAATCCATCTTAAAACCGTAACCACTCCTCCACTTCTAGATATTTTTTTCAATAGTACCTCGTTTCACAGTACCAACATCTATATTATTCTGCCCTACTGGCTATAACAAAATATCTTAGACTAAGTGAATTAAATAGCACAAATATATTTTTTCACCTTTAGTTCATAATGGTCTATAAAATTCAGTCTCTATAATATTAGCCCCTATAATAATAATATTTAATCCATAGCAATATTTTATGAACATTAGCTATTAATAGTAGTCATTGTAGTTTGAAAATAATTTCCCATCAATAATTTGGTTCATGTTATTAAGAATTTGTTTTGATATTTATATATTTCATATTTTATATTTTTTTTAAATAAATTTCTCCTTGAGTTAAAAAAAAAAAGTATTCCTCTGTGCGTATTAAAAAGGATGTAGTCAGGGGCCGGTGAGATGGCTCAGCGGCTTAAGCGCCTGCCCGGCAAGCGCGAGGCCCGGAGTTTGACTCCCGGAACCCACATACAAAAAAGGGGCCGGTGATATCGCTCAGTGGCACGGGCGCCTGCTGGCGCGCGAGGTCCTGAGGTCGACCCCCCGGTACCCACAAAAAAAAAAAAAAAAAAAAAAAAAAAGGATGTAGTCAGGACGGATATCACACCAGTCATATGAAATGAAAACAATTAGTAAAAGAATTAGGAAGCTGTACTTGTGAATAACTACTAAAAGGTATAAAAGAGGACTCTAATGTGTATAGAAATAGGAAATGTAGAAATAATGCCAAAAGGAAGTAAACAAAGGCAGAAACAAGAACTTAGAAGAGCAATTTACCACCAAAGCTGAGATTGACTTCATTGGAAAAGTTATGGCTTTGTAGAAAAAGGTACAGTGCTATTATCAGAGAATTTTTATAAGAAATGGATCATAGCCAGTCACTAGGACTGTCCCACCGGGTAAATAAAAGTTCAGAGGAGGTGGCGAGCAAGCTGATCCACTGACAGTTGTGCTAAAAACATAAAAGTAAAAGTTACATAAAAATACATACATACATATATACATATGCACATGCTGGAAAGTACTCATTAACACTGCTCTTGAATACAACTCTTAAATATAGCTCATTTATCATAAAGGGATTAATATTTTGCATTTTATTCCTGAGGTTTGCTGCTGTTACCTTGCATGCCAAAAATCCCTGTAAAGTTTTTTGGTGGTGTTGTTGTTGTTTTCATTCTTACAGATAAAGGTATAAATTCAGTATTGGATTCTCCAGACTTCTATCAATGTTTCACTGAGCTGAACTAATAACACTGGATGATGACAAATTGATGTTTGTACGTTTCTATGACCAAATGAGAAGAAGGTGTGTTGTTATGGCCTCATGGCCGCGTGCACTTATAGGCAGGGCTTTCAGAGGAAGATTGGATTATGGGGATTTATCACCGACTTCTTAGTAGTTGGGGTCTGGAGCAGAAGAGGCAGGTCTATCTCCCCTCTGGGTTCCTCTTCTGTGTATCTCTGTTTCACTATTGCCAAGCACTGAGTGGGTCTTCTTAACTCTCCTCTGCCATGCACCTCTGCCATACTCCCCTGCCTTGGAGCCATCTGACTACGGTCTGAAATGTGAGAAAAATAAACCTCTCTGTCCTTAAATTGTGGGTGTCAGGTATTGTGTCTCAGCCAGGAGAAAGTAAGATCATGTAGTCCACACTTGTGTTGCATCCTATTATACATTTTATCTCAAAAACAAGATTTTGCATATTCTCCTGTCACATGAAGACTAATATGTACTCATAGCTCATTTTTCTTACCATCACACAATAATCTGGCCCCTGACCAGAGCATTTTCAGATTGAATCGGTCTCCATAAATTTATATACACTCTAATGATTAGGTCTTGTCTTTCAGTTAGATATCATATTCTTCAACTCTTTTATACCTTATAATACGTACTGAACCAATAGTCATTTTTTTCTAATTAGAATAGATACCTGGATCTATTCTAATTAGAATAGAATCTAAACATTCTTTAAAATGCTGCCTAGAAATATTTTAATCCTATAGAGAACATAGTTTTGGCTCAAGCTGGAATTAATTATATTAATAACAGTATATATATATTACATGCCTTGCATTACCATTGCAAACTCACAACAAACAATGCATCTTCTCTAAGTTCTTATCTTTAAAAAATGAAGAAGTCACATAAATAAAGGTATGCATTAGAGTAATACATGCTTCAACCAAAGTGTACGGTAAAAACACAGAGTAATCATTCATCATTTCTTTCTGTATCATTGATTGTTTGTCTTTAGTTGGAGAAAATATCTCAAAAACCTTAATAGATACAGTGATTGAGGAAGGAATGGAAGGAGATTCCATGGATGAAGAACAACGAGCAAGCTGTGAATGTATAAAACAGCATGTTATTTATAATACAATCTTGTGTTGTGTCTAATGATGGAGTGTTTGAGGAAAGTATAACAAGGAACAAATGTAGTGAGATAAAAGGGGCTATATCAGGAAGATATTTTGAGAAAGATTTACTTTGTAAAATAAGATTGTTGAACATTCCCCTTTGCCTACCTGTAACTAATAAATTATGAAAAAGTCTAGTACTTACAAGTGAAATTAGACCTATATATTTAGATGTGTAGACTCTAAAGAAAATTGAGAAGTACCTTTATCAAAAGATTTCATTTCTATTTGATATAAGCTAATCGTACAACATCCATTTCATCCTAGAGATATAGAAGGAGATGGATTTATCTAAGTGCTCACATTTTTGGCCTCATTTTGTTCCCTTGATTGCTCACATGTGAACATGTCTTTTTTTTTTTTTTTTTTTGTGGGTACCAGGGATCGACCTCAGGACTTCGCATGCCAGCAGGCGCCTGTGCTGCTGAGCGATATCACCAGCCCTTTTATCATATGTGGGTACCAGGAGTTGAACTCAGGACCTCACGCTTGCCAGGCAGGTGCTTATGCCGCTGAGCCATCTCACCGGCCCCATGAACATGTCTTGAAGAGGAACTATTTTCATTTTTTCCAGAACTATCCAATTGTCAACGCTAAATTATTTTTTCTCAATAATTTCTCTATGTTTGAAACTCTCCTGCATAGAAGAAAACTTGCATATGAATAGTAATTCTCCAGCTATGAACCAATCAAAACATTACTTTTCTTTTAAGATAGTATTGGAGGCTTGTTATAATATTAGAAAAGCTAACAGATCAATTTCCTATTGTTAGTTTATATTCACCAATACAAATATATCATTTTTTTTTTGTGGGTACCGGGGGGTCAACCTCAGGACCTCGCGCGCCAACAGGCACCCATGCTGCTCAGCGATATCACCAGCCCCTTTTTCGCATGTGGATTCTGGGAGTCGAACTCAGGCCCTCGCGCTTGCCAGGCAGGCGCTTACGCCGCTGAGCCATCTCACCTGCCCAAATATATCATTTTATATACTGTAGGCATTAATATGTGATATTCTGCATTAAAAAATAGATTTGACCTAAAACTCAAGATATGGAAGAAAGTTCAAGCTTTCTAATTTTTAATGTGAAAATAATTTACTTTAATGCATTTATTTAATAAAGAATTCATTCATAGTACATGAATAACTAATACATTATTAAGAAAAATATAGCCCAGCATAAACATGAATCAAAGATTAAATCTGCAGTAGTTGAATTTACTTACTGAGTAGGGCATTAAGAACAGCCTAATGAGAGGTTCAAACAAAAGGAGATAGCCCACCAAGTTAAGAGCTAACTAAAGCAGCTAAGCAAAGTAGAGATGCAGAGGTAAACACAAGAACAAGGATAAAATCTATAATGAAAAGGGAGATAAGGACCTTTCCTCCAAAGATGAAGCTAGGTAGTTAGTTGACAATTCCGCCTTACCTTAAGACCTCACACCTGCACTTCAACTGGACTAGACTTCAACTAACTTTGAGAAAACATTAGAAATACAAGATAACTAGATTCATTTAACTATTTTGAACTCACTTCCTTTGAAATAAGTGTCCCTGCTCTGCTTATCTACATAAGGCCAAGACAAAGCAAGCATGTCAAACTTCTTTACCTCTTGGCTTTCCACAAAAGTTTTTTTCTTGTTATTATTTCTGATAAACAGTTTCTTAAATTCCTCATTTTGTCCTCAAATTTACTCTCTAATTTTGGGAATCAAACAATTTGAGTTTATACAAAATTAACTGTTTCATTTGGATACTTTTCCAGAATGGATAATGAAATGAAATCAGTACATCAGAGAGGTACAGATGTATTCCAATGTTCACATAACATTTTTTACAATAAGGAATTGAATCAAATTAAAGTGTCCATTGAGAAGTGAAAGAATAAAGGACACATGGAATATATATACACAATAACATCCTTCTATTCAGTCTTTAAAAAAGAGAAATACCATCATCTGCAACTATATTGTTGACACTGGAGGAGGATATGGTACGTGAAATGAGCTAGGCAGAGAAAAAAAAATACTGCATAATTCACCTTTATGTAGAAATTTAAAAGGCAAGTTTATGAAAATAGAGAGACCAATGTTTACCAGGCACTCTAGTAGAGGAGCATGAAGTGTGTGGGTAAAAGGGTACAAAGTTTCAGTTAGATAGGAAGAATGAAATCTTGATATCTATGGTAAAGTATGGTGACAGCATAAGTTAATAATAATGCTGTATATATTTGAAAATTTCTAAAAGAGTAGATTTAATTTAAATTTATTTTTAATTTGGAAATAATAATTATACTTATGTATGGGGTAAAGACAGGAGATTTTTAACTAATCTCACTACATGAAAAATGGCAAGTGTGTGGCAAGCTATATGATAGTAGATTGATTTAATGATTCCACAATAAAAATACTAAAAAAGTTACATTGTGTACTGTAAATATATGCAATTATGCATTATAAATATATGCATTTATAATGAGAATAAATTTAAATCATTAATACAAGTATTTAAAAGTTATTTGCTTTACTTGCAAGCGCGAAGGCCCGAGTTCGACTCCCGGATCCCACATACGAAAAAGGGGCCGGTGATATCGCTCAGCGGCACGGGTGCCTGTTGGCGCGCGAGGTCCTGAGGTCGTCCCCCCGGTACCCACAAAAAAAAAAAAAAAAAAAAAAAAAAAAAAGTTATTTGCTTTAAAACTTATTTGATTTTATATTAAAGTAGTTTGGCATATATTAGTAGCACGACTTTAAATTATATCCACTCTAAATGGAGGAATAGTATTTTGTGCCTTTACAGTTATAAGAGTTCTCCACCCTCCTCTTTGGCATTTTTTTTCTGAAACACAACTTGAGGCATCTGCTGTCACTCCTGTATGATCCCTGTTGTGGACTACCATGATGGTCTCAGCTGTTGAAAAATCAAAGGCCTCATGGACTCTATTATTTTACAGGTCCAGGGAGCCGACTCACCATGTAGAAAGATAGTGAAAGCATAGTGTTCTTGCTTAAAGGAACAAATTCTTGGCTTTCTCTTTTATTGACCAACAGAAAAATAGCACTTGCCAGTTCAGCAGTTGCATTCTTAATGCCAGGGGCTGTGCTGATTTGCTTTCCCAAAGAGAATCAAACCTAGAGCAGCAGCTGCAATGAGAGTCACCACCTGATTAAGGTTTCAATAATTCATTGTCATGGTGCTAAATTCATCCATCTCTAGTAATTGTAAAACTGGCAGGTTAATGGTGATTTGATAAGACTAACTAACCCTGAATCATTCAAGTCTTTGATGATTGCAGTTGACTTTATAATTGCAGTTGACATTCAGAAATGCGGTTTTCTTTTGTTTCACTCTTTGACAAGGAAAGACAATTCCAGGAAATTTTCTTGTATAAATATAGTTCTAACTTATGGGTCAAGTTGATAGAGGGGAAAGAAACTCCCAACCTACTAGATGTCTGGTATGAGTTCATGTTCTCTAAAATCAAAGAATGAATTTTAGGAATAACAGAGATTGAGAGAAGAATATATTTATTGGGGGAAAGAAATTTTCTGTTCATGAGAGAGACAGAAGGGGTCCTGAGTGTGTTGCCAAGTACCCTGCCTTTTCTAGGGATTTTATAGAGAAAAACGACAAGGTGAGGTGGGTCCAAGTTGGGGAAAAATGTGAAATTGCGATGTGGGCATGAGGTGGGACAAAACTATGGTCAACCAATAAGATTATAATTGCTCAGATAAAATTGATTAAATGAAGATCAAATGGGGAAGCAAATCATGTAGCAAGCAGGCATGAATGCAGAACAGGGGCTTTTCCTGTAGGGGGTAGGGTTCCTGGCTCTACCTGGCTTTCTCAAAATGATCAATACCTATTTAGAATATCAATCCCTGTTGTTTATCCTTAGCAAGTATGTGGGTACATTTGTTTTATCTTTTGTCTTGAGGTCTGGCCCACAGCTAAGGTGCCTGTCTCTCCCATGGTTGCAAGGTATCTCGTCTTCTTTAGTGGCTCCTTCTAGGGCTTAGCCCTGACTGCCTATAATATTTTATTTAACTTAGCTGCCTATAACAAAGTTACCAATGCAATTATTATGCTACTATATTTCAGAAATGAGGGAAGATCTGTTCCCTCCAATCTGTCATGAAGTAAATTTTAGTAAAGTAAATATCTCCATTTCTTTCCTGCCTACTCTTACTTATCATTCTGATCAGTGAAAATGATGTTACATTTCCCCAGGAAAAAAATATATAAGCCTGGATCCAGAGCATAATAACTTGTAGATTATCTTAAGCTTTCCCTCTACTGCTGCTGAGTTGCTTTGATCAAGAAGAAATATTTATGGTGAACTAGAAGGAAACTTACATTATGCACTTATACTGTTTGTGAAAGTTTCCTCAAGGGGAAAAACCTATTTCTTTGAAGATTCTCTGTGTGTGTGAATTGAATGGTCTGATTGAATGACATTAGCATAGTATCCTGGAATTCAAGTCTGCTTTCTCTTTGCCTGCAGAATTTACTTTTTTAATTTTAAAAAGATTTTGGAGAATCTGCTTATCTATTTTCATTCTTACAATTTCATGAATATTTAACCACTACTAATAGCCCTGTTGGTGAATCTATTCTGAGACATTTTTTTTTTTTGCAAGTGTAATGATATGATACTAAACTTACCTTAAAAATTGTTTTGTTCCTTTTTCTCTTCTATAACATCTAGATCTATCCTTTGTAATCATGGAGTCCGTCTCTATTGCAACACCTCACTAATATTTACAAACTCTGAAAAATACCTCTTATAATATTTCTGAAAGATTGAAGTGCTTACTTTACAGGTACACCTGGACAAAATAAATATCTCCTATATTCTTCCAAAAATAAAGAGCATGAATTATATCTGATAGTAATCCATGTTCCTATCTCCCTACTTTAGATTTTTTTCTCATTTATTAAAATAAATTGTCTCTTATGTCTCATTTCTCTTATGGACTACAACTAAGTACATCTTTTAACATAGTAATAAGGAAAAAAGAATGAGCTCAAAAATTCAGTTTTTCCCTTTCAGACATATATAAACAACCTAAAGTCTTCTTTCTGTGTCCGGAAGAAGGATCCTGTCTCCTATAGCTGTAGGGCTGAAATTGCCAAAAAACACAAACAAACTTTCATCATGCAATTGACTGAATTACAGTGCAAGTTTAACTTTCACTCTGGGAAGTTATCTGCAGTTAAAAAGAGGGAGATGATCAGAAAAGATAAAATCTTATGAATCATGGTTGAGGTTTTTGAGAAGACCTTCATTAGGCTGGGAACATTTGACTGTTAAATTCTGAAGAGTTTATTTTGCAAGAGAAAGTGATTTCTCCACCCTCAGTTGACAGAGATCTCTACAGCTATGTTCTGTGGGTATGAAAAGGCCTCTCAGCCTCTACCTGAGGAAAGTAATCCTGAATTGCCTGTGGAAGTAGTAATGACATTACCTGATGCATTTACCAAGCAAGACACTCACTTTTCCTATAGACCTATTACCAGATTCAAATCTCAGGAGAGTCCTGGAGGTAAGGTACACAGCATGATCTATGAGGAAATACAGTGCAGTCCCATGAAACTCAGCTTTTTAAATTTTATAAGCAGAGGTCCAGGCAGCAAATATGGGAATGGATTTTAAGGGTGTGGGATGATGTTGAAAGGAACATAAAATTAGATCGGGCTGAATTTCTTGATATAAGCCAATTAAGAGATTCTGGGTTTAATGTTGCAGCTTGTAGAGTTAAAAAGGAATTAATAGCTTGGTTGATTGGTTGACAAGAATATGGATCAAAGGACAGCACACATGAATGATCTAATGATACTCAGTTTCCTTGGTTTACTATTGAGGAGAGTATTCAAAGGTTCAAGAAGATGAGAATGCTCGAGTGGATTTGCATGTGATGGGTATAATTGGATCCCAGATGGGCAAGAGACAAACGACAACCTTCAATCACCAGAGACTAAATGAGTGAGCTTACCCTAATTGACAGCAGAGACAAGGCAATGATCAAAATGATCTGACATATGTAAACCCTATGGTATTTGCTAATTCATCTTGCTGTTCTCAGAAGTGAAATAGAGATGAAGCCAGGTAAATCTTGGTTGCATCTATATAAGCAAAAACATTTCATAGCAAATGAACAAAAATCTTCCTCAAATAATAAAAAGAGAATCATGCTCCCTTAACAAATTCCCAGACATGAATTAGTTTTAGATCCAGAATCCTTTGAACACAGGAGACAGCAGGTCCCCTTGAGGAAAAACCATGGTGCACTAACAGAAAATTATACTGTTAATCTTTCTCCCATCCTCCCCAAAAGGAACTTATGGCCTTTTACCAGAGGAAAAGAAATAATCACACCAGTGTAGGACTATTGGAAAGTGATTCTAAACTGGCCTTGATTCCAGGACATCCAAGAAAAATCACTGTGGCCTTCCAGTGAAATTAGAGGCCTGTAGAGGTGAGGTGATCAATGGAGTTTTAGCCAAAATCTACCTTACAGTGGATTGTATAATCCACCCTGTGGACATTTCTTCAGTTCCAGAATGCATAATTGGGATAGATACACTTAGTCCTTGGCAGAATCCCCACATTGGTTTTCTACCTGTTGAGGGAGGATTACAGAGGTAAGAAAGGCCAAATGGAAGTCATTAGAGCTGCCTCTATCTGGGAAAATTGTAAATCAAAATAATATTTCAACTCTAGAGAGACTGTAGAGATTAGTGCCACCATTAAGGACTTAAAAGATGCAGGGGTGATGGTTTTAATTTAACTCTCCCATTTGGCCTGCACAGAAGATGGATGGATCTTGGAATATGACTGTGGATTACACTAAGCTTAATTGATTCATGGCTCCTATTGTGGCTGCTGTACCAGATCTGGTTCTCTTGCTTGAGCAGATAAATAGCAGCTATTGATTTGGTAAATGCCTTTTTTCCTGCCTATCTATAAGGCCCACTGAAACAATTATCTTTCTTCTGGTAAGTCCAGCAATACACTTTTACTTTCCTGCCTCCTGGGGATATCTATTCTCCAGCTCTCTTCTCTGATTTATTTCTCAGGGATTTATTCACCTTTCTCTTCCACTAGATATCACACCTGTCCAATACATTGATGACATAGACTAATCAGACCAAGTTAACAAGACATTACAACTACTCTGGACTTGTTGGTAAAGTATTTTCATGTCACAGCATGGGAAATAAATTCAACTAAAATTCAAGGTACCGCTACTTCAGTGAAATTCCTGTGTGTCCAATGGTATAGGTTATGCCAAGATATTGCTTATAAGGTAAAGGATAAGTTGTTGCATCTTGCACCTTCTACAAACAAGAAAGGCACAATGTCCAATCGGCCTCTTTGAATTTTTTTTTTTTTTATGTGGGTACCGGGAGTTGACCTCAGGACCTCACGCTTGCCAGCAGGCTCTTGTACTGCTGAGTGATATCACCAGCCCTTTTTTTCCTTTATGTGGATACCGGGAGTCGAACTCAGGACCTCGCACTTGCTGGGTAGGCTCTTATGCCGCTGAGCTATCTCACTGGCCCCCTGTTTGAATTTTAGTGGCAGCATATTGCTCACTAGGGTATGTTACTCCATCCCTGCAACAATGCGTGACTCATAGAGCTGCTAATTTTGAATAGGGCCCATAAGAAGACAAGGCTCTGAAACAGATTGAAGCTATATTCAGGCTGCTCTGCCACTTTGGTCATATAATTCAGTAGATTCAGAGGTACTTGAAGTGTCAGTGACAGACCTCCATAGGTGAACCACCATAGTGGCCTTCAGGATTTTGGAGTAAGGCTCTACCATCGTCTGCAGATGACTACTCTCCCTTTAACAAATAGTTCCTGGCTTGCTAGTGGGATTTAGTAGAAAATAAATGATTTCCCATGGGACACCATATTTCCATGTAACTTGAGCTGCCCATTATGAACTGGGTGTTATCTAACCACTAAGCCATAAAGTCTGACATACACATTTATACTCCATCATTGAATGGAAGTCCTTTGTGTGTGGTCTGGCTTGAGCATGCTCTGAAGGTACAAATAAGTTACATGAAGTGGCCCATATGGCCATGATTCCTATACTGCTCCTATACTGCTTTCTCTCTCCCAACATGTGCCAGTGGTCTTATGGGGTATACCATATGATCAGTTGATAAGAAGGGAAGACTAGGGCCTGGGTTATGGAAGATTCTTCATGTTATGCAAGCATGAAACAAAAGTGGATAGCTGTAGCACTACAGTCCTTTTCCATCACATCCCTGAAGGACAGTGGTGAAAGAAAATCTTCATAGTGAGTAGAACTTTGGGCAGTGCACCTATCATGCATTTTGCTTTGAAGAAAAAAATGGCCAGGTATGTGACTATAAACCAAATCATGTGCTGCATACAATGCTCTGGATAGTCAGGGGCTGAAACAAATACAATTGGAAAATTGGTGACAAAGACATTTGGGGAAGAAGTATGTGAGCAAACCTTTTCATATGGGCAAAAACATGAAATATTTGTGTCCCATATAAAAGCTCAACAAAAGGGGTCTTCAGCAGAAGAATTAATAATCAAGTGGCTGTGTTGCCCCATTCTGTGAATAGCAATCAACCTCTTTTTTCTGCCACTGCTATCATTGCTTAATGGATTCATGAACAAAGTGGCCATTGTTGCAGGAATGGAGGTTATGCATGGGTTCAGCAGCATGGACTCCCACTCAACAAGGCTGACCTGGTTAGGGCCACTGCTGAGTCTTCAATCTGTCAACAACAAAAACCAAAACTGACCCAATATGACACTACTCCCTCATGTAATCAGCTTGTGATCTAGTAGCAGGTTAGTTACATTGGCACACTTCCATTATAGAAGGGGCAGCACTTTATCCTTACTGGAATTGACACTTATTGGGGGTAAGATTTTCCTTGCTGTATGTAATGCTTCTGCAGAAAAACTACCATCTATAGACTTACTGAAGGCCTTTTCCTCCATCATGTAATTCCACCCAGGACAACTTCCATCACCAGGAAGTTACTTTCCAACACTGCAAGGTCCTAAAACCACCAGAAACCAGCTTTATACCTCAGTTCTCTGTGTTTTGACTAAAGATTGCAGACAAACCACATAGGCCATAATTTAGCTTGTTGAATTCATTGCCTTTGAATATTCTTAATATGAAAGTTTGGGCAGCAATTGGAAAAGAGAGGCATCTTGAAATTTGATATGTTATCTATGAGAAAATATGGAATATAAATCAGGTTCCACTAAATTTCTAATCACTGAACCTCTCTTAAATGTTGAAGCAGACCTTTCTCCAATATGTTATAAACCTATCATGCATTGCTTAAAGACATCATAAATACCTGTCTGAGAGTGACGCTTTGCAAGGAAAATTATGTCCTCCTGAAGCAGGAGATTAGGGCTGAGGCAAACCAGTTAAACAACTGGTTGTCAGTCATGGCAACCCAGGACCCACAGGCAGAACAGAGAATCCAGAATAACTCTGTAGTCCCCGAGAATTTTATATGGGACTAATCAGAAAAGTGCCATTTTTGATTCTTTATTTGCATCTGGCATGAAACCAAGTGAGCCATCAATAGGAGAGCTTAAATCTAACACAAGACCAAGTGAATTTCTGACAGAACAACCACCTCAAAGGCCTCATTTACTTGTGAGAGAGGAAATCTAGGAATTCCATATGCAAAAGACTCCGGCCACTGTCCCTGAGGCTGCTGAGTCTGTTCCCCCGTCCACTCTCGCTTTGGAGAGCGTATTTCTTTTTTACCTTTATTAAATTCAAATCCCCACTACCTTTTCTATGTGTCTTGTCCAACTCTTTGTTCAGGGCACCAAGAACCTGAAAATAATCTCTTTGGAACCCAAAAGCCAGTAACGCTTAGGTTCTATTACTACTAATTCTTGCTGGAATTGATTTTGTTGATTTCTTACTCAAAAGCTATAGGATCCAACACTAACTTACTTAGCCATATGACTAAACTGTTAGAAAGATATCATCATTAAATCCAGTTTCTAGGCTACAAAGCCAAGAAAAATTGTATTCATATAATCTGAGACATTAATGTAATAATGATATCATAGCTGATACTGGTGCCCCTGACATTGCAGATTGCATTTTAGGTGTATTTCATTCTCAGTACTCAGTGCTGTTGTTAGTATTAACAACCTCATCAAAACCATGGTCAGCTGCCCAGTCACTTCTGATGCCTGAGAAGCTAGACTTCATTGCTGCCACAGCCTTACTGCTTTCCTTGGTTTGTTGAACTACACATTTCTAATTTGAAATCCCAAACTAAAATTCTGATTTCAAATTTCTGAACTGTGCAAATCTTAGGTTACATGCATGAATCCTGCTGTAAGATAAAGAAAAGAATATTTCTGGTGAATCTCAGTTTTTACAGTGCCTCTAGCTTCCACTCAGCCTTATAAAATGTGTAATTCTTCAAACACAGGACATGTGGTCAGATAAAAATTATTGGCCAATTTCTACCATGATGACTGAAGTAAGCATATATAAAACTTTCAAATGTCATTTGAAAAACAGTGTACAAGAAAAGTCTTTAAAAAAAGATTTTAATGAAATTTTGGATGCAGACTTTACTTAACCACAATTAAGAACATTAAATTCAAGAAATTTATATTATTACAGTGTTTAGTCAATTATTTAGATATATTCAGGTGTTTGATCACATTTAGATAAAAACTCAGAATAATTAATACAAATATTAATGTTTAATTTCAATAGCCCCTATACCTCACATGATATAAATAATTCCCCCATATTACATCTTACTTTTACATTCTAATATACTAATGACATTTTTAAATTGTAAATGGATCCTAGGGTATCAAGTGGGTATGAGTTTCAAAAACATGAATGAAAAGTTTTGAGTATCTTTGTTGATCCCAGAAAATAATTCTGCATTGATATAATGTGCTTATTGTCAGATAAGCAGCACAGTTTTGTTTATAATTTCTTTCTAGAAAAATATATTTCTGTACATTCAAAATAAGATTGTTTTTGAAAAAGTATTAAATTATATTTCCATATTTCTAAGCTTTTGAAGAATACAACATTTCAACATATACAGTATGAATATAATTTTAGTAATCATTATTTAATATAGATTAGGAATTCTTAATATAGATTAAGAATTTATTTTGATACATATAATTCAATGTTGTAGAAATTGACACAGGTGTAAGTTTTATTCCAAAAATTGCCGACAACTAAAAATTAAGGATATAATAGCTGAAGAATCAGTATTCTCTCTATTGCAAAATATTTGGAAACAATGTGAATTCTTTTTTTTAATTCATGTTCTGATAAATCTTATTAACCAAAACTACATAAGGATATGTTGTTTATGAAATACTGTTACACAATTTTCCGTATGTCTAATATTGTAAAACCTTAGTAGGTTAAGCTCATTGGCTCTTTTAATACTAGTCAATCTACAATCTGTTCATTTAGTGCTTAATGTATTCAATACAATTTTAGGCTTCAATAAGATAACAAGCGCAATGGACTTGTACTTAAAGTAAAGAGGTTTGCTTCTATTTCCTCAAACTTTATTTTTAGTCAATACTTATTTAAATAAAGGTGATATCTTATTCTTGAAATTAATATTTTACTTTCAATGTTTTCCTTCATCAATATGAAAAACAAAGACGTAGAAAAACTACATTGTCTTCCATGTAAATGACAATGTGATTATCGACTTACATGACTTACATAATTATGTCAGGGCATACCTGAAAAACCAGGGGGATAGATTCCTCAGAAACCTGACTCTACTATGAGGGTGGGAGTAGGGGCAAGTAGTATGAAGTTGCTCCTATACGATGATGTTAGGATATGTTAATCAGTTATACTGAGTTTGAAAACACGTAAAGAATCATCAGAATGTAGGGATAAAACAAGACCCTTCGTTTTCATTTAGCTTTAATTTCTGAGTTCAGTGAAAAGGGACATGACTAAAAGAGCAAAAGTTAAAGTGCTACATGAGTGAACAAATCTGCAAGAATTAAGGACAAACGAAAAGGACTTTTTTTTTTTTCCTTTGGCAACAGGAATTGAAATCATGACCTCACACTTGCCGGGCAGGCACTGTGCCACTGAGCTATATCCCCAGCCCAAAAAAGGACTTCATGAAAACCAAGAAACAACACTTTTGTGACATATGATGGATGCAAGTGATTCTTTTTGGATCTTTTTTCTAACATTTTGTTGTTCTCAAAGCCCAATAATGACAAAGCTACTGTGGGGCTCTATCTTTGTTAAATGTCCGTCATCTCTCTACCAGCCAGTGTAAGATCTTGTTCCTTCCCTCATTACCTTCCCTGAAGTTGTTATGTTTGGTTGTGGGTACACAAGGAGGTGCTTAGTTTTTTATTATTTAAAACTTCCTTTGCTCTTATACAAATATAATATCCCAGGTGATCTCATCAATTAAAAAAAAAAATGATGGGCACTCGAAGCCAGGTGTGGTGGCTCACACCTGTAATCCCAGCACTAGAGAGGGTGAGGCAGGAGGATCTCTGTGAGTTCAAGGGCAGCCTGAACTACGTAACAAGACCCTGCCTCGAAACAAAAACAAAAACAACAACAAAAAATGATGGGCACTTACAAAAAAAAAAAAAAAAAGGTTGATATTTATCAACAGGTGACAGGTACAGTTAGCAGAGATTCACATATTATAATTGTGCTATTTCATCAGTACTTGTACCTTTTGGATTCCAAAGGTACAGTAGTGAGTTTATATGTACAGAAAAAGCCCTCAATTTAAAATGGTTAAACTGAAACATTTTCTACTTTACCATGATACAAAACTGATTTACAATTTATAGAAATTATATTTCAAATTTCAAATTTCGATCTTTTCCTGGCCCAGTAGTGTGCAGTCCAACACTTTCACAACTCCAGAAAGTGGGAACAAGCTGCAGCTTGCAGTCAGCCAAGCAACCATGGAGGAAGGAACAGATACCTTACAGTGTCCTAAATTGCCAGTGTTTTTTGGACAGGTTTATGTTTTCACATTCTGTCACGTCTAAAAAATTACTGTCTCTATTTGTACATGAGATACGAAAAAATTTAATATAAAAAAAACTTTGGGTTAGATGATTTTATCCAACCGTTGTCTAATTTAAGTGTTCTGAACATGTTTAAGTTAGCATAGGGTAAGCTGTTTGGTATTTTAAATGCATTTTTTACGTAAAGTATTTTACGGTGTACAATGAATTTATCAGGTCATAATACCAACATAACTTGAGAAAAATTTGCATAGTTATTTTTATGACTGTCATTAACTCACATAGCACCTTCTTTGTGATGACCATACTTAGATGAGAAATACTGCTAATATTTGCAATACCTGTCACTTTTCACTTATATTTTCCATCCTCAGCAAATTTGTGGCATAGGAAAAATATAAAATTTTTAAAGGTAATTAACATCTATCTTTTTCACCTTTGAAATTAGAAGATAAATAAATTTTAGATTTTTTTTACTTGTATTATTTTTGGGGGGACTTAATATGTCCTAAAAGATGGAAAATTTTCAAAAAAATGAAAATTTTGAGGCTTATCATATTGGGAGGCATATAGTACTTAACATTTCAATTATAAGACAAAGTTTAAATGTTGTAAAATTTATTTGATTAAATGAATTGCTAATATTCTTTTCATGTGAGGTTTTTTTAAATTCTATTATAACTGACCAAAAGTAGAAATTAAATTTATATCCTACTCCATAAATGTTTCATTCTGCAAAAATTAACTTAGCTGATACATTTTTATTTGATTTTGCTTTTTCTGGTGCTTCTCTAATTTTGTCCAAAACATCAAAATCATAAGTCAGGTATTATGCTTTTATTTTTTCACCAATGTTTTCTCATGTTTCACTTTCTGATACTCATATTTATTTTAAACAGCTTTTCTGCTACATGGGAGAAACACACAAAACCATATATTATAATCTATGATATTTAATTTAATATATAATAAGCATTTAAAGGGTAAAGATTAACATATTCAATTATAATACTAAAATTAAGTAATTACAGTAGAACTAGCAGTTAAATAGAAATTTCAATTTCTAGTTGTCTTGTGAATTATTCATTATAAATATATCTACAGTATTGGGTAAAGCATTTTGTTTTGTATTATAATAAAACTTTCATTGGATTTTAAACAGCAAATGAACTATATCATTCTTCTTTAGTAAACAGACAAGTCAAAATGAAGTGAGACTGATTGTTCTATTTGTAAATATGAATGATGTCACATTTTAAAAAGTGCCTTTGTTTATTTTAGATACTGTTTATCAATATGAGAATTTTGATTATTAAACCCATTCTTTCAATCCTCTAAAGTAACCATGACAACACTTTCCTGTTTTAGCTAATTATTTCAATATATTGATTTTACCAACGTAAGATAATTTATTCCCATCTGTGTAAAAGTTATTACTATAAATCTACAAATTGCTCATTTTTGGGCACAATAGTATGTTGATATGAAAACATTTGCACAATACCATGAAAGTTGTTAACCCTAGATGTAGACCATTTTGCAGTACATAGTCCTGGCAATTACCTGCACATCCTTAATTATTATATTTAATTATCAAAAATGAATATTTAAAAAGTTAGAAAATAGTGATATAGAGTGGATAGGTTTTCTCACTTAACAGAATTAATAAGGAACACATCTGAAAGACTGAATCCAAAGAAACACTAGAACTTTAGCTAGCAAACTAAACCAAGAAAAAAAAAAAAAAAAAACCTATAATATCACTTTTACCGGTGTGAGTTTCAGACAATGGGTAAATGATGAGTACATGTAAATCACAACATATATTTGTGAGATTTAAAATGCATACGCATTTGTACACATAAGCACGTGAACATAGGCACGTGATCCACAGTGAGCAATACCTGCTCCTGCATTCCCTGCTTCCTGTAGTTCCTTGTCACACTGACCCTGAGCTTGGCCTAGAGATGTGTTTGCCTAATGAGACATAAGCAACTGTGCTGAAAGCTGCATTTGATATAAACACACACTGAAGCTTATCATACTGGGAGGCTTTCTATGGAAGCCCTTTATCATACTATAAAAAATATTCGGATTCAACTTCTAAATGTGACTGGCTATATGAGAGACACCCTGGAGGAAGAAAAGTAATTGCCGATGTTCCAGTCCTTGCCGAGCTGCCCTCTGAATGAAGCTGCATCAGGGAGCTCCGTTGCCTCCTGTGGAGAACACTTCTCCTGGGGCTCATGAACCACCGCACTGCGAAGAACAAGACATCATCACTGTTTTAAGCCATTAAGTCTCTCAGTGCTTTGTTGCTCAGTAATAGATAACTGAAATTCATACACATAGAAAAAAGATTTTTCCTAGTCCTAATTTTGCACGGACTTATTTCAGAGGCTTTATCTTGTCTGAAGTCGCTTGGTGAAAGATTGTGGCAATGTGTTCCTCTACAGGATTCATCAGTAGGCCTACTAATGGATTCTACTACATAACATTTTATTGCTCCTTGGAGACTTGTTTAGAAACGAGCAGTCCTGCAGGGTTATCATAGTTAATTTTTTAAAAATCAGGTGGCTATAAATAGCAGAAAAGAATAAACTAGCAGTGTGAAGAGACTCTTACGGCAGTTTCAAACAATTCCTAAGTAATTTCCCACAGAGATGCAACTGAAATCTAGGTTTTCAAAAATGTTCACCTGATTAAAACTTCATCAAATTCCTAAAGGAATAAACAGACTGTAGGTCTAAAGAAACTGAGACTTAATACGTGGATTAAATATACTTACTGATTTAAGTAGGTTGACAGTTTTTCTATTTCAAAAGGAGAAACACATTATTTTGCACTTTGAAAACAGATTTGTTTTGTGACATCTAAAACAGAAGGCTATAATGTACACTTTAAAAAATGTTAGGCAAGCATAGTGGCACAAGTCTTTTATCCCAGAATTGGGGAGGCTGAGGCAAGAAGTTACTGAGAGTTTGAGGCCAGCTTGGGATACATAGTGAATTCAAGGCTAGCCTGAAATACATAATGAGACCCTGTCTCAAAAAAACAAAACAAAACAAAATAAAGCAGATAAATAATAAAAACAAAACCTTAAAAATCTACTTTTATTTCTATATCTTTTTGTGCAAAATAGAAAATGAATGACTAGACAAAGCACACAGAAAACACTATAGCTTATTTCCAGGAATATTGTGCATGGCATGTTAATATCATTCATGCATCACATGTTCTGTATTATGAGATAAATGTGATGTTTTAATCTCACAATGTAAAATTTGCTGTGACCAATTTCTGAAGTTTGCTATTGTCTGTCCCTTCAGAACATCTTTTTCCTATTTTCAAACACTTTTTTCTGTAATCAGTGAAATTTAGGCAATGCACAGAGGCCAGTAATTGCTCTAAAATTAGGATGTTGTTTAAAATGTCCATTGATTTCTTCCAAAGGATCTGACTACTATTTCAATGATTTTCTGCACTAATTGACGAGGCTGTGAAACAAATTCACACCAATGAAAATCTACTAATACAGTGACATATTATTATCATCTAGGTATGGTATATGTAGATTGGATGGTGTGAATCAAAGAAAGAATGCATGAGATAGGAACGTGGTAAATGACTCAGAACCAAAAAGATGGGAGGGTAAAATTACTAAATTTTGTGGAAAATGTAAAGCAGTAAGAGAAAGAAATCTCAAGAGTAAGTATATCTGTGGATTTGTTTTAATAGTATAACACTAAAGAGTGATGGTAATGCAAGAGCACAAAATGTCAAAGCATGCTAAAATATTCCACTCTTCTTTGAACTAGCAATAAGACCCTTCTACTCTGAGATAATAATATTATAATGTCACTGGGGCTGTAATAAATTGCCTGGCTTTCAACAATCATTGCTGTTTGAAAAAAAATAGTATACTGAGATACTAAACATGGGAGAAAAAAACAAAAATTAATTCTCCAAGAGTTCTACATAGGACACAGGATTCATATCAATCTAAAAACTTGCTACTTTTTAACAAACTAAATTTCATTGTTTATATACGAGGTTTAGAAAATAATGGTATACGGTACATATAACAAAATGGTTACTATAATGAATACTATTAATATATCTATCAACTTACACATATACTTTTTGTGACAAGAGCAACTAAAGCCATTTATTTAACCAAAATCCTTAATATAATCTAGTAGTACAGATATCTGTAGTGATTTTATCTCCTTTAGGTATATACTCAGAACAATATAGTAGTATGATTGCACGGTAGTTTCACTTCTAATTTTTTAAGTACCTCTATATAGCTTTAAACAGTGGTGATACCAATTTACATTCCACCAACAGTGTTATCCTCTTCTCCCCACATCCCCATCAATATCTGTTATGTTTTCTCTTTTTGATAATGGCCATCTTAATAAATGTAGAATGATACATTAGATTTAATTTGCATTTTTTTCTGCAGAATGGTAATTTTAATGAGTCCAATGTTAAATATTAACTAGCATCATTATAAAATATCTTTCTTCATAACATAATACTTGCTCATCTATGTTTCCAAATTGCCTTTGAAAAACCTCAGTTTTAGGCTCAGTGTTAAGATCAGTGTGTTTAACAGGCATTTGATATTGGTCTCAGGTGTCTTGTATTCTGTAGGAGGAAAAATATGTTCATATTATTCAGATATTTTAAAAAACTGAATAAAAGGATTTCAGAAGGATGGTTGTGGACACAACATTGTTTACTGATCTTTCCAAAACAAATGGGCAGTGGGACTGGAAGACAAAACCAAAATAACCGTGTGTTTTGATTGAGATCTAAAGTGTCCCCCAATAAATCATATGTTTGGAAGGCAACTGGATCACAGGGCACTACACTCCTCAGTAGAGTTGCCAATTGAAGAGTTCAGTAGCTAAATACGGTGCTTGGAGTTGGGGTTTGGTTGGAGGTGGGTTACTGGGAGTGTGTGACCTGGAAGGGTGTGTACTTGTCCCTGGTGCCATCTCTCTCTGTCTCCGTCTTTCTTCCTTCATCTCTCTCACCCTCTCTTCCTATGCCCTCTTTCTCCCTTCTCTCTCTCTCTCTCTCTCTCTTTTTCTCCCTCTCCCTCTTTCTTCCTGTCCCTCTCACTCTTTCTCTTTCTTTCCTTCTTGGCTGCCATAAGTTCAGCAGCTCTCCTGTACCATGCTATTCTGCCATGCCGCTTCTGCCTTGGAGCCAATTACCATGGGCTGAAATATGAGCCAAAATAGACCTGTGAGCTTTAACTTGAAGGTTTTGGGTATTATGTCCCAGTGACTAAAAAGTGACTAACACAGAAAATTGTTACCAGAGAAGTAGATTCATTGCTATGAGTGTACCTGACCATGTGATTCATAACCATTTGAAACTTGTTTTTAGGAGGAATTCGGAAATGTTTTGAGAAATGGGACAGAGAAACCCTAGATAGCTATAAGCAGCATTTGATATGCAGTAGTAATCAGAACTCAAAAGACCATAGGACTAGGCTCATGAGCTTTCAGCTAGAAATAAGGATTCTATAGAAACTTTGGCTAAAGGCCAGGAGTGTTATTCTGGCAAGGAACTTTTCTGCATTTTTGTCCATGTCCTGCAACTTTCTAGGAGACTGAGATTAAGGATGGTAGATAATTAATCTGATGAAGAAAATTGCAAGGCAGCTTAATATTCAGGCCATGGCATGGATAATGCTGGCAATTTTTTTTACCAGATCTACAATGGGAATAAGCAGAAAAGAGCAGAACTAAACAATTTTAAAAGTTTACATTTCCACCAGCAAGGAAGCACCTGTTAAGTTGGGGCCCAGGAGAGCATAGCTGCTGAAAAAATAAGCACTAAAAAGAAGCCAAGTGCTTTGCGTTAGGACAATTGGCAAGTCTGCTTAAAAACATCTCAAAAAATGGCCAGATTCAACCCTTCATAGGTTCAAAGATGCAAAAATGTAAACCTTTCATTTCAAAAGGAAATCTCTCTGTTTCCCAGGCTGATGAAGGTCTGCCTAGGCTATTGGTCCTCAGGATTCATTTCCCAGTATTCAGCTATCCAGTCACTCTGAGGCTGCCACCACCATTGTCCTCAGAAGTCCAGCTACTGCTGTAGCTGAAGGCAGATGTTGGTGTCATCCACATGCTGTTGGTTTTCATGCATGCAGAATATAAAAATCGTATGGGCCTAGATGTTTTCACAGGAATTTTAGAAGAAGATTTAGGAGGCCAGGCAATGTGCCCCTGAGAGGTCAGTCCACGAAGCTGGGAGAGAAAAGCCTCAGGCACAGTGAAGACGCCACCCAGAATATTAGAGATGCCAGAAATGCAGAAAATCTGTATGAGAAAAGCTGCAAGCAGTGAGCAGGGTCAGCAGAAGAAAGAAGTCTCTGCAGGCTGAATTCACAAATACCATAGGGGTGGGGCACTTAAAGCTTTTGGAGTTCACATCTGTTATGGTTTGTGTCTAGAATTCCCCCCAAAGTCTCATTTACTTTTAGATGAGGCTTTCTCAGAGGTAGCTGGATTTAGAGTTTGTGATTGATTCATGGTTCAATGCTAGGATTAGGGGTGCTGTGATTAAGGGTGCAGGAATTAAGGGGGGTGATTACGGGATCAGGATTGGCACCATCCTAATTCCAGCATCCTGGACAAAATAAAGGGGGGGCAGAAAGAGGCTTGTCACACTCTCTCTTGTTGCTTTTACTGTCTTCCACTGCCATGAACTGTTGCCTTTCTGCTATGAGCCATTGTGCACTGGAGCCAGCCAATTACAGACTGAAACCTCTACAAACAGTGAACTAAATAAACGTTTCCCCCTTTAACTTTGAGTGTCGGGTATTTTGTGTCAGCAATGAGAAAAGTAACTAAGACATTTCTCTGTAACCTGCACTGTGTATTGGATATGGAGCTACAAAATTTAATGTTTTCCCTGGTGGTTTTGATCTTTCTTTAGTCCCATTTTTTTCTATCCCACTATTCCTCCCTTTTGGAATGGGAATAGTTATCCCGTGCCAATGTATGTTGAAAGTATTTGACTTTTGTTTTTGTTTTTACAGTAGTTCATGGCTAACATTTCACTGTGAATCTCAGAAGAGGCTTTGGACTTGGACTTTTCAGAAATCTTGAAACTTTTAAGACTTTGGTGACTAAAGATGGACCAAATGCATTTTGCCTGATGAGATGGACATCAAACTTTTGGAGGTCTTTTGGGACAGCATGTTATGGTTTAGATTTAAAATTTTTCCCAAAAGTCTTATGTGCTTGGAAGATGATTGCATATTGGAGGCATTATATTTATCGGTGGATTCATCCATTCATGAGTTCAGTACCTAAATGGGCTGTTAGTCTGTGGGGCTGGTTGGAAGTGGGTCACTAGTGGTGTGACCTGGAAGGCTATATTCTTGTCCTCAGATCCTTCTCTTTCTCTCTGTTTCCTGGCAGCCATGGGTTGATCCTGCCATCTTAGATTGAACCCACTAGAAACTGTGAGCCAAATAAACCTCTTGACCTTTAAATTGCAGCTGTCAGGTCTTTTTGTCCCAGCAACATGAAAGTGACTAATACACCCTGGATTACACTTCCATCAAAAGTGAGCAACATAGCTCTCTCACAATCCTCTAAATACATGTAAATGGCCACTCTTCCAATAACCAAGAAATTGCATTTGGGAAGAAGAAATAAGAAATACGGTACATGTTTTGTAGCTGAGAAAAGGATATCTCCAAAATAATCAACAAATGACTCCCAGAAGTCACAGAAAGCCAACTTGAAAATAGAAGCTAAAACTGTGAGGGGTTCCTTTCTGTAACATGGACGAAGCAAAGCGCTTACAATAAAGTGCGATAAGAACTTTATGCTCTCAAAAGAATTTCTTGATTACAGTGGAATCAAAGGTCTCTATCATTAAGTATTTTTTCATAAAACTAAACTAAACTGTACCTGTTATTTTAATAGAATTGATTAAATAATAAGAATAGAATATAAATGTAGACTGACTTGACAGATATTTACATAAAAGTAGCACTGCAGAACTAACTTCTAATTTAACTTTAAACTGAAGACCAATAAAGAAATATTTAAATGATATCTTCAAATTTACAGATACAAACTTGTGCCAAAGAAGGCACCAAAATCATATGTATGTGCAAATCATGCTATATTAAATTAGAAAGTAACCTAAGTGTGTAACAACAGTTAAGAAAATTCTTATTCTAGGAAATGTGACAAAATTTGTGATTTTGATCAAAATTAACTACTCTGATATTACGTCTAACAATGCCCTTCCTCAAATCACATGCATTAGAAAATATGTAATAGGTAAAGGACCTGACTCAATAAATAAAAATATGAAATATATGTTGCTGTTTATAAGAAATTAGAACAAATTGAAAAATAGAAGTAGCATTTGAAATAGTAAAACAGGAATACACATCAAATGTAAGCAAGATATGTAAATAAGAAAAACAAAATTTAACATTAAAGTATGAACATAAAGATGGATTACAAGAATCAGGTTCATAAATGGCATTGTCCGGGATTTAGGAGAAGGCCAGTGTGGTTGCAACATGGTATAGCATGGAGCAAAGGAAATGATAGCAGAAGTCAGATGATACGGGACCTGGTAATCTTTGACAAAACTTCAAATTCTACTATTCAATGCCATTTAAACAGAGAAAATTTAACATTTAAATAGGGAACAATACATCCTAGATTATGTTTTTAATAACTTATTTTGTAATAAAAGAAAAAGTTTTTGGGATAAGGGTCAAATTTGGGAACAAAAAGACCATTTAATAAACTGAATGATTGAGATGAGCAAAGGTGGTAGCCTAATCTAGGCTGATAAGACTGAGATAGGGAAAGTAGTTTGATTCCAGCTTTCTTTTGAAGGTAGAGTTTAAGACATTTATTTTTTGTTTAAGTGGCAATGCAGTGAGAGAGAGAGGGGGGCCAAAAATAACTCTACAGACTTTTGCCCTGAGGAACTCTGTAAATGCCAGTATAATTTATTGAGTTGAAAACATTATTATAGGAACACAATTTAGGGGCAGGAATTAAAAATTCAGTATTCTCTGAGGTGTGTATTTAATGTTCAAGTAGAATATGTAAAGAATATATTTGGATTTTGAAGACTGACATTAAAAATGATGGTACTTTGAGGAATAATCAGTATGAACTGGCATTCAAAACTCTGAGACAAGATTTACTGTTCATTTCTTTAGAGAGGTAAAGATATTAAGGAATGAACAGGTGGGACACAAAAATATACAGGGATGGAAGAAAAGACAGAAAATGTTGAAATTTAGAATCCTAGAAATGTGTGCAGTTGAAAAAGCCGAATGAGGGCTGGTGAGATGACTCAGTGGCATAAGCGCCTGCCCGGCAAGCACAAGGTCCTCAGTTCGACTCCTGGTACCTACATATAAAGGAAAAATGGGCCAGTGATATTGCTCAGCGGCACAAGCACTTGCCCGGCAAGCGTGAGGTCCTGAGGTCGAGTCCCGGGACCCATGTTAAAAAAAATAAATAAATAAAAAGCCAAGTGAAGGAAGTGTTTTGGAAAAAGAGTGACCTATTGTTTCAAATGTAGCTGCCTTAGTCACTTTCCTCAAAGCTGGGATAAAATACTCAGCATTCAAAACTTAAAGGAGGAGTGGTTTACTTTGGCTCACAGTTTCTGAAGTGTCAGGCCATGTTCCTCAGACTTCAATGTAGAACCAGCATGGTGGAAGTGGGTGTATGGAGAAAAGCTGGTCTGGTCATGATGACCAGGAAGAAAGAGTGAAGGGAGGAGCTGAAGCATACATCACCTCCATTTTCCAATCACCTCCCACAAGCCCAACCTCTGAACACAAGGCTTTGGCAGATACATCCCAGTTCTAAATCCCAACAGCAATTGAGAACCAGACAGACATCAAATTTTGAGCCTGGAGGTTCCTAGTGATGTAATACAAGAACTCTTTTGGTGAAGTGTTAGGAACAAAACCAAACTGACACAGGACTGAACAGATGTAGGGGATTAGGAAGTACAGTACAGAAGTTCTCTTTGAGAAAGTAACTGAGAAGTGTGCATCATAACGAAGAATACTTGTTGAAGAAGGGATATAATCTGACATGATTTGTATCAATGTGAATGAAAAAATAGAACAATGAAAAATTGTGTGGCTAGGGCCGAGGCAACTGCAAAGACATAACTCTTCATTAAGTGATGGGGTAAACATTTGTAGCTCTGATGTTTTGTCATGTGCATGGTCATTTACCTAACCGGCCAAATAACATCATGTTTTTCATATTTCCTTATGTCCCTCAAGTTCCTTTATTAGTCCTTTCTCATTTTTCTGACTTCTAAATGTTATAAGGCTTCAGAATTTTGCCTCCCCAGTTTTCACTAACTCATGTTTTTAGTAAATTTATGCAATTTCACAATTATAAATATTATCCATAAACTGAATTCCATAACCATATATATGTTATTATGTAACATCTATACTTTATATTTAATTGACATCTATAATGTAATTGTTTCAATACTAATTTATGACCTCTTCATGAACATGTTTCTTCCTTAGAATTTCTCATCTCAATGAGGAGAAATTCTATCCTATAAGCTGAAGAATTTACTATTGTCTTTCTTTTATAAATTGATTCCATTTATTCAACCTATGTTGTTGAATCTACTTATTTAGAGTAGTTATGTTCTATAAAGTCACTAGGAATGCTGAATTAAAGAACCATTGCTACTGAAAGGGTACAGGATTAAGTTACTGAATATATCTGATCATAGCATTTTTTTTTTTTTTTGTGGGTACCGGGGGGACGACCTCAGGACCTCGCGCACCAACAGGCACCCGTGCCGCTGAGCGATATCACCGGCCCCTTTTTCGTATGTGGGTTCCGGGAGTCGAACTCGGGCCTTCGCGCTTGCAAGGCAGGCGCTTAAGCCGCTGAGCCGTCTCACCGGCCCGATCATAGCATTTTTACCAACTGATAGATACCTAATTTATTTGATAGACATATTTCTGTTTCAAGATGACTTACTATGTATTAATTCATTGGCACATCTCAGCCTTTTTATGCGTAGGATCACTACACAAAACTACACTTGGGAATCATTTTAAACAGTAAAATCTGGGGGGAAAAACAGCTACAAAAATATGAAAAACATGGCAGATAACAGACCATGAAAATGCACTTGGTTCCATGATCTTAGCTTCAACAAGAAGGTAGTGTGCCACCTCATTCACCTGGGGAATATGTGTGTCAGATGACAAGCATTTTGCCACTGTACATGCCTGTGAATGACTGGGAAAAAATTGTGAATATTGGGTTAGGGAATTATATATAAATTTTAGGCAAATTTGGAAATACAGGATCCAAAATTAATTAGAATCAACTGCATTGTAAGTCCTATCCTTTTCCTCTACTCTGTTTTCCTTTATAGCAATTATTACCAGATACATGTGAATACTTCCCTTATTTTATGTAGTGATCAGCTTTCTAGTTGCTGGGACAAAATACCTGACACCTATAATTTAAAGGAAGGAAGGCTTAATTTGGCTCACTCTTTCAGAGGAATTAGTCCATGATTAGCTGGGTCCAATTCAGAATCATCACAGCAGAAGGGTGTGGTAAGTCAGAACTTCTTATTTCAAGGTAGCCATGAAGCAGAGCACAGAAAGGAAGGGGTCAAGGGCAAGCAATAGTCCCTTAGTTCATATCTCTGCCGTGGAAATATGACAGTATGACTCACTATTATTTATCTCCCAAACTCCACCGTCAAATGTAACAGAGACTTAAAAGCCACAGATGTCAGGTGAGTAAGTAAAAACAGGACAAAAACTTGGCACCTCTGCCTTCATATTGCATCTGCCTTCTTTTGTTGTCTTACACTTCATTTCAGATTCTCGCTCAACTTTACACCTAGACATGTTAGTCATTTAAAACACTAGTAATACAATTTTGATTATTCCTAAATATCCCTAATGTCCCTTTAAGGCTGAAGAAACCATGAAAGAATAACTAAGATATTTACCAGGACATCATAGTCTACATATTGTCCTGTTCCAGACCACCAGTGCAGCTCCTAGAAGTTTCTTGTCATTGCCAGTAAAGTTGAAAGAGGGGCCAGTTACTATCCTACTAGCTCTATTTTATCCCTGTACCTCATTCTTTTTCTATGTACAGCAAAGTTATTATTGTCATCCTGAAAACAGCACTTACATCTGTCTTCCCATTGCAGCAACAACAAGAATAAATTTCTTTTCCTTTTTGCATTTCTCACTAACTTGCTCATTTTAGGTAGCTCTAGTGTTCAAGCCTGGTCTTTTGTGACAGGGTCAGGCCTCTGGGACAGGACAGGACTCTGGTAAAACAATATCATGTGAGTGGTTTGAAGAAGGCCATGTGAAAAGTTTGTATCTCAGAACTGACAATTGCAATAAATCGATGCCCAATTTATTGTTTTCATTGTCCTGTCTAAACTTAAGCAAATAATGGAGAAAATACTAACATGTTAACTAAACTTAAAAAAAAGTAGGTAGCCTTTTCCTGATGAATAGCATCCCCATAAAATCTCATAGTAGTTGAAAATTCTTATACAATAAATAACTGATAATTTTATTGATAAACCAGTGAAGATCTAAAACAAGTTTTGATTTTCATTCCTGTCTTATTAGAAAAATATATATTATCTAATATTCATGTCAAAACTACATTTATTAGGGTGTTTGGTGAGCTTTTCTAGCATGACACAAAATAAAATTAAAATTATTTAACAAAAAATTTAAACATGTCTGAAAACAATAGGAGCTTTAAACTTAAGATTGAGAAAAATCATGCTAAATTAAATGGGGTAGTTCCATAATGCAAAAGTGACCAGAAGGGAGTGATATTATGGAAGGATGAAGATCTATCAGATAAAGAATATTAATGACGTTCCTCAAAAAAGAGAACCAACAAAGCAAAAAATAAATATAATATTTTTGGCCCAAAGAAACTGGACATCCTGTAGTCAGTGGTAAACAGTACCTCTGTTAGCAGGAGCTGGAAACATCCATAGTGGGCCAGTGGTTACCCGTGGATGTTCCACTAGCTGGGTGGCTGAATCTCAGGGACCATTGAGGGCTGGGCATGGTGAGGCTGTCATTTTTCCCACACTAGAAGTAGCACAAGTATTTGCACACCTGGCTTGTTTGTGTCTAGCACACTTAACCAAGCCTTAGCTCTTCGCTTCTTCTCTGTCATTCTCTTGACCATTTAAGAGGTTCGTATTTTCTTTTCATACATCTGTAATAAACCTATATGTCTCAGAAATAGTTTTATATTTACCTGCATGATTTGCAAATGTGCTTTAATTGTTGCTGGGAAAGAATAAAGGAAAATTGGGCCGGTGAGATAGCTCAGCGGCGTAAGCGCCTGCCTGGCAAGTGCGAGGGGCCGAGTTTGACTCCCGGAACCCATGTACGAAAAAAAAAAAGGGCCAGTGATATCACTCAGTGGCATGGGCACCTGCTGGTGCGTGAAGTCCTGAGGTTGACCCCCGGTACCCACAAAAAAAAAAAAAAAGAATAAAGGAAAATTAAGTTTGAACTTCAGGAGTCAATTAACAATTAAACTGTCTCATACATTCTTTTGTATTTTCTAACCTGGGTCACCTTTATCTCAGATTTGTTCTTTCCAGGAAGAAATTAATTTAATCAGTTAATTTTACAATAAAACTTACTCAGGTAAAAGGCTGAATTCTGATAATTTAATAATTGTCTTTATTCCATCCTTTCCTCACTTGCCTTAATTACCAGGGGGAAACTATTCTGATAATTTGATAAATAAAAGGACAGGGAAATTTTATAGTGTTGATTGAGGTTTTGGGCAGAAAATAGTTAACTGAGGAAGCTGAAACCATGTACATTCGATATAGAACTTTAGAATTAGCCCTTAGACAACCATCCCAGACAAAATCATGAAACTCATGGAATATGTTATCTGATTAAAGTGGTTTTATTTGTATACCTGAAATATTGTAACAGATGGTACTGTATCAATTTTGACTGTTGAATTATATTTATTCAGACCAAGGAAAAGACTGAATAGTCCATAGTGTTCAACAATGGAAAAATAGATAATATATCAATTAAGTATGTCTTGGTCCATATCATCTTCATAATAGTGATTTTATATAGAATTGGAATGGACAGTGAGACAATTCTGTGTGTAAAATGGGAGGAGATAAGAATTTAACTGCCTCCATGATGATGAACTCATGGATAAAGATATATATCAATTTTGGTGCAATATCTCTTTTTGGACCAAGAGTTTATTTTCTGATCATATTGATTAAATCTCATTTTTTCAGTTATTTTCTTATTTCACTGAAGACAATTTTTAAATTTTTATTTCTATTTCAGTTTTTTAATTAATGAAGTTTATTGGTACATTATATAGATCTATAATAAATATATATATATAATAATCATATTCATCATAGGGAATTTGTACCTTTACATGATATATATTGATGCTTCTCTTTTTTCCATTCCCCTTCCCTCCCTTCAAGCCTTCTTCCCCTCCTTATTTATAAAAACTTTGTTTCCATTTTTCTTCTTTTCTTGTTATTTTTGTCTTTTCCCTCCCTTTCTTTACCTCTTCCCTAGTTCCCCTTCCCACTTGAGCACTGTCTTCCTATTTCATAATATCTATTGTACATTTTAGTCCTTATTTACACATTTTGTCTCTCACACTAGAAAGAATGTGATATTTCTCTATATTTTATCTTTTGTTATTTTCAATAGATTTCAAAGGATAGGTACAAAAATATCTTTATTACCGAATTTTTAACTTGCTCATCCAGATTCCTTTGTAATATAGAAGAGTGTAAAATGCTTTAGGTTGAATCACATTCAAACAACAGTACAAGAGATCAGTCAGGTACCAAGTAAATTGCAATTATTACTACTAATTTCATTTATTTTATTCATGTATAATATATGAAAGGATTCTAAATACCTTCAAGAAGATTCTGAATAATCCACATAAAAACACCAAGAGAATATTTACTTGTTTCATTTGGTAAACTATATCTTAGAACTGTTACTGAAAAACACATGATGCAAAAATGCTGTATATTTACAAAATTATTTTGACTAGTGAATAAAGGATTCTTTGTATATTTTGTAGTATTTTAAGGTTCAAAACGCTTTTTCATAGACTACTCAATTTTAGGAGGAACGTAAATTAGAGATACTATTTTATATGTACGTGTTGTTCAAAAGTGCTATTGAAATCACAGATACTGTTTTGAATAACCCGCAAAAAGATTGGAAAACTGATGAAGGTACTGCATTATTAGGTTTACTATTACCTTGAAACCAATTAATCCTTTTTGATGAAGTAATCCAACTTAAGCAAAATTGTATAAATTTCCTTAAATATATTAAGAAAATTAGAAATACTACTTGTGAGTTTTTTTGGAGGAATTTATTACTCATTGAAAACCCATTTTTCCATTATTTGAAATAAAAATTCTAATACCTATTCTCAGGTATGCTTGCTGAAATTCACTTGATGCAAATCCTAGGTTAAAAAGGTGATTATTCTCTTTCTAAAAACTGCTTTAAATTAGAGTAAGCTTCAGCCTGTAGGACAATTGTTAACTTGATTCAGACTGTCCTTTCTGAAAGGCTAATGTCTGTATTATAATTATCTGCATAAGTATGAAAATATACCAGATACGCATAACACATATAACTAGGGATTCAAATTTTGCAAGTTTTTCTCTCTTAAAATACATGAAAATATATAATAGAATTTTATAATGCTGTATAAAAGAGTTAGACATAATTATCATAAATAATTTTATGTATGAAATTTTTATACATAAAAATGTACATTGTCCCACTGCCTTATATTGGATTCCCTAGCAAGCAGATGGAGAGTGAGATTGGCATGCAGGAAATATATAGGGAATGCTGGGTGGATCAGCATCTATGGGCAGGAAGAAAGGGGTCAATATCTGTGCTCTTGGAAGGAAAGAAATCTAGAAAGGATGCAGAGTGAATCTGAGCTTTGGCACAGTTCTACTGGAGGCCTCAGCCAACCATGAGTGGGTTCTGAAGTTGGAATGACTGGAATTGGCACAAACTAGGATGAGGAGACCAAGCCTTTACATCCCTCTGTCACTCAGTCATTACATTTAGGCTGTGGCAAATTCTCTAGGGCACTGGCTGCTCAGTGATACCTACTGAAAATGATGGGCTTTACCTGAGCTCTGTGCTCCTGTACGACAGCTACAGTTAAGGAATTTCCTCTCACCTAGAGTTCCAGGAAGTGGCTTACTACAAAAACCAATTACCACATGTGCCTTGAATAAGATTTGTTTACTTATGACAAGAATAGACACAATCCTTCCAAATTTCCATTCTTTTTCTCATAAATTATTAATTCAACTGTTTGTGTCCATTAACCAATCTGAACAAAATGAGTGATAAGTTGGCTTGTTCAAAGTTAGGTCAGGTCTCTCTCCTGCCCATGGTCCCTACAATATGAATTACATTGAGCTTAAGCAAGTATTGGAACACAGAACAATCATTCTCTAATAGTTTTTCTCAAAGTTCACCTGACCTCAGAGAAAATCAGCCTCTAAGCTATGGCTCCATCACATCATGTGATCATCCTATTCCACAAAACCCAGTTCTTTCTAGCCTTGTTTACTCCCCTTACAAAAGAAAATCAATTTCCATTTTGTGGAAAATTTTGGGACATTTACATTATGTTTGGAGCATTCTTATTGCAGCAGTCCTTTTCCTCCTATTTCAACAGTCTCCTGACCATTCCAAGTCCCTGTTTCCTTGTTGTTTTTTGTTTTGCTATGCTGGCGATTGAGCTTGGAGTGTCACACATGGTAGGCAAACACTCCACCACTAAGCTACATCTCCAGTCGTTTTTTAACAAAGTATATCCCTACCCTAAGTTTTGGCTTATTATTTGACACTTATCTGCAGAGCACAGAGCTAAAACAACTGGGGAATCTTTTGTTTCAAATAAAGCCTGGATCGCACATTACAGCAATCACCACATGCACTTATATTATTTTCAAAGAAAATATAATTATTTTTAAAGCAGATATGGAGTTTTGGGTTGGCCAATACAGTATAATTCTCCTTTAAAATATACATTTTATAATAATAAAACCAAAAAATTATAGAAAATGAAAAAAATATGAAACAGTAGCCAAAACCTTGGAAAACGTTTTGGATAACAGAAAAAGTGGAAATTTTCAATTCAGTATCAGTGATGGATCACAAAAATTTGAATCTGTCATAGAATTTAATACACGGAAATATTTTTATAGCTGAGAATCAAAAGGAATAGGTAGCATTCCTCACTTTAAGTTTCTTGTCTCTGGGTTGAAAACAGGCAATGATACAAATTTAACTCAATCAGATTAAAACTGGGTTAGTATTAGAAAAGCAGCTAAGAGAGGCTCTTATCTGGAATGGGAAAAAATATTTCTGGGCTGCTACTAGGCTTCTATTTGTAACTACATAACTCTTGTAATGATTTCTATGTGCCTATATTTTCAAAAATCCTTCCCAGAAATCATTCCCACGGACGTTGATTCCTGCTTTTACAGACATTTAAACCAAATTGTGTCTTCGTAATTTGCATATGCCATCAACAAGCTGTGCTTTGGTGAATTCCCTGCCAGTTTTTTCTTCAGTAAATGGAACACTTGAGATTGGTATTATTTTGACTGTGTAATCCAAGACATAATTATGTCATAATATAAAGTAAATCTTGGATTCACTATCTTAGAGAATTCATATAATATGAAAGAAAATCTCATTGAGGAAGATGGCTTCATTTCCTCTGTAAAGCTTTGAAATCTGATGTGTGATAAGCAGGTAGACAAGCCATTACAGAGCAAGTATGAATGACATTCAAAGCAAGCATTTCCACAGCCTCATCAAAAATGTGCCGAAAAGACAATAGAGAATGTGTATTAGAAGTTTTTAGTCTCCTAAGTGACCTTGATCATTTGATTGGGTGGTATCTGAGATGGTGTTTTCAAGTACATTTATGAATGTCTAAAGCAGAAGATGGAAAAAAATGCCCTTCAAAAATCTATCCTGAAGATTTCTTGGATTAGCAAAGAAAATGAAAAGACCAGTTTAACTCATTAATAATTCAATATCTTTCTTATTTTAAAATTCCCTCCAGTCAAAATCTTTACTATTTTTATTGGAAAATTCTTATTAGTGAGAGCTTTAAGGCGTTAGTAAAATGTTTATAAGGATTGTTTCTTTTGTTTGTATTAAGGTTGTACCCTTCCTGTATACCCTTACTAATTGCTCTGGAAAATCCAAACTGTCTGCCTCCTGCATGTAGAGGATCCATTATTGTGTTTTTTCTCACTTGCTACTACATTGCTGGTTTTCTGATGCACCTTAAATTGTTCTAATAAAATAAGTATGCATAAAATCTACAGAAAAATCTAGTACCGTTTTTAAAATAATTTTTTATTTTACTAAAACCATACCACCTAAAATATTGTCAGTACAGTTTTACTTCCTAAACTTTTAAAAAGAAAAAATTGTTTTAAAAAATCTCAAAATGCCATAAATTTATTATATTGGAAATCATAAACATATCTCTGTAATTTAAATCTTGAGTATCTGAACAGAAGTGTTCTCCTTTTATAAAAAATTTGCATAGGTACTGTACTCAAATATTTGAATATTCAGTTGTTTGTGACCACAGCATACATATGTGTGTAAACAATCGGAAAAGGGACTTTAATTCAACAACTGTTTATTGGGCACTTATGTGTCAGGAACTGTGCCATGCACTAAAGTTTCTTTGGTGAACAGAAAACAGTGTCTGCCTAAAAGGAGTTCACTATCTAGTGATATTTCAGACAAACAAATGAGCTACTATGGGAGAGTATGTTACATATTATATGGACAATTATAGAGTATTGTGTGAGCACAGGAGGTAATTTAATCCAGCCTTGAGGACTGAGAACAAGTCCCCCAGAAGATGTAGTGTTTATGTTGTGTGCTGCAAAACGAATAATTAGACCCAGCAATGTTATGTGAATGTGGGCTTGGGAACAGGGTAGGCTTTCCTTGCAAATGATTTCTATAAAGAAAGAATGTAGATGTTGAAAAGTGCTAATGTGATAAATCATTTTGCATATGAAGAGCTTCCTAACATTTAATGATATGAATTTTACTTCTGTGCTAGTTTGCAAGCATGAAGACCATATATAACACTTTATCGAAATTAAATAATTAAACTACACAGAGGGCAAAATACACCTAGGAGAGAATACAGAATTGATTTTTAACCTGGATCTCATACAACAGCTATGAAAGACTTTAAGGCTAACGTGGTATTTCATCCAAAACTTTCTTTACTTTCTGGCTACCAACTTTCTTTACTTTCATTTGCATTGGTCAGCTTTGCATTACTCGAGAAAATATCTGAGTTAATCAACTTTTGAAGAGGAAATTTTTGTTATGACTTATAGTTTCAGCGATGTCAGGCCATGGTCACTTGGTGCTATTGCTTTGGGCTTGGAAGTGTGTGGCAGAGGACTCATGGCACCCAGGAAGCAAAGAAAGACAGGAAAGGGCCAGGGTCCCACTATCCCCTTCAAGATCACACACCCAATGATCTAACTTCCTTCTACTATGCTCCAAGTTTCCATACCTCCAAATAGTGGCATGGACTGGGGATCAAGCCTCAACACATGGGTCTTTGGGAAACATTAAAGATCCAAACTGTAATAATCATGTGTGTTAAGTTTGGCAAGAGTAAAGACAAAAAAAAGAGTTTGAGGGAAGCCTTTATTGTCAGTGTGGGAGGGCTGCAGTACAGTGCAAGAGACCCTCTGAGGAGGAGGCTGTGGGACAAAGCTTTTATTGGGTTCAGCTGGGGGTGGGGAGAGTTTGGAGGGGCCAGCAAGGTGACATTACAGATGGGGATTGGGGGATCTTTGGTGCATGCACCAAGGGGGGAGAGGAGGTTTATTTTGGGCTTGGAAGAAGAAGGAGGAAGTGGGTGATATGCTGTTGCTTGGGCTCTCTGCCATGTTGGAATGCCGCCATGATGACTAAGTAGCTTTCATATGGGCAGAAACCCATCATTGCACAGTGCTACTTTGCATAATTATATTTTCTCTCCCAAATTGTAAATCTTCTGAGGGTGCAATATGCATCCATTTCTTTTTTATTTTCTGGTCATCCTGCCCAGTCGAGAGTACTATGCACAGCATAGAGCTAAATTCAAATAAGAGGTGATTGCAAATATAGGCAAACATTTAGGGCATGTATTTAAAGTAGATATTTCATACTTTCAAAGAATGTGAAACTTAGTTTGTAATGCATTTTTTTTATGTGGGTACTGGGAGTCGAACTCAGGACCTCGCACTTGCCAGGCAGGCGCTTATGCAGCTGAGCTATCTCACCAGCCCTGTAATGCATTTTCAAGTGAAGTAGTACCTTTGTGTTCTTGAATCTCCAAGTTTCAATAACAGATATTCAAAAACTATTCTTTAAATTTGTCTCCCCCCAGTCATTTCTCTATCACTTACTACCAAGGTTTCCCTAATTTCAAAGGAGGAAGCAAATATCAGTAGCACATCCATGATAACCATTTCTTTTATACACAGATTTTTTTCTTTTTTTCTTTTTTTTCTTTTTTCTTTCTTTCTTTTTCTTTTTGTATCAGGAATCAAACTCATGACCTCACACTTGCTGGGCAGAAACTGTGCCGCTGAGCTATACCTGTAGCCCCATGATAACCATTTTTAATTCACAGTTTGCCTCCACATATGATCTTACAAAGTGAAATAAATCAGTTTCACATGTGTAAAGATCATATGATCTCCCTAGTGTGAGAAGCTGAAAGAGTAAATAAGATCCAAAATGTACAATACATATTGTAAAATAGGAAGAAACTGTTCAAAAGGGAAGAGAAACTGGGATGGGGGAAAGGAGAAAAGAAGGAAGGGAAAAGGAAAAGTATGTATAAATATATTATATGTATATAATATAAAATATATAATTATATGTATAGATATAATATATATATGCAAGATAATTAAGATAGCTATATTACTAATTTCTATTAGTTGATTGAAAGAAAATTTTGTGCTTATATCATTTGATCAATTTTTCATGCCTTTATCTTGTAATCTGAGCAACTAGTTTGAAGATAACAATAAGCAATGTACTAACAATTGTTATTCTCCTACAACCTTGTTTTGAAATTTTGTGTCATTGTTTTTATTGTTTCTTCTCTTTAAAATAAAAAAAATATAATTTAATTTAATTTAGTATTTTACCACTATAATCACACACTACCCCATAAGTTAATTTTAATGATTGCTTAATATTTTTCAATATTATAATTTCTTCAACATCACATTGATTATATTCATATTTGCTAGTAGTCTTCTTCCGAATTTAAAGTACATTCTAATGCTTTACTTTGGCAAATGTCTCTATACCTACCTCCAGTGCTGGGGATTGAACTTGGGGCTTTGATCTTGCCAGGCAAGTGCCATACAAATATGATATACTCCCAGCCCAATATTTGTCTCTGGCTAATTAAAAATGAAGCAAATAATAAGTGAATGACAAAAAAATATTATTTATATTGTTATGCCTTATTTTAAGCAACCTATTTAATGTAGACATCTGCCAATTATTTAGTAAATAAATACACTATCATTTACTGATGTTTATCATTTGTTATGTAAAAAACTATAAAAATGAAAAGAAAGGCTACACTTACAGTATCTTGGAAAAATTGATTTTCACTGACCAGCATGCTAATTTTCCTTTTATTTCCTCTCTCTTTTAACTTAAATTAATTTTCTTTTCACTGTTTTACAGGTGTATAACTTTACAAAGTTTATGTCATAATATATTCCTTTACACTATAAATTAAATATTTTCTCAAAATCACCCATCATCCTTTCAACAAATATTGTATTTTCTAGCACTCAAAATGTGTTAAGTTCTCTTCTAGATGCATGGGATAAGCCAGAGAACAAGTAGAAATTATTGTGCATAGGATGATAAATCTCTGGAAGCTACAGAAATAAAGTAAGGAGAATGAGAGAGTAAGAGATAGAAGAGAGAGAAAGAGGAAATTACATAGTGGGTTAGAAAATGCCATAGAAAGCTAAAGCAGAAAGAGGATAGGAGACTGAGGAGGAAGGTTGACACTTAAGTATGAGAAGCAGAGAAGATACAACAGAGAAGTTTGCATTTGAAAACAGCTCTGAGGTGTTAGAATCAATCCCATACAAATGTGGGAGCAGAAGAAAAAATGTGATGGAAAGGAAGGAAGTCCAGTTTGGCTGTAGTAGAACAAACAAGAGATTATATTAAAAAGACAACACAGTGAGATAAAATGGGATCAAGAATGGGGGGGGGCAAACAAAATAACACAGGTGAGAAGTTATGCTCATTTATGCCAAAGGGGAAGAACCGACACTGGGGAAATTGATTGAATGTATTTTGAAGACATGGCCATTCTAAATTTTGGCATTAAAAATAAGGTGTTAAGAGAATGATCAGATAAAAAATCCCCAGAAGATTCATCCTGAGTTACTAAAAAGATGGAAAGTAATAGTGAACCCCCGCCACACACACACACACTAGAGAGATGAGAAAGGAGTTTAAAGGGCAGAGTAAAATGTGGGAGTCTTAAATATGAATAATACTAATAGAATTCTCCCAAGAAGTAGCACAGATAGGGAGGAGATGTACAGGGACTGACCACGGGAAGACTTGCATGTCCCAAGATGGAGATATAAAAAAAAAGAAGAAGAAAATTAAAATCACATCAAGAGGAATAGAACTAAAACTAAACACTTCTGAAAATCAAGTGAAGAAAGCAGAGAAGTTGACGACTGAATCAAACACTGGAGTGTCACATGAAGTGAGAAATGAGTTGCGAAGGGAAGCAATAATTGTGATTGTGTTGCAGTGATAGGGCTTAAAACTGATTGTTGGGTGTTTGATAGTAATTTAAAGATATACTAGGAAACAGTGCATATATGGGTTTGGTTTTTGTTTTCTTTTTATTGTGATGAGAATCAAAAAGAAGGGAGTATAAGCTGGTGAAGGAAAACCTCTTTTTATTTGTTCTTATTCTTTATTACAAAAATTTCGAATGGCAGAAATGCTAGCCTTCGTATTATAATGGAAATAATTGAATAGAGAAAAAATTATGGTCGGGAGAATAAAGGAATAATAATAGAAGGATTGACCTTGAATAAATAAGAAAGCACCAAATGCACCACAAGGGGGCATGTAAGTTGAGGGTTCATCTGTGCTAACAGAGGTGATATACAAGGGCACAAATGCCGAGAAGTTGGGAGATATTGTGCATTTTTCCTATTCACATTTGCTTCTAATGCTTTATTTTTCTTTTTTGAGAAACAAATTTCATACAAAGTATACCGATTTAAAGTGAACAAGTTAGTGGCATTCAGTACATTCAATTTCATGCAAGGATCATCTCTATATACTCCTAAAAAGTAATCACCCCTGAACAAAAATTACATGCCCATGGTATTAGTTAGTTGGTAATCCTTCCTCAGTTTAAAGGACAAAGGCTTAATTTGGCTCATGGTTGCCAGGAAGTCAGTCCATGCTTGTCCCAGGCAAAACTTTTTGTTGGAAGGGCATGGCAGAGCACACAGGTTTAGTGCATGGCAGCTGGAAAGGAGGGCAGGCAAAGTGTCAGAGAGGAAGGGACAAGGGACTAGACATCATTCTGCATCTCACACAGGGACAGACAAAAGCACAAAGATATAAAAACACACACATATTGTTCCTGTCTCCCTATTTACTCTCTTTGAAGCAATATAATCATAAAATTTATCTGGCATATTTGTTTACTTATAATTTTCTGTATTTCTTCCTATACACTTCCAAAATGTATTTTAGCCCTCAGTGAGCATCTATTTGATGTCTCTATTCAGAGCAAAAAGAAAGTAAGAATCAAAGAAATAAAAATGGTAAGTCTTTAAAATAAAAATATTATGTATTAATTATAGAATTGCTATCTTCATACATGCCACAGTTTATGGTATTAAGATAATAGCTAACATATATTTGGAACTCCTTTTTCTTAAAGTTAAAATATTTCAACATTATGAAACCTATAAAATTGATGTACTTCTTGTTTTTGTTGTTTCACTAGGGAGATTGAACCCAGTGCTTTGTGCTTGATAGATAATCACTGTACCACTGAGCTATAGCTCCTGTTTATTTTTTTAAAAAGTCTTGCTAAGTTGCCTAGGCTGACCTCAATCTTGCCATCCTCCTTCCTCAGTCTCCCTAGCATCAGACTTTACAGAAGTATGCCACAATGTCCTGCTCATGTATTTCTTTTTCATTTAAAAAGAAAACACGGGGCCAGTGAGATAGCTCAGCGGCATAAGCAGCAAGCGCGAGGTCCTGAGTTCGACTCCTCATACCCAAATACGAAAAAAGGGCCGGTGATACCGCTCAGCAGCACGGGCGCCTGCTGGTGTGCAAGGTCCTGAGGTCGACCCCTGGTATCCACAAAAAAAAAAAGAAAAAGAAAACACATATTATTTGTAATATTATGTGTTACTCTCTTTCAACACATTTGTCTTAGGAAAAAGGGAGAGAGTCTTTTAAAGTCATCACTCACAGGCACAGATGAGTTTGAAAGTAGGCTTTTATTACCCACTTGAATTTAATGGGTTCTACCACATAGAATAAAGTAGAGTTTACACTATGTCATTTACATTGACATTAACTTGGTAAGACTCACAGGACTCTCATCCGATGGTTCTGCTTGCCAAAGTAAAAAATGATCTTCAGATTATGTCGGGTCCTTTACTGATTGTGCTTAGATGAAAATTCACTTTTTCAAACTAATAAAATCTCATGGTCTTGACATTAATGTCTCATCTGATACTGATAATGAGAACTATGAAGTACATTCCAGATAATTCTTGTTTCCATTCGAAACTGGTAAACACTGGGTCAGATTTTCCACTATTCATATTTATTACAATAGTTTTCTGATGCCAAACCTTATTTTGCTGGAATTGAAATTCATGGTTATATTCTAAAACTTCAAATTCAAAATGTCTCTGTATTATCATTATAAGTATATTCCATAACTTCAGAAAAGCATGTAAAAAAGCTTGTCTAATAAATATTATAGAATCATAAAATCTTAGAAGTAGACAAATATTTTGGTGAAGATCTCTGAAATCATATCAAGTTCTTGAGGTGAATTTAGCACTGTAAACTTACCTGACAAATAATGTTAAACATATTGGAAAATTGATACTTAAGTGTTATTTCTAAGATGTTAGACCTTTATTTTAGCAATATTTTGCTGCATATTGATGTACAGAGATAGACTGTTTCAAAAGGAAATTCATGGTAAGTTTATCAGAAGAAAGTCAGTGATGGTTCTTAATGAGCATAAGAAGCTACAGAATCCCTAAAATACTGAGTGGAAGAAGCCATACCTTTCAAATGAATGGGTTGAAAAAGGTTGGCTCTACAGTGCATTTCTTAATAAAAATTTGACAAAATAAGAAGACACTGCTGATTACATTTTCTGTCTTTCAGGACCCAATCTAGTATTAAAGAAAGGAACATGAATTGATAAGTAAAATAAGAGTGTTAGACGTTAGGTGCAAAATGGCAAATTGGCTGCCTGAATGCAATTAGTCTAACTCCTGAGTTCACATCAAGTGATAGGAAAGATATTTTGTTTTCAAGTGTCAACTCTTTATTTTAAGGAAACTGAGGGAGGAAATACCACAAGATAAAATATTTCTACATTATATTGGGAAGTAAACCAAAGCACTGCATTTCTATTACAAGGCTTGGCTTTAATTTAACAATATTTATGCTATCATTACGGAATTATTTGTCTCATTTGATTCACTTATTTTATATTCATTGCTACTGTATTTCATTGCTCCACTAGATTTGTCAGTAAAATTTATCTTTCCAAATATCCACAAATAATTTAGCAATTCTGTTTAAATTTTTTCTGGAAATGTCTCTCCCATCACCTCTCCACTTTCTGATTCCTAACAATGGTTCCATATGCTTACTCTAAACATAAAAACAATGTACATGTAAATCTGAGAAGCAAAATAATGTTGGGCACTAAGGTAAATATGTAAATACCATAATCAATATTGTAAAAATAGTGTATTGCATCTCTAAAATAAGAATAGGAACTTTGGGAAATAATAAGAGGTAATAAGGACCTCTCTTACATATATACATATATATTTATGTGTGTGTATATATAATTGGCAAAGAAGGGGAAAAACAATAGATAGTTTAGAATAAGAAGTTAGACATCTTCCAGAAAATTGAACAAAACACAAAGATATGAAATTGTGATAAAAAGAACAATCCAAGGAGAATTACAGATAAGAAAGGAGATAAATAAGGGAGAAAATGAGAGGGGGAAATTAACAGAGATATGTCACAAGAAAAATTTCCAGAAAGAAAAAGGCTTACCAAATTTCCATTTGGTGAAACGTATATAGACATATTCTGATAAAATTCCAAAACATTGAAAACTAGAAAATAACTTAAAATCTTCCAAAGAGCAAAAAGAGCAGATCAACTACATACAAGAGTCAGATACCTATCAGATCTATCGTTAACAATAATAGATAGTAAGGAACAAAGATGAAAGGTGATCACAGGACACAGACAAAATTGTGAAAAGTCAAATAAACTTAACATGAGAACCAGATAAATGTGTTTCATATATCTAAACTATAAAATGTTACTGCTCTACAAACTTCTTAAGAAGTTCATTCCTGAATATATGCTAGCAAAAAATAAGAACAAGTAAAATAAAGATAAATGTGGCATGCAGAATATATCCAAATTTATTAATGAACTTACTACCTAGTTAAGAAGCAAAATCCCTTCCCAAGATAGCATTTTTGGTTGGGCTTATGATGTAATCAGTCGAGATTAAAAATGGGTACAAAAGACATTCAGAAAGGAAGTTTTATGTAAGTTTCAAATATAAATGAAATAGTTAATGTTTTAGAAAGCTCGAGAGTATGGTGAAGAAAAATGGTAGAATAAAGGAAAAGTCATTCAACTATGACTATTATAGCCTTCAATTTGAGTCATACACGATCCAGATACTTTTGTATAGGGATGGAAATAACAAAAAGTATGCTATTTCAATGATAACTGAAAACAAATACATAGATTGAATCAATTTATATATGAGGTATGATGACTTTACATTGGTATAATAACGAATTATAAGTTTAACCAATAGTAACAAAACGCAAACTGCAGGACCAATTATAGAGGCTAAGAGACACAATTGATTAAGTAAGATATAGAGGACATGTGGAAGTCTAATGTGCTCATTTTGTACAATTGGAAAATAATTGATATGATCTATAGTTGATGGCATAAAAAACAATTCCAGCACGTCATTTGAAATTGCTAAGGAAATCCGTGCAGTTACCAAGAGTAGTGGTATAAATAAGTTTGTCCAAAACACTAGCATCCAAGTAACTCTTTCTCTCTCAAAATTAAACAAGTTTAGAAATACATACATAATATAATATTTTAGTTATAAACTAATGGAGAAATATTAGTGTAAATTCTCTGGTTTGATATGGATATTATTACTCATTGAAGCAATTTAAGCAGCCACCACCAAATTGAGAACAAAGAATTATACAGCCAGGGTTTAAACACTATGGGTAGGACTGGTGAGATGGCTCAGCAGCATAAGCGCCTGCCTGGCAAGCGCGAGGGCCCAAGTTCGACTCCCGGAACCCACATACGAAAAATGGGCTGGTGATATCGCTCAGCGGCACCGGTGCCTGCTGGCAAGTGAGGTCCTGAGGCCAACCCCCGGTACCCACACAAAAATAAATAAATAAATAAATAAACACTATGGGTAATTGTTTGTCAATAAGTGCTTTTTCTTTCATTATAATTTCATTGTTACCATTTCACTTTAAGTCAGAGTGTTTTCTTTTTACATTCATAAAAAATAAAAATGTGTTATGGTAATTGTCTAGGATATAGAACAAATGGATCTTAAATAATATTGGTAGAAGTTTAAAATAGAACAATCACTTTGGAAGACATTGCATTAGTTTCTACTAATACTGACTGTAAATATTTCTTGTTTCCTCAAAATTTTCCTGCTAGGTATGGAGGACTTCAGAAATATTTATAGGACAAGAACAAAAAATTTATGGGAGCATTTCTGTAATACTCAGAACTTCAAACAATCAAAAGTTTATCAATTTTATAAAAGAAAAGAAATAGCCATTTAATAATTTCATCAAACATCATGCAGCAAGATGTAGAACAAGCTAGAACTATTAAAATTATGGATTCACAAAAAAATGTAAAAAATACAATGTTGAATAAATGAAGCCAGGTATGAAGTATTGATAGTGAATGATTCTGTTTCACAGTTCAAATAGGCAAAATTAATCCATGTGTTAGATATCAGGATTTCATTACTTTCATGCAGAGAGTAATTAGGACTTGAAATGAGGAAAAAATCAGGGTTTTGCCATGAAGGTCACATTTTGTTTCTTTATCCATGCAGAATTTATATAGATGCTTTCCTTATGTGATGCTTATACACTTGTAATTTGTATACTTTTCTGCATATACGTTAAACTCAATAAACTCAATAAAACAAAACTCAAAATTTATCTAAAACACAATATAGAAGTCAGAAGAATGTCTGAGTGAAGGACAAATAGAAGTGCTCAGGGAGGACAGGAAAGGAAGGGATAAAAAGCTGAAAGGAAGGAATCACGTTCAGTCAGATCACTGAGGAAAAACTACTTGTAAGTCCATCAGGGCACCTGTGGCTAGATTCTTCCATTAAAGAGATAAGCAGTACTAAAGGAAAAATATCTTAACTGGGAAATTTTTTTCAAGAAGATATATGTTAATTTTTCTCACTTTGTTTTTTAATGTAACCAGCAATATAGAGCTTCGAACGCTTCTGCAGTCTGTCGTATCTGTCCTGGAATGAATTACTGTCAAATCAGAGTCAAGTTCTTCACTATTAGCCCTTCAGTGGGTCAGAAGTCTTTGGGGGAATGAAGCTGAGAGTCTTAGCTCTATTTTTCACTAGCCTAATGAGGTGAGTGATAGACTCTATAACAGCCAGTTGACTGATTTCTTGGCAAGCAGCCATTATGAACTCCGTAGACTGTTCCACTCAATCTTTCCTAAATTGAGGTGCCCTGCATTTTCATACTGACCACTTATAAGTGATCTAGTCATGGGTTACTCACAACTCATGTACTTCTATTTCCACCTTCTCTGGTGCATTACTATAATAATGAGGTGTATATTTTAGGACTTCCTAAGTACAGTTTTCTTTCTGATAAGTTTTTTATATAATATCTCCGTGAGCAAAATAACCAGGAGTATTTTATTCCAGATCATTTTTGAACATTACGTGTTAGAAAATAAATCCATTTATGATGCATATGACTTAAAATATTGGAGAGATGCAATTTGTACCCTCCCTTAATCCATCAGTAATGTTCAGCTTATTTGTTCTATACACAATGCTCCAGGACTTTTCAGTGTGACAAGTGAGGTCCGAATGAACAGAAAGTATTACAGGTATTTCTCAACAAGTTGGTGTGTTACCTGAAGACCATCATTAAAAACTTATGGCCAGTGTCTTCTCACTTGTGTTTAAATTTTATAACTATTAACTCCTTCAAATTCCTGATTGAAAAATAGCATAATCATCTTTATGTAATTTCTTATTTTCTGATGGAATAGTCCCTTCTCTAACACCCTCCTGCAAAGAGCGAGCACTTCTGGTGGGAACAGGAGGTGCATTTGCACAAGAGCTGTGTGCTACCTGTTTCCTTGTCACTCCGAGAATAGAATGATTTTTCTTTCTCTTTCTCTTCTTTCTTCCTTTCCTTTTTTTTTTTTTTTTTTTTTTTTTTCTTTCCAATACCACCTCTTCCATCAAATACTGCAGTTTCGCTTTGCTCGGAGCCAGCTCTTCCTCAAGATTCACTAGCCCTGTGGTAACTTCTCCTGGAAGTTTTAATGAGGCTTGACCTTCTCTTTTATCTTCTGTACTAAACTGTTTTGTAGTGCTGCCAGAGGCAGTTTAATAACAGGTGAATTTCACCCCTAGGCCGATTGTATTTCAGCAGAGGTTGAGGTGATCTTTGTATGTCAGGTTGTTAAATCTGTAAAAAGGTATGTGATCTTTCAAAATGAAAGTCAGTACATCAAGGCAATATAGTTCTTCTTTCTCTTTTTATGGACCTCTTTACATCTTTGTTCTGGACAGCTCTGAAATACCAAAAGTGATTGCTTTCTTTTTCTCATTCCTGTATGGCCATCAAATATGCAAATACAAAAGTTGTCAAAATAAAATATTCTTGCGTTACATATTGCAACCTTTCCAAAGAACTTCAGAGTTTAGTGACTCCATATGGACCTATAGTGGACTATTAAACTGTAATTTCAATGCTTTCAAATATATTCAGTTAGCAATGTTCTCGAGGTCTCATTCCAATTTGTTTCTGCAATGTCTACCACCAATAAAGATGCTATTATACTGGTACATACATAATTTTTTTTTCTGAAATATTTTCCTAAATCTGAAACATGAGGATTCCCTACCTTCCTCAGAAACCTACTTAAAGTAGCACCTCAGTATATTTTGTACTTTTTCTGCAACATTTTATATTTAAATTCAGAATACCATTTTGCTCATTTATTGTGTAATCAATGAAAATATTTAAAAATTGAATTATAAAATTACCTTATAATAAAAGCATTTTATGTTTTACAGAATTACGTTTTCAGACTGCACTATTGCTAGAATATAGTCAACAGATGATTGTATTATACATGTGATGAGAACTCCAATTCCAAAAAAGCAATTCTATGACTATAAATCATCTAACACTCTAGGTTATTATTCTATACTACATAGTACCATAATACCTTTCCATATTACCTAAAGTTATATTTGGTTTCCAGAATGCTCCTCTCCGTATCACTAATCCTTTATCATCTTAAAATTGAATTATTTGAGTAAACTCCTAAAATATCTTCCTAAATCTTTTCTCTGAATCCTGGTGCAATGAAAAAAATTAAGGTTGGCGAACCAGATATTTTTCCTCAGATGATTACCACTCTCACCTACAGGGCTGGACTTTAAGGAGTCTTGCTTCTGCTTAATGTGATTGGTCCAGGAGTAGACATGTGACACAGGAGTGGCCTATAAGATTCTTTTCCCTTAGCAATGTGTATTTTGAATGTAAAGACTTCAGTTCCCAGTACCCACATTAAAAAAAAAAAATACTTGTAGCTAAATCATTTTAATGACTGAATAATAGAAAGTCATATCCATTAATTTCAAAGCTGAATTCTTCACAAAGGTCTTTATTTCTGTGTTCTCCTGTGCTTAGTTTATCAGTTCACCCTTGAATTACATAAATTACCCTAATACTTGCTCAGTGTGTCTTTTGGCTTGATCTAGAAGTTGTTTTGTTAGATAAGATAAAATAAAACACTCTGACTCAAATATATTCTCCTAATATTGCCATCAGAATGATCCACTGGAGATAGTATTTGTCAAGCAAGGCTCTACTTTAGGCATGCTTGGATAACTTCTTTTAAAATACATATTCCTGGGCCGGTGAGATGGCTCAGCGGCGTAAGTGCTTGCCTGGCAAGCGCGAGGGCCCGAGTTCGACTCCCGGAACCCACATACGAAAAAGGGGCCAGTGATATCGCTCAGCGGCACGGGCGCCTGCTGGCATGCAAGGTCCTGAGGTCGACCCCCCGGTACCCACAAAAAATAAATAAATAAAAAATAAAATAAAATAAAATACATATTCCTTGAATCTATCTTTAGAGACTCTGATTCAGTTAAGCAAGACAATATTTTATAATGTGCACCTGAGGCTACCAATCACAGCCAAAGATATCATTCTGATTGTGTCACTCACTGCTTGTGGCAGATTTCCACAGCGGTCCTAACTCTTCTCAGTCCTTCCTTTCCAGAGATTGCCAGAGATTGCCAGAAGGATTTAGCTTTTCCTAGATATTGAGTCTCAGGAAACTTCATGAAGAAACTACATGCTATTCTTGAAAAATGATATGTTGAATCTGGAAAAAGTAAAATAAAGTCATTTATTGATGATTATCTTTTAGCTATGCATTAAAATGATAATAATATTTCTTATAAATTTATTATACACCCAGGTATATGAGACCATGGCAAAGGCTGAAATAACCAATTAGAATGCAACTAAACCCTTTTTGGCTTATTTTACTACTGCTCATATTACATTGTTACTGTTAGTACTAATACAAAAAATAGTGATAAATGATGACACTGGAATAAAAGCTAAACTAGCAGACATTATGGGACAGAAATTCTATGGTAGGACTGCTCCAGATATGTTATGCACAGCCCTGGTACATGGAGGTTAAAATATTTTTAATAATCAATTCCCACCAACTTATTGGTAAGAAGGAGAAATGATTTAAAGTGTAAACTTCACTAATTGAGTTTTAAAAATCTATTTCTTCCATAGTATATCATAAATTCTAATGGTAAAATATTTCTTAGAAAAGGGAATTCAAATAAACTCATTAGCACTAAAGTACTTTAGGAATAAACATTGATTCACTCTCTGTGGCTGAGCTATGGAGTAGACATCAACATGAAGTGACTTGAAGGGTAAATATTAATACTAATCTCAGAAATATATATTATATATCGCAATTCTATAAAAATGTAAGAAATGTTCAACGTTACAATATTTTATCCATAATCATGTGTTATTTTATATACCTCTTAGACAAAGCCAGAGAGTTTTATATTCTTCAATGGGTGAAAAGTATGAGAATATTTCACCTAAGATATAGAATGTTAACTTGCCCTTTAAACAATATATTTTCTCTTACTGATTACTTTATTTATCATTGAAGACGTCACAATCTAGTCTCAAATTAAATGGTATTAATAAATAACTTATTTAAGTGTTTCTGTTTGTTTTAGCTCAGATTAGCTAGTTGCTTATATAGTGTCTTCAATTAAACATTTTGTTCCCGGCCAGTCAATGAACATATAACACTGAATTTTATTGAATCTTCTTTTCCTCATCTTTAAAATTAAAAAAATATATTGGTAGAAATCTTTAATTTTGTTTTTGTGAAAATTAGGCAAATTAATCCTGTAATTTTATAATTTCACTGCACAATTAATAGCAATCCAAATATATATATTAGCCAAATAAAAATTGAGAATCTGAAATTTGTATATATAGTTCATTAATACTTAAATTTCAGGATACAGTATACATAATATTCTTCAGAAATGAAATGCCATTGATACAAAAAATGATTTAAATAAGTTTAAATTATTCTTTCAAGGATAGCCTTTTAGTGTAATTTTTATGGAAGGCTTTCAAGTGTATGAGAGATGCAATATGTTACAGTAGGGCCATTAGTGCATTAATCCATGTAGAATAGAGATGATGTGTTTTGACACATACATCTTTTCAGTGTTTTATAATTTACAAAAGCCTAACTAAATATGCATCCATCCTTTGGAAGGAGGCTAATTATGAATGCATGAACATTCTTCTTTTGTAAAAGTCCCTATATGTCTCCTCTCTCCTACTGCAGACAAAATGCCATGAGTTGTGTTTCCAAAATGAAAACCAATAATGACAGTAATAACTACTTAATAATCTCTCTTAAAAATATAGAGCTGTTTCTACTTTAAAGAAAATATTTGCAATATACAGACAAATATTATTATTACCAAATATTATTAATAGCTTGAAAGATCTATACAGCAGATACTTTTTAAGTCATTTGGCCACATGTTCTATGACATAAATTTGCTTATAAATTCATTTTAAAAGCACAATAGGATGATACTATAAAAGTTTAACTGATTTCTAATTAAAAGGAAGCTTATTCATCAGCAAATGTAACTCTAGGCAGGTCTTGGGAGCAAAGGAAAAAAGGGGGTTGGGTATTATGTTTTGCAAGAAGATAAGGGAGGATAGTGAGTTAGTCATTTTTCTAATGAAAACATCAGTATAGGGGATTCTGAAGAAATAACAAATGAAATAAATTTCAAACACTGGCTCCAAAATTAAATTTACTATGTCATTTTAAATATTTTGCAGACCCAGAAATCAGTATCATACTATCATTTGTATAAATCAAAGAAACACTTGATTTATATCTTAGCTTCCTTCAAGCTTAATATCTTCAGACTCAGTGAAGCAAATATCAGATTTACTAAAAATTTTGAATATTGCTATATTTTAAGTTCAGAGTTATTGACTGTCCTTTTCGTTAATTTATCTGAGCAGATTCATAATGATAGCAAAGATCTATGGGTTAGATTACATATATTTTCCAAACGATTTTTCAGTGAGATAATTTTAACTCTCCTTCTAAGGTACCATGCAATTCTCATACCATAAACTCTATTGTTAAATAAAAATGTTCAGGAAGCTCTGCAAACGCCTTTCTCAGATTTCATGGTCTTCCGTGTGGTGAGCTCTCCTTAGCTTCTAGACCCAGGACCGCTTGTCTCAGGATTAGCAAAGAACAGGCTTAGTGGAAGAGCCAGAGTAACTTTTGTCCTAAGGCATGGTCCCCATCTGCTGTTCCATATCTTCTTCCTCCAGCCCAGGATCCGTGCCATTGCAATCCTTCCCTGGATTTAGAGAAAAACAAACCAGAGAAGACATAGTTTAACTATGTAAACTACTGAGATAAGAGGAAAACACAAGTCCTTGAAATATATGAGTGGAGATATTCTAAAAATTCAAGACTCTAAAATTTTTATTCTCCTTAAAGGAAGTTTTTAAACTAACTTACTGTGTTTTCCCAAATATACTTATAACTGCACAATTATTGCTTTTTTTATTATTGTTGATGGTTCTGTTTCCCTTTTAAGAATTCAATGACCGGGACCAGTGAGATGGCTCAGCGGCATAAGTGCCTGCCTGGCAAGTGCAATGTCCTGAGTTCAACTCCCGGTACCCACATACGAAAAAAGGGCCGGTGATATCGTTCAGTGGCACGGGCGCCTGCTGGTGTGTGAGGTCCTGAGTTTGACCCTCGGTACCCACAAAAAAAAAAAGAATTCAATGACCATTGATGCTAAAAATGATGTATAATTATGAAATTCTTTGAAAAGCAATCTTCCTTGTGCTTAATGGATAGAAAGACATTTTATTAATACATACAAATATCACATAGTCATCATTAATTGAGATAAATTTTTATTGACAATCTATAAGCTAGTTTGAACATTTCAGTCTCTTATAAACTTTTTATAGTAATTTACATTGGCTTTATGAATAGAGAGATATGATTCTGGAGGCTTTTGTTTCTTTAAATTTGTTAGAAATTCACTATTTAATAAGGCAAGATAATTTGTGTTTATTGTCAAACTGCAATTAATTATATACTTCATACTTCTAAAATTTTATATTTTAAAAGTTGGTATTAGGTAATGTGAAAAGATTAATTGAGGTTTAGGAGTCATACATTCTTTCATTCATATCCATTAATTTTTGTACCAGCATGTTAGGTATAGTGGCAAGTATGATGGATAAGAGAATGATGCATGAAATTACCTATCTCTGTGTGTGACTGTATACAAGGGCATTTTCATTTTCATATTAAAGGTGAATATAGGGCCGGGGATATAGCTAAGTGGCACAGCGCCTGCCTGGCAAGCGCAAGGTCCTGCGTTCAATTCCCAGTACCAAAAAATAAATAAATCAATAAATAAATGTGTACCTGTGGTAATAAGGGTATATCAAGCTTAGCAAAATTTGCCAAAAATGTCTAATTAAAAAATATCATTCAGACACAGTAATAAATTTCCTGACTCACAGACATTTTAGAATTATTCTAAAGATACAGATATTTGGGCCAGTGAGATGGCTCAGCGGCATAAGCGCCTGCCTTGCAAGCGCGAGGGCCCGAGTTCGACTCCCGGATCCCACATACGAAAAAGGGGCTGGTGATATCGCTCAGCGGCACCGGTGCCTGCTGGCACGTGAGGTCCTGAGGTCGACCCCCCAGTACCCACAAAAAAAAAAAGATACAGATATTTTTCACAATTTAGTAGACTTAAAGAAGTGAGCTTTTGTCTTACCTTTGAAATCACCTCATTCTTTCATGTTATATTACTTATTTGTATCCTATAAAACAGACTATACTACTATTAATAGAATATGTTCAAATTAAATAGACATCATTCGAGTTGTAACAATATAAAAACAATCATTTTGCAAATTAGTTTTTCTTTTAAAAATTTAATTTCATATTATAATTTTCAGTAAAATCAAGTAACTTTTAATTTTTACTTTTTAGTACATGTTTGCAGCACATAATGATTACATTTATCACAAGAAGTTGTTGCAACTAAAGAATGCATCACAATTCTTTTTATATCCCCTTCCCAATTTTTTCATTTAAAAAGAGATGAAAAATTCCTTTGGACTTCTTTAATGCTTTAAAAATTGAAAAATAACATGCTAAAAATATACAGTCATTGACTAGCACATATTTCAAAATCAAAACACAATTGTCTAGTTTTATAGTTTCAACTTTTTTGCCTCTATTTATTCAAACAAAAACAGAGTCAAAGAGAAGTTGACATTATATTTTGCATTTTCCTCATACAAATAAAAAAAAACCTATGTCATAATGTTAATAATATTGCAGTATAGTTAAAATAATATATAAACTTTTCATATACAACTGCAGGTGAGGAAAGCAATAATTCAATTAAATATTTCAAAAGATGCACAGCGATATTGACTATGTAAATTAATTTGTGAAATCAAATTCTGTAATATTAGAAATCTGATTTAGAAAAGAAAAAAAATGGCCAAAAGTTAAAATTAAGGAATTCTGTCATATTTATTACTGTATTAGTTATAATACAGACTAAGACGCTAAGACCAGGATCACCAAAACTATAGTACTTTGAAATAAGAACAATGTTTTCCACTTAAACATCACATTCCAGGAAGGAGTAACCTAGACATGGCGGGACTCCCATGAGGACATCCAGGGAACAGTGCCTTCTATACCAACATTGATTCCTCTGTATGGTAAAAGCTGATTCACCAGGACTAAATCTGAAAGTCTTCCTACTGAATGGAGGAACGAAAGGTATTACAGGACAAATTCGTTCCTCCTTAAGATTGTAATCTGGAAATTAAAAGATGTTATTTGTATTTGTATCTCAATGGCTGAATTTATTTACATTGTACTTTTCTGCAAGGAAAGCTTAAGTAGAGACCTTCTAGCCAAGAAAATGTGTACCAAAGTAGCTGTCTCTGTTACTAAAATAAACAAGGAAACTGGACACAGCTTAAGAATTAGAAATACCACTGAAAATGATTCTGCCTCGTTGATGTTCATTCTAATAGTAACTGCTTAAAGTGAGATCCCAGACTTTCTTTTTCTTAGACCATTTTTTTGCAATAAAAAAGAGCATATGTTGATTAACATGCAGCTACCACTCACAACTAAGGCATATATTCACATTAATTCACTTGACATATATATAGAGAGAGATCGATATAGGTAAATATAGGCAGATTAGATAGATAGATAGATAACAGACTTATAGTCTGACCAAGCCAGTGCCAAGTCAGTATTAAAAACTAATCATATACAATCTTGTATTTTTGAGAATGGCAGCTTCAGACTAAACTTCTTTTGGGGAAAACACGAATGCAAAGAAGCAATTATAACACAAAACTGTAAGTTCTTTAAGAGTTATCGGTGAGCAGAGGGCTGGGGTAAAGAAACCTTCAAAATAGGATAAATTTTTGGACTAAATCTCATGTTATGATATTATTGAATGTTCTTCAGGAGGAAGTGTAGAAGATACTCAAATTGAAAGAAGGGGAGATATCCAAAGATGTGACATCAAAAAGATCAACAGAGTTTAGATGCCTATTGTATTGACCATATTTCAGTGGAGTACAAGAAGGAATACAGAAGCATTTTACAAACTAGAATTTAATGATGAATTTGATTCAGTGCTGGGAAAATGGGAGTTTTAGTAATTCAACATTATCTTACATTTTGAGTTTTGCAATATGATAGATTGACACCATTGCCTCTCATAACCAAAAAGGAGGGGAAAGTCAAAATCCTACTCAAGGTTTTCATATAATGGTATCCATATGAAGATTAATGAAGATTATTTAAGCTGAAAATATTTCTATTTTTATAATTGAACTGCAGACATAGCTTTAATTGTTTATATGTGATGTTTTTCTGTTCTCCAATATAACCTGTCCTTACAACCATGCAAATAATAAATAAAATCAGCATTCTATCACTGATCAAGTGATAGTTAGGGAGTAGGTATGTTCCCATGTTTTAATATGTATGTAACTTAGGACTCATATTCTTTATTCCAAGCAGCTAGAATACAAGCTATATAAGGAACATTTCTAAAGTGCCATTAGTCATGGTTGGAAAATGAAGATTACCTTTTGTGTCATTATGGAAATGTGTTTTCTTTGATTTTAGGGAGAGGTGAATGTACTTTGAAGGTCCCAGGACCCCTGTGTCTCCAAGGGTGAAGAAATACTGTTTCCATGTTCTAGCTAAATGCCACACAAGGAATAAAAATAATTTTCAATAATGTTCCCAAAAGAAAAGAGAAGAATAAAGTAGAGAAAGGAAAAGTGAGAAAGAGCAGGAGAAAGAAAGAAGCGGTTGGTTAGAGTGAGGAGAGAGATGAAAGTTGTAATTTGGACACATTAGCCAACTGTAATAAAGAATAATTGCAAAACAGAGTGCTTTCTTTCTACTTGATTTTCTCATACATCATTATAAGCTATAATTCTGTATCTGAGTCTATTTGAACATCTGCATTAATACAGAAATTTTGAAGAGTAAGCTTATTTCAGTAGATTTTGAGTGCATTCATTTATTAATGTCTGCAAATCTTATTAAAGAGTTTTACTACATTGGTGGATTTCAAATTTAAATCCCTTTATAGAAAGAAATGCAAAAGCAATAATTGATTTCAATGATTTCCTTAGAACATATTTGTTAAATATTGAAGTAAAGCATATTTTTATGAGAGTTGGTTAAAGTAAAATGAAACAAAGCTGAATAGTGTCATTATGATCTTTCCATTCTTGGTAACTTTCTCACTGTTAATAAATGCATTGACTTTAGACGGGAAAATTTGACTAAATTTTCTTGATACTAAAATTGAAAGCTTACAATGTGTAATGTGGCAGAATGAGTCAGGATAGCTACATTCCCATTAGAATGGGACCACCTGAAATTTCTCAGTGTGTTTATCCTACCTGTCCAAATCCGCATCGCATCACAAGGACAAGATTCACTGAGGGCCGACCTAAGAGAGGCATCTGAATAGAAGAGCAGTTTATGACTGCAGAGGATTAGAGGGAAGTCAGAAAATGGATTTATCTCTGTGATTGAGGTGAAATAATTTCAAGTTTCTGGAAGAAAAACAACGCTCATGTTTAGAGCAGATAGTACACCTTGAGAGAATAAGGTTCTTATGTCTGTTCATCTAATACATTGTAGTTTGTAAAGCTCTGTTTGTTTTTTTCACCACTGCCTTTTACAGTTTGCAAAGATGTTAGCTTGAAAAGGAAATATCCGTTAAATGTTCATTGTGGGTGCTTTGCCCTGCATGGACAGTCTTGCTTGGAAACACTTCTTTTGATGAAATTTCAAAGTAATGTTTATCTTTAATGAGAATACTAGATTTATTTTTAAATGCAGAAGTTTCTTTTTTGTATTATAAGGAGAGCAATAATCGTTAATATGAAGAATTGGAATTTAAAACTTCCTGCTGTTTTGAAAGGTGACTTTGATGTGCAGCTAAGAGATTTTAGGAACTATATCACAAGTAATTTCATAAATTATTCTGGGAGACTTAGACAATGATCAGTATAGTGGGTGTGTTATGTTTTGTTTATTCTCATGTAAACAATAATAGTGTTTTTAAAATAAAAAATGTATTTAAATATTTACTGACATAATATTATGTATAATGAATAATGTATATATATTGATATAAACAGATAAATATTACATTTTTATAGATAACATAGTAAATAAGTTTATTTGTTTTATGTGGATACCGGGAGTCAAACTCAGGACCTCGCATTTGCCAGGCAGGCGCTTATGCCGCTGAGCTATCTCACCAGCCTGGTAAATAAGTTTTTATTTTTGTATAGTGCAGTATATTTTACAAAGATAAGTCTACGTTTCCTTAGTACTTCCTTGATTTGCTTTTTCTAAACTAAGGATCTCGCCTGTACACTTCCCTTGTATCACTTGATCATGGCTTCTGTGATCTTACATTTTTCTACTTTTAAGTGAACTAGATTTAAGAGTCAAAGCCTCGTCTTCTTTATCTTTGTGAACTCAAAAGCTTTCGCAGTGTTTTGCCACTGTCTGCTTTCTTTAAAATATGGAGGCATAAAGATTGAAACAATGTGTAAACATATAGCATTTGTATAACTTTTGTGTGTCTTCACTAAAAAAGCTTCTTATACCACCTATGCCATATTATATACAGCTATATTAAAAATGGGAATGAAATTAAGTATAAAAATAGTATACTCAAATTAAAAGAAATTGTCAATTCAGTGTGTGAAGGCCTCCCTCTCCATTTTCTTCTATGATATGAAGTTTTAGCCCTTAATCTATTAGGCCTTTGATCTATTTTGAATTAATTTTGTATATGGTGTTAGGTAAGTGTCAAATTTAATTCTTTTGTGTGTGGATATCCAGTTTCTCCAACAACATTTGTCTAAAAATCTACCCTTTTATTGAATTGCCATGTACTCAAAAAACTCATTTAACCCTAAGACAGCCTTTTCAGATAGTTTAATTATAATTGTAGAATAAGATGGTTTATGGGATCAGATTTAGAATAATATTTTCTTTATTTTTGTACTTACTGATTTTTAAAAACTTGATAACTGAAAAATAGCTTCATTTATTTTGTTCTCTGGTTATAGCATTTAATTTCATGTCACTAAACTATAGAATCAAAATGGTAAAGATTATAACTTTTCATCATATATATTTTGTCAATAAAATTTGGAGGAAAAGGCTTTATACTTATAAGCTGTTGTTACAGGCTTGAGAGCTAGTTTTCATTTTCGAAATAAATTTACTTAAGCATGACTTCCAATAATTCCTTTCATAGGCATAGTGAAGAATTGATAAAAAATATCAAGGTGTGATAGAAAAAGTCCTGGATTAGAAAATATGTGTACTTTTTCAGTGACTCTTGCGAGTTATTCAGCATATCTGACAGTGGTGATGAGATAGTAATATAGTACTACATTTCAGATCTGTGTCACTAGGTTGATTCTGAATACTTTTTTGTTATGGATTAAATCTGTGATAGTCACTACAGACTTATTAGAAATGAATAATAAATCATAGCATTACAGAACAATGAACATCCTAATCAATTCATCTGCAGCTCACACAGAAACCAATATACAGGAGATGCTTGCACCTTTGAAAGTCTCCATGAAATAAAAGAAAGAGACATGAGTTCTTTACGTGTTTTGTAGTCCACTTTTTCCTTCCAGGATAGGGTCTATATCTTAACCAATATTCTACCCCAGTGCTTGTACCAGTGAGTTGGAATCTGCTGGACAGAAAAAGATGGACATCTATCTCCAGATCTAAGTCCAATAGACTTATTTAGTTGGCAGGTCTAAATGGCTTGCTTGGCTTGCTTTAAAATTTGAAAGAAGAAAACAAAAGATTCCTTAGATTCACAGTATACTGCATTCATCTATGATTCAGTGTACAGCCACTCGTGCACTTTCTTTCGTTTAACCATTACATTATCTTTTCAGTAAATTAGCTTTTATGTTCTCAAATTCACACATGAATACTCTTTAAAGAAGGGTTATTAAGTTGGCTCATTGTCTATGTGATTCTGGTAATCAAAGCAAATTAAGGCTTTGGAAGATTTCTTTCTGGTAATACCTTTCTTTCCGAAGCTAAAGAAAACATGACTACTTGTAACTTTTGTGCTTCTAAAATGTTTATCTAGAACATTAACCATTTCACAATATTTTTCTAGCTTAGACTTTTGTATGAAAATGGAAAAGTTATCTAGAATTTGCAAATATTAATGTTTGTGTATTATGTATTGTGTATTATGTGTAGATATGAATATATTAAATATATCCATGCATGTAGAGATATTTTACATACACACATTTATCCATGCAGACACATGATGAAAAAAAAAAGATTGTGGTTAAATGTGAGGCAATATTCATTTTTATTTTATTTTCATAGTACTTTTGTGTCCTGTCTGAACATACAAGGTATTCTCCATGTTATTGCCTCCACCAATTACGAGCCATCAATTTTATAGACTCCATTACCTAGAGATTAAATTAAGGAAAATAATAATCCATATATTATACTTAATGTGATGCTCAAATATAGATTTATCTTTAAAATATTTAGTAAGATATGAAATAATTCAATTTAATATGGTTTATGAAGAATTTGGCAATGCATAACTATTTTTTCTTATTTAATAATAAATAAATTTTACCATTTAATTTACTGCTAAATTGTTCATGGCTAAATTATCATTTTAATCATATTTAAGAATAAAGAATCTAAATCTGTTCTTTATAGTGTTCTCTCAAGTAGAATGCTCAAAAATAGCATTTTTATACTTCTAAAATACAATAATAATAATTCACCCTACAAATAACTGGAGTTTTTGCAGTGTCTAAAATTTCTTCAAAATCATCATGAGTTGATTTAGGTTGGATACGGTTTTAGTGTTAGGCACATTTTATTACATTATAATTTTTCATTTTACATATATGAAAAGTCATTAATATTATATTAAATCCATAGTGCCTCAATAACAAAATGCCACAGAAGAGGTGACTTAAACTGCTTAAAATTATTTTTTGTGGTTCTAGAGTCTTAAAGTCAAGTACCAAGTCATTAGTAGGGTTGGTTTATTCTGAGGCTTCTCTCTTTGGCTTTCAGATAGTTGTCTTCTACTAGTGTTCTCTCACAGTCTTCCCTCCTTTGTGTGCATATCACTAGTGTCTCTTCATCTCTCTTCTTTTATAAGGACATCAGTTAGACTGGATTTGGGCTCTGCCTTATGATCTCATTTTGATTTACTTACCTTCTTTAAGGTCTTATCTCCAAACATGTTCACACTGTAAGGTACTGTGAATTAGGTCCTCAAAATATGACATCAGTGGAACATAATTCAACCATTAACAATTAGGCAGAAAAATTTTTACACTATATCAGTGCACTCCAATTTTAAGAAAGATACAACTATTTCTGTTTTATAACCATAATTTGAGGTTTTAAAACCTCAAATTATCTTGCTATCATTAGATGCTAAGTTTACAGCTTTTATTCAAAACATAACTGTTTGATTTTAATTATCTTTACTTAACACATATATTTACCACAAAAATGGTGGAGAGCATACAGTCATAGTGTGACAGGAACTGTGCCCCACAATTGTTCTGTTATGATGGAAAATTTTTCCTGACCTCCTGGACCAGGCAATACATGAGCAAAGTTAAGCATCAAATCTAGACAGTCTCTTAATCATTTAGTAATAAAATGTTTCTGATGTCTTATTCCATGTGTTCAGTTGTATCTTATAAAGAGACATGTTGAAGTCCTATCAGCTGGTACCCAGGAATATGATTTTATTTGGAAATAGGGCCTTTGCAGATGTATTCAAGTTAAGATAAGATCATACTGGATTAGAGTGGGCCCTATTACAATGACCAGTATTCTTATAAGAAGAAGGAAGTTATTGTTTTGTGGATTTAGACATTTAGAGAAGAATGTCATATGAAAATGCAGAAGGAAATGTTGAATGATATATCTACAATGGCAAGAATTACAAACAAATCTGAAACTATAATAGCTCAAGCAGATTAAGTGGAATGTCTGTCCCATATTTGACCCATCGCTGTATTTTGAAAGCATGGGAAGAGGGATGCATGGAAGAAATTCTTCAGAAACTTTTGAAGGAGCCTACACTACTGAAAACTTCGTTTGGACTTCAAGCTTCCAGAATTGTGAGACAATGACTTTCTCTTGCCTAAAGTCACTCATTTTTGCTACAGTCATTGCAGGAAATTAATACAGATTATTATACTGAAAATATGTTGTGGCTGTAACAAATCCATAGAAATTTTGAAGTTGTTTGGGAATTGGTTTGGAGAACTTTGAGGCACATGATAATAAAATCTTACAATCCTAGCTGATAGGATACTTTAATACTGATAGTAAAATGGATGTTGTAGGTGTTCTGGAGAGACATTAGATGAAAATAAGGACAGTAAAGAAAGCTGTCAGGAAACTGAACTTGAATATTTAGCTAAGGGAGATTTCCTGGCAAGAAACAGAAGATTCAACTTTCTTTCTCTTTATTCCTTATAGAAGAATGTGAAAGAAAGCAAGTTAATGAGGAAAAGAACTCCCAAGAAAAATAAATTAGCTCCTTCCTGATGAATAGGAATATTCTGAGCATATAGAGATACCATGCTCTGGACACATCCAAGAGTGTAGCTGGACAACCTTCCAGTGAGGAAATCAGGTCTATGATGCATGCATTGATCAACTGTGACACCAAAAACATGGATTAGTGGTGGATTTATCTAAGTAGGTACCATGAGTATTGTTCTAGTTCACAGACATATGTTCCCTTAACATCCATGGTCGATGAGAGCAGAACCAGTAAATGAAGGCCAGAGAATTATGGCCAGCACTAATGGGGATAGAAAGGACAGAACAGGGGCTGCAGATATAGCTCAGCTGCTTGGCACCTGCCTGGCAAACCGGAAGTCCTGAGTTAGATTCCCAGTTCCAAAAGAAAAAGGACAACACTGAGACACAGAAGATCATTCAGAGGCTTAAAATCTCATTGCATTGCCGTGCATTGTTGTGAACTTTGTTGTGAACCTGCTTTATGCTAGTACTCCTAGTCTTCATTTTTCTCCCTTTTGGAATGGGAATATGATATAATGATTCCAATGTTCAAATCCTAATTCAAAGCAGAAGGCTGGGCCTTAGGAAGTGATTAGATTATGGAGACGGCCTTCCTGAGTGGATTAGGGATGGCAAAGAACATATTTATCTTTTACATCATGTGAAGTCACAATGAGAATGACCTTTCTATCTACTAACAAACAGAACTCACAATTCAGAATCTCTGTTAGTGCCTTAATCTTGCACTTCTTAGCCTTGATAAGTGTGAGGAATAGATTTCTACTAATTATCAACTATGTAGGCTATGGCATATTTTATAACATATGAAATAGAATATCTAGCTATATTTGACCCATTACTGTATATTGAAAAAAGATGTATTGTCTGAATGCACAAGTCAGTGGAAGGAGATGAATTATACTTTAAGATTGACAATACCAATTTATCCATGTCTGATTTATATGATTTAGATGGTGAGCTTGAGAATTTTTGAGTTGGCAATTAGATGATAGTAGGGATTTAAGAGTTGCAATTTGATAGATAATACTTCTGGAGATGTTACATGAGTGAATGCATTTTTCACACATAATAGACAAGAATTACTGGAAGAAAGCCCCAACCTCAGATATCTATGGAAGCGACCTTATTTGGAAATAAGATCATTGCAGAACCAGTGAAGATAAGATGAAGTCACAATTTATAAGAGTACTAATCAATTGACTGGTGACTTTTACAGAAAAAAAAAAGAGATACAAAGACAGTAAAATAGGAAGAGTACCATGTGATGAAAGAGGAAGAAATTAGAATGATGGGTCTGTAACTGAAGGAATATAAGTGATTGTCAACAATAATAGAAGCTGAGACACACGCCTTTGGTGGGTGGACTGGCCGGAACACCAAGACCAAGCACAGCGAGGCCCGGTCATGCAGGTGCACACATGCCTTTGGAGGGCGGAGAAATCAGTGAGACCAGCAAGTGGAAGTGTCTGAAGCAGCAGCGAAGAGCTGGTAGTTGGGCTCTGGAGAACTCTACCAACAGAAGACCAGTCCTAGCCCCCACATCCAGCAGCCAAGATCAGCTCCATACCCAGGATATTCCTGGGAATTAACATGACACTATCACAGAACTGTGAACACCAGAGGTATTTTATGACTTTTATTCTCCCTTGTCTGATAGGCTATCCCTTGACTGTTTTGTTGGATGTCATCTTGTTTTGTTTTGTATTTTGTGGTTATTTTTGTCTTGGGGCTTTTTTTTTTCTCTCCTCTCTTTCTCTGGTCTCCTTTTTTTCTTTCATTTCTTCTCTTTTTTTATTCTTCTCTTTCTTTCTTCTTTTTTTCACTGTGTAAGTTTCTTACCTATCTTTTAATTTTCCTTTATTGATCCTCTTTCTCTCTTTCTTCAACTACTTCTTGAATTTAAACTTTCAAGTTAGTAAACATTGCCTCTTGCCTTTCTGATTACTCCTGCTACTATTTCATTCTTTCCCTCCAGTGTCCTGCAGTTTCCCAAAACTCCAGTGATCATCCTTTGGCTCCAGCCTTCACTCTATGTATTTGACCATATTCATCACTTTATCCTGTCCTCTACCCATCTTAACCCTTCACCACCTGCAGAAGGGTAAAATCACTCCATTAAGGGGAGAATCACTCCATACAAGTGCATGGTGTATGTTTGATTTTGTTATAAAACTTTAGAGCTCGCTCCTGTGGTTGGAGGTAGCATGTTCATGGTTACCATAGTTTCTCAGTAGTTAAGCTGTACCTGAAACTATTGTTATAGCTAACAGTACTAATTTAACCAAGGTATCATACATATTATAATCAGTTTTTCTCCCTTGCATGATAACACTGCTTTTGTATGGGTTTCATAATCATCACCACATCCCACTACCAAAGGATTGGTGGCTGAGCCAAATAATAACTTTGCATTCATTACAAATTGGGAAGATGGGCTCTTGAGATAGCTACAAAGAACCACCTACATCTAGAGGACATTCCAGAAGAACAGACATCTCCTAGGGAAGCATTATTCTAGTGGCAAAACTATCATAACAAATGGGCAAGATCAATACAGAAAATAAAATAAAATAAAAAAGAGAAAAAGAAAAAGACAAGATGCAAAAGCAAAATGCAACCCCAGACCCCAGCCTACCCAGGACAAGCCTGGAACACGATGAGATGATGAAATTGGAAGTCAAACACTGGAACTTTCTGAAATGATAGCAACAGAAGTGAAAAAACAAGTGGAAAATGCTATATAAAAAATAATATCAGGTAGAAAAAGAAATGCTTAAAATCAAAGATAGTAGAGAAGACACAGATAAAAGATGAGATAAGCTTAGAAAAATGATGGAAACAGGGCTGGTGAGATGGCTCAGGGGTGTGTGTAAGTGCCTGCCTGGCAAGCGCGAGGGCCTGAGTTCGACTCCCAGAACCCACATACAAAAATAGGGTCGGTGATATCGCTCAGCAGCAAGGGCACCTGCTGGAATGCGAGGTCCTAAGATCAACACCCCGTAGCCACAAAAATAAAAGATGGAAACAAAAAATGCCCAACATAGGAAAGAAATGGAATCCATGAAACAGATCCAAACAGAAATCCAAGAGATTAAAACCTCCACCGAAAGTATATGCAACAGATTGAATGAAGGAGAGAATAGGTTATCAGATCTTGAAGGCAGAATTGCAGCTAGTGATCATGGAAAGAAAGATACCTTAAAAATATCAAGAGACAGTGAAAAACCAATCAGACAGCTACAAGATCATGCAAAGAAGAATAACATAAGATTGATCGCAGTCAATGAGAAAGCTGGAGAAACTGCAAACACCATTAAAAAGAAAAAACTTCACAGAAAAAATTGCAGAAAATTTCTCAAGTGTGGATAAAGAATTTGTTATACGAATAAATGAAGCATATAGACTCCAAACAGCCATGACCCAAATAAAACCAGAACAAGGCATAAAACAATCAAGATTCCAGAAATCCAGCACAAGAAGAGAATACTGAAAGCTGTTACAGAAATAAACAGATCACCTATAAAGGAAAGCCCATCAGAATCACAGCAGACTTCTCAACACAGACACTCAAGTCAAGAAGAGCTTGGAGTGAAGTATTTCAACGCCTGAAAGAAAACAACTTCCAACCCAGATTGATGTACCCTCCAAGACTATCTTTCAAAATTAATGGAGAAATAAGGTACTTCCATGACAAAGAACAACAGAAGAAATTCTTGACCACCAAACCAACCCTACAAAGAGTACTGAAAGATATTCTAGACAGAGATAAAAATGACCACAATTAGGGGGCTGGGGATATAGCTCAGTAGTATGAATGACTGCCTGGTAAGTGCAAGGTCCTGAGTTCGATTCCCAGTACCAAAAAAAAAAAAAAAAAAAAAAGAAAGAAAAAAAGAAAGAAATGACCACAATAACAAGAACAACAATGGAAAGAATCCACGAGACAGGGCAAGCAGTTAAACAGGGAAAAAGCAGGAACCTACAGCAGGAAAATACGATGAAAAAGATATGTTAATACACATTAGTTATAACCATCAATGTTCATGGCCTCAATTCACCAATCAAAAGAAACAGACTGGTAGAATGCATCAAGAAACAAGATCCAACAATATGCTGTATAAAAAGAAGTACATTCAACTCAAAAAGAAATTCATAGACTGAAAGTCAAAGGATGGAAAACAAACTTCCATGCAACAGGAACCCAGCAAAAAGCAGGAGTGGCTATTCTGTTTACAGACAATGTGAACTTCAAACCAAGAATGATCAAAGGAGATAAAGAAAGTCACTCCATATTTGTTAGGGGAAAACTTCAAGAGGAAGAGATAACAATCATAAATATGTTTGCACAAAATACAGGAGCACCCACCTATGTAAGGCAATTATTAATAGACATGGAAAATCAAATAAGCAATAACACAATTGTAATGGGAGACCTTAATACCCCATTGTCACAAAAAGATAGATCAGCTAGACAAAAAATCAGCAAAAATATATCAGAACTGAATGATACCTGTGAAAAAATGGACTTAGTAGATGTTTTCAGAGTGTTCCACCTAACATCATTAGAATTCACATTCTTCTCAGCTGCACATGGGGCCTTCTCTAATATAGACCATATACTAGTCCACTAAATATGCCTAAGTAAATGCAAAGGAATTGAAATTATCCCATGTATATTATCTGACCAGAGTGCATTGAAATTGGAAATTAATGGCAATGGAAACCATAAAAGCTCCATAAATACATGGAAATTAAATTACACCCTCCTAAACAACCAATGGGTCACAGATGAAATTAAAGAAGAAATTAAACAATATCATACTTACAACTAAATGAGAAAGCAGATACAACATACCAGAACTTATGGGACACAGTGAAAGCTGTCCTAAAAGGGAAATTTATAGCAGTGAATTCTCAGATCAGGAAAACAGAATGAGCACAAATAAACAACCTAATGTTGCACCTCAAGCTTCTAGAAACAGAAAAGCAAGACAAGCCCAAAACCCATACAAGGGAAGACATTTTAAAGATCAGAGCAGAAATTAACACAATGGAGATTAAAAATTAATAAAGGAATTAATGAATCAAAGAGTTCGTTCTTTGAAAATATAAATAAGATTGATAAAGCCTTAGCCAATCTTACCAAAGAAAAAAAAGGAAAGAAAAGACTGAAATTCATGCATTGAGGAATGAAAAGGGTGAAGTCACTACAGATCTTGGGAAATTCAGATCTTTAATCCCAATACAGAGCGACTTCCCTATAAATCCCAACATTTTTGCTCATTGCTTGTGGGTTACCTGATTCTCACTCTTCGCTAAGAAATATTGTCTTTCTTGGCCTTTTTTGTCTTAATATTCTCAATGCAACCACAGGAATTATTATTATTCAAGGGCCTGCCTGGTATAACCAACACACTCACATACATTTTATTTTCCATCTCCCATTATTATCTCTTGAAACTATTCAGTTCTTCCCACAAAGCCTTATATTTTTGTCTAGTCCTGGTATTTCTTTGTTCCATATATATTTAAACTTTAAACAAACAGCCAGGAAATACAGAGAAAATACAAGAGAAAGAAAGATTCAAATTACAAAATATAGCAGTTGGGTTCGCCTTGTGATATTTTTCACTGTGCTCTTGGTTATTATGTGTGACACTCATATCTTAATACACAGCTCATAAGTATATTATACTTGTTATTTTATGACTTTTTATTGAAACTAAAGAATAGCATCTGATTCAAATGAAAAGTGGACATATAAATGCATTGCAATTGTTAAGATATAAACAATTGAGTTTGTGGAAAGGCTCAACAGAAATTTATGAATATAATTTGGAAATTTTTCACAGAACTAAAATGCTGTACAATAGTTCTTATTCATGAGATTCTGGCTAATTTAATTGATTGACTTATTGAAACTCTATAAGAAATAATAAAGTTTGCCTGAGAGCTCTGGAGATTCAAAGAAACATTGTGTATGAAATGCTGTTGATTTCTGCTTTTTCTTATGTAAGCAATGAATGTCCTGAAAGAGAAAATTTCCCAGACAATGTAATTTTCAGTGAAAGGTTTTGTGAATCCACGTAATAATTACTTCTAAAAATGATGTTTCTTCCTCTGGAAGAGTTTCTCAAAACTCTGTTGCCAGTTGCCTGATGGTATAGAAGTGAGAATTCACATGTCTGGGATTCTATGAACATCAATATTCACAAAACAATCATTTAGAGGTTTGTTTTATAAAAAATGCCCTTTGTAAGTTTATTATAAAATGTATTTGCTTTAGTAGATTTTAGTATTTTTGTTTTCTTGTCCAATTGCAAAATCTATGCACTGCATCTCTAATGCTGGAGGATATGTGTACTACTGAAACACTCTCATGTAGATCCAAAAGCATTAATTTGGGGAAATCCATCTCCCATTATTATCTCTTGAAACTATTCAGTTCTTCCCACAAAGCCTTATATTTTTGTCTAGTCCTGGTATTTCTTTGTTCCATATATATTTAAACTTTAAACAAACAGCCAGGAAATACAGAGAAAATACAAGAGAAAGAAAGATTAATAAATAAAGCCAGAATTTATTTAAAAAGTGAAGAAAATCTTACAATAGCCAGAAAAACAGAATAGTCCAAAAGAAATTACAATAAGAAAATTGTGTAAGAGTATTGGATTTAGGGCCTCCTATGAATTTTATGTGTAATATTTTGATTTTCTTTAGACCTGTATCCCTCAGTTATTCACTTTCTTTTAAAAGTATGTGTAGTATAAGAGGCCCTTGTGTTTGATGTTTTTTGGCTTAAAATAAATATTAAATATAAATTCAAGTGTCTGTAAGATGTTCCTTGAAAGCTTATTAAAATTAAAGTAATTATTTTAAAGTAATACAATTTCCTAATGTAATACAATTAGGAAATGAAAACACAACAGAATACAAATTTGTAAAAGAAACTAAAATTTAAGCACAAGCAAATGGAGATGCTACAAAGAAAGCCAATTTGGTTGCAGAACCCTATCTAACACGCTGTGGATTTTGCCAGAGGGAAGATAGCCTCTTTAACAAATGGTGCTGGGAAAACTAGTTATCCACATGCTGAAGACTGAACCTCAACCCATATCTCTCTCCATTCACTAGAATAAAATCAAAATGGATCAAAATATTAAAATAGAAACACGATGTACTAGAAAAGACACTAGGTAAAACTCTTGAAGACTTAAGTGTAGGCAAAGACTTTCTGAACAGAACCCCAGTTACAGAAGTAATATTGCAAAGAAGCAATAACTGGGATTCCATCAAATTAAAAAGCTTCTCCACAGCAAAGGAAACCAACAGAATGATGATCCAACCTATAAATGGGAAAAAAGTTTCTCCAGCTTCTCTTCAAAAGACTAATATCTAGAATGTACAAAGAACTCTAAAAACTTAGACCACCCAAAATTAAGGACCAAATTCTTAAAAATGGCCATCTCGGGCCGGTGAGGTGGCTCAGTGGCATAGGCGCCTGCCTGGCAAGTGTGAGGTCCTGAGTTCAACCCCTGGCACCCACATTAAAAAAAAAAAAAGAAAAAAAGGCCATTTGAAATGAGTAGACACTTCTCAGATGAAGAAATACAAATGGCCAATAAATAAATGAAAAAATGTTCAACATTGTTTACCATTTGAAAAATGCAAATTAAAACAACACTAAGATTCCATTTCACTCTAGAAAGAATGGCTACCATCAAGAAATAAACCAGGGGGCCAATGATATGGCTCAGCAGCATAAGCGCCTGCCTGTCAATCGCGAGATCCTGAGTTTGACTCCTGGTACCCACATAAAGGAAAAAAAGGGCTGGTGATATCGCTCAGCGGCATAAGTGCCTGCTGGCAAGCACGAGGTCCTGAGTTCGACTTCTGGTACCCACATTAAAAAAAAAAAAAAAAGAAAGAAAGAAAGAAACCAGGGCCGGTCATATGGCTCAGAGTCATAAGCACCTGCCTAGCAAGTACGAGGTCCTGAATTCAACTCCCGGTACCCGCATATAAAAAAAAAAAGAAAAGGAAAAAGAGGGGCTGGTGGGATGGCTCAGTGGTGTAAGCGCCTACCTGGCAAGCATGAGGGCCCAAGTTCAACTCCCGGTACCCACATATGAAAAAAGGGCTGGTGATATCGCTTAGCGGCACAGGTGCCTGCTGGCATGTGAGGTCCTGAGGTCGACCTCCGCTACCCACAAAAAATAAAAAAAAAAGAAACAGAAATAAACCAGTAACAAATGCTGGCCAGGCTGTGGGAAGAAAGGCTGTTGGTGGGGATACAAATGGATACAACTACTATGAAACTTAGTGTGGATATTCTTCAGAAAACTAAAAATAGAAATTTCATTTGATCCAGGTATTCCTTGTCTAGGTATCTTCCCAAAAAAGTTAAAGAGTTCATACCACAGTATGCATCCCCATGTTTATAGCAGCAAAATTTATAATAGCTAAATATTGGGAACAGCCTATATATCCATTAACAGGTAAATAGATAAACAAAAAATGTGATATTTATACACAGTGGAGTACTGTCTGCTGTAAGCAACAATACTTTAGTTATTTGTAAGAAAATGGATGAGCCTTGAGGCCATAACATTAAGTGAAGTAACTCAGATATGCAAACTTAAATATTGCATTGTGTCTCATATATGAAAACTATGTGTGTGTGTGTGTATGTATATAATGAATGAAATAAAAGAGATAACAGGAAAAAGAGAGAGAAAAAATTATTGTAATACAGTGCGGTTAATGTATCTAAAAGTGTACCTTGATTTAGTACAATAATCTTACATGTCTTACATGTTTATTGGCCTACTAGTCTGGTTTTAAATTTGTACGTGTGATAATTAACTTTATAAGGACTTATGTGATCTCATGCTGGCAAAATAAGAGAATGGAGGGAAGAAAAAGAAAAGAAATATGTATAGGTACCAGTTCCCTACAATGAATGAAATGATTGTGTACTGTAAACATGTATTAATAAAAATAAAAACAAATTTTTTTAAAGAGAGTAAACCCCTCAGAGAAGAAAAACAATACATAATATAATGTAACCAGAAACAAAAATGGAGATAGATTTCACAAAAACAACATGAGAATCTATATAAAATTTAAATATCATAAAAATTTCTGAGAAAAATTATTTAGCACATCTAATTTTGCAATTAGACAAACTTTAAACAAGTGTTTTTTTTTTATTTTATGGAAAGGAAGGAAGGGAAAAGAAAAAAGCAATCATGTTTTCACAGATATGATACAGCAAAGTTTACGTCTTCAGTGCTTTTTTGAAAAATATATTGGAACATGGACCCCCCCAAAAAAAAGAGAATGAAGCTACCAATAAAGAGGACACAGAAGTGGGAAATCATACCCTTACAAAGGACAGACAGAAAAGAAATCTGGGTATGCTATTAAAAAAGAATTAAAAGTGGATGTGGTGCAATTATAGTGTTTTACATTTATATATATGTGACTATGAAACTGTGAAGATAGATATATTTGTGGAGCTTCAACTATTAAACATTACTGGCAGCAAGGTATGCCTTATTATAGGAGCATCTCTTCAGTATTTTGCATGACTTGGTATCTAAGTAACAATGGTTTTATTGTTGCCATTTTTGAAAAGATGTGTAATCAATCAATAGTACACTTTTGTTAGTTACTCCCCTTTATAGCTTTATAGTTATGCCATTAAAATCTTTACTTTGTTAATATTTTTCTCTGTACATCTTCCCAGAAATACTAAGAAGTAACTCATGTCAGTAACAGAATCTGTTATTGGGGATTTTCCTTCTTATCTTGTCTATCAGTGTTTTTAGAAATCTGTTTGGTTCATAGATTATAAAGGCCTTATTCAAAGTGAATATTTTTAGAAATGAAACTTTTGACTTAAGAGCTTTAAATAACATTTTTAGTGAACACAAAGACATGCAGTAAATAACTATAGAAATGGTCTAGGAATAATTTTGCTTTTAATTGAGCTTTTTTTAACTTTCTTGTAATATTTACATTCCTCAGCATCAACTGCACCCTCATTTCTATTCTATGACTTTTTAAAATACCTTGTAGTCTTTTCTCTGCATTTTTTCAAGTAACGCATCTCTGACAAACCTCCACTTTTCTCAACTTCACCACTTTATCCTTGGCTCTTGCCTCTTTAGAAAAGTCAGAAATAAAATAAGGTATGCACTTATTAAAAGTCCTTATAACTTTCAAATTTGTCTAAATACAAGTCCATTCTTACTCTTGAAATTCGGTAACTGTATTACAGGTGAAGCACTATGCCAAGCATTTGGAATATAAGAAAATGTCATCTATTCAGGAGTTCACCATAATTGTAGAACGTTTGTGAAACTAAACCCTCCATATACTAGTTATATTAAAGGCTCCTATCTCTTTGAGGATTAAATTCTCCACTAATAATTATTCTCTTTGTTACATATCCAAAACATTTTGTCCAATGGATTCTTCACTTTGCCTTATGACCATAGTGTAAATAAGAATCTCAATGTTAACTAAATTCTTACTAAAAGAACAGGTAGATTTAAGAGAACATCAGACAGCTTAAGAGATTGAAAGTTAAAATGCTTTTAAGAAGTTACTAGAAGTTAATTTTAGAAATATAATATAGGTTAGATGAGAACACAAAGAATCATCTATTTATTCTGAATATTCAGGAATGAACAGAAAGTAAAAGTAGGGATGTGACTGTCTAAATGCTTTCCAGTGATAATTTCCAGTTTTCTACATGCATTTTTTCTTGAGGCTCTGCCAGGTACAGCTAAATTAGAATCTCATGTTGTATTCATGGCAGAAATAAGTTTCATTAATGCTGGATGAGGCTGAAAGTGGTAAAGCTCTTTGAATAGAGACTCTTATGAGTTATGTTCACCTATGATGTCCTTATGCATTGATTAAAGCCTGGGGATGGTGGGTAAAAACAAGACAGTTTGAATGTGGAGACAGAAACCATATGAAATAAGTTTCCAATGTTGTTTTCACTTCATAGGCCCTAGCTCATACCTTTGATCTTGCCATGCGGTCCTTGTTTTTTTTTCCCCAAATTGAATCCTGCAACAGTCACTTTCCAGTTTTAGCTGCTGTGTCAAATAGGCTTTTCTTCACTTTCCAGTGATTTCCTATAGGGAACTTGAAGATTTCTTTTATTCTCAAAACTGGCAGAAACTCTGTTGCCTTGGCTATACACAGGTTTAATTCTTTAAAGTCTACTGGGGGGGGCTGGTTTATTCACTAGCTCATATTTTGGATTTCACAAAACTGGATATCATTTATTTTTTTGTCAATGTTGAAGTTTTTAAATTTTTCTATTATATTTGCTCTATTTCTGATATAGATTTGGTATATAATAAAACCTATCAACTGGTTCTGTCATCTCAAAACATTATAGATTTATTTTAAAATAATTAAAATGTTAAATCATTTTAACAATTTAATGGCCTCTTTTTTATTAATACATGGTTGCACTACATAATGTTTAATTCCTTGTGTGGAGCTGGTACAAGTACATAACAGACTTTGATTCCTTTTTTCATATTCTTTTCCACTCCTTCCTCTCACCTCTTTCCATCTTTTGATCTCCTTCCCAATTGAGAAAAATCTATCTCCCTACATTTTACTATCTAATTTTTACTTTACTCTTTATTTATAATTTGAGTTCCTTATTTAATGGAAACCATATAATATTTAATCTCATGTGTCTCATTTATTTCACTTATTATTATGTTCTCAAAGTACATCTATTTTCCTACAAATGACTCAAATTTACTTCTCTTTATGGCAAAATGGTTCTACATTTTGTGTACCTACCACATTTTCTTTATCCATTTATTTGTGGATGGACATATAGGCCACTTCCAAGATTTTCCTATTAAGAATTGTACTGCTACAAGCACAGGTATGCATGTATCAATGTTACATGATGTCTTTAAATCTTTGGGGAAGACATCTAGAAGGGAAATGTCTGAGTCAAATGGAATTTCCAATTTTAGATTTTGAGGAATCTCTGGAAAGATTTTCATACTAGCTGTATTAGTTTACATTCCCTTTAAAATGTAAAAAGCTTCCTCTTTCCCTGAAGTTTTGGCAGTATTTGTAATTATTTGATTTCTTAATGATGGTAATTATTTCCTTCAATGTAGTTTTAATTTGCATTTCTCTAATTGCCAGCAATGTTGAGCTTTTCTTCATGTGCTTATTGTTCATTTGTATTTGTTCTGTAAATTTCTGTGTTTTCTTTTTTCTAGTTTTATTGATTTATACTTTTATTGAATGGTGGTATGCTGGTATAATTTCAATTGTTTTACATTTACTTAAACTTGATTGATTCCTAGTATGTGGTCTACTCTGGAGAAAGTTCCACGTACTGCTGAGAGCAATGTGTATTCTGTTGTTGGATGGAGCACTGTAGATTTGTGTAAAAGCTCTATTCAACTCTGATATTTCTTTGTAGATTGTTTATCCAGTTGATTAGTCTGTTTGTGATAGTGAGATATTGAGGCTCCTCACTATAATTGTTTTTAAGTTTATTTGGTCTTTTATGTCCAGTAACACTTCTTTTTTGAAGTTGAGTATGCTATTTTTTGGTGTTTATATGTTAATAATTGTTATCTCTTCCTGTTTGATTATTCTTCTAACCAATGTATAATGACCTTCTCTATATCTTTTTATCATATTTAGCTTGAAGTCCAATTTGTGTGAATATAGAATATCTGCACCTGCTTTTTATATTTCCCATTACATGAAATACTGTTTTCTATCCTCTGATTTTTGGTGTATGAGTTTCTTTTTTAGACAAATGTGTTTCATCAATATGGCTTACCACTGGATTTTGTTTCTTAATCCATTCTTTCTGTCTGTCTTTTGATTGGGTAACTGAGACCATCACACTGAGAGTTACTACTTATAGGTATTATTATTTCTGTCATTGCCTTATTTTCTTTTGATAATTCTGTATCTTTGGCTTCTGTTTAACTGATCACCTTTACTGCTGTTTTATTCTATTACAACTTTTGTCATTGTTACCTTTCTAGGATATTATTTTGTCATTGTCTCTTTCTAGGATATTTTTTGAATTCTTTGGAGTGCTGGAATAGAGGTCGTGAAGTTATTTAGGTGTTCTTTGTAATGGAAATACCTTATTTCTCTGTCAATTTTGTTTATTTATTTATTTATTTTTATTTTTTACATTTATTTTTTGGCACCAGGAATTGAACTCACAACCTCGCACTTGCCAGGCAGGCACTGTGCCACTGAGGTATATCCCCAAACACATTTTTTTATTTTAAAGAAAAAAAAAACAATGATATAAAATTTCAAAACAATATAGTAAGAGAGTAACAATGGTTAGTACATTGCTTACAGTTATCTTCAAAGTAGTTGCTCAGATTGCAAGATACAGGCATGAAAAATTGATGAAACGATATAAACATAAACCTTTCTTTTCAATGAACTAATAGAAATTAGTACTATAGCTATCTGAACTATCATATATATATATATATATATATATGAAAATAATATATATATGCAGGAAAATAATATATATATTCTTATATTTCCTATACATATATACATACTCTTTTCCTTTTCCCTTTCTTCTTTTCTCCTTTTCCCCATCCCAGTTTCTCTTTCCTTTTGAATAATTTCTTCCCATTTCACACTATCTATTTTACATTTTGGGTCTTATTTATTTTTTTCAGCTTCTTAAATAGGGAGAAAATAAGATGTTTATGCATGTGAGACTGATTTATTTCACTTTTGAGTATGGTCTCAAGTTGCATCCATTTCCCTACAAAAGTCTCGAGTTTATCCTTCTTTATGACTGAGTAGAATTCCATTATATAAAAATACCACATCTTTTTTATCCATTCCTCAGTTGATGGGCATTTGATTTGTTTCCAATATCTAGCTATTACAAATTCTGCTGCTATAAACATGTGTGCATGTATATCACTGTGGTATTTAATTCTTCTGGGAAGATACTCAGAAGGAGAATAGTGGGATGGAATTGGACCTCTAATCCAAGTTTTTAGAGGAATCTCCACACTGCTTTCCACAGTGGTTGTACTAGTCTACACTCCCATCAACAGTGGAGAATTGTTCCTTTCTCCCCACAACCCCACAGCATTAGTTATTGGCTGATTTCTCGATGACAGCCATTCTTCTGGGATGAGATGGAATCTTAGTGTTATTTTAAACTGCATCTCTGAAATGGACAATGATGTTGAACATTTTTTATTATATTTATTTGTTATCTGTATTTCTTCATCCAAGAAGTGTGTATTCATCTCAGATGCCCATTTTTGGATTGGATCTTTAAATTTGGGGAATCTGATCTTTTTCAATTCTTTATATGTTCTAGATAAATGTCCTTGGTCTGAGGGACTGTTGGCTAATTTTTTTCCAATTTTGTGGGTTGTTTTTCACTTTGCTGGTGAGTTCTTTTGATGTAAAAATCTTTTTAACAAGATGAGATCTCAGTTGTTCATTCTATGGAGTATTTCTCATGCAGTTTGGGTTTTGTTCAAGTCTCTGACTACACCTATGTCCTCAATATTTCTGCCTAATTTCTCTTCCAGTAGATTCAGTATTTCTGTTTTAATATTTAGATGTTTGATCCATTTTCACTTAAGTTTAGTGCATGGTGATAGATATGGGTCTAGATTTAGTCTTTGACTTATATACAGCCAATTTTTTATAGCATCATTTATTAAAGAGGCTGTCTTTCTTCCACTGAACATGTTTGGCCCCTTTATCAAAGATAAGGTGGCTGAGTGTGTTTGTAGTTGTCTGCATCTTCTAATCTGTTCCGCTGGTCATCAGGTCTGTTTTTCTCCCAGTACCATGCTGATTTTATCACAGTAGCTTTGTAGCATAATCTCAAGTCAGGGATTGTGATGCCTCCTACCGTCCCTTTGTTCCCCAGAATTGCTTTTGCTATGCTAGGTCTCTTCTGGTTCTATATAAATTTTAGAAATATTTTCTCTAGTTCTGTGAGTTATGCTAATTGTATTTTGATTGGGATTGTCTTAAATCTGTATAACAATTTTGGGAGTATGGCAATTTTCACTATGTTGGTTCTTCCTATCCATGAGCAAGGGATATCTTTCCAATTTCTGATATACTCTTCCATCTCCTTTTTCAGAGTACTGTCATTTTCAATGTATAGATCTTTTACTTCCTTTGTTAGATTGATTCCTAAGTATTTCATTTTTTGGATGCTATTGTGTAGGGTGTGTTTTCCCTAACTTCTCTTTCAGTGAGTTTGCTGTTAGTGTACTGGAATGCTATTGTATTGTGAGTGTTGACTTTGCATCCAGCTATGCTACCAAATTTGGTTATTAGGTCAAGAAGTCTTCTGGTGGAGTTTTTGGTGTCTTCTATGTAAAGTATCATGTCATCTGCAAATAATGATAATTTAACCTCTTCCTTTCCTAACCTTATTCCATTTATTTCTCTCTTTTGTCTAATTGCTCTAATGTTTCCAGAACTATATTGGATAAGAGTGGGGATAGTGGACATCTTTGTCTTGTTCCTGATTTTAGAGTGAAAGCTTTCACTTTTGTCCATTTGCTATGATGCTGGCTGTTGGATTGTCATAGAGGGCTTATCAGGTTGAGGTAAAGACCATCTCTCCCAACTTTCTGTAGGATTTTTTATCATGAATGGGTGTTGGACTTTGTCAAAAAGTTTTTCTGCATTTATTGAGATGATCATGTGATTTTTATCTTTGGCTCTGTAGATATGCTGTATTACATTTATTAAATTGTGTATGTTGAACCATCCCTGCATTCCTGTGTTGAATTCCACTTGGTCATCATGTATAATGTTCCTGATGATTTGTTGCATTCTATTTTCTATTTTCTTATTAAGAAATTTTGTATCTATGTTCATTAGGGAGATTGGCCTGTAGTCCTCTTTTTTGGTTGGGTATTTCTCTGGTTTTGTTATCAGGGTAATATTTGTCTCCAAGAATGAGTTAGGGAGCGTTGCTTTCCTTTCAATTTCTTTAAAGAGTTTGAGCAGTATTGGCATTAAATTTTCTCTAAATTTCTTGTGGAATTCAGCAATGAATCCATTAGGACCTGGGCTTTTCTTTGTTGGTAAGTTTTTAATTACATTTTCAATCTCTTTATCTGATACTGCATTATTCAGAATTTCTATATCTTCTTGATTCAGGTTTGGTAATTTGTATGTATCTAGGAATCTGTCCATTTCATCTGTGTTTTCCATCCTGTGAGAGTAAAGATTTCCAAAGTAGGTACTGATGATCTTCTGAATTTCCACAGGATCTGTAGTGATTTCACCCTTTTCAATCCTCAACGCATGAATTTGAGGTTTTATTTTTCCTTTCTTTGATAAGATTGACTAAGGGTTTATCAATTTTATTAATTTTTTGAAAGAGCCAGCTCTTTGATTCATTAATTCTTTGTATTGTTTTATTAATCTCCACTGTGTTAAATTCTGCTCTGATCTTTTTGTGTGTGTGTGTGTGGGTACCAGGGGTCGACCTCAGGACCTCACGCACCAGCAGGCGCCCGTGCCACTGAGCGATATCACTGGCCCCTTTTTTCGTATGTGGGTTCCAGGAGCGAACTCAGGCCCTCGCACTTGCCAGGGAGGTGCTTATGCCGCTGAGCCATCTCACTGGCCCTCTGCTCTGATCTTTATAATTTCCTCCCATGTATGGGGTATGGGCTTGTCTGGCTCTTCTGTTTCTGGAAGCTTGCAGTGCAACATTAGATTGTTTTTTTGTACTCATTGTTTTCCTGATGTGAGAATTAACTGCTATAAAATTCCCTCTTAGGACTGCTTTCATTGCATCCCATAAGTTCTGGTATGTTGTATCTGCTTTCTCATTTAGTTGTAGATATTGTTTAATTTCTTCTTTAATTTCATCTGTGACCCATTGGTTGTTTAGGAGGGTGTTACTTAATTTGCATGTGTTTATGGAGCTTTTGCAATTCCTTTTGCCATTAATTTCCAATTTAATTTCACTCTGATCAGAAAATATACATGGGATAATTTCAATTCCTTTGCATTTATGTAAGCATGTTTAGTGAACTAGAATATAGTCTATTTTAGAGAACATCCCATGTGCAGCTGAGAAGAATATGTATTCTGTTGATGTTGGGTGGAACACTCTGAAAACATCTACTAAATCCACTTATTCACAGGTTTTGTTCCGTTCTGATACATCCTTGCTGATTTTTTATCTAGCTGATCTATCTTTTTGTGACAATGGAGTATTAAGGTCTCCCATTACAACTGTGTTATTGCTTATTTGATTTTCCATGTCTATTAATAATTGTCTTACATAGGTGTGTGCTCCTGTATTTTGTAGATACATATTTATGGTTGTTATCTCTTCCTCTTGAAGTTTTCCCCTAACAAGTATGGAGTGACTTTATTTATCTCCTTTGATCATTCTTGGTTTGAAGTTCACATTGTCTGTAAACAGAATAGCCACTCCTGCTTTTTTTAGGGTTCCTGTTACATGGAAGTTTGTTCTCCATCCTTTGACTTTCAGTCTATAAATTTCTTTTTGAGTTAAATGTATTTTTTTTTGTTATGGAATTTCTTCTGTCTCCAGCTTTCTCATTGACCCCAGTCAATCTTATGTTATTCTTCTTTGCATCATCTTGTAGCTGTTGGATTGATTTTTCATAGTTTTTTTTTTCTGTTTTTAAAATATCTTTCTTTTCATGATCACTAGCTGCAATTGCGTCTTCAAGATCTGATAACCTATCCTCTCCTTCATTCAATCTGTTGCATATACTTTCAGTGGAGGTTTTAATCTCTTGGATTTCTGTTTCAATCTGTTTCCTAGATTCCATTTCTTTCCTATGTTGGGCATTTTTTGTATCCACCATTTTTCTAAGCTCATCTCATCTTTTATCTGTGTTTTCTCTAATATATTTGATTTTTAAAATTTCTTTTTCTACCTGAGACATTATTTTCTGTATGACCTTTTCCACTTGTCTTTTTACTTCTTTGCTATCATTTCAGAAAGTTCCAGTGTTTGACTTCCAATTTCATCTATCTCATTGTGTTCCAGGCTACTCCTGGGTGAGCTGGGTGTCTGGGGTTGCTTTTTGTTTCTATGTCTTATCATTTTCTATTTTCTCTTTTTTTTAAATTTTGTTTTCTATGTTGATACTTGCCCTTTCTTATGATAGTTTTATCACTAGTATTGAGGCTTCCCTAGGAGATGTCTGTTCTTCAGGGATGTCCTCTGGAGGTAGGTGGTTCTTTATAGCTATCCCAAGAACCTACCTTCCCAATTTCTAAAGGATGCAAAGTTACTATATGACTCAACACCCAATCGTTTGATACTGGGTTGTGGTGATGATTTTGACCCCATACAATCTCAGCGTTATCATACAGGGGAGAAAAACTGATTATAACATGTATATCTTGGTTAAAGTAGTAGTTAGTAATAAAAATAGTTTCAAGTACAGCTTAACTACTGACAAACTATGATAACCATGAGCTTGCTACCTCCAAGAAAAGAAGCAAACTCCAAAGTTACATAACAAAATCAAGCATATACCAGGTACTTGTATGCAGTGATTTTCTTTAGTGGAGTAATTTTACCCTTCTGTGGGTATGTGGGGGTTAATATGGGTCAGGAAAGGAGAACGTGATGAAATAAGTCAAATATAGTAGATTCAAGGCTGGAGGTCATAGTACGATCGCCTGAGTTTTGGGAAACTGGAGGACACAGGAGCAAAAGAGTGAAATAGAATTCACAGGAATATTCAGAAAGGGATGAGACAATGTTTACTCACTTGAAAGTTTAAATTCATAAAGTAGTTAAGGAAAGAAAGAGGATCAATAGAAGAAAAGGAAAAAGGTAAGAAACCTAATCAGTGAAAAAAAAGAAGGTAGAAAGAGGAGAATGAAAACAGAAAGGAAGAAAAGAAAGAAAAAAAAGGTAGACCCAAGAAAGAGAAGAGAGAGGAAAACAATAATAATAATAACCACAAAATACAAGACAGAACAAGATAACTTCCAACTAGACAGGAAAGGGATAGCCAATCAGGCAAACAAGAGAGAATTAAAGTAATAAAATACCTCTGGCATTTACAGTTCTGTGATTTTCCATGTGAAATCCCAGAAATGTGCTATGTACTTCAGCCATGTTTGCCATGGGAATTTTGCTGGGTATGGATCTGATCTTGGCCTCCTGATGAGGAGGCTAGGACTGGTCTTCTATTGAAGTTCTCCAGAGCCCAACTGCTGGTTCCTTGCTGCTGCTTCAGACATTTTCACCTTGCTGGTCTTGCTGATTACTCTGCACAACTGGGCCCTGCTGTCCTGCATCTCTGGGGTTCCATTAGGTCCACTTACCAAAGGTGTGTGTTTCACCCACCTGCCAGGGGCCCAGCCTGTCCTGGGTGTCAGGGTTGCAGTTGGTCTGGCTGCCAAAGGTGTGCATTCTCCATCAATTTTGAAAAATCATTTTGCAGGTTAACTTGGAAATTGTTTACTTTTAGTGCTTGAAACTCTTTGCTCCAAGCTCTTCTGGTCTTTAATGTTTGTGTTGAGAAGTCTGCTGTAATCCTAATGGATTTAGCTTTATAAATGATTTGTTGCTTTTTCCTAACCCTTTTTTTTTTTGGTTAAGATTCTGTTTTTGTGTTAGACTTCTGGGATTTTGACTACAATGTGTTGTGGAAAGGTACTTTTCTGATCTTGCTATTTGGCATTCTGACTCATCTATCTGTTAATTTTTTTCCATTATTTCCAAAATTTTCTTCTATTATTTTAGTAAACAGTCTTTTTATTACATATGTGCTATCTCCTGATTTTTCACAAATTCAAATTAATCTTAGATTAGTCTTCTAGTGTCATCTAGGGGCTGTTATATCCATTTTTCAAGTTCTCTTGCCACTTTTAAGGTGTCTCTCAATAGCTTCTGACTACAGGTTCCATTCTATTATTGACACTCTTTCTTTACAGTGGTCATTTCTAATGGCCATAATTTTCATAGAATTTTTAATCTTCTGAATATCTATTTGGAGCCATTTTGTGGACTTTAATTATTTTCTATGCCGTGTAATGTATGTGTTGCATCATTTTCTCTATCTCTGCTAGCTTTTTCTTAGTGTCTTCTTTAGACTCACTGATCATTTTGTTTATATGGCCCAATATCTATTTACTTATATCTTCTTCCAATATGCCAAATGCCTTATTAATTTGTTTGGTTTTCTCCCTGATGTCACTTTGAATAATGTGAGTGTGTGGCTTTTGTTTCCTCCCTTCAGTGCCCCATGGATCAGCTTTGGGAGTGCCAGATTTTGGGGTCATTTTGTTGGCTTGTCCCCTCGTGTTTCTATTTTTTGTTTGTTTTCTGTTTTGTTGCGGCTTATCGGTCGATCATAGTGGAAAGCTTTGTTTCTTTTATGGAAACCCCTTTAGTGAATTAATGTCAGCTTTAAGTGGTGTCTTCTGGGTGTGGCTAACTACTGACCTTTGCCTCTGTCCTAAATTCCAATCAGCTCTGCTTTCTTGGGATGGGAGTTTGTAGTGTATTTGGCGCAGTACCTATTTCTCCAAGAAAGGGCCACAATATTTTAACGACCACAAGGCAATCCAGACATTGCCATTCCAAGACCAACCAATTAATAGACACAGCTATGTCACCTTGAATATAGTGATAAAGTTAGCAACAATTTTAACATGAAATACAAATGGAGTGTTCACAAGCCCTAAGAACCGATAAGGTTTTACTTTTAACCATAGAAAAGAGATCTAGTATGAACCCTAAGACAAACCAAATATTGACCTACTATTGAACAATAATAAATATCTACTAAATGGAGCAACTTTACATTTACTAATAGAACAATATTCAACAGCAACAGTGTAAAGTTAAGTAGCTACTTAGATACTCATAAAGCTTAATAGTTATAATAGTACAGGTGCTGAGGAACATGAAAATGAATAAAACAATATTTGAGAAATTAACAATGGAATATGAGAATGAGGAAAGAAAATTGAGAAAGGAGGTCCAATTTAGGAGTAAAAGGAAGTTAATAATGTTAGAGTGCAGTTGCAGGAAAGAATGAAGAAAAGAAGAATAAAAATTGAACAGAGAGCAAACACAGAAAGTCAGGGAAAGATAAGAGAGAAGAGAAAAAATTTGAAAGGTACAAAAAGAAAGGTAGGAAAGAAACTAAAAAAGGATAAAAAGGGAGAAAAAAACCCTAAACCTTCAAAAAGCCCCATGAAAGAAAGACAAATAAAAAATAGGAAAAAAAATAATCATAGATTTTTTTTTTCTTTTTCTTTTAAATGAGTGCTTTATCTTTAAGTTCTGTAGCTTTGGGACCCAGTCAGTCATGATTTTCTCAGCCTAGCTTTAGAGCCTATGGTTTCTGAAGTGCCCTCCCTGAACCAAGGGACCCTCTGTCCATTCACCCCAGACTGTGGTTATAGCTAAGCCAAGGCACGTCCTTGCTCCTTCTGATAGATGGGAAACACAATCAGCCCTCTGGTTCCTGACAGATGTAGACTGTGGGATAGGGGTTCAAGTGAAGTGTTGGATTTAATGTTGACAGTCATGGGGTCTGATTGTTCCCTCCCTCCCTGGGCATTGTCTGCATCCAAGGATCAAGTTGTTTGGTTTTTCCTTACCACAGATGCCCCATGCCAAATGGGGCAAAATGTAGAGCCATCTTGGACTTGGTGGATGGCCTCAACTTGTGTTGGGGGGTCATGCCAAACATCTTGTGCAGGCCTGCTTGCTCCCATCAGGGGAGGGATATTTGGTGAGTGACTGCTTGCTTGCTCCTGAATTGTTTTAACTTGTGACCAAAAATTATAAATTATTTGTATATGATAACCAAGAAAATGGTTTTCTTTTTGCTTGAATATTTGACATAGCATGCTATTGGTATAGGTAGCTTTTGCTATTGTTATGGGTAAGCAGACATTATCACAAAATGAAAATTTCAAAAGTCCACACAAAAAAAATCTGTAAAGTAAAACATACCATTCTCACTTTGCATATTTAAATTTTGTAAAGATTAATCCTGACTCTACTACAAATATTTTTGATATGTCATGATGGCTTGCATGTTGGGGCCCTCAAAAATGTCCATCCAGAAAATATGAGTATGACATTATTTAAGAAAAAGCCGTTGTAGATCTAATGAAGAATCTAAAAATGATGTAATTTTGGATTAGATTGGGCCCTAAATCCAATGACAATGATCCTTAGAAGACAAGGGAGTTTATACAGAGGAAAAGGCAATGTGAATATAAAGGCAAAAACTGGTGTCATGCATCTACAAACCAAAGAATACTACGGACTGAATGTAGCCATGAGAAACAAGGGATGAGGCATGAAACAGTTTTTCCCTCAGAGTCTCCAAAAGAAACAAATCCTGCCTGTATCCCAATTTTTATTTTTATCATGGACTGCAGCACTATAAAAGCCACTATTTTATAAAAGCCACTATAAAAGCACTATTTTAAGCCACTCAGGTTTTGCTAAATTTTATGCTAGCCCTGGGGAATTAATACAAATATAAACATCATTAAGAATCATCTCTTTTTCTATTTCTGCAAATAGATGGGAATGTTACCTGAGGATGGAGAAGATGGGAGAAAATAGGGGAAGGAGAAGTAAAGAGGTTCAAGATGTGATATGTATATGTGGCAATTCCCTATGATGTATGTATTTATTGTGCAGTGTAGACATGTACTAATAAAAATGTGAAAAAAATAATTATAATACTCTTTTAACAAATAGTGGTAGATTATTTGTCCCAGCAATGAGAAAGCTGACAAATACAAGCATTTCCATTGTTTTTATAAACTATCCACAGTATAGCACTCTGTTATAAAAGCCTAAACATATCCATTCATATACTGTAGCATTTTCCATTCATAGCATCTAGAAGCAATGACCTCAGAGCAAACACAAACTTATTTGACATCTTGAGACAAAACTTCTTAGGCAACCTGGTGTCAAATTCCTATTGGACAGAAACTGAGATAGTAAATGTTCATCTTTTTGACCTGCCAAGTTTGAAAATTATGTGTGACATAGCAATGGATAATTAAAACAGATCCCAATAATGCCTTTTAAAGCTATTTCTTCCCAGTCCCAATCTTAAAATTATGCATTATGATTCATCATCATGTCTTTTTAGTTTTCTAAACTTTGGGATAGTTCCTTTACCTGTCTTTAATTTTATTTATATTGACTGCTTTGGAGAATCAATTCATTAATTTTACAGTGACTTCTTTAGTTTTGGTCTATCTGATATTATCTCTTGATTAGGTTAGGTTATGCATGTTGGGCTAGAATACATAAATAATTCATGTTTATTGCAGGGTTTCTTATAGCAGCAAATAATTTAAATGAATTTTATTTAAATAAATGAAAATAAGAATTGGTTAAATAAATTACAGTCTTCCTGATCAATAGAATATAGTAAAAGCATTAAGTATTATGATATAAATGCATTTTTATTGACAAAGTTAAGATAACATAGTACTTGGAAAAAAGAGAAACAGGTTCTAATGTAGAAGTCATGATTCAATCTCATCGATTATATTCCAGAATGCAAATAGTTTTTCCTCTCCATAGAAAACTTGCAGATACAAAATCTGCAGATGCCCAAGTCCCTTACATAGAGGCAGTATTGGTTTATCATCTGTATAATTCTCTTGTATATTTTAAATCATCTCTAGATTATTCTATCTAATATAGTGTAAATGTTATATAAGCTTTTTAATACTATTTTTATGGAATAATGATAACAAAAAATCTGTGCATACTCACTATATAATTATTATTTTTTTTAATTATTTTCAATCTATGGATTGTTCAATTCACAGAGGATGAGACTACACATTTGGAGAGGCAACTGTGTTTTTGTGTATGTATGGATTAGAGCACCATTTTTAAATCAATTAATGTGTAAATTATGGTTATTTTTTATATCATGTAAATTACTACTTGAGCAATAAAATATACAAATAGGTTTTATTTGAAATATAAATTAATTTCCAGTGTGTTGTCTGAGATCATGTTGTTTTATAACTCAATCTCAATAACAAGCTCCACAATAAAAACTTACTACACATTTTTTCCAAATGTGCTGTAGACGATCCTTTATCTATTAATGAAAAGGTAACATTAGTGAAGGAGGAATTCCAACCACATCATCTGATAAACCAACAACTACCTGTCAATGTGCTGTGCTATTGCAAATACACCTCACATGCCAATAGAAGAAGTATTAAGGGAGCAAAGAAAAGCCAATCATAGTTTCCATTCTTACCCCCAAACAATCCCACATCGTTTAGGTAAGTTCACTGAAACACACAATGTCAAGCTATTTTTTTTGTGTGTGTGGGTACCAGGAGTCAAACTCAGGACCTAGTGCACCAGCAGGCGCCTGTGCCGCTGAGCGATATCACCGGCCCTTTTCTCGTATGTGGGTTCCAGGAGTCAAACTCGGGCCCTCGCGCTTGCCAGGCAGGTCCTTATGCCGATGAACTATCTCACCGGCCCTAAACTCTTTTTAATATTAAATTATTTATATAAAAATAAAAATTACCTTCCCAGCTGCCTGAAATTATGTATTAATTAGAGTATTGTTTTTCACTGAGTTCACTAACTTTAGAAATTTACTAAAAATTGAATGTTTTAAATTTCTCTATATTTGTTCTTATTAAATAAAATATTGCCATTTCTGTACTAAAATAGGAAATAATGCTTGATGGAATATCACCCACAAGTTGATTTTAATTAACTATATCCACACACATAAGTAAGTACTAAGGGAGGCCAGGTATGGTGGCACATACTTGTAATCCCAGCACTCAGCAGGCTGAGGCAGGAGGATTGCCTTGAGTTTCAGGCCAGCCTGGACTACATAATGAGTTCAAGACCAGCCTGAACTACAAAGTAAGACTCTGTCTCAAAAAAAATTAAGAAAGAAAGAAAGGAAGAATAAAAGAAAGAAAGAAAGGAAGGAAGAATAAAAGAAAAAAAGAAAGAAAGAAAGAAAGAAAGAAAGAAAGAAAGAAAGAAAGAAAGAAAGAAAAGAAAGGAAGGAAGGAAGGAAGGAAGGAAGGAAGAAAGAAAGAAAGAAAGAAAGAAAGAAAGAAAGAAAGAAAGAAAGAAAGAAAGAAAGAAAGAAAAGAAAGAAAAAGAAAGAAAGAAAGAAAGAAAGAAAGAAGAAAGAGAAAGAAATACTAAGGGGTTAGTGTATGAGTATATAATCTTATGTAGAGGATTTGAACAGTTACAAGAAAAGTTACACAAAAAAAATTATTTATTAAGGCAAAGTATGTAGTCACTGAAAGATATGTATCCTTGAGACCCAAAGAATTCTTGAGAATGTCATGAGGTAATGTGTATGCAATTCCAAGAATTATACGTGATTCATGGTAAAATGTCAGAGATATTGAATTTCTACTTTCCTCTTCAAAAAGCAAATTAACTACAAATAGCTGAAACTCATCTTGTTTCTTCTATCTAGATAAATCATTAGGCACTTGATTGGCTTCATGAGAGAAGGAAAGTGAAATCTCAAAATAAATTGCTCTAGGAGAAAGCAATGTATAGCAAAACAAACACTTAGAATTTCTAATTTAGATTTTAGTGCTTTGGATAAATGTTCTCAGTATATTCATTTTTAGCTAAAGCAGCATTTACCTTACTTATTAAACCTCTTTTAATTCCTATGTATTTTCCTTTACTTTTTTCTTTTCAAAAAATTTTGGTCACTCATTTTATATCATGTGCTGTACAGTATTATCCAAATAGATATATATCTCACATCACACCACTTATTTCTGTTAAATTTAATATCTAATACTGTCTTTTCCATAATCCACTTCAGTCTTTCCTTGAAAACTTCCACTTATAGCATTCCATTTGTAGAAGAAAATGCCCCCCACCAATATACTTCAGTTTGTTTGTTGCCTTGGTAATAGTTCCTTCTGGAGATCCAGTTGCTCCTGTCTCTTAGAAAAAGCTGATCACTGTGATGCATAGCTGGTCACTATGATGCACATTATATAAACCAATCCCCAATTGACAAGCCATTCTGCCTCTGTACTTCCTGCTTGCTTATACCATAAAAGCCCTAGACCACCAGAGATCAGGGCCTGCTATTCTGGGAATGATCCCCATCAGTGCCCATCAACATAAATAAATCTTCCTCCAAATCCTGGGTGTCGTTTTGGTGTTTCTGCTTGCCATTGCACATTAATTTTTTAATATTTGTCATCATCTGTCTTTGTTTGCAAATTTCAGGTCTTTGTCTTATACATAAATTAAACAAAAATTTCTTTAGTAATAGATATAGTGTAAATTTGGTGGAACGTTCCATCATAACAATTATACATTTAGCATCTTTTGTACTTTCATTGAAAGGCCTGTCTCAGTTGTCTCTTCCTTCTTAATTTATTAGCAATGAAGTGAAGCTCTATTTTTCCCCTTTGAATTAATTTCATAACCAGTTCAATTAGAGACAGGAAAAGGAGAGAGATAGCTCAACGTATTGACATACTTTGTTTCAGTGTACAGACTACAAATTCTTTACATTGGAACAAAAAGCATTAGAAATTGTACTTTTTATGAACCGAAAATACCCATATGAGTACATCTTGAAATAAGTAGTACAGACATAGTTCCTTCTGAAGCATATTCTTAGCTTTTGTCTTCATGTTCATAAAAACCATGACTTAATGACACAAGAGGTGGGCAACAGTGTCTTTTCATTGAGAAAGTAACAACAAAATTTTGTTCTTTTGCTGTTGTTAAGAAAGAAGAATGGGGCCGGTGAGATGGCTCAGTGGCATAAGCGCCTGCCTTGCAAGCGCGAGGGCCCGAGTTCGACTCCCGGAACCCACATACAAAAAAGGGGCCGGTGATATCGCTCAGCGGCACGGGTGCCTGTTGGCGCGCGAGGTCCTGAGGTCGACCCCCCAGTACCCACAAAAAAAAAAAAAAAAAAAAAAAGAAAGAAGAATGGGGCCGGTGATATGACTCAGCCACATAAGTGCCTGTCTGGCAAGTGCAAGGTCCTGAGTTCGACTCCCAGAACCCACATAAAGAAAAAAAGGGCCAGTGATATTGCTTAGCGGCACAAGCGCCTGCTGGCAAGTGCAAGGTCCTGAGTTCAACTCCCGGTACCCATATTAAAAAAAAAAGAGGGCCGGTGAGATGGCTCAGCGGCTTAAGCGCCTGCCTTGCAAGCGCGAAGGCCCGAGTTCGACTCCCGGAACCCACATACGAAAAAGGGGCCGGTGATATCGCTCAGCGGCACGGGTGCCTGTTGGCGCGTGAGGTCCTGAGGTCGTCCCCCCGGTACCCACAAAAAAAAAAAAAAAAAAAAAAAAAAAAAAAAGAAAGAAAGAAAGAAGAATAAAGGCATGATATTAGTAGGGGTGTATAATTCTAACTGAAGACACACAGTATGAGGAGAAAAACTTCTAATTAAGCAAAGCTATACTGGAAAAGTTTTTTAAAAAAGAGCCCCTTTAAATAGAAATAGAAATAAACTCTTCCAGATAGTCACAGGATAGATATTTCATTGTGGCTATGTGAATCAGAAATTAGTATTGAAGATGAGCCTTAGCAGACAGAAAAACTTCTGCTGAGTAGAAAAATTAAGAAAACTCATCTTTGGGAGTTTCAACAAGAGAAGCAGAAAAATTGCAGACAAGTAATATAAATGATAAAAACAGCAAACAAGTAGTATTTACTATGTTTGAAGTTTACATGTCAACTAATTTCACCTTGACAAGGACCCTCTCCATTTGCTACTAGTAATATTGCCATTTTTCAGATGATGAACAAGAGGCAGAGAATTTGAGTAATTGAAACATAATTTAACAAACCAGTACCCAACAAACGCAGGAAGCCTGGTTCTAACTCAGGGCTCTTAATCATTCGGCTATTCTACCTCTGTAAGGCAGAACTGTAACATAATTACGAACTTGAGTAAGAATAGAAAGCAAGGGCCGGTGAGATGGCTCAGCGGCTTAAGCGCCTGCCCGGCAAGCGCGAGGGCCCGAGTTCGACTCCCGGATCCCACATACGAAAAAAGGGGCCGGTGATATCGCTCAGCGGCACGGGCGCCTGCTGGCGCGCGAGGTCCTGAGGTCGACCCCCCGGTACCCACAAAAAAAAAAAAAAAAAAAAAGAATAGAAAGCAAGCAGTTTGAATGTTGCTTCTCTGTCCTGGGAGTCTATTACAAAAATAAAAATGTTATAAAGTTGTAAGCACAAAGAGAGAGTTAAGGTTCATTACATAGCTATGCATTTTAAACAAAATTTGGCAATTTAGGTTAACAAGCGATAGCTGATTTAGCTGATAAAATTCATTTACGAGTTGATAAAGGAATATGTCAAGCATAGGCTCAAAAGAGGGTAGTCATTTGAAAGACTGTAACCATCAAACCAGAACATTTTTGCTCTCAAAATGACATCAACCACATGAATGCCTTTGAGACAGGGAAAAGGAAGTTGACTCTCAGGAGGATTGAACAGGATGCAGTTAGAAATAAAGATAGCAGATATCAGGATTTGTGAGGTTGGGCACAACAATTTTTTTAAACAAAACAAACAACAAAAACATTTAGCCACAGATCATCATGCCCTGTCCTGCACTGAATATGCCGACCCCTAGGAGCTAAGCAGGAGATTGGAGTACTCATCTCTGAAAGAGAAAAAAATGTATCAGAGAAAGGGACTTTAAAACCGTATGTGGACCTCTTTAATGGAATAGTTGGCTCCCATATCTAAATTTTAAGAGATTTTCTCCAATATTCTTTAAATTAAGCCTATTAATCAATAAGTAAATATATGAGCATTTTGCAGTCAGTATTTTCAAAGGAGTATGGTCTAAAATGAGTTTACAAGCAACTATTTCTAGACATATCAGGATGCACATTTACAAGGGTATGTGGTTTGATGATATTAAGACCAGTTTATCTATGTTGTTAAAAAAAGAAAAATCATGTTTGAAAAATAAGGAAAACCCTTTAGATAAATATATATATGCACTTAAGAAACCCATATATTTTATTATTTGCACAATATGAGTATTCTAAATATTTAGTTATTATATAAATGACCAAGCCAGTAGCAGTATGCCCTGACAGCATGTGTCTGTGATGTGAGGGATTAACAGAAATTTACCACCATTTTTAAAAACAGTCCAGTCTTAATTTAATTGTGCAAGAGTCATGTATTCAAATTGAAAAACAGTCTGTGAAACTGGCATTAAGCCTTCAAACATAATCTTTAAAAAAAAAAAAAGAAAAGCTATAAACTATTAGAGATAAAAAGAAATGGAAGAGTATCCTCTGACAAAATAGAAAGCACAGTTGTAAAGGACATTATAGGCAATTTGAATAGACTGCTTATTTAAATTTTTATATTAATTTTTATAAAGTATTATGATCAAGTTAGCTATACCTCTCAGGGAAAATATTTTTTAACATACAATTTGATACCCAGCCAAACTAGTAATAAACAGGTATAATAATAAATTTAGTTCTGAACACATTTTAGAGGTGGAATTTCTCATGAATTTCACTTCCTGTGTAAAGTTTCTTCAAAATCTGCTGGCACTTGAATATCCAAAAATGTGGGAAGGTGTGTCCCAGAAATAAACAGTAACAAAGAAGAACCATTGTACTGCATAAAATATCCATCCAAATGGCAGTAGGAGCCAGGAAATCTCACAATAATCTTTAGGGGAAAAACCATATATTAGGAAAGATATTATAGAGTTAATTTATAGAACATGTGGAGAATTCTAGATAAGTCTATACAAAATTACGGAAATTAAAAGAAGTAAACTAATATAAAGGGAAATAATTTTTCAAGAAATTAAATATGATGTAGCTAGCTTTACAGTGAACAGTTTTTGGTTTTTTTTGTTTTTTTTTTTTTTGTCTTTTTGAGATAGGGTTTGTTATGTGGTTCAGGCTGACCTCAAACTCACAGTGATCCTCCTGCCTCAGCATCCAGAGTGCTGGGATTACAGGCGTGCACAAGCCTCACCATTTTTTTTTTTGCACTGAATAGTATTTATATCATAAATCCTTACCTTAAGCTGTTTGTTATTCATATTATTTCTAGCTCCTTTGCATTTCCACTGCAAATGGCATGCGCAGACATGTAGCAATAACAATCACAGATTGAAGTCAAGAGTCTGTTTTCTAGCTTCAGATCTGCTGGATTCCTTCTGTGATTTTTTAAAAAAGCAAAACATTTCAGAGCTTTAATTTTCTTACCTATAAAATAAGAAGACTGGGTCATTTCAAATCTGCTATCAGTTAATACTTTATCAACTTGGCAAAGAGATGTATAAAATGCCTTCAGAAGGGCTTCACTGCTATTAAGTGACCTGAGCTTCATACACAGTTATTTGTGGAATATCATGAATATATTTTTGTTAACATTAAAAGACTATCTGAAAACCGTGAATATCATTTATATAGGTCCACTTTACATTTACTTCTATTTTCTATCCAAATAACGCCAAAACTGACAACCGTATTTGCATTACATTTCTTCCCACTGGACACTACATCAGTGGCAAAAATTACCTAAAAGGAAGACAAAGTGACAAAGAAGGAAGAAGAGAAGGAAGGGGGACAAGGGAGAAGGGGGGAGAAGAGGAGGGAAAGAAGGAAAGGAGGAAAGAAAGAAAAGAAGAAAGAGAGAGAAAGAAAGAAAGAAAGAAAGAAAGAAAGAAAGAAAGAAAGAAAAAGAAAGAAGGAGGGAAGGAAAGAAAGAAAGAAAGGAAGAAAAAAAAGGAAAGAGAGAGAAAAAGAAAGAAAGAGAAAGAGAGAAAGGAAAAGAAAGAGAAAAGAAGCTATTAAGACATGAAAAGATATTGATGACTCTTTGATGAATCTTAACTGGGTGCTGATAAATGGTCATTAAAGAAATGGAAATTAAAACAACACTGAGATTCCATCTATTATTGTTTGCATTTAGATGTCCCCCAAATCCTCAAGTGGTCATAGGTAGGGCTTTTCAGAGGTTGCTGGATCTACAGTGTGTGATGCTGGGGCTAAGTGTAATGCTGATATTAAATGTGTGATGCTGGGATCAAAAGTGTGTGATTACTAAATTGGTCCATTGATTGGCTTGGCATAATTCTGGGCATGGACAATGGGAAGGCTCACCCTTGGTGTTAGTGCTACCCACCCTAAGGGTAGTCTGGTAGAATATAAAAGATAGACAGAAAGAGGGCTGCTGTTGTTGCTTTCTGCCTGCTGCTTCTTCGCTTCTTCAGTGCTTTCTGCCCACCATGAGTTATTTCTCCTCCACGATGTCCCTCTGCCTTGGAGCCAAACAACTATGACCAGGCAAGGAGCCACTGAAAGGGCAATCCATGAAGCTGAAAGAATGAAACTGAAGATGTAGTTGTGGCTCAAAAATGTCAGAAATGCCAGGAATATGTACCAGCAGCCAATAAAAGCTGTAGGCCAAGGGAGAAGACTTATAGACTATGACCAGCAAGGCCATGGGGCAGGGCCACCATGCCCTTTGGAACTCACATTTTACTACCATGTGCCCAAGACGCTGGGTATGGAGCTATAGGATTTAATGCTTGCCCTGCTTGGTTTTGGTCTTGTTTAATATGATTCTTTTATACACCCCCTATTCCTCCCTTTTGGAATAGGAAAACTTACACTGCACCATTGACTCTTTTTTTTTGTGTGTGTGTGGGTACCGGGGTTCGACCTCAGGACTTCGCGCGCCAGCAGGCGCCCGTGCCGCTGAGCGATATCACCGGCCCTTTTTTCGTATGTGGGTTCCGGGAGTCGAACTCGGGCCCTCGCGCTTGCAAGGCAGGCGCTTACGCTGCTGAGCCATCTCACCGGCCCCGTTGACTCTTGAAATAATGTAACTTGTCTTTTATTTTTACAGGGCTCCACAGCTAAGAGTTTGTCCTGAAAATCAGAAGATATTTAGACTTTTGAAAAGTGTTGGAACTGGTGACACTTTGAGGAAGAAATTGTTAAGCTTCCTGTGTACATGGGATAGTAGTATTATAAAGAAACCACTTCAAGTACAAGTTTACGAAGTGCAGCATAACTCATTATTCATTGTAGTCAATGGCGTCGGTTTGAAATGCATGTTCTCCAGAAAGCAGTACAACCAGTTAGCAGATCAAAGCAAGGGAAGAAAGATGGTCCAAACTGATGGTCATTGCCTACACACTCTGCTCACAGCAGCAGTTTTTCTGGGCTATCCCATTTCTGCAGGAGTGACCACACAACATGCTTCTTCTCTTGTAGTTCCCTGCTGTCCCCATATTTGCCTATCAAAATACTAGCTTTGATTGGCATTTACAAAACCTTTGCTGAAAGTATTTGCTGGATGATTTCCACACTACTGAAGTAGCACAATACTTTGTATATAGCATTCTTTTGACAATAAAATGAAATGCGTATATTGTAGTCATGCCCTGATTCTGCTAGAAGTTCTTTTTAATAGTAGAAAAGTGAACAAATATTTTATAAATATTGTTATCACTCTGGATTCATATACTATAACTTGGTCTGAGTAACATTTTTAAAAATTTAGACTCATAGCCATTTTATAGACTGGATTAGCAAGTGCTTTTTTATTAACAATGTCCAGAATAATGCCATCTGCTCTATTGAAAATGTTGACATTGATATATTAGAAATAGAAAAATGATGTTCTATGATTTTTCAAGAACTTTATTGGCTTCTAGATTCTTTTAAAAAAGAAAGGAAAAAATGAAAGCCTATTTTGTGAACCATGAGAAAGCTCACCTTTGTAAAGATGGTGAGATTTTGACATAGGCAATTTTTTATTTTTACCTTTCTGCCTCTGGTAATGACAAAAAGCACAGTCTGCTTTCAATGAAGCAAGGATTTGAAATTTGCTTCTTGGAAAAAGTCAGTAGGCTCAGTTCTACTCTCAGCTCTGTTGCTAAGAGATTGACTAACCAGAGGCAATGAAGCTATTCTGACTGCGCAAGACTTGCAGCCCTGGGAGAAAAGGCAGAGGTAGCGTTCTCTTAAATTTTCATTAAAGTTGTATGAATTAGTGAGAAAGAGCTATGAAAGGCTTTGAGTTGCTGAGGGAATGATTATTTTTTAATACAAGCCATCGTTATTAAGTTTCAGCCTATTTCAAAACGATAATGCTCAAATTCTCATTACTGTATCCAATGACAATGAATCGGTCTGGCACCCTTGGAAGGATCCCCTGCACATAAACGTGTTAAGTTCTTTTTTTGTCTTGTTCAATAAGAAAACCTTTCACATATACTCATCACACATATTTACCATTATTGTATTATGCAGTTCTGCATTTCGGTGAAAAAATAAGGACTTAAATAAGCTAAATTTTAGCCCTGTAGCTTGACATAGTCACCTCTATGGGAATCATAGTGCTTTTGATAAATAGCTTTGTCATTTCTATCTCAAACAAGATGAATAGATCCTCATGAAACAGGAGTATTTTGTCCCTTGAACTTATAGATCGGAGTGGAATTGCAGGGAACTGTGACAGCATCAAAGCTGTAATTACAATAAAACTGCTTCCATGAAACCTCTAGCCTATCAGCTAATTATGCTAAATAACAAAGGAATAGATCAGATTCTGAAATAAGCAGAATACACCTCATCTCAACATCTTCAGATTTCCACTCCAATTCAATTTCACAAAGAACCTGTGCTTAAATATTCTATTTAAAAGAGCAATAATTTAATCATCTCTGGTACTTTATACGTGATTTATACCTCATTCCATTATTTCTCTGTAGCCCAAAATATATCTGACATAATATTCGTGTGTTGTTTTTCCCCTACAAAAAGTAGGCTCCCTGAAATGAAAGACTGAATCTTTTAGACTCTTTCCTGTTTTATCCCCAGTATCCAAAGAATAAATAGAAAATAATTAATAAATATCTGTAGAATGGATGGCTAAACTATTTCTTTTCCATCAAACTATCCAAAAGACATATTAAAATATAGTTGAAACACAGAACTTATATATTATAACTGGCAAATTATTTTAAATACCAATCAGGAAAAATTTTATATTTTTGCCATTTTTATATTCTGAAACCATAGATCAGTCAGTACAGGAATTTAGTAAGTCTACACACTTTAGAAAAGATATTTTAAAACACACATACCTATCCCAGGCTAGCTGATTTGAAGCAAGAGAAAATTGGGTAGCTCTGCTATCCCTTGCCCACTTCAACTAGAGCAGTTTTACTTATAATTATCTTGGTTTAAGGTACATTTTCTTCAATTACAGGTTTTTATGGCTTCAGAAATTTGAAGCTGAGGTAGGATAGTAGAAATAATGATAGGTAAAAAGAATACAAAGAAAATTATAATTTTTAAATTGTACCTTTAAAAATAACTGCAGATTCAGGACAAAAATACACTCAAAAAAAAGAAGAAAGAAAAAAGAAAAAGAAAAATTCCACACAAGGAATCTAAACGTTATGTCCTGAAAATATGTACAAATAAATAATAAATGAATAAATGAGAAAAAAACTTAGTACAGTCCTAGAGGATACAATAAACCTGGACCTGTCCTTTACACCCATAAATGAGCCTTGGCTACTCATTTTTATCTGTCAGTGGACATTTTCATCTGTCACTAGGCTATCTCTTTTCACCTGTAAAATGGGCATTTCCTTTATGAATGGGCTAAAATACTCTCACCTGTGAATGGGCCACCATCTTTCCCCCGCAGAAAAGGTCACTGACTTTTAAATCCCCTCTTCTGATATACTTATAAGTTCCACAGTTTTCCATCTTTGAAACCACATATGCATACCCATGGCAACATAGGCAACAATGTGCATGTCTATTGATAAACCATTCTCTATTCTCCTTGACTGTGTATTTTTAAAATTCTGCCTAATAGTGTCTTAAACATTCTTTTTCTGTGACAGAAGTCAAGAAACTTCCAACTTACCTGGTGGGTAGGGTGAGTCTATGTTACCCATCTCCAATTTGGGGAACATTCTAGGATACTGTCCAATGGCAGAACCATTTATATGAAACTAATATATCATTTTCACATGATCATAATTGACTTTATATATAAATATAATTATTTATTGAGAAGGCATTACTTATTCAATATTGTTCTAGCATTTAAAAATAAAGTACTGATTAAATAGGGAAAGTGGTCACTTTTGTCTTTAAACACTTTATGATCTGGTTTTATGTTGGTAACATATAAATACTATAAGCAATACAAATATTATAGTTAAATACAAAATGTAATGAGCTGCCTATGCTCTATGACTCAGGCTGAGGAAATCAAGAAAAGTAGATAAATGAACAAGGAAAATGATATATATGCTTTAACTAGTAATTTTTGGTCTGAATTAAATTATAAAAATGAAACTGAAGTTGAAGAAGAAACTTTGTTTTATTTATATTTCTATTTTTTCTCTTTAAAAGAAAAAAGAAAAACATGTTTCAAAGAAATAAAAACATAAATCATGCACAGCAGCACAACCCTATAATCCCAGAACTCTGGGAAGCTGAGGCAGGAGGAGGAGCAAAAGTTCAGGCACAGCCCTGGCAACTTAGCAGCTTAGGAAGAATATTTGAAAACAAAAATTAATGAAAGGGCTAGCAATGTAGCTCAGTGCAAAGGCCCTAGGTTCAATCCCCAGTAACACACACACACACACACACACACACACACAAAGGAAATTAACTTGAAAAGCTTAAGTCATTAAATTTAGCATACTTTTAAAATATTATACTTGGGCCGGTGATATAGCTCAGCAGCGTAAGCACCTGCCTGGCAAGGGTAAGGTCCTGAGTTCGACTCCCGGTACCCACATATAAAAAATAAAAAAATAAATAAAATAAAATATTATACTATATTAAATAATTTTAAATAATAGTTAAACAACTATATTAACATTGTTTTGAACTTCAAAATTAATAAATTATGTCAGGGCTGGTGATATAGCTCAGCAGCATAAGTGCCTGCCTGGGAAGCACGAGGTCCTGAGTTTGACTCCTGGTACCCACATATAAAAAAAAATTTAAATAAATAAATAAATAAATAAATAAATTATGTCACCTGAAAAATACTTGAACATCATTTTCTCATGATACTAAATAAATAGGATTCCTTTGCTTCTTACTTTGATAAGAAACTATTGCAGGCAGCTAATTTAGACAGAAATTAATATACAGTCAGGGAGGAATTGAGCCTACAAGGAAGTCAACACAAAAAATAAAAACATCAGAATTGTGACTGGAGGCCAACATAAAGAGGGCCAGGCCTCAGGAAGGAAAAGCAGTAGCAAGGCCTGCATGCCTTCTTAGAGATAAACAGCAACTTGCAATTATCCTGTAGTTAGCAACCCCTGGTCCAGTGGGCCCAAATGGACATCAGACACAAAGGTGGGTGACCAGAAGTCTGGACTCATACTCCCCTCTTTCCAAGATTTCTTTTATCTTTGCATGTACCCTTGCTGAATGACTCCTTTCCCTATTGGTTCAATATTACTTAAGCAGCTATACTTGTAATCCTGTAGGTTGATTGCAGTTTGATCCACATTGTACCCACATTGTGACTTTGTTATATAAATTACTCCTGATAAAAAGCCTCAGTTGTCACCCCATTTGGGACCACTCCTGGAAAGCCAGGAGCTATTCTTCTTCCCTTTATGTATGATAAAACTCTCCTAACTTCTTCCTTTGGTTTGTGACTTCATTCCTCTATGTTGTAAGACCATGAACTTATCATATCTGATGTCTAACAGGCCAGGCATTATAATTTTTCCTACCTCAAAACTAAAATTTTTTTATATCTTGAAGTTATATCTTAGAAGCATGTTTCTTTTTCCTGCTTAAATTATGAATTAAAATTTCATTTATACTTATTTACACTTTGAAAAATATTAATTTACATGAGAAACTGAGATGTTAGAAATGTGAAGTTTCGGTTTTTATGACTGTACACTGCCATGCCACTGCCAGTCAATGAATTACTCAGGGGAGCGAGGTACAGAAGACCCTCATCTCACACCTGTAGGAATGCTGACAGTGAAGCTTTTTGTTACACACACGTTTCAGTCTCTTGGTCTTTGCACTGTCTGATATTTATTCCTTGCCAGTATGCTTGCTTATAACAAGACCTGCCTTCCACTTGTTTCTAATTTACTTCTCAGTTGCTTGGTAAGAAATCTAGAAAACACCAGAATTGTGAACTATGAGTAAGTCTTACGTAGTAAAATATATTGGCTTTATTTGCATCTTACGATGCTAGTTTCAGCTCCTGAGATATCTTATTGCTTCTTTCTGCGTGTTTTATTTTTTTCACTTTGGACAGTGTTGCCTCCTACATATGTGATTTCAGAAAGAATAAGGTATTTAAAAAATACAAAAGTTATGTAAGCTAAAACTTTAAGTTACTTACTTAATAAAAATGTTTTCTAACATGATAAAGCAACATTATAAAATTTAACAATCTTTGGTAGTAACCCATTTAAATATCATAGCTTATTTTTTGGATATTAAATATACTTAAATATAATGAACATATAGCTAAGGCATGATAATGCAATTTAATATATGATTTTAAGTGGGACAGCATTTTTACTAGATATACCACAAATATCTGATAATAATCCTTGATAATCGCTATTAAGTTGACAATAGACTTAAAGCTGATTTCATATCTAAATAAATATAAAGATAAATCACTACAAAAAGTTCTTTTAAATGTCTATAATTCTCAATCTCTTATTCATTAATTATAACTTTATTTACTGGATAAAATTAATAAACTTTTGAGAATTCAAAGAGTACCACTTTTGCTTTTGTAATTTTGCCCTTAAAACAGTGGCTAAAATGAAACACCCTGTGTTTCAGTGTTTGCATGTGTTTCTATTCAAGTACACACACACGCACAGGTAAGCATATAAACACATATACATTTCTTTAAAAATGAATTTACAAGTGACTAACTAAATTGTTAGTTAAATAAACTGGAAAAAAATTGCTGGCTTTTTTTTATTTATGTTCAACTGGTGACTTAGCAAAATGGTGCAGTATCAGGATTTCCCCTTGTCCGTAAGATTGGAATCTAAGGAGAGTACTATGTAAAACAGGTTTATTGAAAATATAATCCCAGGTTGTAGTGGTTGATTTATTGTGTCAACTTGAGAAGTTTAGAAGCTTAACTAAATCAGCTCAGCAATTCTACACCCTAGGGTGTAGAAGACCCACCCCAAGGCGGCTCATTGCCTGGATGGTATAAAAGGGAAAAGAGGAAGGACGGGTGGGCTTCCATTCTTTGGAGGAGCTCCAGTCTTTGCCTTCAGCTTGGATGTCGTCTCCTGGCTTCTAGCGTAGACTCTTCGGCTTCCACCTTGGATCCTTCAGCCTTCCAGTGTAGACTCTTCAGCCTTCCATCGCAGACCCATTGGCCTCCTGACACGGGGACTTGCACAAAGTTCAGAATGCTGCAGTTAACTGCAGACCTTGGACTGAATCCTTCAGCCTCCAGTGTGCAGACACCCCCTGCACGCTTCCTCATCCAACTCTACGGCTGACCATCATAAGACAATCTTGTAATTTCTTATACATTTGTATATCTTGTGTTATATCTGTTTTTCTAGTAAAACACTGACTGATACACAGGAAGGAACAATGATGAACACAGGGAACAGGGCAGAGAAGGTGGGAATAATAGAGGGATGAATTACTGAGTTTGCCACTCCTATTTATGTTTCTTCCTTTAAGAGCTTCTGAAAATCATAAACTGCATCTAAACACACTGCCTATGAAAAGCTGCACTTATCCCTTGGCTTCTATAGCTATAGGTCAATGTTTGCCTCATATGGTTTTAGCCACTCTGCTTGAGTTGCAGATCCACGAATGTTAAAATGGTTTCTGTGGGCCAGCCACAGGCAAACTCCAGTTTTGCCTGGGGTAGGAAGCCAGACATAATTGAAACAATATTTAGCAAAGCACCACAGACTGCACCTGAGCAAAAATGGTCAAAATCTGCCCAAAAAATATTTGTCACAGTAGTTACTGGAATAAAAAAGAGACTCTGAAGCAGAACACACAGGGCAGATACCTAACAATGTTTATTATTATGCTATTCAAATTTTCTCATGCCTTCCATGAAACCCAGTATGTCACAAGTTGTAACAAGACACATTCTTTGTAAAGATACAAGAAAGCCCCCAAACACGCTACATTCCACATTACAGCAACTGACTGTCTTCAGGACCTCACTGGTATGCATCATCTCCCTCCTCTATAACTAATTCTAGGTTTTATGTTTTATCAGTAGTTTGCAGAGTAAGAGCTGGTTGCTTTGTGGAGTGATCCATAAATTTCCTGTCAAGGAGTCTGAGCCCCTCCTTGGTTTGCTCGCTCTTGCTACATTGTGGTTGTTGTAATTGCCCTTTTGTTGCTGTCACCAGACAGAGAGGTACTCCAGGGAATTGGCCAAGTGATTTCCACTCATAAGACAGATGCTAGTTCACAGCCACAACCACCTGACTGTTGAGTACTTTTCACGTGCTGGATACACTTTGATGGTATAAATTGTGCAATAAATATATATTAACCTAGGTGCCTCTTTCCTAGATTTCCTTGCCTCTGTTTGCTAATTTTTTCTTCTAAGTCACTAAAAATCCAGTGAAGTCATTCAACATTAGTCATACTCCAGACCATTTCTAAATCTGTATGAATTTAATAAAATATGAATATTGCACATAGTTGTGCTGGGAGCATTTTTTTCCACACTATTCTTTAGAGCTGCTGTTGACTGGGGCATGGAATTGGTCTATTTTCAGCCAGCATTAGCCTATTACACTAGCCCACATGAGAAGCAATCCAGGTAGAGAAAAGACCTATCATACAATAGGTATGAGTTGTAGGAGAGATGTCAGTGTAATATAGGTAGAAATCACAATTTCTGGTCCATCTAATTACCTAATTTTACTCATAATTTCTAGATCTGCTCAATCTCAATCCTCAATGTACCATTTCCATTGAAGGATGAATTACTTCTCTGCGCATGTGGCTTTATGTGTCAGCAGACCTGATAATGCCCTACTCAAAAGGGGGAATGTGGATGTAATGTTCAGAAACACACTCTACTAGTATCCAGTAGGATATCAGTGGTCTTTTTTTACAAAAAGAGATAGTTTTCTGTCATAGATGGTGTTGTGTTTCTTTGTAATACTCCTGGATCTCTGCTATTTAGCAGAGAGTACACAGAGCCATTTAGAACTGTAAAGTTTCTAACAGCATCAGTTTCCTGCGACATACGATGCAGATAAAAGACATCTTACACTAAAACCTGAACCCACTAGGGTTTTTTTCTGCTCTGTGTTCATTTCTCAGACACAGAGTTGGTTTGAACATTTTCATCTATGTATTTGGTATATGCTACCTCTAATATTTAAGGCAATCCACCAAGGACTTTCTCAATGAGACGAAATGAAAAACACAGTCACATTATTCTTACCACATGCTCCAGGCCATTTAACCTTAAAAACCTCAAGCAACCCACTTTTTCATACATATATAAGCATTTTAGGTTCTAGAAGTTTCTGTTCACCAAGTCCAATTAATAAATTGTTGTTACTATATTATCCCAGTGTGGTGAAGTTCTCTGAAAAACCAGAATATAGCCCCTGGGCAAGAAGGTAAATGGATGCTTCTCTTCTTCCAAAAAGTAACCAGTTTTGGTCCTCTTTAATGATTAGTGAAATGTTTAAATACATTGCTTTTCAGTAGTGCACATTACCTACGTAATCTTTTCCCTTCAAGAATATGTTGACTGTTTTGAGTGGTTGTTGACAGTGTGAATATATTGAATCAACTTGAAAAGCTTCTGAAATACTTTGGGTTTTTGCTTTGAAATGTTTTTATCCTATACAGTGCATTTCAAGGTGATTGGTATCTTGCAAATATTTTATCTTCACATTCATGACTATTTATGTGATTGTGTCTTTCAAGAATTCTTATTGTGTAAATACAGTTTCTGAAAATATGTTAGATTTGTCTGTACAAATTAAGTTTTATTTATTTTAAATGATATTTTAAAAACATTTGTTTCTAACCTCAGAAACCAATATGTATAAGGAGTTGAATATGCAATATTGACATATGTATCACCTTTTAATCAAATTTCACTTCTCTCCCATTCTTACACATTTTCTAGATGTATGTATGTATGAATGGATGGATATATGTATGAGTGTATGTCTTACTTGACCAGATAGTACTTACTGTAAAATATTGAGTAGATATATTTACAGTTTATATTATTGATTTGTTTCTAATTTTAAAGAATCACATCATGTTAGCTTTCTGTAACTGTGAAAAAATACCTAAAATGATTCAGTTTAAAAGTGCAAAAAGAGGGGGCCAGTGATATCGCTCAGCGGCACATGCGCCTGCTGGCAAGTGCAAGGTCCTGACTTCGACCCCTGGTACCCACATTAAAAAAAAAAAAAGTGCAAAAAGGATTATTTTGGCTCATGGCTTCAGAGGTTTCAGTCCTTGGTTGTTTGGTCCTGTTGTTTTGGTCCTATGTCAGCACAGTATATTATGGTGCAAATGAGTGGCAAAGGAAACTGCTTACCTCATGGGAGCCAGGAAGCAAAAGAAAGAAGGGTGGAGATCCCAATAGTCCTTCCAAGGCCATGCTGTCAGTGACCTCATTTCCTCCAATTAGGTCCCATCTCTTAACTTTGCCACTGCCTCTCAATAATGCCAAAAACTGGTGTCCAAGCCTTTAGCACATGATCCAAGTATTTATTTAAGATTAAAAAATGTTGCATGACTTACAAAGTTTTACATCTAGAGCTATTTTTAATGTGTTCAGCCTCTAACCTATAACCTTTTTTTTGGTTTTTGAAAAAAAATCAATCTATTAGCACTAAATTTTTCAAAATTTAATGGGATAAACATAAATTCCACCATCAAGAGTTCTTTGGGATCGCTGAGCCCAAAGTCATGGTCACACAAGACTGCACACTATAATGGGAGATGCATAACTGACTAAAACTGGTGCCAGTCAGCAATTAGAAGTTCTTTTACAATGCTCTGCATGGCACAAAACTTAAAAAGAATAGATGAAGGAAAACACTAAATTAAAAGCAAATTTCAAAATGTTTGAATCGAATACTCAACAAAAGTAAGACAATAATAAAAAACAAATTATTAACATCCTCTCTATGACTTAGCTTCAGTTAGAAATTGATGCCAATTATTAAATGTCAAAAGAAATACATAATAAGATATCTGCAGCTGGAGACAGTGTCAGCATTATTTTAAAGGAATTGGAGAAAGGATGTGGAAATACACAAGTATTTTTAAAATTATTTGTTATGTACATCATGTTTTCTTTGTTATAATTTCATGATAGAGGAAGATAATGGTGAAAAGTAAATGACTGCTCATAGAATATGATGAGAACAGTTATCTTTTCCCTTGAACAAATTCACAGAGCACTGTTGGTCAAAAATAACACAGTATTCTGAAAAAAGATAAACATATAAATCATTTTGAGATGTGCAAAGAATGAAGCTATATTCAAAATATTTAGTCAAATTCTAGCAATTTACTTAGTAGCTACCTGGTTTTAGAAAAATTTCATAATCACACTAAGATTCAGGCTTCTTATCTGTAAAACAGAGTCTACAAACCTTTAAAATGTTCAAGATATGATTTATAGTAATGTCAATAACTCAAAGCATGGGAAAGATACTGAGTTGTCACTAGTAGGTTTTAATACTTTCAAGTAACAGCATACTGAGTAGCATTAACAGGTTCAAAACACATTTTGATTTTAAAGAAAATATAATATATAGTAGAATTAAGAGACACCATTTGCACAAAATTATTATATAAATCCATAAATAACAATACATATATTGTCAATCAATATGTTTATTATTAGGAAGATGGTTCTTAAAATAGACTGAAAATTGATTGCCAAGAGAGACCTACTGCTCTGAAACTGTGTTATTATGAACAGGTTATTCTAATTCTCTGAGCCTCAGTATTTTTATGTGTAACAGGATAAATAAATTAGTATTTACATTACAAGGCTTTCCTGAATGCTAAATACTTAGAAAGATCCTGGTACATAGTAACTGTAGTATTAACTACTAGCTACTTTGGAAATGGAGTCATATTTGCAAAGGATTTATTACTTTCATGAGAAGTTATGATGTATATGATTTGTTATAGATAAGTACATTCTTTTGGGGTAATACTCAAGGGCTACAAAATTACATACATGCATCTGTCTTGTACATATGTATATGCATATTTACATAGTAGATTATATAAAGCCTTTTAATGAACAATTTCAGATGGCTTCACATTTGGCATCTCTTTGCATTTTCTGACTATAACATAAATACTTCTTTATTATAAAATGATTAGAAAGTGCTAATATAAGGAGAAAGGACAAAAAAAACAGCTATATACCCAATATTATAAAAATGAGTAAATTTGTAAGAACAATATTATACTTCCTCAATGTATGTTATTTATAATTTTTGTAATTATTAAATAACAGCATAATTTGAAATCTGATATAAAATATTTGCAAATTACTAGAGTTAGTATTATACCAAATTTTTAAAGGTAACTTTGATTATGCTGCTATCAGAAAAATGAAACTCCATATTGTCCTGACCACTTCCTAAAAAGAAAGTATTTTATTATTAATCTATGTTAATTATTATAATATGAACATATTATTAACATATTATAATATTATAATATAATATAATAGTATATATCATATCATATTATATATTATATTATTATATTGGTATATATTATTATATATTATAATATAATATCATTATATAATATTATGTATCAATAATAATATATGTATTAATAATATATATTATCATAATAATATTACATATTGATATGATATATAATATCATAATTAGACATATTATTGTATTAAAATAATATAATGTTATATAATAATATTATATAATATTAGCATATTATTATTAATTAAAACTATTTGTACAAAAATGTTATTTCATACCTTGAATCAAATTTAATCAATATTTTGTTAGCTCGTTATATTCCTAGCTCTGCTTTTCAGAGTAATTCCAATGGCCCGCAGTCAGTATTCTTTGCTTAATGAGGTTCCTATTAGGAAGCTAACACACTTTGTAAGACATGTGGACCTGAATAGAAAAAGGGGTATGAGTTTCTGGCCCGAGCTTGGGATAGCCCAGACCCCTAACAGTCTATTCCAGGAGATTCTCCTTGTGGCCAGGCTGGCAATTTGCAGTCCCCTGAGAGGAGTCCTGTGCTTGGGGCATGCAAGGTAGGTAGCCAAGCCTGTAAGGCGGAGACCACAGACCAGGTTGATTTTAAAGGCAGCAGGAGGACACACCTACATAAGCAGCAAGCAAGCCTTTGCTGCTGCTTATGTGGGTCTACCTCTGGGGAGACACCTCTGGCTGAGAAGGGTAAAGCTTAACTTAAGGAACTAAAGTTAAGCAAGTTTATTTTCTTACCTCTTTTGAGACTCCCAAAGGAAGCAGCTGCCCTATTGAAGGAGAACCATAATCCAGGAGACAATGTTGGGTCATGCTCCAGGAAACTTCTAAGGAGGACGCCATCCAGAGAGAAAGAGCCCAAATGCCCAGGGAATTTGAGCTAGAGGGGAGGAACCCTGAGAGCAAATAGAGAGGGGTGAGTCTGGAGACTTCCTTTACGCTCATGTTCTCCACAAGGTAACACAAAGAACAGACAAACGAGGACAAGAAGAGCGACCAGTTCTCCTTTGAAAAAGAAAATATGTGTCCCTCTCTCTCCGAGGTCCAGTCTTACGTAAGGATCTAGCCCAATGGTGCATGCTACTGTGTTTTTCTTTTAAGACAAGAGATGTTAACGTATGAGTTGTTTTTGCTAAACTAATACCTCAGCATTCAGGTTTAATTTCAATGATGGCACTTTGTGATAAAAAAATGGGTTTTGGGTTGCCTTTTGGGTGCTCATCTCCAAAAGGTTAGCCATCACTGATCTAGGCCAAGATTCAAACAGAAAAGGAGTCTGTGCACTTGCTAACACATTCTGCTGAATACGGGTTTATAAAACCACCAAGTTTGACAAGTAGCAGGAGACATAAACCAGAACCATCACATTACATAGCTGAATAAGCAGGGGAAACATATTAAAGACTTTTCCTTTTCTGATGTATTTTCCAAGGTTTTCCCTAGTAACTGTGCAAACTGCCTGCTAATGACCTTTGAAATTCTAGTTAGTGCCCTATTTTATAGGAGATTCTTGGTTTTGAAAATGCTTTACTGCTGGCTCCAAATTCAAACACTACAAAACAATGTAGAATTTAGATTATAAACCAACATGAGATAGAGGGTAGATTGTTATATAAATGAGGCAAAATGACAGCTTCTCTATATTAGCCCTCAGCATGTTTATTTCTTCACTGCAGGCTGCAACCAATTAGTTAAAAAGCCAGCCAGTGCCAAACTCAAATATTTACACGTGCAATTACTTTTAAAATAGTCAAACAAGCAGATTTTCAGCCATTCAGAGCATGTCTGCTTTGCATACTCCCTGAAACTTCACCCTACATCTGTCAGCAGTAGATAAGCCCTGAGGTACAAAGACCCTCAAACCACTGCTGCCCTTCTAGATGCTCTGACATGCTACCATGCAACATCAACTGGATATGTAAGCGCTGTCTGTATTTCTTCTCTCTGAGAGTTCCCCTATCTTCCCAGCCCTGAGCACGTAGATAAATTTGTACTGTGAGGCACCCCACACACACATAAAACCACATACATAAAATACAAACCTACTAAAGAGTCACCTGGTAAATCTGTAATCTCATGGTTATTCCTTTTTCGTGATCAAGTTCCATGTCCCTCAAAGCTGTACCTCTATTAAAACATACAAGATAAAACAAGCTTCAGAACACAGAATCTTATCAAGTATGAAGACGGACAGTACACTGCAAAAAAAAAAAAAAAAAAAAAAAGACTTATGTTCTCCAAGAAGACTTAAAAATTTTCTGATAGAAAGAAATGAAAAATATCACAATCATAATTGCTGATGTCAACTTTTGTCTCTCAGTAACTTATAAAATACAGAAAATCAATAAGATACAAAAATCTATCTACCCATGTACCTACCTGAGCTGACAAAACATAGCTACAAACTTGACATTATTTATACAGTACTGCAACTAACAACATAATAAAACTTTTATCAAGTGTATATAAAACATGCCCCAAATTAGATCATATTCTGGGCTATAAAACAAATCTTAACATATTTTTTAAAAGGAAAAAGGAAAGGACTAGAAATCATAAAGATAACAAGGCATTGAACTAAAATCAATACTAGGACGATATCTGGAACACCCTTTGAAATATTTAACAATTGATAAATTTATATGTAATCCATGGATTAAAAAGGAAGTCTCAAGTGAATTTTCAAGATTTATGGAATACAACTAAACCAGTGTTCAGAAGGAATATTATAACAAATGCCTTAATTAGAATAGCTTTCATAGACTTTAAACAGATTATCTATCTATATTCAATTATCAACACAAGACATGATTTCTATATGAAATTAGAACACATCATATCTTTCTTTCTCTATGTCTTGTAGAATGAAATCCAAAACACTCATAGCTTTTCAGACTCTAGGTGATATGGCTCCATGATACCATCCTGATCTCATTTCCTTCTATCTGGGACAAGTGTTTCAGTTACATTAATCTCCTAAATTTCCTCAAGAACAAAAAAAAATTATTCCAGTCTCCAATTCTTTGTAATAATTTCTCATTCTGGCAATACCATTCTGCTTTTGACAAGTGAATTGCTCTCCCCTTCATTGAGTTTTCTCTGTATTACTTTATCACAAAGGTTTCTCTAACCACCCAATGTCAATTACCATTATATCACTTTGGGTAACTGCAACACATTAGTGCCTAAAAACCAGAGGCTTTTGTATTTGGCACACTCAGTAGTGAGCACGCCATATGTCCATGGTTTGACTACATGTTTCATATTTATTCAGTCTCAGACTGAGATGAACCAGGCTATTACTTTTAACATATGATTTTCCAAGATTGTTGGGGGCATTTTCCTTTTTGCTTGAAGAAAGAGTATGGTAGGCTTTTGTCGTGTTCTTTAAGGGCTATACCTGAATGTTGTGGATGTAACTTCTACTCGTATTGTCATCAGTGAAACACGTTCATATGTCCGTACCTCAACGATGGCTGAGCTTGATGGTCCAGCTATTCTGTGAGGTAAAAAATCTACATTGTGAATCTTGGTAAAAATTAAGGGCTTCTGTAAGATGATGACTTGTTTATTATAGGATTCACTTGCTCTGCACGATGGGTGATTTTCTTATCTTCCTAAAATGAATAGAATGTAGACATAAAGAAAACAGGTGTTTTGAGTATTTTTCTCTTCTGTTGAGAAATGTTGTTTTATTTTATGTTGGATACTGAAATTGGCTTAGATACTAAAGGTTTTAAAATAAATTCATGGAGATATGGAATGGAAGTAACAATGGTTCATAAAATTAAAGATTTATTAAAATCTTGAAACATAAGATAGATGAAAAATTTGTTTTTGATTCTGAGGCAATTTTGTTATATTTTCTCATTTTCATTTCATGTTACTGAACACTTATAGCAGGAGTGATAGTTCTTTATCCAATATGAAAATGCTACATATACTTTCTGCAATTTACTACCAACTACCAGTAACCACAAAAATTAATCCCAAGGGGGTATTTAAACCAGAGTCCATGTAATCATAAATGTTTTCTCTAGTAAAATTAAACATTTAACCAGTGAGAATAAAACTCCAAACCTCTCCTTACTACAGTAGAAAAAAGCACCACTCCTATTTGATAGCAACTATATTTTGTGACACAAACATGCAAAAACAAAGGAAGATAAATCATATAAATTCAATTGAATAAAGAGTTTTTTAAATGCTTTTGGTATTATTTGTGTCATAGGCACTATTAACTATTTTTACCATCTAACTGGACTGACAAAAGAAAATGGCAAATTTCAGAAAATCCAAGACAAGTGACACAAAGTGGTGGGTGGAATGAAATGCATAGCACAGAAAAAGACAATGGGACACCAGACTGGAAAACCTCAGTAACACCGGCCTGCTGCCATTCTCAGTGGCACTAAACATGAGTGTTCACATCCCGGCACAATGGGAGCTTGAGGAGAAGGATCGCACGTTTCGGCCCAGCCCAGGATAATTTGTGATAATTTATTATACTATACATATATACTATATATGTGCATATACTACAAACATATATATATATATATATATATATATATATGTTAAACATATATATATATGTTAAGTGGCCTTTTAGGATCACTATAATCCTATCCACTCTGCATGATTGTTTTATTTTTGATAAACATGTAATAATTCTAATTATTATGGGATATTTCAATGATTTATGCAGCATCTAATGATAAAATCAGAAGAGTTAGGCTTTATATCACCTTATAATTTATGTTTGAAGTCTTTAAGCCTTCTTTAAAAAAATTCCTCCTCCTCCTCGTCATCCCCCTTGTTCTCCCCCTGATTCTCCCCCTTGGTTTTCCATGTGATACTGGGGATTGAACCCAGGGTCTCCTATGTACTAGGCAAGAGTTCTACCACTAAGTTAAATCCTCACCTCATTTTAAATTTTTTTTATTTTGAGACAAGAATCATCCTATGTTGCCCAGGCTGGCCTTAAACTTGCAATCCTCCTGCTGCAGCTAGCCAAGTACCTATGATTACAAGCATGTACCACCACATCCAGCAGAACTTACTTCTTCTATCCCACTCTGATTTGGTACCTTTTATACAACCTCCCTCTATCCCCCTTTCCCAACATGTGGTAATCATTAGATTACATTTGGATTGACTTTTTTTTAATCTTCCACAGATGAGAAATAGGATATACTATTTGTCTTTCTTTTTTCAGCTTACTTTACTTAATACCCACCATTTCCATCCATTTTGCTGTAAATAACAAGATTTCATTGTTTACAATTGAAGAATATTCATATATATGTTTGTCTATCATCTATCTATTCCTCTACCTATCATTACCTATTTTCTCTATCCATTTGTCTATTGATGTGCTCCTAGGTTCATCCCATCCCTTGGCTATTATGAATAGTGCTGCAAAGAACGTGAGAGTGCACGCATCCCTTTGATGTGCTGAGTTCAGTTCCTTTTCTATGGATACAAACCCAAAAGTGCCAAAGCTGTGCCATATGGAGGATTTACTTTTAGCTTCTTGAGGAACTTTCATACTATTCTCCAAAATGGCTGTGCTAATTTACATTCCCGCTAGCAGGCTCTAAGAGTTCCTTTTAATCTGTATCTTTCATATTGGAGGGGTATTTGATAATAACCAACCCAAGTGGAGTGAAATGATATCTCATCTGGTTTTTATTTAAATGTCCCCAATATCTAATATAAGCATTTTTCACATTTATTGTTTATTTGCATGTCTTCTTCTTCTTCCTTTTCTTTTTTTAATTTCCTTTTGAGAATGCATGTCACTAAGTTACTACATTGGCTAAGTTGCCCAGGCTATGTGTGAATTTGTAATACTCCTGCCTCAGCTTCCCAGAGTGCTGGGATTATAGGCATACACTCATACACCCTCATACTCAGATGCATTTCTTCTTTTGAAGAATGTCAGTTTGGGTCATTTCTCAATTTTTTTAATTGTATTTTTTTTCTTATCTTTGAGGGTTTTCTTTGTTTCATGTATAGTCTAGAAATTAATACTTGGTCAAATTAATAACTTACAAGTGTTTTCTCCCAGCCTGAAGAATGTTTCTTCCCTGTTGATTATTTACTTGCTGTGAGGAAGCTTCCTAATTTGATATATTACCTGTCTACTTGTATATACTGATATATATCATTTGGGAAAAGTACAAAGTAATTTGGAGTGTTCTAAAACAAACAAAAAAATGAAGAGTTTAATTGGAATTGTATTTAAAAACCACTCTTTCATTTTTGTGTCTTACTATAACATATACAATGATCATAAACTTTAAAGTGTAAAATTTTATATCTCTTTTCCTAACATTTCACCAAGAAAAAAAATGTGAAAATTATACATTTATACACCAAATGAGCCTGCATTTCTTTATATGCTATTTATGATTTGAAGACTGCTTATTAGGCCTGGTCCTTTTCCAGTTGACCACACACCTAATACCATTTCAGATTTGTGTGTGTGTGTGTGTGTGTGTGTGTGTTATCTACGGATTCAGTAACATATTACTACTAACAGTGTGTTTTCAAACGACCCATATTTGTTCTGGTTAAGTCTTGAGATCAGAACTCTGGGGCAAAACCAACATGCCAGCTGGGAAATGCTCCTCTTGAGGGTCTAGGAGAGAATCAGTTTCTTTTCTTTGTATCTTTAAAGCTGCATCACTTGCACTTCTTGGTTCATGATTGTTTCTTTCAACATCAAAACCACCAGAGAAACATTTGTCTCTGACTTTTCCTCCCTCTTCCTCCTCCCTTTTCATCTACTTCCATCACATACACTTCTCTGTGTCAAATCTGTCTCTCGCCTCCCTCTTTTTTTTTTTTTTTTTATGTGGGTTCCGGGAACCGAACTCAGGACCTCGCACTTGCCAGGCAGGTGCCTATGCCACTGAGCTATATCACCGGCCCTCTTGCTTCCCTCTTAAAAGGAAGTTTTGATGACATTCATTGTTAACCCAGATAATGCAAAATAACCTTCCCATCTCAAGTTCCTTAACCGCACCTGGTAAATCATTTTGCCATATATGACAACCTCCTTGGCTCCATCACTGGGACTTGGATACCTATGGCAGCGGCATTATTCAGCCCTTCACGTTGTTCAAGATTTTTTAGAAATTATGAGATAACATTAAGTTAAATTTTACTCAGTTCTTCAATTTTCATACTAATGTTAATTTGACAGTTTGAGATTATGAAAACTAACATTTTTCCTGAAAGAATGATCTTATATCTAATTTATCTATTTTTTTAAAAATGTGATTTTATGTCCAATGTTTCTTACACAAGAATACTGCAATTGGTGACTTAAATTCTGGTAACTTGAACCGATCCCTATTTAGGAAACTTATAAAAGCATGTTAATATTTTTTCCAACATCTCAGAAAACAATTTGGCAACAGAATTATTTATTAACAAAGTGGTAAAATAAAACTGGAGAAGAGATTACCAATCTTCCTTCTTTTATCACAAAGACATTATTTTTTAGTCTTTTTATTTTGCCTTTTAAAATTAAATACCATTTTCAATTTGTGCAGGAAGATAATGCTGCCAAAAAGATGAACATCTGCAAAGATTTGGGGAAATGTGTGTAATTTTCTGTACATTTTATAAAGGTTTTTTAAACTGATAAGAAAAAATTAAACTGATGTGGCTGGAATTACCTAGGATAATTGAATGTTTTGAATTTTCAGAGCTATTTGACCACCTAGGTCAGCACCAAGTATTGACTTAGTACATTTAAGAGCTGCCATTGGCATGTTTTGATTAGTAACTTGGAGAGAAATTTATAAAACTAATATAAAGTTATATTACATTAAACAGCAACCAGCCATATAATTACCCTTAGACATTGTCTTACTCTTTCTTTTCTACAACAGAATGCAACAGACTAGCAATAAACTGTATTTCTTAGTTATAGGAGGCTGGAAATTCCAGTGTCATTGTGTGCAAATATGGTGAAGGTCTTTGGTCTTTCATTGCAGAAAGAAAGAAAAAAACAAATGAATACATACAACGGAGGTAAAGGACATCAAGCTGAACTCATCCTATTTACCCCTACTAGAGAGAATGAACCAAGTCCAGTCATAATGTTATTCATCCATTCGTGAAGGCACAAGCCTCATGATCTCATCACCTCCTAAAGGCCTCACTTCTTTACATGATTATAATAACAAATAAAATTTTTCATGTGATTCAGGCCATGAAAAGCCATAACATTTCTGGACAACAAAAGCAAGTCAGGGGCATCACAATCTCAGACCTAAAATTATACTACAAAGCTATTGTGATAAAATCGACATGGTATTGGCAAATAAACAGGCCTGAGGATGAGTGGAACAGAATAGAAGATGCAGACACATCCCCAAAATACTCAGGCACCTTATCTTTGACAATGAAGCCGAACATGTTCACTGGAAGAAAGATAGTCTCTTTAATAAATAGTGCTGGAAAAACTGGCTCTCCACATGCTCAAGACTAAAACTAGACCCATGTCTATCACCATGCACTAAAGTCGAAATGGATCAAAGATCTAAATATTAAAACAGAAACAATAAATCTACTGGAAGACAAAGTAGGTAGAAATCTTGAAGACAAAGGTGCAGGCAGAGACTTCATGAACAAAACCCAAACTGCACGGGAAGTACTTCAAAGAATCAACAACTGAGATATCTTATTAAAAAGCTTTTGCACATCAAAAGAAATCACCAACAGAGTGAAAAGGAAACCAACAGAGTGGGAAAAAATTTTAGCCAACTGTCCCTCAGACAAAAGACTTCTATCTAGAACATATAAAGAATTGAAAAAAATCAGGCCCCCAAATTCAAAAACCCAATCCAAAAATAGGCATCTGAGATGAATATGCACTTCTCAGATGAAGAAATACAAATAGCAAATAAATAAATATATGAAAAAATGTTCAAAATCATTGGTCATTTGAGAAATGCAAGTTGAAACAACACTGAGATTCCATCTCACCCAAGAAAGAATGGCTGTCATCAAGAATTCAACCAATAACAAATGCCAGAGGGGCTGTGCAGAAAAAGGAACCCTTCTCCACTGTTGGTGGGAGTGTAGACTGGTACAAACACTGTGGAAATCATTGTGGCATTTCCTCAAAAAACTAGGATAAGTGGTCCCATTCAATCCAGCTATTCCCCTTCTGGGTATTTTCCCAGAAGAATTAAAAACATCGCACCACAATGATATATGTGCACCCATGTTTCTATCAGCGCAATTTGTAATAGCTGAATTTTGGAAACAACCCAGATGCCCATGAGCCAAGGAATGGATAAAAAAAGATGCATTTTTTTTTTTGTTATACAATGGAGCCATAAGGAAGGATAAACTCAAGGCTTTTTTTATATACTCAGCCATAAGAAAGGATAAACTCAAGGCTTTTATAGGTAAAGGGATGCAACTTGAAACCCTACTCATAAGTGAAGTAAATTGGTCCCATATGTGTAAAAATCATATTGTCTCACTAGTGTGAGAAACTGAACAAGTAAATAAGATTACAAAATGGTACAATAGATATTGTGAATTGGGAAGAAATTGTTCAAAAGAAAAGACACTGTGACAGCGGAAAGGGGAAAGGAAGAAAGAGAAAAAGAAAAAATAATACATGTATACACAAGATAGTTAAGATAGTTATACAAATGTTTTGTGCTAATATTGTTTGGACAAGATATCATGTCTATATTTTGTACTCTGAGTAACTACTATGAAGACAATACACATTGTATCAACTATTGTAACTATCTTACTAACCTGTTTTGAAACACGGTTTCATTGTTTGTTTATCTTTTTTATCTTTTAAAACAAAAAGCCATAACAGACACACTGCATGTTAGGCAAATATGTGGGAAAAAAATCTACATGCACAGCCTCAACCAAGTTAAGTAAACTTCCTGGATCACTAAGTTATGTGTCTTCTAGGTATTTTATCTATAGTAATGGTTTGTGCAGTACTTTGATACTGTATAACAAAATACATTATAGCAGCAGAGTGTTCTGTTATAGAATGTAGACAAGTACTCTATAATTTAAAAACAAACTTAATTCACTTCCAAGAGTTTATTAAACTCCCAATAGGGCAATAATAGTAAATCTTACTTGGAAAAGAATATACATAAATTTTGTTTACAAGATTATTTCTGGATTTGGACAAATGTTGAGAATGGATTTAATTATTAGATCCCATTATCGTTCTTCAATATAGAAAATATGAGGCCCAGGGTCACAAGTTTTCTTATTCAATCTCCCTATTCTATTTATAACAAGTATATATGTGATGATTACATTTTAATAAAACTGTAAATGCAATACAATGTTACTGTATAACATAAAACACAATGTTATTGGATAACATACAATAAATTCTGAAGAATACACGCTTTTAAAGTTAAGCAAAGCATGAAGTTTAATTTTCTCCCTAAGGCTAAGTAATATAGTGAAAAATATTGGGGATTTTTTTTATGTAAAATGAATGATTTGGGTTTCCGTATAGAGTCTTCCATAGAGGAGTTAGTTCAACTTTAGGAAAACTGTTGAAAAATTCTCACAATTCCTTGTACCTAAAAGGGAAAGGCATAAAGGTGCTCATGTCAGAATAGTCTCTGCTCTAAGCACCTGGAGATAATTTGTATTGTTCATTTGTCAGGATTTTTTAATATTCATTAAGTTACAGTCATTATTCTAGGAACATCTCAGTGAAAATGTACAGAATTTCTGTACAAATGTACAGAAAACAGTACCTACGGCTCACACTCTACCTATCTGTGAGAAGGTGGGGAAGAGAGACCAGCTAATGAATTAAATACATTTGTAAGATATGTGGCATTTTAGGAAGTAATAACTATTGAGAAGGAAATAGAGTATGGATGCTGGGAATATAGGAAACCCAAGGCTAAAGGAGTAATACTCCTATATTTAAAAAGTGGAAATGTAAGGCCATATGGAAATTACCTTTTTACAAAGGAAAAATGTTTATCCATATCTGGGGGAAGTGATTTCAAAGGCCTTCAGGCTGAAGGCATAATAGCACAGCAAGGAGAGAATAAAATTTAAGCACTTAAAAGTTTTAAAAAGTAGGGAAGGAGCAAAACAATTAAATATATTTTCAAGTGAGTGATTATAATGTTTGACAATTGAAAGAATAGAGTTAAGAGTTGAGGAGGCCATAGGATTAATGAATCTGAAGCATCTGGGTTTGGGAAAACTGTGGGAATCTCATATCTGAAAGAGTTAGCTTATATGATGAGACAAGAATGACTGAATTTGAGTGGATGAAATGGTAACAGATAGATAATGGCAAGTTCTAGAGTATGTTAATGAATAGCCAAAGTAGGTCTGAAGATAAGAATAAAGAAAAAAATATAAGAAGAAATTTAAGGAGATATGAGGCCAGGGTGCTGGTTCAATCCTAACCATGGATACAGAAAACAACAGGATTTGAGACACATTAATGTTGGATAATGTGATATTAGATGAAATTTTAAACTATGAATAAATGAGAAAAATGACACAGATGTGTGCAGATAACTAAAAAGGAAAGGCAGTGATTGCATAGTCTTATGACAAAGATTCTGGGCTGAGTGTATTTATACAGGAGAGAGAGAATATTTTGAAAGTAGAAATGTCAACAAAAATTAGTACTTTACCTCTGAGTCCATGACTATAGCAGAAAACATAAATGACCACCATTTCAAAAGAACAAAGGAATTAATGTCCTCACAGAGAGAACAAATTTTAACCTAATTCAGAAAAGCAAAGCAAGTATTAGAGAAGATGAAGACATAATGCTTTCAGCTGTTTTCAGATTGTTTGCTTGAAAGGGCAAGAGAAGCAGAAGGGTCTTGAGGAAGAATTTCTGAAGGAGGAGACAGAATAAGGAGTGGAGAGATCCATGTAAAAATGAGAATACAAGATACAAGACAGTATTCTAGGAGAAGTGACTTCTGGTGAGTGAGAGTTAGGAATGAAAAAACATTTATTTTATTTTAAGGTAGATACTACTGGGGATACTCTGAATGTTAAATGTAGACAGGTGTCTGGGGCTTCCTCTTACATTGAAAGAGCCCTATAAATAACATTACCAATTTAGAATAAGTGCGGCTCTGTCACCTCCATTAAAAATTGAAATTTAGAGGCCTGAGAAACTCATCTGAGTACAGGGGGACTCTCTCATCAGAAGGTACTTCTCACTAGTAGAGGCATCTTTTTTATATTAAAAATAGAAACTATGGATAGAAATACAAGAAAATATTAAATAATGCCATTTTTGTCTATTAAAACACATACCTACAAAAATAACACAGAGAAGCAAACATAGGAGAAATTCGTTTGTGACTTTGAGTTAAAAGATTTCAGGAAATGCTGTTCCCAAGTATGTCTATTTGGTGTTCTGAAGAAAACTTCAATTCGCTGGCATTTTAGCAACAGCGAATGAAGGAAGTGGCTTTGTCTGAACTTCCTTTGTCAGTCTGATGACAGAGCCTCTCAAACTACTACAATTGTTATAAATCTGCTTCCAAGTAATCTTACTCAGCTGGGAAGATTAAACTCATATCACAGAAGAGGAAACTGCAGATTGATATCATTCCTAGGTAGACTTTGTAATAGGTATCTCCTGTCTTCTAAGAGTGCATTCTTGGTTTCCCCAAATCAATTACTCTCTCTAAACTTCCCACTTACAACTCCCACTTTGCCCAATGCATATGACAGATAAACTTGCAGTTCTCCTTGAGTTTTGGGTCATTCAGTTTTCTTGCATATGATGTCCCTATGTGCATAATAAGTTTCTGTATCACTCCTAATAATCTGCCTAAAGTCCAATAATTTTATAGACTTAATAATCTTTCACAAGGTATAAAGTCTTCCCACCCCTGTAGAGGTCAACAGAGAGAAGTCAGACAGGACATAAAAAGCATAATATATGAAAGAAAGCAATGAACTAAACTTTATCAAAACTGCTACTCAAATCTCTACTTTTATAAAACACTAATAAGGATATGAGAAACAAAAAAATTTATCAGCTATGCACACATGATACAGAATTTGTGTATAAGGTACATAAAGGGCTGTTATATCTCAATAAGAAAAGAAGTAATTAATTGAAAATGAACAAAAAACTTGAATAGTGAAGTCATAAAGAAAAAAAATATAGATTTCCAATAAGTACATGAAATATGACTTATGAATGAAATAACATTTATTTTATTTCAAGGTAGATACTATAGGGAATGCACTGAATGTTAGAGGTAGACAGGTGTCTGGGGCTTCCTCTTACATTGGAAGAGCCCTATAAATAACACTAGGACTTAAAGTAAGTGAGGCTCTGTCACCTCCATTAAAAATTGAAATTTAGAGGCCTGAGAAACTATGGTCTCGTCTGAGTAAAGGGGGACCCTCTCATCAGAAGTCATCATGTAAATGTAAATTTTTAAAAACTGAACAGTCACTGGAATATTTAAGAATAACAGCAATAACAGGGTCTGGCACACCGATAAGTGAGGCCCTCAACATTACTAATGAAGTGTAGCATGGTTCAACTATTTGGGAAACTGTTGATGTTTTCTTAGAAATTTGAAATACACTTGCTATATGGAACATGAATCGCACTCTTCTGTATTTACCTCAAAGAAATGAAAACATATGTTCATATTAAGACTTTTTATCATTGTTTATACTTCAAGTTTTAGTCACCATTCTTAAAATCTGGAAGTACACGTCAGCAAGTTTTTTGGATGAACAAATTTTGGCAAATTCATATAATAGAATACTCAACAATAAGAACTGAAAGCAAAAATAATAACAAAAGATACTGTAAATACAACAAATTTATAAATTTTTAAAGGCATAATGATCAAAGGAAACATGTTGATCAAAGGAAGCCAGACACAAATAGAGTAAGTACAGTAGGATTCCATTTAAATAATGTACTAGAACAGGCAAAACTGATGTACCTGTAACCTGTAGAGTGATAAAAATCAGTCAGTGGTTTCTCAGAGTAAGAGGTGGGCACATTTTCAGGAAATAAGTAAAGGACATTTTCTAAAGTGATGGAAATACTCTACATCTTGCTTGCTGTGATGATTGTACAAATTATTTTGTTTTAATATGTTTTATTGACAAACAATATCTGTACCTATTCATGCTATCTAGTATAAAATCCAATACAAATTCATGTATAACCATTGAATCAGGATAATTAACATTTTTATCTCCTCAAACATTAATCATTTCTACATGTTTGGGATCCTCAGACTTTACCTTCTAATTAATTTTTAATATATCATATATAGTTATAGACTATAGTTACTCATCAGTGCTATAGAACTAGAAACTAGTCTTCTTATCCAAGGGTATATATATTTTACTTTTATTTAATCTCTCTTTATCCCCCTTCCCAAGTCTCCCAGTCTCTAGCAACTACTATTCCACCCATTTTTCTATGAGATTGATATTTGTTTCATCTTCAACATATAAATGAGAACATGCTGTATTTGTCTTTTTGTGCCTGGTTTATTTTGTTTAGCATTGTATCTTGTAGTTCCATCCATGCTGAAACAAGTGAAATGATTTCATTCTTTTTTATATGTAAATAATACCTAACTGAGTATATGTATGCCATATTTTCTTTATCCATTAATCCCTTGATGGACACTTCAGATGATTCTGTATCTTCACTGTGGTGAAAGTGCTGCAATAAACATGAGCAGGTGAGTAACTGATTCAATGATTCTGAATGAGACTGCTGCATCATGGGGTAATATTTATTTATTTATTTATTTATTTATTTATTTATTTATTTATTTGAATCTCAATATTTTTCCCAAAATGGCTGATTTACTTTCCCACCAGCAGTATATGAGTTCCCAACCAAATATTTGCAATCCACATGAGAAAGACAAAATGTTTAATGCATAAAGTCTAACTAGAAAATATAAATTCCAACAAAGGAAAAGAAAGGCAGAGAAAACTGATTGAATCACACACACACACACACACACACACACACACACGAAAGAATGGAAGGGACAAGATTGCAGTTGACTAACACATTTTAAAATGGTTTATCTTTACATGTAATTTTGCAATGTATATTTAAACTAAGCATTTTCCTAAACTAAGCATTTATAACATTGTCTTATTTATCAAATTTTCATGAATCCAATTTAGAGAACACTGTTCATAGATAATCTTTTAGATTGTTTATTGGAGTGTAATTAGTACACCACTTTTGTAGCAATTTGAACCTGTCAAAATTAAAATACACACATGTTTTACACCAGAAATTTCACCTGTGGGGCTTTCCTTAGAGAATACTCATATACATGCAAAATAATAGATTATCTTAATTTTAATATAATATAGTCAATTAAAATTTATCAATAGTGTACCAATTTTGTAAGTTTTAGTACATCTATAAAATATTAAAAGAAACCAAGAAAATCTCATGATATACTGGAAAGACCTCTGAAATATATACTGACAAGAATAAAAGAATGTTACTAAAGCAGGCAAAGTCCTTGACTTTGTCATAAGGAAAGAAAATGCTGGAGAAATGAGAGATACAAGGATATTTTTACAGTACAATTTTCTTACCAATTTCACTCTTTGAGTCACATCATTTTTTAAAAATAAGTATATTAGTTTAAATTTTTGAAATAATTGCCAATATGCAAAATTGATTACTTTTACAAATACATAGTTTTACTGTTTCTCACACCATGTATTTGTAAAATATATATGTAATGTGTTTGCCTACCTCCTTTATTTAACTAAGTCATAGTATTTATGAACCCAATTTATATACATATTTTAATTTTTTGTAGATTGCATGAGTATTTTTAACACAGTCTGTAGGTAATATATGTAGCCCATTTAATGTAACTATTGTAAAGATTGGTATAAAAACATTTGTGAAAAGATATGAATTTATTTTATTTTTTAATCCTTAAAAAATAAAAGTAATAGCAAAAATATTATCTACAAATACCTTCCAAGACAAATAAAAATGTATTAAATAAATACCATTTTATCGGCTGGGCGTGGTGGCGCACATCTGTAATCCCAGCACTCGGGAGGCTGAGGCAGGAGGATTGCCACGAGTTTGAGGCCAGCCTGGACTACATAGTGAGTTCAAGGCCAGCCTGAGCTACATAGCAAGACCCTGTCTCAAAAAAACAAAACAAAACAAACAAAAAAAACCAACTATTTTATCAAGGTACAAAGACATCTCTTTCTAGATTGTTACTCTTTGACGGTTTGTTGACAGATGGTCTTATTGTTCTGAAATACTTTGAAACCACAGACTAAGACATGAATAAACAGATGAGTATATAAAGCCTTCTTGTTGGGTTCAATCTGTATTTGAAAGCCAGCATGGTATAATCATAGGAAATTCTTCCTTTTGAGTCCAACATTTTAGTGTTTGGGATTTTAAATTCTTCTCACAGTATACATGCTGGACAGGCTATTTGTAACAATGCAAGACTGATGAGAATTTTTCAACAAGCAGAACTGAATTGTATTTTTTTTTTAATTCGGTGTATCTCTTTAGAGAATATTAACCATGTAAATGTTCATCTGTCATCCCTGCTATAGACTAAGATATTACACTCACAAATTAATTGTTCACAGCCTAAATTCATATTATGTCCTAGCTGGCATGATAAACACAACATTTTCAACCAATCTCTTATATTTTTGATTTTTAGTATGACATACTAATGAAGTGTTATTGATTTAAAACAGGTCAGTATTGCCAACTACTGTTTACTTTCTATCACAACAGGGAAGAATGATCTACAGCTTATTAACAATCTCCAGAAATCCACACAGAAGCATATAAATTTACATCACTGGCTTCTAAAATACAATTAATTTGAGTATGTTTTTCTAGCAGCAATTAGCAGCAGGCAGGAGTTTTAATGAAATAGAGTTGTGATTCCCACAGGGACTATTTATAATGAATACTAGAAAGCAACAAGAGCTTCAAACTATTTACATTAAGAGTTGATTAATAACAAAGCCATTAAGCTACATATTAGGGTACATATTGTGCCAGTTTAAGGGATACTGCTAATTAAGTAATCATAATCATTTGCATGTGCTATATCTAATTAACGTTTTATATCTTTAAGTTTTTCCTTTAGGACTAATAGCAGTCAAGTGGCATTAGCAAAAGGAACATTTAAGCCATTTCTTGGAATATTGTTTTCCAGTAAAGTACATTTCTATGAAAACACTAAGGGAGTTCAATCAGAGTAACTGTCTTTGCATGACAATTACTTTGGTCTACACCACACTTGCTCTTGAGGGAATGGATTAACATTAGTTTAGGGTTAAGTAGGATTTTAAAATGTGTCTATATGAATTAAGTTTAGAAAGTAGCTTTAAAACTTCTGAAAAAAATAAAACATTAACACTGGAATTTTAATGCCTGAAAGGGTTATATTTATTTGTTTTCTTTATAAATGTGATTTAAAGACTGCTATAAGGGAAGATATCTAAAGAAATTTTTATGTTGGTGTTTAGAAAAGACTTAGTAGACTTCTTCAATATCTGCCTCATTAAAAATGATAGCTTCAAAATAGCTCCATTTTTACAAATAAATCTTATAATCTACATCTTTTCAGAGAAACTTAAAAGTATTATTTCATTACCATATACAACAGCTTGCAAAATTAGCTTAATTTTATCAGTTTTAAAATTTTATGTTGTTAAGGCATAATTTTACCAATTATACAGTATTTTATACTGAATTACATAGCAAACTGTCTAACATAGACTAGAATGGTAGATTTGATTGTTGAGATTGTCAAGTCAATTCCATTATAAAAATACTGCACATCTGCACTGAATTGCGTGGCAATTTGCCAAAAAAAAAAAAAGAACTTTTAGCTCAATCACAATACTGATAATTCAATTTCTTTTCTTTCTTTTTTTTTTTAATATATGCAGGTACCAGGAGTTGAACTCAGGACCTCACGCTTGCCAGGCAGGCGCTTATGCCGCTGAGCTATATCACCGGCCCTGATAATTCAGTTTCTTACATTGAATGTTTATTATGCTTGAAGTACTATGCTATGTCTTAATATACAGATCATTATGACTATACAAACATCTTACAAAATAGGTTTATAATCAAAATTTTGCAGGTGACAAAATTGAGAGTGAAATGTTAAATCACTTGCAAATTAAAGAACTAGCAAAAGACCTACTCTGGATGCCAATCCTGACTTCTCTAGACCCAAATGAAATCTTACTGGTTACATCAAATATTGTCTTTCCAAATAATCCAAGGTTTCATTTCTTGAAGAATTTGTAGCCATTGTTTTTTCTATTTATTGAGAATTGTGAGGATTCTTTCTGACTACCATACTAAAGTCAGGTCTTTTTACACATACATTGTAGCTAATTCAAAACGTTCATAAACCTCTTTGTCATTTATTTTGACAGTGACATTCATTGGCCTCTATTTTGACTAAGAGAAAATAGTAGATACACTGTTGTAACAGTTTCTGGTACCACTTCCTACTTTCCGGAGCTTCTCTTTGGGAATCATGGGTTGATACATCACAACTCTTAGTATCCAGAGACCAGTATCCGCATGCTAAACTTGAGCAAGTAGTTTTAGTCCAAATCAAGTGGAGTAGAAAAACACTTAGCTAAATTCTATCCAAATTCCTGACCTACAGAATTGTGAGCTAAACTTTGCCTTATAGAGAGAGAGGTCCTGGACTTGGAGTCTGAGCAGATGCTAAAATAGAGTGATATTTTTGGGAAAAAAAGAGTTAAGGTCAGTTTATTTTGCACTGGGGAAAGATGTGCTTATTCAAAGAATCCACTGATGTAAGCCAGAGATGTAACTGAGCAGTGAAATGCTTGCCTAGCATGCTTAAATCCCAGTTTGATCATTAGCACCCCTCCTCCCAATAATCCATTGACAGTTTCTTATTAAGAATTCTCGTTCTCTTTTCACCACTCCAGAATGACTCAGCTTCTAATGTCACAACATTTCCACAGAACCAGAAGATTAGACACCCACTAGGATTCTTTGTTGTTGTTGTGGGTGGTGGTGCTAGTGGTTTTCAGTAGATTTCAATTGCAAAACAGCTCTGAGATTCTATGGAAAAGGTAGTCAAGTAAAACCAAAACTGAGAAAGAAAAATTAAGCAAAATGTAATTCATCTCATACATAGTGGGATTTTTTTTCACAATTTGTGATGAGCTTCTGAATTTCTTTGCAGTAATAAGGCAAATTGAATTAAATCATGTCAATATTGCCCAAAATATAGTCATAGACACAGTAGTGAAAATTAAGTAACTAAAAGTATAACTTGTGATTTACAATTTTGTGCTTATATTTACATATAATTTTCAAAACAATGTTAAAAATCCAGAATTTAATCTTAACTTCTATATATACAACATACTCAATAATATTCAATCTTACTAATTTTAGTACACAATTAATACTGATTACTTGGCTTTTAAATATATGTTTTTTAACATTGGATACATTTTTTGTACGTGGAAAGTAGAAAATCTTGTCAGTAATATATTGTCACTGCTTTTGCAGGCTCATTTTTTAAGATATGAAAAGTGAAAGTATTTAAGAAAAATCTGGGAATAGTAATAAGCATCCAAATTTACATATGGACTAAAATATTTAGAATGTCAGTTGTAATGAGCCAAAGTTAAAGTGATTAAGTACAAACGGTATAAATCATAGAGTTGCTCATTATCAGTATTTTATTTCCCACCCAAAACTTTCATATCTTTAGATCTGCTTTAAATTTTCAGTCTCCATGTAGTTTATGAAATTGCTTTCAGATTGTTTGAGTTTCATTCAACATCAAATCAAATGTAAGGAGCAATATAGAAAGCCCAGGGCTGGTGAGATAGCTCAGTGGTGTAAGTGCCTGCCTGGCAAGCATGAGGTCCTGAGTTCAACTCCCAGTACCCACAAAAAAAAAAAAAAAAAAAAAGGCCCACAGCTACAATAGGTTAGGAGGCACAGCAATTAATTTTAATTAATTTTAAAATTTTTCCTGACATTATGATAGACCATGTTCCTACACGAACTCTGGAAAAAAACCTGACTGGAGAAGGAAAAAAGAAATACATTAAAAGGTCTAATTCTGAAAAAAAAAAAAAGTAACTGATGGAATTATTTATACTATAAGATTTATGGCAAGCTTTAAGTCCTTGTTGTATAACTGCATTTTTAGGAAATACCCAAGTATAAGTTCCTAGGGAGAAGCAGAATAAAAAGGAGGCCTATGGTGGCTGTTATTATAGAAAATACACTTGTTGGTCTATTATTATTGTTCTTCAGTGGTTTCTTTTGTATAGCATCTAATAATTTAAGGATTATATAGTTTACAGAGGCATATTATTTCTTACATATAGATGTATCTTATTTATGGAATAAATTATTCATGACATTTTTATACAAAACAATTAAAATTTTTTTCACTGAAATTTATTTTTCTATTCCAAAAGACATTATTTACATAAAGTCTACTTTATATGGTTTGTATATATGGTTTGTAACAACAGTTATATACTTATTTATTGAGTAATGCATCAGTGGTTCTTTTTTCTATATCTTCATTTTCTAGATAATGGGATATTTTTAAGAATACAAATCTTCATCTCATTTTGTACCTCGCATTTTAAATGTACCTTTCGCTCTTGAAGTAAACAGGTTGTAGTGAGTTGATCTGTAACTTACTTACAACTCATGAATAATAATTCAGGACCTCTGTCAATTCTCTTTATACCTCTGAGCCATTTCAATCAGTCCTGCATTCCAATGCTCCCAATTCAGATTTCCAATTCCCTGTCTCTCCTTGTACTGAGACCTCTATTTACAGTTGGTTCCAATACCTTTCTTGCTGGAATGTTTTGAAGCAACCTCAAATTCAACCTCTCTGAAATGAAACTCATTCTGTCATATGCACACATATTCTTTCTCTTCTATTACATGTTTTTCTCCCTCCATTCTCACCAAAATTGATTTGGTCTGATTATAATTATTGTTTTCCAACTGTGTCACTGTGTATGACTTTTATTTCACCAATCTGGTCTACTGACTGCCACCAGAGTTGTGTTCTTGTACACCGTGTCCTTTAGTCGCTATTGAATCATCCCCATTCCTAAGCAAGTTTCTGAGGCTCCAAACGTAACTCCTTGGAATGCCTCTCTTTTCTTCCAGCAAGTATCAAGTCATCATTAAAGATTCAACACAATATTCATATCAAAACACCATTTCTTAAAGGACACAGAGTTACTTACCTATTCCCTGGTATTCAGAAAGAATTTAACAAATGTCATCTGTAGAATGCTTTTCATATTTAGACAATCTCAAACATGCAGATCATTTTCAATACATTTATTATAAATACAGACTTGAAGATTAAACAAGTTTCCTTATCACTGACTTATATTTTGGAAACGAATTTAATATTTCAGTTTGGTCCTGTACTATAAGCACAGAGTCTACATAGAGGTTATTTAAGATTAAATAAGATAATATTTATAGACGGTGAGGAAAGCATCTATCAGCTATTCAGGGCTCAAAATGGTAGCTGGTTTTATGAAACGCATTATAGTTATCTTCATGTTTTTTTTTTCTTTTAACCTTCTAAAGGCATAAACAGTATTCTACTATTTATTATAACAAAATTGCATGTAGTAGAAGGCACCAAAAATTTACCTACAGTGGATGTTATGGCTTGTATTTAGATGTCCCCCCAAAGCCTCATGTGCTCATAGGTGAGGCCTTTCAGAGGCAGAAGGATATAGGGCGGTGGTGGCAACCCTATGGCATATGTGTTATTGTATCTTTCTTTTAAGACAAAAGATGTCGCCGGGGATATAACTCAGCGGCACAGTGCCTGCCTAGCAAGCGTGAAGTCCTGAGTTTGAGTCCAGTTACAAAAAAAAAAAAAAAGACAAAAGATGTTAATGTATGAGTAGTTTGTTCTAAACTAAAACCTTAGTATTTAGGTTTAATTGTAGTGTTGACTTTTTGTGATAAATAAGTGGGTTTTGAGTTGCAGTTTGGCACTTTGTCTCTAAAACATTGCCATCACTGATGTGAATGTGAGAATGTGTGTGAATGTCAATCAAAGGTGTGATACTGAAATTAAGGTGGGTGTGTGGTATTAAATTAGTCCACTGATTGGGAAGGCCCACTATGGGTGTGGGTGACACCACCCAAAAGCCTTGTAGTCTGGATGGTATAAAAGGGAAAGGCAGGTTGCTTGCTGCTGCTTGCTGCTTCACTGCATCCTGCCTACTTTACCATGGACTGTTTCTCCTTAGTAATGCCACTCTGCCATGCCACCCTGTATTGGAGCCAGCCAACTATGGACTAAACCTTCTACAAACTGTAAGCTGAAATAAACTCTTTTTCCTTTAACTTTGAGTGTAAGGTATTTTGTCTCAGCAATGAAAAAAGTAGCTAAGACAGTAAGTTATCATATTGACTAGGACTGTAATTTAAAAACTTCATCAAAATTCTTATCAACAAGTATACACTTTCTCATAATTTGAAGCCATTGTGATGTGCTTTGATATTATTAGTATTATAAGGATGAGAAATAAAATTCTAAAAGCTTTAAATTATGGCTGATCATACAGATATTATATCTATATGGACTGATATTAATGAAACTTTTTTAAAGTACAAGAATTCTCACAAGAATGGAAGCATAAATTCCTTTCTCTGAATTGAATATGATGAATAATTTTCAAGAATTGGCCTCTCATAGGTATGCTTATAAAATTATATTACTTTGGGGATCTCAGCACATTTCTTTCTTAAAAATATGCTTGTAACTTCTCTAGAAGTACTAAGGAAAAAAGGTTTAGATGGTAATTATTGCATTGCTTTTGGTTACATCTTTTATCTAGGATATGTTTTAAATCTGTAGCTCTATGGCTGAGATGTAAATGACTTTCATTCTTCTAAGAAAGTACTTCACCATCTTGTCAATGACTCATTTCTCCATGTAGATGAAGAGGAAACTATTGAATATAATGGGATACCTTAAAGAAAAATTATAGGGTAGGTGAATGATTGTTCAATATTCCACAGGTATGGCACTGTAAAAGACATGATTTTAATGCTCCAGGTGTGAAAAACATTATGTGAAGTAATAAACACAAAAATGTGAGATGTTAATGTTAATGGCAAAAATCTTAAATACTGAAGTGGTAATGGTATGCAGTACCATTCTACTATGTGCTTACACTTTTGGATAGAATAATTTACTATAAATGTACAAAGAATGACAATATTTCAAGGAACTGATTTAATTCCATGATTTAGTTGATCTTATGATTTGTCTAAGACAATAAAAGATACTTGTATGTCCTCTGTATGTGACAGAGGAGTATTAAGATAGCATTCTATAAATAAGACATATCGCTCAATAAAGAACATGTTAATTCATTCTTTACAAAAATATAATCATTGTTACTGACATCATTGTCATTATCATTGGAGTACACATATTGCAGATTATCTGGGCATTATATGAATTCTGTGACACTACACATAATTTGCTGATGTCCATTCTGTACTGTCAGGTTCAGGCCAGCAAACCCTAATAGAGGAATGAAGAAGCGAGACAGAGAGAATATCCTTGTCAGGAGCCATGGGTGTTCACCCAAATGGAGTGAAGCCCCAAATTGACTCAAACCCCCAGACTTATTGAAGAACAACAAAGCCATAGAGTTTTGTTGAGCGTAGATGTTTGTTTTAGGTAGCAAGGCAGGCGAGTAGGCATGATGACAGTTTGGCTGAATAATGAACTTTTATCTGATTGTTTCCTCTGGAGTTTTTATTGTTTTTCCCATAGGGTTCATCTCTGCCTAAGCTGTAAAGACATACTGTCTTCAAGACGTTTTGACTTCTCCGACTTTGCAGTCTTCTTCCTTCCGAGGCAGTCCGAGGCAGACTTAACCTGTCGATGTCGCAAAAACTCCACACTATACCTTAATCTGTTCATTGATAGATGTCTATTTATTTATCTATCAGTTTATTTTTTATTAAGCCAACTACATGCAAGCATTTCATGGTAATAGGTTTTATCAACTCAAAAGGACCTATACATAAAAGAATTTTTATGAGATGCTCTGATGAAAATAAGATGAATTTATTACTATCTTTGCAATCAGATTTACAACCATATTTGTGATATTCTGCATCTGATTGACTTTGTTGGCTACTAAGAGGTTGGGGCAGCACTAAATAACATGGAAGCCACTAGCCACAGGCGACATTGAGAATTTTAAACTAGCTACTCTGGTTTATGATGTGCTGCAAGCTTAAAATTCACACTGGACTTTGTAGACCTGGTATGAAAAATACAATGTAAATTATCATTAATAATTTTATGTTGATTATGTATCAAAATGATTGTATTTTGGCTAAATGTTTAAAATAAATATATTTTCTACATAGATTTTATATATTTCTTTTATTTTAATTTGTTTACTACAAAATTTAGAAGTATGTGTAACGACATCATATTTATACTGCACAATACAGGATTAGAATGTTTGAAATTCATGAGAATAGGGTCAGATAAATTTCAGAGAAAAATGGTGAAGAATTAGTAGAAAACATATTAAATCAGTTCTGTGACTCTAAAAGACATCCACTGTATGAAAACTATCTTAAGAACAGACCTAAGGGAGCTGTTCTGATACTCTTGTTTGCAATGAAAAAAAATGTGACAGGCACATTTCACAAGAGATATTCCTTCAAATAAAATCATTTATACTAACTGAGAAATTTTCCCTTGTGTTGTCATGCTACTGATGTTTATGTGAGCTTAAAAGTTTTTGGGAAAACAGAGTTTCTAAAATTAAGCACTCTTCTTAGCCTAATTATCTTGATAAATTTATTATTGAAAACATTGATATTCTATCTATAAAGAATGGTAGGAAATGAGATTCAGATGAGGAACAGATGAATTGAGCATTTTGTTATCTTTGTTTCTTTCCACACATTGTTTATTTCCACTCTGTTTTCCCATTTCTGTTTATATATGTGGCTATAATGAGAATGTATCATGTATTGAATTTTCTGTTTCTAATTTTCAAGCCATGCAATATATTTTTCATATCCAGCCTCAAGAAATATATTGCATTTGTACTATCTGTTACTTGTCACAGGATGGAATTAGTCATATTAATTCACTATATTGAGTCTAGATTATATTTTTATACATTCTTTTTATGTATTTTGTTTTTTATTTAAATATTTAAAAATTAATAAAACATAAAATTGTCCATGACACAAAATTCTAAAAATATTTCTTAAAATTTATTGTATTTTATCTCATGAACTATAACATATATAATCTAACATAATATGGATATTCAATAAAGATAGTAAAATGTAATTTTCACTATACAGTTATTAAATGATTTTAATAGAATGACTACATGCAAGTTATAAACTAAGAGTTTTAGGAAATGTTTTGTTATATCAGGCATTTACTGATTAACTAGTTTAATATAGGAGTATATTATATGCGAGTCTCAAATCACACAATCACTGCTCTATCTAGCCATGTAGGTGAAAAAGAAATATCACAGAGCATTTTGAAGGAAAGAAATTGTGGTAAACTTCCCCATCTAGGTCAAATCCCAGAGGAAAATTATGACGTAAGCAAAGGCGCTTCCTTTCAACTCCTTTTTATCCTTTGCTGTAAATCTCCAAGTAAGGGCAGGTTTCCCTGCTCTGGGTACACATTACAACCAACTAAGAGAGTCATTACCAAGGAGAACTGCTTGGCACCACATGAAATGGATCGGGTCCTTATAGGGAGGAGGGCAGGTGTCTGTTGCTCAAAAGTTCTCTAAGGGGTTGTAATGTGAAACCTGGTAGACAATGTCTAATCAAAGGTAAACAAAGATTCCTTACTTCCTCTCATTTTCCCACCATTCTGTTACTGAAGTCTAAACTTTCTCCATTTGTAACGAGTCCCATATGTATTCTGCACTTTACCCTAATGATTTCTTACTGTTAAATGTCACTTGTAAATTTTTTGTATATTTTCTAAATTTTATGAGATTTTTGGTTTGCCAATTACATCTCCCAATTCTAATGGTTGAAAATGTTTTAATATATAACATTCTAATTAATGAATATGCTTAACTTGGTATTTATCATACACCAAAGAATATAAGTGAATAAAATACAAATGTTAGTCATTCCAACAGGCATATATAGAAACACCTTAACTTTCATAGAACATTCAACATTTAAGCATTTCTTCATAAAGATAATTTTAACAAGAACTAAGAGATGTAAGTAAGCTGAAAACTAAGTTATTAAAGTAAAGCATATATACTTTTCACATAGTACTTTCAAACTATGCTACTTCTTACTTAAAATATCATTTTATTGCTTATTTAATGAACAGAATTCTGTTAGATAAAATTACACAAAATACAGTCTTTTTCTATAAAAATATAGCATCATTATAGAAAAATATAAACAGTTTAAAAAACCATATACATTTATAAGATAGCAATGCTAGGTCAAAATGCACTCACTGTAAGATCAATGGTTAATAAACACTGTTCAATAAATTCAGTTGATAAAATTATTCAGCTATGAAAAGAGATGCATCTTGAATTTCAAAAATATATGGAAAAAGTCATTTCTATTAAAGAAATAACATGATAAGTAAATAGATGAAATTAATCATTTAAAGGTTTCCTGATAAGAATTTCATCAAGAAAGTAGAATTGCACAATATCACCTTAATGGTCATTAGAAAGATTATATTTTAAATATTAATTAATGTATGCTAAAAATAATAATATGTTATTTTAATAGGAATTAATGATGTAAGAACAAAGGTTTCTGTTCACACCAGGAGTTTTAGAAAAGGGAGGATGATATAATTAGTATTTTTTTGTAGTGGCAAAGAAAGAGGTTACCCATTTATTGTATTGTACTATACACAACAATTACATCTTTGAAATAAATTAGTATATATTATAGTTCCATAGATTTAAGACAAATTACTTCAAGACATGACAATTTTTTCTACCAATTCTGAATCCATCCAATTGCTTTTACTAAGAAGAGTGTTCTGCTATAAAGGAAAAAAAGTTATTTCTTGAATGCTTATTGGATGTCAGATGTTATGTACTTTTCTGTGTACCTCGCAAATAAACTTAACTTTCATAAAAAGCCATACAATGTATACTACATTTCATATATATATATAAATAAATGACAATCAAGTATACCGTTTTACTTATATGAGATCCTAGGTATTCCTGAAAGACTGCTATCTATAAGTTAATATCTTTCAGATCACAGATTCACTACCAAGATAAATTTTAAGCAACATCTAGATTTAAGTTTACAATTTTTTTTTTTTTTTGTGGGTACGAGGGGTTGAACTCAGGACCTCATGCTTGTTAGCAGGCACTTGTGCTGCTGAACTATCTCACTGGCCCCTAAGTTTGCAATTTAAAAGCAATATTTTATCAGTCTTACTATTATGGGACCAATTTCAAACAAAAGTAATTACATGAAAATAAAGCTGATATAAACCATATTTAGGGGTATTCATAACCAAAAATTTCTCAAGAAGTACAATGGTTATCTCACCAAGAAAGTGGACCCATGGGCCAGGGATCTAGCTCAGTGGCATAAGAGCCTGCCTGGTAAATACAAGGTCCTGAGTTCGATTCCCAGTGCCAAAAATAAAAAAGAAAAGAAAAAGAAAGTGGACCCAAGGTAAAAGTTCCTGGTTTCATACATTGCATGTCATAATTAGTAGTTGACTTCAAGCAAGTTGCTTTTCTCGTAATTCAATTTCACAGCCATAAAATGGAGATTATATACACACTTACTAGTTTGGGGGAGGGAGGTGTTTAAATAAATTAATGAAAGTGAAATCTTTAAAATGTTACCTGGTATCCAATACCTAGATATTGACTATTATTATTATAACCAAATAAATATGGAAGCTACAAATGTTTTTATTTTATCTATGGTTGTATCTATACGCATGAATTCAATTGCCAATCATCATCTCATAAGAATTTATAGTTTAATGTCCAGAATTATGTAGACCATTTTTATTCCCTGGCTATGATGAGACAGGTGAACTACTCAGTTGTTTTTTTTTTTTTTTTTTGTGGGTACCAGGGGTCGACCTCAGGACCTCGCACACCAGCAGGCACCTGTGCCACTAAGCGATATCACCTGCCCCTTTTTCGTATGTGGGTTCTGGGAGTCGAACTCGGGCCCTCGCGCTTGCCAGGCAGGTGCTTACGCCGCTGAGCAACCTCACCAGCCCAACTACTCAGTTTTAATTACATTGTCTTGTCCATTGCATTGATCTGATATTTTATGTTGATTAGCATCATACTGTTTACGTTTCTACAGATAATCTGGCTGTAAACTTTTAAGTCATTTCACTACAGTTTGCTTCATGTCTAAGCCATGAATATGTTTATGAGCTGATATTTTTACATGTACTCTGTATTAATGATTAAAAATAACCTGTTGTTAAGTACAAACTGCTTTCTTTTTTTTTTTTTTTTTTTGTGGGTACTGGGGGTCGACCTCAGGACCTTGCACACCAGCAGGTGCCCGTGCCGCTGAGTGATATCACCGGCCCTTTTTCCATATGTGGGTTCCAGCAGTCGAACTCAGGACCTCACGCTTGCCAGGCAGGCACTTATGCCGCTGAGCCATGTCACCGGCCCCCAAACTGCTTTCATAGAAGAAGAAACTGAGTCTTTAAGGTTAAATAACCATGCTCAAAAACATAGCTCATTAAATATCTTTCAGATTTCAAACTCAGAGAGATTTACCAATCCCAATACAGTATCTTTGTTCTGTTGTCTTCATCTTCCCAGGTTTCCTGCTGTCATTTCTAGTCATGTTGTTCTTAGTTTGCTCTCTATCCCATTCAGATGGTTCCCCTGCCCCAGCTGTTATACTTAATTACACCTATCAATTCATGCAGAAGTTTCAAGTATCCGAAGAAATTATTTAGCTTCTATTAGTGTTATATGTCATTTATAAATAGTATTGTCTATTACTTCCCTGTACTGGATCATGAAACTGTAGTTTCTGCTTAATCATTTAGTCAACAATAATTATCCATAGAGCAATTGGCAAGGACTTTTAAGATCATTTTGATTAAAAGATATTTGGAGCAAAAATGACTATTTGTTCTATTGAGACAGATAAATATATAAGATTTTATTTTTCAATTATTCACCTATCTTTTTATTGTATAGCCTTTACTGGTCTCATCTGCCTTAAAGGCTGCATTGTATAGTGAATCAAGACAAAAGCTCTAAGATGAGACTGTGTGGCTAGGTTAATTTTCAAACTGCCACTGAATGTGTGATTGTAGGCAAATTACTTCAATTGTTAATACAGCAAATGGGGGGCATAATAGCATCACCCTCACTGAGTGTTTGGAGTAAAATAAATTAATACATGAAAAGTGCCTAAGACAAGGTCTGATAAATAGTGAACATTCTATTAAATGTTAGTAGTTCTTATTATCTATCTGTGGAAGTGTTAAAACATGACTGTATATTCTTTAGTATTCCTCATTGAGTGATACAGTTTAGGGCCACTCTTTTTGTATTTTTTGTGGGCTTGTGTATTGTTGAGATGACACTGCACTATGTGACTTCCTTAATGAAACCATTAATTACCATGCAGCCTCTGCTTTCTTTCTGGGAACACTTAATCTTAAAGCCCAGTACATTGCCCTTGAAAAAGTCTGTCTAAGCTGAGAATTCCATGCTGGAGAACCCATATGGAAAAACCATACAAAAGATCATAAAAATACACTGGATGCTGCATAGAGTAAGAAAACAATGATCAACAAGACTTGCTCTTGTTTGAATCTCACAGTTGAGGCTCCAGACATTATGATTCGAAGACTATTCATCAAAGTCTAAATTCTTAAACCACAGAATTTGCAGGCATAATAAAATTGTGGTTTTCAAGCAAGCTATACTATGTACAGGTACAAATTCCCTATGATGAATGCATATATCACTATGTAGATCTAAAATGTACCAGTAAAGTCAAAAGAAAAAATAGCTGTTTTCTACCAGTCAATTTTAGACTTTTTTCTACTCAGTAATAGATTATCAGAGCATTAACATATGTATTTTTGTAGCATACACTAGGATTTTCAAGATTGTTTTTGTCTTGTAATTGGGAAAATTATTATAACCTAATACCTTCTCATTATTACCTTTGTTATCATTGTGTTTCCAGTGTCTGTATCCCAACTAACTGTAGTTGAATCCAATATAATTCAAACCAAGGATCTGAATTTCTAGAATTTGTGTTCTGATTATTGGACATCTTTATTTAAAAAATGCATAATTATTATAATTTGACAAATGCCAAAGTATTCACTGGTAAAATAAAGAATGATTTTCCTACTAATATAATAAATGACATCTACAAAATTCAATAGCCATCATCAGAATTAATGGGGAGAGGTAACATTCTGTCTAATATTGCGAAGACAGCATGGATGTCCTTACTCACCACTAGTATTCACCATTATATTGACATGCAAGTAAGACAGATTTATAATAAGGCAAGGAAAAGAAAATAAATGCAAGGCACTTAGATAAGAAAAGAGAGGTACCATCACCGCATCTATTTGCAAAAGGCATTAATATCTACATTGATAATCATAAAGAATCTAAAAAAGCTTAGAAGTTTAAATAGTGCAATTTACTTTATGTTAATATTGCCTAGATACATTTTTTTTGAAAATGAAAATTAAAGGATATTAACTTGGTCTATGAAGTATTTGACAATGATTTCTTAAATATTAAAAGATGTCTCCTGAAAATAGTTTTATTTTCTCATAAAGAATATTGATCAATGCTTTCTTTGTAGATAGATCCCAGAACTCTTTGTAACTATATCTTCAAAATTGCATGATTAATTTGTGTAGTATACTTAGTTTCTATACAATAGGACTCATATCTAAGTGAAGGTAGTATCAACCCATGAGTGCAAGCATTTTAATGAAAGAGTTCATCACACCTTTCAATTTTTCACTTCTCTACAATTATGTTTTATGTTAATATTTTAAAGGGTAACTTAGGTTTTGACTCGACTTTCTAAGCATGTCACTGATTTAACCATTTTCATATTTATTTGTATCCAACTTTTATTTGGACTTGGCCACTAATTATATTGCTTGCATACTGCTATAATTGCCTCAGTAGTATTTTGTCTGCTTTCCATGATGCACTAGGAGTAACTTCGCATTTAGTTCTCTAATCTTTAATAAAACATCCCACTAGTATTTACTTAGGAATATTAAACAGTGAAGAAATCAGCTTCACATTTAAAGATCGTCTGTATTTCTTAAATGTACATTAGTAGTATGTCAATTTTAGTATTGTTTTAGTTGAATGTGTTCCATATAAACACTGTCCATTTGTGTCAGCAATAATCTTAGTTTATAAAGGTCTGCATTTCTCAAAAGAAGCTGTAAGCAAAAAGGTTTACATCTTCTTAAAATTATTTCAATACTACTCCTCCAAGTATTTTTACTCAATAGTCAGTAGTTACTCTAGGGCTCTCTGAACTTTCCTGTGGAACATAAGAAACATAAATTTTAAAAACTTAAATGGATATATAGACACACATCAGCACAGGATAAGTAAAGGTGAAGTATAGAATGTGTACTCCTTAATTGCACTGAAATATTCAAGAATTGAAGTGCTTTCAACTGGTTGTCGAAGTTCAAGTCTACAGAATAATTGGGCATTTATTGTCTGTCCATAAACCTCTTCTTTTCAGGTCACTGAAATCATTAGGGTATGGTTTATCCCAAAGTGGTCAGGCTCAATTTCTCTTTGAACATAACCTACTTATAGGAGTTAGTATAATTCTTAATGTGTATATATAATAATTTTATACACTCCAAGCAACCTAATTTGAAATAAACTGTTGAGTTCAGGGTAACAAATTGTGTCTATTAAATCATGTCTATTAAATTTTTACTTTATTGTAAGATGTAGACCTGGTTTCTCATAGTTATATTTTTCCTCAGCATCTAAAGCCTTTCAAAATAAATGAATCCTGATTAAAATTTTTCAGGGCTGGCATGTTCCTTCCACTGTATAAGAACTCTACTGATTTGTTTTTAAATTACATTTTATCTATCCGTATAACCAAAGACCAGTGACTTTCACAATAGCTTCTTATCTCATTAAAGGAAACATCATCAGTTGTGAAACCATATCCTTAACTCACAGAAACAAGATATTAAGACTGAAATATTACAACACTTTTATTCCTCTAGATCTTCCTCATTCTAAATTGCATTTAAACCAGCTCACTAAAGATTAAAACTCTATGTTTTTGTTCTTTTGCTAAATTGACTCTACCCAATATCTCTTTAGCCTATGCAGCCAAATTATAACAAATGTGTTGTGATATATACTACAAGCATTTTAGTAAGTCAATTGCGTGCAATGATGCTCATTCCTTGAATAACTTCCTTGGGACAGACAATAATCCTATTCACCACATTACACAGAGCCATATTCTGGGAAACTCAAGGGGATAGATTTTTCTCAGCAGTTTTCAAGGACTAAAATATTCCTAAATACAGTAAATGGTGAGGTTTACAGCTGAAATATCTCTTTAAGATAGCTGACTTTGTTTAATTTTCTTTTTTTGAGTATGAAATTTGTGATCCTCCTTGGCTCTCATGTGCTGCATGACTTTCCCCATAAGCAGCAGGCCCCAGTCATGAGAGTGGTCTCATGAGATTACAACAGAGCTGGAAAATTCCTGTTGTTCAGCGGTGCGGTAACATCACAGTGCAATGCATTGCTTGTTGCTGGCATAAAGCAACCTACTTTAGTGCCAGAGTTATAAAAATATAGCACTTATAATTATTTTCAGAACATAACATTTGATATTGCTAATAAATCATTGTTTCTGGTTTATGTATTTACTGTACAATACTTTTTTTTATTATTTTTAGAGAGGACTCCTTCTACTTGTAAAAAAATGTTTACTGTGAAACAGCATGACCCATTGAATCTACAGTAGCTTCCTACATTTCCCTTTATTGTGTCTCTTGATTGCATCGGGAGACCACATCAAGTGGTTAACATACACCATCTAGCTTTGTGTGAACGCATTCTATGATGTTCACACAAAAACAAAACAGTTTAACAAAGCGTCTCAGAATATATCCCTTCACTAAGTGGTTCAGGACATTATTTATTTAGTGATCCTACTCTGCAGCTTTATTTTTTTGAGCTTGTTTTTTATTCATCGCAACTTGGTTCATTGACTCAGATCCAAAGGCAGCAAGATGTCCTGTAATAATTGTGCACTCTGGGCCAGTGAGATGGCTCAGCGGCGTAAGCGCCTACCTGGCGGGCCCGAGGGCCCGAGTTCAACTCCCGGATCCCACATACAAAAAAAGGGCCAGTGATATCGCTCAGTGGCACGGGAGCCTACTGGCGCGCGAGGTCCTGAGGTCGACCCCTGGTACCCACACACACACACAAAAAAAGTAATAATAATAATAATTGTGCAGTTTCATCATTCCAAAACAGTGACGGTAAAAATTTAAGATGATGTTAATATGTTTGTCAAACTTGTCGAAGTAGAAGGAGTGTCTTTCAGAAGTCTAAAGAGCAAATGACTAATGGGCAGATTAGCAAACACTATAATGCAGGCACTGATGTGTAAACACTTATACTTCCTTCAACTTAAAAGCTCAAGGGATGTTCTTCCTGCACTGTGCTGATGTCAATAAAGCTAGATTTGTCACATTTGTACGATTTTTCTATTCACATTTTAATACAAACTGTAGCACCTTGGAAGGGGCTCCTATGCAAAGCATATGCCTAAAACCCAAGGCTCTAGTGACTTCACTTGTTCCACCATGCACTAGAAACTCCACAGAAAAACTCTTAGTACAGTTGACAATGCAAGCTGAAGTAGCACCAGTACTTGGTAATCTTTAGTTATAACTATATTGTAAATATACCATGCTCACTTATTGTACAAATCAAACCCTTGCTTATTCATTCATTTACTCAATTGACATCAACTCCACATTTATTAATTTTATAAAGTAGTGATTATAAAGAATCCACATGGATATGTTACATATATAGGATTACGTGTAACAGAGCAGCATTCCTCCTCTATAGCATTATTTAGAAAAAGAAAGCTAAATTTGTGAGAAAAAATAATAAGCCTTATTGCCAGAAGACTGATAGTTATTTTAAAGATCAAATTGAATTAATACATTTTTATAGCAATGAGCTAATACAAAAGCAAAGCCTAGGAAATGGCAATATGTTCAATTCATAAATATTTTATAATAACAGAATTTAGAATGCATTTCATCCAAAACGCTTTGAAGATTTTAAAGGAAAATGTGCTATACTGAATCAGCATGAATTTTGTCAGGATCCCTTGATAATTTTAATGAATAATAAAACTTGAGAAATACTCTTATAGAGACTAAGACAGAGGTTCATAGTGTCCAAGGAAGAAAAGATGAAATGCTCACAAGTAGTAAGTCAAGAAACATTAATAAAGAGTATTTTCGGAGGTTGAATTGTATGGCCTCCCAAACACTGATTTCGTATATTGAAGCTTTAACCTACGGCACCTCAGAATGTGACAATATTCAGAGACACAATCTTCGAAGAAGTAGCTAGGTCATGATGAGTCTATTAAGGTGGGCACTAATAAAGTATGGCTGGTGTCTACATTATAAGAGGAAATTTGGTCATAAAGGGTTACAGAGGATAGACCACACAGACACAGGAAAGAAATGCCCATCTCCAAGCCAAGGAGAGAGACCACAGAATAAGCCAACTTATCAAAATTCTAATCTCAGAATTCTAGACTCTCAAATTGTAAGAAAAGAAATTTCTATTATTTGAGCCACACCTTCTGTGGTATTGTTTAGGCAATCACAACAGGACTATTCATAAAATTGCTGACAAGGTTAAGGCTGATAGATTACAGATGGTAGAATACTTCAGGACTAACAAACCAGAGATTTCTAGGGCTCAAGTAGCTGTAACTATAGGCCAGGATGTGCCTACAAAAGCTGTGGTCTGCAAAAGTTGAATGCAGTTGGCAATAAATTTCAGGCTGGCAAGAGGGTGCATAGAGAATAAATACCCAAACAATGCATTACTTCAATTTTCCAGTTTCTCTAACTAGCTAAATCTATTTGATGTTCAAAGGATAGGTATGCCCTGATGACATAGTCCGTGTAACACAGTTTCTGGGGAAGTACAGGTGGTACTGGGGTGGACAAGGATAGGGAGTATATTGAAAAAGCAAATAGAAACAATTCAGTAGAGTTTGCTTATGTTCCTTCCCTTCGTTTTTTAGAAATTAGTCGTCATTTTTACACAGAGTAGTGATCCACCCAACTGAAAGACCATTTTCCTAGTGCCTCTTGCATCTATTTGTGTGACAACATATTAGATTTTCTGGGATATAGACTGAAATTGTTGAGTGAGACTTCAAAGTATGCTTCTTAAAAGGAATACAAGGATTAGATATCTAGCTCAGTGCTAGAGCTCTTGTCTAGCAAGTGAGACATGCTAAGCTCAATTCTCATCACCAAAAAGAAATTTTTTAAAAAAGAATACAGCTAACAGGAAAGAGTATTTTACTTTTTCCCCCTCCTCTTGCTGATGCTTGTAAAGTTGGTGTGAAGGCTGATTTTCTGACAGCCATCTTGGATACTTGAATGACTTTACAGGTGGCAGTCAGGGTTGAAAATGAATGCTTGAAAAACTTGGGTATCTGACAACTGTGAAACACCACAAAATCCACTCAGTAACTATATAATAGATTTTAAGCAATTAAACCACTACTATTTAAATTTTGTATTATATTGAAAGAGTCCATAAAGTGCAACAAAAATATGTTACTTTAATAGAAGCATTATTTTGACCTAAAGGGATTTCAGGGTCAATATATGTATGAAAACTTCTCTGTTTTTCCTTTATTTGCCTAAACGCACAGAATTAATTTCCCTGTAGGCAAGGTGTTCCCTCAGTAGTAGGGGAGAAGAACAACTCATCATCAAAGATAGGAAGGCAATACTAATGAGTTTGTATAAACAAATTTTATGAAAAGAGCCCTTATTTTCCATCGGTCCCTCAAATACATCCTAGTCATTATTTCCACAATTAATCATAGGAGCCCCAACTCTCTTTCCATTGTTATAAAGATGCAAAAGCTTCTGAATTTTACTGCTTCTTTGTGTTTAAATTTTTTTCTACTAACTTCCATGTGCATAAATATTTTTTAAAAAGTGACAATTTTGTTGTTAATGTCTTTTGTCAATTTCATTTTCAACCTCCTCAGTGAAGAATCTAGAAGAACAGAGGATAAGTTTTTCTTCTCTGATAATACAAGGCTGGAAAGAACTCAAAATGATACAGAGACAAAATTGAGCAGAAAGCATACAATAAGTCTCATAAAAATGAATATATTACTTTTTAAGAATAAAAGAATGTCTCAAAAGATTGAGGCAGAACAACTTCATCAGTGCCTTCTGTGTGACCTGATAAAAATCACAGAATTATTCTATCTCATTTCTTACTTTTAAAATTACTTTAATAACAGAATCCTTATACACCCAGAAATTTATTCTGAAAATACATATGAATGTACTTGAGAAATACAGAGTACAGAAAATGAGACCAAGAATCACAATTTGGGGATTGATCCTAGACTTTCAACTAACTGAAACGCATAGTTTCTTTATTCTTTTTGGTTGATAGTGTTTTCTATCACAGGCTAAGATAGATTAAATAATTCAAAATCTTTGGGTTTTAGCTAAGAACTTTTGGCCATTAGATGCTGTTATTTTTAATCATTAAGAACTTTAACAGGTTTAATCTATGAACATTAATGTCCATATTTAATGTAGGTGCATGACAGAATAATGAACATAATGTGGTGTTAACTCCATGTTAAGTAAGCCATTTTGAAATGGTGCTCTCCTCTATCTCCACTTGTTTTGCAATATTCAAAGGGAAAACATTTCACTTTTTAACTATTGACATCGCTTTTATAGGTCACTAAGTTATTGGGAATTGTAATATGATTCAGAGAAAATATGAATTGCAGTTAGCAGATTCTTGGAAGAGCAACTTTGTATTATTTGATTTAAGAATAATTTTCTTCTAAGAAGTATTATTCAAAAAAATTTTGTCCGGATTAAAATATCGCTATTGAATAACATTTAATTCTATGCTATGTCCTATGGTAGATATACATGTATAACCTAATTGATGATAAATAACTAAATTGTTTTCGTGTGTGATATTGAAACTAGAGAAAGAAAGTATACAGAGAATAATATACAAGACATAGTAATAAAAGGATCCAAGAGAAAACATAAATTTCCAGAGAAAAAAATTGCCAATTATGCTACAATTGAAGGGTTATTGTATTTGTCTGGAATGATATTATGTCACAAGTTGTTAATTTTTACTAAAATGGGCACCATGTCAATAATTAATTAAATTTTTAAGATATTGGTATAATACTTAAAAAGTCATGAGTTTATATAACACATGGTGTTTCATCACTGTGTTTAGGAATCATAATGGTAGTTCTTCTAAGAATGCTCTATTTGAATTATACTTTGTTGGTAATGGAGGCAAATTTATTAATCTCATTTAAGAATAAATATTAGTGAATATTTATTAATCAAATGGAGTTAAGTTTTTAAGCCTAAGAATATCATATCTGTATTGGTTACTATAATCATTTCATTTTATGATTTACCATGTATCCATAATTTTATTTTAACATAAAAAGCACAGATATCACACAAAAAGCCAAATTATCCAAATTAGAAGGTGTGTCTTTTCTTGTGCCTTTCTCCTCTTACAAAATAGAAATCTCAGATGTTTAACTCTTGTTTTGCCTTCTTTTCTTTACAGCTTACATAGTATTTTCAAAAGAATCAGAAATATTTTCAACAGAAATTAACCAATTGAGCTACTATCTGGTCGAGCAACCTCACTTCTGGATATTGATCTAAAAAGAATTAAAATCTAGATCTCAAAGACATTTACACACCCACACACTGAGGCATTATTAACAGTAGCCAAAATGTGGAAATAGCTTAAAGGTGCAATGGCAGACAAATGAAAAAAGAAGATGTAGTCTATGTACACAATGAAATAATACCTAAACTTATTTTATTTTCTAGTCTTTTGCCATGATTGTCATGCTAAGGGAGTTTTTATCTCTTCCCCAGGGAGGACGAGTGAAAAGATATCTATGTATGGACCAGGAAATGGGGCTGTACCAGACACTGAATCTGTAAGAGCCATAATCTTGGACATCTCAGTCTCCAAAACCATGAAACATAAATTTGTGATTTATAAGATAATCAATCTATGATGATTTACTATAGCAGCTCAAATAGGTTACAATGGACATCAGTATTTTTTTAATTGAGCCAAAAATCTGCCTGTACTTTCCCCCTAGCCACTGACCCTGTATCTGCTTTCACAGATCACAAACAAATAATATGCTTGCTTAGTCACAAAGTAGTCCTCTATCTGTATGAGAGATATTTTGGGGGCACTAGTCGATCCAACATTTTATATGTTGAATTCTTTTGGTTTTATGTTTTACTGAGATATATAAATTAGAGTAAACTACATATACTTTCATGTCCACTTTATGCAAAATAGCATAAGCACTACCACAAAGAATTCCCTTATGCTTCATGCCACTATGGAGGTAACCAACGTGTCCACTCCTAGAAGGTGATCGGGACAAAGATGTCCCTTGACCAAACTAGTCAGACTCCTCTCATCATTCTTCTCAATGAGGCTTCAATCTTTGGCTTTCATTTTTGCCCTTGCAGAGTCTAGTTTTAGCAAGTGTAAACTTAAAATTTGTAGGTATATTTATGGATCTCATTCCTAAAATTCTTGGAATTCTCTAATAGAGATGATAAGAAGATCTTAGAACTTCAAACTCCATTAGAGTTTCCTTGCACTGGAAATGGTAAGGAACATTTTGTGCTCTAAAGAAATCTCTTGATAGGCTCCTGGATGAAGGCATTCATCAGAAAGACCAATCCGTGATTAGAAGGTTGCAAATTTCATTCCCCACTCTTCATCCTCTTGGGAAGTGATCAGAGGTGGGCACTGAGAGATTAATCTATCATGCCTATGAGAAAGAAGAAATCCTCTAAAATGAAGAGTTCAGATAGCAGCCAGGTAGACAAATGCATCCGAATGCCAGAATATGGGGCACCCTGACTCCTTGGGACATAAATTCCTATGCTTTAAAATCTTCCAAACCTCCTTCTATGCATCTGGTTCTCCACTCATACCTTTTAAATATTGTTTAATAAATGTAAATTTTATAGCTGAGTCCTTAAAGCTGATAAAAGACAGATTAATAAAGCAAAAACATACAAAATTTCTTTTATACTTTTATGTGTGTGAGGGCTTCACAGAAAAGAACCCCAATGGGTGATAAACTATATACCAAAAAGAGTGTGAAAGAAAGGACGATCATTTGTGGAGAAGTGAGCAGACAGTTGAAGGCTGTTCAGTAAAGTTGTTTCTCCCTAATAAGTGACAGGAATACGTTTATAGAGAAATTCCTGATGTGTTTATCAAGGGATGTTTATATAGTGTTTTTATAAGTTCTTATAGATGCTCCCTCTCACTTGCTTTCAATTCAAAATGATCTTTACATAAAAATGGCATATTTGAGGATGTCATTTTATATCTTCGTAGTGTTAAACTCTGATCAGAAGTTGTTTTTGATCAGAGCTGAATGGAGGTATCTATTATTTTTATTAATTTGGGACCAATGAAAAATCTTTTGTAAATTTCCTACATGTATGTGTAAGTAATAATGCATATTTTTGACAATTTTAAATACATATAACATGAAAGAAGATGCAAATTATCTGTTATTATTTGATCAATTAGAGAATAAATATTGTGACATTTTATTTGGACTTTCACAGGTTTTTTTTTTTAATACACTGACATCCACTAATTCTTTATAAATACTGTGCCCTGAATTCCAAACAATTCCTTAACTTCCTGTTTTGCTCAGTATTATATTTTAATACACAATTTTATAGCCATCTTATTAATTTGCAAATATGCTCTAGCAGGCTTATTCCTTTATGATTCCATATTAAGTATACTTATTTTTATGTCATAATTTAATTTTATCTAGTAATATAGTTATCTATTTATACAGCTGATTCTGATATTAAATTATAAACTCTTTGATGACAAATCTACATATGTTCAGTTGAAAAATATTTATTTTGATTCAGACTCAAAGAATGTCTTCTTTTAATCCTGTATTGAAGCCTAATTAAAATTTAATCTTAAAGAATAAGGATCAAAAGGAAATTTGCTACTAAAGCAACAAAAGTAAGTGGGGTTTTGTCCTGCATTACAAATGTGACCTTTTTAATCAAATTCAACTTTCACAGAAAATCCAAGTAAACTCAGAATTTAAATGATTTATCTAGGCAAACTGAATTATTATTAACCCAACTCTAATTGGGATTAATGAATAATAGTACAAAATGTTTCAAAGTCTTATACTTATTTTTGTCAGTATTTGAGATTGAACCCATGGTCTTCTCATTACAGTACATCTCCCGCCTACTAAAAAATATTTTAAATTTTGAAACACGGTCTCCTTACGTCACTAAGTTTCCCAGGCTGGTCTTGAATTTGTGATCTTTCTGCCCCAGTCTCCCAGAGTGCTGAGATTACAAGAGTGCACCACCACCTAAAGTCTTATTTTGTATAATTTATTTTCTGACTGAGAGGTTTTGAACATGTGCATACACATGCTATATCAAAGTACTCAAAATATTTAAAGAACTATTGATCCATAGTACTCCCCCAAAAGTGAAAAGATAAACTTAGGAAGAGAGTTCATGCTAGGTAGAATTTTCTTGTTTGCTGGCTTTATTATATTTTTCTGCAAATGGTTTTATATTAATAAAGAGTGTTTCTGGAAAGAGGAAAAGTAATGTCAAATCTTGAGATTTTTAACTTCATTTTGCATTATTTTCTTGCTATGATTTTCACATTTCTATATTTCTTTAACTGCTTATTTCTTAGAACCGTGTCATTAATATATGAAAGTATATATGTGTGCTTATTTTTAATGTGTGATGGAATAAGCACATTAAAGAATTTTAAATAGCTGGAAAACATACTTAAGGGTTAAATGTTACATGTAAATATCTAATTATTTCTCTTTATTCTGAAAGGAATCATGCCTTTCAGTGCTTGCATGAGTTCTCAAATGATTCCTTACTCCTATTGATGCTAAAATATTTGTCTGGCTTCTCTTGTGACAGGTATGTATGGCTTGAAAAACTAAATATTATTAAAAAATTCTTTATGTTTTATAATTGTAAAACACATTGGTCTGGGTAGAAATATTTATTACATAACAAGGGCTTCATCAATGGTAGGATATAACTATAAATTACAGAATTGAAATAATTATTATAGATACTTTTTGAACTGAGTCACCTGAATAATTAAATTTTATATTACCTGCAGTTATCTTTTCACTTCACAACTTATGAGTACATACAGCAATATGCCACTCAAGATCAATGATATGAATAATATGAGCCCCTTTAATAATCTTCTAGATCAGTGATGGCAAACCTTTTAGAGTCCCCAAACTGCAACCCAAGACCTACTTATTTATCACAAAGTGTAAAACTGCAATTAAACCTGATACTAAAGCTTTAGTTTAGAAAAAATGCTAGGAAACTCATACATTCACATCTTTTGTCTTAAAAGGAAAACAACATGCGTGCCATAGGTTCGCCACAAATGATCTAGCTCAATGCTTCATAACCATTGGTGGTCGTGGGGGCAGGTCCTGAAATTTTCCACTGAAGAAATCTTGAATCTTCTTACTTGCATTAAAAAATCCACCACAATTGTTTATTAAAGTCCAATCAACTAATTATATAAAAGTTTCTTCTCTCTGGACCTCAAGTAGTTCATCAATAAATGAGAAGAAAATGTTAAAATTCTGACTTCAGTCTGGAAGGACTCTCTCTTGTATATAACCTCCCCATGCTGCTGCACAGGCCCTATTAAAGTTAAGACTCACTTTGGCGTTCCTGTGAAAAAAAACCTTTCATGTCCTATGCTTTCTAATAATCTGTTTATAAGTAAATTATTAATTTATAAAATATAAGAAAATTTAGCAATGTCATAATAATGAAGCAAACATACAGAAATTGTTGAAGAAACTTATTTATAAGTTTTCAATTTATAATTTTCTGATAACTTTTATAAAATTTGAGAAAGATCAAATGATTTCTAATCTAGTAAGCAAATCATAGAACATACAAATAGAAAGTAACATAAAGGTTCTAAAATTAAACATACTGTATTTAGCAACAGTAAAAGTAAAAATAAGTTGTTCTTGTCTAAATACTGAGCTAAAATTTTATTGTTATGATTTTAGATAAAGACAGTTTTACCATAACAAAGAACTTTTAGTAGGGTGCTGGGTGGTGAGGAATATTAATAAAATAAAAATCTATCAAAATTCAAACATTGGCTCGTGGGTATTGTTGATTGCTCTACTTCACATCCTGATTCCCCTGTTTCTGTCCCTCTGAGCTCCAGTAATTGCTATTCAAGTGGAAGAAATTTAAAAATCAAGTTAAGCTTCAGGGCTTCACTGGATCAATGCAATTTCACCTCTACATGTTCTAGGGCACAGCTAGGTCTTGGACATTGTGTAGTGTTCCATAGAGGTATTGTTTGTTGGAAAGAGTCTTATCTCTCAATGTTTCAACTTCTTCAAAGTTGTGATATCAGAAATTGGAATTACATTCACTGGTTTATTTATTTTACTCTGCATAGCAGTAGGATAAAGAAATTTTTATGGTTCAATTTCTCCATTTCAGTTTTGAATTCAAATAACAAAGAACAGATTTTATTACATTCTGATGACTAGGCTTTAATAAGCTAATGTTGAAATTTATCTGAGCTGGTGCTGCTGGCAATAATTAGGAAATCCTGTAGTCATTTTGTTGTTCTATGACCTGGTATTCCAAAGAATTACCTTCTTTGTTTGATTTACAAACAACTCACAGATTATCAAATCATTTACCTATGACAAGGCTGTACACAGAACCTGCATATTCCCATTCTTTATCTCATAAATGATCAACTGCCCTCTTTATCTGTCCTGACCAATCTTAACAAAATGGTCTCTAACTATTACTTTAGCAAATTTCATACAAACTCCTTTTCTTCCTCCTAGTCCTTTGACTTTCTTTCACACTTCATTTTTTAAAATCATGCATATTGAAGGTGCACAATATGATGTTTTGATATACATATACACAAAAGACCCAAGCAGCATCGACAATCTTGAGAAAGGAAAAATGAAGTTTGAGGCTCTATAGTTGCTGACTTCAGCTTATACCACAAAGCTATAGCAATCAAAATCATACGGCATTGATGTAAAAACAAATACATAGACAAACGGAACAAGATAGACACAGCCCACAGGTAAACTCAAGCATACATGGTCAACTAATTTTCAGCAAGATAAGTTAGAAGACACACTGGTGAAAAGGAGAAAGGAGACTTTTCCATAAATGGTGGTAGGTGGAGTAGGTATTCATGGGCAAAAGAATGGATTTGGCCCATCCTTGATTTTAAGTAAGCACTGCTTGTTGAAGCACACTTTGGAACAATCCCTACATTTGGCTCACTGTCCTATCACATCATCTGCTCCCCCATTCCCTTTACTCTGTGTTTGTTGGTTTTACCCTTATTTATAATTTATTACTCTTGGGATGCTTGTAAGTCTTACAGTCAGGTCATCCTATCTAACAGCAGTCTACCTTCACACATTGTCATTGTCTTTTGGAGTAAAATTATATCCTTACTTAAGTTGATTTGTTTTTATATTTAATATATGTGTTTGCTTTCTATTTCACTAGATATTCTAAACCAGGTTAATTTTACATTTAATGAGTAAAGATATTTGTTATACCTTTTACATTTTAAAGAAGAAACAGCCACAAAAATAATTTTTTTAAGAAATAACACCTATAAGAACCTTTATGGGGGCCGGTGAGATGGCTCAGCGGCTTAAGCGCCTGCCGGGCAAGCGCGAGGGCCCGAGTTCGACTCCCGGAACCCACATACGAAAAAGGGGCCAGTGATATCGCTCAGCGGCACAGGCGCCTGCTGGCGCATGAGGTCCTGAGGTCGAGCCCCCGGTACCCACAAAAAAAAAAAAAAAAAAAAGAACCTTTATGAACAGGATGGTCTGAGGTAGACTAAGAGGTAAAGACAAAATGGGTGTGACCAAGATGGCTCTACTGCAGCTTAGCTTGATTAAGTTAGATTTCTTTCTGACTAAACCCTGGGCTCGTCTGTCTTAGAGCATTTTCCTTATAAAACTTGGAGTTGTAAATTCTATCTTTGCTCTGTTATAATATATATAAAAAATTTAAAAACCTCTTGCCAGTATTAAAATCTAGAATTGTTTTGTATATTAAAAGTCCAATTTTCATGAATGCCAATTAGCAAATAAGAACAATCTAATACAGAGAAAATACAGAGAAAATCAAAGTCAGAAATAAATCCACATTCTCTACATATCTCAAACATCAGCCCCTCTCCCATATACTCTAATATATTTTTACTTGCTCATTCTAGCACTTAAAAATTCTCCCACATTGTTTCAATGTAGTTGATTCAGATAGCATTCTGGGCTCTCATTCCTCTGCTGAAACAGTCTTAATTAAAGTCTTTTTTTTCCATTTCTTTTTAACATTTCTAGTGCAATTTTTTGTCAGTTAAATATTTTAAAAAGTTTAAAGTTTACTCAAATATTGAAAAATAAAAAGAGAAATCAAAGCCGAAAGCAAGTGCAATCATCAATTCTCTTTTGGCTCTCACATATATGTCAAGCCACCCAAACAGCAAATTAGATTCCTCTATTTTTTAATTATATTCAGAGTTAAATAGTATATTAAAGACACCTGCCCTTTGGCCTTGATTTGAGTATATTTTGGTATAGTAATGTCTCTAAAGATTACAAGGCTTATGGAAAGCTGGACTATTTTACTACTTTTGCAACCACGAAGAAATAAAGAAAATTTTTTCCCATTTAGCATGTGCTTCATTCTCTTCTTTAGTTGGAGATATTTTAATTGCTTCTCTAGTCTCATCAAAAACATCTCAAAATGAAGCCTACCCAACATGAACTAGATGTTTCCTGTTCATAAACTCTGTGTACACTTTGACAATAATCATCCTTTATCTATCTATATTATCACTCCCTTCTTGAGTTTTTGTGCCTTTAGCTGTCATCAATTAATTCCTCTTCTAAAATGTGCAGACTGGGTTAGGTGCTGTTACTATACCTTATACCCTGGAACCACATTTTAGAGTAGATTATGCTTATACAAGGGTGCTTTGTAGAGGAGACTGAAATTCAATCTGTACTTCACTTACCAAAGTGTGTTCCATAATGTTAAGTTGTGGTTGAACAAGAAATGCCTTTTTCTAGTTTACCTGAAGGCGTTATGTGGAATACTGATTTCTCTGTTCTCTATATATCACAATAATAATAATCAAACAAAATGATAATTTTCTGCCTGCCATTACCCATATCCTAGTAAGTATAAGTTTGAGAACAGGTCCTTGTGTCTCATTTCTATCAGAATTCCAAAGCTTAGTGCAGTGTCTATAATGAAAAGTATATATATCATATATATATGTTGGGGAAATTAATAAGTTAATATTTAAATGTTTTGCATGACTAAAATCTTTTAAGTGTATTAATGCATACATGAATAGATCTACTTTCCCTAAAAGAAAACATAAACATTTTAACTTTTTATGAAGTCTTTTTCACCACTAAAATCATGGTTCTTTTTCATAACACACCTGTGCTCTCAGCCTTATAAAACCTGATTATACCTTCCTTAAATGGTAGCATATATTTCTTCTCTTTGCACACGCACAAGTGATTTTACAATTACTTCCTCTTTTTCCCTTGCTATCATTCTAACATATGTAAGGACCATCAGTGAACCTTCCTATCGAAGCTTGAGAGTGCTGTAATTTACTTCTCCTTTATTATAAATTTGGAAACCACAAAATAAAACTGAGAGTGATTTTATGAAAGGTAGAATTTGAGGAATTTTGCATACTATGGATGAAATACAGAGATTTGTTGACAGAACAATGTTGACCTTATTGGAAAGAAAGTATCTTTTTTTTTATGTTGGTACGGGAGTCAACCTCAGGACCTCGTGCTTGCCAGCAAGTGCTTGTGCCGCTGAGTGATATCACCAGCCCTTTTTTTCCTTTATGTGGGTACCAGGAGTCAAACTCAGGACCTTGCGCTTGCCAGGCAGGCACTTACGCTGCTGAGCTATCTTGAAGATGTATTTTATTTTAACATTAAACTTCTTGGCTCTCTCTCTTTTTGTTTTCCTTCTACTCTTCATCCTTTTCTTCTTTCTTCTTCTAGTTCTTACCAGAGTGATTACTGAATAGCTTCCTTCCAGAGGTATGAAATTTTTAAGACTGTATGTCTACTTTGCTTGTAGGGTAAAATGAGCTGTAGTAATTTCCTGAAAAACAAATAAGTCCATTTTTCAATTATCCTCAAACATTGTGATAACACAGAAGAGTTATAACATAAAGCACATCTAAATAGATTATCTATTTTAGTACTGCAAAAGCAATTTGGCCTCAAATTTATATTCTTATCATTTATTGTATAAGTCACAGTTATATAAGTATTCTAATAAATTTATATTCTCCCCAACAGCGCAGGTGACCCCATATGACTGTATTTCCGAGAGAGTTTCAATCATCACTACTTTTTATATCACCTTTAAGGGACTTCTTTTTGATATATATATGTGTACTGTAGCACAAATAAGACTGCTCTTGCCTACTCTTTGGAAGGTTGTAGCCAGTGATTTTTACACATAATAACAAAATTGTAGGCATGGATCTTGAAAAACACCCATCTTTCAAATGGCACCACTATATGTTCTTCTGAATTATAGTCTGAATAGGCATCATTTGTACATTGAGATATTTCACGAGAACTTATATTCATTCAAAAATGAATTTCTGCAATTATTTTTATTTATCTATTTAAGAGTCACTAGAGTTGTCCATTGAAACAGAGATGTTCACAGTTATATATGTAGGAAAATACTGTGGTATAGTTTGAAGTACATGCATAAATTTTATAATTCTAGGTACAGAAGGTGATTGCATTGTGACCTTCAGCAAGCCACTTAGTCTTGATGATTTTCAGACTGTTTATCTTTGGAGGGACTCTTATTTTGCTATATTCACCTAGGAACATGTCAGCATTTCTACAAGTAAGTGAGGTGATCTTTTAAAAACTAACAACCTAGTATGGTCTTCATGATGTGCTTTTCTTCTCTTTCCATGTTTCTTTAAAGAAAGTTTTAAACTCTGATGCTAACAGAACCTGATTTACAAATAGAAGGAAAGTACAGCTTTCTCAGTGGCTGCCTCCCAGAGTCTTTTCAAAATGAGACTAATTTAAGGATCTAAAATTATCTAGAGTCTGTAAATCAAAATTTCCTGCCATATTGCTTAAGTTAAGGTAACCAAATAGCCATTGTAAGAAATCAGTGTATCTCCGTAGCTAAAGAAAAGGGAAATCAATTTATCACCTAGGGAAATTCAAGGAGCCCTCTAGTTTGTGCAACCAACCATGAGTTAGGTAAAAAGGTTTTATTATATTCAGTCTGGGGCCCTTAAACTCCCTCAAGAGATAGCCAGGCAGCAAATGGGAAAGATAAAGTGAATTAATGACAGAACTGAAGGTTTTGATGAGCCTGGAAGTGGTAATTCTACCCTGTACACATGAACCACTGTCCCATCCAGAAGCAAAAGTAGATGGGAAAAGCCATTGCCAAGCAACAGCTCTATGCTATGGCGGGGAAAATAAGTCACTGGAGAAAGGCTGTACTTGATGGGAGAAGGTCAGAGCTCAGAAGACCAGAATGCTGATAGAAATTCTGCCAGTAAATACCAGACTAGGGAAGTTTCAGTAGGAAGAATGAGTGCATTGATTGCTGGACTCTAGATGTTGCCTGTTATGCCTTGACAGAAAGTTTGTCTGCATTTTTACTCATATCCAGATACTTTGACTAAGACCAAGATTAAGGGCAGCAGACTAATTAATCTGGCAGAAGAAACCTCAAGGCAGTCTAATGTTGAGGTGGTAGCATGGCTACTGTTGGGGCCTTTTAGCCAAATTTATGTTGAGAATCAAGAACAAAGAGCCCAGCAGAGTGATTTAAAATGTTTTGAGTTTGGCCAGAAGGAAGCTGCAGTAAAACTGTGGATTGCAAAGATAGAGCAGAGGAGATCTTGATTGCTGAGAAGGAAAAGGAGAATAGAAAAGAAGGCCTGAGGGCATCACAAGAAGCAGCAGGACTCCACCCTTTGCAGCCTCAAAATTGCAAAAGTGAAATACTTTGCTTTGAGAAGAGAGTCCCAGACCACCATGTTCCAGACTGGCAGCAACCTACAGAAATTTTTTCTTGGAATTTGGTTCATTGGCACTTGACCCCTACAACCAAGAGAGAAGGAAGTCTGGCTATTATTCCAGCTGGCAGCAGACTTTGGCATCATACACATGGTGCTAGTTTTAAGCGCATGAAGAATGCAAAAGTTGTGGGATCAAGAAGTCTTCCACCCAGATTTCAGAAAATGGCCTGGGAGGCCAGGCACTGTGCACCTGAGAGGGCAGTATGTGAAGCTGTGATGAAGCCAAAGGTGCACTGGAGCACCCAGAAGGTTGGAGAAGCCAGGACTGTGAATCATCCAAGGAAAGCTACAAGCAGTGAGCAAAGCCAGCAAAAGAAAGAAGCCATGGGAGCTACAGCCACCAGAAGTGCTGTAGGAGCAGAGCCACCCAAGCCCTTTGGAGTTCACAACTTCCTACAGATTGCTGGAGATGCCGGAAGTTAAACTGTGGCATTTACTGTTTGCCCTGCTGGATTTTCATCCTGCTTTGTTTCCATTCCTTGTTATTCCCCTGTTTGTAACTTTTGGAATGGAAGTGTCTATCTTGTTCCATTGAATGTTGGAGGTGTTTAACTTTCCTTTCATTTATACAGAGGCTTGCAGCTAAGAGTTTGCCTTACATCTCAGAAGAGACTTTTGACTTGACTTTTCAGCAGTGCTAAAATTGCTAGGACTTTGACAAGTCTGGGCGATGTACTAAATGCCTCTTGCATAGAGGAATGTGCATGAGTCATCAGGGGGCCAGGGGCAGAATATTATGGCTTGTGTCTAGATGTCCCCGCAAAACCTCATGCAGTCATAAATGAGGCTTTTATGGAGGTAGCTGGATCTAGAATGTGTGATGGTGGGATTAAGGGTGTGTGATTACTAACTTAGTCTGCAGATTGGTCTGGCACCAGCCTTAAGCCAGGGATAGAATATAAAAGGGACAGAAAGATGCTGCTAAAGTCATTTGTGGGTCATTTGCTTTTGCTGTCTTCTGCCTGCCATGAACTGTTTCTCCTCTGTGATGCCTCTCTGCCATGCTCCCCTGCCTTGGAACCAGCCAACTATGAACTGAAAACTCTACACACTGTAAGTCAAATAAACCTTTCCCCCTTTAACTTTGGGTCTTGGGTATTTCGTCTGAGCAACAAAAGTAACTGAGAAGCTGCATTCTACCCACTAGGAAGAATACTGAGGATTGCTGAGAATCACCTGAATGTGCCCTGTTAAATACTAGCACCTGAGTACTACTATTCTGTAAGAAAACACAGTCTAGTTTAAGAAAATGGTGAGTAGCACTAGTTTGGTCAAGGTGAAGAAATTATTGTTGAAATAAAATGTGATCTTGAGCCTAGCTTGGTACAAACTAATTTAAATTTTTCCTATACAACTCTGTTTTCAAAATACTAGGAAGCATATCCAGGTTCCTTTAAGAAAGAGCTATAATTATAGAGGTAAGCAAATGTATTTAATAAATTCCTGTGCAAATGCAATGCCATAGAATATTTACCACAAAACAAAGGTACTTTATAATACAAAACTGTCAATTAATTGGATGTTTTCTAATCAGGTGTTGTTATAAGTAGACAGTTTTGTACATATTGATTTACAACTATAAGATTAAATAGTTTAAATAACTGAATTAAGACAAGTGATTATTTGTAAGTATGCTCATAATATACCTATATTTAGAATTTTTATTGCTTAAGTTTGTTCTGTCAGCAAATAGCAATTCCTTGATCTCAGTATGAACTAGAATCCATATTAATGAGTGATTTTCTCTAATATTAGTTCTGATCTCTGATTTGAATTTAAATCTATATCAGCTCTTCACTGGGTATCTGCATTAAACATTTCCTGACGTCCCAAACTCAACATGTACAATAACCAGCATGACCCAATTTTGAACTTTGTGTTGTGCTGAACTCCACACTTTTCAGTCCTCATTTCCATTAAACCTATATAGTTCTAAAATATCATAGGAAACTTCTGAATGATAGAAGAATAGATATATCCAAATATGCCACTTTAACATAACATTTTCTAAGCTAAAGGCATTTGAAAACAGAAAATACAAAAAGAACATTCAGACTTGCCCTGTTTTTTCAAAAAGCATGAGATAAACTTCCCTTGCAAAGTTGCCCTCCCTTTACAAGGAAGAAATAAACATTATTATCATTAGAGATGGGAGTCAAGGCTGGAAGAAATCTGCATTAAGAAAACTTGATAATAAAAATATCACTTCTTCCTTTGGCCTCCCCATATATTTTCATAATTTTTTATCAATTATTACACTTTCTTCACCCTAGTACATGAGCACTTAAGCATAAATGCTTTGAAGTTTTCATTTTCTTATGAGGTCTCCATGTATATGTAAGATAAATTTCTTTGCTTTTTACTCTTAACCTTATGTCAAATTAATTATCATGTCAGCTGGAGACCTTAAGAGAACAGAGAAGTAGATTTGCCTCCCCCTGTGTAGTCCTTTCCTCTCTGCCCACAAAGTTGTCATCTCATAACAAATTACCATTTTTCTAAAGTCAACTAATATATATGATGTTTTTTTCCTGCTTCTCATTTGCCTTCTTCAAATCAGTGTTCACTGTTGTCCAAGCCATGTCATAGATATATGATCCAACTGAAGTAATCATTCATCCCATTACTTCACATTATTTTGTTTCTGCTAAAACTATTTAATGCTGTCCAGTATTCATAGGATGAATTTCAATTTTTTTTTAAAAAAAGCAGATAAGAATTTACATGTTTGGGTCTCTGCTTATCTCTCCAATCTCATCTTTAGGTAATTATTAACAATTGCAATAGCTTTCTTGTACAAAGTTGAACTTTCACCTGATGTGAATATTTTAAACAGTAGACTTGAAAATATCACACAACAGTTTGTGGATGAAATATTTTAAAGTAATATTATTTATGTCAGAAATACTGAGAATTAAAATGTATTTAGGAATATATATCATACTGTCAAATAGTTAAATAAAAGAACAGAAGCTAGTGAAATTATGGGTGCCATTTGTTGGATTTTTGTTTTGAACAGACTATGCAAAAATTAAGAGAAATACATAATTACTAAAGCAAATTTGATAGAAAAAAATGATGCATATCAGTGACCGCTTTGACAAAAAGCAAATTCTGAAACTGAAAAATAAATAATTAGGTGATTACATTAATTTAGACAACCCTTTATTTCCAAAAGAAGCATAGGTAATGGTATGCATAGATAATGGTATTCCACCACCTCCTGTATATGCCACTCTGTATGTCTTTAACATGTGGACCCTTTGGGGGCATTCAACACCCAAAACATAGCAGCTCGTTCTTCAGAATGATTCCAAATATTCTTTGACATTCATAAGATAGTGCATTTTTGTACATGAAGTGTGAAATAAGTGTATGCGTATTAGATTAAAAGTAAAATTTAAATAGAGGAATAGCAGGAGGAAAACTGGCTATCTCTAACAACATATTGTGATTGCTTGTCCTAGAAATTATGGAAACAATCCTTTATAGACCCCTTAATAATTATTCCCTTAAGCTTACAATTTAATTGTTTTTCCTTTTTTAATTACTTAAAATTTGATAATTTTAAATTATTTTTAAGTTAATAACCATGTTTTATTTAAATTATATTTACTTATGTGTAATAATTATGAAGAGTGCAATTTTATTTCGTTTTTGAACTGCTGGCGATCAAACCCAAAGCCTTGTACATGGCAAGCAGATGCGCTACCATAGAGCTATATCCTCAGCCCCACTTTCCCAAAAGTGTTAAAATATTTTCTATAGAAAGAAAGAAATATAATAATCACTCATAGTCTTGAGCAGTTGGCAGTGAAGTAAAATATAAAAGTTTTATTTACTTACGTTAGGTTAGCAAATTTTATTATCATAGCATTGTATATTCTAGGAGGAATATGATCACTTTCAGAGAAAGTATAGAGACTGCCTGTTCTTTTTTTATACCCAGAATTACAAAATGGAAAGCTGAATATATCAGAAAAGTTATAGTTCTTGAAGAGACTAAAGATATAAATTTTTTTAAAGATAGAAAAGTGACACAACTCCTTTATTGTGGAGTTGATCAGGACAGATATTTGCAGAGGTAAAATGATGAGTGAGGAAAAATAATTTTTCTTACTTTTTTATGAAAGGGGCAGAGATACTATGTAGCACTGAGCATACAGTATTTAATTTAATGAGTGATTGATTAATTCACAACAAGGGAAGTGATAGAGCAAGAGAAAAGATAAGAGTTTGGCGTACTTCTTGAAACATTTTGGACATATACAAAGCATTCTGATTTGAAATGTTGGATGTAGAACAAATTCAAATGAGTTTTTCCACTTACTTGACTAAACTAGAAAGACCTAGAGTTGAAGTCAAAGAGGTAAGAAGCCAAGGAATGATTTCATAAAAATGACAGGTAATTATAACTCCTGTAGGCATCTATAATTTTTCCTTTTTAACATGTTTTGGTAAGTAAAATATTCTACCAGAGCTGAAAGTAATCTTAAATTATCACTTGGACTCCTGTTATGGTTTAGATCTAAAATGTCCCGCGAAAGTCTCATGTGTCTGGCAAGTGTGTCTCATCTGTCTGAATTATGGGGATGCTGTGTTAATCAGTGGATTATCTGTTGATGAACTCAGTAAGACAGAGTTTTACCCAACATCACACATCATGTTCACAGCAGAGATACACACTTACAATGTGAAATGACTCTTGGAAACTAATTTAAGTCATTTTACTTACATGAATTTAGAGACATAATAATAATAAGCCGAAGCTGGACTATACATATGTCTTAAATTATGACCATTTTGTAAGCCTTAAATAATTCATCCAGATCTGGTTTCTCGTTTAGGATATTTAACCCAATTGGTGTAATTATTATGCATGGAAACAGAGCATCCATAATAAAAATTAAATTGTTACTGAAAATACAAGTTATATGTATTATTAATTTAAATTATAATAATCTATATGTAGACAAGATAAACAGAAAGTATCCAAAAGTTTTCTTAGACAGTAACTAGAATTCATTGAGCTCATTTTACAATGAAGAGCAGATTGCCTACTGAGCAGATTTTAACAATATCTGATTCTAAGCCTCTTTGTCTTCTTAAATATTTTGTTTTAGAATGAGAAACAATATTCATTTAAAGCATTTCCATTGTGTGATGGCTACCCTTTAAATACAGTATCTCTTATCTGAAATGCTTGGGAAAAGAAAGGATTAGTATTTTGGATTTTTTCAGATTTGAGGATATTTTCTTACACATAATGAGGTATACTATGGATGGGAATTCATGTTTAAACACAAAATTAATTTGTATTTTGTATATACCTTATACAAATGCTCTGAAGATAATTTTACATGATATTTTTAGTGTGTCTGTGTTTTGACTGCAATCTGTCTCATGTGGTCAGGTGTCAAATTTTCTACCTGCAGTAACATGTTGGAATGCACAAAAGTTCAGAATTTGAAACATTTCAGATTTCAGATTTTTGGATTAAGGCTTCTTAATCTGTAATGTATCTATTGAAAGTTATATAGATTTGAGAAATCTGTGGATATAGGTATATTCATATGTATATTTATCAGTCTTCCTATTTGTCTCTCAAGACATACATACCAAGATTTTTTACTACAATGGGAAAAATACATATAAATTCCTTCTTTAAAGCTTTCGGGATAGAAATGGGTGCATTAGCACAAAGTGTGCCATTATACTGTCTAGAGGAGTGTTACACATCATGTACTGATTGTCACAAGGACATTCATGGAGCAACTGGAGCAAAAGCTCCTTCAAATGAACTCTCTAGGTTATTTAGGCTGTGTCATCCAGTCTGGAGAATACAGGATATCAATGAAACATTTTCAAATGCAAGAGACACAATTACCTATATGTCAAAATTTTGAGCACGTAAAATTGATACTAAATGAAATTCTGACACAGAGAATGGTGTTAGCTGAGAAGAAAAAAACTAAAGAAAATAAAAATAAGAATTATATTTAAAAAACATCTATTACTTGATGCAAGATTAGCTCTTTTGAAAGAATGACCAAGGTCATCACTATCTGAAGTTCAATTTACTGATTAAAACAACAGAGTTTGAATGCAACATTCAAATTTGAATTCTGACTCATTAGGAGCCTAATTAACATTTCTGCTATACCTCTGGGGGTTGCTATGAGAATTAAATGGAACATTATGTGCAAAAAATTTAACATATTAAAAATTTTTATGTTCATTGTCATTATTTTCTATCTTGTCTTCTTTGTAATAGAAACTCTCTTGCTAAGACTTGGATAAAGGTATGATTTTTCAACTGCAATCCTTTTCAATTAAAGTGATGACCTAATGCTATTTCCAACTATTTCTTTTCACAGTTCTTTGCAAGAGGAAGTGCAAAGAGCACTGGACTGGAAAACCGACCAAATGCTTGCTCTGCAAACTGCCTGAGTGGATAACCTTAGTCTTACAGTCCCTGATTCTTGGATTACATTCAAGACCAACAAAATTAACCTGAATCTCAGAATCTTACAGGTCAAACTCTTCTGGAAAGTTCAAATAAAGAACATAGTGAGTTGCTTTTCAAAAATCTCAGCTGGATTCCTCCTTATCAGTAACACTTAAACAATAATCTTCAATTGAACCATGACATTGCTGGATAAGAAAAACATTGAAAAATAGTGTTAAGAGAATCAGTCTTTTAACTTTGCTTATTACAAAAATATCTAAAAACCTCTACAAAATTAAATAATTCAATTTTCCTAAGCAAAAAGAGAAAATTTTGTCACACCAAAGCCTAAAATTCCTTCTTTCCAGAAGATATTTATATTTATTTTTCTTTATCCAAAATTTCATCCATGATCGAAAATTTATTCTAAAGTATGTTTGTACTCACATGCATTATAATTAATTTTGATTTTTAATGAACAAATGATAATTGTATACATTTAGGGGATATAGTGTGGTAATTTGATATACACATGCATAATAAATAATGATCAAACAGGGTAATTAACATTTGCTTTCCTTAAACATTTATCCTGAATTTATGTCAACAAGCTTTGAACATCTCTTTTCTAGTTCTATATAGGACATATAATATATTATTGTAATTTATGGTCACCCTATTGTGTTGTAGAACATCAGAATTGATCTTCCTGTGTAAGTGAATTTTGGTACTCATTATCCAACCTCTCTCTGTCCTCTCTCCACCTATCCTAATTACCAACCACTATTCTCTCTACTACTTTGAGATCAACCTTTTTCTTCTGTTTCCTCTTATGAGAGGCAATACACATTATTTATCTTTACATGTCTGGTGTATTTCAGTTAACATATTTTTCTCTAGTTCTTTCCATATTGGTGGAAATGACAAATGTCATTCTTTATGAGTGAACAATATCCCATTGTGTATCTATACCACATATTGTTTATCCACTCATTCATTGGTGGATGTTTCATTTGATTTCATATCTTAACTACTGTAAATCATGCTGCAAAAATTATGGGAATCCATGTACCTCTTTGTTATTCTGCTATGTCCCCTGATTATTTACCTAATAGTAGCATTGTTGTATCATATGTTATTTCTATTGTTATTTATTTGAAGCACTTCCATACTGTTTTTCAAAATGGCAGGAACTGTTTTCTTCCCTACAAAACAGTGTTTATACGTTTCCCTTCCTCAGTATCTTCAAGAATATTTTTTATTTTGAGTATGAAATTTCTTAAACAGTCTCCATAGAGTTTTCTTTTTCCTATGTGCTATGGAGGTCAGCAACATCACAAATGTCTTTGTAGTGCAAATTCGCTTTTTTATTAATTTTATTGGTACACTTTAGATATACATAATGATCACATTCATCATAGGGGATTTGTACCTGTACATAACATATCTTTTTTTGTGTGTGGGTACCGGGGGTTGACCTCAGGACTTCTCTTGCCAGCAGGCACCCGTGCTGCTGAGCTATATCACCGGTCCTTTTTTTGTATGTGGGTTCTGGGAGTCGAACTCCAGCCCTCATGCTTGCCAGGCAGGCGCTTATGCCCCTGAACCATCTCACCGGCCCCATAATATATCTTGATTCTTCTTTTTTCTCCAGTCCCCGTCCCTCCCTTCAACCTCATTTTCCCTCCTTATGTATAAAAGTCTTGTGTCTATTTTTCTTTCTATTATTTTTTTCTGTTTTTGATTAGTCTAAACTAAGCTTCTTTAAACTTTTATTTCATCAGTTCTAATATATAATCACATTAATTTTTCCAGTTTATGTGAATTGTCTTTGGAAATGATTGTTGAAACAAAGGAGGTCTAATGGTAGGAATTCCAAATTCTTTGAAGAATACCTACGTCGTGTTTTCTTTGTTAGCAATCTTAACCTACAGCATGACGATAGGTTATTGATGTTTTCATCACCGTAACACTGTTCCTATCTTTTTGGAATATATTGTAAATTCTTCTCAGTTGGTTGTAGATATCATAACCTGTATGATACACATTTTACCTCTATCTGTAAGTTTTAAAGATTTTATATATCCTAATATTTATCAACCACATAATTTATAATATACTATTATAATGTTCATTATTTCCTCATTTTGCTTATGTAATGAAATGTGGTAAGTAAAAAACTTGTATATTTCTCCTGTAATACAAAATCTGGGAAATACTACTTAAAATTTTTTTAGTGAAAAACAATTAAAGGTAATTCTTATTTATATTTCTGAAAGATATGACCAAGAGACAGTAAAATAACAAAAAAGCATATTTGATAAGCTAGTAACAGCTGCTGAGGTCCTAAGTTGCACTAGATTCTAGCATGCTAATTAGTTGAAAAATAAAATGAGACTAGAATCAATAAACTTCATGTATGCTTAAGTAGCATATATAATAAGCATATATCCTCCTTAAAATAGTTTTATTATGGAATATTTTTCAATTTATGAGTTTTTAAATGAAATAATAAGGTGCTAGGGCCGGTGAGATAGATCAGCGGCCTAAGTGCCTGCCTGGCAAGTGCAAGGTCCTGAGTTCGACTCCCGGTACCCACATAAAGGAAGAAAAGGGCTGGTGATATCGCTCAGCAGCACAAGCGCCTGCTGGCAAGTGCGAGGTCCTGAGTTCGACTCCTGGTACCCACATTAAAAAAAAGAAGAAGAAAAAATAAGGTGTTAGTAAGGGAATATTATTTTGCTTGCTGACATAGAAATAGAAGTTGTATTAAGAGCTAGGAAATGCAAGGGCACTGCTACTTTTAAAATCACAACTTAGAAACACATTTAATGTAAAGGCACACAAGTAGATACTTGTGACTCAATAAGCCCTTATCTTCTCTTTGATTAAGTTTAACCTATTCATCTCAGAATTTTCAAACTGCAGTTCTCTAGTGACTACAATTTGATATACTGGGGGTTGATATTCTTTCAGCTGTAAGGAATTCTAAGTAAAAAAGTAATTGATTAAGCCCACAAATCTACTTCTGTAACCAATAACCTCTACCATGTACACCTTTGTTCAGTTAACTCTCTTGGAACTCACATTCAATTGATTTCTCTCTTTTAGAAAAATTCATCCTTTCCCTTTTCAATCTAAAAACACCTTTGGAAATCAATATATTCCTATTTCTCAGTGAACTTTTTATATCAATCAGTATATTAAGATAAGTTGTTGTTCTGCTGTAATAACATTGCTAAAGCTCTCTTATACCCATCAGGATCATACCACAAAACAACACAAACAATATGGATAATTTGAGGAAAGTTTAATGGAAGGATTATTTCTATATGGGGTTTTAATAAAAAATCCAAAGAAGAGTGCAATACTGGGAGTGCAATACAGGAGGGGAAAAAAATGACCATAGATATCGTTAGACCTGAAGTAGCAATGAAGGGTAGAATTTGTCAAAACTTGAAAATAAGGGAAAAAATGAAAAAACATTTGCATGAAAAGGGTTCCTAAAGGTCCCAGTGATCTTGGTTTGAATGATATAGTTAACCCAGGAGACCCAAGAGAAAAAAAAAAAAGCTCAATAAATAATTCAACCTTCCACTCCATCCCACATATCTCCTTCAGGGCAACCTCATTCAATGGATTCAACCTATAGGTAATGGACAATAAGCAACATTAAAAGTACCCATACAAGGAAGTCTTTTGGGACCAAGAATTATAGTGGAGAAAGTGGATAATGAAACTAGAAGAAAAAATAAAAGAGGTTCAGTACTCATATGCAATACCAGAAATATCTCAGGAATACCACTAACTCCATCTTTTTTCCTGATGATCCCAATTCTTTTATCTTCTACTGTGCAAGATAGCAGCTTGTACATTTCACTGTTGTGTCTTTGTTCCTATGCTCTTATATTCCATATGAGATTCCATTTGCCAGGAAATTCCATTAGTGTTTTATTATAGTCATTGTTTATACAAAACAACGCTGAGTGAGTACAATGGAACAGGACTAATTAGGCTCCTTTACCTCCATTTCAGCTCCAGTGATTCAGTTGCCACAACCAGTTTCTATTCTCCATTCTACTATTATGATACTTCATGTCCAATATTCTTTGTACACTATCTCTGCATATGTTCTTCCTTGCTACAATATTATAAGTGGCTAGCACTGAAGCTGGGGCAGGTACATCAGTTCGCTACCTCCAATGCCACTGTGGCAATACTGCAAGAATGCCACTGCGGAACCATGCCCTTGCTTAGTGTTTCTGCTTCTGTTATTGAAAATTCTTCTTTCATTACCTTCCACTATTTGTCTTTGATAACATCTGAACCCAATTCTCTCTTAAAGTCATTGTTACAGTTGCAATACACTGAAATCTACCCAGCACATGGCTTGATAGATTACAAAAATTTCAGAAAATGTTCTCAAGACTGACCTTTGTAAGGTTAATTGCTATAATTCTTTCTTCTCTTCCATACTACAATTTAACTTGAAATATTAAACACCAAGGGCTAGTATAGTGTCTGGGTTAGGTCACAATAAATTGTGAACAAGATAATGTAATCCTTATCCTTTTAGAGATTATCATCTAGAGGGCGACAGAAACAAGCACACATTCAAAAATATGGTTAGTAATAAGTCGAAGGAAGTGGAAACATAGTATATAATAGAAGCACAGTGTGACACACTCATAGAGAATTAAAACATGTTTCTTAAAGGAAATTTCTGAGTTATTCTTGCAGATTAAGTAGAAATGTATGAAGTGAAAATATTGAAGAAGACAGAATAGAAAAACCTGAGTGCTACTCCTGAGGATGTGCTCCTGCCAGAAGTGATATTAGCATGAGAGAAATTATGGAACTGTGGAGACTTGAAAATCATTGAACATGGGAAGAACCTAGAATTTGAGGTCAGCATGTGGCAATAGAAGAGTTAATTAGTAGAGGTCAAAATGATTAAAGAAGTTAGAGCAAGTGAGGCCTTAAAGTCCATATTAAAGTTTTTAAAATTCATTCTAATGGTTAGCATACTGAAGATTTTATACCACAGTTTGTAGTATCACATGGGCATGATAAAATAATTCTCTGGCTCCTACATGGATAGTGAGCATGAATCAGAAGAGCAAAGATGAAAATAATTTTCAACTGCAGTAATAATTAGAGATATAGACATATGACAGTGCGACAGAGTAGTATTCAAGATAGATAGTTGTATTTGAGTTCAAGGAAGTTGAAGAGAATGGAGTGTTCAGGACAAAATAATGGATACAGAAAGAGAGAGGGACAGAAAGACATAGTGAAAGAGGACAAGAAAGATACATAAAATGCCCCTAGGGTCTGAATCAGAGTGACTTGGTAGAATTCCAAAGCATGAAACAGAATAAGGCTTGCCAAAGAACTACTGGTGAACTAGATGTAAAGAGAATATTTTTCAGACTTCATGTGAGGGTTGAAGACATTTGAGTGCTAATCATTCATAACAGACAAGTATCACTGAGCGCTAAGGATATTTATTAAAATGTCAATATGGTTAACATCTTGAAAATACAGGTAAAGTAGTCTTATTGTAAAGCCAAGCACAACCTGCTGCATTACAACTTTACAATATTAAAAGATCAACTGATACATAAGTAATTTAATTGCCTTTGGAAAAAGAAGCTTACACATTATTTAAAGGAAGTTATGTTATTTAGATCATCAACTATACATATGTGTTTTTCAATCTCATGTCTGGCTTCATTTTTCTTCACTTGACTATTGAATGATCACAACTATGACTCTTTAATTTCAGAAATATAAATGAAGAGATGGGTGGGTGAAGGAATGACTAACCAAACAGTCTGTTATGCAATGAATTCCTATTTCTAAATGGAATTAATCTCAGACCAATGTTTTGCCAGAACTGCCTTCGCAGGAGAAGAATTTCTGTCACCAGCTGTTCTGTGCTACATATTTTCTGGTTTGTCCAAGTCATTCTGTGCCCTTTTCACTGCCATGTATTTTTCGTCATTGTATATGAGGCTTATGTAGATCTAGCCTTAGTCCTGAAAAATCTGATGTAATTCCAATAATAAGTATGTGAAGAGGCTCTATATTGTAACTTTGAAAATGTAACCATGATTAGTTTTGTAAAGAAATGTTTCCAAAGGATGTTCCTGAGCCTTAAAATACTAAATCTCAAAACATTTCACTGATTAAAAAAAAATGTATTTCAGTATCTTAAATTTTATTTATTAATAAATAGTGTAAAAGCTGATGTTACATAGTACATAATTTCAGTTGTGTGGGACTGGATATAGCAGACTTTTATTTATATAACATTTGGCTTGAACTCATTTAGATACCTTGTAGAGAGAAAAGGTTATATTAATTTAGTAAAGGTCATTATAATATTTTAAAGCCTCAAAAAGAAAAAACATACTGTGTTGGGATTTGTTAAACTACTGAATGTGATATATATTTTGACTTAAAGCCAGCTAAAAAGATGTGATTGTGGTAGTACAAAGGTGTATTTTAAAACCAGACATTATATAGGGAATGGAAAAATTTGTTTGGCTAAGAGATCCAATTTAAGGGAAATAGAGGTTGGTGTTAGCCAACTATTTTAGTTAATTAATAATCATCATAAACAAGAGAAGACTCTAGACTTCAGAATATATGTGTTTAAACTTATTTTTTGAATTCCAACTTTCCCTGTATATATCAAACCAGTCATAAAATTCTATTAACACTGTCTTGGTAGTATAGTTTGATTTCTTCTAAAATATTCTGAGTTAGAAGAATATGGAGAATATAAAATGCTTATTATAAATTAATGACGTTATTGAAATATATTTGCTGTATCACATATATACAGTCCCTCAACTATTTTTGCTATAGTGACATCCAACTTCCCTACAGTCCAGTGTTTAACCCAGTTTTAACTCCATTTTTTAATTTGTTTTTCACTGAGGTGCTAATACAGTTTCTTTTTGAGAAACAAATATGGTAAAGTAACACGGTTGGCTGGCTGGCTCCCTTTCACAGTGTGATCCTGAAGATGTCATGGGACATCTAGGAGAATTTCATGATCACGTTCCTTTCTCTCTCCTGCACTGCCCTTAGTGCACAATTTTGCCTTACCAGTCACCACTAAATTGACCAAACAATAAAAAGTATTATTTTTCCAGAAGAAGGCACCATATATCAGCCAGAACAAAGATTATAGAACAAACAGGTGCAAACATAGGATTCTCTTCTAGCTCTGTTCACAATCTATTCCTTAGTGATCACAGGCATTATGAGGTGTGATCAAAGAACACAGAGAATGTATAAAATTAAAAACATTACAAAAAGGACACATTGGTGCCACGACCCGCACAGCTCTCAAAGTTCCTGGGGGGAAGGATGATGAGAGCACGGAGAAATAAAGAAAAGAGACAAAAAGCTGAGGTCAGGTGGAGCCCTCTCTCCTGATGGGAGGAAAGGAACTGCTCAACCAAAGCAATGCATTTATTTATACATTTAGCAAGTTGGTGTCACATGACACCCCTTATCCTAGCAACCCATTGCTTGGAATGCCTTGGGGCTAGGTGTTTTCTGGGGTGGAGCAGCTTGTTTAAGTAGCCCACTTGGGCCACTCTGTTGCTCTTTGTTCTCTGGCTGGCCCTTCTTGCCAGTGGTGGGGGAGGTGGAGCAGGAGCACACCTGCGATCAATTTCCAGCTTCAGCCGCTCCCTACACATTGGCAGTTATCTCATGTGATCAAAGAATACAGAGAATGTATAAAATTAAAAACATTGCACAAAAAGACACACTAGCAGTAATCCCCTCAAAATATTCTCCATCATTTTGAACACACTCCATTGTTGTTCCCACTTTCTGAATCAGTTCTGGAAGTCCTCTTTTATGAACATTTTTAGTTGTGGTGTTGCAGCTACATTGAAGTCCCAAAATTATAGAACACATTTATCTTTCATGGTCATTTTAACTTTGAAGAAGAACCAGAAGTTGCACAGTGCCATAACTGGTGAATAAGGGGACACACCATGATGCTTTTATTTGAAGAATTGCCATACCAGAACTCTTTGTGACATAAAGCATTGTGATGATACAGAATGAAACTGTTTGCCCGTTTCTTAGATCATTTTATGCACAACACTTATAATATTCAAAGTCTACTGTCCTGGTCCTGGGTATAAATACAGTTGCACAATGGAAATGTAGAGATCCTCAGTATGAGAAGCAGAAAGTCAAAACTTAGTAACAGTATATGACAAGTTTCTTATTCAATGCAGTCAGTCCATGGTGAGCTACAGTTGAGAGAATGTGGTTTTTAAGTGCTGAAAATCATGGATCATGAGCAATAAATTAACATGAAATACTGTCAATTTTATTGGAATTGTGAAATCATGCATCTTCAGATTCCAGCTTTTTAAGAAACATCATCAAAGAAGCTGAAATTTAGGTCTGTAATTCATGATCCTGAGACTATGATTCATCGCTGTCAATGGAAATCCCCAGTTTTCCTCTTGTGAACAAAGTGCTTCAATCAAGATCCAAAGTCAAGACGATGGTGATTGTTCTTTTGACCAAGGTAGAATTTTGTAAATGGGTATTGTACCCAGGAACACTACAATGAACTCTGAATATTGTAAGGGCCTATTCGAGCATTTAAGAAAGGATGTGCATTAAAAATGGTGTGAGAAATGGGCAGACATTTTCACCCTTCACCATGACAGTGCCTATGTCACACATCACTTCTGGCACAGCAGTTTATGTCAAATAAAAATATTATGGTGTGTCCTGATCTACCTTATTCACAGGGCCTGGCACTGTACAACCTCTCTTCCTGAGAGTCAAAATGTCCATGAAAGGTAAAGATTTTGAGTTGATTTGGGACATCAAGGCAGTCAAGATGATGTAACTAAAGATAGTCAAGAAAAATGACTTTCACAAGTGCTTCAGAAAGTGGCAAGAAAGATGGGATAACTATCCACTATCTGTTGAGTTGCTATCACAGCACTAGTTGAATACAATCAATTATATACAAGGCAACCACAGATATGCATTCTGTCTGACTGGCATTTTTCCTAGTTACAATTACACCAGTAATGCCATCCATCTTTGGCATGCATCATGTCAGTATTTTTATGTTACTGAGTGTTTTGTGTGTGTGTGTGTGTGTGTGTGTGTGTGTGCATGTGTTATGCTGGAGATTAAACCCAGGGCCTCTTGTTTGCTTGGCAAGTGCTCTATCACTGAGCTACATCCCGAGCCCTTTTTATTTTTATTTATAGATACCACATAACTATACTTTTAATTTTAGTGTATTTATCTTTTATTCTGTGAACTAGCTAAATTCACATATTAGTTTTAGTGGCATTTTTAATTCCTTCAGTTTTTCTAAAGAAAATTAATCTAGTTAATAAATAAAGACAGCTTTATTGCTTCCTTTTAGTTAGCTATGCAAATTATTGATATTTTTCTTTGCCATATTACATTTTCCAGTGTAATAGTATCATTTAAACTGCATATATGCCCTCTTGCACTACCATATTACACATTTTGGTGAACTAGAATAAAAGCGATGACCGTATGCTTTCTTGAATTGTTTCTGATTTAAGGAGGAAAGCATTGTCTCTCAGTATGAAGCATAATGTTCGATGCTACTTTTCTACATTTGTTTTACCCACTGGAAGATGATTTATTTTATTCCCAGTTTAATGAAAGTCTTTATCTGAAATGGATGTTAAATTTGTCAAATGGTTTTTCTGCTTCTACTGAGATAATAGCATAGGTTTCTTTATTTGTAAAATGTGAATATAGTGAATTACATTAATTGTTTTTTGAATATTGAACCAATTTCAAATTATTCCACTATGTAACACTTGATTATGAAGCAGTATTCCATTTATATATATTTATAATTAATTTACTAATATTTTATTAAAGAGTTTTGATCTATGTCCATGAGGCCTATTGGTTTGTATTTTGCTTTTAATACATCTGATTTTATTATTAAGGTATTGGCTTCATAAGTAGAGAAATGTTTCCTCCTTTCTGTTTTTCTTTATTCATATTACATCATGTTTTCTTTAAAACTCTTTTTATTGATTGGTAGACATTTAGTTGCCTTCCCAACATGATTCACAAAGAGGTGTTTTACTTTTTTGTTTGTTTGGTTGGTTTTTTTTAGCTGCTTTAGCTGTGAAAAAACTGTCAGGATAAGTGATTTTGTTCCTGCCAGTGAATTTATTTTTCCTTTAGTTGACCAAGAAGCTTTTATTCTATATGGGCTCTGTGAAGTGCTCCATGATCAATTTCCTATCTTTTGTCAATATATATCAGAAGTATTGGTTTCAGTTTTGGATATCTGTCCCTAAGACTTACATCGACAAGAATAATCATTAGGTTGAATGAATGTCTTCGATATCTGTAAGTAATCATCTGTTATTCTCTATACTATATTTTTCATCATTCAGAGTAACAGATTCACAAATCATGTTCCCTATTACAAAACTATTTCACATCATTTCTATATGATTAACTTTAATGTTTTGCCAATATAAATTTGTATATTCCTTTAAAATATCTAAACTTAATTACAGCCAGATTCAAAGACCATTAATCGTGTAGTAAAAAATTACTCCCATTATTCATTAACCTCTCCAATGGTAAGCACTGATGTCTTTTCTGTAAACATTTCCAAATTTTAGTGAAATAATTTTTATTCTGGGCCACGTACCATGTTAATGTATAGAACAAGTTTTATGAGAAAACCAGTTTTCCACTGAACAGAACTAAGCAAAATTAATACAGAGAACTTAAAAATATGTTGAAACTGCCACAAATCTTCACTTCAAGAAAGGAAGAAATCTAGTACAATGCCCAAGTTATGTTTTAAATGACCAACAATGATGATTTACATTTAGGATAGTAACCAAGAATCTATTATTGTGACTGAAAGCACAAATGAATTTGGCAAGGCACAAAAGCTATTACTGAGTATTTAATAATTCAGATATTCATTTCCATACACCATAGCATAATACCCCAAAGAATAGTACATACTGCCTTATATTTCATCAGAATAGCAGATATTCATAGTAAAAAAAAAAAAAGAAATACAGGTAAATAACAAGGCCTGTTCTTGTTCAACGAAGAACATTTACTTTTATAAGATTTTCTTGAGTTTTATTGTTCAGTAAGTGAACTACATTTTCAATAAGTTAACTACATTCACTATATTTAAGCAGTGACAAATTAGCAGCATGTAGTTTTGCTAATCATAATGAACCAAAGTAAAAATAATAGTCACATTCCAATGCTTTATTTGTGACCAGGAGTGCATGACTTTAACACACTCAGAATTTTAATAAACAAATATAATTTTAGTACCAATGATAGGAAGAAATGAACAATATGTATATTAATATATATTTATTCAATGAAAGGCAAAGTTATGCCAAGAAAATAAAATGTATCATTTATGTTTACAGATCATGACACATTACGCCGAACTTGGTTTGTGAACTTCACTAGAATTGAGAAAAATCTATATTTTGCATTGATTATATGAATAACGGACACAATTCTCCTTTAGACCTGTCTAAAATTACCAACCAACTAAATAAAAGAGCTTTCTTGCCCATTAAGATTACATAGCTTGTGAAGGTGTTTCTCTCTATCCATATTTAAACAATATAGCACATTTTTCAACAATATGACATGGCTGAATCACTCTAGTTCTTGAAGTGATTATACTCATTTTCCAGTGGACATCATCTATAAAATATACAGATCATTGTGTTACATTCACTTTAATGAGAATTCACCACCGGAAGTGGTCATTTTATAGCATAGTGGCAGAGTTATACAGTGAAGATTTAATTGCAGGCTTCTTGACTTCAAGTATAAATGTTTTTACCATTGTAGCTCCTTTATGAGAGTAAATAAGTCATGAAAACACTTCTACCTACCATTTTTCAAAACAGACACACACTTAGTGAAAGATTCACTGCTTGTTGTAAATTCATTTTAGGCACCCAAGCTCTCACATCCCAGTGAGCTACCTAATAGTTTGCTGTTTTGGAAATATATCTGAGACACATTTAAAGATTCTTCTTTAATGACTTTTTTAAACAAAACACTCAGTATGCCTCTAAAGCTGTACGGTGTGGAATAGAGGGCCTTTAAAAAAAGATGTAGAAAGAAAAATCATGCTTCACTGAAACAATTCTGATAGGTCACTGATCTTATCATTGTCTTCAAAAAATAGACTTTAGAAACCAAGTGAAAATATGTTTTAGTTGTTTAAATTTTTTCAGGTATTATTTGCAACACATATAAAAGTCCTTACAAAGTCTCAAGAGGATTTATTTTATATATCATTCCTAAATTTTGAGTTGAATTTACAAAAGACACTACAGTGATGGTAATTTGCCTGTAAAAGCATGGCTTAGTGCAAGTCTTCTGCTTTTGTGAAAAACATGCTGATTCTCTAATGGCAATACTCACTACTATCTTCCCCTCTACCATTATGTTTTCTGCTTCCTTTTCTGATTCTTCCTTCTGTGCCTTCTAACATTGTAAATTCTGATCGGCTTCAGAAGTCGTGAACTGATCAGATTCTGGGTAGTATTATCTCCCTTATTTAAAAAGGTTTAATTTTAATATGGACACTAAAGTGGATTGCTGGCAGATCACCTTTCCTGAGATGCTTGTTTTTTAGGCCAAATTAGAACTAATCTATTTGAGGTGTGCATAGCTCTTTTCCCAAGTACATAAGTACCATTCCTCAGATGACGCAACCATTATTTGGAAAATTCATCTGGAAAACAGTATATTTACTAACATTCATCCAATTTAGCTAAATGGCTCTAAAAATTAATACTCAGCTCATTAGCCTTAAAGATCCTTTATTTTGCTGCATTTATTGGGATCTTGTTCTCACATCCACAGGTTTGGAAGCAGCCAGTGACCTGAAGGGGAATTGAACACAGATGCTGGGCTAATTTCTCTTCAATTTTCTTTTCTCTAGAAGAAATTAACACTTGTTCTTTCAAGAGGGAAAAGTGTGGAACAGAGGCAAACTTATCCACTTATTCTCTTTAAACTTACCAATTAGGTAAGTCACTTAACCTATCCTAGGACAGAAAGAGAAAAGGATAAGAGAAAGACTATCAATTGTACCAATTGATTGTACCAATTATGGTACAATACCTGAGTTCCCAACAGAGGGATGGGATATTAGAAAATGAAAAGAAGTGCTTCTTCCATTAGAGCTTATAATTATGATACAAGGATGAGCAATATGAGTTACATACAGGCAAATTTTCATTTTAATTAAACTGCATTCTTTTTGTACAGCTGTCAGGTGTTCATCAACCCTTATTCCACCAAGAATTTTATAATTACAAAATTAAGCATTTTTGCAGAATTGTTAACTTGGGAAATAAAGAATTTTTAAACATTATGCCATGCTTCAAAGAAAGTTTGCAGCACAAATGTAAATTATGCTTTTGACAAGATTAGGGAAGCAATAGAACACTGAAATTTTTTTCACTTTAAGACTCTAAAACATGAGTTTGTACTAGATATATTTTAGATAGATAGCTGGAAAGAAGAAACAGAAATTTTTGTTAGGTACGTATGTTTGGAGAAAACTAAACTGAAGTAATCTTCCTGGAGTGAACTGATATTATAAAGAATGTCTTATCAAAAATGATAAAAGAATCTATACTTGGATGATAAGTATGGATGCATTACATTGACCAAGACAGCACATTGTGATAACTTCTACTGTCTAAAACACAAATGAAAATAAAAATGGTTTTGTGGAAATGAGAAAATATATCCTGTGTATAACTGATTAAATGTCATTGAGTCAATTAGTGCTTACTGAATACATCCTCCATAACAGGTACTATGATAGTACATTCTGTTTTTAGTATGACTGTAATATATGTTACGTATTTTAAATCATTCAGAAAATGCTAAAATAAAATTGGGTGGAATTTATAATCATAAAGATGATATGAATGAATTAAATATTAATCAATCTTTTATGAGAATAGAAACAGAACATAGTGTAATAGTTGGTTAACACAATATGAAGAGAAAATGTCTAGAACTTTTTCAGAAGGCAGATTCACCTAGAGAAATAACTGTCAGACTTTCAGCATTCTTTTAAAGGCTTATGCCCAATTTCATTAGATAATTTCCAGATTCAAACTAAGTATGATCCAGATAGAATTATAATTATATCCAATAATTCAAGAATGAAACCTTAGAGGAAGCAATCAATTATATGTCTCAGACAGATAACTGTAACTATGGAGAAACATCAAAAGAAGTTTTGATATAAAGAACACTATGAGATTAAGTGATTGAGCAATGTCATGTGATTTTACTTTTGAAATTTCAGTTTTATTTAATCATTCAGTACATATTTACCAATGACCATCGTACTGCAAATGAAAGCCAAATAAGATGTCAGCAAAGTATAAACTCAATACAGATGCCTTTGATTTACCAGAGTTACTAAAAACTTACTAAACTTACTAAAAATATTGAAAATATTAAGAACTGAAAATTCATTTAATTCACTTAATTTACTGAACATCATACTTAGCCTAGCCTACCTTAAACATGCCCAGAACACTTAAATTAGCCTACAGTTGGACAAAGTCATCTAACACAAGCTGTATCTTATAATAAGTCCCCTGCTTACAAACAAGTTCCATTCCAGGAGAATATTCGTAAGCCGGATTCCTCTGTAAGTCTGACAAGGTGAGTCTTATACACAGTTGACAGGAATACACAATGCATATTGTCTAGCGCTTCTCAGGAGTCCTCTCCACATCGCCACCGCTTTGCCTCCTGCCTCCGGACATCCTGGGCTCTGACTGAGCGCTGTGCTGCTGTACACCATGGCACTGCACAGTGAGCCCGCAGCAGCGCGACTGTGACAATGTCCAGACACGGGAGCTACTTCCGCAATTTGTTCGCATCTAGGAATGTTCAGGATGCGAGGTCCCTTCATACCCGTGAAAGTTCGCAACTCAAATATTGGTAAGTCAGGGATTTACTGTAAGGTGTGGAATATCTCATACAATTTACTGAATACTGTGCTGAAAGTAAAACAAAACAGTTGTGTGGCAGTGCTTTCACATTATCATGAATTTGAAAAATGGTCAAGTCAAAGCATTTTAATATACGTTTGAATACTAATAAATAGATCAATTATACAAAGCTATAATAGCGAACTACGATTACATTATGAAACAAGAATCCCAGGTACTGTGAGAGGAAATTACAGAAAATATCACTTTTGTTGGGAATTCAGAAAATACTTTTGAGTAGAAATAAGGTAAAGACAAAAGTTATTGGGTGAGAGTGTGCTGGGGCACAGATTTAATAACTCAGTTCATGAAAATTTTGATAGTCATGCAAATCATTGATCCCCTCAATTTAGAATCAATTTAGATATTTTTAAGCAGACATGTTTCAATGTAAGTTTCAGATTCATTTTTGCTACTAGATGGAGAATGAACTTAATGGAAACAACAGTGAATGTAAGGAGACCATTTCAGTACTAGGCAATTGTGTACTTTTAAGATTCAGCAGCAGTACAATTGGAGCACAGTGTGTGAAATCAAAAGAGTATTTTTTTTTTTTGGTGGAATTACTGAGAGTTGTATGAGATTAATTACAGAAGAGAGAAAAATCTTGACAAAGACTTTTGGATTGCTAGCTTGAACAAGCAAAGTACATTTATGCCAGTTGCTGTATTTGAGAATTAAGAAAGATAGTTTGGAGTAGGGAGAGTCAAATACTAATCACTATGTTTGGACATTCAATTTAATGGAAAAATAATACAGAAATATTCTGCATAGGAATATTCAATAGGTAGCAAGGTACACAGGTTTGGCATTCAAAGAGAGATCTGATGTCCAAATGTATGAAGAATTGTAGGAGTTGAATATATGTAAAAATATTCAAGATTGGACACAGAGGGCTGGCGACATAGCTCAGCGGCATAGCACCTGCCTGGCAAGCTCAAGGTCCTGAGTTCGATTCCCGATACCAAAAAAAAGAAACACAGAAAAAGTCTTATTAGCTTTTGGGAGAAAGACAAAAAATGACTTTAGGAAAAGGAGCATCTTAAAAATCAGGAAAAAAACCAGGATAATTGAATTTCATAGAAAAAGATGTTTTTATCGCTTATTTTCTTAAGTGTCAGCAGCCTTTCTTTCCCAAAAAGTTCTTTACAAAGGTAGAAGAAGTGATTAAGACTATGAGTGGAGGGTTTAGCCTTTAAGAGAATGAGACATTAACTCATTGGTCATAGGTAAAATGGATGGGTGCTTATATATACATGGGTATAGACTTATCAGTAGGAAAATAAATCATGGGATGGCATTGGTTTTTTGGCCTGCCAGGATCCTTATGATTTTGGCAACAACACTTTGAGGAGTTATCTTCCCCTACCCTGTGATTAAATGGGGCTGTTTGTTCTCTCTCTGGCATCAATGGCCTGTAATTATATTTTGCAGGTAACCATATCACCATACGCTCTGGTCATACTCACGACCCACTTCTACAAATGTAGTTATTTCTTAATCATTTTGAAAACAAATGTTCAGTTTACTCACCAAATTTTACAGCAATTCATGGCCAAATTTTCTGCTTCAATAATCAGTCACTGTTTTTTCTCTTTTGTTTTTCTTATCCTCCATTTCAGTATCTGATCTTTCCAAAGTCAGGACACAGTGCTGTTTCCTCTTGGGACTCTCTAATCTTCCTCTTTGAGGAAAGGGGTCACTGTTTGACAAATCTCACTTATAATCTTATATTAGAAATTCAAAGCAAGCCAGTAGCCTCCAGAATTCACTAATATATTAATCCAGATAAAAGTAGCTACAGGCCCATTCATCAAAGTTTTGCCAATGCCAATTTCAGTCCTCAGAAGTCATTAATGAGTCATCTATGATTCAAGGTCTGTGACTCTCATTGGTAGAAAAATACATTAAAACTTATTTTGGTATAAGCAACCTAAAATTATATTCTCTTGTCATTATTTACTTAATGCAAGCAAATATGAAAAATTCAATTCAATTTTGTCAAAATATAGCAATTGATAAAATGTCCTTTTCTGTTAATCCATCATTTTAAATTTGAATACAATCTTTGAAAGAAGTTCTGCTATTATCCACTTTTATAGATTAGCAAGTGAGGCACCAAAAAGTTAAATAATTTGTTCAAACTGTCCACCTTTTAAATCAGGCTATTTTGAAATCACTCAAGTCCTTATAAGGTAAATTACGCAGTGTTCAGAAAGAGAATGGTTTTAAACTCCATTCATTCCAAAACAACAGCCTCATATTTTGGCACATATTCAGACTAGAATATGAATTTTAAATACCTGTAGATAGATGAAGATAAAAAATGATGAGGCAGCTGAATTTAATAAAACATGGGCTTTTACCATATAAAAGTCTTTTACCAGGTACATTTTGAACAAAAAAAAGACTTTTCTTTCTCCTTCACCAACTATTGATGGCTACCAAGAGGGTGCTTACACATGAAATATAGTATGTCAGATTTATTTTCTAAGTTGCAGAAAAAATTGCACATTTTAATTAAGTTTAAAGTGTCGACTAGGAACAATAATATTATATGAGACATAACCAACAGCATGTTAAGAAACATGGAACTTAGCCATTGTAGCCATTATTATAGCTATTTGATTTAAAAAAATGAAAAGCGTTATATTATAACATATCTTTCATTCAGTTATAGATCACTACTACTTTGCATATTCCTTTAAATTATATTGATTACAAAAATAATTAGATTAAGCAAATAATGGTATATTATTAGTAATAATAAAGATGTTAATTCTTGATGATTATGATGATTTTATCTAAAGCAAATATGAGACCATATCCATTAACACAAATTTTTCATAATTTTAAATACTGATTTATCCTGATTTTTTAACCTAAAGACACATGTATTCTGAGTTCCATTCATAGGTTAAGCAAATAAATGATGAAATTTTGGTATGTGCAGAAATTGTGATATTGGGTTTGGAGAATTTGGTCCTCCTGACTTCGGATGGAGAAAAAAATATTTTTCTTTCTAAGTAAACCTGTGGAACATTTCAAGCACTCTTCAGATTTTAGAATACAACAGTTAGACCACTTGAGACAGTGCATCTTAACTTAGTTATCATTTACTGGTTTTCTCATTCCATCTCTTTTGATTATTTGTTGATTCCATGAAGAAACAAGTACTGTAACAACTAAAGAATGAACACATTACCTTTGCTCTGAACTGTTAGTTTTCTTGAGGAAAATCAGACATGTAAAATAATTTCCATCTAGAAAAATGAGTATGCATATATGTATGTAAGTATCAGACCAGGAAACAATTCACAGAAAGGAAAACATGTGGAGAAAGATGGCAGATTAGAGACAGCCAGTATTCTTCTGCATCTCCAAGAGACTGAACAAAAACAAGTCTGGAGCTGCTTGGTGAGGTAGGATGTCCAGAGAAAGCCTTGATGTGCAATGGTAGAGAGTCAGGGATCACGTAAAACCAGAAATATTAGACTCCAGAACTATAAGAGAAACCAAGAACCCTGACTCATAGTTGAGGGCAGCAAGGTAAAGAGAGGAGAAACTCCACCTCAGCCAGGCTGCAGGCTAAGAGAAATATAAAAAAGCTCCGCAACCTCCACAAGCGGAGTCCAGCACTGTGCCATCACAGGATGTAAGCAGACAGGTCCAGGAATCCTCACAAAGAGCAGCCACTGGAGAAGAGGTTTCCAGGACTCCACAATGCATTCCTATGGTGCAGTAACTGAGAGCAGTCCCACCCTATCCTCTGAACTTACTGCCTGGAGGATCGGAAGCCCCTGCATTTTTTTTATCTCCAAGACCTCTCAGCTTCACTCTTAGTCCCCCCAGAGAGTGTGGGCAAGGAAACTGACAGTGATTTTGATATAAATTGAAGGAGTTATCTGTGCAGTGGGGAGCACCATCCGCAATGCAGCGAGAAGCAGAAGATACCTCCACTTAAAAGGAGTAGTTTACTCTCGGAGAAGAAGGGGACCAGCTGTGCGTGGATTCACCTGGGGACTGAGTTTTAGAGCCACACCGGCTTGACCATTTCTCAGGCCCAGGGCACGCTGACCAAGGGTGTCAGGAGCGAGGAATATCTGCCTGATGGGTCTGCAGGTAAGGGGGCTGTAGATGGTTTCGAGGGACAGTGGCTGCATCCCCAGGAGGGCTCATCAAGCCCACTCGCATGAATACCACCCTGATTTAGCTTGCACTGATGGGCAAGGTGGGGCTGAAGCTCAGCCTCCATGGGGCCCTGTTTCTGGAGCTGTTTGACCGAGACAGAGAAGGAACACACTTTACTGCCCCATAACATTCCTAGTGTACAACATAACTAGAAGCCCTGGACAGAACCTTCCGTCTCCATTTCAAATACTTCAGGAACAGGGAATTTTTAACACTGTGTATGTACTTTATCTTGTTTCCTTTCACACTTTTCCCTCATACCTTTGTCTAATATATATGATTTTAAATATATATACAATTTTAAATATATATATACGATTTTAAATATATATAATTATATATATATTATTTAACTGAATCTTTTTCTTTCTCAATTTTATTTGCTTTTCTATATTCATGTTACTTTTATTTATGCACATTTTTGTAGTTTATATTATCTCTCCCACTTTATGCTCTACAGTTATTTGTAATATGGTGTTTTGTTGTTGTTTTTAGCTTTGTATTTAAGGTACTGGGATTGAACCCATGGCCTTCACTGAACTACATCCCAGCCATTTTTATTTTAAGATGAGGTCTAATTACATCCATAAATTGCTCATGGTGTGTTCAAACCTGGAATCTTCCCACTTCATCCTTTTAGAGTGCTAGGATTACAAGTGTGCACAAAAATGTCCCACTGATATTGTTATTTTTAACGGGTTATTTTATGTCTTTATTTGGTTTGCTTTTAAGTTTTTGATGCTATTATTGTGTTCTTTTCTCAAAGTAATGCTGGAGATCAGGCCCAGCACTTTGAACATGGTGGTTAGGTTTTTACTACTAAGATATACCCTTATCCCAGTTGGGAGAAATTGTACCTTACTCCATCCACAACCTAGCCCTACTCAAATTGAAGTGTATACCTCAAAATAACTAGGGTAGGCAAAAGGTCCCAGCTGATGACTCAGGCTCAAGTACCTACAGATGAAGGATCCTGAGAGCCAGTGCTGGCCATTTACTCAGCAACAACAGAAGAAGTAACACAAAGGTTGTATTTACCTTAATTACAAAAGGCAATACCATAAGTCATTCCCATATTCGTTCTTACTGCACAGTGCTGACCAATCAGGAAGAATGACCACTGAGAATAGGTCTCATATACTCTGCTGTCCAGAATATAGTGGCCTGAACTATGAGAGGGACCTCACACATGTGAGTCCCATAGCAAAGGTAGTTCATGACACAGTACGCACAAACTCCAAGCCCATCAACCACAGCCTAAGTAGCCTCAGGGAAACTGTAATACATAGTCCAGCTGGAATTAAACTCAACACTGCCCAACAAAATAATATCCCTGTATACATCATCAAGGGAAGGCTGCCTTATAAGAAAGCTCTCATTTAAAAGTGGAAGAGATTTTGATGAGGAATTCATTGCATCTGAGAGAATACTCTTGGTAAAATGGCTATGTAACCAATATTCTATCAATCCATGGCCTGGGAGTTCTCTCTGTTTTCTAGTGTGATCTTCAGTTTGCTCAGTATTCTGAGGTTTTCATTGTAGAGTTTTTTCATATCCTTGGTTAGGTTTATTCCTAGGGATTTTTGTTTCTTTGCTTTTTGTAGAAACTATGTGAATGGAATTGTTTTCACCATAACTCTCCCAGTTTATTATTGGTGTACAGAAAACCTATGGATATTTTTAATGTTGATTTTGTGTCCCACTACTTTGCTGAATTTGTTTAGATCTAAAAGTCTTTTTATGGAGTCTTTAGAGTAATCTAAATATAGGCAACTTTCTCATCATTTTTATCTCTGGGACAAAATATCCAACACTTATGATTTAAAGAAAGAAACATTTAGTTTGGCTCATGGTTTCAGAAGTTTCAGCCCCTGTTTCAAGCATAAGCACTATGGCTGAAGAGTGTGGTGCAGCAAGGATATTGATCTGTATAATTTTTTGTTGTTATTGTGTCCTTGCTTAGTTTTGGCTTCAGGGTGATATTGTCCTCATAGAATGAGTTTAAAAGCATTCTTCTCCTTTCTGTGTTAGGTAATAATTTGACAAGAATTGATGTAAGCATACTATTGAGATATCTGTATACTCATATTTATTGCAGCATAATTTACAATATCCAAGATATGGAACCAGCCTACAGGCCCATGAACAGATTAATGAATAAAGCAAATGTGGTGTATATATACTTAAAGAGCTATTATTCAGTTGTAAAGAGGAAAAAAAATGTCATTTGAGGAAAATGGATGAAAGTAGAGATTATGTTATGTAAAATAGGACAGACACACAAAGGCAAATATTACATGTTTTTCTTAATATATGGAATGTAAAAAAAAGATGGCATGAAAATAGAAAGTGCATTATTATAAGACCAAAGAATGGAAATAATAATGGGAGGAGTGGATGAAAGGGAAGGTAATGGGGTATGGATATGAATGAATTGTGTTATACATATATATGCATATAACATATTGAATTCAATATCTTATAAAATTCATAAATTTTAAAACTTGTAGTAAAATAGGATCAGAAAAAATCATATCAAACTATAGCCAGCCTTTGCCTTTTAATCTTGGTGATTAAACTTTCACAGGATTTTTACATAAAAATAACTGTACTGTATATTTATAATCAGAACTGTTAATAAAGTGATAATTTTTATGAAGGGAACATGGGAAAGGTAACTGACCCCTCAGATTAGTAGGCAAAGAAATATGAAAACACAAGACAACACAACTGCTCCAAATTTCACATCTCTTTAGTAATTGACACCAAAAATATTGAAGTAGATGAAACACAGGAAACAAAATTCAAAACAACAATTTTTAACTTATCAATAAATTCCAAAAAAAACAAAGAAAAATAATTGAATAAAAAAAGGAAGACACACAGGACATGAATAAGAAATTCAATAAAATGATAAAAGATTTAAAAAATAATGCAAACAGAAGTCATACAAGGGCTGGTGAGATGGCTCAGCGGCGTAAGCGCCTGCCTTGCAAGCGCGAGGGCCCGAGTTCGACTCCCGGAACCCACATACGAAAAAGGGGCCGGTGATATCGCTCAGCGGCACGGGTGCCTGTTGGCGCGCGAGGTCCTGAGGTCGTCCCCCTGGTACCCACAAAAAAAAAAAAAAAAAAAAAAAAAAAAAGAAGTCATACAAATGAGAATCTCAATAAGTCAAGTTAAAAACTCTGTGGAAAACCTTATTAATTGACTGTACCAAGTGGAAAAAAGCCCATCAGATCTTGAAGAAAAGCTTGATGAATTATCACATTAACACCATAATAAAGAAAAAAATACAAATTATGATGAAAACATGCAAAATCTTTGGGACACAACTAAGAAACTAAACATATGAATAATAAGTCAAAATGAAGATGTGGAGGTGCAGGTTTAAGCCATAGAAAACCTATTCAGTGAAATAATAGCAGAAAATTTCCCAAACATTGAGAATAAAGGGTATCTAGTGCAGGAAACATTTAGAACCTCAAATAGACATGACCAGAAAAGAAGCATTTCATTTTACATGATAGTTTAACTGCCAAGAGTACAAAAAAGAGAATTGAGTGTTGCAAGAGAAAAAATGTCAAGTTAGTTATAGAGGCAAGCAGGTGAGAAGCAAATCAGATTTCTCAGCAGAACCTCTAAAGGCCAAGTGGACATGAAATGATGTCTGTCAAGCCTTGAAAGAGAATAACAGCCAACCTAGATTCCTGTACTCAGCAAAGTTAACCTTCACAATGAAGAGAGAAATAAAGACCTTCTAGGATAAGCACAAACTAAAGGAATTTGTGACTGTTGAGCCAACATTGTAAAAGACACTTAAAGGACTCCTACACACAGAAAAGAAGGAAAGAAAAACACAATTACGAGAGCAAGAAAAAGAATATGTCTCATTAGAGGAGAATATAAACTAGTAAAAATCGGGAAAGAAGCCAGCATTACTAATTCAGTAAGCTAACAAAATTCTAAGATGACTAAGAGAGAAAGGAAAGAATGTTGAGTACTTGAAATGACCAGAAGGAATTCAACAAAATGACAGTAATCAGTACATAACCTACATTAATAAGACTGAACGTAAATGGTCTTAATTTTCCAACTGAAAGTTACAGGCCAACTGATTGGATTAAACAAGACCCAGTTGTTTGTTGTTTGCAAGAAAGGGATCTCACCAGCAGAGACATAGTCAGACTGAAAGTGAAAGGAAGGAAAATGATATTCCAAGTAAATGGAAACTCAAAGTAAGCAGAAGTAACTATACCCATATGGAACAAAACCAACTTCAAAGAGAGCAAGAGAGAGAAAGAAAGAAAGTCACTACATACTGATAAAGGGAAAATCCTTCAAGAAGTTGTAATGATTGTAAATATATATTATCAAATATTGGTGCACTCAATTAAAAAAAAAAAAACCTACTGGAAAGAAAAGTAGAGGTTGACCCCAATATAATAGCAATGGATGACTTCAGTATCATCATCTCACCAACAGATCATCCATACAAAACATCAATAAAATTCACCCCACACATCAAAAGGACTTAACTCCTATGCAGAATACTCTATCTAATATTTGCCTAATACGCTTTCTTCACATAAGCTTATGTAACTTTCTCCAAAATAGATAACATTTTAGGTCATAAAGCAAGTCTTAAGAAATAAAAAGAAACTGAAATCAACAGCAGAAGAATCTATAGAAACTTTACAAACAAATTAAGATTTAATGAAAGACTTTTGAATGATCATTGGGTCACTGAAGAAATTGGAGGGGGAAAATAAACATTTTTCTAAAATTAAATTTAAATGGAAACATAGTATACCAAAATCTGTAGGATAAAAAGAAATCATGTATAAGAAGGAAATTTATAGCTATCAGTGCCTATATCAAAAAATCTAAAAGATCTCAGATAAATAACCTAATGTTGCATCTCAAGATCTTAGAAAAAGTAAACCAAATGCAAAAGCAGTAGAAGGAAATAATAAAGAAATTAATAAAATTTAAAAGAACAGTACTAAAATGGAATGTTTCAATGAAAAAGAATTGATATTTTTGAAAGGATAAAGAAGATTGACAAAGCTTAGGCAAACTAATCAAAAGAGAGACAGATATAGAGAAATAGGTGTGCAGATATAGAGATATAGATATAGATTGATATAGATATATCTGATCTGCTAAATTCAACAAAATGGCAGAATCCAAGTCAACATACAAAAGTTAGTAGCTTTTCTCTATACCAATAATGAACATGCTCAGAAAGATAGTAGGAAAATAATCCAGTCACAGTAGCCTTTAAAAATACATGGGCATCAGGCCGGTGAGATGGCTCAGCGGCCTAAGCGCCTGCCTGGCAAGCGCGAGGCCCCGAGTTCGACTCCCAGATCCCACATACGAAAAAGGGGCCAGTGATATCGCTCATTGGCATGGGTGCCTACTGGCACGCGAGGTCCTGAGGTCGACCCCCGGTACCCACAAAAAAAAAAAAAATACATGAGCATCAACCTAATGAGGGAAGTCAAAGAGCACTACAATTAAAATTACAGAATGTGAATAAAGAAATTGAACACACTAGATGGAAAGACTCTCCATGTTCATAGATCAACAGGATTAATATTAAAATAGCCACATTACTAAAAGTGATGCACACATTCAATGAAATCTCCATCCAAATACAGTTGATATTCTTAACAGAATTAGAAATAATAATCCTAAATTTCATATGGAAGAACAAAAGAACACAAATAGCCAAAGTAATCCTAAGCAAACAATATCTGATTTCAAAATATACTACAGAAAATAATTTAAAAATAGTATTAAAACAGACATGAAAATGAAAGTAAGAGAAGAAAAAAAATGGCCAGATAACCTACAGAATGGGCAAAAATTTTGGCCCCCTATTTTTAACAGAGGATTAATACCCAGAATAAAGAACAGAAAAACATTAACCACAGGAAAACAAATAATCCCATCAATCCTATCCAAAGGAATCAGTATTAGCATACTACATAGAGACATGCATATCCATGTATATTATGGCACAATTCACAATAACTAAATTATGGAAGTAGCGTATATACTCATGAACAGATGAATGCATAACTAAAATGTACATTTATACAATAGAATATTATCCAGTCATAAAGAAAACCAAAGAATGTCATTTGCAAGAAAATGTTTAGAACTGTAAATCATCCTATTAAAGGAAGACAATCAAACTCAGAAATGCTAGTATCTGCATTTTTTTCTCTCACATGTAAAATTTATCAAAATAATGATGGATGAAAGTAGAAGGGAGACTGTTAGAGAAGAGAAAGGGGATAGGGATAAAGGAATATATATATTCCTTAATATATATGTATTCCTTTTATATATATATATATGAATATATACATGTATATATTCTTATTTTCTACTGTCACATATACCCTAAATGCCCACAAAATGGTAAGTCATGTATATGACATACACACAAGTAAATTCAAATATATTGAGGGGAGATTGATGATAATGGAGATGTTGGAGAGCCATGCAAAGAAAGAAGGTGGTGAAGTCAGGTATTTACTTTGGAAGCCAGCACAAGTGAAAGTGGTATCAGCAGACTTTTAAAATAGCGCAAGAGAGCTATTAAGGGCCTGAAACAATTTAGATTTATTTGACTCAGATTCTAAAGCATTAAAGAAATAACTAAGAAGGAAATGTACTGCTCCATGACTGACTAGATAGCTAGCTCATTTGTTGACATCACGTTAGAGGTCAGATGCTATACTCATCTTTCTAACATGTTATTTAACCCTTATAACACAAGGAGGCTGCCATTCTTATTTTATTTATGACATAAAAATTAGGCTTAGAAAAAATAAAATTCAATCAAAAGGTACATATGTGTCTAGAAAAAGGGAGTTCTTGTGTTAAAGCAAGAATAATAAAATTCCAAAGTCAAGCTATTCACCACTTGGCTCTGAAGGAAAAAAAATTTAGAGGGAAAAGGAAGGGCAGGAAATTGATACACAGGTAGTTGGCAAAAGATGTCAAGTTTTCTAAGGTTTCCCATCTATTCTTTTACAAATGGCTTTGAGTAATTATGAACTGTATTGTCAAACTGATAAATGTTTTCTTGCATTATGTAGTGATTTCAAACATATTAAAGAATGATAATTCTTGTACGTCTATAACTTAGAACAATAAAATGGTCATGAAGTTCATTAGAATTACTAGCAACAACTTAAAAATATATTGTGAAGCCAAATATCAATAAAAACAAATGAGACACAAAGTTACAGTTATATAATGAGTTCTAGGTTGGGAAGAAATTTAATAATTGATAATAAATACAAATTTATGAAATTAGTCCAGTATTATTTTCATGAATAATGCTGTAATATTTTAAATTTTTTTAACAAACTACGCAGAATAAGAATACATTCTTATTTGCCTTTACCTACCTCAAGATTTTCTTCCTGCAGTAACATTGAAAAATTATTCTGAAATATTCCGAGGTTAAAACCACTACCCTAATGAACTCAGTAACCATTATCTTTTTTCCTCCTTCCAAGTAAGTAGAATTATCAAGTAAGTCAGTCTCTTGGAATGATACCAATAAGATTTTGTTTAAAAAGTGAGTTAATGCTATTGAGAGACCTAATAATCACCTTCCTCCATATTATCTTGGGGACTTGGGGCTTTTGATGGTTCTGTATTTCTTAAAGGGGATGACTGCAGCTGGGCAGAGATATGCAAATGTGGCAGTTGTGAAGGACTCAAATTATTCTTTGGGACTTGGAACGAGAGAGTCTGTTCAAAATAGTTTGTAGGTTTTAATGAGAAATTATGAAATGTTCAACATTATTGATTGAGTCAAAGATACACACGGGCAGGATACCACAGTTTTAGTGTACACAACATGAAAATAAGATGTGTGAGGGGGTCCTATTTAACTTTAAAAACAATTAGCAGGGTGAACTGTGAGGCATCCACAGCGCATGCACGCACACACACACCCACGTGCACACACACCCACGCACACACATTCACTTGCTCACAAATTGCTTACATGTGCATTCTGAATCTAAAGGCACAAGAAATTTAAAAATCCTATTTCACCCCATGATAGATTTATTCCAGAGGATGAAGATTATGAAAGATAAGAAAGCTCATTATCTTTCTTATTTCACAGGTATTCAAGGGGAAATTGAATTTCATAAAGTGTGGGCACATTGTATCATAACAGCAATAATATTCATATTCATAATTCTCTATGCTTAATGCTTGTTAGTTAAAATATTATAGTATAAATTGGTTTTCTTTCCTTTAAACCAATAGATTCCTTTTATTCCTGGAAAATTGTCAGTCTGTATCCCCCTTAAAACTCATTTTTAATATTAGTTATATGACTAAATATTAAATCATTTGAAGTGTGCTGAACTCACCAATAGTGACACCTATGGGTAAAATGTAATTATAAAATAATAGCAATGTATTCTTTTAACCCACAAATAAAACAGTTCACTGTAATCATAGCATAGAATTATCTTTAAAGTTTTTATGTTTTTTAGTCAGCATTTTGTTTGGGGTATTTTTAACACTTGGTATAAGTGTGTCAAAATGATCCTAAACCAAATGATGTATTTCTAAACTTTAGTTGCATTACAATGAAATAGTGTTTCCTTTCTATCTTATTATTTGTGGGCATTACTTGTATAACTCACATCAACTGTGATTTGATGGATTTTTACATTTTTTCCTTGTGATTAATAATTTATAAGTGAAAACCAATGAAAAGATATATTTCCCTAAAATAAAATGTCCACAAATAAGATAGTTTTTATTTCTAGCACAGATATAAATAGATATACTGTATAGACGGTGCTGAAGTTCAAAACACAAAAAACTGTTGTAAAATGCACTGCATGGAGTCTACACCATCTAGATATGTATGCTATTCTTAGACATTACACACTATCGAGTTCCCTTATCCAGTCTTTACTTCTTTTTACTTCTGATTAAGGATCTATGAAGTCATGCTTGTGTAAAAAGAGGCCTGACTGACAAACTTTTGGTTCTTTCCCTCAATCAGAGCTTATGACACTGAAATTTAAAATGCTTCTATAGTATCTAGTAATAGTAAATTTTTGATATGTAAATGCTTTATTTTTGTTATAATTTGTTTTAAAGGAGTCTCTGGTGAGGACTACATGAGAAAAATATGTGTAGATACATCAGTTGTTTAAATCTAAGTCCTCATCTGCAATTTAATTACATTTGCAAGTAAAAACAAAACAGTATCCATTTCTGTGTTTGTACACAAATATTTTGATTGTATTTTTACCCTTTGTTTTTTAGTTATATAATTAAACAATTTTATTAAATCAAATTCCAAAGACACTTTTTGGGGCCAGTAAGAATAATGGAGAAGTGGGGAGTTAAGCATGACCCAGAAAATATATTTTATGGATTGATGTTCACAATGTTGTAAAAATCTATATTTTAGGCATTACACCCATTTCTCTCTCAATTGATTTGGTGAGGAGTCATTTGCTTGAAAATGCTGTTTTCTCAATGAGGTTACACAAAAATTGACCATTACACCGAATGAAGAGAAATCCTCAATACGACAATTTTCTCTCTCTCTTTCTGAATATGTTCTGTATCATCTGTGTTACATCCAGTTTAAACTGTGTGGCAGCTTGTCAATGTATAGAATACTTGGTTTTTCATGACTTAGGCACCAAAATATTGATTGGAATAGTTGAGTATCAACAACCCAATCTGGAAATCTACCTTCACCAATATTCATGGGGATTTCTCAAGATTTTTATTGAAAAAACAAAATAATTGCTGCTAAATACTGAGCCAACCCCATGGGGTGGGATTTTGAATATAAAGAGCTTCTTCAGGTCAAATACACACCGCTGAATATGAGTAATTATAAAATGAACACAACAGAATTCCAGTTTAAGTATTTGATTTCTGCTCTCAGAACAGCTTCTACTCAAATCTATTCTAGATGTCTCTAATCCTAGGCTCCAATTTCTATTCATCTTTGCTTTGAACTAGCAAAACCCTGTCAATATTTCACGGAAAAGACTTGATGTTTTTTCTTTTTTTTTATATGTGGGTACTGGGAGTCGAACTCAGGACCTCATCCTTGCCAGGCAGGTGCTTATGCCGCTGAGCTATATCACCGGCCCAAAGACTTGATTTTTTGTTAAATCATTGCATTTTATTTATACACTTATAGTGACTGTGCAGGTTTCATTTCATCATCATGTTCAATAGAAATTTGGCTTCTTCAAACAACCCGTAAACACTTGTTGCCTATTTCCCTTATTATTATATTCTATCAGTTCAGGGTTCTTTGCATAAAAGTCACAGAAAGTGGCTTTAGCCAACTTAAAGTGTTCTTCCTAGAGTAAAAAGAAAAATACAAATGCTATTTTATTGCTTTCATTTTATGAACTGGTTGGGAGAAAATCAGATCCCAACTACATACACACACACCCAAAATGAAAACAAAATTCCTTTCTAGAATTATGTTCCACTCTTTTATAAATGAGAATCTTGACTATTTAAACAATTCTGTATGAGACTATTTCTAGGTTACCTAGAGGGTTGATGCTCTTGAGAGTTGCAGAGATGTGCCCAGTGGCAATAGAAGTAGGAATGACAAACATCAATTTTTTATCAAGTCTTGAAGAGAAGTAAATTGTTTAAATATGACAGGTAAGACATGTTCTATAATAGAAAAGTAAGATTTTTTTCTTGTGGAGCAATTGTGAATCTGTGCTCATTTGTAGACTGTTATATCTTCCTATGACAGAGTAAATAGTAAACCTTTCTTCCTATATATTAATTTGTTCAAACCACTTTCAGATGTAAACCTGTCTTCAGTAATTTTAACCTTTGCAAAATGATCTCAGCTAGCCTTCTTTCCTCATTTTAAGTCACACATATCTTTATTTTTAAATATCTTCTGTAATCTGTATGTCTGTCAATCTTATGTTTAAAGTATGAAAACTAAGTAATGATATGTGCCAACAATGAAATCAGAATTCAATGATATAATAAAATAAAAATAATTTTATATTACTCTGGATACCTCAGTGATAATAACTTTGTTTTATTTATCCTTATTTGGAAACTCACAGAAGTGTTTCATATGCACTAATTATTCAGTAAACATATTTAATTAAAAATACAATGTCCTGAGTACTGGAATAGAGATACATACTCAGCATTGCTGGAGCACTTGAAGAAGAACCAGTGAGTTGCCCAAAGGTTTTAGAGTAGTTTTCACATTAGAAGTGGGAAAAGTAGAAAACAATTACGCTAGACATGGGGACAAATGAAACCCTGGGGTTAGGTCTTAGATGTATCTTAAGATGTTAGACAAAATGTTACCTCAAGGTGCAAATTTTCACACTATCAGAACTATATCATCAGGGCAGGGGGTATAGTTCAGCAGCTTGGCGCCTGCCTGGCAAGCACAAGGTCCTGAGTTAGATTCCAGGTTCAAAAAAGAAAAAAAAAGAAAGAAAGAAAGAAAGAAATTTATAGTCTATCAGGTAGTACAAGGAGAGTCTTGTTCAGGTTGTAAGGCAACTTAGAACTAAACATTTCCTCCAGATGCTCTAATCGTTTCTGATACCCAAAGACTAATTCAATTTTTGAAATCTTATACAATGGATAAGAAAAAATCGAGTAAAGCCCAGGCTTCTGAGAATAACATGCTGTAGTTACAATTTGCAGTGGTTTGAGTATAAAATCAATTAGCAACTTCTATTGTGGCTTGGTATTTTTAGAAATTTAAGCTTCAAAAAATATTTACTAAGTATTTATTTATGTTGTGTTTGTGGGAGGGGAGATAAGGGGGATTAAACACAGGGGCTTTCCCTTGAACTACAACCCAGGCCTTTTCTCACTTTTTCTTTTATTATTTTGAGACAGGGTCTCACTAAATTCGTTAAGTTGCCAACTTAACAACTTGAATGTACGATTTTTCTGCCTCACCCTGTTATATATTTATTTTTATCAATACTTGAATACACATAAAACTTTTTTTTTTTGTGGGTATGGGGGGGTCGAACTCAGGACCTCACGCACCTACCAGCAGGCGCCCGTGCCGCTGAGTGATATCACCGGCCCTTTTTTCGTATGTGGGTACCAGGAGTCAAACTCAGGACCTCACGCTTGCCAGGCAGGCGCTTACGCCACTGAGCTATCTCACCAGCCTGCACATAAATCTTTAATGAATATAGGTTAAACAATAACATCAAAATATGATTTATGTTTTGAGGTTTGTATGGTTTAAATCTGAAATGTCCTCCAAAGTCTCACGTGTTTAGATGATAATTGATCGTGGGACTGCTCATCAGTGGATTAGACCCTTGATTAGTTCACAGCTGACTGTGTTGTTGGGAGCTGAGGTCCGCTCCTCTGGTCAGAACTGAGACATCACTGTGGGCTGACCCGGAAGGGTGTATTCTGGACCCTGGCTCTTCCCCTTGCTCTCTGTTTCTTAGATGTCATGCGGTGAACAGCTTTCTTCTGCCATGCATTTTCTGGGTTGAAGCCTGCTTACTTTTGACTGAGCCCATTGAAGCTGTGAGCCAAAATAAATCTCTTTTCCTTTAAGTTGAAGTTGTTGGGTATTTTGTCCCAGCAACAGGAAAGTTACCTAATGCCAGGTCACAAACTTTTGGTTCATGAAGAGACAAGAGTGTTCTTTTTATCTTGTTGGAATGGTAGTAACATAAGGAAACAGTAGGTAGAAATTATATAAAGTATGTAACTTCTAGTTACACTTGTGGTATTCTCACTTTCTAAACAGTTACATAGACTCACTTATGATAATTGTTACATTCCATGGGGTTGCAAAAAATCCCTGTTATGCCTCATGCCCACACTTTGAGGTCTTGTGTACAGTGGGAATGTGTAGGTAGCTGCCAGGGAAATGCTTCATGAAATGACATTCTTCATTCATCTCATGTACTTATTTGTTTAGTCCTGATTATTTTTATTTTTCCAGAAAACAATTAAAATAGCTTAAGAGAATGTGTTTATATCCACAGGATTAAAAAAATCAAGAAAAAATAAGAAAATTTTTATAAGAAATAAAAGTTGAGTTTAGAGAGTTTAATATGTTAATCTATGTACAAGATATGGTATAATTTGCCTCTGAGCATTTTTTCTATTTATTTATTTTTTTTTAAAGACAACAAGTAAACATTATCATGTATTAACAAACTCAAGCATTAGAGAATGTACAAATACCTTTTGGAGAAAAATATTACTCAGTATAAGATTAAGCCATGTAAAAGCTAGGTAAAAATAGAAGACTAAGGAATGGAATAGTCACAGTGAAATTGCATTTTCATACTAGGGAGACAATACGATGTTTACAGATGTGGATCCAGTTTATTTCACTTGTGAGTATTTTCTCGAGTTGCATCCATTTACCTATAAAAGTTTCCAGTTTATCTTTCTTTATGGCTGAGTAGTATTCCATTTTATAGAAATACCACAACTTTTTTATCCATTCCTCGGTTAATGGACATTTGGGTTGTTTCCACGATCTAGCTATTACAAATTATGTTGCTATAAACATGGGTGCACATATATCACTGTGGTATGATGTTTTTAATTCTTCTGGGAAGATACCCAGAAGGGGAATAGCTGGGTCAAATGGGACCTCCAATCCCAGTTTTTCGAGGAGTCTCCACACGGATTTCCACAGTGGTTGCACCAGTCTACACTCCCACCAACAGTGGAGAAGGGTTCCCTTTTCCCCACAGCCCCTCCAGCATTTATTAGTTGAATTCTTGATAACAGCCATTCTTTCTGGGGTGAGATGGAATCTCAGTGTTGTTTTAATTTGCATCTCTCAGATGACTAGTGATGTTGAACATTTTTTCATATATTTATTTGCCATTTGTATTTCTTCATCTGAGAAGTGTTTATTCATCTCAGATGCCCAATTTTGGATTGGGTCTTTAAATTTGGGAGGTCTGATTTTTTTGAGTTCTTTGTATGTTCTCGATAGTAATCCTTTGTCTGAGGAACAGCTGGCAAACAGTTTTTCCCACGTTGTGGGTTGTCTCTTCACTCTGTTGGTGGTTTCTCTTGCTGTGCAAAAGTTTTTTAATAAGATGAGATCCCAGTTGTTGATTCTTTGTGATACTTCTTGTGCGATGGGGGTTTTATTCATAAAGTCTTTGCCTACACCAATGTCTTCAAGAGTTTTACCTATTCTATTATCCAGGAGATTTAATGTTTCTGTTTTAATATTTAGTTCTTTTATCCATTTTGAATTTAGTTTAGTGCACGGTGAAAGATATGGGTCTAATTTTAATCTTCGGCATGTGTAGAACCAATTTTTCCAGCACCATTTATTAAAGAGGCTATCTTTCTTCCAGTGAATGTGTTTGGCACCTTTGTCAAAGATAAGGTGGCTTAGTATGTCTGGGGTTGTTTCTGCATCTTCTATTCTATTCCATTGATCTTCAGGTCTGTTTTTTTGCCAATACCACACAGTTTTTATCACAGTAGCTTTATAGTATAATTTCAAATCAGGGATTGTGATGCCCCCTGCCTTGCTTTTGTTGCCCAGAATTGCCTTTGCTATTCTAGGTCTCTTCTGGTTCCAGATGAATTTTAGGATTGTTTTCTCTAATTCTGTGAGATATGTTGTTGGAATTTTGAACAGAATTGCATTAAATCTGTATAACAGTTTTGGAAGTATGGCCATTTTCACTATATTGGTTCTTCCGAGCCAAGAGCAAGGGATATCTTTCCATTTTCTGATATCCTCTTCAATCTCCTTTTTCAGAGTACTGTAGTTTTCAGTGTAGAGGTCTTTTACTTCCTTTGTGAGATTGATTCCTAGGTATTTCATTTTTTATGATGTGATTGTGAAAGGTGTTGTTTCCCTAATTTCTCTCTCAGTGAGTTTTTTATTGGTGTACAGGAAGGTATTGATTTTTGAGTATTGACTTTGTATCCAGCTACACTACTGAATTTGCTTATTAAATCTAGCAATTTTTTAGTGGAGTTTTTGGGGTCTTCTACATAGAGTATCACGTCATCTGCAAATAATAATAATTTAACTTCTTCCTTTCCAATCATAATTACTTTTATTTCTTTCTCTTTTCTAATTGCTCTGGCTAAAGTTTCCAGAACTATGTTAAGAGTGGGGACAGTGGACATCCTTGTCTTGTTCCTGATTTTAGAGAGAAAGCTTTCAGTTTTTGTCCATTTAGTATGATATTGGCTGTTGGTTTGTCATAGATAGCTTTTATCAGATTGAGATAAAGACCATCTATTCCAATTTTCTGTAGGGTTTTTATCATGAAAAGGTGCTGGACTTTGTCAAAAGCTTTTTCTGCATCTATTGAGATGATCATATAATTTTTGTCCTTGGTTCTGTTAATATGGTGTATTACATTTATTGATTTACATATGTTGAACCATCCCTGCATCCCTGGGATGAATCTAACTTGGTCATGGTGTATAATCTTCTTGATGATTTGCTGCATTCTGTTTGCCAGTATCTTATTGAGGATTTTTGCATCTATGTTCATTAGGGAGATTGGTCTGTAGTTCTCTTTCTTAGTTGGGTCCTTCTCTGGTTTTGGTATCAGGGTAATGCTTGCTTCCAGGAATGAATTTGGGAGTATTGCTTCCCTTTCAATTTCATTAAAGAGTTTGAGAAGTAGTGGTGTTAGGTCTTCTCTAAATTTCTTGTAGAATTCAGCAATGAATCCATCGGGGCCTGGGCTTTTCTTTGTTGGGAAGTTTTTAATTACATCTTCAATTTCATTGATTGTTATTGGTTTATTTAGGATTTTTATATCTTCTTGGTTGAGCTTTGGTAATTCATATGTATCTAGGAATCTGTCCATTTCTTCTGCATTTTCCATCTTATTAGAATACAGGTTTTCAAAGTAGGTATAGACGATCTTCTGGATTTCTGCAGGGTCCGTTGTGATATCACCCTTTTCACTCTTAATTGCGTGGATTTGAGTACTTTCTTTCCTTTTTTTAGTAAGGTTGGATAAGGGTTTGTCGATTTTATTTAATCTTTCAAAGAACCAACTCTTTGATTCGTTGATTCTTTGTATTGTTTTTTTAGTCTCCAATACGTTAATTTCTGCTCTGATCTTCATAATTTCCTCTCTTGTATGAGCTTTTGGCTTAGCCTGCTCTTCTTTTTCTAGAAGTTTGAGGTTCACCATTAGGTTGTTTATTTGTGCTTGCTCTGTTTTCCTGATATAGGAATTTAATGCTATGAATTTCCCTCTTAGGACTGCTTTCATTGTATCCCATAAGTTCCGGTATGTTGTACTGTTGTTATCATTCAGTTGCAGAAACTGTCTAATTGCTTCTTTAATTTCATCTGTGACCCATTGGTTGTTCCATAGGGTGCTATTTAATTTCCATGTGTTTAGCAAATTCTTGTGTTTTCTTTTGCCATTGATTTCCAATTTCATTGCACTATGGTCTGATAATATACATGGGATAATTTCAATTCCTTTGCATTTACTTAAGTAGGTTCTATGAGCTAGTATGTGGTCTATTTTGGAGAATGTCCCATGTGCAGCTGAGAAGAATGTGCATTCTGATGTTGTGGGGTGGAACACTCTGTAGACATCTACTAAGTCCATTTGTTCCAAAGTTTGGTTCAGTTGTAATATGTCATTGTTGATTTTTTGTCTAGTTGATCTGTCTTTTTGTGACAGTGGAGTATTGAGATCCCCCAATACAATTGTATTAGTGCTTATTTGATTTTTCATGTCCATTAATATTTGTTTTATATAGTTGCGTGCACTGGTATTTGTTGCATATATATTTATGATTGTTATCTCTTCCTCTTGGATTGTTCCCTTTACAAGGATGTAGTGACCTCTTTATCTCTATGAATCATTCTTGGCTTGAAATTCACTTTGTCTGTGAAAAGAATAGCTACCCCTGCTTTTTTCTGGGTTCCTGTCGCATGGAGTATTGTTTTCCATCCTTTGACTTTCAGTCTATGAATTTCTTTTTGAATTAAATGTGTTTCTTATATACAGCATATTGTTGGATCTTGCTTCTTGATCCAATTCGCCAGTCTGTGCCTTTTGATTTGTGAATTGAGACCATTAACATTAATGGTTAAAACTGAAATGTATTGACTTATCCTTGTCATTTTATTTTCTTGTTGTTGGCTCTCCCTCTTTTAATTTTTTCCCCTCCCTCTCTTTAATCATTTGCTCTGCCTGGTGGATTCCTTCTGTTGGGGTTTCTGAAGTTGTAGTCCTTGTTATCCCTTTCTAGAATGTCCTTCAAAACATTTTGGAGTGCTGGTTTGGTGGTTATAAATTTTCTCAGATGTTCTTTGTCATGGAAGTATTTTACTTCTCCATCAGTTTTTAAGGATAGTTTTGTGGGGTACATCAATCTAGGTTGAAGATTATTTTCCTTTAGAACTTGAAATACATCATTCCAAGCTCTTCTTGACTTGAGGGTTTGTGCTGAAAAGTCCGCTGTGATTCTGATGGGCTTTCCTTTATAGGTGATTTGTCTCTTTTCTCTAACAGCTTTTAAGATTCTACTCTTATGTTGAATTTCTGGAATCTTGACTATGATATGCCTGGCTGAAGATTTTTTTGATCGTGGCTAATTGGAGTTCTATAAGCCTCACTTATCTGAATGTCAAATTCTTTTTCTCTACCAGGGAAATTTTCTGTGATAATGTCTGTGAACAGTGTTCTGATGTCATTTATGCTATCTCCTGGTTTTTCATTGACTCCAGTCAAACTTAAGTTATTCTTCTTTGCGTCATCTAGCAGCTGCTGCATTGATTTTTCATTGTCCCTTGCTGTTTTTAAGAATTCTTTCTTTTCACGATCACTAATTGCAAGCCTGTCTTCTATATCTGAGATCCTGTCCTCACATTGGCTTAATCTGCTACAAATACTTTCAATGGAATTTTTGTTCTCCTGGATATCTGCTTGAATCTGCTTTATGGAGTCCATTTCTTTCCTATGCTGAGCATTCATGGCTTCCATCATTTTCTTAAGCTCTTCTATTTTTTTGTCTGTGTCTGCTCTAGCGTCCTTAAGCCTGGTCTTCATTGTGGACATTATCTCTGCAGTTATCTGAGAAATTATTTCTGATTTAAATTTTTCCAGAGCCTCATTCAACTGCTTTGTTGTTACCACTTCAGAGATGTCAGGTGGGTGGCTTTCGATTTGTCCCACCTCACTGCCCCCTGGCTTTGCCTTTGGTGAACTGGATGTGTGTGGTTGCATCTTATTTAAGTGTCGTCTCATTTTCTTTTCTTTCTTTAGTTTAATTCCTGGCATGCTGTTTGTAAATTGCCTATGATAGGTTGCTTTATTGCTAGTATTTCAAACTCTTAGGAGATTCTTGGAATACCAGGAAGAAAAGCGCCAGTCAGTGTGTCCCTCTTGGCTGGTGCTTCTGTGTACCGCGGCGTCTCGCATTACACCGCCGAGGTTCCCACTGTAGCCGTGGATGGAGTGGCGGCCGCCCTGAGTTCTGAGCTCAGCTGCGGCCCCCCCCCACAATGGCGCCTGGCTAGTGGCTCTCACGCACCTGACGGCTGGGTGTCAGCACTCACCGCCAGTCAGTGTGTCCCTCACAGCCGCTGCTTCTCTGCACCGCCGCTTCTTGCGTTCCTCCGTAGAGGCCCCCTGGGGCGCCGGCAGTCACCGCGTGTCTGTAGATTTGAACCGCTTCAGTCACGTCGGCGTTCCGGACACAGGAAATTGCGCCGGAGGCCACCTCCTCCTTCTTTGTTGGAGTTTCTCTCTTCACTTTCTCCATGGGCCCCAAACTGCGCTTCAGATCTTTCCTGGGTCCATGGGAGCCACTTCCCTCTTTCTTGTCCTCCTCCAGTCACTATATTCCAGTGTCCGGATGGCGACTTTTGGAGAGGTTCACTGTCTGCTTCTTACAGATCCGCCATCTTTTTCCAGAAGTCTGCCTCTGAGCATTTTATAACAAGTGCAGTGGAGACTCTGATCAACAATTACACATTCTTAATGCCATGTATATTAGAAGCAGTAAAAACATGCATAGTACTAATATCAGATATACGTATTTCTCCTGTGAGAAAGACACTGTAAAATGCAGTGAAGATCCTGAAAATCCTTAATTTCAAAGAAACGGAGGCGTGATGATGAATAAAGGTAAAGTAGCACATTGGAGAAATTGTTTAAATAGATGTTATAGTACTAGTATTTAAGAAATACCATGTAAACCAGATGGCTAGCACTTCCATATCACATATATTGGAGAATGTCTCCATGTTATTAGTGTTTTTCATATAGGTATAGTCGCAAGTGGGAAATATGCTTGTCTTCACATTTTTGCATTAATTAAAAATTGAAAGTAATGGAAAAATAAGTTGAGTTATGATCCAAATGCAAACATAAAACGATTGGAGTCACAGTGAAATACACATGGAGCTATTCATCATTTGACTTGAGAGATTTGCAACATTACATTTTCTATGCATTATGTAAATCTACATGCCTTCTACCAAACAAGCCCCCAATTTTTTTACCTAAATTTTTTTAGTACGTGTTTGCAGCACATAATGTTTGCATTCCTGTGTGTACAGAACACATCTTAATTCCTTTTTTCATCCCCTGTCCCCACCTTCCCCTCTTTCCGCCACTTCTTCCATATGAGAAAGATCTATCTCCCCACTTGCTATTATCTATTTTCTATTTTATTCTTCATTTATATTTTGGGTTTCTCATATAAGAAAAAAATGCAATGTTTAAGCTTGTGTGCCAGATTTATTATACTTAAATTGTGTGTCACAATTTATTATCGTGTCAAAGTGCATCCATATTCCTTCAAGTGGTTCAAGTTTATCTTTCTTATGCAGAGTAGTACAACACTGTGTAAATACTGAAAGCAAACTGTATGTCCATCAACAGATGAATGGACAAAGAAAATGTGGTATTTATACTTCTAAATGTTTTGATGAATATTTGTACACTCATTTGTTCAGTTAATAAATGTTGATAAGTGACTATTACATACTGGACACAATTCTTACTAGTTGGGAGATAGGCATGGCCAAAAGAGATAGATTGCTTATCTATGGACACTACATTATGGAAAAGGGAAATAGTTAATAGTTAAATTCTAGCACAAAAACACAATTAATAAAATAAACAATTATGAGATAAGGATATTTTATAAATGCCATGGAAAAATAGAAATAGTAGAGCAGTAAAAGGGATGTACTAGCAAATTTTAACAGCACTACCTGCACATTCCCACTATATAAAGATCTCAAAGTGTGGGCATGAGACATAAGAGGGATTTTTTTGTGTGTGTGGGTACCGGGGGTTGAACTCAGGACCTTGCGCTTGCCAGGCAGGTGCTTATGCCACTGAGCAATATCACTGGCCCCAAGAGGGATTTTTTGCAACCCCATGGAATGTAACGATTACCACAAGTTAGCCTATGTAATTATTAAATTGTTTATAAATTGAGAATACCACAAGTGTAACTACCAGTTACATAATTTATATATGCCAGTTACAGAGTGAAGAGATGGAGCGCAGACTGGAAGAATAAAAGAAAGAATGTGAATTCAGGGAAGAAGACACAGAAAATGATATGGCTTTAAATTAAATGTGCCTGTGGTGGTTAAGGAATAGCTACAGGCCAGTGTGTCTAGAGTTGAGCGTAGCTCGAAATAATGTACCAAATACTACATAGGTTATATTTATACTAAATATATGGACATACATCTACATTGATAGATAAACATATATATTGCTAGAGATAGTCAAACAGTATAAATAGACAAATATCTGAAATTTGAATTTAAATGAAATTAAGTATATATTTTAAATCCACACTATCCCTCTAGCATCCTACTTCAGAAGAGTACTTGAGGTTTGAATATCCTCATCTGTATATATGAGTACCTGTTTATATTTATATAAATACTTTATTTTTACTGTTCTGTTATTAACTATAGCATACAGTATATAAATACATAGACAGCTATAATTATATAAGACTTTTATCAGGTTGATTTGATTTAAATGTATTTATTATGCTTACATATCTATTACATCATCTGCAAACTATAAATTTAAAAAGCACATGGCAAAACCTTACATAGTTTCATCTTAAATTTAAATAAAATGAGTAATAAAAATTAATTTTAAGTTCTGGCACAAAGACACAACATATATATAATAATATACAAATTTTTATTTATGATGAACAGGAAAAAATCCCAATGTCATCAGTCCCTCATAGTTGTAGTTATAATTCGTTAAAATGTCCTTTATCCATCACATTCAAATATCCAAAATTTCCTGTTAATCTGCTTTTTATTCTGTTGTCTTTGCTTCTGACACCGTGTATACTTTTATATCACCTTGTCCTATAATTTCACAAAACTTTGCCTGTTCAACAGCAATTAAAATGAAAACAAAAATAAAAGTGGTACTCGAATGCATTCTAAAATAAAGTAGATTATTTACAACATAATAAACTTTGCAAGGTTTGTGTTTCTAGAAACATTCATTTGTCACTGGGTATATTTTACAGTTGTTCACTGAACAATTGCAACAAGCTAATGGGGGTAAACAGTGGTTAAAATCCACCCTGCATTCAGTTACAGAGCATTGAGTTAGTAGTTAGAAAGCCTGTATCTGTCAAGGAACTCACATCCTGAATACATAAAGAACTGTTAAAGCACACTAATAATACTATACACAACCAAATAAAGCACCAAAGTGTCTTTGATGAAGCACTTCATCAAAGAAAAGATAATAGATGGCAAATAAGCAAAAGGATTTATGTTCAACCTCATTAGCCTTTAGGGTAAAGCAAATTAATGTTACAACTAGGTATCAGTGCACTCATAAAAGTGACCAAAATTTTAAAACAAAGCAACAACAAAAATACTATGAAATTGTGACAAGGAAGCAGAGCAACTGAAATACTAACTTATTTTGATGGGAATGCAAAATGGCACAGCTGCTTCAAAAACTTCTTGGTAGTTTTTTTCCTGCAAAGTCAAACATATTCTTGTCATGAGATCTAACTATTAGAGGGTAAAAGAAAATATATGTCCATACAAATGCTTATAACAGCTTTACATACAAAGGCTGAAACCTGGAAACATTTCAAATGTCCATTAACTGGTAAAGGGAAGATTGTTATGCTTTTGTAAAATATAACACGATTAAGCAATATAAAGAAACAACTTTCTGATACATGCATCATACTTAGTAAAAGAAGCCAGAGACAAGACTGTGTACTTTATGAATCACTTCTATAACATTTTGCAAAAATCAAAACTATAGAAATGAAAATTACTCAATGGTTAATACAGACTGGGTTTGGAAGAGAGATATGACCATAAAATTATATAAGGAAACTTCTTGATGTGATGGAAACATTCATAATTTCTATCTTGATTGGGATAGTTATTAGATATCTCAATATATTTGTCCAAATCCATGAAACTATACACCCAAAAAGGCAAATTATGTTGTAAGTATAAAGTATGTAAGTATTTAAGTATGTTATACTTAAATAACTAAGTAAAAATCACATAATAAAATATCAAATACAAATTAGTATATAGAGCAATAAATTTGTCAGAAAATAAATTAAGGAACATCTAAAAATTAAACAATGGAATTGTATAATTTAAAATTATTATACTGTAAATTTTGAAACTGATTATAAGACCTAGTATATGTTCTATCAAATTCCAGAAAGTTATTTTTTATTGTGTTTTTCTGAGTTTTTGTAGTAATGGTGTAGAGGAATTGACAAGATTGTTCTAAAATTATAAGAAAATGGGAAATTTGCAGAACTTTAGAAAATTCTGAAGGCAATGAAGAACACTGGAAGACTTGCACACACAAATATTAATAATTACAAATTTAAAGTACCTAAGCAGTGTGATATTCTTGCTATCATATATAGACTACTCTTACAGAATTTGGAATCCAGAAAACACTCACATATGTAGGCTCACCTTACTATAATATAATGAAAGTGCATTTTATTTGTAAAATGATAGTCCTTACTGCAAATAGCACTGGCTCAATGGCAGTATACATATGGCAGAAAAACTGTCTTGATTATCTCACACTATACGAAAAATGATGCAATGCTCTTCATAGACCTAATGTAAAAATTAACACATGGAGGTTACATAAGACAGCATAAGAAAATATATATGCAGATATTTCTTCAACATGATTCAATAAAAATAAGAATAAACATATATTGATAAATTAGATAGCATAAAAGCTATTAAATTCTATTCATTAAAGCGCATCATTAAGAAAATGAAAAGACAAAGCACAGACTGAGATTCACTACATTTTTTCTGCAAAAACTCATATCAAATGCCCCTAAATATCAGAAAAATACAAATAAATCATCTGAAAATGGAGGATACAAATTAAGAATAGAATATAAAATAATGGAGGATACAAATTAAGAATAGAATATGAAGTATTGCTCAAAATCATGTATAATATGCAGATTATAACCCAGTTGTCACCAACCTAGATTATATTAGAAACAATGCACTAAACATTAACAATGATAACAAGCAATCAGACTGCTTACCGTATGCTGATAGAAGTGTAAATTGGTGCAAACAATGTGCATCTCTTGTTGATATTATAACAATAAAACCCTGAACATCAAGAGTAGCCAGAAATGGGACAATTATTTTCTACACATAAATAAACTAGTAACTGTAGTGAAAGTATTAAGGTGTATGATTCTTTTATCTAACGATAAATAAAAACAAAAGTTCCTATGAATAGGAGTAACCAAAGCATATACAGAAGTTATATGCACATTTCTTTGGCCTAAAATATATATGTGATTTATAGGAGTGATATATATGTATATGAGAGAGAAATTAAAAATAAACCCTAGAATACTGCTAATTATTTCTGTAAATTATATCTTTAGTATCCTCTTTAGTATATTTTGCAGAAATATACTCTTTTAGTAGTTCATTTTTAAAATAAAGTCTTCAATCCTCTACCCAACATAAAGGCTAAACAAATCATTCTGTCAGTGTCTTATCTGGCAATAATTTAAAATACCTTAACCAGTACTGTAGAGTTAGAAATGACCACATGTTATGTACCTAAGAAACCAAGAATTGGTTTCAACCATTCATTAATCATATGAGATTTCTACTAAACTGTGTTTAAAAGGCCCATGATAGTGATCAGTTTATCTTAGTATAATATGATCTCCTAACCAAGCTAAAGGCAAACTAGTAATGATCAGTTTATCTTAGTATAATATGATCTCCTAACCAAGCTAAAAGCAAACTAGTATTTCATCCTTAGGAGACTCTAAATATTATACATCACATGATCAGGAGGCCAACTCTTCATTCTGACAAAAAGGTCTCAAGAGAAAAATAAAAATGCAACTAGAGAAAATTCCAGGCTAGATGACATAATCTTAACTAGAAAATGATTCCTCTCCACAATGACTTTCATTTCTTCCATGTGAGGGGAAAAAAACCCTATACTTTATTTCCTAATAGTTCATTGGTTTGCTTTCATTAAATATATGCATTAAGAATATGATCATAGGGCCAGTGATATAGCTCAGCAGCATAAGTGCCTGCTTGGCAAGTGCAAGGTCCTGAGTTCAACTCCCAGTACCTGCATAAAAAAAGAAAAGAAAAGAAAAGAAAAAAGAATATGATCATATAGCCAAGGTCCTGTATCTCACGGAAAGGGAAAAAAAAAAACCTTTGAGCCAAGTACGTAAAAGCAGTAAAAGTTTCACTTTTTTGGCATAACATAGCAACTGAAAGTTATCTTTCCCTTTTTAAAAAAGGTCTGTTAAATATAATAGTAGCAAAACCAATCCCAACATACTCAGTCTTCCATAATACAAAGCGGGAAATCAACATTATATCATAAATAATTGTAAAGCCAGCACTTCAGAATCACCCTCAATATTTTAGTTAGCTTAAAGAATTAGTACTTTCTACATCGAAGGGATTACTAGAATTGCCAAGTTTGCCTTTTACCCTTCCTCATCTTGGATATAGGTTACACATTTCACTTTAGATATTCACACTTAGTAAAATGCAAAAGAATGCGTGGATACTATCTGAGGTTAAGGTGGAAGCCAATTAAAGATGATTTTGCTTATTCAGCATTTCTGATGTGAAATCATCTATTTTGTAATGGCAAAAGTAATCAGAAACTTGACAAGTGTATGCTCAAAAAATGGACTAAATTGAAATATTTCATACTATGTGGACAAGAATGAATATGATGAATAATATAAATAACTTTTTATTATTAACAGAAATGTACAGGATATATCACTCATAGATCTTTCAATTGAGGCGCTTAACACTGTAATAATCTATGACAAGTAGGTGACTATTTCAGTTATTTGGGCGGTTTATAGGCTGACATATTCTGACTGCCAAATGTAATTTTACAATGTAATTCCATTTGCAGGTTAGTTACAGGGGGAAGCAATTGCTTATGTAATTCACATATAAAACAATTTTTGAAACAAAAATTTTGATTTGATACTATACTGAAAGTATTTGATTCTCAAGAACTTATAGTGAGCTCATCAGCTGTTCTAGGCTAAGGCAGTAAGCTTTTCTTTCTTCTATTTTAATGATATATCTCTTTCACAAGTCAAACTGTAATGTTAATAGTTATGGGAATACCAGTTATATTTTCTTTCCATTTAAAATGTCTATTGTGCCAGGTGTGGTGGTACACACCTGTAATCCCAGCACTTGAGAGACTGAGGCAGAAGGGTCATTGTGAGTTTGAGGCCAGCCTGAGCAATATAGCGAGACCCTGTCTTGATACAAAAAGATTTTTTAAAAAGCCTATCGTGAAATGAAAATTAACATGAGATGCCAATTTCACATACATGCTGAAAAGATTTTGAATGCAATAACTGCCATAAGGAAGAAAGAATCAGCACTCTCAGACACTTCTGGCCAATAGGTAAGTTAATATTATTATTATTATGAAGTGTATTTGACATTTAACTAATGATTTAAGACTGTTTTGAGTGTGTTTTGTAGATCAAAAACTTCATACCACAGACCTTTAGATTCCACACAACAATATGGAACAGTATGCTGAAAACATAATGTTATTAAAAATAGGATCAATCTAAGTTTCAAAAAGCTAACTAAAAAGAAATGTTATATTTTTATGCTAGAATAAAAAGAATGACTATGAATTATAAGTAGGAGAATATGTATTATTGTAAAAGTGCTTTGAATAAAGTTGTCTAAGAAGAATGAAGGAGATAAACTGATATTTCACTAAGAAACTGTCATAAAAATATTTGGTAAACAGCTATCATCAACATATCATACCACCATCATCAATCATGTAATAAAAACTCAAGAATCCAGAAAATAAAACACCTTTCTTATTCTCATAGATGGCATTTAATAATGACAAGAAACAGCAGGGAATGGTGGGACAGGCCTGTAATCGCCCAGTTTGGGAGTCTGAGGCAGGAAAATAGCAAGTTCAAGATCAGCCTGGGCAATTTAGTCAGATGCTGTCTCAAAATAATAATAAATATATTAACAAATAAATATGTAGGTAAAATTTTTAAAAATCATGGTTAATCCTGATAGGTTTGCCACTTCATCTGTCATAAGGAAATAAGTAAGATCACTTTCATACTTCCATTATTATTATATTGGTCATCCTTGCCAGTTCAATAAGTCAGCAAATAAAGGTAAATAGAATAAAGAAGAACATCAAATAACACCTAAATTAAATGAGAGTTATATCAAATTTAGAAATAGAAAAGGTTAGTATTTTAAAATTATCAATTCTTCCTAAATCAGATCTACTTCACTACTACTCAAAACCTTCATTTTTTTTTAGAAAGAATGACAAATTTTTGATTTACATTAGGTAAGTTTTTTACTTATTCAATGACATACACTAGAGCAATAAAAATGTGCAATTTTCTGCTGCACAAGATAATGTGGGTAAATCTTACAAATGTAATCTTAAGCAAAATACGAATGACACAAATACTACATTCCATATGATCCCATTGTGTAAATTTCAAAAACATGTATTAGAAACTAGGATGGAGTTACCTTTCCTGAAAAGGAGAGTAGTGATTAGAAAAGCTCATAAAAATGTTTTCTGGGGTTATTTTCACTTTTTTTGTTGTTCTAGATGCAGATGAACAAGTTTGATCATTTAGCAATACTTATTAAAATTTTTAAATTGTAATTTTCATGTAAAATTTATTCTGTAAATTTTAAATATGTGTAATATTTTATCAAAATATTTACTTGTTAAACAACATCCAAAATTGTTTTCCATGCCTTACATAGAGAATAATTTCATGTTTGTGATCAAAGTACATGAAAATTTGTAAATAATAAATATTCAGAGACGGTAAAATGTTTTGTTCTCTATTCTTTTGTAATTAAAATGCCAACTGGGTATAAAATAACATTTTTTCCGGCTTCTAACTGATATTTGAGTTATTTATTTGTTGATAAGTCCTAGGTCTCAGCAATGGTAGTGAAAATTTCTTTGAAAATGCTGGCAGATGCAAAGATATTTTTATCTGCAATGTATGTTGCAGTGTCTCTGTGTAAGTATGTGTATACTGGGTGAGAAAGGAAAGGTTTTTAAATTTAAGATATTGACCTACTTAGGCCATCTAATCATTAAGATCTGTCAGCTTACTCGAAATGGTGACAAACACTAGTTTCTATTAAATAGCAACAATAAAATATCATGCATGTGTTTTTAACCAAAAAAGCTTTTAACAAAGAGTTTTCAGTCTCACTGTGTTATACATTCCTACTTCAGAGATCTGCTTTTGAAGAGATGCACATAGATCTGGGTCTGAATTATGGTCAGCAAGGAATATTGCAAAAGAATCCCATCTGCTTTCCATGAGGAGGATCATTCTTCCATCTACCTATGAAAACATAATTAGATATTCAGAGTATTAAGGAAATAATCCATAATATATATATATATATATATATATATATATATTTTTTTTTTTTTTTTTTTTTTTTAATGGGTACCGGGAGTTGACTTCAGGACCTCACACTTGCCAGCAAGTGCTTGTGCTGCTGAGCGATATCACCGGCCCTTTTTTTCCCTTTATGCAGGTTCCGGGAGTCGAATTCAGGACCTTACACTTGCCAGGCAGGCGCTTATGCCGCTGAGCCATCTCACCAGCCCCATAATACATTCTTCAAGGTATCTTTGTATTAGAATGTAGTCTATTTATAGACTTGGTCACATTTATGGTAGAGGTGTAACAACTGACCAAAAAAAGTAAGACAATTTAAAAATTGCACCTATAAGTGAGATCAAACAACATTTTCCTATGTTTGGCTTATTTTATTTGACATAACGTCTTCTAAACTCATGTATATCACCACAAATCACAGTATATTAGTTCTCTCTCTCTCAGCCCAGGGTTTTTGCACAGAGTCATAACCTTAGCCACTTTTCTAAATTTTATTTTGAGACAAGATCTTAATAAGGCACTAATTTTCCCAGGCTGAGGTTGAACTTGAGACCAAAGCGATGGGATTACAGGTATGCACCACTATGCCCTGCTGTCTCCTTGTATCTTACAATGTCTTTGTCTTTTATCTATTTCTCTGTCTACGCAAAATCAGTTTGTTTCCATACCTTGGCTATTGTAGATAATGCTGCAGTAAAGGTGGGAGGGAAGACATCTCCCCAAAGTGCTGACCTCATTTCCTTTGTGTATATTCCAGCAAAGGGATTGATGAGCCATATGGAAGACGGAAATAGAAAAAAAAAAAAAAAAAAAAAAAAAAAAAGAAGAAAAGAAAAAAAGGAAAGATAGCCATAGTATATGAGTTTCTGGTTACACTGAACAACAACAACAAAAACCAGCAATTTAGATGGGTATTTAAATTGAGATTTTATTGGGGTCGTCTTAAGTGTTCAAGAAGCAGCTTTCATGAAAACGAATGTGGTAAGAACAGCTTTATTATTAAGTCTACCCTGAATGTGGACCTGTCTGAGTCTCTTACAAAGAGAAAGGAATGTCAGAGAATCAAGAAAGTAATGCAAAAACAGAGTCGAAATTACGAAGCTGTTGATGTGTAGAAATGTGGGGTACAGTTTTTGTGGAAATCATACTGATCTGAAGATTTGAGGGTGCTGACTGACTGCTGACTTCTTTAATCTGGAGTGGCTGGGGACTGGAAGGATCTGAAATATTGGGGAAAAAGCACTCATACTTGAGAAGCTGGGCATTTGGTGAAATGCTGATCTAGGGTTTGTGTCTTAGGTCTAAAATATATAAATTCTTAGAAAACCAACATTTATTTCATTAATCACTTGTTTTAAAGTCTTAAAGCAAAAAAAAAAAAAAAACAGATTGGGAATATATTTTCTACTTCTTTGAATGTTTCTTTGATTAAAAAATGCCCCAAAAAGAAATATTTATGTTTCTTAATATATTAAGAATTTTAAGATGGACTGTACATAAAATTATAAATATGAAAGTATCTACAATCATTGTAACTCCTTTAGGAAACTGAGTTTAAAAATATGGATTTTATTATTTTTTCTGAAATGGTCATTAGTGACAAAAGCTTGCTATCTGACAAGAAAATGCCTTCATTTTGATGTCCTTACAATTAGAAACTGATGACTAAAAATTCGGATTTATCCACATTACTTGTGGAAATAGCTACAATCATATCCACAAATTATGATTCTACCGCTTTTAAGATATGTTCATCACATTAAGATGTATTTTGATGCATTGGTTGGCTTTGTTTTGTTCCTTAGTAAAAAAGTCATATTTATTCTTAGCAAAGATTTATCACATTTGAAAGTCATTTGGATACTACAGTTATAAATTCAAAACAGATTTTAAAAAATAACTAGAGATAGACCTCGACCTTCTAGATGGTGAAAACACCTATTTTTGAACCATATGGTCAGCCTCGGGCTTCACATATTAAGATTGAGCCTGGAGGGAGCTCAAACTATGACACTGATTAGTGCATATGTCCCCACTTTACACCGAAAAAGATCAAGAAAACCTTTTATGACAACTTGTCTGTTGTCATTAACACAATCCATGCAAAAGAAAAAGAATCATTTTTGGTGATGTCATTAGTGAATTAGAACCACAGCAATCTGCATGAAGTTCACATAGAATAGTACTAAAGATTCAGAGGGATATTAAGTCTCAGGTTCTGGGATGAATTGACATGCTAAATCCATGTCCTAAAATCATAAAACTTGTAAATTTCTGCACACTATCTCACTGAACCGATTTAATTAACTAATTTTGAAAAAGTTACTTTATCTCCAAGTATAAGTTAATTTCATAGCCCATAACCATTTTATCTTCTGATTCTCAGTTTTATATCAGATTTCATCAAATTCCTTCATCTAAATAGTGTTCGCTTTTTCTCAGTCTAAAAAGCGTGATCATAAAGATGGAGAATGACAAATTGATGTGACAGCTTGTGAAATTCCACATTTACCATTTATTTTTCTACAATTTAGAGTTAGAACCAAGATACAAATTTCCAAACACTGCTAACTCACCTTATCACCCCCAGGCTAGAGACTGAAGGCAGCGTCAAATACTGACTGGCAGGAATTAGTATATCAAACACACATCATATTTTCATGTTTTGGTATGAAAAAGTATGATTAGTAGAAATTCCATGCTCTCTTAATTTAAAAGATCACAAAAGGACAATAAAATTGTTTTCATGATACTCTACCATTTTTCAATATTATATTCATCATAATCCATCTTCAAAATAAAAATTAAATAATTTTTCCTAGATTATAAAAATATATTTGAAACTTATGCCACTATTCCTAATTTTTGGAAGGAAGGTGATTGATTTCTATACTAGCATGAGTCTTCTCTATTGACAATACTATTGATTAGCCACACAGTGTCATGTCCAAGAGTATCTTGATAGTACAACTTATTACAAATACAATATGATGCTGTTTTAATGAATATTTATTAAGAAATTAATATTTATTAATTAAAAAGAGGAAGAAAGGGCTTTATTTAGGGTATTGGGCATCAAACCAGGGCCTTACACATGCCAGACATGCATTCTATCACTGAGCTACACCACCAGCCTCAAGAGGGAGATTTTTTTTAAGGGAAATAATGAGTAGTAAAAGATATGTGTAAATTGCGGAAGGGCTAAATATAACCATCAAAAGGAAAATCTATTATATAAGAAGGAGAAAACATTAATTCTGGTAGATGAGAACTAAAGTATGTTAGATTTGTGACCTCACGCAACAATCAGATAAAGTAAGGAATTCAAGATTTACCTCTTTAATTACAATAATAAAATAAGCTAAGGTCACAGTTTAGTTATAAACTGGCTGAGAACAAACTCCCATACACTTGCTGGTTTTCTCAATTTGGAAGACATTTATGACATTTTTACATGAAAAAAATATATATATAGAAACAGTAATTAGAGACAGACACAAAGGTAAATATAGCTGGTTCTATTTTCTGAAAAGACCAAGGGCACATTTGAAGAGGTGAATACAGTAGACAAATCTTAGATTTTATACGACGGTGTTTAAGTAAGTCTACATATTAAGATTTTTTTGAGGATTTTGTAGCTTGGGAGATCTTTATTTATTTAGTCATCCATTGTAAATATATGCAAATCTATATTGCTTAATTTTTCTATCTTTGACCCTCAATGTAGATAAGGGAATTTTAAGGGGAGAAGAAAAAATAAGTCATAAACACTGTTGCTAATCTGCCCTCAATTTTTTTCCCCTAACATCCAAGTCTACTGGTTGGTTTTGCAGGATTATTCCAATCATGTAACTCATCAAAACTCCATGGAGTTCACAATTAACTAATCTCAAAGCTAGCCATGCTAAATTAATTAACATATTTTAATTACTATCCTGAACTAGAGAAAACACTTGACAAGCGGTACATCAGATTGTTCATCTGGTCAATTTGCAGTTCAGATTTTCAAGGTGCAGATTCAAATGGTCTCTTGACAAATTTAAGAGGAGGTATGAAATTTAGGATCTGTGGTGGTACTTCCAAAAGGCCACAGAGTAATTCCCCTTTTCCATTTGCTAAAGTATGAGCCAGTTGAAAGGCAGGTAAAAGAGACACATAGATGGAAATCAAATTATCACCTATTATATTACTAAAAATCTAGACTGGAGAACATAAGTTAGTTTTAATGGCACTATTGTATTTTAAATATGGCACTTAATGAAAGAGATTGTCTACCATTTCACAATACTGCACTGAAAACCAAAGTTTCTTCTATGAGAACAAAATCTTTTTATTTCACATAGGCACTTTCTGATTCCTCCAATCAAAGCTCTGAATTCATCAAGATAATTCACTCCTGCCAAGCAAAAGAGAATCAATCAGAAAGAGAGAAGGTACCCTTCACATGGAAGGATAGATCAGGAGTAGAGAGTAGGTTGACTAATAGACATGAGAGAATAAAAACAATATTCATCAAATGAAAGCCCACCTACTCCACAACCAAATGGAACTTATCTCTTCTTCTACTTGGCTTGTCTAATCAATCACATTTTCATTTTTATTTTGTTCTTCATCTAAATGTGAAATTGTGGATCTATATTTTAATAGTAATTTTAGCTTCTCTTCTCTAAACCAATCAGTAATTTTTTTTTTTTGTGGGTACTGGGGGTTGACCTCAGGACCTCACGCGCCACTAGGCGCCCAGGCCCCTGAGCGATATCACTGGCCCTTTTTTCGTATGTGGGTTCTGGGAATCGAACTCGGGCCCTCACGCTTGCCAGGCCAGCGCTTATGCCGCTGAGCCATCTCACCAGCCCAATCAGTAATGTTTTCATATCTTCCTTCATCTAAATAAAAAGACAAATAAATCCTTAACTTATTTTCTCATCCCTTTGTTACTATTCTCCATCACTTGCAATCAAACTAGCATTTTCAAGAGCATTCTGAGAGGGTGGGTAATGTAGCTCAGCTGCATAAGCACCTGCCTGGCAAGCATGAGGTCCCAGTTCAACTCCCGGTACCTGCATATTAAAAAAAAAAATAGTATTCTGAGGAGCTGGGGGTTCTTTTATGTTTCTTCAAATGACAGTGGACTTTCTACGATTAAATATCTTTTAGAAATGCCATATGCCTGAACCCATTTTGCAGATTTAGTATGCTAATTATCAGAGATGTGTCCAATGGAGAAACCTCTTCGACATGCTTAATCTAAAATTCCCTGTCCTATTTCAACAAAGTAAAAAAATAAAAGTTCACAGTGGTTCTTATAACTTCTAGGATGTAGTGCTCTGTGAAACAAAATTTGCAAAATGATTTCTTAAAATATTTTAATGACTCTAATTACCTCCTTGGCCTCAAAGGTAGCCATGCCAAATTAAACAATGCCTCATGATATAACTGCCATGTTTAAAATGATTCTACATATGCTTACTATATCTTGGGCAAAAATAAAATCATGTTACTCCTGTTAATATTTAAAGTACAATCTTTAATCAAAGAATCTTTCTAAATGAAATTTCCACTACTTTCTTTTTTTTTTTTTTTTGTGGGTACCGGGGGTCGATCTCAGGACCTCGCACGCCAGCAGGCGCCCATGCCACTGAGCGATATCACCGGCCCTTTTCTCCTATGTGGGTTCCAGGAGTCGAACTCAGGCCCTCACGCTTGCCAGGCAGGAGCTTATGCTGCTGAGCCATCTCACCGGCCCTCCACTACTTTCTAAACCAAAAAAAAATCTTGCTAAAGTTAAAAATGTTCTCTCCCTCCCGAGGAAGGATAAATCTTAGTTGTTTAAGTCTGTTTCCTTATATCCTATCTCATAACTAAAATTATGTACCAAGAATTTCCTAACAAGTATTCCTTTGTCTGAGCTCTGAAACTCATTAAATGCTATCCACATGGACTTATACTGCCCCCTCTTTTCTATGTTGATATGTTCTATTTTATTCACTCAGTACAGCAAAAATATAATGTAGATATTATGAAACTTGGGTCCACATCCTAGCCAAGATAGCTTCTTAGATACACGATTTAAAATAAAGTACTTATTCTTCTATGTTTCTCTTTTCTCATACGTAAAATGCAAATAAATATGTGCTTGAGAGGTTTTTATGAGTATCAAATGAGTGTATGTATATATAATAGTAAAATTTTGTAATATCTTGTTATGATTAGGATAATTCTATAATCACATTTCTTCACATTAATATGTTGCTTTTATCTTTCTTTGCAATATTCCCATTTTTAATACAAGCAGCTTTACTTATGAGAGATGGTTATGAAATCTATGGGATCAAAATATCAGAATTTCTAGCATCCATATTGGCCATCAACTTTAGTATCTTTTTATAAGCTGAAATCTGATGTTCCCATGTTCAGTCTTACACAACTGGTTGGTAGTACACCGAGGAGTAATCTTAGGAACTAAAGTCTATTAGATCCATATTTTAATTAAAAATTTACACAGGAAAATATCTTCACACATTATATCTCAGTATTTTATGTTTCCTTCAAAGTAAGCTGTTTTCATGAAGTAGATGGTAAAATGAAAAATAAAAAATGGTCTGCATGTTTCCCACCACCTCCATACAAGGGCCCGCCCTTTATGTCTTTGTGTGATGACCTTTAATGACTCCTGTTTTGACCTTGTAAATTGACTTTTACAATGGGATGATATTAAGTGTAATGGAAACACATTTTAGACAAAATTTGTGGATGGATTTTGCTTTTGAAGATCTTACAACACTCTGGGCATCATGTAAAAATTTTCAGGCCAATCTTCTGAGATATAAGAGCTAACAAAGAGCAAAAATGAGTTATCGCAGCCTAGATTGCCTCAGACCACCCAATCCTAAACCAGCCAGCCTTCTAACCACAGGCCCATGAGTGAGTTGAGGCAAGTTTGGCAGAAGCATTCACCATTTTGACTCCAGTCCAATCCAGAACCATACAGTAAGGGAAATAAAGTTATTTTAAGCTGCTAAATTTTAGGATAGTGCATTACGCAGAAAAACTGAACCGATAGAAATTACTTTGTGAATTGAACATTAATTAAATCTTATATGAAAAACAAAAAGACAGTAACCCTCTAAGTTCATACTCCCTCTTACAAAAAAGATATTGCTTGATTTTCTCTAAATGAAACAATTATTTAGTAAACAAGAAGTGCAACAGATTCTGACACAAAATTGAGCAATTTTGTCTCAAACGCTTCTCAGTTATTTAGTTGTTAAATCAGAATTTTACTCTGTTGGCCCACTTTGTTAGTGTTCTTTTTTCCTCTTTTTTACTGATTATGGCAATCCTGTTCTTCAAAGGAAGTATCCTGCAACATGAAATATACCTTTGACAATGCTAATGAACAAATAACAGTGGTACTTGAAAGCCATCCAGCATACTCATTATTTTATGTTACAACATCCTACCTAGATCTTTTATAGAATAAAATCAACAATTTTGTCAATTTATATCACTTTATGCAATATAAAAACTCTTACACCTATATTTTGGTACAAAGCACCAGAATGCCACATCATTTGTTTACACAGATATTTGATACATTTTCATAGTGCTGTTGGCAGCATAATAGATAATTATGATATGGTACATAAGAGCAATTATTTGATTTTTCTATATTCCGCAGATATTCTGAGAACCACAGGGGCACCTGGGTTCACAAACTTAATTCTTTCCAGGATTTTGGCCACAAACCAAATTGGATGAAAACTGAATCAAGTTCAATGGTTAGGTTCAATGTTGACCTCATGGGGAAATTTGATTCTGTTCTCATCCAATTCAGTTTGCGACCAGAACCCTGGAAAGAATAAAGTTGGTGAACTGAGCTATCACTGCACTTCATTGCAAGGGCTATGGTACTGATGCATGTTTATCAAAGATTTTTAGTACACTCTATGTAAAATATTCATGAAGTGTTTATATACATGTATGTGTGTATGTATCACAAGTGGTATAAAATCCATATTTTGCATATTGTTTCAAAAATATATGTAGTGGAAAAAATAAATATCTCTATTTTCCAATGAATTTTAAACTTATTTATTCCTTCTATATAATATTTGTTAAACTATAAAACTGCACAGTGATTTTTTTAAAAGTAAACTTTCCTTTTATTATACCGTACTATGGACACAAAGAAAACATTCCATTTGAATTTGATGTGGGTAAAGTTTGTGAAGTTATTCCAAAAATTTCTGTCAACCCTCTGGTTGTGTACAACATCAGACAGTAGAGGCTGATGCTCCTGGGCTAACAGAGGAAGGTGAATAGGGAGAAAAATCAGAGGGTAAATGTTCTCCAGAATATGAATAAGCAATTGAGAATTAAATATATAGAAATATCATAGATAGATTAAACAATGTCTTCTAATTATACAAGCAGTCTCAAAGAAAGAAGCTATGATCACAAAAGCAAGGAAATAAACACACATCAGAGAGATAAAATGAAAATAAGTAATTCTTAGATGAAGAATACTCAAGTAAGGTAAATAAGTGAGTATGTATGAGATACTGCCTACAAGATAATATTGATTCAGAGACAAGTTTTTGTCTATTATAGAACTTGTAATCTAAATTATTTTAAATTATATGCTTTCTCCAGGTTAGAATACAATCTTCAAGTTGAAGCTGAGGATTACAAGATATGATCTTTAAAAATCTGGACTATATTGGAGATTTATGGAAATAAGTAAGAAACAGGAATACAGAGATAAAATGATTACAAATAATTTCTATTCAATGCATCTTTGTGGAGAACCCATCATGTACAGGGGTATTACATTATTGACTGGTAAATGTCTGTTCAGGTAATGTATAATAAGACAAGAATTAGTTTAGCTACAGTAATAAATTAAACATTTTTAGCTATCATAGTTTTGTAGTTTTTTTTTAATATTTAGCTCATCACTTCACTGCATATGATTATTCATATTAAATTGGTGAATTAGTTTTCTGGTTTGGTATTCATATTTTTTTTTTGTAGCCATATTCAATATGACTATTGAACTCCTTAGTCAGCATATCTTTGATCACAAATTACATATGAATGCCTATTAGCATCAAAACACTTTTCTTCACCATTTACAGAAACCAAGAAGGTAAGTACTAATAGATTCACTCTGTTTTTACAACCTGAAAAATTTTCTTACTATGCTGAGGTGTTAGGTTCTACTTATATTCGCTGATCTACCACTTCCATGGGCATTTTTATCCCTTGGGTAAACAAAATAGCATCCTTTTCCTAGGGTCAAAGAAGATGCTGGAAATTTAATGTTATAATGTTTTTTATTGTTTTATTTTGTTTTGTTTTGTGGGTACCGGGGGGTCGACCTCAGGACCTTGCACACCAGCAGGCGCCCGTGCTGCTGAGCAATATCACCGGCCCCTTTTCGTATGGGGGTTCTGGGAGTCGAACTCGGGCCCTCGCGCTTGCTGGGCAGGCGCTTAAGCCGCTGAGCCATCTCACCGGCCCTGTTATAATGTTTTGTATTTTTAAACGTCTCATTAAGAGAAAGACAAAAAGGAAAAATAAAGATAGATTCTCCAATGGAAGGTTATTTCATTTCTGTATATACAGAGTCTATCTCAGAAAATTTTAATCATGATACATCACCTTGAATGGATATCAAAATGCCTGGCAGATTAATAAATTACAGTTCTGGGTATTTTTGTAGGAGACTAACATGTAGGCCAGCAAAGTGAGGAAGGGGGCAGATGTGGGGAGCACCAAAAAATAATCTTGGGACCTAATGAAATAAAAAAGAGGAGGAAGGAAATGTGCCCATTTCTGAAAAGCTGTAGTCTCTGCCATCACCTTCAGACATCAGTTTCCAGCTTTTTAAGCCATCCAGTGCACACTCACATCTGTGGCTCCAACTCCTAAGCTTTCAGCCTTGGACTAATGGCACACCCTTGATCCCTCTTGCTATGCAGGTTCCATTTTCTTGGAGTTGGTTGCTACTGGATCCTCCAGCTCTACAGCATGCAAGCAGCCACTTTGGATTCTTTTGCTTTTGATCCCGCAGAAAATCACTGTGGACCCTTCCTTCTCTGAACCTGTAAGCCTGCCTAATAATCTCCCTTGTATAATTACACATGTATTTTACTTCTGATTATGTTCCTCTAAAGAATCCTAATTAACACAAACTCCATTCCTGACATACATCAAATGTTTTATAAATATTTATGGAATAAATATTTCATAGCTAACTAATCATAAAGTTAACTGTACTCATTTTTTGATAGAATTGGCAACTCCCTATGAAAGGACAGAGGCTGTTCAAAAATAGGAAATACATATATTGGTGTCTGTCCCTGGTTCCTGGCACAAATGTTCTAATACCTTTGTAATTTCAGATCAATAGGGGTGCTAGGATAATTTTTTCTCTGATAATTAGTCTTTGACCTCCAGTTTCTTACACAGAGTTTGTAACACATTGTAGTTTCCTGAATGGTAGGAGCAAGTGACATAGAACTCCTAAATTCCTTGAAATTTCTTGAATGATAAGAGTGTTCTATGTGTTACCGTCCAGCTGGTTGGTTCTTCTCACAGCCCAGAAACAATTACAAGGTAGAAAGTCAGAAGACGACTGAGCAAAAGTATTTATTGTAGAGCAAAACCACAAAGTAGCATTTATTGTAAAGCAGAAGTAAAAGCTCTCGGGCAAATGAACCTGGAAGGGTGCCTGAAAAGCGTTGCCAAAGGGACTTTTTTGTGTAGGGGTTTTATGCACAAAAATAACTACATCTCAGCCAAGTTGCGTTTAATGTGTGAAGTGATAAGCAGAAAAATTTAACATAGAAGTGGGCCAACAGGAGCTCAGAGTATGTAGCTAGTCTTTAGAGGGGTATGAGTATCATGTTGCTGGGCAAGAAAATTCTGCCAGTCTAATGAGGCCTTTGTTTACTGAGCTCCCAGGTATTTTGTCCTTGATTATTGACTGTGCTTCACTGAATCTTTCTGACTCTTTCTTTGGGTTGGCCCTTCCCTGGCTAGCCCTGTCCCAGTTGTGGACCTCCCTTTGCCAGAACCCTTCCCACACTCCTCTCCCTTCATTGGACAGTGTTACTCAGAGAAATCTTCTCACCCCCCAACAGGGCCCTATTTGTCCTTAACAATTACTGTTAGGAGGCTCTTGTTAAATTAGGAAAATGACACCCAAGCCTTAAAAAGTGGAACCTAAGCCCAACCATGCCAGCATGGAGGGCTTATAGTTCATTTATTCTCTCTGAGTCTCTTGTTATCTCCCTGTTTCATGATGATCTAATGACAATTTTTACTGGGCTTCTGCACAAAGTTTGGTCATCATAAAGGCCAGGTCATGATGAGACGCTTGGAGGTTTCAGTTTCTGCATTTCTCCCCATCCCCTTCTAAAGGAAGAGAGACTAAAGTTGAATTAATAATCAATCAAATCTACAGTATATGATGATTTATTTTAAAAAGAAAAGCCTCTGTACTACAGAATTAAGAGAGCTTCTGGGTTGATGAACACATTGTTATGTCAAGGAGAGTGGTTTCCCTGACGCCCAGTTCTATAAGGTCAGCAGCTTTTGCACTCTAGAATCTTCCAAACCTCAGCGTATATTCATCTGTATCCTTTATCATATTCTCTATTAATATAATAAGCTGTTAAACATATATAAGTGGTTCCCTAAATTCTGTGAGCCACAAAATAAACTTAACTGGACCTGAAGATTTGCAGCTGGTCAGTCAGCAGAAGAGGTGACATCCCGCTACTGTGATCAGCAACTGAGGCAAGAGGCTGTCTTCTAGAATGGCTGTCTTCACCTGTGGTATCTGGATCCAACTTCAGGTAGACACTATGAGAATTGAATTCAATTATAGGTCACCTATTTGTTACCAGCTGAAGAATCTCTTGGCATGTGAAAATAAAATCCCCAGACATCTAATATTAGAAGGAAAATGTTCTTGTATTGAGAGTTCAATGGTGTGTGAAAATAGAAAAATAAAGTGATTTTTTTCTGTAGTACACAGTTATAAAGCTGAAGGAAACAAGAGAAAGAAAGTAAGTTGAATTTACTCAATACTTGTTTCACTACATTAACTATAAGTCTTTAAAACAGATATTTAGTTATGTCATCAGGAGAGTATAATGGCAAACACAAAGCTAAATAAAACCAGAGTAGACAATAGGGAATGAAGTGAGAGTAGTGATTGATTGTCCAAAACATTCAAATTCAATAAAAAATAGTATATCTTCACCTAGTATAAAAATTAATTTGGGGTACAGTGTACACTAATAAGTCCTATGTTAACTTAACTTCAACTAAATTCACTCATCTCAAACTCAATTGTCTTTATTTTTCCAAGATATATCTAATAAATTCTAACTTTGGATCAAGGTTGATTAGTGTAAGGTATTTGGTAACAGTTAATGTACCTATAAAACAAAATTAAGGTTAGGTTTTTATCTCGTTAATGACATGTGTATGCAATAGCAAGTATTTAATGATATTAGTCAATCAGAGAATCCATTGTGATTGATTAAAAGCACATTATATATGTAATTTGTAATGCAGGCTCAAGATTACTATTGCATTTTTCTCTGAGTTAATATGTTTAAGTAAATGATGATGTTAGGCTAAAGTTGTTTTAACTTTCAATGAAAAGGGATTTTAATTAAAATAATTACAGACTCCTTGAAAGTCTCATTGTCTTTGTAGGAAGAATTAAGGGATTACATTTTGTCCTACAGTTAACGTTTCAAAATACTAATGAAAACATATGATAAGAAATGACTAGTGTTGTCATGGAAAATGTTGCCATTTCATTATAGCTAATCCAGAATTTGTTCAAATTGGAAGAATGAGAGATAAAGCGGGAAATAAACTTCACAAGTTTAGAAAGAAAATTTTTAGACAAATTAAATTCAAAAGACTTTGAAAAAACTGTGATTCACAAATTGGGTAGGCTTTGGAACCAAGACAATTTCTATCAGTTTCCATGCATGCTATATAACTGAACAGTATTTATAGACAGAAAAAAGGATGTGAGGAACAGAAAACAGAAGAAAATTATCAAAAATGTTTAATTGATTAAAAGCCTGTGTTTGTCTTATTTGAACCTCATCAGACTGAAGATTGGCCGAGACAGATATTTGTTACAAAGGCAAAGTCCTAAATTAGGTTTTCAGTTTGTTTACATATTAAGGTTGCAGCTTGCTAAGTAGAGACTCAAGTATGTGACTACAGATATTTCTTAGGTCAAATTTAGCTTAATTTAACAAGCAGAAATATGATTCCGTGAATTAATAATTGTTACACAAACTACCCAATTATGACTACATTTTGAAGAAATTATTTAGCTTCTTGTATTCAGCAAAGAGGTAGAGATTGTATTACTTTCTAGATTGAATTGCATCTGATATATAAACTGTTTGAGGGAAAATTTAATCTTTTTAAAAATTTTGAGGGCCGGTGAGATGGCTCAGCAGCTGGTAAGAACAAGGTACTGAGCTCGACTTCCGGTACCCACATAAAGGAAAAAAGGGCCGGTGATATCGCTCAGTGGTATAAGTGCCTGCTGGCAAGCACGAGGTACTGAGTTCGACTCCCGGTACCCACATTAAATTTAAAAAAAAAATTTTGATAGCATCTGTAGCTCAGGTCTCACATAGCTGCCAAGTCTGACTTGTCCTAGGATAGTCAAATGTGTCAAATCTCATGTTAATAATTTTTATCTTTTGGATTATTTTTATGAGTCCTTTGCTACAAGAAAGCCATTTGAAGAAAAAAGAAATCAACATTATTTATTTTGTCTGAAAAATTAATTATTAATACCTCAGAAAATGATTCTTTAAATTGCTTATAAACAAAACGTGAATGACTGCAAGGAAGGTAGAGCACCGCATTTTCACTTTTAGCCATCATTAAATAGTGGTATTTTTGACAAAAAAAAGGACACTTGAAGAGGAGATTTTATCCTTGTTATCTTCATTACTATCATCATAGCAATCATTCAATGCATTTTTCCTCATCACAATGCAAAAAAAGTTTTATGTTCACTGCTTGTCAATATATAGTGCTTTTCAAAGCACCATCATAAGCAAAATAATAAAGTTGTTATTCTACCTAAGAGCTGTCATTCTTATTTGGCTTCCAAATGTAGTAAATTTGGATGATCAACTTGAAAGCAAACTAGAGAATGAAATACTAATGCAGATAATAATTTTTCCTTTAACTTGATAGTTCATCCTTTCATTATAGGTATGAGTAAAATTAGTACTTCTTTACACATTGATGATATCATTGATGAAAAAGGTATTACATGTACTTTTGATGTTTTTAAAAGCAAGAGTGAACATCATCAATCACAGCCATAAAATAACATCAGAATAATCATAATTAGGGTTGTAAACTGAAAGTTCAAAAAAAAATACAGCAAAGAGAAAAGAAAGAATTACATACAAAAGATACAAGGCAAAATTATCAGCCAATGATATGATCATCAGAATCAACACCATAGTACACTCTTAAAAGAAAAGTGAATTTTAAATCAAGAAGAGTTACTTGAAGAAACAAATCAAAGCAAAATTTTCATTATAATTTTGTGAAGTTAGAAAGAAAAATAATAAACTTCTTTGGCCAGGATTTACATTTTATACTGCTAACAAATTAATTTTTAAAATTTCTATAATATGGATCATTATAAATATCATAGGGCCAGTGAGATAGCTCAGCAGCATAAGCACCTGCCTGGCAAGCGCAAGGTCCTGAGTTCGACTCCTGTTACCCACAGAAAAATAAATACATACATAAAAAATAAATATCATAATCACAGTATTGACAATTTTGATAACTCCAATGTATTAGAACGTATGCTTACTATAATACGTCGATTATAGTACCGGTTTCCTACAAATATCAAGATGTCTTAGGTTAAATCAGAAAGAAAAAGTCTATTGCAGAACTCATAAAGCAAATATTTTCCAATTCATATCACACTATTTAATTGTGCATTTGCCTCTGAACTTTTAATATGGGACTTACAAATTTTCCATCCAAAGAAATCTTCACTTAAGAAAATTTATTTTTGTGAAATTTAAAAATGTATTGAACTCTCTACTTCTCCAATTAAAATATTTGGACATGTTTTTATTTAGAAATATGTATATGGCCTGTTAGGAATCATATACTTACTGCATTATTGTATCTTTTTCATAATAGTTCTCCAAAATGAATATTGAGAAACATAAATCAAACTTAATAGGCAAAATTTCCCAGATCAAAGAAACAAAGAATTTTTCACTTCACCTGCTAAACAATTAAAATGTAGTTATTTGCCAATATGAATTATATATTTGAATGATAAATTTAATCTGATAGGGCCGGTGAGATAGCTCAGCGGCACAAGCGCCTGCCTGGCAAGCACGAGGTCCTGAGTTTGACCCCCGGTACCCACATAAAAAAATAAAATTAATCAGATATTTAAAACCTTCCCTGTACTTATGAAAATTTTTGTCACTTTAATTCAGAAGTCATTGCTATTATCCAATATTTATTTCATAAAATATATGTATATTTTTATTTTTATACTATTTTGGACTGCTTTGTAAGGACATGTGATTTTGTTGTTTGTTCTGGAATGAATGTTCTTTGATTTGTACCATATTTCTGGTCATCTTGTAACAGATCTCCTGAAACTTTTTTAGGAAAATAATATACATAAATAAGTGAGCTAATTACCACTGAGTAGTGCATATGCTATCAGACCTACTTCCATAATTTAGTTATATTTCATGATGGTTTCTTACAAAAATACCTAGATATACTACATAACACATTGTATTCTTTAAAAATATTTTCTTCATCTCTGTATTATATTTTCCTTGTCACTTTAGTCTTCAACATTGACGCTCTGCTATTGGTCAGTTTATGACAGTTGTCAGAGATACATATGGAAATAATCTGTTTGTAAATAATGTTTTCTAACCCTTGCGGATACATCTAGCTTTGAGCTGACCTACCTGTGTTAGATGATACCCACTCTCCATTAAACAAATCTCATTGAACATCATCAAGAAGAAATCATAGAAAGGATATCAACTACTTATTTTCCATTTTTGAAATCTTTAGATTTTTAACTTTATTTATTTCATTTCTGATGTCTTTATCTCCAGGAAATGATTGAGGAGATGTGATAAAATATTAATGCATTTTTGAGGGAAAGCAAATTAGATAGGCTTAATTTTGAAGAATATACATCTTGTAATGACAAAGAATACTCACTAAGATTTTAATTTCCCATTCAAGTAATTATTTTTATTGGAAATTTGATGTTAGAAAATACTTTGGGTGTATTTGTGTCATAAAATTTGAGCTTTACTTTTTTAGGTATTAATCTTTACACATTTATTAATGATGTAATTCCTGGTTCTGTCTATGGTGTTCTTTCCATTTTATACCATATATTCTCATTGAGGTATCTCTTTGACTGACTTGAAATAGGTACATATAGGCAAAAGCTAGAAATCCTAGTCCCATACTCCTGATATAAATAGGAGGAAAAGTATATCCAATGACTCATATTCAGTTCCTTACAAAAGTTCTTCTGGGATTTCAATGTTCTTTTTCACATCCATCCTCCAATTAGGGATTTATTCTGGGTTTTGATTGTTGTCCACTAAATCATCCATCAGTATCCCAAATTCAAAGAGTAAGATTTTATTTAAATTCCTCTGCTCCATTACTCTGATGTTAAAGGTTTCTTGTACTTTTCATTCTACTTTAGAAATTTCATCCTTTCATATTTAGTTCTACTATCTCCTGTTATCTCATTTCTATATATATTTTTTGAAGTTACCAGGGTTTTATTGGAAATAATAAGAGAAAGCTCATAAAGGAAATCTATTGTGAGGGCATTCCAAGTGGAAATTCCAATCAGGGATCTTTGTCTTGGCTTTAAAATAAATAGGTAGAGTTCACAGGGTGTAGGGTGGGGGGACTTGTTTCAAAGGAGATGAGTTCAGAAGAATTCAAAAAGAAACTGGCTATCTTGCATCTTTAATGCTTTCTTGTTTTTCTTTTTTTTATTTATCACTTTTTTAAAGACAACAAGTAAACATTCTCATGTATTAACAAACTCAAGAATTACAGAATGTACAAATACCTTTTGGAGAAAACCATTACTCAGTATAAGATTAAGCCATGTAAAAGCTAAGCAAAAATAAAAGACTAAGGAATGGAATAGTCACAGTGAAATTGCATTTTTATACTAGGGAGACAATACAATGTTTACAAATGTGCTTCCGGTTTATTTCGCTTGTGAGTAATTTCTTGAGTTGCATCCATTTACCTATAAAAGTTTCCAGTTTATCTTTCTTTATGGCTGAGTAGTACTCCATTATACAAAAATACCACATCTTTTTTATTGATTCCTTGGTTGATGGGCATTTGTGTTGTTTCCACAATCTAGCTATTACAATTGTGCTGCTATAAACATGGGTGCACATATATCGCTGTGGTATGATGTTTTTAATTCTTCTGGGAAGATACCCAGAAGGGGAATAGCCGGATCAAATGGGACCTCCAGTCCTAGTTTTTTGAGGAATCTCCACACTGATTTCTACAGTGGCTGTACCAGTCGACACTCCCACCAACAGTGGAGAAGGGTTCCTTTTTCCCCACAGCCCCTCCGGCATTTGTTATTAGTTGATTTCTTGATAATAGCCATTCTTTCTAGAGTGACATGGAATCTCAGTGTTGTTTTGCATCTCTCAAATGACTAGTGATGTTGAACATTTTTTCATATATTTATTTGCCATTTGTATTTCTTCATCTGAGAAGTGTTTATTCATCTCAGATGCCCAATTTTGGATTGGGTCTTTAAATTTGGGAGGTCTCATTTTTTTGAGTTCTTTGTATGTTCTCAATAGTAATCCTTTGAGGAATAGCTGGCAAACATTTTTCCCACGTTGTGGGTTGTCTCTTCACTCTGTTGGTGGTTTCTCTTGCTGTGCAAGAGCTTTTTAATAAGATGAGATCCCAGTTGTTGATTGTGATAGTTCCTGTGCCATTGGGGTTCTATTCATAAAGTCTTTGCCTACACCAATGTCTTCAAGAGTTTTACCTATTCTATTTTCCAGGAGATTTAATATTTCTGTTTTATTATTTAGATCTTTAATCCATTTTGAATTTAGTGCACGGTGAAAGATATGGCCCTAATTTTAATCTTTGGCATGTGTAGAGCCAGTTTTTCCAGCACCAATTATAAAAGAGGCTATCTTTCTTCCAGTGAATGTGTTTGGCACCTTTGTCAAAGATAAGGTGGTTTAGTATGTCTGGAGTTGTTTCTGCATCTTCCAATCTGTTCCATTGATCTTCAGGTATGTTTTTTTGCCAATACCACGCTGTTTTTATCACAGCAGCTTTATAGTATAATTTCAAATCAGGGATTGTGATGCCCCCTGCCTTGCTTTTGTTGCCCAGAATAGCCTTTGCTATTCTAGGTCTCTTCTGGTTCCAGATGAATTTTAGGATTGTTTTCTCTAATTCTGTGAGATATATTGTTGGAATTTTTATCAGAATTGCATTAAATCTGTATAACAATTTTGGAAGTAAGGCCATTTTCACTATGTTAATTCTTCCGATCCAACAGCAAGGGATATCTTTCCATTTTCTGATATCCTCTTCAATCTCCTTTTTCAGAGTACTGTAGTTTTCAGTGTAGAGGTCTTTTACCTCCTTTGTAAGATTGATTCCTCAGTATTTCATTTTTTTGGATGTTATTGTGAAAGGTGTTGTTTCCCTAATTTCTTTTTCAGTGAGTTTGTTATTTGTGTACAGGAAGGCTATTGATTTTTGAGTGTTGACTTTGTATCCAGCTACACTACTGAATTTGCTTACTAAATCTAGCAATTTTTTAGTGGAGTTTTGAGGTGTTCTGTGTAGAGTATTATGTCATCTGCAAATAATGATAATTTAAATTCTTCCTTTCCAATCATTATTCCTTTTATTTCTTGCTCAAGTCTAATTGCTCTGGCTAAAGTTTCCAGGACTATGTTTAATAAGAGTGGGGACAGTGGACATCCTTGTCTTGTTCCTGATTTTAAAGAGAAGGCTTTCAGTTTTTGTCCATTTAGTATGATATTGGCTGTTGGTTTGTCATAGATAGCTTTTATCAGATTGAGATGAAGACCATCTATTCCAATTTTCTGTAGGATTTTTATCATGAATGGGTGCTGGGCTTTGTCAAAAGCTTTCTCTGCATCTATTGAGATGATCATATGATTTTTGTCCTTGGTTCTGTTAATATGGTGTATTACATTTACATATGTTGAACCATCCCTGCATCCCTGGGATGAATCCAACTTGATTCTCAGCTGCACATGGGACGTTCTCCAAAATAGACCACATACTAGCTCATAGAACCTGCTTAAGTAAATACAAAGGAATTGAAATTATCCCATATATTATCAGACCATAGTGCAATGAAATTGGAAATCAAAGGTAAAAGAAACCACAAGAACTTCCTAAACTCATGGAAATTAAACAGCACCCTCCTGAACAACAAGTGGGTCACAGATGAAACTAAAGAAGAAATTAGACACTTTCTATAACTGAATGATAATGATAGTACAACATACCAGAACTTATGGGATACAATGAAAGCAGTCCTAAGAGGGAAATTTATAGCATTAAATACCTATATCAGGAAAACAGAGCAAGCACAAATAACCTAATGGTGTACCTCAAACTTCTAGAAAAAGAAGAGCAGGGTAAGCCAAAAGCTCATATAAGGAAGGAAATTATAAAGATCAGAGCAGAAATTAACGTATTGGAGACTAAAAATCAATACAAAGAATCAATGAATCAAAGAGTTGGTTCTTTGAAAGATTAAATAAAATAGACAAAACCTTATCCAACCTTATTAAAAAGAGGAAAGAAAATACTCAAATCCACGCAATTAAGAATGAAAAGGGTGATATCACAATGGACCCTGCAGAAATCCAGAAGATCATCTATACCTATTTTGAAAATTTGTATTCTAATAAGATGAAAAATGCAGAAGAAATGGAAAGATTCCTAGATACATATAAATTACCAAAGCTCAATCAAGAAGATATAAAAATCCTAAATAAACCAATAACAATCAATGAAATCAAAGATGTAATTAAAAACCTCCCAACAAAGAAAAGCCCAGGCCCTGATGGATTCACTGCTGAATTCTACAAGAAATTTAGAGAAGAACTAACACCACTACTTCTCAAACTCTTTAATGAAATTGAAAGGGAAGCAATACTCCCAAATTCATTCCTGGAAGCAAGCATTACCCTGATACCAAAACCAGAGAAGGACCCAACTAAGAAAGAGAACTACAGACCAATCTCCCTAATGAACATAGATGCAAAAATCCTCAGTAAGACACTGACAAACAGAATGCAGCAAATCATCAAGAAGATTATACAACATGATCAAGTTGGATTCATCCCAGGGATGCAGGGATGGCTCTTATTTCTATTAAAACTTTCTTGAAAATTATTGCTAAAATTTAAAGTATTCTTCCACTCTCTTCCATTTGTCAACTTTACATCAGGTCACTCTTCCATTTTAATAATTTTAATAATTTCTCTTATGAATTAATGTTAAAACTCTTTAACTGGCATGGAGAGCAGTACATTCTTCACCAATTTACTTTGGCATCTCACAATTCCACCACTCCTACAGTGGCCCATGTTCTTTAGTTTTCCAGAACTTTCCATATGCACAAAACTGGTAACATGAGTAGGTTTTTCCCTATCCTTTATGGGAACAAGTTTATTAATCTTCAGAGTTTACTCCTCCAGTTTAAATATTTTACATTTAATTTGTTCAACTATTGCAAATATTAACATTTCATTCTTTAAATTGTTGCAAGAGGCCTTCCTTCCAGCTAGAGTGCAAGACCATGAAAGGGGGTTCGTTGAGATGGCTCAGCAGCGTAAGTGCCTGCCTGGCAAGTGTGAGGGCCTGAGTTCGACACTCAGAACCCACATATGAAAAAAGGGCTGGTGATATCGCTCAGTGGCACGGGCACCTGCTGGCGCGTGATGTCCTGAGGTCGACCCTGGTACCCACAAAAAGAAAAAAAAAAAAGGCCATGAAAGGATTCTTTTCATATTTCATCCTCAACTACTATCATGATTCACTGTATGTGGAACATGTCAGAAAAATATCTATTGAAAAGAAATAAAAATCCTTTATTCAGGAATAAAGTAAAATGTTCATTATGGTTACTGATAAATATACAAATTTATTAGCATTATGTCATAAACTATTTCTATAAATTAATAATTATAACAAGTCATCATTATAAATAAAAAATGATGGTAAGAGAGCAAAGTTTAAGACAAATAAATTACACTCATATTTCAGTTTTTCGCTATATAATAGAGAGGTTCAACTTGTCCTAAAATCAAGGAAAAATGATAGCTTATAAAAGTTAAATATAGCCAAGCATGGTGGTGCATACCTGTATTCCCAGCACTTGGGAGGCTGAGGCAGGAGGATTGCTACAAGTTCAAGGCCAGCATGGGCTACATAGTGAGTTCAAGTCCATCCTGAACTACATGACAAAACCCTATCTCAAAAATAAAGAAAAAAAAAGTTAAATATGGAGAATGTAGATAAAAGTAATTACAACTAGGAAATGAAGCTCTGTTCTATTTGAGGAAATTTTAGCTTTTGTAATGACTAAATAAAACTGTAAATAAAATTAGGGGAAATGTTTTAAATATTGTGCTATCTTTGCATGTATTCATCCCCAAACACATAATCAGTGTTCAAAATGGAATTAGATATATACATCTTCATAGTTTTAGGAAATCTTTGGAAGGGACTGCACAGTATTTTAATTACTTTATGTTTTAGAATAGTTTTAGGATCACAGAAAAATTAAGTAGAATTTTTTTTTATGTGTACATGGTTACCACACAAGCAGAGCCTTCCTCACAATCAACATCCCTACTCAGGAGGATTTGATTGCTATGACTGATGGGCTTACACAGCATCACCCATAGTCCATTGCTTACGTCAAGGTTTAATCCTACTACAGTACCTACCACGGATTTTAACAAATGCATAGCGACGTATATCTACCATTTTAACATCAAATGTAGTACTTTCACTGCAACATCCTCTGTGTTTCTGGAATTCACCTCTTCTTCCCCACAATCCCTGGTAACCACTAACACTTTTACTGTCTTCATAGGTTTGTCTTTTCCAGAATGTCATTTAATGGGAATCATACAGTACATAGCTTTTAAAGATTGACTTCATTCACTTAGTAATATGCATTTAAGCCTCCTCCATGTCTTTTCCTGCACTGTAGCTCAGTTTTTAGTGATCAGTATCATTCTACTATCTGAAGTATTATAGTTTATTCATTCATTCAGCTTTTGTGGGACATTGTAGTCGCTTTCAAGTTTTGGCAATTTTAAATAAAGTCACAATAAACACCCATGGGCAAATGTTTCTGTAGTTGTAAGATTTCAGGTTTTCTTTTTGATAAAATACCAAAGAGTGCAACTGCTGAATCATATGAGTTTATTCAGCTTTGTAAATAACTGCCAAACTGTCTTCCAAAGTGGCAGTGGCATTTTGCATTTTACCAATAATGAATGAGAAATCCTTTTGCTCCACACTTTTGTCAGAATTTAGTAATATTCATGTCCTGAATTTTGGACATTTTAATATGTGTGCACTGTTATCTCATGGCTTTAATTTGTGTCTCTTGATGACACAGGATTTACATCATCATCCTGTATTTTTATTTATCACTGGTATGTCTTCTTTGAGGTATCTATTAAGTTCTTTGGCCTATTTTCTAGTTAGGCTGTAAGTGCTCATATAGTTGAGTTTTAAAGGTTCCTTGTGTATTTCAGATAACTATTGTTCATAAAATATGTCCTTCACAAAAATTTTCTCCCAATTTATGGCTTTCACAGGGAAGAAATTTTTAATTTTGAAGTTGTGCAGCTTATTGATTTTCTCTTTCACATTATATGTGTTTGTCGTTGGAATTAAGAAATTATTACCAGGGCCGGTGAGATGGCTCAGCGGCTTAAGCGCCTGCCTTGCAAGCGCGAGGGCCCGAGTTCGACTCCCGGAACCCACATACGAAAAAGGGGCCGGTGATATCGCTCAGAGGCACGGGTGCCTGCTGGCACGCGAGGTCCTGAGGTCGACCCCCCGGTACCCACAAAAAAAAAAAAAAAAAAAAAAAAAAAGAAAGAAATTATTACCAAACCAAGATCATCAAGATCTTCTTCTATATTATCATCAAAGAGTTTTATAGTTTTGCTTTTTACTGTAAGTCTATAAGCCATTTTTATTTAATTTATGCCAGGTGTATAAGGTTTGTGTCTAGTTTCCTATTTTTGCACATAGATGTCCCATTGAACTCACAGCATTTGCTGAAAAGATTGTGTTGCATTTGCTTCTTAACAAAGATCAGTATACTATATTTGTGATAGCTAGCCCTATCATTGATGACTTTCTTCAATAACAATACAGCTAGAGAATACATTTAAGAGAAGAAAATCTTATGTGTGTAAACAACTGCAAGAAAAACACATATGCAAGCCACTGTTGATGCGCTTCTGAATTGATGCGGTTCTGAGATTGCCACTCAGGAAACTGACTGAACATATTTGCCTCCAGTAGCACCTCATATGGAGGTATTTACTAGAAGAAAATAATTTCAATAGAACTACTAGCCACCAATATATACCTTAGTTTACCTTTTACAATTCTGTATTCAAGGAAATGTAGTCAATTTGCAATGATAAAGAAATCAGCTGAGATTTTTAAGAATTTGGATATATAATTTGTATAACCATTGATTCAAAGATTTCTCAAGTATTTGGGAACTTTAAAAAGAATAAATTTACTTTTCATATGTAACATGAAAGAATAATAAAGACCTAAGGCTCTCTTTTACTTACATCTGACACAGAAATTACTAAGTAACAAAATAGTCAATATTTATTAATAAACTTGTCACAAAGCATATGTTACCTCATTTGAGCCTAAATGGCAATAGGAGAGCCACTTATTAATTTAACTTCTTTATATGAGATTAGTGTCAGATTTCAAATTAAAAAGTTAATACAGTGAGGCTTATGGGGTTTAATAGATAGTTTCTCTTATAGTTAGTCTGAATTTATATTCCAAAAATTAATTTCACAAAACAGAAAAAATAGTTTGAAGGAGGTTTGAAACATGGTGAATCCAGTTTTATGTTCCAAATTTGAGGTGCCTACAGGATATTGAAAGTGATAAGAAGGCAATTGATTAAATAGTGCTAAAGTGAGGAGAGAGGACAAAGACTGACAGAAAGATTTGAGAGTCATTAGCATATAGATGAGAATGGATGCTCCTCTATAAGAAGGTTGTAAAGCTGAGAGAACAATGGGCCAAAAATGGCATTATGGAGATGGGAAAATGAGCAGATGCCCATAAAGGAAAATCATAAGGGAAGGGAGAGAACAAGGAGAGATGGTTTACTCACAGCAAAAACACAGAACCTTCTAGAGGGGAGTAGTAGGCAGTGTTAAAAATGCAAGGAAGTCTAGTAGCACAAGAACCAACAAATATCTATTGTATTGAGAGAATGGAAAAACCAAGGCCAGCAATCTCTTTGTGTTTACAGAACAATAAATGTTAAAGAGAGTTGAAGATTAGATGGAAGATTAAAACCTGGAGATATACAAACCATCTTGTCCGGCCAGCGAGATGGCTCAGCGGTGTAAGTGCCTGCCTGGCAAGTGCGAGGGCCCGACGACTCCCAGAACCTGCATATGAAAAAAGGGCCAGTGATATCACTCAGCGTCATGGGCGCCTGCTGACGCATGAGGTCCTGAAGTCAACCCCCATTACCCACCAAAAAAATAAAAAATAAATAAATAAAAACCATCTTGTCATTTATGAGTAATAGCTATTATTTTTCTTCTTTCTTTCTTTTTTTTTTTATGTGGGTACCGGGAGTCAAACTCAGGACCTTGTTCTTTCCAGGCAGGCACTTACACCACTGAGCCATCTCACTGGCCCTCTTCTTTATTTCTTATAATTCATATTTCTTATAGTACCAACAGGATAAAACTAACAAAAGTAGCTATAGCCACAAAATTTGACTTGTAATTTAGTTTGAAAGAAACACTTCTAGATTTCTACCATTTAGCTTGAAAATTTATTTGAGTAATTGATAGAAATCTGTTTAGAAATGAAGTGCTAATTTCCTCAGGTATTATGAATCTTTCTGGAAGACAGTTATTAACTGTGAAACTCCTATCTGCATGCCTTGGCTGAAGGCAGCCACCTGGACTCAAGTAATTTCTTTCTGGTGCATCCTTCATCAAATAACTAATTGTCCTATAGATCCATTGCTTGCTCTCTGAAACTAGAACATTTTAAAAGTGTAATCCTAGCATCAAATCTCCATGCATGAGGGCTCTTTTAAGATTGCATCAAGATCTACTTTTTCCCACTGCCTTATCATACTTCCTTTCCCTTCCATCCACAAGTGTTGATATCAATTATAGTCCTAATAAACCAAATGTATGCTAAATTCTTACTTAGAGTCTGCTTCATAAAAAAACCCAAACTACAACCATATTCTTTAACCAATTAGGCACTTTCCATTTATTTCTACTTTTCCCTTTTTATTAGTATATATTTGAGATGTATAATAAAAACATTCATAGTGGGGAATTGGTACATATACATATTTTTCCCATTTTCTTCCCTTTCCTTTCCTCCTGTCTGCCCCCATCCCACATCCCATTTTCATCTTCACAAAGTCTACCTCCATGTTTTTTTCTATCTTTTTTAACTTTTTAAATTATTTATATTTTGGCATATGGCATTTAACCTCCGTGTCCAGTTTATTTTACTTAGTGTTATGGTCCTAAGGTGCATCAATTTCCCTACAAATGATTCGATTTATCCTTCTTTATAGTTGAATAGTACTCTATTGTTTATATATACTGCATTTCCTTTATTCATTTACCTGTTGATGGGCATATAGGCTGCTTTTAAATTATAATTGTTATGAGTTATGCTTCTGTAAACATGGGCATGCATGTGTCACTATAGAATATCTAGTTTCCTAAATATGCACACTATCATTTCTTTTTGATGTTTTCTAAACTCCCAGGTGAAGCTTGCACTATGCAATTAGTGTAAAGCTAGTCTCAGGTTTCTGTCATAATGAAGTTCTGAAGTTTTAAGTTTTCACATGATATTAATCAGAATTGATGAATTCAATATTTGCTTCCTGCCACATATTAGCTCAAGACATGCATATTTCTAACATGCGGGAATTTTCTCTTTGCTCTTTCAGGTACAACTGTATGTGTATTCTATTTTGGTTATTTTTATCCTACATGTCCATGTTAAGACATATGTTTCTGCATTATCTCAGTGTACCATTTTTATCAAACCAGAAGTCCTTGATATTAATGCATTCTTTCCCAGCAAGAATACACACACAACACACACACACACACACACACGAATTATCTATATAAAATTATTCTCCTGTATGGTTGTAATTTTTCATTAATATTATTTTGAATAGCTATAGAAAGTTTCCTTGGTGTAGGTCAAATTCCCCAGAAGCCGATCCTGTGACAGGAATATGTGTGCAAGTGATTTTTTAAAGTGATGCTCCCACAAGAAATTTCTAGGAAATGAGGAAAATAGAAAAAGGGAGGAAAAGGCAAAATCTCAGTTTTTGTATGATCCTTCAGAGAACTCTGCAGCATAAATTACACCACAATGTTTGACCTACCTGAAGCAAGACAGTTGGATTTTCTAATTCAGTTGATGATTAAGGGTGATCCAGGAGGACATCAACTCCCAAACCCCTCAATATTTCCACCTTTTAGTAGTACAATAGCATTCTTCTCAAGAAAGTTACAGGTACAAGACTAGAAAAAAAGCACAAAGAACTATACAGGGTATATGGGTTATAGAATCGATAAAGGGATGTGAGCAGATTTAGCATAAATAATGTCATTATACTTATCTATCATGTTTTCACATGCACAGTGAAATGGAGCTCCTGCTTTCCAACAAAGGAGGCTTCCAGAGCTCTGAAGATGACACTGAGCATTGAGGACTTTTATCTACATAATACGATCCAAAACTGAAATGGTAACATATAACATTAATACGTTCCCTGGTCCCTTGTCACTCCTAAAAGGTGGGATTCAGATGAAAGATGAAATATAGATCATAGTGTCTAAGGAGGATAAGATGAGCATTACGGCTGCTTTGACTACTCTGGACATCTCTAGAAAAGCGAAGGGGGAGATATCAGGTAGAAAATGGCCAGTTGATTGATCACTGACTGATGACCGGTTTGCATGCTTTCCTCAGAGTTCGAAAGTAATGGTGAATAGTTATTTTGAGATCTCTGTCCAGGAAGTTGAAGTTTCATACCTACCTGCCCAAGTAAGTGAATTTATGATATCTAATCCTTGATTTATCTTCACTTAAATAAATCAGCAGCTGCTTATATAGACTAGGTACATTTTCTTCACTCAGAATTTTAAAGTAATATAATTAACTTTACAAAACACACAAACCATACACTTGAAAATTTTGTAAAGGTTGAAATTTATAAATAACATTGTCCAAATTACCCCAGACATTGTGATTCTTACTTGTCCTAGGAAATTATTTTAATGAAGAATTGTCCTTATTCAATTTATATTGAGAAAGAAGACAAGGTTTTACTTAATGTCTTCTAGTTTGTGCTAATGAAACAAAAGATAGGTAATTTTATTCTATAATACTGAACATAATAATGTCATTTAAATTAAAAGGTGGATATACCAATTGTCCCAAATATCTAATGTTCTAAAGAAAAAATTTTTACTCTAAATATGAGTATTTAATAGAAATACACAGCTTTGCAAAGAGACTAAATGGAATAGAATATTAGAAGTTTAGCCTTATTATCAATCTTTATGTTCCTTCAAATCAGCTCTTTATCAATAAAAGTATAATACATAATCCTTTTAAAAGTTTAGGCCTTTAAAATAGAAATTGTGTTTTAAAATGCAACAAAAAAAAACCACTAAGATAAATCTTATTTGATATTTAAGGATAAACTCCTAACAGAAACATTTTTCCAGGGGGGTGAGATAGCTCAGCGGCATAAGTGCCTGCCCGGCAAGCACGAGGTCCTGAGTTTGACTCCCGGTACCCACATAAAAAAAAAAAGAAAGAAACTTTTTCCAACATTAGTCTAAAGGAAGTAAAAAAATCACACTTAAATTCTTAAGAAATCTCAAAGCAGACCCCTGTATCAACTTGCGGGAATTTTATAGTTTCAGTGCCACCAGCTTGCTACTTCATCCACCATTTCTGGCCAATTTCTGAAGGAAATTTTCTGTCTGATACTACTCTATGAAATAGTCTTAATCCCACATTGCAAAAAGACTTACTGAAATTGGACATCTTGCATTAGAATGAGCACATTTGTGTTATAAATGTTTAAAAAATTTGAATTAGCCTAACTATTGTAACAAGATAGCTAGAAATGGTAGTTAATTGCATTCTTGTTGTCATTTTTCATTTATTGTGTTGGATATAGTTGATTTTAAGTTTCACATTCCAGCAGAAAGGCATTTTTTCCCATTAATTATTCCTAAATTGATGAATATAGATTATTTTAAATTCTGGCACAATGAAAGCACATTTAGTTTTCAGAATAATTCTATATCCCTAGAACACAAGAAATAAAATCACAAATAAAGACTGATAATAGAAAAAAATTTGGCACTTTTAAACATTATCCAGTAAGCAGTTTTATTGTTAAACACAATAGAATAACATCACTTTAAAGCAAGCAAATAAAAAGCAGACCATTATTGTAATGAATTGTTAATACACAGGATATTAACATAATGAAGTTAATCTAAAAGGTTATTTCAAAATGTATTAGTGATCAGTCATTTTTCCACTGAGAGAAGAAAGACAACAGATGGAATTTTCACGTTAAATATTTATTTATTGACATTCCAAATAATATGAAGCATAGGAGAAAAATTATTTTAATATAACTTAGAAAACTAAAGAGAGAAAAAATTCTAAGAAACCTTAGCTTAAAATTAATCTTTTTAATTTCATAAAAGTTGATATATTTGAAGAACATCATTAATAAATAACAAGTGAACAAAGAATGAATTGCTGTGCCAAAGAAACCTAAAACTTACTTGAAGTTTGAAACTTGTACCCAATGAAATAATAATTAACTATACTTTTCATCTTTATTAAAAATATCAATGAATGAACCAAAATTATAAGAGAAAGTATAAAATTATCACTATTCAAAACCATTCTTATAGGATATTAATGACTTTTTTACTAGATTTTACCATAAATTATATGAAAAGAATATTCAGTACTATAAAATATCCATGTTTTTAGTAAAAAAAAAAAAACCCTTATTCGTTGGTGTGTATTCTAATTAATAATATACAGTACTGGAAGTTGTAGTTTTTTTATCATATTTTTTTTCTTTTCCCTTCCTTCTTTCCCACTTCCCCAACCAGTTCCTCTTTTCTTTTGAATGATTTCTTCCTATTTCACAATATCTATTGTACATTTTGTTCCCTATTTACTCTTTCAGTTTCTCACACCAGGGAGACAAAATGATATTTACACATGTGTGTGTGATTTATTTCACTTAAGAGTATGGTTTCAAGGTGCATCCATTTACGTAGAAATTTCTCAAGCTTATCTTTCTTTACGGCTGAGTAGTACTCCACTGTATAAAAAAAAAACATATCTTCTTTATCCATTCCTTGGCTGCTGGGCATTTGTGTTATTTCGAAGATTTAGGTATTACAAATTCTGCTGCTATAAACATGGGTGCATACGATGTTTATAATTTGTCCAGGAAGATACCTAGAAAAGGAATAGCTGGGTTGAATAGAACCTCTAATCCTAGTTTTTTGAGGAATCTTCACACTGATTTCCACGGTAGTTGCACCAGTGTACACTCCTACCAGCAGAACAGAAGCATTCCTTTTTCCCCACATCCCCTACAGCATTTGTTATTGGTCGATTTCTTGATAATAGTCATTCTTTCTGGTGTGAGATAGAAACTCAGCATTGTTTTAATTTGCATCTCTCGAATGACCAGTGAAGTTGAACATTTTTTCATATACTTATTTGCCATTTGCATTCCTTTTCCTGAGAAGTGTGTATTCATTTAAGAAAACCACTTTTGGATAGAATTTTTGGGGGTCTGATTTTTTCAATTCTTTATATGTTCTAGATATTAGTCTTTAGTTGGAGGGAGAACTGGTTAAATTTTTTTCCCACTCTGGGTTGTCTTTTCACTCTATTGGTGATTTCTTTTGCTGTGCAAAAGCTTTTTAGTAGGATGAGATGCCAGTTGTTGATTCTTTGTAGTATTTCCCATGCCTTCAGGTTTTTGTTCATGAAGTCTTTGCCAACAGGTATGTCTTCATGAGTTCTATCTACTCTCTCTTCCAGCAGATTTAGTGTTTCTTTTGTAATATTGAGATCTTTGATCTGTTTCTATTTTAGCTTACTGCACATAGAGAGACATGGGTCTAGCTTTAGCCTTCGGTATGTGGAAAGTCAGATTTTCCAGCGACATTTATTAAAAAGACTATCTTCTTTCTTCCAGTGAACATGTTTGGCCCCTTTGTTGAGGATAAGATGGCTGAGTGTGTGTGAAGTTTCTGCATCTCCTAATCTGCTCCATTGATTTTTGGGTCTGTCTTTTTGCCAGTACCACGCTGTTTTTATCACAGTAGTTTTATAATATAATTTCAAGTCAGGGATTGTGATGCCTCCTGCCTTGCCTTGGTTGACTAGATTGTTTTTTTTTTTTTGTTTGTTATTCTATGTCTCTCCTGATTCCAAAGAAATTTTAGGAATATCTTCCCTAGTTCTGTGAGGTATGCTATAGGTATTTTTATTGGGATTGCATTAAATCTGTGTAACAATTTCGGGAGTATGGCCATTTTTGCTGTTTTGATTCTTCCTACCCAAAAGCAAGAGATATCTTTGCATTTTCTGATATCCTCTTTGATCTCCTTTTTCAGAGTATTGTAATTTTCAATGTATATCTTTTACTTCTTTTATTAGATTGATTCCTAAGTATTTCATTATTTTTCAAAGATATTGTGAAAGGTGTGGTTTTCCTAATTTCTTGCTCAGTGCATTTATTGTTTTTGTACAGGAATGGTATTGATTTTTGAGTGTTGACTTTGTATCCAGCTATGCTACTGAATTCAGTTATTGAATCTATAAGTCTTTTGGTGGAGTTTTTGGGGTCTTCTGTGTAAATTATCATGTCATCTGCAAAGAATGATAATTTAAATTCTTTCTTTCCTATCTTTATTCATTTTGTTTCTTTTTCTTGTCTCATTGCTTCAGCTGTTTCCAGAACTATATTCAGTAAGAGTGGTGATAGTGGAAATCCTTGTCCTGTTCCTAATTTTAGAGTGAAAGCTTTGACTTTTTGAACATTTAGTATGATGCTGGTTGTTGGTTTGTCATAGATGGCTTTTATTGGGTTGAGATAAAGACCATCTATTCCAAGTTTGTATTGGGATTTTATCATGAATTGCTGGACTGAATTGCTGGACAAATAATATGAAGCATAGGAGAAAAATTATTTTAATATAACTTAGAAAAATAAAGAGAGAAAAAATTCTAAGAAACCTTAGCTTAAAATTAATCTTTTTAATTTCATAAAAGTTGATATATTTGAAGAACATCATTAATAAATAACAAGCAAACAAAGAATGAATTGCTATGCCAAAGAAACCTAAAACTTACTTGAAGTTTGAAACATCACAATTGTTGGACTTTGTCAAATGCTTTTTCTGCATCTACTGAAATGGTCATGTGATTTTTGACTTTGGTTCTCTTGATATGGTGTATTATGTTTATTGATTTGCATATGTTGACCGATCCCTGCATCCCTGGGATGAAACCTACTTGGTCATGGTGTATAATCTTGATGATTTGCTGCATTCTGTTTGCCAGTATCTTATTGACAATTTTTGCATCCATGTTCATTAGAGAGATTGGTCTGTAGTTCTCTTTCTCAGTTGAGTGCTTCTCTGTTTTTGGTATCAGGATAATACTTGCTTCCAGGAATGATTTTGGGAGTATTGCTTCCCTTTAAATTTCTTTAAAGAGTTTCAGCAGTAGTGATCTTAAATCTTCTCTAAATTTCTTGTAGAAGTTAGCAGTGAATCCATCAGGACCTAGGCTTTTCTTTGTTGATAAGTTTCTAATTACATTTTCAATTTCGTTCACTGATATTAGGTTATTTAGAATTTTTATATCATCTTGACTCAGTTTGGCAACTCATATGTATCTAGAAATCTATGTATTTCTTCTGTGACTTCCATCTTATTATGCTACAGGTTCACAAAGTAGGTATTGATGATTTCCTGGTTTTCTACAAGATCCATTGTGATTTCACCCTTTTCATACCTAATTGCATGAATTTAGGTCTTTTCTTTCCACTTTTTGGTAATGTTGGTTAAGGGTTTATCAATTTTATTTAATTTTTCAAATAACTAATTTCAATTGATTGATTATTTGTATTATTTTCTTAGTCTCAATTCATTAATTTCTGCTCTTATCTTTATAATTTCCTCCTTTATAATTTGTACAAGCTTTGGGTTTGATTTATTCATCTTTTTCTAGAAGCTTGAGGTTCCATATTAGATTGTTTATTTGAGCTTATTCTGTTTTCCTGATCTAAGAATTCACTGCTATAAATTTCCCTCTTAGAACTGCTTTCATTGCATCCCACAAGTTCCTGTATGTTGTATTGGCATTATCATTTATTGTAGATACTGTTTAACTTCTTTAATTTCATCTATACCCATTGGTTATGGGTATTATTTAAAGTTCAAGGGTTTATGTAGTTATTGTTCTTTCTTTTGCTGTTGATTTCCATTTTCATTCCACTATGGTCAGATAATATGCATAGGATAATTTCAATTCCTTTGCATTTACTTAAGCATGTTCTATGGGCTAGTGTGTGGTCTATTTTGGAGAACACCCATGTGCAGCTGAGAATAATGTGTATTTTGATGTTGTAGAGTGGAACACTCTGTAGACAACTACTAAGTCTATTTTTTCACCAGTTTGGTTTAGTTCTAATATTTCTTTGTTAAGTTTTTCTCTAATTGGTCTGTTTATTTGTGATATGGGGTATTAAGTTCTCCCATTACAAATGTGTTCATGTTTATGTGATTTTTCATGTCTGTTAATATTTGTTTTATGTAGTTAGGTGCACCAATATTTGGTGCATGTATATTCATGATTGTTATCTCTTCTTGGAGTTTTACCTTAATAAGTATGTAGTGAACTTCTTTGTCTCTTTCATTCAGTCTTGGCTTGAAATTCACATTGTCTGCAAATAGAATAGCTACTCTTGCTTTTTTCTGGGTTCCTGTCAGGTGGAGTAATGTTTTCCATCCTTTGACTTTCAGTCTATGAATTTCTTTTTTATTTAAATGTGTTTCTTGTATGTAGCATATTGTTTGATCAAGCAATTCTTGATCCATTCTGCCAGCCTATTTCTTTTCATTGGTGAATTAAGACATTTACATTGGTGGTTATAACTGATATGTATTGGCTTATTCTTCTCATATTATTTTCCTGTTGTTGGTATCCTGTCTTTCCCCTCTGTTCATTTGTTTGCCCTGCCTGGTGGCTTTTTTCTCTTAGTGTTCTTGGAATTGTGGTCTTCATTATCTCTTTCTTAAATATCCTTCAGAGCATTTTGGAGAGCTGGTTTGGTTGTCATGAATTTCTTCAGTTGTTCTTTGTCATTGAAGTATCTTATTTCTCCATTAATTTTGAAAGATAGTTTTGCAAGGTACATCAATCTGGGTTGGAGGTTGTTTTAGGGCTTGAAATACTTCACTCCAAGCTCTCCTTGACTTGTTTTTGTGCTGAGAAGTCTGCTGTGATTCTAATGGGATTTCCTTTGTAAGTGATTTGTTTCTTTTCTGTAACTGCTTTTAATACTCTTTTTTTGTGTGTGTGGGTACCGGGGGTCGACCTCAGGACCTTGCGCACCAGCAGGCGCCCATGCCACTGAGCGATATCACTGGCCCTTTTCTCATATGTGGGTTCCGGGAGTCAAACTCGGGCCCTCACGCTTGCCAGGCAGGCACTTATGCCGCTGAGCCATCTCACCAGCCCTAATATTCTGTTCTTGTGCTGAATTTCTGGAATCTTAATTATTATGTACCTTGGTGTAGATTTATTTTTGTCATGGCTATTTGGAGTTCTTTATGCCTCACTCATTTGTATGTCAATTTTTAAATCCATGTTTGGGAAGTTTTCTGCCATTACTTCTGTGAAGAGTTTGGTGAAGAGTTATGGTGTTTGCTATATCTCCAGCTTTCTAGTTGACTCTGATTAATCTTATTTTGCTCTTCTCTCCTTCATCTTGCAGCTTTGGGATTGATTTTTATGGTCCCTTGCTATTTTTGAGATATCTTTCTTTTCCTGATCACTAACCACAATCCTGATTTCTAAATCTGATATTCTGCCTTCATTCAATCTGTTGCATGTACTTTAATGGATTTGTAAACTTCTGGATATCTGCTTGGATCTGTTTCATGGCTCTCATTTATCTCCTATGTTGAGCATTCATGCCTTCCATCATTGTTCCTAAGCTCCTCTATTTTTTTTATGTGTGTCTACTCTAGATTCATTGAGCATGTCTTTCATTTTGATCATCATTTCTTTTGTTACCTAAGAGATTATCTTTTCCATACTCTTATCCACTTGTTTTTTCACTTCTGCTGCTGTCATTTCAGAAAGTTCCAATGGATGGCTTCTGATTTCCTCTATCTCATTGTGCTCTGGACTTGTCTTTGGTGGGCTGGAGGTCTGGTGTTGCATTTTGCTTCTGTATCTTGTCATTTTCTTTTTTTTCTTTTTTTTTTTTTTTGCTGACACAAATCAGGACATTTACTTAGAAAATATACATGATGTCATGCAGAGAAAAATTGCCTAAGTGAGATCCCACACACTTGTCAGCTGGCTATTGCAAGACGGGATGAGAACGAAAAAGAATCTTACAAATCTTATCACATCTACACAGAATCAACCCAACCATTAAGAATTTAACAATGTATACAGATATGGATGTGCAAGTTTCAGAGTCATCGTTTTGCAATTTGGAATCTGTTTTACATTCATAAGGTAAGCCATTTTATGTGATACTTATTTACAACTCATAATACAAATGTCATCACATGTTTTAATCACATACAGTACCCAGAATTTAACCTATATGAGCTATTTCTATAAACTATGATTAACCAGACAAAATGCCACAATAAATAATATTGATATGAGATTAAGCTGTACAAGATTATACATTGAATTTTCTTATATAATATATACTAGTTATGAATAAAATTTGTCCACCAGAAAAATATGATTTCCATTTCAAATAATAGGGGCTTGAATATTATGTCTCATTGAATCATTGAGTCAATATAGGAAGTTATTTTAAGCTTAAAATAAGACAAGTTTAAGGTAAATATGCTACAGTTTGCTCCAGGAAAAACCAAAATCTTAAAGTAATATTGATTTATACACATATTAAATTGCTTTTGAGTCACTTTAATGAGATGCATATGTGTTTCTGTGAATATATATATACATATTATGTGTTATAAGGTAAAGTTCTGTTCAGAGAAAGATGCTTAGCTTTTCTAAGTCAGTCATGAAATAGTCTAATGAATTAGCTGAGCAACATAAAGGTGGACCAATTAATTCTGCTCTGCTCAATAGGAACAGAAAAGTTAGTCCATTCTTTTCAAGTAGTCAGTCGAATACTCATAATCACAGTGCCATTTCCTGTTTTGTGCCGTGCCCATTTAGTGAAACCGAACTGGTCACCAGGTTCCTGGCATTGCTTTTCAGAGATGTCATATGCACTGCTGAAGTGCTGAGTAGGTAACTGGTGGATCTCTCTGGATAGGGCTTCTTTCTGCAACACAGCTGGCTGTTGAAATGCTTCCTAAAGCTTTCACTGAGTAGATAAAGAGCGAATGGATTGACACAAGAATTGCAAAAGCTCAGAACTCAGGCAACTAAGGTGACAATCTTGTGGCCTAGAGATGGATCAATCTCCTTGTAGTTGAAAGACCGATACATGTAGAGGATGTGATTTGGACACCAACAGAAGATAAAGCAGCCCACAAAGACCAGGACAATTTTAGCCAAGCATTTCCGTGTTTCCATCTGTTTTTTTAGTATGTTCATTATATTCCCCAGGAAGGTTATGCGCACTTTTAATTAAAGTCTTTGCAATGTGATAATAATAAATGCTAATAATAGCAATTGGTATGAGGAAATAGACCAAAAAAATGAGCACTGAATGAATCTTTGGATGTAATTCATTTGTCTGTGGGTAAGATACGCATGCTGTGAAGCTGCTATTATCCAAGCTTCCAATATGCGCCACTTCTGAAAACACAGCTTTGGGAACCGCCAGCAGCACGGAGACCACCCAGATGCCCGCAGCCTTCACACAAGTCCATATCACCGTGCCTGACATCTGCACGTCCATGGGGCTGATGATGGCCCTGTATCGCTCCACTGAACATAATCGTTCAACAAAGATTAACTCTTCAGTGCCAAAGCAACATCGTCATTTTCTATTTTTTTATTTTGTTTTGTTTTCTGTGTTGATGCTTGTAAATTTCTTGTGGTAGACAGCTTTATCACTAGTACTGAGGTTTCTGTAGGGAATATCTATTCCTCAAAGATATCTTCTAGGTGCAGGTGTTTCTTGGTCTTTTTGTCAATCCCAAGAACCTACCTTCCCAATTTATTAAGAATGAGAAGTTGCTATCTATTTGTCTCAGCACCCAGTCCTTTGATGCTAGACTATGGTAATGTTTATTACCCCAGGTACTCACAGTGTTGTCATACAAGGGAGAAAAACTGATTACAACATGTATGACATCCTGGGTAAAGTAGTTTAATTAGTAATAACAATAACATCAAGCACAGTCTAGCAACTAACAAACTGTGGCAAATATTAATTTGGTATCTTTAACCATAGGAGTAAGCTCTACAGTTACATAACAAAATCCAATATATAACAGTACCTCATATGCAATGAGTTTCCTCTTAATAGAGGATTTTGTCCTGTGTGTGTGTGGGGGGGGTGATTTAAGAGGGATGGGGGACAAAACAGAGAGATGAATGAGGAGATATATAGTAAAAGCAAAGCTGTAGGGTAAAGGATGAATACATAAGTTTTAGGAAACTGGAGAAGAGCACAGGAAAGAAGGAATGAGAGAGGAAGCAAAAGAATACTGAAATGAACCAGAAAGAGAAGAGAGATTGTTCACTTACATGAAAATATCATAAAATCAAGAGAAATTGTTGGGCTGGTGAGATGGCTCAGAGGTGTACGCGCCTGCCTGGCAAGCGCGAGGGCCCGAGTTCGACTCCCGGGACCCACATACGAAAAAGGGGCCAGCGATATCGCTCAGCGGCACGGGCGCCTGCTGGCACGTGAGGTCCTGAGTTCAACCCCCGGTACCCACAAAAAAAAAAAAGAGAGAGAAATTGTTGAGGGAACAGAGAAAGAAGATGAACAGAACAAAACAAAAATAAAGGTAAGAAACCTAAATAGTCAAAAAAATACAAACAAACAAAAAACAACACCAACCAGACTGAAAAAGTAAAACCAATCAAACAAACAAAGAAAAAGAAAAATAATAAAATTCCTCTGGCGTCCACAGTTCTGTGGTAGTGTACATGTCGGATCCCAGAAATGTGCTGGGTAACCCTGCCAAGTTTGCAGTGGGATCTGTGCTGGGTATGGAGCTGATCTCGGCCTCTGGGTGTGGGGGCTGGGACTGAGGTTCAGCTGACAGCGTTCTGGATGTCCACTTCTCCTCACTGTGATTGTCTCCACATTGCTCTCGCAGTTCCATGGTGCCTTAGATAGGAAAAGCCTGGGGCTGCTCCCGGACCTGTGTACAGTTGACTCCTTCTGGACCTCTCGCATCTTCCTCTGTTCCACACCACTGACTCTTCTTACACACTTGTCATAGGGCAGGGCAACTGCCCTTGTCCCGCTGTATTCCAGGGCTGCTTGCCCTCTTGGCCCAGTCTTCTGTGACTGGATGGCTCTTTCCTCATTCCACTCTGGGACTTGGGCAGTGAAGTGACCCAGTACTGTTCTGCTGCTGGAGTTTGCCCCAAACCCTTTGAAATAAAATGGCAGCCCTGCCCACCCACTTCTGTTCCACATGTCTGTGTGCCAAAACACATTACCAGTTCACCTCACTCATCAACCGCTGGCTCTGCTGGGCCCCTCAAGAAACTGTCTCACCATGCTGGGCTGGTCCACCCCACCACTGCACTGGGCTCTGTAAGGTCTTTTTTGAAACATCTATAAGTAATCAAAATCCACCCCAAACACTGATTTAAAATATTGATAATTACAAAGATGCAGAAGATTCTTAATCATGTATATTTTAGCATATATCAAAATGAAAGATTCTAAAACTAAATTTTAAACACAGTGAAATAACGTATTGAACCTTAGATTCCGTGACTTCTGTGTACAACTTGAAAAATGTTAATATGATTTGTAAATAATTTTCACTATGTATATTCATCATATTAAAAAAGAAAACTTTAAACTTGAAGTATCAATTAATTAATATTCAAATCCTACTCCTGAATGTTATGTTTTCCTTTAGGGTTTCCTTAGGATGAAAAGGAGTTGTTATACAAAAATGCTAGCAAAGTGTTATCATACACCCATCCGCGAGAATTCCTCAGCTGCTAGTACAAGAACAATTAGAAGAGCTCACGTGAGCAGCTCTGCATCATTTCAAGAAGCAGTGCACACAACATTTCAACAATATCCTCAGAGGGAGTCATTTTAGCAACAACTGGGAAATACTCACCAGTGATGAAAGTCTGGCAAGAAACTGCTATGGCTCTGGAAATTGCTGCTTTGCACTTTCAGGCATGAAGTATTTTTAGGACTTCTTAACATTATAGTATCAGTAAAGGTATAAGAGGAAAAGAGGGTAGGATAGTGTATTAGCTATATTATTGTTCCAACTAGTGTACTTTTAAAAACATATTATTATTATTATCACCTGTTACCTTCAAAAAATATTGAGTTTTGATATGGTATTTTCATATATGAATATAGAACATTTTGATCATATTCATCCCAGTAATGTATTCTTCTCAAGTTATACATTACTTAAAATTACATAGCATTGGAAAAAATTGTGACTAAATTGTGGTTTTATATAAAAATCAAACTCAAATTTTGAAACATTGAATCATTGTAAACAGTAGTCATTTGGTTACAATGGATAATAGAAGTATAATGAAATAAATGAAGCTATTTTTTTAAAGATAAAATGTTTATGGTTTGATGTGGTGCAAATAAATGAATGTTGTTTTTAATCTGAATTGTTCTTGATGATTTGTTAAAATACCAATTGAGTTGCTCATTACTTTCCATGCCTTCTCAAATGTATTTGGTCTGGAATTGCAACTTGCTATTATCAGACATATCATCAAAATCCTAATGTGGAGATCATTCTATTTCACAGTGTGCAGTAATGTATTTCACAGAGGATGACGTACAAGGCCTTTCTGTACATCACAAAGGGAAAGATTCATAGTCTCATAGAATTTAAATTGAAGATCAAAGCCTGAATTATTAAGACAAGAAGTGCAAAAATTATGTCCGAGGTTACCATATTATGCTTGCCTATTTTTTCTATCTCAATTTTTAAAAACAATATGATAATAAAGCTAGTCTTTCAGATATCTAACAAAGATCAAGCTTAGTAGATAATATCAATTCATGCGAGTCCAATTATTTTGACCAAGAATGTTCTCAATTCCCTTAATGCCTAACCCAATTTAGAACTCTTAGTCAATATTTAGTATTACAGATTAGGAGGCAGAAAATTTTAGAAATTATGCTTGTTTCCTTGGTAAGATTTGTGCCCTACCTTCCTGAAATGTTCTGTATGAAATGGTGTATTTCATTTTCATTTCAATGTTAATTTATCAAATTTTATCAATTATTTGTATTTTTATTTCCATGGTAACATGCCTATGCATGTTCACTTTGTCCTCTGTGCAACCTTCCCTTCAACTCCTTTGAGAGTAGACTAAGGTACCCACATTTCTGTTAACAGCAATATCTGCAAAAAGCTCCTGAATGAAGCTTTAAATGAAAATAGATTGCCTGCATGAAATGCATTGTCCGTATACTTTGCAAAGGAAAAGCCTCTCCTAATGCTTCAAACCAAAATGAGAGAAAATTTAGATAATTCCTTTGCAATGCAAACTAAGTAGAACTGACTGTTTCATCTCAGTATTTGCTTAGGGTAATAATATACATATTATTAATATTATTTTTCTTAAGATGACATTCTTAAAGGTTCACTTAATCCAGTGTCTCTTAATGGCCCATAAAACATAATTTAATCTCTGGGTATTAACTTAGTTAATTAATTCTCATAGCATATGGTCAGTAAAAATAAACATAGTTATTCCATATTTTAAGTACTTTGAATCAAATTAAATCTTTCAAAACTGTTATAAAAACACATCATCCAGATAGTGAGTTGTTCTCATAGTTATTTTCTATATCCTCATTAATCAAATGGAATTTTTGTCATATATCATCGGTTTTACTACTTAAAATTTCAGACCTTCACTGAAAACACACACACACACAAAACTTTGGTTTAGCTGAAAGGGTTTGCTTTGGTGTCAAGAAATTTATCCTGGGCCGGTGAGATGGCTCAGTGGCGTAAGCGCCTGCTTGGCAAGTGCGAGGGCCCAAGTTCGACTCCCGGAACCTACATATGAGAAAAGAGCCGGTGATATCGCTCAGCAGCACGGGCGCCTGCTGGTGCGCGAGGTCCTGAGGTCGACTCCCGGTACCCACAAAAAAAAAAAAAAAAAAAAGAAATTTATCCTAAGATCTATAGTTAAAAGCAACCCCTAGGCAATAGCACATCACATCTGCAGGGCGGGAAATTAAGAGCAAAACTTTTGTTTCCTGTTTAGCTGGTATAAAAAAAGATGAGTGAGGAGAGTTTACTGTAGATATTACCATCTAGTAAGACATTTAATATATCACATGACTTTGAAGGAAAAAAAATTAGTGGTAAAATATTGAAGCATTGCGTTCATTTATACTGACATTAATATGACTGAAACAGCCAATTTAAAGGTTTAATAATCAATAAATACAAATTAGATACATTGGAAATATGCAGTATATGTTACTACCAATGGTAGCCCACCTTCAGTAATTTTTTAAAAGTATGTTTCTGAGATATATCATTATGTACTGGGCAGATATGGGAAATTATTTCACAGACTTTTTTTTTCACAGTGTTTTTTGAATGTGTCTTGATTGCAGATAGAGATTACTGTATAGGTCATTTCTTATGCTGGCTATGCAGGAACTGATCAAAAATAAATTCTGTTCCTTTGGGGAAGTAAAACTTTTAGAAATTAACTAGATTGCTGAACAGGTGGAAAAACAATGTATCTTAATAGAGTTAAAAAATAAAGATATATTTTACAAAGTTTAAAAAGTTACAAAGAAAAATAATACAATTTGCAAGCTCTTAGGTGAAGCATCTTGTTAAGCAGAAGGAGTGGGACTACATTTTGGGTTTATTTTTTAAAGTGAAATTTCTAAAAGTGAATTAACTGGGAATAGCCTGCATACAGCTCTGGGAATTGGCTAAAAATCATGAAACTATTTTATATGTATTCCAAAAGTAAATAAATACTTTGTAAATATGAAAGCTAGGATTTTTAATGTTACAGATCAGAGTTATAAATGTTGAAAAGTCAAATACCAGAATAAATATTATAAATTTGCATATGAGTTTATGGTTAAATATATCAGAACCCTTCCAATAAAAAGTGAGAGAAGAAATGGATGATTCCAAAAATAAGGGAAAAATGCAAGATGGACTTGTAATATTTTATGGTGTCATAAAGTTAGGAAGTACTCAAAAATAATGGGAACATGTCAAAAGGACATAAAGGTCAGCCTCCAGAAAATCCCATTTTCAAATCTGAGGAATGTAAGCATGACGAATAATTGTAGTGATATAATCCATAGAATAAAATAAGTGTGCATCTCTTCTGCTGGACCAGACCTCTTTAATATTTTTCTATTTAAGTCTTCACGTATGCTCTCAGTGATGTGTATTTGCACACCCACACACACACACACACACACACACACACACACACACACAACTTAGCATCAGAGAACTTTATACAAGGGAAATCTTTGCTCCATCCCACTTAGACCAAGCATCTCTTCTGCTGGTCCAGACCTCTTTAAAGGTAAGCGTTTCTGTTCTAGAGTACAGCTACTGGAGGTCATCCCAAAGCTACCACCATTATCAGCTTTTAGCAGAAAGGGTCAGCATATTTTAACCATTTGGGCATTTTGTTAATTATTGCTTCTTGTCACTTTTTCCCAAAAATTAACAGCTGAAATTTGCAGTTAAATCACTCACACAATCATGTATGTATAAATGTAATTAATACATACATACACAAAATGTCCTATCAGGCAATGCTCCTTGCCAACATAATATGTAGCAGATATTCTGGTTAGGTGAAAGGCAGGAGAGAGGGCCTTTAAGTCTACCTGAGACCAGATGTTTCTATGTTGTAGCAGTGGATTCCTATTATAATAAGCTTATCCTCAGCTAACATTTAGGCAAATCTTCAGTGATCCCCAAACATGCAGGCATCCTGGCAAATGTTAATTGCCACTTTGAACATTTTTTCTGCTAATTTATAGTACTTCCTAGAATTTTGTTTTGTACTTCCTAAAACTTTGATGTTGTTTTTTCTCTTCACTTATTAGCTATATTTCCAATTTTAGTCAGAACAACAGATTCTCATATCCTTTTGGTCTCATCAGTCCGGAGTCAAATATGGGAGGCTATGATTCATTAAAAGTAAACATTTAAAAGCTTGGTAAAGTAGTTTTCTTTATTCCCCTGAATTCTTGGTATCCACTACAGATCCGCTTCTGAGAAATTCAATAGTTTATAATGTATTTGTTGACCTTCTACATGACTCAAACCAAACAGCAATAAAGATGGAACATGGGGCTTAGCTTAGTTCTGTCAATTGGAAAATGGAACAGAAGGCAATTAATGCCATGTTAGTCATTCTGTCTTCTGCTAAACCCATCAGATTTCTAAGAGTGTCTGTAATTCTCTGCATAAGCAAATATCCTTGTTCAGTTTAAAGGTACAGAAGTAGTAGATATTGCAGGTTGCTGTCCAACAAATGAGGTGGAAATCTACCACCTGACTGTGTAAGACATTAATATTTTGTGAAAATTAAAGAAATAGATTACATGTTTTGACTTGAAAAGTATTCACTTTTTTGAGAGGAGTACCAGGAATCAAACTCAGGACCTTGTGCTTGCCAGGCAGGTGCTGTGCCACTGAGCTATATCACTGGCCCTGAAAATTATTCACTTTTTAAAGTGTGACTCATGGGAATTCACATGCCTAAAGATTTGAGACCCATTTGTGTATGTAAGAGCTCCTTAATGGGAATAAAATAAATGAACATAAAAAAATTATATTAACCTAATGCACTACAAATGTCCACTCAAATCTACTAGAATATGGGTCTACTCCATCAAAATATTTAGACAATGATGTAAGTAAAATTATGATGACAGATAGTTATTTCTGGAATTATGTAACAATCTGGTCTTGTTTTCTTTGTAAATAAAAGCACAGTTGATGCTTGTTTAAGCTTAGTGTGCAAATGTACATGATGCCAACTGGATTCAATTTATTCTGTCTTAATTTGAATTAACGTGACGGGTCTCTTGACACGTGCTGAATAGACTAATTAGTGCTTATTTGGGTGCACTGAATCAGTGAACATGGCAATCAGAATCTAGGCAGATGTTCATAGTTTCCTTGATTGCCTGAGGCTGAGGTTGGAAAATAAGAGAATCGTTTTGCTGATTTACTTTGGTTACTGTCTGTCATGGCAAGGACTGCATTACAAATACAACTGTTAAAATAAACAGACAATACTGAAGAGTTGTAAAGAACAGACAGGAATACTATTTACAATTTTACCTTTTGACACATTGTACTTCTATGGCTTCTGTGTTCAGGATTTGACAATGGTACAATTGTAGCATACATTAAGCTTCTTCCCTTATTTTTTAAAATCTTTGTTAAATTTAATGTTGCCATAAATTCATTATTATCAGTTTCAAGGATAAGATAGATATTGAGTAATTTTTTAAAAGTGTTCCTACCACCCTTACTGATCTCCCTGTCAAATCTTGTATTATGCATGACTTACTATCTATTTTTGTAAAGAACTAGAACATTACATCTTTCATTGAATACCCTGGTGAATGAATGGAAGACATCAATACAGGATGTTAAACTATACATATCCTCAGATCCATTAAATTTGCATCACACTTATGTGTACTGTGAGAAGCAGAATAGTATGCATAAATCAGAGAAAAAGAAGCAAAATAACAATGAATTATATAAAAATAATTAAAGAAATCTAGAGTAAAATAATTCACAGTTTTTAAAGTGACTGATATTTTAACACATATGTCTGTTTCATTGTGTTTCTTAATATGTTTTTGCATCCTGCCCGTTTTTGTCTGACATTTTATTATTTTATTTTTTTTTATTTCAAATTGATTTATAGAGATTCTTTATACATTTGGATATCAGTCTTCATTGGTTTATGTATTCATGTAAAAATTCTTCTCCTAGGCTATGACTTACTTTTCATATATTTAACAGCAGTCTTTGCTAAATATATCAGTTTTTTTTTTTTTTTTTGCTTATTTTTGTTTTGGATTTGTTTGTAGTGCAGGGAATTGGTACCTCACACTTGCTATGCAAGTTTTCTACCACTGACCCACATCCTCAGCCCTGAAATTTTTCACTTTTAATACTGTAGATTTAGGTAATTATTTTCTTATTGAGCTTACTTAGTCTTATTTCTTGACCAAAAATTCCTTTCCAAAAAAAAATTCCTATGTCTACTCTAGTATAGTCTCTTCTAAATATTTTAAAGTCTTTCTCATAACAGTTTTTCTACATTGAGTTGATATTATGTGTAATGTTAGAGGCAATTCCAATTGTTTTTGCAAAGAAATAATAAATTATTCCATTTTTTACTATTTCTCTGCACATTATCTTTTCATTTCCCTTTCTTTTCTTCTCTTTCTCCTAAATTTCCTATTATAATATAGGTTATCTCATTACTTTTCCTCATATGTATTATTTTTCTTTATTTCTCATCATTTTCTCCCTCTATTATTATATAATAACATCACACCTCCTTTCTGATTCGTCAAATCTTTCTCATGATCTCTAAATGTATCTCTTTTTAAATGTACGCATTATATAATGATATTAAATTATGATTTCAATTTCAGTGAATGTGAGTTTCATGAAGTCATATCAAATAATTTTTTGAGTCTTTTTAGTAATTTTTTTTCAGATTTTACTATATAATAGGTTTCTTATGAGTAGTTTTATAGTACAAAATTCTGTTATTAATTTTAACTTCTGTATCAGCTTTTCCATCACTGAGACAGAATATCTGACACTCAGAACTAAAAGGAGGAGACGTTTAATTTGTTCATGGTATCAGGGTCTTCAGTCTCTGGTCAGCTGACTGTTAGGCAGGAATATCATGGCAAAGGGCATGAGAGAGCAAAGATGATTAGTTTATGGCAGTCAAGAAGAACAGCACAGAAACAGTGCCAGAAAGGAAGGGGCCAGAAACACGTATCGAATTCAGGATCACACCTCCTGACCCACCCAGACACATACAGATGTGTACTCCACCAATTGCCTGGGAAGATCCAAAGCCAGTCAAACTGACACATCATGCTTAACTGTTGCAACTTCTCTCTCTTATATACCTTGATTTCTTTCAAGAAATTTTTCTGACTTTGTACAAAGAAATCCACCACAGCAGATTTTGCTGGTAAGAATTACGCATACCTTGGGTTGCTAACATGTCCTACAAGACAACTATAATTACTGTATTTGTTTTGCTTGGGTATCTACCAGGATAAGCTAATTATTGGTCTGGAACAAAATGATATTAATAAATTGTAGTAAGAAGGCTCATAATTTAAAAGTTTCAGAGGAGAATTTTTATTTAGCTCAGGCCAAAATAAAGAATAACATTTCAGGGTGCTAAATGGATGTGATGATCTCAATTCTGAATTTCCAACTTGTGTAAGCCCCAAGTTCCATCTCTCAATCCTGAATGAATATTAAACTTTCACTATTTTGAAAGAAACAGACATTTTAAACCTGATTCTAGCAAGAACTTCTGTGAAGAAAATACTGGGTTTTTTTCTTAATCCAATTTACTTGAAAATACATCCTGTAACATAATGTTGATGTATATTCTTTTAGTAATTATTCGTCACAAGAAAGGATTATGAAGAAGTGGATGATTATACACTGATTGGCATCCATATTTTGTTCACCTTTAGCATATATCATTCCAATTTTGATGTCAAAACACATTAGCTGTTTTCATAACTTATATGCTGCTTTTCTGTCAATTATAAAGTGTATCAAGAATACTAATTTTCTCTGTCATGTTATTAAAATATCAAGATATTTTGGTAAATTTTTTCAAAAGTATAAGACTAGAGATATATGCAGCCATTTTTACTCAGCTCAAAGAATTTTTACAACATGATGATGTCTAAGAAACTAACATCCAAATTATGACGTAAAACTGTACCAGCACTAGATAATGATGCATTGTCAATTGTAAATATCACTAGACTTAATCTGCTAATATATTTTATTACTGATGCATCTATTTTTATAGGTGATCTAGATCCATAATATATTTTCATTGAAATATCCTTACCAGACTTTTAAACTACAGCTTAAATAATTTTAATATGATACTATGAAATATTCAAGCTAAAACATGACATTTAAAATTCAATTAAAAATTTATTAATAAATTACCCACCAAAATTCATATAAGACACTCAAAATCTCTATAGACCTATTATTTTTAAAGGAACTAAATATAAAATTAAATTTATTTCAGAAAAGATAATTATTCACTAATGAATTCTAAATATTAAGAAAAACTGACAGCTATGTAATACAAACCTACTCTTCGAATACTGTATCTGAAATTTGTTGGAATGTTCTTTTGGATTTATAGTTAACCAGAAAATATTTTTATTTTTTCATAGAATAAACAGCATTAATTTCCTAATGCAGTTATTTGCATTTATCTACAATGGATCTGTTCTAAGACCCCTCCAGTGATGTCTGAAGCAGGGCACACTACCAAAACTTATGTTTTTCTTTTTTCTTATGCAGACATACCCATGATAAAATTTAATATATAAAATAAGTACAGTAAGGGAGTAACAATACCTAATAACATAACAGAATAATTATAATGTACTCTAATAAAATATGACCAAATTATCTCTTTCTTAAAACATTTTATTGTTCTCATTCTTCTCATGATGATGTAAGATAATACAATGTCTATGTGATGAAATAAAGTAAGATAAGTTACACAGGCACTGTGACAGATCATTAAGCTACTATATAAGTGTTACTTAACAATCCCTGCAATACTGTGACAGTCGATCTGATAACTAAGATGGCTACTATGCAACTAATAGACCCATAGCATCTGTAGTGGAGATATGCTGGACAAAAGGACAACTACACCTCAGGTGGGACAGAGAGTGACAACATGAGATTTTACAACACTACTCAGACCCATGCACTACATAAAGCCCATGAATTGTTTATTTCTGGAATTTTCTATATAATATTTTTTAGACCACTGTTGAACTTAGATAGTGGAAATTGCAGAAAGCCAAAAAGGAGGACTACTGTACATACAGAAACAATTTTTAACTCATTTTTTTAGTTTGTTTCTGTTTATTTTCCTTGTTAGCTGTCAAGTGAAAAAGCCTGACAAGAATTCCTTTGAACATGGCTCCATTTGAAGTTCCTTTGCGATTGTTCTTTGTGTATTTACTTTCCTTTGACATCTTGTGGGTATGGTGTCTGAGGCCAGAGTAGAATATTTACAAGTTGGCAGTCTTGGAATATTAACAGGAAAATGATTATATTTGATTTTATCAAAAAAATGTTCAGATAAATGCTCAGTTATTATTTTTTTAGTTAAAGGATTTAATTGATATTCTAATATTCTTGTATTGTTAAGATTCTTTATAATTTGCAAGCAGTCTTTTTACACATATGTAAACATAGCTATATACTTGTTAGAAAGGAGTAAATCAAAAGGAAGTGACAAGGGACAGGTTAGTAGAGTTGAAATTTTGTAAAATATATGAAGTATTTGAATTCTACATCTTGTGTTAGTAAGAAACTGGAGATCAGAGCTGCTGGGTGTAAGGTCTCATGCCTGTCATCCCAGCTGCTGAGGAAGCTGAGGTGGAAGGATTACTTGAAACCAGGAATTTGAGATCAGGCTGGAAAACAAAACAAAAAGATCAGAGACGAGGAGAACGTTGATTTTCTTTTGTCTTTCCCCAAAATTCAAAAAAGTCATCTTTACTTCTTAGGCTTTGTAAAGAGAATTTCCAGCCCTTCTAGATACATTGCCAATCTAAAAGTCCCATATATCATTTTCTGTGATCTTCAATACCTCAGAAATATCTTTCTTTCTCTTTCTTTCTCTCTCTCTTTCTTTCTTTCTTTCTTTCTTTCTTTCTTTCTTTCTTTCTTTCTTTCTTTCTTTCTTTCTTTCTTTCTTTCTTTCTTTCTTTCTTTGAGACACGGTCTTCCTATGTAGTCCAGACTGACCTTGAACTCACTATGTAGCCAAGGCTGACCTCAAACTCGCAGTGATCTTCCTTTCTCAGCCTCCCAAGTGCTAGGATTACAGGTGTGTGCCACCACACCTGGCCCAGACATTTTGAAGTGAGGTAGAAGAAAAACATCTTTCTCCCCAGTGATACAAGGGTGTGTTTACTGTTATTCTTCCCAACATTAAAATGAATAACGCTATAAAGTGTTTCAAAATGTGTAATAATGCTAGTTCCATACCTGTGCTTTAGTCTTTAGCTTATGAATATATGGAAAAATCTTTTGCCTCTATGACTGTCTTTGTAGCTAATTTTGTCATAATAATTATGGATTATGTGTAATTAGACCATATCTCAGCTGCTTCTACATATTATACTTGTATGCACCGTAATTACAAATTATGACAAACATGCTACATGAGCACATGAAAAATTTATTATGTACTTAATTTTACAAATGCCACTTAAACACTTTTTTTCTAAAACCAGGCAAAAAAATAGTGAAATTAAAATATCAAATGACATGCTTGCACTAGTGGAATTTCTATTTATGATTGCTTAGAAATTAGAAAAATGTTATAAACTAACTGTCTTCCATATCGCCTTTAACTTTGGTTGCAAAATTTTTGTTGGACTGCAAATATCAGATTACCTAATTATCATCTTAATAAACTATGCTGCATTCCTTAAGTCAGAAATCATTTCTTGGTCATATTTGGACCACCCCTCCCTCCACCATTTCTTTCTTAAATGCTGACAGAAAGTATTGCTATGGATTGAATTACATTCCTTCTAAATTCATGTATTCGAGACTTCACCCCCAGTAAATTAGACTGTGAATATATTTAATGGTAGGGCCTTTAAAGACATGACTGAGTTTAAAAGAAGTCATTGGCATGTGCCCTGATCCAAATTAACTGCCGTTCTTATTAAAAGAGAAAATCTGAAAAGAGACACCAGCGATGCTCTTTCATGGAGGAAAGGATTTGTGAGGGTATAGAGAGAAGGTAACCATTTTCAAGCCAAGAAACGAGGCCTCAGAAAAATTGCAAAATAGCTGACACCTTGATTGCAGACTTCCAATCTCAGACATGTGAGAAAATAAATTTCTGTTCTTACCGCAGTCAGTGCTTTGGCAAGCCAAGCAAACAATATTAAATACTAAAGTATTGAAGAGGTATAGCAAATGGTGTCTCAAAAATCTAGGAACTCATTTCCGAACAGTGAAGATAATTAAGGGAATTTAGGACAGAAAGAATTGTTTGCAAAGGTAGATAAATTTTATTTACCTATTCTTCAAATATTTATTGAGCCCATCATACAATTTAGACTACTGAGCTGCAATCAGATGTGAAACTATATATGTTCCCAGCTCTCATGGAGTTTACAATTTAGGGAGATTAGCATTCACAAATAAGGCATTCCCAGCAATTGTTCTTATAAGCTGAAAAGAGTGAATAAAGAAAAATAAGTATTATAATAGAGGATGAACGCCTTCTCCTGAGAAGCCTGAAACTTTTAAAAATTCTGATTTATCTCCACTACTGACTTACTATTTATGAATTTTTAAAAATTTACTCGTGTTCTTAAGGTTTAAAATACACATTTTTAATCTAATCTCTAATTACAGATGACATTATACTGTTCGCTGTGTTGAGTAAACTACTTATAATTAAATAAACTAATTATTTTCTCCCACTTATGGTGCCATTGTGGTCACACATTTTATTTTAAGACATTTTAAATGTATATTATTTGTGTTTTTATACATTGTGTGTAAGTTTTGCGATATATTACTAATATTTGCTTTAGAATTGCTTTAGAACAATTAAGTATAAGAAAAATGAATTCCTTATACTTGTTTTCATTTATGATTTAGTTCATAAATGAACTTTGTTGTATGTTTCCTTTTTTGTATGTTTTCTGTCTTTTTTTTTTTTTTTTTTTTTTGTAGTACTGGTGAATGCACTCAGAGCCTTTGAACTGCATCCCCAGTCCTTTTTATTTAAGTTTTAAGACAAGTTTTTGCTAATTTGACTAGCCTGGACTTGAATATGTGATCTTCCTTCCTCAGCCTTCCAAAAGGATTGTGGTTTTTTTGTTTTGTTTTGTTTTGTTTTGTTTTTGTACTAAGAATTGAACTCAGGGCCTTCTGCTTGCCAGGCAAGTGCTGTACTGATGAGCTATATCCCCAGTCCCCAAAGAGATTAAGATGTTGATTTCAAGTACTTGTTTTTCCTTCTATATTCTCTAACAAAATATCTCCTCCTGTCTTTTGTCCAATTTTAAATTTTTTTTAATTTATTACTTTTGACTTTTGCAAGCCCTGTAAATAATCTAGATCTTAGTTCTTTGTTGAATATATGATTTGAAATACTATTTCTTCCATTTTGTAGTTTTTCTTTCTCTTTTCCTAGGGTCTTTCACAAAGCAAAGGAATTTATTTTTTATGAGGTCCAGTTTTTCACTTTGGGGAGTTTTTGTTTGTTTTTCTGTATCATCTTGCGTTTTTGGATCATGTTGAAGAACTTGATACATAGCCTTGGATCTAAAAGATTAGCTCTTTTCTTTTCTTTTTTTTTTTTTTTTTTGCTTTAGTTAATGATCCATGTCAAACTAATTTTGTATAGTTTTTTTTGTTTGTTTGTTTGCTTATTTACCTATGAACATCCATTTGCTTCAGAATGAAAAAAAAAGATCTTCCCTCTACTGGATTACTTTTAAAGCTTTGTCAATAATCCACTGGACATGTTTGTATCTATTTTTAAATTCTCTATTCTTTTCCATTCACCTTTATGTCTGTTTTCTGCCATTACTACAAAATGTTGATTATCTATATTAAGACTTACAATCAGGTAGAACAGGTCTTCGACTTTATTGTTTTTTAAAATAGTTTTAGCTATTTTAGTCACTTCTGTTTCACATAATGCATTTTAGAATAATTTTGTGTGCATATGCAAAGAAAAAGTTTTGATTGACTTTTAATATGAATTGAATTAAATTTATAAATAACTTTGGGACAATTGGAAGTCTTATTACGTTCAAACTCCAATTCATGAACAGAGTATTTGTCTTCATTTTCATAGATCATTGATTTCTTTCATCAGTTTTGTGTCATTTTCAGCTTATAAATCCTGTGTATATGTTGTTAGATTATTTTGTTTAATTTATTAACAGTTTTAAATGATATTGTACCTTTAATTCTAGTGTGCATATATCAATTACTAATATAAAGCAATAGAGGTAATTTCTATGTTTTAATCTTGTTTTCTTCAACCTTGCTAAATGCACTCATTAGTTCAAGGATTTTTTTCTTAATTTTATTGATGATGTTGAAATTTCTACAATCATCTTGTCTGCAAATGGGAACAATTTTATTTCTTTTCAACATCTGTCTCTCTGTATCTGTGTGTTTCCACCGGATTAGGGTCAACTGCAGTCCAGTATGAACTCACTTTAAGTTGATTATATTCCACAAAGACACTATTTCCAAATGAGGACATATTCTGAGGTTCCAAGTGAACTTGATTTTTGGGGAGACACTATTCAACCTGAATTTCTTTTTTCTGCCATATAAAACACAGAAGTGGAGTTGAAGAAGAACAACTCTGAAATGCCAACAGTCATAAACATAAAAACTCCGTAAAAAGCTTCTATTTATAAAAAGAGCCAAGAAAGGAGAAGCCTAGCAGCACAGAGAACTTTTTGACAATATCTAATTGACTCCAACCGAAAATGCATATAGTCTTACCGCACTGAGACCACTGACACCAGGAAAGTCTCAGGGAGCAACATAAATTTCCATTCTGTGAAGCGCAATCAGGGGACCAGCATCTCTGCTGGTGCACTGTCTGAGAAGACTAAGTAAGGACCTAGGACTTTCTCTGGCTGACGATATGCTCTTCCAACTGGTATCCATGGAAACCAATGGGAAATTGAACTCCCACTCTCATTTGCTAGGGAGTAGTAAAACACCCATCCCTCTCCATGGGAGTGATGTCAGAGGCCTATTAGGAGGTCAGAGCTTTCATGCTTGCCCAGTAGTAATTAAGTCACCCCCAATGTAGTATCGATATAGGAGATAGGGTGTGGAAAAGCTGGCTAGGGATATGAATGGGACCTGTCAATTACAAGACCCCAGGGCAACGTCAGGACCCCACCAGACGGGTATGGCATAAAGGAAGACCAGATGCCACAGGGAGCCACTATGGTGAGTTCGCAGGATAGCCTGTGCCAACTTTCTCAAACATAGAGTGTACTTTTATTTTTGCTTTTACCCTCTTTTTCTCTTTGGCCCAGGTTTGCTCTGTAGAGCTGGTTTCTTCCATATGTATTCACCCAGCACTTTTCAAATAAACTTTTGGTGCCATTTTTGGCTTGTCTCATCCAATTCTTTGTTGGAGGCAAGAAGCACCTGGAATACTTTTGATTGGCGAACCATTTCTAAGAAAGTACCCCATAACAGTATAGTGGAGGCTGTGGGGGAGAAAGGGGCTCACCCCCATCTCTATAACCCAACAGATATACCTTCTTCTTTTTGACTTTTAGAATCTTCATGTGTTTGTTTTAAAAAAATAAGTACAGGGCCTTTTGGTTGTACCAAGTGGGAGGAAAAGGGGACGTAAAATGACTCCATCTTTCTTGTAGCAAAAGTTAGCCAAAATTTATTTTAAGAAAATTTTTAGAAGTTTACAAGTTTAAATTCTTTTTTTGATATGTTCAAAAATCCTTAAAGGAGTCCTGGTAAAAATAAATAAGTAAAATTAAAAATATAGTGGCCTAAATGTAACATCACTTCCATATTTTCAACACAGGTAGCAGAGTGGAGCATGGATTACAGTACAGGGGCATAATCCTTAGCAAAGTTCAAGCAAGCTCAGTTTCTAAACTTAGTCTTTGGTAATGATGGAAAGGACAGTGAGAACAAAGTCTAGGCACCTGTCTCTAGATTACTCCAAACTTTACACAGGAAACAAGGGGAGTGAGTGTCTCACCTTTATTCCAGATCTAAATTCCAGATTTCTGAGGTTTCTTTATAAATCTCAATGATTTTGAAATTTACATGGGCTTTATCAAAGCCTGAAAAAAAATAATACCTATTCAGCAATATCATGAAGCCCTCCAAAGAGTAGTGCCTCAGATTACCCTGTATGCATGTAAGCCATTTTTGCTCCTTTGTGATGTCATTCTCTGTCTGAAGTACAAACACTTCTCCCCTTCTTCCTAGTCATTTGATGTGGAACTGACTAAATCAGTGATCATTTCATTTGCAAAATACACTAATGTTTCTAATGTAATTGTCATAAGAATCAAACCAGAAGGTAGTTTAGGTAAACACTTTTACACTGGTAAGATCATATTGGGTTCTTGGCTGCCTTTTCTATTCTTGTTAACAGTTCAAGCTATCCCACAATATAGCCTGTTTTACCTCCTTGATCATCTTTCCCCCTCTTTTTGGGGGATTTTAACTCCTTATGTTTAGTAGCTGGATGATCTGCCAAAATTTTATTGAACTTTTATTTCTCACAGATTGCTGTTTTCTGGACAGCAAGTTTCCTCTTTGATCAATACTTTCTACTCTTCGTTCTGCTTTCTTCCTTCTTTGGCCAGGATATCAGTCCTTTTTTCAGGACTCAAATGTCTGGAAAGGGCAAGCAACGTGAAACAAGCCAGGTATAAGCAAAACTACAGGGAGTGCAGGAGAACACAGCAAGTTAGGTAATTAATGCCAAATCTGAAAGATGGAGTGAATGCTTACTTTTATCATAGTCTCCCAATTTCTAAAAGAAGACAGGTGTTTTAGGTTTTCTGTTTTTTGTTTTTTGTTTTTATGTGGGTACCGGGAATCGACCTCAGGACCTCGCGCTTGCCAGCAAGCGCTTGTGCCGCTGAGCTATATCACCAGCCCGGAGTTTTAGGTTTTTAAAGGATGGCAAATAATTAAAAACAACAACAACAACAAAAGAATATATGATGGCAATGTAATTCAAGCCAAATAACAGAGATCTGAGAGCCAGATTTAGTTCTTTGGGCCCTAGTTTAGAATTTCTACTATAAATTTTTAAAAGATTTCCTTAAGAGGTGTTAGAGGTTATCATGTAAATAGTCCTCCCGTGGCTCATATTAATATCCTGCAGGTGGCTTTGGAGATCAAGTCAATCGAAGGCCCATTTATGGGAGAATCATGTCTCATGTCTTTTTCAGCTCCATCTGTCAAACAGTTCCCCTTGGCTCAAAAATCATTGTCCAGCTGACTGCTGGCAGTAGGACAGGTTTCCCCAAAGATCAGGACACAGGATATCTGCCCACATCCCTCTGTCCTGGGGATGAGTCTGTCTATATGGAACAGTTTATTATGCCACAAGCTGGTATATTGCTGTGCAGCTGCCTCTGCAGAGGCAGCTGAGTGCATCTGTCACGCAGAATCTGCAGACATCAATACTATTGTTATCTTGGGCACTGGGATTTTATTTTTCTCAATACTTTATTTACTTCATTGAACCATATTGAATTTTATTCTGCCTGAGTTGGGTTGTGAGCCTAAATCATCAGCAGGTGCCTTAAATTGTTCTCTTGATGATTGCTTGCTTCTATGTCTGGTATCGTTTTTATCTCTGAAGTACTGCTTTGGACTCTCAGTTTCGGTAGTCAGACCTATGTTTCTCTTCACTGCAGAAGTTTAAGCAAGTCTCTGAGGCATGGCTTCCTCCTTCATTCCTTGTTTCTAATGTGTCAAGCCAGGATGGGCAGCAGCTTGCACAAAATGCTACCTATTTCATAGAAAATTTCAAAACAATGCCAGAGAACTTTCTGGTGTGAGAAGAGAAGGAAAGGGAGCAAGGAGCCTTTTTAGCCATACTTCCAAAGAAATTATAGCAAAGAAAGTGAATACCACTCAGTCTTCTTATCTACCAAGACTTTTTCTCTCAGATTCACGAAATGATTACTGTTTTCCCTTTATTTCATATACTTTCTCTTTCTCCCTGTCATTGAGATGGAATATTCCTACACAGTTTTGGGTCTCAGATTAAATGTCATTTACTCTTAGATGCTCTCCCATATTCATAATTAAGATTACAGCCTTGTTATGGATGATCTCAGGTCTTTATATGTTGCTCATAATAAGATTCATTATTTTTCAACATTATCATTACTGCCATTATCGTTTCTTACTGGTTTTTTAAAATTTTGTTAATATATGGCCCAATTTAAAGTTTCAGAAGTAAGAGATTATGCATGCCTCATATACCACTGTATCCTCAGAAGAAACACATGCATGTATGTCTCACCTGAACCCTTATTATATTCAATTTTTAATTTCATATAGTTCATTCAGACTTACTACTTGTCCTTCCAACACTGTGTTATAGTTGCACAGAGTAAAATAGCCCATTTTGCTCTCCAAGTTCAATACTTACCTTCTCTCCAAGCCATCTTTTCTCTTTCCTGCAGGAGTTGTTTTCTCTCCCCTATCATATCAAAGGTATAAAGTAGGGAATAGAATTTGTTTACTGCTAAATGGTTTAATTTGTAGTGCTTGACACTGGAAAAAATGTTTCTTATTTTATATTGTGGGAATGTGAGATCCTTGAATTCTAAATTTCTAGCAATTCAGTCAAACTTTTTCACTAAGAACATAGAGTTTCTCATTAATAATCATGATTTTTCATCAAGTTTGTAAATCAAATAGTAATAACTATTCAATATTCCACATCTGTTTGCTGGTGCTGCTTTAAAAATGAAACACAAACTCAGGGGCTTAAAAAACAAGAAACGATTGTCTCACAGTTCTGGAGGATAGAAGTTCAGAATGGAAATGTTCACAGTGTCGTTTGCTTTTGAGAACAAGGTGAGATCTCTTTTCTACCTCTCCTTTCATCTTACAGCTACCTGTCTTCTTTCAACATCTTATCACTTTGTCTTCTCTCTATATGTGTTTGTCACTATGTCTAAACTTTCACTTTTTATAAGGACTTCAATCATAATTGGTCAGGATGCATTGTTATGGCATCATTTAAACTTGATGGCCCCTATAAAGATTCTTTCCTCAAATAAAGTCACATCTGGAATTTAGCCTATAGTATACTTGTCATATAATTATTAGATTATAAGGGATACCCATTTTCACTCTGGTTAGGTAGACAAAACTACCGTTCTTTAAAGTATATGATACAAACAGCTATGCAATTTAGAACTGAAACTGTGTAGAACTCATGTTTATGTTGTAGGGGTTCAAAATAAAAACAGCAGTGTGGACTGGAGTGATCCAAAAACATTAGAGACTAATGAAAGCAAGAATATAAACTTCAATAAAAATATAATTTGAATAACATGAAAAAGAGAAAAAAGCATAAGGTATAAGTTAGGAGGGACATCATAAGCATGAATGAATAAAAATGCCAAGTGTATTTCTGTCACAGTGAGCAGGTAACCTGGCTCAGGGAGAGGAAGCACACTGAAGAAAATTAGAAGATTTAATCACATGAAAAATAAAGGTTAGGCTAGATGCAAGCAGTTTTTGGATTTAAAATCTTGTGAGCAGAGTTAATATGTGCTCACAAGATGAAATAGAAGTTTCTGAGCAAAAAGTCGATAGAGATTATGGTAGAAACCAGAATCATCACAATCTTTCCCTTCTTCCTACAATCACACACATTAAAATGTGAATTTCCCAGTTTGCCACTTAAGAAGTGGCTTCTTCCCAGTGTGTCTTCTGGCCTATGACTTGCTTTGACCAACAGAATGTCTTCTGCTTAACAAAGCAGTAGTTTGATGTCCTAACCTTCTGGAAGATGAGAGACCACATGAAGGAAATTCACCAGAAGCAAGGCCATTTTTGATAGCCCCTCCTTGGGAACCCAAGCAAATCAGCCTCCTCTGGTCCAGCCCGAAAAAAAACCTTACTCTTTAACCCATAAACTCATGAACAAGAAAAAGTACTTAATATTTCAATTAATAATCTTTAGATTTGTTTGTTAGGTAGTATTTCTGTGGGAGAAGATAATACAAACTGTGACTTCTAAACAGTTATAAGAAAATAAAACTTGCAGAGCTAGTAGTATGGACTCAAGTGTTTGGATGCATATATAGGAACTGAAGATGCACAATTGCCATAGGCAAGAACAGGAAATTGATCTAAGAAAGACCTCAAACTAGAATACTAATAACAGGGTTGTATAATACTGGACTGAGGAGAAACATTTTGAAAAGAAGACTTGCAAACATTGTAAGTAAAAAAAAGAGGATAAGAATAATTAAGGAATTCCTTGTTTTTCTTTTCTTTTCTTTTTTTTTTTTGTGGGTATCAGGGGTCGACCTCAGGACCTCGCACACCAGCAGGTGTCCATGCCGCTGAGCAATATCACCAGCCCTTTCTTCGTATGTGAGTTCCGGGGGTCGAAGCAAGGACCTCGCACTTGCCAGGCAGGCGTTTATGCCACTGAGCTATCTAATCGACCCATGTTTTTCTAACAAGTATTGCAGATAAGATTTTAAAATAATCTTTAAAAATATTCTTAGTGATATTTTTATGTCACAAGTGAATATATTCCTTAAGTCATATTTTAATCAATTTGTCAAAATATATCTAGTTGTTCATGGCTCTAAAATTAGAAAATTAAAATAAAATCCATAAAACTCATGGCATGGGTAGATGCCAATGAGAGGAACTTACTTTTTGCCACAATAAGAACTCCCATGAGACCACTTTGGTCTTTTAGTAAGGTTTCCAGATAATTCAGTTCCATGGCATATCAATGATAAAGATAGATTAAATGTTTTTCTGTCCAGCTCCTTGGCTTTCTTTTTTTTTTTTTTTGTGGGTACCGGGGGGTCGACCTCAGGACTTCGCGCGCCAACAGGCACCCTTGCCGCTGAGCGATATCACCGGCCCCTTTTTCGTATGTGGGATCCGGGAGTGGAACTCGGGCCCTCGCGCTTGCCAGGCAGGTGCTTACGCCACTGAGCCATCTCACCGGCCCAGCTCCTTGGCTTTCTGCCAAACTTTTACTGTTTCCTTACACTTGTCCTGTAATGTAAATTCAATTCTTCTTAAAATTGGTTTAAAAGGGCCAGTGAGATAGCTCAGCGGCATAAGCGCCTGCCTGGCAAGCGCAAGGTCCTGAGTTCGACTCCCGGAACCCACATACGAGCAAGGGCCAGTGATATCACTCAGCGGCACGGGCACCTGCTGGCATGTGAGGTCCTGAGGTGGACCCCCTGTACACACACACACACACACACAAAAAAAAAAATTGGTTTAAAAGATGTTATATCCATTGAGTAGAGGTTCTTATAAAACAGGTGTAGAAAGCATATCCACGTACATAAAAAATGTAAAAATATGAGTAAATATCTCAGTAATTTTAAATTAAAAATTTTAATTTTATAAGGAGTAAGAAATGAAGATACATTTTTGAATATTTGAGTAATTTCATGGTCATGGGTATGTTTCTTTTTCTTTTTTTTTTTGTGGGTATCAGGGGTCGACCTCAGGACCTCGCGGGCCAGCAGACACCCGTGCCGCTGAGTGATATCACCGGCCCTTGCTCGTATGTGGGTTCCAGGAGTCGAACTCAGGACCTTGTGCTTGCCAGGCAGGCGCTTATGCCACTGAGCCATCTCACCAGCCCTATATGTATCTTAAGAATAGGAAGGGCCGGTGAGATGGCTCAGCGGCTTAAGCGCCTGCCCGGCAAGCGCGAGGGCCCGAGTTCGACTCCCGGAACCCACATACGAAAAAGGGGCCGGTGATATCGCTCAGTGGCACGGGCGCCTCCTGGCGCGCGAGGTCCTGAGGTCGACCCCCCCGGTACCCAAAAAAAAAAAAAAAAAAAAGAATAGGAAAATGACAATGTTAGGTCATTTACAAACATCCCTCATTGCTGATCAGGCAATTTTGTGTCTGTGGCTATGAGGACAAATGTATTTAATGCAAGTTTTTTCATCAGATTTCCTTAGAAAACTATATTTTGCTGATTAAGTGCCTTTTTCAGACAAAAGATTTAATAAAAGAGAAGATTTTATTTCAGGTATAAATTAATGAGTAAAGAAGTATGGATAAAGTATCTTCTTTCGCTCCCTTTGATTCTTGGGTTCTTATGATTTGCCAAAGATTCGCACATCCGCTTTCCTTTTGTTAAACAGATGTGTTAGAGACATAGTAGAGGCTTCAGGAATCCTTACGCTTCTGATAACAGTGCATGTGACTCTGACACAGATTTGTATCACTGCGAGGGATCCGCCTGAGAAGCCTTCTATTCTGCCAGAGTATACACTGTGATTCCCACAGAGCGAGCCTTCCAGATGCTGTATGTGAATGAAGTTAACTAGAATTAAAGATCTTCTGTGTTTAACATTTTCTGCTTCTTTGATGATACATCTCTTCTTTTTTGTTACAAATGAGGATTTTACATGGAAAGAACTAATTTCCATGACAAGACAAGTGCATTTGTGCAGCTTGTTCCCAAAGACAAGAGCCAATTAAGTCAGCAAAATACACACAAAAAAGCTGAAGCAATGTTTATTTTCAGGATATGCAAAATCACCTATGAAACATGATTACTAGACTTTTAGATGTTTTTCCCTTGGAAACACATTAGGAATAATATCAAATGTCATTAAAATTCCTAAACCTGATTTTATCAACTTCATCATTTAATCCACACATGTACTGTACTTTTTAAAAAAGTTACCTCACAGTAAAATTTAAGATTTTTTTTTGTTTTCTTATACTGGCTAACCTATTGAACTGAACATATTTTCAATCTCTGTGTGATACCTGATCACATAATCAGTGTTCTTAGACATACAAGACCCACCATGGGCAAACACCAATTACTTTGGTCTTCCTGTGCCTTAGTTTGGAGAAATCTGCTCTTTAATGTGAACTTATTCAAGGCTGAGCATAAAAAATACAAAAGCCTCTAAAAGAGTCTTATTGAAGAATTATTTAATTGGCTAACTTTTTCAAGAGTAAATAATGTATCACTAACATTTTCTAAAATGAAATACAATATCACTGAGTGAAATATCACACATCACAGTACATCATGAGCAATATGAGTTTTCAAAATGTTATCTCAGTTTTGTTGGAAGTTCCTGTGAATTAGACAAAGAAAGAGGGAGAGGCAGAGATTGTGAAATGTATCTTTTGCATATGGTTAAATAAAATATCTATGTCTGGGTGGTAAAAATCCTCGAGGGATTTTCTACATGGGTGTAAACTGCATCTGCAGTTTTGTAGAAGAGTCTTTTTCTCAGGATGAGGTTTAGATTTAGGTTTAAAGGAAATTAAAGTTCTTATAACAATAGGGTAAAAACCGATTACTCCATAGACTTGGGAAGTAGTATGGAAGATGCAAGAGAAGGAAAATTTACCGTATGTGAGTAAGAGAACTGACAGAATGGATGACTGCATGACTTATTTGAAAGAGCAGCAAGTGGTTGGTGAGGACTTGGCATTGTCTTTGACCCAGATGTCATTACTGATGGGGGCTCGCTGGGGAGGGGGACACATAAGTGAGACAAGGAGCACAGGGTGGGGACCAGGACTTCACATGATGAATTGTCATCTCCAAGAAATTGCACACTGGAATTTGTGAAAATTTCATTATCTGTGATGTTGAAATTTTTCAAAATAGTGGAGGAAATGAAATTATTTATGCTAGATTAAAGAATAAATGGTGGTAAGAAAGTAGAAGCAATGTGTAAAATCTACCTATAATAAGTTTGACTTTGAGGGGCAGGTAATAGAATTATAGATATAACATCTTCATTTGCTCACTTATGTATTTAAAAACATATTGAGTAGTTTAATTTTTCTGATCTTTTTCTAGCTAAATAATACTTTTCACATTAATTATGTATAATTATTTCCAACACTTGCCATCTATTTAATTATTCTTTCTTTGTTTTTACTTGTTAAATTTCAACATCAGCAAACAAAAGTATATAAAGAAATTTTAGCAGTTAATTTCTCTATAAATGTATGCCTTCTGTGCTTGATAATATACATGTACTTTTATTTATATAGGAGACAGGCACTTGCTCATAAGCCTCAGGACATGTATTATCTTAGCAACTCCAGGTTATTTTTATATGTAGCCCCTACAATAGTATAGGAGAAACAATGAGACACAATACCGATTGAGACAGTTGGGCCAATATCACTTATTTCACTGACATTTGTCTGCTTTTCCAATTTTAGTAAAGATAAGTTTCCTTTTTCTATTTGATATATATTTTTAAAGAGTAAGCAACTATAACTTATTTTAAGATATATCCAGGGAGTCTGTAATATTTTGAAATGATGGTTACATTTTCAAATAGTTTTATATTTTTCCTTAAACTCTAAATAATTCAAGCATACCATAATCCAAATCTGTATGGTTACCCACTTAAATTTCTGGAACAGTCCATCTGTATTTGGTCCCCATCTTATCGATACATTCAAATTAGAGTACCTACCTTGTAGATTCTGGAAAGCCTACCAACATACTCATTCTAAATATGACTTTCATTGTGACTTTTCCCTGCTCATGAACCTGCATTCATTCTTTATTATATAGTGGCTAATATCTGAGATTTCTTTGGGTGAATTTCAGGCAAATTAACTTAATCCTAAGCACAGGCCTGGAAACACAGCACCATGTCCTCCATTCCTCCTGCGTCATCAGACTTCATGCCAAACTCATGCCTGCTTCTGGAATTCTCTCATGGATTTCTTACTTAAGTGGGCTCCTCCAAATACACCTATCCAAACCAAAAATACTGAGAGACCTAACAGCTTTTTCATAGGGTACACTTGCAAACTAGCATTTGGTGCTCTTCCAGTTCTGTGATTCTTATCAGAAACTCAGTAATAAAATGTTCTTTTAGATGACTCCTTATATACATAAGGATATAGTGTATATATCTTACAGTACAATTCTTTGTAAAGTTGGTTCTTTAAAAAAAAAAAAAACTATACTGATCCTGGTGATAAATCATATGCTTGGTTATTGATTTATTAATGGTTATGTGATCATCTTGTTTTATGGCATCCATTTTCCATGATTAAATGATTTAATATCCCCTAACTATATCTTTATAAAATATTCACTTAAACATCCAGATGAGACTTTCAACTAACCAAAAATCCAAAATGGGGCCTGTGAGATGGCTCAGCGGCGTAAGCGCCTGCCTGGCAAGGGCAAGGGCTTGAGTTCGACTCCCGGAACCCACATACGAAAAAAAAAAAGGGCCGGTGATATCGCTCAGCAGCACGGGCACCTGCTGGCCCGCGAGGTCCTGAGGTCAACATCCAGTACCCACAAAAAAAAAAAAAAAATCCAAAATGAAAATCCAACTTAATACTACTTACATAGCTTTTACACTTTTAATTATATAGTTAATATATTAGGGCTTTGGTTGTTCTTATTGTTGTCATTGTTTCTTCTTTTCCATTATTTCTCTCAGTAGTGGTATAAAAATCTAATTTTCTGCATAAATAACTAGACAATAATGTAGACTAACAAGTGAACTTAGTTTTTTATATATGTAGAAGTATTTGTTAGTAAATATAAACTTAATTTTGATAATTTATTTTTCTAGTACAATAGTAGCAGTAAGAGAAATTTTATTTGGCAATTTAAAAACATATTTTACTTTATCTCGAATAGGTAAGATGCCTAAACTTGTTTTATTAATAGTTAAACACATCTTTGCACTGTGTTGACTTGGCAGATTAGCAAAGTACCTTAGTTGGCAGACTTGTTTTTTCCACTAAGTTTAAAGTTTGGACATTGTGGTTAGGGTTGAGTAAAGAAGTTTTTGTCTTTTCATATTAATATTGTTTTGTGCTCATAAAAGACTCATTGCCTTCAATGAGTCAAAAAAATGGCAGACAGACTCTTTACACCAAGGACCTTAAAACAATGGTGAATTAAGGTAACTGACAGTTTACTATACGCCCTGACATGCTACTAAGATGGGTTTGCTTGTTACTTTGACCATAGCCACAGGTTTCCATTATGGAAAGAAGGAATGCCTACCTCTTTATATATAACAGATATGTACACACATTTCAGGAAAAGAAAATATTATGATTTTTTTTTCAACAGATGGTGTTACCCTCATATAGGGACTCTAGAGGATGTCATACACTACAGAAAACTCACTATACTGCTGGCCTTTAGACAAAAAATTGAAAATGCATGTGCAGCTATCTCAATGACCAAGGTAACCCAAACTGCAGTTCACTGTACTAATAAATGTCTGGAAGCTAATGGCCACCACTGTGAGCATCTCTTGTAATTGTAGAGGCCAAAACTAACTTGGAGTAATCTCATAATGTCTCAATAAGCTTAGTATTAAAATATTTGTACAAGATTTTCTTTTCCTGAAGTGTGTATACATTTTTGGGGGGTCTCCCTCCCTCTTTCTATATATACATATATATGGAGATTTTCGTATATATATACAGATATTTATATACATATTATAGATTTTGAGATTTTATATATATATATATATATATATATATATATATATATATATATATGATTTTGTTTCGCTTCGTGTGAATAGTCTTATGGGCCGAAATTCCATATGAGGTGTCTATAAGTTCCAATTATTGTAACATGAAACATTTCTGAAATTAATTCATGCTTTTTAAAGGGAAATTAACAGTGGGTTTGTAACTTTTCTCTCTTTTTTCTACCCTGGCCAGTCTCCTTATAAATATTGACTGGTAGATTTACTAGACAGAAAATAAATAAGGATCCTGCAGGGGTTGCTAGGCAGTGATTATTGAACTTGGAATGCTGTAAGCTGGACATTTTTTCAATAAGATCCTTCGCTGTAAATCACCCTGTAATCTACGGGTCTCTGGGCTGCAGCTGCACTGAGCAATGGTTAACCACACAGCCGGTCCATGGAAATGGGACTAGCAAAGTATAAAAGTTGAGAGATTCCGAAATCATATTAAATTCATCTTTCTGAAGAGCAAAATACATCCCACCACACATCAAAACAAAAAGGGACTTCAAAACTAATTCTGATGAATATGGACTTATTGTTTCCAAATCATTTGCAAAGCTCATGTATGAAGCTAATAATTTGTAACTCAGCAGTCATAGGATTTGTATAAGGTTTTGCTTTTCAAAAATTAAATCTTTATAGAAGTTGGGTCAGGTAGGTAGTACATGTGTTATTAGCTACATGGAAGAAATTAATTTATGTGGTGGTGGTAATTTTAACAGTAGGAAATTCAGAGAAGCAACTGCTGTGTATTTAATTCTATATGACATAGAACCTTAATTAACTTTTATATTTTGCAATTATACAGCATGCAGCAGAGTATTTAATATGAACCTAATAAAGCTTAAGCTTCAGGACAATTTTCTTATATGATTTCCTTTCTAAGCCCTCAGAAGTTCTCCTAATAGTCATATAATTGTTAAAATTGGGCAAAATAAGATACTTTGACCATGATAAATTAAGAACATTGCCTTTCCACACCAACTCTTTTTTCCATTATTTCTTGTGTTGGGTGGTGTGGAAATAGCCAATGAGAAGGAAACTCAAAAGGGATTCATTTATTTTGGGTTTGTATAATAAATTTACATGGTGAGGTATAATTATACACCTTGGGTTTTTATAATGAAGGCCAACAATTCTAGTATAGCAATAGTTTTCTGGGATAATCCTATCACCAAATAAGTATAATGATGACCGATGACAGAATTTGTACCAAGGTGTATATGTTTTATGGCAACCAGAACATAAAATTTATTGGCAGCAGGGGAGAACCAGATCTAAAATATATAGAATCATAAGATAGTCTGGAAAATTTTCACAAATTTGATAGTGCACATATGAACCAAATGTAACAGAGCTCTTAAATTTAAAAATAGGGCCGGTGAGATGGCTCAGTGGCACAAGCGCCTGCCTGGCAAGCGCGAGGTCCTCAGTTCGACTCCCGGAACCCACATAAAGGAGAAAAAGGGCCAGTGACATCGCTCAGCGGCACAAGTGCTTGCTGGCAAGCGTGAGGTCCTGAGGTCCGCTCCCAGTACCCACATTAAAAAAAAAAAAAAAAATTAAAAATAACATAAAATATTTATAGTACACTAATCATGTGAAGCAAATATTTCTAAGCTTTTAACAACAGAAAATATTTTTGATCTAGCATATTAGAGAAATTTATTTTAGAGAAATTACAACATTATCTTATGAAGAAACACTCAGAGATTATAGCATATATACATAGTAAAAGTATCATCTATACAGTATATATATATATAGTTAAAATATCAGAAAGTTAACAATGTCATTTCTCAGATTTTCTGGTATTTTTGTAATGAGTACATGCTTGAAAGATTTGTTGTATTTCTTTGTACTCATTCAAAATAGTTGCTTCTGTATTTCATTTTGTATTTGAAGTATTATTTTTCGTAGAGTTCTACCAACTTTTCTATGTACTGGGTCTGTACCTATTGCTCCTTAGCAAAATCAATATTATTCTCTACTTTTCTCAAACAAATAACTTATACATGCTGTGGCCAATACTAAAAGGTCAACTAGTATGCTTTTCTATTTCATTGAACTTTCTTTTGTCCAGATAAAATCAATCACCTGGGAGAAATTATAAAAACTGATGTCATGCAGAAAACCATATTTATATATGAAAAGAACAGAAAAATATAGAAAACTCAGTTTTCCATTCATTCACTCTGTTGTATGCCAAAATTAAGGTTATTTTGTTTAAACAGACAAATAACATTACATCACTGTTACAAGCTAATAATCAAAATATTCTTTTGTTGCTATATATTTTAATACAAATTTAATACAAATACAATCCTTTCTGATAAATATTTTACATATGATTTAAAGATATATTTTTAATGATGAAATGAATACATATTTCAGACTACAAAATTTTAATTGTACAACTTTATGAATTTATGAGAGCAATCTATAATTATTTTGGAAATATAATATTACCATATCTTGTTTAGTATTTTACACCTGGGGAACTTAACTAATTTTTTAAGGTTAATATGCTTATCTAAAAGTACAAGAGTATTCTAATCTGGATGGTCAAGAAAGAAAATCAAAAGCTTTATCTGTAAAAGAAAGTAATTTGGAAACTAAGAAAGAGAATGACCAATCCAGGTAGACAAGATTTAAGTTTATTTATATGACTCACATATCCTTTCTTGAAAGGACATTTACAGATTTGATTTGGAAAATAAAAGAAATTCTGAATAACAAATGTTCATGTTTTATTTGCAATCTTACAAGTATGCTCTTTTGTGATAAATTATCATTTGAAAATGTTCCAGTGGAATCTGATATCAATTAATTTAACACTTCATATAAGAAATAATAAAACATTTATTTTCAAGTCTTACATATATTATTTAAAATAGATACAAAATTCATTTTGTAGTTTTTAAACTTTACTACTATTTCAAGCTATCTGACAGAAAATACCTAGCAGAAAAAGATTTCAATTGTCATTAATAATATGAATTTAAAGCAGTTCACTCTTACGTTCCTTAGCTATTATGTTGGTCAAATGATGAATGAAATTATCTTGAAAAGAAAGAAATAGTATTTGTTTGGCAGGTACAATCATATTTGAAACTACTGTAATATCCAAATTAGAACCTAATTCAGGAAGTTGATTAAAAATTTAACATTGCACAAATTCATAAATAATTGGTTCATTTCCATCTTTAATATTAACCTGCACTGTTGAAGTACACTGATAATAACGTGATGAGATAAAGTAGAGAAAATATGTACACAAGTACAAATGCTTGAAGGATGCATTAATTTTTAAAACAATTTCTCATACATATTTCCCTGTCCAAAAACATAAACTGGATTTTTTCCTCATATATGAGGTTCCTGTGGAATCCTGGATTCTGAAAAGAAAATTCTGAGGTATAGCATTGAATAAAGCATCAAAATGCATGCTATTATAGCTGAAATTCACCAAAGTTATTGTCAACAGAGATGTTGATCGAAGTGTGCTCCCAAAAATATTCCAGGTTTTGCCTAAATCTGTTAGCGACATCAAATAACTGAACTCTTCAACATCAATATATACAAAGGCATTTTATTATTAATCAAAGAAAGGGAATTAGAATCATCAGGAATTACAACTTTATTTTTAAAATACATATATTTATTGCCATCATTGTTCCATAATTGTCATAAAATTAAGAGTCCAATGGGATTCAGAGACACGTGCAAGTTTTGGAGATGGACACATAGATAACAGTATAGAACTGTACATAAAATAATTACAATTTATTAAACACACTTTTTTAGCATATTCTTGATGGATGGGGGTGAGCACCATATTTTTTATGAATATATACTTTTCTCTTTTTTCTCTACAGCACCAAAGAAATCCAAATAGGAAAAGTAGAGATTAGGGTCAAGGATCAAGAATCAGCCTTGTTTCCATCTCAGCCACACAACCTTAGAACTTTATGATTCTCAAGGCTGTTTTCAAGTGATTCTGCCTCCACGAAGGCAGCAGTTACTTCCTACATGGTAAAAGTATACATACCGAGTTGTATTCTATACCATCCTTACTTAAAACTTGCATGTGACATAAAATGGGTTGGTGGCACCAAAGTTTATATTCTGTTCGTTTCATATGTTCTTTCTCCTAATCTTAGCCAAGAAAACAAACTGGACCGACTTCAAATCCACACTTCTGATTTTGATCACCAAAGTCATTGATCATTACATCAATGATAGGTACTTGATCAATTTTCGGTGTATTGATTTCAATCACAGTCTTGTCATAACCTTTTCTGGACTGTAAAATTAAACAGAAGTGAAAAATTATGTGATCAGTTAATATTTTTAATGAAGTTATTACTTTTTCTTGTGCTTCTGAGTCGAGGTAAGAAGGCAAGCGACTAAAGAGTAGAAAATCATATTTGCCAGTAATTTCGTAATTCATTTTATCACTGTGTCACACATAGTTTTAAATATTGACAATTACATTTAACATTTAGCTGGAATTACTCAAACATTGTACTCTAACATATATAGCATAGTTAAGTAGAATCTTGATAAATATAAGTAGTTAATAAATATAATTTAATACAAAAATTGATTTGGTATTGGATCTCATCTAAATATATTCTTACCATTATAATTAAGATATTGTTAAATTCTCTTATGAAAAATTACAATAAAAATTACAAGGCAGAAGGTCTAAATTCAAAACATTTCTGCCATACATTAGTTTTATATTAAACAATTCACTACTACTGAGAATGTTTTTCTCATGTTCTGCTACATGATTTTACTTTCCCATTTTTATTCTAGTGTACCACACTAATTTTGTTGAAGCTGTGAATTTGTTAATTTGTAATTTTGAGTTCTCTTCAGTCATTAGTACTCAGCTAAATCAATTAGGCATTATGTCAAATTCCCATGTGTGTCAAAAAAAATTCTACAGGATAAAGAAAAAAAAACTATAATAGCTCCCAAGCTGCTATAACAGTGTTAATTAAGAAGATCTATATAAACAAAATGAAGTTATAAAACTTATCTAAGTTATAAATTGCACAATCATGATTCCTTTCTGTCACTGTACAATAGTGGATTAAGGAAGTAAATAACATTATATATTTTCTTTTTAATTTCAAAAATAACTAAATATAATACTATTATTATATAACAATGTAATAGTATTCAAATGTGAGAGGTAAAATAATACATGATGTGAGATTGTCTTTTTTTATGGCTTCAAAAATGTGTCTATGTGTATATTTCAGAGTGCTTGTGTGCGTGTATGTGTTTGTGTGTGTGAACATTACCCGTTTCTAATATTCTCTGCCTTAATATGTCAGTGTTCTGCATCATATCTTAATAATAATTGACATCCATTTCGTGAGAGAAATCTGGCTTAGTGCCAAACTAAGGCTTTTCCATCCTGCCTCTTGTGTCTGTGAAAGAAGGCAAGTGAGATTATACTCACCGCACAGCCATCATACAGTGCTTTGATATAAGGGTTGTTATCATAGGACATCTCCTCATCATTTGATCCCAGGAACCGAAGTGCTTTGTCATAATTTCCTGCCGACATGTCATACCAGGCAACAGACTGATGACAGTTGTAGGTGAAATTTTGCCGAGCAGAAGCAGTCAGAAGTTTTAGGAATGTCATTTGTACCATGTTAATGGCATTTCCTTCAACATCTACATAGGAAAGCTGGAAATAAAAGAATGAAAAGGCACATAAAGACTCTTTCCCTCTTACATTGTAAAGAATAGATCACTCTTGACAGTAAACTGCATGTAGATGAGTTAACAGACCTACTTTAACCCAGTGAGAAAGAGAGGGTCAGAGGAACTACAGACAGGGTTTTATGAACTCAGAACTGCCTCCAAATGTCAGTTACTACTATAACCACTGCTTATCTTTGATAAAAATCACTTCATCTCTAGGCTTTGGTTTCCTAATCAGTAAACTGCAAGAAAACAAAGCTTCTGATTCCAAGAAATATTTCGTTACGTTTTTGTTTCTTTTTTAGAAAGGTGATAAAATAGTGGAACAATGAAAACTAAGGAATCTCAGTGCAATGTTAAGATTAGCTGGTTTATGCTGTTTGATATGCTGGTAATTTTCAAAACTTTCATAATATATTTATTTGGTCCAAACCTTCAATCATGTTCTTGCATGTTTTATTTAGGGGCAATAGTTTTATAAGGTGTCTAATTTGGGTCCTCTAATATTCAACATGGACATGTCTTTGTCCATTCTGAGATGATGTGGGAATTCACAATTTTATCACCAGCACAAAATATAATGACCAAGATAACATGAGTGAAAGCTTGCTGAGTCGATTTTTTTTTGTATGTTTAGCAGGAAAACAGTCTTAATTGTAAATTATTAGGACCTGTCCTATATCATTTTCACAGATTATTTATTGGGTATAGTTGAATTATCTGAACATAGGTGAACTACATACATCTACATTTTTAAAAATTAAAAATTTTTTCAGATTAATCTGTGACTTTCCTCTTTATATATCATTTTACTTATTCCTTGCTGATTAACAAATCATAGGATGAATCTCCTTAGTGAGGTTAGAAAAAATTCTATTTGAGAAATACACTGTAAAGAAAATGAGATACTTCAAAACAAAGCAAACACATATACACACAGTTTTATCTGCATATTTCTTTAACTCATATACAAATAAGAATGTAAGGTGAATATTTAATACATATCTTGAAGACTGAATTAGAAAATGTTAAATCAAATGGAAAAGTTCATTAAAAGTCATTAATGTAGATGGGTTTGTATAAGAATAATAAGTGCATAAATTGTCAATGGAAAATAATAGCTTTTTAAGAAAAACATTGGGTAGTTGAATAATTATAAGAAAGACTTTAATTGGAATAATTACTAATTAAAAGTAATTCAAGGGCCGGTGATATAGCTCAGTGGCATAAGAGCCTGCCTGGGAAGCAGGAGGTCCTGAGTTCGACTCCCGAAACCCACATATGAAAAAAAAAAAAAAAAAAAGAAAAGAAAAAAAAAGTAATTAAAATAGCTACACAGATTTTGAACAGCTTTTAATATGAATTTAGTTTTCATATCTCATCTTAAAATATCTTTAGAAAATTATTAAACTGAGGTGGTAACTTTATGGAACTATTTAAGTAAATTTGCATTATAACACAAGTAAAAGGTAGTCATTTTGCTATATTCACAAAGGTTAACAATCAGAAAAAAATAAAACACTGCACAATCCAAAAATTCTTACAGAAACAGAAAACCAAAACCAAAGTAGTTTTCAAGCAGACAAAAAAAATACGAGTCAGAGAAAATAAATGGTTATTACGTTTTTTATCCCTGTTATATTTGAGCATATTCCATCCCATGACTATATCAAGTATTTAATGAACTTATTCTTTGGTAATTTTTAAAATTAAATTTAGTGTACAACCATTTGCTCTAATAAAATATTGTAGGTTGCTTTAAAATACCACAGTGGTACGACAGGTACTAGGAGGAGCAATCTGTAAAGAGCACATGGAATCCTGCTTAATATAACCTATATTTTCACAGTCAGAATTGAGAAATAATAATCGGAGCTTCCTTTATGGAGTTCGAGATAAACCATTTCATTTTGAGGTAATAACATACCAGTTTTCCTCTTTTAAATTCGCTAAACCAACTTCCTGGTTTCTCTTTCGGCCATGATGAAATTCTTACCTGTTGTAAAGCAACCAGAAAATTAGAGTAGGTGAAAATTATGAAAATTATCATAAATATATCGGTAAATTTAGCAAGATTAAGAAGCCAACCAGCTTTAAAGCTAATATCACCTTGGTATTACACAACTGAAATAAAGAGCAAAATTTGACAGAGATCCTGTCAATGTCATGTAATGCAAATTGAGCCATTTCCTTCCTGATCTCTTTACTGACTGAAAAAGAATGGGGGAACCAATCTGCTAAAGGAATTTTAAGGGCTGTAGAGGATAGCAGTGGAACTCTTAGGTAATCCCTTGCAAAGAAGACCTTCAGAATGTCCATTGGCATCAACTAATAAGGCAACACTGGCATTGTGTAGCCAAGACATTCTGAAAATATCTAGGCAGAAACCAAAGGTGGGATGCTTTGGAAAAGTCATTGGCAGTAAGAATATTTAGAATCTTTTAGAGATGTCCATACATTGATTTTCTTTGTAATAATTAGCCAATTGTATGAGTTTATAAGAGCCCAATACAAGGATTTTGAATAACCAGCGTGGAAGAAGGCATTTTCCATTGTTCCACATTTCTCCAGGGTTGAGGAGTTAGTTTTATTGCCATATGTCAAGGGAGGTTGGGAGATGGAAGTTTCTTTGTTTCCTGCACCTCTCTCCTCTCTTAAATCAGACACAACTTAACTTTTCTTATAAAAAGACTTGCCTCACATAATATTACTTGCTTTGTCTTAAGGGTTTCTGTGCCCCTGTAAGCACATGCCTAAAGAAAAATGGGATACAATAAAGACAAAATATCCTTCCTATAAAATGTTTGAAAAAAATACTATTATGTTAATAAAAATCTTTCCTTATTTAATAATTTGTGTGTAAATTCTAAAGATAGAATTTAAGTGATACTGATACTATTAAGTGAAAATCAATAAATATGTTTGAAGAGATTATATATTTAAAACATAAAGAATAGTCTTATTTTGCATAAAAGATTAAATTTTCATAAAATTTTGTGTTTTAAGCATAATATGCAGCTGTGAGTTCTATCATGTGGTAATTGGGCAGAAGACTACTATCCATGAACTCAAATTTGAAATTCAGCTATGCTGTAACATAGAAAGTGATAAAATTTTAGAGAGCAAGCAGGTGCCTAAAGAATACATCTGGGTAAAAAAAGAAAGGAAAGAAGTATTTGTTAACTCTGAGCATCACTTTGGTGCCTTATTCATGTTTATGCAAATGGATGCTCTAATTACCCTGTAAGAAAAGCAGATAAATGAAAATATGACAGTATAATTTTCCTGTTTAGTTCAATATTGCAAAAACATGGCAGGAACTGTAAACATCCACCACCAAAACAGATTGGTACTTACTCCCTCAGATTTTTTGTCTGGATAAATGCAAGTCTCACCACCAGATGTGAAATTGCAATAAACTTTGAAGGAATCTCCTGAACAACCTTGGTTAGGATCAATCCAATATTCACCTAGGAGGTAGGGGGAAAATGTTACATGCAGATTCATTGATAGCACAAGTCAAGGGTATTAAATATCAAATTTTATTAGGAAAAAATAGGGAAAATGAATATTCACAGCTCTCTTTCCTTATATTGTTTTGGCAAACTAAATGTGTATTTGAATAGTTAAAAGTGACCTTATGTCTTTTCCTCCTCAAATCTTTGTAAATGGCCCATATATTCAAACTAGAATACTTTTTTTAAGTTTTAGCATACCAATCCACTTTTAGGTTTCACCTTAAACACCACTTCCAAAAATATTAACCTTCTGTTTATCCATGTGTAGCAAACTGCATGAACATTAGAGTCAGAAATACTTGAACCTTAATCTTATATGCACTATTTCATTTTTGTAATTTGAGTATAATAATCCATATATTTTCTCCTGTCTTATTCATCTCTAATAATGGCAGTTAAAGTATCTATTTAGCCTCCGAGATCATACATTTGCCTTATTTTATAGTAAAAACTTATTGTAATAATATCTTGTTATTTTTCAAATAGGGTCCCAGAAGAAAAGCTATTTACATATTTAAATTCAACCTGATATTAATGTCATTATTGAAATGCTGCAGAACAAATGTTATCCTGTGAGTAATCATGAGCATTATTTTGGTGTTATGTGAATAAGTGTGGTAAATAATGGGAGAAATATAGTCATTCTTTACATAAATGATAAAAATGTTATTAACTGGAGTTATTAGGAGACAAAATTGATATGCATGTGATAATTACCTTGCTTTTTTCCTGCCATTTTTTATGCTGCAACATCAATTATTAATTTGAATTAGTTAAATGTAATAATCATGAACTTTTTACTTTTTAAAAATTCAAACAGCTGGATGTGATGGCACATGCCTATAATCTCAAGAGTTCAGGAGGCTGAGGCAGAAGGATTGCAAGGTTGCAAGCTGAAACCCACCCTCAGCAACTTAGGGACTTAATGAGACTCTGTCTAAAAATAAAAAATAAAAAAAAAGGTTGGGGTTGTAGCTCAATATGAAGGCTCTGGGTTCAATCCTCAGTACTCGGAAGAAAAAGAAAGAAAAAACTCAAATTCTATAAAAGTTCTTAGTTTTGAAATTAGCAAAAACTACACATATCTACTATTACACATAAACGGAGAAAGTACTTTAATAGCCAACAACTTCTAATATTGGTCAGGTAGCCCGAATATCATACATTTGTACTTTTTTGCCTTTTGTTTTTTTTAGACAGGGTCTTGCTTTGTAGTTCAGGCTGGCCTTGAACTCATTTTGTAGCCCAAGCTGGCCTCTAACTTGTTGCAATCCTCCTGCTTCAGGCCCCCGCGTGCTGGGATTACAGGCATGCACCATACCCAATTCTTTTTCTAATTATATCATCAATATATTTACATCTGAAACAAACTGGAATTCCCAGGAAAAATGCTCAAGTAATTAAAAATCATACAAGATTTTTGAATCCAGCAGAAAGAGCCACATTGTTTTTATTATTTTATGTTTTTAAGAATATGTAATTTGAATTACAGGGGAAAAATAATTTTATCTGACTTCATTCAGTAAAAAGTATCATTCAATATTTTTTCACATATGTTTATAGCTTAATTACAATATCTTTGTTCAAAAATAGTTTGGACCATGTGGATATTATTTCAATTTGTCTCATTTATCCACCTCTCATTTCTACCACCATAGTCCTAAATCAGGCCACCATCACATATTGAATGGATTAGTCCACAGTTTCTTTTTTTTTTTTTTTGGTGGGTACCGGGGGTCGACCTCAGGACCTCGTGCGCCAGCAGGTGTCTGTGCTGCTGAGCAATATCACCGGCCCTTTTTTCGTACGTGGGTTCCAGGAGTCGAACTCGGGCCCTCGCGCTTGCCAGGCAGGCACGTACGCCGCTGAGCCATCTCACCGGCCCTAGTCCACAGTTTCTTAACCAGCTTCCTTTGATGACATTTCCCCTTTCCAAATCACTTCAAATCATTTTTTTAGTTTGCTCGCTATTGTTCGGCCACAGTGACATTCTTTCAGTTTCATAAAGTCATCAAGATTTTGTATACTTCAAAATTCTGCAAATGTTCTATACCCTCTGCATAGAATACTCTTTCGATTCTTAACATGGCAACTATCTTGTAAAGGTTGCAGCTTAAATGTTACCACCTTATATATTAACATTTAACTTACCCAAAATGGAATCATTCCTTAATTATATAAATACCCAATATGTATAATTACTATCATAATATGCTATCATAAATATTTTATACTATCTATATACCATTAGATAATAAATAGCTCAAGTCCATTATTCTTTCTGTTTACCTATGAATCTCTGCATGAAGAACAGTATACCCTGCTCAATTGATAAATAAACAAATATTTAATCTTATTTAAATAGCACGTTTAAGAATTAATGGACCACGTTAATTTACATAAACTACTAGGTACACTGAGCTTACCATTCCTAAAGTTTACAATATTTTTCTCATCTGTTCTTGTTCTAAATCATATATGGTTTTGTAATTCAGTACAAGCTGTAATGTTTTATACATAGTCTTCAGATTACTTTATTCACCAAAGCCTGAAGTGTAAGAATCACATCATACAGTTATATTCTCTATTTTTATCTAAATGTCATGCAAACTCTATAGGACTTTGATGACTGGCAAAGCATATTTAAACTTGGGTGTAGGAAAAATTTTCTGGCACAAGCTCAATCTAAATCACCTAAATACTTTGTTTACATACTGTCAATTGAAAGTGTCTTTCCATAAATTACTGAACTAAGTGTATCTTTTTCAAATAAACATAAGTTTGAAGACTTTGGGTACGAGTTCACATACTACCTGTGTTTTAGTTGTTACAGGCTGTGCTTGGTTAACATTTGTATGATATTTTTTTTATGATGTCTGCTTATGAATTACACTAGACTTTTCTATTTGTATCAACTATTTAGATCTCTTATAAATTCATCATATAAATGATAATGCAAAATAATATTTTCTTGGCACTAAAGGGGAGGGGCAAGATATTTCAATATAAAGTGAAAGATTTCAGATCAAATGAACATGAACCACTTGTTAGTTTATTAGTTGGATGACTTTAGTCAACTAATTTAGCATACTGGAAACTGTTTCCTTCTCAGAAAAATACATATGAAAAGGTTTTTTCAAATAATAAGTAATAAATTATCCTGATTATCATTATTAAATAAGTTACTTACAGTTGTTTTAGCTATTTTGTAGAACTGAAAGATAAATTTTTGCCCCAAGTTATCTGGATTCTTAAAGAGACTGTTCACCAAAATTTTCTGGCTGATACAACAAATGCTCATAAAGATGCTTAATATTACTCATATTGTTCATATTAGTATAAAGTACTAATCATATCAAGGTATCAATATAAATTAACAATATCAATATAATAATTTCGATTCAAAATTAACCCAATTAACATAAAATAAGTTACTAATAACCATATGTCTGATAATTGTGTGTGTACATATGTATGCATGCATAATATCCATTCTGTGAGGTATTTACGAGACGAAATACATTTGTGTTAGCTATAATCATCTAAAGATGATTTTGTCACAATCTGATGAAACTTTATTTAACAGACAATGATTTCCCAAGACAGATCATCAATTAGGATGTGTAAATGACTTTTTCTGTCCACAAAACTTGAATTAATAATGATTTGCTTCAGTTTTATTTAGAGACTATATTAAACATTTAATTAGAACTTTACTGAGCTGACAATGCACTTCAGTAACTTGGCAGCTCAGTACATTTGCTTCGTCATGTATTATTAACATACCATCTGGGAAGTCAGGATGGCTGAGTTGTAGGTCTTTGCAAGTTCGGGCAGGATTTGTCTGAGTACCCATTGGAAACTTCATATGCTCAATGTCTTGTTTCAGGGAATTAAGTGAACCAAATATTTCCTCCATTCCATCTGAATAATCAAGAATATTATCACCTGCATCTGCTTGTATGCTTTCAGCATGTCTTCTGGTTTTTTTGGGTGACAGGATAGGTAAAGGCTGAATGACCTCGCCAGGAGGACCCTGTAAGGAGAGATAATGTGAGTGCAATTGTTCATAAAGTAAAATATTCTGAAAATTTTGTTATTGCCAGTATGGTTTTTGTTAGAAGAAATTATGGTTGGTTTGTCTTTCTTTCTTTCTTTCCCTTTTTATTTTTTTCCTTTCTTTTTTATTTTTTTGTCTTATTGAGACAGGGTTTCACTATGTAGTTCTGGCTGGCCTTGAACTCACTTTGTAGCCCAGGCTGGCCTCGAACTCGCAGTGATTCTCCTGCCTCAGCCTCCCGAGTGCTGGGATTACAGGCGTGCACCACCACGCCCAGCCTTGGTTTGACTTTTCAAAACTGAAAAATATAAAAGTGAAATTATAAAATGCAATTTCTTCCAAGAAGTATCTAGTGGAAATATTAAAGTAGTTGCAGAAGTCATTTGATTCATGGTACCTTACACATTAATGTAGTGCAGGGATGTGTTATATGTTACTCTATTCCTGCTAATTAGGCCTAATTTAATGTCATATCCACAACTATATTTTAAAGTCTCTGGAGATTAGAACAGCATTTTAAGCTCTTAAGCTACCTAAAAATTACTGAATTTCATAATAATTCAGAATCTAAAATCTTAAACTTAAAAAACATGCACATATTAGCATGCCTTAATTTCTATATTTTAAATATTTATAAATTAACATTTTTAAATAAATGCATACATAATGTACATATATATATATATATATATATATATATATATATATATAAGAGTCAAATCACAACAAATAGTCTATACTATTGTGGGTTAAACTGTACCTCACAAAAAATCAGATGTTTAATTCCTAAACCTCAGTACTTCAGAATATGATTTTATAGGATGAAGTCCCTGAAGATACAATTACATAAGATGAGGTAAGTAGGGTAGGATGGAATCCAGTGTAACTGTTATAAAAAAAGGGAAAATTTGGAAGCAGAGGTACATATCAAGAAAAGACAAAGTGAAGAAACACATGGAGAATTTAACCCAGAAACCAAAGAAAGAAATTTGGACAGATATTTCCCCACAGATATTTCTCCACATCAGAAGAAACCGCTCTGTTCACATTTCAATCTTGGCCTCCTAGCATACAGAAATGTGAAGTAATTCATTCTGCTGTTTAAGCCGACCTATATGGCGGTATTTTGTTATGATAGCCATAGCAATCTAATACACATATAGTTGGAAACATTTTAGCTCAACAAAGGTCACTAAATATTCTTTCACCCAGACTTTTTTTGGGGGGGTACCAGGGGTCGACCTCAGGACCTCGCACGCCAGCAGGCGCCCATGCCGCTGAGCGATATCACCGGCCCTTTTTTCATATGTGGGATCCAGGAGTCAAACTCGGGCCCTAGCGCTTGCCAGGCAGGCACGTATGCCACTGAGCCGTCTCACCAGCCCAACTTTTTTTTTTTTTCCTAGAGTCAGATATGAATTGATATTTGTGGCATCTAATTAGTTGGTTTCATTAAAACAAAAAATAAATGGTTCTTTTGAAAAACTAAAAAGATTATTATAATATGTAATTACACTATATTTATACTGAAAGAGTGAAATAAATTCAAGACAAGTCTTGGGACATGGACTTCACTGACATAGTTGTATTTTCTGTATACTCAGACTTTTGGACAGAACATGTGCTTTTCATCCATCTTATGAATTCAGAAAGATCAATACTATTTTCCAGATACAAATTATCAGAACATCACTCTTGTTTACATGTACCTACCGGAGGCCCAGGAGGCCCTGGAAGACCACTGTCACCCTTTTGGCCAGCAGGTCCCTGTTAGAAAGAAAAAAGAGAGGACATTAAGAGAAAACAAAGCAGTGCAACAGGCTTCATTGAAAAGTTACAGTGTCCAAGGGAAAAGTACTTACAGAAGAGCCTTTATTACCCTTTGGGCCTTGAGGACCCTAGAAAACGCAAAGGCAAAAGCATAGATCAAAATCTGAATCATTTGTGTCTCTTTGGTACACTTATAACTTAACGGTACTTTATGAAGTTCTTTTCTCTTATACTTACTGGTAAGCCGGGAGGACCAGGTGGGCCTATGGGGCCAGCAGGACCTGGAATTCCCTAGAGGGAAAATCATCCAATTTAATGAGTTTTCCTCCGCTATTCCATTTTCATGCTTTGCATAAAAATACACATTCTAAAAGTTAGAGAATTTGAAAATACTCAAGCATAGGATACAAAATTTCCATTGGGAATCAAAAAACAATTTTAAAGTAATTGACTATTTCCCATTTGCTATAAGCTTTCATAGTAAGTCTATAATATAAAGTGTACACATATATATCTTTATATCCTGCAGCCTTTAGAATAACATTTGCAGATGATAAGGATTCAATACTTCTGAAATGTAATTTTTATGATTTTAAACTTAAATCATATATTACATTTATGTATTCCTTTTTTTTTTTTTTTTTTAATGTGGGTACCGGGAGTCGACTTCAGGACCTCGCGCTTGCCAGCAAGCGCTTGTGCCGCTGAGGGATATCACCGGCCCTTTTTTTCCTTTATGTGGGTACTGGGAGTCGACCTCAGGACCTCGCACTTTCCAGGCAGGCGCTTATGCCACTGAGCTATCTCAACGGCCCACATTTATGCATTCTAAAGTTAAATGAACATCTTTTTGAAAACACCATTGACTAAAGCAGATTAGAATAAAGATGCTCTAAATTACTTATTTGATCATGTCTAAGGGAGTGTGTGTGTGTGTGTGTGTGTGTATTACAGGAAAAGAGTAGGAAAAATCATTTAGACTTTTACTCACCCCATCCCCCTTTGCTCCTGGAGATCCTTGGGTTCCAGGAAGCCCTCTGTCACCTTTTTCCCCTTGCTCTCCTGGAGGACCAATCAGGCCAATTAAACCAGGATGTCCCTTTGGGAGAGACAGCAAAGCATTAGTAACACATAAATTATAGCCATCGTTCAATTCTAGTCATAAAATATTTGTACATCAAATTCATGGAACATAAAAATAAACAATATAAAGTATATTAAAGTTACTCTGCTAAATGGAATGTTGAGTTGAGATTCTGTCCTCACTTAACTGGATCATTTACTGCTTACATTAGGTCTAGCCTTTATTAAGGGATGAGAATATTACAGAACAAAATGCTTTCTAAAAATACCATCTTTAATGTTTCACTTGAGGATCCTTCAACTGAAAGGGCTCATTAACATCCACATGTAATATTGGTGACATAAACAATCTAAAACTCATTATTTCAGTAAGAATCTCATTTAATATGAAATGTTTTCTATTCTTTAGGGATTGTGCAATCTTTAAAAGGCATTTGGGGATTTAAAAATAATACAAGCAATATTAATGCCATTCTTAAAAAGGCTTATTTCTTCTATTTGATGCAATGTAGTATAAATCCTAGGAGATCAAATTACTACTTGAAAGATAATTGTACTTTATTTTTAACTTTCATGCCCCAAAACATAAAATTGGCCAGTTCCTTATTCCATCTGTTTATTTTCTGAATATTTAGTTTAGTATAACCATATGCTCTTTCCATATGGTTCCTAAAAAGGAGACATGGAGAAGATATAATACTGAAGTTAGTACATTTTTCACAATTACTTTGCATACTTTCTCTTCTTTAAATATGCCTAGGAAGCTGAAAATTGGTAGTTTTTTCCCCATGGTTAGAATGACAAAGATATTTTAAATTTCCTTTTGAGTGATTTTAATTTGCAAAAGTAATCACTGTTCCTATTAGTATATCAGAATTATAATAACACATTCTTCTCACCTTTTCACCCTTGGAGCCAGGGTCACCTTTGAGACCAGGTAAGCCGGGAGGTCCCTAAATAACAAAAAAAGATAAACACATACAGTAGGCAAGAATTAGTCATAATACTATTCATAGAGTTAGGATGGTTGTGGAAACAGAGAGCTTCAAAACCAATTAATAATGATTACTGCTAACTTATTTTTCAAGATCTTATATAAATCTATATATTTAAAACACCACAGTTTAATCTGTGATTATTTTATTAAACTATGACATTGATAATTTTCAATAAGTACATGAGCTTAGAAATAGGGCAAGGTTTACATGGATTTCAATGGAAGCAGTATATTTTGATTATGTTGTTTAATCAAAGAGATTAAATTATACATCCAGTCAATGAAATATTTCTTTGCTAAATTCCATTTCAAAGGTTATAATATTTTCAGTAAAATTTAAAAACCCTCAAATTTATACTAGTCAGGTTTTCTTTGAAAATCACAGAAAAAGTTACATGAGGATTTTAACACTTTGTATTTAAATAACAACATTTATATGTCTTAGAATTATATAGAATAAGAATACAACTTCTGTATACACTAGCTTGAAACAGCTGTGCAATTCTAGGCTATCATCAATTTTCTAAATTATACTCTCAATTCTTACTCTGTCCTCTTGCAAATAAGAATTATTTCACTATGATTCTTAGAGAGAGATACATACTAAGAACACCTAACAATTCCAATGATAGTTTGCATGCAGCAAGTTCTTATAGTAATAGATCTTCAGTATTCACACCAATCTTGATAAAAGAGCTATTTGTGTCCTTTAAATTGTGAGAAACTGGGTGATTCAAATTGCAAACACCAAAGCAAAAATTCAAACCCAGGTCTGTGGCTCAAGTCCAAGACAATTTTAGTATATCTCACTGGACTCGGAGTGATAAGAATGAGCAATGAGATGATGGTCCTACCGCAAGAGGTAATACAGAAGATATTCCAGATGAACCTTAAAGCAATTTAGCGAGCTACCAAAAAAGGTGAGTCTCCAAAAAGTGGACCATACAGATGCTGAAAGTTTTCAGGACAGGCTTCTACACAGAAGACAGGACTGTGAGAAACATTCATTAAGTGACTTTGAGGACAAAAGTCAAAACTTTTTGAATATTGAATTGAAAACCCTTATACATGAGTCAGAAATGGCCTTGGTAAATTATCATACAATGTGTTTAATTGCCAAAATATAAATATTTCAGAGCATATGGTATGGGATGATTTTTCTTTTACTTAATAAATTACTGTGAATGGAACAGTTGAAAAATCAAGAATACCAGAAATATCAAGGGGACTTACCCCTTGGAAGATTATGGGGAATAACTTATTGATTAGGATTCTATGTCTCAGAGGCATGGGAAATGCCATGGATTCTGATAGAATTTTAAGATGATCAAATGTGATGTCATTCATTATATTAGTAAAGAAACAGAAATCCAGAAACAGTAATTTTATGAAATCACAAAGCTTGCCAATGGAAAAAGCAAGAATTCAGCCTCAAGTCTGATGAACCAACGTTGTTTCCTTCAAAGATAAATACTTTCTCTTTTATCATAGAACAAAACGTATCAAAAGGTAGGCTTTTTTCTCATTAACTAATGAGTTAATGAGTTAAGTCACTCCTTGCTGTTCAGTATATATTTCCGCATAAATTTTTAATTTTTGAAATTCTCATAACAGTTGGGAATATTAGCTTTTTCATAATTAATCTCCAATGATGGTAATTTTAGTCGTAATTTCTAAAGTGAATTCCGTATCTAAATGACTTATAATTTAATAACAAAGAACTATATTTCTCATACATATAATCATATTATAATAACAACTTTTATACTCCAATGCTATATTTATCCATGTATGTTGTTATATTTTGTGAAAATTATGATATGACTCTAGGGACTAATTCAATCTATCTTTCTCATGGAAGTACTCATATTGATGATCTTATACAAACTTTTTTTAATGTGTAAATTGATGTATTACAACTTGAAAAGAAACACAAAATAAGCTTCATGTTCCGAAATTATGAAAGAAAAACTATGCAAGCAACAGATGTTGTCAGTAGGAGTGTAACTGACACTAAAAGATGATTTATATATATGACTCATGCAAATAATGCCAAGATCATTTATATCAGTCACTACTGCATGCAAGGAAGTAAGGCATCAAGCAACAAAAGCACACTGTTCTGTGCCTTCTCTGCGAGTTTCAATTATACTGATTGAACTAAATTATTTGTTGTATTTTTAACAGAGATTTTGATCACGGTACATGGAAAGTAAATTGTTTTAACTTTTATCAGTTTATATCATGTGTCCTCATTATTGTATCTTCTACCAGGCCACTATGAGTAACTTTTTCCTATACTAGAGCAACTGTGATTCTTCAGCGTGAAAGATCACATAATGTGCCAGGCCACAAATTTTATGAATTTAAAATATTAGGGGGTATGGATCTGATCCAAACAGTGTGATGTAATGCAAATAGTATGGGTTCAGCAAAGAATAGACCTAGTTAAATCCAGAGTCTTAGAAATTTATGTTAGCTGAAAGGACAGCTTCTATTTTTTCATTTTCAAGCTGGCAATTACAATTCTTATTTCATGAGGCTGTTGGGAGAATGAGTAGATAAGCTGTTATGGCTTGTGTCTAGATGTCCCCCCACAGCCTCATGCAGTCATAGGTGAGGCTTCTTCAGAGGTGGCTGGATCTAGAGTGTGTGAGGTTTGGGTTGATTCATGGTGCAATGCTAGGGTCAAAGGCACTTAGATTAAGGGTGTGAATGCTACCTGTCCTAAGTAGCCTGGATACAACAGACAGAAAGAACTGTGCTTGTCCCTTATTGCTTTGTTACCTTCTACCCTCCATGAACTGTTTCTCTTCTGTGATGCCACCCTGCCTTGGAGTCAGCCAATTATGGACTGAAACCTCTACAAACTGTGAGCTAAATAAACCTTTCCCCATTTAACTTTGGATGTCTGGTATTTTGTCTCAGCAACAAGAGAAGTAACTAATACATAAGCCCTTCTCATTCCTTTGTTCCTGAACTCTCTTTCCCCAACTGAAATGCTGCATATCAGAAGAAAGAACAGTATTAAGAAAAATTTATTTTAGTAACAGTATTTTGTGCCATTTAATATATTTGTATTTGTTTTAATTCATAAATGAATTTCAAATTCTCTATGGTTATACAAGTGGGCAATTTTCCTATATCATTGTATTAATAGGGATTTTTTCCCACAGGAAGTACATGGGTGACCAAAATATAAGTGAATGTTTAAATTTTAAAAATTATTATAGTAAAAGACACAATGCCAATAATCTCCCTCAAAATACTACCTCTTGCTTCAAACAAACTTATTCCATCTTTTCTTTCCATTTTCTGAAGCAGTTCTGGAAATCTTGTTTCCTATCTAGGAAACGTGACCAAAAATATAGTGAATGTTTCTATGGAGTGCCATCTAATAGAAAGGCAGGAGCTTTAAAAACGCTGTGGTTTTTCTTCATCTAACTTACCACATCTGGTACTTGCTACTTCTGGCTCTTTCCTCAGAGTCAAAATGACTATGAAAGATAATCATTTTGAATTGATTCAGGATGTCACAGCAACCCTGACAGCGCAACTGAAAACACTCATGAAAGAGGACTTTCAGAGCTGCTTCAGAAAGTGACAAGAATAATGAGATAAGTGTGTTTGCAGCAAGAGGGAATAGCTTGCCAAGGATTAATGCCAATGTGTCACATTTACACTAATAACATTTTTAAAAAATTTGAACATTCACTTCAGTTTTTATCACACCTCCTCATATTGAAACCTTAAGTTTATATGTGCCTAACAATATCCTTCTAATAAGTAAAAAATTATTAATGACCAAATGTAAATTTATGTCAGTTCAGTTACATTTTTGTGTAGAAATAAGCAATCATGCTTTTTTTAGTTAAACCACAGACCAACAAAAAAGTGACAATAAAAAAATTACACAATCAACTTAAATACCTCTGAAGGGTGGATTTCAACATTGCACTTTCATCTAGTGTAGGATGCCCTACGGTGGTGAATCAAACTGTGGTTTTCCAAGCAGCAGCATTAGCATCATCTGTGGATTTGTTAGAAAGTCAATTCTTAGGCCTCGTCCAGACCAACGGAATCAGAAACTGCGGGCTAAAGTTTAGCGATCTACTCCATAGATTTGGTGCTTATTAAGATTTGAGAAACACTGTTGTGTTACCAGGCCTCATATTTAGTCGAATCAACACACAAATCAGAGCAGCATGAAGAATGTGATATACATTAAAAAACATAGCCTATTTAGTTTACTAGCTTACTAATTTTATTATTAATATATTTTGTATCTACTTTTTTATATGTGTGCTTGTTTTGAGATAGGGTCTAGCTATATAATTTAGGTTGGCCTTGAACTCACTATGTAGCACAGGCTGGTCTCAAAGTCACAGAATTCCTCCTGCCTCAGATTCCTCAGTCCTGGTACTACAGATGTGCATCACCATCCCTGGCTGTATCTACTTTTTTTTTTTTTTTTTTTTTTGATCGTTTCAGAAATACCTGGTGAATCAGCAATTAAGAAAACAGAAAAAATAAAATGTTGGCCAAGAACATCTTTTAAAAACTTTTACACAATTCCCTAATAGCATGTCTAAGGAAATAATATAAATGTGTACCAGGAACAATGAAATAATAGTTGATTGAAGTCATATTACCAGCACAGCAGGTGTCAGACTCAGTGTGAGAAAAAGGTGGCATTAAAAATTATGGAAAAATAGTTCTAAAAATATTATTGTATAAAAAGACACATATGTACCAACAGCAGAAACTATTTAAGAATATTGGTTAAGGGCCGGTGATATAGCTCAGTGGCACAAGTGCCTGCCTGGCAAGCACGAGGTCCTGAGGTCAACTCCCGGTACCCACATTAAAAAAAAAAAAAAAAAAAAAAAAAAAAAAAAAAAAATATATATATATATATATATATATATATATATATATATATATATATATATGTATTGGTTAAACTTGACATATAGTAAAAATCAATATAAAAATAAGATTAAAATATGATACTATTTTTTCTTTCTGTATTCTCATTTTATAATCAAACTTTCAAGTATGTGATACACTTTACAAAAGTTTTGCTTGATGTGAGAGAACTGATACAAATATCTTATTGGGCATCAGCATTTCATTCACTTTTATAGTCAATAAATTATTGAGCTTAACAACTTATTCTTTGAAATTTATTCATAAAATAGTCTAAAAATAACAATGTCTTAATATTGTGATCATGAAAGAAAAATCAGGCTTGCAAAAGACTGACTAAACAGGGAAGCATAGCACAAATGTTTATTATCATTAGTTTTAGATATGTTACAGATGAATATGTATCAACTTTCTCGTCTCCTTCTAATAGCGCAAGCCAAAATGACAAAAAGGGGAAAAATTGTAATTCTAATTGTCCAGACTTTATAATGACTATAATAGACATTATTTGTATTTTAAATACAATTTAATTTTTTTCTATAAATATTATTCATGAGTTAGAAGTAAAGAATATTAATTGCTCTAAATTAATAAACTCTCATGAAATTACAAACTATATGTAGGGGTGTATTTTCCAAAGAAAATCAGTTTTGTGTTTTCATCAGCTGGAAATAGATATTGGTAGTGTTATGATATTGAGAGCAGTTATAAATATTCCTCTGAATCTGGAACAGATCAAAAACATCAACTGTGCATATAAAAATGTTATTCCAAGTATACATGTTTTCTATTTCCCCTTTAAGGTATTGTAAATTGAAAACTCCAGGGAAATGCATAATTCATGTGCAATAAAGAGGAAAGGAAAACAGGGACCATACATTCTTAAGTGTCTGGAATACACAATTAAACATTTCCTCCCTCAGTATTATGCTTTATGGAATATTTGTCTTAGCCTGCATCTCAAAACTCCAGTGCATTGAAATTTAAAGAAACTGAAGATTCCACACTTTATTCAGCAGATAAAGTTGAGAAATATTGTTTGGTACAAAACAAATGCTTTATTTTGAAACTCGTTTAATCATTAGGGAATGCCGTGCATTGCAACGTAGTTTACAGAGTTTAAAGGTAGCATTAAAGAGAAAACATCAAACTTTAATTCCATAACTCATTATGGAGAAAGTATTATTCATATAAATTCTACGTAGATTAATTTCTAAGTTTAATGCACACTTTTGTAACTTTTCAAATCTCTGTTAGTCTCACCTCCCGTATCTTATCCACAACCCAAGACCCTCTTTTGTTTTTTAATATTACTACACTTCTAATCAGGGAAGGATCCCATAGGAGATGACATTTAAATAGTCTTACTCTGGGTATACAGAGCTTTGCTTAATTCTATTACAGTAAATAGTACCTCAGTTCACAAACTCTAATCTTTCCATGATTCTGGTCGCAAACCCAGTGGTGTGAGAACCCAGTCAAATTCAATGGTTAGGTTCAATATTGACCTTACGGGGAAATTTGATTTGGTTCTTGTCCAGTTTGGTTTGCAACCAGAATTGTGGGGAGAGAACTGAGTTCATGAACTGAGGAACCACCGCACTTCTCACTCTGTGCTCTAACCTTGTGTATTGAACTTGTTGATCTTTTCCACTTGCTTTAACAGTCAGCAAATTACAAACCAGAGCATATAAGATATACCTATATGAACTGAGGTCAAATTTAGTTACTTTTCATTAAGAAGACAGTAGTGGCTATTTTTCAAAATATTTATAGGGCCGGTTAGACAGCTCAGCAGCATAAGCGCCTGCTAGCAAGCGCGAGGTCCTAAGTTCGACTCCAGGAACCCACATAAAAAAAAATAAAAATTAAAAATATTTATAATTATTTCATTCATTTAATAATTTTTTACTTGATGCTACTAATACACATCAATGGTGTAACTGCATTATAAATAACATTTAATAAACATAAGAATTCCATGAGTTAGGAGATGCTAATACCTCAATTTAACTTATTAAAGCTTTATACTACTTCAAGAGACAGATGCTCTGAATATTCTTATATTAGAAACAAAGAAACAATGCTAAAAAAAGAGAACGTGTGTGTAACTTTCCTAATGTCAGCACACAAGTAAGTGGTAGTACCAATTTTTGAAAACAAGGAGTTTAACTTTAGATGATTTTAGCCAGTAAACATGATAAGCTACTTACTTCTCACTTTAATTTAAAAATTGCCTATTAAAATTTTAGCTGAGCTGAAAAACTCATTAAATTGCCATAAGTTTCTCTGCATACCCTCATCTCGTGAGGACTAAGCAACATTTTCATAGAGATTAGCTATCACAGTCAAGACTAACTGAAGTCATGAAAAAACCACAACATATATCCATTATAAGTTCTCTCCAAACAAAACCAAAAGTCATAGAATGGAATAGTCCCATACTGCTCAATTCCGATGATTATCCTTTCAATTTATCTAAAAAGATTTGAATTGTTCAGCTCTCTTATACTGTAAACTTACATTTACATAAGAGTCAGAAATACAAACTTTCCCAAGCTAGAATCAGGTGGTATGCTTGATGCTTTTATTTTTAGTACTAGCTAAAGGAAATCTCCAGCATGGCACATTATATTTCATCTGCAGAAACGTCAGAATACTTACTGGAAAATCTGAAATAACAAGACAATATTTCTGGCAAATTTTAGGATAACATTAAGGCAAAACATTTTTTTCTTCCAGGCTCTGACTCTGTGAAAGTTAATAGTTTACCATATCTAAGAAGAATATTTCCTAAATACTAGCACAGAAGTGGATTAATCCTGCTTTAGCCAGGAACCTATTTCTATGCTGAACAGATTACATGCAGAGCTGATAAGTTCTTGCTTGAAATCAATTAGGATTTGAAAACATTTCTCCAGTTACTAAATAATAATCTTTAACTTTTTCATTGAAACTTTAAAAATAACATATTTAACATTTATGAAATAGTTGTTAGGTGTGTGAGAGGGATTTATAGCCTCTCTATTAAAAAGAGAGACCAAAATTCCTTCGGACTGACTAGGATTGTTAATCCCAGTTTTGATGGCTTTCCATGTATGTATGTATATCTGAGATAATTAATATAATCAAGATAAGAAACATTTGAGTAAAATTTGAATTACTACATATAAGGTCTTGATCATTTAAACATTTCCATAGTGGAATATGCTTTGTTTGCCTTAAAAAACAAAAAAACATTCTCACTATGTATGTAGTCCAGTAGGCCTGCCTTAAATTCACTATGCAGCCCAGGGTGGCCTCAAACTTGTGACGATCCTCCTGCCTCTGTCTTTCTGAGTGCTGCCATTACAGGAATGGCCCTGCTTGTTTGCTGCTTTGATTATTCCTTTGCTCACAATTATTTTGGATAATGAAGTTCAAGTATTTCTGCTATGATATAGAATTCATATGCTTATAAGTAAACACTGAAACATTTCTAATAATTTGTGTCAGACATTATTTATGTAAGAAAGATTATTAAGCATTTATTTTAAAGAGCAAATCCTTCCTTATCACCCTCTGCCCTAATTTTAGCAATGTAGATTTAGAGTCCACAATAAAGTGAATCTTTGAATAATGTGCTGGTCAACTAGCTTTATTGCATTTCTCATGCATGCTGTCCCCACGTAAAGTTTGTGCTGGTGATCAAGGTTTAATGTTATAATAATCATATCTTTCTTTCCTAATAGTATTTGGTGTCTGACTTTTCAACCTATATGCCTCATGAAGAGAACAATTTATTTCGTCAAGGAGTCACTAAATGGCTGTGCCAACATAACTTTTTTTAAATAAAGTACCAGGAAACAAAAGTTTACTTTCATGCATTTTGGGACACTGCCTATACTAGGAAAATGACTGGCTAGACCATCGATAGAATTTTATTAGGATTGGAAATATTTTTTTCACCTAAAGGATATGAGAAGGAAAATTATATTCAAATGGCATATTTTCTGTATATCTATCAGTCAGGGTTATTTTTCTGTCTTTAGGTTTCACTTATACATTTCTTTGAATATTATACAAAATATAAACTAATTTATAAGCTAAAATTTCAAGAATTCTCTCATGTAACAATTTTGTTTCAGTAACTTTCTCTTTTTAAATAATAAAGAAGATACTACTCACTATAGGACCAGGTGGTCCATCTTGGCCTGCAGCTCCAGGGAGACCTTGCTCTCCCTGCAGAAAGGAAAAAAAAAAAAACCAATTATATCTTATTAACAAAATAATATGCATTTTTTTTAAAAATTGGAAATATAAAAAGGAAAAAAGCAAACATAACCTAATGTATTACAGGAAGAACATCTAAAAATACTATAAGCAATTTCATGTCTTTTTACCCTGGTGTTCATGTCTATAGTCGGATACACACATCCATTCATCTATAGAAATAGAAGAATGCATACAAATATTACATCCTAGAGATGTTAAGACTTACCTTTTTATTCTGCCTTTTTAAGTTTGAATTTTACCAAGCACTTACTATATAAGTGACATACTTAAATATTTTAAAGAGTATATGACTTTATTACATAACACTGTATTTCTATTACATTGAATTCCTATTAAAAATATCAGTGCTATAGGTTATTAAAAATGCCATCATAAACATATTCATTCATAATTATTTTACAAATAAACTGTTGTTGTCAAAATAGCATCTTTTAGCACAGATGCTTACCACAGGGCCAGGGATGCCCCGAAGACCTTCTGGACCAGGCTTCCCAGCAGGACCTTGAGGACCCACGGGCCCAGTTTTTCCAGGAGGGCCTTCAGCACCTGCTTCTCCCTGTTAGAAAACAAAATATAAGAAAACATGCAAATGCAGAAAAAGACATTTTGTTATTTCATTAAGTATATTGAAACGTTACTCAACGTATTCATGAAAACTCAAACATTCGATCTAGCAGATATATTTTACCTTAGCACCTTTTTCACCTTGTCTTCCCTCTGCACCTGCAGCTCCAGGAGGACCCTAAAAACATAAATGTGAATCTTAAATAAGTATTCTATATAAAATCCATGCAAATAAAGGCTTATTTACAAATACTCCAATTTAATCTGTAACAGACTCCAATAAATTGTAGTTTTCTATTGCTATTTGTTTGGAAATGTGATGCAAAAAAATTACAACTATTTTATGGACAAACTTCCACTTGGGATATTAAAAACAAAGTAGTGACACACCAGATTACAGATAACCACACCACATAAATGGAAGTGAACAGAAAAAATAAAAATTTTTTAAAATGTTGATGAATTGAAATAGTTACTAAGTGTAAAATTCATTTATTATGTTGAATCACTGGGAATTAAATCCTTATGTGTCTTTTTTTGTGTGTGTGTGTGGGTACCGGGGGTCGACCTCAGGACCTCGCACGCCAGTAGGCGCCTGTGCCACTGAGCGATATCACCGGCCCTTTTTTCGTATGTGGGTTCCGGGAGTCGAACGCGGGCCCTGCGCCTGCCGGGCAAGCGCTTACACCACTGAGCTATCTCACCGGCCCAACCCTTAAGTGTCTTAAGAGTGGCATTTTTCTCATGCATTTTTATAAAATCATGTCCCAGCTAAAGAAACATGACATTTAAAATTCGATGTTCAGCAAATAGAATCTTTTCATTTTTGAAACTATGGAAGTCACAAAAATAAGTAACAGTTAAAATGTGTCACTTTTTAAAGCATAGTATTAGGGCACAATCATTAAAATTACACTGAGCTGTCATAAAAAAGCTAAGCATTGAAAGATTAAGTAATAATCTTGTTTTCCATGTATTTACTTTACTTTGTTCAATGACTGTTCTTGAAATCATTGGATTTGGAGGTGGGAGAAAGTGGTCACAGTGATGTTATTTGATGAGAAAGTTAAGCATGAACATAACTTTCTATTGTATCAGATATTATCTCAATATTCTAGGTGACTACATGCGAACCTTTATATGGTCTTTAAAATTCATATTTCAAATGAATATCAAGCACTTCATGAAATACAGAAAATTCCACAAACTCATTTTATTTCAATGAGTCCATGAAGACATCACTAGTAACTATTCTTTATTATCAACGCTATAACCTCATTCATTACTGGACATTCATTATGCTTCAGTCTAAAAACAGGTGACGTATAAATTCTATGAGCAGTGTCTTAAGGTGGTAACAATATATGAAATCATAATACATATGTATATATTAAACTACAGACTATAACTGTAAACTGTATTACTTATTCAAGAAGATGTCTGTATTGTACCATAAACTCTCCTTTTTTTCACTGTTAAAATGTTGAGCTATAAAGTATTTTGATGTTATATTTAAAACGCTAACCAATGCAAAGTAGAAAAATCAATTATAATTGGTATTATTTTGGAAATAGAAATAATGTAATTCAGCAAAATAATAGATTATCCTTATTTAATGATGATCATTTTTCCTTAAAATAATTACATGAATATATACTCTCTTAATTTCAAAAGATCTCTTTTACACACCTAAACTTTATAGAAGATTTATCTGTGTATGCTTTTTGAAAAGTAGCCAACCACTAGCTAAAATGTACAGGAAAAATCCCTTTTAACAATAAAAGACAGAAATAAAGAATCTGAATTTGAAGTTTCTGAGGGTTTGACACAACCAAGCTACAAGTTAGCTACAAAAATGTTATTAAAATAAAGGATTCCTCTACCTCAAAATGTGTCTTCCCTTTGTGAACAAGTATCTGCCATGATGGAAATCTTTATTAAATAACTCAGTTTGGTTCACTTTATCATTTTATTTTCATTTCTCCTAATATTTCATTTCTCCTAATATTCTCTGGATGGTAAATGTGTGTACGTATGTGTGTGTGTGTGTGTGTTCATGTGTGTGTGCATATGCGTGTGCATAGAATTTTAAAAAGAGAAACATAATGCCTTCTGGGGTGTGAAAGTCTCCCTCCAAAAGGATGTGTTGGAAATTTAACCCCCATGCAGTTATGTTAGAAGCTGAACTCTAATTGGAGGTGTTTAGTTCATGAAGGCTCCACTCTGATGAATGGATTAATACAGATTATAAAAGAATGTGAAGCTGTCCTCTCTCACTCTCTGGCTCTCTGGCTCTCTTGTTCTTTCCTCCCTTCCTGCCCTCTCATTCTCTTTGCCCTTTTTGTCATTGGTTATGCAGCAAGACCTTCGCCAGATATGGTCCCCTTGATCTTTGACTTTCTTGCTTCCAGAGCCATCAACCAATACATTTCTTTTCCTTATAAATTACCCTGTCTGTGATATTATGTTATAGCAGCACAAACTAGGCTAAAAGAATGCCTATGGAAAGACACTTGCCTTAATAATTATTTATATATTTTGATAAAGGCTCCCATTAATTCTTCATGGGTAGTCAATATTATAGGTTCACCTATACCCAAGAAATATACATCCTATACAATATTCAAAATAATCTTCTTTTCAGTAATCATGTTTAATGACATGATCCTATTATTTATTCATTCTTCCACTCATGCACAAACATTTAAATATAATTTATGTTCCAGAAATGTGCTATTCATAAAAAACACAAAATATAAAAATGAAACCATAAGGAGTTCACCAAATTCAAGTTACAAAGGCGAAAATAAAAGCTAATAAAGCCAGTAAAAATATGAATATGAGGTCTGTGTAGAAAACAAATACATTGACTGCTGTGGTTTGGATCTGAATGTCCCTCACAAAGCCTCATTCCCTCAGAGGTAGAGCTTGTGGAGGGGACTGGATTACTGGGCACTACAGCTGACTTGCTGTTAGGTAGAGGTGGTCGCTGGAGGCATGAAAGGGTGGATCACCTTACCCAGCTTTTCTATTAGGTGTCTCTGCTTCCTGACACCACTGATGAGCAGCACCTCTCTGCTCAAGTCCTTCTACCACGCTGTTTCTGCCTATTAGCTAAAAGTCTGTGTGTGTGTGTGTGTGTGTGTTTGTGTGTGTGTGTGTGCACAGCAGCGGAATAGTAGGTTGAGAGCAGATGTGGTGGCTTGAGAATTGAGGAGCAAAGAGGGAAATTATAGAAAGGCAAGGAATTAAGAAGAATCTACATTTTTTTACATATTAGTAAAACACAATGTCAAATTTAATGAGAAATTAGATTATTTGGTAAACATTTACTCATACATTAAATGAAAAAATATCATTTTTCCTGTAAAAATTAGAAGTTTTCATAATAGCATTTAAAAACACTAATGTTTAGAGTATTTGTTACAGCTTATATCTAGATATCCCCCCAAAGCCTCACGTGCTTATAGGTAGGGCTTTTGGGAGTGACTGGATTATGGGTGTGTGAGAATGGATAATGGGTGTGTGATACTGAATCAGTCCACACTGATTGGCTTAGCATACTTCTGGGTGTGGATGATGGATTTACTGAAGAGAGACCCACCAGGGTTGTAAGTGTCACCAACCAATAGGGGTATAGCCTGGATGGAATAAAAAGAGAAAGAAGTCTCATTGCCTATTGCCTGTCACTCTATGGACTCTTTCTCCTCTGCCATGCCACCCTACCTTAGAGCCCTGTGACTATGGACTGAAACCTCTACAGATTGAGCTAAAATAAACTTTTCTTCCTTTAACTTGTGGGTGTCAGGTATTTTGTCCCATCAAGAGAAAGTAACTACTATAGATAATATTTAAAAATAAAATTAAATAAATTCAACATTTTTCAAAAATTTTGATATTATTTGAACTATATATCTCTAAAAAAGGTGCACAATGTTCATTTTTCCATAATTTAAATGCTGACCTTACTTACATAATGACCTTCAGAGGCATAATTTTTACTAAAAAGAAATTATAAGTGGATTTATAATCTCTTTTATTATCACAATGTGTTTTATACTGATATATTTATATGTCTCGATTTGAAATTTGAATTACTAATGCACATAATAGTACATATTTAGTACATGTATACTATGTACTATAAATGCCTATGTGAAATATATATGCATAAAGTATAATGCATATATATTTGGTATATATGACATATATGTGTGCATATATATGAATATGTTAAAGAGTGATCTGTCTTTGTAATCAATATCAGTTACTTCAACTTTTTTATGTAAGACTTCCTTTGGCAATATAAACTGGACTGTTAAAATTCCATTTAATATGTGCATTTTCAGGTTATAAAGTTAAAATTGTTAAGCTGTGTAATTTTTCCAATAAAGGCATGGAACTACCTATAACAATAACATTAAAATTCTATGGCTCTTTGATATAAACTATACAAACTTCTAGTGCCTTAAGGAAACATACATTCATTTCCAAGTTTTACATATGCATGACCTAAGGTACATGTACTAAAAATGATAACTAAAATTTCCTACATGTTCAATAACAATCAGAATGTTGCCACTTTAATATATTGATCGATATTCTATTAGGAAGTACAGTACTCTTATTCATCTGTAAGATTCACTCAGAAAATGTGATAATATTTTAAACACGTTATTAATCATTGCTAGTTCTGCAATGAAATGTTATAGCAAAATTGTTACTGGTTTATAGTTTAATCTAAGGTAGTACTCAACTAAATCTGCTAGTTTGTTTGGCTATAATTTAAGAGTGAAGCATTAATTTCCAGTGTTAAGGCAAAACAAATCATAGTTTAGTACAAGATTATTGACATTAGAATAAATTTTCATACCATTAGAATAAATTTTACTTTAGTGAAAAAATAGATTATTGTATAAAATAGGTAATCAGATAAGCATGTCAGTTTATCTAAACCTAATACAGAAAACAATTTAACACATTTTGTTAAAGAGCTTTCAGTTAGACATAATGATATCATGTTTTAAAAGAGGAAAATCTGCATATTAATGTTCAAATGTGCTGACCTAAGGTTGATTATTCAATTTTATTAAAATGAATGTGAATAGCTTTGTAAGCAATATGTAGTTATCACAGTGCTCATGTCATTAATAATTCATTGACAGAATCTTCTAATTTTCTTTACAAAGTGAATAGAACAGACTAAAAATAGCTAATCATATTTGTATAAATTATTTTAAAAAATAGAATGATAGAACATTTCCAAAATTTTCATAAGATTACTTTAAAGCAATTCATCAAAAATCAAAAAGGGAGAACTCCATTTTCTAATAACATTAAAGTAAAATATAATGCAGAGAATGACTCAGGTAAGTATTTTATTATTTTAGTCTCTCAACATTCAAGTTTATTACACAATACAGTTTAGTATCAGAAACTTAGAAACTTCTTGCATGCTGCTTGCAACTATTACAATCTACTTTCTTCCATAGAAATAACTGCCATCCTAAATTTTGTTAATCATTGTCTTACCTCTTTTATTGTTTTTATCACTTACGTTTGAATGTAAACTTATTTTTAAGTTTTTTGCACATTATATAAATGAACTAATATAGTATTACATATTTTCTAGTTCAAGACTACTTATATATATATGTGCATGACAGATATGTAAAATTTATACACATGCATGTTCCTCAACTTTCAATGTGGTTACATCCCAATATGCTCATTACAAATTAAAAATATCGTAAGTTGAAAATGCATTTATTATTCTAAACCCACTGAACACAATAGTTTAACAACACACCTCACTGTAGCTATTGATTGTTTACCTACATAATACTGTGGCTGACTGGCAGCTGCTGTTCACTGCTACTGTGTGATATCACAAAAGAGCATAATACTGCGTATTACTGGTTGAAGCAAAGACCACAATTTAAAAGACCATTTCTATGGAGTTCACAGTGCACCATTGTAAAGTAAAAACAAATTTTGAAACTTTTTAAATTAGTAACTTAGATTCTGCTTAATATTAGGTTTTTAAAATTCATTAATGTTGATTCAAATCTGTATAATACCTTTATTTTCATGCCATGTTTTGATTTATGAATATAATTCAATGCATCTGTGGTTGGTAATATGAAAAAAGATGATATGAGCATTTTTATGGGTCTTGTGGTGAACATGCACAATATATAATGTAGGATAGGTATCTGGAATCAGAATTAGCAGATGGTAGAAAGAGTTCATTTTAGATTATACTAGGTAATCTTAGACTATTTCTTAGCAGTTTTACTAGTTAACAACAACTGTATAGAAAAAAATCCCTTTAGTTATTTGAAAACATCATTTCCAACATTTTGTTTGTCAGAGTAAATATTTGTTAATTAATGGATAAAATATCATATCTCAATTTAACTCTTATTACGTATTTCCCTCATTCAACATTGTTTTATGTATTTAGACACTTGAAGGACATATCTGTGAAATCTGTTTTCTCAACTTTGGCTGATTTTTTTTTTTTCAATTTGATTGTTTCCTTCCAACGTAATTTGTAAGAAAAATCAAACATTCTGGAAAATCAGTCTTGGCAAGTTTTGTCCATACTAGAAATAGTTTCTCTTATTTGAAACTTTTGTTTTCCATATATTGTCAGTATTTTTTGAATAAACGGAACGTCTCACATATTGGTCATTTTCTTTGTGGTCACGGGTATGTTACCAGAATTTATGACTGGAGATTATAAATTTATTCTCCAATAATTTTTGCTAAAATATGTCCTTTCACAATGCACAATCCAGTAGGGATTGAGCCTTTGTGAATGGGGATAAATAGCCCTAGTTTTTCCGTATAGTATTATTAACTTTCCCACCACAGCTTATTGAATTGTCTATTCATTTGTAATTGGCCTGCCATGTCCAATTTGTCACATTTAAAATTAACACATGTATACCTGGGTTTTTTCAGAGCTCTCACTTCAGTGAGACTATTGGCCTATATATCTACATAGAAGTACAATCATATTTTTGCAAATATAATTCCTTATTTTCTTCCTTAATTCCTTATTTTCTACCTGTCTTGATGCATTTAAAAATTATTTCTCCCAAGAATGTTTTGCTCCTTTTATTTGTTTTTTTTTTTTTTTTTTTGGTGGGTACCGGGGGGTCGACCTCAGGACCTCGCGCGCCAACAGGCACCCGTGCTGCTGAGCGATATCACCGGCCCCTTTTTCGTATGTGGGATCCGGGAGTCGAACTCGGGCCCTCGCGCTTGCAAGGCAGGCGCTTACGCCACTGAGCCATCTCACCGGCCCCCTGTTTTGCTCCTTTTAATCAAGAGAATGGATTAGGTTGTTCAATTAGAAATATTTATAGGAAATGTAATAACATGATTTTTCTGTTCTCTAATTGTATCTGATATTTAAATCTAAAGAAGAAAATTTGAAATTGCTTGTAGTTTACTCATACTATGGAATCTTAAATTTTGGATTAAAAATCGTAATACTTCATTGTTCTTCAAGAAATAGATAATTTAGAACTTTTGAATATATTTTGTTCGCAATATATTATGTTACATATTATGCTTTATTATAGCTTATTTCTAATTTGTGACAAATATATCTTTGCTTTCATTATAAAGAAATAAGAGTTAAGAGTTAGGGATTAAGTAATGTTCTTAAGTTATACCTCATTAGCAAATAGCTAAATCCAAAACTTTGGTATGAATAATAAGAATGTAAATACACGAATAAGATTTCTACTACATAACACAGTATGAACGCTGTAGAAGAAATTTATAATCTAAATTTCTGTGTATGGGCTGACTAGTGTTTTAGAACTATTTCATAACTAACTGCTATTGCACTAACAGTTTTATGTGTTATCTTATGTTCAGCCCAACCCTGGGGTAGGTTCCTCAAGAAAGAGTGGATAAATCATGTGCCCAAGATAAGAAGTGACAGAAGTGCATTAAAAGATGGGTAATTTGACTTCATTCGTAGACTACTGCATTATACTGCATCCCATCATCTGAGGCTGGGAGAAAGAAAACGAAAGCAGAATCAATCTGAAAAGTTTTAAGAACAGTAATAGTAAAAACTTAAAGAAGCAAAAGTTCTCAAAAATTTTATTATACTTTGTAATTACTTTGTGAGAATAACTGTGTAACAGGTTTTGTAGGTTAAATTTATTTCTATTAAAGCCAGTGGTTATGGTTTAGATATACAATGTCCCTCAAGTTTCCTGTGTTCAGAAGTAGGGCTTTCTGAAGGGGGTTAGACTGTGGGTGCATTCCACTTACCAGTGGATTCGTCCATTAATGAGGTCATTGCTGACTGTGCTGTTAGGAGGTGGGTCACTGGGGTGTCTATGGAGGGTTCATCTCTCTATTCGGCTTGTTTCCTCTCTCTCTATGATTCCTGGCTGCCCAGAGTTGAGCAGCTTCCTTCTGCTACATTGTCTTTTCCTTGGAGTTACCCAAATACGGATTGAAACCTCTCAAATGGTTTGCCAAAATAAACCTTTGTCCTTTAACTTGTGTATATCAGGTAGTTTGTCCCAACAATAAAAAAGTGACTAATACACCAGGTTTGGGATTTTTAGATAAAATAAGGAGACGAAAACCAACGGTAAAAAGGCACTATTTTAATGAAGATTAAATTGTATTATAGGAAATACTTATTGTAAATTAAATTTACTTCTAATAAAAAGGAATGTTTGCTCATAAATATTAACTTGAATTTGTATTGCTGAGAGACAAAAGTAAAACCCATACATATTCTATGCTCACTATGAGTATATTCAGAGTAAATTTTTCCCTAAAATAAAACTAATATTAGAGAAGAATAGTGCCCCTTATTGCTCGGAGATTCAGATTATTGAAGAGGGAATCAGCCTAAGAAATATGTTTTCATTTTTAAATCATGTTTTATTCATTAATAGGCTGGAAAATAGATAACAGGAGGTAGAGAAGAAAATGTAATTTAATACAAGTCCTGAAAAAGAGACTGTTTTACCATGAAAACACTACAACAGTTATCAAAAGGCAGTAATCTGTGAGGACACAGAAAAACTAAGCAGACAAAAGATAAATAATGAGATTAATTAATGATAAAGTCTCCCAACAAAAAAAAGCCCAAGACCAGATGGTTTCATTGTTGAATTTTACCAAACTCTTAAAGAACTAAGGCCAACTCTATTCCTAAGAATTAAAAGGAAGGGAACCCTTTCAAACATCCTTTGAGGTTAGCACTACCCTAATAACAAAGGAGACGAAGAACAACTGAAAAAGAAAACTAGATCAAGAGCCTATACAAACATACATAGAAAATTTCCAAAAAACTAGCAAATGGAATCCAACAATGCATTATCCCAAAGATGAAAGGATGGTTAAATATGCAAATCAATACATGTAATAATAATAAATATCCTGAATACATTAGGTATAGAAAAGAGTGTACTTTAACATAATACACGCTAATTGTGACAAATTCACCACTAACATCATACTGAATGGAGAAAAGTTGAAAATATTTCCTCTAAGGTCTGAAACAAAACAAGGATCTCCACTCTTCCTGCTCTTATTCAATATACTACTGAAAGTTTTAGCCAGTACAATTAGGCAAGGGAAAGAAATAAAAGCCATTCAATAGGAAAGGAGGAAGTCCAATTAACTCTTTTTATTTTTATTATTTTTTATATGCGGGCACCGGGAGTTGAACTCAGGACCTGGCGCTTGCCAGGCAGGTGCTTACGCCGCTGAGCTATATCACCAGCCCTAACTCTTTTTACTGATAAAATTCCATAGAGAAAAAAATCTTAAAGTTCCCATGTAAAGACTATTTGAAATGATAAATGAATTCAGTAAAGTTGAAGGATAAAATATCAACATTCAAATATCAGTAGTATTGTTATACACAGATAATGAACTTGCTGTGAATGAAATTATGAAAGTAATCTCACAATAAATTTGAGATAACAGGATATCTAGGAACAAACTGAACCAAGGGATTGAAAGACCCCTAACAAATGTATTTCTTAGACCCCTACATTGAAAATTACAAAACACTGACAAAAGACACAAAAAGATGGAATTACCTCCCATGTTCATCATTGGAAGAAGTAATGTTGTCAAAATACCCACATTACCTAAAGTAATTTGCAAATTCAACTCAATCACCATCAAAATATCAAGGACATTCTTCATAAAACTAGAAAAAATCCTAAAATTCATACGGAAGTAGAGAAGATATCAAATAAAGAAATCGTGAACAAAAAGAACAAAGCTGAAGATGTCACATTACCTGATTTCAAGACATACAACAGAGTCATAATATCCAAAACAGTATGTGATTAGCATAAAAACTGACACACAGACCAATGGAGCAGAAAAGAGATAACAGAAATAAAACCACACATTTGGCAAAAAAGGCACCAAAGACACGCATTCAGGAAAGGACAGGCTCTTTAATAAATTGTGCTGGAAAAGCTCAATGTCTACATGCAGAACACTGATATTTGATTTCTATCTCCCACTCTGTGCAAAATTCAATGCAAGATGCAGTTGGCCAACATATGAAAAATGTTTAGTATCATTAGTGTCACCAGGGACATTTAAGTCAAAACCACAATAGGATATCATTTCATCCCTGTTAGAATGGCTATTATCAAAATGACAATATATAACACATGCTGTGAAGATGTGGGAAAAGGAACACTTACACACTGCTGGTGGGAATGTAAATTAATATAGCCATTAAGGAGATTCCTCACAAAACTAAAAATCAACCTACCATATGATCCTGCTATCCCCTTTCTGCTTATACATCTAAGGGAAATGAAACCAACATTCTCAAGAAATACCTGCATTCCAGGTTCACTACATCACTATTCACAATTGCAAAGATATGGAATCAGTCTAGGTGTCCATAGACAGGAATATATAAAGAAAATAGGATATAATGTAATGTACATATATATATATATACAGAAATGTTATTCAAACATAAGGAAAAACAAAATTCCATCATTTGCAGGAATGTAGATGGAACTGGAGAGTATTATGTTAAGTGAAATAAGACAGACAGAAAGACAAATACCACATGTTTTCTTTTACACATGGAATCTGTAAAAGCCAGACTGAATAAAGAATTCTGGAGTCTCAGAAGGGGAACTGGGAGGGAGGATACCGTGAGGCTGGATAACAGATACAAAATACAGCTAGATAGAAAGGCTAACTTCTAGGGTTGTACAGCACAGTGGAATGATTATACTTGAGAATAGCCTATTCTATATTTTATGAATATTTAGAAGAGAACAGCCCCAATTTTCCAAACATAATGAATAAACAGAGGGGAATGCTAATTACCCTGATTTGATCAATGCATACTGTATCCATTTGTTGAACTATCAAACTGTACCTATTATTTATAAAATTATTATATTAACCAAAATATAAAATTTAAATACTAAATTAAATTTTTAAAAAATCTCCTAGTTTCTACAGCAGTCAATGTCTTCAACAATGCCTATTTATGTGGATGTCGTCCTTCATGCAAATTCTGCTTCTTTAAAATCTTCTTTCTAAATCAGAGAAGTCTGACAATGCAAAGCAATCTAACATCATATAATGATTCCTGAACTCATTTCATTGATTTTACATGCTGGGTTTTGTAACACTTTTAGCTAAAAGTGGACTTTTGACATCTTATCCCCACATACTAAAGCAGGAGTTGATATTCAGGGGACCATTGAAGTTTCTTATAACGGTCTGCAATATGTGTACAGAGGATAGGTAAAAAAGGAAAATTCCCTAAGTAAGAGTCGTTTTTCACATTTTTATTATGACAGTTATGTGGTTAAAGTATATTATATTTTTGAAAATATTTTGATATATTTAAGAAAACACTGAATGTAGACTTTTAGAGATTATTGGAAGAATATTGGCTGAGAAAAGGAGAGGGGATAAAGGCAATGAAAATAATCAAAACACGTTATATACATGTACCAATTTATCAAAATTAATTTCATTATTCTGTATTATTATGTCATACTCTAATTTTTAATACTCTAATTAAAAAAGAACAAGAAAGTACTTCACAATATTTCTCAGCATCTCTAGCACTTGCTGTCTATAGCTTACCTACATAAAAAAAATAAATAATGAGCAGATAGTTTAAGTCAAGGATTAAAGAAACTTACTCTTTTTCCAGGAGGACCTGGTGGGCCAGCCTCACCAGATGGACCAGGAGGACCCTATAAAATGTGCAAAACACCTTTTGAGAAACTGGATCTCACTGTATGGACTAAATAATTTCTCAATATCTCTTCCTAAACTTCTTTCCTCATTTACAAACATTTACCTTTCCTGATAAAATTCAGACACCTAAACTTCCTCTAGATAACTATATTTAGAGTTGTAAATTCATACGTTAAAATATTTTAGAGCTGAATGAGAGTAAACTGCTATTCCTACTATGTAAAACTGTGTCCTTTTAAAAAAATGTTAATTTGTTCCTGGCGAGCATCCAACATCTACATTAATTAATAGAACCATATAGTTAATAATTTTTCCACTTCACTTAAATTTGTGAAACCACAAAATTATTAAATGTCTTCTTGTACAACACTACAATTTTTCTGCCAAACTGTACACAAAATTCTGGGATATGATCTACAAGTATTATTTATACAAAATAATCTTACATCTCTAACAGCAAGTGTCCAGTGGACACAGCTCTAAACATAAAACTGTGTTGGATATGTAGTTGTCTTGGGCAAGTTAGCTACCTCCCTTTTTTCTTCCTTAAACAACCCATGGCCAGAGCATAATTTGTCATTTATCAGTTGAAGGAAAAAAAAGTTTTATACTGTACTATGTTGTGTTCATTTAGGCTCATAGTTTAAATAATTTATGTGAATGAAAGCTACCAAATTGGCTTTCTTTCTTTCCTTTTTGTGTGTATTTTAAAAATAATTTTCTATGCAACAAATGACATTATATATTAATATCATTAGTAGGATGTAACTACAAATTTTCATTAGAAAGACTTGGATTATACATTATTTCTGAATTCACATCAAGCAACACTCCATGTAAGATTGACTTCACGCTGGAATTCAAATATATTTTTCAGAAAAATGTCAACAAACTCAACTGTGTTTTTGAAAGGTTGATCATTTCTGATTATTTCTATTAAAATAACTTGAAAGTCACTGAAGATTATAAAAAAATTACTGTGCTTACTTACCGGTTGTCCGGGATCTCCATCTTCACCCTTGTCACCACCAACACCATCTTGACCCTATAATCAGCAATAGAAAATGAACTTAGATATTTCTCCCTCTATGTCATTTTTATCAGGGAAAAAAGCTTCAATAGGCAATGCTAGTGTGTTCTTGAGATAAACTATTATCAGAAGGAGTAATAAAATTATTATGCTATTTTTAAAGAATTGCGGTGCTTTTCACTCTTTCCATAAAGATTTGTGAGACTGCTACTAAATCAGATTGAAAACATACTGTGTATTTTACATAAGTGAAAGGAAAAAAAATGTAATTAGCATGCAAGGCCAGTGCATCCTTTCATCAAATTAAATACAGTGTGGTTTGAGACAGTATGTGTATTAAAAAAATGACAAAGAGAATAGCAAGAATCCTATAACTTTAAAATAATAATGTTGCTACTTGAATAATTTGTTTGTACAACTCAAAGTCTGGAAAACTAATCCAAATGAAGGGCATGTTCATGTAATAAGATCTAATAGTTTCCAACTACATAAATTTTTTGGTGTGATTACTATTGTCTATTTTTGTTCTGTTTCTTGAAGAATTTTCTTTAATCATTACAAATAATGACATTAGGGAAACACCATCAAAATATTCCTTTATTTTTCCATAATACTTACTGCAGGACCAGGTTCCCCAGGAGGACCAGGATCTCCAGGAAAACCAACGGGACCCTGAAATGATGTTTTTAAAGGAAAATAAATTAAAAATGAATTTTTATAATGCTATATTTTGAAAGTTAAGAAGTTAAAATCAAGGCAAAGACTGGTAAGAATACTTTTCTGCTAGACAATTTCTTTTTTTTTTTTTTTTTTTTGTGGGTACCAGGGGGTCGACCTCAGGACCTCGCGTGCCAGCAGGCACCCGTGCCACTGAGCGATATCACCGGCCCCTTTTTCATATGTGGGTTCCGGGAGTCGAACTCGGGCCCTCACTCTTGCCGGGCAGGCACTTAAGCCACTGAGCCATCTCACCGACCCGACAATTTCTTAAAAGTAAAATCAATTAAAAATACTTGTGAATATATGAAATGATGAAAATTCAGCTGCACTAATGATGGTCCAGAATATCATGATTTCTATCTTCCTATGAAAAGGTGCAAAATGAATTTGGCCAAAGTCACTTACCGGGTTACCCTTGGGGCCATCATCACCCGGTGGCCCCTTCACACCAGGAGGTCCCGCAGCACCAGATGAACCAGCTTCTCCTTTCTCTCCTCTTTCTCCTTTGGGACCCTACATAAGGAAAAAAAATGTTACTTTACCAGCATTAAATAAGAGCTTTAACCTTGGCATATTGGGCCACATAATTCTTTGCTGTGACTGTTAATCTGTCTTGTGCGCTATAAAATGCTTAACAGTATCCACTGCCTTTACTAAATAAATGCCAGCAGCGACCGCTCCTCCATCTTTGATCATCCAAAATATCTCCGGACATTGCCAAATGCTCCCTGGGCCAGGGTTAGTGGGGAAGCACAAATTCATACCTGGTTTAAACTAATCTGGGATAGACCAATGCAAGTCTAGCACAATTCATAATATTTATTAGATGCAGCAGAAGTTATTTTGTCTCTTTTATGTAAAATTTATCAAAGTCAGTGAAGAGCTTATAGTTTTAATGGTTTCACTTATACAAATGTATTTTTTAAAATTTGTATGTGAATGTAAATATGTAAAGGTATGCAAAGTTATCAGTGAGGCTCTGCATCTATGATTACTTTTAATGGGTTGGAAAATGAGAAAGACAAAGTAGATCATAGCTAATAATTAAGTTACGTGTTTAAAATGCTTTAAAAGAAACTTCTAAACCTACGCCCTAGACTGACAATAAGACAGCACTTACACCTGTGCCTGCTTCACCAGGTGGCCCTGGGTTCCCTGCTTCTCCAGGTTCACCCTATAAAGAATAAAAATCAGGTGAGGATTAAAACACAGAAGTGTTCTGCATTTGTAAAACTGCCTTCACTTATGACTACATCATTTTAGACTGTCCCTAAATTATTATTTTGTTTAAAAGGCATCAAAACATCATTAAAAGAAAGCTTTTCGTATTACTGACTTCGATATTTGTAATAATCAGGTGGGAAGTGAGAATGAGATACACTAGATGCTGCAGCATTCCTAAGTAACGGCCAGCACAATTACCCAGGTTAACACCAAACCATCGTAACAGACAACCGCATGCTTCCTAACCAAATACGGAGTATACGTATTGTAACCTCAGTATTCACATTATAACCAAGTTTATTGATTAAATATTTCAAATTATTTTTACTGAAGTATGAATTCACTTGCTCTTTAATACATCTGCAAATAATTAGGTAATATGTTGATAATATTATAGAAAATGTTTAGTAGAGATCCAAAGAACAGAGCGAAAGACTATAATTGTGAAATATAGAAGGCATTGAGATGCTAACAACTGCTCCATTTTAGTACACATGTTATAATTGATAGTTCTTATGATCTCTTGTTTAGATGATGATAGCTATTCTCTACTCTAGCAAACTAATAAGTCTCCTAGACTAGAAGGTTTTATCTACTAAAGTCTATAGCTAATGTCTCATACTTAGAAATGTATAAAAATGTAACAATGTGTTCAAGTGACGGTTAAAGTGAAGTAATGCACTACATGAATGTACTGTGTTTAAATCATCGATGTTACCAGTTTGAAATGGGAATTGTTGTCAATTGAAAAAAAATTATGAGGATTATACATCCTTTAATTTTTAACTCAGATATTTCCCGTATCTCTGGCACAAGCTCACTCCTTCTTAATTGGTTTGAAATATATCATGTTAAATATAAGCATATTTCCAGAGAAGAGACTTTTGTGTACATTATTCCCTATTCTCTGAGCATTTGTATACATTCTAACTTCTTAAATTATGTGCATAATGATGGAAGACATAAAGTACTTTCCAGAAATTTATTAGCAGTATTATTGTGTGAAAAACTTTTCCTCTCTCAGGATGAAGGGCAAAAATTTCTAGTATTTTGTGTAAGTCTTACAAGTAAAATATTCCATTTACATGATTTATGAAGAAAGAAATCATTCAGCTATCGTAGGATGGTGGAATGATATATAAGTAGTGTTTCTTGAACTGTTATTTATATCTTTGAAATGAAACAAGTAGTTTGTCATTCAAATCAATTGTAACGTGTCCATCTTAAATATTTTATATATGGAACACATACAATATTTATTTAGTAACATAGGACATCTATTGAGAATGTTAAAATATTTTGTTATGTACCACATTAAACAGGGTAATATTGCAGGAAATTGAAACGAGAGGAGAAAAGAACTATATTGTTTTTACTGAGGCTTGACATGGTTTTCTGTTTCCCTTTCATCCTTGTCAACTATAAATTTAAATTAACAGAGATTCTGAAAATATTTTTCATTTTTTAAATGGGGAAATATTTAAAGAAGAATGTTTTTACTACAAAGTCTCTATTTTAAGAACAATATATTAAACTGTCCAAAAGTACATGGTAAAATTACCTTTATGTATATTGCAATCAAGTCTGAACAATACAAATAGCAATTACTTAAAAAAAATTAATATTTTCTAAATTGTCTCATTTCAAATTTTTTGAAAGTGAGTGGGACAAAATTAAAAGTAAACAAAACAATGCTAGAAGATTATATTTTATAAATTAAATCTTTATTATTATTATTATTATTTTTTGTGGGTACCGGGGGTCGAACTCAGGACCTGCGCTTGCCAGGTAGGCGCTTATGCTGCTGAGCTATCTCACCGGCCCTATAAATTAAATCTATAATTCTAAAAACAACAAGGTTATTTAATTCTCATTTTACGACAGTAATTGCTATAAATTATATTTTATAAAATATATGGAGGTAATAGATAATAATTTATCTTTACTTATCACAGAACCATATTATTCCATTCTGCAACATGCTTTTTTCCATAAATCTTTCTTTGGAAAAAAAATGAAATTATTCTGTATGTCCAGAATTATAAAAATGTGTTAAACATTAAAGAATTGTCTCTAAACGTTTACTTGTTTTGAGGAAATTTTCGAAGTTCAGAGATAATTACAGCAAATATTCATTATATGAAAAATAACAATGTATTTACACAAACTGCAGCATGACTAAGGATATTACCTTCTTCTATTTTCATTGTTAGCAAATGGGTGTAAATTTTCCAAGAAAGAAAATAAATTAATAGGTAATAAAAAAATAAATGAATTTCTTAAAATTCAGTCAGATTCCAAGCTGATATCAGAATTCTATAACCTATAGCAAATTATATTACCCTAGATGCTAAAAAAAATTAGAATTATATTTCTATCCTGCTCTTTGTTACATAGAAAAGAAAATTTTTAAAAAATGAGAACTTCGTGTTATGTCATTTAACTAAATTCAGATGGAGCACATTGAAAAGGAAAAAGTTAAATTATCAGTCTGATCAAATCATCCTATAAGACCCAAAATAAGTAAGGTGTCATTCCAGAGGCTTTAAATTAAATGGAAACAATGTGACACTTCCTCAAAACAGACATCTGGCACCAGGGCTATCTTCAAGAATTTTTCAGAAGAAACACAGCATGAAAAAAGCAAATGAAGTACTTAAAATTATTCCCTCTGCATTCTAAATCTTTAGAAAACAATTAAGCTGAAACAGGCAATAAAATTGAAGGCTAATTCTCACAGAGTTCTAGACAGCATTAGAGCCAAAGGAGATGAGGCAAAAAGAGGAGGAAAATGTGTAAGGCTGATATCATTTATCACTACAGTGGTATCCTCAGAGGCTAGTGCTGTTCTTTCCAGGATAAATGAATTCAATGATAAATGTTTTTCAAACCCAATCCAACCACCAGATCAGTTTAAACACAAAACATTCAATTAAAGAATATAAAAGAAGAGCCAAACAAATAACATTGTTTTGCACTAAAAATTAGGTAATTTTTAAACATTTTCTAATTTAGCTGGATGTAGTGGCAACAGGCCTGGAGTTTCAGCACTCTGGGAGACTGAGAAAAAGGGATTGCAAGTTTTAGCTAGCCTGGGCAATTTAGCAAACAAGAAATACCCTGTATAAAAGTAAATATTAAACAAAGGGCTGGAGATGCTGGAATGTAGAATGTAGCTCAATCCAAAGGACTTGGGTTCGTTCCCTAGTACTACAAGAAAAAAAAAAAAAAATAGAAGAAGAAAACAAGAAAGAAAGAAGAAAGAAAGAAAGAACTGTAATTTAGTAATGAAGTATTTTGATAGTTAATCATATAGAGGTAATTGTAATATAAATATAAATATGTGAGTGCTCTGCAGAGGTAAATGTTAAAATAACATATTTTAATTTCATTACAGTTCATTTTGGGAGGGATTAAATTTTTAATTAAAATAAATGAATTTGAATACAATTTAAAATATGTGAAAAATGCTTGAGATCAAGAAATGGAATCACTTTTAAAGTATGGGATAAATTTGCACCACTAATATTCTTTAATAAATAGCAAATTCAGAAAACTTACTTTTTTTTTCACTGAATAATATTTTACGGTATGAAATTTAATTCTTTCTTCAAAACTAGTAAATAATTTTTTTAAATCAAACAAACATCCATGTTAATTTTCTTGCAATTTCTATTAATAAATGAGCATAAATGCAGAAATAAGAAATAACTGATTTTGACATTTTCATAAAACGAAAGAGCACATTTGGATGAAATCATGTTCACCAGAAAAGTTCCTTTGAACCCAGATATTATGTCATAAGCCAACTATTTTGAAAAATGTCAAAGACAGGTCATAGTATTAGTAATGAAAATACAACCCAATGTATGAAAAGACCAATGATTAATGCTTTTGTTTTGTAAAGGATTCTATTTCCCCTTTAAGTTAGTTATAGCAAACAGTCTTTTTTCAGTACTAAATACAGATATTTTACTTTCATCTCACATTCATGATTGTAATAGATTCTGGTGTAGTCACCTTCTAACAAAATTCTTTGATGAAATTACTGAAATTCTTTCTTTTTTGAAGTGTTGGGAGGATTGAAACCCAAGGTACTCTACCACTGAACTACATCCCCAGTCCTTTTAATTTTTTTTATTTTAAGATAGGTCTTTCCCAAGATGGACTTGATTTACAATTCTTCTGCCTCAGATGTTAAGTGGCTGAGATTAGAGATGTGCATCACCACTCTCAGCTCGGTTACTGAAATTTTTTTTAGCTTCTGCTTTTCCAGTTTACAAAAGTGGATAATGATGATACCAGTATCATGCAGCTATTAAAGGAAATAATTTCTGCACGTCATTCAGTTCAATGTCTTTCAATCAAAAGTATATTTTAAATATCATTTTAACTTTAATTTGTGTAACTACTAAATGAGAGATGAGTCACATAACTAAATGAAAAAGAACTTAGAAAATGCTAATACTAGAAGCACTTAAAATATTAGGAACATTGTCAGAAGACATTAATTCCTATTATTTCAAATTTTATATCACTAATTTCTTTACCTTTTCTCCAACACCGCCAACTGAGCCAATAGATCCTGGGGGTCCTTGCGGTCCCTGCAATTTAGAAAAAGTAGTACAATTGTCCTTATTCTTGGGACAAACTAGAAAGTTAATAAAGATACAACAGGTTTTTTCTAAAAGAGGAAGAATATATGCAAAAATATTCTGAATAATTGGAGGGTCGTGATAAAATAATGACTTGTTGAGTCATCAAATGCATTTATGCAAAAAATTTACTATATCACATTAACTTTCAAACATCAAATTTAAACATAGAGGAAACTTTCCAGTTGCCTTCATGCCTGTTGATCCTTAGATAATGATTTAAATTTCTCTGGCCATGGACTAGTCAGGTAGTTTTACAAAATGATTTTATAGTGGATCAAAATTATGACTCTAGTATAGAATTACGTAATCCATATGAAAAGCCACCCCTCTTGTAAAAAATGCTTTTGCCTTAAATTATTTAATGAGAAGTAAAACTCCAAAGCCTTCTTAGGTCAACACCTCGTAGTCTAGTCAGTCTGGATTGCTAGAATTAGAAGCAGGCATAGAAGAGCAATAAAAAACCAGCTATGAGGGCCGGTGAGACAGCTCAGCGGCACAAGAGCCCGCCTAGCAAGTGCGAGGTCCTGAGTTTGACTCCCAGTACCCACATAAAAAAACAAAAAACAACAACAACAAAATAACCCAGCCATGAGAATGAAGAGAGCACATACATTTTCATAACCAAAATACAAAGTCAGAAGAAGATCCCCAAAGCCTAGAAATACACTAATCATAACAATAAGATAAATAAGGCATTACTTTTCCAAACCCTACAATATTGGACCAATGTTCAGGCTTGGAAAATACCCTCTCTATACAACTGAGAGGAAACACTTTTCATGGTGAGAGGTATACTTTTTCACATATTACTCCCACATACTTTATATACTGAAAATACAAAAGGTAAAGCTTATACAAAACAGCTTTTACATAGGTACATAACTAAAGAGTGTTTAGAGGATAGATCTACACTAACACAAAGCCAATTACAGACCATCTCATTAGGCCAGTTTGAGAGATGAAGCTTAAGTTTCAAAGAATTCAACTATTTATTGAAAAATTATCATATGTATGATAAGTCTAGGTATCAGAACAATCTGGTTTATCACAATACAAATGGTATTTCTCACTCATCAACAAATATATCTGAATGAAGGCAATGTGTGTCTCTTTTATATTTGTAGTGACTTGTTCCCTACAAAGTCCGTTTCTTCTATAATTAAGGGGAGTGAATAGATAATCCTTCAGTTCTCATACACTTCTAACATGGAAAAATGGTGTAATTATCTCCATTATATCTCAGAAAACATCTGCTATGAAATAATACCAACATTCAAATTCAAACTTCAAAGTAATTAGCATATATTTCACAATCTTACATCAGCTCCATTGGGACCTTGAGGGCCTCTTGGGCCAGGAGGACCAGGTGGACCCTATAAAAAATAAATAATAAAGTTTACAAGAGTAAAACCCAATTGTAGTTCTGGTATTTGTCTTTTTAACAAAACTAAAAAAAAATTAAATCATGTAAAGTCATAGTCAGTGAAGCATATAAGGGTTATACGTTATTCTTAAAGAATACAGCATCATGTTCTTAAATGCTCCTTTTCACATAGCTATAAGGAAATTAGTACTTCAGAAAAAAAAAAAAACAGCTTGACAAGGAAGCTTATAGCTACAGTCTAGGATAAGGTATTCATAAAACAATTAGAAATATTTTGTGATAGAATATAATAGAATATAAAGAGAACATAAATTAGGAACTAGAAATGGCACTGCACTAGATGTAGAATTAATTAATTCAATAAAAACACTATATGTTTTATTTATTTGTAATTTGGGGTTGTGGTGTGTGTGCGTGCGTGTGTGTGTGTGTGTGTGTGTGAATTCTTCAGTTCTACGTCCTTGAATTGGAAATAAGAGTAGCAATTTAGTTGTATTCCCAAAACAAAGTTTCTCTTTCCTGGGTGTACATTAAAATTACCTCAGGGTATATTTTATAAACTACTGATGGCTACGACTCCTTACATCAAGGTTGCGATTAAAATAGTCTGTAGTGACTACTAGTATATTAGTATTTTTAAAAGGTCTCAGTTTATTTTGATGCCGTGCTTGAAAAGCTTTTCTAGTTTTACTTATTACCATAAAGTCAAGAAGAATATATTGATGAAATATATCAATGATTTCATAGAACCAGAGCAACCATATCAAGAAAGGAACTAGCTATGTATCTGATGCAGCTTGGAAGTATTCATCAATTATTTGAATCAACAATACTTATTATGCATTCCTTACAATTAGGTTTATTAAGTATGAAATTTATTTCAAAGAGTATAATCTAGGTGTGGTCCTTAAAGACAATAAAGTATAACATAAAAGTGTGAAAATATCAAAGGGAACTATAACTTTGGGACAATGGAGAAAGAAAAGAGCAATTAAGAAATGTGTTTGTTACATTTCACTATAGATTTCCATTACTTTGATGAACTATTTTTATATAGAATAATGTTTAATAAGCAAATAAGTATACTTCAAATTTTATGTGAAGTCTTAGAGTAGAAAGACAGACTTAATAAATACAAATAATTTCAATTCATAGCATTCTAATACAATAAAATTCCTTGTTAAATTAATATTTTATTTCAAAATACAAGAAATATTTTATTCTCTATAATAATTGTGACTTATAGAAATCCTATGAGCATACAACATATTATTTACCTGCTCCACATCAAAGTCCAAAGCTAAAAACTAAGAAATAACTACTATGTGTAGATTCAATATATATACTTCAGGAGCCGGTGAGACGGCTCAGCGGCCTAGGTCCGAGTTCAACTCCTGGAACCCACATACGAAAAAAAGGGCCAGTGATATCTCTCAGCGGCACGGGCGCCTGCTGGCACGAGATGTCCTGAGGTCAACCCCTGGTACCCACAAAAAAAAAAAAAAAAAAAAAAATATATATATATATATATATATATATATACACACACACACTTCAGAGAAAGATAAGAATGACAATATATGAACCAATGAATATCAGATGTGCATATATCATTATGTTGAAGTGAACAAAAGAAATGATAGATATACGAAAAATGTATTAATAGTACATTTAATGATTTGCAGATGGTGATTGAATGGCAAAAAAAAAAAAAGGTCAGTACACAAAGTATCATAAGCTTAGGACTACAATGATCATGTTAGTAAATGCTAAGCAAGATATGAGAGAAGTGGAAATGTACAATATCCATCAACTTACCATCGGGCCAACATCTCCATTTTCTCCTTTTTCACCAGGTGGGCCTGGTAAACCCTAAAACATCAGAGTAGAAAAATAAAAATCATTTATGTATTTAAATCCATATATTTGGTGAATTTCAAGTGAAAATGTTAAATAAATACATGGAAACTATGAATTGGAGACTTGCATTTGCTAAAATACTTATATTGTAAGTGTTATATACATGTGATAAAATCTTACATCCATATTCACAAGTAAAATTTATGTTTTGTACAACATTAAGCCATTTAATTTTTGTTATAATAACTAAATACACAATTTGATCTTTGTATTATGACAATAACATATTTCTCGTTATTCTTGTTTTTGAATGTTTGTGCTGCAGAATTTCAGATGTAATCTAAGTAAGAAATGAAAATACAAACAATCCTTAAGATCTCTCTACCTGCTGATATTTTAGTAAAACTATTGACTCTTTGGTGCTGCACTTCAGTGGCTAGGAGTTATGTGATTATGACCACCAATAATAAATATGATTTACTTATTACGCTTACACACACATGCACAAAGTAGTTGAAACATGAATTTCAAAAAGCAGTAACTGCTTTTTTGCATAGATGATGACTTTTGAGATTTTTATTCTATTTTACCTTACCTTGCTCTATTTCATTTTTTAAATACAGGCAATAACCCACTAAAATGTTTTTATGACCTACTGATTCCACATAATTTTCAGTTAGGAGATTGTTTTATTGAACGTATTTGCAAAGATTTAAGTGCACAGTATAGTCATTTTCATGAGAAAACCGTAATTTACTGCTTCGTAATGGATAGTACACACCAGAAGTTCTCTTTTGTTTGTTTTTCTCAAATGCCAGTAAGATGTTTAAGAAAAGAGATGGCTACTTGCACTTCCCAATTTGTTTCCATCCTCTGAGAGCTGCTTCTAGAACTGTAAATGAAGTTTTTAGAAAGAACTATCCAAGTAATGTTTTCTACATCTTAGTCTGCCCCAAAATCACCAGAAGGTGATTACTGAAGTTTTAGACTCCTACACCCTCAATTTCAGATTCTGTTTCATTTATGAAGCACAGGAACTTAAATACTTAAATATAAAAGAGGAGTTAAACACGGATGACATAAATAGTTCATTTTAAGACCATTTTCTTAAGTTATAGGCATTGCAAATTAAATGTAAAACTCCAGCAAACATCGCATACCATAACAGTCACATCCCTTCTATTTTGTTTGATTTTCAACATATTTTAGCGCATAGTAAATTTGATTTAGAATCCCCACGTTGAATGATAGGTTAATGTTGGTTCATAGGTTTTTGTTCTGTTTTGCATAGGCATCTTTTCTTTTTGTGTGTCATTATTCCTATCAGTTTAATAGAAAACTCCAAACAGAAATTTTTTAAAAATTACTTTTGACCATTGTTTAAGATTAAAATAGTAAGTTCTTATTATTAAAAGTAACAGAGGCATAATGAGTCAAATTCTCTTGTTGCAAGGAACTAAATGTGCTTAATGGTAGTCCAGTGTTTATCAGTTTTAATATGCCCTAAATTTTTACTAGGGAGTTATTAATGCATGGAGAAATTGTGTTTTAGGATCAGTGAACCTAAAATCATTTCCCACTTTATTGATAACTTCAAAAGATGAATTTAGGTCAGGAACTCTCATACACATACACCTTCATATGCAGATAAACAGTGAATAGTCAGAATACAAAGTCAGTGAAAACAAATATTGGATCATTGTTATTTATATATATGTAATTGCTAATATTTATTTGTCGTGAGGACGCAATTGAAGGATATAGGTCTCATTATGAGCAGGTTAATTACATTAGCACCTTTTCAGTTTCCTAATTTAAAGTGGTAGTTGTGGAAATCAATTTTTAAATGACTTGATTTCTTGAGTCATTCTCATCAAAGAATAGATTTTTTTGTGAAAAAAATTTTATGGACTATTTTATAACTATAAACTATAATGCACCTTCTTTTAACCATAAGTACTAAGTTCTTACATTATAATTTCAAAGGATTCATAATAACTAAATAAATAAGCCACAAAATTGAATAATATCTTATCTATAAGCCATCTAATTTCAATGCCTTGTTGCTTTCAAACTTGTACTTCTCACACATATTGGTAAGTATTGACTTATCATGACTGCTTATTTATAATTGTTTAACAACTATAAAGAGTTAAACATAACAAATATGAACATAAGGTCTTTTTCCACTGTCGAAGTATAAAAAATATTTTGGCATTAAAAGGAAGCAGAAAATTAGAACGTCATGTTTACTGATAAATATCCATTCAAAATTTTAACAATAATTACACTGTATTTTATTATACTGCATTTAAAATTAACTTCAACTATAGACATAACAATCTATTTAATATCAAAACCAATATTTTGCAATTTTATTTATGAAAATAAAGATAATTAAATTACAAAAATTTCATATTTATACCCAATTTTTACATCTTTACAAATTCTCAGGTACATTGAACCAGGTGACTTAATTCACCTTTCTAAAGTCACTAATGTTGTATAAATATTATCTGTATGGTACCTAAATGTTATTTAAAACAAAACTGTATAATCTTTCAGGGGATCATTAAGTGTATATAAAATAATCACATGTAGAGTATAAAAGCAGCAGAAGAAAGCCAGATGTTTCCAGATTTGTAGGACTCGGTGACTACCAAGTAATAGGTGGAAACAAAGCAGGAGATGGATGCTATGCAATGTTTTGCCTAAGTCCAGTTGTAAGATGTATCTGAATAAAAATGTATCAGCTTGCAGTGTTTTTCACTTTCCTATTTCCTCTTCCAAAAATGCCTTACAAAGAAAAAATTATAATTTTGAAAGTTACCTTACATGATCTTTTACTAGTAATTTCTTTAATTTTCCTATTGCTGAACACTTGCTGTTGTCAGTTGGTATTAGCAGTTTGTTATTGCTCCAAATGCTTTTGAAGTTTGATAGTCGTCTGAAGTACAAACATTTCCTGCTCTGAGACATACTAAAGAACCATTCTAATATGTTAGCTTTAAAATTGTAAAATTGTAGTTCATTTTTTAAACAAAATGTGAATGAAGAAAGGACATGTAATACCTAAGGTGGGGATAAATATAACCCAGGTACAGGAACCAGGCTAATACATCATCAAAAAAATTAATGATACTTGATAAAAAAAATTGAAGTTTAGATGTACATATAAATAAAATACTCATTATGATTAAAAAGTGTTCTCAAGTTCTTACATAGGAAAGCGAAAAGATGCTTTGTTTTACCTCCACCAATAAAAGTTAGGGTGAGAGAGAAATGATAGTGCAAACAGTGCAGAGAACACCTTACCTGAAGACCTATGGGACCAGGAGGTCCAGGGAAACCTCTTGCACCCTCATCGCCTTTTTGTCCAAACATGCCCTGCTGTCCTCTGGGACCTGGCTCACCATCGCCTCCCTAGAGAACAGTTAGGGAAATTATTACACATTGCAAAACCATCTCGACATACTATCGAAATATGTTGCACTTTCTAATTCATTGAAAGCTAATTTATTTGAGAATAACCAAACAAAATGTAGACTAAAATTCCCATTTTTTGTTGCAAATATGCCACTCTTTGTTTTGCTAACATTCTTTGTTTCCAGAGTATGGTTGATTCTGAATGACAAAGTAATAACAGTCTAATGGGAAAAATAACATTCAAAATTTATTGCACATTGAGTACTTACAACTAGTTATTCTCTATTTTCAAACCAAGCCACATTGTTTTTGCTTATTAGGATCAGCTAGTTTAGCTACATTAATTTAAATGTGATTCAATATCAAGCACAGGAACAAAAATTACTGCCACACAAATGCCACTGGTTATGTGACAATTCATAAATACAATCAGGAAGTTGTGAGGATTTAGATTTGGTGAACAAAGTGGAGGAGTACTTACAGCAATTCCAGGGGCACCAACGGGTCCTTGGAGACCAGGGGGACCAGGAGGACCCTACAGGGAGGTAAAAATCAGTAATTTTGAAACAATCCAGGAAAACCTCAACTATGTATAGCAAAACCTTTGGCTAATTACAAACTTATTTCACAATCATTTGCATTTAGACCAGTCAACTCTTCTTTATTTTATAACTTGGAGACAGATACATTCATAATTGGAGTCAACTTTAAGTTGACATTTATTAGAAAGCACTTGCATCTTCAATGTTGTAACGGTCTTAAAATGGAATTGTATGCTAACCTAAATCAAGTTGAAGATTCACATTTGAAAAATTTTAAAACATGAGATTTCTTTCATGAGATATGTATGAGTCAGAAGCAACACAAATTTTTTTTCTGTATACTAACTTCTAATGAACATCGGGATTCTGAGGATTCTATATAGATAAAATGTAATGATATATGAAATTTTAAAATGTCTGCAGACACACACATACCAATTTAGTATTACATTAAATATAAACAAATCTTTATTTTTAACAAAAGATTTCACAAGTCATTATGAGTCTTACATGCACAGGTACTTCTTAACTTATTTTCTTACATTAATAACTCTGTGGGCTATACAAAGATTCAGACACTAAAGAAATAAAAGTCATTGTATTCTATTGTTCTTTATCACAGTATCAGCTTTGAGGGGAAATCATCTCAAGCAAAGATTGTGAAAATGTTCCTGGGTACCTGAGAACCTTTCACATTTCTGCCAGCTCAGAACTGTTCTCATAAAAACTCTAAGACGTTATTTGTCTTTTATACTACGTATAGACATTTGCAGTCATGATGTAAAAGGAATAGTGGATCAAATTGCTGGTGGCTTAGCAATCATCATGTTAATAGCTAAAACACAATAGCAATCACGTCACTTTCATCAACAAAAATATTTTGTCTTAGGCATCACAAAAATAGTTATGTTTTTGATGAAGCATTTGAAGTTCTTAGTTTTATTAAATATTGACTGTATACAAGTCTTTTTTTTTTTTTTTATGTGGGTACCAGGAGTTGACCTCAGGACCTCGCACTTGTCAGTAAGCACTTGTGCCGCTGAGCCATATCACCGGCCCTTTTTTTTTCCTTTATGTGGGTACCGGGAGTTGAACTCAGGACCTCGTGCTTGCCAGGCAGGTGCTTATGCCACTGAGCTATCTCACCGACCCTGTATACAAGTCTTTTGGTATTTGTGTGACCTAATTTTGAAAAGACACATGAAGTTCTTTTGCATTACACTGAAATGCAATGCTTATCACATAAGCCATGAGGACTAGAGTTTAAATTGCAATCTGAACCAGTAAGTTTACATGAAATACTATTTTCACTTGAAAGAGAGATTGATCATAAAACCCATTATTTAGACTTGGGAATCTGGCAGGTATATTATTGAAAATATAGCCAAGGTGTATATATATATATATATATATATATATTTTTTTTTTTTTTGTGGGAACCGGGGGGACGACCTCAGGACCTCATGTGCCAACAGGCACCCGTGCCGCTGAGCGATATCACCAGCCCCTTTTTCGTATGTGGGTTCCAGGAGTCGAACTCGGGCCCTCACGCTTGCTGGGCAGGCACTTACGCCGCTGAGCCATCTCACCGGCCCCGTAGCCAAGCTATATTTCAGTATAGCCTTCAAGGAAAATAATTGACTGCAACTTTTATCAATGATAAAATTTAAACTTTAAAGGTAAATTAGAAGCTTTGAAATCTTGTATGCATCATTGTGGGCCTCATAGCTTCCCATTCTGAAAGATTTTAATGAAATAACATAAAAAGCTTGCTGGTTTGATATCAGAATACACGTTAAAGTTGATCTTTAAGAAAAATCAGCACTTATCAAATTTCTGTGTGGAATCAAAGAATATCCAAATTTAACTGAGATTTTTTTAGATGTTCCCCCCTTTTCTAATTATGTATCTGTGTCAGCTTGGATTTCAACCAAAACAACATATCATTACAGACTTGACTGAGAAGCAAATTTGAGAATATAGCTTCTTCTACTAAGGTAGGCATAACTAATACATGCTATTCTTTGTACTGTATATATTTGCTTTTGGGAAAATATAGCTATTATTCATTAAATATGTTTGTTATTATTTTAAATAAATCAATATAAGAATATTTAAAATTTCTTTATTGTAAATCATAGTATAAAAACCCACAAGACAAAAGCATTTTGATGTCTTTAAAAATGCGTGGAGTGTACAAGGGTATTAAGACAAAAACATGTGGAAACCAATGGCTCTAATGTTACTCCCCCAATCATATTTAGTTAGAGCTTTTAAAGAAGAAATAAAGGGCCGGTGAGATGGCTCAGTGGCATAAGCGCCTGCCTGGCAAGCGCAAGGTCCTGGGTTTGACTCCCGGAAACCACATACGAAAAAAGGGCCAGTGATATCGCTCAGCGGCATGGGTGCCTGCTGGTGTGCGAGGTCCTGAGTTTGACCCCTGGTACCCACAGAAAAAAATAAAAAAATAAATAAAAATAAAGAAGAAATAAAAGCTTTTTCAAACATGGCTTTTGTTGAATGCATATGTTATTTTAATTAGACAAATAGCATGTGCTTTATTGCAATTATCTCCAAGTTGTTTTTGTTTTGATTCTAGATTTTTCTTCTTAGTTAGAAACACTCATCTCATAGGATTCTGCAAATCCATTCTAATAATACCTCCTTTCAAAGTTGTGTGTTAAGGTATTCAGTAATTTCAACTAAGAAGGCATCAGAATTACAGATGAGCCAAGGACAGAACTGGAGTGGTTTATTGGCAATAACTGCTGGAAATGATACATAAATTACTATACTATATGAAAAAAAATAGAAATGGACATTACTTTCCCAATTTGGATTTCTATTGGAAAGAAATATGTGAACACTTAAAGAAAAACTGAAATACCTTAAGAAGTAAGTATCTGTAGATGTTATTTAAAGAATATAAAGAAATAAAAAAGTTGTAAAGTACAGAAGCTATTGTCAACAAATGTATTTAATATAAGGTGGAGGAAAAATTTTAAATATATTATTTGAGCAGTATTTAAACTGGGAAAGAGTGACAAAAAAACTCTTAGAGGCAGGAGTGAATACACTATTTGAAAAAAAATACACTATTTGAGTGAGAAACAAGTTATTTTGATTCATCATTTTTTAACCAAAATAAGTACCATATATGAGAAAATATTTATTAATCGGCAGCTGTGTAGAATGTAGTTGTATTTATTTTGATATACATATGCATATTTTTCCTAATCATATAGAAAGAGAGGCTATTTCTTTATATTGCTCTTATTTTTTAAAGTGGAGATGATAAAAAAACTTGTAAATATGACACTTAACCACATAAATATAAAAACTCAGAGAATTACACACTATTCAGAATTATACAACCACAAAAGATAATACATATTAATATTATAACATTTGGCTAGTTAACCAAGGAGTACTACCATGGAGAAAATATCCATGGAAAACAGTAAAAGGGGTTAAATAAAGATCCAGTCTCAGTAAATAGTAATCAACTCACATTTTCTCCTTTGTCACCCTTGCTGCCTTTTTGTCCCGGTTCACCGATTTCACCCTGTATTTGAAAGGTTTAAATTAATCTTTAATATGTCACATATGCCATTGCATTGTTGTCATTATCATTTAATATAATCACACATTAGTGCTTAATAACACAGTTTAAAGTGTAAAATCCTGGTCTCGTTCTGCTCCTTTCTGGTATTGGCTAATACACACACAAAGCAAGTCGGTTTAATTTTGTGGAATATTAAAACTGAATATACAATTTAAGTAATTTTTTTGTCTCGAATACCATCATTATAAACTGATAATGAAAGTACATTGATTTACAGACAAATAATCACACATTACTCAAAAAGTACTTTTCTCCTAGTTTTCCAAATATTAAGATGATACATTATCAGACTGCTGATTCACAAACATTTTCAGCATTTTGTAATTTTTGAAAATATATGTAATTCAAATATTTGGTACAACTCTACAAACCGAACAAAAAGTTTAGTGTCATATAATTTGGCAAAAGGGAGTACATCAAGTGAGTACGTAACTCATTCGTAAGGCTTAACATGCAATATCCAAGACACAAGGGCTAAATGTATACATTATTTTTATGTTGTATACATTTCAGAAAAAATAAATGCTCTGGTTACCATTATTCTTATTCCACTTTTTCTTTTTTTATCTCTATACTGTTTAATATCAAACTAATCCTCAACCTCTAAAATAAAATTTTTGAGCACATAGAAGGTACAATAAAATTTGAACAAGGTAATCTTTCACTGGAATCTAAATCTTAGAGATACTAATTAGAAAATGCTTAGGAGAAAAATCAAGCTTTCTCATGAACTGTGCAAACACGAACAATGAGCACCAACCTTGTCTCCATCTTCTCCAGGAGAGCCAGCAGGACCAGCCGGCCCCGGGAGACCCACAGGACCTTGAACTCCATCTCTCCCCGCAGGGCCTTGGGGACCTTTTTCTCCCTGCATTGAAAATCCAACAGATCAATAATTGGGTGTAAGAAACCAAGGAATTAGCTGTTTGCTGCAATTTTTAAGTATAACTACAACTATATATATAACAACATAAACTAACTCTAATATTTGACAAAAAGCAATTATTTAATAAGTCTAAAGGAGAAAAAATTCCAAGTAGCAAATGGTAACAGCACAGATCCCTCCATTCTTTCATCATTAAGAGTACTGTCCTTTTTAATTGTGCATGACTCTGACTATGGCCCACAAAACTTACTAGGAGTCAATTGTGAATTTTCCTTTCAAACATATACTTTCTAAGCCAGACCTGGCACAGGAGATGCCTGATATTTGTGGATCTTGCTGAGCCTATCCACTTCCTCCTCCTCAGCACCACTGGACTCACTGTGCAGTGGACACGAGCTTAGAAAACCATGAAATCCACCTGCTTATGTGTCCAACTTTACAATATGTCTTACATGTAACACTTTCTGATTTTTAACAAAGGCTTTGTGGATTCTTTTGGATTTTGGTATTTTAATTCTCTGTTGCTTTTCCTGATTCAAAACAAGGAGGTTACCTTTCCTGCATTTTATTTTTGTTTGTTTTTATTCTGCCAATAGTCATTATTTTTGTGTTTATAAATTTGCCTATATTATATAATTTTAAATAATACAGACTTGATAGTGAAGACAACTTCTATATCTTTTAAAGCAGGCTTCCCCAACAGGCAGACCTGTCCATGGCCATTAGGAACCAAGCTGCAGAGCAGATGAGAAGCAGCGTGCAAATAAAGCTCCATCTGTATTTACAGCTGCTCCTCATCCCTGGCTTTACCACCTGATTGCCTCCTTCTGTCGGATCGGCAATGGTGTTAAATTCTCGTAGGAGCACAAAGCCTACTGTAAACTGCACATGGGAAAGATCTAGGTTGCATGCTCCTTAGAATCATCCTGAAACCATACCCCACTTCTGGTCTCTGGAAAAATTACTTTTCATAAAACGAATCCCCGGTGCCAAACAGGTTGGGGAATGCTGCTGTAAAGCATCTTTTCAGAGTTTAAAACAATTTATTTCTTCAGTCAAAATTTTATTAATTTTGAATAAGACATCGTTTCTGAGTGCATTCAGTGATTCTCTTTTCTCTTGTTAAACCAGCTGGAAATCTACACATCCTTAGGTCCTACCTTTGCATTATGTATTTCCCTACAGTCTCCTCACCATCTCCTTCCCCCTTATACTGACCACCTTTTATCTGCTGAAAGTTTTAGTACATCTTGTTTCTCTGTTTGTTTGTTTTTGCACACCAGGGATTGGACCCGTGGTAGTACATGCTGGTCAAGGGCTCTAAAACTCAACTATGACCTATCCTTCTAGTTAATTCTTGAAAGTAGTCTCTTTATTTCAACTCTCTCACTGACACTTTATTCTAAAATACTAGTATTCCTAGTGTATGCTATTATAATTATTTGCTACCTTTCTCCACATTGATTAAGCTTAGTGTGACCTACCATAACCTGGCTACTATCTGATCCACATCTAGTTTATTAATTGATTAATGACAATAAAAGTAAAATATCTATAAAATAAACTTGTTGACTGCTTAACTGTCCATAGTCCATATGCTTTTGTTTTAAAAAATGTGACAGTCATCATATAAAACATACCATTGATATCTTTCAAATGATGTACAGTGCTGTAAATTTAGTTTTACCATTTATAACTTCGCAAGATGGCATAACTCTTCCTCCTTTATGCATATCTTGGACCACGACCTATACGACTACTAGAAATATCCATATTTTCTTAGTCAGTCATCTTAATTTTACCCCTTCTACCTCTCTCTTTACATTAAACACAAAATCTTGCCATAGAAAATTGATAGTTAATTTCACATCCCCATGGCCTGTGTTTTACTTGGCCTGGTCTCATACTTAACCTATACTCATACCTTCGAATATTATCATAATTCACAGAATTGCATGCCTCTTCACTCAAAACTCACCCACATATTTATTTTCAGGTTATTGTTTAATCCTTCTTTCTGACACCTCTGGGTCACACATTGATGATGAAGATAATAATGATTATTTACTGAAAAACTGCAAAGAGCTTTAGAACTATAATTCCATCTAATCCTCACAAAGCATTATGATTGCCCTCTTTATGGAAATGCGGAAACAGAGTTTTGATGTTAAGAAATTTAAAGAAAATCATAAACTAAATAAAAAAGAAAGCTGAGTCCAAAGCCAATTTTAATTGTCTTTAAGTTAGTTAACATAATCTTCTTTAACTTCCCCCCTTTTCACTGATTCTTTTCATACTACTGGTACAGTAAGTAAATATATGCACAGTACATTAATAATTAAGAGGCAATGCATTCAGGACTTCCATCTACCGTCCATTTTTCTTTTAGTTCCTTGGCTTACTTGCGGTGATCTACATGAATCAACTCCATGCCTTTATAGTCTACTGTTTTTGAAACCAACTATGATTATTCTACGGTTATAAATGTCCAGTGGGTCAAATTCCAGTCTCTCTTTCTCTCTCTCTCTCTCTCTTTTTTCCAGCTTTCAATATTGTTTGTGTTTTACAACATTCAATAAAGAGATTCTTCTTTCTTGGTCTATTTAATGACATGCCTCTGGAAATACCTATACACCTACATACATGCATATACAGTCTTTCTTATCACTCACAGTGTCTTTTACTTTTATTTTCTCTTATGAAATCCTTTCACAACTCACACATATTATGATTTTCCAGAGTGGATCCAAACCTCTGTTCTTTCTCAACACTGCCTCATATAGTAATCCAAAAAAAGGGTTCTTAACTTTGCTCTTAAGTAATTATAGGGAACATACCTTTCCTAAAATCCCTAACTCCTATGGCCTAATTTATTTATGGTTAATTCATTTTTTTTTCTGTATCTTGAGTCTAGCTTTCCCCCCCTTCCTACAATTAGACCCCCAAATGATACATAATTAATATAGCTTCCTACCTGTAACCCTTCTGTGAAGTACCTTCCCAAAAGATTTCCTTAAGAATCATATTCCCTATAAAATTTTTTTTTCAATGCAGGAAGTTGGAAGAAGTTTTAGCTCCCTCTTTGGTCTTATCTGCAAGAGTTTCTAATTTGGTTGAGAATTTGGGGTGGTGTTTAAGCCATAATTACTGCCATAAATAGGTATATTCTTGATTATTGTTTTCCACATTTCTCCCTTCCCAGAAATGGGTGGGTAGGTAAGTAGATCAAGGGCTTGAATTCTATATGACCCAACTTGTGTTTTTCTTCATGCAAGCCTATACCTGCTGATAATTGCATATCATTTTTATAACGCAAAGTCAGAGGAAGTAAAATTTAAAATTTATATTTGGGAAGAAGAAAATGTAAAAGGCTACATTTAATATTTTGGCCAATATTTACATGTGTTTTTTTTTTTTTAACTAGACTTTTCCATGGATATCTGTGGGCACTCTAACCCAACACTCTTAGATTTACTTTCTGCCATTATCCTCAAACACCTCCTTAAAAATACAACATAATACTACGTCTAGTGGTTAGTTTTTCTCAGTAACAATTTATTAAATGAAAAAATAATAGAATCAACATCGTGGAGCTGCTTTTGGTGGCTACCCCTGAGAGAGGATAGGTGAGCAGGACATTTCCTTTCACCTTTCCATGTGATAATTTCGTCTATTATGAACTAACTCCAGGTTCAAATCCTACTTCTTCAAATGTCATTTGTCAATAATTTTTCATCTGTCTCTCCAAATAAATTTCTTATAATCATTTCCAGTGCATTTCCATTCTGATCTTTGTTTTAATATTTTACTTCTTTTTCATAAACCCAAAGCATTTATCTGCTTTCAAACCCCAAGTTCGATATATTACCTTCACAAAACTCTAGATTTCTCTAGGATAGTCCCAATTTGTATAAGAAGCCTTGTAAACCCCTTTTCACTGGATGCATTCTTTACTGTATTGTGCCAAGACACAATATATGTGCCCAAGATTTCCGAATGCACTTCTATCAAAGGAACTGAATCTATATCCTTTCTATCTACTCCCAGTACAAAGTACATTCTAATATTTAGATCTTTTAAAAAATAACTTTAAAAGTGCCTTTTCTGCCACTTATATAAAAAGGTGTCATGGCCTGACACTGAAATTTTAACTGTTTAGGAAAGGTAATAAATTACAAGATTTTTTTTTTTTTTAATTTGGAAGGCACTGTGCTTTGAATGTGTTCCCCAAAAAGCACATTTTGAAAGTTAATCTCCAATACAACAGAGTTAGAATATGGAGACTAATGCCTGTGATGAGGCCATGGAGGCAGAATGAATGAATGAATGAATGAATGAATGAATGAATGCCATTGTTATAAGGGAGAGTTCACTTTCACAGGATCAGATTTGTTATAAAGAGGAGCTCAGCCCCTTTTACCCTCTGTCAATCTCTCTTTGACATGGGATGATGCAGAATGAAGCCCCTCCTGGAAGTGCCCTTTTGATCTTGGACCTCCTTCCTCCAGGATGTCATGAGTCAATACATTTCTGTTCATCATATATTATCCAGCCTGTGGTTTTCTGGGATAGCAGTAGAGAGCCAGAAACACCTCAATACTGTCATGAATTAATAAAAGAAAAATCCATAGACAATGAATGCAACTCACTTGCTACAGCTGATAAAACAGTATTTTGAATTATAAAATTAAACTTCATTGTATAAGTGTACAAAAAGTTTAAACATATATTTTGTGTACATCATGACCAGCACCTTTTGTTTACATTTATTGAATTAGTTTGTGATTTTATTTTATTAACAGCAGGAGAGACTGTTTTTATAAAGACTGATTAAAATCAAAGGCAGAAACATAAATGGAGAAACCCTGACACAGAAACATAAATCTAGTAAGTAGGATAAAGTCCATAATCACTAAAATATAAATATTTTAAAACCAAATAAATATAGTGTGAAATAATTGGTCAATGTTTCCCATGTCTCACTTGAGACCAAAGCCAAATGACAGAAATAGAGCAGCCATTTTCCATGGCATTCATTCGCAGACTATGGAAATGACTGAGACTGAAGTAGTAATACAAGAAGTGTGAAAAGCTCACACTTTTCTAATATAAAGCAGTAAGGTGTAGTTTTAATCAAAATTCCCTATTTTATTTTTTAAAAAGGAGCAAAATGAGAAGGCTTTTACAATAATAATATCTAACTCCCTCACAGATATAAGGGTTTCATAAGTGTGGGAAATGTCATCTCATTTAATTGATTTGTAATTTTCTCTATTATAAATATGAAAGGAGGTGTCCTCATATACCAGGCACATTTACAGAGAGAATGCAGCAAGCTATGAAGAGCTAATATTCCAGAATAAGAAGTAATAACTTGTGTGGGTCAGCAGTTTAATATATTCTCTCCTGATGTTACTTACAGGGGCACCTTTCTCTCCAGCTGGACCAGGAGGCCCCTGGGGTCCTGGACGCCCTGGCAAACCAATGGGGCCGGCTGTACCTGCTGATCCGCGTTCTCCTGGTGAGCCCTAGCACACAAGAAAAGAAATATTTTAATGATGGAAAAAAAATGATACTGACTTAAGAATCACTTAATGCACAATGGACTCTCATAGTTTAGTAGAAATTATAAAAGTAATTTTTAGACAATTTTAAGATCTCAAAAAGGAATTGTTGTAACCACTACTTGGAAAATTAATTTCTAGTTCCAATGTGAACTACAAATGTTGAAGTTAGGAAAGACTGATGACACGAAAAAACACTTTAAAATATTATATATTTAATATTTTATATGTGTTTTCTTTTTTCATTTGTGTTTGCAATTGTGTACAATATAAAACATGCATCCAATATAGCTAACCTTCCATACAGTTTTCTTTTTGTATTATAAAAGATTGGCAGAATACACTCCCTATACTATTTCTTAAAATGATTTCTGAGTTTCAATTTAAAGCTGCTAAATCAAAATAACTTCAGAAATTCTCAAATATAATTATTCACATAGTCAAGTTTGATAACCAGTAACCCAGAATTTAGATATCTTCCCCAGATAATAAGTCCTTAAACTTACTTAAAGTCCTCTAGGAATCATTGAGCCCTATTATGAAGACTGAGTAGAAAATTCTTATCTGATTGGGTTTATCCAACTCACCTTAAAGAAAGATGGCACATATATTGTAAATAATTTGCTTTACAAAATCTCATGTAAAGTGTTTAAAAAATAAGCTTGCAGATACTGCCTTCATACTAATTATCTGTAGCAACAATTTCAAAACACTATTTAGTACAAGAATAAGAGAAATACAAACATATACTTACTAAGTTAAGAAAGCTCAAATATAATCTATTTCCAATTGTACATAATAAAGTATAACTTTATGTTGTGTTTGTATTAGTTTACTGGATGAGTGTTTAAGTTACAATTTACCATATTATTTCATGATTGAACCAAATGTAAAAATAGTTTCACATCAGCTTTACTAGGAAAATTATCATTAGCAGCTTTTTTAATAATTAACATCCTTATTCTATGATTTCAAAAAACACAGAGGAAATGATTTCTAAAACCTGGAAAATATATTACGTTAACATTTAATGTATTTGATAATATAATTCCCCCTATATTGAGAATCACAAATATGAAGTATTGAACTTGTTCTAATTTACATTTTTATTTAGCTTAGGAGCTAATAACTCACGACTATTAGAACAATGGTTATAATAGCCACAGTTTGTGTTTATACAGTGTTTTACAGTTTACAAACTAGCTCATTTCTTTGTTTTTCCTACTCTTACAAAAATTCCAATAAATTGATAGTGTAGTTGTAGCATCTCACTTTTACAAATGAGGAGCCTGTGGTTCAAGGCTTACCTATGGACAAGTTCGCTGTCCTCAGAATCATGTAACTAGTTAAGGGAAACCTGATCTTAGAATCTAGTCCGTGCTTTCTCCACAGAGACACCCACTGCTCCTCTCCAAGATCAGTAACTCCCAATGGCTCTTGGAATTTCTTTCAATGCAACTCATTCATTTTAACCCACATTCAATTTCACTGAGATACTCAGTGATTACAAAAAGGTGATGAAAAAATATACATTTAATTTTTTGACATTATTTTCTTTTTAAATTCACCAGCTATATGAAATAATTTTTAGCTGGTTATATGAACACTGAAGCAATTAAAGTGAATGGAAGGGATGTAGGTTTGAGGATATAGGAGATAAGAATGACAAGAAAATGTGCTTTTTGTCTCTTTTTTGTTATTATTGCTCTCTGAGTAATTGAACTACTGTTGTAATTTTTGAAATTGTGGGGTATTTTAAACATAGGAGACAGAAATAATTTGGAGAAACTATGCCAAAAATATGGTTAAAGAAATTGTGAAATTTGAACTTTATAAAGACTGGCATTTTTGAGGTGTGTGTATATATATAAAGACAAACCTAAAAATATTCTTCATATGTGTAACAATTAATGAAGGATCCTGTGAAAATTACATATTTACCAATCAAGTATTCCACATACTAAAAATAAGGACAGTTACATGAGAAATTCAGTTACTATTTTCCAGTTAAAATGCATCTACACTTCCGTCAATGTGTATTTTTAATCTAATAATGAAATGTTTTTATGGAGAAGAGTCAATTGCAAGTAGTATAATAGTGAACCAAGTGGCAAATCCAGGGTGAATAATTCCAGAGACCAGTGCAAAAGAAAAAAAATAATAATAGTCTTCTAAGTGTTGGACATTCAAAAAGTGCAGCCCTAAAGGTAAAAATAACTCAAATAGTTGTCTGTAATTATTCATTGGAAAAGAGAAGGAAAATAAAGGGAGAAAAATGGAAGGGTAGGAGACGAGCAAGAGCAGAAAGAACAAGTCTCCTGAAATGAGAGGAATGCAAAGATGTTCCTTGAATCAATAAAATGAGAAGAAAGTCAAGCAGTAAAATCATACATCTTAGTAACAGAAAAACATCAGCAAAAGACAATACATAATGCAAGAAGGGCTATTCTGTTTCATTCAGGTTAACTCAATATACCTAAAGACAAATCCTCACTACCAGGAAAGCTGATCACTGTACATAAAAGATGATTGCATTAGAATTTTTATTTTAATATTTCACTTGTAAATCACAGAAAATGATCACTGGTCATTTATTTTATCAAAAATAAAATAAGCATTCTATGTAAGTAATGAGATTTTTAATATGTAATTCACTATACAGAAGGACATGCAATTTCAATCATTCAAGCCATGAAATCACTCTTTAATCCTATTTAAACCCTTAACTGTTCAGAAACTACCTAAGGAAGATATCATGGTAGACTATGATTGAGAGGTTGACAAATATGAGGCTGAAATGATAAAAGTGGGGATGACTAGAATGTAGTAGCTTATAAAAGAAAAACTTACTATTTTCCAATCATTGTGCAAACTACTTTGGATATGAAATGTTTTTAATTCCCGTATAACTTCATATTTTCATGTAAAGGCCATGAGGCTCAAGGTTTTGCCCCAATTCACTACAAAATTTTTTGCAACTGTGTACTTTATAAGTCAGCAAGCTTTTTTCCCCCGACATTTTGTACTCACATAATTCAAACATATTGTGTTATTTTCTATGTAGCACAATATAGCCATTGAAGGCCACTTCTACTGGAAAAATTCATATTGGTTGAAAACTCTCCAAATTGATGAAAGCATTCTCCTTTATCCAAATAGCTACTGCCCATTTTCAACTCCACCAAAGAACTGTTTTCAGTCTTGATAACTATTCAATGCATGTATGACCTGAGATGCTTTGGGGTTTTTTCATCATGCTGCACCTGTGATTTTTAAAATTCAAATATTTCTTTCCTATCCATGCTGAACTCTGAAATATTTTGTGTTAATGCATCTTCCTGAAAATATATCCATTATATCCCAGAAAAATATTTATACGCACGTACTTAGAAGTTTTTTAACTTTAAATTTTAGCATTCTAATCTGAAAATGATTTTCTCCTACATATTACTGTCTTACTGCTTTTCTGACACAGTTATGCCAATTTCTACTTTTGGTCACATTTATATTCTGTTTTGAAAAATCTTGGTCTCTTCTTATACTATAAAGAATGTAGCCATTCTTTTGGCCCAAATCAACAATGCTCTTACAAAAAACTTTGCATTTATTTGAGAATTAAATGAGCCATATTTCTAAGTATTCTGCACACAGTCTGTCAAAGTACTGCATGTTCACTATAATTATTTTCTAATTGAGTTCCTATAGTATAGCATTTAGCACTGAGTTTTCTCATAAATATCTCTGTGCTGTCTTCTTTAATAGTCTCAAAGAATAAAATATTCTGTGTGCATCAACAGCAATGAATATAGAACACAATTTAATCAGTGATATGCACTTGTGTTTTTAATAAATATGTAAACATGTTGGATATATTAAAGCATTTAGGCTGTAGAATTCTTATGTATAATTTTCAAAATTTGTGGAGTATCAACTGATTGTGTAGTTTCTCTAGTTGATATGGTTTCCAGATAACAAGAAATGTGTATTAGACCTTAATGGATACATTATGAAAGACGCATTACATGAATACAAATCATGTCATTTACTGAAGAAAAGAATGTTAAATTGATAGTGAGATACACTTAACATTTAAAAGTAATAAAGATATTTCAAATAATTATTTTAGTATATCTCAAGTAAAGACAGACTGCTGACTTGGATGTACAAGTGTGCATAGTTTATAGATATCATACACTATATTCTCATTACAAAGCATATCTACTTTAATTTCTTCCTTGGAGCATTCATAAGATTAAATTTTAGATTACCATCTTTCTTGTGGAAACTATGTTAAAATTAATAACAAAAATATATTACTTTTCTGTGGTTAAAATATTGTTCATGATTCTTGTCACAGCTCATAAACTTTGAAACAAATAATGGAAACAAGAAGAGACTTTTTCAATGTATATTTGTGCCCTAAGGTACAATTGCAATTTCCTTTCCTATTAGTTACTTCAAACTTTTGATAAGCCTAGATATTTTTAATAACAGCATACTCTGCAGTGATTTTATGTATAAATAATGAACAGTGAAAATCTCTGATGCTACTTACTGATTAAGCAAATGATATATAACAAATTGTAAATCTTAAATATTCCCAGACCAACTTTAAAAGAATAAACTTTATGAATCCTTTGATTTCAGCTGAACCACTGGAGAAGTCTTATCTCTGTTTTTAATTAAAGTTTAAACCAATATTAAAGGAAGTTCCCATTTATACATTCAACAAAAATATGAGAACCTACCTACTTTCTTTTGACTCTGACTGTGGATAAAAAATGTAGTACAGTGGGTACCAGCCCTTGAGACATTCATACTGCATATGATTTTTTTCTATAAAGGGTAGGCATCTATAATGATAAAAATGCTTGCATTGCTGTACAGATAGCAATAGTAAAGAAGCTTTTATAATTATCAGATAATTGATTGAGTATATCTAAAATGTTTACAGTTAAATATTTGTTTAAACAGGTGATGATTATCTCCACAAACTTGGGATTCTACTTGGTTAACCCAATGACCTCAGCACCTAGGATGGTTACTAGCACACAGCTGGCCCTTAAATAAATATGTCGGTTGAACATGTGATCTTTCCCTTCCCAGCACTGGAACCAATAGCTTTCTGATATTGAACAAAATCTCTATGACTGAATATTCTCATCAATAAATAGAGAGATAGTTGGTCATCAGGTTTTGTGATGTTTAATGTGTGGATATATCTGAAGTCTTTGAACAATACATTTATGACTACAGTGAATGTTAGGTAACTATACATGAGCAGGTGTATATTGTAAAAATAGATATATACTCTCAAATAATTATAGAAGTTATAGAAGAGATAATTAAGGTCCAGGAAGGTATATGGTATTGCTAAGGTCATATCGTTAGAGTAAGGATAGGACTTATTCCACGTAGCATAGTATTTTACCTGCGTACAGAAATGATGAATATTTTGTGTATCACAAGTGCTTCACTGGAAAGAATACGCAGAAGAAGGGCTAAAATTATAGAAATACCATTTTCCTAACTTTTAATTTAAGCAGTAATGGACACATGGCTATGTAAAAGTTCCTGAAGGCTGTTTCCAGATCTTGGCTGCCCCATTGTGAGCAATACTCCAACAAGCGTACAGGTGCAGACTCCTTTAGGAGGTGCTGATTTCATCTCCTTTGGGTATCTAATAGCATAGTATGTACTTGTTTGTTATTAGGAGACCTGGTGTTCAATATGAAGACTAAAGGTAACAAAACTGATCACGTGAAGGATTTTTGTTAAATAAGTAGATCTTAGTTGCCCTTGATCTAAAAACATAATTCTCTGAAATAATAGATATGTTAATTTGCTTGACTATAGTAACTATTTTTTTAACTATATGTATCCCATAACATCATGTTGTAAATTTTAAATATAATTTTATTTATAAAAAATGTTTTCTAAAGGCAGTAATATAGTATGTGTTGAATTACACAAATTATAGTGATCATATAATCATAAGTATTCTGTTATTTCAATGCTAAGTATTAACCAGTATAGGAAATATGATTTTTTTTCCTCTTGTTTTTAAGAACATGCTTTTAAGCAGGAGCAGTCAAGTTTCTCTATTTAGTTACCCATTTTGATTTTTATTTTAGCTCCTCCTGGAGCCCCTCCTCCTAAATTTTGCAGCACCTTCTTCTAACACTGGTAATGAAACAACTGGTGATAAAATCAGCTTATATTCTTGGAGCAGTGATGATAGTAACTATGTCTCTAATCATTTATATAGAGAAGAGCACTAAAATACATATTTTATCAGTCACTTTTGCCATATGCTTCTGAGGAGCAGTTTTAAGTAAATGAATTGACAAGCAAATAAATCATCTCATCAGCATTCAGCTAAAATGCTTCCAACAAGGGAGAAGAGTAGAAGCATAAACACAGAAAGCTCCTATGATACAGAAGTTATCAAAGTAGAAAACAAAAGTATGGGTGCCCTTGTCATTAAAGACTTTGCTGACCTTCATGGAAAAAGTAGGGAATTTCACTCTCCACATGGTACATAACATATTTTAGATCACAAGAGTTAAAAACTCACATGAAATGTAAACCATTGCTATAACTTAAAGCATAAACTCTGAAAGATCAAATGTGTCTTACAGCGCTGCAGTCTTTGATCACTCACTTGTCCTCACGAACATCTCTACATATCTTCCTACTTTGATATAGTTTACTGAGGTCTACCTGCGCTGCATTACAGAAAATATGCTTTATCTTAGAAAGTACAGTGTGTGGCTCAGTAAGTTAGCAGGTGCCATCCTAAAAATATTGCCTATTCCCTTTTTTTTGTTTTGTTTTTTTTTTTGTGGGTACCGGGGGTCGAACTCAGGACACCTTGTGCGCCAGAAGGCGCCCGTGTCACTGAGCAATAGAACCGGCCCTTTTTTTGTATGTGGGTTCTGGGAGTCGAACTCAGGACCTCGCGCTTGCCAGGCAGGCACTTATGCTGCTGAGCTATCTCACCGGCCCACTATTCCCTTTTTAAGGTATGAATAAAAATCAATGAAATGAAGGTTCTCAGGATACAAGAAAAAAAATGAAAAGAAATAAGAATTATGATAAGGAGGGCATGCAAGCTCTTAGACAGGAGATGACAAGAAGATATTATAAGAGGAAAAGAGTCAGACTATTCTGAGGGTTACCTGAAAGAAAAGTGACAAGAAAGAGGTAAAGACTGCTTTACTGCACGACTGCAAAATACTGGGCGCTCACCCTTTAGCAGCTCGCTGTCGGACTCCTCTCATATACTTTCTCCACATACCTCCCACTGCTCCCAAGACCAAAAAAAAAAAAAAAAAAAAAGAAAAAAGAAAAGAAAAGAAAAGAACAGAAAAAAGAGAAATAAAAATGAAAGGTTTTCACTAACCACCCTACTATCCTATTATATTAGCTTTAATCCCATTTTAAAGGAAAATAAAAAAAACTGTTGGCAGTTGGATGACTGTAGAAAATACAAAAGGAAGATTTTGTAGAGAACATTTTCCTTGATTTTGTTTTATGAAAATGTAAATAGCAAGATGAGAATTTGGTGCATGATCTATGTGTATAAATAGTGTGCTTATATTACATGTAAAATGCTTACCTAGTTTATGTTCAGCCTGTGAGGAAATACTGCACTGCCTTCCTCTCTTGTTATCTGGTCCCTTGCTGCTTCCTGCCTTGTGTGTGCATCAAGTCGTCCACTGAATGGTTCACTCCGCTGAGATCAGTGTACGTCTGTGCTATGACTGCCCTGGATTTACAGCTCTCAGATACAACATCATGCATACAGTGAACACTTGGTTTTTTCTAGACCTTAAAAGCCAAAAGTGATAGCACCACGTTGGTAAAATTTTATCTGTATTAGTGGAAGAACTATAAAATGTTTCTGAATATACATTCATTTCTAGTAGCAAAAGCTTTAAAGAAATATAAACTTGAAATACCAGTTCTTTACTAAGATGAACAAAACAGTGGAGAACACTTTAAAACTAAATTTAGTACACACACACACACACACACACACACACATTGTTTTACATAGATAGAATAATTTTAATTTATGGCTCCTATTCCAACATAATTCTTTTAGGCAAAATTCAGTGTTTTCACCTTTGTATTCTGTAGTCTATCTTTTAATATATCACTTAATATTTACTGTTCTATTTTACTGAGCCCATATCTGTCTTTCTCAGTAAACCGTAATCTCTCCGTAGAAAAAGTCCATTTTATGACTGTATAATTTCAGTTTAATAGATTAGTATATTCAGATAATTGTTTGTGATCCTTCTAAAAGAAAAAACCTTTTAGTAGCTTACAGGAAATACATAAGATACAAGAGAATGTAAATAAGAAATAGGTAAGCAGGAAAAACAGGTAAAAAAGTAACATTTTATTGGAAGAATATGGAACCAAATATTAAAAATCTAAAAATGTATACTATAGAAAAAGATTTTCCTCAACTGCAGGTTATGATCTACTAGTGAGCTATGGAATCAATTTAATGGGTCTTGTCTAGGACTTAAAAATTAATGAAAATAAAACATAATAATATTAAAGTATGTAAATTATTTGTACTTTTTACAATGAGTTGTGTTCAAAAAGTTACAAAAAGAGTCATAGGCTGGGGATATAGCTCAGCAGCACAAGTGCCTGCCTGGAAAGCACAAGGTCCTGAGTTCAATTCCTGGTACCAAAAAAGAAAAAAAAAAAAAAAAAGAAAAGAAAGAAAGAAAAGAAAAGAAAAAAAAAGAGTCATAAAATGCACTTTTCTCCATAATGTCTTAATTTTGACTCCATGATTTCTGTGAGGAAAAGCAACATATTATAAATTTCATCATGCATGGCAGTTAAAGAGAACAAGAGTTAAATATTAAAGATACTACACAAAACATAAAAAAAATTAATAAAAATCAGATTTTAGAAGCCAGGCATGGTGATGTATGACTGTAATCCCAGCACTTAGGAAGCTGAGGAAGGAAAATTGCCCAGAGTTTGAGGCTAACCTGGACTACATAGTGTGTTTAAAGACCAGCCTGAATTACATAGTGAGAATCTGTCTTAAAAGATCAAAAATAAATAAGCAAATAAATAGATACAATCAGATTTAAAAAAAAAAAAAAGAACTACAAGTATTTCTAAAGCTGTGGTTAGCAAGATAACTTTTCTGATGAAATTTACAAAAGGGATCTTGCAGAAATTAATATCCCATAACCTAAAGAGATTCTTTGATTTATATTGCTTTACACATTGTAGTTTCTCTGAAAGTAACACAGTAATATTGCATCTAGACCTAGCAGAGTTCAGTTAGTCCATTTCAATAGTGTGTTATAGCAATGAGATATAAATGGCCTGGCTCATATTTCTGAGAAAATGGAGACAAGTAAAAAGAACAGATATAAATATATTTATAAATGAATGGATGGATGGACACATGGACAAGATGGATGATTATTAAATATATAGTTGATTTCTATCAGTTTGAAAATAAATGGTAGATAATTGTGACATATACAAACTTTACAAATATCATTTTCAGTTTAAAAGTTGTTAACTCTCCAAATCCACTCTTAAGCCTTTCAGTTTCAGTTCATTGACATTTCATGCAATGATGAAATTTATTATTCCTTTAGTAACACAGAAATATGAAGCAAATCTATGTTCCTTACAAACTGTATTTTAGAAGAAAAAACATTAAGGATTCAATAGTTCACTGAAAAACATCTGTAGTCATCAAGGACTCGACCTGTAGGTTAGTTTTGATTCATTCAAAATAGGCAATGGTTATCAGGAACCTATAGAAATATTAAAGAGCTGGAATATAAGCTCTTCTAACTCTCTTTCTTTCAACAAAATAGTTCACAGCAGTACAGAAGGGTCACGGAGACTGGCAAAACTATAACCACAAGAGAGGGAAGGAAAAAAAGAGGAGGAAGGGGGTAGGGGGAGGGAGGAGAAGAAGAAAGAGGAAGAGAGAAATGAGTTTATATAATGTACTATTGTGGATTTAGTCTTCAAAGAAAGGACTATTGAATTGGACAGCTGTTTACCTTATCTAAACCTCAGATATTCTGCCATAAAAATGGAACGGTAATAATATTTATCATGCCAATTTGCAAGTATCAAACAAGGTAATGCATGCACAGTATCTAGCATAAGAGTTGAAAGGATGCGTATACTCAATAATATTTCATTTCCTTTCCCATTTCCTTTAGACTCTATATTCCTTATCACATTGTGTTCCTTAGAGAACTCATCACTTCAAATTCCTTTCCCATCATATAAATAACATTACATCTCCAACTCTCTCTGTTCTGTGAATTTCCTCTGTAATTACCATTATTTGTTCAGTATGCCAAAGGTAATTTGAGCTTGATATAAGATTGTGCCTGCACAATAATAAAATCAAAGAGTTCTATAAGATATTCTTAGGCCTCCATTCCATATGACTTATAATTTTGTCCTTTTTCTCTACCTTCTCAGGTAGTTCCCTCTGATATTTTGCTGTTATCTTTTTTATCAACACTGCAAAATAGTACTTGCTACCTTTCTTTTTAAAGAAATCACAGCTCCTCAATCCATGGTTTTAATAGAAACTGTAAGGTCTTAATTATTAACAATAAGAGTAAACACAGACAAATTTACAGGATTACTTAAAGCTTACATCTAGCAAATCAGTGTTTTTTCTTTCAATATTTATCATTTGGAATGAAAACAACTTCAAAATCAAATTTTCTACGTTAACGATTACTTACAAGTGATGTACAATGTTAATAGACCTGCAAAATGCTATATTTGCTGTTCTCAGTGTTATTTATGTTTTACAAACTTTATTCCAATACCACGTGTTAGGATAATTCAAATAGATGAGTACGGATGGTTACTGTGTGCCAGACACGGTGTTCTGAATGTAACCAAACTAATACATAGGCAAGTCACAGACTAATGAGAGAGACAACCAGTCAAATCTCAAGGCAATTTCTTAAGTAGAAGTCACGACAAACAGCTTCAATAAGGGCTAAGTTTCACTATAAATGGCAACAAGTTGCCCACAGTGGACTTTATCGAGACTAAACAACCCAGCTTTACCTGTACCAGAGTAGAATTTTGCCAAGAAAAAGGAAAAATGGACTTTAATGAAAGAAAGGGAGAAGTATAAAAATATACTCTCTCAAAGTACAAAACATCATGGTGGTTGAGACCCAAGAAATTCAGCACATTAATTAGACAGAATTAAAAGGAGGTATTAGGAAAATAAAACAGACAATGGTGACTGACATCAAATTGTAAAGATTATTATTATTATTTTTTTTTTGGCCATGAGAAGGAGTCTGGTTTCTGAAGGCAGTGTGGAGACATGAGACAGGCAGAAGCAAAGAAGTGGCATGGTTTTATTTTAAACTAAAAATAAACTAAATAAAATCTATAACTAATGGAAAAGACTGACTGAAAGGGTAAGAATTAGAGTCAAGGATATGAGTTAAGACATTAAAAGTCAAGGAGAGAAAGGAAAAAACTCTTAAAGTGGATAGTGGCAAAAATAAAGAAAAAGGGATAATTAAAGAAATGTTTTGAAGGTGGGATTAACATGACTTCAACATGTTGTAGATGAAAGTGGAAAAGAGTTTTCAGACAACTTTCAGCTATTCAGGTTGGGCAAGTAAGACCAAGAATGAGAAAAGACAATTAAATATGGCAGTTTAGCTATAATAGTGACCTTTCAGAGCATCAATGATAACAAAAGTGAATTCGTAGATAAAAAATGAAGACTGTGTTCAATATGTCTCAGAGGAGTTGAAGAAAGAGAAATGAGAAGCTAAGGTAAAATCGTGATGTTTATTCATTTGCTAATTATCTCACAATGTTTTACTGACTATGTAAAGCAATAAGGATAATATATAAGATTGAATCATTATATGATTAGTTATTTAAAGGAAAGAGATAAATAAAATAAAATAATACAAACTATATCCGCTTCAGACCTTCCAAGACCATGCGTTTCTATTACTCATAATTGATTTATTTCATTAGATATGGTAAGAAGAAATACAGCTCTTTTTACCAGAAGCACAAACAAATATTCACAATCATCTAAACCCTTCTGTTTCTGTACTCACTAGCGCATCCAATTAGTAGGAGCCAGGCAGTGACTAATTTGATTGACATGTGTTTATTTTCTCTCCCACCCTGTGGGATCACAGCAAAAGAATAATGAAAAAAAGCTGTAATTTGCAAGCGTGGCAAGCAGAGCTGTTTATTATCACCATACTTACAACTGGACCTGGTGGGCCCTGGGGACCTTCTCCTCCTTTCAGTCCAGGTGCACCCTGAGGAAAGTGAAAAAACAAAGAAAATGAATAAACGTGAATTGAAAATAAATAGGAAATGTATGATTAATAAAAAGAGGATACCAGTAGGCAATATCTCCTGACAGAAATATAAATACTTATACATATATATAATGATATATAATGATAATAAAATGCATTTGTGTGTATATTCTTCTAATTACTCATGACTCTTTAGTTGAGGTCTGAGAAAATGCATCTAATAAGAAATTCATTCACTTCTTTTACCTTTATATTGATTATACCTGAGCTCCAGGAAGTCCTCTTTCGCCTGGGAAACCACGTAATCCTGCTGGTCCATCTTTCCCTGAGATACCCTGAGGACCTGGGTCACCCTAAAGAACGTAATACACATCAGTCAAAAAAGAGTAATTAATACACATTTCTATGACCAAAATTGTGGCTACCTCCAATCTACTGTTAGTTAAACTTTAATATCATTTGATGATAGGAATATTGTGTGGAATGCCATATACATTAAAATGAAATAATATTTAGGTTAAAGATATATATATATATGTATATAAAATTACATGGTTTTATGGTTAACAAGCTAACTGGTAGTATACTATTATTCAGTAATGTTTTGAAGTACAACAATGTCACTAAATATTTCCGATTCTAATTTAAATACTGATAAAATATAGACTATCTGTGGACAGATGACAAGAAATACAATGAAAAGTTAGTGGATGTTTTGAGTTAAAAATAACCTTGAGCACATTATACCTTTGCACCTTCCTTTCCTGCAGCACCAGGAAGACCTTGCTCACCAGGAGGGCCAGGAGGGCCAGGATGCCCTCGTTCACCTATTGGACCAGTCTCACCAGTAGGGCCCTACATTTACATAAGCAAAACCACATTAGACTGCTTCTTTATTTTAGGCAAGTAGAATGCAAATTCAGATATTGCTCATTTTCACAAAAGATGATAATTGTCATTCATTTTCATGATGTTCTTTCTTAAAGCACTGAAGAAGCATTCTGGCAAAAGTCTGAAAAGATTATATGTAATCTTAATAGCCAAGGGTACAAGAGAAATGCATAAAATCTACAAAGATATTTTCTTTGTTTAACGCCAGATTTGTTTCAGAATGAGGGCAGTCCAATTCCTTAATAATAACAAAAAAACCTTTGTTTTATAACTACAGTTTATTACATTTCTTTTTATGTAAGGTGTCACATTAGCATAAGAATGAAGAGTTACTGGTGCCAAGGAGGCAGGTACTCAATAAATCACTGTTTGATAACAAGCCTAGGACCTCAGGAACCCAAACAACAGAAGTGGTTCTCCTGGGAGTTTCCACGAACTGGAAACTTTCCTACTGATAGTTTATATTCATTTGAGAAGTCTAAAGAATGTGGCAGGGGGGTCCTGATGTCAGTGAGTTTGGTCCAGCAGTTCTTTCAGGCCTAAGGCTATAACAAATAGCCAGCAGCCTTAAATTGCAGCAAATGCCAAAGTGAAAAATGCCAGGTCATTTCTATGTCCCCTGAGTGGTGCTGTTTTGTGGGGCTAGAGTATAATAAGTTTTTCAAGTGTAAATTGGGAATGGTGACCAGTTGCTCTCTATCTCTACTTAGAATAAAAAGCAAAATGAAGGATTTAAATTAAAATTATATAAAGGGAAAATTTCCAGATGCTATGGTTGTTAAACAATAGAATGTTTTACTGAAGTTGCTTGTATAGTACCATTCCCAGTTATTTTCTAAAAATACAACATTTTGGTCTTGGGTAAAGAATATATATAGAGAGAGTGTCAGATGCTCATAGGTGGGGGCTTTTAGAAGATTATTGGAGTATAGGAGATAATACTGTAGTTGATTTGCTGTAAGGAGGTAAGGTCTAGTAGAAAGAGGTGGGTCACTAGGGGTGCAGCCTGAAAGAATTAATCTCTCTTCCTGGGTCCCTCACTTCCTGTCTGCCATGGCATAAGCAGCTCTCCTCTGCCATGCTACCCCGCCTTGGAGCCAGCTGACTATGAACTGTGACCCAAAATAAACCTTTCCTCTTTTAATTTGATGGTGACAGATATCATGTTCCAGCAACAAAGAAAGTGACTAAGACCATATATATGTACATATATAGTATATATATAAGATATATATGTGGTATATATATGTATATATATATATATATATATATATATATATATACACACACACACACACACATATATGTGTGTGTGTGTGTGTGTGTGTGTAATTACAATTGATACGCAGGCAAAAAGGATCTTCAGCACAAAAATGTATGCATGCTCACACTCATGCTATATTTCCTGTATAAGAAACAGTTAAAAATTTCCTTTAGTTGAGGAATTATTCTCTGAAGTAAAATGACCATCCAACCCAAGGGTTCTTTTTTGCTTCAGTTACACAGATTTCTAGAAAGAAGATGTAGATTTTATTTCTCTGTGTGTGTGTCTGTGCATGTATTTTTGTATGCGCATGTTTATGTGTAAAATTTGCAAAACATTGAGAGCTAATTATAGGTGCAGAAAAGACTATACAAAACAATTAAATTGTTAAAACACTTGTCCAACTGCTTTTGCTCTTTTTCTGTTTTTTAGTAATTGGCATAAAATTCCAACTGACTAAATTAAAAGTGTTCTGTCCACTCAACATGTTTTGTCAAAGAATAAAACTATTATTTTCTATTCATATGAATTATTATCTGTAGCTATGTAATTCCCTAATTCAAGATATTGCACCAATATTTGAGAATTTCTGCTACCTATCATGAGACACATACTTGTCTTTGCCAATATTTCACATATGCTCAAAGAAAACAAACTAATATTTTATTCCTGATATAACTAATTGTTATAAGACAAAACATCTTAAGAAATATAAAATACAATACTACAAACACTAAATTTTTAAAATAATATAATAAGATATTTACATTTTGCTTTTACTATATAGAAGTATATAGCTATACTTCTAGATCTAATTTATATTCAAAAGACTGAAATCACTCAGTAATTTTAAATTTTGAATAGCCAATCTATTTAGTAAAGAATTTTTTTTAAATAGACATGTGAAAAGTATGTGGCACTGTAGTTAGACTTTCCTGTTAAATTCATTGTAAATTTTCTGATCTATTTTCATAGTTTGTTCTTCTTGTTTATTAAAACAAGCAACTGAAAAGCAGCTTTAGGTAATTGCTGAATTTCATTTGATGTTGGCAATATACATTTTGAGTCACAACAAAGTGGACAGTTTTCATAGAAGTTAATAAGGTGAAAATATAAACATAAATGTAAATTTTCTGGAAAAATAAATAAAAATACCTGTGGTCCAACAACACCTCCTGGCCCAGGGGGCCCAGTCTTGCCTTGAAATCCCTAAGGAAACAAAGTACAATCTGTTATTATACTCTGATTTTTTAATTGAAATTTTATTGTCTTTACTATTTCACATTGTAATGTCATGGTTGCTATCATAAAATTAAAAAAATAAGGTAATACAATGAAGCTGAGGTAAAAATACACTCTTAACACTGTTCCACCAGATCAAAAAATATATAGAATTTTAATGACCAATGTTTATGGATGAAATAAGTGCTAATCTTCCTGTATTCTTAAAATAGTCCACTAATTCTTTACACAGTGAAAATCTATAGTATGTGATATTTATTCATTTCTTTCAAGTGCAAACCAACAATCTCATAATATAAAACATTATTTATAAAGAAACATGGTATATGATTAGCAATCATTTCAGTTTTTTATCAATATTCTTTCTTAAAACCCAATAGAGTATAGTTAGAAATGCACCTTTCAGTCATTAAAATATTTTCTGATTGATGTGAGCAGAAAGAATATACTCACTAAATCAAGATTTTGGTAGTAAAATTAGAATTTACACTTATCTAGGGTTCTTGTGAATTATTCATTCTATATAGCTGTATTAGAATAGACAAAGTATTTTCATGTGAGTTGTTACATTGAACATTTAGAGAAGTAGATTAAAAAATACTAAGAAACCTTCCAAAGAACGGAAATAAAGCCAACAATGTTTGCAAAAATTTTACTCACTATAACTATAACATATAATCACTATAACACACAATCACACTAGAAATAATAAAGTTAGCAAGAAAAAACAGAAACTAGTAGCCCCACAACCTTCCAGATGATTATGATTGAATTAAAGTAATAAAATGTAATAAGCAGATAAAAAGAAAAGAATGTGTATTTATAAGTTTTATAATTGATGCTACAGAGAAAAAACTGATTTCTTATCTTTTTAAAATTGACTAATTGTTAAAACCATCTGGATTCTACATAAGCTATTATTGTCAATAGCACAACCAATTAAATCTGAGAGAAATTATCCTAAAATTTATCTAGCATTTTAAAAATCAAAATCACAGTTTGCTTATGTTAGCTTTTCAGAAACTCACACGTTGCTGATCAGATTTACAAATTTATGTACAAACATAAACACAAAGTAAACACATATGTATGTGTGTCTATATGTGTTTATGGGCACACACATATACTATTTGCTGGATTATGCCAACAACCTTCATGACCTATTCTTACCTCTATGTTCCTAAAGTATTCCAAATTATTTCTAAATCTCTAATTGTGTTGAACTCTAAAATTTAGTAAGTGCCTACTGGACATTTCCAGTTTTATAAGATGCGCTCTCTTCAATATTCTCAACATGGAGCTTGCTGAATGTGTCCTCGCCCTTCCTGCTCTCCTGTGTTCTCTCCCTTTATTAATAAAATAACTTCATATCCTAGGCTTAGTTTGGATCTTCACTCGGTCATTGATCCTAGTGTCAGCTGAAGAACTCTTTCAACAGACAACTTCTCTCTTGCCTTGTATGATTCAAACTGTAATCTCTTTGGTGATCAAGATTTTCAAATCAGTTTCATTCAGTTGTCCACATTAGCCAGTATTATCATTTTATATAAGCAAATCTAATCAATTTATTGCTAACCACATACAACGCCAAACAATACTAGTAAGAAAGTTCAAAACGATCTCAGCCCAGTCTGCTATCTCCATCACAAACTTCGCTTTTGAAATGTATTCCAGATTCTCTTCATGCTCACCTTCTCACCGTTCTCTGATATCCATATCTTATATTGCTCAATTGATTCCCTCCAATGAGATTACACTTCAAATTTGACTTGAAGGGATAAATGCAACTTTGAATTAAAAACAAAATAAATAAATAAAATCTTATAAAGCTCTTTTTCTTAGTCACCGTGAGAGAAAGAATATCTCACAGAAATGATTATAGTAATAACTGATTGAAATGAATGGATTAAAAATCAATATTTAATTGAGCAAAGTCTACAGAAATTTACAACACACACTTGCTTCCTAAAAGGAAAAAGAAAAAGCTTGGCTGCTAGCTTACTTGTGCAGATGACAGATTTGAAAAAACACTGCTCTAAGTCTGCTCATTCAAGAAATTCAGAGTGTTTACAAGTATCTAATGTATCTGATGCTAGGGGTATGACAAATAAACTATGTACAGCAAAATTTTTACAGTTTGAAATGCAGTTTCCTTGATTGATATTATCTATAGTAATGCTACATTTAGCATTTAATTTTAAAATAAGTTAATGTAATGTTCAAAGACCCTGAAAACAGACATTAATTATGTAGATTCATGGGTAGTTCAGAAAATCTGCCGCTAAACTCAACAAAAATAGAATTCCTATTCTAGTAATCTCTAAAGGACTAAATTAATTTTAGTATCAACACTGGATTTGATACCATGTCTCAGAGAAGGTTGGGTTGTTTCACTGTAATAGAAACTATTTCTAATATTTCCTGCATGACTTGAAAAGCTTGAATATGTAGGAAAACAAGACAAATCATGAAGGTCATCTGAAAGGGGACAAACGTCAAATATAAGAAAAGAATTTGTTCTTTGAAATTAGATAACACATTTATAGCAAAGCTTAGCCAGCTTTAGATTCTAATTCTTGTACAAGGAAGTCTTTTCAATTCCAGTCAGCATGGATAAAGATGAGAAAGAACAGTTCCTGGCTATGGGGTAATTCACTTAAAACTGGATGTGACACCAGGAATACAATTTTTGAGAAATAATTCTGGACTTTCCTATGAGAAACCAATAGTTAGAAACATTCTTCCTAGAAGCATTAGCTAATATGCTATTTTTCTTCTTTGTTTAAATTTAAATGTTACATATGATATGGCTGCTTTTGATAGAAACAGAAGTTATTGATTAAATTGAAGAACAAAAGAGATTTTTAATGTAGTAATTCTTTAGATATTTTTTCCTCAAAAGACCTTAGGAAAATATTCTAGAGTAACTCCCAGAAAGATATATAATTTTGTAAAAAACAAATGGCTAAAAAATTGAAATAAAAATACATTTGCAAATTTGAGTTTTGGCCCTCAAAAGCAGAATTAAGAATGAGCAAAAGGGACCAAAGAATAAAACTGTTGGGCTTTCCCCTTGGGAATGATAGCGACATAAGGAGAAAGAAAATGAACTCTAAAAAAGGATCCAGACTTTGAAGTCTGTAGCCCAGCTAACACTAGGTTGTTAACCTAAGAATTGTCACTTGGTGATTGAGACAGTAATTGGGGTGCTGCTGACAGTCTGTTTTTCCCATGGCAGAAAATTAATAAAATCTGAAGATTCATGATCACATATGTTATCAATTCCAAATTATGTTGTCAAACTAGCAGAATGCCCTGAAGTGATTTTGAACCACGGAGTCAAAGGTAGACTGTATTGTGGCTTCCTCAAGAAATCTGTATAAAGTTAACCGATAGTGAGGACCAAGAATTGATTCTAAGGGAACACCCCAACCTAGGAGCACTTCTGATTAGAACAACAACCCACTGGGATAACAGGTTTCTTTGTTGTTGTTTTTTGTTTTTGGTACCAGGAGTTGAACTCAGGACCTTGTGCTTGCCAGGCAGGCGCTGTACCACTGAGCTATCTCCCCGGCCCAGCAGTTTTTAAAGTATAGCTAAATAAACAAACCCACCAGAATCCTTAAACTATACTGGAACTGCCAGTTTTTCTTCTGGCTAAATTATCATACATATTATGAGTTACTTAGTCAATTTTTAAAATGTTGTATTCCTTACAGCTTTTAAATAAAATTAAATTATATTTTTAAATCTACATATTCCATTTGACATAAGAGGATGCATTTGACACACTTCCAAAACAAATGTACCCCTTTGGTTCTCAAATCAGCAAATATCTTATCCTTTAGTCCAATATTAGAAGAATGTTATATTATGTGCATGACCTATGTAAAACATTTCCATTTGGTAGGGGGCAGTGATAGTTCAGATGGGATGTATCCATAGATTTCAGTGAAAAGATCAAGGTGACAATTTTGAGGAGGTATTCAAAAAGTAATGTGGCTTTCTCCACAAGCTCATTCTTAAAGTACTGATATTGATAATGAGAACAATCATTTCGACTGACATCCTATATTTTCAGGTTTTTTAGGTACAAATTTGGACCCACTTATGTATTTATTTATAGGTTTTAATAAAATGTTCAAAGAGCTTCTTCCTCTATTGTCCTCAAATTGATAACTTAACTGTTAACAATAAAGTAGCCTTCTGTGAACCAATGAGGTACTAAAGAGAAAATTTTAACCAAAAAATGGAATTACTTACAGTCTCCCCACGTTGCCCAGGGTGTCCTGGTAGTCCATCCTTCCCAGGTGGACCCTGAAATCACAAATATAAAACAACTGATGTCATAAACACTGCTTGAATTATTTTATAGTATGAATATTTTTGATTTCTTATATTTCATAGTACATTGTATTTTAATGTTCAGATATTTTATATATGGTAGTATGCACATATAAACATTTAAAACACTGGCTGTGACTGAGACTAAAAAAATTTAGAATTCTATTCTAAACATTATATACTAAATTAATTTATTTTAGTCGCACCTATCTTTCAAAAGCATATTTGCATGTGTTTGTATTTCTATTTTTACAAAAATGTTAGTTCTTCAGTAATTGACTCACACTGTCCCCTTTTTATAGTCATCTGTTCACAACTCACTTCCCTGTGCACTGAAACACAGATAACAGAGAAAAACACTGTCCTCTGGTGGTAATTCAAACATGTTACAAGAATGAAAAGTAAACAGAACAACACTACTTTACTTCTCAATTTGCTATGCTCAGTTCTAGAAATCATCAGAGCAAACTTTTCTCATGGATTTTCTTAAATAAACCCTTTTGGAAGCAAAATAGTAATTAAGAACTAGAGAGCAAATCTACCAAATGGTGCTGTTTTTGTCATGTGTGAATGCATGGAGCTATTAACTAAGTACTTAAGGCAAACAACTCTGAAAAGTTCCTATATATTAAATGCTTATAGATACAGATTGCTTCATTAGACTGCCTTATACATTATGTATTCGCCTCCAAAACCATTACAATTTTAAAATATAACTAATAGGTATAAACCCAAATATTTCTCACCTTTCTGGATAAATGAAGAAGGATGATTATTTTAATATAACATTCTTAATGACAACAGCATACCACTCTCTGGATATTAATTAAGTAAATTTATTTTAAGATATCTACCCTTATATTCATTAATATGGAGTCAGTTTGAACTAAAGGCTTTATTTCCAAATAAGCTCATTTTCATAGACAGCTGTTTTTCACCAGAACAAGGCTTTTTCCAGGTTGGCTGGTATACTTCCAGAGAAGTCCTGGCAGTGTCCATGCTGAACCAACTCTGCTCCCTGACCTCACCAACACTGACACACTGGTTTGTGTGTGTTATCCTTAATTAAAAACTGTTACTACATTTCACAAGATCACGACTTGCTTGGTGACTTGTTCACATTTTCCAGAACCACCTCTGTACTTCTAGTCCAATCTTCCTCAGAAACACCAAAATTTGAATACTTTCTTAAAAGGGCCCAAAACATTCTTGGATGTAAAGTAAACATTTTTTTCTACAAAAAAAGATACACTATACATCAACACATTAGTCTCTAGGTATATGGCAATGGAAGAAGTATGTCTGTGCTTAATTTAAAGGTGAAACAGAAATAAAGCTTTAACTGCTAATAGACTTCATCGAAGTCCAGTTTTTCAAAACAGCAAATAAAAATGTGTCTCAAATGATGTGTTTTGCAATCTACACAAGACACATACATGGTACTAACAAATCTAAAATATAAAAATTAAACACCTCATTATGTCTGCTGATATGGAGTATATCTGCATTTCATTACAAAATTATAATCCTTTCAAATAATGATCTTACATCTAACGATGTCCTCTTGGAGTGAATGCAACATGATTTTTTGTGGTGTTTCCACATAGTCTGAGGTAACAGGGTTAATGGTCTCATAAAAGAACAATGGCATCATTTTTCTTGATCTAAGTGTGTATTTCTAATATTAGGCAATTAATTTTGAAAAGCTGTAATGGCTCCACACTACTATTTAATAAAATACAGTACACTAATAGTCAAATAGTTATGGAATTTATTCAAAACTAATAATTTTATTTATCAAAATAGGCTGCTCCTTTGTAGTTGGTTGGCAGAGGAAACAAATTCATCAAAAGGAAAGTGCACTGATACAGCAAGGCATGCTGTGAAGACACTTTTCAGGGATTGATTAGGGATGTTTTCTCACCCTCACTGGTACTGAGTTCTGATTTTTCTCCTTCTATAAATAGAATGTTCTTCATAATAGCCACGCTATAAATTTTAATCACTTCAAATTAGAATTTTTCTTAAGCGGGATGACTTCATACTTTTCAAATATAGAAGCATTAACAGGAGATGAACAGAATCTAATTGGAACATTCTAAGTACGCAATCTATATGTATCTATCTGTGTATATGATTTTTTCAGGTACAATGATAAACCAATCAGTTTGTAGGATGACATCAGTTCTATCCCTCCACCTGAATTTCTTCTATTTCAAAAATGAGGAAGGCATATCTTTCCCAAATTTTATAAAACTGCATATGAGTGCAGTGTTTTAACAGCGAAAGTAATGTTTCATATCAGTGTCATGTCACTGCATGCTTTTTAAGTATAGAAATTTATTGTATTTCTGATACTTCTTGGAGATAAAATGAGTGCAAGATCAATGGCTCACATCATGTTGAAAGATACATGAGCGATAGAATGAAAAAGTCTAAGGAAAATTAAGTCAATGGCTTTCTTTGATAACAAAAATCTATCAGACCGGGGAAACGATTCAGAACAATATACACAAATATAAATGAAAAAATCATATTGAGGTTATATATCTTAATGGACTTCTAGAGGTTAACCATAATCTATGCATATTGTTTTAAAACACAGAAGTGTCTATCAGAAAAATATCTGTACAATATATGTACAATCACTTTAGGAACTTTGTTTTTGGTTCTTTATGAAACTTAGCACAGACTGAACAGTACATTTGGACCAAAACATAGTAGGTAAAAATATATGCTGTTAGTGTCAGTATTACATTTAATAACAGATTATTTGTGTTGATCCTCTTCTGTAATATAGATAACAATAGTTTCTTGATATGTTTGAAGTAATGAAGCAGAACTGTTCAGTGTTAAGCAGTGTCGAAAATTACTGCAGAAAAGTGGAGATTGTCTCATCATTCAATATTTAAAACACGTTGGTATTTCAAAATAAATAATTAACCAGTGAGTTGTATGTTCATTAAGGTTTGGGCCATATTGTCTAGTCCGGACATGAGGAATGGTTCACAAACTTTAGCATGAATCAGAACTATCTGGAACATTTGTTAAAACAGGAACTGGGTCCCTCTACAGAGTTTTGAGTAAGAAGTGAGACTTTGCATTTCTAACAATATGACAAATGCTACTGAGACTGGACAACAAAATGCATTTTGAGAACCTCTGCACTACACAGATGGGTAGGTTGATTCTAGTTTAAAGAAACTGAATAGGTTCCAAAAAAAGAAAGAAAGAAACAGTAAACAACTAAGTCTGCCCTGTTTCAAGGAATATATAAGTTTGAAAATAAAGTTCTTCAATTAACTTTATAAAGATATTTATAATGACATTAAAAAGAATATTAGTCTGCTGGATGTGGTGACACATGCCTGTAATTCCAGCACTTAGGAGGCTGAGGCAGGAGGATCACAAATTCAAGGCCAGCCTGGGCTACATAGTGAGTTCAAGGCCAGCCTGAACTACAAAGCAAGAATCCTGTCTCAAAAATTCCAAAACAAAACAAAACAAAAAAAAAAAAGAAAAAGAGAGAGTATCAATCTAAACAAATTTTATAAAACAGTATGTTATTTCATAAGAATTACCTTTGCATTTCCTAAGCAAAATGCATTATAGAGACAAAAACATTTTGAATAAATAAATCTTAATGTTACATAAGTAGTACCAGAATATTGGAGGGGATTCAGGAAATTATAATTGAACAGGAATGGAAGATTCTATTTGGAGATGGAAAATGAAAGGGAAATTCCAATTCACCAAATATTTAATATGTGGTAACAATTTTAATGTCATCAACAATAAGCAAAAAGTAGTTGAGGAAATAATATTCACATTGTTTGATGTAGTTTGAAAGAACATTTAATAAGAGATGCTTGAATTACATTGAAAACAGTCTGTGAACTTCATAAATTGAAAATTTATTCTTGACCTTCCATCCTTCAATTCAATTTTATTTTGTAGGGATTTTACATATAAAATTTATTTAAAATATAAAATATAAATCACAAAAATATAGAAATATTGTTGAATGGAGAGAGACAGACTGAAACACTTACAGGAGGGCCTTTTGGTCCAGGGAATCCAACGGGACCCTGAGGTCCTTGAGGACCCTAAAAGTAAAAAGCAGAGGAGAAAAATTAACAACATGTCTTAAAAGACACATCATTATATTCTGTAGTTTATTTCTATAGATAAAATACAATGTAGCATGCAACTTCTTAACCACAGTGATAGAGCTATGGAATGTAACATGATAATGAGTGTGGTTAAATCAAAGCAAAATAGATGATTTTTCACTATTTAAAATTGCACCTCACGGGCCAGTGAGATGGCTCAGCGCCATAAGCGCCTGCCTGGCAAGCATGAGGGCCTGAGTTCGACTCCCGGAACCCACATACAAAAAAAGGGCCAATGATATCGCTCAGCAGCATGGATGCCTGCTGGCGCGCAAGGTCCTGAGGTCGACCCCTGGTACCCACAAAAAATAAATAAATAAATAAAATAAAATAAAATTGCACCTCACACCAATAATTTTATTTCTGGAGCACAGTAAATATTTAGAGATCATATAAAAAGTATATAGAATATATATGAATCAAGAAGTACCACAGATTTTTTTTATTTTTAATATTGGCTGGAAATATTCTAAGCCAAAAGAGAAGATACTTCAATTCAATTCTATAGTAGTCCAAAAAAAAAAAAAAACTTTTAAAATATTTTTTATTGTTTATTTTTTATTAGTACATATTTGGCATACATAATGATCACATTCATCTTGGGATATTCGTACCTGTACATAATATATCTTAATTCTTCTTTCTTTCCATTCTTCTCCTGTCCCTTCAACCCTTCTTCCCCTGTCCATTTACAAAAGCTTCATTTCCATTTCTTCGCCTCCATTCTTTTTTAAATCCCCCCCATTGTTCCCTTTCCCATTTGAACATGTTCTTTGTACTTCTAATACCTATTCTCCGTTTTGCTCCTCATTTACCCTTAGGGTTTCTCACACAAGAGAAACAATACAATATTTAAACTTGTGTGTCTGATTTATTTCACTTAAAATTATGGTCTCGGGCCGGTGAGATGGCTCAGTGGCCTAAGCGCCTGCCTTGCAAGCACGAGGGCCCGAGTTTGACTCCCGGATCCCACATACGAAAAAGGGGCCGGTGATATCGCTCAGCGGCACGGGTGCCTGTTGGCGCACGAGGTCCTGAGGTCGACCCCCCGGTACCCACAAAAAAAAAAAATAAATAAATAAAATAAAATAAAATAAAATTATGGTCTCAAGCTGCATTTACTTACTTAAAAAAATCAATTCTGTATATGCTCTGGCTCTACTCAGACACAACTAAGAGAGAAATAAGTGAGTGTTTCAAAAATATCATAGAAAAACTTTAGTATCTATATTTAAAATATATTTATTTTTGAGAATGTCAATATCTTATTTTACTCGTGTATAAACTTCTTTGGTAGGCAAAATAAAAGAAGCTTATTGTATAATTATTCTCATTAGCATTCAGTCTAAATATGTATTGTATCATTCTTGGTTGATGTTCAATGAATAATATTATTTAAATTTCATATTTACATATATTTAAAACACATAAAGTTGACCTTAATACAGTGATTGTGTTGCTGACAGAGAAAGGCCAGGTAAAAGACAATCCTGTACTGGCACAGACACAGTTATTGTATTAACAAACTAGTTATGTAAAATAAAACACAATAGAAATACAGCTTCATAAGTAATAGAATTAGGGTAGGATTTATGTATTTTTTAATCAAAAGTGAGTTAGTTAACAATGATCTTTAATGGAATTTATTTTTTTGAGCTATCAATTTAGCCTTCGCAAAAAAAAAAATTCTTTGACATTCTTACGTCAATGTTAGTTCTGAAATCACCACAAGTTTTTGCTATTAGTATCTTAAAATGTGAAAAAAAAAAAAAAGAGGCTAGCATGCCTCTTCCAGATAGCCCACCCTACACTTTAAGGTGTATTTTTTACATTTATTTTTTCCTTCACTTTTTCCTCCCTCTATACTTGGCCTAAATTCACTCTGCACAGCCGTCTTTCCTCTACCTTTCTGGTTTTTTCATATTTATAATAAATGTGAAATTTTGACAGGCACTCACAAAAAAATCAAAAAATCAAGAAAAGAATCCTCAAATTTTTTCACGTAGTTTTTTTTTGTTTGTTTGTTTGTGGGTACCGGGGGTCGAACTCAGGACCTCGAGCATGCCAGGCAGGTGCTTATGCCATTGAGCTATCTCACCGGCCCTTTCACATAATTTTTAAAAAGGTATCATATGAAATTAACAAAGCACTGGTCATAATTTGGGAATTTATAAAATTTTTAAATTGACATTAAACTATGGGACTATGATTTTTAAATATCACTATACTTTAAGAAAATGTAAAAGTCATTTTACATACAAAATTTTAAGATAATATTTTATTTTGTAGCAAACTACTTTCCTAATTTTTAAAAACATCTTTGCTATATAAAATGTTGATAGTTTTCATAACATATAATTTTTAATTTAAAATCTTTTAACAAAAAAAATTTCAGAATCACTACTTCAGAGCAAATAAAGAAGAAAAACTGGGGTCGTGCTTTCTGAAATTCCACGAAAATAGGAATTTCTCTTTATATTGATCAAAATATAGGAGTCCCCTTATTTGCAGTTCCACTTTCTGCAGAGTCAGTTACTCATGATTAATTCTGGTCTGAAATTATTAAATGGAAAATTCCAGAAATAAACAATTTATAATTGTTAAAGTGTGAACCAAATTTTAAGTAGCAGGACAAAATCACACGCCCTGTGGTTCATCCCTTTGTTAAGTATATCCACCTTGTATACACTATCCGCTCATTACTCAGCTAGTAACCATCTCAGTTATGGATGCCCTGTCATGTATCCCAATGATTGTGCTCAACTAAACCTTATTTTACTTAATAATGCCCTTACAGAATAAAGCTAGTGATGCTGGCAATTGTATTATAGTACGTTAAATTCTATTTCATTTTTAGTTATTTATGTGTAAGAATAGGGAAAACATGCATATTATATAAGGTTCGCTAGTTTCTGAAGTTTCAAGCACCCAACTGTTAGAATGCAGACTTAACAGATAAAGGGGTACTAGAGTCTCTGGGTGAGGTAGGGAAGTATTTAGACTCAGTGTAAAGATTGTAATGGAAGCCAGTTAGCGTCACCAGATATCCAGTGTCTAGCCGACTTTGAATTTTAGGCAAATAATGAATAGTTTTTAATGTGCTTTAATTACTTACAATTGACCTGCTTATGCCAAAGTTACTCAATGTTTATGTAAAATTGCAATTTAATTACATATCTTGGTTCTTTGTTTTTTGCTTTTTTTTTTTTTTTTTTTTTTTGTGGGTACCGGGGTCAAACTCAGGACCTCGCGGGCCAGCAGGCACCCATGCCGCTGAGCGATATCACCGGCCCTTTTTTCATATGTGGGTACCGGGAGTCAAACTCAGGACCTTGCGCTTGCCAGGCAGGCACTTATGCCGCTGAGCCATCTCACCAGCCCTTACTACTTGTTTGGATAAGTCTGGCAATTTTAAAACTAACTATAAGCTATATAAACTAACTCTAATGACAAGTATATATTATCTTCAAATCATCTTTATGAAGGATAACATTTAATTTGCAGAATTTTTAATGAAAATATATATATATTCATATATAGTTAAATATTAACATATTATTAAAGGAGTCCTTTAAAATAGGCAAAAATAAAAATTGTAATTTCTAATTCAATGGTATCACAAAATTTTCTCCCTTAACCTACCAATTCCATATTTTGAAAATTCTTCAACTATATCTTTAAAACATAAACTAAAATAGTTCATAATATTTAAAACTTCTTTCCAGTAAATGAGCACATTAGGAGAAAGTTCCCATCTACTACATAGAATATAGAAAGTATATTCTTTCTATGCAGAAATGTAAAATGTACAAATATTTATTGAAAATGAATCTTTCTAAATTAATAATCAAAACAAACCTTTACTTTGATTCTTAAAATGTACTTTTCTCACTCTCAAATAATTTTTATACTTATATCAATCACACTGTGGAGTCACACTATTGTTTCCAAATTAAAATGTAGTATCTCTAAAAGTTCACTTACTTTAAAGTGATACTACAGATCATAAAACTTTGTAATGCATGAAGAAATCATGTAAGGGAATGGTTTTTGCTTTAAAAACTCAGTTGTGCTGTAATTTGTTAAATTGTTGGACTTTACTTCAGGATTCAACCATTTTAATTAATTAAACTGTATCTTTTTATTAAAATGGCTTTAACCGAAACATAAATCAAATGTATGTATTATTTATTTATTCAAAATGTACAGGATGAATGGACTTAATTTGAGAACAGTTCATCAAGAATGAGGAAAAATTTGAAAGTTTAATTAAATATGAGCAAAAACCATAAAGTAACTCTAGTTAAATGTTTATTATTGTGTCTTATCTACTCATATTTTTGTCACAAATAGAATAAATTTGATTCATTGCTTTTTACTCAACAACTATTACTCATTCTCACTTTTGAAAAAATACATCACAAGATATTTCTACTTTTTTTCATAAAACAAGTATGTTTCAGAGAATGATATTCAAAAATGTATTAACATGACTACATAATATTGAAAGATATTATGGAATAGTAAGAAATTATTCAAATTTCTTCCAATATAATACAAACATCTATATTTAAAATTCTTGCAAGAGAATAATATTTGAGAATCTGGCTTTTATAAAAATGTTGCATTATATCAAAAAAAGCCAAACAAAGGGCATATTTGCTCATTTGTATTTGCCTTTATTTTATATCAATTGAAAATCAATTTACTAAATAGTTTTTCTATCTACTGGAATAGATATTTTATCTTGAGTTGAAATGTGTTATCGATTGTGGCTTAATGGCCACTAGTAGCTTGCATTTTTACCAGCATAATGTTGCTGGTTGCTCCATGAACAAACTGAGTATATAAAAATCAAGACAAGTGGATGACAGGGCATAGGCATTTTAGACATACTTGGAATAGAAAAAACATTACTCTGGCCTGGATTAAGTGTAATAACCTAGGCGAATTACACACATTATTTCTCTCATTTCTGTAACAAATTAGTTGCATATAATGGATCAAGCTTTTTATTGATAGGAGGAGTAAAGTAAAGAAAAAGAATTTTTTAATCTGTGGATGAATATGTACATGTATCTTTTCCCAGAAATGTAAACACCTGCACGAAATATTAATTTTCATTTTATATTACGAGATTGTATTATACTTACTCTTTCACCTGGAGGGCCAGGAGGACCATCACCACCTGAAGTTCCCTGGCAAATAAAGCAAAAAAAGAAAGCCAAACAAAGAAAGAAAGAAAAGAAAGGAAAAGAAAAAAAAAGAAAGAAAGAAAGAAACAGAGAGAACATAAAAATCAGTTTTGATTCTTTCTGATTGCACCCATCCTTCAGAAGAAGAATTTGCTGCAAAAATCAAAAGGAATAAGTTCCCACAATACCTTTGGCCCTGGTTTCCCTGTGGGACCTCTTGCTCCTCTGGAACCTCGAGGACCCTGCATATGAGAATAAGAGACAAAATAATCCAATCTAAGCAAATTCAAAGGCACGAAAACGTTACTCTGAAACACTAAATGCAAAATGAAAATCACTAGTTTAAATAAAGGTGCTCACCGTTGGTCCACGTTGACCCCGAGGGCCTGGTTTGCCAGCTACTCCCTGACAAAGACAGTTCAAACACTTTCAATACGCAGTATACCACAGTGAGTCATGAGTCTGGTGCTCATGCAAAGACACTTCCGTTAGCTAATTCGAGACAATGTACTTATGTGTCATACCCGTGCACCTTTCTCCCCATTGGCACCTGGAAACCCAGGAAATCCAGTAGAACCCTGAAATTATAAAAATACAGAACAATGAATGTGGTAATTAAGATTTGCTGGACATAAGTTATGATTTTTTTTTCCTGGAAAACAGTGATTCTGAAATAACTGATAATGTTTAAGTAACAAATATAATTATTAATCATATATTTAATTTTAAGATACCATATGACTTCCATTTATGTATTTGAAAATAAACTTACAATGACATCTGAAATCCTGGAAGCAGTAAAACATGAATTGATAAAACATGTTTTAGTATTTATCTTTAAAAGTAAAATAATTAATCAAATATCATACCTCCAATTTTAAAATAGCATTAGAGGAAATTTCATGTAAAACACACTTTTAACTCGGTCTCCATGCCTCATTCAATGCTAAATAAAAAAAATCCTTTTGTCATTTACATGAATAATCAAACATAGAAGCAGGGACATTAAAAACTATTTCTTGAATTAACTTTGTGTACATACCACTTTTTAGTTGAATATTTTAAACTTTTACAACTGGATTAAATCATGTACACTGAAAAATCTCCCACTATGCTTTGATTTAGCATTTGAATGTGACCACACTTTGCTGACAGTCCAATTCACAACTTCAATAGTAAAATCCTGTGTTTGGAATTCCAAAGATCTAAATTCAAACTTATGTCTTTCATATATCAGCAAATTAAGTTGTATACATTTTTTATCCCTTTGAGAATAGTTTTTTCTTCAAAATGAGGGCGATAATTACATCTTATGGTTATTTTGAAATTTGTGGGAGACTGGAATAGAGAATGTTGGGTACAAAATGGTAATAATAGATAATTAATAACGATTATTTTCAAATGCAGTAGTAAATAAAAACATTATTACATTTAATCTACAAATGGCCACATTTCAGACAGAATACAATAATCTCCAATAACTAAATTCCACAACTTCACTTTGCACATATGCCCAAGTTTTTAACTTCTCAGACAGTCCTTTGATCATGACTGAGACTGGTTTGCCTCTTCATTAAATCAATAAATAGAGTAGATTAGGGTTTAAATCCCATTCCTTACTTGCTAATTCTATGTCTCTGAAAACGTTGGAGGGTTTCCAAATATTCAATTTTCCTATTGAGAACACTGCATGGATTAAATGTAACAAAGTGCTAAGTCTCTAGCAAAGAGCTACAGACACTCAAATTTTTTATACACTACCCCATATAATAAGGGAAAAATCAGCAGTCTCCTTTGACTTCAATATATTCCTTGCTCTTTTGAATCAACTTATTTGTACTGAACTGCTCCTAAAAATAACATCTCTGTAAAATAAAAATCACATTTCTGTAAAAATAACATTTCCTCTGTATCGGAAAAATCGGAAATGTTGCTAAAACATATGAGTTATCAAGTCACACTCGAGGCCTACTGAAATGGAAACAGACCCTAATGCGGGGAGAGTCTAGGAATCCGCTATTTAGGTGATACATACTTAAATGTTTGGGAATGCTTGAAAGTTGATTCCTAGACATGCACAGCAAGAATAGGCAAAAATAAAGTATCATCAACATGTGAGAGATAACTAGCACCATCCTAATTTCAAAGTAGTGAATATATTATATTATTATATTATATTATATACTTAGTAGACAAACTGGATGCTAGCAATTTCCTCTATAAGTGCTACTAAAACAGGTCAGAAAAATATACATAACACCCTTATAACTGCTGATGGTCAAAATAACCCAAAGTATGCATTGTTATGTTTCTTTTTATGATCCATTTTCAATATATTCTAATTCATAATTGTAGAGTTAAACTGTGATCAATCTGAAGACAGTTATTTGGATGTGTACTATTCACATCCTGGGAGGAAAATCTCCACAAATTACATTTTTGGAAGGGCTTTCAAATCTTCTTTTCTTTCTCTGAAGAGAGTCAGATAAAGTTACATCTGGTAGAGTTTCACTGTGTGATTATTCTAAGAAGTTAATACATGAGTATAATACAATCTGGAAATAATTTACATTAAACAAATTTTATTTGGCAACAAATAGTTATGTATCTATTATAATACATGAGTAATATTTATGTTATGTTACATTGCTTTTGTGCATAAATTTATAATACTCTTATTTTCTTATATCATTTTTGTTCTAGGAAATTGTGCATAAAAACAACACAAAAATGCACCAATTAAGCAGTTGTAATACATGGAAATCATTTTTTTCCTTTTTCCATTTAAGAATTATCATGAGAAAATACACAGCTTCTATAAAATGATAGTACCTACCTGCTTTTGAATGGAGAAAACAAAAAATACAAGACTACAAAATCAAAAGATAATAGTGACATTATCTCAGTCAATAAATGTAAAATTTTCAAAATTACTCTGAATGTTGTTTGAATTATAAAAGTACACTAACTTAAAATGAACTTAAAATTTTTGAAACAGCTATTATTGTACAGTACATTTGGTTGTATAATTTTTAATACCTATTAAAATTTATATTGCTTCTAAAATATTGAATAAAGTGTCTAATTACAGCCCTTGCATTGCTTCAAAGAGATTAACAGCCAAATTTCACTTTTAGTATAATCAAGACAGATTGATTAAAATTCATTGTCTTCCAAGTAGGAAAAAAATGTGAAGCTATCTTTGATCTTTGATGTGCCCTACATTTTTGATTTAGAAATGAGAAACCTGAAAGCTTTTTGATCATAAAAAAAACTTAGTTATGAAAAAGGCAATATAAAAGATAATGAGTAGAATTCCAGACATTCAGGTTAAAGGGTAAGTTTGATTACTCTGGGAAGAAATACATCTCTTGAGTCGCTCTGTTATATTTTGCTAATAAAAATAATTCAAGTAGTATTGATTAGAGAACTGACTTAGAGGAACAGAAAAAAGATCAGAATTCAAATAAGCTCATAAAATAAAATTATACTTATTCAAGTAATATCATAACAGTTTTCTATATATTTAAATCAAAACAAAAGAACATTACAATTGCAATTCAATTGGGTAAATAGAAGAATTCATGAACTAGTATGAGGATGGTTTAAGGTTATGGGTTATTCAGTGAATGGCTTCTTTTACTCATAATATTTGTAAAAATTCTTCACATTTGAATGGAAAGAAACTGATGACAGAGCAATCAATATATCAGCGATAACACTTTAAAATCTGTTAATCACTGTTTTCTATGTGGAGAGAAACAATGATGCTTGTATTACTTTTAAAACAGAGACTGCATGAACCTTATCTTAGAAGGAAAAAAAATTATAATATTTGCACCTTACTACACATAAAAATAATTTCCCGGAATCTCAGTAAAAATTAAAAGACAAAACAAGAGAAAAACCTAAAGTACTGTTATTACATGACAATGACACAGCTCACGCAGATCATATTTGTTCCGGGGAAGGACACTGTGTCTCTCACTGGTTGCCTGTGAAAGTTACTAAAAATGCATATATAAGGATACTACATAACCAGGATTTACCCGATAATTGAACAGGTCAAATTTGGATAGGGAGAAAGATTGATATAGAGAGACAGCCTTGTGTACATATACTTAAAACTAGAAACTATGTTGTAGTTGATATGCTATAAATGAGTATGCGTGTATCACTATAATACTAGTATTCAACATTTACATATTAATTCAGATAGCCACCTTAATGTAAATAGTAAATGCATCAAGTGCAGCCTTAAGAAAATTGTATGATTAGCTAGAGAAAAAATAGTATACCATGCAATTTTAAAGCCATCTTTTTTTATAATTAAGCTAGGTAAATTTTAAATACCCCAAAATCAGCCAGGCATGGTGATGCACACCTGTCATCCCAGCACTTGTGAGGCTGAGGCAGGAGGATTGCTGCCAGTTCAAGGCCAGCTGGGGCTACATAGTGAGTTGAGGGTCAGCATGAACTACATAGTGACACCCTGTCTCAAAAAGAAAAAAAGATAAAAAAGAAAATAGAAGAAAGGAAAAAGACAAAGACAAAGACAAAGAAGACAAAGACGGGGAAAAAAAAAAAAAACAGAAATGAGCTTTCAGTGGCATACTAGGTTGAATCATGGTTTGCCAAAAGCTTTATCCATATCCAAACCTCTACAACCTGAGATTATTACCTTATTTGGAGAAATAAAAAAGGTCTTCCACAAATGTAATCAAATTAAGAATCTTAAAAGATCTTCCTGGATTACCCAGGTTGTTCCTACATCCCTCGACAAGTGTCTTTATAAAAGACAGAAGAGAAGACATAGACAAACAGAAATAAAAAGGTCAGTTGGGGCCGGTGAGATGGCTCAGCGGCCTAAGTGCCTGCCTGGCAAGCGCGAGGGCCCAAGTTCGACTCCCGGAACTCACACACAAAAAAAGGGCCGGTGATATCGCTCAATCCATAATCCTTTACATTCTCTAAGATCCCTGGACTCCAGATACTCCCACTCTCTATAATTTTCCATTGTAAAATTATATTTTAAGTTCTCATCTTCTCTACGCTACAAAATGTAAGTTTATCATAAAACATTAGAAAAATTTTAAGTGTTCTTATAACATGTTGATAAACTATAAAAATCAAGGTAATTATATTTTACCTTTGGACCTTGTCTTCCTGGATATCCTGGTAATCCTGGAACTCCAAGTTTCCCCTAAATTAAAAAAAAAAAAATTGATGACAAAAATAATAAGAGGCTTACAAGTTATTCTAAAAAATTAGCCCTTGAAAATTACTTACTGAACAAAGCATTAATAGGAAAAACTAGGCAGTCTAGTATTCCACTAGAATTTAAATGTAATGTTTGAAAATATTTTAGACATAATGCATACAGACCAATACATTTCAAACCAATGACTACTAGAATTATGTGGTAATATTTCAAAATACAGTGATCATTGTGTCAACTTCAGACTAAAATTAAAATCTCTTGAAGATGGGCATGAGCTTACATGTTTTTAAAATATTATTCTGTGAAAATATATGTTTATGTAAAAAACAAGAAAATGTACATTTTGGTTTGAGACAAAGATGAATCTACTTGGTCCAAAACAATAAATAGGCCACACTGTGCATTGATCCTTTCATCTTTTAATCACTCAAATTTTCAACATTTACTGCTGAAGAATTTTAAGACTGGCCAATCCTCTATGACTGAGAAGAGCTGAGGAGGCTAAAAGATGAGTAAGAGAGAAAGAAAACCAATAAATGTGTTTGTCTCATGATAATTCTCTCAATCATATATGGATATGCTTGAAACTTAATAGAATCTTCTAGCTTCCTAACGATAATGTAAAACATTTAAAAATAACAGTGAAGCATCATCGGCAAGAGGACCTGTGAATCTGGTTACCAACCTTCTCTCCTGCTTGGCCGGCAGGACCTGGGTCTCCAGTTGGACCTGCGCGACCTTTGGGTCCCTCGGGGCCATCTTCTCCTCTTGGGCCTGTTTGACCAACCTCTCCCTGGAACACAAAGAGATCACATTCTTTTAACTTAAAACATATTTGGATCTGGACAGGCAGACAAGCATCTCTACATGCGTTTGTATGTGTATTTATAAAACATACGAAAAGTTAACAGTATCTAGGAAATAATCGATACTATACTATCTCAACAAAACTTAAAATGTTTAAACGTCGTACAAAAACATGACTAAACAAAGTCTTAAATAATATACACATTTTATTTATGCTGGACCTCTATATGTTAAAATAAGAAATATGTTAAGAAAATAAGAAATAAATATAATTTTAGGATTAGTGCAAATTTTCTTTTTACTTACTCTGTCACCCTTAAGACCCATGTCACCTTTGAATCCTGGAAAGCCATCTTCACCCTAAAAATATATGGAATAAACATGAGTTTAATCAGTCATTTGAAAGAATCCAAAATATGACTATATAAAATCAGTGCTAATAATTAGGGGAAATTTATTTTGAGGCATATGAATCCTACTTATAAAATCGCTCTCACTATGAAAACTCTGGCACTCTTCCCACTATTCCCAGAATTTCGCCATCTTCCCAAAATTATTGGCTGAAAATTAGAGAACTTTTCACAATGTGTTCCCATTAACTCTTCTGTATTTTATGGAAGAAATAATCATCCTCTTATAACTATATGTATTTTATGCTATTTGAATAAAGAACAAGTAAATGTTTAAATAATTAATCATTTTAACCTACACTGAAGACTTGGCCTGTGAAATAAAAGTTTTTTAACCTTAAGTTATTAATTTATACCTAAAAATTTTATGTTGTTTATCTTATATCATTGGCTTAGACAAATGCCTTCCAGCTCAACTTTATCTCTGTATTACAATCTCTTTCAGATGAAGAATAGGCAAACTAACAATATCCTTTGCATGTGGAGATTGCGTATTTTGTAACACTATATGCACAAAGCTGTGATGCTAGAAAATAAGGCATCTTTTAGAAAAGAAAATAGACACTGTGGCTGTGGAAATTGTTCCTACCATTCCTACTGAAATTGGAAAGCTTCATGAACAACCTTACTAATTCCAAGAAAAAAAATCTACTTTCAAGTAGATAATCATTCATGCGTTCAAAAACACTAACTGAGATATTACTGTACTCAAAGTTCTGTTCAGTATTTTGGTTTTTGTCTCACTAATAAACTGAAGGTAGAACTTGTACAGTAAATTTTGGTACAATGAAGTAGAATGTGTGTTCAGAGACAAAAGACAAAATGTTGACAGTGATGATGGTGGTGGTACGGTAAGGCAAGAACTCAGTGAAAGACTTAGTATTTTAGTTGCTAGTCGGAAATGGATATAGTTTGCAAAATTTGAGGAAAGAACACTTTAGTCTGGGTATGAAAACAAAGCTAGGAAGGACAGATAAATATACCTCCAAATCCTAATGCCCAGATGATCTTTCTAAAACTGATCGTGTCGTTTTACTTTAAAATTCCTCATTGTTTCTAAATTGGTAATGTGTGTAACTTGATATAAGCTACTTCTTATCAGCCCCATGATTTAGACCTTGTTTACTTCCTCAGCTTTTTATCATGACTCACCTCCATCCCAAGACCTGCGATTGAGGTCTAGAAAAAATGGCTTGCTTGTATTTCCATTCATAACTCACCTGCAAACCCTTTCCCTTCTCTGCCCATCTGGTGATACTTTACTACTCTTTTACATCTCAGCTCCTGATACTGGTGTAAAGATTTCCCTAGCCTCAAACTCTTCTTCCATTCTGTGTGCCCCAATTACACAGTTAGTATTGCAATGATATGCCTTTCTGCACTTCGCTGATCACAGTGACTGTCTCCACAAAATGGTAGAAGCCAAGAATCATGCCTAGTTAAACATTAAGTCTCATGAGCCTTTTAAATCCAGGATGGTCAATAATCACTTACTAAATGAACATTTGGAAATTATCCATACTTCAGTGGGAGTTTGGCAAGTATGTGAAGGTGGAGAAAATACCGAACACTAGGCAATTAAGGACATAAGACCTAACCTCAAAAAGTAATCTAAACCAGCATCGTTATTTAATTCAAAGAATTCTGACAGGAGTAGAATTTTTTCTCTGGATAAAAGCATGGCATTTTCAACAATCTAGTACTAGTGAAGTCTTACAAGGAGCAGAATTATTTCTGTAAAGGATGCAATTGAGGCCATGGCTGAGGCTTAAGAGCTGAAAATGACCACTTAATTTCTTATTAATGGTTGTGTTCATTACCTTCTCCCTAGAGAGAAAGGTAATTACACAGTTGCAAAGTTTAGTTTAAAAACACTGCACTCTATCTTAGAATCACTAATACTTTTTAGGATCGTTCAAGCAGAGACGTATTTACTTAAAATCAACTCAGTAGATGGAATAGTATTTCTGACTCACATTCATTAAGCATATCTTTAAATAAATAGCGTTTCTAAACATACAACAATATATCGAGTGCTTGAGACTTCCAGTCCTAAAACGATTAGATCTGAAGTAATCTTAAGAAAAAACAAAACATAACAGAAGATTGAGTTTTGGAAGATGTGTAAATGAATTCACTTCTGCCATGCAGTTTATTTGGCTCTGTTGCTGGAGGTTTAAGGACAAATCTGACGCTAAAAAAATAGAGAAGTTTAATCCTAAATAAGATACTAACTGCTATTTCAACTTTTGTTAACAATTCACATCATTATATATTAAAGAAAAAATTCTCGATTTCCTTCTCTATCTCTGCTGGGATATATAGGTGATTATACTGCATATTAAAAAAAATGTAAATTAAAAATTCCTCAGGACTTAATGTTTCTTCACAGAGTCTGAAAATCGGGAGGATTCTTACTATTAAAAAACTTTCCATTAACACTTACATAGAATTTCTCTAAATTGAGAAAAATAATAACCCACCGATTGGTATGTTTGACAATAAAGGAATTGCTGAAAAATATCTTAGAGACTTCTTAGGACAACTTCCTCGTGTTTTGTTTTTCTTTTTATATGATTTTTATTTTTATTACTACATGTGTGCAGTATGTAATGATGACATCCACCATGTGGTGTTGGTACATGTTCATAATGCATCTTAAATTTGTTTTCATCTCTGTCCTCTCCTCTACCGTCTCTTGGCCCCATTCTTTTTCTCAAATGATCTCTCTCCTTGTTTCCTATTATCTTACATTTTTCACTTTAATTTACTTGTATTTCAGTTTTCTCATATAGGAGAATTTGTGTGATATTTAAACTTGAGTATTTGATTTATTTCACTTAACCTTATGATCTCAAGGTGCACCTCTTTTCCTACAAATGACTCAATCTCCTCAATTTAAAGACTTATAATCAGGCTTAAAGAAAGTAATCTTTCAATTCACACATCAATTTAGTATGAAAACTAGAAATCAAAATCCAGAATTTTTTACTAATTTAAATTTTTAATTTTCCTCTGTATGTATTTGTTTCTTCTAAAACCAGATAACACTACAAACAACCAATAATTTAAAGAGATTTTCTACATGAAAACAATATTTTTCTTCTTTTCCTTTGTGGGCTTTTCCTCCAAAGTTTTTCATCATCTATAAATTTATTTATCTCTGTCACTTTGTAACTGTCCCTTAAAAATCCTTTGTAGGCACTAATTACAGAGAAAAATTGGAATTGATATTCAAGTATTGATATTTAAGAAGAAAAATTCCAGATGGAAAAAACATTGTTTAGCACAGACAACCTCAAATAACCACAGGCTTCACGTAGCCTGAACCACTGCTGTGCTCTACTGACAGTTCAGCAAAACACTGTCCCAGAAAGTTCATCTGGGCAGTCAGTGTGAAGTGATTATCACAACAGTAGCTGAGTTGATTTAAAATGTATGATGTAGAGCCAGGCATGGTGGTGCACACCTGGAATCCCAGCACTCGGGAGGCTGAGGCAGGAGGATCACTGAGAGTTTGAGGCCAGCCTGGGCTACACAGTGAGTTCAAGGCCAGTCTGAACTACATAGCGAGACCCTGTCTCAAAACAAAAACCAAAATAAATAAATAAATAAATAACATTTTTCACACAACAAAACTGGTTACATACCTTTATTGCATCTAATTAGGGGTTTTTTCCCCCCAGAAAAATAAATTTTAATGGCTATAATAATCCATCTCTTCAGGTTCTTCATTCCCTATTGGAACCAAATAAACTCAAAGACTTTTTGATAATAATATTATTATGAAAATAAATGATTATTCTTGAAATCAGTACTAATATTATATTAATATTAAGAATAGTTGCCATAGTTATGTTACCAAATCCATCAATCTTTCATACTATAAACCTATGTGTTGGTTTTAATTTTTATGTAATTTTGTAGTAAGAGTCCATTACTAATTCTGCGTAATACAATTTCCTTTGCATTTCAAAATAATCTTTGAAAGATTAGGGACTCTACATTCATATTAAACATTTACCTGAAAAAAATCTGAATTTCTTTCTCTTCAGCCAAAGCCAGTTAATCTATAAATGATTTATAAAAATTTCACATTCGTATGTAGATTGAGATACATTCTTTCCTCTGCCTCTACCTAGTTTCATTTCCTTAATTAATATTTTTGCTTTCTGTTGTTTTACATAAATCAACTTTCCTTCTCTCAGCTGATTTATTATACTTTTAACTTCTGTTTTACAGTACATTTTACTTTATGAATTCTGGGAATTTTAGTAGAGAAAAAAGGAATACACATTTCTCTGATATGCATGTAAGGATATTGTCCAACCCTGTAGTAACCTGTTTATGTGCAAAAGCTAAACACACGATAAAAAAAGAGAAAAGGGATGCAGCACTATCTCTATGACACACATTTGCTTCTCTTCTATATTTTAGCCCTCATCCTAGGATACAAAACACTTTTTTTTAATACATTTCCTGGATACAGAGTACAAAATTAGACTCACAATGGTTAGTGTGTAATTACACAATAATTTGAGCAATAAAATACATGCTGAAGAAATATAAATTTATATACAAGATATATAGAAATTAAAATCACCTATTAATTATATTTTACCTTTTCACCTTTTGATCCCTTCAGACCTCTGACACCATCTGCTCCCTATGGAATAAATTGGAGTATTAACTGATTACATTTCACAGTGAAATTAAATAATGTCAAAACTATTTAACATTTACCTTTACTCCTCGGGGACCAGGGTAGCCAACAGGACCCTGTGGACCAGGTGGACCCTACAAAAGATGGATTGCAGCTTAAATGCATAACATATTGAAAATGTTACTCCTTTACATTCTATAATTTTGTTTAATAACCTCCAAAAATGTTGTAGTATTAATATTTGGTAAAGGTTTGGGGGGAGTGTATAATTTTTTAAGTGTTAGATATGATTAACAAACCATGTGATTAGCACTAACAATTCTAAATTCTTTATATGATATATTCATGCTAAAAATAAGTTAACTCTTATGGTGTGCAGGAGATTTGCAAATGCTCATGTGTTAGAAGATTGGCCTCCAGTGTGGTGATGCTGAGAAGTTCAGAACCTTTAAGAGGAGGATCCTAGTGAGAGGGGCTAGTTCACTAAGAGGAGTTAACACAGTTCTGCCCTCTGAAGGGATTCATGTATTTTTCATGGAGCCCTGGTTAAAGCCTGGGAATACAAATAATTATAAAAGGGAAAGTCAAGTCCCAGAATATCTCTGGCTTCCTGTCTTATCATTTGGTCTCTCCCTCTTGTACACTCTCCACATGATGCCAACTGTCTTTTAGTCACACAGTCAAAGGATACTACACCAGAGGTCCCTTAATCCCAGATCTTTAATCCCCAAAATATGAATTAAATAAACCTATTTTTATGAACTACCAGCCTAAGTAATCTGTGATAGCAACAGAAAATAAATACAGTACCTAAGCTGGCAAGAAGATAATTATTAAGTTAGTAAAATAGTGTAGATAATTAGATAATTAATATCAAACTTTCTAACTTGACAAAGTTCTTTGTGCCTAGTGTCTACAGTAGACAATTATAGACTAGCCAACAGAATTGCATTCAAATTAAAAAGTTATATCCATTTGCAGCATTCCCATCATGAAGATCATGATCAAAATTATACATTTCCCGCAGATGGCTTCACTTAACTAGTATATGTCAAGGAAAGAAAATATAAAACATAACATTTCTACATTAATGCAGAGAATTTTAATGCCTTAACAATTCAAAACAGAAATGTTTCTACCTTTGCTACAGTTATCCAATATACTACTAATATTAGATAAGTTTTTCAAAAATTTTATTTAGATATTTTTATAATCGTGTGGTTAAAACAAAATGTTCTCTTAGTTAAAAGTTACTAGGAGTTAATAAGATAGATTTGGAGTTACATAAACACTTTATGATATTCAGTAATTTTTGACAGTTGCATTATTATGATTATGAGCATTTATTCAATTCATACTATACATGCAGAACGTGCATCTAATCTTTGACTATGAGAATATTTATTAAAAAACAGAGAATAAGGTCTATTTTGTAAGTTTAACAATATAAAATTAAAAGTTATCTATCCAAGGCATGTTGGTTTATTATACAAAAAAATAATTTCAGGAGCATGATTTACATTAAAATATTAGAAAATAATTCTCCAGGGGCCGGTGAGATGGCTCAGCGGTGTAAGCGCCTGCCTTGCAAGCGCGAGGGCCCGAGTTCGACTCCCGGATCCCACATACGAAAAAGGGGCCGGTGATATTGCTCAGCAGCACGGGTGCCTGTTGGCGCACGAGGTCCTGAGGTCGACCCCCCGGTACCCACAAAAAAAAAGAAAATAATTCTCCAGAAAGTAAAAACATACAGATAGAGATAAAATATTTTCTTGTAGTTTCTAATATTCATATCTCATTGTGAACATAGGTAAAATGTATGTTTACATTATAAAGATAGCCAATTAGGGGAAATTTTTCTTACTTATAAGCTGACATGACCTTTAAGTGGATACTATGCAACATACCAGAGCACCCTTTTCTCCAGACTGGCCTTCTTTTCCAGGGTGACCCTAGATTTAGTAGAAATGTATACTGTTAAGATCCAATATCAATGGTAACTTATAATACTACTATGAAATTCTTCCCTTTAGTTCAAATCTAGCGAGATCTTATTATATATTTTTCAAAAAATATTGACTATTTTTGTATCAACATTTACACCTTTTTAAATAACTCTGGAAACTGTCAGAAAGAAACATAATAAACTTATATTTATTTCATTAAATATATGTTGTTCTTCAAAGGGTTCCGGAAAAGCACGTAAAACAATGCATGCTATTTATTAATTCATCGCCATCCTCAATAAATATATGGTAACTTGTGTTTTTGTATCATTCAAGGTAGGATGCATGCATCTTGAAAAGATAACAAAAGCATGTAAATGAGAAATCTGAAAACATAGCTGAATCATTCATATTAACAGTGTTAATAATCTAGTTGTTGAGATTAAGTAGAAGTAAGATTAAAAAAATCTCATATCCTGGCTCTCATAAATCTGAGGAGTTTGAAGTGAAAATTCATAAATAATAATTTTATAATAATAAAAGTACATGTAGGTTTACAGTATTTGTTACTAGGTGTTGGAAAATAATAAATACTACTATATTCCTACAGAAAGAAGATATCTCTAAATCTTGAAGAATTTTCAGAGAAATTGAGAACATTTATGATTGTTGAGGAACTGTCCCCAGACTCTTGGAAGTTTAAAAAGAAAATAAGATGGATAAATGAAAAGAGCAGGGTACAGGGAAAGGTAAAAATCACAAGAAATTTCAAGTTTGCCGAAGAAAAGGTGAGTGGATCTTTCTTACTAGAGCTAATGGCTCATGAGGAAGTTAAGAAAATAGTGGATTCTGGGAGGTTCTGGTAGGCAAAGCCAGGATGATTTTATCTAGAGGCCATTGTGGGCTCAAGAAACATTTTGCAATATAGAAGTGACATGTTAAGAAATGGTGTTTTAGAGAGATCATTGTTTAATTATTGGTTCAATTTGATTTTATTACTGACTGAATATATCTCTATAACAATGTAAAATCCATTTTTGAAAATAACATAGAAATTTTACTAAATATGTAACTATTACTTACAGGAGGCCCATCAGCGCCAGGAAGCCCAGCAAGACCTGGTTTTCCTTGTGGTCCCTGATGAAATAGAGTATGAAATATTTTATTTTAAAAAATGAAAATAGTGACTTAGGAATATACCATTATTGACATTTTTAACTTGATTAGTTGCTTCTGTATATACATGATAAACATTTAGATAACTTTTTAACATTTCTTGTGAAAGAAATGGTATATAAAGAAGAATGAAAAATAAATTTAACAGATATCAAAAATATGCTAGTTTTTATCCTGCTTCGTAGTCCTAAGTGTACCCTTTATAAATTAACAAATTAGTTTTTAAATGCCACAGCGAACAGTATTTTAGAGAATAAAAAGGAAAACAATACAGATCAGAAAACCACTGGCTTATAGTATTAAAGAGCTAGACATTGGATAGTTCCATCAGTAATGCTAGTATATGTCAATTCAAATACTATCATGAGTCCTCGAGTAATGCCTTGGTAAGAGGAGCTAAAAATTTCCTATGGCTTAGTGCTGTCATAACCATCATAATGTCATAGCGTAATTCATTATTCATGTTTGTGGTGATGTTAAACCAATATGCTATGCTGCCAGAGGCATAAAAATATTGCAGATATAATTACATACAGATATGAGTTTTGACAGTGATAAAAAGTGGCCACAGTGCTGGATTATGTGTTTACTATATTATACTTTTTATCATTAAAGTATACTCCTATTTACACACACACAAAAAAAATTACCGGAAAACAATACACTGAACTGAGTGTGGTGGTTCAGGCGAGTAAGCTCAGCACTCTGAGTTTGGAGGAGAAGAAAGAGAAGGAAGAGGGGTAGGTGAAGGGGGAGGGAAGGGAAGGAGGAGGAGGAAGAGAGGCAGAGAGAGAAGTAGAGGAGAAGAGGAAAGGGACAGGGAAGGGAGGGGAAGGGGAGGGGAAGGGGAAGGAGAAGGAGAAGAACGAAAAGAAAACGAAAGAATACGCTATACTATATTGTGCTGACAGCAGCCTCACACACCTTCTATTTGCCATGTCTCTTGATTGCAACAACAGGCAACACCAAGTGATTGACCTAGTTCAGCTGGGTTTGCACAAGTACATACTGTGATGCTGGCATTAGGTTGAAATTGCCTAACGATATATTTCACAGAACTAGTCACGTCATTGGCACATGATTATAATTCCACAGTAATGATGACAAAATACCAGTAAGTATTAAAATATTTGAAGAAATATAAATTATTTTCATAGTTATTCATAGGACATGAAGAAAAGTCAATCTATTTTGTGGTTTGAAGGTACCTAAACTAATAGACAACTAACAAACAACAAAGAGATAACTTTATTCAACAGATCACTGTAATCTTTGTATAACCAAAGAGGAATTTAAATTTCATTTAACTTGACCAATGCTAAGTTTGGATGAATCAGCATCACAAGAATTATATCTTTTCTTGGAAGAAGAATAGGCATTTTGCTGAGAATATTATCTGTATGAAGTCCCCAGCCGCAGTTGTCTATTGGTCAATTTATTAGCCAAGACTTAGAAACAATTGAAAGGGAAGAGATATAACAAGTCTAAATGCAGAGCAAAGTTGAGAATTGTTCCATTCTTAGTATTTAGGATAATCGTTGTATGCATGTTGACTTATATTGCAAAGCTTTACAGGAAAGTATCAATTAAATCAATATACCACAAAAAATTAAAAGTAATCTTTAAATTGAAAAATTAGAATTTATAACTGAAATGGATGCATCTCACTGAAAGGATTTAAAACTCTCAGTCCTCTTCACCAATCTGCAACCTCATGTTCAATCCAGTAATTTAACAGTAGGTAATAATTATTGCTGATTTAAATGACAGCGTTGTGCCAATCACTTAAATTACCTTTTACTGTCAAGACACTTGCTTCTTCAGAACATAAACGCAGAGCTAGCCCATTAATTACTATCATCATCAGATGTAATATTTCTATGACAATGGCTTGGTGAGGAATACTACATGGATTTTATGTTGGTATATATTTGAAGGTAAACAAGAAATATTAAAACTCTTGTGATATAAGATGATTTTTTAATCAAATTGAAATCTATTCATCTCTTTAGAATGGGAGTTCTGTGATAGCAGAATGTTTCTCCTGCTTTTTAAATTGCTTGTTGTTTCTTTAGAGGCATGGGAATAAAAATGAATGAATATCATATTTCTTAGATTTTAATAAAATAGTAAAAATTTATGGAGTGTTTTCTACACTGGTAAGCAATTTGTACACATTTTCCACTTTGTCTCAGTGAATTCTGTGAAATAGCATCATGTGTTAATGTGCGACAGAGTCTCGATCTGAATAAATCAGGTCCACAGACAGGTCCTGCTAATGAACATTATTTTGTGCCTTACTATTTCACATAAATGATATGAATGCTGAACCCATAAATTAAATCAAAGGAAATATTCAATATATTTGTTAAAAATGGCAAAAAAAATATAGTTGCCTTACCAATTTTGATTCTCTAACTTAAAATTTATGAGCTATTTTACCACAAACATAATAAAAACATAGACTATACAAACTTAATATAGATATATATATATAAATTCTTGAAAATTCAAGGTATATGACATTAATTAAATTTTATTTAAATGTTGGATTACACTATGTAACAGTGAAGAATTACTATTCACCAAGTTATGAGAAACAAGGCTCTTGAGCCAAAGTAAACATATCATAATATATTTAAAAAATTAAAAGTAATAGAGCCTACTTTTTGACATAAATATAATGCAAAACATATACTATAGATACCATATAAGTAAAATATGTATCCTCCGTGTTCTTGAGTTCTTGTCTTTTTTTTGATGGAAAAGATTGTCTTTGGATTTACAAATTGGACATGTTCAGAAGAGAGACAAAAGCTTAAACTTAAGCACGTACTTCAGACAGTTCTCTTCTTACCACCAAAAGTAGTGTGAGCCAAATTCTATATGTTACCTTTAGCTCAGCAAGGAGAGTATGGATATACCAAGTATCCCTAAAAGCATATGCCTCTTAATAATACATTGTGTATATAGTAAAATCATAGTAGAATACAGTATATAATAGGTACATGATTCAAATACAATTTATAATAAATAGAATATGATTATGATAAGATAATAAAAAAAAATAAGAGTGGCCCAGAAGAAAATTTCCAGGTGTAAAATCACCTTTGGAACCTTGAATTCGTAGGACATTTTCTAATTATGATTCTATACAGCAACTGTATAGAAAACACTCCAGAAAATAAAGTACTTCAAAGATCATTTAAATGAGACATGTTAACTCTCATAACTCAGTAATTAGATAAATAATCTAATTAGAACATTATCTGGGATTTTGAAGAGCTATTTTAACAAAAATGTTATAAAAATGGCCAATGACCATAAAAAGAGGTACTCAACATCACTAAAGGCTAGACAGATGCAAATGAAAACCACAATGATATACCATTTAAAGGTTAGAGAGATGCAAATTAAAACCACAATGATATACCATTTTACACCCACTGACATGGACATTACATAGAGAGAAAATATCAAGTATTTGTTAGGCTGTGGAGAATCTAGTATACTCATATATTGTTGGTGGGAAAAAAGTACTACAGCCACTTTGGAAAACATTTTGGAACCTTCCTATAATGTCAAATGTATTTTCTGTAAGAATAAGCACTTTTAAGTATTTACCAAAATCAAGTGAAAACATCTCTATGCAAAAGGTGACACTTGAATACAGTATCCACAGCAGCACTATTTTATGGATAAAGGATAAAACTGTAAACTACCCAAATGACCATCAACTGCTGGAAAAACAGAACTTAGGGTGTAATACTACCTGGCAATAAAAAGGATCAAAGTACCAATGTATGCTATAATATGGATAAATTACAAAAGCATTATAACAAATGAAAGAAGCTAGACACAAAGGTCATACATGTATTATATTCTGTCATGTGATTCAAGCCAAGTATTAAATTCATTTACATATTTCATTTATATGAAATATTCAGGAAAAGCAAATCTACACAGACAGAAACCAAATGAGTTGTTGTGTAGGTTGGGATTGGAATTAGGGGCTGCAAATTGACACAGGATTCTTTCCAGAGTGATATAAATTATCTAAAAATTAGGTTGTGGCACAAATCTGATTTTCCTTGTACACTTAAAACAAGGAAATTTTATGGTGTTTAAATCGTACTCAATAATGGTGTTTTTGAAATGTTTTGAAATGTTTTGAATTTGGTGTTGAAATGTTCATAGAAATACACAAAAAGAGAAAAGATTTTACAAAAAGCAGGCTAACAATTGCACAGTAGCTACAGTGGACAGGAAATACTACTCTCAAGGAATCTGGCAGAGGATATCAGGAAAAAAAAGATATCTCTTTAATTAGAGATTTATTCTTATTTTGATCCAGGCATTGAGTCAATATATGAAAAATAAATCTGTATGAATAAATGGAAAATTTATATATGGAAAAATGGTTCACAATTATCCCTTTAATCAGATTATGCTATAAACCCTTTGTTATAAGTCATATTTTTTAAGTAATAAGAAAGAAACAGCCAAAATAAAGAGAAAACTTTCACTCATACCAGTAGGTTTCTGAAATTAATATAGCTGAGAATTTCGCATTCAGAAGCTATCTAAATGGTAACTATGCAAAATCTTATCATTTCTATTTTAAAGATATATTAATTCTACTCACACTGTATTGTCAAGGTTTAACTTCAGAATAATTTCTTATGTTCTGTGCTACCCAGGTATGTATCAAAAACAGAAGCACCCCTTACCCCTGCCACAAGTAGTTAACCCCATACTTGTTTAAAAGAGATTACTAGAATAACAGAGTAACTTACTTTTTCACCAGGAGGACCAATTGGGCCTTGTGGACCAGGAAGACCCTATTTTAAAAGAATTTATTTCATGTTATGAATCACAAAATTACACTTTCCAAATAGTAAATTATTAAGCCTCTACTACACATAAAATGAGTTTTGAACATCTATGTATAAATATATAGAATCCCTGCACTCCCTGGAGATTCTTGGAACTCTATGAGGTATTTTGAAGGTTACTCTATTTGCAAGCAGACTGTAATGTGATCCTATTCAGTACCCTTGTGCAGGTGTGGGGATTCATTCTGCATTCTCTGAATGCTGAATGACTAATTTTTCTCTTGGAAATGAGGACTCTGCAAGTTTGCTCAAATTACAAATAAGAAAAAAAAAAAAAGAAGAATCTTTCAATATTAACATTTTTAACATATTTAACTTGACTCACAAAATTTTGAGACTGTTGATTTTCTTCTGAAAAAATTACTATCTTACCTTTTACCTCAAAGGAGCTGTAATGGCTTAGACTTACTTGAGGTCCGGGATTTCCTTGCTGACCTGGAGGTCCAGGCTCCCCTTGAGGACCCTGCATCAGAAAACACAAAGTCCTTAATATGGCTATTTGTGCAACCAATATAGTTTTCTTTTCTTCTCTTCTCATCTGAAAAATAGCCCCCACATCATTTTCCCATCGACAGAATCTAGAAAATATTGCAAGATATTAATGCTAGCAGTTGCTACTATATTTCGCAAAATGTCATATAAATATTCATTTTAAGTTTAACAGCACCAGTGGTTAGTGTTCAGATTAGAGATGAACGAGAATATTTGTTACATACCATGTTCCCTTTTGGTCCTGGGGGGCCATCTACACCTGCGATACCCTTACATGGAGAAAAACATGTTATGTTTGTTTAAAAATTTAAATGCTAAATCAAAAAATAAAAAAACCTACTCTAATACCATGACATACACTTGCCCAACGTCACTAAAAATCATTTTTAAAATTAAATTAAAATGGGGCTTTAGGGTTTAATGAAAATGAGGCAAGGCCCATACTCTCCTATCCCTGTCCAGATTGGCGATAATCTAGCATTGTTTTCCACTGTGATAGGTTGCACCATAAAAACCACAAGACAAATAAAACAAAAGGAAGAAAAAAAATCCAGAGTGGTATGATCACTTAAACTAATAGGCAGCATCCTTTGAACTTGAATATACAAGGTGCTTAGTGCTTGGCTATCTACTAAGAGGTTGTTTTTTTGTTTTGTTTTGTTTTGTTTTGTTTTTTAAAGAGTTTGGCAATAAGCTGCCCCTGGAAAATCCAGAATGCTCCCAGCAATACATACAGGCTGTCCTGGAGGTCCTGGGGTTCCCCTTGGTCCCAGCAAACCTCGTGGGCCCTAGAAAGGAAACAAAGCAAAGGCATGTCCTCGTAAGAAATGCCTTCAAACCATGTTCCTTCCTTTGAAAAAATTTGAATACATTATTTGGGGCAAAATATTTGCACATCTTCTCTTCGTATACTAAAAGTGATATTTAAATGTCATTTTTATGGAACATAAATATCTAGTGATTATACTAAACCAAAAAGCCTGAATGGATAAAAGTCTTCATACAGAAACTATGTAACTCTGATTCCATAAATTTACATATGAATCACTTGGGGCATTTTTAAAGACAGAAAATAGTTTAATAAGACACTTTGTGTTGAATTTGAATGCCAACACTGAATTTTACTATGCAATCAGTTACACTGTACAAACAGAAGAGCCCTGATTCTTATTTATTTTATGTTTGGAAGACTATTTATTAAGAGAAAGAAACAAGCAGGTAGATAACTATCATGAAGATTACGGAAACCATTTTCTAGACATCAGTCTTCTGAGGAATAGCTGGCAATTTTTTTTCCCATTCTATGGGTTGTCTCTTCACTCTGTTGAATGTTTCCTTTGTTGTGCAGCAACTTTTTAAATTTGATGATTCTTGGTACTATTTCTTGTGCAATTAGGGTTCTGTTCAGAAAGTCCTTGCCTACAACTATAAGAATTACCCAGTTTATCGTCCCACAAATAAGTGTTTTCATTTTAACATTTAGATTTTTGATCAATTTTGATTTTAGTTTAACACATGATGAGAGATATGTGTCTCGATTCAATCTTTTGCATGTGGATAGCCAGTTTTCAGTTTTCCAGGCACCATTTGGTAAAGTGGCTGTCTTTTCTCCAGCATATGTTTTTTGTCCTCTTTGTCAAAGATCAGACTGCTGAATGTCCCTGGAGTTGTTTCCATATCCTTTATTCTGTTCTATTGAGCCACATGTCTGCCAGCTATTTCTTGGACAGAAGACTAATATTTGTAATACATGAAGAACTGAAAAACATTAGATTTCCCCCCCAAAAAAATTCAGTCAAAATATGGATAATTCAAATGAATAGAGACTTCTCCGAAGAAGTACAAATGGCCAATAAATACATGAAGAAATGTTCAACATCTCTGGCCAGTAGAGAAACGCAAATTAAAAGAACACTGAGATTCCATGTTACTTCAGAAAGAATGGCCATCATCAAGAAATCAAACAAATCAAATGTTGACAAGGCTGACAGGGAAAAAGGAACACTTCTACACTCTTGGTGGAAATGTAAATGAATACAACCATTATGGAAATCAACATGGAGATTCCTCAAAAAAACTCAACTAGAACTTCTATTTGACCCAGCTAGTTGCCTTCTAGGTAACTTCCTGGAACAGTTAAAGAAATTGTATTATAGTGATACACATATACCCATGTGTATAGCAGCATAAATAATAAGAGCTAAATCTTGATATCCATCAACAGATGAGTGGATAAAGAAACTGTGAAATTTATACACAATGGAGTACTACTCTGCCATAAAGAAGGATAAACTTGAGTCATTTGTAGCAAAATTGATGCACCTTGAGACCGTAATGTTAAGTAAAATAAATCAGACACACAATGACATGGTTTCTCTTGTGTGAGACACACAAAAAATGAAGAGTAGGGCTGGTGAGATGGCTCAGCGGCGTAAGCACCTGCCCGGCAAGCGCGAGGGCCCGAGTTCGACTGCCGGAACCCACATACGAGAAAAGGGCTGGTGACAACGCTCAGCAGCACAGGCACCTGCTGGCGCACGAGGCCCTGAGGTCGACCCCTGGTACCCACAAAAAAAAAAAAAAGAGTAAAATAAACAATAATAGGAAATAGGGAGATAAGTCTTTTGCAAAAGGGAATGGGACCAAGAGACAAAAGGAAGAGAGAAGAAGGGGAGACAGGGATAAAAAAGTGTGGGCCAGTGAGATGGCTCAGCGGCATAAGCGCCTGCCTGGCAAGCGCGAGCGCCCGAGTTCGACTCCCGGAACCCACATACGAAAAAAGGGGCCGGTGATATCGCTCAGCGGCATGGGCGCCTGCTGGTGCACAAGGTCCTGAGGTCGACCCCCCAGTACCCACAAGAAAAAAAAAGTGTGTTATGCACATTATCAAGACCCCACAAGGAATATACCATTATGAACTGCAAACATGTACCAATGATTAAAAAAAAAAAGAAAAGAAACTGTATTTTAATAGAGGTTTTTTGGGGGAGAGGGATACTGGGATTGAACAAAGGAGCTTTGCACTGAGCTACATCCCCAACCCTTTTATATTCATTTATTTATTTATTTATTTATTTATTTTTATGACGAGGTTTCCCTATGTCTCTAGGCTGCCCTGGCTAGGCCTGAACCTTCAGTTGTCTGGCCTCAGTCCCCCAGAGTGCTGAGAACACAGGCCTGTGCCACCTAGCCTTGCTAGAAGAATTCTGAATGTATTACTATTTAAACTTGATTTTTTTCCTGTTCCCTCTCCTGTTCCACTTTCTTGAATATTTGCTTCACCATAGCTGCCTTGACAGCCTCCAACCTGGAGCAAACTAAGACTGGAATTAGGAGGACTTTTTCTATTCTAGTCCTCTTGTGAGCATGCTTTGAGTAAATCTACCCAATTCAATTTACTGATTATTAATACTTGATGGAAAAAATCTTTTTATATAGTATATACTAGGTCCCTCCTTCTGTTGATTCTTCTGGTAATAAGTCACTAATCCTAAATACATAAATAGAATCTGGAGCTATCGATAGTATTCAAATTAAAAACAAAACGCACACAGAAAGAAATGGGCAAATTTTTGACTGGTAAGATGTTATTTATACATTTTTTCTTTCAAATTCCTTGGATTTTCTTTATAACAAAAGAAGAGCTCTATATATCTTTTTCTTACTCTTTTAACAGGACAATGACCACATAAGTTTAGGAAAGACTACACTATCTACCTGGGTTTATCATTGCCTTACTTGTGTGATATCAGTCACTGCTCATAGAAGTAAGAATGTTATTTGAAAAGAAAGAAAACACTGCTTACCGCTTCACCTGGAAGACCTCTTGGCCCTATTTCTCCATCTTCTCCCTGTCATTGATGAATAGAGGGCAGGGTGATTACACACTTCATCATTTCAACATGATTTTTCCTCCTATGGTTTAATTCTGTACACTGTGTACATCATAAGGAAATGAACTATTAACATACCCTCATTCCATCATCACCAGGAGAGCCAGGAGGACCTTGGGGGCCTCTTTCACCCTAAAAGATAAAGAATAACATAGTTAGCATATGAAATAAGCAAAGTGTTTACAAGTCTTTCAGGGAGACACCTTAACCAAATACAAATGGACATTTTACAAGGACAACTTGGGCTTTGTCTTCCAGGATTTAACAGATAAATCATAATTTTCCAACTCTCTCTGGCTTTCCATTATCAGTATGTTAGAAAAACTGTTTCCTCAAAATTCAATACAAAAACTCTAAGTAAAATAATTACTAAAAATAATTTTCAAACATTTAATTATTAGAAGATGAAGCATTTAAAAATTATTTTGATATCATCTCAAGCATGGATACACCTTGTTGCTGTGAACTAAATATTTTCTACCTCTAAATAATTTGTTTTTTAAATCAGAACAGTTCAAGAATGCCAAAGGAATTTTGCTTTTCTTATTAAAAAAACACAATTATATATTTATCTTCACATATATCAGACATACAGTAGGTATTTTTCTAGACATCATAGGATTCTCATTTCTTTTTCTTTCCTTTCCACTGCTCCTTCTCCAATTTGCCTAAAGGGTATACTATCTTTATTCCCCATTTTCTTCTTTCTGATGAAGAATGATGTATATATCCAAAGCTTATCTTTTTTATTTTTTTGAGAAACTGCCTGTTTCCCCATTTAATTTCCCCACTAAAAATACCAACTGGATTTCTATTTAGTGTGGTGACTTGTTCAGCCTTAGCAAATTATAAGCTCTTACCCTGGAGTGAAAACTAATATCACAAAGAAATAATACATTGTCGGTAAATTATTATGTTAATGAAAGACGGCCCTATGGATGTCCTCTTTTGATTATATTTCCACAGACAAAATTAAAGAAGGAAATTGAGGCAATTATCAAAAATTAGATGGAAAATGAAATCTCCACACATCTATTAATGTAATTTTTTCCACATACGTGAAGATAAAGATCCTGCCTTGCTTTATGTTTGCATATAGGAGCATTTGTATGTCTAAAAACAATTGCTGCCACAAAATTGTATCTATCTTTCTTCAAATAAATTAATAAGTGGATTTACAAATATTTGAATTAACTATTTCAGATTTCTTAAAGTGTGCCAATACTAAAATACTGCATAACATTTCTATTACCCTTTAATAGAAAGTAATATATGTAACTTACCCTGTGACCTTTGTCACCTGGCAGACCTGGAAGTCCATCAAACCCTCGATCTCCCTGTAAAATCATAATCATTGTGATCATCACATTTCTAGTTAGATCTGCACTGTAATTTGAATGTCAAGTATCATTTCATACCCATAAATTTTATTTGAAAATTCAAAATTTTCCAGGGTAAAATGACACATGTGAGCTGAATACACAAACATTTGAGCTCCTGACCTTTGCTCCAGGCTCTCCCGGCATTCCTCTTCCTCCATCTGCACCCGGACGACCCTGACAGGGCCGAGAACAGAATTAAGCCAAAGGGTTTTACCAGAGGAAAGCAGAAGCAAGTAATGTAACTGATCGTTGCAGATAAACCTCAAAACACACAATGAGAATCTGCCATACCCTTTTTCCAGGTTTTCCTGTTGGACCAGGGGGACCTTGGACACCTCGAGGGCCCTATATCAAAACATCACAATCACATCATGCTGTAGAATTTTTGGCCATAAACTCAGTAACATCAATAAAATGGTTTTAGAAACAGATATCCTCTTAGCTTTACTTGCTAATTTAGACACAATGAATTTATTTCTATATAAAAATTTAGATAAAGCAGAAGACAAGAGAATCATTGTCTAAAATGTCTTCTTACATTAAAAAGGTCATATTATTTATTAAATTCACAGGTAGGCATGCAATGTAACTTAAACAAAAGAAATATAATGGAATATTTTAAACTTTAACAACGCTCTTAGTTACTTATTTTGTTCTCAAAACCACAGGTTTTACATTTCCATGGACTGAACATATTCTTAACCATCTGTCACATTTCTCTTCTCTTTCCAAGTCCTTTCCTTTCATCTTTCTCTTCACTTTTTAGATATCCCATCCTAGATATTTTGTCTTTCATTGTAGTTACCATACTGGATCGTTACAGCCTTTTTTCATAGTTGAATCTCCTATTAGACTGTAAACTGCTAAGGTTTCCAACCAAATCTGTTTCAACCACTCTTGCAACTTAGCACAGTGCCTGGTACATACTGATATTTCATCAACCATACACCCATACCAAAATGCTGGAGGACCACTCTTTACTGGTTACTATGCCCATCCAAATTAAACATTAAAAAGACTCAATATTTTGTATTGTATTTAGTAGCAATACAACACAATGTTATATCTATATCTATATCTATATCATCTGTATCTATATCTATATATCTATATACATATATCTTATGTGGAGACTGATATACAAATTTTAAAGTGAAACTACACAAAGTTAATAATTGACCAAATATAGTTCAGTATAAATATAATAAAGAACTTTACATCTAACTATTCTTTTTGAACATTAATTTAAATAATATGTATGTAATGAATGTGGTAAAAAATTAAATCCACATTTGAAATTACAAATAGATTTTATGATCACTATAAAATATTGATACTAAAATATAAAGTTAAGATTATCTAGCAATTAGAGGTAAAGAATATAGTTTTTTTAAAAACATGTTACAGTGGAAATACTCTAACCTGAACACAGTTGGAAGGCAAAGACCAATAATAACATGATAAATGTTGCTACATTATAAAGAAAATGATCTTTCCTTTGATAGCACATCTCTGTCTTTGGCCTTAGGCAATCAAGGAAAAATGCAAAATCCACAAACACTGCTCTAGTATGTTTTCAAATTCATATGTTTTATAAAGAGAAGAGTTTGAATTAAAAAGTTTACAAACTGCAGAAGAATAAATTTCTAGAACTGCATGTAGTGTGTTTTAATAGTTTCATGCAATTCTCAGTTGACCTACAAATATTTTCCATCTTTTTATGGCAATGTTAACAAACATGAATAGGAAGATTGTCATTTTTGAGTCAACCAAATACCTATATTAGTATTGTTAGGATTTTTCCTCATTTTAAAATAAACTATGGTGCATTAACAGAATAGAATACTGATCTGCATGTAAAGGTATGCAGTACTGATGCACTCGAGTGTGTTGAATCTCAAAGGCATTAGGCTGAGTCAAAAAGCTCCTCTCATAAGGTTATATAATGTTTAATTTTATAGGATTCTTAAAAATACAAAACTGATGAGGAATACATTCAGAGTGAACCAGGTGTTAGGGATCAAAGGAAGATTCCACTGTAAAGGGTAGACACCAAGAAAATGTTTGGAGTTACGGAAAATTATATATTCCAATGGTTTTGTATTACTGATGGCTGCAACCATATATAACATGGTTTTGGTGTTATTGGTGATATATATATACATATATATAACATTATTTAATTTTTTCCTGATATTGTTTTTAAAATAAAACTATAAAGAAGGAAAAAATGAATGGATGACTATTTGAGAGCACCTGCAGACCAATGTACTCAGGAAGTACTTTCATCTACAAATGAATGTATTTTTAAAAGTCACTTTCATTTTGCTGTTTTCAAGAAAATGCATGTTGTATAATGTAGTGATTCTACGGTCATTAAAAACATTTTGAATTCAGTACCCTACCAATCTAATGTAACATTTTAAAATACTCAGTTTACATGTTCACAATTTCTCTTAGTTTTCCCACCTTTAAGAAGGTTTGAAGTTAGTTTCTTTTAAATATATTAAACAACCTTTATGACACACTGTGCCAAATTTACTCTTCACAAAAACAGACGTGAAGCAAGACCACTCTGAACACAATTAGAATTGTTTTGCTCTACAGAATCTCTACTCAATTTAGTGTTCTGAAGTTCTGTTACTTTCAAGCCTGTTTCCAGCCACAATTTAAAATATGGTGAAATTAACAAAGTTACTGTCAGTCAACAAGTCACTCAGGATTTTTCAATTAAAAGAGGGGATGTAATTTTAGTCTTTGGTATGTCGAAAGCCAGTCTTTCCAGTACCATTAATCTTTCTTCCAGTGAACGTGTTTGGCCCCTTTGTCAAAGATAGATGGCAGAGTGTGTTTGGAGTTTTTTCTGAATCTTCTAATCTGTTCCATTGATCCTGGAGTCTGCTTTTTTGCCAGTACCATGCTGTCTTTGTAGCTTTGTAGTATAATTTCAAATTAGGGATTGTGATGCGCCCTGCATTGCCTTTGTTGCCCACAATTGTTTTTGCTATTCTAGGTCTCTTCCATTTCCAAATGAATTTTAGGATTGTTTTCTCTAAGTCTGTGAGTTATGCTATTGGTGTTTTGATTGGGATTGCATTAAAGCCACATAACAATTTTGGGGGTATGGCCATTTTCACTATGTTGATTATTCCTACCCAAGAGCAAGAGATAACTTGCCATTTTCTGATATCCTCTTCAATCTCCTTTTTTGGAGTACTGTAGTTTTCAATGTAAAGATCTTTCACTTTCTTTGTTAGATTAATTCCTAAATATTTCATTTCTTCAATGCTATTGTGAAAGGTGTGGTTTTCTTAATTTCTCACTCAATGAGTTTCTTCTTTCATAGGAATGCTATTGTTTTTGAGTGTTGACTTTATAGTCAGCTATGCCACTGAATTTGGTTATTATTTAGATCAAAGATGTAAATATTAAAACAGAAACACTAAATCTGCTGGAAGAGAGAGTAAGTAGAAATCTTGAAGACATAGGTTTACACCACAATTTTATGAACGAAACCTCAATCACCCAGGGAATATCACAAAGAATCAACAACTGGGATCCCATTTTATTAAAATGCTTTTGCACAGCAAAAGAAATTACCAACAGAGTGAAGAGACCCACAGAGTAGGAAAAAATTTTTACAAGCTGTTCCTCAGACAAAGGACTAATATGTAGAATACATAAAGAACTCAAAAATATCATAGCCCCAAAATTTGAAGACCCAATTGAAAAAATGGACATCTGAAATAAATACATACTTCTAAGATGAAGAAGTACAAATGGCAATAAATATATGAAAATATGTTCAACATTACTGGTCGTTTGAGAGATCCAAATTGAAACAACAATGAGATTCCATCTCACTCTAGAAAGAATGGCTACTATCAAGAAATCAACCAATAAAAAATGCTGGTGGGGCTGTGGGGAAAAAAGAACCCTTCTCCACTCTTGGTGGGAGTGTAGACTGGTGTAACCATTGTGAAAAACAGTGTGGAGATTCCTCAAAAAAGTAAAACTAGAGGTTCCATTGGACTCAGCAACTCCCTTTCTTGGTATCGTCCCGAAAGAATTAAAAGTATCAGACCAGCGCGATATAGGCACACCCATGTTTATAGCGGCACAGTTTGTAATAGATAAATCTTGGAAACAGCCCAAATGTTCATCCATGGATGAATGGATAAAGAAGATGTGGCTTTTTTTATACAATGCAGTACTACTCAGCCATAAAGAAGGATAAATTTAGGAATTTATAGGTAAATGGATGGACTTTGAGACCATACTCTTTAAGTGAAATAAATCAGACCCACATGTATTGTTTCTCTGGTGTGCGGACCAAATATATAATACATATTGTGAAATAGGGAGAAAATGTTCAAATGGTAAGTAGAACTAGGCAGGGGGGAGGGGGAAAGGAAGGAAGAGAACAAACGAGAAAAAAAGAAGAAAATAGAGACAAAACTTTCATAAATGATGGGAAGAGGGTTTGAAGGGAGTGAAAGGGAATGGGAAAAATAAAAGAATCAAGATATATCATGTGGGCCAGTGAGCTGGCTCAGCGGCATAAGCGCCTGCCTGGCAAGCGCGAAAGACTGAGTTTGACTCCCGGTACCCACATACGAAAAAAAGGGCCGGTGATATCACTCAGCGGCACAGGCGCCTGCTGGTGCACAAGGTGCTGAGGTCGATCCCCGGTATCCACACACACACACAAAAAAGATATATCATGTACAGGTACAAATTCCCTATGGTGAATGTGATCATTATGTATATCTAAATATACCAATAACCTCAATTAAATAAAAAAATAAGAGATGATGTAAGCTTTAAATAACATAATGGAAATACTTAGATACTTCATTTGTTGTAATAGATAAAATAAAGGTAATAATAAAATAAGTCAGATAACATTGCTTTTACCTGAGGACCAGGATCACCACTCTCACCTTTGGCCCCAGCTGACCCAGGTCCTCCCTGTACAGAAAAATTGAAGATGTAATCACTTAATTTAGAAATTTCCAAAGCACTTTTACCATGTTTTCCACTTGAAATAAACATCCTAAACATGTTTAATCAAATTAGGATGATTCCGTTAATTAACACAGTAAGCATTTCAAGTCTTTTCCTCGAAGTGCTCCTCGTCTCAGCATACTGATTGTATTTCAGTGTGTGAACTGTATTTAAAGGTTTATATTTCACTAATATCTACACAGGAACCAACCTCATGAATCACATTGAAATTTTCTTTAAATTTTCTTTATGCTGATACACAAGGAGTATCACTGCACTGTGGTATAGCGCTAGAGCAACACAAGTTCACAATAGTAGAACAAAACAATTTAAAATCATGCATGCATCGAATCCATTTATACAAAACAGATTTGGTAAAAATATCATTGCTTTTATAGTCAGGTATTTTCAAATACTGAATTCTAAAATTATAAAGTGGCAAAGATAGATGTTGTTTTTTATCATAACTGTCCTGAAATGTCAAAATATTTTTCCCTGATTGTTTTTCTTATGAGAAAAACATTATACAAAAATTCATTATAACTCATTATAACAAAAATTTCTTACAAATATTTACATAATTCAAAAGCTGCAATGGAAACCTCACACACTACACAGGAAAAGATATTAAACTGCTTTAAAAGAGCTTTAAAAATATGTATTGGGCCGGTCGTAATCCCTCAATGATTTAGCACATTAAAAAGGATATAATGACTTTAGTTAAATTTATGCTGAACAAGTACACACTGAGTGTTTAAGGAGTTCCTGATATATTTAAATCAATATACATTCAGTTAAATTGAGTGTTGTGTAAAAGTACAATGATTAAAATTATACTAAAGTGGAAAATGCTAGCTCTCCAGAGCCTCCTGGTGGTTCTGAAGTAAAATAACTACTAGCATGACTCGAAATGGAAAATCAAGTAGCATAAATTTTCAAATCTTGAAAATAATGATTTTCAAGCTTTGGATGAAGAATTTTTGCAACTTAATTTTTGCAAAAGAAAAACCGTGGTTCTACATTAAATCAAATTATTAATTACTATGTGGATACAATTATAGAAGTCAATTTGTTTTTAATTAGTTGACATTGTATCTTTTGTATATAAGCACTAGGTAGTTAATAGATTATAATTAACTTGCCAAAACACTTACTCTAAAAATTGCCATGTAATAATTGACAGTGATAAAATAGGGAAACACATTTTCAATATTTCCTGTATATTTTACAGTATAGCTATCCATTTGTGCATAAAAAATTGGATAACATTTCTATAAATTAGTATCTCATTGTAAACTGTCCACATTTATGTTAAAATCTGGCGTACATTTTGTTTTCTAAAGTTGAACTCATGAACTATTTTTGTAGACTATAGAATTACTAGATATTTGAAATAGCTTAGTATTTTGGAACAAAGCATAATAGAAAAGAAAATGGTGAAAAGAAATAACATGTTTTCTAAAATTTTCATATCTACTATTTAATTTTTAAGTAAGCTAAATATTCCATAAGAGATAAGTAGGTAAAATGAATAAATCTTTGCTATAACATCAAGAATGTCCATGTTGTCCACATTTTCACTTTGCCAACATATAGTGATAAAAATGGCTGAGCCTCAGTGATTGGCTGAGAATTGCTAAGGTAACAAATTTCCATTGGTTCTGCTCATCACCACCCGTACCCTCTGCTTGCATTTCTCAAGATGGTTAAGTAATGAAATTTGGTTGGATAATACTGTGTTAGAGGACCTAGACTATAAATCAGAGCATATGACAGAATTTTCCAAAAAAGTGTGCCTATAAAAATGAACTTGGATACTCACCAAAAAGATAATTTATCAGTTCCCAATTCTAAAACTATAGCATTAGTGTCCCAAGTTCAGGTCTCCAGGAATTTTTATTTTTAATAAAATACCCAGGTAATCTTCTGCACCAAATTTTGGAAAATACTAACATATTTTCCTCAAGTATATAAATTTAAGTCACTGATGCATTAACTCACTTCTTCCTTTGTTAAACTGCATAAACTCTTCCATATTCCTTATTGTATTTTGAAAAGCAGAACCATAAAACATATGTGAAAGAAATTTGATAATTTGTTCAGAATTTTGTATAATTTGAATTCTTTTGAAAATATTATCAGGACATTTGTTACACATGAGTGCCTCTGACTGAATGTGTAACTCTTCAAAATACATAAAGTATTAATGACATTTCAAGATTCAATTGATGGAAATATAAATTTATGGAAAGCCACATAACTCTTGTATAAAACATCAGGAAAATTGTGTGTCATCTTAATGGGATCAATAAAACAGATTAAGTAATTAAAAAGTTAAGTGATTCAAATTTCAATAAAAAATTTGCAATTGCATGTCATCTGAAAACACAGGTAAGATTTTTAACTTTCAGACTAATACATTCTATAAATAGTTTTACCTCAAGAAAGCATATTGGAACCATATGAGATTATACTAAAGCATAGAAAAATAATTTTTATAATAAAAAAATATTCTTAACATAGGCATTTTTTCTCATAAATTCTAAAATTAGTGAGAACACTGGTTCTTTCTTTTTATTTATTTATTTTTTTGTGGGTACCAGGGGTCGACCTCAGGACCTCGCGTGCCAGCAGGCGCACAAGCCGCTGAGCGATATCACCAGCCCCTTTTTCGTATGTGGGTTCCGGGAGTCAAACTCGGGCCCTTGCGCTTGCCAGGCAGGCGCATAAGCTGCTGAGCCATCTCACCAGCCCCACTTGTTCTTTCTTGAAAGAACTTGATTTGAAAAGTATTGTTGTGTTGTTTCTGAATTGCTCCACTGCTTAACCTTAGTACATCTCAAAATATCTGAAAATATTTTAGAAAAAAAAATTTGAAATATCTTAGCTTGCTGGCATGTTTGTAAGGAAAAAGAAACCACATTGTTGTTTTCTAAGGGTCTCTAAAAAAGGAAAATAATTTCTCTATTATCTAAAGCAACTCATGGAATTTCGAGGCCACCTTCAGTTTAAAGCAATTATCTTGCTTGCCACTGAGATTTTGTAATAATTTTCACAAATCTCTTATATAAATATCTTTTTAAATGAGAATTATACTTAATATAAAATTGAATCTCAAAAATTTAATGAAAATTGCATGTTATTACCTGAATCTGAGCCAAATAAATTGCATAGTTTGAGAAATGAATAGTTGTATATGTAACTGAATTATATTTTTGTTATATACTTGACATGAAGAACTTCAACTAAAATCTTTTTATCAAAATGTATTTAAAACTGAATTGAAAGTGATTTTATTAATGGAAGCAATGTCAAGCCTGAATAGTTATATGTACAATATTTTCATCAACCACAGATATGAATAGTACCTTGTAGAAGATCTGCAAGGAACTGCTAGTAAGATTTTAATGTATATTATATTTTTGGATGTAACAACCTACCACAGGACCTGGTCTTCCAGTCAGACCCATTGGGCCAGGTGGGCCTCTCAGAGCAATCTAGAAAATAAAAAATATATCAAGTTCAGGAAAGCTCTTCTCGAAGAGCATTTTGAAATGCAATGGTCATTGGCACAAGCCCCCTATATAGCACATGATTAACAAAGGTATAATAGCTACATGCTGGAAATAGTGCCGGGTTACTGAAGAAAGGGAAGTTGCTAGACTGACAAAAACTAAGTAATTACAGGACCTTTTTTAAAACCTTAAAGCATAAAGAATCTATACCATATATTGTTCTGATTTAATCAATGACAAAAGTTAAAATAGCTTTACAACAAATCTAACAGCTGATAATTTTCTATTCTGATATGTACTTCATAACAATGTACAGCTTTTTCCTCTTAAATATTCAGACATAATTCTCACTGAAAATATTCTTAAAAGTGAACAATTTGAGACACTTTGAATAAAATTTTTCTAGCAGTACTTTAGGAAAAAATACAATAATGAAAGTCTGGCTGCACATAGCAAAAACTGGACAGAACGCATTATGATAATCTACTTTTCTCACTAAATCTCAAATTTAATACTTCATGATAGTATATTTACTTTGCATAATCATGAATACTGGACTGATTGCATGCAGTATTGTTACACTGAATATTAGATGTATGTAATTAATGTACTCTAAAAGCTGTAATATATAGAATACAAAGTTAAAAACCTAATAGATGTTAAATTAGTATGGTGTGATATTTTTGAATATTAGTCCAAAAGATTAATGTTTAGGTTTATCCCAACATATTAAAATAAAACTGTGATGGAAATAAATACAAAACTATATTAGAATAGTGTACGGAATGAAAACAATAAGATCATCAAAATTCCACTTCTAACTCACCATGGGATTTTTGACAATATACTTCTTAATCCTTGAGATTAAATATCTGAAAAATTGGAATTATAATGCTTGCTACCAATTTTTCAAGCTCGTTAAGAGGAATTCATTGACCTCAAAATACTTAAATTCAAATAATTGCCTTACATTTTTTCAAAATGATACAACTTATAAGCTTAATCACAGGAATCATAAATTAATTATTAAATATTTTCTAGTTTATATTATAGCATGTCCCAATTACCAAATATTTAAATTTTTATTACCTTTAAATATGATCCACCCAGTAATGATATTTTTTCAGATTAGCAGATTTAGGTAGTACATGAATATTGAAAGTAAATTACAGATTTCACTTATGTTTTCAGATATTTTGCAAACATACACACATATATATAAATATTCATGATCATAAATAGTTACGACAGAAAGGATTTATATTGGTTAGTAAGTGGGAAACCATATCCATACTAACCATAAATCCTTTTGTTCCTTTCTTACTTAAAAAATACTATAAAAAAAAATACATGCCTTCTGATTCCTTCCTGGTTATTTTTTTATTGTCTCATGTATATGTTAATTGCAATGAAAATAGATAAAAATATAAATGAGATTATTTTATCAATCTAAAGTTGTTGATGCTTTCGATTGACAACAGATTTTAAACTGAAGGTGTATCAGTACTGAATGGATTTTGTAAAAATATTTTAGATGATAAAGATTTTAACTGAAAATACAGATTTGAAGATCCTTTTCATACACATTAACATTCAAGAATCCTAACTTTCTAGATTATTTAGGAGATTTCAAATAATCAAGATGGCGAAGTTGAATATATTCCTTTCGGGGCCGGTGAGATGGCTCAGCGGCATAAGTGCCTGCCTGGCAAGTGCGAGTTCCTGAGTTCGACTCCCGGTACACACACAAAAAAAAAGAATATATTCCTTTCAAACTTTATTCTTTTAATTATATCCATCAGTCAGTAACTGACACTGCTCAGAGAAAAATTATGTACAAGATAAGTAGAGATGTAAATTCATCAACACTCATCAAAAAAAAAAATTTGGGGGTGCTACAGTGAGAAACTGTCTAAATTATGTATAGAATTACCTCTAGGGTCAGTTACTTAATATTCACTTAATTATCTATACTGCAAAACTAATACAGTTTTAGCACTTGTTCCATCTATATTGCATACACAATTCACACACACACACACACACACACACACGTTATGGGAAAGCATGTTTCTCTCTCTTACCCGAGCCTGCTGCAGGATGGCCTGAGCCTGTGCTTCCTGAGCAGACACAGTTGGTCCTTTAGAACCATCCCCACCATAACGAAACTGGGAAGAGATCACATAAAGATCAAAACTGTCCTTTGTCGAATATATTTTATTAGGTTCCTTAATTACTAGGTAAAAACCACTTACCTAAAATAGTGACATTTTACAAAACACCAAAGTAACTCCAAAATGAGTCTTACGACCTAGCTTTTTTTTTTAATTCACTTTCAATTTCTCACTCTTTGTACAGAGTCTAGAAAACACTTTTCACCTTATAGTCTATAATCTCTGGATAAATCTCTTTTTATCTGCATAAGCGTTGCCCACTTTATTCTTTCATTTGTAAAAATTCCAAATGTACTAATTTCAGTGGTGGTTATACACCTATCTTTATTTTGTTGATCTAAATTTTTGAGATCTCCATGAACACAGAGAAAATTTCCCTAAGTTGTATTTATTTTGTTTGCCCATTCTTGAGCAATTATACTAGAAAATCAATCTATTTTGTTATTCTACCATAAAATTCTAAAGTTTAACTCAAAACGCCATGTGAGTCAATGTTTCACTCTAAGAAATTAGTTGAAATTTTACTACATTTAAATCATAAATCAAAAATTTTTGTTGCCCTAATGCTATGGTAACAGAAATTTTAAAAAGATATCTTACAGCAAAGCAAATTTTTGAGAAACCAATAATGACACTGTAGATATCTCTTCTTTAAAAAGTTTCAACCATAATCTATATTGTGGCAAATAGTATACTAACATTATGTTAAATAGCATATGAAATGTATGTTAATGATACAAACAAGGAAAAAACACATGATTAGTAATACTGATAGAAACTTCATGGGCAAAGTGTAATCGAATAATGAAAAACTGTGTAGAGATTAATTTTTATCAGATTTTGTTTAATAAATTTCCCTTAATTCCCAAAAACTGCCTGATTTCATGTGTCACTACTCATAGAATGGGGCTCTGCAAACAGTATTTATCAGAAACATGATGACAAAATATCAAATTATCTTTACTTTAAAAAAAAAAACATACCGGTAACATTAACATGGTACCAGGAGGACCAGGTAGACCATCAGCCCCTGGTAGACCAGGACGTCCTGGAGGGCCCTAGGAAAGTAAATGAAATAATCAAAATAAATAAATAATAAAATTTATTGGAAGTAGGATTACTTAGAGTAACATAAATCTATATTTACTACTTCACTATTGCTCTCGCTAGATTGGTTAATCTCATTTTTTGGTAAGTATATCTAGAAAGGATTGCATTTCTGTTTTGGAGGATTTTAATAATGTTTGGTTATTAATGTTTAATCCAATTAAGGTGTGAATTCTACTCAGTTTAATTGCAGCTCAGTTTAAATGCAGCGAACTGCATATGATGAAAAGTTCATGTTTTTGGGGTGAAATCAGGTGAATCAGTGTGAGGAACACAAGTGAATCAAGTTTACTTCATACAAGGAAAAACAGGATTTGAGTAAATGAGAAGAGATATGTTTACAATTAAATTAATGAATTTAATATTTGTCATGTATTCTCTGTTAGATACTTAAAGTATTTAACTAATTTATTAGACAGATGCTACTTTAAGTGTATCTCCTAGCTACTTTAAGTATCTTCAAAATAGACACTTTATTAACACAGATAATTACTAATCTCAACATGTTGAGATTAACAGATTAAATTTAGTCATAATCACTAATTTAGTATGAATTCTAATTGATATAATATAATCCATATGTATTTGTACATACATATATGTGTGCACATTTACAACTTAGTGTAGATATAAATATATAATAATAAACATGGTACTATGATCAATAAATTACAGAATCCAAAAGGGTCTTTTGAAAGAAGGTTAGAATTTAAAAATGAAAAAATATTAACTAAAGTGACTGATAAATTATAAATATATTCATCAAACTAGATATAAAAGTTAGGCAGTCAGGCATGGTGGCACACGCCTGTTATCCCAGCACTCAGGAGGCTGAAGCAGGAGGATCGCCACAGTTCAAGGCCAGCCCAAGCTACATAGTGAAGTGAGGCCAGCTTGAACTACACAGCGAGACCCTGTCTCAAAAAAAAAAAAAAAAAAAAAAAAAAAAGACTGAGCAAACTACATAAGAAAATGAACGATTGCCCAAAATGCCACTTAAGTGCTCTAAACTTAAATAACTCTTACCAAACCAGAATTTCTGTAACATTTTTAAATCTTCACAATTTAAATCTAAAATAAAATATTTTGCCTTATTTAAATTGCAAAATATAAAAAGTACAATTAAATTTAATCTCTGATCCACTAGTTTTAAAGGGAAAAATACATACTGACTACTTAAGGATGAGAAAAAATGGACAGACACTTTACAAAGAAAGTTTAGAGAGTCTTAACACAAATAAATGACCTACTGCTTCACATAACCCAGAATTTGATCTTCACAGCAGAATGCTGGTTTATTAATTCATTCTAACAGTACTCAGCTAAATACTTATAGGAATGTCTAGAAAATATATCTGGAATACAAATTTGAAGAATTGAATCTAACGTAATAGGTTCATCTAGATACTGAAGTTGAAAATAAAATTGGCTTACTAATTCTACAATAGCTAAACATTCTTTAGCCTCCCTTTTAAACTGTAGCTTCAAAAGTTAAATGTTGCACACATTCAATTCATAGAATTCCCACCCCATATCTCACCCAGTTAAATGATAACACGCTAAAATTGTAGAATAAATTTGAATTATTTTAATCAGTGTTGTATGCTTTTGTAAGGATATGTTGCTTCACTTACCCTATCACCAGGGTCACCAGGGGGTCCAGAGGGGCCTTGTAGACCTGGAGGACCCATAAGACCCTATAGAGAAAGAAACCATGATCTGAGTCAAATTCTTAATCTCATTAGTGTTTGGACAATTCAGTGTTCATCATTCTAAAATCAAAAAACAGCTCATTTATGTTTCATAAATATATACTGCTCTCCCAACAATCATGCTATGCAGCTTCCTATGAAAAGACAACATATAGTAACAACTTTAAAGGTAACAACTATTCCTCTGTGAAGCTGCTCTCAGGGTGGAGGCCAACATCCCAAGGAAAAACAGAAAAGGAGAGCATGCCAGTGTCGAGTCCCTGAGTAGAGGCTGGGTCCCAATTCTCCCCGAAGAAACTGTGCACTAAGATGAGACTCCAAAAATGTGATGATAGAAAACTTGAAAACGTAGAAATCGTTTCACTTGAAAGCATTTTTAATATTTTCTTTTATAAGTATTTGAAAGTATAAGTATCATATAATTATTTTCAGATGAGAAGAATCTAATGAATTCCACACCAAAATAGAGGGTTCCTTACAAGGTCTAATCATTTCAACAAACTGCAAATAATAGCACACTGAATGACATCAGCTGTATCAGGAAACAGCAATGGAATCTGATAATTTGATAATTACTCCACGTATCAGTACAGGTAAGGTTGTAAAGGTCTACCCAGCATACTCAATTCCATGTCTCATATATAATTATACCTCCCTAAGAAAAAGAAGAATGCCTCTTGGCATTACTTGGAAAATTTTTAGGTAGAAAGATAAAAATTGGTCAGAGGATGCAGAAATATTTAACCAAAGCAGTATTCAAAGTTTAATACAAATGCTTAACAAAATATTACTTGAAGAGCCATTTCAAAAGGCAGTTCAAGTCCACCAATTCCTCTGAACAAATATTTGCATTTGAAACTCAACATTAAAATAAGTCTCAAATGTATAAATCCAATAAAATAAAAATCTTAGATTCAATAATTTAAAAAATCCAAACCAAAATAATATTAAATCGTTTACATACCGCAGGTCCTGCTGGGCCTGGTGGCCCTTCAACAAGCATACCCTATAACAAAAATGAAAAATTCTTTATCGGGGAAATGTAACCCCCAACCTCCTCAATAAGAAACTACCAGAGAGTACTAAAAGTGAATTTTTAATTTTTATTATATAAAACCAATCACAAACATTTTTGATGGGAAAAGGAAGAAATTAAAATTGATAAAAAAACATTTCCTTGCCTCAGAGGATCTAGGAACTAATTGGGCATAAGAGAAATATTCAGACAAATAATGTTATGAAGTTAAGTGCTCTAAAGAAAGGTACACAAGATACACAAAAGATATTTGCCCAAATTTTTCCTAGCACTCACAATAATGCCTGGCATGACACAGGGCCTTACAGATATAATCCATATGAATGAATGAATGAATGAATGAATGAAAGTAAGTAATACCTAAGCACTTTAATTCAGGAAAAAGGGAGAGAAGTCCAGACAAAGGCAATAAGGACAAAATCTGAGATAATAAGTCAGACAATAAATGAGAATAGTTCAGGATGAGAATTCAGTTCTAAAAACATTTTTGACTCAACTACAGGTTTCGACAGCTGAATACTGCAATGTCACTTTTAAATTTGGTGGTATATTTTTATAACAAGGACAAATTCATTCTGAGAAAAAGATTTTTTTAAAACCATTCATTGGGCTGGTGAGATGGCTAGTGGCGTAAGCACCTGCCTGGCAAGCGCGAGGGCCCAAGTTCGACTCCCGTAACCCACATACGAAAAAAGGGCTGGTGATATCGCTCAGTGGCATGAGCGCCTGCTGGCGCACGAGGTCCTGAGGTCAACCCCCAGTACCCACAAAAAAAAAAAAAAAAAAAAAAAAAAAAATTCATGACTATGTGACCTGCTTTCTCAAGTTTTGTAGTAATGGAGCAAAAAGGCAATGAAGTCCTTAAAACTGTCCTTTAAATCTTTATCTTCTTTTTCTTTGCCTTTCTTTCTCTTTTCAATTTTCACGCCCTTAAGAGTTTCTGAAAGGATTTTCATGGCGCTCAAGCAAAGAGTTAAGCATATTATATCTAGTTTTAGTAGATTAGTTTCCCAAACTGCTGCTTAAGGGGAACAACTCTAAATTTGCTTTCTAGTAAAAAGTGTTTCTTACCAATACCACATGTAATAATAACATTAATAAAAAATTTTACAATGATCTTCAGAGCTTTATTTGAACATAGAAGAAAATAAAGTATTTTAGAAAATATTCATATTCCTGGTGATACAGTTTAGAAAAGAAACAAGTATCTATGTAATTTAATATACTCCCAATAATGACATCATAGAAATAAGAAGAGAAAATCCTAAACTTAAAATTTAGAAGATCTAAAGTAATGTTTTATGTCCAACACCAAACATTGGAAACCACAAAAAATTACTTCAACCCATTAGATCTCAGATTCCATAGTGAGAGAATTAGACTAGACAAATTTCAGCCATGTTCAAATTCCAAAATTCTTTCTCTATACTTTTTTGGTTCATCGACATTGCATTTGCCAGGAAGGACATTACTGATTTATCCATTTGTAGCAAATTATAAACATTAGGACATCAGGATTCTTTAGGACATCAGGATTCCTTAAGCTAATACATAAACATACATAAAAATTTAAGATGATGGTGGTTCATAATATAAATTAAATGTACCAAACGTTAAAATGTGTTTATATTAGTACTTACAGGTTCGACCACAGCTGGTTCTCCTTTCTGTCCTTTTTCTCCGTATACACCATGGCCATTTATCTGTTGAGTGAAAAAGTAAAACAGTCAAAATGCCTTCAAAGTAAGTAAAAACATGCGACTTTTTGTTGTAAAAGGAATTTGATCATTTATATGAATTTAAAACGAACAAAATATATGCTTTTTAAAATAGAACCCTATTAAAGGTTTCAGTAGCGCAAATGAACGTTCAGGCTGAATCTGAAAAAGAGATTAAACAGTTGCTGCTTTAAAACATGCTATACAAACAGAGACAACTGTGGCCTCGATTACTGCAAGACATTAAGATATATCAAATTAATTTTAATAACATAGTCTAAAATCAAAAATTAGACTTACAAGTCAGAATAATTTTGACTCTTTTAATCTTATCAATGATAATAAATTTGAGGTACAATTCTATTCAAGAGCGTACTTTCAAATGAAGAATGCAGTAGACTGGCCTGAGACTGAATAGCTGAAGATTCCCAGTAAGAAGAATCTATCAAAGGGGCCTAGGGGTGGTAAGTACTTATAATCGATACAAGAATTCAACCTGTATTTTAAACCTGAAAAGATATCAATATGGTTATGAACGCACCCCAAAAACAGCACACACAATGACACAGAGCATAATGCTGACTTACACTTGTTTCTGTGAAATCAGTTTCTGCTGGTACACCTGGACCAAACTCTTCGTTAGGGGGGCTTGTCGGTTTATCTTCGTATTCTTTATAGTCATAAAAATCATATTCGCCTAAATCTCCATCTACCAGAAGATCAGAATCCCTGCCGTCTATTTCTTTATTTTCATATAGAGTATCCTCGGAATTTTTCCTCTGGGGATCATAATCCTCTCCAGTTAGATATTCTTCAGTAAAAACATCTTCAACTGGATTTGGCTATTAATGTAAGTTGCAGAGAATTGGAGAACATAAAGTTTATTTGTTAGTAAAGCAAGGTAAGCATTTGTAATTACAGCTTGGTGGCATGAATGAAAAAAGATTTTATTACTACTCAAGCAAGACTGAAGGCCTGGAAAGGTTGCCTTTAGTATCATTGAAAGAAATACATTTGTACATTCATATGTACAAAGATATATTGCTTTCAAACCACTTTTCCCAATAAACTGCAAATACTCATACAGCGTCAACATGCGTATTTGCTTCCATTAAAACACCTTGTTAGTCAATTTGATGTTTATTTAAATGTTAACAATAAAATACGTGTAAAGAATTGTTTGATCTCACCGAACAACATTATCAAATGCAATTACTACAAGGATAGTCATGTAAATTTGATAGCCAATTCATAAGTAACATTTTAATGTCAAAACAAATTAACGCATCATTGCAAGGATTATATAGAATATTGTATATAGAGAAGTCATTATAATAGATTCCTTTAAAGTAAATAAAACATTAATTGTCCTCAAAATTTAAGACAATTAAATAGATATTACTTTATAATAAAAATCAGAGAATAAATATTAAAAGTAAAATTTACATCAATGGTACTTCTTTAGAGACATAGGATGAAAATATGTAGGTAAGTGATTAAATTAGCAATTGTTACTAAAAGAAAATATCACTATGATGCCTTTTACTCTTAGACAAGGAGTCTATGCTCGTTACAGCGGTTGAGTATTATCCCAGAACAGATTATTAAATATTCATGTCCCTAAGCTAAAAGAGCTGCATGAATTTTTGTAAATAAACAAACATCTTGGGTCAAGATATTCTTCGGAAAATGATTGAGCTATGTGAAACAATATTCATTTACACGCTAAATGTTCATTATTTTAAATTATGTGTCTGTGGGTAAAGTGCTACTGGTTTTGTTTGTCAGATTGGGACATACTTTATATAAATTTCAAATAACTAACATACCCACATAATCTTTATATTCTGAAAAATACTAAGGATTCTATACCAGATATATAACAAAGCTAGAAGTTGAACTTAATACAGTTTTTTTAATAATCAAAATGCTTGTACAATATGAAATTCTACAAAACTGATTTTAACCTACCTACAAAATATTTTCATAGAGCATACTAAAATAATATATTTTAACCATAATTAACATGATAGTCTTAACAAACTTAAAATCAAATATCTAATAAAATCCACTTAGACTTATTTCTGGAGATACGTGTTGTCATTAAAATGCATGATTATTGATCAGATGAAATAAAATTCTAATTGTATCAGCTGATGATACAATTTTACATTAGAGGATTCTTCTCATAGAAGAATCATGTTGTGAATACCCTTTGTCACAACATGTCGAAAAGCTTGCTAATTTTCAGAAGCAATCAAGAAAATGATAGCAGCCAATTCAGTGTGACTAATTTACAATTTACATGAAGCAAAGACTCATGCAAAACCTGAACTTACTTTGACTTCAATATGTTTTCATGTGTTTATTAATAGTCAACCAATACTATTCTCTAACCTTAATAAAAGTATAAAAACTTCAAATATTTCAAAGATTATGAATTATTCCAGAATGAATTATATCAAGATATATTACATATCTTAAAGAGCTGGACTGTGATTTAATGTTGCCTCTGCATGTTACCTCATTTGATCCAGGTGCACGGTGAGGAGCTTCTGTCTGAAAACTTTCCATTGTTCCATAGTTATATTCTTGAAAATCATCGACAATATTTGCCTAATGAAGAATTCAAAGAAAACTAATTAGTAAATAAGTAAAATAATCCCGAATATGTGAAAAAATGATGATTTAATTGGGTTTTAGTATTAGCTGAACGCTATTTTTCTAGTTGGGTTAAGACTATGAATCATCATCAGAGATCTTCCAGCTTATCTAGGACAGATCTTGATTGCTTTTCCTTTGCTACCTTTACCCCTACTTTGGCTTTTGCTGCTGCTTGATTACTTTTCTTCTTCTTGGATGCAAATTTTTCAGATATAGGGAATGTAAACTTTTTGGACTTTTTCTTTGAGTTAGTGGTCACTGTCTTCATCTTCTTTTTGAAACTGGATTTCTTTTCCTGTAAAATGTGATGAAAGATGGAATGGAAAACATAAATAAAATGAGAGAGGAAATAAAAAGCACAGATGACAGGAAAGATACACAAAAGCAAAATGGGCAGCATTCCTTCAGGACAGCTGCTGTCAAGTAAAAATGAGTTATTATTTCAGACAAATAGATGAGCAAAAGGTTCATGATCAGTTTGAGGAACAGTGAACGTAAGGAATCACAGGATGACCAAGAGCAGAATACCACATACAAAGATGCTACTTTGTTTTTACCTCTGTTTGCGCTATTGTCTCCTCAGTTACAGTGGGTCTCTCTGTTACACTTTCAGCCTCTTTATATTCTGTTTCCCCATACTCATAATCATATTCAATTATATCCTCAGGTGCATACTACATTGCAAAGGAAAAAAATATCAGGCAATTTTGTTAGTGGCAAGTAATACTACCAACGAAGTGGGAATCTTCTTAACTTTTACTTAGAGTAAATGTTAAGAGTCAAGAGACCTAGTGTTATTTATTTTGTATTGCATAGAAAATTATACTGTCTTATTCAGAGTATAATAACATGGTAATGAAAAAGCAGGATTTCTAAAAGCAAAACAGTGGTTAGGGTTTTGAGAAAACTAAGAGTTTTGAATAATGATTCAAACTTTTAATTATTTAACATTAATTCAAACAGAGCATTTATGTTCTTAGACGTAGCTATTAAATGCTCATATTAATTTTGATTCATAAAAATTGCTATGCAAATTACTAAAAGAATCTGACAGTAATTTCAATAGGTACCTTTTTATTAAGCAATGTGTTTCAATAAAAATATGAAGAGTAGTTTTCACAAGTACAAAAAGACTTTCACGTCTATTGTGAGATGGGAAAGGGGAGAGGAAGCAAATGGAATACAAGAAACATGAAATAAGTCTGTATTACATTCAGAAGACTAACCAAAGTAAAAATAAGACCTAAATTTTATTTGGAAATTTCTCTTTTTCTGTAGACCTATGTAAGAATTAAAACAAAATACTTGTGAAGCATTGAAAATTTTGAATTTAGACATCTTTAGAATTAATACTTTATCTCAATATTTGGTATTACTTTTTTCTCCATTGAAAATAGAGTATATCACTTAGGTATCTTAAACTACTTAAATTGAATTCAGAATGGAAAAGAGTATTTTATCCTAGATTCTTCGGTATTAAAGAATTCAACTGGGAGTAGTATGGTTCTTTATAAAGGGAGATGAGAGATAGACATATGCATAAATGATAAAGAAAGCAATTAATTCTCCTCCAAAGTTAAATGCCTTTATGAACATTTTAATCAAGAATATACTCTAAAATATATTCATTATCTTTTTAGTAAAAATAATAACTGTGAATACACAAAAGTTATATACAGCATAAAAATAACCAGTATATTCAATAAGCTAAAGCTAGACACAGTTTAGCTTATTGAATATATATATATACATATATATATATATGTATATATATACATACACATAGTATATATATATGGTAAAAAGCATATATATGTATGTGTATACGTGGTATGTATATCTATGGATATATATAGTATGTATATATGGCATACATACCATATATATATGTATGTATATATGGTATATACCATATATATGTATGGTAAAAACAAACTATATATAATTTCCAAAATACTGTATTTAGACCTCCCTTGGCATTTCAACTAATCCTTTCTAATCTGCCAGCAAAAATACTATTGACTACAAATCTTTTAGATACTTGTGATCACAGTTTGATTCTACTAGAAACTGTAACGCAAATACATGCAAAGGTCACAGATGTATAATTAGACATGTCCAAACTGACTGCACACTACTTTGTACATCTGATCTTTAGTGAAATATCCTCACCAAAGAGAACATTTCTAGACAGTTCTGCTAGAAGTTATGTTACATATAAACAGGCATTTCTTTAGTGTTCTTTAGGATGGTCAAAACTCCAATGTGACAAAACTAATAAACAGATTCATAATTTTAGCCTCCAAGTAATAGCCTCAGACTCAATGAATAAAACTTGGAAGCATTCAAAAATGATTTTCTTATAAGAATTTATGTAGAATTTTGTGAAATAGGAAAATGCTTGTAGATTACACTTTAAATATTTTTTGCTTTTTTTCACATACTTGCAAACAAGATAAAATGCCTATTTCTAGAAATTTAATGTAAGCATTATTACTAACATGATAAAGAACAAAACAATTACCAGTAAGTATAACATTTATCTACGTATCAAGTAGCCACTAAGAGAGACTGAATACCATCTAATGAGAAATTTTTTGTAAGGTCATTTATTTTTTAATAAATACTGAATGTCTATAACTATTAATTGTCAGCTGAAGTAAAATACTTTTCAGTGTATTTTAGGTTAAGGGTTTTAAAATTAAGCACACTTTTCAGAATCATGCGGCATAAGCTCCTGCCTTGCAAGCGCGAGGGCCCGAGTTCGACTCCCGGATCCCACATACGAAAAAGGGGCCGGTGATATCGCTCAGCGGCACGGGTGCCTGTTGACGCTCGAGGTCCTGAGGTCGACCCCCCGGTACCCACAAAAAAAAAAAAAAAATGCTGTCACTCAGAATCATGTGTGTAAAAGAAAACAGGAAAAGCATTAAGAGCTATATAAATATAAATAGATTTTAACAGGTCTGTTATACAGAGATGTATGTGTAAAACTGTACCAAGGTAACTGATTAGCATTATATCATGTTTTTCTCTTGAAGCAGGAAACTCTTTCCAGTTCCATAATTCTCTTCTATTTGAATTCTTACCAAATGAAGAACTACCAGAATGATTGCGGGAAAAAAGGAAAATACCATGTTCACCTCCTAAGGCACTAAATCACGTTCTTCTTTTAAAGTTTATATAGGAGCCAATAAAAAGAATTGCTGCTTCATATTTCTTTATCTGCACAGCATCTCCCTTTTTGAGGGATTTAGTGTACTTAGGCATTTCTGGTTTACATGAAGCTTTATAATCAACTTTAGTTGATGATTCTCCCTTCTCACTATAGAATTTTGAGTAGGGCTTAAAGGTAAGTAGAGAAGAAAGAACTAGTTGTAATCAAACAGACGAATATGTGCAAGAGGGTGTTTAGTGATGGGATAATTTGAACTTATCTGTGAGGAGTTTGGCATCACTCTGTGATGATAATGCAATATTGCGCTAAGCACATTGCCAACTGAAATTTAAGAATTGATTAGAATATGTGCTTTAGGGATACTAACTGAGCAAAATTACCAGTTAGAAAAAGCATACTACAGTTTTAACAAAATAGATGAGCATGCCAATCCAAATTAGAATAATAAACAGGCAGTGACATTTATTGAGAAAAGTAAGCAACATAAAAATACATTGTGTATGATTAATCCTCCACATTATGCTTTATGTTCTTAATCCACTTGCAAGTAACATTGTATTATCTTCTTTTTTACACTGACTATCTGAAGATCAATTATGAAAATGCATATTTGGAATATAATGGGAACTTAATGCCTACAGCTCAAAATTAGGATTGTTTACTAATTAGACTATTTTAATATAAGTATGAAATGTTTATCTTGTTATTGAAGTATTAGTCTAATATGGTTAGGGAAAACAGTAAAAGTTGATTTTTCAAATAAATTAATTAATAAAAATTCTCATTGTGACACAATAAATGTAGAAACTAGTAACAAATCCTATTTATTACTGCATTACTCAACCAATTTTTCTTACATTTTCTATTATAGCGATGTGTTATTTTTCACATCAAATGCTTCTTGTTAAAGCAAGTTTGACATCTCAACAGCATGTTAAATATACACTTCAACAAGTAGAAAAATAAGTTCACTGTTAAATGAATTTAAGAAGATGAATAAGAATTTCCTTAATATAAAATAATTCAGCTACCCCAACACAATAACAAAATGTGAAAACAAAACACCTGAAAGTGATATATTAAAAATGTAAACCTTTCTTCTTCCAAAAGTCAAACTGTATCTGATAAAGAGAATAAGCCTAATGGTTCTAATTTTAAGATGCTATTTATTTAAAATATCAAATACTTATGTGCTAAATAAAATATTATATATTGCATATTATATTCTATATTATATAAAGATTATCACAAAATATTATTCAGTAAAATATTATTTAATAAAATAGTAAATCAAATATTAAAATACTACAAATGTTAATATTAAGTAATCAAGTAACCTGTCAGATAAAAAATCTTAACTCAAAAGGTACTTCACTTATCACCTTAGAATTCACAGAAAACATATTTAGTGAATTGTGAGGAAACAAAAAGAATGAGGTGCTTGAGAATTATGAAACAGGCAAACAAAACATCCAAGTAATTTTTCTTTGGTCTTTCATATTTGCCTTCCTTTTGGCTTCTTAAGACTTTATCCTGTTTTAAGAAAAAAAACTAATATTAAGTCATGGAAAAGATTAGTTCAACAGAATTCACTATCATACCTTAAAATGTACTGTCAATAATGTATTTCAAGCGTTTAACATGGAAAATCAAACCTGAATTCACATGAAGAACAATGATAAATCAAAAGTAAGATCTGTTTCCATTCTAGAGAGTTAAAACTAGCAGGTTGTTTCTACTGCTGTAATTAAAAGGGAAGAAAATACTATTCGAATTAGAGCTGTTTTCTTGTTCTCAATCTTTTACCCCATCTCAAATATAAAACTCAGTCTTGAGAAAAAAATCTAAAAATATACTCATGCTTCCAATTAAAGCATAAATCCCTTCCTGTTTGTCTGTTTTTTTTTTTGGTTTTTTTTGTTTTTTTTTACTTCTCTATTAGAAATAGGAAAAAAAAAATCACTCTAATTACTCAACATAACCTGAAATTTTAGAACAGGTGTAACATGATTTTCTCATCTGCATGGACAGCCAAAGGCCTGGCGGATAGCAAGTACATCAGAAACTATTTAACCTTTATATTGAGGTAGTGTTATTTATTTATATAGGAAGGGCAGAAATATAGCTGCTGGAAATTATCCCTTCCCCTAAATGCTCCAGTACACAGAACACAAGTGTGATATCTCTTTTTGTAATAAAATTAATCAACAAAGTACTTCAACAAAAACGTTACCAAGTATCTTGGAATCACCTCTTCTTAGAAATATTTAAAGACCATTAAATAAAAAGTATAGTTTAATCAGAAGTGAATAAATAAGTGTAAGTCCCCAAACCGTAGGCTGTGTCCGTATCAGTGAAATGAGAGGACCTGCCCTGACCGTACTCTTCTCACCTCATCTATCTGAGGTTCCTGAGCCTGCGCAGCCTTGGGTGCTGAAGAGTCACAGTCCGGGCTGTAATGCTCACAGTAGTCATATGCCGCCTTAGGGTCCCTGGAGATCAAAAACTGCTGGATGTCCCCCTGCAAAAAACGCGCACAGGGCTATAGTCAGCACATTTGATTCTGCAAACTTACAAGATTTGTTCAAGATGAACTGTAGTTTATTTTTAAATATCTAAACAAGAAAAATATTGAGTATATATATTTCGATGTAAGGAACTATCTCATAACTTTGAGAGATAAAGTTACACTTATTTTACAAATCGGCTATAAAGATTAAGATGTCTTTATTATTTTTCTGGTGTTCAATATTTACAGTGTATTTATCCACTTATAAAATTCAATGTTATTGCCTTCATTTAACTCTGCACGTTAAAAGACAAATGGTGTAAGTGAAAGTAAATTAATTCCAATATTAAAATACTAAAATGTTCGATTCACTTACAATGAATTGTTGTTAGGTAAATTTATGATAAATTTAAGTGAAAATATGTATTCAACAATCCATTTTGGTTAGCATAATCAATATCAAAAGCAATTCTTAAATGAATGAGAAATGCAGACATAAGAAAAATCTAAATTATAAATACAAATGCATGGGTTTGTCACACTTTAATTAAAAATAGTGTCTAAACATATATTAAAAAAATTAAACTAGAAATCTGCATAATTTTCACAAAATGATGTTAGAAATATTTAAAAGCAGGAATGTCTGCAGAATTTCATTTTCTGGAGATTATGGGATACTGTTAGAAGAAAAGTCCAAATATTTTGCACTTGAAACAATGTATCTGGCTACTTCCACTTAGGCCTGATTCAACATGAACCTAGGTTGAAATAAATGTGGATCATAACTATATTGATTTCAGAATTATACTCCAAGCCAGAAGACATCTAGGCTGATAATCATTTAACTTGGACATTCAAATCCCTGTAAGTTTGAGTACATAAGTCTGATTTATAGAATTCCTGCTTTCACTTTGAATAATTTTACAATCATTCTAACTTGCCCTATATCTTCTCAACTAGAATTATTTAGGACCTTATGAAAATATAAACATTAAATCAAAAGCCTCTAAAATTGATGACTAGGAAGGAAATTATACCACATTTATACCGCTATATTTATTTATTCACTAACAAATGTTTATTGAAAAAGTGTTGTACATAAAATAATGAACATAGTATTACGGATGCAGAAACATAAATTTAATATAATCTTTGAGCAAAATACTAATTTCATTTCCCCTATAAGGGGATTTCTGGATCATATGGTAGTTCTATATTCAACCTTGTAAGGAACCTTCATGATGTTTTCCATAATGGCTTTACTAATTTACCTTCCCACCAGTAGTACTTAATTGTTCCTCTTTTTCTACACTTCTGCCAACATTTGTTATTTTCTCTCTTTTTTTTAATAGTCATTCTAACTGCAGGTAATGATGTCTCACTGTGTTTTTGATTTGCATTTATCTGATAATTAGTGATTGTGACATTGTTTAAAAATATCTTTTAATCATTTTTATCTCTTTTCAATGAATTTATATTCACATATTTTGCTCATTTTGTAATCTAATGTTTATTACTGGCTTGTTTGTGTTCCTTCTATATTCTGGATATTAGTTACTTCTCGGTTGCATAGGTCACAAATGCTTTCTTCCTTTCTCTAGGTTTTCTCTTCACTCTTAACTCTTGATTGTTAAGTTTGATACAGTTTTTGTTTTTGCTGCCAGTGCTTTTAAATTCTTATCCAAAAGATCCTAGCTCCAACCAAAGTCATAAGGCATTTTCTTTTAGTAGGTTGAAAGTTTTGAGTTATAGTTACGTGTTTATTTCACTTTGAGTTTATTTTTATAGGTTTTTAGAGATGGAGGTCTAGTTTCATCATTTGACTGTAGAAATCCAGTTTTCCTAGCATAATTTATTGAAAAGACTATCTTTTCCTCAGTGTATGTTCTTGATATATTGTTGAGTATCAGGTGGCTATAAATGTTAGGCTTTATGCCATTAGTTACTGTATGATTTTATATCTGTACCATGCTATTTTGGTTACTATTGTTTTATAGTATATTTTGAAACTATATAGCGTGAAGTATTGTTCTTTTTGCTCAAGATTAATTTAGTAGGCTACTCAACTGTTTTCTGCCCTCAGTAGTACCTAATGAGAATCAGCTATTAGTCTTAAGAAACTTCTGCATAGTATCAATAATTTCACTTGCACAGTTTTGAAAGCTCTCTTTTTTGCTTTTGACTGATTGATTTTGATATGTCCACCTTGTATTTCTACAAGTTCATTCCACTTGGAGTTTGTCAAGATTCTTGGATATGAAGATTAACATGTTTCATCAACTTTGGGGAATTATCAGCTACTAGTTTTTGAATATATTTTGTATTGCTTTTCTATTTCTGGAGCTCTTGCAATGTCTATATTAGTGTGCCACAGTTCTCTGAGGCTCTGTCAACTTTTTGTCATTTTTCTTTAATTTTCTCATACTAGTATTCTACATTGATCTATTTTAAGGGTCACTGATTCTTCTATCAGTTCAAACATTCTTTTGAGCATCTCTATGCAGTTTTCCATTTCAGTTTTTATGTTTTCAACTCCAGAACTTCTGTTTGATTGTTTCAAAAAATAATTTCAGTCTTTATTGCTCTTCTTTTTTGATAAATTATTATTTTACATCTCTTTAGTTCTTTAGTCATGGCTTCCTCTAATATTTTGAATGCATTTATAATGCTGACTTAATGCCTTTATTAAGAAAGCTTAATATTTGTTCTTCTTAAAAGATACTGCCTGCTGTTTGTTTTTCTTTGTACAGTACATACTTTTCTGTTTTTCTGCCTATCTCATAATTTTGTAATTTTTTGTTATTGTTCTTGAACACTTAAGATTTTAAATGACACTTCTGGAAATCATACTTCATGCTCTTCTGTCACTGAGGTTACTGTAGTTTACATTTGTTAGTTGCTTGTTTGTAAATCCATCTTCTTTGTTGTTTGTAGTCACAGGAGTCTCTGCTTGGTTAAGTTAGTGATCAGCATATGATTGGCCAGAGATTTTCTTCAGTACTTTATCTATGTGTGTACGTAGCCTGTATATAGCCTGAGAGGCTTTTTTCTGTGCATGGGAGCACAGTTTCCACACTCTGACATTTTACTGCTCTGCCTTAGGTCCCCCTACTTGCTGTACAGCTTCAAGGTCATCAGTGTGTGAGGTCCAAGATCCTCTCCTTAGGGTCTTTAGGTCTTTCCTGGACTTGCACAAAGGGCTTCTAGCTGTCCAGGAGAATGGGGAGCTTTTTCAAACCATCTATAAGCATCTCATTTCCATCTTTTTTTCTTTTTAGTGTTTTCTTCTGCCTTTGTTCCTCCAAATTTTAACACTTAAATCAACATGGGCAACTACCAGTTAGTATTTTCATCTAGAATGTCACATTTTCACCAAAAAGTAAAATTCAAAAGTAAAAAAATACACATTCACCCTCCTCCCCCAATCAAACATGAAATACTATCCTGGGTCATACTTTTGATGAATTTTGTTAAATTTAGAAATTTCTCCACTGATCTTTCAGAGTTTGTTATTCACCTAATTTTAATTTAATTATTAACTCATTTGTTCACTCAAAAAATGCTTTAAAAGTGCATGTGACATGGAAATGTGTTCAGGAAATGCCAAAATACAGCAATACCTAGTTTAATTCCCAGTAAAAAATGGAATAAAGGAAACCCAATAAATATCTATCCAGAAAACTGTACAGAATACTATTCTTAGTATTTCCAAACTGAAGCTATCTATATTCATATGTCATACAGGAATATAAACAATTGATCAAATAAGTTTGTTTCTGAGGTTTTTTTCAACATTTTATGTTAACATATAGCCAAGCAATATTGTTAATGGCTTCTGATTATAATCAGACTCAAAACACATCAGCATAACTTCTTAAAATATATTGGTAACACTTATCAAACACCAACTGATCAACTTAGAACCTAAGTAGTCACACCTGAGTTGCTATAAGTAAATAATCACAAAAAGCAAAAAGAAATTTTATCACACAGTTGCTCATTCAGCTATTTAAAGAAATAATAATGAGGCATCATTTAGTAAATTGAGTATGTATTGAGTAATAGCATCACTGACTTTCTCCATTAGAAACCCTGTTTCCTAAATTTTCTCTCAGATTTGCCATTATCTACTTACAACTGTGGCTTCTTGACCTACTCGAAATTAATGCATTGAGAGATCATATCTCTCAAGGTCCTCTTCAGGGTGAAAAATTCTAAAGTTACATACTTAATTATATAGGAATTACAGTGAGCCAAGTAAAGCTATTATTGAAACAAAAAAGTTGCCTATCTTATATATAGATTGTGTTTTTTCAGTAATATATTTTTAGAAGAATGTTGTTTTCTAACTACTTACTCTTCCATTTAATGGTCTTTGACTTCACTAAAAGGAATGCTACCCACTTTTCCACTATAAATTCTTATTTCAGATGTTTAATAGTTAGCTATAAAATATAGTACTGGAAAGAAGTTATAAATTCAGTAAAAAAGCTCTAATTTTCCCAAAAATTATTTTACAGTGTTTTATATTAATCATACGACATGTTATGAGACAGTGTAAATTAATAAGGGTATTATGACAGGTTGAATGAGTTGTAAATATTTAGATTTTATAGTGTTATAAAAATATCCACAGCTGGGCCAGTGAGATGGCTCAGCGGCGTAAGCGCCTGCCTGGCAAGCACGAGGTCCTGAGTTCGACTCCCGGAACCCACATACGAAAAAAGGGCCGGTGATATCACTCAGTGGCACAGGCGCCTGCTGGCACGTGAGGTCCTGAGTTTGACCCCTGGTACCCACAAAAAAAAAAAAAAATCCACAGCTGGAACACCTAAGTTACCAAATAAACTTGGCATACATGGCTTAAAAGGCATGGAAAAGACACTGTCATTCTCTAAAGATCTGTAGTGGCAAGACTAAGATCGAGATGATGAAATTGCTTTGTGATCTACAGCTGCGCCAACTAGGTCTGTAATATGTTTCTATAAACTGTATGGATCTACAGAGGGAAAACAAAGTGAATGTTAGAAAACTAAATAGAAACTAGTTGAAGAGATGAGGTTTTTTTCAGTCCACATGCATTGCAAAAGACCCTCATTATGTTTTCTGTGGGTGCTGATTACATAAATTGCAACATATACTTCTTTCAGAACCAAAGGACAATGCACATGTGGTAACAGTTTTTACCCATAGGCCTAGCTATTTCTATTTTCTATGTTATAAAGATAATGAAACAAGCTTTAGAAAATACACAAAAAACAAATTGAGATCTTGTGTTCCAAAGAATCACATTTATTGAAAATATGCGATACATACACTTGGTCTAATATGTATCCATACAGAGTCTGAATTTTTAGGTTTAACTTCTAATTCTGTATCAGGCTACCCAGTGTGCGGCTGACAAGTCCTACTCTGAACATTCTCTAAATTAAACAGCACGGCACTTGACTCTAGAGAGTAAGCACTGGAAAACTAGGCTCTTATAACTGTGATATTCAATTCCATCTAGTTGAATAATGTGACCTATGGATTGATTATGTTCTTGTATCATAGTAGTATCCTGAGAAAGACAGGAAATTCAGATATAACCACACAGCTAATTCAGATGTGGGATCGATATTCAATGATAACTGAAAAATGGTATCTCTTCAATGTCACACTAGCAACTAGTGACTGTACATTCCATAAAGTTTTCATTTCCACTCCAAATCTTGAAACATCTAAATTTTTAAAATTAAAATTTAGATATTTCTTATATTCTAAAAAACCAGTGTACTTATGGTCAGATCTGTAGAAGACTCCAAAGTATTACTATGTATCTCATTAAATTTTGGAAATTTCTAGAATTAAATATTATATCCCCCTCATGACAGAGTAAGTCACATGGGAGAATATAGACTATTTTTCTATAAAGTTATTTAGCTTCTAAATTTCCTGTTGCCCATTCTTGTGCCTATTATATTGTAATTTGTGGTTATTTCAATGGCAATGTACACATTCATGAAATACTGCTCTAAAATGTCTCAAGATATGTTATTAACATATCTTCAGATATGTTATCATCAAATAGTAGTTCACTAGATAAAAGAGAGGGGATACCATTAAACAGAAAATATATCTCAAATTTTAATGCACAAAACTATACATAACCAGAGAAATATGATCAGTGTTGTATAGCTGGAGAGAAGGATCTATATATGGTAGTATGTGGAATGAGAGAAAGATAAAAATTTAAAAATAAAATACTAAGCAATGAACAAATTTAACTCTTATGTATGAGCTGACGTCTAAAATTTATGCAAAGTCGTTTAAGGACTTTAAAAACTGGAATAAATTTATCAATGTTGTATTTTAACAAAATCATTTTAACAACAAAGAGGAGGGGTATTTGGAAGCAGCCAATATGGAATCAGGAGGATCAGTTAGGAATCATTTCAGTAAAGTTTTGGGAATTGAAACCAAGTCAGAAGAGGCAGAAGTAGAGTAGACAAGAGTAGAGATATTAAGAAAAGTGTCTGTGAAATGTGGACACTCACAGGATGCTAATGTGGAGAAAGGATGGCAAAGAGAAATGAACAAAAGTGTGTTAGGAATGTAGGGAAATTCTTCACTTCTTGAGTAAGCAATGTCAGGGTTGCAAAGGTATTTACTCACATAAGAAAGGTAATAGGGCTGGGAATGTTGCTTAGGGTTACAGCACTTGCCTAGTATGTGTGAAGCTCTGGGTTCTATCTTCAGCACTACAGATAATAATAATAATAAGTAAATGAATGAATGAAGAAATGACTTGGCGGGAGGGAGGGAAGAAGGAAGGAAGAAGAAAAGAGGAAAAGATATTTAGGGGTCAACACAAGAAGTGAAGAAATGGAATAATACATAATGGTCATTTCGGAATAAATTCAGCTTCTTATTTAAGAAAACTATCTTCATTTTCATTTATCCTCTACCTGCAGATTGTCACATTGTATCACTGAAGCTAAATCAAGACGCAAGTTTGAGTAAGAATCAGTAAAAAATTTCACTTTAATCTTACATCCTGTATCTCTTTCTGCAGCAACTTTGCATCTCTTTTTCACTGATAATGAACAGATGAACAAAAATAGACTGAGTGCTGTGGTGAATCCTGTCCTCAAAAATCATGTGCTGAAATCCTAAGCTCTAGTATCTCAGGTTGTGATTGTATTTACAGATAGCGCTTTTTAAAAGACAAATAAGTTTCAATAAAGTCCTTAGGATGGATCTTAGTTCAATCTGACTGATCTCTTAAGAAAAGATTAAACACAGATAAGCACAGTGATAAGAACAAGTGAAGGCAGAGGGAGAAGACAGCCATTGCAGAACAAAATAAGGGCCCTTAGAAAAACTAACTCTGCTAACACTTTGATCTTGGATTTATATATAAGCTGAAGAACTATAAGAAAATACTTAAGCTGCCCAATTTGTGGGAATTTATTATGGTAGCCTTAGAAAATAAATATAGATCAAGTTATTACAAGTGTTATGTTTGTAACAGAGGAAAGGGCACTGCGAAAAAATAAAATAAAATAAAATAAGGAACAACAACAACAAAAAAATACAAAAACAGATTTTTGCTTATTTATAACAGGAGTAGTAACTGACTATACGCAGGGCTTGGTATTAAGTAGACCAACAGAAACACTGCCTTATTTAATTTGTCAAATAGTTAGAACTCAAGAAAATCAGGTAAAGAGAATTCGAAAATGAATTTAACTATTAGGTATCACAAATAGACATTAATTAAAAAATAAAATATAAGTAAACATAAGGTATTTGATTCTAAGCATAAATAAATATAAAGAAATGAGTTTTTAAGTATGAGAGATCTAAATAAATGTACCAATTATGTGAGAATTTATATAATTTGACTATTTTTCAAATACATTTTCATTGCACTAGCAAAAGTTCAAATAATTCTTGGTTTTATCATTAATTCCATATTAAGCAATTTAAAATCTAATACTCCTCCATGTCAACAATGAAAATTATAAAGATATAAAAATATATTTGCATATCTGAATTTTATGTGTGTTATACATATGTATCAGAATGTTACTTATTTGTATAGTTCAGTTCATTTGATCAGTTAATATTAAGGTAAACAATTACTAAAACACCACATTGACTTCCTATTTGAGAACACTTACGTAAAAATTTAAATTACAAATCTAAAACAATAAAGATATTCTTAGATTACAACATAATTCATTTATAACTTTAACTAGTTACCATTTAAAGTCACTTCATTTTGATCCCCCTTCCTAAACAAATTCATCTGATATTACAAAATCTGTAATTGAAAGTAATATAACTGAAAACATTTAAAAACTAAAAAAGATATTAAGATAAAATCATTCGTGACATTGTTTTTTAAATTAACTTCAAAAATATTCACATGAAAGGAAACATTGGGTATCATATAAATTTCTAACTCACATTTTAACACTTAAAAGATCAGTTCATATAAGTAATAGCACTTACATCAAATACAGCCTTTGCAGTAGGCATGATTTTCACTGCTTGTCACACAAAATTAACAGTAGAATTAGATGTTTTTCTTCTATTTTCATAGTCTTTGACTTGGTAGTTAATTTTAAGCAAAGTTATTTTATACAGAAAATTGGCAGTAAGGAGTGAGATCACTACTATAACTATAAAAACGGTGGGGAACCCTTGGTTCATGGAAAGAAGTTGGAAAAGTCTGAAGAAGCAGCTGGATAAAGCCTAGAATTCTGTAAGTGGAATGTTAGAGCTGATTCTTGTCAGGGCTCAGAAGACCAAAATGTTAATAGAAATGTAGACCGTAAAGCGTAGGCTGGTGAGATTTCAGATGGAAATAAGGATTCTTTTAAGAGTTGAATAAAGATCATCCTTGTTACACCTTGGGAAAGAAAATGGATGCTTTGTGTTATAAAGTTCTAAGACTCTGTGGTAGGCCAAACTTAAAGGTGACTGTCTAGTTTACTTGGCAGAGGAGACCTCAAAACAGCAAAGTAGTCAGGCTGTGGAATGGATATTATTGGCTGCTTTTAGTCACATTTACAGTAACCAAAAGGAAGCAGAGTAGGAAGATTTGGAAAAGTTGTAGCCTGCAAAGGATAGGAGGAAAGAAAAAGTGTGCTTAGGAAACAAAAGTGTAGGTGCAGAGAGTATGATAGAACCACCAAAAAATAAAATAAAATAAAATAAATAAAATAAAATAACAGGAATGGTAATATTAGGCCGATAGGAAAGATGCTCTGAGGGACTCTCAAAAATCTTCAAGGCCAACACCCCCTTCACAGGACCATCAGAGACCTACAAGTACAAATTTGTTTCAGAGAATTTCCTGAGTAAAATTGTTTCAGGAAGGAGTGCTGGAGCATCCTGCCTAACTAGGAGTTCCTGGCTAACCAGTGAAATGTATCAAACGAAGCTCCTGCAGCTGGCCCCGGGGTACCTCAAGCTGGTGGCAGACCTTAGCATTGTCCATGTGAGGCTATTTTGCATGTGAACAGAACACTAAGTTAGTGATCACAGCACCTTCCACTAAGATTTTGAAAGACAGCCTAGGAATGCAGGATGTTCACTACAGAGTTCGACTTGCTGCAGGTACTCCTCATGGAGCAACGCCTGGTAAAGTTGTGGGAGTGAAGCTGAAGCAATATGGAACTCCTAGGGTAAGAAAGGTGCCAGCAAATATAAATGCCTGATGGTAAAAGCTGAAAATAGCGTGTAAAATCAGTCTGGGAGACAACGTTGTAACAGCTGTGACCAGCATAGCGGCCCAAAGGCCTGGGAGCCTAATGCTTGTCATAGTGTGTCCAAGATTCCAGAATTGAGAAGTTAAGATTTAACATTTGCTCTGCTGAGTTTCAATCTTGCTTTGGGCCAACTCTTCCTTTCTATTGGCCTATCTCTTCCTTTTGTTTTTCTTTTTTTTTTTTTGTGGGTACCGGGGGGTTGACCTCAGGACCTCGCGCGCCAACAGGCACCCGTGCCGCTGAGCGATATCACCGGCCCCTTTTTCGTATGTGGGTTCCAGGAGTCGAACTTGGGCCCTCGCGCTCGCAAGGCAGGCGCTTACACCGCTAAGCCATCTCACCGGCCCTATCTCTTCCTTTTGAACAGGAATATGTAACCCTGTGCCTGCCCTGCCATTGTATTTTAGAAGTATGCAACTTGTGTTCCAAGTTTTACAGAGTCTCACAGCTGAGAGATTGCCTTGAGTCTCAGATAAAACTTTGGTCTTGGACTTTTGAGCAATGCCAGAGAGGTTAATACTTCGGTACTTTAGGGGAAGAAATGAGTGCATTCTTCATTGTGAGAAAGACGTGAATATTTGAGGGGCAGGAGCAGAATGTTATGCTTTGGATACTGAAATGACCACCAAAGAACATTCACTAAAGGTTCAGTCCCAGAGTGGCTCTATGGGAAGGCTGCGGAACTTTAGGTAGAAATGTCTAGTGAGTATTACTTATGTCACTGGAGACCTAACTTTAAGAGAGATTGTGGGCCGATATTCACTTTCCTCTCTGCTTCAATTTCAGTTGTGAATATTTGCTCTTACACGTCTTTCTGCCATGATGTGCTGCCACCTGATGCCCTCACCAGAGGCCGAACAAAAGAAGCCACCTATTGTACTCCGAACTTCCAAAACTGTCTCAAACTTTATCTCTCTATAAGTTATCTGCTTCAGGTATTTCAGCAAAGCTGACTAGTACAGATCCATATTGCTATCTCTAGCCTTTGCCTTTTAGCCCTAGGGAGAATACTGCTATTTAATAGGTTTGCAAGCCTCTGCAAACCTCTGAATAGTTTGATTCCTGCCAAAGTTGGAAAAAGACCATACACTTAAAGGTCCTAAAATAGTAATTGGCACATTCCAATTAAAAATGTTTACACACATGCAACACTAAGTTTAAAGTTTCAATATCAATATGTGTACCATTTGCAATGAAAATACATAGTCTCTACCAGCAAACAAAAAGTAGATTTATATTCTGAGTTCCACTATTAACCAGTCAACCTACTTTATTTTGTTTTGTTCAATTAAATTCACTGCAATATAAACCTCATGAAAAAAAGTGTTTTGTTTTCTGTGGTTTCCACAGTTCCTGGACTGGGCCTGTAGGTACTGGGTTCTCAGTAAATATTCAATGAACAGGACACAAGGCAAATACTTTTCTCACCATTAAATGATTCTATTTCAACAATTGTAAATTAAGAATACTTATTTGTCTTGTATTTCTTCAGAATTCAAAAACAAATTAGAACAGCTTTAAGATTTTTAACTTAAAACTGCACACAAGTATTTTTAGTACAGTATTTGGAGGCAGGAAGAGAATATGTCTATGAATAACAGACATATAATGTATACATCAGCATGATACAGTTGAAGGGATGTTACAGTAGAAATTACTTGTAATTATTCCAAAAATATTCAGTTTCAGGAGTCTCTCAGTCATTATTCTATAAGTCAAGCCCATCAGGAAAATATAATAGTAGGAAAAATATGTTTAGCTAAAAAGTCTAGCATGTGCCACTGTAAAAGCAAGAGTGTAACAAAATTCTACATCATTTCTGTAGCACAGTCTCTGAACTGTAAAGTTTTCCTTCACACTTAACATTAGAACACTGCTGAAAAGTATAGTGGGTCTTGGTAGAGACTTTTATTTCATATCCAGCAACAAGGCTTGCATTAAATTCTAAACATGGCATAATATTCTTAAAAGGAAGATTATCAGAAGATTAATGAAAAGCCTGTGCTTCCTGTCTATTCAGACTTAATATTCTTTTTTTTTTTTTTTTTTTTGTGTGGGTACCGGGGGGTCGACCTCAGGACCTCGCGCGCCAACAGGCACCCGTGCCTCTGAGCGATATCACCGGCCCCTTTTTTGTATGTGGGTTCCGGGAGTCGAACTCGGGCCCTCGCGCTTGCAAGGCAGGCGCTTATGCCGCTGAGCCATCTCACCGGCCCCAGACTTAATATTCTTAAGAAGATTGTCAGATTAATGGAAAACCCATGTTTCCTGTCTAACAGACTTGTATATTTTCCAAGACAGCAATTGTCATCACAGTTTTTTTTTTCCTAACATTCCAAACAGTTAATGATTCTTTCTCAACTATTTTTTGTGATAAAGGAAACCAGCCAAAATGCTTAGAATTTTAGTGTGACTGAAAAATGCATCAGAGATTGCATCTGAACCATAATTCAAAGGAAAGAATGAGAGAAACCAACCACAAAACTGATATATAAATGCTTTCCCTACAGCATTTATCCTGGAGCGCATTAAAGCCTACTTAAGAAACCAGGTTTATGAAGATGACTAGTGTCCAATGTTACTTCAATGTAATTCTAACTCAATAAACATTTACCAAGTATTACATAAAATGCCTAAAGTTATGTAAAATACTTCTAAAAAGTATATATTTATCTTATAATTTCAAAATTATCAATATTGAACAAGGGTTCTTACTAAAGGATAAGTATTAACATGGATCTATTTCACCAAATGAAAAAGGAAATATAATGGTGAGAAGAAGGGTAATACACTTTGTCTCCTATTTATTGTTGGCCATAGATAATGGCTATGCCTTGAATTAGTAAGTACTAGAAAGCATATTTATTTTTTCATTCATTAAAAAATTATTACGTGGGAGGCATAAGTCTAGGCTTTGCAGACACAGCTCAAAGCTCCTGCTTCTTAAATCTTGTATTCTAGAAGGAGAAGCAAAATTAGGAAAATAAAATATGTTAGAAAGTAACAAATGCTGAAAAGAACATAAAGCATTAAAGATTGTGATTGTTATGGTTTGTGTCAAAATATCCCCTAAAAGGTTCAGGTGTATGCAGGTTGGACTCTTAGAATGTGATTAGACCTTAGGGATGCTAAGTCCTAGCACTGAGTGTGCTGGTTGAATTATGTCAGTGGGGATGAAGCTGGGAGGGTATCCTCTGTCCCCAGCTCCTCCTCTAACTCTGTTCCAATGTCTCTCTGCTTCCTGGCTACCATAGTTTGAGCAACTTTCCTCCTCCATCCCTTTCCATCATGCCATTTTTGCATTGGAGCCACCTGATCATGGACTGAAACTTCTGAAGCCATGGCCCAAAATAAATACTGTCACCTCTAAATTGACTTTCTCAGGTATTTGGTCACAGCAACAAAGCTCTATATTAAAAGGTATAATCAGGAAAAAGATTCACTGAAAAGACATTGAGATAGATATATCTGAAGAACAGAGGAAATAAAAAACATATCTAGGGGAAAGAGCCCTCCAGACAGAAGGACTAGTGCATGAACACGCAGGAGCCACCCTCCTTCGCTTTGCCTACCATAGTCTTCCTTCGAAGGACTTTTATTTAAACTAGTATATGTATTCAATAGCATGTTTGATAAGATCAAGAAAGTGACATCTTGCTGACCAGAAGGAATCGAGGGATTGGAGCCATTGAGGAAGTCAGAAGGGGCAGACGGTGCAGTGTGGGTCACCTAGGACGCTGAAGACTTTTGAAATAACTTGAATTTATGCTCTAAATGAAAGGAAAAGTCACTGGAAGGTTATGATTAAGTAGGAGACATACTTTCTTCGCTCATGCATTCTTTCAGCCAGCTGTTATTTGACAGGAACAGACTTGCTAATCTAGACATGCTGCTAGAGAACAGACTATCAGATGGAAAAGACAGAAGCAGAGATCAGTGAAAAGGTTCTTGCAATGTTTCAAGGCACCGATGATACTAATAGTTATAAAAGTAAACAGTACTTATTGGCACTTACTACATACCTGATACTTTTTTTTTTTTTTTTGTGGGTACCGGGGGTCGACCTCAGGACTTGGCACGCAAGCAGGCACCCGTGCCACTGAGCAATATCACCAGCCCTTTTTTCGCATGTGGGTACCGGGAATCGAACTTGGGCCCTCGTGCTTGCCAGGCAGGCGCTTATGCCGCTGAGCCATCTCACCAGTCCATACCTGATACTTTTTAAGACTCATATACAGTCATTATTAAAAACATGTACTAGATTTGAAAAGATCAAATCTTTTTAAAAAATTAAGTAATCGATTATATTCCCAGTATGCTTCTGTGAGCTAATAATAATTGCACATTAACTGTGTGTTTACTATAAACTCAGGAAGTGTAGAAAAGATGTATAGAAGTATAGAAAGTATAGAATAAGGCTTTGTCCAAGATAATCTCATGGACTTTTACTATACTAAAGCATTGATTAAAACACATAGTTTATAAACCATAAAAAAGAGAGCTATTTCAAATTCTCTAACATTCCAAAGAGCTCACATGCCGGGCATGGTGGTGCACCTCTGTAATCCCAGCACTCGGGAGGCTGAGGCAGGAGGATCACTGTGAGTTCAAGGCCAGCCTGGGCTACATAGTGACCTCAAGGCCTGAACTACACAGTGAGACCCTGTCACAAAACAAAACAAAACAAAACAGCTCATTTCTGTTACATCATGTATTTACTATCTACACAATAGTGCTAGAAATCTTAACTATGAAGTTCTTCTCTCCCTTAATCCCACATATCCTAATGGTTCCCCAAAAGCTGTCAATTCTACCCACCTTAGCATCTTGAAGTTAGATCCTTCTTTTCGCTTTGCCTACCATAGCCTTCCTTCTAAGGACTTTTATTCAAACTAGTATATACATTCAACATTTCATACCTTCTTCCTCTTCACTAGGTTCTCCTTATCCTAGACACTTTTACTGACCAAAACATAAATGGAAATCTGAACATTCAGTTCTTACTTGAAGAAATTTCTCACGTCCTACAATTTAAAGTTCGACCCCTCAGAATGATGGACTGATGTAAGAGGCAAACAGGTCCTTACACATCCAACCAGGTCACCTCCTAAGTCTCTCCAAACCTCATTATATTTCTCAGAACTACTGTGCTAACTGCAAACATTCATCCTTTGTACATGTGTTTTCATCTTTAAATGTCTGTTTTTCATCATTCTGGATCTAGCTGTTACAACCTCCCTTGAATATTTTTATGTCTTTATTAGGAAACAATAGTATTTTATTACAATTAGTGGTCTCTATATCTTTTGTTTAAACCCAGTACTTGGGAAATAATATTTATTCTGCTTCAACAGAAAATAATCAACTAATCAAATAAATATTTAACTTTCAAATGGTACATGCTCTCCTACAGCCATCTCCACCCTTTCTGTACGTTGCTGCTTCCAGAGCTGTTATCACTGATTTATGCAGTTGCTGATTGATCTGTGTTGACTGTAACCACTCTGTCAAACTTTGTTCTTGACGCAGCTCTTGGAATATCTAAATTAAGAGTAAATAAATCTTCTTTTCAAGAAACTTAGAGTTGAATGGGAAAGCTATACATTAACAGTTAATCATAGAAAGTATTAATCAAGATAGAAAAACAAGAAAGCAAATGGAAAGTGGCTTATTTACTGAAAAGTTAATAAAATGCTATAGACTAATAATAGACCTACAAAGAGAAAATTAAAAAAAAGGACCTTCTTTTCTCAGAAGCAATGTATATGGGGACATAAAAAAGCACAATATAGTCTCCGGTCGGGGTCACAGAGACTCTAGGACCGCTTCGTGGACATTTGCTGACCATGCTGTCCCGGGTGGTACTTTCTGCCGCCGCCACAGCGGCACCCTGTCTGAAGAACGCAGCCCTCCTAGGACCAGGGGTATTGCAGGCAACAAGGATCTTTCACACAGGGCAGCCAAGATTTGCTCCTCTACCACCTCTTCCTGAATATGGTGGAAAAGTTCGTCTTGGGCTGATTCCTGAGGAATTCTTCCAGTTCCTTTATCCTAAAACTGGTGTAACAGGACCCTACATGCTTGGAACTGGGCTTATCTTGTATTTTCTGTCCAAAGAAATATATGTGATTACCGCAGAGACCTTCTCTGCCATATCTATAGTAGGGCTGCTTATCTATGCAATTAAAAAATATGGTGCTGCTTTTGGAGAATTTATTGATAAACTCAATGAGCAAAAAATTGCCCAACTAGAAGAGGCAAAGCAAGCTTCCATGAAACAAATCCAGGATGCAATTGAATTGGAGAAGTCCCAGCAGGCACTTGTTCAGAAGCGCCATTACCTTTTTGATGTCCAGAGGAATAATATTGCTATGGCCTTGGAGGTTACTTACCGGGAACGGCTACATAGAGTATATAAGGAAGTAAAGAATCGCCTGGACTATCATATCTCTGTGCAGAATATGATGCAGCGAAAGGAACAGGAGCACATGATAAACTGGGTGGAGAAGCAAGTGGTGCAGAGCATCTCTGCACAACAGGAAATGGAGATGATTGCCAAGTGTATTGCAGATTTGAAGCTGCTTGCAAAGAAGGCTCAAGCACAGCCCATTATGTAAATGTATCTATCCTAATTGAGACAGCCAGAAACAGTTGACTAAATAGAAACTAGTCTGTGTAACAAAAACTTCCCATATTGCTGTCTACTGAAATTACAGTTTACTTTTCCTTAAAAAAGAAAAGCTTGGGGTTTTCATTTAGTGAGAACTAAATCTGTTGGCCAATCAGAGGTTTCTCATCCTTATTCTGCATTTTGAGTTGTTCTGTGATCACTTTTGAATAAACACTTTGTTTTTATTAAAACTTATTACCTAACTAAAAACTACCAAGTTATAGGTTAAATTTGTAATTAGTTCTGTGATCTTGCAATAAAGGACAATCAAAACAAGGTTTTTCAAATTCCATAATTCTCTGAAATAACATTTCAACATTTGTCATGAGTAAAAATAAAAAATGTTACATCATTGAGCTATTAAAAAAAAAAAAAAAAAAAAAGCACAATATAAAAATGTGTGACACTTTATTGTACACTGCTGGTAGCAAAAATGTCAATGATGCAGTAATCCACAGAGTAGAAAACTGAATCAAAAGGGCAATACTCCTTCCAGAGGATAAGCAACATCCTGTACAGTGGAACTACAGAACAATATAGAGCTCTGAAATCTGAATCAACCTTATGTGCTTCAATAAACTTTTTGAAGCAGTTTCAGCCAAAACTCCCACTAAATATGAAATTGTAATAAAAGAATAATAAAGTTCTAAAATATAGCCTCTTATCTGCATATCACAAAACAATTATACAGATCTGATTCCACATCAACTGACTAGCAACAGGATACCACACAGCAGCTGTATAACCAAGTACAGAAGCTTCTAGAAAACAGAACTGAAAAGATGCCATACAGACTCTAAGGAAAGTTGGTCATAAATAATGCAGCACATTTTTGTGTGCTGTTCTTCACCACGTTTGTCAGACCAACTTAGTGTGAAGCAATAAATGATGTAATTACACATCAAACACACAAATACAGATGCTCCTTTCAACCATGGTTAAGGATAACTCAAAAAAGGATTAAATCAATGTGTGCATGTTGCCACTAGAACACAAATAACTTTAATAACTCCTAAAACAGGAAAATCAAAGGAGAAAAATTCTTATTTCAAATCTTAACTTGGTAAGTAATTATTAACAACAAATCTAAATAAAAACTGAGGTATGCTAAGCTTGTTACAGTAAAGAATAAAATGTTATATTTTATAAAACTACTGCTACAAGATAGTGTCATGTTCGGAATGTGACCAAAATATACGCTGAATATATAAATTTGAAAAAATTATTACAGGAAAAGACACATTCTCATTAATTCCTCTCAGAATACTCCTCCTCACATTGAGCACACTTATTCCATCATTCTTGCCAATTTCTGGAAACAGCTTTGCTATTCTTCTTCTGTGTCTTTATGAGGTGTGATCAAAAATATTGTTAATGTTGCTGCCAAGTCTCATCCAAAGAAAAGGCAGGATGATAAAAATATTATGGTGTGTTCTCATCCACCTTATTCACAAGATATGGCGCTGTGTGACTCCAGGATCCTCCCCCAAAGTCTAAGCAACCATGAAAGGTAAACATTTAGAATCAATTCAGGAAACTGAGTCAGCCATAGACTGCAACTAAAGACACTCATGAAAGAGAACGTCCAGAACTGTTTCAGAAAGTGGCAAGAATGGCAAGTAAATATGTTTGAGTCAGGGGAAGTATTTTAAAGGTGATTAAAGATAGACTGTCTTTTACTGTAACAATTTTTTTTAAAATATCAAACATTCAATATATTTTTCAATTGTTCCTAATAGATAACTCTTCATGAAAGCCAAATGCTCTCCATTTAGAAAGAACTGCACATATATATTGTTATGTTATATTACAGAAATCCAACATGTCCATAAACCCAGTCAGTCTTTAAAGCGGTTTGGCTGCTGAACTTTAACAGTACTTGGGTGAATGGCATCCCCTTGGTTTTTAACATGAAACTCTATGGACCTTGTGTTGCTCACACTCAGTTTGGGCTGGGAATATTTTTGAACATCAGTGCTTCCAAATTTTTCCTCATATTATCTATAGTTTGTCATTTCTCCTACAATTTTACATTATTTCCTGACATTAGGAAAGTAATTTTTGCTGTCTTAGTATATTACACAAAACATGAATAACAAAGCTAATTCCAAACAATGCTTTCAACAACCTTCTAAAGAGCCAGAGAAACATTCCCAAATGCACAAATTAACCAAAGATTTACAGATAAGAACAAAGCTAGGGCCGGTGAGATGGCTCAGCGGCATAAGCGCCTGCCTGGTAAGCGTGAGGGCCCGAGTTCGACTCCCGGAACCCACATACGAAAAAAGGGCCAGTGATATCGCTCAGCGGCACGGGCGCCAGGTGGCCCGCGAGGTCCTGAGGTCGACCCCCGGTTCCCACAAAAAAAAAAAAAGAACAAAGCTAAATAGGTATAAGTAAACTCAAAGCTTGCTTGTTTTTCGTATTTACTGAATCTACATTACTCTGGCACAGAAAATAATAAAGTCCAATTCCAGAATGGCACTTTGTTTTTGCTTTCTGGTATTGGAAGCCTCTTTAAATAATCAACAATAAACCTGATTACTGTACAAACACATTTGTGGCTGCTATGTTAAACATATCTTCTGTTTTCACCTAATTCTAGAACTAGTCAATTAAAGTTTGTTTTTTTTTTTTTTTTGGTGGGTACCAGGGGTCGAACTCAGGACCTCGTGCGCCAGCAGGCGCCCGTGCCGCTGAGCGATATCACCGGCCCTTTTTTCGTATGTGGGTTCTGGGAGTCGAACTCGGGCCCTCGCACTTGCCAGGCAGGCGCTTACGTCGCTGAGCTATCTCACTGGCCCAATAAAGTTTTTTTTTTTTAACAAAACTTATAAAACATTCAATATTGCAATACACAGATATCTCTGTTGAAGAAAGTAGCACTAGTATCTCATTTTGCAGATGAGGAAAAAGAAAGAGAAGCTGAGTAATTTGCCCATGATCTCCAAGGTGGTTAATTTCCAAATACAAAAATCAAATCTATCTAATCCTGAGTTCATACTGTTCATTAGGGTGCATGTAGTTAAAAGAAATCTCTTGGAGACGGAGACCACCCCTGTATCTTTTAGTTTTTATGTGGATTTTTTTTTTCAGTAAATCTAGGAAGTGAATTAATACAAAGCTGATTAACAAGCAAAAAGACTATAAATTTTACTAAATTTATGTGTAGATGGGAACCATTGAAAGATGTGTTAATGCTTTTAAACAAAGAACAACAAATTTATGAAGAAATGATACAATAAACGGATCTTTGGACTAGAGCATATTATAGGAATGTCAATGAGAGACATATTGAGGGAGTGTAAAAGGTACTGAAAATAGGATTTATTTATTCAAGTTCATTATGGCCTCAATTACCACTATCCAGTGATTAAGGCTGTTTTCCCAACCTGGTATGGGGAGGACACCCCTCCCAAAAGTATTTTCATGGCTTTCTGCACGTGAAAAAGGATAAGACAAATGGCTCTTCCTGCAGCAATATTTCCTCAGATGATTTCAGATTAAAATAATCAATGTAACAACTACAATGGCAAATCCTTATTTCCTTAGAGTTAAAATACTTCATTATCCTCATTATCTTAATCTATTTGCATTCAGTTATTCTTACACTTCTTGGATACTAGCTGATAATTTTGTCCTCTTCTTGAATTTCACCAAGTGAAATTATATTATTATCTGTGCCAAATAACTTATACCTTTCTGTTTCTAAAGTTCAGATTTTATGAAAGACCTTCTAAATATGTATAAAGATATAAAGAAATGATTTGTAAATACAGGTTTCTATTTCAGAAATTACGCAAAATCCTTATACTGTTGCTTTTAAAAAGAAGTGATACACTTTTTTCTCCTCTTACTTAGAAAACTTATAATTAAGAGAAGCTAGGGTAAGAATCCTTTAGAGACGAATGGTGAAACAATCGAATTATACCTATTTTTAAGATTTTGGGGCCAGGGAGGTGGTTCAGTGGCATAAGCGCCTGCCTGGTAAGCACGAGGTCCTGAGTTCGACTCCCAGAACCCACATAAAGGAAAAAAAGGGGGCTGGTGATATCGCTCAGTGGCACAAGCGCTTGCTGGCAAGTGTGAGGTCCTGAGGTTGACTCCCGGCACCCACATTAAAAAAAAAAAAAAAAAAAAAAAGATTTTGAAGATATGACTAAGGCCAAGTGTTATTCTTCAGTCTCCACAGTATACAAAATTTTCATGATAGGGAATTAACAACTAAAACATCAGTATCTTGGGAATGCCACTACTCCCATGGCAGTGTAATTCCACTACAGTCTAATCTCTGGGGATAATTATATGCCCTGAACAAAATACATTAACTGAGAACTCTGAAAAAGCAGGCACATTGTGGAGGAGATTCAAAACTTAGAGAAGTGCATCCACGGGTGATAAGTTACCTGTGATTTGTTTTAATTTTCCTTCTTTTTTTTTTTTTCCAAGATTTTGCCCCAAGTGTGGAATCGAGGCTGAAATATGGTATGGCTAAAACTGGTGGGGAAGGGTGGTCTGACAAAATCCCAGGACACATGAGCAGAACCATTCCTAAAGCCCTGCACATGAACTTCTCAAGAACTTGAGCGGTTTTTTAATAGATGAACTGGATGTGACACCAGTATGGGAAAAATAAAAAGGGGACCATAGTCATTAAGTACTTGCTATCTGTGTCTCTTCTTTGTAGCCTACTCTACACTGTAAGGTATATTTTTTTTCCTCTCTTTTTCCAACTTTTACTTGGCCCAAACTTGTTCTTCAGAGCCTATCTTTTCCTACCTTTAATAAATCTGAAACTCTGCCTTCATTTATGCTTGTTTCATTCAATTCTTGGTTAAGGACAAAAAGAACCTAGAAGGAGACTGCCGAACCTCACCTCTAAAAGGAGGCTGCAGAACCCCAGAGCCCAGTGACATATCCTCATAGTTGGCAATGCAACAGTGCATGATTAAAATTGTGAAAGAAGCTCTGTGTTTCTATACAGAAAAGCTGGAGGGGGAGGGGGCGTGGAGGCAGGAAATAACCTTAGAGAGTATGCAGGGAATCTAAAAGAGAAAACTGAAGAAGGAAATCACGTAATTTAGTTCATGCACCACACAAACCTCAAGCTATTGCCATAATTAACCATGTATGACAGTCCCAAACCAATGAGGAAAAGTCAGAGAAGTGAACTGAAGATTTAAAACTATCTGTACATATCTCAAAACAATCCTGAATTTATTTTTACTGGGACAGGAAAAAAAAATAAGGAATAAAGAATAAGGAAAACACAGAAATCCAGCCATCCTGTCTAACTTAGAGAGCAGAACTGAGAAGCACTGATACGATTCGCAGTTCATGAGCTCAGACTCACCAAAAGGCTGAGGTGAGACACAGGACTACACAGTGCCTCCCCTCCCCAACACTTTACCCCACATCACTAAAGATCTGGCCCGTGCACAGAAGACCAGAATGCTGATAGGAATGCAGATAGAAAAGGCTGTGCTCAGGAGTTTTCAGAAAAAAAAAAAAAAAAAAAAAAAAAAAAGGAATCTACTGGAAATTGCTGTAGAGGCCACCCATACTGGCAAAGAACATGTCTTCATTTTGTCCATGCCCAGACTTCTGGGAGGCTCTTTAAAGGTAACTGAATAATTAATCCAGCAGAGAAAATTTCTACACAACACAGTACACTGGCCATGCCAAAAGCATTTCTGGTTGCTTTGTCCAGCTTCCCAGTGAGAATTGAAAACAATAAATGGAGTGGAATGATCTGAAAAACTTGCAGAATGGCAGAAAAAGAGAACCTTTAATGTTAAGGGCAAGGAGGGTGTCGTTGACAAAGAATTAGTACCATTGAAAAGGAGCCAAGTGCTTTGTACTAGGACAATAGGAAAAATACTGGGAAGCTACCTCAAAAGTCAGAAAACATTCAAACATTCCATGTAGAAATGGAATTAGAAGAGAGCTTCAAGGTGCCAAAGTCAAAGGAAGTTGCCTAGGAACTTGTTTCCCCAGCATTCATTTTCTCATGTTGAGCACTCCAGGCACTCAGAGAGTGCTGCAAGCTCAGCCCAGTAGGCCCAGATATGGCTCAAGCAGTGGCAGACCACACCATCATCCACATGATGCTGGTTTTGGGGATTTGCCACTGAGATTTCAGGAAATGTGTGGTAGAGTTTGAGATCCTGCAAACAGTCTCTGATAACATGATGTGTGAGCTGTGAGAAGAGGGCCAAAGCTATTGTGGAAACCTCAGCAAGTTAGAGATGCCAAAATAGTAGAATGACTGCCAATAGAAACTGGGGAAGCAGTAAACCAAGTCAAGCCAAGAGAGAGGCCATGTGGGCTGCTGCCAGCAAGGCCATAGCGCTGGCACTGTTGAGGCCTTGGAGGCTACCCACCCCCATGTGCCCCAGATACTAGAAATGGAGCTAAAATATTTCAAGTATGCCCTGCTGGATTTCAGTATTGCTTTTGTCTGATGCCTCCTTTTTATTTCCCTACTCATCTCTTTTGGAATGGGATCATTTACCCTGTGCCAGTATATCTTGGAAGTACGAAACTTATTCTTTTGATTTTATAGGGGCTCATAGTTAAACTTTCTATTCAGTCACAAAGATTTTGAACTTGACCTTTTGATTTACATAGGAAATGTTTAGATACGGGGACTCTCAGAGATGGCCTGAATGTATTGTCCATTGTGAAATAGACATGAGTCTTTGAGGGCCAAGAGCAGAATGTTATAGTTTGAATCTTCAATGTCCTCCAACAGGCATACAACTGAAGCCTGGTGTCCAGTCTGTAGTGTTATTGTAATGTCGAGGGATGTGTGTGTGTGTGTGTGTGGAATCTTTAGGAGGTAGGGTCTCACTGGGTGAAGGCTGTTGAACAGAATATTAGAACCCTAACCTCTTTCATTCTCTCTTTGCTTTGTAGCCACCATACAGTGAGCAACCTCCTCTACCATATGTCCCTGACACCATTACGCAGGCCCAAGTATAGGGTCAAGAAATCATGAACTTAAATGTAATATAGAAAACTGTAAAACTCCTAGAAGACTGTATAGGAGAAAACCTATCTCATCTTGGGTGTAGACATAATACCAAAGGTAAGATCCTTGAAGAAATAATACCTAATCTGGGATTTATTTAAAGGTAAAACTTCTACTTTGTGAAAGACAATATCAAGAGAATGAGAAAATAAGCCACAGACCAAGAGAAAGTATTTTGCAAAAGACACATCCAATAAAAAAAAAAAAAACTGATATTCATATATACAAAGGACTCTTAACTCTCAACAATAAGAAAACAATCTGATTTAAAAATATACTAATGTTCTGGACAGGCACTCTACCAAAAAATAGAGAGAGAGAGATGTAACGCAATACAGGAAAATATATTCATTAGGGAACTGAAAATTAAAATGACATACCACCACGTAATTGTTTGAATGGCAGTTTCTATAACCTCAAAATATTGTTATGTTTCTCACAGAACTAAACATTCAGCAGTCCCACTCTTTGGTATACATCTAAATTATTTGAAAATTTCTGTTTACACAAGTACCTGTACATGAATTTCTAGAAGTTTTATTCATAGTTTCCAAACTTTGAAAGCAACCAAGATGTTCGTTAGGTGGTAAATGAATAAAGTGCAGCATAGCTATACAGCTGACACAGCTTAGCAAAAGGGTGAGAGATAAATAGGTGTAACACCTATAAAGTATATGCAGAGAATTTTTAGGCTGCTAAAACTATTCTGTAAGATATGAAAATGGTGACTACATATGATTACACATCTGTCTAAACCTGTAGAATGTACACCACAAAGAATGAACTATAATAAAAACTACAGACTTTATATGACTAATGATATGTATGTCTACTAATTGTAACAAGTTCATAGTGGGAAGGGTGTGTGTGTGTGTGTGTGTGTGTGTGTGTGTGTAGAGGTACCATATGAAAACTCTCTCTACTTTAAGCTTAGTTTTGCTGTGAATCAAAATATTCTCTAAAAAATAAAGTTTACTTACTGGCAGCAACCAAAGGATAATAAGTTGAAGACAACCCTGAGATGATTCAAATACTTAAATTCTCAGAAAATCTTAACAGCTGATATAACTCTTCTCCAAGAGGCAGAGAGCTATACCACTGAAAAGAATACAATGATAGGAATACTTTGCACTAAAGTGGAAATTATTTATTTTGGAAGACATTAATTTATAGATTTAAGATTCTCTTTGAACCCTCCAAAATAATAAATTGAAACAAAACCATACCTAGATGCCTCATAATCAAACTGCTGAAAAGAAAATATGAAGAAAAATCTTAGTATCAACTGAAGCAAAAAAAGAAAAAAATATACATGATGTACATGAGAACAATGATTTGAATGTGAATTCTGTATTGCCAGAGAGACCAGCAGACTATGGAACAGTATTCTTACAGTAGTAAAAAACACTGTCAATCCAATTCCAAAGTTAGTGAAAAATACTCTTCTGTGATGAAGGTGATAGAATGACCTTCTCACATATCAGAGAATTAAGACAGTACAGCAAATCTGCTGCACCAGAAATGCTAAGACAAACTCTGGACAGGTGAAGAATTATATTCAGGGAAATCCGGATCTTCAAAAATGAGGCATTAAAAGAAATGGCATATATTTGGTTAAAAATGAAATTATATTTCTTTTTTTTTTTTTTTTTGTGGGTACCGGGGGGTCGACCTCAGGACCTCGCGCGCCAGCAGGCGCCCGTGCCGCTGAGCGATATCACCAGCCCCTTTTTCGTATGTGGGTTCCGGGAGTCGAACTCGGGCCCTCGCGCTTGCCGGGCAGGCGCTTAAGCCGCTGAGCCATCTCACCGGCCCTGAAATTATATTTCTTAATATACTTCTTTCTCAAAATACTTCTTACACAAAAACTATAACATCTAATGAGTGGTACTTTTTTTTTTTATGAGTGGTACTTTCAATGTATGTAGAAATCTATATGACAAATATAAAGATTAGATTGAAGAAGATTGGAAAGTTCCTATATTATGTGTAATATAGTACAATGTTAAGAAGAAATATTTGTGTATGTGTGAAGTAAAGCTCAATGATTACTTTTTTCCATAAGGATATCCAATTTGTTCAGCATACTTTAAAAAGATTTCACTGTCATTCACTGAATTGCCTTGGCTTCTAATCAGAAATCAATCAACCACAAATGAATGTCTCCACTGCTGCACTCTCTCCATTATATTCTAGTGATTTATTTCCCTATCTGTTCATTAATAACAAAACATATGGAAAAGTGTAGTTTTGTAGAAAATTTTGAAGTCAAGTGAAAAAATATTCCTTTTTTTTTTGTAAAACATTGTTTTAGTTATTTTAGCTCATTTGCACTTCTTTTTCTTTTCTTTTTTTTTGGGGGGGTGGTACCAGGGTTGACCTCAGGACCTCGCACGCCAGCAGGCACCCGTGCCACTGAGCGATATCACCGGCCCTTTTTTCGTATGTGGGATCCGGGAGTTGAACTCGGGCTCTCGCGCTTGCCAGGCAGGCGCTTACACTGCTGAGCCATCTCACCGGCCCTCATTTGAACTTCTAAATACATTGTAACATGCTTATTAATTTCTACCAAAAATAGCTGTGATTTTAAATGAAGATTTCAATTGAGCTATACAACAAAATGAAGAATTTGTCATTTTGGAGAAGAATCAGTGTTACTTTGAACATGCTATAGCTCTCATTTACAGTGGTCTTCTATACTTATTTTTATAATGTTTTCTAGTTTTATGGGTTGATGGTACGGATAGCTTTTATTTAATCTTTCCAAGGTTCCTCTCCCTATAGTAAATAAAATTGTTTTTAATATCTTTCAATATTTTGCTGGTAATTATAAAAACAATAACATTTTTATATTAATGTTATATCATAAAATCTTCATAAATTAATTTATTAGTTCAGCTGTTTTTAATGCAAAGAATTACATAGCTTAAAAATAGGGATAGGGCCGGTGAGATGGCTCAGCGGCTTAAGCGCCTGCCCGGCAAGCGCGAGGGCCCGAGTTCGACTCCCGGAACCTACATACGAAAAAGGGGCTGGTGATATCGCTCAGCGGCACGGGTGCCTGCTGGCATGCGAGGTCCTGAGGTCGACCCCCCGGTACCCACAAAAAAAAAAAAAAAAAATAGGGATAGGGCCGGTGAGATGGCTCAGCGGCTTAAGCGCCTGCCTGGCAAGCGCGAGGGCCGGAGTTCGACTCCCGGAACCTACATACGAAAAAAGGGCTGGTGATATCGCTCAGCGGCACGGGTGCCTGCTGGCATGCGAGGTCCTGAGGTCGACCCCCAGTACCCACAAAAAATAAAAAATAAAAAAAATAAAAATAGGGATAAACACTTTAGAACTTTTATGTCTTTATGTCTGTCTGGAGTGGGAGGGGATGTGAAATTTATCTAACCTTTTCAAGGTACTTTATAAGTTAGCAGAAACCCAAGAAAAGAGCCCCTTATTTATAAGATGGTCAAAAAGACATACTAGGATTTACCCATATCAAAAGTGTACAAAAGTATCTGAAAATTTACAGCTAGAAAATCATAAAAAGAAGTCATAATCATACAGAAAACTACACAATGGTGCTAGCTGCTTATTTATAACATATGAGTACAGATATGTAAACTCATACTATTATATTAAGCACTTTAAATACATCAGCTCAGCTATTTTTTAATATTTATGGAGATTCCATTTCTCTTTTAAAGAATGAAGCTTTGAAACTTACATAAAATAATTACACACAGAAAGGCAAATATTAAACTATATGCTGGCATTAAAAATCTGATATTTCTCATTCCAAAATTCAATCTCACAATTAATCTGCTGTGCTGAAATTATAAAATGTAAATTATGAGTCTATAAAGCCATCATGGTATTTTCATGTAAACCATTCTTTTCAAAATTTTAAAATTTTTTATCTGTTTACTGTTGAATTCTTAAAATTCATCAGACATTGATTCAAATATACCCCCCTTTAACATGTTTTGGTTTACAGGTACTATTCTAGAAGTGTAGGTAGTATATACATGAAATAATACATCCTTAACAAATTTTCAAATAATTCAAATTACTATAATTCTGAAAGGTGACTTCCAATTTTTACACTAATGAATCACTGGTGTTATAGCAACCTTATCATCCTAACTGCTTATCAAACACTAAAATAATGTTTGCATGGTATTATTCTATCTCTTGTCATTTCTAGCTTAATATTTATATATACATTTACAAAGATTTGAAAGTCTAAGTAGGTAACATAATGTAAAGGAAAATGAAAGTAAACATTTGAGTAAAATTTTTTAGTGAAAGATATATTAACATTACATTCAGATAGAATACAGCAATTTCACAAGAATAAGGATTTTTATTTTTGATTTAAAAGTTTATACATTGGAATCATTTATTTTCTTCATGTTTCATTTTCAAATGGAAACTATATTGTTTTAGAAATTTCATATATCAATGAAGTAATGCCATTTAGTAAGACCTGATTCTTACATATGATGACTATTTGGATATGTGAATTCAATCAATACAAAATTTCATCCAATTCAGGAAATTTTCTCTAACACTTTCTCAAAATTTTATTAGGTAAAAATAGTTTCCCTATTTACCTGGTCAAAGTTAATAATATATCAACTTGATAGTGAAAGGCTGAGAATTCCTTTATACTTTAAGACTGGTCATATTTCATAGCAAATAAATATTTTAAAGCTTCATAGGATTTCATAAATTCCAAAATGCAAAGCAGCTTAATAAATTTATTTTTCAGTACTCATTACCATACTTACTAAAGTACCCATTAAAAAATCTCTTTGAAATTACTTTTCTTAATGTTTTAAATTTCTACAAATAGTTGAAATTACTCCAGGATTGGAATATGTTATTATAAAATTTAAAGAATTAATTGAAGGGGGGGATGAAAGAAGAGAGAAAGGGAGAAAGGAAGATAAAGAAATTCCATATTATTAATTTACGATCCTGGAAAATCAGGTTGTAGTTGTTACAAAACCACCTACAATAGTTTGTGAAACTATGGTTTTATTTTAAAATAAGATTCTACAATGCTTGAAGTTATAATAATTGTTTTTAATACTCATTCTTCTAATAAACAAATAGTTGTCTATCATTTTGCATATAATCACTGAATTGCATTGGAATAACTGAGAGTATGTTAAAATTAATATTAACTGAATCAGCTTATCATTTAATGCAGTATAATATAGTGGATTAAAGTATATTATAGAGCCAGTGGCTTAGGTACACTATAGCAGAAAAAATAAATAGTATTCCAAATAACCTAAAAGTGTCATGAATGTTAATTATATTTAACATTATGCCATAGGTTTCATATACTATCTAAATATAAACTGAATTATGAATTCATATTGTTCTTTGTATAAAAATATATACTATCTGTGTGTATATGTAGACATATGTGTGCACAGGTTTATATATGTGCATATGTACATACATCCATACATCAACAAAATGCAGCAAACCTCCCATGTGTACTGTGTCTCTCAATCTATATTATGCCACATAATTTCACTTTATTACACTCTGAAAAATAAATGACTCAGAGATTGTGTTAAAACAATCAAGAAAATAATGAGTTATGTCTTAGCAGTGCATTCCATTATGGGGTTAAGACTCAGGTCTATTTGTTCTATTAAAAAAGGGTTGAAAATGAAAGTATGAGCTACCTGATGCAATGAATGAGGAATTAAAAGAAATCATGCTATTATCACAGTTAGTAAAATATAACTGGAAGAAACTTCTTACCATGATCTTCACATTATTTAAATAAAATAATTTAAACTTTGCCTTTGCAATGTGATATATATGTTGGAAGCATTCACACACAAAAAAGCAAGGCAGAATATAGGACTTGTATACTTCTCTGAATTAATCTTCCATAGGAGGAAATGAAGAAAGTGATATTTTCTCCAAAGAAAATAATACAAAGTACTAAGAGTAAAGCTATTTGTCCTTCCCTAAAGAATAGTATGCCTGTGTTCAAATCAGCCAATCTCTGCAAAGGTTTCCCAGGCTGTCCAGTTGGCATTGTCTAATCACTTTCTAACTGAACAATAGAAAACATCACCGCTACACCCGCAGAGGAAGAAAGTAGGTCACCTTTCAGATTTTCAACTTTGCTTTATAATATATTTTGATTGTCATTGTTATTAACTTAGTTCATCTGATTTAATTGTATTCAGCTTTAACTTCGATTTATTTTTACCTCAAAAACTTCTTCATCCAAAATCCTTGTTCCAAAAACTGTGATTCCATTGGTATCAACAATCGATCTCTCACTTCTATCAAGTGGTTTTGTGGTTTTCTTCTTACAGTCAACAATCATTGTCACAGTTTTCTTCTCCACACTTATTGCTACCCGATGCCACCTGAAAAAGCCAAGTAATTCTTTTGTAAGCTCAATGACATTGGCTGCCAAACTATTATTCATGTTAAAGTACTGTATATTTTAAATTACAAAAGTTAGCTGAAATGGTACAAAATTACACTCATTTATGAATCAGTTGACTAGCAGGTGACTACTTACTATTTACCCAGCACAATGCTAAGTCTTCGAAAAGACTCAAGCAGCTTGAGATGCACAGCAGGATTAGCTGTCTAAGCTGACAAGGAAGTGCCCATCCTTTGCTTCATTTTGTGTTCTAGCAACAAAAGTTAAATCTCACTGTATCCTGATGAGGGTATTTGATAGAGATTAGAAAGGGATACTGGGTAAGCAATAGTTTCTATGTACGTAACTGCTTTCTTCCAAAGTGCAATTCCACTTTTAAAAAATTCCCTCTTGTGATCCCCTGAGATTGACTGTAAAAGGGTGCATCTACTAATTGAATGACTGCTCCATCTGGAGCAACTGAACGTTCTGATTGTAAAACACAATGTGCTGCTCTGTCTTTATTCTCATTTATTTCAAGTACTTTTGTTTTCTTTTTCCACTTTAATTTCAAGACAGTTACAGATCACTAGTGTGGGTCGGATCCAAGACTGAGACACAATATTTCCCCTTGGTTCCAGGACTGGCAGGAAGTGGGAATGCTGAAAGAAAGCGTGGTCAGCGCATGTGTGCAGTGAGTCTCAATTCGCTCTGGAGCTACTGCTTCAGTTAATTCAGGGTGGTGACAAAAAGCTTAGAGCGGGAGACGTGGCCAGACCTTTGGAAACACATACTCCAGCCATATGGTAAAAAAGTGAGTTTTGTTAACCGTATCTGGTGCTAATATAAACCACTAAGTGAAGCTCACCTGAATTCCGCAACCCACTCTGCTTTATATATTTTCCAAGTAAAAAGTGCTAGATTAATATCCCAGAAGTGTCTGGGACTAGATCCACAAAATAAAGTAACCAAAAGCCTGTAGGAACCATCCTAAAAGGTCTGTTTCATGATACTTGGCATGGCTTCTAATGAGAGCCAAGTATATTTCCATATATACCACTTAATCTCTGATCTTTCCACTAGCACATTCAACTAGCACAGGTGTCCGCTTAGCTCGAATGAAGCAAAAGACTTATAGAGGGAGTCACATAATACAGTGAGAGTAAAATTTACACATAGTTCATGCCAAGAAGCCTGTATTTTAGCTTAAACTATTTCTAGAATTGTAGGTATGTGCTTTGCATTAGCACAAAATAAGAGAAATAAGTTTAATTGTTAAAAGTTGGTTAGAACTATAAAGTTGATATTTTTGTTAAATTAATTCAACTGTGGTAACAATTGGATACCAAAATCACGTAGTATATAATATTCAAAATATTGTAGGTCTATAGCAAATGTTCTGTATCTGATAAAGCTATTTTTAGAGGTCTGAATTCAGCAACAGTTTACGTAGTAAACTTACTGCACATCTGTATGCTAGTGTTCCATTATTCAGAAGACTGCTGTTTGAGCCTGACTACCTAAATTTAAATGCCACTTCTACCACCTTCCACCTTTATGACCTTAAACTTTCTGTGCCTCAATTTTCTTATCTGTAATTTTATTAACATTATTTTCTTTAAATAATTGTGACAAATTAAATGAGTTAATTATGTATTAGGTGCTTAAAACAGTACACAGCATATACCAAATAAATAAGGCTTCCTATAATCATCAATGTTAATATTACTGGTAACAAAAAAAAAAAAGTCAAATTAGATCATTTCCATGCTTTAAAGGGTTCCAGTGACTCATCTTACTGAGAACAGAACACGAAATCACTTAAAACCTCCTACCATGTTCACACCATCTGGCCTCCCACTGTTTTTCCATCTTTACCATCCACTCTGCTCCTGCCATACTGGTTCCCTTCATGTCGCCTGGAACAAGTGGGTCACACATACCCCGATCAGAGGCTGCATTGGCTTCCTCTCCTCCGGGAGCAGAATGCTTACCATTCTCAGTATAGATGCCCTCACCGCCTCCACACATCACCTCAGTGAGGTTTTTCCATGACCTCGCTCCACCCACTGCCCTCCCCTACCTTCTGCACTGCTCTGTTTTCCTCTCTCATTTATACCTGATATGTTGTTTATTGACACACTTTTTCAAACTTTAATTATTTGTCTACCTGACGGTGAAGTAAATTTGTTGTTTTTCTTTTTTTAAGTATTTTCACCAGCCCCTAGAAAAACTACATCATATTTCATAAATATTCGTCAAATGACTGAAAGAATTGTTTACAGCATACCAAACACATTTGATCACCATGTTACTTACTTCCCATCAGCGATGTTAACAGTTCTAAAGAGGGGATAGTCTTCTGGGGCAGGTTTTCCAGTGTGGTCTTCAAACAGAAAAACAGGCGATCTCCCAACCTCAACACCAACTTGCTGAATGCCATGCTCGTTATATATGGATAAAAGGAAAGACTGAATTCCTTTTTTGGGTTTCACTGTAAACAATATTGAAAAATCCTCTGGAAAACTTCCACCTGAGAAGAAAAGGTCAAAGAGTTAGAAATTCTGGGTTTGCAAATTGTTCCTACAACAGAGTGTTATTTTTTAACTTTCTGTATGGCCCAGATAATCATCTAAATTTAATAGTAAAGTTTAAAACCAATAGGATGTGTTATAGTTTGGATCTAAAATGGCCCCCAAAAGGCTCTTGTGTCGGAGACATGATTCCCAAGGCAGCAATGTTACAGGAGAGGTTTTTGGAAGATGACTGGATCATGAAGCCTAACTTTAGCTGTGGATTAATGTATTGATGAGTTCATAGCTAAAAGGGAGAGGACATGAAGGCATGACCTGGAGTTATATCTTGGCTTCCTGGCACTTTCCTCTCAAACTCACTTCTCCTCTCTGCTTCCTGGCTGCAAGGAGGTGAGCACCTGCCCTTCTACCATGATATAAAACCTTACTACAGGCCCAGAATAATGGAGCAGTCATCAATTGAAACCTCTGAGATCATGAGCTAAAATGAAACTTTCTTCTTTCCAGTTGCTTTTCTGAGATACTTTTTCTTAGCAATGAAAAGTTCACTAACAAAGGGTGGATATGGTAAGACTCTGACTCACATTTTCGCTGTACAGTTGATCCAAATTACATTCAAAATTTAAAGCCACTCATTTAAAGCATGATTATGTGAAACTGAATTGAAAGTTAGGAAACAAGATCATGGTGCCAGTACAATATCAAATGCAAGGAAAGTTCTCTTAAAACAGCTATTTAAGCACTACTTTTAGTGCAAAGTTTGTATTATTTGGCTTTGTCTAGTGCATGGCCACACATTCTCTCTTTAAAGAGGCATTTCAATTACGTGATATAGAAAAGTATTATTTTCATCATCTCTTCAAAAATTAAAGAGATTGTGATCAGTTGTTCGTATCACACAATGAAAAAGCATATATTATTATAAATCAGAACTATTAAGTACTTGGCTAACTTGGTTCTCAGTTCAAGAAGCATATTGTCCTTTTTCTTTTCTTTTTCCTTCCATTGGCATATCCCAAATATCTGACATAATGGGTGATGTACATAGAGGTATATATATATATAGAGAGAGAGAGAGAGAGAGAGAGATAATATTAAACTCCAAACTAGAAACTGTACATTTCAAGATTCTCAATGCTATCACAGAAAGTCCATTTATCTATCTCAGTAGCAAGCTCTACTCAGTTCCAATGTATTTTATATGTGTAATACATACATATGTATTATACATATACAATTATATATGTATATATGTATATAACTGTATAATAATATATATATATAGCTATATATGTGTATAACTATGTATATGTATATAACTATATATATAGTTATATTCAATTTGATTTATTTTTTGTGGTACTAAATATTGAATTGAGAGCCTCACACCTTCTAGGCAAGTGCTGCACCACTTTTTACCTGCCCATACTATAAATGTCAGTATGGGTAATTCAAACCTATTGTTGAAGAAGGTTTACAGGAAATAAACATCTTCAAATGAGTACCTCAGAATGTTGAGAATTGTAGGAATTCTTACTCTAAATATATCTCAATGTTTCTAAAAGTTCATACAGTTGTGAAAGTAAATGATTTTAAAATATTACGAGGTAAAGGAAAACAACACCTGTTTATTTTGTAAAAAAACACTGTGGGGCCGGTGATATAGCTCAGCGGCATAAGCGCCTGCCTGGCAAGCGCGAGGTCCTGAGTTCGACTCCCGGTACCCACATATAAAAAAATTAAAAAAAAACAAAAAACAAGAAATTGTGAAAAAATGTCCATATACAGAAATTTAAGAAAGGAGAAATTTCAGGAAACAATATATAATACAATATATAAGACTAAACAAATTACAAAAATTTTATTTAACCATCCAATTTACACAGGATAAATTTTTTTTTTTTGGTATGCGGATACCAGGAGTCGAGCTCAGGACCTCGCGCTTGCCAGGCAGGCACTTATACTGCTGAGCTTACATAGCATAAATTTTAAAAATCTTAAATTTCTTACCCTAGTGACTAAAATCTTTCCATTAAGAAAATATTTCTATTTTCCAATTTAGAATTTACCATTACAATTTTAATTATAATTCTTATGCTTTGGCCTTTGAGAAATAATATTCAGCTACCAAAAAATTGTAACTTGATGGTATAATTTTCAACCTAATCTAGGCACTCTACCTTAGTTACCTTCATATAAAATTTCAGTCCATACTATTCTTAAATGAGTGTATTTATCAGGCAGAATTCATATATTGTGTCAATAACAGAAATGTATCCATTTTTCATGGAAAATTTTTCCTGAAATAGCAGTAATTATTATACATATAGCACAGGTAAAATGTGGAATTTTACACCATATTTGAAACATAAAAGTACAACCTAAGAATAAAGCATGTTAAATAACTGTTTTAAAGAAATGCCATTACAACTTGGCATGATGGTTCATGCCTATAAATGCAGCACTTTTCGAGGTTGATGCAGAAGGATCACAAATTCAAGCCCAGCCTGGGCAACTTTGTGAAAAGGTGCCAGGGTGGGGGGAAGGTACTGGGGATGTAGCTCAATGTGAATTCCCTGTTTTCAATCGCCAGTATGGCAAAAAGAAAAATAAAAGCTATTACTACACTATTTGATATATGTGGCTATAAATTCACATATATATGTAATAATTGTCATGGTTTATTATGAGCATGACAGAATGAATAGTGATACTTAAGATGAACTTTTAATATCAACAGATGCATCCATGAATAAATTTGATATAAAAAGGTATAATAACTATTATTTGATTTTAATTTTTTAAATTGTGATCAATATTTTTCCCATGCAGAATATATCTTTAAGTAAGATATATCTATGCTATAGTTTAGTGGTCCAGAAAATTTTTTAACTGGTGTCAGAAAGCCATTTTGTAGAGTGTGAAGAGCATACTTTAATCTAAGAGAAAACAGAATAGTCTCCCAGCTTAATATTATTCTTGGTTTCAATTATACTCAAATACTTCTCAGGGATTAATTCCTAATCCCTGAATTGAGTTTAACTATCCCTCCTCTCTCATGATTATGAAGATATGGGTCAACATACAAAAAGTTTTTTATATGACGTCTGTCTCATGCCAGGTGTTCTAAAGAGGACACACTGAATATGCAAACTGTTTTCTATTCAGTTCCAATACACACTTTCAGACATTTAAAGATGAAAATTGAAATTTTGAAGAGTGCATATCTTAATTTCAGCAGACTATTTTAACGACTGTATCTGAAAAATCCTCATGCCTCCCATTAGCAACTGCTGAAATTTCCAGTACTCCTGCTTACACTATGCATTAGAAAAGGAGTTGCTTTTTTTATATCTTCCTATAATGGAAGATAGGGCATCTAAATATAGTTTTTAAAGATCATTGTACTTATTTTATAATTAATATTCAGTAGTTTGATATTTTAATAGTGATCTTGTCATTATTAACTTTTATTAATTGTCACTTGAATAAAAGACAGGAATTAACTGATAGGCAGCTCTACCCTCCAGGAATGCAAGCTTAAAATCATTTGCATGAGGTATCTATCATAAGTGTTTGTTTTTATCTGAAATATTCATTACTGGAATCATATGCATAAGACACAATATTGTGAGAAGGGGAGAAACTTATACAGATAAATAAATTCTATTAACTGGGGTGGAATAAGATTTTACAAGCATACATCATATTCTTGCTCCAAGAGTGAAACAGTAGAAATTATCAAATTAGCCAAACTAACTAAATACCACATTGGAATGCAGAAAAATTGACCCTGTGATAATGAGCCAAGTACAAAAAGAAATTTTAAACTTTTTGAGTATTTCTACATTTCTATTAGTCTATTATTTTCTGGTTTTCTCCTTTCAAAATCTTCAACCCCTTTCCTATTAGAAATGCATTAGGATATGCATCAGAGTGCAATTAATTTAAAAAATTAATTTTTACTATTTAAAATGTTTCTGTTGACTTTAAAATATGTTATGACTTAATTAGCTTAAGCTTTAATTTTCAAAATCAGAAAAATTATGCATTATATTATTTATATATGCAGCTTGTTACTTTTGCTTATCACAAATTATGGCAATAGAAAACAGAAGATTCAATAAATGAACAAAATAAGAGTTTTCAAAATACTTCCATGAAAAGCATACTTTGTTGTTTTATAATTTTAATAGCTTGATTCATATTTTTTCACTGGTAAAAACATTGTTATATGAAAAGAGTAAATATAAATTTCCTATTTAATTAGACAAAGCATAGGACAATATGAAGAATTTAAATTGCTGCTGAGAAGATCTTAAAGCACCAAAAGGGAGCAATTGATAATATATTAAATACTGGTCTTGGAGTAGACAGACCTGAAATAAATACTGACCCTCATTTAACTTGGTCAACTCAGAGATATTTGTGAATCTCAGTTTCTTCCTTTATTAAGTAGGGATGAGGTCACCTAAGTTGAACTGATAACACTATATAAGGCATGACCAAAAACTATGATGAATATTTAAATTAAAACATTTTATTAAAGTAAAATACATTGCCATTTATCTCCTTCAGAATACTCCCTCTCACTTCAAACACACTTATCCCATCATTCTTGCCACTTTCTAAAGCAGTTCTGTAAGTCCTCTTTCATGACTGTCTTTACAAGTTGTGATAAAAATATGAACAGTTCTGTCTGTCCAGTGCCATTCCAATGGAAATTCAGGCTCTTAAAAACATTATGGTGTGTCTTCATCCACCTTATTCAATAGATCTGGAACCTTGCGACTTCTGGTTCTTCTCCCATGTCAAAATGACCATGAAAGGTAAGTGTTTTTAATTGATTCAGTACATCAAAGCAGCCATGGCAGCTCAACTAAAGACACTCACAAGACAGGACTTCCAGGACTGCTTGAAAAAAGAACAATGGGATGTGTTCAAAGTGAGGGGGGACTGTTTTGAGGATTACTGACAATGTGTCTTTTACTGTAATAAATTTTTTATTTAGACACACACCATATTCTTTGATCACACTTCATATAATTGACTTGTATCAGTTGCAAGCAAATGTAATGAGCTACGTGCTTAGGAAATATACTGAACTCCCTTACTCCCACGTTATCACAATTAATAGATAATTAGTGTTATTATATCAACTAGTGATTTCATAGAAGAAAATAAAATATTTACCAAGTATTTTTTCAGTATCATTATGAAAACCTGCCAGGTGAAGTCTTAAAATTTCTAGTCCCAGAACTGCCAGAAACTGTAAGATATAACTACTTTTATTATATTTCAAATAAGACTAGCATGCAAGAATAGTGTAAAATTAATATCTACCAAGAACTATTTCTTTCAACAAAAACACTCACATTAATATTAGGAAAACATGCATTACGTATATCTAAATCCACATGCCTATTAAATTAACCTAAATAGTCATAAAGGGTAAGGTTTCCCTCAAACCTACACTGGTCCTAATGAATAAGTTCTACACGATTACATACAAAAACAGGACATGGGCCGGTGAGATGGCTCAGCGGCGTAAGCGCCTGCCTGGCAAGCACAAGGTCCTGAGTTCGACTCCCGGAACCCACATACAAAAAAAGGGCCGGCGATATCGCTCAGCGGCACGGGCGCCTGCTGGCACGCGAGGTCCTGAGGTCAATCCCCGGTACCCACAAAAAAAAAAAAAAAAAAAAAGGGCAGTCACAAAATGTTTTCTTAACGTTGTGTCATGATAAAATGAGTTATATGTTCCAATAAGCATGTATTTCAGCCTATAATTGAATCTTATGTAGCATGATCAAAAGAAATATTAGTAGCAACAACAGTAGTAGTGATAGCAGTAAAATAATAAAGTGAACATACCTGGAAATAACTGTTTTGTTGGGGCACTGAGTTGTGCTAACTTTGAAACTCTGTAAGCAGTATCTGAACCTTTTGAATTCTTTCTGTTTGTGCAAAATCCTGTTGTTTTTGATATTCCCTCTGGAGAACTGTGAAAATCTAGTGCTTTTAGTACATCAACTGGAGCAGCTGAAAAATAAGTTGAAAAAGTAATTGAACAAACAATCTGATATAAAATGAGTATTTTAATACAGAAAATAGTACATCATTCTATTCTTGAAAGCTATTACCATGCCTCCCTGACATTTAGGTAGGAGGTTAGGGAGTGGGGCTACAGGTAGTAATATAAACTGCAAAATCACTCTGAAATGCAAAATATCTCAAGTCTAAATAAAATTACGGATAAGCAAAACAGGTTTTTAAATGTGTGTATTTGTGTATTTGGAATTTAATTACATGTTATTCCAAATTATTAAAAGAAAAATTATTTATGGAAATCAGACACTTTGAAAGGATTGTATCAAATATGACAGTCTTTAGTTCAACCTTGGGATATTCTTAAGAGAATCATAAAGGCATTTTTTTTACTAGTCCTGTTTAAGATGGTCATTTTTTTTTTTTTTTTTTTAGATCAGTAGGATAACTGACCATTCTTACTGGCTTATTTTGTCTTATAAAACTAAGAAAGTAACATTATAGTAAATTCTATATCCAGGGAACTTAACACATGCCAGTCAATAGATTAAGTTCCTTGGAGGATTTAATTCTCAGAAATCATATCCTTTTATCCCAAGTCTTCAGAAGAGAGAACTGAAAATCAAAGAGCAAGCTAAGGATACTCCTAAATTCTGTGTAAATCCCAAGGCTATGATTTTTTTTCCACTTCACCATCCTCACTATTACACACCACAGAAGAAAAGTCTGCAGAAACTTAAAACATACATATAATAGTCTAAAATTATCTTGACCCAGTTAATTGATTCCTGATGTTGATATTTATTTTAAATTAAATTCATGTTTCATGATATAAATTACTCTGAAGGAAAATGTTACTGAAAAAAATGCAGAATCTTATTTGCTTATTTTATCTTTTTGAAAATCCATTCTCAAAATGAGCTGAACAAGACTCAAGGAGATAGACATGAACACAGCCCGAAGGTTGTAATTCAGAAAGGAAAGGAAAAGAAAAGAGAAGAAAAAAGAAAAGAAAACAAAAGAAAAGAAAGTAGCACATGGTTCTGGTCAGCCCCACAGTCACAGTCAAAACTGGACTTACAACACACAGTGTACCAGAACTTTCCATCTGTCTATAGTATCTTTTAACACGAAGACCTTTTCCAGGAGCACAAGCTTTGTCATATTTGTTCCTTTCTACTGCAAAATGAATGTGATAAAAAAAGATACACACACTGCACAAGATTTAAAATAAGGGCTCCTGTTTTGAAGTTTGACAAAGTTCTTTGTAAAGACACATGATATGACATCAAAATTCACTCCTCAAAAAGCCAGTAAAAATTAGGTACATATGATAATGGTTTCAGTTGTTTTCTTTTTTCTAAAAAGGCATATAAATCAAATCAAAGAAAGTAAAATTTAGTTAATGAAGTCTTAAAGGTTTTTGTTCAAACAAACTAAATAAGCCATTTGGAATTCAGTTATTTGATTTTTCGTCCTCATAATACAACAGCTAAATAACTTTCCTGTAATTATCTAGATTTAAAATGTCCCCCAAAAGTTCCATAAGTTTAGAAGGTGATTGGACCACAGGGGTGCTATAATCATCAGTTATTAACCTATGAATGAGTTTAGTAGCTAACTGTGTGATTCGGAGTTGAGGCCTGGTCAGAAGAAGAGGGTGAATGTGGGCTGGGGGAGGGACTTGGAAGGGTGTGTTCTTGTCCCTGGCTCCTCCTCACCCTCTGCTTCCTGCCTGTGATGCAGTGAACAACTTTCTTTCACCATCCCCTTCTGCCATGCTATTTCTGCCCTGGAGCCAGTAAACCATGGATTGAACCCACTGAAATTGTGAACCAAAGTAAAACTATCCTTCTTTAAGTTGCAGGTGTCACATATTTTTATCCCAGCAACAGAAAAATTTATGTTTCATACACGTATGTAGGAAAACTATTCTTATTTTGTTAGCTCTATTTAAAGATTAAAAGCAATAATTTATCAAAACATTTCCAATATTCAAAGCAATTCTTAAATGCCCTTACTGTTTTAATTCTGATTTGAACTGGTATTGCAGACTATGATTAAACATTCCACATAGTCTAATTCATTACAATATTTTGTGCAATAAAATATTTTTCTGACTTTATTGCATACCTGTAAGCTTATTTAAGTGGCAGAGTAGGACACCAAAGTCTGATGCACTACTATAAAAGCCATTTCATATAGTTTGGAACTTGAGTATTCCCGCAAGACCCATGAGTTGAAGACTTGTGGTACTACTGAAAGTTGGTGCAACCTTTAAGAGATGGGGCCTAGTGGAGTAAGTTAGGTGACAGGAGGGGGTGCCCCTGGCCCCAGCTCCTTCCTTTCTCTTTGCTACCAGCTTCTATGAAGTGAGCAGCTTTGCACCACAACTTGCTTCCTGCCATGATAGGCTGACTCATCAACCCAGAAACAATGGAAGTAATGGATAATCAACTAAAACCTCTGAAACCATGAACCAAAATGAATCTTTCCTGCTTCTAAACTGATTTTCTCAGGATTTTGTCACAGCAATGAAAAGCTGACTAGCACACCATTCAGCTGACTTCCATGTCTTTTTCCACCAATCTGCATACTATAGCTTCACTGAGCTTCCAAAAAACATGTTTCAAGTCACTATGGTGCTTAAATTCCTTAAGAGAACCAAACTGACTTCCAGACGTTGTCCACATCCCACATTCCCTACATGTAAAATCTTGATGATCTGGATATACTCATTCTCCCAGTTTTATGCCCACTGCAAGTTCATTCTTCTCTCTCATTACCTGCTAATTCCTTTCTCACTCAGTGCTCTACCATACTGAATTCAAACTATCCAGAAACCTACTGTCTTTTGTCTACCTTGGGGCCTTTTAAATCCTATAGCCTCTATCTGAAACACTTAGGTTTACTTCTCTTGAAAAATAAGTAGAACTTATATGTTACCTCCTCCTGAAAACATCCTCTGCCTCCCAAGGCTGAGTTAGGTGTACTAATCTCTAGCATAGCCCCTTGAACATTTGGTTTTAATCATTTAATTATTTGCCTACACTTGCATGTTTTCCCAAATTTGAGAGGAGAGGTATATGCAACACACACACACACACACACACACACACACTCACCACAGAATATGAAATACGAAATGTTGATTGAATGTGAAATGCATGAAAATATATAGGTAACATCCTTTGGAGTTCACAGGACTTTCTACTCATGAAACAAAAATTGTTGAGGCCCCAGTATTCCCTTTCTATTGCGTTCTGTTGATCCCCACTCATCAGTTTGATCCCAACTCTCTGATCCTTTCTTTCCTGTTGCCTTCAGCATCTACATGAATTACTAAACAACATTTCATAGTACTTTGATACCCTTTCTTTACTTCCTCCTTTAAGCTTCTTCACACATACCTATGAGCAGAAGTGAACAGCATCATTATATAATGTTGAAAAGAGCCAGGCTGCTTCTGAATTCTACCTCTGCCACTTAGCACCTGCAGAATTTGGGCATATTACTACCTGCTCCGTGCTGCAGCTCTCACATTTCTGAAGTGCAAACAATAAAATGATTTACCTCAAAGTCTTTGTCAGAACAGTTTAAGTATTTGTAACGACGGCTGAGAATGGTGGCTAGGAAAAACTGTATATACGGGTTAAATACTTTTTGCTAACTGTTTTTATATGGTACATTAGAAAAAAATAGTTTGAAATAAATTTAAATATCAAATGGTTTAAAAATAAAAAGAAAATTATTTTATGAGACATTAAACTATTTGAAACTTAAATTTCAGCATTCATAAATAAGGTATTAGAACATAGCCACACCCATTCACTTAGTATCCATAGCTACCTCTGTAAATAGCTTTATTAGGAAGAGTTGCAAAGCTATGAAGGAGGGAGTCTGTGTGCTCCACAGTTACTAAAATATTGATTACATAACCCATTGAGCTGGGTCATGAAGGATGAATTAAATTCCACAATGAAGAGAAGGGCAAAAGAAATGGCGAGTATAATGGCACAGATACGACAGACCACAGAGTTCGGGGAAATTAAAGCAGTCATACTTGCCCAACAAGATATCAACATTGCACAAATTAAGTGGCCCAAATTCTCCCTGGATGCACCAAGGCTACCGAAGACCTGGAGAACCATCATCTCTGTGTCATGATTTCACTGCCACAAATTCAAAACGAACCATTGTGAGGTCAGTAGAACACAACAGAAAAGACAGAGTTTAGAAATTTTGTTCCGTAACACTTAGTCACTCAACCATCCTTAAATGTATTGCTCCAGGTGGAATAAACATTTTTCAGTTTCTAAAATGTACCTTGATTTATTTCGGGATTTTTCCTGCATCCTTCCTGAATTGGTTAGGAACATTTGACTGATTTTTCTACTCTGTCATGAGAATCCTTGGAGCGCTTTTAAAGCATATATTCCTGGGTCCCACCCAAGAACTAATAAACTGGAATGACTGTGGTGGGGTCCAGGCATCCATAAATCTCAAAAGTTTTCTAGATAATCTAATGTGCAGCCAGGTATGGAATCTGACAGATTCAGACTTAGCCAGCCTTTTGGTCTAAACCTAAGCATGGCATTCCCAGGAAATCTTAATTTATTCCTTCCAGGTAGGTTGTGTAGTCCTTTCATAGTGCCCTATTTTACCCCTGGGTCACCCTACATTATTTTGTATGCTACTTTAGGCTATAGTCTCTCAAGTACAGTATAAATCATGATATTATTTTTCCTATTATGTACACTACCTAATCTCTTCCCCTCTCTGTCTCTCTCTTTCTATCTCTTTGTCACTCTGTCATGTAATTTCTTGCATTTGTCTGCTCTGGCATATCATATCGTTAGAATGCTACTGATGTTCACTGCTGCATTGTCAAGGCATAGCCACTGAAGCACAGAAAATAATCAATAGAAATATAATGAATGAATGAGTAGCTATACCCTGTCTCTAAGTGGAAGCATCTTTCCCACCAATCTGATAAGGGAAAGGAAGAAGATTGGAAGCCATCTTTAACAACAACTTAAATAGCTTTCCAAGTTTGGTCATTTTCACCTGAATAGAAACTCAAGGTATGGTAAAAACACAGGTAGCCTTTATATAATAGTATTTTCCCTGCTTCTAGAGATTCACACATCTGTACCTCCAATCAAAGACCATAAATGAAGCAAACCATCATGTAAAGAAACAAAATTAAAAAAAAAAAACAAAAAGGAAGAACTCTAAACCATTTAAACACAGTCACAAAAATTTTTGCTTCTTCAGGTGAGTATCAAAAAAACCAAAACTATTACTGTGTATATGTGGTAGTGAGAAGTAAGACTGATAAAAGAGAAGTGACTATTATAGCTACCTACCGAGACTACACATAAACATTTAAAATCATGATAGTTCTTAATAAAGAGTCCATAATTTAGGATCTGATCAGAGTATGGACAATAATAACTCAGTTTGTACACACTGTGAACTGCCCAACTTCTCAGCCAAGCTCATTATTTATTAGACAATAAATAATAAATAATAAATAATTGGGGTAGGCGACTTAGCCTTCTAACAATTTGTTTCTTCAACTCACCTTCATTTTTAGAATTAGATGTGATAACGAAATTCAATGTTTGAGATTATAGTAAATATTCAGTAAAATATCTAACATTATTATTCTCTAATGTTTTCAATGTTTCTGAACATTATTAATAGCTCTAGCAAATACTATACACATTTCCCCAGAGATGTAATTAAGTTGATTCTTGTTATCTGTTTTCTCTATCTTGGGAAAGCTCTTTGCAGTAGAGTGTATACTGAATAGTTTACTATTTCTAAATGTTCATTACATGTTATCCATAAAAATTATGTACTGTTTAACAATCTCTCCAGCATGTTCATATGTTATTCCAGTTCCATATAATCTCAAAGAGTGTTCTAGAATTTAGGAAGCTTACATTTTGGATGTAGGCTGGTCCCACATCTATATTTTCATGTTCAACACTACAATACCACCTTCCAACACAATCTGACATTAATATACCAATATTGTAAACATTTTCCTTTTTTAGTTTTCTGTGCATTGCATAGAAATTAATGTAATTATAGCTTACACATAGTAAATCTGAAATGAATTATTTATTACAATGTTTACAATTCTGATAGAATATATCCTCTGGCACTATTGTTTCACTTATTTTGAATGTATGTATTTTATGTATCACCTGTGTACTATAAACCAATATGAAGTATTAAAAATACTTCAATGAACTTACTGATCTAAGCTAGCCTATATTTTTTGAAAGTATATAAATTCATATTTAAATGACCTTATGGTACAAATAATTTCATAAAAATCATGTTTCCTATATCCTAATAAAACCTCTTCTTAGCTGAAATTACCAGACTTTTATTTTTATTCTATAATCTAATCTCTGTAGCCACAACAGCACGAAGTGGGAGAAATGAACTACTTAAATACACTAGTAAATTGTAAGATTAAGAAATCCTATTTTACAGTCTACATTAATTACTCTTGGACATGGGAAGGGTTCCATACTACCCTTTAGAGTTCCATTTTCCCCAAAGGGCTCTACAATCAACTAAAATCTATTTCTTTTATTAATAATATGTTTAATTAACACACTCCCCTCCCCCCACACACATATAATACAAATGAAGTAAATGTAAGGTCCAGATTTTAATTACCATCTTGTAAAATGATAGTATCTGATATTCAAACAATGAATACTATCAAATTGAGAATGACATGTGCCAGGCGTGGTGTTTCATGCCTGTAATCCCAGCACTTTGGAGGCTGAGGCATGAGGATTGCTGTGAGTTTGAGCCAGCCTGGGCTACATAGTGAGTTCAAGGACAGCCTGGACTATGTAGTAGACCCTTGTCTCAAAAAAAAAAAAAAAAAGAGCGAGAGAGAATGACATGGACAAAGACAATATAAACTAGTAACCTTGAGTTTTACAAATTTTATAATTAATTGCATGAAACCAAGCACTTGGCAACACTATTTGCATCCTTTTCAGAAAATAGAAACCAAATGATAAAATATAAATTTACTATCTTAGAGCTCTGTGACAATAGTGATTTTGAAAAAACCAACTGCACACTGAAACTCTCTTGAAAGGTCAAGAATAAATACACAGTGAAATATCCTGAAGTAGAATTAATTAAAAAAAGTGACTTGCATCAGAATTAATTGTACTTACATCCAATTATTGACTATTTACTATTCTAGTTCTGACCTATCCAATTATTGAGAGAAATGTAAGATTATAGATTTGGCCTTGTTTAAGAACAACAAAGTAATTTACTTTGAATACCTGCATGTGTGAGTACATATCTTGACAATATCTTATTTGTAACTGTTTTCTGGTTCTTTAGCTGGAAATACCTTTCATATATCATCTAGGTAATTATCATCTTAAACTAGTGGAACAAAGCACAAACTCCAATTAAAATTTCTAAGCAAGAATCATCTCTTAAAGTAGCTGCATCAATGGCCATGGTGATCATCAAATAAGAAAAATGCTTCTTTCTGTGGAATTTGTCATAGCAACTATGCGTACATTGGTAAAATGAAAAACTATGGTAATTATTGTACATATGTAGCCTAGATTCTGCTAAAATCTGAAAGTCCCAATAATTTAAGGCAATATTTATACTCCAAAACTAACTCTATATTTTATATGAAATATTAAAACAAAATCCCTACCTTTAATTAAAATACATCACTACTTTTTTACATGATAAATATCTGATTAGTACGAGGAATAAAAATGTATCAAGTTAAGATTACAGAACAGGAGGGAGAGCCATAAATTGTGATAATGAATAAGAAAGACAGGAAAGTCTAGAATAAGTAAATGATATCTGGGTAAAATCTGGAAAGTCACAGGAGGCTCCTCTTCACTGGTATTTTTGCTGAATAGGATTCTAAGCAAAAGGAACAACAAATGCCAAGAACTTGGGTCAAGTGTTGGCTCAGAATTTTGGAGGAAATGCAAATGTGTCCACAGTAGGAATAAAGTTATAACAGATGAGGTCTGAAAAGAATGAGGGCATATAGAAGCTGACTGTGTAAGATTTGTGAGCTCTCCACTGAGATTGGATTTTATGATGAGAGATGGAAAATCATTCAAAGATTAAAGGGAGAAGGGTGATATGAACCAACTTGTTTTAGTGACTTGTTTTCCATACAGTTTTAGGATCACAGCAAAATTGAAAGGAAAGAACAGAGATTTCCCATTCAACTTATTTTTCAGACCACTGCGGCTGCTATGTTGAGAAAGACCAGCAGAGCAATAGAGTAGAATTATATAGCAGTGAGGAAGCACTTGCAATCTTCCGGATGTGAAATGTTGCTTTCTTGGACTGAGAAATGAAATACTATGTCAGATTCTGAATATGTTCTGAAGCTTGAGCAGACAGGACTTGCTGAAGGAAGAGAGATGACATGGTCTTTCTTCCTCATTTCATTTGCTTCTTCAGTGCTCAAGAGAGATGAGCTTCCTTCAGACAAGAGAAAAGGAGACAAAGCTCTGTCCCAGGTGTCTGGCTTGAAGATCATGATAGATTGTGTTCCCATATACTGAGATTAAGAAAACTGTGAGATAAACAGCTTTCAGCAGGGCAGTCCTGCAGTTGTTTGGAAACTGCCAAAAATGAGCGCATAGGCACTCATAGTATTCGAGTCTATAGCTGAGGAGAAAGATTTGGGCTAGAAGTAAACCTCTAAATACCAATGATATTCAGACCACAATTAATTAAACAGTTATTTTAAAACTATATTGATATAATTTTCCTTGAAGGAAATCTTTCTTACTTAAAAATGCTTAAAGTAAACATTTTGTCTTCTCAATCAAAATAGGGATTATAGTCCAACGCTGATCTTCAAAAACTGAAACAATCACAAATGCAATGTTATATTCTATAAAATGACATAATTTTGGTAATTATGAGACAATCATAATGTTTAGAAGTGTCAAATTATGTCTTTGTCTTTCAACAGATTCTTATAAATGTGTAGACACATTTGTTTCAAGTACTGTGCTACAAAATAAGATTATTCATTTAAATATTTGTAAGTTTGCATAAAGTATGATTTACATGTATTACTGTTGTGAACCCCAGGTGACTTTGCGGTAGGTTGGATGGTGGAGAAAAAGCCGCATGTTGGGACCACCATTTGTGTGCAAATACTAAGCATTCACTGACTCGCAGTGAACTTAGCAGCCTCTCCTTTTAATTGGCATGTGACTCCATGCTACACACAAAAACATAACCATATCGTGTTGTGTGTCCACTACCCACTCCCCCAACTGCACCTTACATTATACATCCATTTTGTCTTCTCTACCAACACTGTGTTTTTCCAAGTCCCTTTTTGATGTCCTTTGTGGTATCATTTGCTCTTTCTTAGTTTTTCGTGTCACTGCCTGACATGGTCTTTCTTCCTCATTTCATTTGCTTCTTCAGTGCTCAATTATTATTTCTCAGGAAAGCCTCCTTTGGCTTTACTGAGCTTCTATTTGTGTATTCTCCTACAGCCATGCACCTCTCCTTCAAAGCATCTAGCATTGTGGTAGCTTCCTATCTGCTATGTGACTATTTGATTGATCACTGTCTCCTCAAATACATCATAAATTCTATGAAATAAGATTATGACTAACTCTGCCCAAAAACAAGTCTGAACCTATATTAAGATTCTAACAAGCACTTGTTGAATATATGATTGAGTAAATAAACTCAGAACCTAGCATAAACACACCATAGCCTTTTAAAACACATTCGTCGAATGAATAAATTGAATGGATTAATTAGTGTTTCATTGTCATTCTTATAGTAACACACATAGTCTATGAGAACAGAAACTGACATATTGTCTTTGTAGTTGTAGCACCCAATACACTTGCTATGCACAAAGAAGACAAATATGATGAAGAGAAAACAAAAACCAGGTTAAAGCGAATCATTGAAAAATACTGCATTTCTGATTTACAAATGGCCAAGGTTTTATATATATATATATATTTTGTGTGTGTGTGTGTGTGTGTGTGGGTACCGGGGGTCGACTTCAGGACCTCACGCACCAGCAGGCACCCTTGCTGCTGAGAGATATCACCGGCCCTTTTTTGTATGTGGGTTCTGGGAGTCGAACTCAGGCCCTCGCGCTTGCCAGGCAGGTGCTTACGCCACTGAGCCGTCTCACCGGCCCTGGCCAAGGTTATTTTTCAATGTATTTAAAAGTTAAATTATATTTCCAGTACAATCATTTGACTTTAACGTTGAGAAGGGCAATGCTCATTAATTTTTAATTTATTATGTGCTCCAGAGAGTATAGTTAAGGGAAGGTACTTTCTATATTGTAACCAATTGGTCTGCTCAATTCTTGCTGAGCCACTGTTGTCTCACACTACTGTGTTAATCAAATGATTTGCACATAGAAATAATTACCTTCCATTTGACTTATAGTGTTTTATTATACAAGCTAGACACATCTGCATTCTTAGTATATTTACTGCCTATTTTGTAAGGTTTATAAATCCTTGACTATACATAAAAATTATCTTTGGAATTTTAGAAAGTACCTATTCTTGGATGCCATTCAAAATCTACCCAGTCCAAATATCCAGGGTTGGAACTGGAAATAATTATGGCAGTAAATCAAGAAAGTCATCTCACCCTCTTGAGGGAAAATCTTTTTATTATTCATTCAACGAATATTTTATTGACTATCAGTTATATCCTAGATATAGTCCTAAATGTAGAATTTCTCCAACTGTAATATAACTGTAATATAATAACTGTAATATACCTATAGTATATAATTCAAAGAAAGAATCATTTTGTTATAATAATCATATAGAGCTAGGCCATTATTTCTAGTAGTTATTAAGGAAAACCAGACAATCCCCATTAATGCATAAAACTGATGTAAAAGATGTATTTCATGCTTTTGTTGTATGATGAAAGATATTCTTGATAAGTATTTAAGTTTGAGATGAATACAGTGTGCTCTAGGATGTCATGCAAAGTCATGGATGAGGTGAGGTACTGTTGTAGGAGACAATATCTAAATCCTTAAAAATCCACTGGACAAGAAAGTGGGAAATTCCTCAGTGTGAAGACCATGGTTAGCTTTGAAGCAAAAACCAGAGCCTGATATTTTCAGGAAATCACATCAGCAGAAATAAGTTTGATATGCTTCTGTAAATGTTGACTGTAATTAATACACATCATTACGTCATCACATCTAGGTTTTTACTTAGGTTATTAAAGAGTAAGTCATTAGAGCTCTAAGCAACAAACTCATTTCATTCAACAAAGATTTATCAGATACCTATTACATGGCTCAGTTCTAGGCATTTGAACACACTAAATAGAATAGATAAAGATACCTGTCTTAGTGCTTTTGGTGTAACTAAAATATACTATGGAGAGGACAGAATATAAAAACTGTCTTCCAAAACAATTCTGAAACTGCTACAGCATTAAGCACTTGAAATTTTCATCTTCTTGCTTGAAGATGGTACTACATAATAACTGTAATATATCTATAGTATGTAATCCAAAGAAAGAATCATTTTATTATAATAATCATATATAGATGGGCCATTATTTCTGTAGTTATTAAGGAAAATCAGACAATTAATTCTCACTAGTGCATAAAACTGATGAAAAGTTCAAAAATTAATAGGCGACAGGAGTATTTTCAACTAACATTTTTATAGATGGGTATTTCTGGATTAAAATTCCCTTTCTGCTCATCAGTAAATAAATGAAGTGACAATTTATGCCACTGTCAAAGCAGAAATATAACTTGATATCTAAAAGTAAATCAGTCTTAGAAATAATATCACCAGTCAGTAGCTGCAAATATCCAGAGGCATCATTGGAAAGAACATGCAAAACTGTTTTCCAGATGAAAAAAACAGAAATAAATTGCAGTCTATTTATTTTTAGAAACTAAGTTTAGAAAAAAGTTCTCAAACTTTCATTTCAGACCACTCTAAGTTAATCATATTTTAATAATTCCAGTTTATTGAGTAAATAGTTAATGACACAAATCATGACTATATCAAATTCTGCATAAAACTAGATGTTATTACACACCCAATAACTCCTAGTGTAAAACTAACATTTCAATGATTTTTAACATAATGATAGTATTTTACTTTTTGCCAGCCATATGTATTTCGGTTACATTTTCCTAGTTTATTATGTTTAAAACAGTCCTTGGGTAAAAATGTGACATTTTCATACTGAAGGTAATAAGCATACATGTAACTATCATACAATCTACCAAAAGTAGAATAAGACCTGATGTTCTTTGCAATAGATGCTGATTAGAACAAGCAACAATCTTGTTAGTGTCTTTTTTACTTAATGAAACCAGGTCAGCATGACTAGAAACCCTGAAAGTCAACACATATATGTCTACCTCTTCTTAACTTAGTCAAAGGAACCAAGGTAATATCTGATGGCTTCCAGCAACTCCCCTTTAAGTCCTCCAACTCCTTTCAGGTTTTGATTTGTCCGTAAAATGGTAAGAATGATATGGCTTCCTCCACTGAACTTAAATATAGGCTGAAAAGCTACCTGAATTATAACCTCAGGATTTATTGTGGCTTTTTGATATTTTTCCTGGGGAGAAATCAAAACTGTTCACACAACTGACATTATACTTGCTGTGGTGCAGAAGCACGATTTGTGCATTTTTAGCTGCTGGGCACTGTAATTTTAAGACAAGGGTACTATATAGAAACATTGGAATACTAAAAAATGGTAAACATGTGGTCTAAAGCAAGGGTCCTGGAATAAGGCTGTCTATGTTTGAATCCTGACTCTATCTTGTTACCTTACACAAGATAATTAATTTCCCTGTTTTTAAGTTTCCTCATATATAAAATAGGTTTTTTTGATGTCAGCTTACTTCTAATATAACTGTAAGACTGAAATGAGAGTCTATATGAAAGTGTTTACAACAGAACCTCATACACAGTGAGCACACATTTGGTGTTAGATCTCACAATTGTATCTGCCTGGAGATATACGGAAAAGTTTCTCAGAGCTGTGATAGTTTATTTAAATCCTGAGTTATAAATATGAGAAAGTGTGTGCTGGATGGACAGGAAGGGAAAGATATTCCAGGAAGAGAATCCCAAGATAGGCCAAATACCTGGCTGAAATGCAGGGCAAATGGAGGCGGAACTGGAGAAATGAAGAAAACTTGGTCACACATAGGTCCTCCAGAGGGGCTACATCCAGAAGGACACTCTACATCAGGCGAAATCATTTGGACGATAGCTTTATCCTCAAAGCTAGTTAAGTATTATGAGGACTCATCAGCATTCAAGATGGAAAACTCACAGCCGCAAGTGCACTGTGCTCCACTGTCAAACTCTAGTCTAGGGATAAGCAGAGACACCACTTTCACAAATGCTTAATGGATCTTGTTCTTCTGCAGAGCCACCTAAGAGCACCAAATATGAAAATGCGCTAGAGTTCTTATTAGCCTTGTCAAGGATCGCAACTCCTGCTCTTTTTGGCAGTCGTCCTTTCAGGAAGCTGTAACTGAAAATCTGAGTGAGGAAGGAAAGCCAACTACCACACATTACACAGTCTAAGGTTCATTCCTTTCAGCCCCGATGTCGGTTTACCAGTCAGACAGAGGAAGGAAGCTTCCACTGATACTCCATGAGCTCAAGTTCTATGAATAGGGAACTTCATTTGCCTCTACAGTCCCAGGCCATTCAAGAGCAATTAAATTTGGTTAAAATAAGAAAGAAATGCCTTTTAAGAAAAAAAGAAGGTTTGAGAGGATTGCAAAAGTTGATTGTGCTAAAGCACTTTTACACAGGTTTGTTTAGGTTCTCAATTGTCAATTCGTATTTAAGCTGGTCTCTTACTCTGAAATATGATAACCTTTCTTTTCTCTGAGTTCTTTCTCCTAAATTAATAGCACTGTCTCTAATTCCATGCGCAGCAAGCAAAGAGTTTATTTTACCAGATAACAGTAGGTCTGGTGATCGGCCAATGTCTAAAGAACCACTAGCCAAGTCAGTAGTAGGCCAAAGACTGCAACTGATAAATAGATATTACTCACTAAATCACTTTAAAATTCTCTTTCATCTTCTCTACGAGCTAGTATTATTCATGTTGTCCTGACACACTGAAAGCAGAAAAAACACTTAGCTGTAAAGTAACGTTGTATTAAGGTTTTGAAGGAGGAAAAAGAAATGTTTTAGATGTATTCTAATATAGAAGGTAGTTTAAAATGGAAAAAAAAAATCCTAAGATTTGAATTAAATTGGAAGAAAAAAGTCCAAATTTAGGTAGGGCATTAGAGTATGCTGAAAGCTATGCTAAAATTGCATATTAAGTGGACTCTTAAACGAGAGCTTTTAGGAAACATAGTGACTTTTTATAACATCTGTGTATACTTTTCTTTCTTCTCTGCTAGAGAACAAAACTTCAATGGTTAAAAAAAAAGGTTTGGTTTCCTCTCACCACTCCCAGTTCAGGTCATATTTCCCCAGTATTAAATGAGGAAAGTGAAGAAGTAAAAGCAGAAATACAGAACAGCACTCAGGCCCCACTTTGTAGCTGCCTTGAATTCCTAATGATTACACCAACTGTCCTTAATTACTTCTCCAAAGGTAGGGAGGTAAGAGAAGCATATTTCTGACCCAATAAAATTCTGGCTTTTAAATAAACATAATCATTAAAAATTATGTAAAATGATGGACATTATGAATTATTTATAAAATTTCATGTATGTTTATATAAATTGTTATTCATCATTATAAAATTTCATGATATTTCTGCAAAATTGTCTTCTAGACCATAAGGAAATTATATTGCTTCTCCCTTAAAGATGGAATGACTCTTAATTTAGAAGCTATACTAGTTTTTGAAGATGGGATTTTTAGAAATAAATATTGATATATAAAATACAATTCTTCCTTTACTTCACAATTTCACATGTGAAAATAAAATTTCTCAGAGTTGTCGACAACACAATAAAATATCATGGTGGCTCATTTAAAGTGAGTACTTCTTCTAAATTAACTGTCCTTTCATTTCTGAGGTAAAAGCTATTATGTAGCTTTAGATGATTTAACAACCCAAATCAAAATTAATTAGAATTTGTGCTACTTGGTTGTTTCCTTTATTTTTCTAAAGTTGACCACTTACTGTATTTGGAAAAGGATTGTTAAAACATATCAAGCACATAATGACTTTCTGACTTATTAATAACAGCCATATAGTATATATGAGATATATATAATCAAGATTAACATGAAAAGATGAGAAACTTGACATTATTTTCCTCACTTGAATAATATATAAACATATAAATAATATATAAACATATAAAATTCATAAGAAATTGATGTATATATAAATTTCTTAGCTTCTTTAAAATTCAAAATTGGACCTGTTCCTTCATTAACAACTTTGCAGATAATAAAAAACTATGTTCATGTTCTTCGTCTTGGAATAAATATTTACAAAAAATAATTTAGAAACTCTTATCCTTTCTACTCTGATGTGGATAATCTTACTTTATACGTAGGTATATCTGCAATATATCTATAAGGAAATGATCAAAAATTCTTTCCCTGAAGTTAGAAAATTGAGGAATTTTAAATACATTCTATAACTATTTCATATCTGATTTTCTTTAAATCAGGTATTTTCACTTAACCATCTCACTAATCTAAACTCTAGCACTTTAGGTAAAATTCCATCATTCCATTCAGTCTCAGGCTTGTATTACTTACAGGCATTTCTTATCACTATAACAGATCTTCATTCTATTCTCTCAAAAAAACCTTGACTATGAGAATATTTTTATGTTTTAACGAGAAAAAGTATTTAACTAACAACTCCCTGTGCCTTAGTTTCCTGGTTAGTAAAGTGAGATAGTAGGATTGATTAGCCAATACTGTACTTCCTGGCTCTAGCATTCGGAAGAAAGGAATATCATGAAAATACCTTTTCTTCCCCTGAAAAATTTAGCTTTACATTACGAAGACACTCTCAACCAAGCTTGAATTTAATTATTATTATCATTTAATAGACAATGATAAATAAACCAGAGCTTTGATAAATTAACCAGAGTGAAATTTATCTCCAAAAACAAAATTTTTAGAAAAGAGACTACACTTTTTTGTTTAATTTGATGGAAATCAAACCCAAAAAAATATGAAATGGTATTTTCCTTGTTATATTTTATGGATAATTTAAATTGAACACCTATGAGATCCTTATATCTTTATCACAAATCAATAGAAATAAAAAATCTTAAAAAGTTAATTAAATTGTAAGCAAAGCAATCACACTGTGTAAATACATTTCTCATTTTATTATTTCAAAATTTAATTTAAAACTAGAGACCTCTTAAAGAGTAACTTTGTAAACTGTTCCTCGCTTAAATATTAATTATGAAGCAAACCAACACTTTAAGATATTAATAAATTTAATTCCAAAACTAATGGACAATTAGGCATAAGTGTTTGTTATTTATTGAATAGATACATACTACCTGAACCGAGTCTATCTGGAATTTCTCATAGGCTACCTCTTATGCTTTATGGATTCTCTATTACAAATTTGGTCAAATTTGAATTTTAAAAAAATGAAGATACAATACTAATAATCCCACCAGAGACTTCATTTGTTATCAGAAGTACATCTGATCTTTTAGCTGATTTCTAATTAAATAATCAAAGGATGAATTTGATCTCTTTGCAAGATTGGATGAGTATACATTCTGGAAGGCAGTACCATTTTACCTTCTGATCCCGGGCACTCAAAATAACACTTCTTCAGGTTCAACTACCAATTACTGACAAGTTCTGAAAACTTGATAAAATTTATCAACATTCTGCAAGACACAGTGTCAGTTTAACTGCCAAAAGCCCAATACTATTTTAATTAGTAAAAAATTCAATTAGATCTTATCTTTCTTAGTATTCAAATATAGCTAGTTCTTACCTAAACTATTACTTAAAACTCTTACAGAAAACCATGTGTCTTGACACTATCATAGTGCAATCACTAATTCTAGGTAATTCCAGGTATTACCCATAGCAAGTCATGGACTAACACACCACACACACACACACACACACACACACACGCTCACAAATATTCCATAAAGTATTGAGTTAAAACTATATGAATATTTACTAAAATACTATCTAATCTTTTTTGTGTGTGGGTACCGGGGGTCGACCTCAGGACCTCATGTGCCAGCAGGCCCGTGTGCCGCTAAGCGATATCACCGGCCCTTTTTTCATATGTGGGTTCCGGGAGTCAAACTCAGGACCTCGCGCTTGCCAGGCAGGCGCTTATGCCGCTGAGCTATCTCACCAGCCCTATCTAACCTTTTTTACTAAGTCACAGTACATAATGAAATTTTCTAATATGTACATTAATGATTCCCAAGTTAGTTTGGATTTTCAAAGTAAAATAATTGACTCCATGTGAAATCAATTTCTTTAATCCATTCTCTTCCAAGAAACTTGTGTCTAAGTTTATTATGAATGCAAAACATTTTAAGTCTTTAGTGTTGTAATTTTATATGAAAATAGGCTGCATTTTAAATTATCTTTGAGTTTAGCAACTGAACCATATCACTGCACCTCAGAGAAATCACTCTCATACTATGATGCTGGAATATAATACCTTTATTTAGAAACTTGTACAGAATCTTACTCATTCCTTCAACAAATATAAAGGCTAGTTTTAGAACTGGATACTGAGTTTATTTTACCCTATCTGATGGTTCAGCCTTTGAAGCCAGTGTTCCCGTTTTAGACATTAATACAGCATTATTTCCTTTTTTGACAGTCATTAGGTGAGAAGAATAACCACAAGAATAGGTTTAAGTAAACAGGTAGCCTCACACCAAGCAGTATTAGCACCAAGCAACTTGATAAAACAAATGGCAAAACCTTACAATATGAATATCTAAACTATCATTAACTTCCAAAACATTTAATCAGAAATGACAAGCAGACACCAAACAACATCTGATCCTTATAACTTTGCCATTTATCACATTTCTTGGCTTTGTACAGTAAGAACAGTTATTTTTCTACCATTTATTTGAGGTGGTACTGAGTTGTTTGCCAATATATCAGGTAGGTAGTTAGATTGAAAATAGAAAATTATGCATTGAAGTGTAGAAATTTGATTTTTTCTGATGCTCATAACTTTAGTAGAAGGGGAAACGTAGAAAAGAATCACAAATATCTTGTTAAATAAACCATTCAGTGAATGTGCAAGAGTGTCCCTTGAATTTATAATTTATCTGTTTTCACTGAAGAATTTCTCAGTTTCTTTTAAATAAATAGCTGCTGTTATACTATTCATGTCTACGTGTGTGAGATGCGCTCGGAAAGAACAAGTATATCCATCTTCCCTTCATCAACTGTCCTTTCCCGCTATTACTGTGGTTACAGCGAATTTAAAAGGCCTCCTTTACACTGTTGCAGATGCCTGAATTCCAAGTAATATTAGAGACCGGCAGAGGGCAGACTTGCGGACAGGACTGACCAACCCATTTGGAGACCAGGTACCAAAAAGAAAATGCAAACTTTTGATGTATTGTTTTCAAAGATTCTTATTTATCCTTGGAAATTTAGAAAAGGGTGTATCAACATAATTAAAATAACTCATTTCAAAATTCAAATATAGTCATAATGAGTACAGTATTCACCAGGAAATGCGATAGGGAAAAATCTAGCGTTGCCTGCTCTTCGGCAAGGTGAAATCCACAGGGGTCAGACCCGGTGGCAGAGTTTAGCATCCAGGAGCGCTGTCATTAGGGAAAACCCACAACTTGGCATCCAGACCCCGGGGCAGACTCAGGTTTCTGCTAAAGCCTGAGGCTTTGAGGTTGACTTTTCTTCTTTTCCTCTCCCTTCTCTGCCCTCCACCTTCCTTCCCATTCCCCAGCTTCCCTCTGCGCTCCTGACAAAGCTTGCTTTCCACTCTAAATTGCTTGGGCTCCCAGATTCAAGGCTTTCGCCTGCCAGCCGAGTCTGCAGCACCTAACGGACCGCTCCAGCCAGACGCCTTTTGGAGGAAGGGCGAGGGCCCAGGAGGGAGGAGGCAGGGGGGAGGAGTGAAGTCGCTCTCCCTCCTTGGGTACTGACAGGGCTGCAGTCTTCTGAGCAGGTCTGGTCATTGAATATTTGGTGGTGCCACGTAGGAACTTCCCTTACCTCTCTCCTCCCATCCCACGCCCCCTCCCCTTCCCCCAACCCCTATTCCTCCGCCCCCACCCCATTTGCTTGGCGACCTTCATCATTCTCCAAGAGAAATGCACGTCCAACCTGCAAGAAGAAGTGTTTGTGTGTGTATGGGAGGAGGGTGTCATAGACAGAAGCAGGGGGCTGAAACTCAGGAAAAACTGTTCCTCCTGTCTTGAATTCATTCTTTATAATCTGTGAATTTTTTTTTTTTTTTTACCAAAAATCACTTCAATATGCCACACATACGCACTCCCACACACGGTGCTCTCAATCTTCTAGATTCACTCCCCTGGTTTCTCTTATATCCCCAAAAAAGCAAAACAGTCTGTTTCTCACTTCGTTGCAGACAAAGAACTTTATCAAGGTTCATTTTATACCCTTTCTCTATATTTTCTCCTCAGCTCACCCTTAAAAAGATATCCCCATTAGTTACAACCTGAAGAAACCAAAAGATTTACTTAAAAGGCAGTCTAAGGACTGTACCTCAAACAAAAGATCTGTACAGCTGCCTTTCTGTTCAAGGTAATTTTTTTTTTTTTTAAGAGACTGAAAAGTGGGGAAGGGCATTTTCAGCCAGCCTGTGCCTGACAGATCATTCTTCCTACTACCTACCTCCTCTCCCATTATTGTCCCGCCTACATCCATCTCTGTCTCCCTCTCCAGTTTCCACTTCCAACCTGGTGGCAGCTACAATCTGGATTTTATTTAAGGGGGGGGGTAAAGAGGGAGGGAGAGGGGGAGGGGCGCAGAAAGGAGAGAGACGGACGGCAATATCCCACCTCCCCAAATCCTTTTTTTTTTTCCTTACCTCCTCTGACCTCTCTAGCGTGGAAGAGGAAAGTCAGTGCGAGGGTTGTTACGGTGAAATCCCAGAGCCACCGTTTCGTTTTCCACCTAGAGGACCACGGCTCCATCTCCGAGCCCAGCGCTCACAACTGCGAACTCAAACCAAGAAATTGCGAACGCAGACCAACTTCGTGCCTTCCCAGGTACCGCCGACGTTTGCTACACAGCCATTCGGGGAGGGAGAGGAGGTAAAACGTGAAAGGGCTGTTTCTTCTCAGTGTGATGGTTGGCTTCCTTCCTGTCTGTCCCTCGCCCCCTCCTCTCCCTCTCTGTCGGCCCCGCCGACCGGGACCCTCCGATCCGTCCTCTGCGGGGCCCTGCCTTCAGACTGAAGGTCGATGAGGGGCTTCCACCGAAAAGCTGCGAGCGCGGCGTACCCCTGAAGGCTTCATGCCGTCAGTGGGCCGGACGAGCGGCCCGCAGCCCCCTCCTCCGCCCAGGCTGCGCGCCGCCCCCGCCCCCCGTCCGCCCCGGCGAGGCTGACGGGCAGCCGAGGGTCCCACCCAATCACGCGCCGCGCGCGGCCCGGCCCGCCCCCCGCCGCCGCCCCCGAAGCTGGACCTCTGCAGGCCCAGCCCCCCGGCGCCCCGCCCGGTGTCCCCACGCCTCCCACCCTCTCTCGCCCGAGCCCCCGAGCAGCGACTGGAGGGCGGTGCGCGGGACGCGTGCTGGGCTCCTGCGCTTCGGGAATGGAAGGAAATGCAGGGCAGCCGCGGAGCGCGCGGAGTTTTCAAGGAGCTTCTGCGTCGAGCAGAAAGGGCTACTTGCGCCCTCGCACCCGTCCGCAGGCTTCGCGTTCCTCGGAGGGGGAGGGGAGGAGCCGGCGTAGGACCGGCCGCACCGCTGGAGTCCTGGGCTGGCGGCCGTAACCTTACCCTCGTGCAAAATCTGCGTGGTGCGGCAGACGTGGGACCAGCGGACTCCTTGAGCTGCCATCTCCGAAAAAAAAAAATTTATTATTTTTTTAACCCGCAAATAAGAATAGAGGTGGCATGGAGGGACCCTAGAGGTTAAAGCCTATGAGCTAATAGATGAAGTCGTGGGATATCTGAACCTGACAGGTTTGTCTCTTAAACTCTGCACTAAATTCATTCAGGAGCTTGCTCTCAAAGAGCTGAACTGTACTCTGAGGGAGGCAGAGCAAGAAATTTATAAAAGCTGACATTAAGGGGTGAGTAATTTAATTTTCCAGATGATTTTCTGTCCAGATCCCGGATGAGGGTGGCAGAGGAAGGAGAACAGGAAAGGGAAGTAACTAACAGAAGTCCCCAAGTGCCCGGGCCCATCACTTCTAGCAAGGCCTAGGCGTCAGGGGCTGAAAACATGGTCAGTGAAAGTAAAGAGGGGCAAATTTCCAAATACCCTCCACTTACCCCATCCTCAAACTAATCCTTTTACACCTGGAATTTAGATTCTCTGGTCGTTTTTTCCACATTTAAATTATTCCATCTTACTAACTCCTCGTGTTTGTTCTTAATACGTCCTAAGGTATTTGTCTCAAAGAGTTTCTGGAACAATGTCCAACAGGTTTCCACCATATATTAACTAGTCCTTAGGGATGTGTTGAATAAATTAATGCTCCCCCACACACACACACACCAAAAGCAAGTTGCCTTGGCCATGCCCTACTTTGAGTATTTAAGATGTTTAAGTGCTCAAAGTCTTTATTTTTATCAGGTACATACGTTCAGTTCGATATTTGCCACTAATCTTTAGGAACCCAATTTTCTATTAGTCATCAAAATATTCCTCATGATCCATTCACGAGATATCATCACATCTAATCTTCTTAAGGTTTAAGAGTTGTAAGAAAGGCAATCAGACTGAACTGTGTCCCACTATGGACTTGTTCAACTACAAGAATAGAGGCATATAAAATAAGGGAAGCAACTAGAAATACCTTCCATATCAATGAACTTTCTGTAAGGAAGAACCACTCCCTCATCAAGAAGTTTATCTTTTAGATCACTGGTTAAAAAAACTACTTAATGCCTCTACTGCTGCTGCCAGGATGCTTGGGATGTCTTATATCACCTGCAGAGAAATATGGCCAACTAGCTCTTCAAGCTACAAACTTAGATTGTTAACATGATTTAATAAAATTACTTAACATATTGCGTTTGAACCCAAAATGTATAGTTACAAATTAAGAACCTTGCAGGGGACCTATGAGTCACTTTACCATCTTCATTATCGTTCACAAGTAGAAAATTTGTATGTCTTTGCGGTTTTCAAACTTAATGAAAACGTGACATTTTTGTCCAATTATATAATATATATTATATATAATTTTGTTCAATTATATATGAAATTTTTAGGCTTTCTTTTAAATATAGAATAGTGAAATGAATACAACTTTTGAAATAGATATTTGTGAGGTTGCCAGAATATTAAATCAATTCAATAGTTAGAGTTACAATGCTTGCAGCAACATGTAGAGATAGTGTTTCAAATTGTTTCTTAATAGCTCTCTTGATTTTTTAAGAGTTTCATGGCCTGATACTGTTCTAGAAGGTGAGAAATGATCCAGTCAACCTAGCAGGCACTGCTTTCTGGTCACATCTCAGAACTTCTCACTCCTTGTGAAAGGGTCCTTTCAGGTAAAGAATCTTGGGTGAATAGGGTTGTTACTACCTTATACTTTCTGTACTCTGTGGTCTGAATTCCTCTGGCCATTGCCCAACTAGGCATAAACTAGGTCTGAATTAATGTCTCTGGAAGGAAACAGTAGATTCGTGATGAGGTATAATTATGTCTAACCTCTCTAGCCTGTAGCGAGCTGCCAGATCTAGAGTCTCCCAGAAACTTGCTCACGGATTTACAGATGAGCTAAAGAAAGAAAGAATAATACTAAACAAGAAAGGGTGGAGAGGAAACCCATAAAAAATTAGTTTCAGCAATGTTCACCTTTATACTGGAGAACTTCCAGTAGAATTATTTCTGGGGCCACCTTTCAACCAGTCTTTGTTATACACGGAGTTAAAATGTAATAGAATATGGCAATTTTCTTGCCACAAGTCTTTAGTTTGAAGTACAATTAGTGATATATTTTCATGTTGTCACTTTAAAAGCACTTTAAAGATATTTATTCTGCTTTATAGAAATACTTTTGATTGCAAGCCTTGCAAAAATCAGATTAAAAATAACTAAAAATGGTCATTTCCTTTGTAGCAATATTTTAAATTAATCATTTGTCCATATAGGCTTGTCACAGAAACTGAGATAATAATTTGATAATTTGAAAATGTAAATGTTTTAAACAATCTTAAGAATTCATAGCGCTTTGCTAAATATTGTGAAAAGCTTACATATCCGCCTTAATATCTTCACAAATGTTTAGGAATCAGGAGACCCAGATCCAAAACCAGTGTTTCAAATATTGAGACTTCAAGGAAGCAAAGGGAAATCGAAGACACATTACCCATAGCTGGATACCCCTAATACAAACAGTATTAAAAGATCAAAGAGAGGGTTATTTAATAATCCTCAAATTACTATAGGTAAAATTTAGAGAAAGATTAGGTAGTAAGATGTTATAAGTGATAAAGCATCTTTTTGAATTAATTGACATTCACTTCCCTTTTCACATGCTGGTATTTTATCCTATCCATTTTAAATAGATGATTGATAGATATTAATTAGACATTTTTTCCAAATTTTTTTATAATTAAAATCACAGCATAAAATTTGACTTATTGAACAAGAAATTATTAGGGAGAAGTTTCTGGCACACACCAGAAATACCCAAAATATTTGAAAGAAAGTTGCTTTTGAGTGTAATCTTTTCCTTACTGTCCCTAATGGCTGTCCTTTCTTGCCCTTTTCTGAACTTCAGGTCAATTCTTTTAATAGAGAAATGACTAAATAATTTGATATTCAATTTATAGTTTTTTTTATGACATGGGTAATAGAAATTTTTTAATAGAGTTATTCTTCTTACTTCACAGATGAACCATGGTACTGCAGAAAGTCAGGATGGAGATAAAAGAAATTTATTTCCATAGTCTAACAGAGCTCATAAAGATTCCATAATGACAACCAGCTATTTTCTTCAATTTTACTCTGAAATAATTTATAGAACTTTAGAGGAATCCAAGTTTAGCCCAATTTCCATGGTTAAACAGAATTTCAAATGAAAATTTGCTTACGTTACAATGTTAAATAAGTCAAGTTAGAGATTACAGATCCTCCTGTTTAAAAAGACCTCATGTAAAATCAAATTTAAATGAACCCTACACTAACAAGGAATATAGCCTGCTACATTGTACATATCTCTCTAAAATATCCTTTAGTTAGTTCTTACAGTAAGGTATAAGGATTCCTTTGAATAACTTTCCAAACAAAAATAGAAGGGAAGAAGAGAAAATAGAATGACTCAAGGTAAAAACGGGGTGTTGTTTTGCTTTTTTTGTTTTTTTTCTGGGGCGAATGGGGGTGGTTGGTAAAGAGATTTCTGTTCCCTGTATCTTTTTCTGTTGTTATATTGAGTAGGTTTGGCACTTAATAAGTTCTTGGGAGGTCTTCAGAATAAGTATGTCCTCAAAAATATAAAATGACTTCTTACATAGTGGTACAGGACCACACCAACATCTTCATTAGTAGAGGTAGAACTATAGGTTTTAAACAATTTAGTGAACCATATGCCTTAGTAAAGGGAGGTACCACATTAATAACATATAACAATATTGTCTTACATATATGATGTTCCAGCTTTCACTTAAGGAATATTGTATTGATTCACACTGGTCTTTCTTAATAAAAAAGTTTGAGAAAGGTAAGATTATTAGTTTCTATAAAGGGGCCATGTACTCCTAAGAATTTGCTCATAACAATTTCATATATTTAAAAAACTTAATTTTGGTAGTAAAATGATAATATGCAAATAATTTTATTTTGACACTATTTCATAACAAATAACAAAAGATAACAAGATGAGAAATACATTATTGCACTTTCCAAAATAACTAAGATCTTTACACTCTCTCTTTCATGCCATCTCAGGCTGATCCATACCAATGTCATTTGGCAGTATGTTTGACTTATAATAAATATTATTTCCATATAAACACATGATTGGTTTGTGTGTCTACCATTTAAACCAACTCATTTAATTCTGAAAGAAAATTCATGTGTCTCAAAAATGTGAACATTCACACAAAGCAGATTTTTTGTGTGTGTGTGGGTACCGGGGGTCAAACTTAGGACCTCGCGCGCCAGGAGGCACCCGTGCCGCTGAGCGATATCACTGGCCCTTTTTTCGTATGTGGATTCTGGGAGTTGAACTCGGGACCTCGCGCCTGCCAGGCAGGTGCTTATGCCACTGAGCTATCTCACCAGCCCCAGCAGATTTTTGAATCATACAATATTTCTGTTTTTCAAATGTGATAGTCATATATTCCAAAGCAAATGCTAAATATAAGATATAAAGTTGATAAATATGGTTAAATAGTATAATAGATCTAATATTTAAAACATCTATCTTGAATAACTTCAACTTAAATTGTTCTTCAGCTTCTCAATATTTAATAATCTACCTTCCTAATATTATATTCTCTGCCAGTCCTAGAATGGTTGAATCATTGCACATTCAAATGTCAAAGAAACAATAGACAATACTTCAAAAGTTTTCACAATCTACAAAGATTAGGAAACCACATATGAATAAAAATGATTGCAAAACAACCAATATTTAATATAAAAGTCATTTTGTTAAAAACAAAATGCATTTACCACTGTGGTGTTATTTTTTATTTAAAATACATTATTTTTTGATAGTCTTCATGTAATCATCAAGAGGTAGGAGTGTGGCAACTCTACCAGTTTAATTTTAAAGTTGAGGTCCGGGACATTCAAAGTTCAAACTAGTAATATAGAAACAGATGGAATATGTGAAAAATATTTGTGTTTGAACATTTCCACTGCTATAATTAATTCTGTCCTTGTAATGAGGTAGTTTTAAAATACATGTCTTTATGTTAACTATGAAAAGGAATGATACCCTTAATACTATACATTTTCAAATATGGAAAAGTAATGTCAGAACTGTTTAGAGCCTTGAAATTATCTATAATTTAGTGAAAGAGTTACATCAATGGATATGTTTCTATGAAGAAAAGCATCCTGTTTTCTAAAAATAAATAATGATTAATGATTTTTATCCCAGTAGCAATCCTCAGGTTTCACTCTTTCCTGGGATTTTAAAATCATTTTTAATTTGTGTGCTTCTGTAAAGACAAAACATTATCAACCAAGCTATTATATACTTTCTAAGAAGGAAAAGAAAAAAAGAGAAAAAGGAATGAAATGTGTAATGTTTTAAAAAGAAGAAATATAATCATCTTCATGTCAATATTTTGTAAATGCCTACATCTTCAAAGTCACAAATTCTGTGCAAAAACTTCTAAGCCAGAACATAAAACTTTGAGGTAGAAGATATATCAATGATTAGATAACTACTTCCTTCAATACTATAAATCAATTGAGAGAAAAAATACTTAGTCTGTACTGGATATTCAGTGTACTGGTTACCCCTCTTCAATGTGTTCCATATGATTTTGTTGACATTTACCTTAATTGCTTACTTTAATTCTGTTTTGAAACACAAAACAGCTAATTCAAGTGATTTGTTCCCATTATTTAAAAACATCAGCTATTTGGATATGAATTACTGTGTTCCTAAGATCCCAAGCATGGATTGGAACGCTAAGATACTACTGGCAATACCATTGAACTTCTGCCAACCAACAAGGAGAGTAAACACCCAGAATACCTGTGGAGCTAGGCTTTAGAGCTGTGGACAATAAAGAGAAAATTTGACATGCTCCGTTCAGTGCAGTTTACTGGAATATTTATCTAAATCAGAATTCAAAACTTCAGAAAGGATGATTCTGTCAACACTGGTTCAAATCTCTTTGGCATATCCACAGTCATGACAATAAGGATTCTGCATAATTTGTGCCTACGTTTATGAGAGCTTTGATTTTGACAAACAATAACCACTGGTTCCTGAATTTCCACTGCCTGTTATTTCTGAAGCAATAATTCTGAAGCAGAATTTCTGGAGAAATTTTGATAAATGAGCAAGAATGGAAAGAAGAAAATATCAAGGAATTCACATTAAGATTTCAAATTTTGGAGTTATAAATAACCCAAAGATTTTTTATTTCATATGTTAAAACATTCATATTTTAGAAACAACAAAAATAGTATCATGATTTAGTCTCAAAAACATGTTATGGAAATAGTGATTTCAAGAATGCTTGGACCCACAGGCTGGTCCCTGCCCAACTCTACAACTATGGACTTGACACCTCAGTTCAGCCACCACAAATTTGAAGCTGGCTCTGCATTGTTTCCCCTCTGCATGGGACAGCAGAAGTGCCAGTCAAGCAATAGACCTGTTTCCAGACAAGGCAAAAGTCTGGAATAGGAGACTCAACATGGGCTGACTAGAGGAAGAGTCATGTCCTAGAAGCTGAGGAAAGATCCACTGAGAAGGAATGATCTGGAAGATCCAACATGGCTGAGTAGAGGAAGAGCCATGTCAGAGAGACTCAGAGAATGTCAACAAGAAGCACAGAAGAGATAAGACAAGACAGCAGAGCAATGAGTTCCAGCAGCTCGGTTTCTCCAGGACAAAGTGTCTGAAGTCTGGCAGACAGAAGCTTGAAAAGGAACTGACGTGAGAGGAGGGTACATAGGAACAAGGAGAGAACTGACAGAGGATAACAAAATAGGACTAAGTAATACAGAAGAGGTGCCCCACACTGCAGAGGAGAAACCTTGGTGCAGGCTGCAGACAGCGGCTTGTGGGCTGCCAACCAGGAGGCACAGTGAAATAACTTTGCTGCTCTCAGAGAACTCTCACTCCAATCTTATGCAGTTGGAGACAGCAGGAAGAACATGAGTCTCTAATTCCTGAATGACCTTTCAGTGGTAACAGGTGGGGGGTGTCTGCATCACAAGTGCCCCAGGACATAGCCACACAGTGCAGTCACAGGCCTGGAAGCACTTTGGGAAAGGGCTGGGAGTTTGAATTTCAATCACAGAGCAGGCCTCTGGTGGCTTCATACTGACAAGGTCCCAGAGTTGATGAGGAAAAATAGTAACTGGAGACTGGCAGTTGGAGAGCAGATTGGGGTGAGTCCTGCTGAAAAGCAGGGATTGATGACACAGAACCAAGACATATGATCAGGCAGATTCAGCTGTGTTCCAGCACTAAAGGGAGACCCTAAACAGGGGTGTATATCAATTTGCCCTGATATACACCATTGAAATGGTCTAGCCTGTTACTGTTGCAGTTGAATAAGTTGCATAGGAATAATCTTGACTCAGTGGACAGTTCAATACCCTAAGGGCATCATGGGTGGTTAACAGATGTCCTTACAGTATTTTTCTAAAGAAAATGTGTACTTTAGCATAATGGTAGCCAGCTGTGCATTTCAAAACTGCGCTGGGTGAATACAGGAAGCAATCTCTGTGTTCATCCACTTGGAATGACAAATAGAATCGTGTATGCAAATGTGTCGAACTATCAACAGGTGAGTTTTACCCATGTTATGCACTGTGTTACATTTTTGTGTATTTATAATTTGTTTTAGTAAATTTTTTCTTTTGATTTTTCTTGTAGAATTAACCCAATGCAATACAATGTCATATGAAAATACACTTTTACAACTTTGGGAGGAGGTTGAAAGTGAGTCATCAGGTGATTCAGCTACCAATGAGGCTTGGATCATGTAACCCAAAGAAGTTGTGACAGTGAAATGGAGCAAGATAGGATAGAGAAGTACAGAATGAAGACCTTGATTCAGATGAGGAAGAAAAGAGTAATGTAAATAAATATTTGATTAGTCAAAGTGCTACAGAATGGTCATGGATACCTGAAATATCCAAAGTTAGAACTAGGTCAGAAAATGTTTTTAGGTTCTTCCCAGGGGTGAAACCGGTGCCAGTACTGTAATTCAATGTTGGAAATGGTTTGTAATGGACAATAAGCTACAAGATCTTTGGAAATACACTAATAATGAAATATAAGTAAAACATTTATATGCATCAATAGTAATACATAAAAATATATTTATCCTGACACCTCACTAGCTGAACTAAAAGCCTTCATAGCAGGACTTTATCATGCTAATCATCAGAATTTAAAGGATTTAGAGAGATGTGATAGATGTGGTGTTGAGACTTTTGGAACAATAATGACACTCAAGAGATTTAGTTTTCTTCAAAATTGCCTCCATTTTGATGACAAAAGGGACCCCCAAGGAAGAAAATATCAGACAATTTGGCTATTCACTCAGTTTTTGAAAGCTTTGTTTCAAACTGTCAAGCAATTTTTATGCTGTCCAAATACATTACAATTGATGAACAACTTGGATCATTTCATGGCTGTTGAAGCTTTCAGCAATATATGCCAAATAAACTTTCCACATATGGTATAAAAATATATGCCCTGGCAGGTGCAAAAACATTTTACACCTCGAATTTAGAAATTTATCCTGGACCTCAGCTGCCAGGTCTTTATTCATGCAGTAATAAAGCATAAGACATTGTGAACAGACTTGTTGCACCTATTTCAAAAAGTAACCCAAATGTCACATTTAACAATTATTTCCCTGGTTGCCCATTGATGTTACATTTGCTAAAAGAACACCAGTTGACAGCACAAGAACTATGCACAAGAACAAAGTGGACATTCCTAAAGAATGTTGCAAGTTCACAATAGAAAAATATATGGTACAATCTTTGGGTTTCAGAAAGATATAACATTGACTTCTTATATGGTGAAGAAAAACAAAGTAGCATTGATACTGTTAACATTACACTATGATAATAAGATTGATAGTGAAGCTGGGTGTGGTGGTGCACACCTGTAATCCCAGCACTTTGGAGGACTGAGGCAGGAGGATCCTGTGAGTTCAAGGTCAGCCTGTGCTACATAGTGAATTCAAGGCTAGACTGGACTATGTAGAGAGACCATCTCAAAACAAACAAACAAACAAGGGAAAGACTGAATCTTCAACACAAATGGATCCAAAAATGGTCACATTTTACAACAAAGTCAAAGGCAGAATAGATGTTGTTGACCAGTTATGCAGTAACTATGATATCACTCAAAACACAAAGATTTGGCCAATGGTTATGTTTCACTAAATCTGAAACATGTCAGGAAAAAATAGCTTCATAGTTTACAAAGAAAATAACAAGCACAAAATATCATGGAGAAATTTTCTTATAGGACTGGAACTGGAATTGATAAATGATCAATTACAACAGAGGAAGAACAATATGTATCTGCCAAAACTCTGCAAAATAATTCTGGAGCAGACTGAACAGACAGGGAAGACATCACAAGAGCCTCCTAAGAAAATAGAAGACCGGAAAGATGTGAAGAGTGTCCTATCAATAAAAGGGAAAGAAAACACATGTGCTATCAGTGTAAGCAATACTTGTGTAGGGAACATGTAGTTTTCACACATAGGTGTGATAATTCAAGTAAATATTATTTTTGTGGTAGAGTTTTATTCATATTTTCATTGTAGTTCACATGGGAATTTATTTCTGTTGTTACTATTTAGATTTAGTAAGCAAACAGTTGATGTAGAAAATGATGTTTGTTCTAAACAGTACATATTTGATATTTTATTTTATTGATACTTCATTTTTCTGCTAAGTGCATATTGTTTAATGGGAACCTCCTGACAAAACAGGAAGATGAGAGGTGACAAGTATGACATGCCAAAAAAGATAGGAAAGCAAAACACATGTGCTGTCAAGGTAAGCAATACTTCTGTATGGAACATGCTGTTTGCATGTGTGAAGACTACCTTAGATGTGATAATTCAAGTAAAGATTATTTTTGAGATAGTTTTATTTCTATTTTCATTGTAGTTCACATAGAAAATTATTTCTGCTTTTAATTTTTTGATTGTGTAAGCAAGTAAACAGTTGATGTTGAAAATGTTGATGCTTATTCTAAACACTCATTATATATTTGATATTTTGTGTTATTGATATTTTATTTTCCTTCTAAGTGCACATTGTATAATGTAATAGAAAGCTCCTGACAAAGGAGGAAGACAAAAGAGGTGACAAGTAAGTCCTGCCAAAAAGGAAAGGAAAGCTAAGTACATGTGCTGTCAGTATGACACTTGAGAATGGAACGTGCTGTTTTCATATGTGAAGACTGCCTTAGGTGTGATAATTGAAGCAAAGATTATTTATGTGGTAAAGTTTTGTTTCTATTTTCATTTTAGTTTACATAGGAATCTATTTCTGCTGTTACTTACTAGATTTTTTTATGTAGATAAATTTGTTATTAAAAATTGATGTTTATTTTAAACACTCATTACATATTAAAAATTTAATATTTTGTTTTCCTTTTAGGTACACATTGTTTAATATGATAAAACTCATAAAATTAAAACTAATAATTCATCAATAAAGATACTCCTAATATATAAGTGTGGGCATTATACACCCTCCATAATATGCCTTTCAAAAAATTTAACATGATGCCCCTATTAATGCCAGTGAATGTGTCTGTTGAATCCACTGTCACATCCAGGAAGAGGGACAGCAAGAGATCCTAGCCCTAGAACTCAGACTGGGTCAAACTGCAAAAATGCCTGCTACCTGGCAGAAAGAGGTCCTGAGTCTGAATTAACTCCAGTTTTGCAGTGGAGGGATCATAGAGTAATTGGGGTGGGAACACTCAGACTACACTGCAAAGAAGCTACTTGGGAATCACATACGCAATGGCTCATTGGAATATCCAATCTGTGTTCCCAACAGTATCTTATTGGTTTCAATTTGTGCATATTTTTTGAGTTATTTAATAAAAAGTGGTTATGTTCTTTTATCATTTCATGTGTATATTAGGTGGTTACTCTTGTATATTTGTGCTTTCATTGGCTCTGATTTAATAGGGGTCTAGGTTCTCTCCCTTGTCTAGAGAATAGACAATGAGGGGAAGAGTAACTGTGAGGACTAACATATAGAAATGTAGTAAGATTGAATCTGTGGATGCTGTTATAAATGGAAGTAATTCTTGTGGCAAAACATAGGGACAGATTTGAAATCACTTAAGCTAAATAACAGAAGGAGTATATAATAGAACTGGACATACAAAGCTGAGAAATATTCATGGGGAGGCAACACCCTACTAAAAAGCTCCATATAACCACATACTCTCCTCACATTTCTACTTCCCAACCTGCAGTAACCCACCCCCAAAAAAGGGAGAAAAAGGAGGAGGATACATATAATTAAAAAGATCAGATAGGTAGATAGATAGATAGATCAAATAAATACAGATACAAGTAGGAGAATGGGGAAACAAGGAAATAAAAGCTCTCCTAAGCCTCTCAGCTTCCCCAAGACAGACCAAGGGGTTACAGAGGGAGAAGAAAATAAATACCAGATTGCAGAAGTTTATGAAAAGTTCTTAGAAAGGATGAAAAAAATAGATGTCTTCAAAAAGGAAATGAACCAAGAGTTTACAGCAATTACCATCAATATACCCATGGTAAATTTCAGGGAAGTAAGTAGAAAACTGGATGAGCTAACCAAAACAGCCCAAACTTTGAAAGACACATTCATTAAGAGTATGGAATCCTCAAAAAGATGTCACACAAAAATACCTAAAATAAAAAACATCACAGAATTCATACATCCTATAAATGACCAATGTGAAGACAAAGTGTCTGATATTGAGCACAAAATAGTGAATCATGATAAAGAGCACAAAGAAGCCAAAAAGAAAATAAGAGAATAAGAGAAGATTACCCAGCAGCTACTAGATGACAAGAAGAATCCAAGGCTAATTGAAATTAGAGAAAATCTAGATGATTGTATAGATGGATTCACCAACATGCTTACAGAAAGTATGGAAGAAAACCTCCTAAATGTAAGAAAAGATATTTGAAATGCAAGTAACTGATGCTTATAGAACTCTGAATAATTATGATGAAAGGAAAAGTTCACCAAGGCATATTTTCATTAAATTCACAGATATTCAGCAAAAAAAAAAACACAGAATTTTAAAGTCAGCCAAAGAAAAACAAAACACCACATATAAAGGTAAACCAATTAGAATCACCACAGACTTCTCTGCACAAATCCTAAAGGCCAGAAGAGTTGGAGTGAAGTATTTCAAACCCTAAGAGCAAATAACTTCCAACCCAGCTTAACTGACCTAGCAAAGCTATCCTTCAAAATAGATGGAGAGATAATGAAAGGACCAACTCAGAAAATATATGAATGATAAACCAGCCCTAGAGAAAATACCCAAGAATATTCTCAACAGAAACAATGGATTGGACACTCCTAAAAACAGAGAGGAAACTAGTGTTGTCAATGGATAAACAACAACAAAAAACACCAGGAAAAGTAAAAGAAATAATATACCAACAGATAAAGTAGGGAATGATAGTAAATAGCTAACACATCTCAGTAATATCACTCAATGTTAATCGCCTCAACTCTCCAATCAAAAGGCACACACTGGCAGATTGGATCAACAGACAGAATCCAACAATTTTTTGGATTCAAGAAACTTATCTAGTCCAAAAAGATATTCAAAGACTAAAAATTAAAGGATGAAAGACAACATTCTATGCACCAGACCCCCAAAACCAGCAGGGGTAGCAATTCTAATATCAGACATTGTAAACTTCAAGTTAAAATGGATTAGAAGAGACAAAGAAAATCATTACATACTAGTTAAAGGAACAATCCAACAAGAAGTGATAACAATAAACATATATACACCAAATACTGGAGCACTTATCTTCATAAAACAAAAACTGCTGAAATGAAAAGATCAAATAAACATTAACACAATCCTAGTAGGAGATTTTAACACCCCATTTTTGCAAAGAAACAGATTAACTAAACAAAAAACCAATAAAGAAATTTTCTAGCTGAGCCACACCATTGAAAATATGAACTTAATAGATAAATGCAGAGTAATCTACTCCTCTACAATAGAGTGTACATTCTTTTCAGCAGCACATGGTATTTTTTCCAAAATAGATCACATAGTATTCCACAAATCCTGCTTAAGTAAATGTAAAAGAACTGAAATCATCCCATGCACACTATCCAGCCACTGTGCAAAGAAAATAGAAGAAATTTTGGAAAAGGAAAATATCCTGGAAAATTAACAACTTACTCCTAAACAATGAATAGGACACATACTGAATCAAAACAGAAATTTAATTTTTTCTGGAAGTTAATGATAATAACTATACAACTCAATGAAACTTATGCGTCACTGTGAAAGCAGTTCTAAGATGGAAATTCATCACAATCAATGCTCACATTAGAAAAACATATCAGGCTCAAATAAATAACCTTATGAGAAATCTTAGGATTTTTAGGAAATAAAAACAAACCAGCCCCAAACAGAAATTAAAGAGGGAAATTATAAAGATGAAAGCAGAAATCAATAAAATTGAGACTAAAAAACTGTAAAAAAAATATCAATGAATCAAACAGCTAGCTCTTCAAAAGGATAAATAAAATAGATGAACACTTAGGAAGTCTCACCAAGAGAAAAAGACTCATATCCAATTAGAAATGACAAGGGTGAAATCACAACAGACTGTTGAAATCCAGAAGATAGTAACTACTTTGAAAAACTATATTCAAAAAATTTAGCAAATTTTGAAGAAATGGACAGATTCCTAAATACATGCAAACTACCAAAACTAATCCAAGAAGACATAAATATGACTAATAACCCAGTAATAAGCAATGAAATTGACTCAGTAATAAAGAATCTACCAACTAAAAAAAGCCCAGGACCTGATTCACAGCTGAATTCTACAAAACCTTTAAGGCATTTATATCACTAATGCTCCAAGCTCTTCAAAGAAATTGAAAGGGATAGAGTGCTCCCACATTATTTATGGAGCCCAGTATCACCCTGATCCCAAAAGGAAATGAAGACCCAACTAAAAAGAGAACTATAGGCCAATCTCTTTAATGAACATAGATGTAAATATCCTCAATAAGATATTAACAAACAGAATATAGAGCATTATCAAAAAGATCATATATCATGATCAAGTAGGCTTCATCCCAGAGATGCAAAGATGATTCAGTGTACATAATTCTATAAATGCAGTACAACACCAAAACAGGAGAAATGTCAAAAGCCACATGGTCATATCAATAGATGTAGAAAAGGCTTTTGATAAAATCCAACACTCCTTCATGATAAAAACCCTGAAGGAAACAGGCATAGAAGGACCATACTTGAATATGATGAAGGCTATTTATGACAAACCAATAGCCAGCATCATACTAAATGGAGAAAAAACTAAAAAAACTTCCCCCTAAAATCAGGAACAAGTCAAGGATGTCCACTATCACCTCTGCTATTCAATATGGTGCTTGAAATATTAGCCAGAGCAATAAAGCAAGAGAAAGAAATAAGTGGGACACATACAGGAAAGGAATAACTCAAATTATCATTATTTGCAGATGACATGATAGTCTACATAGGAGACCCAAAGAAGTCCACCCCAAACACTTACAATTAATAACAAAATTCAGCAAAGTAGTAGGATAAAAAATCACCACATAAAAAACATTAACATTTGTGTATACCAACAATGCACATCATGAGAAGGAAATTCTGAAAAAAATACCATTTATATTCACTTCAAGAAAAATGAAATATCTAGGAATTAACCTAACCAAGGAAGTGAAAGAGCTCTAGAAAGAAAACTACAGTACTCTGAAGAAAGAGATTAAAGAGGAAATCAGAAAATGGAAACATGTCCCTTCCTGGATAGGCAGAAATATTATTGCCAAAATGGCCATGCTTCCAAAATTGTTGTACAGATTCAATGCAGTCTCAGTCAAAATATCAAAAGCATATTTTACAGATCTAGAGAAAATAAGCCTAAAATTCATATAGAACAAGAAGAGACCCCAAATAGCAAAGTAATTTTGGGCGATAGGAGCAAATCAGGCAGCATAGCAATACCAGACTTATACTACAAAGCAATAGTGATAAAAACAGCATGGTACTGGAACAAAAACAGATATGTGGATCAATGGAATAGAATAGAGGATATAGATACCTCCCCAGACATATTCAAGTGTTTGATCTTTGACAAAGTGTCCAAAAACATATTGGAGGAAAGATAGCCTATTCAACAAATGGTGCCAGGAAAACTGAGTATCTGTTTGCAGAAGAATGAAACTGGACCTTTATCTCTCACAATATACTAAATTAAAATCAAAGTGAATCAAAGATCTAAGCAATAAAACAGAAACATTAAACCTTCTGAAATATAAAATAGGTAGAACACCTGAAGATGTAAGAAAGGATTCTCTAAACAGAACCTCAATTGCACAAGAAATAACAGCAAGAATCAACAAGTGGGATTATATCAGACTGAAAATCTCCTGCACAGCAAAAGAGTCAATCAGTAGAGTGAAGAGAAAACCTACAAAATGGGGAAAAAAATTTACCAGCTACTCCTCAGAGGACTAATAACTATAACTAGAATATACAAAGAACTCATAAAAATAAAAAAATAAATAAACCACCTAAAATTAAAGACTCAGTCAAGAAATGGGCTAGAGAAATGAACAGCCATTTCACAGAGGAAGAAATTCAAATGGTTAACAAATATATGAAAATATGTTCAACATTTTTGGCTATTAGAGAAATGGTAATTAAAACAATGTTAAGATTCCATCTTACTTTGGAAAGAATGGCAATCATTAGGAAGTCAAACAATAACAAATGCTGGTATGGCTGTGGTGAAAAAGGAACTCTTCTTCATTGTTGGTGGAATACAAACTAGTACAACCATTATAGAAATCAGTATGGAGCTTTTTCAAAGAACTGAAATTAGAAATTCCATGTGACCCAGCTATTGCTCTGCAAAATATCTTCCCCAAAAAGCTTAAGACATTATACTACAGTGATACATACTTACCAATATTTAAAGCACCACAATTCATTACCCCTAAATCCTGGAAAAAACTTGTATACCCATCAACAGACAAATGGATGAAGAAAATGTGGTATCTATATATAATGGAATACTACTCTGCTATAAAGAATGACAAATTTGAGGCAGTTGTTGGAAAATCAATGCACCTGGAAAATATAATATTGACTAAAATAGATCAGACACACAAGCTTAAATACTGTATGGTATCCTTCATTTGAGTGAGGCAAAGTACATACAAAGAAAATGATAAAGGATAGATATAATGGGACACAGGGATAGATATTATTGTTCCAAGGGAACAAGGACAAAGAGTGAGGAGGAGAAAAGGAAATGAGAGGCATAAAGATGTGCCATGGACAGGAGCCTAATAACTGCAATCAATGTAGACATTATATGCCATAAATTGACAAATAATATCAACAATTATGAAAAAGATGATAGGGCAACTAGAGGAGGAGGAGGGGGGAGGGGAAGTAAGGGAAAGAGAATTGGAAAAAAAGCAAGGTGTAATATGTACATGTAACCATTCCCCAAGATGATTGTTAACTGTATTTGTATGAATTACCAAAGCTGAATCAAGAAGATTTAAAAATCCTAAATAAACCAATATCAGCCAATGAAATTGAAGATGTAATTAAAAACCTCCCAACAAAGAAAAGCCCAGGCCCTGATGGATTCACTGCCGAATTCTACAAGAAATTTAGAGAAGACCTAACACCCCTACTTCTCAAACTTTTCAATGAAATTGAAAGGGAAGCAATACTCCCAAATTCATTCCTGGAAGCAAGCATTACCCTGATACCAAAACCAGAGAAGGACCCAACTAAGAAAGAGAACTACTGGCCAATCTCCCTAATGAACATAGATGCAAAAATCCTTAATAAGATACTGGCAAACAGAATCCAACAAATCATCAAGAAGATTATACACCATGACCAAGTTGGATTCATCCCAGGGATGCAGGGATGGTTCAACATACGTAAATCAATAAATGTAATACAGCATATTAACAGAACCAAAGACAAAAATCACATGATCATCTCAATAGATGCAGAAAAAGCTTTTGACAAAGTCCAGCACCTTTTCATGATAAAAACCCTACAGAAAATTGGAATAGAGGGTCTTTATCTCAATCTGGTAAAAGCTATCTATGACAAACCAACAGCCAATATTATACTAAATGGCCAAAAACTGAAAGCCTTCCCTCTAAAATCAGGAACAAGACAAGGATGTCCACTGTCCCCACTCTTATTCAACATAGTTCTGGAAACTTTAGCCAGAGCGATTAGACAAGAGAAAGAAATAAAAGGAATAATGATTGGAAAGGAAGAAGTTAAATTATCATTATTTGCAGATGACATGATACTCTACACAGAAGACCCCAAAAACTCCACTAAAAAACTGCTAGATTTAATAAGCAAATTCAGTAGTGTAGCTGGATACAAAGTCAATACTCAAAAGTCAATAGCCTTCCTGTACACAAATAACAAACTTACTGAAAGAGAAATTAGGGAAACAATACCTTTCACAATAACATCCAAAAAAATGAAATACCTAGGAATCAACCTCACGAAGGATGTAAAAGACCTCTATACTGAAAACTACAGTACTCTGAAAAAGGAGATTGAAGAGGATATCAGAAAATGGAAAGATATCCCTTGCTCCTGGATAGGAAGAACCAATATAGTGAAAATGGCCATACTTCCAAAATTGTTATACAGATTTAATGCAATTCCAATCAAAATTCCAACAGCATATCTCACAGAATTAGAGAAAACAATCCTAAAATTCATTTGGAATCAGAAGAGACCTAGAATAGCAAAGGCAATTCTGGGCAACAAAGGCAAGGCAGGGGGCATCACAATCCCCGACTTGAAATTATACTATAAAGCTACTGTGATAAAAACAGTGTGGTACTGGCAAAAAAACAGACCTGAAGATCAATGGAACAGATTAGAAGATGCTGAAACAACCCCAGACATACTAAGCCACCTTATCTTTGACAAAGGTGCCAAACACATTCGCTGGAAGAAAGATAGTCTCTTTAATAAATGGTGCTGGAAAAACTGGCTCTACACATGCCGAAGATTAAAACTAGATCCATATCTTTCACCATGCACTAAACTAAATTCAAAATGGATCAGAGATCTAAATATTAAAACAGAAACATTAAATCTGCTGGAAGGTAGGATAGGTAAAACCCTTGGAGACATTGGTGTAGGCAAAGACTTTATGAATAAAAACTCAACCGCACGGGAACTATCCCAAAGAATCAATAACTGGGATCTCATCTTATTAAAAAGCTTTTGCACAGCAAGAGAAACCACCAACAGAGTGAAGAGACAACCCACAATGTGGGAAAAAATGTTTGCCAGCTGTTCCTCAGACAAAGGATTACTATTGAGAACATATAAAGAACTCAAAAAAATCAGACCTCCCAAATTTAAAGACCCACTCCAAAAATGGGCATCTGAGATGAATACACATTTCTCAGATGAAGAAATACTAATGGCAAACAAATATACAAAAAAATGTGCAACATCACTAGTCATTCGAGAGATGCAAATTAAAACAACACTGAGATACCATCTCACCCCAGAAAGAATGGCTACTATTAAGAAATCAACTAATAACAAATGCTGGAGGGGCTGTGGGGAAAAAGGAACCCTTCTTCACTGTTGGTGGGAGTGTCGACTGGTACAGCCACTGTGGAAGTCAGTGTGGAGATTCCTCAGAAAACTAGGGTTGGAGGTCCCATTTGACCCAGCTACTCCCCTTCTGGGCATCTTCCCAGAAGAATTAAAAACATCGTACCACAGCGATATATGTGCACCCATGTTTATAGCAGCACAATTTGTAATAGCCAGATCTTGGAAACAACCCAAATGCCCATCAACTGAGGAATGGATAAGAAAGATGTGGTATTTTTATACAATGGAGTACTATTCAGCCATAAAGAAGGATAAACTGGAGACTTTTATAGGTAAATGGATGCAACTCGAGAAAATACTCATAAGTGAAATAAACCAGAAGCACATGTGTAAGCATCGTATTGTCTCTCTAGTATGAGAAACTGAAAGAGTAAATAAGATCCAAAATGTACAATAGATATGGTGAATCAAAAAGAAACTGGTCAAAAGGAAAGAGAGACTGGAATAGGGAAAAGAAAGAAGGGAAAGGGAAAAAAAATTGTATATATATATATATAAGATGGTTAAGATAAATACACTACCATTTTTACTTAGTTCATTGAAGAGTAAGGTTTGTGCCAATAATGTTTGGACAATTGAATGCTAATGTCTGGTGTCCTGAATAACTAACTTAAAGATAGTAATACGTAATGTATTAACCATTGTTACCCTCCTATTATGTTGGTTTGAAAATTTGTTCTTCTTTTGATTTGTTTTGTTTTTTCTTCTCTTTAAAAAAAAAAAAAAAGATTCATAAATATGTGAATATGACATAGGCCTAAATCCTAGAAATTTAGCTGTCTTCCAGAAAAGAAAAAAAGAAACTATTAATAAGTTATTTAATTACCTAGGAAAAATGTCACTTTCTGTAAGAGACAATTTGCAAGCAATTTTTTAAAAATTTCCATTATTTAGTAATGCCTTAACTACAATTTTCTTTGGAATTATAGCAAATAAAAATTAATAATGTGATGTTTGAAACATTTTCACCACATTCATACACATAAACTATACACAAACACATGTAAAACAGTTACTTTCTACTATAAATAAATAACAATAATACTCAAACAGTCAGAAATTTGATGGTACATATTATTGTGTTTGGAATAAATGTAAAGAGGATTTTTTAAAAGTTTCTAACTATGGGAAATAAATAATATTTGTTACTTTTTAAAAATCCAGGTTCATTCTCTATTTCACCTAACTTTTTAGCATTATGTATTTCTAGAGAATATCCAGAAGGAATGTGTTTCTAGACCACTATTTGCATTTTTTTATTTCATTTACAATCCAGATTTATTGCTAAGACATTTTTCTGAATCTTGAATTGCTAGAGAATTTTATTTTTCAAAATCTTAGGTGTTGGAAGATAAAAGGTTGTTTTTAAGAAAAGTAATCAGCCTTGGAAAAATTGCAGCTTTCATGGACAAATGCTTGGACAGTGGCAGAAAAACATGAGGAAACAGTGCATAGAAACAAAATAAGGTGCTGGTAACAGTCTATATAATGAGAAATGCTAAAGAAAGAGAAAAGTGCCTAAAAATGTTTTAAGAAGAGCTGATCCATGATACATTTTCTTAAATACCCTTATTTTCCTGATTCGAGGAGAAACATTTAGTTGCTAAGTATTTTGGCCCTATTAAAACCTGGTACTTTTCTACTGAAGTGAGGCACCTTTGACTTAAAGTGCTGAGGATGGACAATAAAATATAAAAGTTACCCTTTAGCACAGCAATCCTCAATCTTTTTGACACCAGGGGACCGTTTCATAGAAAACAATTTTTCCACAGATGGTGTGGGAATGAGGGTGATTTTGAGATGATTCAAATAAGAAAGCAATGTAGATCCTTCATATTGGCAGTTCACAGTTGGGTTCACAATCCTGCGGAGATCTAATGCCAGAAGCTGATTGGACAGGAGGCAGAGCTCAGGCAGTAGTGGGAGGGAGAAGGAATGGCTGTAAACACAGATGAAACTTCCAGATCACTGGCCACTCCTGCTGTGTGGTGAGGTTCACCAGCCAGTAACTAGACTATGACCTAGGAAATGGGGACCTCTCTTTTAAGGGACACACAAACAGACAGATGGTCAAGTATCATCACTGTCAACAGGAATTACATATGAGAAATTCCCAGTAACTCAGATTATAGAAGAATCACCATTAATATTCTGTTTTAATTATTTAGGAAACATAATGCTATAGTTTGTGTCTAGATGTCTCCCCAAAGCCTGATAGGGTCATGGGCCTTTTCAGAAGTGGCTGAATCTAGAGTGTGTGATGTTAGAACTAAGGGTGTGTGATTAGTAAATCACTGATTGGTTTGGCATAGTTCTGGGTAGGATTAAGGGGGTGAGTGCTACCCCCACCCTAGGGCAGGTAGCACTATAAGGAACAGAAAGAATCTTGTACCTCCCCCACCCCTTTGTTGGTTTTGCTGTCTTCTGCTGCCATGAACTATTGCCCCTCTACTCTGTGCCACCCTGCCTTGGTCCCAGCCAATTATGCAATGAAACCTCTGCACACTGTAAGCTAAATAAACCTCTTTGCCTTTGATTTTGGGTGTTGGCTATTTTGTCTCAGCAATGAGCACAAAGTAACTAAGACAGCATTTGGTACCAGGAGTGGAGTTGTTGCTGTGACTGTACCTGAACAGGTGGTTTAGGAACATTTGAGAATGGCTTGTGGGAAGAATTTGGAAAGGTTGGGAAATGCAGTGCTGGGACCCCTTAGGCAGTACTGTATGGGAGATTCTGGTCAGAGCTCAGAAGACCATAAAGCCAGTAATGACCAGGCTTAGGAGGTTTCTGCTGGAAAGAGGGACTGCATTGGCTGCTGGATTCCAGATGACGTGTGTTATGCTTTGGCAGAAAATTTGTCTGAATTTTGCTTGTGTCTAGCGACTTTGCATGAGACTGAGATTAAAGGTGGTGAAGTAATTAATCTTGTAGAAGAAATTTCAAGGCAGCTGAAGGTTGAGGTGGTGTCATGGCTACTGTTGGGGGCTTGTAACCAGATTTATGCTGAGAATCAAAAGCAAACAGTCCAGCAGAATGATTTAAAACATTTTGAGTTTGTCCAGAAAGGAAGCTCCAATAAAGCTGTGGACTGCAAAGATAGAGTTTGGAGATCTTGATTGCTGAGAAGGAAAGGAGAATAGAAAAGATGTCCTGAGGGCATCACAAGAAGCAGCAGGACTCCACGATTTGCAGCCTCAAAACTGCAAAAGTAGGGCCAGCGAGATAGCTCAGTGGCATAAGCGCCTTCCTGACAAGCCGGAGGTCCTGAGTTCAACTCCCGGTACCCACATATGAAAAAAGGGCCGGTGATATTGCTCAGTGGCATGGGTGCCTGCTGGTGTGCGAGGTCCTGAGTTTGACCCCCAGTAACACCCCCAAAAATCTGCAAAAGTAAAAGACTTTGCTTTAAGAAGAGAGCCCCAGAGCACCATTTTCCAGAATGACAGTAGCCTAGAGAAATTCTTCCACGGGATTGGGTGGAGAGTGCTAAGTGATGCAGGCAATTGACTCCTACAGCCAAGAGAGAAGTGGCTACTACTCCAGCTGGTGGCAGATCTTGACATCCTCCACATGTTGATGGTTTTAGGCACATGCAGAATGCAAGATTTGTGGGGTCAGGAAGTCTTCCACCCAGATTTCAGAAGAAGGCTTCAGAGTCTAGGTAGTGTGTTCCTGAAAAGGCAGTGTGTGAAGACATGTGTGTGAAGCTGAAGATTCAGTGGAGACCTCAGAAGTTTGGAGAAGCCAGGAATGTGGATCCTCTGAGAAAAACTGCAAGGAGAGAGTAGAGCGGGCCCAAGAGAAAAGCCATGAGAGCTACAACCACCAGTGCCATAAAAACAGAGCCACCCAAGCCCTTTGGAGCTCACATCTTGCCACAGGTTGCCTTGGATGCTGCACATGAAACTATAGAACTTAATATTTGCCCTGCTGGATTTTGGACTTGCTCTGGTCCCAATCCTTTGTGTCCCCCTGTTTGTAACTTTTGGAATGGAAATATCTATCTTGTGCCATTGAATGTTGGAAGTGTTTAACTTTCTTTTCATTTGTACAGGGGCTCAAAGGTAAGTTTGCCTTAAATCTCATAGGAGACTTGGGACTTGGACTTGTCAGAATGCTGAACCTGTTAGGACATCAGCAACTCTTGTAGATGAACTAAATACCTTTTTCATAAAAGGATGTGCATGAGTCTTTCAGGGGGCAGGGGCAGAATGTTATGGTTTGTGTCTAGATATGCTTCCAAAACCTCATGTGGTCATAGGCCTTTTCAGAAGTGGCTGAATCTGGAGTGTGTGATGCTGAATTAAGGGTGTGTGATTAGTAAATCACTCCACTGATTGGTTTGGCATAGTTGTAGGTAGGATTAAGGGTGTGAGTGCTACCCCCACCCTAGGGCAGGTAGCCTGCATACAATATAAGGGACAGAGTCTTGTCTCCCCCCTCTCCTTTGTTGGTTTTGCTGTCTTCTGCTGCCATGAATTATTTCCCCTCTGCCATGTGTCACCCTGGCTTTAAGCCAGCTGATCATGGACTGAAACCTCTACAAACTGTAGGCTAAATACAATTTTTCCTCTTTAACTTTGGGTGTTGGCTATTTTGTCTCAGCAATGATAGAAAATTAAATAAGACACATAAATGCCAATTTATATTTTAGAAGCTTACAGCAATTTTAAAAAATTCTCATGATTCTGTGGGTTTGAAGGTTAAATCATGCTGCTCACTGTGATAACAGCCAGAATCCTTCATAAAATTGCAATGAACTGGGACTTGCTCAGAGCTGAAGCATAAAAGATAGATTCTTTTGCAAAAGCAGGAGTTCAGCCAGAAATGCTAAACCCTGGTTGGACCCCTCTCTCCAGCAAGCTACTCAGGCTTCCTAAACGTTAGTCCAGGGCTCTACGAGAATAGAATTGGAAATTGTAAATCTTTTAAAAACCATTCTTTTTACCAGTCACTCTTGTTCATTAGCTCACATTCCTTTGCTTGCTGCTTACCAAATCAAAGGAGGCCAATTATTTTGTAAAAAGAAACGAGAATTTATCCAAAATTAGCTGTAAGGAGAAGGACAAGCTCATTTGCCTTAAATCACAATCACAAGGGCCTGTTACAGTAAAGAACAGAGGTAAGGAGGAACACAAAGAGATAATGCAGATCTTCACACTTGCTTTATAACTTCCAGCCACCTTCAGCTCATTCTTCCCTCTCTTGTGGAAAGGAAACTGGATGCCAGCCTCCTGGGGCCAGCATCTGCATATTCTGACACTCCTTCAGGGCTGAGAAAAGGAAGGGTGTTTTTCATATGCTCAGCAAGAGGAAGTATAGAGAAGTTGCTTATCTCTAGATCTAATTTTTAAACTTCCATTCTAAGATACCAGTTTACAGTTTCAGAATCTCACCTCTTCATGTTATTTAGCTCAGAACAAATACTAAGGAAAGCCCAGATTCCATGGGAGTAATACAGTTAGATAAACCTGTCCAGGGAAGTTGAGGGGGCCACTCCCTAACTATAAACACACCACCACCCTAAGGATTATCCATGTTTAAGATTAGGAGGTCATGACACTTCAGGTGGCAGATCATTGGCACCAGTGAGAGACAGAATGGGAGGCACGTGGAGTCAGAGGTGCCTGATTACAATGGGAGGCACCTGGAGTTAGAGGTGTCTGGCCCTTTAAATACAAGAAGCCTGAGTTATTGAGAGTTCTCTTCCTCCTCCTCTCAGGAGCCTGCCTCCTGTGCAGCCTGGAGCCTGTGTGCCAGCAACACACAAGCCCCAAGCATACCTGCTCACACACTGTCAGCACCACCACCAGCTTCTTCACAGAGAACTTCTCCACCACCAGCACTCACCTACTACCATGGCTTCCTCTTCCTCCTCCTTTTCACCTTTGCCCCGCTGCCAGTTTCTGCTGTTGCCAATCTGTTGTTACAGGGGTGATATCAGAACCTCCAAATATGATATAAGGGAAATATTATAACTCCCAAACAGTTAGATATGCTGAGTTCATGTTCTCTAAAAATGGAGGAATCAATTCTAGGAACAACAAAGCTTAAGAGTAGGAAGATATTTATTGAGAAGGAGATACAGCTCCTGAGAGGCAGGAGGGGTCCTGAATGGGTAGCCTAAGGACCTCACTTTATAGGAAAATTTTATAGAGCAATACCCACGTGGGTACAACATGGGTTATAGCTATGATTAGCCAATAAGGATAAAAGTATAGTCACTTAGGTAATAGTGTTTCCAATGGGGAAACAAGTCACATAGCAAGGGTACATGGAAAGAACAAAGACTTTTACTAGTAAATAATGGGCCCTGACGTCTTGGTCATCCACCAGGGTGACTGATGTCTATCTAGGCTTCATTAGACCTAGTGTTTGTCCTTTGATCATTTCATCTTTATCTCGAGGCTTGGTTTCCAACAGACATGTCTCTGGCCACAGTTGAGATGTGTTTCACCTTTGTCCTGGCTCTCTTGAGGGCCTAGCCTTAACTGACTGCTTATATTTCTGCCTAGCTTAGCTCTCTATAATAGCATGATCTGCAATAAATGTGGCTACTTACTACATGGTGTATGCTTGGCAATTCTTTCCTTGATGTACACAAGAACCTGGACTATTTTTGGCCCATTCAACTGTAACAGGAAGGCAGAGTAATAACAGAAGCCATCTTTGAAAACAGCTTAACACTGCTGTCCCTCTGGCAACCTGTAAAAACTCTATAAAACTCCTCACAGTCCCCCTGAACCTCTTTCAATGACATCGTCAGTCTCAAACTAAAGTAACTCAAGATCTGACTGAAATTCAGATGTAGACAGGATTTGGCTATGTACTGCCTTTTGATCCAGAAACTTGTGAACTAAAAAGACAAGTTTTTTGTCTCCAACAATAGACACTGTCATTCAAAAGGGGAGAAATAAAAGAACAGAATTTACTGGGCCATAAAAGTTATAAAATACAGCCAGGACCATGTTGCTAGTTCTCCCTAGGATTTAAAAAGATTTTTTTCTTACTTATAGTCCAGTTATGTTATCTGAGAGGTGTTTGATAATTTGCTATTCTCCACAGCTCTTGGTTCAGTTCTCTGAGTTATATAATTCATTCATTTAGTGGCACCTGGGATTTGGGGATTGGACACATTGCCCTCACAATAAGCTACATCTCCATCCCTTATCTATTTTCAGGCTGAATCTCTAAGTCTCTAAGTTGACAATGATACAGTGGTTGAAGAGTACCCGGAAAATGGTTCCAGCTTCTTGGGCATGGCAAAGAATCACAAGTTATGCACATAATGGTAAAGAAAAAAGCAGCTAAATTTATTTTAACTTAATGGGGGAAGGTTCACTCAGAGCAAATGGGTTTATGCCAGCAGAAATAGAAAAAAAAAGGGGTGGGGGTAACCAGTAGGGAGAAAAATGGCACAGAAGGGTGAGAAGAATGAAATAGCTGGGCATAAGGTGGGGTTTAGAATTTGAATATGTGTGCTTCACCTAGGGTGCCTCTCATTGGGTCTTTCAGGATATGATTGACAATATGATTGGCAGGGTGTTGCATCATCTCAACTGTATCTACTGCACACATCCTTTTCCATAATTCACTCAGTTATAATTAGATGCATGCCAAGCAACCCACATAAATGAACTATTAATGAATTCTGAGTGAGGAAACGTTATTATAAGTCATTCCAATGAACCTAACATACGTGTGCCCTGGCCCAGAACTTTGGGAATTTCCTGGGGTCTTTGTTATTCTTATTTCTGCATTCTTTAGGACAAAGGAAAGGTTTAGCTCTGGGGCATTATCCAAGTTCAGGTGAGTGGTCTCATAGCCTTAATTGTACTATCTTTATTATTCCTCCATGAAACACCCGCTCCCCCAAAATCTTTAAAGGTTGCAGAGGGTGGAATGCCCATCTTCTATAGCTACCTCTGACTGAATAAGGGCATTGGACCTACCTACACAAAGACCAAGGAACTCTGGCTCTGATTGATCTAGGGGGCTAAGGGAGCAAAACATTTCCTCTGAGACTTGTTGATGATCTGTAGATGTAGAGGTGGGTTTTGGTCTTGGTCTTGGCTTTGGCCATCATCAGTAGTTTAATGGCTATTAAACAAGAAGAAAGAAATTTGACTAAGAGAATAAGTATATATTGTCTAAATATATAAAAGAAACTTTTATATATATATGAGAACCTATATATAGTTTATATAGTTATATATGTTATATATATATATATATAGATATATATAGATATGTATATATATATAAAACTTTTATTTTTGAGACAGGGTCTCACTACATAGTTCAGGCTGGCCTTGAACTCACAGTGATCCTCCTGTGTTAGCCTCACAATTGCTGGGATTACAGGGATGTGCCACCATGCCTGGAGAGAAACATTAATAAGGGACACTGATCTCTGGAGCCAGATAAAAACGGTGCATGTTCCTGTCCAGTCTGCTGAAAGAGACAAGTAGGAAGTAGTGTCACACAGAAAGAAAAGTTCCTGAGTTTCAAGATAGGAATTAATTTCCATAGTGAGCTATGGCAAACAAGAGAGTATAATTAACAACACAAAACACATAGGGAGGGACTCTATTTCCAGGATGAGGCTGATTTTTTCTATTTATTTGGAGAGAACAAAATGGTTTACTTATCTGGCAAAGCATTTGTGTGGTGTTTTCTTTTCTGAAAAGTAATGAGACCTTTCACTGATTCACAATGTATGAGGTTTGCGAGGTGCATGTGACGAGCATTGGGAGCTAGGGTCCACAGGAATAGAAAAGATGGCATCCTTGAGATCAAGGACGGAGAGCCAGTTAGTGTCTCCTAGGACCTGAGCAAGGAGGGTGTAAGTGTCTGCCCCTGGGACGGTCAATATGCACTGCTGCCTCATGTATGCCTCATGATCTTGTAGTAGGTGATGTCCTCCATATTACTTGACTACTGGAAAATGGGTGTGTTGTATGAAGACTGGCATGGGACCAGCCAAAAATTTGTTAATAATGGGCTCTAGCCCCTGCTTACCCTGTCTTCCTTGAGGTTATAAATTGGGATCTTTAGTTGAATGATTACTGGGGTGGCCTTGACATCTCATTCCAGGGTACATCATAGCACACTTGGAGATCAACTCCTACCAGAGAAATTGAGCATGATGTAGCTGGGTTGGTCAGGTCCTTAGTAGCTAGCATAAGGGTTGCCAGGGGTTTGAATGACAGAGTGGCCCTGAGTAGGAAGAGTATAACTCTTCTAATTACTGGTATGGGGCACTTTGGTATTATCATGAAGGCAGCTTGGAAAAGGAAATTTCCCAACTGGCAGTGCAGAGTGAGGGTAAAGAAACTAACCAATTAACTCCAGGACCCACAACAATTGAGGAATGGGACATTAACTCACTATAATAAATGTTGAATTGAATAAGATGCCCCGGTATTAAAAAGGAATGTAATCTGTTCACCACCACATCCAGATTTACCTGAGGGTATTGTAGGGTGGTTGTATGTCCTTGTGTGGCAGCCACTTGAGCCAACTTGGGCACCATCATTCACTGTCTGGGCATTCTTCTCTGGCCACCATGTTGGAGGGTGACCTCATCCCAGTTTGGGAATGAGGGTGGTGCTTCCTTCAGTGCCAAGGGTCTACGTCCATATTCAGAAGTCTCAGCAAGAACATAGTGGCATTTTGGGGCACTCCTATGCCCAGTACCCTGGTCACTTGCACCTGAAGCATTCAGACTTGTCTGTACCGTACCTTGAATTATCTCAGTTCCCTTTGGTGGTTTATCATGACCCTTAACTATTAGGGGTAGCATGGTTTTAGCCTGCTTTTTTTCCTTACTCAATTCCCATCTGTCCTGTACTTGATCCCTGGTTGTTAAAGACTATGTAAGCCACACTGACCAGTTGACTTACCCTAGCTTGTGGGCCTTGTTGGAGTCTTTGGAGTTTCTTCCTAATATGTGGGGTCGACTGGCTGATAAAATACTGGCCCTAGGCAATTTGATCCTCTAAAGACTCCAGGTTCAAATTAGGGTATTTATGGAGTAGCTCTTCAAAGCAGTACTGGGAAGCAGCTGGATATTCATCAGAGTCCTGACTGGTAGGCCTGAGCTTATCAGAATTTATTAGCTTGGGCATGCTTTTGTGCATACCCACTAAGATGGCCTGGAGGTATAATCTTAATCTGATTTCTCCAAGCCCCAGTGTTATAATCCGACCTGGGCCCTTCTTAACACATTAATTGGCTGATTGTCATTGGGTGCAGCTTCAAAGTCTTCATCATTGGCCTGTCTTGCATACCTTATAATCCTTTCTTTTTCTTGTGTAACAAAAAAACAGGATGAACTGGACTTTTCACTGGGTCAGATCAAAAGCCATTACCAGCATCTTGAATTCATCAGCAAACTTTTCAGGGTCCTCAGAAGACTTATCTAGTTTCTCATTGCATTGGTGAATATCCATGACTGAAAAAGAGACCTGAACTTGGGTGGCACCATCTATGCCTGTCACTTTTCTGGAAGGGGTAGAATGGTGGCAGGCTCAGATGTTGAATTTTCCTGAGTCTAGGGCATTATGGTAGGTAGACCAGGACTGAGTAGGAGGTTGACTGTGTCTCCTAGAGATACTGATTGTGCAGATTAGTAAGGAGGTAGCCTGCTGGGAAGAGGAGCTGACGAGAGGGGGTCCTCAGCTGCATCAGCTCTGGAGGAAGGATTAGTTCTAGGGCAAAGTTCAGGCTTTTTGTTGAGAGCCATGAAGACTTGAAAATATGTCACCTCTAACCATTTTCCCTGTCTCTTACCATAAATAATTCTAAATGCGGCATGGTGCTATATTTTAGGCCCCCATACAGTGGCCACTCCTGCTCCCCAAGTGGGTACGTAGGTTACACCTTATTATACAGGAATATAAGATGTTCTTTCTTGAGGGCCGAGGGGTCAAATTTATCCCAGTGTCTGAGAAGGCATTCAAGCGGGAAATCAGGTGGAATAGATGAGACATTACCTATGATGGCTCTGTAGGCAGGAGTAAGAATTAGGTTGTGGGAACTTTATAGAGTGTCATCTGGGTTGGTTCCCAACTCATTCAGGTCTACAGCATTGTGGTAAAGCTGAATTCCTTGAGATTGGATCATGGGAAATGTACAGAGCATCCCCTGGGTCAATCCTCACCTGGGAGCATTACAGGGAATCCTGTGGGTCAGTTCCTATGTTGTTCAGCTCCGGAGCATCCTCTGGGAAAGCTGAACTCCTTGGGATTAAGATGCCAGATGTTTCTGGCTTTCTATGGGTGCCAGCACCACTTCCTTTCTACTTTTAGATCACTCCCTTTAGCCACAATCTTTTTACCAGATGGAGTTCTGGAACTTGGGTGCCCTAGTGGCTGGATGGCTCTAGTTAATATTACAACCACCTGACATCACGGTATGCCTGTTTAAGGAGGAGTGAATGTTTCCCTCAATAAATCCCTGATAAATTTCCCAGCATGGGTGCCTCTTGGGGACCTTGGCTGACATAGGTGAGTCATTTGACAAATAGTCTTCAGTCATAACCTACTATTTGGGAGAACAGAGCTCCTGTCCCAACCATTGCAAATAGGGCAGGTAGAACTTGCTCATTTGCAAAGAGCCAAGGAAATTCTAATGGATGAAAATTTGGTAAGTGGCAGTCTAAAACCTAGAGATAGAACATGTTTTTAGGGAAAGAGACCAAATGAACTGGGAAGGCCATCTGAGCTGCCATTAGTCTATGAGAGATGGGATTTTAGACTCCACTGCTGTCAGTAGCCCAGCCGTGACCTTGCTTTAAAACTTCAGATCCTATTTAGTACCCTCACCCTTCCCTAGCTATTCCTCTCCCTAACTCCCAAGTATTTTCATTAGCTCATGCCACAAGAGGATATGAGTTTCTTGACAAATAAGAGCTTCACAACGAAAAGTCAAGTAGCAACTATAGGTTACATATCATTTTTGGTAGGGAAATAAACTTGAGGTTGAAATTATAATAATACTGGAACTAAGTAGAATGGACAGAGGAAAAGAACCAGTATTAGACAAAAACCTTGAGAGGCTCCAGACTGGAATATCTATAGATGGGCTCAACAAGCAGCCCTAGGACTCAGGAAGGCTGTAGCAGGCAGGGGAGAAGGGCTGGAGTGGCACCATTCGCTATCCCTTGTGGTGGGATATGCTATGGGCCATTAAAACACAGAAGTCACAGTCACATGCTTCCCCTTCTCCTCCTCCCACATGGTGGGGCACTAGGTTCTTCTAACCTCTGATTGCCTACCTCTCCCTAATAACTAGTATCAGAATAAAGAGTTCAGTGACTTGAGACAGAGAGAGAGAAGAAAGAAAAAAAACAAAAAGCTTTTTATTGAGTTTACCAGAGTTGAGCTTTCTGCAGTCTTTATGCCCCTTTTTACCTCCTACTTACACTAGCCAAGAACCTGGTCTTTACTGGCAGGATTTCTATCAGCTTTCTGGTCTTCTGAGCTCTAACCAGAATTTCCCATACAGAGCAGCCTAAGGCATTCCAGTGCTACTCTTTCAGGTGACATCTCTGAACTTTCCCAGACTCTTCCCACAAGCCATTCCCAGAGGCTCTTGAACCACATGGTCAGGTATAGTCACAGAAACAGCCCCACTCCCAGGACCAAATTCTTAGTTACTTTTCTCTCATTGCTGGGACAAAATAACTAATGCCCAGAATTAAGGAAGGAAAGGTTTATTTAGCTCACAGTTTGTAGAGATTTGAGCCCATAATCAGCTGGCTCCAAGGCAGGGTGGCACATGGCAGAGGGCAACAGTTCATAGTGGTGAAAGACAGCAGAAGCAACAAGAGCAAAAGGGGCAAAAGGGAGGAACAAGCCTCTTTCCTTCCCTTAGAGTGCACGCAAGTTACCCACAGCAGAGTGGGTGTAGCACTCACACTGCCAATCCCAGCACTAGACAATGAACCAATCACAAACTCTAGCTTCAACCACTTCCAAAAAGCCCACCCCCTATGACTGCATGAGGCTTTGGGGGGACATCCAGACACAAACCATAACAGACAGTCACAATAGGCTTTGGTTTTATTGATAAGAAATTAAGAGAATTTTTTTTTTTGGTGGGTACCGGGGGGTCGACCTCAGGACCTCGCACGCCAGCAGGTGCCCGTGCCGCTGAGCGATATCACCGGCCCCTTTTTTCGTATGTGGGATCCGGGAGTTGAACTCGGGCCCTCGCGCTTGCAAGGCAGGCGCTTACACCGCTGAGCCATCTCACCGGCCCCGAAATTAAGAGAATTTTGAAGAAAAATATTACTCATTGTACCTATTAGCACAGTTACCCACTCATAACTTTGTTCTCTTATAAAATATCCTGTAAGATATATATCAATCAAATCTATTGAAACTTGTTCTTGTTCCTTTTGAATGAGGGTATTGACCAAAGAAAAACATAAGTTATTTTGATTTTCAAAATGTAGTCAGTTAAGCATTAAAAATGGATGCCATGCCAGTCCCCATGCAACATACCCATTTTACCAAGAGTCAGGACACTGAGAGAATATCACCTACTACAACATCTTAGAGTCATCAATGAGACACCCATTAGTAGCAGATCCATATACCCTTTTAAATTAGATCCTAGGAGAGACTAAATGGTTGCCTGTCCTTGACTTCAAAGATGCCTTCTTTTCTATTGCTCTGGATCCTAACTCCCAATATTTGTTTGCCTTTGAATGGGAAGATCCCCAAACAGGACTTCACCAACAGCAAGCTTGAACTGTCTTGCCTCAGGATTTTAGGAATAGCCCTATTTGCATGGGTTTTAGCTCAAGGCCTGAGAGATATAAAGTTCAGAAAGACAGGCCTATTACAGTATGTAAATAACCTCATTTGTAGCCACACTGAGGAGTTATCTGACAAAAACACCATTAAGACTATCAATTTTCTAGCAAAAGGGGGTTACACATAAGGCCCAGATTTCTCCACAGAATGTGACATATCTGGGATACATGTTAACATCAGGACAAAGACAAATGTCTTCAAGGAGCACCGAGGCAATTTCCTTTGTGGACTCTCCAGACTCTAAGCAATTGTTTAGTACTTTCTTAGGAATGGCAGGCTTCTGCCACAAACAGATACCCCGCTTTGGAATAATAGCCGGACTCCTATATGAGACAACTCAAGGACCAGAAACAGATCACTTAAAATGGACAATGCCCACTCAAGAGGTTTTTAAACCCTTAAAGAGGCCCTGATGCAGGCCCCAGCATTAAGAATTTTAGACCCAAATAAGCCTTTTTCTCTCTTTTGAAAACAAGCAGTAGCCACAGGAATGTTAACTCAGCATCTAGACCAGGAAACTGATCAATTGCCTTCTTTTCCAGGTGACTAGATGGAGTGATGCAGGGCTGGCCTCACCGTCTGTGAACAAACAAAAGCCACTATGGCACTCTTGCATCAAGAATCCTCTAAGATAACATTTGGAGAAAAGTTCTTAGTTCTAACCCCACAACAGGTTAAGGCTTTGTTAGAACTCAGGGAGAGTTGTGGAGAAAGACTCATTAAACATTAAGCCATTCTTATTGAAAACCAAGATGTTTCTCTTCAGTTTTGTACCATTTTAAACTAGCCACATTCTTTCCAACTTACCAGCAGATAGAACATGAGTATGAACAAACCATCACTCAAAATTATGCCAGCTGCCCCAATGTGAGTGACCAGCCATTGACAGGGAGGCTAGCACATGGTTCGCTGATGGCTTAAGTTTCATAAAGTATGGTGTTAGGAGGGAAGACTATGCCATAGTCAGCCCTACCTAGGACATTGAAACAAGGGGACTACCCCCTGGACTTCTGCCCAAAAGGCAGAAATTGTTGTCCTCACTTGGGTTCTCCAACTTCCTCAGGACAAGAAGGTCAATATGTATACTGACTCTAAATATGCCTTTCTGGTCCTGAACATGCAGCCATCTGGAAATGAAGAGGACTTTTGACTAGTTGCCAGTGTCCAATAAAACATGGGCCAGAGATGCTCAACTTTCTCAAAGCAGTAAATCTCCCCAGTCTTCCATTGCCAGGGATATCAAACCTCTTTGGACCCTCTCTCTCAGGTAATTCTAAGGGAGATTTCACTGCCAAACAGGTCACTCTTCAGTATAATTCCAGCCCATCAATAGTTTCATCCATGGTCCTATTCCAGGATCTTGATTTAAAGCCAGGATATTCCACAGAACTTCAAATCATGCTTAATGAGGGAGGAACTCAAAAGGTCCAGTGGTGATATGTGGGACACCAGCTAGTCTTGCCACAATGAATGCAGTGGAAAGTCATTAAGTCCCTATGTGATGCCTTCCACCTAAGGTGACATGTAATCACTGCTATGACAAATAGGCTCTTTGTAGGTCTTGGAATTCTTACTGAAGGCTGTAAGACATTACCTGCCTGTGTCTACCATAATCCACAGACTCATGCTTCCCCATTTCCTGAGCCTGTACAAAGGCATGAACCCAACCCTAGAGAAGATCAGCAAATAGATTTCATCCACATGCCTACATATAAGGGATACACACACCTCTTGGTGTGTACTGATACCTTTACTGGATGCATAGAGACCTTCATTACTGGTCAGAACACGTCTTGGATGTGTCAAAGTCATCCTTAAAGACGTAAACCCTAGGTTTGGACTTCTCAGTCTATCCAGAGAAATAACAGATCCTCTTTCACATCCTAAATCACATATGGAGTCAGCAAATCCCTGAGAATTAAATACCATCTCCTCACTGTGTGGAAACCTCCATCATCAGGAAAAATCAAGAGATCCAATCAGACAGTTCAGCAAAATTTAGCCAAGCTATGTCAAGAAACCCATCATAAGTGACTAGATCTCCTTGCAATTGCCTTAATGAGGCTTTGGGCAGTCCTTCCAAACTTAATCTCAGTCCATTTGAGATGATTTATGGGAGAACTTTTTTGACCTCTGTCTTACTGACACAAAAACTTCCCAGTTCCTTCAAAATATGACCCACCTGGATACTTTTCAACAATCCCTCCAGGAATATGGAAGTAAGATTCTTCCTCTTTATGGACCAACAATAATTATTGGCTCTGTCCTAAATTATAACATGACTTCTTTTTTTTTTCCTCTATTTCTTTTGGGATCATCCTGGATAGTTCAGAAAATGCCTCTCATACACATAATAAAGAGTAATTACATAAAACCTAAAGCTAATCACATTTTTCTCCTATGATCAATAGTTGTCTAAGAACTTGCTAGATAGCCTAGATAATCTTGCCCAGAGTATTGTCATCCTTCAAGATCAAATAGATTCGCTAGCAGTGGTGGCCATAGAACAGCATGTGGGGACTAGATCTCCTAACTGCTAAAACAGAGGGGTTATGTTTGTCTCTAAAGGACTAATGTTTCTATGTCAGTTGGTCTGAAATAGTGAGAGATATTAACTGGCTGACAGTATTTCTAAGATCTGTGAAGAGCTACCTGGCTCATGGTTGTCCTGGCCAAATATCTGAAATTGGGGATTTTGTTTCATGTTCTGAACATCTTTAATAAAGCTTCTCAGACCTTACTATTTGGATTGTACATACTTAATGTCTTAGTAAATTTTTTTTCATCTTGTTTGAGGACTGTTAAACTACTGGTGATGGCCCTAGTCCAAGATCACAATCTGCCTCCACATCCAGGGTTTGTCAAGAAATCCTCAGAAAAAGAACTTAGTCACCTTGAAGTTACAGATCAGTCAGGGCAAGAGTTGCTTGGTCTCCACATAGATAGAGACAATGCCCCTATTCAGCTGGAAGTAGCGGTAGAAGATGGAACTTCCTCCTTCAACACTTTTTAAAGATTTTTGGAGACCAGGGCTCTTATGGGGTAATAGTATAGTTAGAAAAAAAGAGGGAGTCACTTCCTTTCATCCATTTAATTCTAAACACCCCCCTATAGCTGGTTATTCCTCCTTTCAGTGTCCTAAGAGGTAGTAAATAAAATTTAAAAAAATCCAAGAGATTTCTGATGCTCCAGGTGAGAGCACATGTGTGTTGGATCTCCTAGCCTTCCTTTAATCAACTTCACTCTACTCCTACCACATTAAGTGTTGATAAATATGTACTACACGCCAAAAGGATAATTAAGATCAAAGTGAATTCTGAGACAAGCATGCATCTTTAGAGCTCCTGAGAAGGCACAATACCCTGTCGGCCATTGCTGTCAATCACACCTAGAGATTCAGGGGAAGGCACCTGGGCTGAAGTTCATGTCCTTTGAATTATGAAAACCTTATTAATAGGAGGTGGCTGTTGCCACTACTGAGCTATGACCTGTGTCCTTTTACTACTCTGTCAGCCCCATACCCTTTTTATGTCTGTGCCTTATCTTTTGTTGTCATGAACATTCCCTGAGCACAACTTCCCATGATCTTCAATAAATATAGCTGCTTACCACCTGCTGCTAGGTGTACACTTGACAATTCTTTGCTCGTTATACACAAGATACTGAATTATACCTGCCTAGTCCATAGTAACAGAAACAATATAAAACTGTTTCATCAGTTCTAATACCTGTTCAGTTATTGTGGGCATTCTGGATTTATTGTTTCATATGTTCCAAAACTAATTATTTCTGTTACTTATTCTGGCTTGCTTGCCCTCAGATACATTCTCTTGGTACTGTTTTGTTTCACAAGTTAAATGACCTATTCCAGGGTCATTTCCCAAGCTTCTCTATTGAGCACTTTCTTACTGATATAGCCAATGAAGGGCAGGCATTAGCTGAGTTTACAGAATAGAAGATAGGGAGAAACAAAATTTCTATTTCTTCCCTCTCTACTGGTGTCCATGGCATTAAACATGAAGTCATAAGTAGCTTCACAGATTATTTGCTTTTTTGTGTAATCACTTTCCTGAATTAAATGATCTGTTTTAAATTCTAGAAATAGTTATGTCTTCAATGACTAGATCCTTATTGGCAGAATGTTTAGTATACTGTTAACTTGGCTAGAAAATCTTAAACAATTTTACAATTGTACTGATTTCAATGTCAATATCTATACTGACAAATTAAGTTCCACTCATAGTTTACAGAAAATTTAAGTGAAATTAGTAAATATGTAGGACTGCATCAGCTACTTTAAATCCTTTTCATTTTTTGTTTTTAGAGACAAGGTCTCATTATGTAGTCCAGACTGGCCTTGAACTCACTGTGTAGCACAGGCTGGCCTCAAACTCATGGCAATCCTCCTGCATCAGCCTCCTGAGTGCTGGGATCACAGACATGCACCACCTCACCTGTCTTCCTTTTGAGAAATAGAGCCAAATGTAAAGCAAAACACTTCTTTAAGAGGCTTTAGTTGATAGTGCTTGTCAAGTCATTCATGAAATGCATTAAATTTTGTGCAAAATGCAATTATTTTAATCATGCCATAGTGATGAGAAATGATAAATACATGATTTTAAAATTACAGTTTTTCCATTTAAATTCTGAATGTAACTAGAATCCTGCCATAAATGGAAAGCAAAGAGCTTTTTTTTTTTTTTTGTGGGTACCGGGGTGTCGACCTCAGGACCTCGCGCGCCAACAGGCACCTGTGCCGCTGAGCGATACCGCCGGCCCCTTTTTCGTATGTGGGTTCCAGGAGTCGAACTCAGGCCCTCGCGCTTGCAAGGCAGGCGCTTACGCCGCTGAGCCATCTCACCGGCCCGCAAAGAGCTTATTGAAGAGGTACAGAATTTATTGCTTATCTGCAAGACAGCAACACCACGAACAAAATTAGATTAATAACACAATGATAACGTACAATGTTTCAAAATGCAAGTAGGAAATGGCACATAAGATATGTCTTGGAAAATGCATGCATATTGTATATCTGTCATACAAAAAGACTTATAAGTTTTCAATGAAAATCAAATTTGGAATACATAAAAGCAAATGAGATGTAATAAAGAACTAGATGAAGATAATTTGGAATACATAAAAGCAAATGAGATGTAATAAAGAACTAGATGAAGATAACTGTTAAATGACTCAGTGAAAGTAATCCATTTTTTCTTGGGACAGTATATACCAAATAAATATATTATAATTGTATTGAAATTTTTGGTATTTTCTCACAAACATGGGGTTGTTTCTGGTGTGTGGAATGATGTTTGATTCCAAGTCTATTTCCCTAGACCAGAAACAACTTTGGCAGTATTCAGGTGATTTCCTGGGTTGCAGTTGCCTGGAGCTTGACTCTACACAGAAAACTAATATATCTTTGACAATGAAGCTTCAAATGTAACAATCACTTCAAATGTCTGAGAAATATGGAGTGTGAGGTGTAAGGAGAGAATATGAAATTGGACAAAAAAGGGGATTCTCAAAGATATTTAATGAGATAATTCAAATCATACAGGTAGATGAAAATTCTGGTTAGGTAGAATGAAATTTTTATTTGAATGCATAATATCAATGGCACAAATAAGATTATAATAAAATGAAATGAAATGAAATAATAAAAATAAAAAAGAATGAGTGGAGAATGTTGGAATTATTTACCGGCAGGTTGTCATTCAGTTTAGAATTTTGAATCTATATATTTCATTTTGCAGAGCATTATTATTTCACTGTTTTATATTTAGTTCATCTGTTAGGTATTTCCATAATAAAATTATGCTTAATTTGGAAAAAGAAGAAATATTTTAAAATGCTATCTCAGTTTCTCAAGCCAGGGAGACAATGTGATGTTTACACATGTGTGTCCAATTTATTTCACTTAAAAGTATGGTCTGAAGGTGAATTCATTTACCTAGAAATGTCTCAAGTTTATCCTTCTTTATGGCTGAGTAGTAACCATTGTATTAAAAAACCACATCTTTTTTATCTATTCCTTGGTTGATAGGCATTTGGGTTGTTTCCAAGATTTAGCTATTACAAATTGTGCTTCTATAAACCTAAATGTGTACATATTGCAGTGGTATAATGTTTTTAATTCTTCTGGAAAGATACCCAGAAGAATAGCTGAGTCAAATGGGACCTCTGATCCTAGTTTTTTGAGGAATATTCACCACAGTGGTTGCACCAGTCTACACTCCCACCAACAGTGAAGAAGGGTTCCTTTTTCCCCACAACTCCTCAAGCATTTGTTATTGGTTGATTTCTTCATGATAGCCATTCTTTCTGGAGTGAGCTGGAATCTCAGTGTTTTAATTTGCATCTCTCAAATGACCAGTGATGTCGATCATTTTTTCTTATATTTATTTGCCATTTGTACTTATTCCTCTAAGAAGTGTGTATTCATCTCAGATGCCCATATTGGGGTTGGGTTTTTTAATTTGGGGGGGTCTGATTTTTGTCAATTCTTTTATATGTTCTAGATATAAATCCTTTGCCTGAAGGATAACTGGCTAAATTTTTTCCCACCCTGTGGGTTGTCTTTGCACTCTGTTGGTGAATTCTTTTGTTGTGCAAAAGGTTTTTAATAAGGTGAGATCCTAGTTGTTGATTCTTTGTATTATTTCCCATGCAATTGGGGTTTTGTTAATGAAATCTATGTCTACACCTATGTCTTCAAGAGTTCTACCTATTCTTTCTTCCAGCAGATTTAGTGTTTCTGCTTTACTATTTAGATCTTTGATCCATTTCAATTTTAGTTTAGTGCATGGTGATAGACATGGGTCTAGTTTTAGTCTCCAGCATGTGGAAAGCCAGTGTTTCCAGCACATTTATTAAAGAGGGTATCTTTCTTTGAGTGAATGTGTTTGGCCCCTTTGTCAAAGATAAGGTGCCTGAGTGTGTTTGAAGTTGTTTCTGCATCTTCTAATCTGTTCCATTGATCCTCATGTTTGTTTTTTGTTTGTTTGTTTTTGCCAGTACCATGCTGTTTTATCACAGTAGCTTTGTAGTATAATTTCAAGTCAGGGATTGTGATGTCCCTGAATTGCCTTGTTGCCCAGAAATTTTTTTGGTATTCTAGTTCTCTTCTGTTTCCAAATGAATTTTAGGAATGTTTTCTCTAGTTCTGTAAGGTATGCTAATGGTATTTGAATTGGGATTGCATTAAACCTGTAGAGCAATTTTGGAATATGGCCATTTTCATTATGTTGGCTTTTCCTATGCATGAGCAAGGGATATCTTTCCATTTTTCTGATATCTTCTTTGACCTCCTTTTTCAGAGCACTATAATTTTCAGTGTATAGATTTTTTACTTCCTTCATTAGATTGATCCCTAAGCATTTCTTTTTTGGGGATGCTACTGTGAAAAGTGTTGTTTTCCTAATTTTTCTCTCCTTGAGTTTGTTGTTTGTGTACAAGAATGCTATTGATTTTTGAGTGTCAATTTTGTATCCAGCTACTTTAATGAATTTGGTTATTAAATCTATAAGTCTCTTGGTGAAGCTTTTGGGGTTTTCTATGTAGAGTATCATGTCATCTACAAATAATTATAATTTAACTTCTTCCTTTCTTATCCTTATTCCTTTTATTTCTTTGTCTTGTCTAATTGCTCTGGCTAATATTTCCAGAACAATATTGAATGGGAGTGGTGATAGTGGACATCTTTGTCTCATTCCTGATTTTAGAGTGAAAGTTTTTAGTTTTTGATCATTTAGTATGATGTTGCCTGTCGGCTTTTCATAGATTTCTTTTATTAGATTGAGGTAAAGTCCATCTATTCCAATTTTCTGTAGTGTTTTTTAACATGGATGGGTGTTGGACTTCGTAAAATGCTTTCTCTACATCTATTGAGATGATTATGTGATTTTTGTCTTTGGCTCTGTTGATATGGCGCATTACATTTATTAATTTGTGTATGTTGAACCATCCCTGTATCCCTGGGATTAATCCTACTCGGTCATGGTGATTTGCTGCATTCTCTTTGCCGATGTCTCATTGAGGATTGTTCCTCTATGTTCATTAGGGGGATTGGCCTGTAGTTTCTTTCCTTCTTTCTTTCTTTCTTTCTTTCTTTCTTTCTTTCTTTCTTTCTTTCTTTCTTTCTTTTGGGGGGGGGTCCTTCTCTGGTTTTGGTGTGAGGGTAATACTTCCTTCCAGGAATGATTTTGGGAGAATTGCCTCCCTTTCAATTTGATTAAACAGTTTCAACATTAGTGGAATTAGATCTCTAAATTTCTTATAGAATCTAACAGTGAATACATTGGAACTTGGGCTTTTCTTTGTTGGTAAGTTTTGTTGTTGTTGTTGTTGTTGTTGTTTGTATTTTGTATTTTGTTTTTTGTTTTTAGAAGTGTCTCCCTATGCAGTTCAGGCTGGCTTAGAACTCACTATGTAGCCCAGGCTGGCCTCACCACTTATAGTAATCCTCTTGTCTCAGCCTCCTGAGTACTAGAATTACAGGCATGTGCCACCACCCCTGGCTTGTGTGAAATTTTTAATTACATTTTGAATTTCATTGACTGATATTTGGTTATTTAGAATTTTTATATCTCCTTGATTCAGTTTTGGCAATTCGAATGTATCCAGGAATCTGTCCATTTCTTCTGTGTTTTCCATCTTATTAGAGTACAGGTTCTTGAAGTAGGTATCAATGATCTTCTGGTTTTCCACAGTATCCAATTGGATTTTGCCCTTTTTGTTCATAATTGCATGAATTTGAGTTTTTGTTTCCTCTTTTTGATAAGGTTGGCTACGGGTTTATCAATTTTATTTAATATTTTGAAGAACTAACTCTTCAATTCATTGCGTCTTTGTATTTTTTCTTAGTCTCAATTGCATTAATTTCTACTTTTATCTTTATATTTTCCTCCCTTGTATGAGCTTTGGGTTTGATTTGTTCTTCTTTCTCTTGAAGTCTGAGGTTCAATGCTAAATTGTTTATTTGAGCTCCTTCTGTTTTCCTGATGTAAGAACCCACCACTATAAATTTCCCTCTTAGGACTGCTTTCATTGCATCCCTTAAATTCCAATATGTTGCATTGACATTATCATTTAATTGTAGATACTGTTTAATTTCTTCTTTAATTTCATCTTTGACCCATTGGTTGTTCAGGAGGGTGTTATTTAATTTCCCAAGATTTTATGTAGCTTCTGTGGATACTTTTGTCATTGACTTCCATTTTCATTGCACTATGGTCAGGCTATATGCATGGCATAATTTCAATTCATTTGCATTTACTTAAGCATGTTCTATGGGCTAGTATGTGGTCTGTTTTGGAGAATGTCCTGTGTGCAGCCGAGAAGGATGTGTATTCTGATGTAGGGTGGAACACTATGTAGACATCCGCTAAGTCCATTTGTTCACAGGTTTGGCTTAGTTCTGATATTTCTTTGTTGATATTTGGGCTAGTTGATCAATCTATATGTGACAGGTCCCCCATTTGTGTTAGCGCTTATTTGATTTTTCATGTCTGTTAATATTTGTTTTATAGAGTTGGATGCACTGGTATTCGGTGCATATATATTTATAATTATCTCTTCTTTAACTTTTCTGTTAATAAGTATGTAAGGACTTTCTTTGTCTCTTTTGATCAGTCTTGGCTTGAAGGTCATATTGTCTACAAATAGAATAGCTACCCCTGCTTTTTTCTGGGTTCCTGTCACAGGGAGTATTGTTTTCCATCTTTTTACTTTCATCCTATAAATTTTTTTTTTAATTTTTATTTTGAAGAGAAAAATTAGAACAAAATTTCAAAACAACATAATCGGAGGGTAACAATGGTTAATACATTGCTTATTTTTTTTTTTTTTTTTTTTTTTTTTTTTTTTTTTTTTTTATTTTTTTTTTTTTGGTGGGTACCGGGGGGACGACCTCAGGACCTCGCGCGCCAGGAGGCGCCCGTGCCACTGAGCGATATCACCGGCCCCTTTTTCGTATGTGGGATCCGGGAGTCGAACTCGGGCCCTCGCGCTTGCAAGGCAGGCGCTTACGCCGCTGAGCCATCTCACCGGCCCATACATTGCTTATTGTTATCTTTAAATTAATTACTCAGAATACAAGATATTGGCATTCAATTGTCTGAACAATATTAGCACAAAACTTTCTTTTCAATGAACTAAGAGAAATTATGAATTTGTTTTTTATTTTAAATGTGTTTCTTGTATGCAGCATATTGTTGGATCTTGCTTCTTGATCCATTCTGCCAGTCTGTTTCATTTGATTGGTGAATTGAGACCATTTACATTGATAATTATAACAGATATGTATTGGTTTATCTTTCTCATGTTATTTTCCTGTTGTTGGTTCTCTGTCTTTCCTCTTTCTTTAATTACTTGTCCTCCATGGTGGCTTCTTTCTATTGGTATTCTTGTAATTGTGGTGTCCATTTTCTCTTTCTAAAATATTTTTTCAGAGAAGTTTGGAGAGCTGGTTTGGTGGTTATGAATTTCTCCAGTTGTTCTTTGTCATGAAAGTATCTTATTTCTACATTGATTTATAAAGATAGTTTTACCAGGTACATCAATCTGGGTTAGAGGTTGTTTTCTTTAGGGCTTGAAATACCTCACTCCAAGCTCTCCTTAATTTGAGAGTTTGTGTTGAGAAGTCTGCTGTGATTCTGATGAGTTTTTATAGGTGATTTGCTTGTTTTCTCCCAGACCTGTGTACAATTGGCTCTTTCCAGACCTTGCACAGCTTTCTCTGTTCCACACCACTGACTCCACTTACACGTTGGTCATTGATGGTAGGAGTGCCCTTTTCCTGCTGCAGGCTAAGGCTGCTTGCCTGCTTATGCCACTGGGCCAAGGCTGCTCTGCTGTTCTCAGACCAGGGGTACACTTCCAGTCCTTTGTGTTTAGGGCTAAGGCTGGCTTTTGGTGGTCATCAGAGCAGAGTCTAGATGGTCCTAGTTCCTACCTCTCAGCGAATTCCCTTTACTCTGCTTCCCACCTGGTGGCAGTCTACTGTGAATGGATGGCTTTTCCCTCATTCCACTCTGGAAAGTTGGCAGTGAAGTAATCCAGGACCATTCTGCTGCTGGAGTTCGCCCTGAGTCCTTTGAAATAAAATGGCAGTCCTGCCTGCCTGCTTCTGTTCTGCTTGTCTGTGTGCCAGAGCACAGCACTCTTTTACCTCACTCACCAACTACTGGCTCATATTCTCACTGCTGCTTTGGACTTTTCCATGCCTCTGGTTCCCACCTGCCAACATGTGCCACACTGGTCCCTGCCTGCTGGCATGCACCGGGCTGGGCTGCTGGTCCCCACCTCCCAAATACATTTTATTGATTAGTTTATCCTCTATCTGAATTGCACCTTTATAGTATTTCATAAGTTGAATATATTTGGGTGTATTTGGACTTTATATCATGTTTTGCTACTTGTCTACTTTTGCTCTTCTACCACACACTTTTTGTTTTAAAAATTTTTTATTTATTATTGCAATATAAAGTGTCTGTTGGATGACAAACACAATTATAGGGGCTTGAAATACACCAGTGAGTACAAGAAAGAAAAATTTCCAGTCTTTAGGGAATTTACAAGCTAGCTTTACAACATACTAGAGTATATGGTAGTGTTTACTTTTAATAATATGGCTGGACTAGTCACCATTAAACTAATCATACTAGAAAAATTTTGGTTGGTTAACTTCCAGTTTTGCTGATAAGATTAATTTTCCATTCTCGAGTAAAATAACAATAAACCTAAGGTTTATTTTGAAAGTCTTGACCTCTGGACATAATTTAGACCAAAAAAGAACAGCCAGAGAGTTAATTAATCTCTGTTGTTTATTTTCAGAGAGGTAGCAGTAAATCTCTCTTGGGCATCCCCTGGGTAAAGCACTGGAATTACAATTGATACCTGAATAGAGGAGAGGGGAGGCCTTAGCCACACGGTGGCATTCAGAAAATGGGGTAATGTCAGTGAGTATGACATCCCCTGTGGAGGACGTGGTCAGAAACGTTAACAAGATAGGATGTCTAATATTCAACTTTGACTTGAAAAACTCAATATTCCATTAAAAATTTCTAATTACAGAAGACAGTGAATTGGTAACTCTTGTGGGAAAGCAAGCTAGAGAAGAGGAAATAGCCCCAAGACTGCAAGTATTGATAATATGGAAAGTGTCAGGAGAGGATCTGAGAGTAGACTAAGTAGATAACCCACTCCGCTTTGTCCACTTCAAATATTAGAGACGGAGTCTCTCCTTCCATTGCACCTTCAAGGAAGGTGGCATTATTTGCTTATGCTTTAAATATGTAAATATAGTCACTCCTGGGAGACTGGAGGACTTTGGATTATTGAGGGATCTTGTTTAAGATATTATGTACCTATTGTAAGTACCAGCAGAAACCTATAATCTAAGAAAATATTTTATAGTTTTCAATTTTAATGGGTGGTCACACTGGTGGCAACTTAAATATGGTGATAACAATGAGTGCATGTGAAAGACTTCAGACTCCTTTGTATGAACCAATCTTATGAAACATCCTTTAAAATATTAAGTGATATTAAATGCACACAAAATTATACATTACATAAATAATAAATGCTAGCTGACAAGTGTACAAATTTATAAAAGGATTAATATTTGGAATAGATAAGTCACAACAAATCTTACAGTGAAGAGGTAGAATGAAATGATACACAAAGGATATATAAATAACTCATTGAAAATTAAACATCTCCTTGTAGATTCAGGCTACGAAAGGTACAATTTCTTGGATATATTACTAATTTGGAAAAATATTAATCACATTTTCAGAGAGTATTACTATTTCTTTTATATAATATATGGGAAAGGTTTGTTGTGTTATTACAGTGTAATCCAAGGTCATGTTTTTCTTTGTGATCAGAATCCATGTTCATGTTAATAACTGAAGTCAGTATTTCCTAACTACATTTAAGGAAAATCTTAAGTTATCCCGAATACAGTGATGCTATGGGTTTCTTCCATGGCTTTTGCTAATACTTGATGGAGAAATGGAAAACAAACTGTAAAATATGGTGGAAACACATAGGGAGGGATATGAGTTGTGATCATGCATATAGACTACATTTGTAGTTAGAGCTATCAATATGATAGTTATCTTTTCGTGAGGTTAAGGAATACAATTTTTCTCTCACATTTGCTTTAGCAAGTTCATACATGTGTCTAGAACTGAAAAGATTGAGAACAGCTGATTTGCAGTCATGGGGAAAATATGATTTAGCTAAATGTAACCTAGTTTTTATTTGCATGCAATCAGTGGGAAAATATGGTTTCAGTACAAGGAACTTCTTCCTTTAACTATTTTTCTTATAAAAATGTGTGTGATGGAGGTAACTTTATATTTGCTTTGCTAGATCATAAAGTATGAAAGGGAAGGATTTTCCCATGGTAGAAGGCACACTAGCATGGTTTTAAAGAGATGTGAATGTACAAGTTCATCCATAAATATCTCTATATAATGAGTTGTTTAGTATTATTAACTAATCTAATGCTCATTCTTTCCTTCATTAGTTAACTGGATTATAAAAAAAATTTAATATTCTTTTTAGCTCTGAAATTTTGTATGTGAATTCTTTAATGGTTTCATTACCAGCTAGCACTATTATGGTCAAATGTTACATATTCAAAATGTTTACTTCAAAAGTTATATAAAATTTTTAGTTATTTATTATTCATTTCAATCATCAACAAATATTCATTGCAGACTGACCATGTACCACTCATTGAATTACCTCTTAGGGACTAAAAGAAAGTAGGAAAACAGAATCTCTGCTATTAATGAGTTCGCAGTTTCTTGATAGCCTGCTTGGCAAATTAATTTTACCGTATTTAGAAAATCCTTCTCAAACTATGTCCAGAAGGTGATATTATAACAACATTGTAACAGGAAAAATATTTAATCTCAAAATTAAATGTATCCTTATGAATGAGTAAGCCTTATAATTAACAAAGAGGAACTGTTACCAAAAACTAAAAAGTCTAAGCAAATAAAAGGATATGGAAAATTCCACCCAGGATGAAATAAGCCCTCAAATTCTGTTTCGTTGCTTCAAATTATGAGACAACCTAAATATGGGGGGAATTCTGATCATGAAACCAAGCTAACTCATTTCTTTGTGACTAATACTCTATTTCTGGAAAATATGCATTTCAAAGCATCATGAAGAACTGAAATTATGAAAGAGGAATTCATATGTTTGAAAGCTCAGCTGGTCTGAGGTGAGGAAAAGAATGTGAGGTTTGAAACACTGAAGTAAATTACTCTAGGCATGAACTCTGGGAAGTGAAGGCCATACCCTAGAATGACCCTTTTTGTGTTCAGGATGTACTGAATATTAGTATTTATGACATTTTAGCTTCATAACTTTATTTTTAATCACAACTTTTCCCAATGTATGAACATTTTTAATGAAGATACTTAGTTTTAAAATACTTCATTATTTTTAAAAAACAAATTTGTTACAATTTACTATTAATTAAGTACTCACTCTTATAGTACAGCATTAGCATAGTCATACTTATAGGAGCATAATACATCTTTTAAGAACAGTGGCAATGTGCATTTAAAAATATCAGTCTTTTTGAACAACAAAATAAATTTTGTTAGCATGCTGATACACTACTGAAATTTAAAAATATATATATTTAATCACTTATTTCCTCCTAAGTTTTCAAGTGTGATAAATATATGACCATAGGAAAAAAATTTTTTAAAGGTTAGCCTTAAGTCAGACAAATATTTTCAATTACTACTCTAAGAGTCAAATCTCCCATCTAATTTAAATTAGTGATGTTAGGCTATCATCTCTGTAAAAAAAAAAAGAATTAAAGTTAACACACCTACAGGGCAAAGTAGCTTGCCAAGTCCCACTGTCTGAAGGCAGCCTGCCCAAACAAACAAAAGGTAAATAAGTAAAATAATTAATGTCACTTTTAGCTATTTGTGCTGAAGCACAGTGTTACTCTTTGCTTGAATAGCGCTAGTGGAAGAAGTTTGAAAACAGGAAATAGAAGGGGGAAAAAGAGGCTCTTTCATGAACTACTGACTCTCTAGACACCAAAAAGCCTTTAACTCTGAATTCTCTAAGTGGAAATATGCTAATTTATTTTTACACTGGAAAAATTAAAAACATGTAGCAATTTAAAGGCCTAATATAACTTTAAACATAAAAGTCTCATCTTTTAGAATAATCTTTTGCTGTCAAGGTTTGTCTTGCCAAAAGATTCAAAGAAAATAAGCTCTTCATTACCAGTCTCTCTTTAAAAGATGCTTTTTCTCAAAGAGATGAAAAATAGTCTGATTTCATGTTCAGATGAAAAGTCTCTATACTTACATTTTTAAGCTCCAGTATTTTGATGAAGAAAAAAAGTGGTAGAAGAAAAACTACGTTTTTGTTTCTAATTTCCATGAGATTTCTTAAATTTTTTTAAATTTAAATTCCTTAAATGGAAGGGTAAAATGCATTTTTTAGTGCATGGCCTGTTTTTAATTTTTTCCATCCTATTTCAGCTACTACAAGCATGAAAGGAAACCTAAAAACTATTTCACACTAAATGTACTGTAGGAAGGGAGTGGAGTTAGTGGTTAGAGAGTGGGGACTTGTAGCTCAGTTTCGGGAGTTCTATTTCTGGCTTAATCCCTGGCAAACTCTGTGGTTTGTTGCTTATATGGTCATACATGGATTTGCCTATCAGAAGTGGGTGCTTTGAATGTTCTGCACTTCTAAAAAGTAGTAGAGACTTTTATTTGATTCTCCTTATTCTCATTCTAAACTTGTCCTCTGGGTTCACCTTTTGATAGAATCCTTAATATGTCTTATGTCCAGGTCTCTCCTCAAAATGTTCTCCTGTACTTACCATATGCAATTGCCAATAAATACTGAAATTATGTCTATGCTTCCAATTCCAGCCCATCTCACTTTGTATATTCATTACTAAAGTTCATTTAGTTCTGAGAATTAGGAATCTCCTCTAGCTAACTTAGACTGAAAAGAAATTTATTTGAAAGAGTTCACCAGTATCCCTCATAATCCAAGGAGAAATTGATCAACCTAGCAATAAGAAACATAAAAATTAGGGCTGATTCAGGTTCTTGGCTGAAAGAATTAATGTACCACTACAGTACTGTCACCAGTATGATTCTGCTGCCATAAAAACACATGACCTTCTTCTAAGTTCCACATTCCAAATTCACAGAGAAACACTCTAACATAGGTGCAGTAATATGGAAAGTTTCATCTCTGGGTCAGTTCTCTGACTCCTGAGGTTGAGGTTTCTTGTTTGCTTGTCTTGGATACAAAACTATAGGACTCTAATCTACTCACCATTTATCCACTTTTATAGCATATCATTTGGCTTCCTATTAGGTACAATATACTATGGTTAGGGGTTAGAACACAGGAAATATAATGGCAACATTACATTCAAAGAATGTGTAGTCTACTTAGACAAGAAGATAAATAACAACACATTGTAATATACAAGACAGGTGTGAAAAAATTATATAAAATGAAGAAATATAAAGACAGGGAAAAAGAACTTTCCCTGAAAAGATCATTAAAGTTGCATCAGATTTACTCCAGGCTGCAAATAAAAAACAAACAAACAAAAATATAACCACTTAAACTAAGGAATATCTTTATTTTAAAGTCATGTAGTCAGAATTCTGAAGATGTGTGCCTGTTTATATTAGGTCAGCAGTTCAGTGAATGATGTCAAGGTCTTTCCTTGAGTCCAAGATGGCTGCATGAAGTGTAGAAGTTAGCTGTGTCTATTCTTTTTATCAGAAAAAAATGAAAGCTTTTTCCAAACATCTCAGACTGGCACATATTTATTTCTCCTGATCACTGACCATCCATGGTTATAAAGGAAATTTATTAGAAAAGTATCTTTCCTAAAGTTCTCAGAGACCTAACCACTGCTACCTCATATACCAAGGGACCATCAAAAGTCATTTTTTCTAAAATCTTTCCAGCAGTTGGACTATTTTTACTTTCTTTCCCTGTGTTCTCTGTTCATTTGCAAGTATACGCTAGTGATCTATTAACATTACATATTTGTTTGCATATACTCGAACTACTGTTTTTCTGCACAATGTATATGGTTTTCGTGATATAGGAACACTTGCTTATCTTCATCATATTCATAGATTGTCCTCTTGCCTTTGCCTGAATGAAAACACATCCTTATCTTTCCGTGTTTAAAGGTAGGAGGTGAGGTTAATTCTTCCTTTTTCTTCAACTACTGTCTTTGCATTAAAAACTCAGGTATATTGAGACTTGCTCCTTTTGAGCTACTTACTTCTCTACCCTTCCTCTTTATTTTGATGGTACACACCCTGATTACTGAAGATATCACAATTAATTTAGAATAGTCCTTTCCAATTTATCTTCTGTTTTCATCCTAGAATTGGATTATAAATTTCGAATGAATAGTTAATCTAACACATTGCTTTAGTCTCATTTTTAATAATACAGTAACTACTATAATTAATATAGTTTATAGTATTATGCAGTATAGTATATATTATTACATTATTTTAATAAAGTTAAGATATTATAATTATACAAATGCATAAATTTTAGGACTAGAAAAGCATAATAAATATATCTTAACACTGAATCTGCTGCATAGGAAAAACTAAATATTAGTGCTTTTCTTTCTTAATCTCTATAGACTAACTTCATGGCCAGATCCTAGACCTCAGGATCCAAAAGTGCTTACTTTGTAAGATGTTCAATTTAAACATCCCACTCTCTTGTTACAAACTCTTATTTTCCATCTCTTTCATTAAGCTCTTCATTCTACAATTTGTTCTCATTTACAGAAACATTGATCCTCTAGATCTTATTTTGCCCTCATTAATCTTTTTTTATCGTAATTCTCCTATTCCAATTTAAATTTTATGTCTTCAATATAAACCATTTTCTTTCCTGTATACTCAACACCATTACTCAATTACACGGGTTCTATTTTATAACACTGTAGAAAAGATTTTAATCTGAGAGTCCAGCCTTTCCATGTCATAACAACCTTAATTGGTATGCCTTGCAGTAGTTTGCTAAAAGTCAGATGTGAGGTATTGGGTAAAAGGAACTCTGGTAAATAGACCTGTGGTAGTAAGGGATGGGTGAGAGGAAGTATTCTATAGTTCTCTAAGTGGGTCTGTCTCTTAGTGAACCTGTGTGTCTAGGCTCTGAACTTCACAAAGTCTCCCAGATTTCTTTACCACTTGAGGTGGGACAGGGTGGCTACAACATACTAGAGTTGACATTTTCCCTTCCCCCACTCAATGGCCAGTCAATACTTCATGAAGTTCAATAGTTTAAGCTCTGGTAAAATAGCACATTAGTCCATTTTCTGTTGCTATAAGAAAATTACTGATGACACCTACCTTATAAAGAAAAGAAGTTTTTTTCATTCACAATTCTGGTGACTATCCAAACAGCATGGCAATGGCCCCCTGGCTGTGTTACTTTATGGTGACAAATAAAAAGCAAAGTAGCCCTATGTAGAAGGAGTCAAGTATGTAGAGTGGTCTCATTTTATAGTAATCCATTCTTATGAGAGATAACTAACACTAGCATTAGTCCACTTTCCAAGGGCAAAGCCCACCACCTAATTATATTACACTGAGCCCTACCTCCGAAGAGTTCCACCAACTCAACACCCCCATCCTCAGAATCAAGTGTCCAGCACACAAATGTTTGGAGAACAAACCATATCCAAACCATAGCAAATAGTTTGTCTTGGAGGCAGGCCTTTTTGAGAGGAAACTGAATTCTCTGGTGTACATTCTCCTTGGCCTAGGAAGTATAAGGACGTATTTTTTCTGGACCTTCACTGTGAGAATTTGATAGAGATCTTCAGTGAAAAATTCATATTTTTGTTAGCATTTAATGGAATTCTTTTGGTTATTTTGTTGGAAAAGACTGCCAGAAGACTCAGGACAAAAATAGCGAGGGCTACCATGGGGCTATCATGAAAATCCATGTGAGAAATGATAGGATCTTGGGATAAGTGGTGGCAGTGGAATGGTAGAAATTAGTAAACTGCAGAAACATTGGAAAGATAGAAAAAATGATATGATAACTATGATATGATGCCAGGGGATATTAATTTAATACATTACAACTTATTTAGTTAGTGTGTTTTGAAGTAGCTTATTTGAAAACTCACTTGTATAGATACTAAAACATTTCAGTATATCTGTTTTTCATAATTGTATTGTTTAAGTTTAACAGATTCATTGATTTCTATGAGGTTTGAGAAATCGACACCCACTTGATTTTTGAACAAATGTGTTTGATTCTTAGGGGAAATTTTGATGTTTGTGTTTTTACAAAATATGTAAAGAGAATCTCCCAAACTACAGTTAGATAAAACAAATTCAAGTTGTTTCCCCACCCCCAAATTTTTAGTATTAATGATTGTATAGACAAATGTAGTGTTCCGATTAATTTTCCCATTTGCTAGTTTCCTCATATATATATTTGTTAATGGCTGAAGTAAAGATAAAACAATTTGATAATTATTTTAATTTTCCTAATTGTAAAATATCAAAAAAGGCATTTATAAATTTTATACTTTTTACATTTACCAAATGACATTGGTAGATTTAAGAGCAGCAGTGATTTTTCTGCAATTTAAAAATTTTTATGTATTGCATATATACAACACAAACCAAAAGTTTACAGCTCCAATGACTTTTACAAAGGGAACATACATACGTAACCAAGGTCTGGAAAAAAGCCCATTAGAAAAATCTAGGTTGACTCCTTATGAGATGTCCCGCATGTCTCTCCTAATAATTACCCATTCCTCAAGAATAATTACTATGCTGATTTCTAATAGCATCAATTAGTTTCACCTACTTTTCAACTTTATTAAAATGGAATTTTACAGTAAATATTAATTTATGTCATGTTTTACTCAATAATATCTTTGAGATATTCATGTATACTATTATATAAAATGTACTTATACCTCACTGTTGTAGAGTATTCCATCATGAACCTATCAAAATTTATTTCTCTGTGCTACCATTGACAGAGATTTCTTTTGTTTCCATTTTTAGATACTATGTACATGTTCATATCTTTTAGTGATCACATATGAAAGTTCTGTAGTGCAGATTACTTAGGAATAAAAATATATGGTCAATTTATACTCCACTAGTAGTGTTTGAAAATTACAGTGGTATGTTTATTTTAAATACATATTGAATTCAGAATCATGAATTTTTATATATTATTATTTTGATTGGTCATGACCTGGCCCAACTGGTTATCAGTAGGTAAGGTCATATTAATTTCATTGACTGTAACTTTTACCCTAATTGTTTCTGTTTTTTTTTCTTTTGTAAAGAATATTAGTATATGTTTATAATACATAATAAATTTATTGTGGAGGATTGGTGTATTTGCATATTTCATCTTCATCCTTTTTACTTCTACTATTTAATCTGGGGTTTTCCATGTGCACAAAGTTTCAATTTTCCTTTCTTGTGTTTTATGTGCTTGCATGTGTATACATGAACCCTGTTCTGTGCTAGGCACTAGCCCAAAGAAGAAACCACATGCAAGAAAAGCCACTTACACTGATTAACAAAGTACAAGGAAAACAGACCATTACTTTCTCCACTTTTTTCCTTTCAGAGGGGGTCCTGTAATGAGGTAGTGTCCATGATTTCTTTATTAGTTAAAACATAGGATAAAATTTCTGAGCTTTCTTTTTCTGGTAGGAATTAAAACTAGTTTCAGGAAATGTAAAGACTGCTTAGCACAGCAACAAGACTAATTTTTCTCTGGGAAATGTTTCCATCTGTAAGTTTAGCAGTACTCTAGTAGAAGAGAAGCTGCCTAAAGGGCAAATTTTTCTTAAACATAATTTTCCTCATTCCTGGAAAAATTTGTTTGGAGCATGCGTTTTGGATGACCCCACATATCTCATAAACTACATCATAAAAATCCAATTGCCTTTCAAAGTAGGATAGTAGTTTAAAATACATCATGGTGATTTACAAGAAATACACACACACACACACACACACACACACACACACACACGCAGGTTCCTAACTTGCCTAGATTCAGGGTCAGCAGTGAAAGACTAAACTTACTAGGGGAATAGTGTTGTCTCAATATAGTTTTAATTTTTCAGATCCTTAATATTTGATGTTGAGAATTTCTACATGTAATTATTTGACAATTATACATACTCTTTGATAAAATGTCTATTTAAATATACTGCCTATTATATTTTCTTTTTTGTGTTTTTATATTTAGTTTTGAGAGGTCATTGCAAATCTTTTACAAGACATAGTTTACAAATACCTTTACCCAGTTTATGATTGTTGTTTCATTTTTTTAAACTGCCTTTCACAAAGCAGAAGTTTTAAAGTTTTGAAAAAATCCATTTTATTCTATGGAATTTTCTTTAATTTTTTTAAATCTAAGAAATGTTTTCTAAACTAAGGTCACAGACACCTTAACAGTGATAGTATTTATTAGCTGTATCATATATATATATATATATATATATATATATATATATATATATATATATATAATATATGAATAATAGATTGTGAATGAATTTTTATGTATAGTGTGATGTATTATTTAGTTTCTTAGAGGGGAGGGTTATATGTGCATTTGAAAATAATAAGCACAACTTGTTGAAAGTAATGATCATTTTTCCATTGAGGCTTTTATGCATCTTTTATGCATCTTCGTAAAATTCAACTTTTATGCATCTTCATAAAATTCAACTGTTCATATATAAAGTGTGATTGAAAAATATGGTTGACATTTATGTTAAGAAAATTCATTATAGTTAAAGATGCGTTGCCATTAATCTCTCTCAAATTACTCCCTCTCACTTTGAACGTACTTATCCCTCATTCTTGCCACTCTCTGTAGCAGTTCTGGAAATCTTCCTTTGTGAGTGCTTTCAGTTGTGCTGTCTTCAATGTCCTGAATCTATTCAAAACAGTAAGCATTTTATGACCATTTTCACTTTGTGGAGGAGCCAGAAATCTTATAGTACCAGATCTGCTAAATAAGGCAGATGAGGACACACAGTTCAGTGGCACTGTGTAGGAGGAGTCATCATATTTTTATCACATCACATGAAGACACTCACGAAAGAGGACTTCCAGAGCTGCTTCAGAAAGTGACAAGAATGAGGGGGAGAATTTCAAGAAGTATTGATGGTAATTTAATTTTTAGTATAATAAATTTTTAATTTAAATATTCACTCTATATTTGGATCACACCTGGTTTTTGTCTATTTCCAGATTCTGTATTCTGTTTCATTGATGGTCATATTATTAGAATGACATTGTTTTCATCGTTATTTCTGCATGCTACTTGAAATCAGATATTCTATAATCTAACTTTATTTGAAGTTTTAAAAAAAATCTACTTTATAGCTTTATCCTTTCTTTATAACCATTAGAATCAGCTTCTCAATTTCTATGAAAAGGATTGCTGGTGTTTTGATTGGGATGTTGAATCCATTGATCAATTTGAGAATCAACAATAACATTGAGTCATCTGACCAGTTAATATGGCATATTCATCTTATTTGTTTAGATCTCTTTTTCCCTCTTGATGTTATTTAGTTTTATTTTACAAGTTTTTCCCATTTTGTCAGCCATACTCCTATGTATTTCAGTTATATTCATGCTAATTTACATGGTACTGTCTTTTAGATTTCAACTATCTTTTTCTTTTTGTTGCTTGTACATAGAAATTGATTTTATACATTGGTCTTCTATTGTGCAACCTTACCAAACTCATTTTTTTTAGTTCTAGTTTCCAATTACTTGGAGATATTCTAGAGATTTTCTCTTTTTGATTTTTAATTTAATTCTGGTATGGTCAATAAAATACTTCATATGAATTTCATTTTTAAAATTTTATTGGAATTGGCTTTATGGACTAGAATATTGTCTGCCTTAGTAACCGTTCAGTGTGCACTTGAAATACTGCTCATTTGTGTGTTTGCAGAAGAGTCTATAAAATAGTCTATAAAATATCAGTCACTAAGAGAGAAATACTGAAATAAGGACTATAATTTTAGAATTGCCTACTTCTCCCTGCAATTGTGTCAGATTTTTCCACTGTATTTTGAAGCCCATTTACTTGGTACATAGACATGTGGAACTGTATGTCTTTAAGAACTTACCCCACTTTATGAAATAAACTTAATTCCTGTTAGTCTTCTGGAGTTGACATCTATTTAATCTAGTGTTAACCTGAAATATCTGTTTCCATTATTTTACTTTCAGCCTTTTATTTCCTTTGTGTAAAGTGGTTTTGTTATAAGCAGCTCATACTTCTATCCTGACTTTTTAAAGTAATTTGGTAGACTTTTTCATTCACTGGGGTGTTTTGGGTGGTTAAATTTAATATATACATATTTAGTTTTGAATCTATCATCCTGCTATTTATTTATTGTTTGTATGTCCTATTTATTATTTTTCCTCCTTTTTCTACTTTCTTCAGGATTAAATGTTTTATTTTTTATCTCTTTTGCTGATTCTATTCTGCATCATTTGTTGATTTGATAGGTGGACATCTGTTTTATTTTTTTTATTTATTTTTTTTTGGTGGGTACCGGGGGGTCGACCTCAGGACCTCGTGCGCCAGCAGGCGCCTGTGCCGCTGAGTGATATCACCGGCCCCTTTTTTTTTGTATGTGGGATCCGGGAGTCGAACTCGGGCCCTCGCGCTTGCCAGGCAGGCGCTTACGCCGCTGAGCCATCTCACCGGCCCATCTGTTTTAATATACTAGTATTTTCTTTAGTTTATAGTTTATCTCTTAACTCACCACAGTCCATTTTAAAAGATTCATTTAAATTCTCAAATATATAATATATGTTCATATTTTTCTTGTGGCTTTATTTTTTTAATGAGGTAAATATATGTATAAAATTTAAAACTTACATATTTACATAAGTTATAAGCCCCATAACACATTATTATTTTTAGTAAAACGATCATAGTTTTTAAATACTTACGTAAGAAAAAGTCACATATACATGTGTAGTTTCCAGTTTTAGTGGGAATACATGTCTGTATTGATGTCTATTTCACCTGTATGAATGCGTCCTTAACATTTCTTGCAGTGTGTGGACAGACTACAGTGATCGTGATCCCACTTTCTGAGTTGCTCACTCTTCTCGCTGTGAGTTTAGGAGTAGCACAGTGTGGGTCTGGAATGACAAAACCCTGCAAGATGAAGGCATGTTCCCTGCGAGGGTGCTACGAGGAAGTGTGGAAACTGTAAGAGGTGGGCCCTAATGAGAGATCGTAGATCACTTGGAATGTGCCCTCAAAGAGCATCATGAGACCCTGGTCTCTTTCTCTCTTTCTCTTAATTCCCAGCCATGAGGTAAATAGACTTTGATCTGTCACATCCCACATCCATGATGTGCTGTGCTGTCATCGGCCTAAAAGCAATGGGGCCAATTAATAATGACTAAATCTTCCAACATTGTGAACCAAAAGTAAACCTTTTAATTTATAAATTGATTGTCTCAAATACAGTGTTCATTACAACAGAAAGCTGCCTAACTCAAGAAGGGAACTGTGACAAACTTCTTACCAGTAGAGGATAGCTAACATGAAGGATGTCATTTCCATTATTATGTTCCATTTTATGACAAAGCTGATGAGATGTCAGTCCTGTGATTATGTTATGCTATGTAAGACTGCAGTTTTTACAAGAGACTCGCTCTTGCTTTCCTCCTGTCCTTTAGGGAGCATGGCATCATAACATGAGCTGCTTGTAAAGAAGACATTGTGATAAGAAACTGTTGGCATCTTCCAAGAGCTAAGAGCAGCCTCGAGCCATGCCAGCAAGACCTGAAATTTCCAGTCCTAGAAACTAAAGGAAATTAATTCTACCAAAAAACAAAATAGTGTTCTTCATTTGACACTAACGAGAATGCAACCCAGCTGACAATTTATAGTTGGATGTGATCCTGAAGTAGAAAATCCAGCTACTATAAAATAATAAAGAGTATATTGCTTTAAACTGTTGAGTTTGTGGTGATTTGTTATACAGAAATAGACAATTAATAAAGTGGGTTTGTGAGGTAAAATATTACAGTGTTTTTGTTTGAACATACCTTTACTCTATAGTACTTTAAATATTTTGCCACAATTTTATCCAACTTGCAATGTTTATTGTTATTAGTGACCTTATATGTGTTCCTCTGAATATAATTTTTTTTATCTTTCAGAGCTTTTAAGATTTTACTGTTTATTAGTTCTTTTGAGTAATTTCATTATCATAGGCATTGGTATAGCTTTTTTCTTCTTTTTTATATTTTTGTATGTACATGTAGATCATGGAGTTTTCTATTTCCAGTGTAACTTGAATATGAAAAAAGTTGAACTATTTACACTCTCAAGTTTTTTGCATCCCCTCTATCATCTCCTGCAGAAACTATAATCATGTCTACATTATGCTGTTTGAAATTGACCCATATCTGATTAATGGTCTGCTCATTTTTAAAGTTCTTTTTTTCCATGTTGCATTTTGGAGAGTTTTTATTTCTATTACTTCCAAGTTCATTGATTATTTCTGAGACAACGCATAATCTAGCCATTAATCCTACTCAGTAAATCTTTAAATAAACTTTTATTTAATTTTACAAAGCTGTGGAATTATTCAAAAATTGTACAAATAGTACAGAGCTTCTCATTTATAACACATCTAAATTCCTCTGTTGTTAACATTTGCATTAGTTTGGAACATTTGTCAAAAATAATAAGTCAGCATTTATACATTATTACTACATAAAGTTCATACTTTATTAATTTTTTTTTGCTTGTTTTAACCTAATGTTCATTTTTTGTTCCAGGATCTTACCTGGGATGGCTCCTTACCTTTAGCCATCATGTCTTGTTAGTTTCCTCTAGACTGTGAGTTTCTTACCTTTCCTTGATATTGTTGATCTTCAGGATTTTGAAAAGTAACTAGTCGTATATTGTAGAACATCCCTCAACTCTGATTTTTTATTTTTTTTTTTGTGGGTACCGGGGGTCGAACTCAGGACCTCATGCGCCAGCAGGCGCCCGTGCCTCTGAGTGATATCACTGGCCCTTTTTTCGTATGTGGGTACCGAGAGTCGAATTCAGGACCTCGCGCTTGCCAGGCAGGTGCTTATGCCACTGAGCTATCTCACCAGCCCAACTCTGATTTTTTAATGTACGATTGTACAAAGATTATGTACTTAGGGAAGGAAAGCGTGCAGATAAAGTATTGTTCTTAATAATTTATGCCAAGATTAGAGGTTGCCAATGTGACTTACATTTGTTGATGTTAACCTTGACTATGGCTGATATAGTGTTTGCCAGTTTCTCCACTTGAAAGCCAGTCTCCCTTTCTTTCCCATACTGCACTTTTTGGAAGTAAGTCACTGTGTGTAGTTGTATTTGAAGGTAAGGAATATGTTCATCTTTTTGAGAAAGAAATACCTATGTAAATTGTGTAAATTAATCTGCATAGCAGAATTGCTTATTCTTTAACAGTTATTTAAATTCAATCATTTACTTATATCATTACAGTTCATAGATATTTTGTATTTTGAGTTATAAGTCAATATTACCTTTATTTTGTGGCTGAAATTTTCCAGCTTTGGACATTTGGACATGTTTTGTTGGCTCCTGTTTCTTTTTGCCAAATTCCACCATTACTTTTTGGTGCTCCCCTATTTTCTTGCACTACAAAATGCCCAAAACTCTTCTTGTATACTTTCTGGCCCTAGAATCACTTGTTTCTGCAAGAATCCCTGGTTCCTTTTAATTGAGAATAGTTGTTAATTGAGAGCAGTGTGTTTGTCGTGCTCGTGTGTAATGAAGCCTGATCCAAGTTTTGATGTTTGTCACTGACAGTTTAAACAAAGCACCCCTCCTTCTTTCCCTTTTGTCCCACATCTGGGATACTTAGAAAATTCCCACATAAGAAAGGAAGTCTTAGAAAGGTCAAACCAAGCGAGGTCCATCTATCCCTTCTGTGGGCAGCTGGGATCAGTCATCAAGCACCAGGCTCCAACCACAATAAAACCAAAACCTCTTTGCAAATTCAGTCTTTTCTGACCTACTTGAGAGTCTGCCTTGCTGTCCCTAGAAAACTGCTTTATGCGACTAATAAACTTTTTTTATATCTTCTTGGAGCATGACTGGAATCATCAGTCTCAACATCCAAATCAAATTTTGTGTAAAGAATTGATTCTACTGCTGAAAGGGGCAACCACAAGACATTATTGCTACTACAGTATTATTTCTCCTAGGCTGGGTTTACTGAACCAAGCAAAGAAATATGTGTTCATACACTAACCTGTGTATATATACATGTCTGTAAAATTACAAAAACATGTACATCCATTTGTATCTGTATTAAGTCAGACATGAATTCATATTTATGTCTTCCAATGCCAAATCAGTAATACATGTAGCATTTTAGTCTACATGTCCTTTCTTGTCCTTAACCTCCTACTCCAATAGTGAGAAATCTAGCTCTTACATTCACCATACATTTGCTGAACCTTTTTTTCCAGTATACATGTATAGTGGTTTCAGAATTCTTAACCTCCACCCTATATGTTAAATTTGTCAGATTTTGGTTTCTAAACTGGAATTCCTCCAGTCTCACAATTTTTTTTTTTTACTTGTATAGATTGAGTTTGACTCTACTGTATGTCTATATAGGTTTTGATATCTGTACAACACAGTCTTTACACTACTGCAGTGTCATATAGAATAGTTTCATCATTCTAAAATATCTCATGTTTCACCTAACCAAGTCTCCCTCATGTCCAATTCCTTAACAACTGATCTGTTTACCACCTCTGGTTTTTGACTTTCAGAATATCAAAATTCTAAAATGCATATTGAATGTTTTTTCCATATGTGTCCTTTTTAGAATGCTTCTTTCATTTGCCAGTATGTACTCAAGAGTCTTCTATCCTTTTTATGTGATTTGACAGATTATTCTTCTCCGATGCTGAGTATCATTCAACAGTATAGGTGTACCATGCTTTATTTAACAACTAACTTACTGAAAGACATCTTGGCTGCTTTCAGTACTTGAAAATTATAAATATGAACAAGGTTTCTGTGGAATTTCTTGTGCAAGATGTTGTATTATTGTATTTTCAAATCATTTTAGTAAATGCCTGAGAATGTGACTGCTGGAAAATTTCATAAGGCTATGTTTAGCTTTGAAAGAAATTGGCAAACTCTCTTTCAAAGTGCATGTATGAGTTTTCATTTTACCAATAAGAAATAAGAGTTTCTGAAGCTCTATATCCTTTTCATCAATAGTATCAAGTTTTATTTTATATTAGTATTTCTAATAAGTATGTAATGGTATGCTATTATTGTTTTTTTAACCCACATTTCTCCAATGACAAATAAGGTTGACAATCTTTTAATTTCCACTTGATTATTTGATTATTTTCCATCTGTATGCCTTCTATTGTGAGAAATCTGTTCAGCTCTTTTGCCCATAGTGTAATTTTTGCTTACTATTGCGTTTCAACAACTCCGTGGTTTTGTATTCAAGTCTTTTCCAAATGTTTTTGCAAATGTTTTCCATTCTGTCCCACATTCCTTTCCTTAACATTATATCTCACATATTGGAAGCTTTCAATTTTAATAAAGTCTAAATTAGCAATTTTTTTCTTCCATGGATCATTCCTGTTTTTTTTTTAAGAGTGGGAAAATTTATTGGAGAATAGGAAAATGGGGAACGGAGAATAGGAATAGCTCTTGAGAGACAGGAGGGGTCCCGAATGGGTTGCCCTTGCTTTTAATATTATATCTAAGAATGCCTTCTAATTTTTTCCTAGAACTTACTAATATTGTATTTTGTATTTAGAGCTCTGATGTACTTTGAGTTAATTTTTGTGTAAGATCTAAATTCAGTTTTTAGGACTATTTTTTAAACATGGATGAAGAAATTTTTCAGAAATATTTGTTGGGAAAAAACTGTCCTTTTTCCAGTGAATGACCTTAGAACTTTGTCAAAATCGCCTGACCCCTGTGCCCTATTTCTGGGTTTTCAATTCAGTACCATTGGTTTAAATATCTGTTCTTCTATCAACACCACATGTTCTTGATTACTATCATTTTATAAGTCATGAAAATTGATAGTATGGGTTCTCAAACTTTGTTCTTATTCAGCGGGTTGCCAATATCTACAAAATAGCTTAATTAATTTTACTGAAGTCATGTTAAACTAATAGGTCAAACTGGGAAGAATCGCATAAAAAATACTGATCCTTTAACTGAGATAGAAGTTATTTATCTCTGTTTATTCTCCATCATTTTTGAATGAATCTACGGTATATAATATTCTGTTGGTGCGTTGTTTTTCTTAATATTGTAAGTAGTTTCTTTTTCATTCTTTTTCTTTGTATGGTTTCTCACAAGTGCCTTTTATAATTTGTGTTCTTATTCCTCTAGAGGTAAGGCGCTCAGCACTCCCCTGGCTTCCTGAGGATTTTCTCTGTGCTGTGTTTCCTGTAGTTTGAATACTGTGTTAGTTACCAGGCCTAACAAAGTACCACAAATACTGGCTTAAGATCATAATTTTATTCTCAGAAATCTAAGAGCTTACAATGCTTAAATGCTCAAAGTGTCAGCAGGGTTTTTCTCTCTCCCAGGCTCTACAATTCTTTGCTTCCTCCAGCTTCTGACAGTTTCTGGCAACATTGGCCTTCTTCAGCTTGCAGCTTCAGTTTCTAATCTCCACCTCTGTCATCACATAACATTCTTCTATATATTCCCATCACAATCTTTCCTCTGTCTGTGTGTTTGTGTGTGTGTGTGCACACCCAAATTTCCCTCCTTTCGTAAGATAACACTATTTGGCTGTGGCTTACCCTAATCTAAAAGCACTTCCTTTGGTCTATTTCCAAATTAGACCACACACAAACATCTACTAGTGGTTAGGAACCAAACAAATTTTTTGAGACATAAATTAATTCACAACAAATAAGATACGCTTTAGTATGGGATTTTTTAATATGTATCTCCTTTGGTATTCTTTGAGCTTCTTAGAACACATAAAATCTATCCTGCTCATTATTTCTGGAAATATTCCTGCAAATCCTTTCTTCAATTTTTATAGTCTGTTATTCAAATTGTGTATGTTAGAACTTTTCTTATGTTTGACAGTTCTTGGATGCTGGGGACTTTTTTTCTTTTTGTTTTCTTTTCATTCTTTTTTGTGTGGATTTCAATTTAGAAAATTGCTGTTACCTTTTTTCTTCAAACTCATTGTTTTTTTCCCACACTATGTCTCATTTCCTGAGGAGCCTATCAAAGGTGCTCTTCAGCTTTGTTATTGTTTTTACTTCTACCGTTTCTTTGTCATTTTTCTTAAAGTTTCCATTGCTCTAATTACATTGCCCATCTATTCTTGCATGTTGTCTACTTCATTTTAACTAAAGCCTTATGTTGGTTAATTTTAGGTTAAGGAATATTTTCAGTTCTGGCAAAGCACTATTTCTGGCTGTGTCTGTAAGGGTGTTTCTGATGAGATTGGCATGTGAGCTGGTAGACTGAGTGAGGAACATTCACCCTCGATATGTGCAGGTACCTTCCGATGCACTGTGGGTCCAGTTAGAACAAAAAAGCAAAGGGATAAAAGGTAAAATTTCCTCTCTCTCTCTCTCTCTCTCTCTCTCTCTCTCTCTCTCTCTCCCTTTCCTTCCCCCTCCCTCCCTTTTTCTCTCTCTTCTCTTAGGACAAGTGCCTTCTTCTGCTTGTGGAAATCAGAATTCTCTGGAAGGCCTCTGGAATCCAAGGCCTTTGCCTTTGGACTGAGTTACACAATCATCTTTCCTGATTCTGAGGCTTTTGAACTCGGACTGAGCCACACTGCTGGAATCCCATGACCTCCAGGTTATAGATGGCCTATCACAGAACAGCTCGGCCTCTATAACTACTTATGCCAATTTCCTTCATAAATCTCATATATCCATATCTACAGCTATGTTTATATCTACATCTATAATTTAGACTACTTCTGACTTTCTAAGAACCCTGACTAATACAAGCTCTGAAAATAGTTATTTTACTTTATGTAGTAATTCCAATATCTAACTCATATTTGAGTCTAATTCTGATGATTTCTCTTTAGGCTGTGCTTACTTATTTGTTCTTGCCTTTTGCCATGACTTGTGCATTGTTACTGAAAGCCAGAGATATTTATGTCAAAATAACTGAGATAATTTAGCTTTTAGTGTGAAGATTTATGTTTATGTTGCTGGGAGTTGGGCTGTCAAGTGTTTATTATAATTTTAGGTACCAGAGGATCCATGCCCTACTTGTATCTCTTGTTATTGGAGGTTTCTGTGGACAGAACATTGGAGAGTCTTTATCTTATAGTCAGCTTCAATCCTCTGCCAAAATCCTGGGCTCTTATTAACTTACAGGAACACTTAAATGATAAGTTTGACATATAGCTGGAAACAGACAGTGCAGAAATTCAAGTGAGAAGCTTTTATAAATCACGAGAGACACGGTGTATTCCATAATTTCCAAGTTCAATCTTTCAATAGGTTCTTTTCTCAGGGTCTTCACATGTTTTTGTGTCCTGTTTCCAGCAGTATGGATTTTACTTTTATCATGATCCTGTTCCATTCCTGTTCTGCAGTACTCTCAGTCTATTTCCTTGGAGCCTTGTTTGCTGTAAGTTATATATATATTTTTCACTTGGGAAAGACCAGAAGGCTGGAGGGTCTGAACTTCCTTTAGCTTATATAAGGAATCAGATCTGTGTTCCAGTGAAGTCCTTTTTTTCTAGAAAATAGTCCTTCGTTTTGGAGAGAGTGGATATGTAAGACAATGTTTAATCTCTGCCTCACCCTTCCAGAAACACTGGGATATCTTTCTCAAATTCTCACTGTGAAAAATTGTTCGAGTTCCTAGAGGGAAAGCCCAAAAGAGTGATTTGGACTTCTTAAGACTATGACAAAATTAAGCTTCTTACTTTCCAATTTTCCATAATTTGTCCCCAGTCATATGGAAAAACTACCATTGGTGTATTCTTTTTTTTTTTTTTTTTTTTTGTGGGTACCAGGGGTTCGACCTCAGGACCTCGCGCGCCAGCAGGCGCCCAGGCCGCTGAGCGATATCACAGGCCCCTTTTTCGTATGTGGGATCCGGGAGTCGAACTCGGGCCCTCGCGCTTGCAAGGCAGGCGCTTACGCCGCTGAGCCATCTCACCGGCCCCCATTGGTGTATTCTTACAAGCTTATAGTTCCAGTGGTAGCTTCTACTTCAAGTAGGCAGATGTCTGTTTATGTATCTCTCTGAGTGTCTATCTTTTCATATTTTGCAGAAGTTGGCTCAAGAAAAATCTTTAATTTTCAGTTGGTCCAGTGATTTGTTGTTGTAAGCAGAGGAATGGCAATGTCTAAGCATTTTACATGTTGGAGCTGAAACTAGAGACGCAGCAAAAAGTAGATGCAGACATTCTAGTTTTTGTGCCTTGAAATTTGACCTGCATCTTTTTCATGTATTTCATATCTCTAGCTAGTTTTTCAATACCTCAAATACAGTACCTAGTAATTGACCTTGTATTCCAGTATTAACATTTTTATCAGCTTTGAGTTTGTTTCTTTCTCATTATGATTTATACATTTTATGCTTCCTTGCTTGCCTGATAACCTTCCATTAGATTCAAGACAATATTAATTATATATTGGTGGGTACAGGATTTTTTATGTAGGTGTTCATATGTGTATATATATACTTATACATGTTTATATATAAGTATATATATATTCTTGAGCTATGTTTTGTGACAGTCATTTTGAAATTTTTTAATCATTTTGGGTCTTTTGTTTAAAATGTATTAGATAGTATGAAATGCAAAGTTAGTCTAGGGCAAATTACTCCTATACAAGAGAAGTGATGAAATATTCAGGTTTGCCTGGGATTTTTCTGGTTTTATCATTAAACATCTCATGTTCCTGAAATCCTTTCATTCACAGCCCAAAATTGGTTGGTCTGTGCCACTGCTGACATAAAGCATTCTTGGGTGCTCTACTTAGCACTTGGTCTGATGCCTGGCACTGAAAAAAAAAAAAACTTCTTTGACATAGTTTTCCACTCTGGATAATGGGATCAGGTACTTTCTCTTGGAATCACTCTCATCTCTAATATTCTCTTCTGTGAGCAGAAGTGTCACTTTCTGAGACACTCTCAGCTTTTTCTCCTCAGCTTAGCAGGTCTTTCATGCTTCAGGACATCACACTTGCCAGGCAGGCACTTACGCCACTGAGCTATCTCACCGGCCCACTCTACTGGTTTTTAATATGATCTTGTTCACATTGGCAGTCACCATCAAACATGTTAAGAGACTCTCTTCAAAGGATTTTGAATGTTTTCGCCACAAAGAAATGACAATATACAAGGATACTTACACCGATTTGAACATTACAAAATATATATCTATCAAGATATTACATGGTACCCCACATATAAGTACAAATTTTACACGCCAATTGAAAAACTAAATAAAAAGAAAAATAATAATTTCAAATTGATGTCCAACGAAAATGTTTCTCTTTGTATTCGTTCCATCAGATAGCTTTTATCAACTTTCAAACTTTCACTAGATGATATCAGTATGTTTTAGGACTAGATTTAGGCAAAAGAATAAGCTCAAATGATAAATTTAATGAAGCCTTCACCTCGGTGTCAGGTAAATGCATAAACTCTTAACTCTTTCTACTCAAAGATATAAAAGTGTAAACTTCTTTTAAAATTTTTCAGAAGAGAACTCAAGTATGCCCTGGCTGCATAGAGAGGCCTAGGGATTTGTTTCTCTAGTATTCATTTTTCTATGTTTATCTATCAGCAGACTAAGATGTCAGTACAGCTGTGGGTAGGGTACAGCTTAGACAAGCAACAGACCTTAGCATCATTCAAATGATGCTGGTTTTGGAGGCATGGAGATTATAAGAATTGTGAGCTCATGGCAACTTCCACAAAGATTTCAAGGGGAAGGCTAAGAAGTTAGGAAGTTTGTGGCACTGTTAGGTTCCCTGCAAACAATCCTAAGGGTGAGGCATGAAGATGTGAGTGAAGACAAACCAGCAATGGAGACTCTAGGAAGATAGATGTACCAGTGTGGAGAGTCTGCCAAGGAGAACTACAAGCAGTGAGGAGAGTCAGCCCAAGAGAGTGGCCCACATGGGCTGCAGCCAGCAAGGGCTTAGGAACAGGGCTGCTTGATCTCTTTGGCACTCATATCTTGCTCCTACATACTCTAGCTGCTGGACATGGGCCTATAAGAGTTAATGTTTGCCCTGATGGTTTTTTTTTTTTTTCCTTCGCTCTGATAGTCGCTTTCTTTGCCTTTGTTTCTCCTTTTTAATTGGGAATGTTTACCCTGGATACTGGTCAGCTTTCCAGCAGAGATTTAATTTGGTTTACAGCTTTAGAAATTTTAGTCAATCATTGGCTGACTCCAAGGCAGAAACATGGTAGAAGGGTGTGGGGCATGGTGGAGCAAAGCTGCTGACTTCATGGTGGATGGGAAGCAGCTCCAGCAAGAGTTATATCCTCCAAACACACATCCCCAGTGACCCACCTGCTCCAAGTGGGGCCTAACTCTTACTAGCACATTCAGCTTTTAATCTGCTGATGAGATAGCAAGCCCATGATCCAATCTCCTCTCCACCAGTCTCTTAATCCTGTCAAGTTGACAATTAAAATTAACTGGCACACTTTGTCCAATTGTATCTTGAAAATATGTGACTTTTAAAATATATTTTTACAGAGGCTCATAGCTAAATTTGCCTTTAGTCTCAGGAGATTTTGGAATTGGACTTTACAGCAAGGCTGGATCTGTTAAGACACTGGTGATTCTTAGAGATAGACTATATGTGTTTCATATTGTGAGACTGTTGTGAGTCTGTGGGGGTCAAGGAAAGGATGGCATAGCTCAGACAAAGAATGTCTGCCAAATCCTAATGTGCTGAAGTCTTGATCCCCAGCCTATGGCACTATAGTGAGTAGTGGGAATTTTAAGATGAGGCCCAATGGGAAGAAGATACATCTCTGACAGCATCCCCTTGATGGGGATGCTGGGATTCCAGGCCCCTTCTAACCTCCTGTTGGAGTAGGAGTTACCTTGCGAAAAAGAGCAAGGAAAATAATTCTATTATTTATTTATTTATTTATTTATTTATTTATTTATTTTTGAGACAGAGTCTCACTATTTATTTCAGGCTGGTCTTAAACTCTATGTAGCCCAGGATGAACTTGAACTCCCCAGCAATCCTCTTGCCTCAGCCTTCCAAGAGCTAGGACTACAGATATGTGCCACCATGCCCATCTAGGAAAAGAATTCTTGAATCCAAAGCAAAACATAGCTGGAGGGAAGAAAAAAATATATATATATGACAGGAAGAAGACTGGTATATCTCAACTGAGAAAGAGAAGGATATATGAGTGCAATAAAGCTTTGGTGATAACCGGAGAATGAACTAGGTGAAAACCTCTTGGACAAGTTAAATAAGAACAATGGAAAGACAATAATATAAATGGAATATAAAATTATATTTGCATTTAAAAAAACATTTCCATGGTCGTCACATGGAGAACAGATTGTTAGTAGCCCAGAGTACGAGTTTGTAGACCATTTATAGAGTAATTGAAGCATCCTTGTCAGGGATACTGGGAGCTTGAAGATGGGTGTTGGTGACAAAGGAAATAAATGATGATATTCGAGAGATGCTTTGAAGGCAGAACTGACACTCCTTTAGTATATATAAGTCAGTGAGGCTGTTGACAGAAGAGTGATACATATAATTTAGCCTGTATGAAGTAAATCTTTGTGGGGAAAACTATTTCTGAGAAAGATAAGGAGCAGAAAATTTTCAGTCTGGAATCTGGAACAAATATGAAGTATATCCCAAACCAGATTCACATGTAATACAGGAGACATATTACAAAAACATGGAAAGAGACAGATGAGATTATGAAGAAAGAAGATTTTGTGATATACTTTTTAAAAGAACATAAAAAAGCGGGGGGTTAAATTCAAGAAACTCACAATCACGTCCTCTCTGCTACAACGTTCTGGCTCCAAAGTCTTGGACAGGTTACCTAACGCCTAGGTCTTCGCTTGGAAGAATTGTTAGGCAGAGACTCAGAACACAGTTTGGGTCTGGGTCAGTGAATCTGGGTTCAAAGCCTTTGTCCCCAAATTAATGGCAGGTAGAATATTATATAGAACATTCTTAAGAAGATATCTAAACCCTCTTGGTCTTAGTTGCCTCCTCTATAAATGAATGAAATAATGTACTCTTTAGAGTTGTAAGAATTAGGAGAGCTAGTACATATAAAACACATTATTTTATGAAAAAATAAAGCAAGATTTCGTAACAAAATACTAATAGTTGTTAACACACTGTGTATCATTATCTTCAAAGTAGTTACTCAGAGTAAAAGACATAAACCAAAAAGATGATTACAAAAATGATAATACAAAACTTGCTTTTCAACAATCTAATATAAACAATTTGTATACATAAACAAATTACCATCTATATAAAACACTTTTAAAAACTGTCCTTGTATATATAAGACTCAGTAAACACTGTTAGCCATTCTTGATTTCCTTGCTGGTAAAAATAGATATAGTATATCTACTACGGTAGTGGTTAAATTTACTTACTTTAAAATCATAAAAGGGCCAGGAATTCCTTGGCCTGGATACAACTTTATATTCTCTGAAATAGGCATTTTTGAAATGTATACTATTGAAAAAAGTGTTGATGATAGCCTAGGCTGCAATATACAAACAGGTCACCTGCCATGTGCTTACCAGTCAGCAAGACTTCCTGAGTATATTATTAGCAATGGTTGAACTGCAACTTGCTGTGAAGCCTGATCCTATAAAGATGCTTTGTTTACTTTTATTCAGGGGTCTCAACAAATAATCACTTATTCATTCTGGGTATGTGAAAATTTACTTAGGAATTTACTTTCTATCTTGGTCTCATTCCAAAAATTGCTGAATAATCTCAATTTAATACTCTTTTTATTTTTAAATAAGCATAACCCAAGGCTATCTAATATTTATTTCTGTTAAATACTAAAGCTATATCTTTAATTTCCATTACCCTCTGCTAAAGAAATATAATCTAGTTGTTTTGCCATATTTGACAAAAATACTAAAATTCTTAAAAATATGTCAAAAATATGTGTAATTTCAGGTATGTATCCTGAGTATAAAGAATAATGTGCCCTATAAATATGAAAAAGTGAACTGGAGAAGAGAAAATATGAAAAGAAAAAGACTTTTGGGGAAGGAATAACTTGTGTTAAAAACCGTACATAGAATATATGACAATAGTTAATATGCACTTGGGAAGGTCTCTTAAGTCTAACTCTCCATCTCTCCCCGTGACTTTACATAATTTTTGAAATTGATTCTTTAAGGGATACATGATCATCTGTATTAAAAAATCTGATGTATTTTCATTTTAATATCTGTGTATACAGTTTATTACACACATCAGAAATGTACATATATTTCTAAGAAGTTTTAAACTTTTAAAAGTACAGAACATGCTTACAAAAGAAAAAAATGTCCAGTGTATTTATTATTAATCTTAACAACTTTACATTGTATTCTCAGATTTCAACAGGTAATTTGTTATGTTTCTCCCAGATCTTACAGAATGATTAATTTAAAAATCATTCAATTCTATTTTTTTTTTTATTTCATACAGTGAAGAACAAAACTCTTTCATTGTTGACTCATGGTCAGTTGAATTTCTATAACTGTAAAAAAATAACCTCAAATTGTAGTGGCAGAAAACAATAATCATATTATTATGCTTACAAATTTGTGAGTCAAGAACTCAGATTGGGAACAGATTGTGTAGCTTGTCTGTGTTCCATCAAGTCTGGGGTCTTAGGTGGGAAGAGTAGCATTTCTGGAGGTGACTGGTTGGGGATTGGAATCAAGTGGTCATGAGTCATTTTCACTCATTTTATTCTTGGATTTCTCTGACTCGAATTAGGGTTTAGCTGAAACTATCAGCCAGAATGTCTTTATGTAGCCATTACCTATTGCACAGGGTTTCTCATAACACTACAACCTCAGGGTAGCAAGACTTCTTACATGGTGCTCCAGGTATCCGAGAAGGAGTGCTCCGCTCAACAAAGAGAAAGCTTTAGAACATTTTGTGAGCGAGCCTCACAACTTACATACCATAACTTCTGCTGTATACTCTGTTGGTTGAATCAGTCACAACTTTTCCAAATTCAAAATGAGGTGACACAGAATTTACCTTTGCATGGGATAAGCAGGAAAATAATTTGACCATGTTTTAAAACTGCCACTACAAACAACGGTGAGGGACTGTCTTCACTGCTCTTGAGTTCTAGTGTGCTTGCAACCCAGAAGTTATCTGTATCACGCAACTATGTGCATGTATCTATGGGCCTCATGCCTAAATCACACTTGATCATGGCATATGGTCCTTTTAATGTTCTGTTGTTCTTAGTTTGTTGTTGAGTATTTTTGTTTCAAAGGTATTACCCTACAATTCTGTTCTTTTATAGGGCCCTTATCTTTTTTATTTGTACATGTTTGCAGTAGACAGTGATTGCATTCCTTGTGGGGAGTTGGTACATGTACATAATGTATCTTGTTTGTTTGTTTGTTTGTTTGCTTGTTTGTTTTCATCCTCATCTCAATCCCCCCTCCCCTCTTCCTTCATCTCTGGATTCCTTTCTCTTTTGCAAAAGACTTATCTATTTCCTATTATCTTTTATTTTGCTCTTTATTTATATTTTGGGTTTCTCAGATAAGAGAAACCATGCAGTATTAAGCTTGTGTGTCTGATTTATTTCACTTAACATTATGGTCTCAAGGTACATCCATTTTCCTACAATTGGCTCATGTTTCTCCTTCTTTATGACAGAGAAGCACTCCATTGTGTGTAAATACCACATTGTCTTTATCTGTTCATCTAATGATGCAAACATAGTCTGTTTCCAATATTTAGCAATTAAGAATTGTGTTGCTATAAACATCAATATGCCTGCATCATGAACTATAATGCCTTTAAATCTTTTGGAAAGATACCTAAAAAGGGAATAGCTGGGTCCAGTGGACTTTCCAGTTTTAGTTTTTTGAGGAATCTCCATACTGATTTCCATAATGGTTGTACTAGTTTACATCCCCACCAACAATGTAGAAAGGTTCCTTTTTCCCAGCAGCCTTACCAGTATTTGTTATTATTTTATTTCTTTATGATAGCATTCTTTCTGAGGTAAAAGGGAATCTCAATGTTGTTTTAATTTGCATTTCTCTAATGGCCAGTGATACTGAACATTTCTTCATGTATTTATTGGTCACTTCTTCTGAGAAGTGTCTAGTCAGTTTTTGACTAGCTCTTTTTAATTTTGGAGGATCTTTATATATTCTAGATATTAATCCTCTATCTGAGGAATAGCTGGCAAATTTTTCCCATTTTTTTGTCTCTCCACTCTTTGGTTGCTTTGTTTCTTGTGCAGAAGTTTTTAATTTGATATGATCCCATTTGTTGACCACTAGTACTATTTTCTGTGCAACCAAGCTTCTGTTCAGAAAGTCTTTGCCTGTGTCTATGACTTAAAATAGTAAAACATGATCTGAATAAACGTTCCTTCCAATAAGACATACAAACTGCTAACAGGTACATGGAAAATGCAAATAAAAATCCCAATGACACATCATCTCACAACTGTTTGGAAGGCTATCATCAAAAAAAAAAAGAGAGATAATAAATGTTGCAAAAATGTGGTCAAAGGGGGAAAACTTGCACACTGTTGGTGATAATGTTACTACAGCGATTATTGAAAATACCAAGGGGTCTCCTAGGAAATTAAAAGATACCATATGATCCAGCTGTGTCATTTCTTATCTTTCTGAAGGAAACAATATCAGCCACCGGAAGAGATAGATGAACTCCTATATTCATTGGAGCATTCATAATAACCATGGTATGGGAAATACTTAAATTACAAATGAATTAAGTAAGTTGTGTGGGTATATGTACCTGTATGTATGAATATTATTCAGCCCAAAAAGGAAATCCTTCCATACATGTAGATATCAATGAAGTGGAAGACAATTACATTAAGTAAAATAAACTAGACACATACAGGGAACTAACTACTCAAGGATCTCATTTACATGCGGAACCTAAAAAAATCAAACTCAAACAAACAAAAAGTAGAATGGTAGTAGTTGCCAGAGTATAGGGTATGGGGGAAAAGAATGTATTCATCGAAGGGTGTAAACTTTCATTTATAAGATGAATAAGTTCTGGAGATGTAGTATACAGCATGGCTACTGACAGCTGTTACCAATTGATTTTGGCTGCTGTTACACAATGTATATGTATATAAAATTATTTTGTATGCCTTGAATGTATTTTGTGAATATATACTATTGTGAATATATACATATACTTTAAATACTGTGAATATATACATATACTTTAAGTAACTTAAAATATAAAAAATTTTGAAATTAAAAAACTTTTAACAACAAAAAAAATATATTTGAACATACCCACAAAGCTTTTATGAAAATTTGCAGTGTAAATTTTTAGATTCAGATTTACCCTATTACTCAGTTTCACCTATTTTAAACTCCAGATTTATGACCAAACAGCCAATGGTTTTTATGCTGTCAAAAACTTTGTTTCAAACTGCGTTGCAGTCATAGTCTTAAAGGTATATACAAGAATTTATTTTAATCTAAAGTAGTAATTCAAAGCATATGATATTAAGTAGCAGGTTCTATTCTTTTCAATCATCAGCTATACCCAATATTTTATTTAAAGATCAATGGTTACAGTTAAAATATCACTAAGTAGGGATTTTTGAATATATTTGATGTATGGAATTTTTCACTTAATACATATTGCTTTATTCAAGTCAGTAAAATAATTTTTCAACTGCCACATTCTGTGTTTTGGAAAATGGAAATATTCCCTTTTGGAGAACTGGATATTGCAGTGCTATTTGTTAAAATGGAATTCCACACACACTTCAAAGCTGACAAAATCCTGGAATACAATATGTTAATGGAATGAATGAGAACAGAGAACAATCTATTTGGCATTGATAAAATATTTTTAAAGGTACTTAGGATATAACTAGATATAGTACGTTTGAAACAACAATAAAAATATCAAGGAATTGAATAGTCTACTGAACAAATACAAATTGATTATTTGGATAAAAACACAGCATGATATGAAATTTTTAAAATTAGGTATAATATTTTTAAATAACCTCTGACAATGATATAATAACTTTTTCTGTAATCAAATCATTTTAATATATGTAATATCTTACTGGATCTTCAAAAAATCTTTGAGCCATTTGGATAGCTACCATATGAAGAAAACAAAACCAAGAACGGAGCCAGTGGAAGCCTCATGATGAGAAATTTAGGCAAGATCACATGACATTAAATTTACCCTGAAGATTAAATAATTGTGGCTCTTTTAAAGATTTAGAAAAATATGCATTTGTGTCACAAGGTCTCTACTGTGAAATAAACAAGTCCCCCTCCTCCTACTTGCCAGGGGAGAAAAAAACAAAGGTTGTATAATTAAATATCATAGAACAATTTATTTTAGGTTCATATTTACAAAATAGTGACTTTGGATTTGAAAAAATTAAAAACATGTATAATATCTAAAAAGATAGAATTTCAAAAAACATGCTTGTAAGAATATTATATTACGCTATAACCTCTCCTGAAAATTGATTTAAATAACAGTAAGAAAATAGATATAAACCTACAAAGACAAAAAGAAAGAAAGTAGATATAACAACAAACACGTCATGTCGATAAAATTCTAGAAGCCAGAGAACGGATGGAAAGTACTGGTTGATGCAGGAGTCTGGAGGCAAATTAAACAGCTCTGCAGAATGGAAGGCAGTAAGTAAAGCTTTTATGCCAAAGAATCCATTAGTCTTATAAATCAAAGGCACCAGGTATTTCTGGACAAGTGATATTGATAAATTTGAAGTTTATAAGAAATACTTAGACCCTCTGAATCTTGTGTCTATTTGGGAAAAAACAGGCAAATTTTTCCATCACTCCTGGTCAGTGAATATGGAAAGATTGAATAAGGTCATCTCTCCACAGATAAAAGCAAAAAGTGAGAGTGGCTATGAAATACTGTTTTTAAAAATAATGCTAGAATATTAATTAAATGTCAGTATAAAATCACTTCTCCTCTGGATTCTCAAAATCCTTAACTGTATTACTTTGTTTGAATTGAGACTTAGGACACTGACAGAAGAAAATGATGATTTCTAGCTACTGTTACTGCTGCTGCCTAATAAATCAATCTTTTCTCTTACCTACAAGTATTATGCATTCTGCCACCATCCATTATGTTAATATGTTCGGCTGCATTTAGGTAAAAAATATCAGCCTCTTCACAGTTCTTGGCCATCATAAACCTATCAGTCAGAGCTCAGGCTCAGTGAGGTTAATGGTTTGGTGGTACATCCACAGTCCCACAAGTAATAGAGAGTAAGGCTGCAGTACCAACCTCTGTAGTAAAGCTTAAGAATAGTCGTGCTATTCAAGTCAATGCTTTTCAGTTAGGAACCTGGTGGTAAAAAGGACTCAGGGACAGGGGATTATCTGTGAGTCATATTCATGTGGGAAACATCAGGCTTTCACTGGCATAGCTATCAAGAATTACTGTTCATACTTCAGGAGGGTAAGATTTACTTTCCTTTAAAGCAAGTGAAACTGTCGGGACGATCATCTTTAAAATCAGCAGTGGACCCTGGAACTGTGACTTTTTCCTGACTATCATTACAATGTGTTCCTTCTTTTGAAAGCCTTCTGTATGGCATTAACTATTACTGTGAGGTACTGAAGCAGTGTGATGCGAAGGAACACTGCTCTCTATTAGCCTTAGCTTCACAACAAGAGTGGCAAGTGTTTAGTTCAAGCAGACAATAAAAATCAAACTGCAAAAACCACAATGTGATTTCAAGCATGTGAAGCTCCTTCTGCTGAATAATGCTTAGCCCTGACCAACATCTGTCTTTCCTGCTTTTTCTGATTACTTTCCAACTACAGCAACCACAGGAATTGACTCCAGGCGAACAAAAACCTGGACGTGCGATGGTAATCTCTGCAAAAAAATAAATGAGCTGGTCTGGAAAACCTCACCTTCAGAAAGAGACTTTCACTTTTTGTTAATACATTGTCATTTTTTTGTGAAATACCTCCTAAGTAGAACTCAGTGAACATGTGTAGTACAAATAAGGGATATACGGAATAATCTGCCTAGAAAATCCGGAAAAACATTTTACCCAATACTCTTCCTTTTTTTTCAAGCTCTTAAAAAAAAAAAACGTAATCTTATGCTATAACAGTCTCAGCTCCCAACTCTGTTTCTCTATACATTTAGGTACATATTAAATAGCAGGGTTATAGCCAATCACAAACGGCTAAGCTTCAGCCGGTGGGAAACATCAAGTAAAAGACAGGCAGCCAAAAGATCCTATCATGCCCAAATAGTACAACTGCATCATCAGAACATACCCAAATAAGGCAAATGCTTAACTATAGCCAATCAGGCAATTTCTGTACTTTGTTTGTGTATTTGGCCTGTAATGCTGTCTTCTCACCTTGCTGGATGGAACTCTAAACTTCTGGTTCTGAATGCTGCCAGATTGATGAATCATTCCTCATTCAAATAATTTCTGTTAATTTATCTAAAGTTTCTATTTCAATTTGTTTTGAGGTTAGGAGAGTTTCACTGGAAATCATAAGAAAAAGAGTAGCTCCTGGATTTCCAAGAAGGGTCCTGAGTGGGTGGCCCTCTCTTTTAACATTATAGTGGCTTCTTACTAGAAAATATCTTAATGAGAGATGAGGTCAAAAGTACTAAAATGGTAATAAATAGCTTCCAAACCCAAGTTTTCCACTTTGGCATTTTCCAAAGCAGTTCATATAGTCTTAAAGATTTCAAAAATAATAAAAGGGAAGAGAAATCGGAGATTATTTAAGAGCAAATTAGGATCAAATCAAGAGCCTCACTATGACATTGTCTTAGCTAAAATCTTCAGTTATATTTTTCTCCCACAAAAGACTGTATAAATGAATGTAAGAATTATGCTCAGCCATGTTCATTAGCCTTTATACATCGTAAGATCAAAGTATGTTATTGAATAACTTCACACCTGGAATAGCCTCACAGCTGGGAGAGATGTAGCCTTATACCTGGAACAGTAAGGGTTATATAGCAAATATATGTAAAAGATGAATATTAAACTATTTTTTGTGTTCAATTTCATCTTCAGTAAATCCTACCCATTCATGTGACAGTTTGTGCACGAACACAGATTTACCTGAAAACATATTGAAAACTTCGTGTATACCAGGCGGTATCATTTCAAATATCTCATGACCTTGTCTAAGTGCTTCATGCACCCATGATTTACTTTTAAGCTCCCATGATCTATCTAAGCAGCAGTTATATTTTTACCTCCACTGCATATGTTTCTCCTAGAATTTCTGTTCTATTTTATTCCATAAAGTCTTGATTTTCATTCTAGCCTCATATTCTTTCCACAGAAGCTGAATTCTTATAGTATGTTTCAACAACTGACTGCTTAACTAACTTGCTAGAAAAACTAACTACTATAACTCAATCATTATATAAAACCTTTTGGACAAAGTGTAGTGATTCGTATTACTAAATACATATAAAGATTTTTATGATTTGTACATTATTTCAAAGCAATGACTCTTTTGCTTTATTTAACCTACACATTGAGTACTATGCTAAGGCTGTAATAATATTCAACAAATGCTTATTCAAGGACTGAATGGTTTTCCTAGAAATTTTTGTCTGATATGGAATATGATAATTTTTTGCTTCAGTAATTCAGAAGAACCATAATAAATTTGAAATTAATATTTGTAATTTCAAGATAAATATTTAAGAAAACTATCATGAATTTATTTAACCTAGTATCCATTGCTCATCTCATTATCTTAGTTTTTACATCAAAGAAAACCATTTAAAACTATTTAGCAGACATTTTAGCTTACATGGTCTTAATAAAATTTTGAATAAAGTAATCTAATATGACTAATGTGCTTAGAAAAAAGTTAAAAATTGCAACTTGAAAAATACTTTTCTGGGCCGGTGATATAGCTCAGCGGCACAAGCGCCTGCCTGGCAAGTGCGAGGTCCTGAGTTCAGTTCCCAGTACCTACATTAAAAGAAAAAGAAAAAGAAAAATACTTTTCTGAGTCTATAAAATTTTGAAAATTATTATTTTAAAAACAACTCAGTAAATGCTTATTATATATTTTTGAAATGCCTACCACAGTGTTAGGTCCTCTGCTGGGAATAAATGAGTTAAAAGAGAAAATTTCTGTATAGATGGAGTTTAGGCAACATGTGAGATATATGTGTCTTTGAAATAAAAATTATTTCTGCCTCAACTAGAGGTACAATCAAATGAGAGGTCCGTGTAAACTATAGGTGATAAAAATGCTTCCTATGGACACGGGAATTAACCCTGTCTTTTGAGATGAATATGAATACAGTGGAGACATTATTTAGTTTTACCATTCAAGAACACTAGCACATATACAAGGAATAGAAAGACCAATATTTTTTTGGAGAAAAAATATAAATCTGTTAAAGGAATTTTGGTATAGATTGTAGTGCAGTACAAATAATGTTAGGTCAATGTTGTCTCTATTGAATTTGCATTTTAAGAGAGAGATGTAAAAGTAGTGATTAGCACACACGTACTATGTTTTCTGGGCACATTAGTTATGCTCCAAAAATGTGCATTTTATTACTTAAGATCTTAGGAAAAATAAATGGATCATTTCACAGTGTTTAGTTGAAGAGTTTGATAACAGGGCTTATTTACAGGAGTGTGACGATTTAAGGAACTCAAAAGGGGTGGTGAATTACTCAGGGACTAGGAGCAGCCTGAAGTGTGAAAGGAGGGAAGGCTGTGAATGGGAGTCCCGAGGGAAATGTGGCCTTTGGAACAAAGTCTCCAGGTAAAAGCTATTGGCAAAGACTACCTGGGAAAGAGTAGGGTAGCTTAAAGTACACAAACCACTTTTCTTGACCATCTTTCTTTTCTTCTTGCTGCTTCTTGTTAACTCTGTGTTTCCCTCCTGGGCACATTTAAAAATGTCTAGAGACATTCTGACTGCCACAACTTAGGATGGGGGTGTGGGGAATGCTTTTGGCATTCACAAACAAAAAATAATCCTGCCCAAAATAGCAATGGGGCCCAGGTTGAGAATCCCTGCATGTTTAGTTAGCCAAGTCTAACCAGAAGTCAAAATTAGAAAGGGTTAGGAAGGGAAAAGGAAAAAATTAAGCAAGAATAAAAGGAAAAAATGGAAACAAAGCTTTGTAAATAAGGAGAGGAAGAAGGGTTGAAGGCAGAGGAGGGGAATGGGGAAAAAAGAAGAATCAAGATATATTATGTACAGCTACAAATTCGCTATGATGAATGTGATCATTACGTATATAAAAAATGTACCAATAAAGTTAACTGAAAAAATTGGAAAGGCCTGAGGGATACATCTTGTTAGTATCAGTCTCTTAACAGATGTGATGGCGCACATCTGTAATCCCAGCACTTGGGAGACTGAAGCAGAAGGATCACTGCAAGTTCAAGGCCAGCCTAGACTACATAGTGAAACCCTGTCTCAAAACAAAAAGAAAAACAAATATCAGCCTCTTAAAACAGAATAGTATACAGAAGGGCAGAAGGATCTAGGGGTATTTAAATAGAGAATAACAAGAAATATAGTCAACTTTTACAATTTCCTTAGCTAGCTTGAGGATAATTTGATAAGAATATGACACAGTAAAGAAATTCTTGTTAAACAAAAAATGCCACTTGTTGTGATATCTTATGTTGCTTTGAAAGGAGAATTAAGTCATAGTCTTGATCTAATAGTCAAAGCATCATAAAAGGAAAACACCATGAACAATACTTGTTTCCTTAGTAGATGTGTTAATAGCTTATAGAATTGCTTCGATTTTGTAAATGTATTTAATATTTTTAATTGTTGAATTACACTGATATTAATTGGCATCTGATAATTTTCCTTTAAATAACATAAAGGGAAAAAATAAATGCAGACACACGAAGTTAGATTTCTAATCACAGGAGAGTGACTTGTGACAACACTAAAAGAGGGCCTCCCAGCTTTTACTGGCGACCCTCCTTATCAAGCATGTAAAATTATACAGTGACTTTTTGTGATGTGGCTTTAACTTTTCTATGTTACATCAAATGGCAACTAAAATGAAATGAAATATCAGTTATCTTCCTTTTTTTACGACAAATACTTGGGAACAGCTGGGCATTAATCAGCATGCATTATTGACTAAGAACTCATTTATTTCTGTATATTAAGATCATGTGGATATAGTCATTGTGTTATTAAAATGTTATCAACAATTGGAGTTCTACCTAGTGCCTATAGAAGTAATAACATAATTTCTAAGAATGCAATTTAAAATTTAAAACAGAAGTTCGGGTCTCCTATCGAAAGTGTTTGCTACATAATACAACATTTATCACAAGAGAAATATTGTGTGGCTGAAAGTAGTTCCCCTAGTCTAAGCCGATCACCTTTGTTTCACAACCAGTAATTCTTTCCTATGTATTTAATTTTCATAAGGTAGATTGTGGTTGACTGCACCTTTGCCTTGGCTGCTCTGATAACTGCAGAAGGTGATGCTGAGCCCAGCAATTTAATCATTACAGCCTTGAAATGACTTATTTTACACCCTTAAAACAAACCCTTCTAGTTCCTCAATTGTGGTTTACCATGTGTGAATGCAGACTCTATGAATGACTTGTGACTACATAATTTCAGTGCAAAGGATAACTATTATGGCATTGAGATCCTTATCATTACATTGCATTTCCTGTGCTTATTTTGCAGTAGCTGGTAGCCTGCTCTTATAACAGCTCATCAAAATAAAACCTTGAAAGGCATCAGCCGCAAAACCTACATGTTTGGTTTTGTGTGTGGAGATTTCAGAGGTTTGTTAGAAATCCTTAGCTTTGCTCAAGTAACATACAGGGCCAGCTTTGTGCACAATCATTAATTAAACAAAAGATGTCTTCAATGTTTCCACACCGCACTTACGGTTCATTCCCCCTCTACCCCCACATTGCACCTGAAACATTTTGCCTGCATACCACGTAAAAGAATTTTTTAAAAATTATGTACTGTTTTGTTCATTTTAAATTTTATATAAAAACATATTTAAATAGTATGAAAGGATACATTTCCCTATATAGTATGCATTGAACACTTAGTGCCTTAATTGTGTTTTACTATAATCTTGGAATAACAGATTCAACTCACTACATTCAATTTATAGAAAATGTTTATCATAAAATCCAACTGGCATGGGGGCCGGTGAGATAGCTCAGCGGCATAAGCGCCTGCCTGGCAAGCACAAGGTCCTGAGTTCGAATCCCAGTACCCACATACAAAGAAAAAAAGGGCCGGTGATATTGCTCAGTGGCACAAGTGCCTGCGGGCAAGCACAAGGTCCTGAGTTCGACCCCAGGCACCCACAAAAAAAAAAAAAAAATCCAACTGGCAAAGTGAGTCTTCACTGTCAAATCAATTAGCCAATTTGATTTTGTTTTCTGTCAGAAATATCCAGCTTTATTTTAAATTCAAATATATGTATTTTACTTTTTAGTTTATATATATATTATTTTTGTCCAAATGTGTACACACATACATTCATATGAAAAGCTTCTCACTTTTGAATTCTAATGCTAAAATAGAAAGTTAAGGAAGATAGACAGAAAGAGACAATTGCACAGACCCTTTCCTGGAGTGAGCCACAGGAATAGTTCCAGACAGAAAGCCTATGAGGTGTGTTTGATTTGCTCTGACTGAGAAACACATTCCTGTGTTTGGTGCCCTGAAGATTTTTGGAGCCTGTATGAAATGATTCTTCCTGGGAAGGGAGTATGCCTTCTTTTTTAACGTGGGAGAAGGGAAATTGTAAAAAGAGAATTGAGAGAGAGGCTGGCAGGCTAGAAATGGTTTTCTAGGAAGAACAATATTAAGAAAAAGTAATGCAGAAGAATAGTATTTGAATATTGATTATCTTACTGCTACTGATTCCCACCATACTTAATGAAAAAATTTTTTATCCTAAGGTGTATGCACACACAAGTTTGGATACCACTCTAGCAAATCAACAATTCGATATTTTTAATTGATGAAATATATATTTACATATGTATATTTGTGCAAATATAACTCCTATTTCCTAGTTTGGTCAATTTTAGTAGTATTCATTCTACATACATTCATGTGACTATATTGTTCTGGTTGCTTGGGGACTAGTGTGGTAGACTGTGGTCCACTCCTCCCGTTTAAGAGAATTGTTTCTGTTCAGACTGACCATTCATCTCTGTAAGTGGAATATAATTCTTCACTCCATTGCCTGTCTGGTCCATGTGACTTATTTAGACAAAAGACAGTGACTGATCCTGTTATGGACCTTATTCCAGCAGAAGCTTTAAAAGCTCTAGTAAATAAATTGACATGTGTTCTGCTTTTAAAAAGGTACATCTCAGAGATGGCTACTTCTTGCCTATATCCTAAACTTGGCCTGAGAAGACACATAGAGACTAGTAGAACCTAGAAAATCCAGCAGAACTTTGGATGACCCATAGTTCTCCAGTAACTTGAATAAGAAATAAACATTTGTTGTTACAGTCCAGTGACATTTGTTAAATATATAGTTTTACTGAAACAGAAACTTCTCAATGAGACAAATGTAGAAAGTAAATCACATTTCTACTCTTAGGGAGGTTACATTCTATATGTATTTAGTACATGTCAACCTTCCACAATCTAAAAATCCAAAATCTGAAATGATCCTATATCCAGAAATTTTTGAGGACCAACATAAAGGCGTGTGGAAAATTCCACACTTGACCTCAGGTGACAGGTCAGTTAAAACACACTAACAATATTATATAAATTTACTTTCAGAATATGTGTATAAATTATGTATGAAATATAATTAGTTTATATAGATTTGGACCCCATTCCCAAAATATTGATGTATTTTGTATGTATTAAATGCAAATATTACAAAATCCGAAAATATGAAATCCAAAATGCTTCCTAAACATTTCAGATAAGAGATATTCAAACAATAAGAGTTAAAGATTACATCGTAATTATTTTTAGTGTTTTAAAGGAAAAAACTCTTTTTGATTGGTCTTTTTCAGTATTACAGGAAACAAAGTAATAAATGATTGAAATCAACAAAGTTTATATTTTTGGTCGCTTTGCACTGATTCAACTTTACTTGAAAACAAAAGCAAATAAACAATGTCATCATTAAATAATTTTTTGCAATAAAGAAAACAATATATTATAAAAGACAAAAAAAGGTTTAATTGGAAGTGGAAAACTTGAATATACCTAAATTATGAATAAATCCATAAGTTAAATGAAGAGCTTTTATAACGTCTTGTGCATTGTATTTTCTTAGTGTGTAGGGTGGTTTAAACACAACTCTGAATTTTTTTCCTTTTTTCCATATTCCCAAATTTATTCATTAATCTCACACTTATTTTATGTTCATAGGCCCTTTATCCTGTTGGAATCACAAGTATTAATAGGGTTCAAGTGTTTCGTATTCTTTCTTTTCTATGTATACATTTTCTCTCTTTCTCTGTCTGTTTCTTTCTTTCTTTTTTTTTTTTTTTTGTGGGTACTGGGGGCCAAACTCAGGACCTTGCACGCCAGCAGGCGTTCATGCAGCTGAGCGATATCACCGGCCCATTTTTTGTATGTGGGTTCCAGGAGTCGAACTCAGGACCTCACGCTTGCCAGGCAGGTGTTTATGCTGCTGAGCTATCTCACTGGCCCCATCTTTCTTTCTTTCTTTCTTTCTTTTTTTTTTCTTCTTTAATGGTTATATTCCTAATAAAAGAAATTTTAGGAATAGTTCATTAAAAAAGACTGCTGCCATATGTCTGGCACTGGCACAAGCAGGGGTAAGCAAGAAAAATAAAGAGAAACTTTGCCTTCATACTACTTACATTCTAGAAATCAGTGGAAAAGACAAAAATAAATGGCATAAGTAAATTTTGAAATTTACACCACACACACATACACATACATATAACCAATAATTTAAAATAATTAATTAATCGATAAATGAAGGCCTGACTGAGAAGGTGATTATTAAGTAAGTGTCCAAAGGTGGTGAAGTTTGTTGATGGTAAGAGAATTTTGAGTGAGGAAAACAGCATGTGCAAAGGCCCTAAGGCTGGAGTATGTGTAGCAGCACAGGAAAAAAGGCATTGTAAATTCAAATGATGAGTAACTAAAAGAACAGGTGACTTAGAAAGAAAATAAGACGCAAGTTCATGTTGGGTCTTGAAGGCCATCGAAAGGTTTTGGCTAGAACCAGAAAGTATTGGAAAAATTTAAACTGGGTATAATCTGACTTGTGTGCAACAAAGGCAGCAAAGGCAGTTCCTTAGGTCATCTTCTGGTGCTCTAACAGAATACCACAAACAAAATAATTTGTAAGTAACAAAAATTAATTCAGGTCATAGTTTTGGAGGCTAAGAAGCCCAAGAGCATGTTACTGGCATCTGCTGCAACATAATGTGAAAGAAGGGCAAGTACATGTGAAACCAAGAAAGAAAGTCTTGTTCATTTCATCATTTTTATGAGAAATCTGCTTCCACAATAACTAACTTGCTTCCCTAACAATGTCATGAATCTATTCTGAGGATCACCCCCTCATCACCTAATCATCTCTTAAAGAAACCACTTTTTAATACTTTCACAGAGAAATTAAGTTGTCAGCATTTAATTTTGGAGTACATGTTCAAACCATAGCTAGCAGAGGAGTAGAAACACCAGTAAAAGGATCCGAATGAGTGAGGCGAGAGGAGAGGACTATGTGTTCCAGGAAAGCGTCATAACTCATGACACTGGGAGCACTTGGAAGTGGTTATATGATGCACGTCCTCTCTACGAATACATGAGTGTCATTTCAGACTTGGGCACGTGGTATAGGTGAAAGACTTGTTGTAAAATTGTTTATAAAACAAATTGAAACAAATAAAACTTCCCTAGAAGTTCAAGGCCTACTATGGATTTATAAGATACTACACTCCTTTAAATTACTTAACACAGTTGATTTCATTTAAGAAAGCTGATTAAATGTTAAACATTAACAATATGCTTAGGAGTTCAGTTCATGGTCCTACATTATACTAGTAAAGATGCCACTGAAATTGCAAGAAGTTTTTCAGTGTAAGATGTGAAAGAAATCATTGTTGTTATAAAGCTACACTTCTGCTATTCTTTATACAGACTCAACTACAATGATGTATTTCTTTACATCCGCTTTAGGTCTCAGAAATTATATGCTTGAGAAAGGTCATTTGGATTGTTGCATATGTGGCTATCACTGGACATTTCAGTATTTTAATGTAAAATTTCAGAGAAAGACCTCTATATCTTACTTAGTTTCTCTGTATTTTTACTCAGTTTAAACATACAAAAATTTGTTTGTCTCATCAAGCCCAGCTTTGGTGTTGGGTGTTTTCTGACATGCACAGAGAAAAAATTCCCTTAAAATTTCCTTCAGAGTTAAAAGATGGCATTTAAGCTCCAAGCATCAACAAATAAAAGGAGAAATAAAAAGAAAAAGGCAGTATCTGATTGGTAAACAAAGTAAAACCTTCCCCGAGAAACTTACACCAGAATTTGTTTGGTCCTTCATCAGTCGTAACTGTGTTACCATGGATGCCCAGGGAGCTGAAAGGGAGATGAAAGATCAAACAGCACATAGCAAAAAGGTAACAGAGAAGAGATGTAAATGGGATGTTCATCATACAAGTATATAAAAATGGAATTAACAATCTAAAGAAACCTAATGACAATAGGTTAGCCTTCTTGAGTTGCTACTATAAAGCATGTCAGAACTATCAGAAAAAAAACGAGTGGAAATAATTATATAATGTTAATGTATGAGGCATTGGATAAAAGTATACACGATTATAAGTCAGACAACAATCTTTGAAACCCAAAAATACCAATCCAACTAAATGTTACTGGTGTTTTGAGTACATAGAACCACCCCAAATGTAGCTAGTTTTTGTACTTAGCATAATGATATTTAGTAACAAAAGATATAGTTGTATAACATTTTACTGCTATTTGTAATATCCACGTTGAAATAATATGAATAGGGCCTTCTGTTGCTTGAATCGTTTCCCCCCAAACTATGCTGAAATCCAAACCCCAATTACCTATGAATGTGAACTTATTTTGAAACAGAATCTTTGTTGATGTGATCAAGTTCTGAAGTCATTAGCCTTCCACAGTATGACTGATGTATAACTACATCTCCTCAAACCATGCTTAATCCCCAAATAAATACAAGGTTGTAATTCTACCAAACACGATATGCATAAAACCAAAAACACAATAATCCTTTCCACAAAAGCTTAACAGTTCCAGCACTTTTTCAAAAGTAGAAGCTGCATTCTCTTCTGAACCTAAGACAAACTTTGCCGTGAACCTCTGTAAAAATTGGAAACAAATTACATAATCACAAGACACAATGGCATAGGATAAACATTCCCATTCAAAAAGAAAAATAAAAAACACATCTTCTTTATCCATTCATTGGTTGATGGGTACTTGGGCTGTTTCCAAGATTTAGGCTATTACAAACTGTGCTGCTGTAAACATAAGTATGCATATATCATTGTGATATGATGCTTTTAATTCTTTGGGGAAGATACCAAGTGTCGGGAGCAGCTGAGCTGGAGATTGTTCACAAATACGGCGAGAGCATGGAGCGCCCGAGGCAAACAGACGTTCCAGCCCTGAGAATGCAGGGTGTGAGAGGCGAGTGAGTTGCTAGGTGGAGGGGTTTCACCTGACCTCAACCTGCTGAGTGTATAAGTAAACGCGCTGCAGTTGTTGAGTTTTTTCCTCCCATCTGGAGAGAAGGCTCCACCTTACCTCAGCTTTCTGCATTCCATCTTCATTTCTTCATCCTCCACTGTCTGCTCCCCAGGGAAGTTTGAGAGCCATGCTGGACGCAGCAACCAAGAAGAGGAATAGTTAGATCTATACACTGGATTACTACTCTGCAATAAAGAAGGAAAAACTTGAGACATTTCTAGGTAAATGGATGCACCTTGAGACCATAAGTGCAATGAATCAGATACACATGTTTAAATATTGCATTGTTTCTCTGGTGTGAGAAATTGAAAGGGTAAATAAGGACTAAAATGTATAATAGATGTTGGGAAATAGGAAGAAAATGTTCAAATGGGAAGGGGAACAAGGGTAGGGAAAGAGGAATGGAAGGAATGGAAAAGAAAAAAAGAATAGAAGGAAACAATGGAAACAAAGCTTTTGTAAATAAGGAGAGGAAGAAGAGTAGAAGGGAGGGTAGAGGACTGGGGAAAAATAAGAATCAAAATATATTATGTATAGGTACAAATTCCCTATGATGAATGTGGTCATTATGTATATCTAAACTGTACTAATAAAATTAATTAAAATATATACAAAAAAGAGAGAAATAGGGTAATAGAGAAGAATAGGAACAAGACTGAAACCCACCGGAGCAAACACTATGTTCTGTATCTCTATATCCATCATCAGGCACATGGTAGTGAGATATGAGTTCTAGAGGGATTAGGTGCTCCTTACCCTATGAACTTGTTGGTTGCAGCCTGTATGGCCTCTGTTTTGAAGTGGCTCCATCAGAGGCTTTGGATTTCTCCAGGTAAACATTCCACATTCCTGGCATCTCCAGCTTCCTAGGGTATTCACTGCACACTCCACATTTTCACACATTGACCTCTCAGGGGCTCCTTGCTTGGACTACCAGGCCTTCCTTTGAAATATGTGTAGAAACCTTCCTGACTGCACAACTCTTGCATTATGCATTCTGATAAAACCAGAATCAAATGGATAACTTCAAGGTTAGCTACCAGCTCAAGCAATATCTGAGCTCCCCTTGGACCATGGCTCCAGTGGCCTCTGAGTGCGTGGATGACTGTGCACAGTAAAATGAATCCCATGGAACTAATTCTCTAGGAGGCTTTTCTGAAGCAGGTGTCCCAGGGACTTTCTTCTCAAATGAAAGGTTTACACATTTGTACCTTTGAAATGGGATAGGTGGAATCTTGCTGATTTGAGAAATGCCATCAAGGCATTTTTCTTGTCTCTGTACAAAGTACTCGATTTCTTTTTTTTTTTTTTTTTTTTTTTTGTGGGTACCGGGGGGTCGACCTCAGGACCTCACGCCTGCCAGCAAGCACTTGTGCCGCTGAGCGATATCACCGGCCCTTTTTTTCCTTTATGTGGGTTCCGGGAGTCAAACTCAGGACCTTGCATTTGCCGGGCAGGCGCTTATGCCACTGAGCCATCTCACCAGCCCCACTCTTAATCTTAATATCCCATGAATTGCTAGAGTATAGTATGTATGTACTCAAGTTTAAGAGTCCTTATTCCCAACTGAAACATCCTGAACCTGACTTTTACTGTTCACATTCCTATCAGCATTCTGATCTTCTGAACTTCAACTGTAATCACCCATCTGGCTCTGCTTATATCATTATTGTGCTTCTCTACCCCACAGCTCCTAATCTTTCTAAACACCTCTTGCAAACCAGTTCCAGAGGCTTCTGAACCACAGGGTCAGGTATAGTCACAGCAACAATTCCACTTCTGTGCTAATTTTCTCTTAGTCAGCTTTCTCATTGCTGAGAGATAATACCCCACATCTACAACTTAAAAGAGAAGGTTTATTTGGCTCAGAATCTCTGAAGATTCAGTTCATGGTTGGATAGCTCCAGTGAAGAGACATCATGTTCAAAGGGCATGGTGGAACAAAGATGCTTAGTTCATCGTGATGGAGAAGCAGAGCAGGGGAACAGTACCAGAGAGCAGTGGGCCAGAAACTAGACATAGACCCCAAGGCCACACATCCATGATCCACCCAGACAGACTCAGAAATGTGCTTCACCAATTCCTTGGTGGATCCCAAAGCCGGTCAAGTTGGCACGCCACCTAACTGCCACATATGTGCTCTGCACCAACATGTTTTGCACCATGTTGTATCTTAATAAGATTTAGCTCTATTGATATATGTAGATGAAGCTCATTTATTTTTACTGCTGTATTGTATCACAGTGTTCAATTCTGCATTGCATTTATTCATTCTCCAGTTGATAGAGATTTTTAGTGTCTTTCCTCAATGTTTTGATATTGTAAACAGTTCCACAAATCTTCTTGTAAGTATTTTCTGGAATATATTGCTAAAATTTCTACAGTATTGCCTGGAAGTGAAATCCTTTGAATGTAATATGTGAACATATTCAACATGACAACATCATGTCAAATTCATTTGTCATAGGAATTAGTAGGTATAGTCTACCAACAGTGTGCATGAGCTCCTGTTAACACATAATATTAATGATTTTTCAATTTGCTTCCATGTTTCTAAGTATAAAATGATAACTATTGTGGCTTAAATTTACATTTCATGATTATATTCATCATAGTGTTGCTTTTCTATCTACGTACTCTTCACCTTTTTTTTTTAATTTGAGGAGTTGCCTATATTTGATCACATTGATTTGTACATATCCATATATGTTCTATTAGTCCTTTATTGATTTCATGTTTCGTACTTGTCTCCTCCTAGGGCATGTCATGTCATTTTTCCCGTATTATTTTAAAGTTCATTTTAAAAATGGCATATAATTACAGTCTATTTCAGTTTCCCCAGGGATATTTATTGTTGATGCTCAAAATAATACTGAAGGGAATATATCTAACATTCTATGATATTTTAAAAGAAAGATTAAAAAACACTTAGAGGGTAAAAATATACTTCCAAAGTCTGTGAGATTTGTTTTTGAAAGCCAAATTTTCTCCTGTACCACATATATTTTCATTATGCTTTAAAGCCACTACTTTTGGAACATTTTATATTTGAATAAAGATATTCTGTTGCATGAAGACTGGAGCCAACTGGTTTACATCTTGGAATATTTATCATATTAACTTAGCCTCTTGACTCAAGATTTTGAATGCATGTGTCTTTAGTGACTTCTAATTAACACTGGAGCAAGGAAAATAAATACTTTTCTTAGCAGCCAAACACATTTCAGATCAAAGTTGTGGTTATAGGTGTAACACAAAACTAAAATAATGCATACTTTTAATCATCTCTGGATTTTTGTCAGAATGGTGAAAACAAACTACAATTTTATCTTTTATTTTGTTCAATGTCATGAAAATTGGATCTTCATTCATTTCAAGTAACATCGTCTAGAAATCCATTATTTAGAGTAGTACTTTGGTGCAAAATGAATGAAAACTGTACAAGCTAAGTTGACTAATGTAACACAAAGAATATCTACTTTTTTCTCTGACATCTGATTTTAATAGAATATGGATAAAAGAGCAATAAAATGTCTCAAATAATGAAAATATAATTTTAATAAAAATAAGGTTTATCCTACATTGTAAGTAAGCTCTCGATATCAAAGTTTATTCTATATTATAAGCAGTAGAAAAGGCATAAGAATATGCACATTGGTAAAGCTCACATATTTTAGTAAAACCTATTATTATGTGTTTTCAGTTATTTATATGGCTCCTTCATATGGTTAGCAGCTGGGAGTTATGCAACATCAAGTCCATGAAATGTGGTTCTATGTAATTTCCAGTGCCCTCCTTGTGCAAAAATCTTAACAGTAGAAGAGTTATGAATTTAAGACTTAGATAAATCATATATTTTAATGCAGTATGAGAGAAATGACCTTAGTGTTCTATAATACCAAAACACCTTATGAATATCCAAGGTCTCAAAAATTTATTATCTGAACATCCAAATGTTGGAGCAAAGGGATATGTGGTAAAATTGACACAGATTTGTAGGGATTTGTAGGGAAAACACACCATTTTGGCAATAGACCTGGATTTATGTCTCCATTCCTCTTATTAGCTATGTATGCTTTCATTTTTAAACTTAGACTATTAATACTAGTCTAGGTTAAGTTACAGTAAAAGACAACCTCCAGACTTTAATGGCTTGTAAAAAGAAAAGTTTATTCTTTCTCAGGCTACATGACTGTCATGGGTTTCCTGGAGCTTGCCAATGTATCTAATCATTGCGCCACAACTGGATAAAGAAATCGCTATATTAAAAGTTATGATTAACTAAAGTAGAGAGAGGGAGCTAACACAAATACACTCCAGAAGTGCTACATGTCACTTCCACTCACAATGCATTGCTGGCACTAATCATGTGGCTCCACCCAACCTGGAAGAAATTAAAATAGAATTCCTAGGATGTTCCTGGAAAGCCAAGATCCAGATACACTAGACACATGAAAGATTGTCATACCGTTGTTGAGAATTTAGTACCGGGCTGCCTGAAGTTTAGTGTTTATGACATATGGTAGACATTGGGAAACATTCTTTATTAAGTGTTGTCATCCAGCATACTGTACTGGTATTAGCCAGTAAGGATGAAAAAACTTTATGTATGAGCAGAATTTGCTGATACTTACTTTACAGTCCATCTTCTTAATTTTGTTTTTGGTGAATATATTTTAAAGGAGGAGAAGAGTTGTTCTTTTTAATTTGGAAACTTTAAAGGGCACTACCACAACTTGTCATAATTAACTAATGTGAAATCTGGAAATTTAATAACATCAAACACATTATGAATTTCCAGATATTTTTGATTCTTTTTTTTTTTTGTGGGTACCGTGGGGTCGACCTCAGGACCTCGCGTGCCAGCAGGCGCCCGTGCCACTGAGCGATATCACCGGCCCCTTTTTCGTATGTGGGTTCTGGGAGTCGAACTGAGGCCCTCGCTCTTGCCAGGCAGGCGCTTAAGCCGCTGAGCCATCTCACTGGCCCTATTTTTGATTCTTTTCTAGATTTATTAAGTCTTTTCTAGGAAAAAAGTCTTTACGTAGCAACGTTTTCACTAATGATTCAAATTTCAAAAAATAAGTTTTATGGTTCAGCTATTTAAAAACTTCTGAGAAACTAGACCTAGAAAATTAAATTTCCCAGTAGAGGTAAGAATGTCCTCTTCTATGTCTATTCACTCTGCTATTCAGTGGAGAGACATAATAACTGCTAATATTTTCTGATTTTTATAAGTTTTGTGCTTTCTAAATTGTTCCACATAAATGCTACCTATCATATTACAGTTCTTACAATAAGCAAATATTTATGACTGTATTTACAAATGTTGATGACTGTGGCAAACACTGTTTAATTCCATTTGTGTACACTGAACAATTACAATGGAGCAAAGCATTGTAGTATATTACCAGAAAGTGACAGTTCTACAGATTGAATGCCCCCATGTTGACTTCTAGTTAGATTAATAACTCATAATCCACAAAATGATCACTAATATTAAGAAAGTATTTTAATAGAGGTCTGTATTATATCAAATATATTCCAGTTGTAACTTAAGAAATTTCTTCATTGAATATAATTGTTTAGGCTCATAATAATATACTAGAATTGTGAAGGAGGGAGTTAATATGTATTTTCAAGGCATTCTTAAATTTACATCCATAGAATAACATAGCTTCTTGGTACAGAAAAGGGTTCTACAACCATAATTATATTTTGTTACCTACCTAAATGACTACCTAATTTACTTACCTAAACAAGAAGGTTTACATACTGAACATCTAAAATATATGTATTTATGTAAACATAAAATGAATATAAGTTTTAAAAAATACTACAAATCCTAGGGGATGCTAAATAAAATTATAAATCCAATAAATTTTAAGCTAATGCAAATAAGAAAATCTGTACATACACACATGCACACACACAAACATTCGAACGTTTTGTACTTACGAGATTTTTTTTAAAATGACAATTTTCATTTGTGTTATTAGAGAAAATTCAAGACAAATTTTCTTCTTCAGAGAAGAGTTATATTTCCAATGTTCTATCCTTCAGGTTTGGATGTCTGACCCATGTCACGACAAATATAAGGCAACACCAGAATGGTCTGCTGAGGTTAATTGTCACAAACTTTCCCAGGATCAGAGACTTATTCTTAATTCTTCTTGAGAGATAAAGCTGGGCGATAGGCGTTGAGAGATAAATACAGACAGACTGACTGTAATAAACCTCTTAACTACTTCACTGTATTATATCTCCTTTGAACCTGGTGACCAATGATTAAGAAGTGAATGAAATTGCAAATTTTGTCAGGAGGCAAGTGATTCTCTGTTAAAAGCAAGAAACCTAAGTGCAAGAATTGTCACTATTTGCTTGTTACAAAACAAATCCCAACAGTAATGTAATAGTCAATAATTCAAGACTAAATTAAAAAATAATAACCTGTTACTAACCCCATGCTTAATAGTGAAAGACAGAATGTATCCCCTAAAATCAGGCATAGAGCAAGGATGTCAGTTCTCCTTAGCTATTAAACGTAGCACTATAACTTCCAAACTGTGCACAAGGAAAGAAAGGATATAAACATATGCAAATTGGAAAGGAATTTATAAAACATTCCCCATCTACAAATGATATCATAGTCTACTTAGAAAATTCCAAGCAATCTACAAAAACTAAAGAAATAATTAAAATCTCCTACAACTACGAATGAGTTTAGCAAAGTCACATGATCTAAGGTCTGTATGTAAAAACCTAATTGCACCTCCACATATTAGCAATAAACACATAAAAACTAGAATTTAAAATACTATACTTTTTATAATCACTCAAAAATGAAATACTTAAATATAAATCTAACAAAACGTGCAGAATGTTTACATGCTGAATGCTATAAAACACTGATGAAGTAAACAAAGATGTAAATAAATGAGGAAACAAATCATTTCATGATTTGGAAAACTGAATACATTTCAAATTAACCTATAGGTTTTATGTAATTTCTGTCAAAACTCCAATAATATATTTTGTAGATATTAAAAACCTTATTCTTAACTTTATATGGAAAGGTAAGAGTATAGAATAAAGCAATTTTGAAAAATATGAATAAAGTAAGATAGATTGCTACTCAATTAGGTTTCTTTGCTTTGTTTATGTTTACACTTCTATATTTTGAAAAAAGACCTTGCTATGCTACTCAGGCTGACCTCAAATTCTCGTGTTCAATCTGTCCTTCTGTCTGTCTCCCAAGTAGCTCCCAAATAACTGGGACTATAGACAGGGAAAGCCAGTCAAGGGGCCCTGGAAAGGGGGGTGTAAGAAGCTGTGAGAATGAAACTAAGAGAGCAGTGGAGACCTCAGAAAATTAGAGCTATCAGGAATGTGATGTTTGCCAGTAAACATGGAGAGCTGCAGGCATGAAGAGAGCTGCAGGCAGTGAGCACAACCAGCCCAAGACAAAGGTCTTGTGGGTTGCAGCCAGCAATCCCCTAGTGTGGGGCTGCCTGAGTCCTCTGGAACTCACATCTCAGCATCATCTGCCGTGCACGCTGGACATGAAGCTACAGGACATAATTCTGCCTGTCTGAGGTTTGCTCTTACTTCAGTCTTACTGCTTTCTATCTCCCCATTTCTCCCTTTTAGAATGGTATTCTTACCCTCTAACCACTGTATACTGGAAATTTTTGATTTGTATGGGTATTCACAGCTAAGAGTTTGTCTTGGGATTTAGAGGACACTTTAACTTGTACTTTTGAGAAATGTTGGAACTGTTGAGACTTTGGGGGAAGTGACTGGTGTATTTTTTACATGTGGGATAGTTGTATCCTTAGATGGGATTATCACCTCATATTTATTTGGAAATTAAGTACTGTTTAAGAAGATATGTTTGGGTGTCAATTTGATAAAGGGTGGACAGTAACACAAACTGGATTGTCAACTTGATTGGTTCAAGGGCCACCCAAGGGATTAGTAAAATGGATGGATGTGTCTGAGGAGGTCATGGAGGCTTGACCTTGGATGCTGTGGTCCATGGCCCCATCGTCTCTGGCATTGTTTCCCTGCTCTGCTTCCTGGCCATGATGAATCAAGTAGCTTCACTCCACTGTGTCTTTCTGTCATATGTTCCTGCCTTTCAGCCAGCCAACAATTGGCTGAAACCTTCCAAACCATGAGCCAAACAAATCTCTCCTCCTTTAAACTGTGGGTGTCAGATATTTTGTCCAGCAATGAGAAACCTGAATATACAAACAGATATAATGTTTATGGAGCCATAATATTAAAGAAACTAGTTAAAACAACACAACATTTCTACAGCTAGACAGAGATTTCTTTCCCTGGGGAAAAATTCAAATTCTGCAGCATACATTTAGAAATTAATTTAATAACATCTGAGGAAAAAATAAACTACAGAAAATTGTTTCATTTGAAGTAATAGTATTTTTAATAATGGTGCAGTACTTATAATACTAAAAGGAGGAATATAATCTGTTAGCAGTTTTAGTAGTTCATGTGGGGCTTATGAATAAATTATGCCTTTAACTCTATTAAAGTTTGCAGAATATTTTTATTAAACTTACCACACCTAAGAGTAAATAAAAGGTCACACATTTAATAAAAGGAAAAAATGACAACCCTAATTTTCTAGCTCTAACTTCAGTATCTTTCCTGTTACTATACGTCTGGTTCTTAAAACACATTCAATTGATTTAACATGAATAGTTTCATTGTAATAAAAAATGCAATTATTTACAATGAATATTTGCAATTAATAATATATAATAATTTAGAATGAATATTTCTATTTGACATATTCTTTGGGTTTCATCTGTAAGGATTAGTTTTCAAAAATAGTAGGTGCACAGAAAAAATATAATCTTCAATTAAACCCAGAGCGAATTACTTTGTAACCAAAAAATGTTCACTTATGAGAACTTTTACACTCTTACAGGTCTGCATTTGCACATTTGAATCCCTAATTGTCTCAGAGTACAACATTTTATTACATAAAACAAGTAAAAGAGTTCGTATAAAACATACAAGAGGGCAACTTACGTTATTCTACTTCAGATGAATGAAGGAGCAATAGGTGTGACACAATCAACTTCCTTAAAGAAAAGAAAAGAAATGAGGTAAATATGCAGAAAAATGTCATCAGTTCTAAAGTTCTTTTATCCTGTGTTATATATGATTGTGAACAGAAGAGATTACTATGTGAAGATAATATTTCACTAAAATATGGATGAAATAAAGTGATAAGATTTGTTTTTGCATATCGAACAGAAAAAGAAAATATGTGTGGCCAAGAAAATGCTCTTTTGCAAGTTGGTTATTTCCTGTTGATTGCTGCTACTTCTTCACATTTGACATTTTTATCTCAGATGCGAGAGTCTCTGGCAAAGTCAAAAGACACTGTCACAAATATAAGGGGATAGTTCAAATTTTCAAGCATAGTTTGAATCAATATTGAGGCACTTTATCACTAACCTAAAAACATGTTTAGGGCATCTTCAAAAATATCACTTCTTTGGTATAAAAGGAAGGACAACTATTTTCATCATTTGATGAATAAAGAATTATTTTTAGTCTGGAAAAAATTATTAATAAATTTCACAGTAAGAATTTAATTGGGACATAAAAGTCCAATGACTCTTGAAAGTTAGAAGATAATTTAAGTTCAAAGAATTATAAATTCATTGCTAGATGATGTTTTCCTTTGTTTATTCCCCAGTCCTCTTTTCTTTCTTCCAAATGACTAGCTAATGAAAACCACCCAAAATGTCCATTCGTGATTTATAACTATTAGGTAACAAGTAACAGAACTGAGAACTAAAGACGATTCTAAACTTCAGGAGGTTGGCAAGTAGAGCGAATAAATTAAGATTATTTGCTAGGAGGTAAAAGTCATTCACATATTCTTCAAATTACAAATAGGAGGGTTAATAGCTTGAGAACATGGGTGTTGGAAAATGAAATATATGAGTTACATCCCTGGTATTTCCTTGCCATGAACATGAATAATTCAACTTATATCCCCAATCTTCAGTTTCCTCAGCTATAAAAAGGCATAATAAATAACACTATTTTCATAGAGACTTCATCGGTTTAACTGGTTAAATCTATGCACGGTGTTTCATAAGTTACCTAGTACAATATAATTAACTACTTAATAAATATTAATTATTATAAATCTTTCATACTCCACAGGATGAAAGGAAAGTATTATATTCTCTAAAGATGATAGCCCATTTCTATTGACACACAATCAGATGACTTTTGTAAAAAAGTAATTGAGGAGGGCTGGTGAGATGGCTCAGTGGCTTAAGCGCCTGCCCGGCAAGCGCGAGGGCCCGAGTTCGACTCCCGGAACCCACATACGAAAAAGGGGCCGGTGATATCGCTCAGCGTCACAGGCACCTGCTGGCGCGCGAGGTCCTGAGGTCGACCCCCCAGTACACACAAAAAAAAAAAGTAATTGAGGAAAACAAAGCACTGATTTTACCAAGAAATTAACATGTTCATATGCAAACTCAAGTTAATTTTCTCTAAAATATATGTTGATGACTAAAATATATGTATATGACTAAGCAAGTTGGTGGTCAATTTGTAGAACTGAACATAGTATAAGAGGTTAATGTTGATTTTGCTAGACAATAAAAATCATTATGGGCCTAATCATATTATAAAAATTTGTGCATGCTCTTGTGAAAATTTGAAATGCATGAAGAAGCAAATTGGATTCATTTGACACAGCTTATAGTCTATTTTTCCCTTGACATTTTTAAAAGAGCATTTTCCCATGTCATTAAATTGTCAACAGAATTTTATTTTTAATAGAGGCATAATTGATATAGTGAATTCTGAAAACTATTTATAAGTTACTTAGCCTCTTTCCATCTTAGTTTCCTTTTCTGCAGTGTGGTGATATAATAGCTACCCCAAGGAATTATTGTAAGGACTAATTGAGGCACTGCTTGTGAAAAAGCAGTTGGTAAGTTGGAATGCACTCCACAAATGTTAGTTATTATTAGTTCTGGCTAGCCATTAAGAAGAAAGAGAGAAAAAATGTATGGAGTGTATATGGTGGGGGGCTAGTTTATAGCTTCATAGCATTTTCCCACTTCAAAAAGAGGACTGGATTTCATATTTTTTTTTCACTTAGGAGTTAATTGTGTTTCCATAGAATTAGATAAACTCTCTCTCTAAAAAAAAAATAAAAGTTAAAAGTCAAAGACTATAAGCAGTCCAAGAATAAGAAGTCAGAAATAGGAAGATTTACATCAAAGTCTACTTCTTTTTAAAGGATAAAAAAATGTGAAGTCAAATTCATTCAGCAATTTCAAAGCATCAGTACTTATAATTTATATCTTAAGTGTTGTGTAGATATATTTCACTTTGGAAAGCATCAAACTGGGGATTAGCCTTTTTCCTAACTTTACTCCTGAATTTCTTTGCCTTTTATTAAATTCAGCATTCAAAAATATTTACTTTTTGAAAGGGAAATATTTTAATTTTTTAAACATACTTGATTGTTCCAAAAATGAGTCTGTAATTCTTAAAAAGTCCATGAAAGTGTTCCTATCATGTTAAAATATATATAAAAAAATAAAAGCAAGGATGGTTTTTGGCCTAATACTTCCTGGGAAATTATTCTTCAACATGTTGAAACATGTAAGAGAGTCACATATGCAGTTTTATTAGCACTACCTTTTTTATCTTAGTAAAGTCCAATAGGATGAAAAAGCATCCTAGAGTACCAAAAGCTAATCGTATGCATGTACTGGGCTGAATGATAGAGGTGAATTTTAGATATAGCTGTGCTACAGATTTGGGCAATGCCCAAAGGCAAATCACTTAGTATCAGTCAGTTTCTATTTTTGTAAATTAAATTAGATAATACCCATTTAACTCTAAAACTTCTTTTCCTGTTGCAAATGTGAAAATCTTTATTTTACATCACTTAAAAAAAATTTGATTTTAACTCAAGGAAAATTCCTTCCCATGTATACAAAGCAGTTCTTCAGTTGTCTGTCATTTAAAACAAAATTCATAACAAGCCCTTTGCTTTCTCCCTCTTTCTGCACCTGAAGTATACATCAGAGTTTTCTTTCCTCTTATATGTGGGTTCTCACTGATCATCTCTAAATCTTGCCTATGTTACTTTCAGCACTAATCTCTTTTCAAACCTTTTTAAATTTTATTGAGGCATTGAAATGTCGTATAATTATAAACTACAACTCTCTTTATTTCCTGAAATTACACCTTTGTTCTCATGAAGCTTACTTAAATCAACAACATGTCTGTGGAATTTATGTAAAAAAACTCATGTTGAAGGATAAAAAAGGCGGCTTTCTCCCTCCTCTTCTAAATATTTTAGAAGAGAACCCTAAGGGATAAACATACCAATGGAGAAAACAATGTTCTCCTCATCCCCATGTTGTTTACATTCCATCTGAAGAAATATGACTTATAGAGGGTAAACACTTAACAAACAATAAACCACACACAGTTGATGAGTCAATAAGTATTTATAGAGTGGCTAATAAGTAGCTAACTGACTACTCAATTGTGTGGTCCCCATGAGGACTGCAGGAGTTGAGAGAAAACACTACCTCTGTGATCTACCATGTTTCCAAGGACTTTTGTTTTAAACATAATCTGCTCCTGTAAAGAATTTTTGGTATGTTGGCCAAAGACCAAATTAGTTAACTGCTTTGAAGACAGCTACATCTACACTTCCAAAATTGACTCTAACAAAAGCAAAGAAGCCAGGAAGAAGCAAAAACAGAGATAATGATGTTCATTAAATGAGACCTCACTCACTGAATGAGCAGTTCTACCCACAAAACCTTACAAAGGAGAAAAATGTGAGACTGTTTGACTTAGAAAAACGCTTCTGAGGAAGTGTAGAGCTCAGCTTTCATAAGTTCAGAAATAAAAATTGCTACAATAATTTATTTGCTTTTATAACATTCCTTTTTATCTGTTTCCAAATTATTTCTAAATAATATTTTATGTATGAATTCAGATTAATTTTACTGTAATTAATTTTTTGATACTGACATTTCTAAAATATTCTGAGTGAAGATTTGGTCCATTCATTGCTTCATTTTCATCTAATGCTACTTTGTAAGCACTAAATAAACTGGGGTGGTATAGAAGAATCAATCTTGGATATTTTAGAAGACATTTTGGTGATAATTGATTTGTTGAGTTTTGTTGAGCAGGTGATCACTGATGTTCAATTTCAATCACTGATTCAGCACTGCTGACATTTTTCTCCTTCCCTGTTCTTCACAGTTGTATTCTATGAAAAACAGTAGTAACCTCATATATACAGACAGAAGGATTCCTTTAGGCTTTGTGTTGCTACTTTGATTTTCTTGTTTCTACCCAGGTTATTTCAAATAATACCTACCAGCGAAGCAATATAATCTGTTAAAATCCATCTCCTTGGGAAGGGGTGGATTAACAGTATAGCATTTTCCTAATATACAACTACATTTACTGGGGTTCAATTCCAAGTAAAAGACTCAGAATAACCACAGCAATCTGGAGCAAAAAGTTAATGCCGAAGGTATCACAAAATATACTACACAGCCATAGTAACAAAAACAACATGGTACTGGCTAAAACCAGATACAGACCAGTGAAATAGAGGACACAGAAACAAAACCATGCAACTACAGTCACCTGATTTTTGACAAAGCTTCCAAAAACTTACGTTGAAGAAAATACAGCCTGTTCAGGAAATGTTGCTGAGGAAATTGTATATCCATACGCAGAAGATTGAAAGTAGATCCCTATCTCTCACCCTGTATAAAAATCAACTCAAAATGAATCAAAGACGTAAGTATAAGATATGAAACTTTGAAATGTGTAGAAGAAAATTTAGGGAAAAAACTTTAAGACATAACTTTAAGTGTGATTACATGAAATGAAAATCCTTCTGCATAGCAAAGAAACAATTAACGGAGTGAAGAGACAACCTATACAATAGGAGAAAAATTTTGCCAACTTATTTTCTGACAGAGGATTAATATACAGAATGTACAAAGAACACAAAAAACACCAAAACAAGAAATAACCCAATCAATAAATGAGTAAATGAATAGAACAGACACTTTTCAAAAGAAGAGGTACACATAGCCAACATTTTTTGAAAAGATAGTCAACATCTTTAACCACCTGGGAAATGCAAATCAAAGCCACATTGAAACTCTCTCATCCCAGGCATAATGGCTATCATCAAGAACACAAAAAATAATAAATACTGGTGAGGATGCAGGAGAAAAGCAGCCCTTCTGCACTATTGATGGAAATGTAAATTAGTACAACAATTGTAGAATCAGTATGGAAGTTCCTGAAAAAAACAAAACAAAACAAAACAAAAAAAAACTAAAAATAGAAATACTATAAGATTCAGGTATAAACTTCCTTGGTATATTTCCAAAAGAATAAAAATCAACATACTATAGGGATACCATGTTTATCATAGGATAAGTCATGATAACCAAGCTATGAAATCAGCCTAGGTATTCATCATTGAGTGAATGAATAAAGAAAACGTAATATATATATATATATATATATATATATATATATATGTATATATATATATACATCAGGGAGTGTGGTGTGTATTGAGCCATAGATAAGAATAATATCATGTCATTTGCAGGAAAATAAATGGAGATCATAGGGTTAAGTGAAATAACCTAGACCCAGACAAGTATCATATGTTTTCTCTCATATGTAGAATTTAAGGGTGAAAAAAGATGTCTTCAAAGTAGAATGCAGATTATTAGATAAAATGAAGGAGATGGGAGATGGGAAGGGAGGAGAATGGGTAGTAGATATGACCAAAATATATTACATGCATGCATGAAAATGTTACAACGGTCTACGACCATACCACCCTGAATGCACCCAATCTTGTCTGAAAATGCCACAATGTAACTCAATATTCAGTATAATAAATATGCATTAATGAAAATGAAAAAATACAGCTCCTAATTTGTTTACTTTATAAGAAAATAACGAAAAAGAATAAACTGAATTTTTAGGTTAAAAATATTCTAGTTCCAAAATGTATCAAGCAATTATCCATTCTTTTCACAAGCAAAAAAGACTTTTAAGTAGATTTGATTATATTTATTGATAGCTTTTCTTGCATTTGTATTTTGATATACTGAAATACCATCTTCATTTTTCAATACTTTTTAATTATAATTTAGATTATTGTCAGAGAAAGAAGAGAAAAATCTTACTAATATTGTTTGTCTGACAAAAACTGTCCCACTATTGCCTCCCTAGCAACCTTGTACCAGAGTATAGCATTGGAAATGTCCCTAGTTGAAAATTGCTGGCCTATACACTCCCTCTTGGGTTCCGAAAAATATATTTCCTACAACCTACTGAAACATCTAAATTAACATATACCATAGTGACCTCATTATTTTCCCTCCAAGCACCCATTTTTTAAAAATCATTCCTCATTTTATTATATTTATTTTTCATATTATATACAGTGATGGCGAATCTTTTAGAGACCAAGCGCTAAAACTGCAACCCAAAACCCACTTATTTATCACGAAGTGTTAACACTGCAATTGAACTTGAATACTAACCGATCATGTGAAATCCCAGATGAGTCTAGGCTAATGAGTGACAGCTCATGATGCCATCGTGTGGAGCCAGCTACACCATTCTGAGCTTGCTCATGGCCCCTATGTGCGCTGTTATCCAATGCTTGGGTGCTGGGATGATGCTGGGTTTATGAAAGACCACCATTTTCTATGATAAATTTATCTTCTAAATTTTTTTTCTTTGACGACATTTTCCTGGGATGTTCTTTAACTGGAAAATAACAACAGAATCAATATTTTCTCCCATTGTCATCTGAGACATTACCATATTCCTTTTGAATTTATAGCTTAACCACATATTAAATTTCATAACAGAGAAAGAACACTTCTAGTAAGTATTTGCTTGGACAGATATTTTTTTATAAACAGTTTCTTTAAGATCTTATTGTGAATTTCAAAAAAATAGATCCAGTATTTTTAACATTTACACAATTTAAAAACAACCTAGAAATGACATTGATTGAAATGCTATGGGGACAGGAGGAAAAAAAGAAATGCCATGGAGATTCTTAGCAAAAAAAGACAACTAGAGTTGGGTGCAGTGGCTCACAACTGTAGTCTTGGCTACTCAATAGACTGACGCAGAGAATCACTTAAGCTAATGAGTTCTGAACAATTTTGGGCAATAGAGAGAGAATTTGCCTCAAAAGAACAAGAGACCACTACAATGTCTGTCAAAATCCAGTGTTTATACCTATGGGTCTGTTATCCCACTATAATGTCCATGTAGTTACCCAAAACAATGTGAAAGTATAATTTTCTCTTTTCTAGTCTGTAGACGTGCACTTTAGTAACATATTGTTAACCTTTCAGTTTAAAAAATATGTTTAGAATACAGTGTAATTTTATGGGTGAATATAGTCAACTGTGCTGGTGTTCATGAAAAAAATTATATTTAAGTATCCAGCCTTAAAATATTCCTGTTGTTTTTGAGAAATTGATGCTTTAATAACTTCATAAAACATATTACTATTTTTCTTATTAGGTTATCCAATTTAGAGTGAAAATACAGTCATATCCATATGTATCCTCCAAAAATCAGGTTAGAAGAAAACTTTGCTTATAGAAGATATTAAACTTCTGTGGATTTAGTTTTCTGTCAGTTTTTTTAACTACTCAAATAAGTCATTTGCAGGAAAGATACAGAACTCAATACAACAGCTATCCTGATCTATGACGAAGAAAATAAATGGTGAGATAAAAGATATGAAATATTAAAAAAGGTAAAAATGTTAAGAAGCTAAAATATAGAGAATTTTGCATGAATAGCAGAAATCTCTGGATTATTTCCAAATAGCCAAAGATTCCTTCCAAGTAAAAATATATTGCATTGGTTTAGACAAAATTGTGAACTTATTATCTATTTTTTTCCTTGCAGTTGTGATATTTCACTTATGAGCAATGGTAGCCAACGCCTACACAAAGAAGTCACAGACAAAGAGAAGAGAAAAGCCACATTCCATTACACAAATGCATGTTCCCTTGGCTTGGTTCCTAGAGCAACGTGGGTGCACACTGAAGAAAGCTTGCAGAGGTCTGCCAGCCTTCATCTCCTCGGCTGACTCCCCCCACCACGCTTTTTAAAAACTGATGCAAGTAACCACCTGCAGATGGTTGCAAAGCTGTAAGAAGTCACGGGTGGTGTTCCTGTTAACATGCATTGGTCTCTTAATCTTCTTCCTCTGCTACCAAGACAGATATAGTAAGTATCCTTTGGTTTTTATTTGTTGGTTCTTATTTATATAAAATTCCTCATGTTTTCCCCAAGAAAGGATAGCAATTCCAGAAATTTAATTTGTTAAATTAACTGGGATGCTTTGTCATGGTGAATCATATACTATGGGATTCTTGAACTTCCTAGTTTTTTTTCCTTTCTCCAGACTATTTTATTTTAACCTTGCATTCTGTAGAATAAAACAATTATTTTTTTACAGTAGTATTTACATAAACTTATCAAATACATGTTATATGTTCCATTAAGAATAAGACAAATTGGATTTTTAGAGAATATTGATATTTGTTGTTTAAGAATACTATTCATGAGTTAAATCTGTCATTTTGCATTTAATCTCACCTTTTTTGTAATCTCTGTGGATTTTATTGATTTCTGAAAAAACATGTATTATGGTATTTGGAAATTCAACATAATTTCCCTTTTACCAATTCTGATTTTGTATTTCTAAGTCTTTACACTGTACCTCTATGCTTTTTCTATGGTCTTTGTTAATATCCAAAGTGTGTCATCTAATTTGAAACAGACTTGCTGCTGTTTTCAACTAAATTCAGTTTGTGGGTTAAATACAAGAGATAGAAATAACTGCACAAAATGTGAATTTCTAAGGCTAGACATTCCAAGTAGGGCTTTGTAGCCAAGAATGTGAGTTAGTCTAAGCAAGAATCACAAACCTGACTTATTTTAAAGTAATAATCATGGAAATGAATCCTGAATTTACATATTTACTTATTTTAAAGTAATAATAATGGAATGAATCCTGAATTTACATATTTACTTATTTAATTTATATGAAAGTCTTCTTTTGAAAAAGAGTGGACTTGGAAGATTTTGGCGTAAAAGAACCCACATGACATAAGACAAGACACACCAAAAGTAAGTGAGGCAAAAGGAAATGTGGCTCAACTTTCTTTATCTTTGTCCAATGATTAAACTGTGATATCAGCCACTTGATTTTGGTTGGGGAGGAAAAAGGAAATTAGTATGAGTGAACATTCAAATTTTTTCAAAAAAAGAAGACTCTGAAACAGGATGTACATACTGTGGTTAATAATAGCAAAACATCCCTAGGTTTGCAATTCCTGCCCAGACTAACTTTCATTCCTATCTGAACACCCTCATTAAAATGGCCAGTACTAGTAACTTGCACACAAAAGTGACTGACATTAACAGAGAATGACTTCCACATGCTTTCAGTGTGCTAGAGGCTTCAGGTGACAGGTTGATTCACTTGGCCACCCTCATCTGGGTGGAACACCACAAAAGATTCACTCTTCACAAATACATACCCATCATTTAGGGGGAAAAGATCAAATAAAACTAAAATGATATGGTGAAACTGAATGAGTTAAGCACATGCAATAATATATACGTGAATTCCAAAGAATACTAAGGGCAGGAGTGAATGATTGAAACAAAGGAGATACAGTGTTAAAAAAAAAAAAGATAAAAGAAAGCTTTAAAGTCACTTCTACTGTTGCAAAGAACAACTGGCTTTTAGGAGGCATAAAACAAATGGGGATGCTATAGTTACTGGTTCTTTAAAATGAGACAATCAAATCTCCAAATGATGCTTCTTGAGTCAAACATACTAGAATACCCAAGATAATAACATGATATGGTATGTAGCAAATCTAGGGCACTGAAACTTATGTTATTCCATTTGAGAGAAACAAGATAAATTGTTAAATGTTTGGCCTAATGAATGAGTTTGTGTTTTGAACTATGTACTGCCTCATTTCTCCAACCACAGAGATTATTCTGAATAAGTTTTAGTTACTAGCTCACCCATCTCAGCTCTTCTCTGAGCTTCAGATGGACAGGGATTGAGTAACATGTCCAAGATTACATGGTTAGAGATGTGAGGTTCTAGCACAAGAAGTTAGGATCCATACTCTAAAATCCATGTACTTTCTCCCATTTCTTTTATTTCTCCAGTTATGAGTGAATTCCAATTCAACACTAACAATATTAAATTACGCTGGTGTTAGGGCTCCCCCTCTAATCTCTCAAATCTCTGTAGACCAGTGATGGAGAAACTTTTAGACACTGAGTGCCCAAACTGCAACCCAAAACCCACTTATTTATCACAAAGTGCCAACACTGCAATTAAACTTGGATTATGATGTTTTAATTTAGAAAAAAAAAATCTCGTACATTAACATCTTTTGTCTTAAAAGAAAGAAATAACACACGTGCCACCACTGTTGTAGACCAAGGATGGGCCCAATTATTGATTTTTATTTATAATCAAGAGCCTTATTTTGGCACTTTGCCAGTGTGAAGTCTGGTTTTAAATTCCATGAATGTATTTATTTCTATAATTCTAGCCCATTGAATCTACCTTTGGCCATAAAATTAAAGTGAGCAAGCTGTTGTATCTCTTCTCGAAGCATCCATAGCCTAGCACATAGACAGAAAATGAAGTGAAAATTAAAATTAGTCACCTTAATATATGAACTGTTTTTATGGAAAAATCAAGATAAAATTCTAAATGAAATTATATTTAATGCCTGCATAGAAAGTCTAGCCAATGATGGTCATTGTAAAGAGACTGCCAGAGAAAGCACAGGGGTAGGGTTATCATTGCTCTGTCTCTCTTTTCTCCATCTATAAATAGAAGCTCATCAAAGATTATATCCATGTGTGAAAATAGATCTAGTTCCTTACAAAGTGATGCATATTATATTTCTAATTATATTATTCTTGTTTTATGAAATGATGTCCACATGATCTCTATAATTAAAAATCATACTTAGAAAAAAGCTTAGAAGTATCCCAGTTTATCTGAATGTTTAGCAAACAAAAAAATTGCCTGTCAATGTATTATTTTAAAAAATCATGGGTGTGTAAGTATGCAATTAAGTACTTCTTGGTATTTTTCTTAAAGAGACCATTATCTATGGACTCTGAAAATAATTTTTTCAAAGATTTTTATCCAACTTCTCTGAATTCTTTTTCTTATATTGTACATATCACTGGAATATGTATCTTGTCATAACACTTGGTATTCTTAACATTTATCTTTCTATTATTTCCAGTACCACATATTTGAAGATATTGTATATATCTGCTCGAGAGTTTGGCTAGTGCCCTTCTGCAATGAAAGAGGGATAGAGTGGAGATTTGAATTCAGTTCTCTTCTATGTCAATAACTTGCCCGTAGTCCTGGATAATCCTTGATTCAGGCCCAACACTAATTCAATAAATGATAGTTAAAAAAAAGGCTGTATGCTAGGCACTATAAGTCTGAAAGCTGACGAGCTGTGTTATTATCATATAAGAAGCCAGGGAGACTAGCCCAGGAGGTAAGACTAGCATCAATATCACAAACCACACATTAAGTGTGATAAAAGCTACACAAGTAAAATGCTATGATGGGATTTTAGGAGGAATATGACTTCTAGCAATGGATAACAGGAGAGGCATATTAGAATACAAAAAGGGAACACTTCACTGATAAAATCTATTACTGAAACATTTTAGTGATGGAGGTCTAGGTAGGCCTATAGAAAGTAGAGTAGTTATTAATTTTAACTGTAACAACTCTATGAAATTCTAGGGATCACCATAATATATTTTGTTCTTTTAAGTTTTTATGAAGCGTGAACAATGAATGCCAGAAATCACTAACGCAGATTTCATATGTATTCAAATATGTACTTCACTATATACCTTAATATTTCACATTTACCAACCTATAATTTTTTCCAAGTATATACATTTTCAAATTACAGCTTGTAAAATGGGCTTTCATTTATTTAAGGCAAAAATTATGATATTCCAACTCACTATATTCTAGACAAAAATTTTCTGCCATTTTTTTTCCACTTGAAAATAAAGCAGCTACCTTTTCAGTACTGAAAGCATACTTTCTTCTAAAGCTATAAAGCTTCTGTATTAATAGAATCCCAAACATTCCGTAGTGGTGGCTCAACATGCTGAAATGTGAGTTCAGAAAGCTCATTTTGATCTACCCTGTTTACTCTGATTTTCAGCAGGGGATACTGAACAAGGGTCTACAGTTCAGTTCTTGAAACTGTGGTCTACCTAGGAACCGCAGTGAGGTTAACTGGCAACTTTCAGAATACCAGGGAGACAGGGCAAAGGGTTGTTCTTGACATTTTTCAAATGACTTTCCAAACAGAACTCTTCTATTAGAGTTTTTGAAAGGGGGTTTCAGTACTTACGGGGTAAGATTGAGAGGTGGGGAAATTGCTGTTAACATTGTAGAGAAATACATTTATTGGGAAGGAATGAAGAGGAAAGAGCAGAAAGGAACAGGGAGGAAAGAAAGTAACAAGATATGGAAAAAAGAAAAACCTGACCATTGGCACTTTTTATCAGATGTCTTGCTTAATAGTTTATACAAAAATCAGAAGCACCATATTAATACAGTGGCCTTTCTAAAATAGAGAAGAAAATGTGTCACTACCCAAATAATTGAACTCTGCCTATAAATCAGCAGTCTCATATTTCAAAATGAGAAGCAACCACATTTAACAAAATAGCACAAGGGAGTATTTGGATAGCACAATTCCCATTCCTAACAAAGCTGCATTATTAATTATCCCTCAATAATACTTCTTTTTATTAAGTATCAATTTGTATTGTTTCAAATTTTATAGAATTTAATTATGTGTTCAAGTAGTTTTGCACTGAAGCAATTTCCTTAAATTTCTGATTTTTTGGACAGTGACAGACGCTCACGCAGAAATCGATTCTTCCTTCCCTTGTGGAAAAACACGTATCTGTCTCACTCATCATGATGGTATTTCCTTTAGAGAAGCTCTTGAACTTGGTCCACCTCAGAAACACTGGCATTTACCATAACACTCAGTATATAGTAAGAACTCATTAATCTCGACAAACAGAACTGAAATATCTGTTCTGGAGAAGAAAATACCATGCAACAGCCACCAGCCATGGACATGAAACTCAGCATCTTGTCTGAAATGCAGAGCTGCAGTTTAAATACTTCCCTTTCAGGGCTTTTTTTTCTTTTTTTTTTTTTTTTTTTTGAGACAGGGTCTTACTATGTAGTTCAGGCTGGTCTTGAACATGCTTGTATAGCCTAGGCTGGCCTCAAACTGATGGCGATTCTCCTGCCTCAGCCTCATGAATACTGGGATTACAGGCATGCCCTGCCATGCCTGTCTCAAGGCTCTTTCTGAATGTCTCTCTTCACAGTTTATCACAAGTTACAAAGTTCAGCTTGAGAAAAATCATTAACGAAACATGCTCTTTGCTAATTCAACCATGGAAACCAAACATGCCAGTTGAGTTTTTGGAAAGCAGAAACTTTTTAATACACTTGACCAAAAAAGCCTTATCAGTTGATAGGCTCATTACCTCATGGTTATCAATTTACTCAAGCAAATGAAAATATCATGAATACCAATCAGTCATGGCAGTTGTTGACAGAGTTTGGCAAACACAGTTAAAACATATCATGCACAAGTTTCTAATTTCTTTTTACAAACTGTTTTCACTGTCCTGATATAAACTGCATGAATTTTCATGTTGGATTTTCCTCTTTGTTTAAATCACTGTTCACTGCAAAATACTTCGTAGCTTTTAGACTTTGCCAATTTAGATAAGGTGAATATATTTAGTTGGCATAGATTGAGCGCAGCAGATTGAGGATTTTTCTACTTCTAATTTTTCTAGCAATTTTGGCCTAAAATAGGCCAAAAGTAAATTTACAATAATACCATAAAATACCATAAAATACTAAATTTTAATGGGTAACCTATATCGTGTGATCTCTCCAGTGTTAAGTAGATATTAATTTTGTCATTTTAAAGCAAACATAAGACAAAAGTTAGTCAAGCCTACACAAGACAAGGAAATACCGTTTTCAAATTTCCTTCGTTTTTCTCTGATTTGCTATGCTTCTGCACAGTCTTTGAGACAAGCAAAATTGAAGAGGATGGAACAAAGGAGCCAAGATTCGAACACTTTTAACATTCATGCATTAAATACTTCTCAGCACCTAATGTGGCAAAGAATAGGATAGGGGACTTTCAATAAAAATCAACCTCCTCACTTATAGTTTGACAATTATATATGACAACTATATTCTGTCAATATTTTTACCTTCAAATATTCATATTTTCTATTATAGTCAAATATAATTTAGAGGGTGATAATGTGTCTTGGATATGCATATAACATCTTTATAATTGACAGTTTTTTTTTTTTTTGTGGGTACCGGGGGGTCGACCTCAGGACCTCATGTGCCAGCAGGCACCCGTGCCGCTGAGCGATATCACTGGCCCCTTTTTCGTATGTGGGTTCCGGGAGTCGAACTCGGGCCCTCGCGCTTGCAAGGCAGGCGCTTACGCCGCTGAGCCATCTCACCAGCCCCTATTTGACAGTTTTTAGTTGCTGTTAATCCTAACACAATAGAAGGGCCTCACAAACAAATGTGATATTGGATTCTTTTTTTTTTTTTTTTTTGTGGGTACCGGGGGTCGACCTCAGGACCTTGTGCGCCAGCAGGCGCCCGTGCCGCTGAGCGATATCACTGGCCCTTTTTTCGTATGTGGGTTCCGGGAGTCCAACTCGGGCCCTCGCGCTTGCCAGGCAGGTGCTTACGCCGCTGAGCCATTTCACTGGCCCCGATTCTTAAATATAATAGTAATTCTGCAAACAAACAAAACAACAGCAACAAAATCTCGACTCATAAATTTTTTTAAAAAAGAAGCAAAAAATGCTGAGATTTGAGTTAAACATCTAGAATTGCATATTTCTAACCATTGAGTGAAACAAAACCAAACTAACTAACTATGTCATTTATTGTCTTTAGAAGAATTGATAATCAGTAGTCTTAAAGGTAGCTGTGCCATAACTGGTATTTAGGGCATTTTTATATATTCACATCTAATCTTATAGTAAATTTCTATGTAATTATATGCAATCAATAATGAGCTTTTTATATCTCTTAGTAGATAACCACTTTATTATTATTCTCCATCATGGCAGATAGATCCATGTTAAGGGGCTAGCCTCCTACCCATGATCTCCACTTTCTGGAGTTTACACATTTGAGTGATCACCTCCTCTTTAGTATGCACCTACCAGTGCATCTAACAAACTGAATTAGCAAAGCCGATAGAATTCCACCCCTGCGAGTATGTTACAACATACAAGATGCTGTCTAGGAACTCTCCTCACTTGACAAAGTAAAGAACCATGCTGGTAATGCTCACATGGCAAAAAGCTACAGGTGACTTTTGGAATTTGTAAGAAGCCTTCAGTTGCTGAGGAAGGATTTCCAGCTGACAACCAGGACAAGCCAGGATCTTGTCTTACCATCAAAAGGAAATGAATTTTGTTTGCAATTTGAATGACACTGGAAGTATATTCTTTGCTGTAAGCCCTCAAATAAAAGTCAAAATTGAAGTTTTGTGAAATCATAAGCAGAATACTTAAACTCTCTGGACCACTGACTCAGAAATTTTGAGATAATAAATCTGTGTTATTTTAAGCCAATAACTTTGTGGTAATTTTATGTACAGCAGTAGATAATTAATGTACCACTAATTCTGCAATCATTTTCTAATAAGTGTAGCAATGTCTATAGATAAGGTGATGATTCATTTTTGCACTGAACAGATATTTTATTACTAGAGACTGTTCTCGTTACTAAGGACCTGATAATAAACACAAACAACAATATTCATATGCTGCAATGGTGAATATATGGATTATATTTAAAGTTGTATAATAATTAGTTACAATTACATTAAACAAGTGATCAATGGTGGTCAGGAAAATTAGGAAGTGCTCCCTCTGTGTTATGCTGGCAATAGGCTCTTGGCAGTAGGAAGGGGAGTGTGTCCTGATTTGTACCCTTTGTCGGTTTCTGTGGTATAAATACTACCGTGGTCAATTTTAAAATTCTGTGATGTGTTGGACACGGAGATAGGAAAATGAGCATAATCTGCTTTGCAACCTGGTACAGACGAGCCTCTGCACACCACTAGCCTTCCGGAAAGAAGCAAGAGCTGGATTAAAGCAGGGAAGAATGAGGTTGCCTTAACAGTTCTAGCGATGTGAAGCTTTCTGGAAGAGCAGCCAGAATACAAAGGTCCTGAATCTGGAAGTGTTGTTTTGCTTGAACAACTGAAAGAAGAATGTGGATGGAAGTTAAAGGCTAAGCAGAAAGAAATATAAAAGGGGAGAGTGGAAAATCAAGAAAGGGTCAGACAGCCAGGCATCATGGAATACAACTATAATCCTGGTACCCTGGTGGCGGAGCCAGCGGAATTGCAAGTTGAAGGCCGGCCTGGGCTACATAGGGTGACCCTGTCTCAAAAGGAATATGAAAAAGGGGAAGCAGAAAATGAAGGGGAAGAGCAAGGGGAAGGCAAGGGAGCTGTCACACTGTTTAGAGTCAGGAAGAAGTCAGAAATTGTTGTAGGCTCTGGGGATATAAGAGTAAACCAGAGACAAGAAGTCCTGGCCAGAATTTTAGAGTCTGTCCTAGTAGCAAAAGTAAAATATGTATTTTAGAAGATAGTTTATCTTTAGCTAAAGTCATTTAAGAAACAAATACAACTATTTATAGGGAAATCAGTATAGAGACTATTACTTATATGTCTATTTATTAATAAAAATAATACTTTCATCATGATTATTTTAAGATTAATTTAGTACATAAAATTATCAAGAAAGGTACAACATAGTTAGCACTGAAGATATTTTAAGAACTTTTTTCTTCTACTTCCATTTCCTTTTTCTTATTGTTACATAGAGTAGAAGGGGGATGTGTGGTAGAGATACAAATTTAGAGATGGTCATCATATGAATGGTGTTGGAAGTCACAGAAAACAAGAGTAGCAGGGAGATAAGGGTGAATAATAGAAAAAGGGCCTGTGTCAAAGTCATGATGAGCCTCAAATTTATACTGATTAGAACCAAACAAGCTCTTGTCCTTTAGCAAAAGACTTAGGTATGGAAAAGTACGGAAATGACAGGTTCTGTCTACAGGACTATGTTGAGCTCACACCTGGGTTACAGAATTTATTTCTAAGGTCATTATTAGAAGTATGTAGAAAAACTGGATAAGGTTCAGAGAAAAGTAATGAGAATGATTGAAGACATCAGGATGATAGATTTACGGGAAAAGATTAGAAATAAGAACACGCTTCAACAAAGACCTTGAGAAGATGGATCTAATTAATGTCCGAAAGTTTTAAAACACTAATAAACAGGGAAAGAAAAATAATTATTTTCTTCAGATTAAAAAAAAGTTTTAGTCTTTTTGTCCAAATACTAGAAGAAAGATATTCTGATATCAGAAATACTTATTTTGTGAAATTCTGTAGAACATTTCTGTGTGGATAAAAATTCTCTCTCTCTCCCTTTCTCTCTCTCTCTCTCCTCTCTTTCTCTTTTTCTCTCTCTCACACACACAATGACTATCTAGAAGTCTTTAATTCCAGATAAAATAGAATTTCCAGTATAGGAGCGATTTGGATCCTTTTCACTGATACATGGTCGATATCTGGAACAGTGCTTGACATACAGAAGGTGCTAAATGAATACGTACAAATATTTTAAAAATTATGTTTAACATTTAAACCTTAAGATTATCTCACGGAGTGAAGTATGATATCATGATTGTCTATGGACAGTAAATACAACCATACGGAGGCAAAATCAACTATTGTTCACAGTGCTCTTGACCCATTTACTTCAGTAGATTTGCCACAGAGAAGAAATTAATTTACATTTTAAATAAGTTTAAAATTACATTTTAATATATTAATGTAATTGAGTATTAATTTCTCAAATATTAATGTTTTCTTTTTATCTTAACAGAAATTTAGTAATAACAAAAATACAGTAAAATATATAATCTCTTTCTTTAAGATAGTAATCACTTGAAATTGCTTTATTTTAAAATTATTATTATAATTTTAAAAAGGAGATTGATTAGATTCAGCCTCATCAGAGGTTGAATAGTTGCACAATGGCTATCTGTAGGACAGAGAAGAGAGCTAGGAAACCAGCAGGTGCTCAGTCCAAGAAGCTGGAAGCCTCTGAATAAGAGGGACCAATAATGCAGCCCACGTTTCAGGCTGATGTGAGGTCTGGGCCATCCAAATTGAAAACCTGCTTGAGTTCTTGTGAGAAGTCCGTGTGCAGGGCTTTGGGAGCTGTTCTGCACTTGTGTCTGGGATCTTGTAATTAACAGGTCGCATTCTCTCCCCCAGCCAGCTTTGCCACACCCTAATCTATCTCGTTGTGAAATGATGCTATTTGGTTTGAATATCAGCTGCAACCCTTACCAGCCTTGACACCTCAGATACATCATCTTAGCTAAGTCTCAGTCTTTTCTTTGAACATATAGATAAAAATATCAACTACTGTCTAAGGTTGTTATGAGACCCTAGCACACATATAGTATTTAGATCAGATTCCATACCTTGTTTATCACCCAAAAACTTTAGTTGATGTTGTAAATATCAGCTGATAGATTCCTTTTTATAATTAATTATATATTCTTCACATTAATCATACTTTTGCATATTTTCTGTGCCCAGAATAAAACCTAAAAATAGAAATTCAGTAAGTATGAAATAAATTAATGCATTATTGCCAAAATAATATGGCTGCTAAGAATTCTACAGCAACTTTGTATTTTAATTATATAAAAGTTTTTACTTATTCCTAGGTCCTTGGCTTTTCTCTAGTGTTTCCCTATTGTACTTAAATTTGTAATTATCCCATAAGCATTTAAAAAATTTCGACCCTATGTTCTTTCAATGTAAGTACTAATATAAATACTAAGCAGAAAATAATAATTTTAAATGTATCATAACAATAACCCCCATATATGTGTGACACAATGCAGCTAAATAGTCAAACACCAAGTGACTTTGGATCATTATGTATGGCAAACACATACTAATAAAAAATAAAGATAAAGGAGACAATGTTTTATTAAGACAGGAAAATATTTTAGGCAATATAATCAGAAAAATTTTAAAGAGAAATCAGGCATTTATTAGGCAGAATTTATAAATACACACTCGAAATAGAGCGCATGTCAGCCCTCAAGAGAAAGACATTTTATAGTAAGGAATTGGGAATATGTATGTATTTTGGGAAGTGGAAGTTTTGGGACTTTTAATCTGTAGAAAGTCTGGACTTGGTTTACATGAAAAAAAAAGGGCCACCCACAAAAATAAAGTTAATGGCTCATTTTACAGGTGAAAGAATAGCTGGGTTTACAGGAGAAAGGCAGGGACCCCATCTATTGTGTTTCTTAAAGTCAAGTTTCTGCCCTTTTCCTTATCAACTAAGCTAATTTATGGACTTACAGTATCTTTAAGAGATTTGGGGTGCAATGGGTCTAGAAGAAAAGAAGAATAAACAAGTTTAGAGAGTACAGATATGGATAAACTTGAGTAATTTTGATTGTGTCCTGAAGTTGCAGTCTCTTAAAAGTATAATCTTTAAATTATGATTTCATAGTCTCCTTTAAACCTATCTTTATTTCTTCTATCTTATCTCATCCCCACGACCTCCCCTGAGACTTCGATCACCATTCTACAGTGATGCACGCACAGGGGCCAAATGCCTGTCTTCTTAGGACTGCCTCAGAATAATGTATTTAAGTCACAATTGAATTAAAAGTTACAGATTGATTCCTAAACAGAACCTCTTTGCATTCGAAAGTTCCACTAATTACAAAAGTATCCATTTTGAATAATTTTATATTTTGGCTATTATTGATTAAGCAAATAATCTCAGTGGTTATAACATTAATATTTATGTATGGCTCTTCTAAAATCCTTGGAAAATATCAGAAAGTATGAAGACAATATTATAATACAATGTACATCATTAATATTTTAAGATTTTATCTAATGTCATATAAATATATGGGTAAATGTCTTGTTTTATATATTTATAATATTTATTTTGTGGGTTATATGTACTAGGGGTCAAACCAGGACTGTGTGATTTTACCTCTGAGATGAACCTCCAGCCCCTCAAAATATCCAATTTAATAAATGTATATTTATAATCATTTCTGAGTAATCCATCTGTTTCCACTTTTTCATTATAAAGAATAACACCATTTATTTAAATTAAAATAGAATTATGTTAAGCAATCCTGTAATTACGTTGTTATAGACTAAGAGTGTGGCATGATTCTATGACTCATCAAAATGATATATTGAAATAAAAAGTTTGTTTTCTTCACTCAAATGAAGCACTACACCAAAAATGGTTGCTTTTTCGTGCCAAAGCACATCATATATTCACTAAATTTTTGGGAGATACGATGAAAAATACTATGAATATGTAAAGTTTTTAAAAAATTTTACAATTAAGGACAAATTGCCATTAATCCCCTCAAAATACTCCCCATCACTTCAAAAACACTTATTCCATCATTCTTGTCACTTTCTGATGCAGTTCTGTAGGCCTTCTTTTGTGAGAGTGTTTAGTTGTGCTGTCATGGCTGCCTTTTACTGTCATTTTGACTTTAGGAAAGAGCCACAGTCTCTTGACTGGATACAATAAAAGATGAGCCAAAGAATGATCTGCTGTACTAGAACTATTGGATTTAAAACCAGTTACTGGGACAAGACACTAGTCAGCTAGTAAAATGTATAGTTACCAGAAGAGACAATCATAATTTTTTGCCAAATTTGAGACACCAGCATCTGGCAGGACTTAATTGCTCTGGAAAGAGTCTGTCAGGCCCTAGATTATATCTTAGATGTCCATTCAGAATATCTCATTAATTATTACTTCTTGTGAAAAAAAGATGTTTCTCAGTTTCACAGAAAATGCAGGACAGAGCAGTTATTCATGAAAACTAGAGTCCTTTCTACTACAGATTTCTATGGACATGCCTTAAAAATTACCTAGGACTGGGTAAGTGGTTTGTGACACATATGCACAGGTGAGTAAAGAGGCACTGAACATACACACACTCTTTCTCTTTTTCTGTCTCTGTCTCTCTCATTAAAAAAAAAATAATAATGGCTTACTTCCAACAATTTAAACAAATATTATTTGAGTTTGTCAAAATTTACTATATGAGAGAGAGAAAGAGAGAGAGAAAGAGAGAGAGAGAGCTATTGAAGCTGAATCTGTAGCTTATCCTTGGGTTTTCCTCTCTTTTCCTCTGACATGGCAGAACAGCCCTGCAGTCTCCTCCTTATTCATGTTTCCCCGTGGTCTAAAAAAGAGCCCTGGCTACAGAAGTTCTGAGAGTGTATAACTTTAATGTTAGTCAACAAGAAAGGCTCATCGCAGCCAGTCTGAAAGGAAGATTATTTTAAAATAATTCCCTGACCTAGCAAAAGGGAACTCCCTTGTAAATAGCAAAATTTAGTGTTGACCTGATTATTATTAGCTAGGAGTAGTAGGCCCTGCTGCAGCTAGGGAGAAGGCAGACCACAAATATGGGAGCCACAGGACAATGCAGCCAGTTTAGGCTGAACACACAGTGTTGAACTAAAATACATTTTGCTTACCTTGGCTGAGCCCAATGTAAGTACTGTACCAAACCTAAAAAAAGTTTTCTGCTCTGATGAAACTTCTTCTGTGCCTCTACCACGGGAGTTGGTAGCATGCTTCTGGGACCACAAACATTAGCTGTTGGGCCCGAATAAAACCCCACATATAAAACCTAAAGTAAAACCACACTATTTAATACTGTTTTTCAGATTGTTCTTAACAGAACTTTTGTACAAAACTTAAAATCCTCACTTTAAGTTCCTGTTCATGAATGCTATTTAACATTATATCGAAATATGTAATGATTTGTATAAATAACAAAACTAAAGCCAAAACGCTTAAAGACATTTTTAAATCAAGTGATCCTTTAGTTATCATTTCCTCATCAATTTTTAAAAATTATTTTCTACAGAAGTCTTGTAGTTAGGCTTCATTACAAATCTTAGAAATTTAAATTTATGGTTTTCCAAAATCATTATAGAGATCAATATAATTTTATAACATTATTCTCTTCTAATTCTCCAAACACGATGAGAAAATTGCAGAGATAATAGTGACAGTATGACTTTTCTCTAGATTTAATATGACTATTAAAAAGTTACTGTTCATATATTTAATATATCTATCACAAATATTAATCAACTTAGAAATCTATATATTTTATTTGACTATTGTTTTATAGACTATACTATAGTGATTTTTGCATGATGTATCTGAGATTTTAATTAGTCCACTTTTAATGACTGCTTTTTATGTGAATGGCAATTATTAGTCACTTGACTAAATAGAATCATTTATAAAACTACTTTTAAAAACAAATTTGTTCATATATGATGTTTAATTTAATTAATATTGGATTACTTAGGAAAAATGGTTTGAAAAACATGGCTTACTTCCAATAATTTAAACAAACATTTTTTTAGTTTATCAAAATTTACAAAGAAAAATTTTAGTCTTTTGTCATTATTTTTATAATTTTTTCTCAACAATAGCATTTGTCATTTTAAAGTACAAGATTCAGTAGTTTTACTATAATCACAAGATTGTGCAACCATCATCAAGAATGTTTTCACCCCTGAAAAAAGAAATCTCATATCCAACCAGAGTCACACTTCAACCTCTCACATCCCGGGCCTTATAGTAACCACTATTATGTTTCCTGTCCCCATGAATTTACCTATACTACACATTTTATATACATAGAATTGTACACTATCTGGCTTTTTGTGTCTGCTTCTTTCACTTACTATATTGTGTCATTACTTCTCTCCTGTTTTAGTGGGGGGGTGATATTTTACTGTGTAGGATAGGCCACATTTCATTTATTCACCATGGTTTTCACTTTTGAGCTATTTGGGATAATTTTTTCTATGAATATTCATGTAGAGACTTTCGCTATGTTTTCAATTTTCTTGGATATACACCTAAAAGTAGAAGTCTTGGGTCATATGGAAACTCCTTGTTTATCTGTTAAGGTCACTGCTAACCTGTTTTCTAAACGAGCTGTTGATGTTACTTTTCTACCAGCATCATGGTTGCAAGTCCTCCACATCTTTGGAAACATTTGTTACCTTTCCCTCTTATAGTCATCTGATTAAATTCTTACTTTCTGTACTTCCAAAGGAAAATTTATAAATCTTGCAAATGAGAAAGGAAAAGAAGAAGTCAAAGATATCTCTAATGTAAGTGACTGGGAGGAAGGGCAGTCTCATAATTGGAACCAGAGCAGCAAGTAGAGATCATTAGGGAGAGGAGGCTAATTATGAGACTGGTGAAGGAAGCTCATCATTCGCAATAGAGGGGTGGAAACTTAGAAACATAATCAGAGTTTATGATGAGTGGTTTTCAAGACATTGTAGAATTAAAGCGGAGATTCTTGGAGTCACTTGGTCTGGGGTTGTACCTACTTTCCAACATTCATTATCTTTATGACCTCCAGCATCGAATTTAATATTTATGGTTCTCAATGCCTGCATTTGCAAAATTAGCACTATAATAACTATTTGTCTCAAAAGTTGAGAGTTAAGTAAATAAGTTACATGTAAAATGCTTGGGAGTGAGTCTCTCACATAACATGTTAGCTACTATGAGAATGAACCAAAATTTAGTGACTAGGTAACCTTGACTCTCAATAGTATCTCCATTTGGAAAATAAATAGGTATTGCTTCAGCCAAACTGAGAAATACGTCATCGCCCTGTATTATGATTGGGAAATTTGGGCTTCCATTGCATCCTGAAACATCTTTGCAAGGTGCCAAAAAGTGTTGGATGAGAAATGCTGAGTTTCTTTTCCTGCTTCAGCCAAAGCTCTGGGACAAGGAAAGAAAATTACTGAAGTGATGACTTTTGATTTATTATGTTATTAATAAAAATACTGTAATAATAGAATCACAATTAGAAGATGTCTTCATCTATTTTCTGTTGCTAGTAACACAATACCAGAGACTGGGTAATTTATATATAAAAGATTGATTTTTGCCTCACGGTTCCAATCCAAGGTTAAGGGCTGCTTCTAAAGATGGTCCCTATCCTGGCAGAGTACCAAGGCAGAGCAGGACACCACATGGTGAGAGACAGGGAATGTCTGAGCCAGACTGGCTTTTATATTTATAGCAGACCCTAATATTTATAGGTTATATTATATTTATAATACTAGACCCAGAATATTTATATTCTCAAGATAATATATTAACTCATTAATCCCTTAATCTCAGGAAGGGCGGTAGAGTTCTATCAACACTTAAACACTCCACCTGGTCCTAACTCGACCTATAGTAAGAGGGATTATATTCAACACAAATTTTGGAGGGGAAAAACCACCTTCACCCTTTAGCAAAAAGTATTTGCCTTTAATCTTAATTGTGTAATTTAATGTGCTGATGGTTTATTAAGATTGCACCTACATTGTTTCTTCTTATGTAAAGTGGCTATGACACCTAACTCTTTTATCTGTTGTAGAATTAAATGAGATAGCATATATAAAAACAAAAACAAAAAATATTTAAAAATTAAAACCCTATAGACAATGTTATCCTAATAAACTGAAAGTCACTTAAAAAATAAACTCTAGAATTCTGAAGCAACCAAAACACTATATTGTTTCCCTGATCTATAATTTATGAAAAACTTTTCTAGAATGATAAAGCTTTATAAAAATATTGGGGCCGGTGAGATAGCTCAGTGGCATAAGCACCTGCCTGGCAAGCGCGAGGTCCTGAGTTCAACTCCCGGAACCCATATAAAGGAAAAAAAGGTCAGTGATATCGCTCAGCGGCATAAGCGCTTGCGGGCAAGCATGAGGTCTTGAGGTCGACTCCCGCTACCCACATAAAAAAATAAAATAAAATAAATAAGTAAAAATATTGATATGGTAGCATGATTACTTTTACAAAACAGAAAATAATAAGTGTTGATGAAAATTGGAGAGTCTGGAACCATTCTCTGTTGCTAAAATTGTAAAATGATATAGTAGCTGTGGAAGACAGTGTGACAGTTCCCCAAAAAGTTAAAAACATAACTGAATTATAATATTATCTAGCATTTCCACATGTGGATATATACCCAAGAGAACTGAAAGTAAGATCTTGAAGAGGTATTTGAATACTCACATTCATAACATCTAAAAAAATGGAAGTAACAAAAGTGTTCACTGATAGATGAATAGGGAAGCCAAATCTGGTATATTAATACAATGAAATATTACTCAGCCTTAAGAGAGAAGGAAATCCTGACACGTGCTGCAACATGGATGAATCATGAAGACATTAGACTAAGTGAATTAAGAAGTGACACACATGTACACATAGCCATGTACTAAATGAGTCCACCTATATGAGATACATAATGCAATCAAATTCATACAGGCAGCAAAGAAGAATGGTGGTTGTCAGGGGCTAGAATCCTGGTGAATGGGGAATTATTATTTAATAGGTATAGAGTTTCAATTTTGCAAGATGAAAAGAGTTCTGAAGATGGATAGTGCTGATGTACAGTATTGTGAATGTCCTTAATACCACTGAACTGTGTACTTAATGGTGCCTAAGCTGATAAATTTCATGTGTATTTTACCATGATTATTTTTAAAATTGGCAGGAAACTGAACATGAAATTAAAAACTTTTTTTTTTTTTTGTGGGTACCGGGGGGTCGACCTCAGGACTTCGAGCGCCAACCGGCACCCATGCCGCTGAGCGATATCACCGGCCCCTTTTCTGTATGTGGGATCCGGGAGTTGAACTTGGGCCTTCGCGCTTGCAAGGCAGGTGCTTACGCCGCTGAGCCATCTCACCGGCCCCCGAAATTAAAAACTTTGATGCTTCTTTCCAACTCTCTTATTTTGTTGCTCAATTATTGTACCAAATTATAAATGTTGGTTAATTTTCTTAAAAGTTAATAAGTTACTGTATAGTGCAAATCTGCAAGAACTGAGACCAGTAACTTACCTAGAACAAATGAGAAAAGAGTAATATGTAGAAAAGAGCAGTATGTAGGCTAAGTTATAGCCAGCTAGAAGTTTTGTAATATAAAGACAGCATTCATTGTCACTATGCAAGCAAAGGAAATATTCAACTTATCAATGTTGAATATTAGATAAGTCTAGGCAATAATATAAAAGGACATAACATGAAAAGGTAAAGCGGGATCCAGTTTTCCAAATCACAAATCAATGTTCAAGTCAAAGAAGAAGTTCAGAAGAAAAGAAGTTTGGAAGTTATCAACTCCTAGCTCTACTTGCCACTTATTATGTATGCCTGAACATTTCATTAAACCATTTTGTGTTCCTGTTTCAAGATATATAAAATAGAAGTAAATAATATTATCTACCTGTAACTGTTACAAGATACGTCAACTTGAATGTATTAAGAAACTGTCTAGTAGATTAGTAAAGCACAGCTCTGAGTGTGTCTGTGGATGATTGCTATTAGGCCAGCATCTTGGTTATTTTTTTTTTTTTTTTTTTTTTGCTGAGACAAAATACCCAACATCAGAAGTTAAAGGAGGAAACGCTTATTTCAGCTCACAGTTTGTAGAGATTTCAGTTCATAATCAGCTGGTCCAAGGCAGGGTGGAATGGCAGAGAGACATCACAGAGGATAAAGAGTCCATGAAAAAGCAGGGTAGGCAGAAGGCAGAAAGCAGCAAGCAAGTGACAAGACAAGGGACAATAGTAGCTTCTTTCTATCTCTTTTATATTCTAGCTAGGCCACCCACCCTTAAGGGGGTAGCACTCACACTCAGAACTATGCCAAACCAACCAGTGGACTAATTCTTAGTAATCACACACCCTTTATCCCAGCATCTAGATCCAGCCTCCTCTATAAAAGCCCCACCTATGACTGCATGAGGCTTTGGTGGGGGTTAGATACAAACCATAATAGTCAGCAAACTAACCCTGGATGTGGGCAGCACCAACCAATAGACTTATAACCTGAATAGAATAAAAAAGGAAAGAAGGAAATGTGCCCATTTCTATAGAGCTCCATTTTTCTCCATTGATTTTGGACATCTATCTTCAGTTTCTTCAGCCTTCAAACACAGAGTTGCACCAGTGACTACAGTGAACTTCCAGGCCTTCTGCCATGGACTGGCGATGCATCCCGACCCCTTTTGTTCTGAGGCTTCCATCTTCTTGAGCGCTGCAGCTACTGGATCCTCAGACTCTAGCACACAGATGGCTACTGTGGATTCTTCAACTTTAGATTCTGCAGGCAGATAGTGTGAACTCTCCCACCTCAGCTCCTGTAAGCCTACTTAATACATCTCTGCATAACTGTAAGTATATTTTGTATTGATTTTATTCCTCTAGAGTATCCTAACTAATATACTACCCAAAAAGTTGTTGCTTAGGTAAGTGATATACACTAGGTGCTCAAAATACGTTAACTATTAAGTTATTATTGTCAACAATAATTTTGGATGGCCCAAGTATAATAAAAAAATGGAAATTCTACACTGTTGGGACAGTGTATTTTGGGGTATGGTTACTTTAGAAAGGATAGTCCTGGATACATAATCAAGGGATAGAGGTAGTTTTGGAAACCTACAGGCTACTACAGAGAATCTGTACTCCCATGAATGGGCATACAAGAGGGAGATGGGAGCAGATGAGCATCTTGGATGAAAGTTAACCATAAAGCTCCTGGGTCAAATTTAACTCACCTTTCCATTTTGCCCAGAGTGCTGGTGAAGGCCTAGAAATAATCTTGCCCGATACTTAGGGTGTGGAAGCCTGCCACCAGGGGAACAAGCCTTCTGTGCTCTACCAATTTGAATGTCAGAGAAATTTGAAGTTTTAGCAACAAGTTCACTATGATAATTGTACTGAAAGCTATATGAGTCAGGATGACCACAGCTTAGTTGGTTATATTCAATTTCAGATTCTTTTGAAAGCAAAACGGTAAATAAGAAAGGAGAAAATGGGTGATTTGTATGTGCAAAATTTCTTTGGAAGCATTGCAGTAAAATTTTCTTCCTTTTTTCTTATTTTTCCATTACTTCCAGTAACTAGAGATGGACCCTGCTTTTTTGTAAAGTCTCTAAACTTCTGGTATTCAGTAGTTTTTCAGCTAATAATTGACATATGTTCTTGAAATACTTGCCCCAAAGATGAGCTGTAGACTAAACAGAGAATCACACTGGAATCACTGGTTTTTCTTAGCCAAATTGAAATGTTAGGTTCTTGCAAAATTGTTCACAAGAATAACAAAGTGGTATAATATCTATTGTTGTTCATTTACGGGTTCTAATTTTAATTTACATTCAGAAGAATGTCAGACTGATAGTTTAAAACTTTTTGGAAGAAACAAAATTTTATTACTACAAAATATATAGCACAGGCTATATTCCTTCCATTAAGAAATTTAGACATAGAGCACCCAGTAGCACTGGACTCAAGTAGGCACTGAATTGATGGTGTGTTCTTTCATGATCTTCACTATTCCCTTTTTGTCTCTCCTACATGAATTCTATCCTGTTTATATCCCTCAGGCCACAGAACCATTGCAGCTAATATGAAGTGGGCTATATTTTTCTAGCCCTCTTTCCTCTTCATGCTCTAGGTTATGTATATGACTGGCTGGTATTATATATATTTATAATTTACTTATATATATTCATCATATATACATGGTATATAAAAATATATATCATAAATATAAAATAATATATATGTAATATACATTATATATATTTCATACATATATATAAAATCAGCAGGCCCAAGAAAAATAAACTTTGAGTAATCATCCCAAACTCTGCACCTAGCATAATGTTTGTTGTTCTGGAAGCTCTGAATAGGTATTATTCAAATAGCAATTGGATTTTTAAATTAGTTAATTGACTATCATTCCTTGCTTCATGTCAAATACAATATTTACTGAGTTCCATGACCAAACTCCAGAAAAGACAGCACTTTGCTCATCAATTTTTGAATGTAAGATATATATAAGAGCAGATTTTGTCCATTTTCCCTGTAACAGAGTCAAAGCAAACAAATTTATTTTAGTGATATTAGACACCAGATTAAATAAACACAAGTTACACATTTAACATTTCTCACAGTATGAGTTCTAATACTGTTTTAATGTATAAAACAAATTTTATCATTAATGAAACGAATTTGTGCTTAGAAATTCAAACAAATCTTAGATTTGTAAATACACCTGATACCTATCAATACTAGAATTTGGCCACCATGTGCTTACTGATTTAAATTTCTCTTACAGTTCATTGGGCGGCCCCCATTCTCATAAATATTTGTATATTGTAATACATTCTACATTTCGTATATAATAGCTGTCTTTATCAGAAGACTGAGAATTATTTAAAGTACTGCATAACTCGTTATGCAAGTAGTAACTAGTGTGAATAAGAGAAGACTGTGAGTATACACTCTCATAACAAGACAATCTGCTGGCACAACAAACCGAACAAAAAACTAAATTTAAATAACAATAAAATCAACAACAAAAATGATGAACTTACTACATTTAGAACAATAAAATCTTTCTGAATTGATTCATACTAAACATTTCACCATATTCTTTGTAAAATCATTTGTGTCTATTAGGATGTGAACTTGCTGAGCATTTTTCTCTGATGTTTCACCTGAATTACAGTCTGTGTAGTGTTATTACTTTGTTCTTCCTCCATTCCTGAGCACACCACATACCGCATAGTTCTCCATGCTCTGAATCCTCCTCTAAAAAAATTGTTCATTCCTTTTCAAAGATATTAATCTGCACCTACATTCTTTTTTAATCCAGTGTCTACTAATTTGACTTTGAATTTGAGCATTCTCACTTTGGCTTTGGCACTTTTGGGGAAATATTTGGCCATATTCAACTATTTATTTTTAATATACTACTACTTTATCAAATTATAGTAAAATAATGTTAGATTTTTTTCAAAAACACCATTTGTTATGGTGAGTGAATTTATCTAGAAATACTATATTTTATTATCATCTTGCCACCTGAATCTAGGCAGAAGACTGTAACTAAAAGTTGGTAATCATTACATGGTACAATATTTGCCAAATATTTCTGTCATTGTATAATACACCTAAATAGAAATAAGCCTAATAAAGCACTATTTGGTATTCCTTATCTTTTCTACCCACACTGAATACAAAAACTGTAGGTAGTTTCTAACACTTTTATGTGTAAGATATCTAAAAATATTCTTCATGTTTTGTTTCTCTAATAATGAAATGGTTAAAATATATTATAAAATATATATTGCTTAACATTTAAATTCTCAATTTATTTAACTGCATTTGCAGACTATTTAACAAAAGTATCAGATTTATATATCCCTTGATGTTAAAGGCTTTAATGTTTATGGAGCTGTAGAAGACATAAAAACTCGAGCTGATTATATTTCTTCCCATCTGTACCGTCTGCAAAATGCTGACATTATTGATATCTGTTCTTCCTGATATTCCTTACCTTTATACCACCCTCAAATGTCTCTCTCTCTCCCTTTCTCTCTCTGGAGCATCTAGAAGGAATTTGCCATGACCTTTTAGACAGAAAAAAAACAACTATGATTTTAATAAAATTTTCATGTTTATATGAATTCATCAGTTGTCACCTGAATGCATGTGTGAGTGTGTATGTATGAGTTTCTATATGTGTTTATAAATTAAAAAAAAATTCTGGACCAAGGCAAAAAATCCATGTTTTGTGGGGTTTTTTTCCCATTTAACTGATATTTTCAATAGTTTGAAGCTACTATGATATTTGACTCTGCCATGGCATCATAAGTACATTCCCTTGGAATTTACCATAAAGTTATTCCAAATGAAAGCACTAATTTTGCCTTTCTCTGAAGCTCTCCTGAGGCATATTTTTATTAGGTATGAGAATGCACAAAAAATGTGCAGTGACCCCTGACAAATTTCTTTGCTACAGAAACATAATTATGGTTGTGCCATTCATTATGTATAGAAAGACAAAACTGGAATAGACATGATAAAATCCCAAAGAGCTGATTACATCTTTAGAGTATGTGGAGGAAGACAGAGACAGACAGAGAGAGGAGTGTGTGGGTAGAGGAATTTAAGACAGATTCCAAAACTTATTAGATTTTCCTAGGCAAAGACTGTGGGAAGACAATTTTAAATGTCTATAACATGATTATTTATAGTAGCAAAAATTGGATATAATCTAAATGAGAACAAAATAAAGTGACAATTAACTTAATTATGGTATATTGTGTTTTGACTAAACAGTTAATTACTAAAGAAATCACTAAAAGATATAACATGGCTATTAAAACTATAGAGATAAGCCAGGCGTAGTGGTGCACACCCATAATCCCAGCACTTAGGAGGCTGAGGCAGGAGGATGAGTGTAAGTTCAAGGCCAGCCTGGGCTACATAGTGAGTTCAAGGCTACCCTGAACTACATGGCCAGACCCTGTCTCAAAAAAACAACAAATTGGGCCGGTGAGATGGCTCAGCAGCATAAGCGCCTGCCTGGCAAGCGCGAGGGCCTGAGTTCGACTCCCGGATCCCACATACGAAAAATGGGCCAGTGATATCACTCAGTGGCATGGGCGCCTGCTGGCACGTGAAGTCCTGAGGTCGACAACCGGTACCCACAAAAACAAAAAACAAAAAACAAAAAAACAAATCAACCAACCAAACATACAAACAGAAAAGAAAAGAAAAAATAAAACTATAGTGATAACTAATATAAGCATTGATTTATTTAATTTTTATTAAAAAAAAGAAACCTGTCAGAGGTAAGTGTATTAGCCAGCTTCCCATCCCTGGAACAAATTACCTGACACTCACAATTTAAAGGAAGAAAGGTTTTAATTTGGCTAACATTTCAGGGGATTCAGTCCATGGTGAATTATCTCCAAGGTAGGAATAGCATGGCGGAAGTACATGGCATAGGAAAACTGTTGAACCCATCCAGCTAGGAAGTAGAGAGTGAAGGGTGATTAAAGATATGCCATGTATGGGAACCTAATAACCTCAATGAATGTGAACATTATATGTCATAAACATGAAATAAGATTGATGACATCGAGAAGAATGAAAATGAGGAAGGGGATTTAGAGGAAGAAAGAGAGAGGCAGGAGGGGAGGGAAAGGGGATTTGAAGAAAAAAAAATCAAGCTGCATTATGTACATGTACCCACTCCCCAAGATGATTGTAAACTGCATGTATCACAAATGCACTAAAAAAGAATACACACTCCCAGGTTCCACCTGCAGTCACCTATCTCTTCTCACCTGGGTCCACCTCATAACTTGACAATTTTGGGGGACATTTTATATCTAAACCATAATAGTAGGATTACACAGATTTTTAATTTCTTTGTAATGTATGTGTCCATTTTTAAAGTTGTATCTTGCAATATTTTTAAATAAAAATTGTGTATAAATGGTCTTCATTTCTATGACAATAGGCTGATAGTTCTCATGAACCAGAATTGGAGGAGAAGAATTCAGAAAAGTGAAAAACAGGAAAGGGACCATGAAAGACAAATGAGGGTAGTAATATCTGGAATACAAACAGAGACATATGAGGGCAATGGAAAGGCAATGGGATGAAACAAAGCAGTAAAAATTCTTGATTGGAACTGAATATGAACAGTATGGGATCAAGGATGCTTCAAAAGTTTTTAGTCCAAAAACAGGAAATAGCAATAGAGACAGAGCTATGTGGACAACAGAAAGAAAAGAAAATTAGTGGAGGTAGATGACAAATTCTCTTATTTGTGATTTAGCTGTTGGTAGCATGTCAAGCAAAGTCTAGCAGAATGTTAAAAGCATGATTGTGATCTTGGGTCTGGGAAAAAGTAGAATTCCAGGTAAATATTCAAGTGTTATTATCAGGACCCCATTAAACCCGACAGAATAGACAGAGAAGGTATAAGAATAGAGAGTATTGGAACAGAGATTTCAATATTTGTGTGTGTGTGCGTGTGTGTGTGTGTGTGTGTTGAAGCAATCTGACATTTAAGAGGGTCCTTTGAGCTCCTTCTCAGAGAAAAGTTTTTAATTATGTAAAATAAAACACATGGAATGAAAATGGAGGACAATTATTTTGAAACAGAGCTATCAAAATAGTTTAAGATATAACATTATATATATAAATATATACACATATACATATTTATATTTGTTTGTTACTACATTAGAAAACAGGATTTAATGTGGGTAAATAGCTGCCAAAACTTTTTTTTTTTTTTTTTTGTGGGTACCGGGGGGTCGACCTCAGGACCTCGCGCGCCAGTAGGCGCCCGTGTCGCTGAGCGATATCACCGGCCCCTTTTATTGTATGTGGGTTCCGGGAGTCGAACTCGGGCTCTTGCGCTTGCCGGGCAGGCACTTAAGCCGCTGAGCCATCTCACTGGCCCATCTGCCAAAACTTTAATACAATAATGTTTCCAAATTTTTCAGCTTTATCAGAAATGACCTGAGCACAGTGGTCAGCACAGGCAAAGTGGTCAAAGAGAAAATGATGAGGAAGGTGAGAGAAAGAGTAGGTAATTGCTAGAAGCAGGTCTTGATTAACGTAGGAATTAATGGAACTATGTGCAAAGTTTCATCTTGGTAAAGGAAGCCAAACTCTTGCCAAGCCTATTTTATTTAATATACTCTTGTCTAATACTTGTTAATTTTCAGGTACTCTTCTATGTGCCTTACGTACATTAACTCATTAAATTTTATGACTTAATATCTGAGTTTATTTTTCCCAGTAATTTATGTGTACCCTAAATAGTGATTCTCTTAAAACATTACTGTGAAACATTGACTTAAAATATACAAAGAATAAATAGATTTAAGAAGTGATATAAATGCTGTCATGGTGTATCTACTCACATCTATCCATAACAGCAGTCTCTGAATCTCTCTTCAAAAAAAAAAAATACATAGGACTAGATTCACTTACTCATTTATTCATATATATACATATACATATATATAATTTGACTATATATTGAGTGCTATGTGAAAACAATGTGTTCCCTGATTAAAGGAAACGAAATGGACATTGAATCCTTATTCATGACATGTAGAAAGTAGTGAAATATGCCCAAGCACAGAATTCAGATAAGACAGGAAGGTAAGTAATGACATACAGTGCATGGAAGCTTGAAAAATAAATCCTATAATAAAGAGAAAAACAAATGCCATAGTGGATTGTGTAAGAATAGAGAGTAGGGAATATTTAAGCCAAATATGAGCCCTCATGGGATTTGAAGTGCTTACTGTCACACAAGCCAAGAGCGTGTAGAACTATGGATAAACTTCAGCTGGATCAAGCTTTACCTGGGCTAAAGTGGGATGTTAACATTTGTAAGGGAAAAATCATTTGCTAAACCATCGAGAAAATGCAGCCTCTCCAGTAAAAGGAAACTGTCTACTACTTTCCAGTGGCAAAATAGTCTACCAGAGGACTACATATTTTGGTTTTACCTTTTCTAAACTTCGATTTCTGTATGAACTAGAAATGTCTTTCATCTCCAGCTGGCAATAAAGCTATACCCCATTTTCCAAGTCGGATTGCCATAATCCTACTTAATGAGTCTACCATAGCTCACTGTACAGAACTGCCAATTGAATCAGAAAAATAATCCTCAACCAAAGAAGCAGCAGAACACTATGGTCTCTTCATCTGGAGGCAATGCCTTTTTTCATTAGTTGCTACTTGATTTCTATTCCAAATAAGAGGTATTTTGAAAAATTAAATAAACTATGAGCCTGGAAACACATGAGCCTTATTTTCTTCTTTCCATTTTATCAGAATAAAAGCATTAATTCTATTTTCTGAGGGGAAAATTATGGGGGAATCCCACAATTTTGCACTGGTATAATAAGGAAAGAGCAATCTTTTTTTTTTTTTTTTTTTTTTTGCATAGAATGACATAAAATGTCTTCTCAGACTAAAATAATATTTATTGGTCTCCAATATTAAAACTATTAATAAATGAATTTTTGAATGAGAAATTGGTAAGTGATTAGCTGGGCTGCAAGTCTGAAAATATTTTAACATCTGCTGCTCTTTTAACAATAACATATGAGGGAAAAGTTTCTTCTATGCTTTCAGGAATGCTGTTAATCTTGCATTCCATACAAGCAAGTCTGGAATTAACAGCATTCCAGAATAGACTGAAAATGTCATCTCAGTAAATATCTCATGAAAATCTAGTTAAAATGGACAATAGTCTCATTTTCAGGAAAATAAAAGACAATATTTGATTTATATGTATTTAGCATAATTGAATAAATGGTTCCATGTAGTACAAAATGGGCACAAAGATAGGAGGACAGAAATAGACAAAAACTGGTCATTGATGTGCACATGGAATTACATGTTGGAACTATACAATGTGTGACTTCTGATATGCCAAGGACTTTCTATTTATTTTTCTGCCATATTAAGACCAAAATTATGTAGGAACTGGGAATTCATTGTGCTTTAAAAAAATAAAGAAATAAATTGTGAAAGGAATGTTTTTACATTGTTTTACATACTAGACAAAAAGTAGATGATAAAAATGCTTCAAGCACCCCTCAGCAACATTACAAGCTTGGCAAAGTTCACTTTACTTAATAAAACAAAACAAACCTAATACTCAATATCAGCCTGAATTTCATAAGATAGTGAATTCACAGGGCCATAATATTACACTAACTGAAATTTAATGTGGCACCTAAAGAATCAATTGGCAAGGAAACTTTCAATGAACAAAAAATATTACAGTTTTAGTTAACAACCTTCATAGTTTTAACTAATACAGATGAAAAGGTATTAACTGTAATGAAACTGAAAGATACATTTGGAGCATATTAATTCAATATTTAAAACCATCTCCTATTTTTGGTGTGAGGAATGACAATTCCAATATACAAGATTAACATTAAGTCAATCTTTCAAGGTTACATAGCTACTAATGAATGGAATATATGAGGTCTTGTTCTCATAAACACTAAATTATGGACAAAAGATTTTAAGAAAGAAGGAAGAGAGGGAGGAAGGGAGGGAGGTGGAGATGGAGGGAGGCAGAGAAGGGAGAAGGAATGAGAAAGAAAGGAAACAGGAATGTATCAGAGCATTCTAAAATCTTTTGGGGCTAGAGTCAAATTGATACAAATCCTGAAAGGCCTATTAATGATCTGGCAGGCCCATGCCCACGTATGTAGTAATGAAGTAAACTTGGGGTAGAATTGAGATTTGACAGGTATATAACACTTTTGAACATGCAGTATACTTTGGCAACTGTCAATTGTGTGCCACTTTTATGTTTGGTAATTTTGTGTCTTAGAAATTGGGTAGGTAGTAGGTGATTTACTTTTAGTAGATTTGAAAACTTTGCCTTTCCCAGCTACTGTTCAGCCATGTGACAATAACTCCATGAATCAGAGGCATCAATTTTAGCCTTTACTTTGGATTATGGATCCTTCTCTCTCTGTCTCCCTCTCTCCCTCTCCGTCTCTCTCTCTCCCTCCCTCTCCCTCTCTCTCTCTCTGTCAGTCTGCCTTTCTAGTGTCTGCAATAGCAATTTCTGAAAGACCAAGTTCCCCATGAAGAAGGTTTTGTGATTTGTTTTTCAGTTGTAAGCTCACATTCTTTGGATCTTTGTGGGAATTCTTTGAGGCCTGGGTAAAGGATGTGTTCCTCTGAGGGGTTACAACACAGACTGTTTCCACAGGCACAACCTTGGTTGTAATCATGTCAGAACTGCCAAGAAATCATTTTGACTAATTTGTTAAATAGTGCCTTAAATAGACTTGTACGTAAAGAGCCATTAGCATGTCTTTTTGGCATTTTTCCTGTTAGTCAGTGATCCTTATTAAAGGTCTAGGATTAGGTTTGTTTAATAGTATTTAGAGGTAGGGGTGAAAAATATTAGGCAAGAGGGAACTGGGGCTGGTGAGACGGCTCAGCGGCATAAGTGCCTGCTTGGCAAGCGCGAGGTCCTGAGTTCCACTCCCAGAACCCACATATGAAAAAAGGGCCGGTGATATCGCTCAGCGGCACAGGCGCTGGCTGACGCACCGAGGTCCTGAGATCGACCCCTGGTACCCACAAAAAAAAAAAAAAAAAAAAAAGAGGGAACTATAGTTGCCATTATTCACTTTCTGATTTTTAATGGTGTTGGTTGTCTAGTTTGAAACTTATTCTGTATTTGTTACACTTACAGGACCTTTTTTTCTTCAGCGTGACTTTTCAAATTGAATTAAATGTGAATTGTAATTGATGATATTTCTATATTTTATACCTAAACCACAAATTCATGGTTTGTTCTGTTTTGATAAGAATATTTTGTACTTACGTTTGGTGATCATATGTAAGAATTTCCTTTGGGTATTTGCTTATAAATATAATTTCTTAATCATACAGCATTTTATTGCAGAAGTTTTCCAAAATGGTTGTATCAGTGTACATTCTGAGCAGTATATGTATATCCGAGTCATGATACACTTTTTAAAATGTAGATCGTTTACTCTTATTTTTAAAGAGAAAAAAGATAAACAAACAATGAAACCGAGTTTCAAAACAGGTTAGTAAGACCTTTATGACAGTTGATACATTGTGTATTGTTGTCTTCCAAGTAGTTATTCAGAGTACAAGATATAGGCATGATATCTTGTCTAAACAATATTAGCACAAAACATCCTTTTCAAAGAACTAAGAGAAGCTAGGTGTATAACTATCTTAACTATCTTGTGTATTTATATATTTTTTTCTTTTTCTTTCTTCCTTTCCCCTTTCCCCCATCACAGTTTGTCTTTTCTTTTGAACAGTTTCTTCCCAATTCACAATATTCTTTTTCATTTTAGCTATTTTGGTGAATTTGTAGTAGTATCTCATTATGAATTTAATTTGCCTTTCCTTGGTTGATGTTATGGCTTGTATCTAAATGTCCCCTCAAAGACTCATGCACTCATATGTAGGGCTTTTTGGAGGTGGCTGGATTTTAGGGTGTGTGAATATGGATTAAGGGTGTGTGATAACCAGATTAGTTCAATGATTGGTTTTGCATGGTTCTGGGTGTGGATAATGGGAAGGCCCAAACTGCATGTAGGTGGCATCAACCAACAGGCTTTTAGACTAGACAGAATAAAAGGGAAAGAAAGGCACACTGCTTTCTGCCTACCTTGCCATGGACTGTTTCTCCTCTGCCATGCCACCCTGCCTTGGAGCCAACCAACCATGGACTGAAATCTCTACAGGCCGAGCTAAAGTAAACTTTTCCTCCTTTTGTGAATGTTGGGTATTTTGTCCCAGCAACAAGAAAGTAACTACGGCAGTTGAGCACTGTTACTTTTTATTAGCTTTTTGGAACACTTCATTTGTAAAGTGTCTATTTTTAATTGAGCTATCTGTATTTCTGAAAGCAGCATTTTATGTACTAGATACAAATTCTTTACTTATTGGCACTGCACAAAACTTCTATATTGTGGCATGAGTTTAATTTACAAAATTTTCTAAACGTATTTTAGTAAATTATTCAATGTATCTCTTAAGGTTATAGTTTTTAACACTCTTATTTTAAAAATCTTTGCCTATTCCTAAAATCTTGATTATTTTTTTCACGTTCTGCCAACAATTGATTTATGTAGGATGTGTAAGACAGGGAAAGAGTAATTTTATTCCATATATAACTCCAGTTGACCCGAGAGCATTTTCTGAAAGAAAAGAAGAAAAAAGAAAAACCAACATGTCTGTGTTATTCTTTGTCTACCTTCATCTTAAATCAAATACTATTTTCTGGGTGTTCAACAGTATCTGTTTTGTGAGCTAAATTTAGGGAGTATTCAGTACCCAGGGATCACTTTTTATCTCCTCATATTCCAGAATGAGTTTGCTACTTTTACACAGAACATCTTACTGAAAATAATTTTCTACAAATTGCAAATACTGATAGCTCAAATAGGAATAATTGTTGTCATAAACGAGTGTAATCATACCGCTTTAGATAATCATAAGGACAAATGGGACACATAAAAGAGAATCTACTGAAAAATCCAAGTGATAAGACAAAAGAGACATGCCAGGTCTGGTGGTGCACACTTGTGATCCCAGCACTCAGGAGGCTGAGGCAGAAGGATTGCTGCACACCCAATGCCAGCCTGGGCTGCAAAGTGAGTTCAAGGCCAACCTGAACTGCATAATGAAATCCTGCCTCAAAAAAAGACCAAAAAAAAAAAAAGAAAGAAAAAGAAAAAAAGAGAGAGAGAGAAAAGAGACAGTTGTACTGCAATATGTGCTTAGGGATCTTGAGCAGTTTCTTAGATGGGAAGATGAAAGATAGGAACTCAATATCAGAAACTTACTATAAGGAGAACATTCTTGATTATGCAATTGTTTTGTTCATACCAAACTATAAGTAGATTCCATCCCATAAAGTTGGTGTAGTCATTCACAAATAATTGCTTCACTATCATCATAAGTTAAAAAAATTAATAAGCCAAACCACATTTATGAGGCTAGGAGAACAAAGAAGTAATGTAAGTAAGACTGAAAAATAATATTTTGACTGAATTCTGTAAGTTAAAGACAATTATGAAACAATATAATATGCATTTACATTTATACCCTATATAATATACTCAGTATATTTTGTACAAATGGAAAAATCACTGCTTAGTCTTAGGGTGTGAAATATAAATTATATTTCCGGGAAAGAGAAGAAATATCTTTGAAACCTCAATTAGAAATTAAATGCTTCTTCTTTGTAACTTCTGTTTGGCAAGTGTCACCAAAGATACTGAAAGGAGTTGTCAGCGGAGTAGCGAGTTGAGGAAGAGTGCGTGAGATGGGGAAGCAGAAACAATGAGGTGGATCACAACGTGTGAGGTGTTTCACTACGAGATGCAGGAGAAATGCATTACTGAAACTAAAGGGGACACAGGTTCAAGGCAAAAAAGTATATTTTTTCTTTTTAATTCAGGCAATTCATAAGTATGTGAGATATATTTATATATGAATAAAATGTATAAATGTAAATGCATGATGAGAACAAATCCAGACAGTGGTTAAAGGAGGAAAACAAACAAGATTATAAAGGCAAATAATTAATCACTGAGAAGATAGAATGGAATGAGGCACAGCCTTAGATGGAAAGAAAGAGGCAAGCACAGAAGGATGGATGTGGAGACTGTCTCTAAATAGGAACAGGGGGCGGAGCAAGCAAGTAATAAATGCGCTGGTTTGAATGTATCCTCCTTACAAATTCAATTGTTGCCCATGTGGTAGTAGTAAGAAATGGGGGCTTCAAGAAATTATTAGGCAGTGAGTATTCTTCCCTCTTGAATGGGATTAAGCTTTATAAAGGTGTTTGACAGAGGAATTTCATCCCTTTTCTTCCCTTCAGAGTACATAGTATTCAAGGTTCAGTCATGGGACCCACTAAAGATTGGACCCTCATTAGACAGTAAACCTGTCAGCATCTAGGTCTTGGACTTCTAAGTTTCCAGAACTCTGAGAAATAAATTTCTGTTCTTTATCTGCTCAGATACTTGGTTATAGCAGTGCAAATGTACTAAAGCAGTAAAAAAGTTCTCTACAAATTGCTTTAATTTTATATTTTTTAATGTTTATTGAAAAGAAACTATACTTCCACTTCATGGTAACAAATGAAAACACATCAGTTATAAGAGAATTAAAATATGAAATATTTTATAAATATTTATCAACATAAATACACCTGTGAGTTACATTAAAACCTAGATTCAAATTAGTTGAACAGAGATAAGACACAAAATTCTGCATCTCTAAGAAACTCCCAGTAGCTGCTACTGGTCTGTGGGCTGCAATGCATACAAAATTTCATGATATGTAATATGTGGATGAAAAACAACATATTTTGTAAAATAAGTGTTTTTTCTACTTACTAAATAGTGTTGTTGGGTTTAACTCAATTCTTTCTATTATCAATGATGCACTTCAGGTATAAATGGTTCCATATGAAAGGCAGTATGGACACTCACAGATATGCAGTCCACAGGCTGTTTGTTAACTGGTGGATAGAGAATTTTGTTAGCTCTCCTAGCATGTTTAAAACTTCTGCCTCTTTCCACATCTACCCTGTCTCCAGGATACTAAGTCGAATTAGCTTTAAGCAATTGTTCAGGGTTGAATCAATGTAGACTACATCATAGGTTTATTTTTAACATAAGAGATTAGTTTAATTAATTATGTATATGGCATATTTTTTCATACTGTTATAAAATAATCAGATAATTATCCATTATGGAAACTTTCTTATCACAATAGCTCTGCATCCATGCATGCCTGACCATACTATACCTGAAGCTCAAAGACAGTGATTTTTACTTATGTTGTACCTCTTAGATCAACTGGAAAAGCTGTGATTAAACTACTAGGGGATGGTAGGGCTGTATGTTACATTCTGAAGGATTTCACATTTCAGGGGCTGTTGTAGTAGTATCTGCAACTTATATTTTATAATCTGTAACTTGCATTTTACTTACTTTGCTTCCAAAATTATACTTCATGTTGATTATGAGTTTATAATCCTTCATATTCCGTCTGAAATGCTAACCAACAGAAACAGATAATGGAAAGTGGATTGAAACTTTCCATTTCCAGATGGAAACAATCCAGATAATGTGTTACAAAATAAGTAGAAATTTTATCAAATAGCTAAGTGATCAATAAACTTTTAGAATCATAAAAATATAATGTAAATTCAAGTAGAAAATTGCTTCATTTATTTAATAGTTTATTCTACTCATTTTAAAGTTTAAAAGGAACTAAATGGAAGCATTTAGGTTATAGAAAGTCAGTTGTGGAAACACCTACAGGGTAGGCTTTTGATCTTAATAACACTGTACAAACATGGCCATATCAAATAAGTACAGTGAGCACTTGAATAATAATGTCTGTAACTGTGTGTTCAGAATATGTCAAGCTCCTTTTTATACTATGTAGATGAATTCTTTCAATAAAACTTAGTAGATACTTAGAATTTTATGTTGTCAAAAATTAAGGCAATGCATAGCAATTTCAGAATTCAAAACAGGTTTCTTTTAACCTAAAATTGAAAACTGATTCACTTTACCGTCTCCTCATGCAACAGAGGCAATTGTGAACTTGGGCAATTAAGTTCTTATGTTGAAAGCAACCTTAAAACATGTCAACTTAAAATATTTCCCTACTTTTGATATCATAAAACTAGTATTTGCCTACTAATTCGTTGTCATTAGTTACTGCCTGAACATCCTGATTTTTTCTTCTATAATGCATTCAGTCCTTACCATAATATTTAAACTAGCATAGTTATGTTTTAAATTTTCAATCAGTGTGATCACTGTGGTGTAGTTAACCAAAAACATGAGACCTAGTCATTGACAGCTCAATACTCTGATGACAGGGGAAACACTGCCACAAAACTGCAATTGTTGCAAAAGAGTGCAGGATATGATGCATGCACACATGAAATGCATCCAACCAGATTTTTAAAAAAGACTCATGGGAAATTGTCACAGAAGGAACATCCAGGAATTTACTTATAAGTTCTGTTGTCATCAAATTATCCACTGAAATTATATTCAATGCATAGTACAGTAAATCTCACAGATTTTTCACTCACTTTGGTTTACAAAGAAAAGAATATCTGTTTTTGAGAAAGCTTTCAACTGTATTTTATATAAATTAGAAAAATGTATTTCCCTTTTTTTTTTTTGTCTTGTGGGTACCAGGGGTCGACCTCAGGACGTTGCGCGCTAGCAGGTGCCCGTGCCGCTGAGCGATATCACCGGCCCTTTTTTATATATTTGGGTTCACAGGAGTCGAACTCGGGCCCTCGCGCTTGCAAGGCAGGCACTTAGGCTGCTGAGCCATCTCACTGGCCCCTGTATTTCCCTTTTTAAAAGGTTATATTACTTAGAGTAAAATACCAAAGTAAAGTACAGAAAATCCTATGGGGGTTTAATACTTTTAGATACTTTAGTCCTGTAAAATAGATAATTTATTCAAACAGAATCAATTTGAATAAACCAGCCTAAAAGAAAAGTTCATTTCTATTATCAATGCATGAGCTATTTTTAACTACTGATCAATAAATTAGATCTTACATATTTCATTTTTTTCTCTAAACTAACTTAATGTATTTTTTCATTTGCATATAATTTTAGTAACATCCACAAATAGGAGTAAAATCATTAATATTTTCATTTAGTTAAAAATAGATACATACTCATTTTGCAAAATTTTCCTTGTTAAACCATAAATTCTGTTTTCCTTTAAAACACAATATTCAATATGTATATGCTTAATTATGCATATGTTTAATAATTTTCACTATTCCATAGAGCTAGCTGTGTACAACCCCGGGTTACTTAAGTATTAACCAATTCATTTTGTTCTTTTACTAGCTTAGATTTTTGTTTGTGGGATCTATCATCAAAATTTACCTACTATCAGAATAGTTCAAAAAAATTATTTCTATCTATTTGATGAACAAAGTCTAATTTAATTATTCATAAGAATAATAAATGATCAGCTATATGACTAAGTCAATTTTGGATAGCCGTGTTAATTTTGTGTACGGAAAACAGAAATTAAGAAGAATCCACTTTATTAGAATGAGAAGACTTCTGATACAAGCCAAATAGAAGGACCCAACCGTGAGCCAAATAGGGAGCTGTATCTAGAAAGTCCAGGTAGGATAGTCTGCAAAAGTATGCATACGATAAAAACAAAAATAAAACAAATTAAGACAGAATCAATTCAACAACAAATATCTAAATTAAGACCCTGTTTCCAACTAAAGTAGCCACAACTTGCCTGCAAACTAACATCTATGAGGATAGGCATTGAATTTGTGATGAAAAAATTTGAGAAACTATGTCTAGGAATGACATCTCATACAGGGTTCATCTCCACAGACCTATCTTACTGGCAAACCATTGAACAAAGCCCTTACATGAGAACCAGAGGCATCAGCCTCAAATGAGACAAGCATGTTTTTTTGTTATACCTGCTGCAACGAACCAAAAAAGATGGAATTAATGATAGGACATAGACATGTACGCATCTCGCCTTCCAAACTTCATATAAGCCACTAAGACAGCACTCCATTTGGGCTTCCCGCAACAGGGACTATGTATACCCCCGCCTCCATAGCTAGCTAGTACAGGATGATATGAAATGCCTTTCAGGGGCCTGCTTTCTTTCAGCTAACATATCTCCTACCTTGGCTGGCAAAAATAATTATAGGTTTGGATGGCTTCGTCCAGGAAGCCAATAAACCTTGTATAACACGACTACAAAGAAAGATAATTTCTCTGCACTAACAGCTGACAGGTGGAAAAGTAAAAATTAGTAAAAATGTAATAGTCTGAAACAACTTTGAGCTTGAAGTCATCTGATATTTTGCTCTTATTTTAGTAAAAGTTCAGTTCATAGATAGATGTTGATTGCATAACAGGCTGGAAACAGGTTTTAAATGGTAAAAATTCAGCAGTAAACCGGATACGAATCCCTGCAATAATTATGCTAACCTTCTGTTGAACTTGCCTTGCTTTAGACTAATGTATATATGGCTGAAGTTATTTTTTAAAACATTTTAAAGCTATATTTCACATACCATACAATTAATTAACATGAAGTGAGAATTTGATCGTTTTTGGTGTTATTTGCAGAGTTGTGGGAAGCATCAAAATCTAATTTTAGAACATTTTCATCACCTTCCAAAGGAACTTCATAACTATTCACAGACAATTCCTCCTCCCTCCCTATCCTCTTAGCTCAAGGCAAGCAGTGATATATTTTATGTCAACACAGGTTTGCCATTTCTGGACATTTCACATAAGTAGAATCATCCATGCGATATATTGTTCTTTAACTTGAAGTTTTCATGTATCATCCATATTATAGCATGAATCAGTACTTCATTCCTCAAAATGTTACTAATTTAAAATACCACTGGTCTTATTTCATGTCCTTTTTAGACTTTCTCATACATTGTAGAAAATTTAAGTTCTAATTGAACATAAGTTTTGAATGAGATAGTTTAGTTTCAGAACCAGAGATATTTGGAGAACATTCAGTCAACTTAAAGATGAGAACTACAAAAAGATGTGGTTTGCTGAAGACCTTGTAGCAGACTGGATTAGAAACTATCTCCTCACACTCCCTGGCTTGATTCTTTATCACAGGGGTTTACTTAGTGTGAGTTGTAATAACCTTTTATTTATCTTTTGAGTTCTGGAACTACTTCAAGTTGAAGAAAGTTATATTAATTCCTTTTAGTTTATGAACTATTTTATTTTACTATAAAAATAGATCTTTATTTCACTTCTGCAATGTTAGGAAAGAAACTATACAAATGAATCCAATAATATTTTCCATGATCAAAACATATTGATCCATTTTATCTTATAAAAATATTGCAAAAACTATTCATGCATAAAACCGTGTACGCCATAATTTTCACTAACATCTCCTCTACCTCTCAATTTAATAAGTTACTCATTGAATAAATTTTAAAGGAAACAGCCATTATGATGATACCTATCACGTAAGTATTATCATCTCGGTCCATCTGTTTTACTGCTCTGCCTGAATTCATATAGAATGTATCTTTTAGAAAGTCATAATGAACAGTGTTTCCTTTATGGTAATGTTAGAAAACAAGATTAAAATCTTCGATGTCTTCAGAATCTACCATGAGGTTCTTTAGCTTCCTGATGAAATAAATACAACAGCACCTGCCACAATTTTTGGAAGCATTCAGCCTCCACTAAAGCCCACATTCCTAAAATAAAAGATCCAATTGAACAACTACATATCAAATCACTCAGAAGTTTGTTTTTAATGTCTTGAAATTTTACTGAACTTCTAACCCATATCCTGAAGTTTTCTTATGGGTCTTTATATTTATTTGATATATTATTTCTTTAATAGCTCTGGTGTTGCATCATTTTATTTAATTTCTTCTGGCTGAAATCTTTCTTTTTTTCCCCAAGAACAACAACCATTCGGATCCTTAGTATATAATTTGAATTCTACAGTATAGTGTAGGGACCATGGGCAGACTTTGTATTTCAAAATTATATCTACATAAACTCAGAATTATTTACGTAGTGTTCATTTAATTGATTTCTTATTTCACTACTGAAGATAGAACTTGAGATGTTATATTAACTTCATGTAAACACCATACATATTTTTTGCAGGAATATCTTACACATATAGAAATTGATATAACTACTAAATTAGTTGTTTTTCTATGCTTAAAATGATCTTAAATTTCAACTTATATCGTAAGATTTACTTTCATCTGTACTTAAGTACTAGATTATAAATTTTGAAAGAGTTAGCTCCTAATTGCAGTATAAATTCCCAACCCCTGTTTTCACCTCCACTTTTTCCCTAACATTTTTACTATGGCCTCAAGGTCTTGCCCAACTTCTGGGCCCTAGAGCATGATGGAGAATGACCAGAAGTGCCTAAGGCAGCTGAACTGTCTGCTGATAAATGCTTGAAAGGGCTCTGATTCATAGAAAATGCTCATTTTATAACAGAAACCTATTAATATTGAGTCCAGCAAAAAGCAGCACATAACAGTATGTCTTTCAGTTGGCAATCCGGGGATGAACTGAGGACTGTTTGGATTCCAAGGGTATCTTTTCTGTTTTCTGGAGAGTCACTTCTCTGCTGTAGTCAGGTGTGCAAAGTGAATATATAGAACTTATTTTCAGTCTTAAGTTTAGAAACATTTTTTTAGTGTTCTCTTTTCAACAATTCCTAAAACTGAGTCCTTTCTCAGCATCGTTAGAAGGTCCTGCAATTCTATAACCTCACAAATAGAAGTTATAATTTTATAAATATAGGGATTTGATTTGCATGGTTCTTTTCTTTTGAACCACAGCACAATAATTATATTTTATCCTTGTTTCCTTTTTTGTATGAATACCTTAGTCATCTTTAATTTTACAGGAATGTATGTAGGAATATATTTATAAGAATATTGATAGAAATAGGGAATCCGGAATAAGAGGAGTAAACTTGAAGCATCAGATATGAAGCAGGATGGATGTTAAGAAGGACAACTCTTTTTCTCGGTATATTTATTCATAGTATAACCTTTCAAATGCAAAACCTATGCAAAAATGTTTAGACCTGGAAAATAAGTTATGTGATAAACCATATGCATTTATTCTCTTCAACACTCTAATGTTTAACTCTGCAGAAGTAGTTTTTCATTGTTGTTCCTCTTGTAAGATTTTATTCATTTGAATTGTAAGTGCCATACAAGATCTTTGAGCAGCAATGGGTAATAAGCTTCAATTATAACCATTCTAGCTGTAATAGCTGTCTCTCTACAACCATTCCTAATATTTCTCTGGAAAATCTTTTTCTATACCAGCTGTATTGAACATTACTGACATATAAAAGTTATATATATATATATTTGAGGTGTACAAATGTATGTTTTAACATTCATGTACATTGTGAAATGACCACCACAGTCAAGCTAATTAACATATGTGTTATCTCTACATTGCTTGTGACATATGAATCCTACTAAAGTAAGATGAAATTCCGTGGAAACTAAGTGTGAAGTATGTGGGAAATCTAATCTTCAAACCTTTATGTTAAGTCACAAAACAATTAAATTTAGAGTTACAATCTTGTGATTATATGGTTCAAGGATTTCTAAATTCAAGAGAATGTCTAAATCACAAAAAAAATCCTTTTTTTTTTTTTTTGGTGGGTACCGGGGGTCGAACTCAGGACCTCGTGTGCCAGCAGGCACCCATGCCGCTGAGCGGTATCACCGGCCCTTTTTTTGTCTGTGGGTTCTGGGAGTCGAACTCGGGCCCTCGCGCTTGCCAGGGAGGCGCTTATGCCACTGAGCCACCTCACCGGCCCACAAAAAAATCTTAAATGTCATTCTGATTATTATTTGAGGAAACTATTTTGAAGCTTCTAACAGAATCTTAATATAATTGTATTATATACACATAACTAAAGATTTTAAAACATTTTTTGCATTAATAATATTTAAAGAATTTTGCATATAAGTGAAGCTGTTAATGCTTTCAGTGATACTTTGTCATGTTTTGCATTACCTTTGGTGAAGAACCAAAACAGGTATACTAGTATAAGAAATAATATTATTATATTATGATAATGTTATATATTATTATATTTATTATATTATATTATATAACATTCTATGAGTGTAGAAGCTTTAAAACTAATTACCCAAGTGTTCCATAGGAAGTAGTATTTGTTGGGATAAAAACTATAAAATTTTTAATTCAGAACTTTTTTCCACTATCCATTTACTACCCGCTATGATTGGATGTGGTTTCTCCCCCAGTGTTTCATGTGTTAGAAACTTGGTCCCCAATGTGGCAGTAATAAGAGGTAGTGGTAGAAGCTTTGACAGGTGGAATTTACTACCAGCTAATAAGGTTTCAGAGGCTCGGCCCTCAGAAGTATTTAATGCTGGTCTTGTGCAGTAAGTAAATTTCCATGAAAATGAGTTACTATAAAAGACAAACCTACCCCATGAATCATTCTCTTGCTCCTCATGGCATCATGTGATACTCTCAAATGCTCTCTCACCATGATGCCATCTACCTTGAGGATCTTTCTAGAGTCTGAATAACAGGAGCTGCCTGATTGAGACTTTCAGTTCCCAAAGCAGACCTGAATAAATCTTTCTTTATGTAGCCCCCTCTCAGATACTTTGTTTGTAGCAATGAAAAACTAACACACCACTCTAGTATTTTGTATTGTATCTAGCTCACTCCTCATCACATTCTATAAGTCTCATATTTTAAAACATTTTAGCAGGAGAGGCTGGGTGACTATAAGGAAATCCCAGGGCACTGATCATTAACTGAGTAAGGGCTCTTCCTCTGAGGTATTCACTATTCTATCCCTAGAACCTGTAAATAGAGAACCCTCATTAAATATGTATTGAGTAAATGAATAAGTGGCCTTGTCTAAATTGGTACAATTATTTATGATAGAATCAAAAGGAAATAATGCTTTTGATTATGAATATTGGAGACCCCTGCAGTGGACTCCAATCTCCTGCCAAGTATTACAGTGTGTGGCAGGAAGAAAGAGCAAGAGACAAAATAGGGGTGCAGCAGGGATCTGGGATAACCAGTTGCTCATGGTGAAAAAAAGGCCATGAGGCACCCAGAACCTTGATATTTATTCACTGAGGAAAATGGTGAGGGGATTGTGGCTTGATGTGTTAGACAAGTGGCTAGGCTGGCAAGACCTGTAACAGAGGGAACAAAACATTCTTGTGAAAGGGACAGGAACAGCCAGATTTAGGTTACTGTTAACAAGTAACCTGCTTTGTAGCCAATTCTGGGAAGGAATTTTCCTCTGGAATCATGCAGACCTCAGCAGAGACATTATCTCATGTCCTAGCCCCATGTCTTAGGCCCACAGCTCATTTATCTGAGCTCAACCATGCCCGTTGATGATAAAGAATGCCAGTCCATCATCAGCTGCCTGCTTTCATGAAGATATGTACACAGCCTCAGCCAGACTCACTAATTAAACTGAACTCCAGTTTAGGGAAGTCACCTCTATACAGCCTGCACTGCTCTCAAGTAAGCAAGCACAATCACACTTGAGTCTGAGGGAAGGCGATGTGGTGGTCTCCACGTATGAAGTTCTACAAGAAGCTTATTTCATGGCAGGTGGATTGCTGGCCACCCTGATGGAGAGGGCATAAGTAAAAACTCAGAGATAGATGAGATAGATGATAGATAGATAGATAGATAGATAGATAGATAGATAGATAGATGATACACTCAGTCCATGTCCCTGCCCACTATAGTATGCTGAACCATAGTTGGTATCAAATCATTGAATCTCCAATGAGCTCATTAATGAACCACATATAAAAGAGAAATATAGGTAAATTGTAAAAAAAAGTTGAGATTTTCTAAGATTTCATTTTAGGAGCAAATTATTCTGCTCAGAGGGATTATATAAATGAAAATTCTAATTTTATAATATATCTGAATTCCTACTTTTCCAGAGTTAATTAGATCTATTCATTGCATGTTTTCTTATTTTCCACATGATATGGCTTTATGTGCACTATAACCCAAAGGAAAGAAAATAATAAAGCTTCATGTTATCAAGTGACTTAATTTACAAACAGCCTAAAGGGTAACATAAAAATAGAAACCCAAAGGCAGACATATTTTGAAGCAATACTATACAATTACCAATGAATATGTTTTAAAAAAGACAGTTTCTCTGCTACGCATCAGATAGAGAGAACTAAATGCTGTCTGGAAATTACATTTCATTATGCAATACATTTGAGGGAGGCATAGTGTTCATATAGAGCCAAGATACAAATGCTACATAAATGGAACTTTCATTACTGTGAAATTACTGCTTAGCACTTGCACAATTTTTAAAAATTCCTAGCAAAAACTTTATAGCATTAAAAGTTGATCATTTTAAAAGTCCCAACCTTTCTCTTTAAGGTTAAGGTCATTCTAATGTCATCTTCAATAAAAATATAGGTATAAAATTAATTGCTTTGAAAATGCTGTTAATTTATTGTCAATTTCAGTGTTCTTCTTAATTTTTTCTAGAATTAAAATATTTATATGGGCCAGTGAGATGGCTCAGCCGCATAAAAGCCTGCCTGGCAAGCGTGAGGTCCTGAGTTTGACTCCCAGAACCCACGTAGGAAAAAGGAGCCGGTGATATGGCTTAGCGACATGGGAGCCTCCTGGCACACGAGGTCCTGAGGTCGACCCCCGGTACCCATAAAAAAAAATTTATAAATTCAGATGATACATTATTCTACTAAACATATTAGGGTTGAGTATGTAGAGTAGACGTAAAACTGAAAAGGATTAAACTTAATTAAAATAGATATCTTAATGCCTAAATCTTTCATGATATTTTTTGTACCTTTCTTTCTAATTGTTCACACCTGCCAAACGGAATTTTTCTTCACTGAGCTTTCTGGATTAAAGTCCAATACGGTCAGTTTCCCAGCCTCCATATTTTTTGCCTTTTTTATTAAAGTTGACTAGATGCCTTGAACTAATTTAGATGATTCCAGAAAATACATAATTCAGGAAGCAAACCCTTCCAGTTCATGTTCAGGGATCTGAAATAGACCTTTGTTTCCCCACCTGTTAATTTTGTACCCATCAACCTGCAAGCAAATTCTTGTGATAGTCAAAGAAAAACATTTTTGTTCTTGGTTAGCTAAACACAGACAAGACATCATTGAGGAAGTAATGTAACTTGCAATCTTTAAAAAGTTAGGGGATACATAAGATGAATAAATATGCATGCAGGAATCTCAAAGAAATAAAAAAGTGTACTGAATTCTGACAAAGGAACATGTCCTTGGGCTGAACATTACAAACGGAGGCGGTGAGGCATATGCTTAGTGCCCATTCGTATTCTTCCTTGAACAGCTATTGTCTACAGTTACTACATTAGGACTAGAGATGCCTCTAATCCTATGCTTTTATAGAATTCATACTCTAATGGGAAAAATGCAGAAGACTAACAGAAGTCAAAAGTACAAGATAACAACAGAAAGAAAGACAACAGTGACATCAGAAATAGTAATAACTGCCATTTTTAGTATCTACCCTATGTCAAGCATTGAATCATATTTTTAATCATCTTAATCTTCACATAAAACACTGGAGATAGATATTTAGACATGAAATGATGCAGTGAAGAAAGATTAAATAGTTTTTGAAAGATGGGGAAAGTAATGAGTGGTAAAATCAGAATGTGAATATTGATATAATCATATTGCTCACTTGTTTATTTGTATCTTTTTCTTCATGTCAGTGGTTTGTCTATACTTTCAAATGTACCTATCTTCAATATTTATGTTTTCAATCCTTCTTTTCTTTTCTCCATATCAAACTTTTAAAATTGATTTAAATGTCAAAGTTTTTACTTGATTTTTTCTTATAATTACCTTACTCTACAATTTGTGTTTTTCAGTAAGTCTTTTGTAATGTTATCTTCTTTCCTTCTTTTCAGCTGAATGCACATTTATTGATTAGGTGAATAAACCTTATCTAACACCATTCTGAACCTTCACATTACTTATATCAGTAAGTAGAAAAGTGATGAAAAGGAAAATTCCCTTTATGTTTTTAATCTTTCTTCTTTCATTCTCCTATTTTTGGATTCACCTTTTCTGTAAGAGATTTATGTTGTATTATAAGGTGTTACGTTATGTATAATATATACTGTACTTTCCCTTACTTTAGGAAACACTTGCTTTTATTTATATGAACTCATTCAATCTCCAAATATCTCTTTTTCCTTATCCTTAGGATGCATTAAAAATGAACATAAATATTTTCTGAACTATAATCTAGTGCCAAGGTGGAGTGGGTTCTTCTGACCACTACATTGTTATAAACAAAGCTCACACCGTAATTTTCCCTCAAATGACATCACAGGATTTTCTATCCAAAACATGAACATCTTTGGATGAGGGAGGCAACCAAAGTGAAAATAGATGTAAGAAAATTATATATTATACTTTGTAAGGTTTGTATTCAGCATCTTTTGAGCCAACATCTGTCCCTTAGATGTAGTCACAAAACTGTATGGTCGGATATCCAAGCACAAAATACTTTGAAACAATTGAATTACGATCAAAACCCTTTGAAGATCTATAGAAATGGACAACTTTTACTTCATATATGATGTGAGCTATTATAATTTTATTTTCAAAATACAATGAAAGCATATTCAATGTGCCATCTAGGTAATTCATATCACAAAAGAAACCACCCTCCACAGTCAATAGGAATTATATTCTCTATGACAAAAACCACTCATAAATGTGAAACTCAAATATATTTATCTATGAAGTACTTTGAAAATGGTAAATATTTATTGAATATGCAATGAAATAAGATTTTAAAGTAAATGGTTATTAGAAAAAAGACATAATTGATAAAGTTTTCTGAAGCATGAAGATCACTGTGGAAAAATGTCAAAATAATTTTATTAGGGGCCAGTGAGATGGCTCAGCAGCTTAAGCGCCTGCCCGGCAAGTGCGAGGGCCCGAGTTCGACTCCTGGAACCCACATACAAAAAAGGGGCCGGTGATATCTCTCAGTGGCACGGGCGCCTAATGGCGCGCGAGGTCCTGAGGTCGACCCCCCGGTACCCACACACACACAATAATAATAATAATAATAATTTTATTGTACTGTAGAAGGGAAATGTATTTCTTCACTGAAAATTACACATATCGTATTGAAGTCATGCTTTAATTCAGTATTTCCTTTGATAACCACATTCTGCCAATGAGTAAAATTTTTTATAAATTCTTGAAAAGCGTGTAAAGAAGCACTTGTTTTTAATTCCATATGAGTTGCCTAAATTATTTTTTGTTGAGGGAATCATAGTAAAATTAAGATGTCTGATAGTTGTTAAAATTTGAGCAATTGCAAAAGATCTAAAGCTAGAAATTCCATTTGACCCAGCTATTCCCCTTCTAGGTATCTTCCCAAAAGAATTAAAGACATCAAATTACAATGATACATCATACCCATGTTAATAGCAGCACAACTCATAATAGCTAAATCTTGGAAGCAGCTTACGTCCATCAATGAATGGATAAAGAAAAATGTGGTATTTACATACAATAGAGTACTACTTTGCCATAAAGAAAGATAAACTTGGGCCATGTTTAGAAAAATAGATGTATCTTGAGACCATAATGTTAAATGAAATAAATCAGATACACAAGCTTAAATACTGCATGCTTTCTTTTATATGAGAAGCTCAAAGTATAAATAAAGAGCAAAATAACAGATAGATAATGGGAAATAGGGAGAGCGAGCTTTCTCAAAGGAGAAGGGGATCCAGAGATGGAGGGAGGACAGAGGGAGGGAAGTGAAAGTGGATAAAAAATCAAGATGTGTTATGTACATAACAAGGAATGTAAACATTATACACTATACTATAAATGTGTAGTAATAAAAATTTAAAAAATTAAAATTTCTATTTCTATTTTAATAGCCAAAGAATGTGCCATTTTTGACAATTTTATACCCTACTCTGAATGAAATAATTAGATCATTGGCTCTTTCTTTACTTCTTTCTTTCTTTTCTCTGGGTGTGGTGGTACATGCCTGTAATCTCATCTACTTGAGAGATACAAGAATTGTGAGTTTGAGGCAAGCTTGGGAAATTTAGCAAGATCTTGTTCCATAAAAAACAAAGTTCCCCTTCAAATCCTAATAGCTAAATCTTGGAAGTGGCCTATATGTTCATCAACAGATGAATGGATAAAAAATATGGTATTCATATACAATGGAGTACTACTTTGTTGGAAAGGATAAACTTGAGTCATTTGTAGAAAACATGGGTGCACCTTAAGACCATAATGCTAACCTAAATAAATCAGACACACAAGCTTAAATATCACATGTTTTTTCTTATGTGAGAAACCAAAAATATAAATAAAGAGCAAAATTAAAGATAGATAATAGGAAACTGGTAGACAGAGATTCACAAAAGGGAAAGAGACCAAGAGATGGAGGGAGAGGAAAATAAGGGAGAAGAAAGGGATGGAAAAAGAATTTAGATGTGCTATGTACATGCACCAGTTGCCACAAAGAATGTAATGATTACATACCGTAAACATGTACTAATAAAAGTTTAAAAAATTTAAAAACTATATGCTCCTTGGGTATCACAAAAAATAAAAACAAATGGTTGTTTTTACTGATAAATTGATTTCATAGGCTTGGCATACCTTGCTGGACAGCATGTTATAAAATAAGATATCATTATGTTAATAAAGTATTTGTAATGTGCATAGGCACAAAATTTTAGAGGTTTTAGAGCTGCTAGAGTTTTTAAAAATTATACATTTCCTAGCCATAGTGGCACATGCCTGTAATCCTAGCCCTCCAGAGGCTGAGGCAGGAGGATTTGTACAAGTTTGCAGCCAGCCTGGGCTACATAGTGAGTTCAAGTCCAGCTTGAACTACAGAGTGAAACTCTGTCTCAAAACAAATACAAAAACAAATAAATTATACATTTCCTTTATTTTATGAAGGAGAAATCAAAGGTCTGATAAAGCTAGATGATTTATCCAAGGCCAAATCTTTTAAATGCTTAAGATTTTTTCCTTAATAGTTCGATTTTTCAGCCTGTTCATCACGTGTAGATTTTCAAAGCTCAGAAAAATAATTATTAAATGTATACAGTATAAAAAGTACCCACACTAGAATTATTTCCTCATTTTTATTATTTCTGTAAATACAATCAAAACTAGTTTACTAAAACATGCATTGACTGCAAAAAGAAAAGATGTGATGGCAAATGGAGAATGACACATTCATTAAATGGAACTTATTGGGCTGGTGAGATGGCTCAGCGGCTTACGCGCCTGCCTGGCAAGCGCGAGGGCCTGAGTTCGACTCCCGGAACCCACATACGAAAAAGGGGCCGGTGATATCGCTCAGCGGCACGGGCGCCTGCTGGCGCGCGAGGTCCTGAGGTTGACCCCCCGGTACCCACAAAAAAAGAAAAGGAACTTATTAAAAATTAGAGGGTTTAAATTGAAAGGTAAAATCAGAAATTCAATGCATATGTTGAAAATACAGATATTATTGTTTTTGTTTTGAGTGCCACAGTTAAACTCATGCTGACATTATGCCTATTTTAAATCTTCATATGCTCTTTGTGGCAGGAAATCCAAACTTTCTCTGATACTACAAACTGTTTGTAGGGACTCTAGCCTTGTTTGCCATGGCTTGTTGAAATTGCCCTCTTCTTTAATGGCCTGCTAACATGGTCAAAGACTGAGAAATCAGGTGTACTTTATTCAGCCAATTTATGTACTAGCTGGCCTTCTGATAGGGTCTCCTTATCATTAAATGTTCTCCAGTTCAAAAGTCACAGCCTTGGCTAAAATTTAGAGCAGTTCTGGTGCAAGTCCATAAGCAACAAAAATTGTCACAAGGCTGAAGCTGTGCATTTGACCAAAATGAAAAAAAAAAGTCTAGAAATCAATTCAACTGCAAAGAAGGGCTATTTTCAAGGCAGCTGCTCATTCTTTGAGGAAGGACTTCGCCCAGTATTAGGTCCTCTTTTGCTGAGATCCTACAGCAAAAATAATTGCTTTGAGCTTTAAACATGGTAGTTTTCAAAGAACAGATTTTTAGTATTTGCTTGCTTTCCATTCTTTTCAAGTTTCCTCCAAATCCAGAATATACTGTACATTGCACTCAAATTCACCCCTCCTAAAACAATGTCAAGCACCAGGTCACCAGGGCAGAATCTCTCTTCCATACTGGCCAGAATCTTCTGCACATGGGTATGCCTTTCCTATCAGATATATGAGTGGGCTCCACTCTGGTATTCAGGATATTTTAATACAGTAATTATTAATCTCAAGGAGAAAGATGATGGATTCTTCAACTTCTCATATAAGGGTAATTCTCTTTAGCTTTTAGATAAAATTTTATCTGCAAATACTCTTGTTGGAGGAGTACTGCCTAAAAGCATATAACAGAATGTGTAAAATCTCAGCTTTTTTCATGCCCAAGAATCCTGACATACAGTTTTCAAAAAAGCACAAGTTGTACATTATTTTATTGTTCTACACTAGTGTACTTCACAGATATTGTAGTTTTTAAAAATTGAAAGTTTATGTAAACTCTGCATCCGATAAGCCTATCAGCATCATTTTTCTCCAACTGTGATAGTTAACTGATTGTGTCAACTTGAGAAAGAAACACCTAACTAAATTAGTTCAGCATAGTTCCTGGTGTGGCTAAGGGATTTACTGAAAACAGAAGACCTACCCAGGGTAGGCTTGTCCGCTGAATGGAATAAAAGGGAAATGAAGAAGGAAGGCTTACTTCTGTTTCTTCGGAGGAGCACCAGTCTTCATCTTCTTGGATGTTGGCTCCTGCCTTCCAGGGAAGAGGCTTCAGCCTTCCACTCCAGACCCTTTGGCCTCCTGATACGGACGGACTTGCACGGGACACTGCAGTGAGCTCTAGGCCTTCAACTGGATCCTTTGGATCTCCAGGGCGCAGCTTTGCACTTTTCCACATCTGACTCTGTGGGGGGGCCATTGTAAGCCAATCTTGTAAATTCTTATATATTTGTATCTCTTACATTAAGTCTATTTCTCTAGCAAGCACTGACTGATTCAACAGCATTCGCTCACTTTGTGTTTCTGTGTCACATTTTGGTAATTCCTACAATATTTCAGACTTTTTAATTATTATTATATTTATTAAAGTGATCTGTGAACAGTAATTCTGGATTTCACTATTGTAACAGTTTTAGTAGGTTATAAACCTTAAGATGAAAAACTTAATCAATTAAAGTTGTGTGTTTGTTAACAGCTCTACGGAGGAGCAATTTCTTCATCTCTCTACCTCTGTTTGGGTTTCCCTATTTCTGGGGACACAATATTGAAATTAGGCCAATTAATAATCAAACAATGGCCTGTAAATATTTAAATATTCACACACCCATCATTTTATATCAAGCTGGAAATCTAAAGCTTAGTGAGGAAGGCATGTCAAAAGTCAAGATAGGCCAAAAGCTGGACTTCTTATGCTAAATGAGACAAACTGAATATGAAGAAAAAGTTTGAGGAAATTAATAGTGCTACTCCAGTGAACAGATGGATGATAAGAAAAATAAAACAAACCTTTTGATATATGGACAAAATTTTCATAATTTTGACAGATCAAACCAGCCACACCATTTCCTTAAACCAAAGCTTAATCCACACAGAGTAAAACCACAACTCTTAAATTCTGTGAAGGTTGAGAGACATGAGGAAGTGGCAAAAGAAAAGTATGAGGCCAGTACAGGATAATTCATGAGCTTTAAGTAAAGAAGCCAACTCCATGACATAAAAGTGCAAGGTGAAGCAGCAAGTGCTGAGGTAGACACTACAGCAAGTTATCCAGAAGGTCTAGCTAAGATAATTGATGAAACTGAGTACACTACACAGTAGATTTTCAACGCAGATGAAAAAGCCTTATATTGAAAGAGTACGCCATCTAGGACTGCCATAGCTGGACAGAGGAAGTCAACACCTGGTTATAAAGATTCAAAGAGAGGGTAACTTTCTAATTAGAGACTAACGCATTTGACAACATAAATTAAAGCCAGTGCTCATTTACTATGCAAAAGCTTTCAAGAATTATACTAAATCTACTCTGCCAGTGCTCTGTAAATGGAAGAGCAAAGCCTGAATGATAACACATCTGTTTATAATATGGTGCACTGAGTATTTTAAGCCCAATGTTGAGACCTACTGCTCAGGGAAAGAAAAAGTATATTTACAAATATTTATGCTCATTGGCAATATACCTAGTCACCCATGAGATCAGATAGAGATGTGCGATGAGATTAATGTTATTGCATGTTCTGCTAATATAATATCTGTCTGAAGCCCACACATCAAGGAATAATTCTGATTTTCACATTATTATTTAAGAAGTACTTCTCCTAATGGGCCGGTGAGATGGCTCAGCGGCTTAAGCGCCTGCCCGGCAAGCGCGAGGGCCTGAGTTCGACTTCCAGAACCCACATACGAAAAAGGGGCCGGTGATATCGCTCAGCAGCATGGGCGCCTGCTGGCGCGCGAGGTCCTGAGGTCGATCCCCCGGTACCCACAAAAAAAAAAAGCAGTAATAATTTTGTTGCATTGTCTGTAAGCAAAACCACATATATTAGAGGTATGCTTATATATAATTTTTGCTTATCTATCTATGCAACTAAAAGGATAGGACATCTGTTTCAACAGTGAAAATATGTACACTTAGAGTATATTTTATTAACTTTTAAAATGTTAATTATCTATAATAAGAAAAACATTTTTCTTTAATTTGATTCTTTATGCATATTTTTAAAGCATTTATACTCATCTCTTCAAATTGTTCTAAACATTTTAATTTCTTATTATGGTCTTTATACAATTTAATAAAGTGAGTTTCATTAACTTTGTGTAATAAACCAGAGAATGAAGTACTGTACCCTTAAATTCTTAAAAATTTATTTAAAATTCAAGATATTTTCATAGTTTAGCCAGTTATTCATTTTATGAAAAAATTAATTTGGTATCTCTCTAATGAAACATTTCACAGAGACTTTAAAACTTAGAAAATTGGGTTGTTATTTGTGATTTCTTTCATTCAGTCAGTATTTATCAAGTATGTCATACTATGATTGTACACTGATCTACCTGCTGGAGTATAACATGGAGACCATGACCCATGCAGGTTTTGAAACCGAGATTCAGAAACTCAGAGCCTACTCTACTCCTCATTGAGTCAGCACAACAGTTAAGTAGGAAAGTAATGAGACATAGCTTAGAAGAGATTTTGAAATGGATTTGGTGCCCTAAAACATAAGCTTAATAAGTTAAATGTTTCCGTTAGAAACTCACTCCTTTAGGCATACTAAGCAAGTAGACTTAGTATATCCACAGTGTCTAGGAATGGGTTCCAACTATAGTCAGGGAAAACTTCTGGAAATTTACAACATATATGATGAGTGATTATTAGGCCCCTACCTGGGTGCTAGTGCAGGAGATAAGAGGAAAGTAAAGGGTATGAAAGATCTACTTGCCTCCGTCTTCAATCTTTCAGTTCCCTTGCTCAACTCTGTAAGACAGCGGACTGACCTTTAAGGTTCCAGATCCCCTGTCCAGGCACTCAGTCACTGGATTTCTCACTAGGGTAAGCCAGTGGAAGGCTGTGCTCTTTAACTCTTTCACTGGCGCCTCTAACAGCAGCTGCTTGTCTTCTGTGGCTCCAGCCTGCACTGATCAAGGCTGCCTTCTGAAAACCTGGTTCTGGGCTACTGCATTTGTCTTCTCCCTTCTGTTCAGGTAGGAGTGAAAGCAACTATGTTCTCATCCTAATCCCCAGTTTCCTTCACTATTTCTGTGTTAGCTTGTAAGCTTCTTCCATTATCTATACAAGGGGTGATTAAAATGTACAGTGAATGTTTACATTTTTAAAATTTATTACAGTGAAAGATACATTGCCATTAAGCCTCCTCAAGGTATTTCCCTGGCTTCTAACACACTCATCCCATCATTCCTGACACTCTCTAAAGCAGCTCTTTAAGTATTTTGTGTCTTTACAAAGCCAGATAAAAAATACAATGAATGCTGCCACTGAGTGCTACCAATGGAAAGGCAGTCTCTTAGAAACATTGTGATGTGTCCTCATCCACCTTAGTCACCAGATTTGGCTCTTTGGGACTTCTGGCATTTCACCAAAGTCAAAATCACTACGAAAGGTAAACATTTTGAACCAATTCAGCATATTGAGGCACCCACAACTTTGTAAAGACAGTCACAGAAGAGGACTTCTAGAACTGCTTCAGAAAGAGGCAAGGACAATGGGATAAGTGTGTTCATATTGAGGGGGAGTATTTTGAGAGGGATTAATGGCAACATGTCTCTTACTATAATAAATAGTTTTAAATTTAACTTTTCAACTTATTTTTATCATAATTTGCATTTCGATCGCACCCTTCTGAATTGAGTTCTCTATATGTTTTAGAGTGAATGATGTTTTTGTTTGTTTTCTGAATGGATCCTGACTGTGCTTTCAGTTTTTCTGGTCTAATATGTTCATGTACTAATTAGCCATCCATTTATGTCAAGGCCATTTCCGTTCTATCCAAAGCAGCTGCGAGTGGATTTTTCTATGGTTTGTGTATCAAATTTTCTTGATTGAAGTTCTTTTGACCAAGCAACAGAAAATCCTTCTTAGATTTATCCACAAAATTTGTGGGTGGAAGGTGGGGACATTTTAATAGAAAAATACAAAAGTTAGAAAATAAAATTTATAACTTAAAATTGTAATATCATGTATTAGCTGGATAACTTGAAACAATGACTTATTGTCTCAAATTTCTCGATGCAAGAGGCCTGAGATCAACGTGTGTGCAGAGCGATGCTTTCTCTGGAGGCTTTGAAGAAGAATTTGTTTCATGGCTTTCTCTTTGCTACTAATAGTTTCTGGCAATCCTTGGAGTTCCTTGAATTGTAGACACGTTAGTCCAGTCTCTGGTTCAACGTTCACATGAGATTCTCTGTGTTTCTCAGTGTCCATAGTTCCCTCTTACTTTAAGGGCACCGGTCATTGGGTTAGGGCGCGATTTTTTATCCCGTTGGCTTACCTGGACCACACCGAGTAAATAATTGTCTTGGGTCACATATAAATTACATGCATTCATCTATTGGTGCATTTTATCCACCAAGTCACACAAGTACATAAAACTTCTGCTATAGATAGGTTTTGATTGGATTGTGTGGTGGGCACTGGAGGCAGAGTTGGCATGGGCTGTCTCCTCCCATACAGTGTTTAATTATTGCATAAATAGTCTGCACTCCATCACTGTACCAAGTGATGAAAAATATCACTGAAAAATCACATAAAAACGTTAAAAGTTTGTGATCTTGTAAAGTGCAACTACTAGCTGTCTAGACCACATATGGTCAATGGACCATGAGTTGAAAAAGCCGGTATCTACCTTAGGACCTACCTTAATTCACAATGACATCATTCTAATCTGATGACCATAGCAAAAATTCAAATAAGGACACATTCTGGGCTAGACATGAGTTTTGTGGGAACACTCTCCAATCCAGTATACATAAAAAGCAAAGGTTACATAAGCAATGCAGTAAATAACTGACAGTAACCTGGGAATGTCTTTTCCATGTAACTGTATGACAAAAACAATTGTAGAGGACTGTACTTAATCAGTTGGCTGTCCTTTATTGAACATATTTTAGATATTAAACATGGTCTTATATATAAAAATATAAGGCAACAAACTGTCAGATAAGTGTCTATTCTGGATATAAGATTTTGTGTGCATATTTGTTGTGGAACTTGGAGTTAGAATATTAAATGAAAATTTTTTTTTGATTAATCGAGTAGCAAATTTCTTATATCAAATAGCCTATAAGTAGATTGAATTGGGTAATAAATAATACAACTTGCTTGATGTTTTTCTAAAGAATTTATTCTCACTCAAAAATGCTAATACTTCATTTTCAAATTTGCTTTTAGTTGTATAAAAAATAGTTTAAATAACTCTAAATGCTATTAGTTCAACCTCTTAAGTTTTGAACAGTATTCCATTTCTGTTGTTATTGATTTTTAAAACTGAAAAATTATTTTAAAATATTTACATAATCCAGAGTTAAATTTCATGTTATATTTAAAAGTAGTTTAATCTGTTATAAGTGTGCAATTTCTAACTTATATTTTGTTGAAATTATCCTTTTACTTTAAGTATGCCAATTTATAATTGCAAGCATTCATGACAGTGATCATTTTTTAAACTGTAGAAAGTATAATAGCAAAATTCTAATGATCTGTCCTTAATCTCTATTTTATTTACTACTTTTTATAAGTATCTCACCAGTTAGTTTGTAAAAATATTGATTATCCTGAACATTTACATACAGACCTATATAACCAAAAAGGACACTAATTTTTTCCTAAGAAGCTTTGTTTAGGAAAAACTCAGTGCTACTATTAAGAAGTGGATAATTTGGACTCAGAGACAAGGACACACAGGGGAGATGGGGAGATGGTCATGTAAAGACAGAGATAGAGTCATGCATCTACAGCCAAGGAATGTTTCTCAATGCCAGAATCCCAGAAAAGGCAAGGAATGAATATTTCCTAGAACCTTTGGAGATTGCTTGACCCTGACAAAACCTTGAGTTTGGGCTTCCAGCTTCTATAACAGTGGGGGAATAGATTTCTATTGTTTTAAGTCATCCAGTTTACCACAGTCCTAGCAAACTAATCCAGAGTTCTAGTCATTTGCATGAAAGTAAAAGCATATATTCACACAGAAACTTGTACACAACTCTGCACAGCAGCTTTACTTGTAATAGCTGAAAACTGAAAACATATACGTATCTACCAACAGTGAATGGATAAATTTTTGGTACAAATGTGTAATAAATAGTGAGTGAATTATTAAGATACTCAACAACAATGAACTTTAAAATAATTATGCCGTGTGAAAAAAACAGAAATTAAAAAGTATATACTGAATGGTTCCATTTATATGAAATTCTAGACAAGTTAGAACAATATATTATGATATAAAGCACATCAATAGTAACTAGGGATCCATGGGGAGGGTGGAGTGAGATAGAAGGAAATACAAAGGGACATGAAGAAACTTCGTTGGCGATGGAAAAGTTCATTATCTTGATTTGTGTTGATGGTTTCATGGGCGTATATATATGTCAAAACTCATTAAATTATATAATTTATAAAATGTTGTTTATTGTATGTCAATTATACTTCAATAAAGCTGAAAGAAACTGAATTTACTGACATGAATGCCACGAGAAAGAAAAATCCTGAGATATTTGGTGATGCGTTAGGAAGGCAGTCAATCCAGGCTAACTAACGTTTAGAGGAATAAAATGTGACCTAGAGAAAACATCACACCTTGAAGGAGGAATTAAATTATTAAGAAAAGTGGAACTTATTAGTGTGAAGAAGCAAAATATAAAATGATCCAGAAGCAGAGAAACTGGGAGACATTTCACAATCTAAGTACTTCATGGAGGCTGAAAAAGCAAGAAAAAAATTTAGACAGGAACTTAATGTACTATCTTTGCAACTTTTCTGTAACACTGAAATAATTTAAAAATTTAAAATTTTTTTTAAAGAGGAAAGAAGGAAGGATCTATAAGACCCACATTCTCTTTTAATAAGTTGAATTTTCTCTTGGAAATTGTCAGGAGCTTTTGAATGCTTATAAATACAACATGCTCTATACTACTTCTTTAAAACAACTTTGGGAAACTAAGAAAATAAATGGCTTATTAGTCATAGGTAATATAGGCATTTCTGATGGAAAATATTCAAAAATTATCATCAATTATAATTCAATTTTGTTTGTGTTCACCACAGGCCTTTGAAATCATTGCCTTTGTTTACACTGCATTCCACAAGCAGTCTTGGAGTCATCCCTTCAGCAATATAAACATTAGCTGGTATACTATTACAAAGAAATTTTTTAAATTGAGAATAGTTTTCCATAGCCTAGTTTTAAACTAAAGACATCATTCTATTTCCTTTAAATCTTAAATGCCTCTCCCAAAATTACAAACCTCATACCTTGTAACCTCCACCCAAAGAAAACACTAGAATACCACAGAATGGTTTTTATAAATCCATTATATTCACACTTCTGCTAATCTCTTTTTCTGCTTGTCTTACCATATTATATTTAATGTTAATATCTGTTATATATGCTTCTTTACTCTCAAATATATGCAAAAATAAATATGCATCTATAGTATTTCAGTACAATTTTCATTTATAAAAATAGCATTATAGGGCTGGTGATATGGCTCAGCAGCATAAACGCCTGCCTGGCAAGTGCGAGGTCCTGAGTTTGACTGCCGGTACCCACATAAAAAAAATTAGTATTATATATACAAATGCTAGCTGCAATATGTCATGAACATTTCTCTGGGATATGTGTTCCTACTTTTATTATGAAAAATTACAAAATGAGCTCCTCCTGTTTTATAAAAGAGTTAGGTATACTCCTCACTTTTCAATGGCTAAAGTTGAAGCTTCTACCCAGATTTGGCACTTCTCAATTATAGGCAATGCCAGACAATTTCATCTGAGAAAGTCCACAGTCTGAGAACAATACCCATTCCATTTTACAAACTTTGTACTGAAAATGATGTTTTAATAAACCTGATGAGAGTTTTAATAAACCTGATGAGATTATTATTGGTTGTGATTCTTCTAACTCTTGAGTTCTTTCCACAGTCCTTTCTACAATTCAGAATTCCCTAGGTTGATAGTCTTGTAAATTGCAGGGTCTCTGTATAGGACTGTACCGAGAACAGGATTGAGTTCCCTGTGAAGTGACAGGAAGAGAGAGGGAATTTCATGCAGAACCTTTCCTGGGCCATTGTGTTAGGACACATATTTGTATATAAGTCTTAAGAGATTCTAGAAGTTTCATAATATCCACTGCAATAACAAATTACAGAATAATAAATCATAAGTGAAGATTTATTTTTATCTTTACCTTATCAAGTCAGATTATGTTGGAGGAAATAAAACTGCTATTTAGGTTTTGGTCAAAAAATGATGAATGAGTACATTCATGTTTTCAACATGTGTTATAATCTACCTACTAAAATATTCTTGTTTAAGTGGATAGGTCAATTAAGCCATTGCAGACATAGAGAACTATTTAGTATCATTCAAAACAAAATTGCCAGAACTATGAGTAATGCTAATGGAACAACAGTGCTGAATTGAAAAAAATGAAATTCACAATAATCCTTTATTCTATGAAACATTTTGCTTTGAGATCCTTTTCTTCAGGAATCTCAAAAACAATAGAAATGCTATCTATTGAGGAATTATTTGACAATACTTCTTTTAGACCATTCTAGAGCTAAGAATTAGATTTAGCTAAGGTCTCACAGTTCCAATGAATATTGAAGCATTTCAGATAACTCATATAGTAGAAATTATAAGGATAGAAGATGACATAAGTAAAACAAATATTTCAACCATGGTTAGAGGTTTTGTACAACCCAAGAAAACCCAACAGTTAGACCTGTTGAGAAAAGCAACAGTAGAATAGTAAATGTATACATACATATATATATATATTATTTTTTTTTCTTTAGCCAGGCCTACCAAAAAGAAAATGAAAAATTGTTCAGGCTTAAGATTTATTAAGGTGTATTCCACAGCAGATTCGTGCAAGTTGCACATTATGAAATACCTTCAAGGGAAGGGGCTGGGTTGGTTTTATATCTAGTATGGTATGTTGTTGCCATGTTGGTGACTGAACTCTCTGTCTCATTCTAACTTTTAAAATCTATGTTTCCATTTTATTCTTAGGATAAATTTAATGATGCTTTCCCATGGCATGCTGGATCGCAATTTTAAATTCCCAAGATTGCTGGTTGATCACAATTTTTCTTTGAGCATATCCTTAGAATTACATTGCCTCATGTATTACTTGTACAGATTAGATTCTGTTCTGTGTGTCAGGCAGCCATGCCTAAGGTCAGGGTTCTGATAACATGATTCAGATATGGCCACATGTGCTAACAGAACTATCTGGAGATATTTCTTCAGCAGAAGCATGTAGTCAAGGTAATGTTAGTTAAAATGAGCAAGAAAGCATACATGTCTAATGCTATATGGATAGAGCGATGCTTGATTAACTATACATTGGACATTAGATTTCCTTATATAAACTATGTCCTAAAGACATGGATCTATTTACACAAACGTGATGCATACATGAACACATACATGCATACACAATGAAACACCTCTGAATAGGCTTTAAATTTATTCGCCACCTTCAATTGTTTTGATTTCAAGATAAAAGAACTATAAAGAATGGATAGTGAGTATTGAAGGAAAATAATTTGTGTATTATTGAATGGAATGAATAGAAACTTTAATGAGAATAAGGCAGTTATTAGCAATGACATATTCCCAGAGAAAAGCTAGATGTATTGCCAAGATAAAGAATTCTAGTTTGAACTTGAGAAATTTAGTATTCAGCCCTCATCTTAACAAAGAAGAACGATGTTAGACTAGTGACCAAGAAGATTCACAGAAAAATTTTAAAAGTTTAGAAAATAATTATCTATAGCAATTTGTTAATTATATGATCTTTAAAAAGTTTACAAGGCCAATTTTTAAGAAAAATTATTTGTGCTTAGTCAATGCAATCACTGCAAGCAATAAAAATTTTATGCTAATGTAGAACTAAAGTTTACAAAGCTCTTTCATTTTATCTTCATGAAAACACACAGAAAAGCAAGGCATAGCAAGTAAAGAGAATATAATACAATATTTTGGCACTAAAAAATTTCAGGGTAAATATTTGGTAAATTGATGGCAAGTTAGGGAGTCTAGGAGAAGGAAGAAGAATTCAGTAATATGTGAATGATAAAACCAGAAATGACCCTTGTGTCTCCTTGTTTGTTTGTTTTTGTTTTTGTTTTTTGAGATAGGGTCTTCTGACGCAATCCATGCTGGTCTTGAACTCACCATGTAGTCCAGACTGGCCTTGAACTCACAGCAATCTTCCTGCCTTAGCCTCCCGAGTAAGAACCTTATATTTTCAAATGTACACTTTTAACTCTATCACTTCTCCTTATTTGATTAATAATAATAATCTATAATTAAAATTCATAATGTACTTTAAAGTACAATGTTAGAGTTTAAGCAAATCATATAATTTAGTATTAGGAAAAGAGAAATGTTTTACATAAATTCCTTTTTTTTTTTTTCTTTTGTGGGTACTGGGGGTCGAACTCAGGACCTCGTGTGCCAGCAGGCACCCGTGCTGCTGAGTGATATCCCCTGCCCTTTTTTTTGTATGTGGGTACCAGGAGTCGAACTCAGGACCTCATGCTTGGTAGGCAGGCGCTTATGCTGCTGAGCTATCTCACTGGCCCATAAATTCCTTTTTAAATATATTTACATTTATGTAGATGAAATCTCCTGAGTAGCAAAGTACCATGGGAAATAAAATGACAGTACTTTAAAAAGTACTTGCGTTTTAAAATTTTTAATATTTACTTTTATTAGTATGTGTTTGCAGTACATAAGTGTTATACTCATTGTGGGTAGTTCGTACATGTACATAACACATCTTAATACTTTTTGCATTCCCTTCCTGTCCCCTTCCTCCATCTCTCTCGGTTCCCTTTGCATTTGCAAACCAAACTCTCAGTCTGTTTTACATAAGTATTCAATATTGGCAGTAGATCTATAGGGTAAAATTTATTTCATTACTGGAAAGTCTTAAGAGTACAAAAACCATGTAGGTTCAACAGCTAATATCAAAGAAAAGAAACATTAAAATTATATTCATAGAATTTAATATATTTATAGGCTAAAAATGTATTTGAAGGAATAGCTCTTTCTATCTAGGTAAATATAAATATATTCAAGAGGAATTTAGCTCTTTTTATTTTTCACTCATCTTTATATTACATTTTTTATAAAAAAATAGACGATGTTATTTTTCCATGGTTAAAAATACAATGAACTCATACAAATATAGTAGGGATCTTAAGCTAAAAGTCCTTGCCTAGTATCTTCAAATGAGGCCCCTAGAATTACTCAACATCCAGAATTCCTACACCAAAATCACTGTAGGAATTTGGTAAAATGAACATCCATGGGCCCTACCACACACCTATTAGTTTAGAAACTCTCAGGCTGAAGAGAAAGTCTCTGTATTTTTAACAAACAATCTATGAGAATTTTTGTACCCCATAAAATTGAGACTGTAATTTTTGAAACATCTTTATCTGCCCCAAATAAGGATTATGACACATTTGCTGTTCTAGGGCCATTAGGAGGACAAAATCAAAGACAGTAAAGAAAATCTTACAATGTAATTTACACGTATGTACTTACACACTACCACAGAAATTGCTACCAATTATACGGCCAATGTTTTTTAACTATACAACAATGCATCCTCTACCACTGTCAACTAGGAATGTTTTGGCATTTAATAATCTAATTTTAGTGAACCCAATTTTAGAAGAGCTTTCTTTTTCTTCTTCTTCTTTCTTTTCTTCTTAAGACATGTTTTTTGTTTCACTGAATTGTTTATTTCTTGTAAGACTATATCAGAAAAAATAAACATTAGCATTGCTGACTTTAAAACAAAGAAAATACACATTTGTTTGTATTTTTAAATAATCTTGCTATAATACAGGTGTGGAAAAGAAATTTAGAAAACTGTATGTAATTTTCTGAATTGTGTAAAATATCTTAGCTGATCAATTTTCAAAAATTGCTATTATTGTTTCATAATATACTTGTGAATGAATGTAACCTTAAACATTGTATCTAGATATACCAAATTTTTTCACACCCAGAACCTTTGAAATAAAATGATGAATGCAATATTTAAAAGTTCATTTGTATGCATGAGTAATAAAAGTTCAATTACTTTACAAATTTTGCATTATGTATCCACTCAATCAATATTTATTGAGAATATATTGAGATTTGATATTTATGCTTCTTGGACAGGGTAGTGAATAAGACAGGGCTGGAATATAGGAATCAAATATTTGTGCATGTCAGTGTTACATATATATATGTGTGTGTGGTATTTTTTTTAAATAGGAGGTCTTTCAGCTACCTCAATGCATATGGAGTGAATCAAAGCAGAGAAGAGATTTAAAATATGGATATGAAAAATATTTTAATTAAAATGATTTGCCTATAATATTGAAAAATAAATCAAAAGGCTAAAATTATTCTGGAAAAATAATTTTATTACAGAATATATAACATGAGGCTAAATTCAAAATGGCAATTTTTCTACGTTCGAAAAATAGGAAATAACTGCTGAGAGAATTAATACATGTGCACAACTAATTGTGCATCACAACTTTGAAAAGATGGGAGTGAGAAGCCAGTGATTGATTTAAAGGACCAAAATCATAAAATAAATCTCCTCCACATTCCGTAGAACTCACCCATCCTCCTAGGTAATACACTATTTCCATACCAGTGATTGATCTAGGGAAATAGTAAAGGCAGTGTAAGTTTTAACATTCAGTTCTCTGTCTTACAGGTCATTAAAACCACATGTAATCTAAGGCAAAATATGTATCCTTAACCTCAGTTCATTCCTCTTTACCTGATAAACATACATTGGCTAATATCCCACAGAACTTTTCATGCTTTGCTTTAGGTTTGTTTACACTGTGGTTTTGCTAATACATAGTGCATTCAACCTGCAACAAAATAGCAAATTTTTAAAAATGTGGATTCCTTCTTAAGTGTAAAGAAATGTAAATGACACATTCACTATGAGGTGAATAGTAAAACTTGGCAGGCCAGTTATTTCTACAACTATGATTATAAATATAGAAAAGAAATTTCAATCAGCTGTAATCCATGGGAATTTTATTGGGTTACTGATTATTATGAATGCATGAAGAAACTGATTTATAGTCAAGGTATGTTTATTTGATTGTAAGAAAGTGAAAACTATAGACATTTTATAATTGTACCAGTGATCTGAAGAAAACAGTTAGAATATGACAAGTTAATCTTATTTTTTTTTTTTTCCCTATAGCAATCTCAACCTCTGCAGCCAGACTTGAAGCCAGAAGGAAAATTAGCAAACACCACCTTCAACTTCTTCTACCTGTTGCTGAACACTAAAATAAACAAAAAAAAAAATCTCTTTGACACTCACAGCCATGATTTATGGAAGTAATCACTTTTGGAAGCAACAGATATACTAAAATTACCAAATTATTGTCTATGAGTTAAATTCCTTCTATGTATTTTTACTTTATAAATTTATGTTATCTTTTCCAATTATTTCTCAAAAAACTTTTCAATATATGCAAATCTAATTCTTAGCTAAAGACAAGTGTTGGAAAGAAAACAGACCTTTTTGTTGATTTCTTTTTTCTTTAATAATGCTCTCCTAGAGAGTAAAATATAAAAGCTGTAATTTTCTCTTTGTATAGAATTTGTATCTTTGATCTTTATTCATGTTAAATAAACTACTGCTGCATATAAATATTTGGTCAAACTACATGCCAGAAACTGAGTTCAATGTGAGCAAGAACTTCTGTTGCTTGTTGGGTCTACTGTTTCATACCAAGAGCATAAAGGAGATCTTGGCAAGCAAAAGGCAATAAAAATGTATTCAAATGAATAAATTAGCTTCATTAATTAATCTTAATTAAAGTAACCTGACTGACTTTAGTTTTGAATTAAGGCTCTTAAATTCTAGTAATGTAATAAATGAAAAGATATATTGACTTTTAAGTAAAGTCTTAGCTTTAATATTATGAATTAAAATATTAAAGATTAATATAAATAAACATGAAAAAGGCACAAAGTAAGTAAAGAGTTACTACTCAAACCTAGGTCTTTTGACAATAACTGTGACTTTTTTTTTTTTTTTTTTTTGGTGGGTACCGGGGGTCGACCTCAGGACCTCGCGCACCAGCAGTTGCCCGTGCCGCTGAGCGATATCACCGGCTCTTTTTTCGTATGTGGGTTCCGGGAGTCGAACTCGGGCCCATGCCCTTGCCAGGCAGGCGCTTACACCGCTGAGCCATCTCACCGTCCCAACTGTGACTTTTGACTTTGTAAAATGTGCATTTTTGCATGATCTAAATACATTAGCATGATCTACATACATTATCTTATTACCGTCATTATGGCTTGAATGTGGTATGTCCCCTTCAAACTCATGTTAAAATTTTTTGCCAATATGGCAGTAATTCAACCACTGTGAGGGATTAATGTCTTTCTCATGGAATGGGTTAGATATTGCAAGAATAGATTATTATAAAGTGAGGCTGCCCCTCATGTTTTGTCTCCTTTGCATATATTCACTTGCCCTCCCAATTTTCTACCATGAATTGAAGAATCAAAGGTTGTCACCAGAAGCTACCACCATTCTTTTGTACTTTCAGGTCTCCAGAACTCTAAGCCAAAAAATTTTCCCTTTTAAATTGCCAAGTATCAGGTATGCTATTACAGTAACAGAAAATGAACTAAGACAACTCTGATGATACTGTCTTATTATTTTTTAAGACGAGAAAATTAGTGCCTAGAGTTATTAGTGTTATAAGTCAATAAGTAGTCAAGTTAGGAATCAAACTCAAATGTATTAAAATCCAAAATTCAACATAAATGTTTAATATTTAAATTATAAAATATTTAAATAAATATTTAAATGATTTAGTCATTGTGTTCCTAGGTTAAAATACCTCGTTATAGGAGGCAACCATCCTATTCACCTTATATCTTTCTAATTTGATCAACAATTCTACATTGTCCGATGTTTAGTTCTAATTCACTTGGTCCATCTGACTAGCTGACTTTAGTTTTAAGTTGAAGGCTCTTAGTTTCTGGTAATGTAATAAAGAGAAAGATATACTGACTTTTTCAAAAATAACTTATTCAGGAAGTCCTTGCCTGTGCCTATGGCTTCCAGGGTCCCCCCTATGTTATCTTGTAGCATTTTCAAAGTTTCTGTTTTTATATTTAGATCTTTGATCCATTTTGATTTGATTTTAGTAAGAGTGACAGACCCAGAAGTAGTTTCAATCTTCTGCATGTGGATAACCAGTTTTCCCAGCATCATTTGCTAAAGAGGCTATTATTATTACTTCTCCAGCACATGGTTTTGGCTCCTTTATCAAAACTGAAATGGCTGAAGGTGCATGGGGTTCATTCTATTCCATTAATCTACACGTCTGTTTTTGTGCTATCTTTTGTTGTTGTTGTTGTTGTTTGTTTTTAGTGTAGCTTTCTACTATAAATTGAAGTCGAGAATTCTGTGGTGCCACCTATTTTGCTGTTGTTGCTCAGTATTGCTTTGGCTATTCTGGGCCTTTTCTAGTTCTATTAAAATTTTAGGATTGTTTTTTCTAGTTCTGTGAAGAAAGTTGTTAGTAATTCAATGGAAATTGTTTTAAATTTATAGCTTTTGATAATATGGCCATTTTAAAACTATTTATTCTGCCCATCCAAGAACAGGCGATGTCTTTCCATTTTCTAACATCCTCTTTGATCTCTTTCTTCAGAGCTCTATAGTTTTGGTAATAGAGGTCTTCCACCTCTTTGGTTAGGTTGATTCCCAGGTATCTTCTTTTTGAAGATATTGTACACACAAAATAATACCAAGAGTCAAAAAATAGGACTATACAAAATTAAAAAATCTTCTGAGCAGAAAAGGAAATAATTAACAGAATGAATAGACAACTTACACAGTGGGAAAATATTTAGCCAACTACTCCTTTGATAGAGAAATAATATCTAGAATTCATAAAGAACTAAATAAAAAAAACCCAAAAGACAAATTAAATGATTCAATCATATATGGACCAATGAACTGAATAGACACTTCTCAAAAGTAGTTCAATTGGCCAGTAAGTGCATAAAAAATATTTGTAATCTTTAGCCATTAGGGAAATGAAAATCAAAGAAACTGAGATTCTATGTTACCCCAATCCCAATGGCTTCCATGAAGACCCCAAAAATAAGATATGCTGGTTAGGTTGTAAGGCAAAAGGAACTATTAAACATTTTTGGTGGGAATATAAATTAATATAACCACTATAGAAATCAGTATGGGGCTAGCGATATAGCTCAGCGGCATAAGCACCTGCCTGGCAAGCGTGAGGTCCTGAGTTCAACTCCCGGAACCCACATAAAGGAAAAAAAAGGGCTGGTGATATCGCTCAGTGGCACAAGAGCTTGCTGGTAAGTGCGAGGTTCTGAGGTCGACTCCCGGTACCCATATTAAAAAAAAAATAAATAAAAAAAAATAAAAAGAAATCAGTACAGCAATTACTCAAAAAACTAAAAATAAAAATTCTAGGGGGCCGGTGAGATGGCTCAGCGGCTTAAGCGCCTGCCTGGCAAGTGCGAGGGCCCGAGTTCGACTCCCAGAACCTACATACGAAAAAGGGGCCGGTGATATCGCTCAGCGGCACGGGCACCTGCTGGCGCGCGAGGTCCTGAGGTCGACCCCCCGGTACCCACCAAAAAAAAAAAAAAAATTCTATTTGACCAAGCAATACATCTGAGAATATTCTCAAAAGAGTTAAAGATATCATACCATAGTGACATATATATGCATTGCCATGTTTATACCACCACAACTCAAAATAGCTAAGCTCTAGAAACAGCCTAGATGCCCATCAGCAGATGATTGGATAGAGAAATGTGATATATATGAATATCATTCAGAGATAAAAAAGAATGAAATTATGTCATTTGCAGGAAAGTAGGTGCAATTTGAGACCATAAAGTTAAGTGAAATAAGTCAGACACAGAAATATTCTTGGCTTCTCTTATTTGAGAAACTTAAAGTGTGAATAAATTAAAAGCTAGAATAAAGGAAAAATGATAGGAAACAAAAAGACAGATTTTGTAGGGTAGGTCGTCAGCAGGAGCAGGGGAAGGCAGGGAGGGAGGGGAGGTAAAGGAATCAAAAACAATCAAGAAATGATATATACACGTACCAATTTTCCAAAATGAATGTGAATGTTGTATCACAAACATACATGAATAACGTAAATTAAAATGTAAAAATTAAAAATAAAAATAGCTTCTAATCCCCTGTGGCATTTCTTATCTTTATTATTTTCAGTTATGAAAATAGTATTGAACTAAAAATATCGTTCCTTGTGTTATAAGAATTGTGTGACTATCTTCCCGGATGTTAGCTCCTGATCTCTTCAATTGTGATGGTTTTTGCGCTTTGCTTTTTTTTCAGGTGGAAATATTTATATATGGGAATGAAAAGAGGCTTTTAAAAGGGAGCCTATTAGAGAATATATTGACTAGCACCACCTACACCACAGCAGAAGCCAAAATATTAGGTGAATGACACATTGCTTTTCTCCCACCCACAAGGGTCAGATCATTCATAGCTTCATTCTAGAAGATGGTTGGTGTTAGGGTGGACTTGAAACCTCGCTTGTACACTCTAGTCCCTTTCTCCAAAGGAAGGCCCTGGAGGGTGAGTATTCCACTGTACAGGGCAACCACTGGAACTTGGAGAGTGCTTGCTGGCACCTTTCCTACCTCACTCGCATTTATCCTAACTTTCTCAATGCTCTAGTCAGAGAAACTTCATCAAAAGCAGAAGTAAAGAAAAGCAACCTGAACACTTTAGTCCTTGGAATTTAGTTGAACAGCTCAATTTACAGAGTTTATTTGATCATTAAGAGACAAAAAAATATATTTCAATCTGGGGAAGATGAGACTAATTTTTCCTTCCTTTGCTAGAATAGTTTGTAAATTTGGTCATATTTGTGGCTGCAGAAAAGCTTTCTGGGCTTTAAAATAGGCTGTATAAAGAACTTCGGGCGGGGCTTATGTCTGGGAGATGTGTGTGTTGTGGTTTTAGATTATTAGGCAGAGGTGGAATTCTGAGGCTGTTTAAGGTTTGGGGTAATGCTTATTTTCATTTTTTTGACTGATGTCTTTTATATAGAAAACACAATTTCATTTTTGTTGTTCACTTGAATTTTTCCTGCAGTCTGTGTCTTGTTAACCTAACACAGGAATAATTTGGAAAGCTAATACAGAAAATAAAGAAACCTCAATAATGCTATTAATTTAGCATTCTGGATTTACATCTGGTGCATCTGTAGTAGAAAATGGTAAAAAGTAAATTCGTAAAAGGCTCTTGTTTTAAATATTATTTTAAGACCAAGATAGTAGACTAGACACAAATATTTTCCTCTTTCCCCCTCAAACCCTTTAAAATGCTAACAGATTTATATTGAAAAAACAATTATTGGGGATTATTCCTCTTAGTTCATGGTTTCTCAAAGCATAGCCAAGAGAAGGCTGCATGGGAGCCCCTGCTGGTGGAGGCTCAGACAGGTATTTACATAACTAGCTAGGATGGTTAAAAGAGTGTGAGATCATATATTTAGGGTAATTAACTAAAAGCTTGTTTATGAAACAGGTGAGACAATTTCTTTCCCAGTTTCATGTGCATCAGTTAGGTGGTTGCAGCATTTGTTCTTGCCATAATCTTGAGAACTGGTTTCTAAATGAAAAGGGTGATTTTCCTGATCTTAGTGTGGGAGGAGGTAAATTTAAGAATAGTTTTGAGGTAATTCTCAACTACCACAAAGAAAGCAGGAAGAAATGGATAAGAAAGTACTAAAGAATACTTTTTTATTTTCATAATAAATAAGTCCCTGAGCCATTAAGGTCTCTTCCTAACCGGGGCCTGAAAGAAAAACTTACCTATGGTCATCATCCATGTATGTGGCCATCTCATCCAATGTGTGTGTATTCAGGAAAAGGTGCATGTACTTGTTACTTACCCAATAAACAAATATTAACTAAATGCACTATGCTGGTGTTCTAGATAAGTGGGACATGGCAGTGAATAATGGAAAGTTTCTGGTCTTGTGGACTTTATATTTTATATCTTACTAAAGAAATTACACTGAACAAATACCTAATTGATAAACTCTCATTACATATTGCCAGGTAAGAGGCAAAAATTGATTAGAAGAAAGAACCTATGGAAGAAATGGTGCTGTGGTGGTTGAAAATATGGCCAGGAAGGGCATGAAGTAGAGAGGATGTATAGAAACCTAAAAGCATTGAAGGGGAAAGCCATTTAGAGGAAGAACATTCTAGTCAAAGGAAAATGCAAATGCAAAAGCTCTGAAAGAAGAATAAAGTCAGTGTGTACAAGGGTCAAAAAGAAGGTGAGTGTGCAGGAGGCAAGTGACGTGTGACTACATAGAAAACTCACAAAACTCATGCTCTGACCACCATTACTCTTTATGTATAAATTTGAATAATCAACCAAGCATCAAGAGACCTATGACAAAGTTAATATTATGAAATAAAAAACCCAGGATGAAGAGTAGGCACAAAAGGAATAGTATACAGAATACAGGAAAAACAATTTTTTTGTGTTTAACATTTTTGTTTTTGAGATATCTCCCATTGTTACCCAATCTGGCCTCAAATTCCTGGGCTTTAGCAATCTTCATATCTCAGCCTTCCAAGTAGTTGGGACTACATGTGCACAACACCACACCTGGCTTATAGTTCATGTTGTAATTGATATGCTATTACAGCCAAGAAATAAGAATAGGCAATGATATTTTTAAAAAGGAACAAGATGGGTGCTGTAGAAATGAAACCCTTAAATTATTGCTTTGGACTTTTATACATATAAGTATAGTATTCTTCTTAATGAAATAACATTGATCTGAGCCAAAAGCCTAGGGAATATTTCCAAAGAAAGATCAGAGCAGTAGATGCCCTGTTTTTGCTTCCTTGTTGCGCAGAAAGTTTTCCAGTTATACACCAATCACACACTCAACTAGAAACTTGATTAGGAGCTAGCCTTCCATATTTAAATGCCAAGTCAAGTTCTTAGATTTATTCCCATGAATTGAATACTGTTTTGGAAACAAACATTGCAGTGTTTAAATGTACTTATTCATACTTACTTTGAGCACTGAGTAGATTTTAAAAAAGTTACCAGAAACAAACTTCTCCTTTTTATTTGAAAACCAGTGACCATGGTGGGTGGGAATAGGCATAGAAGAAATAGTTAGTATGAATAAAAAAATTTTGCCAAATTAATATCTCTTGTTAAAATTATTTTTATTGGTTGATTTCTTGATGATGGCCATCCTTTCTGGAGTGAAAAGGAATCTTGGTGCTGTTTTAATTTGCATCTCTCGAGTGGCTGGTGACGTTGAACATTTTTTCATATATTTATTTGCCATTTGTATTTCTTCAACTGAGAAGTGTGTATTCATCTCAGATGCCCATTTTTGGATTGGATCTTTATATTTTGGAGTTCTGATTTTTTTTAATTCTTTATATGTTTTAGATATTAATCCTTTGTATCAGGGACAACTGGCTAAGACTATTTCCCACTCTGTGGGTTGTATTTGTACTCTGTTGGTGATTTCTTTTGCTGTGCAAAAGCTTTTTAAAGATCCCAGTTATTGATTCTTTGTATTATTTCCTGGGCAAATGGGGTTTTGTTCAATAAATCTTTGCCTGCACCTATGTCTTCAAGAGTTCTACTTATTTTCTCTTCCAGTAGTTTTAGTGTTTCTGTTTTCATGTTTAGATCTTTGATCCATTTTGATTTTAGTTTAGTGCATGGTGAAAGATATGGGTCTAGTTTTTAGTCTTTGGCATGAGGGAAGTCAGTTTTTCCAGCACCATTTATTAAAAAAGCTGTCTTTCTTTCAGTGAACATATTTGGCCCCTTTGTCAAAGATGAGATGGCTGAGTGTTTTGAGAGTTGTTTCTGGATCTTCTAATCTGTTCCACTGATCTTCAGGTCTGGTTTTTTTTTTTTTTTTTTTTTTTTTTGCCAGTACCATGCTGATTTTATCACATAGCTTTTAGTATAATTGCAAGTCAGGGATTGTGATATGCCCTCCTTGCCTTTGTTTCTGAGAATTGTTTTTGCTATTCTAAGTCTCTTCTGCTTCCTAATGAATTTTAGGAATGCTTTCTCTAGTTCTGCGAGGTATGCTAATGGTATTTTGATTGGGATTGCGTTAAATCTGAAAAACAATTTTGGGAGTATGGCCATTTTCACAATGATGGTTCTTACTATCCATGAGCAAGGGATACCTTTTCATTTTCTGGTATCCTCTTTGATCTCCTCTTTCAGAGTATTGTAATTTTCAATTTTACTTCATTTGTTAGATTGATTCCTAAGTATTTCATTTTTTTGGATGCTATTGTGAAAGGTGTGGTTTTCCCTAATTTCTCTCTGAGTTTGTTGTTTGTGTATAAGAATGCTATTGATAAATGGCTATCATCAAGATATCAACCAATAACATGCTGGAGGGGATGTGGGGAAAAAGGAACACTTCTCTACTGTTGGTGGGAGTGTAGATTGGTACAATCACTATGGAAATTAGTGTAGAGATTGTTCAAAAAACTAGAATTAGAGGTTCCATTTGATCCAGTTATTCCACTTACAGGTATTTTTCTGGAAGAATTAAAAACATCATGCCACAATAATATATGCACACCCATGTTTATAGCAGCAAAGTTTGTAATAGCTAAATCTTGGAAACAACCCAAATTCCCATCAACTGAAGAATGGATAAAATAAAAATGTGGCTTTTTTATACAATGGAATACTACTCAGCCATAAAGAACGATAAACTTGAGACATTTCTAGGTAAATGGATGCGCCTTGAGATCATACACTTAAGTGAAATAAATTGGACACACATGTGTAAACATTGTATTGTCTCCCTGGTGTGAATAACTGAAAAAGTAAATAAGGACTAAACTGTACAATAGATATTGCAAAATGGGAAGAAATTGCTCAAAAGGAAAGAAGAACTACGGAGGGGGAAAGTGGAAAGGAAGGAAGGGAGAAGGGAAAAAAATGATAAAAGAATGATAAATGGAAACAAAGTTTTTTGTAAATGAGGGGAGGAGGGGTTGAAAGAAGGGGAGGGGATCAGGAAAAAAGGAATCAAGATATAGCATATACAGGTACAAATTCCCTTTGATGGATACAATCTTTACATATATCTAAATTGTATCAATAAATGTAATAAAAATAAAAGCACACAAAAATATTAAAAATTAAAAATAAAAATAAAATTATTTTTAAAGATTGTAACCAGTCTTGTTTTGATTATTCATTCTCAGGTGTCTACACTTTCTTTCTTTGTTTTTCTTTTATTTTCCCCTGATTAGCCTTATTTTACCCTATCTTCCAAAACTAGAACAAATTTTACACTTCACATGAAGTTCTCTCAGATCATTTTTTAAAATTTGTTTGTTTCCCTTAATTATATAAAGATTTGTGATTGAGGTCAAGAATTTGTACATTTAGTAATATGCTTTTGCAAAATGGACTTTTGGGGTAGGCCCAAGCTGCTTATGGACAACAAATGATTGGACATGATGCTGAAATTCTGCTGAGAAACTCGAATTATAAAGAGTAAAATAATAGATAGATAATAGGAAGTAGGGAGATAGATTTTGTTTAAATGGGAAAGAAAATCTAGAGATGGAAGGAGAAGGAGGAAGGAAAGGGAAAGGGGATAAAAAAAGAATTGAGATATGTTATATACATGTACCAAGTCCCCATGAAGAATGTAATCATCATGTAATGCAAACATGTACTAATAAAAAATAAAAACTGAAAAACTGTATTTCCTTAGAACAAATATTATTTCTTCCACTCAAGTCAAATAAATTGCAAATACCACCAGATGATACGGTAAATATTTCCTAACTTCACACCATTCTCTAATAACAGCTTTGCCCAATAATAGTAAGAGCGATAGAAGTAATCACATGGTTGTAAAGTATTTGTTACTTTACAACTTACATATGTTACTTCATACTTACGGATGAAGAATAGAAAACAACAATTTGCATTAATTATTAAAGTCCAGAAAGGAAATTAGGTATCTTATGACAGCACCTGTATCAACATATTCCAAGAGCCAATCTGAGATAATTTTTTACATTAGTATATATTTTTTTCTTCTGTAATTATTTTTTTTCTTAATAAGTCTGCAAAGTTCTTTAAGGTAAGACCTACTGTGATCCAAATATAATCCATTATATTATTTAGGCATACAGGAATTGAGAATACATGCTTTTGGTTTTAAACACTTTTTGCTTATTTCTAATTCCTAAAGATAAGTATGATAAACAACAGATTATGTAATTATCTATGAGCAGTGTTGCTCTGAACTTTATAAACTGTTATTACTATATTTCTTAGTTCACAGGATATGCAATAAGAAATACCATAGATTGGGCAGTTTAAACAACACAAGTTTATCTCTCAAAAGTTGGAGACTGGAAAATCAAAGATCAAAATGATTACTGATTTTGTTCATGGTGAGGGCTCTCTTCCTGGGTTGTAGATGTTGTCTTTGCATTTTATCCTCATACCACCTTTCCACAAATTTTATCAACTCAGATGGATCTCCACGGCAGATGCCAATAGGACAATCACTAACCAATAAGCCAATGAGAACTGAGAAGTCAGAATAATGACCAATGAGAACTCAGAGAACAGCCCATGGTTCCGAGGTTCCCGTCTACAATCATACCCCAGAATAATGTTTCTTATACACAGATACCATCCTAACACAAAAACAAGAAAGGATTATTTTATTTAACCTGCAAGTGTTCTCTAAGGAATAATTCCAATTATCTTTCCCAGATCTAGATAAGAAAATAGAGGTTTAGAGAGATTAGCTCTGCCATCTTCATACAGCAAATATGTGTCATGAAATTCATCTTTGTTCAAAACTTGTTTTGCATTTTAATTAATTATTAATTAATAGTTTTACCTTCCAGGTGAGACTATTACTATATATCCCTTGCATATGAAATTATTCACTTAATATTAAACTAGAAATTGAACTCATGAAGTAGTCAAGAAAGCATTTTCAGAGACAGTATGTTCAAAGTTAAAATAAATATTTTAGGTTTGCCCTAGAAATAAAAATTATTCTCAGAAGGAAATGTTACAATATTTAAAGTTTTTCTACTGGACAATGATTTAGTTTAAAGATTCATGAAATTTTTTCTTAAAATAACGGACATGTACCAAAATTCCAGATAAGATAAAAACCTAAAAAATGTAATTTTTTCGTGTTAAACATTTTGCTAACGTTGGTATCCCTTTTTTGCTCTTTAAAAGATAATGTAAATAAACTGTTCAGTTTATTTACTTAATATTTGTATTCTAAATAATATTTTAAGTTAATTTTATCTTTCAGTAGTGCTGCTAATATATTTTGACAAAGTTGCTTAGAATTAACTCTTCTCAAATGAAATGCACCATAAAATCTACAGTCTCATAACCATGCTACAGAATCACCATAGGATTTTCAGACTTATGCTGAGTATCTTTTTGGTTCCTGAAGAAAAATATAATTAAGCTTGTTTTTCATAAATTTTACTCAGTGACTACTCAGTTATTAATTAACCCAAATGATAAACAAATCTAAATGCTTTTATTTGCTTTTAATGGCATAAATTTAACCATTGCCTGGGACTATGGGATTTTATATGTGTACAATAGGTCAGCATCTTAAATGTCTCAATGTTTTTCTGCAAACATAGTTGTGTTTTCTTCATTTGCTCTCTTTAAAGTTAAGACTTGCAGAATTTAAGATCAAGTTAGGAAGATGAATTTTCATAAGAATTTTCAGTAAAGCATTAGACCAAATAAGAAATCCTACAGATAAGTTTTACTGCTTCCAAATACACAGAAGTCTTTGATAAATTGGAAAATTCTTGTTGAAATCAAGACAAAGAACTTGAACACTGTGAAAAATAACCATTTTCTCTTTTCCCTAGTGCTATTAGTGTAATTAAATATCTATTCAAAAAAGAGTAAGGGGTATGGGTCTGTTAATGATGGAAAACAGAAATGTACAATCAGGTTTGGATAAAAAAATGTGAACTTTGTAAAGAAAAATGACAAAGCCAAAAAGTAATGCTTATGAAGAATAAAATGAGAAACAATCTCTCAAAAATAAATTCAGGGCCGGCGAGATGGCTCAGTGGCGTAAGCGCTTGCCTGGCAAGTGCGAGGGCCTGAGTTCGACTCCCGGAACCCACAAACAAAAAAAAGGCCGGTGATATCACTCAGCGGCACGGGTGCCTGCTGGCGTGCGAGGTCCTGAGGTCGACCCCCGGTACCCACAAAAAAAAAAAAGTTCAATGTCAGAGAAAAAATAATTTCCTATTTCAAACATATTGTAAATGATTAGCAGAAATTAATGAAGAATATGACCTCTGCTAGTTCAGATAACTTGTCTTGATCTCTGATACATCATATATTCATGAAATATTAGAGTTGAATATTAGAGTGAAATATGCCTTTTTAACATGTGAACAAATTAAAGCCTAGACATTAATAGACCAACATATGTACAAAATATCAGGCTTTTGATTTGCAGACTGCTGGAATGTTTTTCTGAAGCAACTTTCTGTTGGAATTTGCTCTTATAAAACCTATATTCTATGTGGGGGAAACTGTCTTGGTCACTTTTCTCTCATTGCTGAGACAGAATACATGACATCCAAAATTAAGGAAGGAAAGGTTTATTTAGCTCACAGTTTGTGGAGGTTTCAGTCGGTAATCAGCTGGCTCCAAGGCAGGGTGGCATGGCAGAGGAGCAACAGGTCATGGCAGTGGAAGACAGCAAAAACAACAAGAGCAAAAATGGGGAGAACCAGCCACTTTTCCTCCCTCATATTGTAAGCAGGCTACCCCATCCTGAGGGAGGGTGTAGCACTCACACCATCTCCATGCCCTCCTCTTGCACAGGCTCAGGATGTTTACTAAATGAGGACCCTGGCCCCCTGCTGAGTGGCTTAGTTAAACTTCTAAACTTCTCAAGTTGACACAATGTATCAATCATTACAGGAACTGACAATTATAACAAAAAACATAAAGATTTTGATAGAGATTCCTTTCAGCGCAAGTAATGGAGAATTATTTGTAGTAGAAGACAGGGAAGGCTTTTATCACAAGAGTCAATTAGCTAAATTTTAAAAGCTAACAGCACATTTTTTTCAGCCCTGAAGAGGGAGTAGAGGGCAGAAAGTTCATAAAAGTACAAAGGTGTAAATAAATATCGAGCAAATCATTGAAGTGTAAAGTGCATTCAATAAGAATATTTTGTTCTTTAGTCTTTTATTATATCATTGGACAATAAAATGGAGATTTTTAACTTTATAAAACTGATCGGACATGTCAGCACCTCTTTTATAGCACTATTGAGATATATCCACTCATTAATTAATATTTTCAGTTTGGTTGGCTCATTTGACAATAAAAATGTATTTAAATACCAATACAAGGATCAAATAGCTAATAATATATAAAATGTGTCATTGTCCATATAAATTTTTGGAGGTAAACTTTTACCACTCATCAAGTAACTAGAATCAAAACTGAATCTCCAGAACATTAATCATGGTTTTTAAACTGGATGACAGAATTTGAGTAGCGACACTTAGCTCATTCTCATTCAGGTACATGTTCTAGTCATACACCGCCATATTAACAGATCACCTAATTCTTTTTTTAACCTAAATCTTTATGAGGTTTGTGGACCTCTGAACAGTCATGTGCGTCAGGAAAAAAAGGGACTGTCTCTGCTGTAATGACAGTAGCCCTCCTGGTGAATGTCTAGAACACCTGGAATCATCATGCATGCAGATGACCTGCCATTCTAAAGAATTTTGAATCATTTTATGAATGGAATCTTACATAAATTACTAAGCTTCGAGGGATCGAGGAGAATCATCTATTTAAATGAAGCTTTTGCTTGCTTTCTGTTCCTTCCCCCATGTGAAGTCAAATAAACTCGCATTAGTGTTATATTTAGGCAACTAGAGTTGATTCACTTTACAGAATACTGAGAGAGAGATGTCAGAAGCCCAGAAATTGAGTGTCTGCAATGGCTTATTTGGACAGATACTGATTCTTTCCACACAGAGTCAGCATACATTTATTGAATATTATTGTACCAGCAATTATTCAAGGCTCTTTACAATCCTTCTTGCTCATTTGGAATTCATATTTCACTAATAGATAATAAATTGAAGAAAATTTCCCAAAGCAAACATTCTTACGGAATCATCAGTGACAGCCAAAGCTATAGAATAAATGCTGGGCAGTGCAACCATACTTCTCCAACAAAGCTCTATTTTTGAAGTATGTTCTGAATCCTTCCCAGTGTGGTAAACTTCCAAAAATTTGTGAGCTTCTTTTTTTTTTTTTTTTAATAATAACCCAGCTTATTTCATATCATACAAAAACTAGAATTTGACACCAGGTAAATGTGTCTTATGATAAGTAAGCAGATACAGACCATTTCTCTTGTACAGAATTCCCTACAAATGTGGCTATAGTAGTAAAAGAGTCTAAGATTTTTTGACATCATTAATGCCTTAGCTCATTGTCATATCACTCTTCCAAATCTTAAACTATCATTTATTTTACAGTCTCCTCCACTATTTATACTCTTATTAAAGAAGGAATTGTACGGGCCGGTGAGATGGCTCAGCGGCTTAAAGCGCCTGCCCGGCAAGCGCGAGGGCCTGAGTTCGACTCCCAGAACCCACGTACGAAAAAGGGGCCGATGATATCGCTCAGCGGCACGGGCGCCTGCTGGTGCGCAAGGTCCTGAGGTCGACCCCCGGTACCCACAAAAAAAAAAAAAAAAGAAGGAAAAAAAAAGAAGGAATTGTGTTTTATTCACTTCCGTGCTTCCAGGTTTTAAAACCCCATAATAGCTGTTAAATGAAAATATGCTTTACTAATTTGAGGCAACTATCACAAATCATATGCCATTATTATAAAATAATTATCATTACTTTCAATTGCAAATAATTACTATAATCTAGATGCTCATGCAGCAGACTATTATTACATAGCCATTAAACAAAGGTATACACATACGGATTCATGCATTGCTTAATGATAGATATATGTTCTGAGATGTGTTAAATTTCATCCTCATGGGAAACATCATAGATTGTATTTAGACAAACCTATGTACTGTATAGGTCATTCTGTTGAGTTGATATCTTGATGCAACAAGAGTTGTGATAAACGTAAGCTAGCACTACACTCTAATGCTAAAATAGTATAGTAAATACAAAAGCCAGTGACATAGTCATTTATTACCATTATCAAGTACAATGTACTGTATGTAATTATACGTACTATACTTTTATGCAGTAGGCAGCTACAGTAGATTTGTTTATATTAGCATACCACAAACACATGTAGTGAATGCATAGCACTATGAAATATCACTGCTAGGTGATATTTTTCAGTTCCATTATCTTATGGGACCATCATTATATAGGTGGTTTTTCACTGACTGAAACATCATAAAGTACAGGACACTACATGTGTGCGTACATCTATATATGTGTGTACATATATGTGTATATGTGTATGCACACTTATATACACTTCTTTTTAAATATATACTTTTATTTATATATAAACTTCAATATAGCTTTTACTGAAATAATCATGATACACATTTCCTGTGAGTATTAACAAATTAAAAAATTTTAAATCCTAGTTAAAAAGACTGGAAAATGTTATCTCTTATTTATTTTGCCATTATCTTATCCTTCATTTTGCAATTTTATCTAAAACTATCTTTAAAAATTATATAAAGAGGGCCGGTGAGATGGCTCAGCGGCGTAAGCGCCTGCCTTGCAAGCGCGAGGGCCCGAGTTCGACTCCCGGAACCCACATACGAAAAAGGGGCCGGTGATATCGCTCAGTGGCACGGGTGCCTGTTGGCGCGCGAGGTCCTGAGGTCGTCCCCCTGGTACCCACAAAAAAAAAAAAAAAATTATATAAAGAAATAATTAGAAATGTTTATGGTTTAATGCCAATATGTATCACATAAATCTTCATTCTTTTTTTCAAGACTTGGTATCAGTGGCTGATTAATAACAATTTATTTAACATTCTGGGAACTTAGGTTATAGAAATAGAAATACAGGGGAAAGCAGAAAAATAAAAGGGGGAAAACGCATTTACTATATATAAATACTAGTGTTCCACTTAAAGTCAAATGCTTTTTAAATATTCAGCTAATTAATGTGCATAACGTCCTCAGAAACAAAAATACAGGAAAGAATTTTAATTTTTATAAAAATGTAGTCTGTATGATAATAACTCTTTGCACTCAAAATGTTTAAAATGTTTTCACTTTCTTTCAATTTTTCTCATTGCTCTTGTAGATTTGATATTATGCCACAGGAGCATCTTCCAGCTGAACAAACAGAATTCTCCTTACTTCACTGGAGCATTGAAATTACCCTGAAAATAATTTGAAAATAATTTACAGTTTTGGCCAAACATTAAATAAGATTATTATTTAGCACTTGCCAATTCCTCTATACCCGGTTAATCACTTTTTTTTTTTTTTTTTGTGGGTACCGGGGGGTCGACCTCAGGACCTCGCGCACCAGCAGGCACCCGTGCCGCTGAGCGATATCACCGGCCCCTTTTTCGTACGTGGGTTCCAGGAGTCGAACTCGGGCCCTCGCACTTGCCGGGCAGGCGCTTAAGCCGCTGAGCCATCTCACCAGCCCAATCACTTTTTAAAAGATCTAAGTCTTCATTAACAGTTTCTCATTGCTCTTAGAATACATAAAACGGGGGCTGGGGATATAGCTCAGCAGCACAGCGCCGGCCTGGCAAGCGCGAGGTCCTGAGCTCGATTCCCGGTACCAAAAAATAAAAAATAAAAACAAACAAGAATACATGAATCAAAGGGAGATTAATTCAATTATTTAAAAAAGAATATATATGTATATATGTATATAAGCTAATATATATATTAGCTATATATATATGCTATATATATTAGCATACCACAAACAACATGTAGTGAATGCATAACACTATGAAATATAACAGCTAGGTGATATTTTTCAGTTCCATTGTCTTATGGGACCACCATTATATAGGTGTTTTTTCACTGACTGAAATATACATATATAAATATATATAAATATATATCTATTTAAACTATGGGTAGGGTCATCATTATTCTTGCCCTCCATAGCATTCTGAAATGGGAAATCGCTTAAATATGTAATCACTAGTATTCTATTTTGATCTTCAGCCTGGAAATTGATTCTTCTCTGTAATATATAATCATCACCATATTTAAAAAAAAAACAGGTGTAGCTAAATAAAAAGTGAATTTTCCAAAAATACATCTGGAAACAATTTTAGAAGTATAGATTTCTATGTGTTGCATCTTCCAGGAGAAGTATACTTCCAAATGCAAAAGCATATCTTCAGTATATTGCTGCTCCCTTTAAGAATCTATTCTAAATTTTCAATATTCAGCTACACTTTACCATCAATTGTCACTTGGCAGGGAATGAGTACTGTCACTCTATACTCAAATGAATTACAGTGATGAAGATTAGATTTCATCTTTTTGTAATATCCAGTTAAGAGCTAAATGCAGAATGTCAGTTTATGTAAATCATGTATGTGACAGACTGTCTGAGGTTTCTTGTTATGTTCCTACTGCAGTCAGTAGAAATTGAAATTCCTCTCTTGAGCATAACCAGAGAACATTTTTTTGGCCTTTGAGTCTGTAAATGAAAACCTCTTCACTTATATCCTTAAAAACAACTATCAAATAACTCTCTAAAATGATTCATTTTTCTCTTATATTCAAAATTTTTTCTTTTCTTATAGCTTTTATACTTAATTTGGCATTCAGCCTAAGATCTGTCGCTTCAGCTGGTACCAATTTGACTCCTGGGTTCTCAGAATATCATGTGCTTCAATAAGCCAGATGGCCAGAAGAAATCTTATTTTTGACAATTTACTGACACAATCACCTGCTGTTTGTCCCATTCCAAACACACAGGCTGTCCCTCACCTGGGCATTTACATATTGAGAATGCCTTTTTTAAAAAAAATCCTGATTGAGAGAAATCCCTGATAATTTCCACCAGTGAAGAAACAAAATATAAAATTCTGCTCTGGTTTCTGAACAAAATAACAACAATAAATAAAGAGTTAGGAAAAGGCCTGATAAATCTTATGCTCACCCACTGTGCCATCATACCCCCTCCAAAGAAGGCCATTCCCTGTCCTATCAACTTTTGCTAATAGCCTTAAAATTTTCTTTCAGTTTTAATTTAATCTGTAATGTTAGTATTTATTTATTTATTTATTTTTTTTTTTTTTTTTGTGGGTACCGGGGGGACGACCTCAGGACCTCGCGCGCCAACAGGCACCCGTGCCGCTGAGCGATATCACCGGCCCCTTTTTGGTATGTGGGATCCGGGAGTCGAACTCGGGCCTTCGCGCTTGCAAGGCAGGCGCTTACGCCGCTGAGCCATCTCACCGGCCCAGTATTTATTTTTCTGAATAAAAGTGATTAACAATATTCTTAAGTTTTGCCTAATGAAAAAGAAAACTTTTTTTCCATGCTATCTCTCCACATAAATACAGGTTGAACATCCCTAATTGGAACATACAAAAAGTTATAAAGTCTGAAACTTTATGAGAGTCAACATGATGCCACAAGTGGAAAATTCCATACCTGACCTCATGTGATGAGCTGCATTCAAAACACAGGTGCAAAGCCCAGTTTATTCATTGTTTCCTAAGGAAAAAGACCTTTGCAGCCCCCTTCAGCTGTGATAGATATTAAGGCACATGCCTAGATTTCCACTTGCAAGCACGCCCACAAAGTGCAATAAAATAGCACATGTGTAAGCCAGATGCACCAATCGCACCATACCCCGGTGTAACCAACACCTATGTGCATTACTTAATGTTTTTGTTTTGTTTTGTTTTGGTTGCTTCTTCTCTGCTCTATGGTGCAAAATATTGTTGAAAGTGTCAAAAAAGGCCTGTAGATATCCCTGTGGAGAACACTGATACAAAGAAGAAGAAATATTTGCATTCATTCACATTTATCTATAGCAAAGAAAGTCAAGCTTTTGGAGAAACTGGACAACAATGTTAGTGTAAAATGCCATATGAAAGACTTGTTGGAATGACCACCATATACAGTACTACCTGAAGAAATGGAAAGATAAACTTGAAATTCTACATTGAATGTGATGATCCGAAATTAGAGAAAAATCAAAAAACACTGCATAAAACTAAAAATGAAGATCTCGATCGTGTGTCAGAAGAGAACATTTAGCAGTCCAGGAAACACATGCTGATCATGAAACAAGAAAAGATATATTACAATGACCTAAAACTTGAAGAAATAATTAATATTTCCTCAAGAAATATTAGTTTAGGAAATTTAGGAAAGGACATGGCATTAAATTTTTTAAAAAATTTGTGGTGATAAAACATCTGCTAACAAAGTAGCAGAGAAATTCATAATGACTTTTTTTTTTTGTGGGTACCAGGGGGTCGACCTCAGGACCTCGCGCGCCAACAGGCACCTGTGCTGCTGAGCGATATCACCGGCCTCTTTTCCGTATGCGGGATCCGGGAGTCGAACTCGGGCCCTCGCGCTTGCAAGGCAGGCGCTTACGCCGCTGAGCCATCTCACCGGCCCAAATTCATAATGACATTGCCAAGGTCGTCACTGATAAAAATACAATGCTAGAATAATTCTAAAATGCAATGAATTTTAGAATTAAGGATGCCTCTGGCAAGTGCAACATTGTGAGTTCGATTCCCAGTACCAAAATAAATAAATAAATAAATAAAAATTAAAATTAAAAAAAGAAATAAAGAATTAAGTATACCAACGACAGAATAAATGGGCTTGGATATGTCAATACAGCAAGTATACCTAAGTCTTAACTTGCTGTAATAGGCAAAAGCTTGCAGGCTGTTTTAAAGGAGTGAATTCCGTACCAGTCAATTATTTCACTAACAAAAAGGCATGGATAACCAGGGTCATCTTTTCTCATTAGTTTCACATTTTGTGCCAGTGGTATACTCACCACAGGGAAGATGGACAGCATAATAACTAGAATAATTTTGTTACAATTCCTTGCCAACACTTCTGCTTATCCTACAGCTAAAATCTAATAAAATAATGTATATACAGTGCTGCCTTGGTTCATGAACTTAATTTGTTCCATGATTCTGGAAAAGATGGCCACATTCGTGTGTGTGTTTCCAGAAAGATGGCTGTGGTCATGTTCATCACCCAATGCAGAGTTTGCAGATAAAAGCAAAATTTTGCCAAATGTTTCTGTTTTCAAACCAAATCATTCACCAACAAAAGCGTTCGTGAACCAAGGTACTGCTGTATTATGTACTCTCTCCAATTTGATTTAATTCAGTCAAGTGATAAGGACATCTTTATATCAATAAAGAACAAATATAAAATTATTTTCTTGAATAACATACTAGCAATTCTAAACAGAGGAGTGGGTGTGGAAGGCTTTCAGAAGGAATACAGGACGAAGGATTCTGTATATTCTATCTTTAGTGCTCGTGACAGAGTTATTAAAGGCACAGTTGTGCATAACTGGCAAAATGTCTGGCCTGCAACCATGTTCAGTGATGGTGATGAACAAGGTGGTGCATTTGAAGAATTCTATAAAAATAAAAGTAAAAAAGTAAAAGATGCCTTATTTCCTTACATTGCCAAAAATATACCTTAGAATCTGTTAGTAAGCTGGAAGAAGTGGATATCAAAGAAGTTTATAACGTCAGCCTTCAGTTGCTCATTCATTTGCTGATGGTGAAATAGCGAAAATGGTTCTGAATCAAGGTGATAATAATAACGGTGATGATGAATATGACATTGATAGCATTGTGAATAAAAGACCCTATGGACACTGCGGTGAGAATATGCACTGGGTTTAATGAAGGACTAAAGCATTATTCATTCACAGCAAAACAAGAAACCAGATATTATTAGTTAATGAGATCTAAGCAAGACTTCTAAGACACAAAACATTGTCAATGAGGCAGAGGACTCTGAAGTAACATTTAAAAAGCCATCCAGTACAATGACTCCTCATGTCTAGAGGACCAACTTCTTATCTCTCAATATATGTTCCTTCTCACCCCAAAAAATAAAATTCAGAAAACTAACTTTTTAACCAAAACACAACATCACAAGTGTTGACAGCAGCTTGCGATGTCTGTTGATGCTGCTGTTTAACAGATGACACAGGTGTTCTGGTGATGCCACTGTGCTGCTTAGTTACACTGAACACATGATATTTTCATTGTATTCATAGGCTTGCCATATTTTTACTGTTACGTACTTATGTGTGCATAAGTGTAAGGAAATGATTATTTATTGGGAACACATAAACTTATTAATGATGGTGATGCCAAACAACCACAAAAGGCTGAAAAAGTGACAGCTTATCTGTGTGATGGAACTATACATAAATTTGGTTCCATGAACAAAATTATTAGAAATACTGTATAAAATTACTTTCAGGCTATTTGTGTAAAGTTTATATGAGATACAATTTAATTTTATACTGTCCCCTACATGGCTTATTGTGTATATGCAAATATTTACAAATCTGAAAATGCTTAAAAGCCAAACATTTCTGGTCCAAAGCCTTTCTGGTAAGGGGTCCATATAGCCATTCTCTTTCTCATAATACAGACTTGTAAAGATTGTCTAAACTATTGATACTGTCATTTTCAGGGCATCTCTCAACCCCCAAGTTGGAACTCTTTCAGCAGAATATGACAAAAACAAAAAAGTTAGTCAAACAGTAAGTGTTTTTATAACCTTACCTAACATAAATCTACAGATGAATAGTTCTATTAATGGCAAATCTTGTAGCTTGGTAAGAGAGAATTCTTGTCCTACTTCTATACATTTCTCCTTACTTTTGCCTTGTGGACATAAAAAGCTCTCTGCAGCTCTGAGCATCACATTCCTATAAATCAGTGTGCAATAGGAAAGAAAGAGAAAGACTTCTCCATAATAAACTCTTGTTACCAGGAAAGGGACTATTGCTGTGGTAGTTAGGGTAGACAGTCAATCTGATTGGCCTTGGGAGCTGCCCAGGGGGTTGGAGGAGCACACATCTGGGTATGTGTAGGTTGTGCTTGGAAGCGTGCCTTTGGCATTTGGGTCTAGTCCCTCATCTCTTCCTTTCTGTTTCTGTTTTGCTGCTCTGCTTCCTGGCTATCATTAACTAAGCATCTTTACTCTCCCCTGCCCTTTTATCATGAAGTTCCTCCCTTAAAGTTAGCCAAACAGGGACTAAATTCCCAAAACTGTGAGCCAAAATAAACCTCTCCTCCATTAAGTTTGGGTGTCAATGACAGGAGCATAACTAAAACAAAAATTTGGTACAGTAAGTCCCTGACTTATGAACACTCAAGTTGTAAACTTTCACAGGTGCACTGTATAAAGCTCACCTTATCAGACTTACAAATGAATGCAAGTTACAAACATTCTCCTAGAATGGAACTCATTTGTAAGTCGGGGACTTACTAGATGGAGAAGTTGAATCATTGCTATGACTGTACGTGATTTTGTGGTTCAGAAGCCTTTGGAAATGGTTTGTTAGAAGAGTTTGGAAAGCTTTGGAGATGCAGGATAAAGAAGCCCTAGAGTGCTCCCAACAGAGCTTGATGGGTGATTCTTGTTGGAACTCAGGAAACCAGAATGCTGATAGAAATGTGGACAGTAAAGGCCAGGCTCAGGAGGATTCAGTTGGAATAAGGACTCCATTGGAAGTTAGACAAGAAGCCATGTCTGTTACACTCTGGAAGAAAATTTGTCTGCATTTTGCCCACGTCCTCAGACTATTTGGAAGACTGAGATTAAGGGCAATGGACAAATCATCTGGTGGACAAAATTCAAAAGCAGCCCAACATTCAGGCTGTGGCATGGGTACTGCTAGCTGATGTTAGCCAGATTTATAGTGAGAACTCAGGCAAAAAGCAGAACAGAAAAATTTCAAAATTTAAACTTTCGATCCAGAAGGAATTATTTATAAAGTTGGGGAAAAGGATGTGTAGCTGCTGAAGAATTTAGCAGCATTAAAAAGAAACCAAGTACTTCACAGAGAGAAGAAGAAGGACACCTTGATGGCATCTCAGAAACCAACATGACCCGACCCATTACAGGCTCTATGATATAAAAGTATAAACTTTTCATTTGGGAATAAAGTTCATGGAATCCTTGTTTAAGAAAAGCCTCCTAAGGAATTGAGTTCCTAGGATTTATTTCACTATCCTCAGCCATCTAGGCACTAGGAAGATGCTGTAGCCAAGGTCCAAGGGGCTATTCCTACTGACAGCATGCCTTGGCATCATCCCCATGATTCTGGTTTCACCAGCATGCATACTGCAAGAGTTGGGTCAGGCATGCTTCCACCCAGATTTCAAAGGAAGGTCTATAAGGCCAGGCAAGGAGCCTCTGAGATGGGAGAGACTGCAGTTGTGGGACTGAAGTGAAAGGTACAGTGGAGAATCCAGGAAGTCAGAAATTCCAGGAATGTAAAATACCTGCCAAGGAAAGCTGCAGACCCATAGTGGAGGCCATATAGACTGCAAGTAGCAAGGCCATAGTGTTGGGGATGCCCAAGCTCTCTGCAACTCATAGTTCATTATCGTGTGCCTCAGATACTGGACATGAGCTATAGATGTAATGTTTTCCCTGCTGGGTTTGGTCTCGCTTTTGTCTGACACTTTTCTATACCTCTGTGTTTCCTTTTGGAATGGAAATAGTTTCCTATTTTTACAGAAGTACACAGCTAAAAGTTTGCCTAGAAACTTAGAAGAGACTTTGACTTTTGAAAAAATGCTGGAACTATTGAGTCTTTGGGAAAGGAATTGTTGTATTTCTGAATGTATCCAGGATTGTTGTATTGTTAGGCAGAATTATGAACTTATTATTGTCTCTATTTGGAGATTAAGTGTGGTTTAGGGAGATGTGTTTAGTATAAGGTTGACAAGAGGTGGGATGTGGTGGTTAAGATGGAATGTTAAATTGATTGGTTTTGTGTCCAGCCAGGGGATTGGTGAATACTCTTCTGAATGTGTCAGGGTTGGGCTTAGGGACATGACCTTGGAGTCTATGTCTAGTCCCTGTTCCCTTCCTCATTGTTCCTCTACTCTGTTTCCCAGATGCCATCTTTTCTCCACCGTACCCTTCTATCATGCTGTCTTAAAGCAGGCTAACCATAGACTGAATATCCAAATCATAACCCAAAATAAATCTCTCCTCATTTAAATTGAGGATGTCAAATATTTGGTCCCAGCAATGAGAAAATAATTAATACAACTTCACAGAAGGCTCTAACACATTTTCTATTGCATTTTATTGAGAACTTGGCTACACATTCCACCTTAAATTTTAAAAAATCTTTGTCTTACCTATCTTTGTCTTATCTATCTTACCTATCTACTTTGATTTACCTGAACATTTTGTCCAAATGTCCCAGAAGCCCTTCATATTTAACATATTTTTCCATTTCAAAATTAATTTTCTCTCAAAATTATGTGTTTAGCTTTACTTCACTTTTTTTTTTCCTTTTACCATTACTTCTACTTTTTGCTTCTATGGCTCAGTCCTGCTCTTATGTAGTAAATATCTTTATCAAAAATTTATAATTCTGCTTAGTATATATTTTTAGGACTGGAGGACCCAAGGCTGGAGACACCTGTAAACCATTAAACAAAATGGAAAAATGCTACAAAAAAGTTAGCTTTAAAGGACCCTAAAAGACAAATAAGTAACACTGCATATCATGGTAAAATTCTATGAGAATAAATTTAGAATTAAAGACATCTTTTATACAGGAATTTATTGACTATATTCAGTGCACATTTATATTGAGCAAAGAATTACTTTAATGGAATAGATTTATCTTCCAAATTTGATTATGTTTGGAAGGTTGCAAAAGAAGAGTATTTTCACTAGTTATTTAATCTGTACATAGGTTTAATCAACAAACACAGACTAGCAGTCTACTAAGATCCAAGAATTACGTTGAACACTGATGGTGTAAAAATATGTAACTACAAAATAAATATAAAACACTTATAATTCAAGATAATAGTAATATAACCTCTCGAATCACATTTTTATATCAAAATACATATTGAAAATTCTAAACTTCATTAGTAATCCATTGTGGAGTGATATTAAATATGCATCTATCTGTACAATCTCTTAAAGAATGCATGTCATATTGGTTTACTGTTCACTATTTTAACTATTATACTTTTCATAATCCTAAACTTTCTTTTCTCAAGCTTTGAACTGACCATATTAATAGGATTTGTAACAATATTAAAATTCAACTATTTTACTAGACCCTTCCTTTTATGGTCTAATTTAATCTGTAAGACCATACTAGAAGAAAATTATTGTTATTCCTATATCATTTCAAGAAACCTAAGATCTGGGAGACTAAATTTTAGTAGTTAAAGAACACTTCAAATTGCAAGTATCAGAAGCCCAAGATTAAAATGAATGGAACTGAATCCTTTTTTAGTTCATCTTCAGTCTGTCTTCACTGAGCAACATAATGCTGTATCAGTTCTGGAATTTATATCTTCTGTTTTCAAGCTCAGTGGGTAATTTGAAAGGCTGGGTAGACAAAACTCTATATAATCTTCTCTTTTCTGGCAACATCTCTACAGAAACAATTGTCCCCTTGTGTTGAAAAAAGTACATAACACGAGGTCCCTGATTATTACCTCCCACCTTGCCTCTGATTGTTAGTTTGGGTAGCATTTCTACCACCCAACGCCTCAGATTTCCAGTTCCTCAAGCATCAGAAATAGCAGGTCCTAACCAAAACTGACTCTTTAATAAAAAAGCTGTATGTTGTTTTCTCTTTTCTTCCACATAGGTTAGTTTCACCAGGCTTTTCTGTTTCTTATAAGTCCTTATTATGAAAAATGTAGTTGACAAAATGCAACATTCCTAGTTTTTCCTACCAAATCTCTTATTTTGTGGTCTCACTAAGCTCATTGTGTAAATAACACAAACAGGCAGCATTCTAATTAGCTGTTTCACTACCATGAATAAGACTTGCCAGTCTCCTAGCCAGAGATACAGGGCACTTACCCACTAGATATATTTGTTTCTATTCATCCGAATTCAAAATTTTAGCAACTATGACTTCTGACTTTCTTATAATCCGATAGTAAAATTTGACTCAATGAGAATTATTTAGTACAAATACTGAAAAAAAAGGCAACATCATGATTTAAGCAAAACAGGAAATATATTTGGTTTAATTACTGATTAATTCTAGAAATGAAAGCTTACTTTTGGTGTAGATAAACATCAGGCACAAACAATGCCTTTAAGACTCACTTTCAGACCATCCCTCAGCCATGCTTCTCGGGTTAGATTTCAGTCTCAGGCTTCCTGTGGCAATGAGGAAGCTGTTGCTGCCAGACATTGCTCAGGAATACCTGGAGATGGAGCAGCACCTCTGCTCTAGCATTTTCAAGAGAAGACTCATTCTTTCTCACTCATTTCTCATGCCCGTGCCTGAGCCAAGCACTGAGATCTAGAGCAGTGTGAAACACCACTTAACAAGTCACTTTCTCAAACTCTGAGCCAGGGATAGCCCCAGTCCAAGCATGTGGGAAAATAGTGAGAGAGGGAGGGAGAGAGAGAGAGAGAGAGAAAGAGAGAGAGAGAGAGAAATTAAGATAAAATTGAGATAAAGTGGGAGGCTGCTTAGTCCACTTGGGCTACTTTAACAAAATAACATGAACTGGGTAGCTAATAAACAACATGAATTTATTTCTCACAGTTGTAGAAGCTAAGTCCAAGATTAAGATGTTAGCTAATAGATGTCTGGTAAAGGTCCAAATTCTCATAGATATGCTTTCTTACTGTCTTTATGTGGTCAAAGCATTAAACAACTTTCTTTGGGCATTGTAAAGGCACTGATCCCATTCATGAAGGTTCTGCTCTGATGATCTCACTTCTCAAAGGGTCCATCTCCTAATGAAATGACATTGGAAATTAGGTTTCAGCACGTGAATTTTAGGAGGATGTAAACATTCAGACCATAGTAGGGGATTTGACTGGAAAATGCTGGAAATAAGATAGAAGACATTAGTCTTCTAATGTCTCAGATAAATGGTTATCTATTAAGATAACCATTACACTAAGGTTGAATAGCTAGTGTTTATCTAGAATGGAATTTGAACCTACATAAATTTTGAGCCTATAATACAATGTTACCTTGCATTTAATATTAAAAAGTTTCCTTAACTAAATCAATCATCTTTTTCCTGTATCATTTATATTTTGTATGCTATCCTTATTCAGGGAAATTTTCTTAAAATCTATTTCAAATGCTTACATTGTTTTGTAAGCAAATTTTATCAATGGTAGTTTGAGTGGTTATTAACAACAAAAGAAATTTTTTTATTCCATTTTTGTGCCTACCAATTTCAAGAAATAGAGCCTTCATACTTAACATACTAAAACTAAAGGTGACAAAAAGACTGCAAGTGAATTTGTCATGTCCGCACAATTTCAAAGGAATAAATTTATTGAAATAGAAAAAACATCTTGACCAGGGTATAGAATTACCCTACTCAAAAAACAGAAATGGGAAACAATGAATTAGTTACTATAGCTTCAAATGAGATTGAAACAAGATGACTGTTAAACTACAACTGAGCAGTCAAGAAAATTGTCAAAGTGGTCCTCATGCACATCCTGTAGAACTTCACCCTAGGACCTCCACAGGAATACAGTGGGACAATGATGAGGAATTTTTTGAAAGTATAAACAGAAATAAGAAAAAACAGTTAGAAAACTTGATGAGCACTTTAGTTCAATTACTCCAGTAATTTTGAAATTATGATTATTGGCATAGAAAACGTTTAAAAGTCAGGTACTACACAGTGTTATAACTTGAAAAATATAAGCAGTATATCTACTTTTATCAATATGCCTAAAATTCCCTTTGAGGGGAAAAACAGCTTTGATTTACATCATTTTTCTATTAGAATAAGACAATGTCTTGAAATTAAACTAAAGTTGGAATGATGTTAGAAGCATCCATTGCCAATATGGACACTTTCAGAAAAGTTTGAAGTTCTAACAAAAGTAAAGTATTCTAAATCTGTTTAAGCTCTAAACAAAGCTCCTTGATTTATGAGCACAAGAATTAAATAATTCCCAACCACAAGAAGAAAAATTCTCTCTCTATACAAATGAACTAATACTTATATAACATGTTCAACTTTCAGGGCATTCTAAAGATCTTCAAAGTGACAAATTATGCATTTTATTGTGTTGAAATTTTGTGATTTATAATATTGCTTCTAGTTAATTGAAGAATTTCAAATTTGTATTCACTATATGTGAATATACATAAAAGGACATTTCCAGGCCTGCATTTATAATTTGTTCCTTGCATTTGAGGAACTTTATATGTTTCTCTGTAATGTTGTCAAGTAACACAAAAAGTACCTTTAGTGTTATTTTATTAACAACATTTATAAAAGGTAGTGATAAATTACTAAAGCAGGTTCAATTCTTCTCTGATTTTATATCTCTCATTGGACTGCCCATCCAACTTCAAGCACAGAGGTCACACATGAGTTGCAAGTTAATTTTTGTTGTATATAACTCAATAATTCAATACAAATAAGAAATCATACACTATATGCAGCAGATTTTTGTCTTTATTGTTTAAAGCCAGCTTTCTAAGCAATGGTATTTTCTACAGATAATAAACACAGTTATGTTGCATGGCTACATATAACACAGCAAGAAGTAAACAAAATGATATAATAAGTTTAATTCATTGAACAAATACTGAGATTCTGTCATGTGACAGATAATATACTCACAGCTAGGAATATATTTACAATGTACTAGGCATTCAGGAACTGGTTGGATTAGAAACAATAAATATTTTAATTCAGTGCATTAGAGGTCAGAATTAAAATCTACACAATCTTTTGTTAAATTTTGTTTTTTAATAAGAAGTGAAACTATATAGATTTCAGTCAAACCTCAGTGGCTCAATTTAGAATAGGTCTTCATTGATCCAAACTAGTTATCTTGAGGATAAAATGTTTCTTTAATCTAAATAGCATTTCTACATATTTATTGTAGTCATGGTTGTGTTATTGTTTTAATGAAGGAATAGGTTACACAATGGTAATAATAACTCATTTAGTTAATGAATATTGATACTGTTGTACAGCTTTAATACTGCTATTGTTTCTTGAGGAGATCCACATAATTCTGAGAACTGGGATAAAATTGTGGTATTTACATATTATAATTTGTTATTAATTTAATTTAGAACTTGTCATATAACAACATATTATTATATATTTTGCTGCAGCTAATCCAAGAAATATGATACAAAGACGGTGGTTGATTTATTGAAAAAAGCAGAGCTACAAGTCGGAAGTTCTGAGTTTAACACTCAACTAGACTACTTTCTTTCACCGGAAATCTCAGAATCTCACTTTCTATCTTTAAAATGAGAGAAAATCAACATTTTTTGTATGAGATTTTTCAAGCACCAATTAGAAAGCCTTCTTAAATGTATACACCTTATAAACGGTTACTGAAATCTCTATGCAAGTGCTAAAAGGCAAAATATAATTGCCTTTTATAATTTATACCAGTGCAATTTTACTTTGATTTTACAAACATTATGTTTAGTCTTTAGTTATTGTATTTCCATTACATGAATATTTATGTAGTAAATATAAGTAACATTTTACAAAATGAAATGCAAATGAGAGCATAGACAGTATAATTATCAAGAAGATTATAAATAGAAACAAAAAATAGAATAAGGCCCCAGATATTTTCCATATGTCTGAGCAGAATCTTAAGAAGTTCCTTGGCCACAATTTTTATTGGACACAGAGGAAGAAAGAGAGGTGGGGGTGGAGAAGGGAGGAAAGAAAGGAGGGAGGGAGGGAAGAAGAATGAAAGACAGGAAGCAAGAAAGGGATGAAGGAGGAAAAGAAGGGAAGTAGCCATGTTTTCCTGTGTTTTTCTCTAAGATTTATTGCTGAATTCCAATAGATACCTTCTCAAGAAGACAAGCCCAATATTGAGAAGCTCATGTCTTAGAAGCTACTGTTTTAATTTGACTTTTTTCTCTCCTGGCAGTGTTATGGGTTGCAAGGGAAAGACCAACTATTTGAAACTTTCTACACATAGTCTACTTATTCATTCCACAAATATTCGTTGAGCATCTTCTATCTTCCACATTCTAGTTAGGGAATACAAAGATAAATAAATCATAGTTACTGCCATTAAGTACCTCACAGTCTAAAAGAAAAAAAAAGTCTGTAAAGCTATTATTTTTGAAGTGTTACTCTAACTAATGTCTAGAATATCCCTTTGATCAGAGTATATTTTTAAAGGCTGCCAGGATAGAGGTACAAATCTTTTAGAACTAGAGGCATAAAAGTGCTATGAAAAGAACAGTAAGAAGGAGTCACACACACACACACACACACACACACAAACGTACCAGTCCTAAGTTTATATATTCAGTATGAAAGTACATTCAAACAATAGGAAATACACTGAGGATGCAGAAGCTCATGTTCATGAAACTTTTTAATTAAATTGTCTGCATGGCTTAGATATGATCTGTAAAATATGTGATATTTGGAAAATAAAGTAAAATATATAATTAATGTAAAACGAAATCATGCTGAAAAATTTCTTTCTAATAAATTTTGTAAAATTTATTAGAAAGGTTTTGGATACAGCTTCAGAAATATTTTGGAAACAAGATAGATCAGTAAAATACCTAGATGATTTAGTCAAAAATTACTTTCCTTAACTCCATTATGCTGGTTTAGGTCTCAAAATTCTGGTAATTTTTACAGAAGTGAATTGTTAATAATTTTACTTTCTATTAAGTTGAAAAAGGCTCCAAAGGACAGCTCTGGTAGGTGTTGGCAAAAAAGGTTTTTGTCTGTGTATTTATTTTACACTTCTCAGAGAACCAATAAATCAGCTGCTTGGTAATCTTAATCCTGAATTTTGGAAACGATCCTAACCTTTTTATAACAGTTTTAGAAAAGATTTTGTCTTAAGATTCTGGCTAACAATACTCCTTTGGTCAGGTATGCTGGACATTGCTGTGCATGCTGGGAAACAAACCAAGAAGAATAAATTATAACCTAAAATGAAAGCCAAAATACACACCAGTTTAAATTCTGCTCTGTAATGTTTGGCTCACATAAAGAAGGTGTACCCTTTCAATTCACTGGAAATGTAGCTGAATACCATTTCTAGGTCATTTTCTGATTAATTCTCATTTCCAGGTGATAAAAAACACAATTATAGTGATCTACATTAGTACCAGCTTTTTCATTTCCCTGTCTCATACACTTCCATTCCACCTGCCTTTGATGCCACACTTCTAGATTAACTTGAGGCCTCTCATTCCTTGAACTCCTGTGTGATAAGGTAGCCCACTGATTTAGGTTTGGTTTCCTAGACAAAGATCTAACAGGACTCCATATAAGTGTATGTCTCCATCCAAAGGAAACAAAAAGAGGAGATGATGTAAGAAAGGACTACCACACAAGACCCATGAAGGCATATGTGTTAATTCTGTAGAACGCTTCTTGGAGACCATATAGATCAAGCACACTTCAGAGCTGTCTTTACCATTAGGCAGAGTATTAAGACCTGCCGCTGTCAGTTGTTTTAAGGACTGCTCCCAGAATACAGCAATTCCCTGGCAGTTTACAGTTATCAGGAACATAGACAGAAGTAATTCTACCAGCTGAGGGTTCCTCCCAAAAAAGACACCCATGACAGCTGGTGGGATGGAGAACTTGATGTGAGCCTATGCACATGAAAATAATAAGGGATGCAAGAAGGTATGGGTAAATTATTTATAATTTCTTTTTTTAATAAAGTTTATTGGTACATTTTAGATATACATAATGATCACATTCATCATAAGGGAATTTGTACCTGTACGTGATATATCTTGATTCTTCTTTTTTTCTATTTTCTTCCCCTCCCTTCAACCTCTCTTCCCCTTATTTACAAAAGCTTTGTTTCCATTTTTTCCTTCTTTTCTCATTTTTTCTCATTTCCCTTCCTTCCTTTCCCCCTCCCCCTTTTCCTAGTTCTCTTTCCTTTTTGAACATTTCCTTCCTATTTCACAATATCTATTATACATTTTGGTCATTAGTTATACTTTCAGTTTCTCATACCAGAAAAACAATACAGTATTTACACACATGTGTCTCATTTACTTCACTTAAGAATATGCTCTCAAGATGCATCCATTTACCTAGAAATATCTCAGGTTTACCCTTCTTTATGGCTGAATAGTATTCCATTGTATAAAGAAACCACATCTTTATCCATTCATCAGTTGATGGGCATTTGAGCTGTTCCCTAGATTTAGCTATTATAAACTGTGGCACTGTAAACACTGGTGTGCATATATAGCTGTGGTATGATGCTTTTAATTCTTTCTGGAAGATAATAGGAAAGGGAATAGCTGGGTAAAACTGAATCTGTTTACACACCAGATAATTAGATCTACCCCAGCATTTATCTTGTATTAAATGATACTAGACATTAGATTTATATTCTCAGTTTTATCAAGAACTTTTCTTTTTTTAATTTAATTAAGTTTATTGGTACAATTTAGGCATATACAATGATCATATTCATCATAGGGAATTTGTACCTATACATAATATACCTTGATTTGTCTTTTTTCTTCCATTCCCCTCCCCTCCCTTCAACCCCGCTTCTCCTCTTTCTCCTCTTCCATTTTATCATTCTTTTCTCATTTTTCTTTTCCCTTCCTTCCTATCCCCTCCCCCCTCCCTAGTTCCCCTTTCCTTTTGAGCAGTTTCTTCCCATTTCACTATTTCTCTTGTACAATTTTATTCTTATTTACACTTTTAATTTCTCACACCAGTGAGACAGTGTGATATTTACATGTGTGTCTGATTTATTTCACTTTAGAGTATGGTCTCAAGGTCCATCCATTTAGCAATAAATGTCTCGTTTGTCCTTCTCTATGGCAGAATACTACTCCATTATATAAAAGAACCACATCTTTTTTATCCATTCATTGGTTAATGGGCATTTGGGTTATTTCCAGGATTTAGCTATTACAAATTGTGCTGCTATGAACATGGGTACACATATATTGCTGTGATATGATGCTTTTAATTCTTTTGGGAAAATACCAAGAAGGGGAAGAGCTAGGTCAAGTGGGACCTCTAGTCATGTTTTTTGAGCAATCTCCACACTGATTTCCACAGTGTTTGCACCAGTCTACACTCCCACCAACAGTGGAGACGTACTCCCTTTTCCTCACTGCCCCGCCAACATTTGTTATTGGTTGATTTTTTGATAATAGCCATTTCAAGAACTTTCCTGATGAATGTCCTCATGAAAGAAAACCATCATAAGCCAGTTCAGATAAATAAAGGGTAACTTGTTGACTTATACAGTTAAAACACTATAATGGCTAAAAATAGAATTTTGTCTTATTGATCAGAAAAAGGAGAGGTCTAGTACTTAGAAGATTTGCCTTTCTTTATCATTTCTATACTTTTTTCATGTGCCTGATTCATCTCTTTCTGTGTAAGTGGTAATGAACTGACACTGTCAACTCCTTATTTCATTTCTCACACTTTCTTTCTTTTTCTCATGAATTATGTTTTCATAATTTCATAAATCATGTTCTTGTGATTATGTTTTTAAATTCCAAGAAAGAAAGAACTCTAGTCGGCCGTGATAGATAAAATAATTTACTTTTCTGAGAATTACTGTGGCCAGGTAGTGAATTAGTAAATTTGTTCACCATGGGAGATGCAACAATCTTGGAGGGATTCCTGCAGCCAGTAAAGTAAAGGTCATATAAAATTACGGCACATCTGACTTGCATGGTTAGAAAAGGCAGCGCACAATTTCCCACAAGTAAAAAAGGTCAGGCCCTACAAAAATTGAATGTAATCTAAGCAAAGCTAACAATACATTTTCATGTCATCTGAGCTTTCACTGCTTAATCAAATACAGTTCAAAATACATTTACCTGACAAAAATATTTCAAGTACCAAATATAATATCAGTAAATTATTTTATAAATTATGAAGTTTTTAGTGATCAGTGCATGCCACTCACATATGATGGTGAACATTAGCACTTATCTGTATGTATAAAATACTGTATGTTTCTTGGTGCTGGTAAGTACATGAAAGTAAACTAGGAATTTAATAATTCCCTGTGTTAGTAAATAAAACCAGGTTTAATTTTCCTGATGAATTTAGAAACATTAAAATTTGTAGCATTTGGCTTTCTTTTTAAGATAGGTAAATATTTATTATTTGAAGAGGAAGGAATGTTCTCACTATATTGTTACAAATGCTGTTATGCATATTATCTTAACAACTAGAAAAATCACTAGTAAATCAACTCATCAGCTGTGATAGGACCTCTCTTGAGAAAAGCAACCACAAGTAAGCCTTTATTCTAAAACAAATTAAAAAAATAGGAGAAGGAGGAAGAAGAGGAAGAGGAAAAGGGGAAAAGAAAAAAGAGAAAGAAAAGAAAATTCAAGAAAAAGATATTTGTTAAAAGAAAGAAAAGAAAAAATATTTTTTGGGTTCTTAATTTCCATACTTTCTCACTAACTCAAACCAAAAACCTCTCCTAGTACCATCAGTCACAAAATTTGGTTCAACATTATTCACAGCCTTTAATGAAGATTTGCTATGACCTGGCTATCGGCGGTTATTTAGTGTAGAGAGAAATATAAAGATTTTTAATGGCCTCATAGATAAATGTCACAGCAAGGTAAAATATAAAGTTCTCCCTTTTAATCTATCATCCTTTTTATCACACCATCCTTATGTCAGTAATTTCTTAACCGTTCTTTATGTCTTCAGTGTTTCCTTCAATTTAACAGACTAATATTTCTGAAATAGTTTTTGTACCATATCATTTTTCTTAGTAAATCTTCAATATCTCTAAAACTTAGATGATGTTTATTTACTGACAGAATTTTAGAGATACAAAGAAACTTAAAGAGTTTACACTCAACTCAATTTTTTTTTTTTTTTTTTTTTTTTTTTTTTGGTACCAGAGATCAAACTCATAACCTCACACTTGCCAGGCAGGCGCTGTGCCACTGAGCTCTAGCCCCGGCTTAAACTTAATTTTGAATAACTTTTACGCACAAGTAAGGCAAACATTTAATAAACGGAAGAAGAGTTTTTAAAATTTTTTTGGATACTAGACAGAAATTATGGGATGGTCAGTGGTCTTTACATTGTAGCACTGAGGCACAAAAAGTTTGAGCAATTTAAAAAACATAAGTGAGAAAAATAAAATTTAGTGCATATGATTAAAAATAAGAAAACAGAAGGCTGGAAGATCAGTTACAAGGCAAAAGCGCTATCTAGGCAAGAATTAATAATAGTTTACTTTGAGTTGTGGTGGTGAAAATGGAAAGAAAAGTGCAGATGCAAAAGACATTATACAGATAAACTGACCGAATGTGATGACTAAGCCAGGAGAGAATATGTAAAACTATTTTGAGGTTTTTGGCTGTGGGAAATTGATGGTACATACTATAAGCAGAATAAGAAGATCAAAAAGGGAAGAAAATTTGTTGATCTTTCTTGAGAAGTATTTTGTTTTCAACACATTAAATATTCCTGAACTTGTCTTCTGTTGTTCTACTACTATTTACCATGTACCTGGAAACCATGTGCATATTTTTCTTTGGTAACACTCTGTTCCTTCACCCTCAGCTGAAACCGTCTCTGGCTGCAGAGATTAACCACCAGTCTTCCAATGGAAACAGTACATTTCCCCACATCTACTGATTACTTCAGGAACACATATGGCCCAGTTCAAGGAAATATTGTAAAATGAGACTTTGCTTAATTAGTTGAGAAACAGTACTTTTTATTGGCTTTCAAGCAATTTGAGTGGTGGTAGCTGGTGACAAAGAAGGTAAGCCAATAAAGGCAGTGTAAAAATGGAGTGATCCTGGTTTCTGATGACATCTTTTGAACCCCTAACTCAGCTCTCCTTCTATACTTTCAGTACATGAGAAAACAAGTTAGGTGGAGACCCTTGTTAGACAACTTAAAGGTCTCCACTTTAAGGCTTTATAATAGCCATGCCATAGTCCCCATATGTACTGGGGATATGTTCCAAGACACCTAGTAGATGCCTGAAACTGTATAGTGTCAAGCCCTATATGTGCTATGTTTCTTTCCTATGTATACATTACTATGATAAAGTTTAAATAATAAATTAGGCATAGTGAGCAATTAATAATAATAGTTAATATAAATATAGAATAATTACAATGATGCATTACAATAAAAATTATTTTAAACATGAATTATTTGTGAAATTTTCTATGTGCTATTTTCAGACTATAGTTGAATATAACTGAAACTGTAGATGAGGGTGGCTGCTGTATACAAAAATAGTACTCCTTACCTTAATACCAAATCATGAAGAAAAAGAAAAAAAAAGCATCTTGGAAAGCTACAATCTTATCATTTATGGAAATAAAAAAATGCATATTTGCCTATTTTGAAAAACATGAACAGCTGTTGAGATTTTTTTTTCTCCTTTCTCTTCCAAGCGAAAAACATTAAAACATTGTCATTGCTCTGCGGGCACCAGGAAGTGCTGGACTATATCATTATGTATATTTTATATTGCAATCTCCCTCTGAATCCATACAAAGTTCTCTTTTAACATGTGTTCTCTCTTAAACCCACAAATTACTACTGGAAGAGTAATAGTATATTCCCTCTTTGGAGTTTTCGCATGTCCAAAGACTGCCATGGTCTTCATTTGTGACCTGCCTTTTTCATTAGCATTCTAAAGAATGAAACCCCAGAATCAAAAAAAGGTATAATGAATGCTTGAGTAATTGGTATACTTCATTTAATACTTTTTTAAAAAGTAAACCCAAAGTGTACATGTGTGACTGAAGTGGCCAGTTCTTGTATTTTCTAAGGGTTTATCTGTTCTTTCTTTTTAAAAATACTACTGGTATTCTTTTAATTAATTAATTAATTAATTTTTCTTGCCTAAGTAAATTATTTGCTTGTAGTCAAGTGTGTGTGTATATGTGTTTGTATATATGTACGTGTGTACATATCTATATATCTATATATCTATATATCTATATATATATCTTAGAAATAATTAATAAAAAATTATATATAAAGAAAAGGTTCTACTTGTATAGTATCAAAATTTTATATACTAAACATTGTATATATGTATGTTAATATATATTTCATATAAATATGACTTGCCCGTTTATAGAATTATATTTTGCCAAAAAATGAATGGCTACTATTCAGCAAGGTGGATTTTCAAATGGATGGTCATAATGGGGTTTATTTTATAAAATCATAATTGGGCCAAAAATTTGGTGATGGTCAAAGAAATGGAGATCTTCCAGGAGAAGGAAGAAATGAATAAAGTTCCCAAGGTGGATTATTACCTATTATCCTCTATACAATTATATAATTCTCTCTATAATTGTCTTTCCTTTTGTAATGCAAAATAGAATTCATATTTAATTATTTAATATTTGGAGAGACAAATATTTAGGAACAGTAAAGAAATAAGTATTTGATAAATTTCAAGTATTCTTTCAGGGTTACACAGAATTCAGAATAAATATAATATAAAGCTTCTTTACCACAGACTTCTTCAAATCCATAATCAGAAAATATATGGCAGAACTGAGGAAGAAATGTTAAGATGAAGGAAAGGCACTGGATTTCTAGCTTGGGAAATACATGGCTGAAATAGCCAAGATAAAGATCAAGAACCTTTTAAACTTTCTTTCTGGCATCTCATCTCAGCATGGGCAAAACAGAATGTCTGATCCTTTCTGCAATACCCCCTACCCAACAAAATCTGCTCTTATTGCCTTTCCCATCCCAATTTCTGACTAAATCACTAGTCCATTTGCTCCTACCAGAGTTCTTAGTGTCTTCAACTCCATTCCCTCTCTTATACCCACATCTAATCGAAAAGTAAATCCCATTAGGCACCTTCAGATAGTCTCCAGGCTTTGATCACTTCTCACTCTCATCAGGACCTGCTCCCACACCGACATAAGCTACCACATCTCTGCCACATTGCATATACCCCACAATGGGCTACTGATGTCACCTCCTAGCTGGTCATTACATTTCTGCCCTTTTTACTTTATAGTCCCTTCTCAAGACTGTAACCAGAGCTACCTTTTTGAAACACATCAGATAATTTCACTTCTCTATTTAATATATGTCACAGTCTTCATGAAGACTTACAGTGTTCCATTCTTTTCTGATCTGTTTCTTCTCTGATTTCTCCTGCTCTGTACTTTCCCCTTTACCACAGTGGCTTCTTTGCTGCTGCTCATATAGTGAGTAAAAATCCAAATTAGGAACTGCATCTTAGTTGTTTTCTCTGCATAGAAGCTTCACACATCTGTGACCATCAGCACGCTGTTGCGCCAATTATGATTTTTTAGAAAATAAACTCTAGTTTGACCACCCTTTTAAACCTTTATTACACTCTGTTTTGCCTAGTGCTTGTCATCTTACTAAAAATGCCGTATAATTTTTTAATTTTAACTACTGACTGTCTTTCTCTGCTCTAATATAAACTCCATAAGGACAAGACTGCTTCCTTTTTTTTTCACTGATTTATTCCAATATCCCAGAACAAATACCCAGTAAATATTTTTGAATGAATTAAATGGATATGGCACAATGCCTGCAGAGGATGCATCATAGGTTTGGAGGAAAATTATCTCTCTTCTCATTTAAATGTATTTTGAGTATTTTACAGTGTTTTGTTTAGTCATTACAGCAACACCACATAGTGGATAAAATTGGCAAGCTGTTTTACATGTGAAATAATTAAGGCACAAGTAACAAAAGCAAATTTCCCAAGCTCAGACAATTGGTAAGTGATAAACCCAGAATTTGAGTTGGTGATATCTAAAGCCAGAGCCAAGAAATTTTAATGCTCTGCCATGATGCCTTACTGAGTATGTTTGGGCAAGTTGGTTTCTCCTCTGTCAGTTAAACAGGGACATTAATGCCTTTCATACATCTTTGTGGTGAGAACGAGAAATTTTGTGTTTGGTAAATCATGTACAGTCATTAAATGAAAATAACATTACTGAATCGTCATTCCCACATGTCACTTACAATATGAGAGATCGAAGCAAGTTCAATCCTTATAGGATGTGTCTCTGCTCTTAAAATACGTGTGAGAATCAAATCAGCATTCCATAATGGGCCAAGAAACATGCTCATTTAACTTGAATTTAGATCTGAGGCTAGCAAGTCAAAATTACTTGTCAATGATTAGACTGAATTTCTGGCTAATAGGACAGAATGGTACATTTTCTAGGTTGTTCCTTCTATGCATATTTTGTTATTGGGGCAGTGTGGGACACAGATCTTGGGGTGGATTGAGTGATTTAAACAAGACTATCACAAACTTTATTAGATAGACAGAAGTACCAGGTCTCTACTTCACTTTGCAACTTACTCACCAAGTATCTGTAAGCATGAGAACTCTGTGCATTACACACTTCAAATGACACACAACTAATGCTCTCATAATAATTACTCTGACAAGTACGTCCTTGTATATCAGTTCTTCCAATGTTCCAAACAATGGTCAAATCAGGGCAAAAAAGCACATCACTGAGGGTAGAGTTCACAAGAATGAAAACAAGGACAAGCTGGGTCTTAAGTCCCAAAGGATAGGAAATTTGGATAAGCAGAAAGGCAAATGAAAGCCAGAACAGTGACAGCATGACTCCACAAGTTAATAAACATGCACGGAGTACAGGATGTCAGGCACCTGCTAAAAGCATTCCAAACACACAAGTAAAGCAAGATTCTTGATGGAAAAGAGTGTACAGATTTTACAGCCTATATAGACATACATACAAGGAGACATCTAATCAGTATGTGGGTCAACTGTGACTAGCCTAAAAGAAACTCAACAAAGTGCTTTTAAAACAGAAAGATGAAGTTTTAAGGGGACATGATAGGATGCAATAGGTAAACAGGATGTTAATTAATAGGGAAAAGTTTAAGGATATTCCAAGTAGAGGAACAATCAAGTGTAGGCACGGCCCTATGCAAAAGCAAATGGCTCAGAATGAGAAATGTACATAGAAAACAAGGGATGAAAATGAAGTATTCTAAGTCCAATGAATTTGCTCTGAAATTTCAGTTTAAGGAGACAAATAAATGATGAAAAAATGCCCTCCTAGCAGTTCAGGCAACAATTTTATTTTATCAATGTCCTTTTTTGTTCATTTATTATTGTTATTGTTGTTGGTTTGTATTACACAGTCTGTACACTTCGAAGCCTCATGGAAGGAAACCCAAGAGCTTTCTGACATTTTCTATCTGTTCTCACTCTTTCTAAATTGCAACTTCATACTTTACCTTCAAAGAAGTCCAGCTAAACACATTGATCCCTTTGTAAAGCAAATTTATTCTTAAAGGACTAAAGTAAATACCACAGCTTTAATCAGCTCTGAGAAAACATATCCAACATGCCTCCCCATCCCCAAATGCAGTTGAGGCAGGGCAAGGTCTAAGTTTGAGCAGATGGATTTCAGTGCAAGTAATTACAAGCTGCAACATAATTTCCTTAAAACTACACACATACTAGACAAATACTTATTTGTGGTTAAAGACTGGGTAAAGTTACTATAAAAATAGTAGCACACCTTATAATAGTGCCATATGCCATAATTTACCTTTGCTATATCTGAAGTGTCATATCTTGTTCCAGACTTAATATTTAGTAACTAACAATTCAATGGACACATTCCCAACCTAAGCAGCAGAATAATTTGAAGAGACAAGCCCCTATTTTCACATTGAAAAAAATATATTAGGCCATGCAAAATGCTTGAGAATTATATAGAAGAGAAAAATGATTTTTAGTCATAAAAATGTATGGTAACTTTCAAATAACTTATAAAGCAGGAGTAGATTCAATGAAGATATTCAGAAGTGTAAAAATGATGGATCTAAATGACAACAGACTTCTTTTATAAAAGTAAATGATGTGAATATTTGATATGCAAATGTTCTTTGGAAATAGGATTAAACCTATTACAAAAATGCAATAAAATCCAGCACATATTCCATCCACCCCAAGTGAGTATGATGATAGAATATGGTCAGTCATTTCTGATCTAGGTCTGGAAAAGAATAATCAATGGGCAGTTGCCCTTATATCTTTTTACTATCCCAAGTAAATCTCTCATTAAACCACAACAGCAGTAACAAAACAAAAATATCAGCAAAACATTCTCCTGTATTCTAGAATCTTTTGACCTGTTGGGATTAATTAAATGACTCTTTTATTAGTCTATTTTCTATTACTATAACAAAAATATCAAAAGCTGGACAATGGATAAGGAAAAGAGGTTTACTTAACTCACAGTCCTCAAGGTTCAAGGGCATGGTGCTCGCATTGGCTGGGCTCTGGTGAAGGCCTTATTTCAGATGGTATCATGGCAGGAGTGTACGCAAGTGGGATCATATCCCAGGCAGGGCAGGAAGCCAGAGAGAGATTCAGGGGTCAGGCTTGCTCTTTTGTAAAAACTCGCTTTATAAAAACAACTAATTCATTCCATAAGATCAGTATCAATCCCTTCTGAAGGCAGTGCTTCCAGTGACCTAATTACCTTGCACCAAGTTTCAACCCTTAAAAGTTCCACCACCTCCCAGAAAGGACGCACTGAGGATCAAGCTTCAAACACACGCACTTGAAGGGATGCTCTCAAACCCTCCTTAAACCATAGCAAAGCAAACGCTAATAGTAATTAGACCAGAGTCCTTCAAGAATTCAGCTATTTTTTTTTTTAATTTTGTGGGCATAATTGAATCCATTTGGGTAGTTTCTTTGAACATTCTGGACATTAGCCTGTCACATAACAAATATTGAAAGTCCAAAATTTAATTCACTTAAATAGCGGAGGTTTTAAGACTTTCCTAGGATAAAAGTTATTCCTGGAAGTTTGTATAAAATTGGTCAGTTAAAGTATCAATGGGAGCATTATGTGAACTTTTCCAAACTATAACAATATAAATATGTGTTGAGGAGTCACATATGAAATTCATATCTTAAACAATATAAATCACTATGTACACAATCTATTACCATTATACTCTTTTTTTCCCTGTCTCACCATTTTAAATTCTGCTGAAAAACCAGAAAGAAGAACTTCAAAAACCTGCCTTCTATCACAATACAAGTCTGGCATCAAAGATGCTATGGGTAAAAAGAGAGAGAGAAAAAAGGAATCTTTTAAAATGAGCAATGAGCTATCTTAACACAAACTTTTTCAAGGAGACAGTAAAGCTAAAAATTTGATTGCAATGTACTAAATGAGAGTTGAAAAAAGAGAGGCAGCAAATATACACAAAATTTTAATAAGCATTACTATGAAGAAAATACAATAATGTAGCAGGTAGATTTGAGAAGTCAAGATGGGAATTAGCATTCTCCAAATTTGAAGGTAAAAGAAAGTATGGTGCTAATACAAATTCACTTTAAGGCGTGAAGGTCATTATTTAATAGTTTAAACTTAACAATATTTATTTTTTCTGTGAATTAGAAGATCATCTATTATAAGAGGACTTTTAGTTAAGAATAGTGAATGAAACATAGAGGTTTAATTTCTCTTCCCTATCAAAACCTATTGATATTTCTATGCAAGATAAAAAGTAGTTTTTAATGAAAGAGCAAGTAAAATGGAAAACCAGACAACAGCAGAGTGATCAAGGAAATAGAACCTTATCATAGGAGACAATAGACAAGACTCTCACAATGATAAAGGGAAGTCTCAGGACAATAATTGTGTATAGCTTTAGAGAATAATCAATCCAGGTATAATAGAGGGCTGAAGTACCTGGGAGTGATGATATTATAGATTAAAGAAAAAAGAAAAGTAGGTACAAAAAAAGAGAGAGGGGGAGGGAAGAGGGAGAAAGGTTGAGAAAGTGGGAGGAGAGGTCTGGAGAAATTTTTTGATGTATTTGATCATTTGGTGATGAATTCTGTACTTCTTTCACAAGTGGAGGAAAGCTGTCAGTTTGAAGAAATTTAATTACTAGAAAAATAAGATCTATTCAAGGGAAAAATGACACTATAGTTTGCCACATGATTAGAATTAAATATTTACATATTCACAGTTGTGTAAGCATCACATAATTATTTAAACAAAAATTTTCAGAAATTGTATTGGAAATATGGTAAAGGAGAAGTGTGTGTATGTGTATCAGAGAAAGAGACAAAGAGAGAATTCAGGAAGATTACCAAAATGCATTGCAGAACTGAATACTTGTATTCACAATAGGAAATCTTTGGATATAGTCAGAAATTTAAAACTTAATAATATACTGGAAAGTTAAATACTCATGAATATTTGGCAATCTGTGGATATAGTCAACAATTTTAAAATGAAATATTGGTGATATATATATATATATATATATATATATATATATATATATATATATATATTTGAAATCAGGAAGTTGAAACTACTCGTTAGCTAAAGTTAAAAGTACTTTATATGGAGTAAGACTCAGGGTTTTTCAGTTGATGGAGCAAGGTGCTTGTATTTTCCTTATAAGCCATTAGCTACCATTTGACATTAAACTATATATTACTTTTATTAACATATAAATGCAATTTAAAAAGATTGAAGGAGCAATGTCAAAGCTTTTGAGTAGAATAGTCAGAGTTCTAAAGAGTTTTAAAGAATGAGAAATAAAGAGAAAAAACTATAAGTATAAAATTGAAAACAAATGCTAGACCTTAAAAGATGTCTTGATCTATTTACAACCATATCTACCCAATATCCAAAAACACAGGCCATTTGTTGCACCCAAAGATGCCCTCACTCACTGGCTTAAAAGCACGCCTTCTTCGTCTCCATCTGTTGACAGTGTGGCATTCTCTCAGTGCTATCTCAGTGGTGCTTTATTCTTCCCACTCATCCTCACCTATATGGAATCTTTGTCTGTTCTGATTTCCCTTGAACATTTTTCTGCCCTAACTGTACTTACTCTACCTAATTTCGTGTTCTTTTGTCCACTCATCTCATTCTAAATTGTTTTAATCTTGAATCTGTTTTACTCACTCAGTATCCTTGGGATTAACGGAGTATTTAGATATATATTAGTCACTTTGCAGATATATTAAGTTATATTGAAATTGGACACAAAATCTTCATCGATTTTAGAAGAAATATTAATACATTACTCCTATTTGGTGGGGGAAGGAGTCTGGGAAAACACCTATGGTCTTGTGCATACTTAAAACAAGCTCAAGCATTGAGTTGTGCCTCCTGCCCCTGATCTCACTTTTAGTATCATTGGTTTATATTACATTGATAATACTCTACTACTACAAATTATGCTAGTACTATATCACTTGGTTAAATAAGATGAAATAAAATTAAGAAAGATGAAGATAACTTGATTATAAGAAAGATGAAGATAACATGGTTAAGAAAGAGGAAGTAAAATTGAAGATTTATGTGTTTTTATTTGTATATTTTATCTTAAAGATTTTTTCATGAGAGCTATGGAGGAATGTTTTTAAATTTCGTTTTAAAACTTCATGTATAAACACATAACAGCCATGGAGATGGCATATACTAGTCATGAATTTGGTCACATATCACTAATTATAGGTTCTTTTTTGGTTAGGACCTCTTTGGAAAAACAACCAAGACCAGACATTCATTGCTGTTGAGAAGAATATTGTGTATGGGAATAATAAGTCATTTAAAACAAAATAATTATTTGTTTTAATCAGCAATGACAACATTTCTCTTTAATAATTTTTTAGATATTTATTTCTACCTTTTAAATAACTTAATTATTGAGCACTTATGATATTACAGGTGGTTCCTAAAGTGTTTATATCCATTATTTTCAAAATCTTACAATATCAGTATCAACAGATATCTAAGAGATTTTACACACAATAAAGCATTAAGCTTCACAATACCTCTATGAAGAAAGCACTACTTTTATTCCTTTGTTTTTATAGCTGAGAAAACTGGAGCACACATCGGTTTCTTATAGTCATCTGGCTAAAAGTTTTAATATCACAATTGGAATCCAGTACAGAGAACTCATCTGTTAGAGGCTAAATTAGATGGGTGTCCTTATTACCATTACTATCCTCATTCCTTACGTGAGCAACCTAAAACTCACAGACGATATGAAGGTAGAACAAGAATTTGAAGTTATCTGCTCTGTTTAATAAGCCTTGGCCATAGACCTAACACTGAAAACAAACAAACAAACAAATACCACACTATTATTTAAAATATTGAATTAAGAATGATTGTAAAATAGATCATATTCTGTTTCTTAAATCTGTGGTTATATTTTGTAATAATTTGCACATGATTCACTTCGTGTTCACACATCTGTGCATTTACCATTAGAATTCACCATTACAGAATTTTAACTCATTAGTACTTCTTTTAGGACATTTATGTAAATTATAGCATATATTCCAAACACTGACTTGCTTATAATTCAACTAGTATTTACATTTGAATAAAGTATCCTTTTACAAAATGCCTGCAATTCCCTTTTAAAATATTCTGTGATTTTTAAAACTGAGTATTATTTACTATTCTGTTCTATGCTACATGCTTTGCTGTGCAAGTAAGCAATTCCCATGTGCAATTTCAATGGATTCCTTCTGATGCCCCAAAATAAATCAAATTATACAGAAAGGAGGGATATCAGTAAAGCTTATGTAAATAAAGACATAAAAAATTAAATATAACCTGTCATTTGCCTTGTGACTATTGAAAGTAAAACCATTCATGTTGCTCCAAATAAAACTCCTGAGGGTCGCAGTTTTTTCTAAGAGGGTAGTAACTAAGAATGAACACTTTTTAACAGGCAGAGAAAAGGCCTTTTGAAGACCTGGTCAGGCTATTTCCCATGATTCCTCTTTGCTTTACCATGTCCCAGACTTACTCAGAATGATTACAAGACTTTCTTTCATCAACCCACACACAACTGAGAGTGACTTCAAAGTGAATTGTCACAACAGTGTGCAGTAGTCTGTAAATATATAAAGCATAATATGGAAGCTGCTCAGTGTGTGATTGTAAAAAGTTTTCAAACAGAGAAAGTCAAAGGCATAGCATCTCAAAGCCTTTTTGTTCTGTACTTTTTACAAATAATACAATGATTTCTCATGGAACCAGTTTGGGGAAGTTTGGAGTCTTCTTTCTGTAATTTTACCCTCATCTTCCCAACTTGTAATCTGCCACCAAAGTGCCTGGAAAATCGTTTCTTCATCTCACTTTAGAATTGTTGCAATAATGTCTTAATGAGTATATTTGCAACAAGTTGGTTTTCTTTTTCTTTTCTGATGTATTCATTTTAGAGGTTTGAAAAAAGGGGAACCACATTTAAGTTGACATGTACATCCACTACATTTAGGAAGCAATGAAGAAATATTTGTTAAGTAAAAAGAAAAATAAGGAGAAAACTAAAAAGAAAAAGAAAATGAAAGGAAAAAGAGAAGGAGGTAAGAAGGAAGAAAGAAGGGAGAGAAGGAAGCAACAAAGGAGTGAAATATGGAAGGATATTTACTGAAGGTAAGGTAGCTAAAACATAAATTTCAAAATCTCAGTGATTTACTCAATAAAATGAAGTTAATTTTTTCCATGTAGTACCAAATCAATGCTCTTTATCAGTGAGAGGCTCTGGCCCTAGAAATGATTCAAAAACTTAGGCACTGTCCATCATGCCCATGCAATCTTTAGCAAGAGGATTCTGTAGAGAAGAGTTTGATGAAAAAATTTTTGATGAAATCTGGAAGTGGTACACATCACTTTTGACCACATTCCAACAGATTCGGTGTATAGCTATCCAGGATCTGCCATGGGAAGGATGAAAGAAAGCAAGTAAAAGGAAGGAAAGGGAGAGAAAACAAAGAGTTGATTTACCCAGAGACACATAGCTAATAGGAAACGGGTAAGATTTGAACCTGTACAGGCACTCATATTCACATCATAATAAAATATTAGGTCCAGGATAGCCTGCTTCTCTTGAAAGCATCAGAACCAGTATGGAAGATAGCTATTAAAAAATAATTGCTTACCACCAATTACCACCAATCGTTAAGTAAATCAAATTTATTCCTATCTTTTTATTGAATTGAGAGCAATTAATTATACAATATATCCAAAATTCAATGTTGGAATTAATAACTTTATATTAAAACTTTCAAGCATATGGCTAGCTAATAAAACAACCTGAGGAACATCTAACAGTGTTCCCCTATTCTCATTTCTAGATACTGATTAACTTTCAAGTAAGTAGCCATCATACTTTTGACTATAGATTTTCATTATAGAATTTAGATTATACAGTGTGCAAATTAATTTGCATTGGCTGAAATTTAATTTTAAAAATAAAAGCAGAGTGATTGAGAAAATGGCAATTCCTTAATCAAAACCAAAGAATGCACAATGTGGAGTCAGTTTTGAGCTTAAGTTTTGAGCTTAACATATTTTATATTAGTCGAAATTCAGTTGCCCTTTGTACTTGAGCCAAATCAGACCAAAAGATCCATTAAGCCTCAAGCAAAAAATAATTTGGATTAACTGAAATGAATGACTCAAAGCTAGTTTAACAAATAAGTACATTCAGTGAAAGTAAAGATAATTTCAGCAATAGATTTCAATGTAGTTGTCAAGTTTTTTTGTTTTCTTTTTAAGGCGATATTGAGGATATCAACATTTGAATTTTTATCTATGTGAAGAAGTATTAGATCAGTACAGCTCTTTATGTAACACTAAAATAATATCTTATTAAATTCAATCACATGTATGGAAAAACAAAACATTAGATTTCAATATTTTTTAAAAAATAGACAACAACAAAATTACTTTGTGAATTTTTGGAATTATTTATAAATTCTGTCTATAAAAATCACATATTGTTTCAAATGTTATTCTCTAGAAATCATTGCTTTATACCATGATAATTGGTGAAATTTCTCATTGGATATTTATATCACTTTCATATGAATGGATATTCAATTCAGAAAAAAATAACAGTGCAAAAACTAAACAGATAAGTTAGGTTTACGCTTTACTCCTTCCTTCCTCTCTCCCCTTTGTTCCTCTCTCTCTCCTTTCCTTTTTATCTTCCTTTCTCACTTCTTTCCTTCTTTCTTGCTTCTATTCTTGTTTATTCTGCTCACATTCTTTCTCTACCTCCCTTTTCTGTCTTCTCTGCCAGCCAAATGTTGTATGTACACACATAAACACACAATAGTGTAAGCCATGACTGTGTAGCTAATCATTTCTTATGATTCTGGAACAATGATTTAAAAATTAAGATTAATCCATTCCATAATGAGAGAAAAAGAACTAAGATGGAAATTATTTTTTGTGTGATAAAATGTTGGACATGATTATAACTTTAGTACATATGAAAGAATGAAGGGAAAAGACGACATTGTAACAATCAAAAATAGTAACTGTAGCATAAGAAAGAGAAACTATTAACATATCATTTGCTGTAATCATAATATAATAACTTTCATCATACCATAGATTATTTTTTATTATAGATCAAGTTCAGAAGATCACGAGGCTTGGTTGAGTTATTAAATGTTTTAAAGAAGATTGGTTTTACTTTTATTTACTTGGAATGTTCAAGTTATTGCCTGAATTTTAATGTTATATAAATTGTCTTATGCATAAAAACTGTACACTACCATTCCATTAAATATATTTTTAAATTTTTATTTAAGATGATCATAAGCAATAATCCTTGCCCTAAAAATTATATTCTAGTAGTCAAGCAAGAGATACAGACAGGAACTGTAGGGAGATAGACAGGTATAGATATGGAAGAAGGCAGAGAAAAAAACAAGTGACTAGAAATGAGAAAAGAAAGAAACTGAAAGGGAGGAAGGATGAAAGAGAGAGGATAATAATATAGGGTCACAATAGACTTTAAAAATTACTATTATTTTATCAATCCGAAGGAATAACTAGTAAAATGTGACTACCTGTTTAATAAACAATTGACTAAGATCAGTTACAAAATTTGTGTCCAAGTTAAAACAAAAATGCAGGATCTTTTTATCAAAACTACCTCACATTAATAATTTCAAGATGATGACAACAAAACTTTAAACCAAAACTGAGGCCTTTGAGCATGCAACCTGTGCAACTGCATGGGCCATCCACAACTGTGGTCAGCCTCGTGCCTGGGAAAGATGTGCATTCATAATTCTGTACATTTTCATGCATCATAGTGTAGAAATTGTTCATCCAGATCTCATTCCCTTTCTGGATGCAGGGGAGAGAGTGTTTGGCCCAGTAGGTCACTCTCGGAGTGCTTATGGTCAACTGTAGTTGTGCTTCACAAGTTGTAATTAAGCAGTTTGGGCAGGAAAAACTAATGCTTTTTTTTTTAAAGGAAGATCAAATGTAGTTCACAGTATGCAGATAACCTCTTTGGTCTACTCTTGTGGCTGGGATGTGAGGAAAAATGGTCATTGTTGTAAAAATGACTTTCTAAAAATGCCAAAGCAATAAATTAAAGTAATGTATTTCTCCCAAATTTTTCATATACACTTAAGCCTATTCTTTTACATTATTTTTGCACTGTTAGTAAAAACAATTTACTTTAGTTACAGTAAATTATGAAAAGCATTTTGGTGAAGAGAAAGACAATTTAATATTAACAAATATATACCCCATAATTTAATAAATTTAATGTCTCCCATTTAAATATTTTGTTTCTTTACTGAAATACAAGTGTCCGATGTTACATTTGAAAGGCTGAGTAAAGAAAATATTCAGGGGCCAGTGAGATAGCTCAGAAGCATAAGTGCCTGCCTGGCAAGCGCGAGGTCCTGGGTTCGACTCCCAGTATCCACATACGAAAAAAGGGCCGTTGATATTGCTCAGTGACACAGGCCCCTGCTGGCACGCGAGGTCCTGAATTCGACCCCCGGTACCCACACACACACACAAAAAAATTCAATGTATAATTTTCCTGTGTACATAATTTAAAATGGATATAAATTCCTAATTCCATGATTATTAATCTTCAATTTGTTTCTTCTTTTTCTGTCATTTTCTCTTTTTTCTTCATTTTTATATGCTAATTTAAACCAATATAGAGCTAATAAAGATGATATGTTGCTAATGAAGTTAATCTGTATCCAGATTATGGATACAGAGAGAGGGTGGAGGGAGAGATGAAAAAGAGAATAGTGCTACAAACAAGACTGAAGGCTTTCCTTTATGGTACAATGAAAACTAATAAATAACTCATAGGGACTGCTGATAAGCTTGCCCAGATTTTGTGAATTATATTATAGTAATGTTAATTTACTGATGTTCATGTTATTTTTCTGGGAGACAGAGGATATCCCTATTTTTAGAATATGTACATTAAAAAAGTATAGTGATGAACATCATGTCAGTAGCTTACACTCAAATGATTCAATATATAAAGATGTTCTTTGTACTATTTCTGAAACTGGCAATTTGACCATACATCCAAATTAAAATTAATATAACAGTTTTAAATACCAAAAATACCATACTTTTTGCTTCAAAATTCATCTGGTTTCTAAGGTAGGGTTCTCTGAAAAACTACTCTAATTTTCAGTGCAAAGAAGGGTATTGATAAAACTACTAATCTATAAGATTCACGAGTTATCGGATATACTTGAGACAAAAAGAATTAGAACCCACAACCCACTCTATATCTACAGTTGTTCAAATGGATATGAATTATTTAGGCTGTTGTAAAATTAATGACTTATTAATTTTTTCATCACAAAAACAAAGTGTAGCACAATTGTCTGACAAAACAGCAATGAGCCTGGTGTTGTCATGATGATGAATAAATAGAAAGTATTTGATTTTACAGTCATCTTTATTCCCTAATAAGCTCAGTTGTACAATAATCATTTGTGCTGTCAGAACTAAAAATGTGAGTCAACCAACAAATCTTCTAGCTTCTGACAATATCTCAGAACCTTTTTACATGTAATTCACTACATATTTATTGAACAGTTAGTACAGTCTTGATCTTTTCCTTAAAAATGGACAAGTAATTTGCTTTTAGGGAGCTTGTTCCATCTAGGACACAAGTTTTACAAAGATAATAAAAACTTTGTTTACAGACAGACATAGTTCTGATTTGACTACTTAGCATGCTTTTGCACTTTTGTAAAACTGCTGGAAAGAAACATAAGGGATCAATTTCCAAGAGAGAATTTTGGTCTTGCCTACTAAATATAAGAACATATTTCATTTGTTTCTTTGGAATTTTTACTTTACTCTAATTTTTCAGTGCTTTGTGGGAAAGAGAAAAGAAAAAAAATACCATGCTACATGGGTTTGTCTGAATTCTAATCCTACAGTGTACCCATAAACTCTTGTCTGGACCATGCAGGAGCAAAGGATGTAAGAAAATGCTAGGCTGGCTGATTTTATAGGGTTCTGTACTCATGAAGATATATGCAAGGAACATAGAAATGTGGCACAACATGGGAGAGAGAAGCCATCTTCCCATATTTTTGTGTTGAAAACAGCTAGGTTTCAGTACATCAAAATTCGTGATTCATAATTCGGCTTTGGGCTTTAACTGTTTCCCGTTTTCAAAATTTCAGAAGGTAGTACCCTTGGCACAGCCAGTTATATTGCGATTATGTTATCAGTGGCAGCACTGGTGAGATGCCATGTTCAATAGTTTTGACATCAGAAAGAGAAAGAATAAGTTGAGATTGTTTATGTAACCCAGAAGGATTAAAATTTGGATGGGATCAGAAAATTTTAAATTTTGCTATTGGATGCATTGAAAACTTAAAATGATGAGTTATTAATGATATAGGATATTATATTGTCATAGTTCTACATATGTCTATATACCTGTTTGTACATTTATGTGTGTGTTGTGTATTTATCTATTATAATTGAAAATAATCTACGATCAAGAAATGCGTCCTAGGGCCGGTGAGATGGCTCAGCGGCATAAGCGCCTGCCTGGCAAGCGCGAGGGCCCGAGTTCACTCAGGAACCCACATACGAAAAAAGGGCCGGTGATATCGCTCAGTGGCACGGGCGCCTGCTGGCACGCGAGGTCCTGAGGTCGACCCCCGGTACCCACAAAAAAAAAAAAAAAAAGAAAAGGAAATGCGTCCTGTTATAAGCTATATCTGAGGGTAAGCTACATTTCCTTTTGTATGTATATGTGTGTGTTTCACAATATTATTTTCAAAATCAGTCTCTAATTGTTGATGCTGTTGGACTTTATATTTCCTTCCTTCCTTCTTTCCTTCCTTCCATCCTTCCTTCTTTGCTTCCCTCCTTCTTCCTTCTTGTCATTCTTTCACTTTTTTGCAGCACTGTGGATGAACCCAGAGCCTCACACTATTACATCCTCAGTCCTTTTTTATTTTGAGACAGAGTCCACACTGGGCTTGAACTCACCATCCACCAGCTTCCCAGAATTCTGGGATTACTGGTATCCCCATTATGCCTGAATTCCATATTTCTACTACGAAATTCTTGATAGATAAATATTTCAGTAGTAGTTTTTCATTGTCATGAGTGGACAAAGCCAAGTCTATCCTATATGCTGATGATATCTATTGCTGAAAACTTCCTTAAAATGACTTTGATTACTGTAAAAATTTCCGAATAGACTTATTTTCTTCATGTTTAAAAAGAATAATTTGAAGAATGCCATTAGGAGTTGGAAACATTGAATAATCCTTTATAATTAAAAATATTAAATTGCTTAATACAAAAAGTTATATTTAATATTCTATTTAGTGTGAGAAAAATCTTTCCTAATTTATCAGTGAAAACCATCAGATCAAATGGTTATCAGTAAACATAACACAATTATTCTTACTAAGTATAAATACTAGCAATAGCAGTACGTGCATGGTTTTATAGTTTTAATTTTACAACTTTTCTGGTAAAAAGTATGTGCCATATTAATAGCTTCATAGCCTTTTATTTGAGCCCTGATCAAAAGAAATAATCAGATCTTATTCTGTTAACCTGATCTGTTATTGTGTTTCATACACTGAAATAAAAAGCATAGAATTTGGAGGCCAGTATCAAAATAACAGCTGATACTCAAGGAGAGAAAGAGAGCATCAAAAGCAACCATCTCATTTATTACAAATACCATATTTTATAAGCAACAAAACCTTAATATCTGGATATAGATTGCAAAGCATAACTAGAAAATAAAAGTGAGGACTGATATAAATACTCTATATTTTTATCTTTTTATTACACTGTAAAATCAAATGACACTAATGAGTCTAATAGTCTATAATTGGTCTATTACTTTTTTTTTTGTGGGTACCGGGGGGTCGACCTCAGGACCTCACGTGCCAGCAGGCGCCCGTGCCGCTGAGCGATATTACCGGCCCCTTTTTCATATGTGGGTTCCATGAGTCGAACTCGGGCCCTCGCACTTGCTGGGCAGGCATTTAAGCCGCTGGTCTATTACATTTTAATGGGATAAAAGCATTCTTTAAAATTCTCCAGTAAGTCTTATTCTACCATCCTTGAAATGTCAAGGATTATTTCATCTCAAGTGAGTTAAAGAAATTATACCATCTGTGACAAACCATTTTAAATACTCCAATTCAACATCTAGGAATAAAACATAGCTTCTTTTGTACAGGATGCATCACTGCACCCTGTCTGTGTCCTTAGCTAACTATCTTTTCATTTGTTGTGGCACACATTATACCTGAACAACAATTTCGCATCCCATCTCATGCTTTCTTCATCACATTCTTCTTTCTTTATTTAACCAACTATTCATCCTCCAAGTTCCACCCAGCTCATGAGTCCTTTTTGTCATGAACACTTCCCCAACCCATCCCAATTCCCTCACCCACCGGAGAGGTGACTCTGTATTCCAAGCACCCTATTTTCCATGATTTTGCTTTCCATGGTTTCAGTTTTCCATGATCAACTACAGTCCAAAAATATTAAATGGAACATTGTAGAAATATTTCATAAATTGTAGTTCAGTATGGCAATGTACATACATAATCCCAGCATCCTGGGAGGCTGAGGCAAGAAAATCATAACTTCAAGGCCATCCTGGGCAATTTGGTGATTCAATGAGATCCTGTCTCAAAAAAAAAAACAAATTTAAAAATGTCTAGGGATGTAGCTCAGTCCAAAGGCCCTGAGTTCAATTTCCAGTACTGAAAGAGAAGGAAGAAGTAGGGAGGGAGGGAAGGAAGGAAGAAAGGAAAGAAGGAAGGAAGAAAGGAAGGAAGGAGAGAGGGAGGGAGGGAGGCAGGGAGGGGGGAGGGAGGAGAAAACCAAAGAAACAAATCATAAATTTTAAATTGTACACTGTTCTATGTGGCTTGAGGTAACATTGTAGAATCCTTCTCTATCCTGCTTCAGATTTGAATCATTCCTTTGTCCCGACTATCTGCACTGTATATGCAGCCCAACCCGCTTCCTACTCATAGTAGCCATTTCGATTATCAGATCTATGGTGATAGTATCACAGTACTTCTATTTTAGTAACAATTGTTTGACTTAATAATGTCCGCAAACTCAAAAGCAGTGATGGTGACAAGTGTGCCAAAGAAAATCTATAAATTGCTTCCAAATGAAAAGGTGAAAAGACAATAAGATATCTTGAATGAGAGATGCAGACCACATTGACATAACTTGTATTATAGTATATTATTATAATTGCTCTGTTATTTATTTTATTAATCTCTTACTTTGCCTAATTTATAAATTAAAAATTATGATATGTATGAATTAATAGAAAATGGAATACATATGATTCAGAACTATTCATGGTTTCAAGCATCCATGAGGCATCCTGGAACATGTCTGTGATGGATTTTAAGGGACAGCTACTGTATCTTCTCCAAATTGCACTGTACCAGCACCACCCCAAAATGAACCTCTTTCATGGAATTCATTGTATTGTACTGAATTTAGCTTCCTCTTCTATATTTCTCTTAGTATCTAAATTACTTGAAGCCAGGGACTATTTACTACTCTTTTGTCTTCCAAAACCTGAAAGGCAGAATATCAATTATTTAGTAGGTTTTTCTTTAAAAATTCTATTGAAAATTAAATTACCTCCAAAATGCTGTTTGCTATAATAAATAATTGAGAAATTATTTCTAAACTATATCAGATACAGATAAACCAATGTTAGTAGGGCTGTCTTGAAGTATGATGTGACTATTTCTCTTAAAGAGACTGTTTTTATATAAAATTTACTTAGTCAAATATTAGCATTGCAATTTAATCTATGAAGGACAGCTCTCATTCCATTCCAATTCACATGGTTCAAGAGAATTTGGCCCAGTCAATCTCTTGGCTCAGTGGTTGAGTACAAGATCTAGATATGCTCAATCATAGTACTTAGTGCCCCTTTCCAACCTATTTTTCACACTGAATCAGGAATGGGCAGTTACTCAGGTTGCTAAATCAAAGTATCCCTGAGATTTTAGCTGGAAGTACAAGAAAAACTGCTTTCTTTCACTAGTACTGTTAGCTGTGTGTTTTTTGGAGCTATCAGGATCATACAAGCCCAGAGTTTTCAGAGAAATTTCTCCTGCCAAATGGATGCCAAAGAATGTAACAGACACGAAAGAAATCACAGAGACGGATACAAGCAATATTCTGTATCTCACAACTCAGCTCCCTGATCTTCGCTGATTAGACCAAGAGGCATCTGTCATTTTGTTACTCAGCCCTTAGGTACACGAGATGGCCTGGAATGGACAGGTTTTGGCTGAATAGCTTCGCAAGTAATCATCTCTTTTTAGGAAGTTTAACTACAAAATGCAAACAGATGAACACAAGTCACTCCGGGAGCTAGGGCTGCAAAGATGCACACAAAAGGTCTAGGGAGAAGAGAGGTTATGACACACCAAAAAAGAATTTAAACTGTAAGTAAAGATAAGCTAAGCAGTCAATAGAAGCTAATCACAGGAAAGCATAAAGAGGAGAATTGCAAAGGACAATGGGAACAATAATATTCACTAACAATGATCAAGTGTCCATGCTATGTCCCAGGCTCTCTTCTAAGCATTGTAAGTAGATTGTCTTATTTAACACAGTGCCATATATATAGATAGATATCTATCTATCTATATATATATATAATATAGATATATATAGATATATATATATATTTTTTGTGGGTACCGGGGGGTCGACCTCAGGACCTTGCGCGCCAGCAGGCGCCTGTGCCGCTGAGTGATATCACCGGCCCTTTTTTCATATGTGGGTACCAGGAGTCGAACTCAGGACCTCACGCTTGCCAAGCAGGCGCTTATGATGCTGAGCCATCTCACCAGCCCCACAGTGCCATATTGCAAATGTGTGTCCAAACCTCCTGCCTTCATTTTGCTATTCTTTCCACTATTAATTTAATGTTACTATTGAGCTCCTTCTGAGAGATAAGGTTTAAAAAAGTTTTTGATCTCTTGGAGCTTATAAAAGACAAATCACTCTTTATTCCTAAAGTCTAACACACTACCTGGTATATTAGTTATATTAACTATTGTAGGATATTGAAGTAACAAGAGAAGAAAATACAAGTTTTATTAAATATTTTAACTTGTGCCAAAGTGCTAGAGAGTGTGCTGGTCTCCTTGACAAGTTTTTCAGTTTAATTCATAATTCATCTCAGCTACACCATGCTGTAGGAATGAATTAAGACATATATGTAGGTTTAATAATATACCCTATAGTGCTAATGTTCACGAAAGAGTGAAAATAAAAAGCTAATTAAAGAGCTTATTCTCATCATTGTAGATTTTTTATAGTCAAGATTTTCAAGGAACACTTTGGCATTGCTTTTTTAACTGTAGTTACGTAAAAGAGTTTTGATTTAAAAAGAAAGTTATTAGAAGGAAAACTTATTTTATATTATTTATCATGCTTGAAATTAACTTCTTTCTAGTTTAATACTTCCCAATTTTCTGAAAATGGCCTTAGAATTTCAATTGGTTCATGAAATCAACAAACCAACTCTGTTTTCCACAGCTTAGATGTCAATTTAAAATTTGATTCTGATTCAATATAATTTTGTTGTAGCAGACTTAAATCACTTTTAAGATATTATCATCTGCAGATTCAACAGTTTTATATTTAGTAATAGTTATGAATATTTGTATGTTCAGAGGGTTATTTGTGCAAACTAATTTTCAGGCAGTAAACTAAATCTATCATATTCAGTTAAATGATTAATTAATTAAAGCTTAATATTTAGTTTTAATTTACTTAGGGGTTATTTTACACTTATTATAGTACAAATTACACATAGCATCAGCTTGTAGTTCATACTGAAAAATGTTCAAAAAATACTTTAGTAATGTATTATGTTCCTCATTTTGCCATAAGCCACTACATAAAATGAGATAAGATCTTAATCAGGTTTCACCTTTTTCATTTATAAAATGATTCTGCTTTATGAAAAGCAAATATGTGGAATAAATATTTCATTTAAATGATGAAGAACAGTGGTGATATTTATATGCTGGATTCTATGTTAAATAGTTTTGAATATTGTCAAAGTTTTATTTAGCAACTACTATGCTTTATCATCTTTCTGTACTCCGAATATACAGTAAGAAATACCAAAAGGTTTCTATTATTTTTTAGATTGGTTGAACTTTTAAAAACATCTTTTTCTTCAAAGTGTGAATATAGATTTACATTCAGTAAAAATCATAAAATAGAATGTTTTCTTTTAAGAAGAAATATTCAAATAATTTGACAAGGAAATTAAAGACACTAAGAAGTATGGAAACCCTCATCAAATATAAAAATACTAGAGCCAGGGATATAGCTCAGTGGCAGATTGCCTGTCTGGCAAGCACGAGGTCCTGAGTTCAATTCGCAATGCAAAAAAAAAAAAATAGACTATTAGAACAGGTTGTCTTTTTGTTTAGATAGTCTCTTATCCTCTGAATTTACTATATATTTATTGATCTAGGATGTTGATATTTCTAAAGGTAGAAGGAGGCTTTGCTATTTCGATTGTAAGGAAAGGAGAAAACTTCGTAGTTTCTATGAAGGAAAGTTTTAAGCAAATGTAAAATAGAAAAATATATTGGGTGAAAGTGATTATATCAACAAATAAAAAGTACTACAAATTTAGTGTTTTAAGAACTTTCATGTACACTAAAAAATGATGTTGCTCCGAGTTGATGTATTGTTAAAATAACTATCACAGCTATAAGGGATGACCAAAATATGTGATGTTTAAGTTTTAAAAAAATGTATTCCCATATAAGACACATTGTTATTAGTACTCCCTCAAAGTACTTCCTCTCACTTTGAACACACTTATTCCCATTATGCTTGCCAATTTCTAAACCAGTTCTGGAAGTCCTCTTCCATGTCTTTGCAAGATGTGATTGAAAAATACAGTGAATGTTTAAATCTTCACTGAATAAGGCACTGATTTTGAAAATGCACGGAGACATCTGTGTTGCTATCCCTTCTGTACTCTTCTGGTGTTTTCTACATAGTTTTATTACATTCCTCTATTGTGAGAAACTGGAAAAATTCAGAAACTAAGTCATTTTAAATCCCCTATCATAACTGTGGGTCTGTGCTGCATAAACTGGGTTTCTTGCCATTGATAGACATATATCAAGACACAGAAACACACAAAAAAACTATGAGGTATCTGCTTTGAAGATACAGTTTCCATAAACATAAAGTATACTTTTATCTGAAGAAACTGCATCACTTTTTACTGGAACTGGTCTCTTTTCAGGTCCTGCAACAGGTACTATAATTTAGTACTGTAGTACCAGATGGAAAATTATTTTTCAGGATTATTAATTTATCAGTTTTTCTTAAGGTAAAAATAAGCTTATAAATATGCTAGTTTTGAATATTATTATATTTCAAACTGCTGTGTACAATGGGTTCAGGTAGCTCCCAGAACCCAATCATCTATACAACTGTATTCATTTGCCTATTGGATGTTGAGTAGCCTATTTAAGTTAGTTGCTAATTTCTAGTATCAGATCCCCCAAGATTTTTCTACATTTGGTGAATTTCTGTCCATAAATCTGTTTTAGGTGTACTAAGTGTCACATTAGCATTGGATATGTAGCAATGTTTGGACAGCAGAAGAGATTAATGACTTTGGATCATTAATCTAGCATTTTTCCTGTTCTCCTCCCCTGCAACAGATTTTCACTGATCATTTTATCTCAGGGAAAGACCAGACATGTTGAAAAACACAAATAGCCTATGAGCCCCTCTGACCAAACATTTTCATCAACAGACCACACAAAAGTAAAAGGATGCAAGCCATATATGTAAATTAAGTGTTCTTACCACAGTTGGTGAGGTGATAAATAGGAGAATTAGTTTGTTTCTTTCTAAAATGTGTACAAAGATCAAAACAGCACATTGTACCCCATAAATAAACACAATTATTCACAACACATTGGTGTATACTTCACACTTACAAGATATCTTAGTTCCTATTGGTCCTATTTCACACCTCATTGGCCACATGTGACTAATGCCTACCCTATCAAACAGCTCAGGCCTAAACCTTTAGATCTACAAGATGCAAATTTGACAGAAGAATATGAAAGCTGAATTTCTTGCATGAAAAAATAAAAAAATAAAAGAACTACTCCTTGAGAAGATCAGACAGGAAACAAATGATAATAGAGGAGGAGTGGTTAGAAGAATAACTTCCTAAGGAGAGTTATTGAGGAGGCAGCAAGACCCTAGAGAGGAAATCATTATACACGGGATTATAGATAGATGTGTACTGAAGAATGTAACAACTGGAAAAAGGCCCCTGTGTTCTCTGTATATAGCCAGAGAGAAGGTGAGAAATTCTAAAACTGAAAGGGTTTATGAGGGGAAAAATAAGTTCTTCGAGGCTCTCTGTCAATCAAGGACCAGCCAAGTCCTTATCACCAAGGTGCATAGCTCTTCCTTGTGAATTTTCTGATTTTATTTTTAATGCTGGGGATCAATCAAGCCTGCCTCTTTCTAAGCAAGTACTCTACCGCTGAACTACAACCCCAGCCCTGATGTCTTTTAGTTCTATTTAAGCTTCAAAATTCTAATATTTATGTTTTAAATATCTTGCTTATACATTTTAGTTTTTTAAGATTATCATGTAAACTTAATAAAAATACCAAAATTTGAACAACTAAAATCTTATTTATACAAAGCTACCCAATTTATCTATTTATTTTTTACTCTTCATATGATTTTTATAATATAGTCATGAAGCTAAAAAATAATTTCAAAGCTTGACAATGATTGTACATGTATCACAGCATACAGAAGAAACAAGTCAGGGTGTTCAAGTATGAACTTTATTCTCATGATAAAATACCTGATATGAGAAATGTATGGTTTACTACTTATTTTTCCTTTGACTCCTCTCATCCAATGTGTGATACTTTATATTATACATTAAAAGTAGAAAACATTAAGTGTAATATGACTCATTTTTTATTTTATATTATTTTATATTTTACCTTGAATAAGATTCCAATCATGGTTTATTCTTTTTTTTTCCCTCTGTTCCTGTTTTAACACATTGGGCTGAATTATTTCATTACAAAATACTGAATGGAATCATACAAATTTAGCCATCTCAAAACATTAGCTGCATGCAGCTGGACTCAAGTCCCACAGACTAACTTTCCACAACCCACACACACATGCACATATACACACAGGTCACACTGAAATGAATGGAGTTATTCATAGAAATGGAGAAGGACCTGTGCAAACTTTGAAAGAACTGTTGTGACATGTATACATATTCTACCACACTTACAGTCTTTATTTGTGCAACACAAATCTTTCTGACCAAAGGTTTACTGCATTTAGACTCTTATTCATTATTCACCATTTCATATTCATTTTTCTGGGAAATGATAGTAGCTTTAATATTTAACTTGTCCTTCATATGAAAATAAACAGCTTGGTTAGCACACTCCCAGACAAGCTAAAAGCAGCAATTGAAAGTGTTGAAACTGACAGTTGAATTCATGATTCATTCATTTGAATATAAGGTTTTAAGACTCTTGAAACTGAATCAAGCATTTTTTCCATGAAAATTAATTTCTTGAAAATATTTTCATTTTTTTGTAGAATAAGAAGGGATGTCGTATGTCCTAGCACAATAATTCTACAAATTTTTGAATAGTATATTTTCCTAAAAGGATATAAAAATTCAGATGTGGATTATCAGATGATTTTAAGACCTGAAGCAACGTTTTAAAAAGAAGTTCTTCTTTAAATATATATGTGTTACTTAAGTGGACTTATAATTATTTATTTTTTAAAGAAAAAGAAATAGAAACTTTACTCAAGGGCTTTTCCTTAAATGTAACTGTATTCTTTTTTTTTATCATTTTCTTTGGTTCTTTCTCCATTCCAACCAAGTAACTAACATTTGGAAAGCCAAGCAAATAATCCAGCATGCTGGATTTTAAATTTAGAGCTAGTTATCTTAAGTGGTCTAGGGCATTCCTGACTCCACTATAAGCAGTATTATCTTACCTTTTCAAAGAACCTGTGTTAATGATGACTCACAATTATTTCATCTAAAAAACAAATGTCAATTATTAATATTTATAGACAGTGATGGTTATTTTAGTAAATTTTATCTCAACATAATTGATGAAAATATGCTGAGTTATTATACATTCCTTGTTCTAAATATTTAAAAGTATCATGAAATTTAAGTAAGTTTCACAGAGAACACAAGAGGAAGTAAACTGAAAACGAACAGCATGTTCTAAAACCACAAATACGTTGTATGACTAGAGTTCCTGGTAAATGTGAGAGTGGAATCCAATTTCACAACTCAGTGAAAAGATATTTTATCATCTATTTTTTCTCAAACACAAACATATTACAACCAATTTTTCAGATAAGGTGTGACTCAATACCCTGTCTAGATCATTTCGCTTTTTCTGGGACTCCACCTAACACATAATTTAAACCATCTGATATTGTCACTGACTCTTGAGATTTCACTTATTTTAAAGTCTTTTATTTCTTCACTTAGAACAGTTGCTACTGCATTATCTTTTTTTTTTTTTTTTTTTTTTTTTTTGTGGGTACCGGGGGTCGACCTCAGGGCCTGGTGCGCCAGCTGGTGCCCGTGCTGCTGAGCGATATCACCGGCCCCTTTTTTCGTATGTGGGTTCCGGGAGTCGAACTCGGGCCCTCGCGCTTGCCAGGCAGGCGCATAGGCCGCTGAGCCATCTCACTGGCCCGCTACTGCATTATCTTTAATGTCACTATTTTTGATGTGTTTTGCACTAATACGTTACTATACTCACTGTTTTTAGTTTCTGATATCATGTTTCCAGGATTGGTTCTTGTAGATTCTGTTATTTTAACTAATTGTCCTCATCTTTTCACTCATTATATCCACTTTTCCTTTTAATTTTTAAGTGTATTTTTATAGCTGTTTTAATGTCTTTTTCTTCTCATTCCAAGCTCTCTGCTATTATTTTGTCTGTTTCAATATGCAGCCAAACACTTCAGAAGCAGATATTAGGAATTCTACTTTTTGTAGATCTTTTCTTTCCTATCCCAAAACTACTAGCCTCTCAGCAGCTCTAAAATATGAGCTCCACTAAGACCTCTGTGTGCTACTACACATCCACTTGCATGTGTCATGGTTTAAAAATACTTCTTCCAGACAGAAATATGTGCATAACATGTGTCTTTCCCTTCTCTCAAAGATCAAAATGATGGGCTGTCTGTAATCCTATATCTGTGGTTGGTCATTCAATACATATTGTCCAGTTATAGTTTGTGCTGAAAGTTTAGTTCTCTAAAAATTACTGTATCAGTTGAAAGTAAAAGTCAACCAATGTAATTTTAATACATGCTCTCAATTTACTTTACCCCAAAATAAGGCAATTCATATTCCCACAAGCAATGTAGTGAAGTGCCCATTTTCTAAAAATTCTCTATCCGTAAAGATGATTTGTCCTTTTTTACTTTTATAAAATCAACTTTAAAGATCAATTTTAAAAGTGCCATTTTGACTATATTGGATCTGCCTATCCAGGAACAGGAGACATTTTTGCATTTTCTGATGTACTCTTCAATTTCCCTTTTCAGAGTACTGTAGTTTTCATTGTTGACATCTTTAACTTTCTTGATTAAGTTCATAGCTAAGTATTTCATTTTTCTTGATGCTACTCTGAAAGGTATTTTTTTCCATAATTTCTCTTAGGTGAGTTTATTATTAGTGTACAGGAATGCTATTGATTTTTGAGTGTTGACTTTGTATCCTACTATGCTACCAAATTTAGATATTAATCCTAAGAGAATTTTGTGGAGTTTTGAGCATCTTCTCTGTAGAGAATCACATCATCCATAAATATGATAATTTAATTTCCTCCTTTCCTATCATATCCTTTTATTTCTTGTCTGATTGCTCTGGCTAATGTTTCAAGAATTATATTGAATAGGAGTGGTGTTAGCAGAGATCCTTGTCTTGTTGCTGGTTTTAGAGAGAAAGCTTTCAACTTCTCTCTAATTAATATGCTGATGGCCATTGGTTTGTCATACATGGCTTTTATCAGATTAAGATGAAGACTTAGTACAGTTATTTTATTCAGGGTTTTCTCAATGAAAGCATGCCACAGTCTGTCAGATACTTTTTCTGCATCCACAAAGAGAATCATATGATTTTTTTGTTCTTACTTCTGTTCATGCAGTGTATTACATTTACTGATGTGTGTGTTGAATAATCCCTGCATCGCTGGAATGATTCCTACTTCGTCATGATGCATGATTTTTTTATGATTTCCTGCATTCTTTTTGCCAGTATCTTACTAAAGATTTCTTAATCTATGTTCATTAAAAAGATTACCCTGTAGTTCTCTTTTATGTGTGGGTCTTTTTCTAGTTTTGGAATCAGGGTAATGCTTGCTTCCAGTAATGAATTTGGTAAAACTGCCTCCCTTTTAATTTTATCAAAAAGTTGGAGGAGTATTGGCATTAGATTCTCTCTACAAAATTATTGTAGAATTTGGCTGTGAATCTGTCAGAACCTGGGGTTTTCTTAGTTGGTAGGTTTTTTTTTTATTACTAATTCTTCAACTTCCTTAATTGATAATGGATTATTCAGGTTTTTATATCTTCATGTTTCAGCTTTAGTAGCTCATATATATCTAGGAATGTATCCATGTTTTTTGAATTTTCCTTTTTATTAGAGTAAAGTTTCTCAAAGTAGTTACCAATGATCTTCTGGATTGTGGTAGAATGTGTTGTGATTTTCCCTTTTTCTTTCTAATTGCATGGATTTGGGACTTTTCTTTCCTTATTTTAGTTAGATTGGCTAAGGGTTTATCTATTTTGTTTCTTCTTTTGAAGAGCCTTTCTTTGATTTATTGATTCTTTGGGGGGTTTTTTTGTCTCAATTTCATTAATTTCTGCTCTTGTCTTTATAATTTACTTCCTTATATTAGCATAGGATTAGGATTGTTCTTATTTGTCTAGGACCTTGAGTTACTTGAACTTGCTTTTTATTTTTTTTTTTTTTTCTGATGTGGGAATTCACCACTATCAACTTCCCTTCAAGAACCACTTTCATAGGTTTTAGTATGTGGTAATGACATTATTGTTTGATTGTAGGAATGGTCTGACTCCTGCTTTAATTTCCTCTGTGAACCATTGATTATTCAAGAGGCTATTGTTTAATTTCTATGTTTGCATAGTTTTTATGGTTTCTTTTGCCATTGATTTCTAGTTCCATTGCACTATGATCTGATAATATACATGGATCATTTCCATTCTTTTGCATTTATTTGAGAATGCTTTATGGGCTAGTAGGTGGTCTATTTTGGAGAAAGTCCCATGTGCTGCTGCATAGAATTGGTATTCTGTTGTTATATAGAACGCTCTGTCGGTGCCTTTAAGTCCATTTGTTTGAAGATTTGGTTCAACTCTAATATTTCCTTGCTGATTTTTTGTCTAGTTGATCTGTCCATTTGTGACAGTTGGGTTTTGACTTCCCCTATCGCAATTCTATTGACATTTATCTAAATTTTTATGTCCATTAATGTTTGTTTTATGAAGTGGAGCACTCCACTATTTGGTGTGTATATATTTATAATTGTTATTTCTTTCTGTTGAATTGTTCCCTTAAGTAATATGTACTAATCTTCTTTGTCTCTTTGGATCAGTTGAAATCCACTTTTTCTGAAATTAGGATAGCTGCTCCTGCTTTTTTCCACATTCCCACTGCATGCAATAATGTTTTCCATCCTTTGATTTTTAATCTATGAGTTTCTTTTTTAGTTAAATGTGTTTCTCATATATAGCATACTGTTTGGTTTTGTTTCCTGATCCCTTTTGTCAGTCTCTATCTTTTTATTGGGGAATTGAGACATTCACACTGGGAGTTGTTACTGAGGGGTACTGACTTAGTCCTGTCATTGCATTTTTTTTCCTCTTAATGATTTCCTTATTTTTTGTTTCTTTCGCTTAGTTGGTCATTGCACCAGGTGTATTCATTCTTTTTGACTAATTGGCATTTTGGGCTTCATTCTCTCTTTTTGGATATACTTGAGAATTTTTTTATGATGCTGGTTTGATGTTCATGGGTTTCTTAAGGTACTCTTTGTCATGGAAATACATTATTTCTCTGTCAATTTTGAAGGAAAGTATCACAGGGTACATTAGTGAAGGTTAGAAGTTGTTATCTTTCTTGACTTGAAACATTTCCTCTAAGCCCTCCTGGCCTTTAAATTTTGTTTTGGGAAGTCTGCTGCAATACTAATTGGTTTACCTTTATATGTGATCCATTGCCTTTCTCTAACAGGTTTTAACATTTTGATCCTGTGTTGAACTTCTGGTACTTTGCATATAATGTGGTGCAGAGAGGTTCTCTTTCGGTTGTGGCTATTTGTGTAATATACCTCACTTATCTGCACTTATCTCACTTATGTTCTGCCATAATTTCTGTGAGCAGGTGATTTATGCCATTTGCGTTGTCTTCTGATTTTTCACTTACTCCATTTACTCCTAGATTCATCTTTACATCATCAAGCAGCTGTTGGATCCATTTTTCTTGTTGTCTTTGTGCTTTTAACAAGTCTTTGACCTTTGAAGGGATCATATCCTCTAGTTCTTAAATTCTGTCCTCACATTGGTCATCTCTCCTGCCTATATTTTCAATATAATTTTAAATTTCCTAGATTACTTATTGAAACTTTTTTGTGGACTCAAATTCTTTGCTAAACTTGTCATTCATATTTTGTATCATTTGTTTAGCTCATGTACCTTTTTATCAGTGTCTTTTGAAATGTTCTGGATCATTTAGTTATCACTTCCATTATCTGTTTAGTTACATTTTGTGTGATCCTGCTGAGTATCTCTTTGATCTGTTTTCTATACTTATTTTTAAGGATATTTTCATTAATTGCAAATGTAGGAGTAGAGCCTAAATTGATTAATGTAAAAGTTATGCAAATTTTCCCTTGTGGTAGGGCTGAGCTGAAGAGTTATTATACATTTCCATTACTTAATGGAAAATTGAGCTTTTCAATATTTCACTTGATTTCAGAGTAATCTTCAAAGCCATTTGTTCATAAAAGTTACTTAATAAGTAGTGATATTTCATATAGAACACAGGTCAAATTTTTACCGTCGAGCCACCAATAATGAGGCAATTTTGTTTTAAAAGTATTAATCATCCTTAACAGATATATTGGGTCAATTAATTCAAACTCAGTCAGCTGAAATAATGATAAAATATATAAAAGATAAGTCAATAAGGAAGCTAACATATAAAATCTTTAACTATATAAAACATATGCTTGAAGAGACATAATGAAAATTGAAATAGAAAACCTACATAAAAAAGATGTGAAATAGTTTGTTTCATCAAATACGTTAAAGCTAAAGTGATCAAGAACATATTCACCTACTTTCCATTTGTTAATTAGTATTGTAGTTGAATGTTGGAGGAGAATCATCTCCACATTTTTGTAGAAAACTGCCTATGTAAAATTAATGTTTGGGGTGTATTCTCAAAAGAGGCCATAGACCATGTTATACCCAGAGAGTACAAAAATAATTAATATGAATGTTAGTTAAGATTTTCAAATGCCTGCTGTACCTGCCATTGTTCTAATTGTACTATTGTTCAGCAAGATTATTTGAATTAATTTCCTTAATCTTGACAAACACTATGTGACAATCATATTCCCAAATTGAAGAGGATAAAGCTTTCTTAAGAATATCTAGTAAATTATATAAGGTTAATCAGCTAGTAATTGTACTAATGGTAGTAAATTCCTCACTTATCTAAAATACAGACTGAAAACAGGCTTCTTATAGAAATGATTTATTGAGGACACACTCATAAAAAAAATAAAGAAGAGGGCCAGTGAGATAGCTCAGTGGCATAAGCGCCTGCTTGGCAAGCGCGAGGTCCTGAATTTGACTCCCGGAACCCATATATGAAAAAAGGGCCAGTGATATCGTTCAGCGGCACGGGCGCCTGCTGGTGTGCGAGGTCCTGAGTTCGACCCCCGGTACCAACAAAAAAAAAGAAGAAATAAGGAAACCAAGATGAAGGAGTGACTATAATAATATTCCCTACAGAAACACAGACCCTCCATTATTTCGAGGGATCTTAACCCTTGGTTACCCTTAAGACCTTTGTTTTTATGTTAATCTATGGAGGATCGTCTATATGTCATATGCATTCCTCCTCACCCCGACTATGTTACCTTACCTTCCCATTATGATAAAGTTCAATATCTCCAGTCTGCAATTGTTCTACTTGCACCAGGAGCCCAAATTCAACAGGAAGAAGACATAATGCTAAGTGTACAGGCACTCTTTCTATGTCCCCTGGTAGGAAAAAAGTGCCCTTTTACAGATACTGAATCTAAAACAATAGCGGTTATAGTTGCAGGGACAGGGAGGACACATTGCCTAAAACACATGACAATGGAATTCACTGGTTTTGATATATATTGTACTATCCAGAGTTGGGTACTCAACAGTGTTGGATGCTGCGAGAAGTACTGGATCAGTAAAAGGAATCTCAAAGGGGCACCAATAACATCTACTATCATTTTAATTCCATCATTTTAGACTCAATTCATCATGTTTTTAATTGGAACAATGATTGCAACTTTTCTGTCCCAAGATTTAATTTTATATCAGGACTATTCCAATTTGTCTCTTTATTTCAGATAGTCAGGATAAGATAAAGGTATGTCATAGGCCTTTCATTCACCTGGACCTGCTTTAGATAATAAAATCCTCAATTATCCTGGTGAAATCTTAATGAATCTTTGGATGATTGAGTCTGTTAACAAAATTCAATGAGTCCATGGGCCTCTTGGAAGTGTATTTTTCAGCACTTGAATTGTGAATTCATAGGGGTAGGAAAATGAATTATGGGAGACTATTTGGTGGATCCCAAAAAAGACATACCTCGTGGTACTCCCATCCTTGCTTAGTTCCTGCTTTGAATTTGGGTTCTTAATATTCTATTGCTTTAAACAATAGAAAGAAGACAAAATACTGCTGTTCTAGATCCATGCCTAATCCTTGAACATTGCAACTTCTGAAACACCATGTAAAAGCTCAGCCACCCTGCTAGAGAGACAAGGCGGATCCTGGAAAGGATGTATGGAAAGAAAGAGGCCATATGGCAAAAGAGAAGCCTTGAAATTACTTGGCAGAGAACCAAGCAACTCAGCTGATGGCCTGCATGGAGAGCCTACTAAACATGAAACCCTAGAAATATGTATGCAGATGAACTGTTCCAGATAGTCCCAGCTTTTCAAGTCATACTAGTTGATGTTTAGACACATGAATAGAGGGGGTTGGACCTTCTAACTCTAGTAGATGTTAAATGGGGTGAGGAGCAAGCTTTTCATGCTGTGCCACGTGTGAATTCCTGACCCACAGAAAAATATGCAAACAAAATTGCTATTGTTTTAAGCCAGTACATTTCAGAGTGGTTTGTTGGATAACCAAAGGAACTAGATAGATAATCCAAAGAAATAAGGATTTTCTCCATTAAAATGACAAAGAAAAAAAAAAAAAAACCTGAGTATGTTGAGCTTCGAGTAGAATAATGTACTGCTAATTCAACCCTGATCCTCAACACTACGTTACAGTGTCCGGCATGTTGTTTTTCATATGAAGTTCCAGGTACTGAATTCCAAACCCTGTGCTAATATTCATTTTTCTCTAATATATTTTAAAAACAAGTACAATAATGTGATCAAATGCATAAAATGCATTTCATTTTTACCAGAATCATCTTAGCTACCGAGAACAGAAAGCTAATTTTTTAGAAATCTGTTTCCACTCAGGGATTCCAACTTTCATTTTACAAAGCCTTGTGGGAATACATTTCCCTGGTCTGCATTCCAGTAGCCTTTTTATTTCCTGAAGCTGTGTCAAAAGCAGAAATGACAACTTAAAAGAATGGAACAGGTTACCTTATAATATAAATACCATATGGCTTCATAGTCTTATCCCTTCATTGTTTTGGAAATTACTATATATGATAACACTAAACCAGCCTCTAATTACTTGTGTATGACTGTGTCAGTGGATGCATATTAAATAATAAATATGTGACCTTTCTTCTCAAATCTTGTCTTTCAGAATTTTCCATTTGTGATATCTTAACAATAGACATTCTTTAAAAATCTGTGTTCTGTGGCAGGGCAGTAGTTTTCATCTTATTGAACATCTTTATACTTTCTGGGAAATATCACAGTTTATTTTCACCCCATTTCCTGTATTCTATAAAGCTGTAGCAGGTAGGTAAAAGTTGGATGGGAAAATCTAAATATAATAATACAGAGAGATGGTAAATTACTTTGTCAATTTGGCATTGAAATTAACAAATGAAAAGTTGGCTTTTTTTGAAATTACATCATACCTAGCATTTATCACATTAACATAATATTCATCAATATTACCAATGTCAGGGTTAAATTTAAAGCAAGATTTTCTCATGAACTGAATTCACAGCACAGCAATCATTTTATAGCTAGTAGATTTATATATTGTCTTTAGGTAAAATTGTCATATAAAAATGTAAGACCAAATGAGTAAACTTCTTGTAATCAGTGGAAGATTGTTAAGTATATGTAAAAGCATTCTAGCTAAAAGGATATTTGCAAGATTTATTTCTTCCACAACAGCATACTGTATTTATAATGCTGACAAATTTTAGAAAGGTTATGTTAGAAATCTAAACCACAGAATGCAAAATTGTTTGTCATTATTAAAATTAGTATTTCAAACAATTACAAAGTCTTAAACAATCAAGATCAGAATAATATGGGTACTGATGTGTCTGTCTTCCCTAAACTAGACACTAGAAATTGATATTAAAATATACATGAAGAGAACAAAAAACAATTTATAATAGTCCCAGAAGAGATTAAAAAAACATGAAGTGTTTTTGTTACTCAACTGTCTTATAAAGTCACCACCAAATACAAAACTTCTAACTCTAGAGGTTTTGGAGTTTTTCCCCCACACGCAAGCAATTCTCTAGTGGATATCAGCTGGGTATCTGATAATTAATTCTGACACTACCTGCTCAGAGATAGTATTAGATCTCACAGGACTTAGCCCCCACAAATATTTTTTCCTTGTCAGATGCCAATTACAAGTAGTAGGTTATCACATATACTTCAAGTGGTTTTACATCTGGGCTCTTACTACCTCTTCTGAGTTCAGTTAACACTATTTAAACATATTGGTTTATTAACATTGAATATGTAAAGAATATAAATGAACAGCCAGGTGAAGACACACATAGGGCAAGTTCTGGAAGGGTCCCAAATACAAGAGCATCTGTCCCCATGGAATGGATGTGTACCACCCTTTTAAAACACTAAAGTGCTCACCAATCCAGAAACTCTCTAACCACACAGTGCAAGAGATTTTTATGGAGCTTCCATCATAGAACCATGATAAATTAACTCTACTTATAGCCACTTTCCTCTCTCCAGAAAAGAGGGGCTGCAAGTAAAAGCTCCAAGCTTATAAGAATGGTTTGGTCTTTGTGGTAACTGGCCCCAGTTAAGTTTCACCTCTAAAGAAAAGACCACTCCTTTCATCTAGGAAATTCTGAGGGATTAAGAAGCTCTATGTTAGGAACCAGGATCAAAAACTGGATATTAGCATGAAACATTCTCAGTACCACTGTCTATAAAGGTACTGTATTAGGAGCTCTGTTCCAGAAACCAAGGCAGAGGCAAAATATTGGAACAGAATATTTTCCTAACACACTTTTTGCTCAGGAAATCCAAATGATTCAAGGAGTCCACAGGAAAAGAAAGTAATATGTATCTTTTGCATTATTTCATGAGTACAAAAGACTGAAGGGAATAAACCATATATAGTACCAAAGTCTAAGGGCAAGTTTATCAGTCAACAAGATGGACTAATAAATGCATCCTAGATCTACAATATGCAAAACAGACAATTATAAAAATGAGAAGTAAAGACTTTACCTCATCCATAGAATGTTTTTCAGTGTAGGTCTCAGAGGCTATACTATCTACCATGCCTCCTAAACATTGGAAAACAATAACGATAATAATAATAATGGTAATAAACTCTTCCCACTATAGCTTGATGGGAAGATAGAACAAATTAGAATTCATTTCCCTTTTTGGGACCATATTCCAAATGTACAATGTATAAGGTCAGGTTCCTTATATGTGCACAAACCTCAGAGAAGAAAAATTTTAAGTAGGGAAACAAAAGCATCAGAGAAGATAATCTTAGGATCTGATGATTTTAAATTAAGATAATGATCAGAGTCCTAGGAATATATACATCTTCTTTTGCAACAATGATTAACCTAAAATTTTCTCAGCCATATACCACAAACAATAATAACAACTCAGAGATGGGCATTGTGCTACTATTAGCAGTGCTGAAGTGTGCCACATCTTCAATGTACATTCTTTGACAAATTCACAATCTTGCCACCTGGTAGCCACCAACCCAGGAAGCACGAGCACCCTACAGCTTGTGGGGGAAGAAAATACTTAAGTTCCAATTGCTAAGCATCAGAGAGGCATTGATTAAGAAAATACAAAAAAGATCGAGGACAGGGCCGGTGAGATGGCTCAGCGGCTTAAGCGCCTGCCCGGCAAGCGTGAGGGCCCAAGTTCAACTCCCGGAACCCACATACAAAAAAGGGGCCGGTGATATCGCTCAGCGGCACGGGTGCCTGCTGGCACGCGAGGTCCTGAGGTCGACCCCCTGGTACCCACAAAAAAAAAAAAAAAGATCGAGGACAGCAAGGTGATCTGAAAGAAAACACACATACAAAAAACAAAAAACAAACAAATGTGTAACACACGGACATGGTAAGAGTTCTTATACATACTAGTTCTTATACATACTAGTTCTTATACATACTAGTATGTATACTACTTGAGTGTACTAATGTTTCTACATATCTTTCTTTGTAAAAGCCTAAATTTTATACAAAATGATGACTTATAAAAGTTTTTGTAGCACAAAGAAAAAGAACATTATTCCAAACATCCAATGGGCATATATTTTGAATTTAACCTACAGGAAGTTAATATTTTAGAAAATATCTGCTCAGTTCACTGAAATATATGCTAAAGATATGGCTCCATGAAAGAGATTCTGGGTTACCTCAGGGAAAAATTAACTTGGACAAAGAATAAAAATGGAATTAGCTAAAATATGAAAGGGAATTTTAAAAATTAATAGCTAAATTAATATCCCTGCAGAAACAAAAATAAAGCAGAACTGAAACTGCAGAAAACTGAGTCACTAGTTTTCTCCACATGGAATTTTAAAAATAATAATAAAATTATAAAAGGAAAGGTACTATAGAAGAATTACTAAATAAGGCTATGAGGTATGCATATACTCTACTTGGCACGAAATCTGAATAACTTGAGAGCAAGCAATAATCAAATATTAAGCAGAAAAAGTGTCCTGAACTAAAAAAAAGTGTCTATGAATCAAGGGATTAGCTTCATGAACCCAGAAAAGTAATGAAAAAAAGAAAAATATTTAAAATGAAATATTAGCACCCAAGCAGGGAGAAAAATGAGTTACCTTGAAAGAACAAACTTGGGAGGCCTTCAGATTTCTCTTCTCCCTAACTGTATGCCACAGGCAACACAAAATGTCTACAGGATTTTAATGGAAAAAGTTTGTGACCTGAAAATTTCACCTCAATGAAATGATTGTTCTAATATGAAAACAACAGAAAGACATTCCGAGGTTACAAAAACTTGGAATATATTGCAGCCACTGCTACTTTTTGGAAAAGAAGAATCAATGAAATAATTCAAGGGATAAAAATGCAAATCAAAATAAAAGTACCAGCAATGAGCACTGAGACAACTCAAAGACATTCAGTTAGCACAGTTGAATAAAAATCTGTACAACTTTCAATAAATTTGTTGAGAACCTACTGTGTGCAGGAACTCTTCTAAATTTAGGTGAAATAAGAGTCAACAAAGACTGTGTTCTGTCATTCTGGAGACATTCTGTCAGATGCAAGAGGTGTGAAAAACCCAGAATGTTAGATAATGAGAGTACTTTGAAGAATTAGAAGTTGGTCAGGAAATAAGATAGAGTAGCAATTTTAGATAAGTGAGCTCAAAAAGGCTTTTGTAAGGATTAGGGACCTGACTGAAATAAGGGAATGAGGCTTTACAAAGTCTTAAAGAACAGATACTAGGGGGTAAAGAAGTACACACCATGTTAGAACAGCAAAGATACAACTGTGAGAGAAAAGCCATGATAGGAAAAGGCATAGATATTTGTAGAGGGCAATTTAGTCAAAGAAGGACTTTGAATTTTATTTTATGGCAGCTGGAAAACCAATGGAGGATTTTAAGGTGGGGATTAATATGACCTAACTCAGCTTTGGAAAGGATCACTTTGCAGTTATATAGGGACTAGAGTCCGTAAGGACTAGATTATAAGGTTCCATGGAGACCAATAAGGCTAGTGCAGTAATTGTCTCTATGATTTCATATTACTATAGTAGAATGAAGTGTCTTACAGGGAAGGGGGAATACAGGAATTTAACATTTATTATGGTGCCTAAAAGAAATTAAATTTACTGTACTTTGATAATTAGAGAAATACATGTTTAATTAGGCATTTGATAAGCTTAAAGGCAATTACTAGTAGAATTTAACATAGATTGCTCAAATTCCAAGTAACTACTGAAGACAAAAGTAGAAAAATATGAATCATTCAGAACATGAGCTAATTGCTAAATTGGTGAAGTCGGCCATTGCAGGCTAATTATGACAAGGACTAAGTTTAGAGACTACGAAACTGGACAATACCCCTGCCCTTCAAATCAGTAGAAATTCTTCACCTTCACACATTATATTTCCAGATCCAGATAGTTTAACAAGAGAAGATGAAATTCTGAACTTTTAATGAGAAATTTCCAAACATGTAACTACCATATAAATCTTTACGCTTCCCCATAAGCGTAAAGATAAATAAATAGACAAATAAATATAATTTTTTTATGAATAGATTTGACTTTTTGACTGAAAATGGCCAAATCAGTTAGTTCTAGGTAGTAGAACACACTAGGGATATCAAGGAAACACAAAAATCAGAATGCAGACAATGAAGTTTCAGAATTCATGTAGAAGGCTAGGATATGGCAACACGGATGGAGCAAAGGGGCACAAACATCAAAGCACCCTTTCCTCCTTGAGCACTTCTTTTACACTTCTTTTTCTTTTCTTCTTATTTTGCCCTAAGAAATGTTAATCTTTCACATTTGACAATTATTCTGATCAATTCATTGAACGGGATAAAAACAACCTGGGAAACACTACTGGTCCTTAATCCACCTGGTAACAGAATTAACCTCTAACTCTTACACTTATTATACCGTTACTAGGCATGGTCTGCCAGAGCAACAAAAACAACAGGAGATATGTATATTTCTTATTACATACATTATAATAAATCACTTTTTAGAACAATAAATCCTTTATAATTTAAGAGACTTCCTATAATGAATTGACTCACATAATTATGGTGGCTAAGTACCATTGTTTGTCATTTCCAAGCTGGAAACAAGAAAGCCATAGGTTTAGTTCCAAGGCCTGAGACCTGGAAATCAGTGGTGTGGATTCTAATGCAGTCTGAAGGCCTAAGAACCAGCATTTCAAAAGCAATAGAAAATTTATGTTTCAGTGCAAATAGGCTGAGATGAATTCAACCTTCCTCAGCCCTTATTTACTCATATTTGTTTTATTTTTGTTTGCTTTACAATTCACATGCTAATCTCTTCTGGAAACATTCTCATAGACACATTCATAAATAATGTTTTATCAGATATATCTGGACATCCTATGGTTCAGTCTAATGGACACAAAAAATTAACTATCACAATAAACTTCTACTTAACATATATAAAGGTTATATTTTTCTAATTATTTTAAAGAGAACTTATAGACAGTTATATTTTGACCAATTTGTTTCTGTTGTAAAACTTATTTACATCCCACTTATTTATAAGATTAGGCAATGCCATGAGATTCATCAAAACCAAGGCCAAAATAGTAAAAAATAAATAAATAAATAAATAAATAAATAAATAAATAAATTAAATTTAATTTAATGCTCACATGGCCTTGGAATCCTATTGTAAGATATATATTTTTGCAAAGTTATTGAATATCAACAGTAATGGTTCATTTATCAATGTTCTATTGGATAAGATGAGCCTGTACATCAGCTATTACAGAACTCAGAGAAAAAGAACCTAAAATATAACCAATTAGCACCAGGAAAATAAAATAATAGGCAAATAGTCCTGTGAACTAAGGCCACTGGCAAGGCAAGTTTTCCTAGTGTCCTTTGGAATGCCTTTTGAGCACTGAGAAGAAATTTGAAGTTAATCCAAATTATTAAGATTAATAATAAGTGTATTAAAGCTATGAATTAGAAGTCTTTTTTCCTCCTATAGTTAAGGCTGTAATAGGTTGAATAATACCTTTATAAATAAACCTATATCCTAATTTCTAGAGTCTGTGAATATGTTATATTTCACATCAGGAAGGGCATTGCAGATGTGATTCAATTAACTGCCAAAAATGCAAAGACTATATCTTAGACCATCTGATGGGTCCAATGTAATAACAAAGCCCTTATAAGAAAGAGGCAAGAGGACCAGAGTCAGATAAAAAAGAGGGGTAATGAAGAAATAAAGGTTGGAATAAGAGAGAGATTTGAAGATTCTGTTCTGTTTGCTGGGAAAATGATACACACTTGGAACCAAGAAATGCAGGCAGCCTGCAGAAGCTGGACAGCTCAAGGAAATGTGTTGTCTCTTAGAACCCAATGGAAGGAAGCTATGCCAACATTTGGATTTCAGCCTCTAAGACCCATTTCAGAATTCCAGCCACCAGAAATGTAAAGATTTGCATTTACTTACCTCCTAAATTTGTGGTGATTTGTTATGCTGAAAGTAGAAAACGGATACAAAAATGAGTCTTAAAATCTTAATAATCAGCCGGTGATATCGCTCAGTGGCATGGGCGCCTGCTGGCGTGCGAGGTCCTAAGGTCGACCCCTGATACCCACACACAAAAAAAATCTTAATAATCTGGCAAATTTCAAGTGTCACTTTTAAGAGGACATTGGATTAATACAAAGAAAACTTTAAAATTACCCATTTACTACTATATTGATCCTGCTACTTAACTTCTTGGTACTATACTGACTCCTTTTCAAATTCCTTCTATCTGGCAGATTCAGAATGTTCAGCTATAGTTACGTGATGTTGTTCAGTTGGATTCAGGTACATTTTGTGTCTATTTCTGACTCTAAGGTCATTGATCATAAGGTCTTAGAAACAATGTTGGAAAGGTCTCTACTAATATAGTATGCATATTTTTAATATTTTAGCATGTCCTTTTAAAATTTTGGCTTCAATATCCAAATACCTTTCATGATTTGGCATAAAGCTCTTTAAATAGAGCACTTGAATGAGCAGTTGTAAGGTATAATGAAAATCACTGAAAAGTAGGACAGAACACAGCCAAAGAGAATGTCAAGGTAGACAAATGTTAAGAACTATACTTGCAACTTCTTTGTACTGATGAAGTATGAAGCTAAACAGAGTATCAATTTTTCATTACTCTGTTGAGGGTTTAAGGTAATACTGGATGCTATAGAATGAATGTTTGTATCCTTCAAATTCATACCTTAAAGCCTAATCCCCAGGATGGTATTTGCAGGTGGGGTCTTGAAGAGGAGGTAATGAGGGTGGAGCCCTCATAAACATGATTAGCGCCCTTACAAAAATAAGAGAATGCCTTCACTCCTTCTGCCAGATGAGGATACAGTCCATACACTTGTCTATATACCAGTCTATAAAGACTATACTTCAGGAAACAGCCCCTACCAGACCAAATCTGCTGGTGCTTTTTCATGAGCTTCCCCCAGAAATGTAAGAAATAACTTTCTGATTTTTATAGCAACTCAGTTTATGCCATTTGTTATAGCAGCACAAATGGACTAAGGCAGAACCACCGATGACATCAGTTTTCCATTCCAGTGGGATTGGTCTTGGAAGGAAATAGGCACATCAGTTATCCCAAAACTGCTCTGAAATCCAAATTCCAGTCCTCAGTACTGGCCTGAAAAATTAAAATAAGGATTCTAAAAGATGTGAGCAAGAGGAAGATCACATGCCTATAGAAAAACTAACATATAAAACCAATAAAAATTCAATTATACACTGAATGAGTATGAGCAACACAGGTTGAGCTACCGCCAATTTATAAGAACAAAAGTTCTTAGCCACTCCGCCTATCTGAACCCTAAACTATCATTAAAGTAGCCATACATAAAGGTATTTTTTAAAAAGTTAAATCAATCCTGTTATTAAACTTTCTAGAATTTTTCTGTTGTTTTTATTATACTTGTTTCTCACTAAAAAGCCAAATTTTTTTGTTTTATTTTGTTTTGTTTTGTTTTGATTTAGAACATTTTCCATGAATGTGTTTGGAAATCTAATGTAGATACAGTATTTTGAGACTATTATTAGAATATGCACTAAAATATAGCTAAAAACAGCATACCTTATTTCAAAAATTTCAGATCAGTATGTATTCAGATAAATTAGATTTACTAGAAGTTATCTTTACAAAATAAAACTGTTTACACTATTTAATGATTTTATTTGAATTTTGCTGTAATATATTTAAAAGTACCACTGCCAATTCTATCCTTATCTTTCATGTCACCATACTTATCCATATTTACCTACATGCTTATTTAAGCAAATTGAAAGAAAAAAAACAGCATATTAACACTGGATTAATCAAGTCCAAATACTAAGTAGGAAAAAGATTTTTACATTAAAAATCTTAAATCCATACAAAAGTAAAAAAAAAAATTCTTGAATCTTCATATTGCCAAAACTTACAGACAAGAAAGAAATTAAATTTTAATTGATAGTTTTCTAATTATATTCTTAGTATCAGATCAACTAAAATCTACTTATAACACATTTTATGAAGAAAGTTGAAAATGGATACACTTCAGACTTTCTATCACCTTATCCTTTCCCCCCAAAAGAGATAAGAAGTTTCTTTTCAGTTATTTATGGAACACATACAAAGATTTATCATACAGCATACTATTGAAAAAGTTCAAAAAATTTTTAAAGTGATGTTATGTGACCCTCTATCTGGTATCACCTGTAAGCAAATCTAAGAAAGGTCTGGAGATTATGACACACTCCTAAAAACTTCAGGCTCACAGATGAAATAATAACAATGCATAATAGATTGTTCAGATTTATGAAACTTAAGATGTTTACAAAAATCTGTGTTGGAAGCAAATTTACACTTAGTTGCAAAGAAATAAAATTAATGTATGCTAACTAAATTTATAAATAATGCACAAATGAGCATACTGATCTTTAAATTGTAGAGACACATGTTCTGAAAAGTTCTTATTATTTTGGTTAAAGTAATAAGAAAAAGAGATTCCTATAATTAAGACGTATGATGGACTTAGAGATGCATTTCCCAGATCAACCTTCAAGGAAAACCTCTTTGCTGTGCCGTCTGGGGCACTGTCAGTGGACAACCTTCAGCTATCCGCTCCTTCAGAGACTTCTCCTCCAACAATACATCCTTCCCCCACATGCAGTGCTGATCAAGGTGAAGCTATAAAGTCCTGGCTGTCCACGATGGGATCATCGGAAGGAACGTTTCAGTTGAGGAGTACCCTATTAGGTCAGCTGGGCTCTGAGGTCAGCATTACAGCTGGACTTCTGAGTAACCTGCTTACTGCCCCTGACTGCCAAAGGCGTCAATCCCAAAAGCACTCCTCAATAACATTCTGGAAACTAATCTCTGTCTTCCAGAAAACCCAACTTAGTTAAGAATTCATAATGTATTTTCATGAGCTTTTAAATGAGGGAGCATATTGGTTACTATTTATGGTAATAGCTATGAAAATACTGATTATCAAAAATACATACACTGCCAAATTGATTCACATACAAGTAGAAAACTAGTAAAATTATTAGTAATTACCCATTCACATCCAAAGTGTCCAGGACTGGTATTTCAGTTTATTTTATTAGCATTTTTTAAAAAAACATAATTTGTTAGAATACACTAAATAGGTTTGAAATCTATATAGTTCAGTTATGAAGCTAGCAATACATACAAATAATGAGACTATGACACAAAAATAAAAGGAAACTAGATCAGGGAATCAGAAACACAAAAGCATAATTAAGATTGGGAAGGTTACACAAATATTTGAATCTGGTCATTCATATTTTGATAGCATGTTATAAAACATGCTGGGAATAATCAGGATATGTATGCCTTACAGAAGAGCAGTAGTGAACATAATAGCAGTAGTAACAATAAATGATATTTAGTTCTATTGTTTATCATTCTTTATCTTTTCTCCTCCTCATTTCTTCAGTATTTACTCCTCTTTCTTCTATCATTCACGATATTGACTTTTTATATATAATCATTCACTTTCTTTTTTATTAACTGTTTTTATTAGTACATGTTTGCAGTTTATACAGTTTACAATCATTTTGAGTAGTGGTTACATGTACACACCACAGTTTCTTTCTTTTTTTTTTTTAAGTCCCCTTTTGCTTTTTTTATTTTAAGTCCCCTTTGCTTTCCCTCCCCTTCCCTCCCTCCTGCTCCAATTCCCCATCCCATATTTCATTTTTAGTGATATTATTAATCTTAGCTCACATTATGGCATATCATGTTTACATTAATTGAGGTTATTAGGTTCCTGTACATGGCACATCTTTATTCTACTTACTTCCCCTTCCTGTACTTTTCACCCCCATGCTTTTTCCCATGGACCACTTACTTCCCTATTGTAAGAAATCCATCTCTTGTCCCCTTCTACCTCCATCCTTTATTATTCTCTTTGTACTATGCCTCACTCAAATGTGAGATGCCATACAGTATTTGTGTGTCTGGTTTATTTCATTCAACATTATATTTTCCTACACATGTCTCAAATCTGTCATTCTTTATAGCAGAGTATTATTCCATTATGCATAGATACCACCTTTTTTATCCAATCAGCTGTTGATGGGTGTACAGGCTGTTTCCAGGATTCAGCTATTGCATTGGTATACGTGCATCACTGTAGTATGATGTCTTAAGCTCCTCGGGGAAAGATATTTAGGAGGGGGATCACTGAGTCATATGGAATTTCTAATTTTAGTTCTTTGAGAAATCTCCATACTGGTATCCATAATTGTTGTACTAGTTTACATTCCCGCCAACAATGAAGGAGTTTTCCTTTTCGACCTCAGCCTTGCTGGCATTTTTTATTGTTCGATTTCTTAATTATTGCCTTTCTTTCTGGAGTAAAATGGAATCTTAGTGTTATTTTAATTTGCATTTCTCTAATGGTCAGAGATGTTTAGCTTCCATATATTTGTGGACCATTTGTATTTCTTCCTCTGTGAAGTGTCTGCTCATTTCTCTTGCCCATTTCTTTACTGGATCTTTGATTTTAGGTGGTTTAATATTTTCCAGTTGTTTGTATGTTCTAGATATTAGTCCTCCATCTGAGGAGTAGCTGGCAAAATTTTTCCCATTCTGTAAGTTCTCTTTATCCATTGATTGATTCTTTTTCTGTACAGAAGCTTTTTAGTCTGATACAATCCTATTTGTTGATTCTTGCTATTTCTTGTGCAGTTGAGGTTCTGTTTAGAAAATCCTCTCGTACACCTAAGTCTTCAAGTATTTTACCTATTTTATCTTCTAGTTGGTTTAATGTTTGTGTTTTAATGTTTAGATCTTTGATCCATTTTTATTTTAATTTAGTATATGGTGAGAGATAAGGGTCCAGTTTCAATCTTTTGTCCACAATTAACCAGTTTTCTGAGCACCACTTGTTGAATAGGCTATCTTTCCTCCAAAATATGCTTTTGGCACCTTTGTCAAAGAATAAACAGCTGAATGCATCTGGGGAAGTTTCTGTACCCTCAGTTCTGTTCCACTGACCTATATATCTGTTTTTGTCCCCTTCTATCTCCATCCTTTATTATTCTCTTTGTACTATGTCTCACTCAAATGTGAGATGCCATGTGGTATTTGTGTGTCTGGTTTATTTCACTCAACATTATATTTTCCTACACATGTCTCAAATCTGTAATTCTTTATAGCAGAGTAGTATTCCATTATATATAGATACCACCTTTTTTATCCAATCACCTGTTGATGGCTGTACAGGCTGTTTCCAGGATTCATCTATTACACTGGTATCACTATTGCTTGGTAGTATACCTTGAAATCAGAGATTTTTTTTTTATCACTATTGCTTTGTAGTATACATTGAAATCAGAGATTACTATGCCTCCTGCTTTGCTCTTTTTGCCTATACATGCTTTTGCTATTCTGGGCCTCTTTGGGCTCCATATAAATTTTAGGATTGTTTTTTCTAGATCTGTAAAGTATGCTGTTGGTACTTTGGGAGTGTATTGAATCTGTATAATAGTTTTGGGAGTGTGGCCATTTTGACAGTATTGATTCCGCCTACTCAGGAGCAGTGGACATCCTTCCATTTTCTGATGTACTCTTCAGTCTCCTTTTTCAGAGTACTGTAGTTTTTCTTTGTAGCATTCTTTTACTTCCTTAGTTAATTCCTAGTTATTTCATTTTTCCTAAAGCTACTGTGAATGGTATTGTTTTCATAATTTGCTTCTAATTCTATTCATTGTTGGTGTACACAAATGCTAATAATTTTTGTGCACTGATCTTGTATCCTGCTACATTGCTGAGCTTTGTTATTAATTCTTAGTTTTTTGGTGGAGTTCTTTGGTCTTCTATGTAAGTATCATGTTATCTGCAAATAATAACTTGAATGCTTCCTTTATTACATGTATCTTTATTTCTTTCTCTTGACTGACTGCTCTGGCTAATGTTTAAGAACTACATTGAATAGAAGAGGTAATAGTGGACATCCTTATCTTGTTCCTAATTTTAGGGAGCTGAGACAAGGAAGCCAGTATCACCCTGACCCCCCAAACCAGATAAAGGTCGAACCAGAAAAAAATAACTATAGGCCAATCTCCTTATAAACACGGATATAAAAATCCTTAAAAAGATACTAGCAAATAGAATGCAGTACATTATGAAAAAGATTATACTCATGGTCAAGTAGGTTTCATCCCAGAGATGCAAGGATTGTTCCACATACGTAAGTCAATGAATGTAATACATCATGTAAAAAGAAGCAAGGTCAAAAACTATATGATCATATCAATAGATACAGAAAAGTCTTTCAACAAAATCCAACACCCCTACATGATAAAAACTCTGAAGAAAATAGGTATACAAGGCCATACATTAATATGATGAAAGGTATATATGATAAACCAATAGCCAGCATGATACTAAATGGGGAAAAACAGAAAGCTACCTGAAACTAGACATCTATTAAATCAGAGCCAATGAAAGAAAAAATACACAAAAATAACATAATAAATACAAGAAACCATAAAAGAACAAAACATAACCCCACATTACTAAATAAATCAAGAAACATACCAAAACTTAACACTATAAAATGTCCAATGTGAACACAGATTAAATATTCCAATGAGACAATACATATGTGATTCTCAGTAGCTTCTTTGCCAGACAGTGCTAACATTCCAATAACTCCTCTGATCCCTCTGCCACAATAGTGAAGCTAACTCAGACTCAGGACTTCTTTGTGTCAGGTTGCAGGCATTCTTACAGAGTCTCTTCCAATCCGAGCTCTTGTGTTAGTAACTCTTGCTGTCCCCCTCCCTGAGTTTGATGATGGATCTGGCAGACAGGTTCACTGGCATGAAACTGTCAGGATTATTACTATGCAATCAAATCTGCTACAGCAACAACAGGCTAATCCGTTGCAGTGGTAACAGGGCTAGTTGAGAAATAACATACCACAAGACTCCGTTTTGGGTCTCCCTTTAGCCTAGACAAGAAATCCATGGTGATAGTGTAAGCATCATAACAACATGTCTTGATAAGCAGTTAATGTGCACTGAATGGTATATCCACAGTTAATGTGCACTAAATGAGATGGTTGTGTCTCCTCTGATGGTGAAAAACAGCATTCAACAATAACTTTATGTAATCAATTATCTACTGCTCAGGCAATGCCAGAGGGAGGAACAAAGAAAAAAATTTTCTCTTCCCTTTCCTCCCTTTCTAATGTTCTCTCCTCTGTGGTATTGGAAGGCAGAAATAGGAGAACAAAGGATCCTAATGATGGTAAGGGTATATTATATATTTAGAAGGAGATAACAGAAAAAACTGGGTACAAAATTGGTAATGAGAAATGGGGATCGAAAACAATTCTATGACTGATATAAATATTAGAGGAAAAAGGGAGACAAATGAAAAGGTGGAAAGGAAAGAAAAGAAAAATTGAGAACAAGTAAGACACAGGAGAAAGAAGTCAGGCAAAGAGATATGGATAAAAGGAGGAGGGATATAAAAGGACAAGGAAGAATTCCCTTACCCTCTATTAACTATATTGGGGGAAAAAAAGGCAAGACAAAGAGAAGCACATGTACATAGGAAAGAATAAAAAAAATTAAGTAAAATAAAAATGAAAAATGAAAAAAATAATACAATCAAACAAAGAATTATAAAAGTGCAAGGGATATAGCTCAGTGTCACAGTGCCTGCCAGGCATGCACAAGGTCCTAGCTCTATTTCCAATTAAAAAAAAAAAAAAAGAAAAGGGAATAATGAAAGAAATTTTTCTATCGTTTTGGATGTGTGGCTCTTTTTCTCAGCCTAGGGTTAAGGAGCAGAGCTCAACCCAGTACGTGTCTCTGTTCATGCTGGAAGTCTAAGGTGGCAGTCCCATCCCAGAACTGTGCTTGGTGTACAGATCTGCTCACAGTGAGAACATGGCACCACTGTGGGCTTCTAAGCCTGAGCAACTCAGGCTGAACCTGGTCTCTGACCACAGGAAGTGTATCTGTGTTCATTAGCCCCTTCCTCTCTTTCCCTCATCCACTCCGGGTACTTGGCAGTGTGAAGCAGCTATGAGGCTGCTCTGAGGCATGGGTTCAATCACTCAGCCCTTACCTACTTTGATGTTCCATCAGAGGGTTTAGATGCAGGCACTTGTACCAAGGTTATTCACCAACTACTGACCATGGAAGGCTGTTCCAGAAACATTGTCCATCACTCTCCCCACTGTTTCCAATTGCAGATGGTTCTCTCAGTCTTGAGAACAAAAAAGTTGTTAGTTTTACTTTGCCTCCCAGCTGGCAGCTAGCCAGTTGCTGTCAGTGGCCCTCCACAGTATCTCCTCCACGGTGTGATCTATTTCTTCTGTATCACCTTGTCCTATTTTCTTCTTCTCTGTCAGTTCCCTCATGGTTCTCAAATAGCTTCCATTTCCTTAGATTCCTCTCCGAGCTATTGTTTTCCAGACTTTAGACACTTTGTCCTGGAGAAGCTGAGTTGTTGGCACTCACTGCTCCACCATTTTGGGCCTTGTCTCTGGCAAAGTTGTTTAGTAGATCTTCCCCCAATCTACAATTGTCTAATTGTTTCTTCTTGATTATATATGCATTCAATATTTTATCAAAATATTTTGAATAGATATTATTGACTTCATTGTGCCATAGTAAAAAGATGTAAGTTGTTATAATTTCCTGTTGGTGATGATATATTTGAAAAGTTGGTTAACATTAAGTCCATCAAATTTATCCCATATGAAAGAAGACTTTTCCATAGTTAACAAGAAATCTTTAGAGAATACTTTGATTCTGTATGAATGTCCTGCTTCCAATAATAGCTTTAACTCAATGAATTTAGTATTCATTACTAACCTTTGTTTGAATGAAGTATAACAATTATGTTGCAAATAATGATTTTAATCACCCCCCTTCCTCACTTATTATCTGGTGTTGATAAATTTTCTTTCTTCTTCTCTTTTTTTATCAGCACAATAGATCCAGTAATATTTGTTCCGTATGTTTTAGTTCATTGCTGTAATTATAATTCTTGATGCCCAAATTATCCCACATTTGGTCAGTACAAGTCTCTTCAGGCAGACTCTTCTGTTGTTTTGACATGTTACTATCAGTTTTTGAAACTTTCAGGTTTCAAGTTCTCCTTTTCAATCTGGTCCTAATATTTGAATAACAAATTTCCTATCACTAAATTTGTTCTTCAACCAAATATATTAAAATATCGGGACACAATTTAGAATAAGGATTACATTCAGACAAACCTTAGATGCTAATTGTATAATATAAAAATGCTGCACATTCGTGGGTTAAATAACCTATCCTCTCAGTATTCTCATCTCTACAGTAAGAGTAAATACTATACTTACTTCAGTGGGTTGTTTGGAAGATTACATCAGACAGTATAGGAAGAGCATTAGCAAAGTACATGGTATTAAATACTTTGCAAATTTTAGCTACTCTAGAATTATATAAACTGGGAATATAGCTTGGTGGCACAAGCACCTGCCTGGCAAGCATGAGGTCCTGAGTTCGATTACCGGTACCAAAAAAAAAAAAATTACATAATACAATAAACAATGGGGAGGTCAGTGGAAAATTGCAACTCTAGAAATGTTCTTCATTATCCTCTTTATGAGTTAAAGTCACATATCTTTATAACAGACTTGCAGAGTCATTCTGTCTGAAAGAATATTTTTCTTCTTCACTGAAAAAGATGTTTGCAATACTCGAGCCTCATACTGAGCTTTTGAATTTGACTATGCAATTTTCTTTTGTGTATTCCACACTATTTCACTAAAATATGTATTTAATTGACGCATGGCTTTATCTATTTTTATCATTTGATGAAGCCATGTCTTCACAAGAAAACTGGGTCAGTTGAAGTAACAATAGCCTTGCTCATATTTTAAAGATTTACAGAGTGTGGTCCAATACTTAAAGGGATCTCCAGTAAATTAAATGGAAAATATATTTTTAAAAAGTCCACTGACAGGGCCAGTGAGATAGCTCAGCGGCATAAGCACCTGCCTGGCAAGCACGAGGTCCTGAGCTCGACTCCCGGTACCCACACAAAAAGGAAAAAAGGGCCGGTGATATCGCTCAGCGGCCCAAGTGCCTGCTTGCAAGCGCAAGGTCCCGAGTTCAACCCCCAGTACCCACATAAAAAAAAAAAAGTCTACTGACAGTATTGCCTTACTTTACCTCATCTCCCAGTAACCACTTTAATTAAAAGCTCCAGAAAGAATGATAGGTCAATACAAAAGAAAGAAAGAAAGAAAGAAAGAGAGAAAGAAAGAAAGAAAGAAAGAAAGAAAGAAAGAAAGAAAGACAGACAGAAAGAAAGAAAGAGAGAAAGAAAAAAGAAAGAAAGAAAGAAAGAAAGAAAGAAAGAAAGAGAAAGAAAGAAAGAAAGAAAGAAAGAAAGAAAGAAAGAAAGAAAGAAAGGAAAGAAAGAAAGAAGAAGAAAGAAAGATTAAAGAAAAAATATCAATGGATTCTTTTACATAGAAGCTAATTTAGCCCTTTCAAACTTTGGGATATAAGAGAATAATCGTTTTCACTGCCTTCTATTATGTCCTATGACATATTTTGAATTATAATATTCAATACTAATTATAACATTTTGAATGATTCGGATCAAGTTGTTAAGTGCATAGGCAGATATAATATTCTGTTGCAAACACATAGCAATAGAAACAAAATGCAAAGAGGGAAATCCAATGAAAGATGGATCTGAAATAGAAATACAAATGGTGACCTGGGAGAAAATCATATATCCAAGGTACTTCAAGACCAGAAATAGGCATATATTTTTTGATAATTATGTGGTAATGAAGATTATTCATACAAAGTGAAAGACGGCCAAAATTCACTTGAGGCAAAAGTTACTATGAAATTCTTTAGTCACATAAGGAAGTTTAAGCAACGAAGAAGCTGCTGATACATTCATTGCCTTTAGCTAAATTTGCAGAGGTATCTTTGCATCTAACGTTCTGAAAAAACAAAAAACTAAATTAATGACTCAGGAATTTAATCAACTATCCACTATTTATATGACAATATCTTGGATTTCTTCATAGTATAATAAAGTAGGAGACATAACTTACATGCTAAAATAAGAAATGCATGAGATTGGGTAATCAACTATTAACAAAAAATTGGGATTTTTCTTCTCATTAATATTATATCACATTTTATTGTGGGAAATACACGAGATAAATATACAGTTTTCCCTATTTTATGTGTACCATTCTATGCCTTTTAAGTACATTTACAGTGGTATACAGCTATTACCACCATCTCTATCCAGAATGCTTTACATCTGAAAAAACTGGGCCAGTGAGATGGCTCAGCGGCATAAGTGCCTGCCTGGCAAGCGCGAGGTCCTGAGTTCGACTTCCAGTACCCACATAAAAAAAAAGAAAAAACTAAAGTTCTATGCCTATTCACAGTAATCCCTCGTTCCCTTTCCCTTTACCCTTGGGACCATCACTCTATTTATATTTATGAATTTAACTGTTATAGATACTTCATATAAATAGAATCAAACTAGCTTTAAAAATTGATACATTTGATTAAATTTTTTAAAAAATCCTCTGTTGAAATAGTCTATAAATGTTTCGCTGTAGATGTCAAAGCTTAATAACTAAGTCAACCATACAACTCAGTTTAGCCAGGATAGGCCTAGTTTTCTCCTATTATCTGGATATTATTATTAAGAATATACCCTTCCAATATTAAGAATGTTTTAGGATAAATGATTAATTACATAGTCACTAAAACTTTCAAAATTTTAAGTACAAAATTTATGAAGAGCACAATGTATAAAAAAAAGACTATAGGACAATGATTAAAGGCTATTGAATGAAGAATCCACTGAATAGAAATCTTGTTCAGCTAATCAGTGATGAAAATAATGCTTCACCTCACTAGAAATTAGGAAACATAAATACAGCTTCTGATACATACCATTCCACATTATTCAAATTGTTAAAAATATAAAAAGTCTGACAAAACCAGTAGTGATGGGGATCTGAAAAAACAAAAGTTCGATATTAGTTTTATTTGTATATGTAAGAATAACCACTTTGAAGAACAATTTGTTGTTTCTAAGGAAGTTAAATATGTATAACCTTTGGGGTTGCAATTCCATTTTGGGTATATGTTTTATACACTTTTGAACATGATCACAAGGATAGGTGTACAAAAAGAAAATAACCACAATAATGTATAACAGGAATTTTTGGAGATGCCTAAATATTTAGAAGGAATGCATTTTAATTATATTATTAAATACTATGTAGCAATTACAATTACTTAAGAGTAGCTATAAATTAAATTTAACAGATAAATATCCCATCAACATAAACATGATAAGAATAAAAGCAAGTTATCACTAAAGCTTAAATTACAACATTACACACATAAAGTTTGAAATTGTGGGGCCGGTGAGATGGCTCAGCGGCATAAGCGCCTGCCTTGCAAGCGCGAGGGCCCGAGTTCGACTCCCGGATCCCACATACGAAAAAGGGGCCGGTGATATCGCTCAGAGGCACGGGCGCCTGCTGGTGCGCGAGGTCCTGAGGTCGACCCCCGGTACCCACAAAAAAAAAAAAAAAAAAGTTTGAAATTGTAAAAAATAATATAGTAATATTGTATATGGATACCTTCAAATATTGTTATATATACAAATCCTTGGAAACGTCAAACGCCCAATTCAGGATAATACATAATATAAGGATATGATGAGAAGAAAATGGTATGCACACAGGGATTTTTTAAAACTTCATTTGCATCTGTAAAATTTTAAATTTAAAAAATTATAATGTACAAATATTTCTAAATGTTTAGGACCTGACAGAATTGAATGTTGAGCCTTCAGTCACTTAAATTGTTTTCTGTCATTTTCTGCACTAAGGGAATTTCAAATTCTAAGTTTTAAGATTAAAGGAATCATAAAGGCATACCTTCATACTTAACATAAATCTCATGATTCTTGTGCAGATAATACTGGTTTGTAGAAAATATGGAAATATAATTTAGGAATTGTTTACTACATCAGTAAGAAATTTCCTGATATAAGAGAAATTGACACAGGTCCACAATCCTGAAAGGGCTTCCAAATCCTGACAGAATTTTCCAAACATTTATTAGACACGATTTATGGACAGATACTGTTTTATATGTTGAAGAGAGAGCAGGAAAAAAGTAAAAAACTATCCTAGTGGAGATTAGTTGTAGTGGGGAAAGGCAGGTAATAAAACAGGTACAGTGGAAGTTGGCCACAAAATGACACTTGCTGTGGAGAAAAGTGAAGTAGAGTAAGAATTTCCAGAATAAGAAGTTGCAATTTTAAATAAGAATAAGGTGCTGTCAGAGTAGAGACCTGAAAGAGGTAAGAGAACATGGCATGGACACATCTGTGGAGACCATGCTCCTGACAGAAGGAGCAGCAAATGTTTCACAAAACCTCACGGATGCCCATGTGCTGAAAGCAGGGCTGGTAAGGGGAAAAGCCAGAAGATGAGGGCAGGGCCAGTGACATGGCTTAGCGGCATAAGTGCCTGCCTGGTAAGCGTGAGGTCTTGAGTTCAACTCCCAGAACCCACATAAAGGAAAAAAAGGGCTGGTGATATCGCTCAGTGGCACAAGCTCTTGCTGGCAAGCATGAGGTCCTGAGGTTGACTCCTGGTACCCATATAAAAAAAACAAAAAAATTAGAAGATAAAGGCAGGTCCTGTGTGGAGCCTTACAGGCTGTGTAAGAACAGCCTTTTACTCTGAGTTCAGATGGGAATTTCTTTGAGAATTTTGAGATATATGACAATTTTAAGAGCTTACTGTGGCTGTTGACAAACTGCAGCCAAGAAATAATGGGAGCAGGAAGACAAGTTAGGAAGCTATTGTCAAAATCCAGTGAAAGATAATGGTGCTGTATGGTCCTGGTAAGAGCCTTTTAAAATCATGCGAGCTTTAGTCCTGTGTTAGTTTTTGAACCCATATGTAGAATATGAAGTTAGAAGTAGCCACAGGAGTAAGAAACACACTAGGCTGACACTAGTATGATAAATGTGGTATGTATAAGTACACAAGTGTGTATACTAATCGTTTGGTTATAGAAAGGCTAAAGAACAGGGAACAATTCTCTTTCTTAACCCAAAGCATTTGCAGAGTTCTGGAAAGCTTCATAGATGTACCATGGAATTTGAAAAAAATATGATATGCCAAGTTAATGATTGCTTTTTCCCATGAACAATCTTTTTTTATTTTATTTTTTCCCTTTTCTTGGACAGATTCATTTGTTTCTGACAAGATATTCAGCTCTGTTTGTGGGCTTTTATAAGATGGGTCATGTTACTGGGAAAAAGTCCTTGGGTGTCTATAAAATGAAGAATATAATCATTTCTTGGCTAAATGTTCATCGTACTGACCAACTAGTCTCACACCTTCTGAAAATGCCTAAGGAAAATTTTGAAAGTGTTTGGAAGTTGCTGTTTTTGAGCCAAATATCAAGTCAGTTTTTGCTTGGTTTCAGTACTTTTTGTTCTGCATTTTGTGGCAATAAAGAATAGTAATACCTACAAATTGAGGTGGCTCCTCTGAGTCCAGAAAATGTCCATTTATATGAAGTCTAAATTAATTGGTTGCTGACTTAGACAAAAAAAAATTCTCAACTTCAATTCCCAATTATGGTAACTGTAGTAAATCTATGCTACATAAATTATTATAAATTACACTATTAATCTATTTGATTTATACCACTCACTATTTAGCTATGAAACCACTTCTAAGTGAATGATTTATTTGAATAATTACTCAGGTTTGTTTATTCTCCAAGTCTTTACAAAATTTATGTTCCAATAACTAAGGGAAATCTTAAATATGACATTTTAAGAAGAATTCAAATATCTGAGATTTCAACAAATGGCTATCATATCCAGATGATGCTCTATTGTTTCCAGTAGATGTCTGTGGAGCTGCCAGTACTCAAGTTTCCCACACAGCAGGCTGGTGAATGGCAAGACTCCCACGTGTTATACACCTCATGCAGCCTGGTGCCTACATGTTTGTCTTAGTTACTTTTCTTGTTGCTGAGACAAAATACCCAATGCCCAAAGTTAAGTGAGGAAAAGTTTACTTAGCTCACAGTTTGTAGAGGTTTCAGTTCATAGTTGGCTGGCTCCAAGGCAAGGTCGCATGGCAGAGGGGCATTGCAGAGGAGAAACAGTTCATAGCAGTCAGAAGACAGCAAAAGTAAGCGACTAACAAGAAATGACAATATATATTCTATGTAGGCTACCGGCCCTAGGGTGGGTGCCAAACTGATCAGGGGACTAATTTAGTAATCACACACCCTTAATCCTAGCACCTTTCATCCTAGCCCTGCACCATGAATCAATCACACACTCTAGATCCAGCCACCTCTGAAAACTCCACCCATAACCTCATGAGGCTTTGTGAGGACGTCTAAACACAAGCCATAACAATGTTGTTCAAGGCCGACAAAGAAAAAATGTTAGCCCTGGGATACACTTCTAATTAAAGTATTAAATACTATACAAAATGATATATTTAACTGCTTGCATTATTTTTATTCTCACATAAATATTCTAAGATTAAAATGCAAAATTTATATGCCCAAGATTTAAGAATGATCAATATTTATTAGACATAAATAAATTTTTATAAGAACATTTAGTCAGCCAATTCGAATCTCAGGAAAATAGTTTACTATATCTAAACTGCAAGTTTCTACACTATTTTATTATTTTTCATTTGTTATTATTGAAATTATATACAAATTAGGTTTGAAATTTCATATTTATACTTTTAATTGATATAGTTCATTTTTCATCTTATTTAATGTTTATGATTTATTATTTGTACTGTTATTTTCTATTTTTCTTCTTACACTGCAGACTTGATTAACTTTTTAAGGATTTTTTTGTTTTTTTATTAACAGGCATTAATTGTACATATTAATGGAATATGGTATGATATTTCAACATAACCACTATAGTTTATATTTACTTTTGAAATAAAGTTTTATTACTTGCATTTAGTAATGCAAATATTAAAAAATGTTAAAATTATCTAACAAATCATGCATTTTCAGGCTCAATCATTTACACAATCATGTCATAACATCCTCAAGTTTCCATCACCAAGAGAAGAATCACTCAACATAACACGTAAGTAATTTTTACCCCAGTGTTTATTTGGTGTCTGGGCACTTATTACAATATGTTACAGTTTCAAATTATTCCTAGGCTCTCTGGTTTATCCTTTTCCCATATTTTTAATTTCTGACTGGTCCGTTTTTCATTCCTCCTTTCCTCTTCTCTCACTGTTCCCTTATAGCTCCATAACACATTTTTTTTTTGAATTCCATTTAACTATAAAAATTTTCCACTAAATTCTCAATTCCTTCATAGAATCTTACTCTTTTTCAAGAATAATGCAGATAAGGGAGAACTAATTCTCTTACTACAAATTACTATTTAAAATTGTGTTTCTAAAGCCAGGCATTGTGGCACATACATGTAATCCCAGCACTCGGGAGGCTGAGAGAATTGCCATGATTTTGAGGACAGCCTGGGCTATAAAGAGAGTTTAAGGCCAGCCTGAACTATATAGCAAGACCCTATCTCAAAAAATAAATTAACTAATAAAATAAAATTATATTTCTAGTTCCCCCAGAACATAAAAATAAGGTGTCTTTTGCCTCAAACTATACAATGAAATCTCAGCAAGTAATCTTTGTTACCATTTTCTGTATTTTTGTTATCAACTCCTTATATTAATTGATGGATTTGCACTTGACTTCTCTACACTAAGTTGGATAATCTAGATGTCCATATTCTATTAAATGATAATAACAAAATTAACAATAATAGAATAATAGTAATAACCTTCATATCATTCTTTTTACAACACTTTATATAGCTTTTATTTTAATGTTTATTACAAGATTTTAATTGAAGACCAGGAGCTAGGTAAAATTTCCAATGTCGTGCAGCTTGAGACAGATATCATTATCTGTAATCTTTTCCTCTATTCTTTCTGACACTTACCTTCAGTTCATTTACCTCACTTCATCTCCACTTCAATATTCTATTCAAAAAAACTTGCTATCTTCTACGAGACTCGACTTCTGAAATATTGAGATTCAATAGGCCACCACCACATCTTCTTTCTCTGGGTTTCTCATATTCTCTAAGCCTTTTTTTCTGTTTTTACTGAAGCATCTTATTCCTAACCACTGAGTTATCAAGCTCATCTTTTATTTTCTTTGTTCCTCACTTATTGTAGACAATGGATTGCTTCAGCCAGTCTTTTAATGCATCGTACTATACTCATTTAACTCTTCAAATCCTTCACTTGTAGACCTTCTGAGCGTATGAATATCACTACAAAAACTGCACATCCATATATATACCAACAAAAACATTTAATGTCTTCAAAATGAGCTAGAACTGAAGCAACTTCTTCCATCTCATTTTCATTATAATCAAGTGTAAAGTTCATCATATTAAAAGCGCATTTCCCGTCATCAAATGTCTACAATTGATATTTCATAAGAGAAAATAAAACAATTCATGCAGAATGTTTTCAATTTTTCTGAAATCCCATCACTAGATTTAACCACATCCATCCTACTCTTAACTATGCTTCCCTGCTCCTGTTTAAGGCCATCACTCCTCCAAGACTACTCTCTTTATTTCATTAAATCTTTTCTCTAATTCCTTCTTTACAGTCTATAAATGTGTTCATTTAACAAACAACAGCAACAATGTGTTCTTTATTTCTGTTTGCCTTTACTATTATTGTTGTCAGCACACTCATTTTCAAATCACTAAAATTTGGTTTTAGTTCCATGAAATGAAATGGTTCTCTCCATGTTTATCAAAGGGTGCTTGCAGTCACCTTGATCTGTTTGTGATAACTGACTTTTGGAGTATCCCTTGTTTGCATTTCTCTCTGTCTGTCTGTCTGTCTCTCTCTCTCTCTCTCTCGCTAGCTTATGTAATGAGAAATACATATTCATATATTTATTCATTCAACAAATATTTACAAAGCCATTTTTACATGTTACCTCCATGCTATCTCAGAAGGTGCATTTATTTTGTCTCTATACATACAGTCCTGTCAATTTTAATCTTACTCTTCATGTAGAGCTTGCCTCCTCCATTAAGATTTCTGATTACTCCAGCCCCACACAATTTCCCAAAACTCTGAAATCTTGTAAGAGTTACAGTGTAAATTAACTCTTTGAATTATAACTACCTTAAATACATGAGTATGTCATTTTGGGTATTAAATCCTGTTAGAAACTTACAATTGGGGTGACAGTATCTTTGGGGTATTGAGTATGTATTATGTCTTCTCTCTACTATTGTTTTCATAGTGATTAGGAAGTATTAAATAAAAATGTACTAATTCCTCTTAATTTTCACATGCAATAGTGGCAGTTAAAAAATCAATAGCTAGAATCAAATGGCATAGTAGTAATCAGCAATAAAATTCAGCCTCTCTGGGACCTAGAATCCAGACACTTGGAAGATAACTTGAAAAAGAGAAATAAACAGAAGTAGATCTCCAGGCATTAGAAGATAAATGGCAGCAAAATAAGAAACTACAGAGAAGTTGGAGAAACTGATGACAATGCAGAAAAAAGAATAAAGCAGTTTGGAAGCTTACCTGGCTCCTGAGGAAGGAATTTGTTTCCACAGGCACTAAGTACACCCCCAGTGTTGGGAGCTCCAGGGAGAAACAACAGACCAGACCAGCAGCTCTGTCTTCAAGGCAGAATTTTGTAAACTGTAAAATCAGCATGAAGTTTTTACTCTGCAAGTGACTTCTTCCATATGGCAGGTCACAGGTGGAGAAAGAATCCAGTGCAGTGCCTGGCATATTGCTGGAGAGTGTTTAATCAAGTGCCATTTTGGGAAGGGGCTGATTATGAAGAGCTTCAGAACAAATAAAAACTACTCCAATTCAGAGTTTCCAGTGTTACCTTCCCACAGTGACTTGGTGAGAGACAGCCACAGGAGACAGACACAGAGACAGACATAGACTCCATGAGAAATTTCAGTTCAGGCCAGGAAGGTCACAAGGCCCAACTCTCTGTGGTGAGAAGCCAGGTCCAGCATGTATAGCTCTCAGAAGTGGATGGTTTTGAAAGTGCTAAGATTAAGTAAAGTAGCCTGCTTGACACATGCTATAATACCTACATCCAGTATAGATGAGAGGTCTGATTGCTTTCCCCATCTGTCAGTGTTAGCCAAGACATGCTTCCACTTGGACAGCTGCCATAGCCTGGGGTGAACAGACAGAGGGGCTTGGGAACAGGGAGGCATCTCACAAGCCTACAAGCCATAAAGATAGGTGGAGAAAACTATGATTCCCTAGATTCCAAAATGGTAGATCCTGGAAAGAAACCACTCACTGAAAACTACAGAAAAAAAAAATTTGGATTCATCTTTTTTTTTATTTTTCTATCTTTTTCTTCACTGGTTTTGAGGCTTTGAAGGAATTTTTCTTTTTCTTTTCCTTTCTTTTTTCTTTTTAAATTTTTTCTTTTTCCTGTTTTTTAATTTAAACAAGTTTTATTTTCAGTACATTATATTTACTCATATAAGCATTCTAAAAATGTGCAATTTTTCCTTTTTAACTTCTTATTCTTCTTTTTCCTTCTTTGTTCTATTAATTTCCTTCTACTACTTAATAGGACCCATTACATCATCTTTCTCTACTTCTAATGTTCAACTGCTTGACTTTTCAAACTTTTTCTTCTATCTTTCTCTCATTCTACCCTCTATCTTTACTAGTATAATCATAAGCTTTATTAATCTTTAGATACAGTAGTTAACACTATGTTGAATTATTTTTTATTGTTAGTGGAGGCATAGTTGTTGCATTTAGTAGATATTTACTGTATGTTAATAGTTTGTCTTAATGTTTATACTACAGTTATACATTCATTTTCTATTGTTAAGTATGTTAAATTATGGTATGTCTTATGGTATGTCAGTATCCCGTTTGTCTCTGGTGCTTTATTGTTGCTGATTTACTTGTCAGGGTATCATAGTTGCTAATATTAATAGATTTTTTCTGTATGACACTACCCAGGTACCTTTGTGTCATTAACAATACTGCAGTCCATTCCTGTAGAACTGGATGCAGGGCCAATTACACTGCATCATCTACTTCCAAATTAACAGAGATGGTCAAATCTTGGAATAGAGGCAAAAGACTATAGTTAATCATGCCCAGTATGCATCACTGAAAAGTAGACATTAACTAGACATCTTCATAATAGCAATAAAGACTTTCCATAGTAAGCATCCACAAACCTCAGTAACAAATAAAACAAAAACAACAGAAACATGGGAAGACAAAGAAATAAACTGCATCCAAAAGCTCCCAACTTCCCCAAAGTTGATTCCTGAAGTATTGAGGGGGAAGAAGTCAATAGCCACACAGCTGAATTATTTGAAAGGATAATAAGAAATAAAAATAAAAACAGAGCAATAAACTGCTTGGGGAGCTCAAAGAAGGTATAACTAAACAGATGATGGATATAATAAGCAAAATGACCAATGAATTTATCGAAGACACTAATAAAAAGCTAGCTAAGATAAACAAAATGAATCAAAACATAAATGAACAGTTTAGCAAAGAATTAGAGTTCATATTAAAGTACCAAACAGAAATCAAAGGGATTAAAAATTCTAATGAAAGTATGGGTAGCAAAAGTGACCAATAGGAGGGCAGAATATCAGAACTAGAAGACACAGATGCTGTTGGAGGTCAATTATTCAGAGACACCATAAAAACAAGAGAACATGAACAATGGATCCAATAGCTGCTGGGTAACGAAAAGTAGACTAATCTAAGAATAATTGGAATTAGTAAAAATAATCAGAAGACAGCAAAAATGGCATAAAAATGTTTACATAAATAACAGCAGAAAACTTTTCAAATATAGGGAAAGAATTATACATGCAGATAAGTGAGGTATATAGAAAACCAAATAGCCACAATCAAAAGAGAATCTATCCATAACACCTCATAGCCTGAATCCCAGAAGTTGAACGTAGGGACAGAATCTTAAAAGCTATTAGAGAAAAGCAACAAATCACTCATAAAGATTAACGCATTAGAATTTCAGTAGACGTCTCAACACAAATCTTAAAGGCCAAGAGAGTTGGAGTGAATTGTTTCAAGCCCTAAAAGAAAACATCTTCCAACTCAGACTGATATATCCTGCAAAAACAACAAATGAGATCATAACAAATTAAAAAGTTTCTGCATAGGAAAGGAAGTCACCAACAGAGTGAAGAGAGCATACAGAATGGGATTTTTTTTTCCCAGCTACTCCTCGGAGGACTAATATCTAGACTATATAAAAAATTCAAAATAATTAGACTTCCCCAAAGTAAAAGACCTAATCAAAATATAGGCACCTGAGTGAATAGACAATTCTCAAAAGAAGTACAGATGGCCAATAACCACATGAAAAAATGTTCAATATCTTTGGCCATTAGAGAAATACAAATTAAAACAACTCTGAGATTCCACTTTACTCCAAGAATGACTATCATCAAGAAATCAAAAAAATAACAAACACTGGTAATGCTGTGGGGAAAAGAAACCCTTCTACAGTGTTGGTGTGATTGTAAACTAGAACAAGCATTATGGCAATAAGTATGGATAGCCCTCAAAAAATTTAAAGTAGAAATTCCATTCAACTCACCTCTTCTCCTTCTAGGTATCTTCCCAAAAGTGTTAAAGGCATCATGTTATAGTAGTACATGTATGTCTGTGTTTATAGTGCACAACTCATAATAGTTAAATCTCAAAAGCAGCCTATATGTCCACCAACAGAGTAACGGATAAAGAAAATATGGTATTGATACACAATGAAGCACCACTCTACAATAAAGAAAAATGAACTTGAATCATTTATAGGAAAATGGGCGCACCTTGTTTCTTGTGAAGTGAAATAAATCAGACACACAAACTTAAATATGATGCAGTTTCTCTTACATGGGTAACTCAAAAATAAAGAACAAAATAAAATATAAGAATTAGGGAGATATGTCTTGTGCAAAAGGGAAGGAGACTAAGAGCTGGAGGGAGGAGGAGAAAAGGGAAAAGGGGCTTAAAAATGAATTAAGATGTGTTATGTACATGTACCATCTCCCCATGAGGAATGCAAACATGTAGCAATAAAAAGTCTTATAAAAAAAACCCTTATCTTATATCAACTTAAACATCTTTCTCTAACTTTCTATCTGTATTAACATTGCTACAGAAAAATCACTCATCTGTAGTATTTACATCTTTTCAGTATATAGTCTTTAACCTGAGATAGAAATGAGTCAACTAATTCACTCTTATATTTATTTTATATATTTATTACAAATTTAAATCTATGAAATCAATAATTTTCCTGAAAAATGAAATTTAACAGAATAATTTCCAGGAGAAAGGGAACATAAAGTGACTTGTTTCCATAAATGAAAAAAGCTCCCCTATCCCTCTAACAAGCAAAAATACCCAACAAGTTTTAAAAATTTAGAAGAGCTAATGTTTTCAATTTCAATATATTTCAATAATTTCAAAATATTCAAAAAATGAACTGAGCATAAAATTGATTCCAACACTTAACCAAAATTCCATGAACACTACAAACTAACTACATTCATAAATACTGATGTAAAATATCATAATAAAATATTAAGAAGAATCTATGTCATATTTAAAAATATGATCCAATGGGATTAATTTCAGAGATGTGAGATTGATCAATATTAATCAAGGTGATAACTCCAAAATGAAAAATCATCTGATCACCTCCATTGATGCTAATGAGGTATTTGATAAAATTGAAAAATTATCTGGGTTATATGAAATTACATATTAAATAAATTATTACTACATGAATACTTCCCTAACATCAAAACTACACATCTCTCATCCAAACCAAATATCATGTTTAATAGTAAAATACTAGAAGCACTATCATTGAAGTAAAAATAAGTAAATAAGATGTCAATATGAGCACTGTAAGTTAATGTTGTTATTTTGCTATTTTGTGCATATACATTAATAAATTTAAATTATAAATAGAAACATTTACATAAGAAATTTGCCTTTGTTGTTTATCACTTTGGGATCTTAATTCCATTTGTTACTTAGATTAACATTCCCACTTTTCTTTTAAATGTGTATTTGCTTGGTATATTTTTGTTGGTCAATAAAATTATCTTGCTTAATGTTCCCTTTTGTGTCAATACTAAACCAAATCCATAGTAGGCAGATATGGCAGCAAGAGATTTAGTTCAGTGAATAAAATTACATAAATATAAGATGGGCTAGGAAAGTAAAGGTCTGGAAAGGGGAAACTGGAGGATCAGAGAAATAATGATAATTCCTGACTATAGGAGTAGAAGTCTGAACTTGTGGGAAAATCCAAGCAGCTATGCACATGTGTCTACAAATGTATGCTTCACTAGGGAGGTTTGTGGAGAGGTTGGAGGAAACTGCCTCCTGTATTAGAACTGCTGCCTTCACATGAGTACAGCCATGCCCTGGGTTTTAGCCCAAACCACTACTGGTTGGTTGATCAGGCGTATAGGAGATACTTTGACTTATCAGGAAGATCTCTGCTGTGTACGCCACATTTGATCATCACAATGTCTCAGCACCACGGCTTTTCAAAAGATTTAGCTTTGCTTCCCCTCCGCACTCCACAGTCCTGTCTTTGACCAACTGTAACCAGGGTCCAGTAAAGTGAAAGGGACTCTATGAAGAAGTTAGTAGCAGTAATGCCAGTATAACCTGATAGTTCAGTATACATTTGTGTAATTCAGTGCTTTTATTTATTACTTTTGTAAAGTTTGAGTAATACTTTTTTCATCCAAATATTTTAGATGTAGCAATTAACAAGCATTCTTTATTCCATCTTTTTCTATTTATTTCTGATTCTGTAAGTGTTTAATATTTTTCCATGTTAGCACACATAAAATATATATTTGGTTTTTCATTTTTATCTCCACATTTCTTTTAATCTTGGTCCTAAATAAAATATACTCAAAATCCTTGATTTTTCTGCTGTTTTCCAGTTATCCTTTATGTGGCTGAGGTTCACCTATAAGCAGTTTCCTCAAGAACTTTTGGGAGCAATAACAGCTGAGTACCTGACTGTTTTAAACAATCTATCTCTTTAATTTTTACTTGAAACACAATCTAGCTGGACACATAATCACTGGCTTATACATTTTAACTAGACTATCATGTTTGTATTTATTGCTCCATTGTTTTCTGATGGTTAATACTGCTAAAGAAAATCATAAAGTCAAATTGATTTGCTTCTCTGCTTAGTGAGTTAACAGCTTGATCTACATTGGCAAAAAATTATTTTTCTTTAAGAGTCCATCTATATGTATATCTTTTTCTTTCTAAAAGATATCATCTTCTATTCCATTTATTGCATTTACTTCTATTCCATTAATAGAAGAAATCATCTTCTATTCCATTTATAGACATGGATTATACTTTACTGGATCATCATTTAACATCTTTTTTTAGCCACATGCACTACATTTATCTCAACCCTTTCTTTCATATAAATACTTTGACTTTCATGGCTTTTGATTCATGGTTATTCAATCTTGCTATCTTTAACTACTTCATTTAGGCCACAATAATGTTTGTAGTCTCATTTACTTTCTCATGAGTATATTGTAAGCTATGGTGCACCAATCTGTGTTTTCAGTTAACAGGAGTATCAACTGCTGATGGCTTAGAGTTAAATTTCTCTCTGAGTATTGCCCTGGGCCAAAGGGATCTTCCTCAACCACAGTTACATCAGGAACCGTCTATATCAAATGCTTGGTCAATGGGAGGATATACAAAACTAGGATGGGATAACAGAGAAAGAAAATACACTGGTAAATCAATATCCTAGGTATTAGAGAGTTGCAGGGGAATAATAACTATAGAGAGTGTAGAATCAGATGGGTATTAGTAGGTGCAGTGAAACATCAATGAAAGACAATACAAGGCTAAAAATGATTAATCATCAGTTGAAAGCAAAAGGGAATGAAGGGCCTGCCTGGCATAACATAGTCTCTTATTTCCTATAGTGAAAATATTAAACAGAAATAAATAAAATCCATGGATGAGGCCTAGAACTTACTAAAAAGAGTAGCAGAGTTCAAGAGAGTTGCATGGTCCAGCTCAGCTAGTCTGTTTTTCCAGAGTCTCCTGACTAGAGAGGTATAAAGTACTTAGATTTAGATTGAAGTAGGTGGGTTTATGCATTGAATACAATGAATTTCAGGGTTGCCCTGAAACATCCAACAGAAATGATCTACTCCTCCCAGTTAACGGCTAGTGTTTTTCTTGTTAAAGATGATACAGAAACCTTTATTTTGCAAAGCAGCATGAACCTGGAAAAGCATCTGTCTATACCTTCTCTTTTTTACCAGATCAATAATTTTGGTCATGTCACACAGCTATGGAAGTGTTGTGCCTGCTAACAGAGTAAGGGAACAACAAACCAAGGTATGTGACATATTGTGAAGGAGCTAAAGATGGAGAATTAAGTTGGATAAAGCATAGCTTATTGAAATGTGAGTAATCTGCAGAGATGCAAGAAAGATATCCTGGCAAGAACCTCGGGAGACTTTGCAAATACACCGATAAGAAGGCTCTTGGAAGCTTGGGAAAAATGATTGTCCACACCAAAAGAGATGTAAAATGCTACCATGGGAGATTGTGGAAGAGAGCAAAAGTTTAAGCAAAGTCAGCATGCTAGTTGATAAAACGTATGACGCCAGAATTGACCAACATCTATGTCCTAGGTGAGAGCCTCTGTTTGTTGAAATGATAAAATTGAGAAGACAACAGCATTGTTGAGAAGCTTGATGATAAATGTCACTTATAGACAGGCTTGTTAGACATTTGGAATCTTTTTTACAAGATGATAGAAATAATAGGATCCTGAAATAATAGAGTCTATGTGGTACTGATTAAATATCAGAAGCAAGATGAGTATATTAATTATCAAGAGCAGGAAACTTAGAGTGGAAATCAGATCTTCCTAGAGGCAAGACTGATAAACATCCAAAGAGGACACTACTAAACTTAGACAATCAAAAGAAAATAAGGATGAGACAAACATGGTGGAACATACCTGTAATCCCAGCACTTGGGAGGTTGAGGTAGGAGGATCACCAAGAGTTCGAGGCCATTCTGAGCTACATGGTGAGTTTAAGGGCAGTCTGAACTATACACCAAGACTCTGTCTGAAAAAAATAAAAGAAAACAAAAGAAAAGAAAAAGAAAGAAAGAAAGGAAAAGAAAATAAAGATGGATTATTATGACCTTGTGGAAACTCCTACAGTAATATGAACATCCTTTGCCCAATTTATGATATGATTCTCATACTCAGAATCTAGTGAATATAGTCGAGGCCAAGACCCCTAAGACAGCCTTAAATAACTGCACTGTATACTAATGATTTTTCCGGTCCATTCCTAAAGAAAATCAATCTGGAAAGAAAATTCCAAGGGTTGGTGGTATAACTCAGGCAAAGAGTAAATGCTTAGCATGCCAAAGGCCCTGGGTTTGATCCTCAACACCAAAACAACAACAACAACAACAACAACAACAAAAAACCCATAGTGACAAAATTTTCAATTTCACAGGATCAAATAAAAATAACAAACTTCAATACATCAGATACCATTTCACAAAATATGTAACTAGATTATAAGTCGAAAAGATGAACCCAATGTCCTAGGAGATTTCTGATATATTTTTTGAAAGTTTATACATTCTTCAGGAAAAAAAAATAAAAAAGAAGGACCAATATTGACAATAATCAAGTTTTAAACAATGTACATATATGGAAACCTGTAACCAAGAGTTAGAAAAAACATTTTTGAAACATTCAGAAAAGTTACAAAATTTGATGACATTCTGGCAAACAAGATACTTTCAATACATTTTAAAAGCATCATAGGGCCGGTGAGATGGCTCAGCGGCGTAAGCGCCTGCCTGGCAAGCGCGAGGGCCCGAGTTTGACTCCCGGATCCCACATATGAAAAAGGGGCCGGTGATATCGCTCAGCGGCATGGGTGCCTGTTGGCACGCGAGGTCCTGAGGTCGACCCCCCAGTACCCACAAAAAAAAAAAAGCATCATAATATTCACAAGATAAAGTTGAAAATTAATAACAAGTATATTTCAAAGCCATATATCAAAAAAAATTATTAACAACTAGTTTATGTTTGAAACTTCATCACCAAACTGAAATGCTAGAAACTAACACATTAAGAACAAAAAGGGGACACAAAACTATGTGTAGAAATGTAAAAGACATTTAATGTAAGATAATGTAATTTAATGCTAAGATAATGTAAATGAAAAATGTTTTTTTAAAAAGCCATAATTTCGGGGCTGGTGAGATGGCTCAGTGGCATAAGTGCCTGCCCGGCAAGCGCGAGGTCCTGAGTTTGATTGCTGGTACCCACATACAAAAAAAGGGCCAGTGATATCGTTCAGAGGCATGGGCACCTGCTGGCGTGCGAGGTCCTGAGGTCGACCCCCGGTACCCACCAAAAAAAAAAAAAAGCCATAATTTCTAAAAATTTATCCAAAATAGAATTTCTGAATGGTTCTATAACCAGTATATCATTGAGTCTACAGCAAATCTGTTCACAATGAAAGGAGACCCCACGAGTTTTGCCCTACCAAATATAACAGGAACACAACTGCATCTTTCACAATGAATACGAGGCTTTAATGTTTTTTATTTTCATCTGGGCAAATTACATATCTGTTGTGTGGATTGCTTTATAGCCATCCTGCTTTTCAGGATTTCCATTTCTTTGGATATGTTAAGGTGCTGTTGTTATGAGCATGGTCTAT